>OZ010788.1:36934199-39558199 GCA_963932465.1 Maratus speciosus | reverse complement strand
TTGCGATTATAAATTCAATAAGAAGGCATGGATTGCACAAGATATCTGTAATAATTGGCTAGTGCAATTTGACAAAGAAATGAAAGTTAAAAAACAGAAAATTTTTCTTATGAATGATAGTGGCACACCTCATAATAATCCCCCCAAAATAGACTGTGTCCAAGTTGAGTACTTTCTGCCATATAGCACTTCTATTCTACAGCCTCTGGACCAAGGCATCATCTGTGCTGTAAACTTTCGCTACATAATTCTTTTGCTAAAAAAAAAACTCTTTATGGCTTTACAATGGTGAGAGATCAAAAATAAATCTCGAAGAAACTATTAAAATATTCTTTGGTTCGTGATAAGAAATAGCCAGGAAACAATTCCTCACTGTTGGAGAACATGCCAGATTATCTGAGACTGAGGAAAATGAATCAGAATTTTAAATTTGAATCTCTGAGCTAAACACAATTTGGAAGGCTGTTAAATAATTTAACACAAGTTCCTGATCAGGTCGACTTGGAGGATTTCTTATTTGAAGATGACAACATTCAAATATGCACTGAAGTGACTGATGAAGATATCATTTTGTCTATTAAAAGTACGCTGTATTATGTTTATGATAAGTGTATGCAAAATGATAAGGTACATGGAAAATACAAACCGTTAAAAAAAAGCCTAAGATTTATTTCCATTTATTTTGAACAGAATCTAAATTTGTAGGTTAGTTTAAGTGCCATATTGTTTGAATTTTATTTTTTAAAGTTCAATTGGTTTAAACATATTTGTTACAAAACTTTAACATTAACTGTAGAAGCAACTGAAGAAACATTTTAATATCTATCCCTTCTCGGACATAAACAATCTAGGAAATATATATATTTTTTTTTCTTCTGAAAATTATGTTTTTTATGTAATATGTCAAGTTTTTTAATAACTACTGCATTCAGATGAACTCATTTCAAAATTAACAGGGAATGCTATAATTAGGGTTTTATTTATCATCACAATTTGTTATGTAAATTTTCTAATAATTAATTCAAAATGTTTCACCAGTGCAGTAGTGCATTTGTTGTAGTTTGGACAAAAACTTCCCATTAGAGCATAAAAAACAATAATAAAAACATAAAAAATCAATTTTACTTAAGTTTAGTTACCCATTTTCTCATCAGTAGGCGCTATGAATACAAAAGTAAATTGTGTTGAATCTTTGCTGCTTATTTTTAACACCAATATAACTGTCATACTGTAAAACTAAAAGAAATCGGTTTTACTTAAATTTGGTTACCTTATTTCTTCCCAGGTGTGCTGTAAACAAGAAAAAATGTTGTTGAATCTGCACTTCTTAATTTTAACTTGAAAATATGGTTTTCATATTAGAAAAAAAAATTCTCTTTTAAAGTTTTAGTTAGGCATTTTCTCAATTGGGGCACTACAAGCATTAAAAAATCTATCATGTAAAATTTTTTATCAAAACATAACCTTGACCATAGCAGAAGCTTATTTTGAAACTTTATATAAAATAACATAAAAAATAAATTTTATTTAGTTGCCCTACTTCCCGCCAAGGGGCGCTATAAACACAAAGGAAAATTATGTTGAATCTGTGCCACCTACATTTATATCTATCGTATAGTTTAACATAAAAAAATCAATTTCATATAAATTTAGTTTCCTTATTTCCTCCCAAGGGGTGTTATAAATACAAAATTAAATTGTGTTGAATAAGTGCAACTTATTACATAATAATCATCTATTCCAGTCACTGTTCACCCCAAGGAAATGTTTTATTGTATTATAACTAGTATATAAGCCCTGTCAAAATGACGGAATGCTGACCTGCGTTTCATAATACTTCATACAAACAAACAGCATGAAGATTTTATTATTGAAAGGTTTGTATTGTAGAGCAGTACATTTAAAAAATGACAAATTATTTCTACAAATACAAACTATGATGATATTGTTTTACTCAATGTTTAATTTCTGAAATAGTTCAATGATCAATGATGGATCTGATTCTAATCTTTAGAATTAAGAAATGAACAGTGGAAATTACGTCATATTGACAAAATCATATAAATTTTTCTCAATAATTTTATTAATGTAAAAATACATTTCAAGCTAAGCATAATGTCACCGGCATAAACTTTTCAAACATACTTTATGTACGCACTTGATGTCGCAATAAATATTAATTTTTATTCACATTTAAAAATTAAGTACACGTGCATAATTTCTTTTACCTAAAGTAACTTGAAACGAAAAAATATGTCCATAATGGCACATGTCTGAATATTTATCATTATTTCTCTTTTATCTGAAATGACGGAAGTAATCCGATCGCCACCACTTTAAAGAATTTCCTTATAAACTTTTAAAATTAAAATTACAATATAAAAAAAGGGAATATTTTAAAAAATAGCTAGTGCGGGCACATCTACAAATGAACAGCTTTCATTAAAAAAAAAAAAAAAAATTATTAGCAAAATCGATTCGATAGAAAGCTCAAGGCAAATGACTAAAAAAATAGCCTTGTGTTTTTGTATAGATGGCATGGTTCGCCTCGGAATGGTTACCTGCACTTTTCTACCCTTGGATATTATATAAGTAGATTCTTCTTCATTTTCTTTTCCTTTGAATAGTGTCATCATGTTTCATAGAAAATTGTCTTCTGTATGTAACTGGTATTCATGCTTAAAAATCAGTGTAGCTAAAATATATTTCAAATTTTTTAAAATATGACGTCATATTCACCTGCTTTTTGTATTTATTCATATTAATGCTCCTTGCATTACTAGCAGATATTTGAAAATGCAATTTTTATTTCCTGTATGACACCATATTCATCTTCTTTTTAATTCTTAAAAAAAATTATTTCAATTTTATTTTTCACATGGAAATCTTTCAACTGAAAATTAATTGCTGTAGACAAATTATTGTTACAGCTTTTGAATTTTTTGCAACAATAACGGGAAAATGTTAAATATCATAGGAAAAATAACCATCAATTCTCAATGAAAATAGCAAAATTTGGAATTATTAAGAAAAATATTTGAATAAAATAAATAAAACATAGCCTATTTTATTTTCTGGGTTATATTAAACCTATGTGCAAAAGCATTTTATCATCCATTTTAACCATAACATCAAATAAGCATTTTTACACTTTCAATTTATAAATTTATTAGAAGTAGCAAAGAGTAAAAATTTTGTGGCATCAGAGACAAAATGGTGGAAGAAGTAAAAAAAGTTATGCAGTCCATAGGAGTTACTTTGTTAAATTAACATTGAGGAGTCACACTGGATACTTAAATATATATATTTACTTATTTTCACTTTAAAGTACAGAGAAAAAAAAATTGTGAAAACTTAAAGCTGTTTTGAGGAACATTTGCTATTTCTTTTAAACATGACATCATTTTCACCAGCAAAAGCTTTTACTCAAATTGAAACTCTTAAACTTTTATTGTCAAATAGAAATGTTATTTAAATATTGAGTTTAGGGTTCTAGGAATTAATTTCAGAAGGACAAAATGTTTAAAATATATATTCAAATTCAAAATGAACTTTTTTATTCATAAAATTGAGCTATTTTATTATGACTGTGCCAAAATGATATAATTTTCTCTAACATGTCCCATTGTTACTAGATCCCTAATCTTCAAAAGGTAAATTGTTTCCTGTGATAAAAATGATGTTGTCCTTACTAAAAGAAAATGAGTACTGTTTAGTTATTCTGTTGACCAAAAATCTATCCCCAAATTATAAGATAAAACGCCAATAAGGGTTGATCGTAAATGTCACATTCACTTGACTTCAAGCAAGTTACACGTGTTTACGTCATCAACTAATTTTTATTTCGACATTTTATTTGCATTTTTATTAATGTTATACTAATTTATTTGTTCTTTCGTTATTTAAAATAAAAATTATGCCAATTTGTATAATTTAGCGATTTATATAATTTGTCTAAATTGGTCGATGGGATAACTAAGTAGTACCAGAAAATGTTTATTTTCATTCATCAAATTGAAACATTTATTATATGGTAACATAAGTTTTAAAATATTTATGTAATTGAAAAAAATATTTATAAATAATCTATTCACATCTTTTTTAATAGGAATTTCCAAACAACATTTGTTCAGCACTCAAAAATGATGCCATTATTTCCACTCAGGGGAGCTCTTTATATAAGACATCTGACAGTGATGATTTCCAGATTATTGATTTGCTTGATAATATGAATTGCCAAGATACTGATACTGATATGGTTTGTTTTATTTATTTAATTGAATAATACACAACTAAAAGGTTAATAGTAAAGTTTGTTTCTTAATTAAAATTTCTTTTATTACCTAAAAGCACATTTGCTTTTAGTTTTTAATGTTTTAAGTGTAATTGTTTTTAGTTTTTTATGTTTTTAGCTTAAAATTGACATCAATTTATTTTCTTTGAATAATGTTCACCATATTATTGTAATTATCAGTAGTCAGATTATCTAAGCACCAAGATAATTCATGTGGACATACCAGTTTCAAAAATGTGTGTAGCTACCAACTTCAGTGCATTTTGTACCGATATAGGGGCTGTTTCCTGTAGTGGCAATTAATTTGATCTTAGAGTATATTTAGCTGTTATGAATTAAAAAATACAATAATGCAACCTATTGTTCTTTTAGATCATAAATAAAAAATATGTTGAAAAGTTCTTTCTTACCAAAAGATTGGAATAGTGTTAATGAAGCTGTCAGTGATGACATCCTTTAAAATTATTTCTTTATTAAATCCATATGGGGGGGGGTGAAAGAGTTTTCCTTTTAGCCTACAAATTAATAGAATTACTTAAACAATTTCAGAGAGTTACTTTTAATAGATTTGGAAAACAATTATCTTCGTAAAAAATAATAATAATAATAATAATAAAATAAATAAATAAATGCAAATTTCTCCAGTAAGCTACCATCTTACTTGTCAAAATATCAAGCTTATCTGACTCACAGATATGTTCAAAACTCAAATTTTAACAAAATGGAGTAACCAAAAATAAATTCAGGAAACTTTAAAATTATATGCTGAAAGTTAAAACTAACATTCGTCAAAAAGAACGAAATTTGATGTGAAGAGATTGTAATGTTACCCATAACACATTAGGAACCATGCTCGTCATTACAGAAAAGAGAAAACATGCATGCTTTCGCCAATGACATAAATGGTGTTGGAGAAACAAAATGCTCTTACAGTGTGTCTGATTGTTATACAAGGTGACTTTTAAAATCTGGCATCAAAACCATCTTTTCCCTTCCTTTTTCTTTTACACTTTCAAGTTATGGGAGAAGAAAAATAGCAATTTTTTATGAATTAAAAACTTAAGATCGAAAGTAAAAATGCAAAAAAAGAACATTTGACTTTTTTTTTTACATTTGCCAGAGGCGATTATTTTCTGAACAAATTTTCTGGAAGCTGCACTATTGCTTAGCAACGGGGACAACTTTGGCGAATGCATGCCACAATATATGGCTGAAACAAATTTTTGGCAATGGCGACATCAATGATGAGGAAGAATTTTCAGGCTTTCAAATTTGCCATGAAAAGGCTGCAGTTTATGAGTTGATTGAACATGCAAAATTAAGTGTAAAAAAGGGGATACAGAAGATTGGCTAAGCATTGACAAAAATGCATCAACAACAAACAATTTAACGGACAGCGAGATCGCTGTTGCTGTGCTAAATAGAACTATCGATAATGCTAGTAGCACCTCAGAAGACGAGGATGAACAACTGTCAGAAGAAAAAGTGTCACTAGAAAAATACATAAATTTAACTGGAGTTTTAATATATGCTTTAGAGAAACAAGACTATTTCCGAAATAGACATTA
Organism: Maratus speciosus; assembly: GCA_963932465.1. Lineage (NCBI taxonomy): Eukaryota > Metazoa > Arthropoda > Arachnida > Araneae > Salticidae > Maratus > Maratus speciosus. Next base: position 39,552,337 of record OZ010788.1, on the reverse strand, counting down.
TTTGTTTGCAAAAAAAAAAAAATAAATGTTAAAGAACGGCCAAAAAAATTGAAGCAAACAAAGTTTACATCGATGTTACTGAAATTACAGGAGAAGAAATAATTTCACTCTTTATTAGATTTTTTTTCTGCAACATAGAAAATATCATATAAAGTAAGTTTTTTTTTAATATTTCATTTTCTCTTTTTCTTACATAATTATCACTTAATAATGAATTAAATTATGGCTAAAGGCACCATTAAGAATATAGTATTACTTTTGATATTCCTAGTTACTACTTTTGACAGTCCTTCAGAAATCTGGTTTAGTCTCGGTCCCGATGATGCCGGATTTTTGAAGTTATATGGTATCTCGAAAATTAAGAATAATTACTCTTTGGAATATTTCTCTTAAAATCATGAAATGATTGCTGAGAAAAAAACATCTGAAATCTCTGTGAAGATATTTGGAGGAATATAAATTACTCTAATTAAACAAATAAATTGAATTTAGACTTTAAATATTAAAAACAACAACAAAAAAAAAATTAATTTGTACCCTAAATACAAGGATAATATGTGAACCGACTCCGCTAAAATTTTGGAAGTAGAAAGCACGAGCTCACATTTTAATGTATTTATTCGATGACAGCACAAGACAGACTACAAAAACATAGAACGAAAAAGTAAGTAAAAAAAAACATGCATCTGGAAAACGCAGAATGGCGCCACCTCTCTTTCAAACATACTGGGGTCCGATGACTTTTAAAACATCCATTACATAATATCAGTTTTTTTTCTTCAGAATACAACAGAAGTTATTTATACAGAATATCACTTAAATAGAACATAATACATACCTTACAGTTATACAGAAGTTATTAAATATAATACTCACACATAAGAGAAAAACTTGATTAACTTTAACCTTTATACAATAACAGATAATAATGGAATAAACAAATTACTCTTTTAAATTTTCACTCAGTAATATCACCAATTTATGAATAGGTCTGGTTATTTCACCATGAGCAGTCCTTAATTTTACAACACGAACTCTTTCACAACTGCCCTGGTAAACTTGCAGAACTCAACCCATTTTCCATTTTAATGGGGGTAAATTTTCCTCTTTTATAATAACCAAATCATTAATTTGCATATTTGGATAATTTTTTCTCCATTCGTTTTATATTTGTAATTGAGTTAGGTAGTCCTTTTGCCACCTTTTCCAAAAGGATTGTGATAATTGCATAACCAGTTTGTAATGTTCTCTAAGGGTAATCCTTTCAGACCGTATGTCAGGCTCCGGTAATGCTTTTAGTTCAGTTCCTATTAGGAAATGTCCAGAGGTAAGGGCTGACGTAGGATCGTCCGTGACTGGAATTAACGGACGAGAATTCATTACCGCCTCGATTTCAGTTAAATGTGTGTTGAATTCTTCATAGCTCAAAATTTGTTGACCGATCACCCTTTTTATATGATATTTCATACTTTTTACGGCAGCCTCCCAAAGTTCTCCGAAATGAGGTGCGGAAGGAGCATTTGTTCTCCACTGGATACCTTCATCAGCAAGATATTGTCCAACATTTTGAGATACCCATGCTTTCCATATGTGTCGCGCTCCAATGTAGTTTTTTCCACAATCGCTGTTAGGTCTGGGCCTTAAATTGATTTAACTCTTAAATCGATTTAAAGCTTACATCGGAAATCTGATTTAACCATTGGTCTTAAATCAATTTAAGCTAAAATCGGAAATTGCGATTTAGCCAATGTCTTAAATCGCAATTTAGCCATTATCTTAAATCGTGATTTAGCCATTGTCTTAAATCGCTATTTAGCTATTGGCTTTAAATCGATTTAAAATACTGATTCAGAGCTGACATCGGAAAACTGATTTATCTACTTTGATGTATCTACACTTACATGGCAAGCTGGTGTTAAATCAATTTAGGAGGATCCGATTTAAGCAAATATCACAAGCTGTCAAAGCTTTCTGATTTAAGAAAAACAAGGCAAGCTGGTGTTAAATCTATTTAGGAGGATCTGATTTAAGCAAACATTGAAAGCCCCCATGCTTTCCGATTTAAGAAAAACAAGGCAAGCTGGTATTAACTTGATTTAGCAGGATCCGATTTAAAAAACATCGAGCCTCAATCTTCTCCAATTTAAGAAAAAGGCGATTTAAGAAAATGATGATTTAAGTGAAAATTGATATTTATTTATTTATTTTGTAAACAAGATTCAGAGTTTACGAGATTGGAATGTGTATTTTTCAGAAATTAAGAACTTATATAATGGAAAATTGGAAGGAAAAAGTAATGTTTAAATCTTAAAATCCAAATTCATCAAATTTCAATTTATATGCTCCCCCCCCCCCCTTTATTTTTTTATTTTTACTACTTTTCTCATTATGATAAATGAATAGTTAAATTCATCATTGAATTCTTTTAATATGCTTCTGTTTTACCTCAATAACTTTTTAAATCTGTGTTTGTAAAAAAAAAAAAGTGTGTGTAAGCTGTTAGCAATGAAGTACTATTTGGGTGGGCTAGAGGAAGTCCCCCCCCCCCCCCTAAGGAATTTAGATTGTAGCAGGCATAACAAATCAGACAGAAAAAAAATAATAATAATTTTCTTTTTTATTACTTCTTAAAGAATGAGTTTATAAAATGTATTAAAATAGGTCACTAATTTTTAAAATGGAAAAAAAAACTAATGTTTTGGGACATTCAAGGTTTTTTTATGTGTAAAATGTACCTCTTTTCAAAATTATATGAAGAATTAAAAGCTAAGTATACTAAATAATACAGGAGGGGGGGGGGGCATATTAAAGACCGTATTTTGTTACTAAAAATTAAAAAATAGGCTTCCAGATTCTAAAATGTAAAATCTGTGTTAAATCGCGATTTAGCACTAAATCACGATGTTAGATGAATGATAAATCGATTTAAGAAATTTCTACATCGCCCAGTCCTAATCGCTGTATAGCTCTTCGGGTCTTCCTCTGCGTGCTACAAATCTTTTTAACGTAGAAATAAAAGAGTTCGCATTTAAATCATACACGGATTCCAGGTGCACAGCTTTGGTAATAAAGCAAACAAAGACGCACACATATATTTTTGTAGGACGCATACCTCTGCCACGTTTAGCACTAACATGAAAAGGACCGGCGTAGTCAGTTCCGGTTTTCGAAAACGGTTTGCCTAGATTCACTCTTGAATAAGGTAAATCTGCCATCATTTGCTTTGAAAGTTCTGCGCGATGGCGTATACAAATAACACAACTTCGGATTATTTGACGAATAGCGACATGGGCTCTAATAATCCAGTACTTTTGCCGTAAGAATGAATGAGTCAATTGCAGCCCACAATGTAGATATTTCAAATGAAAGTAGGTGATTAAAAGCTTAGTAATAATGTGGTCTTTTGGTAGGAGAATCTGATGTTTTACTGTATCGCTCAAATTCGAATTATTTATTCGGCCACCTATTCTAAGTAGTCCCTCACTGTCCAAAAATAAGCTCAACTGGCTTAACTTATTCGATGGTTGAAGACACTTCTGCCCTTTTAACTGTTCTATCTCATTATAGAACTCGCTACTTTGAATTGATCGCATAATTGCGTTATGTGCTTTATTTAACTCTTTCACTTCCAGATATGGTGTCAAAACCTTTGATTTTCTACAGTTGCCAACAAACCTTAAACACCAAGCAACCACTCTGAGCAATTTATTCCAACTAGAAAATCTACTCCAAAGTTCCTCAACTACATTCGATTTGACAACCATACTTGTGACCAAAACCGCCTTCTCCTCATTTTCTATAGAATTCCTATCTACCTGTTTCATTTTTAATTGTTTAGGCCAATTTTCCTCACTTTCCCGTAACCAATGCGGTCCGTAAAACCACTTCTCGTTGTCAATTAAACTTACGACAGATATGCCTCTAGTTGTTAAATCTGCTGGGTTATCCTCAGGCTTGCAGTGAAACCAACATTTCGGATCCGTTTTCTCTTGTACTTCCATAACTCTATTGGATACAAACTGTTTCCAACGCTTCACACATCCTTTGACCCAATACAAAGCTATCTCCGAATCAGCCCAATATACTGTTTTAGTTATCGCATCGTCAAAAATACTACAAATATATTTTCCAATTCGAGCACCAATCAAAACCGCCATTAATTCCAATCGGGGCAACGTGAGTTTCTTCAGAGGAGCGACTCTATTTTTCGACATGACAAATGATACTTTTATTCTACCAAATTCATCCGAATAACGAAAATAAGCAACAGCTCCATAAGCAATTGGCGTGGCATCACAAAACACATGTAATTCAATACCCGTGACTTTATCATTAATATGCCCTAACAAACTATTCCTACCAATTTTTATTTCCTCTAGCCCCTCAATTTCCGAACACCACGCTAACCACTTCTGCAGATCATCAGGCAACTCTTGATCCCAATTAATACCTCTTTCCCAAATTTCCTGCAATAAGCGCTTTATTCTCACAATAAAGGGACCGGCAACACCAATCGGATCAAAAATCATTGCAGCCACTCTTAACACACCTCGTTTTGTATTTTTTATTGACCCCAAGCTGTCTGTCAACAGTCTAACCTCTAACGATAAAACATCATCCTCAGGATTCCAGTTCAACCCTAATACCTTCAACTGACCCTTTTTACAAACGTTTAATCCATTTTGTTCCCATAATTTTTCCAAACCAGAAGAGTTTGACCTTAATTTTCGCAAGTTGAACCAGGGCTGCCACATGCTACTAAAATGCTACTAAAAGTGACTATTTTCAGCATCAGGCTACTATGGCTACTATTTTAGCCCAAAATTCTTCAAAAGCGACTATTTTGGAGAAAAATCAGAAAAAAAGAGACTTTTTTCCAATTCCAGCTACTATTTGGAGGAAAAACTGATTTTTCATCAACACAGATCTGATGACTCTTCCCTTTTTATTTTTTTCTTTAACTCTCTGTTGTAATTTATCATGACTAGCTGACCTGCTTGGCTTTTCCCGGGCCTGTGATAATATTCTTAAATGAACAATAACCCTTTAAGACCTGACAAACACAATTGTGTAGGTGATCCTAAAGAAATTAAAAACATTTTCCTCTTTTTTTGTACAATTTAAAGTCGAGCCTACAGAATTGTGTAGATCCTTCCTTGGCATAACCTGACATGGGATATTTTTTCTCCATCAAATATGATCCTATTAATTAGGCAAAACCACCGAAACTTTTCATTTCTACCAAATACCTTTCAGTGTTTAAGGTTTAAATTTGTATTTTATATCTTTAACTCGAAATTGATGTTGTCTCAAATACGTGCCCGCTGATTGTGGCAAAAATCAGTTAAAAAAAATATATAAATAAAATAAATAATAAAAACCCTGATATTTAGTAGTAAAAAGGCTCCAGATAACTGCTACAGAAAACGAAAGGAGGGGCGGGGGGTGTAGTATGTTTCCAATGATTGCATAATTTTTGTACTAAAATATTGATGTAACTTTAAAAATCAATGACTTATGAATAACTATTTTCTTTTTCACACCGAAATCCTGAGTGAAATTCTTTGATTTTTAAACTGATTATTGCTGGAAAATCTCGCATTTCCACTGCCAGGGAGGAGCAATATGTCTATATGAACATCCAACACTGGTCCGCACTGCCTTCAGCACCGCATATCAGGCATGCTGCGTACTGTATAAAATCTATGTAAATTCCTGGGGAGACACTCTGTTCTAAACAAACTACTTTCAGAATGAAACGCTGACATGTGTTCAGCTGCTTGTGACACTGGCCAGGGAACGCACTCTGTTCTAAACAAACCATCTTCAGAACGAAGCCATCAAAAACCAAGTTGAATGAACCAAACCCCGTTGTGACCGGGCCCATAGGACCCGAGATAGGGAAGCGCATCTGGTGGGGAAAAAAGAACTAAATATGTAAGGTTATCAATATCAAGTCGAATGAACAAAACCTCATCATCATTTGGCACATAGAAACCGAGATACTTTAAAATAAAATTTAAAAATATCTTGAATTATCATTCAAAAATAGTGATATGTCCTACTCATAATTTTACTTCAATGGTATAGGGTGTCATTATTGAGTTAGTCATCATGTTTGGAATTAGTCTCTATTACAATATCTGTCATATGGACTAATTGCAATATTTTTTAATCAAGTCGTTCATTCCCCATTGGGGAAAAGGGATAATGGACATTCATTATGTGAAAAAGTGGACAAAGGGCTTTCCAATGATAGATTACATGAAAGGTTCGTAAAAATTTAGAAAACTGCTCACTCAAGAGACTAATGTTACGCTCCCGGAATGCACCCCTCCTCCCATTTTGAAAGTTTTATAAATAATATTTATCGGAAGGCTCCGTAAAATCAGATCTAAAATTATACTTACTGTAGGAAACGTTATGATTTTAGATTTTTATAATTGTAACCTAAATAGCAAGCTAAGCCCACTAGTCAGTATCATAATATATTTTTAATCTTTTTATATATCCTATAATAAAAAATCAGACTTAAAATTTTTTGATAATTAGTAAAGAAAGATTTAAATAATGTGCTGTGGAAAAGCATTTCTTTTTATCCTTTAAAAAATTGATTTTTTGATCAAATAAAAAGTTCTTCATAGATTTTTATAAAAATTACATATTTGGATTCAGTGATAAAAAAAATAAACAAAGATACATAAATTTCAAATCTATAAATGCAATATTTGTAAAAAATTTATATACCACAAAACAATCCCACTATGAAAATTATTGCTTTTTTTTTGTTTGTTTGTTTGTTTTTTTTTTTTTTTACTACAGGCAGACTGTCTCTCGTTTTCAGCTGATAAGAAATTGAAAGCATTTATTTTTCATTTAAAATAATTAACCGATTTTAAAGAAAATTACACACTTGGAATCAGCATAAAATATGCATAGATGCATAAATTTCAAATCTATAAATGCAGTATTTGTAAAAATTTTATACCCTGCGAAACAATCCCAGTATAAAAATCATCTGTGTTTTTTATCACCTTGGCAACCCTTCCCTCTCTTGTGGAGTTTGAAAAAGAATTTTCTTTGCGGTCTGATTAAAATCCATGCTTTAGTTGAATTATGAATACTTTTCCATTCTTTTAATTATGGTTTTAAATTACAGTAGACGCTCAATTTTGCGAACCTCTTTTTTACGAATTCTTTGTTTTTATGAACTGATGTACTGGTCCGACCAGCATCCCATTGAACTAATGTTATTTCTGTTTACGAACTTTCGATTTTACGAACACATTATATGAGTCCACTCGAGTTCGTAAAATCGAGTGTCTACTGTAATAACTCACCTAATTATCAGAAACTTAAAATTCTGAGTCTCAGTGCGCCAGGAGAGGTCTTCGACTACCCTCACAAACATTTTCAGCTTTGTATGTGCAGTAGATTTCGATACCCATTGCAGACAGACAGAGAAACACACAGAATGAAACTTTCTTTTATTAGTATAGATTTACAATTTATTATCATTTCAGTATCCATTTTTTTTAAAAAAATCTACAAAAAACTTACATTTGAAATGGATAAATGTAGCTCAAAGATGCCAATCATCCAAATTTCAGTGGGAAACTATTGATTTTCTGGTTGACTCCCACTCATAAATTTTGCAGTGTATTTCTCCCAAGTTTTTGTTGCTTTTAAAAATATTTAAATTTTTAACTGTCATATGAATTTTATGCGATTCAGTCTAGATCACTGTGCTGTGTGCGTTTGATTTGTTTCCAGTCTCTTCATTCATAGCATAAATATATTTCATACCTGAAATTTAGTAACCAATCTGAAATAAATGCCATTTATGAATAAGATACATTTTATTAAATAAAATTTCTAGTTAAAATTGGCATATGAAATGGAAGACTTGCAAATTATCAAAAATTGATACTGAATTGATAACAAAATGTAATTTAGCAAAATTCGGGGGATCTCAAATTTTGTGCTAAAAAATCTGGTGGTTAGCATGTTAATCGATCTACCGCTGTGCTGATCAACATAGTATAATTTGCTTTGTTTAATCTTTATCCAATCACAACATAAGTGTCAACATCCATGTGATAGTTATTTCAATAAAATCTTAAGACAAAAAATAAATAAAATCACACAATACTTTGAACATGTAATTTTTAAGTGATTTTTATGCAGCAAATGTGTTTCTTTTAAATTTATTATTGAAAAGGTTAAAAAGATATTAGATTTATTGAATTTGTTGCTGTTCTTTTCCTATCTAAATTTGAAATTTCTGTTAAATAAAATTTCTAGTTAAAATTGGCATATGAAATGGAGGACTTTAAATTTATCAAAAATTGGTATTAAATTGATAACAAAATGTAACTTAGCAAGGCTCAGGAATGTAAAAATTTTAAATGTTATGGTGGTCAGCATTTTAATCTTTGCCAATGATCTACCGCCGTGCTGATTGGCATGGCATAATTTGCTGTGTTCAGTGTTTCTCTGATCACATCAAAAATCAAATTCAACATCTATGATAGGCTGAATAAGACAAAATGGCAGTCTAGTATTCTTTAGGGCCTTCTTCTTATACCATCATCAAACTTTAAAGGAAAAAAAGTGGGACCATATAGATGCATAATTAGATAAATATATATATATACATCTCTTTTTATTTTTAGCTCTTCCCATTCTAAAGGTCAAAAATATTGATTATTACAGAATCAAAAATGGATCAAAAGATACTCGTACATTTAAAAAAACCATTAAATTGGTATTCCCAGAAATCAATGAACCCATAAACTTTGACTTATTTTGGCTTGTGTTTTATTAATCAGGCTTTGATAATAAAAGAAAATTTGTTTTTTAACACAATTTTTAAATTTAATAATAGATTTAAAATGTCGATAATAAAAATTTGGAATATTGTTTATTTCTTGTTTGATCCATTGGTGGCTATAAAATCCGGCTTTATGCCAGTTTTGCTATTTTATATAAATTTCTTCTAAAGGTTAGATCAGTTTTGCACACAAAAGTTGCACATGCCTGTTCTTTATCAAATGCATCTTTTCTGATAAAGCTATTTTTTATAGACAGATTATATATATATAAACTCGGTTTATGGCATCAAATGCCGCCATCCGAAGAATCCCCAAGAGTCTTTTTCCATTTCTTCCGGTCAAGGGTCCATTCCTCTTCCAGACCTCTATCCCTCATTGCCTTTGAGATATCATTCATCCAGGTCTTTCGTGGTCTTCCCCGTTTCCTTTTTTTGTTTGTTTCATAGTTGAATGTTATTTTGGGTAGTTTTTCATTATCCATTCTTTTGACATGACCATACCAGATTAATTGCTTTTTTTGAATATCATCTAATATGGTTCCCTTTATTTTCATTATTTCCTTGATTCTGTCATTTCTTACTCTTTCTATTCTTGATATCCTGCATGATCTTCTTAGGGCGTCCATTTCTACTGCCGCTAATTTCTTTCTTTCTGTCTCCATAATTCTCCATCCTTCTGCTCCATATAACAATATGCTCTTTACAGTAGAGTTGTATATATTATACTTTCTTTTCCTCGAGATCTCCTTACTCCACCTCCTGCTTTAATTGATTAAAATTGCAGCTAACGCATTTAAAGTTGTAGGTTATAATAAGATTTCCTTTTAGAATTAAGGCCTGATTAAAGCAGAAGTCAATGGGCTTGTGTCTCTTGACTTGTGGGAACACCAAATTTAGGATGCTTTTTTCGAAAAATGTGTATATTTTTAATAAGTTTTTTATCCTGTACTGATTATAATAAAGAACAAACGTTTTCTTGTTTCCAGTTGCTTCACAGTAATTGCCAAGCAAATATTCAGTTTAGTTTGGCGTTTGGAAAAACTGAACTGCATTCTTTTTAGAATAATAATTAATATATGACTAGCTGGCTTCGCCCACTAGCGGGCCCCTCCTTTTCATGAACCCCTCTTTTTCATGAGCTCCTCCTTTTCATGAACCTCCTTTTTTATAAATTCTCGAAGCGAACGAATCTCGACCTGGGTCCCCGCTGCCTATGGCACCGTACAGCAGGTGTGCTGCGCATGCACTGCATACCCCCTCCTTTTTATGAACCTCTAATAATATGAAATCTGGAAGCGAACGAACGTCGAACCGGGTTCCCGCTGCCTACGGCACCGTATAGCAGGCGTGCTGCGCACGCACTGCAAACTCATTAAAAAAAGCCTATCGCGCTCGAATGAAAGTCGAACCAGGTCACCGCCGCCTTCGGCACCGTATAGCATAATGTACATTGATATAATCTGAAATGATTATACACGTTAAAAAGTAATCAAATGGAGCAGATAACGCGTGTGGAAACATTTGCTGGGAAAGGATTATCCTGGGATTGAATATGTAGAGATGTAGAAATGTAGTTTGATCTTTAAGAGTGCTGAGTAAAACATATGCAGGTTGAGTTAAATAAAGACAGTTTATTTTGATTCCAAAAACACATGCTTGACATCAGTGATAAATAGTAGCATTCATTTGAACAGACATGATGACGATGTTTCACATAACAGAACGGACATTTTGTTTGTAGGTATCACAGCTTTTAGACTTTAGGATAAAACATAAAAACACAGATAAAACTTAAACAAACAATCCAGAACGTGGACCAGCCATCGTTCAGTTACTTGATATACTTCTTCCATTAAAGGAAGATAAAAGTGCATCGTATTAAGATTGGAATCGTATATTTATATAAAAAGGAACGGATTGAAAACGTCGTTTCAGACGAACGAACCAATCAGAGAACGGCATCGAATCGATGCAAAGCAAGATTCGATTTGAAAACTATATTCTAAGTCGCCATCTGGCAGGAGAAATATCGTTACGGAAGTTGAAACGTAGTTGAAGGAAAGTTTTTGCCGGTGAAGCACGGTAATGAAATGAAATTGGAAACGGCAAAATGGTATAAATTACTATGGATGTTAAAGAAGTCGGAAAACTTTTATTACAGCTGGATATTGTCTAGAATCAATAGAGAGGGTAAGTAAAAATTTAAGAAATATTTATTACTGTCATTATTTAATAAATAAATAAAAGTAAATAAAGTAAATGAATGACAATGAACTTAAAAATAAAATGAAGTTTGTGAAATGAGGTTTTATGACAGGAGATGATAAGAGGCAATGAGAAATACAGTGTTTGTATCTCTATCAAATGCCCCCCCCCCCCCCCTCTCATTGTCTCTTAAAAAAGAGATAACTTGTGAAAACAAGTAAACTCAAAGATGAAGGATTTTAAAAAAATCCAAAGACTATCACCAAACAGCATATTCACAAAATTTTAAGTTTAACAAAATAAAGCTATAAAAAAACTGGATGATAATTACTGTCAATAAACTGGACCCCCAGGGGGATACCTTCTTTAGGTATTCACGGGCTTCGCAACCCCGGGCACCTGAGCGATCTTTCTCTTTTCCTTTTCCTCTTCTTTCTCTTGTCTTTCTTTTCTCTTTGTTTCACTCTCGTTGTGGTTTCCTTTTCGAAGGTGAGGGCAATTCTGCATGAGCCGATATCATCCTGTATATCGACTCATGGGGAATTGTAAACCACCCACGTGTTTGCCGTGCGTGGCGACCCGTGTCCCTGGAAAGGGGGATCCTGGCAGTTGAGGGACACCAACACACTGCTTTGGCCTCTGCTTCAGGTAGACGGGAGGTGCATATTGGTCCCGTATGCATCAATCGGCTGGTCAGCTGACTTGTCACTGGCTGGGGATCAAGTGAGCGAGTACTTACTAGCCATCTCGTTAAGGGTGGAGACTGGCATAGGAGTGTCTTGTGACCGTATGGGGCCTGGTTAGCACTGGTGCACGAATGTGCATCCCCTTGTTGGGCTCGGTAGTGGGTGGTGCGGCCGGGGTCTGAACTATTTTTTTTTCAAATATGGATGGAAATACTAATGATCCTTCTACTTCTCTTCCATGTGGAGAGCAACAAAGTGTACAGTCTTTATTTACTCGTTTTTTTGTTATTAAACGCACTGATAGTCTCTCTGATAGTTCTTTCAAAAAAACTTCACCATTTCTTATAGCAAATCTTTCCAGTCTCTCTTGGGGGATGGTCATTGTCTAAAAAAATTACAATCTGGGGATTTACTGGTTGAGGTTTCTTCAGCCAGGCAGTCTGAACTTTTGTCAAATTCCAATGATATGGGTACTTTTTCTGTTTCTGTTAAAGCACATCAAACTCTGAATACTTGCCGTGGTGTAATATCTGAACCAGATCTTTTATTTTCCACTAAAGAAGAACTTCTATCTAATTTAAGCGATCAAAACATAATAGATGTTCGTCGTATCACTATCCGTCGAAATGGGCAAATTCTTCCTACAAAACACATTATTCTCACCTTCAACAGCCATATTTTACCTACTAGAATCAAAGCTGGTTATCTAAACTGTCCAGTCAGACCTTATATACCTAATCCTCTCCGCTGTTTCAAATGCCAACGTTATGGCCATACTAATACAACCTGTCGTAGCAATGTTACCTGTGCACGCTGTGCTGAGGTCGGGCATGATGGTAAAACTTGTGAAAAACCCGAACGCTGTGCAAACTGCAAGGGTGATCACACATCATATTCTCGCTCTTGTCCTAATTGGATCCGTGAAAAGGAAATTCTTGCTGTTAAAATAACCCAAAATCTCTCCTACCCTGAAGCTCGTAAACGTGTTGAAATCAGGACCCCATCTGTTGGGGCATCATACTCCAGTATACTCAAACAACAACCAAAATCCGTAAGGCACATCAGTACCCAGACCGACTGCTCTTTTCCACCAAATAATACATCTATGACACATTCAACCAATACTTCACCTAAAAAAACCCGGGACGTCTCTCTTGGTAGTAAATGCTATGGTACCCCATTATTGGAACGTTGGCTACCATCCTCAGAACCAGTTACAATAGAATATCAACTTACTCATTCACAGAAATCTCCAGTTGGATCCAAAAAGTCATCTAATCATCAGACTGAAACTAAGGCTGCTTCATCTCCAGTTCTATCATTACAGAAACCTAATTCTCCCCAAACATCATCAGTTAAATCAAAAATATCAACCGAACATAAGACAAAAAAAATGCCAGCTACAGATAAAAGCAAATCTGTGAAACCTATTGTTCGTCCAACTCAGAAAGCAAATGAAAAAACTTGTGTGCAAAAAGAAAGGAAGAAACCTCCAAGTCAAATCTCTTCACAGTTTTCCACTGTGAAGAGAAAGGGTAATAAATCATGTCTTAGCCCAGCAATAACTAATATTAAAGATAACAAACAGCTCCTCAACTATGCAGAAGAGGCTATGGACTCTTGTAGTTATGACTCTGATAACGATGATAATAATACAGTTTTTGAAGTTATTCATCCTACGTAGCTTTATCTCGTTTTAAAATTTTGAATTATAACTTTGTTTTTAAAGCAGTATTATATAATATTTTATGCTTTATTTCTTGGACTAATTATAACTTTTCATAACTTTAGAGCTTTTAGAATTTTTTTAATTTAAATATTCTTGTCTTTTAACTATTTTTTGGCTTTTAAAACCTTGTGTATTGTCGCTTTCCTTGTGCATTATTTTAATTACATGTATCATCACATTGCTTTCTTCATTTTACTTTGTTGTTTCACTTTTATATTTCTGACAATATTTTGCTGTAACTTTTAATTTTTAACTATGTTTACTCAACTTTTTCTTGGCGCAGCATGTCCCTACAGGGACTTTGTGCCATAAAACTCCAACCAACCAACCAACGTCAATAAACTGGAGGTTTTTAAACTTGAAAATTTTAACTTTAGAGTGCAAACTTGAAACATTACACCTAAAAAATTTTTAAATGCCCCCCGATACGAGTACTTGAAAAACATGGTTCAATTTTGAACCTCAAAAATTGAAACAACCTAAATGGTTGAAAAAGTGAAGTTTGAACTTCATTAACAAATTTAAAGAGAAGTTTCAAATACTTCAAAAAGATTAACTAGGAAAAATTTAACAAATTTTAACAATTTAACTAGAAACGTTTAACAATTGATGATCTCAAAAAGATGAAGTGGTAATGCATGGAGAATTTGCTGGATAAAAGAAAATGATCCAATTTAATGAAATCTTGTTGGTTATAAGGTACACCTTCTAAGTCCAAGACCAGAGGTCGACGTAATCCAGACCGAAGGTTTAAAGAGGTCCAACAATGTTAAATACAAAATTCTCACACAGTTACTAAAAGAAAAAGATGAGTACGTACCAATTCAAAAATCTAACAATTTCCAATTTGGAAATGTCAGCATCAGCTCAAGATGACAGCTTGATGACTGTATCACATTAAATACAATTCCTTATTACAATTATATAAAAAAAAAATATGTAGATAATTAAACAGTTAATGACGATTCATATTCCAGACATCTAGGCTCGAAGGACAGGAACTAACGGCTCTTACAAACTAACTTGCTTACGTATTCATAAATGAATAAAGGGCACATTCATACAACTCGCAGTCTTCTGGTGCACCAGAATCAATTAAACCACATTAAAAGGATGGCGCTCTAGATGCCTAGGATGAACAAAGCAACAATTAATGATATGCATAAAATAAGTTTCAATGTATAAACACAGTTAATGACAATATTGGAGGTCTTTCAAATATTAAAAACTATTATATAAAATAAACCTCTTTAAAAAGAATTCTTTAAAATTTATAGCATGATCAAGTGAAGCTGATGATATAAAAAAAATGCATATAGGCAAATTAACAAAGTTAAGTAGCAAGTGTCTACACTTATCCTTTAACACTTGTGAATAACAATTTCAGAAGGTACAGTGTAGCGACAGAAAGCTTGAAAAACAATTTTACAATTTAATTCACCATAATAGCATTTAATGAGGTACGATTTATATGAAAAATTTATATATGAATGAGATACTTTAAACTTAAAACATATTTAGCTTAAAACTAACATTACATCAGAAAAATTAATTTTAAGAAGGTCATGATCTCACTCTTAGATAAAGGTTTGGTAAAGGTATCCGCCAGGTTAGACTTGCTCCGCACATGAGAAAGCAGAAATTCCCCCCTGTTGAAAAGATCCCTTATAAAAAATAGCTTAATATCAATGTACTTGGACTTATAATTCTCAACAGGAGATTTAACGAAGTTGATTGCAGCCTGATTATCCGCTTTCATTTCGGCTTTCCTCCCAAGTACATGAATGATCTCTTCCTGCGCACACTCGCGACGTATCCGGTCAAACCAGACCAGGTTCTTGACGGCCTCAGTCATTGCAACGAATTCAGACTCCATAGTCGATAATGAGACGCACTTTTCCTTGAAAGTGCGGCAATCGACAGGAGCTTTGTCAAGCATGACTATTTGGCCGCCGACCGAGGTCTGGTCATCGCGGTTAGCCGCAAAGTCGGCGTCAGTGAAGATCATTAGATCATTAGATTTGCACGAGAGTTTAAGCCTAAAATGTTTAGTGGATCTCAGGTACCCTAGCAACCTCAATAATCCATCCCAGTGCACAATCCCTGGGTTTGACTGGAATTGACTTAAAACATTCACGGCGTAAGACAAGTCAGGGCGAGTACGATTGGAAATAAAAGAGAGACAACCTAAAAGGCTGCGATATGGAATATGTGACATTTCCTCTATATCTTGATCAGAAACAGGACACTGCGACCTCGAGAAGACTATACCTTTACTAATTGGTAAAGATGAAAAAGGTATCTTGAATTTTTGAAAACGATCACATACATCTTCGATGTAGTTCTTTTGGTGAATTATAACTCCGGTTGGAGTATCTTCAAATTGTACACCCAAAAGCTTTCTCGTCTTCCCAAGTACCTTAATGTCAAATTTAGATTTAAATTTACTTAAGGTCTTGTCAATCAACTTCTGAGTCTTCCCGAAAATCATGATGTCATCGACATAGAGTAAAAGTAAAATATCAGAGTTAAAAATATAAACACAGTTGCAACTTGTAAACTTTTTAAAACCAAGTTCTAGTAGGACTTTGTGTATTTCCAAAAAACATTCTCTCCCGCTTTGATGCAAACGTACAGGGTGCGATCCAGTTTGCAATATAGATGCTCATTGCCTAGCTCTACAAAACCGGGAGGTTGACTCATGTATACGTCTTCACTCAGTGGTGCATATAAGTAGGTGCAGGTTACGTCACACTGAGTGTGCGACCACCCGCTGTACGACATAAGAAGAGAGAAAAAGAACCGGATAACGCCAAAATTAACAACTGGGCTAAAAGTCTCTTCGTAAGACTGGCCCTTGATTTGTTTAAAACCTTGGGCAACAAGGCGAGCCTTGTGCCTGGCGATCCGTCCATTTTCATCTCTTTTTGTCGTATAAACCCACCTGCAACCGACTGGAGAGACATGCACTGGCAATTCTGCCAAGTGCCAAACCCCACGGTTATGCATGACCTGCATCTCGAGCTTCATCGCTTCCCACCAGATCGCACTCTGTTCGGATTTGTATGCTTGTTTAAAAGTGCGGGGAGTATAATTTTCACCAACTAGTCATACTGTAGGATTTGCATAACTGGATTCACTGGAATAGGATTCACTTGATTCATCTTCACTATTTGAATCACTATCTGAATTTGAATTATTTGGTTTTGGGATTTGACCTGAATAGTGATTTGAACCCTGAAAATCGAAAATCTCTGGTTTAAACAGTATATTGTTTTCCTTGCAGTATTTCTGTACCTCATTCAATGAACGTAATCTGTTGGTTTTTCCTGTTTCATAATAATATATATCGTAACGGTTTTCCTTTCTGCGCTTGACTGCTTTCCTCAACCAACTAACTTCTCTGAGTGAGGGAATAACTGGTTGACTAATTTGACTGGGCCCCGAATCCATGTCCTCCTCCCTCCCAATCGGGGAATCTTGAGAAGTGTTGGAAGGACCTGGGATGTCCTCAGGTTCATCTTCGACAACATTATCTCGATTCCTCTCCATTTTGGGAGAGAAGAGGGCATATTCATCAGAGCCCAGCCTTGCTCCATTGCGCTTCAAACCTTCAGAGTTTTCATTGAAAGAGACATTCGAGGATTCTACTATTTCATCAGTATCTGGCAACCATATACGGTATCCTTTTGTACGGAAAGCGTACCCAACTAGGAATCCCT
Source organism: Maratus speciosus (assembly GCA_963932465.1). Taxonomy (NCBI): domain Eukaryota; kingdom Metazoa; phylum Arthropoda; class Arachnida; order Araneae; family Salticidae; genus Maratus; species Maratus speciosus. Next base: position 39,535,162 of record OZ010788.1, on the reverse strand, counting down.
TCTTAGCTCTGGCATCCAATTTCCCACTTCTTTGTTTGGGAATTTTCACATAGGTTGTTGTGCCAAATGGTTTTAAGTGCCTAACTGAGGGCTTCCTGCCACCGTATAATTCAAACCGTGTTCTTCCTAAAAGTTTAGGGCAGATTCTGTTCCAGGAGTAAGCAAAGAATTTTAAAGCTTCAGGCCAAAAAGTTAAATCCAGATTACTGTCAATCAGCAATGTTTGCATCCCATCGGCCGCTGTGGACATAAAATGCTCGGCGACGCCATTTTGTTGCGGCGTGTAGCAGTTGGTAAATTCGTGGCGGATCCCCTTTTCCTCAAAAAAATTTTTAAAAGAGGCATTGTCGAATTCCCCACCGTTGTCAGTTCTAAAGCTCTTTACTTTACGATTCAGGTAAGTTTCAGCTCTGGTGATATGCCTTTTTACCACGTCAAAGGTGATGATTTTAATCGCAAAGGATAAACTGACACACGGCGAGAAAAATCATCAATGATAGAAAGAAAGTATCTTTCACCATTTCTGCCTTCAACTCTACAGGGTCCCCACAAATCAGCATACAGTAATTCCAAGGGATGATTAGAACGAATATTTTTATTATATTTATGGGAGATATTTTTTAATTTCCCCAATTTACATGATTCACAGAAAAAGTTGGATTCCTTCAGACCTGGTAAACCACGAACACCATTTTTCCGACTAGTGTGAGCAATCAATGAAGGACTAATATGTCCATACTTCCTGTGCCAATTAAGCATTTTTTCATTATTTATAGAAGAAGTCTCAAATTTAACAGATCTAGACTTGGAAACTGGAATTTTAGGGTAAAGACGATAGATTCGGTCTTTCAGATAAGCACTAAACAAATACTCGTACCCCCGACGGAACCTTACCTCCCCATTAAAACCATGAAATGTTAGACCATTTAGGTCCAGTTGTGGCCCCGAGATCAAATTTCTACGAAGTTGGTCACTATACATTACATTACATAAAGTGAAAACCTTTTGACCAAATCGTAGTTTTACTTTCCCCTTTCCCTTTATAGGAAATAAGACATTTTTCACAGCTACAGACATTTCATCGTTAAGTTCTTAAAATTTAGAAAATAAAGCTTTATTAGAACAAAAATGATGGCTGGCGCCACTATCGAAAATCCAGTCACAGTCACTATTAACTTTACTCAAACTTGAATGAGAGATAAAGAAAATTGACTTATGTGAGGAATCTGATAGTTTTGCACGAGAGCCACCATTCCTGCTTTGACAATAAGTAGGAGAACGAAAACGTCTTGGGGACTTGGTCTGGTCTCTGGAGCCTCTGGATCGTCTGGGAGCAACAGGTGATGTATCAGTAGAGTCGGTGAAGGAGTCAGATGGGTCAGATGATGAATCAGTGCAGCGTCTTTCTGAAGAGCAATACCGGTGACGATGGCGAAAATGTGATCCTTCTGATGAGTTGCGACATGTATAAGGCACAGGAGAAACATCTCTGGAACGCTGAGGGCTACCTGGGACTCTAGCATAGTAATTCACTTGGAGATTCCCTGGTTTGCCGCACCTCCAGCATCTTCTACGTTGTATTTTACGAAAGCTGGAACTACGTTTCACGGAAGATTGCTTTTTAGCCGTTTCATAGGTGTTGGAAATGTTCACGTATGTTGCACCATCTTTGTCACGTAATTTTTGGCGGGTCTCTTCAGCTACTAATTCGTCGACGATGAGGTCAAACTTGAAACTATCGTCTGGCCTAGCTAAAACTTGCTGCACCAATGTGTCGTATTTTGAAGGAAGAAAGCGCAGAAACTGATAACTGAGATAATTCTCGGAAAAATTCTTATCAATTTGTTTAATTTCCAAAAAAATTTTCTTTATCCTTGTTGCGAACAGATTCATCGTTTCACCATGTCGAATTCTTTCCTCCATCAAACTATTGAAGACTGTCATATGATGGGTACGAGTGTCTGGGTGAAAGTTTTTATGAAGGCGTTCCCATGCATCAACTGGTTCTGAACAATCAGCTATTAACCTTTTGAACTCTTGTTCAATATTAAGGTAAACCAGCGATAAAACCTTATTTGCACGGGTTTTAAACTTTTCAACGTCTTCAGCAGTAACTGTGGTACTTACTTCAGGAACCTTCTGCTTTTTCTCAATAATATCCCATAGGCCCTTTTCAAGTAATAAATACTTCATATCACAGCTCCATGTTGAGTAATTTCTGGAGCTCAACTTATCAATTGTATTAGTGGCCATTTTGGGAAAAGAGAAAATTAAAAAAAAACAATTTAAAAGTAACCACTGAATGACTGCACCCCCCCCCCCCCCCCCCCCCACTTAATGATCAGCTCTTCTACCTTTGTCAAGCTCTTGTTATTGGAAAAATGACTATTTTAAACATAAAAGTTTCATAATGTCAAAACATAAAAATAATAGTCTATTGTCAAAACGAACTGTAGTAAAAACGAAAAAAAAAAGTTCGGAAATCGGCAAAACTGTTCGTTAAATAATACAGAGTTCAGCAATCAAAATTAAAGTTCAGCATTAAACGGTAAAAGGTCAGCAAAATTAAATCAAAATTTCAGCAAACTAAAATAAATCTTCTTGATATCTTCTGTAAAAACTGCAAATTAAAGTTATTTCAAAACAAACTGGTTCAAAGGTCGGCAAAATCAAAAGGCAAAGTTCGTAAATCAGGAAAATAAAAGTTCATGAAAATAACCCAATATTTTGTAAAACTAACTCAAATCTTCATAAAACTGCTTAATTATTCTTGACTATTGCAAATAATAACTGAAAACCAACATATTTCGTAATTAAACTGTAACTTAAAAATGTAAACAAAAACGTAAAGATCGCTCACTTGACTGAAAACTTCCACTTTTTCAAATTTCTTCAGGCTATCCTTTTCTCACCATAACCCTTAATGTACGTTGATATAATCTGAAATGATTATACACGTTAAAAAGTAATCAAATGGAGCAGATAACGCGTGTGAAAACATTTGCTGGGAAAGGATTATCCTGGGATTGAATATGTAGAGATGTAGAAATGTAGTTTGATCTTTAAGAGTGCTGAGTAAAACATATGCAGGTTGAGTTAAATAAAGACAGTTTATTTTGATTCCAAAAACACATGCTTGACATCAGTGATAAATAGTAGCATTCATTTGAACAGACATGATGACGATGTTTCACATAACAGAACGGACATTTTGTTTGTAGGTATCGCAGCTTTTAGACTTTAGGATAAAACATAAAAACACAGATAAAACTTAAACAAACAATCCAGAACGTGGACCAGCCATCGTTCAGTTACTTGATATACTTCTTCCATTAAAGGAAGATAAAAGTGCATCGTATTAAGATTGGAATCGTATATTTATATAAAAAGGAACGGATTGAAAACGTCGTTTCAGACGAACGAACCAATCAGAGAACGGCATCGAATCGATGCAAAGCAAGATTCGATTTGAAAACTATATTCTAAGTCGCCATCTGGCGGGAGAAATATCGTTACGGAAGTTGAAACGTAGTTGAAGGAAAGTTTTTGCCGGTGAAGTACGGTAATGAAATGAAATTGGAAACGGCAAAATGGTATAAATTACTATGGATGTTAAAGAAGTCGGAAAACTTTTATTACAGCTGGATATTGTCTAGAATCAATAGAGAGGGTAAGTAAAAGTTTAAGAAATATTTATTACTGTCATTATTTAATAAATAAATAAAAGTAAATAAAGTAAATGAATGACAATGAACTTAAAAATAAAATGAAGTTTGTGAAATGAGGTTTTATGACAGGAGGTGATAAGAGGCAATGAGAAATACAGTGTTTGTATCTCTATCATAGCAGACGTGCTGCGCACGCACTGCAAACCCCCTCCTTTTTATGAACCTCTAATAATATGAAATCTGGAAGTGAACTAACCTCGAACCGGGTTCCTGCTGCCTACAGCACCGTATAGCAGGCGTGCTGCGCACGCACTGCAAACTCTTATAAAAAAGCCTTTCGCTATAACGAAAGTCGAAGTCCTCGCTGCCTACGACACCGAATAGCAGGCGTGCTGTGCACGCACTGCAAACTCTTTTTAAAAGGCCTATCACGCTCGAACGAACCTCGAACCGGGTGCACGCTGCCTACGGCACCGTATAGGAGGCGTTTCTGCGTGTTAGAAAATAAGGTGCCTTGTCCTTGTGTCTTATCACCTTGCATATATTTTTATATTTATTAGCATACTTTTAGCCTACTTGCCCATAAGTATATATGGCTTGTATTGCATGTATGCATATATATTCCTGCCTCCAGTCTTTCCCTTGGTAACTAACTACTCTATTTATTTTTACTAAGTACAAGTTATATTTTTATCTGTAAAGGAAGATTGAACTTATCTTTTATAATTTCTTTTTATCTAAATATTAGGAAATAGTACTCTTACTTTTTAATTTCTTTTTCCTATTTACAGTGAATGCTTACATCGATATTTCGCCGTAACACTTGCATGTCCTACTCGATCATCTGTTTTCCCTAGCGATTACTGTTATTGCTAATAGATGGCGTTGAGAGATGACGTAATCGTGGCTTGCTCCGTGGTTTATTCCGCTCCGTCGATATTTGCATATGACTCTCTGGAAACAGGTAGAAAGTAGTTTGGTCATGCGTATTGACTGGTTTTTAGACATCGGCGGAGGATAAAATGATTTACCTTCAAGTCTCTGTCAACCTTTGATGTTTTTGAGTCTCGAGAGATGTGAGAGGTTTGTTTGGATGTATAACGATGTTAAGTTTCTTTTCCTGAACGTTTAACAATGTTAAATTTCTTTTCCTGAGGTCATCTTTAAATATAATGTTTAATCTAAATTAAAGGAGCTTTTTCGGTGGAATATGTTTACAGCTATTAAGATAAAGTAATGAAGTTCTTTGAATAAGATACTTAAAGTCATGCTGTGTAAAGATGGATAGTTGTCATCAAGTATATTTTTGCTGGACTAACTTTTTCATCTAAATCTATATCATCCCCGTCTTTTATTTGAAGTTTTGCCTGGAGGTCTCTTATGTAATTAAATCAACGTTTTTCTGTCTGACTGCGACATCAAGTAAAGTAGTCTTTTTATAAGGACTTGAATATCTTCTTGTGTCCAGTTAAAGTTATAAAAGTTATTAAAGTTTAAGGGTTCCAGACGTTACATACATTTTCATGTGATGTGTTACAAAGAGATATCGTGCCCATCACGTCATAATTATCCTATTGTCGAATGTTGTTTTCCAATAGTACTTGAGTAATCTTATTAATATATTTTTATTTGCTTTTAAATGTTTTATTTAAAGTATATATGTTGTTTTTATCTTTTAAATGTTAATAAAAATGTTACGTTAATTTAACTATGTCATCTTTGCTTTAACACCACCACATTTATTTATTTAAGTTATCTTTATTTCTAGCAATTTCTTTAATTAATATTTATGTCTTATTTGGGGTTACAAATCAGCACTTAACGCTTTTACTGCATTAAATGCAGCTCTGCTTATTCATAACCCCTGGGGAATACTTTTGTATTTCCCAATACTACGCAGGCACTGCAAACACTTTAAAAACAGCCTATCGCGCTCGAATGAAAGTCGAACTGGGTCCCCACTGCCTTCGGCACTGTCAAACTCTTATAAAAAAAGCCTTTCGCTATAACGAAACTCGAACCTGGTCCTCGCTGCCTACGGCACCGAATAGCAGGCGTGCAGCGCACACACTGCAAACTCTTTTTAAAAGGCCTATCGTGCTCGAACGAAAGTCGAACTGGGTCCCCACTGCCTTCGGCACTGTCAAACTCTTATAAAAAAAGCCTTTCGCTATAACGAAACTCTAACCTGGTCCTCGCTGCCTACGGCACTGAATAGCAGGCGTGCTGCGCACGCACTGCAAACTCTTTTTAAAAAGCCTATCGCGCTCCAACGAACCTCGAACCGGGTGCACGCTGACTACGGCACCGTATAGCAGGCGTGCTAAGCACGCACTGCAAAAACTGGTATTTCGCCTCTCCCCCTATCCCCACATGCCTGAAATTTCACACGCCCTTTTTTTTTTATAAAATTTATCTTATGTGTTATAAAGAATCTTAAAATTTCAAACAGATCGACTTGTTAAATTTCCTGATTTTAACAAAATTGCGTTATGTTAGATCCACATTTCACCACCAGGGAGCGCACTCTATTCTTAACAAAAGCGTATCTGAAGGAAATTCCTTCACGCAAACTTTCCGTAGATACATGGGTCGGGAGGGTGGTGGTCTTAACCAATATTTTAAGAAATTTAGAAAAGTGCCCCCCTAGGGGGGGTGAAAAGGGGGAGGATGAAAACCGAAGATGCATAACATGAATCAGCCTTCACAGACCTTTCCTATGATATATCACATGGCGGGTAACAGATAAATACAGAAAAGTGCCTCCCTGGGGGGGGGGGGGGGATTGGGGGATGGACACCGGAGATGCATAAACATAGTAGCAAGAAGGAGACAAACTGGGCTCGTGGTGTCCAACAGTTTGATATGAAACACCGCTGTGTTAAGTCAAAACCAGAAGAAGTTGCAAAAGTTAACCCTTTATGGGCACGCTGAGAAGGGGGGGGGGGAGGAAGAGAAAGGTGGGGACAAACTGGGCTCGAGATGCCCAACAGTTTGATATGCAACATGACTGTAATATTTAAGAAACAAGAGAAGATGAAAAAGTTAACCCTTTTAGGGCCAACACCCGAAAAGTGAAATGATGTGTGTAGCAGAATAGTTTTGAAGAGCTATAACCAAAGATGCAATCAAAATGATGCTAAAAATATTTTTGGTGCCCCCCTAACTATTCCCCCTTAGGAAATAGAGTTCAGCTGATAGCATAGAAAGAAAGTACGGGAAAAATCTGCATAGAACAAACTTTTTCTAAGGCAGAACTTCCTACTTATAGGGGCAAAAATTACAGAGTTATTGTCTTTTGAAAGAAAAATTTTGCAGAAATTTGCTTTTTTCGGCCATAACTTTCTGGAGAGACCTCGTAGAGCTTAGTTATTGTCATTTTCAGTCCAGAAATTGTAATACCTTTAATTTAAGGTGTATAATGTGGGGGGTATTTGCTTAACTTAAAAAGTTCAATAAAAACGGCTATATCTTTATGGTCGCGCCTCGTAAGTCTAAGCTTGCATGTTATTCAGTTCGGAATTTACTTTACCTTTATTTTAAGGTGTATATTGAGCGGGTGCGTAGGAAATTTAATGCGATTTCGCTTTATCTCCCAGTAGCTAGCCTCGCAAAATAAAATCGGGGTCCTGTTTTCGTGATCCTCCAATGCTACTACTCCAAAGCTAGTCTCGCAAAAAGGGTCGAATTGTAGTCAGAATGGTGCTTTTGATAAAAAGATTCAATTTTGAAAGGTTTTTTCCTTCGATAATGAGTTGTTAATTAGCTAATAACTTCGGTAATTACTGCGGGATTTTCTCAAAACCACAAAGTCCATTTTTCTGAGAAAACGGCAGCCCGAATCGACATATTATAAGACCCTCTGCGTCGCCTGTGAGGAAAGTAGTTCCGACGACACGGGCGAATGTTACACACAGACACACATACATACATACAGACGTTTACGAACATTAATAGTATTGATTTTGTATTAAAAGTACAAAAAGTGGCAAATTAGGGTGGAAACAAAGTGTAGTAAAATAAGATGTGAATTTTCATGAAACCATTTTGGTTATTATTTTCATAATAAATAAGGATTCTTCCCCTACCCCCACCTCCCTTTTTTTAAAATAAGCATGCAACTATTTTGTCTACTATTTTTGTACAAATGCTATTTCGGCTACTACTTTTTTCATTGTAGGCTACTAAAGATACTGTTTTTGATGCCATTCGGCAGTGGCAGCCCTGTTGAACCCACCTTCCCTCAAAATTGAAACAGCATCATGAGATAAATTATATGCCTCATCTATACTTTTAGCACCAGAAATTAAGTCGTCGACATATAAAGATGTATTTAACATATGCACCGATCTAGGTTTATTCATTTCATACTTTCGAATATGACTCTTAATAGTTCCACTCAGAATAAAAGATGAAATTTTACACCCGAATGGCAATCTATTCATAAGCATAATTTTATAATCTGTTTCATTATTGTCAGCAAACCAAAGAAATTTTAAGAATTTGCAATCTTCTTCTGCTATTTTTATCATCAAAAATGCATTTTCAATATCACCGTTAAATGCGATCTCAAATTTTCTAAAATTCAATATAATATCTAGCACATTTGGATTTAAATTTGGGCAAGTTTCCAAACGGTCATTTAATGACAGATTTTCTTTCAATTTAGAGCTACAATTATACACAACGCGAACTTTAGTCATCTCTTTATATTAGTATTTACAACTGCTTGATGTGGCATAAAATACTCATTATCATCCCTGCCACATTCTTCAATTATTTCCTTACTCATCTGGTCATTTATTATTTGTTTATACTCATTTGCGATCCACTCACTCTTATTAAAACATTTCCTTAAATCATCAAATCTCTTTTTGGCTAACGTGAAATTACTCTGCAATGCAACAGGTGAGTCTTTCCATAATAATCGCGTCTCATAACGACCGTCATTAAACTTTAGATTATTTTCAAACTGTTCAATAAGACATTTCTCGGTAATAGATAATTCATCCTTATCTCTAATACCCAAATTCTCTAAATCCCATAATATCTGAACATCTGTTCCCAAACTTAAATTAGCAGATACTATATTTACACAACTAGATTTATTATCCGTCTGCTGACAGCCTTGAAGAGTATATCCAAATATCTTCGGTACACAAGTGAGCATTTTATTTATTTTCTGAAAGCCACAGTTCTTAATAATGTTCCAAAACATATCCCCTCCAATTAGAATGCTTATTGACTGATCAGTATTTTTACATTGATCGGCTAAAATTATCCCATTACCTTTCAAAACATCCTGAATTTCTACGTCTGGTACGGCCACTGGAGCCGCAGTTATTGTATCAGTAATTAATGTTTCTATCTCAATAAATTGCTGACTGTCAGTTCTGCTTGTTAATTTCAATTTAACAACATCATAAATTTTTTCTTTCGCTTTTTCAGAACCAAAGCAATAAACTGATAATCTTTCTTTTCGAACTGGTTTTAACTTAAAAAAGTTTGCTAGAGATCGCGTACACCACGAGCGCTCCAAACCATTATCCATTAAAAGGCGGGCGATTTTAACATTTTTTGTTTCGTTAATGGGACTAACAATCACTGAGCATGTTAATAACAAAATATTTGACTTTGAAACAGAAGAATTACATTGCATAATAATAGAGCTATCCGATTCAATATTACTATTATCTACATTCGGCATTTCCTTTTGAACATTATTCTTACTACACAAAATATAATTATGAAATTTGCTTTTACAGTATTTGCATTCAAATTTTAATCTACACGAGCGGCTATAATGGGCTTTAGAAAAGCACTTGAAGCGTCTATTTTCTGATCTTAATTTGTTTTTCCTATCTTCTACTGTTTTATACTCACAAAATTCATGCTCACAAAACACACAGCTCTTTTTTACGTTTGGCACATAATTCCCGGTTGCGGTTGGTCGTATCTGATCGAATCTTCTATTATTAAACTTTCTAAAATTGCCTTTGTATTCATTGTTACTACTCTCATATTTTATTTTGAAAGGATCAGATTTTGATGGAACTAAATACGTTTTTTCTCTCGATTGAATTTCGTTTTCTAGATAAGTATGTATATCCTCAAATGTATAGTTAATCGGATATTTTCTATTAAATTCTAGAACGAGGTCTTTTGGAATCCTATCCAAAATTATAGGCGCTAACAAACTGCTAAAGGTTTCCTTTCTAACACCCAAGGCTTCCAAATTTCTAATTTGATTCTCAATTCTATCAAATAATTTTCTTAAGTCAATCGTATCTTGCGAATTATGAACAGCAGGAATTCTCAATAAACCGTTCATGTGTGTTTGTATCAATGTATTTGTATTACCAAACCTATTCTTAAGAATGTTGAGTGCCGGGTCATAATTTTGTTCTGTAATTGCTAGCCCGGCAATCGAACTCGCAGCCTGACCATTTAAATAAGATTTCAGATAATTCAGTTTATCTATTTTCGTAAGATTAGGATTTTTATCAATAGCAGATTCAAATTGACCATAAAATTCCAACCAATAAGCAGAATCACCATAAAAAGGTTTAATATTTAATTTTGACAATTTAACAGTTATTTCATTTAGTGAGGGTTTCAGTTCAATTACTTCGGGACCTTTCAATTTTCCAATTTGAATTTTTATTCTCTGTTTCCACAAGCAGATATTTTCACAATATTTAATTGAGTTTGCTACATCACTTTTGATATCTTTAGCGGGAAGCAAAGCTTCAATTTCTTTATTTAATTCATTTAACGCATTTTCCTTATCTACAATTAACATTAATTTTTCATTTAAAATATCTACACTAACAGAATCTATTTCTTTAAACAATTCTTCGATGCTGTTTAACAATTTTGTGGTCGCGGTTCTAATTTCTTTCCGTTTACTCTTACTTTTTTCTAAATCAGACATTTTGCTAAATTCACACAACAACTTACACAACAACAGTTACACAATAAACAAATTTTCTTTCAACATACAACATAAAATACAGTAAACAAAAATCAACAAAGTAACAAATTTTCCTTCTCTACTACACAGCTTTCAAGTAACAATACCATTTCTCAAATTTAAATTACCTCAAAACCTAACATCTCTATACGAACAGACAAATAAAAGCTTTTTTCTCCTACCTATTTTCGCAAACATTACTACAATACCAAAATCCAAACGAAACTAACACTCACCTCTGTTATCCACAAAATGTTCCGTCAAGAATTACGTAATCCTAACGCTGAATACATGCGCCGAATTTTTTTTAAATCCCGAACACATTCTCTTTAAAATCACTATACTTTCAACTTCCGCAATATAGCAGGAAACTAACAAACACAACATCACCCCATGCCCTGACACCATGAACCGACTCCGATAAAATTTTGGAAGTAGAAAGCACGAGTTCACATTTTAATGTATTTATTCGATGACAGCATAAGACAGACTACAAAAACATAGAACGAAAAAGTAAGTAAAAAAAACATGCGTCTGGAAAACTCAGAATGGCACCACCTCTCTTTCAAACAATATGCAAGAACACCTTCAGATACCATCATAGAGCAAAAATAAAACTTGGCAGATAAAAAATAATTAAGGACTTACCAAAAATAAAGATGAGAATATTTATATTTCTTGACTAAATTTTATATCGAAAAAAAACCCAAACAATTTGAATATATTAAATGATTCATTCACGGATTGATTCTTTCAAACACATTATTTGACAATTCAGTTCCGTAAAAATATTAGATCAAACCAGTCTCTAAATACTCTTCAAACTTTTTATTTCAATATCTTGATATAAAATCTCTTATAACCGTGTTCGATTTTTGTGAAACTATTTAACTAACAATCTGGTTGACCTCATGAGATATTGTCCATTTCCTATCGAGTTGTATTACTAGTAATCGAGTATTTATTACTAGAGATTCAAACTTTCAGAAATTTTCTTGGGACTCAATTGGATTATGTAGGAGTTCTCTGATGGCACAAGTTCTCTGAAGCTCTCACAGAGCACATGGATATTCTTCCTCAAATTTTTTACAATATTTAATTTTAGTTTTAATTAATTTTTCGACTACTTTTCAGCAGTGAAGTTACACTTGAAATTATTGAATATTAAAGACGTGAATATCACATTGCTAACAAGGCGTAAACCAACTTAGTGAAAAATGTCCAAGCCGGGAATCGAACCCGGGCCTCTGGAATAGATCTCCAGTGCTCTACCACTAAGCCACAAGGACGATGCCCAGCTTGGCATCTCTCACTTATATAAGTCGGTAAGGCTGCAACCGCAGCACTAGATGGAAAAGTCTTCATGAGCACACAATCTAGCGGCGTAACATGAGACGCAAATGAACCCAGCATCGGTGAATACACAATTTTTATTAATTTTTCGACTACTTTTCAGCAGTGAAGTTACGCTTGAAATCATTGAATATTAAAGACGTGAATTATCACATTGCTAACAAGGCGTAAACCAACTTACTGAAAAATATTTCGATTCCCGGCTTGGACATTTCTCACTAAGTTGGTTTACACCTTGTTAGCAATGTGATAATTCACGTCTTTAATATTCAATAATTTCAAGTGTAACTTCACTGCTGAAAAGTAGTCGAAAAATTAATTAAAATTGTGTATTCACTGATGCTGGGTTCATTTGCGTCTCACGCCGCTAGATTGTGTGCTCATGAAGACTTTTCCATCTAGTGCTGCAGTTGCAGCCTTACCGACTTATATAAGTGAGAGATGCCAAGCTGGGTATCGTCCTTGTGGCTTAGTGGTAGAGCACTAGAGATCTATTTCAGAGGCCCGGGTTTGATTCCCGGCTTGGACATTTTTCACTAAGTTAGTTTACGTCTTGTTAGCAATGTGATAATTCATGTCTTTAATATTCATTTAATTTTAGATCCATCATTCATTCTTACTTCCAGCACCTCTACCTTCCTAAAGACACTATCCAGCTTTGCACTGCTGAGATCACAAAAAAAAAGAAAGAAAAAAGAAAAAGACCCACTCCATTAATTATTATCATTCACCTTTTGCCAACAACCTTCACTCCTCAAAAAAATTTGGAAGAGTGGGAAAAACATGAGGTAGTTTCTCTGTGTTGCCAAAACACGCTGGTTAAAAGACTGGTCGAAACCAACAACTCTTTCTTTTTTCTACCGTTCAAACTGCAAAGTGCATGTGAAATGGAATTCACCTGAAACAGTTGAGCTGTATAGCAGATGGAGTATCTAGCCTCTTTGTTTCTTCTAAAATGTAAAAGAAGTGAGATGCTGATTTGGAAATCAATGTAGATCTCTTTTCTACATGGTGAAAAGAAAAAATCGCTGACTGCAAAACACCACAATTTGAGAGAATAGTCACATTTCTTTAATTCTGTTTTGCCTCAAATAAATGGTGAACTGAGTTAGCTACAGCCATCAACATGGTGCCTGAATGGGCCAAAACTTCCAGGCCTGACCCGATTTGTACAAAAAAATTATTGGCCCAACCCACTATAAAAGCTGAAAGTTTGGTCCAAGTGAATATACCTAGAATCAGTGTTGAATTGAGACAATTTTCTCCAGGAAGAATTTAGTGTCCCATTCCTTTGGCAACACCCACAGATTTGTATGACTTTATATTTTTGTGTGAAAGTTATTTTATCAAACTTAGAGTCAGGAGTACCACTGCCTTTGGCAGCATACATCAAGCTGTATGCATGCTCTGGTCTGTTTTTGAAAACAAACCTCAAATGTGTATTATTTTAAATTTTTAAATGAAAATATTTCCAAACGTTCTAAGGAGCTCCCATAATAGTGGTTGCCATTTTAATTTCTGATGTTTAGAACACTTTCAATTCTGACCAAAAGTTCCCCAGAAAAAAAAATAAATAAAATATTACATTCAAGTGTTATTGGCCTTTATGTAAAATATCTTCTCCTCTTTTTAAATAAAGAAAAATGGTTTAAAAAACATCAAAATAGGTCAAGTAGCTGTTGAGTTATTAAATTATAATCTTTTTAACATCGAAAAAAAAAAAAAAAATCCCCACTTAATCCCTTGCCCTCTTTTAAATTTTGAGATAATGTCTATGGAGGACTTCAAGGACATGCACAAAGCTATCGTCGACACAATAGCAAACTCCTTCGTAAGCATTTAATGTGGTTTTTTTTAAGAAAATGCTTTTTTAAATAAAAAATATTAATATTTTTTAAACAAGAGATATTGTTGCAATCAGGAAGGTACCCTAAATAAAGGATTTTGTTCCCTTTTTTTTTCATATTTCAATCCAGGAAACAGGGACAGCAGTTTCAAAATGCAGAAAAAACATAAAATAGATCTATAGAAAATGTTCTTTTTGAAATAGTAAATATTAAAATTAATATTTTTTAAACAAAAGATATTGTTACAACCAGATAAATCCTGAATAAGTGGATTTTTTTTTCTATCCAGTACAGACACATGGTAGTTTAAAACTGCAAAAAACATGAAAAACAGATAGGAAATCAGTAAAAGCAAATATGGAAATGACCTTCAGGAAATAAGTTTTTGTAAATAGTAGATATTAATAACTTTTTCAACAAAAGATGCTGTTACAATAAGAAAGGTATCATGAATAAGTAGGAATATATATATATTTTTTTTTTTTTTTTTTTAATTTCTATCTAGAACATGCCGATGGCAATTTAAAACTGTCATAAAAAGGAAAACATGAAAACTAATACATAATCAATATTTTAAAATAGTTAATATTTTTCAAGCAAAAGATATGTTACAACCTGAAAGGTAATACTAAAAAAAAAAAAAAAATTCTATCAGGACCTGATGATTGTGATTTCAAAATGCAGACAAAATGGAATGTTTACCACTCCTTTGCCTGAAAAATCATAAATTATCTAGGCATGCATGTAAGCAATCTTGGCAAATTGTCAAAAATTGATGCTCATTCATTAGACGTTCGTAATATTTTGGCCAATTATGAAAAAAAAATGAAAATTTTGAATTTCAATTGCATTTGGATCTTAGTTGTTTTGTCTTCATCTATCCTTATCCAAATTTGCAGATACCTATGTGTGATAAATTTCCGTAGTGATCGCCAACAAATGGACAGAGAGACAAACACAGACAAAAACTTTAATTTTATTAATATAGGTATGCATTTAAAAAATACTTCACAATTAAACCTTAAAATTTATTGACTTTCAAACTAAAAGTGTTTTTTAATAATTATTTCTGTGTATTTATCATTAGCTTTTTTTGTACAGTTGATCTTTATTTAGTTTATGTTCGTTCTTTCATTACTTTGTTTTCAAAAGCATCTAAAGTAAGTAAGTAATGTGTGTAGATTTTAGATAGCTAACTGATTTCTTATTATTTGCAGTATAATGGAAAAGTGAAAAAAAAAAAAAAAATTGTAATGTTTGCTAATAGTCATAATTTAGAACATCATATTTATCTTCATTGCACTTATGAAGTTTTTATGAAAAAATCAAGTTGAAAATAAAAGTATCTGATTTTTTAAATGTTGAATTTTCAATTTTAAAAGTTTCTTTCGTAATAAGATGGACATTGATTTACCTTTACCTTTTTTCTTTTTTTAGGATGAAGATGTAAATCCTAACTGCTCGTTCCAAACTGAAAATAAGTTAAGTGAGTTGTCATCTGGCAGATGTGAAAGTACATTTAAAATTAAGGAATGTAATATGTTAAAAAGTTTTTCTGAGAGTTGTGAGACAAACATTGATTTTAACCCAGAAGAAGAATGGCAACATATATTAGAAATGAATAAAAAAATAGCTAGCTGGCATGGAGTGACTTCAAAAAAAACTGTAAATGATCCTAAAGAAAAAGAAAAATCATGTGATAAAAATTGTAAGCCATACAAATTTCTACGATCGAAAGAAGCTAATAATTGGCTGTACAATTCAAAAAAATGCAATCTAGGAATAGAAGAATCTTCTGGAAAAATAACAAAAGAAATGAATTTGATGTCCCCAGCTGAAATAATCCAAAAATCATTCAAGTCTTACTTGGCTAAAGATAATATTCAAAACTGGCTTTCAACTCATTAATGTACTTTAGTTACATTAAATACAGTGGTGCATGCTAGTTATGAGGAAAATAACTTTTCTAAAAAGTCGTTTACAATATTTGGTCTAATTTGGAAAGGGATGATAATAATGTAATGAAATTATTGCTGTTATATTCAGGGATATTTTGTCAAAAAATAGGTCTAGCTGTTGTTTAATTGTTATTACATCTTACTAGAGAACTTTCAAATGAATGAATAGAGAATTTTGGTTATGTGGAAATATGTTGTACACAATTTATTCCTCTCATTAGGCTCCTCAAAATATTTTTACATCAGTTTTTTTCTCTTTTTAGTTTAAGATGAGAGGTTTAAAACCTTCTTTTGGTAGAACAGTGAGCTCTTGCATGATGGATTTGGAAACAATCTTGCATTATATTTCTTCATAATTTATGTACATTTTATAGATCAGTTATCAGGGGTCGATCCAAGCAAAATATGGAGCCTATTTGGGCCCTTCACAAAAATCTATTTAATAAAATAGGCTCATTCACAAAAATCTATTTAGTAAAATGGGCCCCTAACATTCTTTTTCATACAAACTGTTTTAAAATGTGTAAATTGTAAATAAAACCAGCTCATGAAAAACAAACTTTAGCAAGGCGATTTAAAGAAGTTTTGTCAATAAATTCTTCGTTTGAATTTGAGTAACTGGATTTTGTCTTTCGTTACAAAATGTTATTTTTCACAAATATATAATAAAATTCACAAAAATAACTTGTACTTTTCACAAAATGGGCCCCAAGAATAAAAACCTGCATCGACCCCTGGTTAAAACACAGTAAAATTTATTCATTTTTCAGATAAAGCTGCTGAAAAAAATAAATAAATTATTTTACATCTGATAAATATATCAATTTTTTTTTTTTAAATTAATGCATGTTATTCAAAAACACATAATCATTATCTTACATGTTCATTCAGATAACGCTTAATATTAAAAACATTCAAAATGAAATTGGTAAAACATTGATTAATATTGCTCTTATTATTTATTTATTGCATAAATTTTAACGCTAAATTAGATAGTTCTTTTAATGAGATTTGATTAAATGTTATGTTATGACTTTACATTTGATGACTTTGATTGTGGACACATTTGATTTGACACATGGATTTTTACATTTGATTTTGGAGTAAATTTGTGATGTGGAAAAGAACTACGAGGATTTGCTACTGCTGCAATACTATTTCATTTCTTTTGTATGTCTTTTTTTATTATATATATATATAATTTAATATTTTATTTTGCAGATTTGCTTTACTTGAAATTTTCGACAGTTGAAATTTTATTTTAAAAACTGCCTAAGATAAATTTTGATGAGCAGTAACACATGATTAATCACTTTTAAAATATGATTTTTTTTTTTTCTGTTTAAAAGCACACAGTAAATTTTATAGTATAGTATCTTGTAAATTAAGGGCCATTCTTAAAAATCCTTTGACCAAGATAACTAGAGTTAAAAGTCCTACAACATATTTCATATATCAAAACTGATGATTCACATATTTGGTAGTACTCTGTCAATTTCTTTAAGGTATTTGAAAAATATTCTGTACCTTCCTTCTCCTTTTTTAAAAATTTTTTTAATAGATTATCTATAAGTAAAATTAGTACTGACTACTTTTTAAATTTAGTAGTGAATGTACATTATATTTACTTTTTTTTTAGTTTGTTTATTATTAGAATATGAATTCAGGTCCTGCTATATTACTTGATTATTTTGTTATGCTTAAATGTGGAAATGCTAATAAATATTTACCATCTGTTGAATTAATAAAATTATTTATTTGTGTCCTTTATCATTATATTTTAACTGTATATTCAGAAGTGTTCATGAAATTTCTTATTGTCTAGAAATTTTGTAGTAAACTTTTAGTCACTCAATTTAACATTTAAAAATAATTTTGTAATATTTTTTTAAAGATTATTTTACAGTGTCTTTTTTAAAGCAGACAGAATGCCATACTTTTCAGAATCAGCACTGTACTGTGACACACTTGCATTCTTTGAAGTTTGTTTCTAAACCCTGTGGTCGTTATACAAGTGTGGCACTTACAATCAATTTATGTTTTTATCATCATTAATTTATGACACGAGGAATCGGGATAAAAAACAAAATAAAAATAATACATTTTCAAAGAAATGTTTTTTATTATGTCATTTAACATCGACATTCAGCTTCACAGGCCTTTCATGTTCCTTGCACATTGGCAAGGTGTGACAGCCAATCAATGATATAACTATTATACAAAAACCTAATTTGGAGAACAAATTAAAAAAACAAAATTTATTTCCTACATTGTTTAAGCCCGAGAAGGGACAGATATTAAGATATTTCATTCAATTCGTTCTGCATTTAATGTTAAATTTTTGTAACAAATAAGTTAAATCAATTGACATTAAAAAATAAAAATAAAATTCATACAACATGATACTTTAAACACCCTAAAAACTTAGATTCTGTTCAAATGAAATCAAAATAAATCTTAGATGCTTTCCAGTTTTCAGTTGTAAATATTTGTATTACAGATTTTTCTGTTATTTTTATGATGATTGTACATAAATAAATAAAATACATGCAAAACACAAAACTTTAAAAAAGTCTAAGATTTATTTCGATTTCATTTGAACGTAATCTAAGTTTTTAGGGTGTTTAAAGTATCATGTTGTATGAATTTTATTTTTTAATGTTGAATTGATTTAACTTATTTGTTACAAAAATTTAACATTAAATGCAGAACGAATTGAATGAAATATCTTAATATCTGCCCCTTCTCGGGCTTAAACAATGTAGGAAATAAATTTTGTTTTTTTTAATTTGTTCTTCAAATTAGGTTTTTGTATAATGTCAAGTTTTTTAATAACTACTGCATTCAGACGAACACATTTCAAAATTAATGGAGGTTACAATTATCAGGCTTTGATTCATGCGGTATCGTATCGCAATTTGTGATGCAATTTACTTATGTATAATTCAAAATCTTTCACCAGTACAGTAATGCAAGTTGCTGTACTTTGGGCAAAAACTTCCAATCTGAACGTAAAAAATCTGTTTGAAAATGTCATTTTTATTTCTACTATGACACCATATTCAACTTCTTTTTAATTCTTAAAAAAACTATTTCAGTAATTTTTCACGTGAAAATCATTCAACTAAAAATAGACCAATTATTAGTATGGCTTTTGAGTTTTTGGCAATAATGAAAAAAAAAAATGTTAAATTTTATTGGAAAAATGTCCGTTGGTTTTCAATGAAAAAAAACGAAATTTGGAATTTAAAAAAATATTTGTAAAATGTAAATAAAAATTAGCCCATGTTACTTTCTGGGTTATAATTCACCCATATGCAAAGGCATTTTATCATCCGTTTTGACCCTCACTTGAGGCAAACATTTTCACTCTTTAAATTTATAATATTATTAGAATTAGTAAAGAAAAAAAAATGAGTGGCATCAGAGACAAAAAGGTGAGAAGAAAAAAATGAAAAAGTTATGATCTCCATAGGGTTTTCTATGTTAAATTAACATTGAGAAGTGACACTGGAAATAAATAAGTATTGCACTGCCGCACAATACTTAAATAAGGAAACTACAGTGACAAATATTTAAGGACTCTAAATTACAGAACAATGAAGAAAATAACTAAAGAGAAAAGGTATAATACAATTGAACTTGGTTAATGCGAGAAGCAAGTTAATTATAAAAATCTTTGTATTGACCATTAGTCATAATACTTGTGAAAATAACAAAGATTATAAATGTTAAGAAATATTAACAAGCTTATTTCCCAGTTCTCAATGCCTCTAATTATATTCAATAGTACATTAACCCTGGTAGTATAATTTACAGTTCGTTATTTATAAATCTTTATTTTTATTAAGGTCATTTCATTTAAATAGTATAAGTATAAAGTATTCTGTATTTAAAAGTATTCTGAAATTAAACTCACCTTTTATCTTGCGTTCATTCTTTTAATCCTTTAGTTATTTATTCAGCTTTACGTTTCTTTAGTTACAGTTCATTGATAACGCCGTATCTTTATTTTTACAACTGCAGATGTTTACGTTTTCCACGCGACATAGTAGAATTTACGAGAGCGTATGACGTGGTGTACTTTTCTCCCGACAGATGGCGGGAACGGATTTATGAATGAATTAGTTGACGTAGTTCGTCACCGGCAAATCACCATCTCGTAGATCATTCTGGAGAGTGGGCGTGTCGACACGTGCCGTTCCAGCTGCTGTATTTAAAGGGGTTATTTGGAAGGAAATGTGGCTTACTTGTTTTATCTACCAATGCTCTCGATACGAGAATGGCTTTAAGCGTTCTCGGGATGCTGTATTTGATCTTGTGGTAAACATTTAAAAATCATGCGGCTTATTTTTATTTTTCGTTCTGTTTTTAAAATCATCTTTTAAAGTTACGATATTTAAGCTTTTCTGTTCTTCATGGCTTCTAAGTTAAAGTGTTTAAAATGGCTGTTTTGATTTAAAGTGATTCATTGTTTATTCATCAATATTTGGTTTATTTTTAAAGACTGTTTTTATCAAGATATTTTACTGTGAACTTTGGATCTTAATAAAAGAAGTTTAAGCCTGGAGCTTTATCTCATCTGTCAATTTACTTCATCCACTTTTTAACATTTCTTCATTCAACGTACTTCATAATTTTTCTCATTTGCATATTTTTAGAAATCCATCCTCCGATCTACTTCCACTGTTGAACTCTGCTTTATCAACATAATTTTTAATCAGTGTTACAAGTGTAAGATGTTGGGGAATTGGTATTAGTGCTAATCCCTAACAGTTTAGGTTATGGGCAGATAAGTCCAGATTTGAGGATATGGATCAATGGAGAGGATTGAATTTGATGATCTTCAGTTGGCCCTTTACCCTTTATAGAGGTCTATGAGAAATATTTAAGTTAAAAAGAATGACGCAGCGTGATTAAAAAGAGGGGGGGGCCGAAGATTTAGTACGTGTCTGAAAAAAAAAATTTTTTTTTTTTGAAGAAGATTATGAAGAAAGTTTTATATTTTTAAATTCTAGTTTTATCATTCATCTTCATTTATTTTTTTTGTTGATGAAAAAATGGCCGGCAACACAATAGAGAAGCTGAACTCCACGAATTATGCTGGATGGAGTATTGACATGAAATATGTCCTAATTGACAAAGGACTATGGGACATTATAGAATCCGGTAAAGAGGAGCTGGTCCCGAGTAGTTCAGTAACTGAATCAGATGCAAGCATTTTTAAACAGCGTTCAAGGCAAGCTCTTTCGGCAATATTTTTGAATATTGAGGGAGAATTTAAGCGTGTAATTGCTGAATGTACAAATGCTGTTCAAGCTTGGAACAAAATTAGATTACATTTCCATCCCGACTCTAGGTCATTCTTGATGAAGTCATTTAGTGAATTGATAGAATGCAGAAAGAAGGAGAGCGAGTCGATAAGTATCTTTGCAACTAGATTAAGGAGGCTTATGAGTATAATTAAAGAACAAGATAAAGGGTTTAACGAGATTTATTTAAGTTTTCAATTAATACGGTATTTACCACGGAAATATGATGGTATTGTGCAGAGTATCTTGAGGTGGTCCGAAGACGAGTTTAAGTTTGAAAAGATAGTTTTAGAATTAGTGTCTGAAGAGACCAGATTGACTGTTCGTGATCAAGATAGTTCTAAGTACGTGCCATCAGCTAATAGTGTAAAATGCAAGAAGAAACCTCGTTTTTATAAGAAATGTTGGCATTGTGGGGTTTCTGGTCACGTTCGAAGCAAGTGTCGCAAGTATCTGAACTCTCGTTATAATCCTGATCGACAGAGCTATCCAACTTATGCAGAATCTTCACCAAAATCCAGGAGTTCTTCTGATTTTTCTCCGACTGTGCCCAGAGGTAGAGGATCTCACCGACGTGATTATCGTGACTCATCGACTGATTCCACTGCTGGCCGGAGTTTTTCTCGTGATTCCAGACAGTATCCTAGATCTCCATCGCCCAGGCCTTACAGAAGATCCCGTAATTTTGGAAAGAATCATGTATCCAGACAACAGCCTAGAAAGCATGGAGCAGATATAGAGGACTTTCCTGACAGCTCACGTAAGTCAACTTATGTTGTATCTCAAGCCAGTTTATGTAATGCATCGGATGTTGACACCTGGATCTTTGATTCAGGTGCTTCACATCATTTCTATTCTAATCGTAATTTATTTGTTAAATTTTGTAATGTTTCAGATGAACAAATGAATGTGGCTGTTAAGGATATATCTTTTCCGATTGAGGGTAAGGGAGAGGTAAAATTACGCTTTGGACAAAGAGTGTTCACCTTTACGGAGGTGATGTACTCGAGCCAACTAAGACGTAATCTAATCTCTGGCCCTCAGTTGGATAAGAGAGGCTTAACATTTCTGGGTGGTGGAGGCGTAATTGACATCATGAGGGGAGACATCATTTTATTCAATGCATTTTTGAAAAATGGGTTTTATCAGCTTTTCCCTAGGGCTCCTAAACCTTTGAAAAATGTATCTTTTGAATCTAATTCTGCGGGTAATGCTAAACGTATAAGTAAAATGCAATTATGGCACCGCCGATGTGGGCATATTAGTCCCTCTGTTTTGATTCATACATGTAAAGAAAATGGGGTCCGGGGATTGGTTGATCTGAAAGATAACGATTTTCATTGTGAAGTCTGTAAGTTGAATAAGTTTATAAGACCTTCATTTAAACCCATTGGCAGCATTCGTTCTGAACATCCCTTAGAACTTTTATTTGCGGATGTTTGGGGACCTTGTAGAACTGTTGGGAGAAATGGGGAAAGGTATTTTCTTTCAATTATGGACGACTACTCCCGTAGAGTTTCAGTATACCCAATGAGATTAAAATCGGATGTTTTTGATATTGTCAAATCTCATATTACTCGTGCAGAAAATTTCTTGGGTAGAAAAGTAAAGAATTTTAAGTCTGATAACGGGGGTGAGTTCGTCAATGATAATTTTGAAATATATTTTGATGAAAAGGGAATACATCACGAGTTGACAAATCCATTTTCTCCCCAACAGAATGGGGTCATTGAGAGGTTTATGCAGACAGCTGTCAATGGAGTCCGTACTATTTTGGCTGAAAGTAAATTGAATCCCAGGTTTTGGCCAGAGGCCTTAAAATATTTTTGTTATACCTGGAACCGGGTCTGTCCTAAGTCTTTAACGAAGACTCCTTTTGAATTGTATGGGGGCCAAAAACCATCTGTGAGGCATCTTAAACCTTTTGGGACAACTGCTTACGTGGGAATTCCTCACCAGAAACGTAATTCAAAGTTAGATCCAAAGGCAAAAAAGGGCTATCTTGTGGGTTATGCTTTTAATACCAAGGGTTACCGGATTTGGATACCTGAAGATGATCAAATTGTTGAAACTATTAGTGTTACATTTAGAGAGATTCCTGAGGATGTTCCTGGAGGCAGTGGATTCGTGATGGGCCCGGGATCTTGTGATCCTTTCTCCATTGACTCCGGTGATAATCAGGGTGAAGATGCTGGAGGAGTAGATTCTTGGGGACCCTTGAATCCTCCCGGCATACCACCGGATTCCCGGGTTAATGGGGAGGGGGTTGCGGATTCCGAGTCTGATTCCGAAGCTGAAGACGTTAAGACCCCTATTTCCTCCAAGCGAGAAGTTAGGTGGTTACGTAAACCCGTGGTGCGATCCTCCAGGGACAGAACAGATATTTACTATTTTGAGGAAGGTAAAACTAATAGATTAAGATCACCTGCAGAAGTTGAGAGGTATTGTAATGTAAATGGTATTAAGTATGATCCAAATCTTTTTGATTTCAGTGGCTCAAATACGTATGCTGGTTTAGTCCCTATACATTCTGAATCTGATGACGAGAACTCTGATAATCCTGAATCTTCAAATATATCTGCATGACTAGACAATATAATAATTCCTAACTCTTTTAAGCAGGCTCAGAAATCTCCGCAGCGTGCGATGTGGTTTGATGCAATGCGAAAGGAAATCGGGGTTATGAACGAACGGTCGGTTTGGCATTTGGAAAGTTTGCCAGGAAACATGACCCCAGTGGGCTGTCGGTGGGTATACACGGTCAAGAGGGACGAAAGAGGACGAATCGCTCGTTTTAAGGCCCGTTTGGTGGCCCAGGGATTTAAACAAGTGAAGGGTGAATCGTATGAGGAGTCCTTCAGCCCTGTTGTAAACTTTGGAGTGATTCGATTTTTCTTTTCCCTCTTAGTATCGTGTTGCGGATGGTCACACGTTCAGTGTGACGTAACAAGCGCCTACCTATACGCCCCGCTACGGGAGTCTGTTTTTATGTCACAACCGCCCGGTTTCGTTATCCCCGGTAAAGAGCATATGTATTGCAAACTGGATCGGGCGCTGTATGGGCTGCATCAAAGTGGCCGGGAGTGGTATTATGAGATCCATAAAGTTTTATTAAAGATTGGTTTTAGGAAATTTGAGTCATGTAACTGTACTTACCTTTTTGATTCTGATATAGTTCTGCTACTATACGTTGATGACTTCGTAGTTTTTGGAAAATTTAAGAAGAAGATTGACATAATCCTGGATTTGCTTGGAAAGAATTTTGACATCAAGCTTTTAGGAAGAACACGTAAACTTTTAGGGGTCGAATTTGTTGAAAAGGGGAATTCATTATGTATACACCAGTCTAGTTATATTGATGAGGTGTGTGATAAATTTAAGAATTTTCGAATTCCTATTTCATCTCTCCCTATTAGTAAGGGTGTTATATTATCTAAAGTTAATTGTCCTTCTTCTGATTCCGAAAAGGGGTACATGGCTCGTTTTCCTTACAGAAGCTTACTGGGTTGTTTATCATTTATTGCCAGTAGAACCAGGCCAGATATTAGTTATGCGGTTAATATATATAGTCAGTTTCAGTCTAATCCGGGTATTTCACATTGGGACGGGTTATTACGGTTGCTTGGTTATTTAAAGTATACTCGACACTACCATCTCCGGTTACGGTGTAACGAGGAGAAGTTGGTTGCCTTTTCTGACGCTGATTTTGCGGCGAATCGGGATGACCGAACATCGGTTGGTGGGCAAATAGTCATGGTTGGCAGTTCCCCCGTGGACTGGCGTACCTTTAAAGAAAGGTGCGTCAGTTTATCCACAATGGAGTCGGAATTTGTCGCCATGACTGAGGCCTCCAAAAACCTGGTTTGGTTTGACCGGATCCTGCAGGAGTGTCGGGATAGAGCAATCATACGCGATTTAGGTATCAAGTCGAAGCTTTATGCAGATAACCAGGCGGCCATTAATTTTGTAAAATCACCTATAGAAAACTATAAATCTCGTCATATAGATGTCAAGTTATTTTTTATTAGGGATTTAATTTACAGTGAAGCTTTTGATTTAGAATATATTCCTAGTAAGTCAAACCTCAGTGATGTCTTTACGAAGCCTCAGACCAAACACGATTTGTTAATTTTTGTTAGAACTGTATTTGATACAGGTTTTTAATGTTTAAATAGTTTTTCAGATTGTTTTTAGATTTTTGTTTGAAGTTTTTAGAAATCATACTGCGTACCACCATTTTTCTTCAGTATAAGATTTACGTGTATTAAGATGTATAAAGTTTGTAATCCTGTGTACGTGGTGAGTGGCCATAGCCATTTACATGGTTTAAGCAAACGATGTTTAGCAAGTTTTTATCTAGCTTTTTATGAAGTCTCTTGATCACAATTGTTTTTCATTACCTTTTTCATCTAGCTGTTAAGCATTTAATTCCCATCCAATGGTGGAAATGGTGCCTCTTACCATTCTATTCTTGGGGGTTCGAGCAGCCCACAGTACCGTTTCGGGTGGGTGGTCCCTTGGGAGACAAATGCCAGAGAACTTTCTGAGGTAGTTTGTGTGAGAGGTAACCGCCACTGGCGGATCTGCTGCGGGCATTGTATTTTTGATTTTGTGAGTCCCTAGTTTTTATATATGAGAATGTCACTAGTCCCGTTTATCAGCTGGTTGTGAGAAGTATATGTAACTTAATTTTTAAAATTTTTGGATATATCTATTTAATAGTTTAAAGTTTCTGATTAATCTGTTTGAAGTTTAAATATATATTAAATTAAAGTTAAAGTAATAGAAATTAAGAATATGAATTTTTGTTTAGGAAATCCAGTTTCTCTTCTTTGTAGCAATAGTTTTTTTTGAGGTTTTATGTTTTTAAGGTTGTTATACCTTTGTTAAGTCTTAAGTTGGATTTAGTACTGTTATATTTATATAGAAGTTTTGTTACAGGAATATATCTTATGATAATGGACTATTTTTGTATTGATTATGTTGTTTCTAATAGATCTTTTATTTGCAGGCATCTGATATCTTCAATGTGAATATTTGTGCGAATGTAGGTAGAGAAAATGGATATTGCTGTAAGATGTTGTCTGTAGATGGATAAGTGTACAGCTATTTATTGTTATGTCTTATTAATCAGATGCCAAGTTATTGCTTAAGTTTGTCATTTTTACTGGATTTTGGAAGCTACTGGGAGAGACTGATGAAGTTACTCTAATTAATTTTTCTATCTTTGTTCTTGTTAAATAAAAGTTATTTAAGTTTTGTATAAATTTGCATATTTAGCTGTGGTCAAGATGACGGAGTTGGCTAGTATGTATAGTTTCAAATTGAAACGTTACTTTTGTAAGTTGGTACGTATGTTGATTTTTCATTGTGATATTTTTCAATTTGTTAAATGTTTGAATTGTGTTTATATTGTTAGAAATTTAAATTTTGAATTTTTGTAAAGAGGCCATGAATGGATTTAGGCGAGTTTTTATGCTGGATCTTTTGGCTTTTGATTTTGAAGTTTTTGATGGTTAAGTTGTGGGATTTCGTTTGGAAATTTTTGTTGGGCATTTCTCGGTTTTTAATGTTAGTTGTTAAATTTAAAGCATTGGGAGTTTATTAATGCTTAATTCTTGTTAGTTGTTAGCCATTATCGGGCATTTCTCATGTTAAGTGTTAGGATTAATATTTCGTTTAGTTTTGTTCATTGTTTTTAACCGTTTTTATAGAAAGAAGGTGTTCCATGGTCAGTGAAGATTTTTAGATCTTTTATTTTTCGTTTTCGATTGAGACATTGAGAGGGGGGGCACTTGTTAAGAAATATTAACAAGCTTATTTCCCAGTTCTCAATGCCTCTAATTATATTCAATAGTACATTAACCCTGGTAGTATAATTTACAGTTCGTTATTTATAAATCTTTATTTTTATTAAGGTCATTTCATTTAAATAGTATAAGTATAAAGTATTCTGTATTTAAAAGTATTCTGAAATTAAACTCACCTTTTATCTTGCGTTCATTCTTTTAATCCTTTAGTTATTTATTCAGCTTTACGTTTCTTTAGTTACAGTTCATTGATAACGCCGTATCTTTATTTTTACAACTGCAGATGTTTACGTTTTCCACGCGACATAGTAGAATTTACGAGAGCGTATGACGTGGTGTACTTTTCTCCCGACAGATGGCGGGAACGGATTTATGAATGAATTAGTTGACGTAGTTCGTCACCGGCAAATCACCATCTCGTAGATCATTCTGGAGAGTGGGCGTGTCGACACGTGCCGTTCCAGCTGCTGTATTTAAAGGGGTTATTTGGAAGGAAATGTGGCTTACTTGTTTTATCTACCAATGCTCTCGATACGAGAATGGCTTTAAGCGTTCTCGGGATGCTGTATTTGATCTTGTGGTAAACATTTAAAAATCATGCGGCTTATTTTTATTTTTCGTTCTGTTTTTAAAATCATCTTTTAAAGTTACGATATTTAAGCTTTTCTGTTCTTCATGGCTTCTAAGTTAAAGTGTTTAAAATGGCTGTTTTGATTTAAAGTGATTCATTGTTTATTCATCAATATTTGGTTTATTTTTAAAGACTGTTTTTATCAAGATATTTTACTGTGAACTTTGGATCTTAATAAAAGAAGTTTAAGCCTGGAGCTTTATCTCATCTGTCAATTTACTTCATCCACTTTTTAACATTTCTTCATTCAACGTACTTCATAATTTTTCTCATTTGCATATTTTTAGAAATCCATCCTCCGATCTACTTCCACTGTTGAACTCTGCTTTATCAACATAATTTTTAATCAGTGTTACAAGTGTAAGATGTTGGGGAATTGGTATTAGTGCTAATCCCTAACAATAAACACACACACTAATTAAATTAAGTACTATTATTAATTACTCCAGTTAACTCAATGCTAAAATTAACATATCATAAAACTAACATAAAATATTCTTACTTTTGTGAGTGTAATTTCTTTTACGTAAAATCAAAGTATGAAAATTAAAACCTCTAAAAAACTAGTAATTTCAAAGGACATGATGTATAGCTATGTAACTGATCGGACTTCTTCCTTCTTTTTTTTTTATAAATTCCAGACATTCTCTTATGATTTAGAGAAAAGAAACTTGGTGTTGTAGCTGATATCAAGAAAGCATTTTTACAAATAACCGCTTGTAAAAAAGATTGGGACTTTTTGCGTTTCTTGTGGTGGAGTGATCCAAACGAAAGAAATATTAGAATGTTTCGATATACAAGAATCGTGTTTGGAGTCAAAAGTTTCCTATTTCTTTTCATTTCCATCATAGAATGTCACATTAAAAATGATGAAGAATATGACCCCAATCTTAAACAACAATTGCTGAGAAGCTTTTATCTTGACAATGTTGTTACAAGTGTTCTCTCGCTGGAAGAATTGGAAAGATTTATTGCTGATTTTGTGTCTTATGACTAAAGATGGATTTGATTTGAAAGGATGGGAATAGACAGATGAAAAAACATTATCAATAAACTTTTTTACCAAAAATAAAACCGACTTCAAAAACTACTACAAAGTAAAAAATAATTTTTTTACATAATAGTTAATAAGAAATTGAATTAAGAGCATTGTATTTACCATGCGTATTATTATATTTATGTACATTAATTTGATTTTTTGGAGTCGGTGCCAGCCAAACGAAGTTAAGTATAATTATCCAACAGACACACATCCAAATATCTACGAGTTTTTTTACGATTTGTTATTTAGTTAAAAATTTTTAATCATACCATTTTTGAAACCTTTCATCTGATTTTATAAGTGTGTATTTTCAAGTGAAATTAGCTGTAATTATGTGTGCTAAATTAAGGGTTATTATAAAATTAGTACGTTTATACAGGTTATTATGTAAAAAAAATCGTAGCCAAACACAGATTTTCAAATGCAGGATGGTGTCAGAGTTGTTTGAGAATGGATTTTTTTTCCTAAACAGTTTTGCTGAATCTTATTACGATTTGCATTGTATAAACAATTTTTATTTTGAACTTGGCTTGACTGGCACCGACTCCAAAAAATCAAATTAATGACATAAATATAATAATACGCATGGTAAATACAATGCTCTTAATTCAATTTCTTATTAACTATTATGTAAAAAAATTATTTTTTACTTTGTAGTAGTTTTTGAAGTCTGTTTTATTTTTGGTAAAAAAGTTTATTTTTCACTTTTTAGTTTTTCGAGTTACAATTTTTGCATGATTCTTTTGGAGGAAATTACGGGCTTTTAAAGATGTTATTTTGATAAGTAAATACTTTTATCCAGATTTGTGTGTACATTAATAACACAAGATTTTTGTGAAAATTCTTTATATATATATATATATTACATTTATTCTTCTTCAGATTTAATAGCTTTATTTTGTAATTAAATATTTTTGTTTCTCTATTTGGACATGGGTAGAACGACGAGATGCTGCTCGCATGAAAAAATATCGAACTTCAGAAACTGACAATAAAAAGTTCTTCGGCTTACTAAAAATGCTCGATGAAATAGAGAAAAGAGACCCAATGACTTATTTTTCATACTTTCTCATCGATGACCAGGCCCTTATTTTCCGGGTTGCCCTAGATGAACAGGTTTGATACCTGGCATCGGCGTAGGAGACCACCTAATCGCCACGTGGTGGCAATAAACCTGATGAGCGCGTAGTTCGTTTTTCTATCGGCAGTGCCTATTTCTTAATTATGACCTTTTTTATGCCTGTTACTTAACATTTATATCTTGTTGTTTAGCACTTGTTCATTGCTACTAGTGTTGATCTCGTAATTGAGTCCATTGCCAATTGTTGTTTCTGAGCTATTATGATTTGGTGCATTGAAGCGTTTTGCGAATTAAATATTTTATGATACCCACATTTACATTAAACCACATTGCTGCTGATATTTTTTTTTTGTTTCACGCTAGCCTTAACTGTGGGCTCGATTACTGAAGATTAAAAATTCATCGTCATGCTCATTTAATAGTCTTGGTTAAAGTGTCATCGGTCTGCATAGTAACTGACGTATTTCAGTGAGTATAGTACTGCAAAACATATAGAACTTTCGGAAGCAACTTATGATATTCGCATTTCCTTTAAACCATGTTTGTTGTTAGTATCGAGCACTCTTTGCTTTTAACGAGCAATCTGATTCAAATTTACTTGTTCTCATTTCTTGATACAATTCAAATGTTTTCATGATTCCGTAACTCACTGACTTGCTTTCGCAATTATGCTTATGCCTACTGATGTTTAAGTTCTGTGCCATGTAAATACACCGCACCATAACAATGACGCCTGTAATACTAATTAGAGTAACTCCGTTTTTTCTTTCTATGTTGTTAATCTTGTACTTTAACAGCATAGGGATCTTGGCTCAACTTCTGTTTGCACATAAAAGTAGACACATGATTGTTTACAATAAATAAATGTATAAATATTGGAAAACTTGCTTGTGTGTATGAGACAGTGGTACTACTTAGTTATCCCGTCAACCAAAAATATATCGCCAAACTATAAGATTAAATGCCAATAATGTTGATCGTAAATGTCACATTCACTTGACTTTAAGCAAGTTACACGTATTTACGTCATCAAGTGATTTTCATTTCGACGTTTTATTTGTATTTTATTAATGTTATACTAATTTATTTGTTCTTTCGTTATTTAAAATAAAATTTATGTCAATTTGTATAATTTGGCGAGTGATTTGGCGATTTATATAATTTGGCGAATTCGGTCAACGACATAACTAAATACTACTGAGACAGTTAATAGGTTGCCAGAAAATATTCGTGAAATTTTCATTTTCTCTCCAAAGCCCCTATACAGGAAAGTTATCATTAATGTTATCTAGTGGAAATATTAAAGGCAACCAAAAAACATTCATACATACAACTGTTTAATATAATATAATATAGGTATGTATATAATATTATATATATATATACATATATATGTTATGTACCGCCAGTCTGATCTTATGTGTTTAATTAAACTAAACTATTCTATACTAAATTATTGTTTTGTATTAAGTTAGTTTGCTTCTGTATTATTTAGCATTTTAAATAATGGTGTATATTTAATTAATGTACATTAAATTACTATTTTAAATGCGATTGCCAATTGAAAATTTAAAATATGACTGTCGATTAGAAAATGCGAAGAATCAGATTGGGGAAGATCCATTATTGAATTTGAATGGGAATATCGCCAAATTAGTCAGTTACAGCCAAGTTGGCTTCATTTATGGTGACTAATTTTGGTAGCGATAATTCACCTAACTGAGCCAAGTTTGGCGACAACTTTGCACTAACGTATATGAATGCATAGTTTTATGCTTATGATTGAGAAACCGGTTACAACAATGCAAGATAATTTGGGTGAAAACCTTCATTTTATTGGTTTTTGTCGAATTACTAAAAAACTACTGAACCAATTTCAATGAAACGGAAGTGGTACCAATTCGAGAGTATCCTCTTTCAATTAAAACAAAAATTACATAAATCGGACAAAAAGTTCCGGAGCAATCGGTGAACATACATAAAAAAAAAAAAAACATACATACAAGTCGAATTGATAACCTCCTCCTTTTTTTTGAAGTCTGTAAAAATAGCAAAGAAACTGCTATATTGGGATTACAGTGGAGCTGATTTTGACGAAAACTTTGACAAAATTTGTGGGTTTTTCGCGATCTTTTGACGAAATTTGACTTTTTTTCGCAATCTTTGGACAAAATTTGCCGTGTTTTCGCGTTCTTTTGACGAAATTTGTAGTTTTTTCGCGATCTTTTGACAAAATTTGCCGTTTTTCGCGATCTTTTAACGAAATTTGCAATTTTTTCGCGATCTTTTGACAAAATTTGCCGTATTTTCGTGATCTTTTGACGAAATTTGCAGTTTTTTGCGATTTTTTGACGAAATTTGCCGTTTTTTCGAGATTTTTTGGGAGAAATTTGCCGTATTTTGCGTTCTTTTGACGAAATTTAGTTTTTTCGCGATCTGTTGACAAAATTTGCTGTTTTTTCACGTTCTGTTGACGAAATTTGCAGTTTTTTCGCGATTTTTTGACGAAATTTGCAGTTTTTTCGCGATTTTTTGACGAAATTTGCCCCTTTTTTGCGTTCTTTTGACGAAATTTAGTTTTTTCGCGTTCTTTTGACAAAATTTGCAGTTTTTTCGCGATATTTTGATGAAACTTGCCTTTTTCTCCCGATCTTTTGACGAATTTTGCCGTTTTTTCGCGATTCTTTGATGAAATTTGCCCGTTTTTTCGCGATTCTTGGACAAAATTCGCTTTTTTCCGCAATCCTTTGACAAAATTGGTTTTTTTTTTGTGAACATTTGTCGAAATTCGAGATATAGTTTATGTATGAATTTTCGGATTTATGACAGATTTTTTTTTTTTAATTTTCGGATTTATGACCGATTTTTTTTTTTAAATTTTCGGAAATGACAGCCTTAATTTTTCGGAAGAGAATCACTCCTACTTTATACGCCATAAGCAGCTAAGGGTTTCTTTTCTAACATAAGTTCCACAATTATTAGCAATTTATTATCGCAATGAAACATTTTCCATACTTAGTTATGCATAGCATTTTTAATCCTAATTGTAAAATTACTTATTTATTTAAAATATGCATTTTAAGATATGTAGATATACAATATCAATTAATTATCTTATGACATTAGCAATAAAATATGGTTTCTTTATGTAATTTAAATTTTAATAGAATCAAAAAGAAAAAGACATTCTTTGAATACAGGCGTTTGAGTATTTTCGTTAGAGTGGGTGTGTGGGAGACAGTGGTATCTATTTTGTTCATTGTCTCAGCACAAATGCCTGTGAAAGTAGGCAGCACAGAGTGCCATTACCCCTCCCTGAAATTTAAAATTTAATCAAGCAACTTTTTTATGTATGATTATTAAAAAAATACTTGATTAATTACTTATAAGAAAAAATAATAACAGTACTTTTCGTTCAAATTTGGACATCCCCACCCTGGAAGACAGTTTGATTATTTTTACTTTTAACTGTCATGTGTTTGAAGTTAAATGAGGAAGGGGGAGGGAACAAAGTCAGAAAAGCATAAAACCCCGAAAAAAAGATTTTTTCTTAATTTTCCGTTTTATAAAATTTTAGCAGAACATTATTTTTGAATATCTAATATTTTTTAATTGTTAAAATTTTGAATTGCTTTTTATGTTGATAGGTTTAAAAATTGTCTTGCAAAGGGAGTTCTGAAGAAAACACTTAGTTTAACTCATCTCATGTTTATATTCTGCATTAAAAAATGTAGACCAGGCTGTGGGCGGTTACAGGCACATTGCTTATGTACTGCATATTTCTAAACACACACAGATAAGACTGGAAATTCTTTTTTTTTTTACTACAACAAATAGAAGAAAATCATCTTTTGTAATCGTGCAGGTGAAGGGCAGAACTTAAGAACTCTTTACTCGTGCATTTTCTGAATATTCAATATTAATATGTATTTTTATATAACAAAGTGTACTTTTTATGGAATTTTTCTTGTCTGTAAGATTATTTTATGGTAAATAATCAAAACTGAAAAGAACTAGGGAGATTTTGACTGAAAAGATTCTTTCAGATGAAGCTTAACTGCTTTTGAACTGTAAACACATCATATAAATACTAATTCAGTTTTTCATTTAGTATTTGTAAAATGTGAATATTACATAAAAATAGTTTTAAAAATAAACTCAAAGCAAGAGGAGTTCGTAATATGCTGATTTAATCGTAATCGGTATTTTGGTAATCGTAATCTAAATGTAATCGTAATTTAAAAAACGGATAATCGAAGATGTAATCGTAATTTAACTTGCACAAATAGAGACATAATCGTAGTCTGCTTATAGAAATTCAAGTAATCTTAATCAATTAGTCCTCTGTAATCGACTCATTGTGTTTTCCTGATCCCAGTCCTCCATGTGTTTATACCTTTGTTTGTAGGACAAACACAATGATAAACCTACGAGTGAACCACTGGTGGTATTAATTTTTGGCTTATGCACCACTTCACTTCCGGCAGACATTACCCTACCTTCCATACTACTCTTCCATAAAATCAAGGTTTTTTTTCTTGTGCTTGATAACATAGGTTTTTGTGCTGTCGGCTCTTGGACTAATACTCTAGCATTAAAAAAAAAAAAAGAAAAAAGACATAGAAACAGTAAAATCAAAGAAGGCACAAATCATCTAGTTTTTGCGGCAACGCACATAATATACACTGCAATTGTTACCTAACTGACTTACTGGGAACAAATAATTAAAATAAATAAATAAATAACAAAAGCAACTTTTGAAATTTTTTGGAAATTGTAAAATAGCATATATCCATAATGAATGCTTAACTATATGTGTAAAACAGATTTAACAAGAAAAGATGGATAACTGTTTTCTATTGCTTTTTGATGAACAAGTTTTAAATTTTGAGTTTTAAAGTTATTTGAACAAAGATTTTTGATTCTGTGTGCAAAGTTTAGTAAAATATTGGCATAAACTAATTTATGTAGACATGAAATATTATGAGTAAATAAGTTAACATTAAATGGAAAATCGTTTCGTTTGTCATAAATGTCAAAGAGTATATTCTTATTATCACAGACATACTATAGATACATTTCTTGGGTGCGAGACCCTGCGAGGCCGCACCTGTCACACACCCCTAAGGACGGCTCTGGTTTACTGAAAACTGGATACCTTAGCGACTTTATTTTTCAACCTTTCAAAAAATTCTAATCCGACACGGCCTGGAAAGAATAAAGTACAGTCCCGTTCGGCCAGAATCCACAGAAGAAAATGTAAGGCACGGACCTGTACCAGGAAAAATAAAGTTCAGGTCCCGCTCAACTTTTCAAAAAAATAAAATTTAATCCCAATCTTGCCCGAGTCTTCAAATAAGAATTAACCTCGGACCGAGTTTAATGAAAGAAATTTCACCAAGTTCGGACTTCGGGACAGGTTGAGGCTCGTGGAGACTGCTAATACCCATTATAAATTCGGCCCCACTGTCGGGAATAGCGCCCCTACCGCCACCCCGTCGGACAAATTCTGGCGCCGCCCCTGCTCATGAAAATATTTGTACTTAAAATTATCGCGCAAAATACATAAATAAATGAAGCTTAAGGCGGTTCTCAAATTCCTGTACTTTGACACATTTTGTTTAATTTTTAAACGCAAAGGCATGAAATTGGTACACCTGACTATTGAAGCGATTTAGGAATCAAAAGACGTTTTCCATTTTTTGATGGCCCCACCAGTGGCCGAGAGGTTCTGCTCTCGAAGCTGGTAGACGGGAGGTGCTGGGTTCGATCCCAATCGCGCCTGTCGGCCTAATCGTTCGGAGTTTTCGTGGTTTTCTTCGAGCCGTGGATCTTCCATGCATTAATACGGATTAGGTTCCCTTAGAAAGACCCCCACGGAGGGCACACCCCCCGGGCCTATATCCCTCATGTAGATAATTGGCCGTCAAAAATCAACCCAACCCAACCCATTTTTTGATAAATAGATTATTTATCGAGTTATAAGCGATTGTTGTCACTTAATCACGAGTTTTTCTCCTTTTCCGTGGTTTCACACCCGAAAATTCAGTTTTAAATGCCCATTTTGAGAGTATTTTCTGAAACATTTTCTGCATTTGCCAAAAAAACGGAAAACGCTATTGGATAGTTTATGAATAAGAATACCTGCAAATTTTAAGAGTTTCCGAACAAAAATAAATTCAGAAATGTCTCATAAATTAGGAGTTTAGTTGGATAGCAGTCTTAAGTTTAACTTTTTTCTTTTTTTTTTCATAAAAAAAAAATATTCTTCTTGTTTCTATCGCATTTGAAAGGTGTTTATAGGGATGGGCCGGTCAGAGATTTTGGAAAAACACCATATATTCGACACGTGTAAACCGAATACCGAAAACTCGCCTGGTCGAATACCCCTATATTTCAGGTTTTAAAGGCATTTGTACTTTAAATCCTGTATTAATACCTGTATCTGTATTATACTTTAACACCCATACTTTAAAGCAATTTTGCATCATATTTAACACAAATACTTCCATTTTGATGAACAAAACCTTCTTACAAGTAAACTTTACACTACAAAAAATATGCTTTCAGTTATTCTTTAAAAATAGGATTATCTTAAAACTTTTTAAATTAGCAAAGCGTTAAACTCCATAGCTTCTTCTGTGAATTAAAATAATTGAGTA
This sequence comes from Maratus speciosus, assembly GCA_963932465.1. Lineage (NCBI taxonomy): Eukaryota > Metazoa > Arthropoda > Arachnida > Araneae > Salticidae > Maratus > Maratus speciosus. Next base: position 39,498,825 of record OZ010788.1, on the reverse strand, counting down.
ATACTTTCTTGTATTTTAAAACAAATACTTTTAAATCGAAAAGAAATGTTTAAGGACCTAGAAGGAAAATTTTACAATCATAGTTTTTTTTTTTTCTGTCAGAAAGGAACTAAAGTAAAAAAAATATTCTATTCAAATGATGGGAACTCAAATTAAAAGGAGCATTTTTTTTTTTTTTTTATCTATTAAGTTTCAAGTACACCCGAGAGGGTGATCATTTTCAGAAGTTGTAAACGTACAAGCTGTTCCTAAAATTTTGAAACAAACTTTCAGGAGAGATAATGCAGTCAAAACAACCATTTTTTGTACAGTAGACCAGTACCGCAATCCACTTATTCTATTACTGCAAGCTGAACCCGAATTTTCGTTCGTAAACAATAATGACGATATTTTAGAGATTTTTCATCATATTAACTTTGCTTTGAAAGTAATATGACGAAATCATTGGAAATGACTGAATTTTGGTTAGCGACACGGTATATGCAATCAGCTGTATTTTGAATAATGCAATGTCTAGCTTACTGTTTGGATGTAAATTTTGGCAATTTCCAGCATTTCTTGCCATGTCACCATATTTCACAGAAACCCAAATAAGTGTCTTTGGAAAATATATCGTTACAATATTTTCAGTTTGGCCGAATATTCAGTAGTATGATCAAATAGACCAAATACTGAATATTCGGTGCGTCCTTAATTTTAAAGGTAGAGGAATGAAACGCTCACAGCTAAAAGTGGCCATTAAAATGTGTTATAATGTTTATTTATAAATAAATCCACCTGTTTAAAATTTTTTTTTTACAAAAATTCATAAATATATACTTTTAGAAGTATGCAGCTGAAAGATGTTTTTCTATTCAAAACATAAGTTTAAAATTCAATAAAACTTGTAAGCTAAATATGCGTTTGGCGTTTGATTGAGAAATTTCATCCCGTCTTAGATAGTTAACAAACCAGATCAGGTTTTAATCTGGACAAGATATTAAAACTAAAGAAACAGGTCTCTCAGATCTCACAGATCGTTAAAAAAATATTTGTATTTCACCATACCGAAATATGGACTGAATTGCTATTGTTCATTAACTAAAATTCAACTTTCTAATGAAAGATTCTATATGGCGATTTAAGCACGATATGTTGTGTGCATGTATTCTTTTCGCAATGATTAGTACTACAGCAATATAAAAACTAAATAAATTTTAATAAAAAAAGCTAAATTTGACTAATTTCTGCCTCTATCAATTTTTATTTATAACAAATGACATTAATTAAAGAGCTTTATTATTTTTTCGATGAAGGTGCAATACTTTATCATATGATAGAGCTAAAATACTAAGATCCTAATTAGTCTAAGATCTGATCAATTATTTATTAACATTTAATATTTTAATATCAAATCTCTCTGTTCTAAAAAAAAAAAAAAGTAACAAACACTGTCACCGCCGCCGCCGTAAATGAATTTTTTGTGACCGGAGGTCTTTCTTCACTTATATTAAGAGAACTACTGCATATAAAAATATAACAATTTGTAGTATTACAGAGAAATGTTTGATAAACACGCTGAATTTTTAAATCAGAGAATTATTTTAAGCTTTTTTAACGTTAAATTCGGTCAAAATCCTTCTATTAAAAAAGTTTTATAGGAACAAAAACGATACACAGGAATTTAATAATTTTTTCTGAGGATATAAATTACAATCTCGCGGTGTGCAGACTGCATTTATTTTTTTTTTAATTTGAGTAATTTTTGTAGATTTTTCTTTTCAGATTTCTATGCAAATTTCCATCATTCCAAGCGATATATTTTTCATATTTAGAAAAGGTAAATTTTTTATACTGCTGCCAACTGGTAAAACAGCGCAAATAATTACACTTTCTCTCAAATAAAAAAAATTATTTACACGTGACTATTAAAAAGAGAAGGGAAATATTTAAATAATAATTAAATGATCACCTATTAAAAGTAGAAAATAGGGAAAATTACGTCATAAAAATTGCATTTACTCGTGAATTATGAAAAAGTAAGAAAATTTGAAACATTAATTATTACACGAGAAACGCATTTAATAGGGAAAATTACATCATATATAAAATGCCGAAATATTAAATATCGCCATATGTAAAATGCCTGAAACAGTTAAATTATTACGCCTGAAAAACTTTTAGTGGTTAAAATGTGGTCATTTAAAAAAAAACTCAAATAATAATATTCCAAAACATTTTTAAATTGAATAATATATTTGCACGTGAACATTAAAAGACAAAAAAAAAAACAAAAAACTTTAAAACATTACATGTGAAGCACATTAATAGTAAAAATTACTTCATATAATAAAACTATGCATTTAAAACGATTTTCTTTCTGGACAATATTAATGTGACGTCACATTGGAATCACACGGTATAAAAAAAGCGCGGCTAACAAATTTGTTTATATATTTCATTACTTGATGCAGCATAAATAAAGGTAAATCATGCACAAATTACTTTCGATTAATTTTGTACGAATTACTGTTCAATAAATACATATTAGAAATTCGTATATACATTAATAAAAATAAACAATTTACATTTTAAAAATAACGTGAAAATATGCATGATGGTGCAATAAAATAAAAGATTTCATGGATAAGCTATACTTGTTCCTGAAAATATCTAAAACTCGATCAAAAGATAAAATTAATATATAAGCGTACGATTTCAAAACACAATGCTTTTCAATACCGTGGTTCTGAATGTTATTCCTAACCAGATGGAGTTTTCTAACCTCGGACCCAAAGGAAGAATATTTTCTATAGCGTCATTATAAAAATCCGAGAGGCAACAGGATTTTTAACCTAACCCTTTTATGGAAGCTGATTTTCAAATGAGTAATTGATCTCAATTATAAATCCTCTAAACAGCCGTCAGATGTCGTGACAGCGGTGGATGGGGCCATGGTAAACGAAAATTCAAATGGAATATTCATACGGCCCTATTCAAACGGAAAAGCATGTCAACCCGATTGCAGAAGATAATCTCTATTCGTAATAATATCATTCAATCTTCCATAACTTCATAATATTTGTAAAACAGGGCACATTACCATGCTTTTAAAAGCTGCGAAGTCTGAACGGGGGGATGACGAGGCGAGGGGTGAGCATAGCTCGCAGGGGGCAGATCCCCCTAGTAATTTAAATATCATTAATAATTTTTATATTTGAAAATTAAATGTCGATAAGTTTTTCTGGAGTTTAGTCAAACTGGAAACGCACTTCCAACAGTTATTGTTAATAGACAGCATAGTCGCAGAATTTTTTGTATATCCTTGTAAATGAACTATGAATGCTATGCACGCCATATTCTATAGTAAGCCTCTTTTGGTGCATTTCAGTGACATATATCAATTTCGATACGTTTGAAATAGTGTAACATCATTAAAATACACCACAAACGATTTCTCTCCATAGACCGTAATTCTTTTGAGTGTCTTTGTAGACGAACTATAAATGCTATACACTTCATTTTCAATACCAAACATGCCATAGTAAACCTCAATAACATATATTAATTGCATGGCAATCCGAGCATATTTACGAGAGTTTGAGTCGGGGATCGAGTTACAGAATTTAGGGGTAGGGTGAATGCTCTTTTTTCTGTGATTCGATTTTAAGGGCCCTGGGCACAAACATAATAGCAGCCACCTATAACATTTTAAGTGCAAAACTAATGCATACAAGCATAATAATTATTGAAATTTTAAATGCGTTTATTTATTTTTTGGAATAATGTAATTTGAGGATCATCTAAAATCGGGAGCTAGGGCCCGGGCCCATGCCCTGAATGCCCTCCAGTAAATCACACTCCGGTTACAGCACGGATACAGAGAGACAGACAAACCGAATTCATAAATACTTTTCAGCTATGTTGAAATGTGTTAAAAACAACAATAAAATTGACAACAAAAAGCTTTCCTCTCAATTTCGTTACATAGTACCTTTTCCTCTAAATACCACCATTTATACAGAATATCAAAGAATTTGATTAGGAAAATTTTACTCACAAAAAATACAGTCTGGAATTCGAAGCGAAGGGCCACATGACAGTAAACACTTTCCGTGTGTTTGAAGAAACTTTAAAGAACAGGATTTATTTGTGCACTGATACTTAGGCATGGAAACTGAAAGTTATCCCACAGGCACACACACACACACAGTCACAGAGAACTTGTGAAAAATCTAAAAGGAAACCCCCTGCCAAGATGATCCTCCTTCTGGACAATTAATGAAAAAATAAGTTGACATCTGGTTTGCCTGAAAGGTGTTAGTTATCGCTTCTTAGAATTCTAATGGTCATTTCCGTCCCCGAAGTGTAGCGATAAAAAGTTTGTCGTTATTTTGTAAGAGAAAAGTTGCATGTAGCTCGAGCTCCTGTGCCACCCCCCTCCCTCCTCTTCTTACCGGCTCTGACCACAGCAAATACTTATGCTTTTCCCCCATCCCCTCGTGACAAAAAAGAAAACTCTAGCTGGCTCATATAGGCCTTCAGATAATATATTTCTCTATTAGCTCCGGACTACATAGCTGTTGCACCTTTGACACCCCCTCCCCTCACACACACATTAGGCGTGCGCATGATACGCTTTGATTACATTAGTTCACAAATCAGAAATATATTTATTTGTGTAATCATTCAAACATTTAAAAATTAAAATTTTGACTATATCGCAGTCATAACAGTCTCACTTTAATTTGAAATTCTGGGGTGGGCACTGGAACTACCTGGGGTGGGCCCGGCCCCCCCACTAGTTATGCCTATGCTAATTGGGGTCCGAGAAAACTAGTTTGCTAGGTCTCTAATTTGAGAAAATTCATTTTATATGGTTAAAACAAGCTCATTACTAAAAATGATGCAGTGATGGAACAGCATGGACCTCATTTTGGAGCAGCAAAAGGCCATTTTGGAGCGGCAAAAACTCTCATTTTGGAGCAGAAAATAACTATTTTGGAGCAGCAAAAAGCCCTTTTGGAGCAGAAAATAACTATTTTGGAGCATGAAACTGTCATTTTGGTATTCTTTGACGAAATTTTACGTTTTTTCGCAGTCCTTTGACAAAATTCGTGTATTTTTCACATGTTATTCAGGCTCTTAGTTGAAATCAGCGTGTTTTTCTCTATCTTTTGATGAAATTAGCGTGTTTTTCGAATTCTTGTGTCGAAACTTGCGTTTTTTGTGACCTTTTGATGAAATGTGGCTTTTTTCCGCGATCTTTTAACAAAATTTGTGTTTTTTCCTAATTTTTTGAGCCAGTTTTGATCGTTTTTTGACGAACTTAGCGATCCTTTGACAAAATTCACGTTTTTTTTCGCGATCCTTTGACAAAATTCACGTTTTTTTTCGCGATCCTTTGACAAAACTCACGTGTTTTTGGCGATATTTTGACAAAATTCGCATGCTTTTTGCGACCTTTAGATGAAATCTGCGGAGTTTTTTTTCGCGATATTTTAACGAAAGTAGCGTTTTTGTACGATTTTTTGAGGGTGTTTGGTTCTTTTTTTTGACGAAGATAGCTATCCTTTGACAAAATTCACGTTTTTTTTCATGATCCTTTGACGAAATTCGCCTATTTTTCGCGATCTTTTGACGAAATTTGGGTTTTATTCGCAATCTTTTGATGAAATTTGCGGGTTTTTTCGCGATATTTTAACGAAAATGGTGTTTTTTCACGATCTTTTGACCCCGTTTTGTTCGTTTTTTGAGGAAATTAGCGATCTTTTGACAAAATTCACGTTTTTTTCGCGATCCTTTCTCAAAATTCGCGTGTTTCAGCGATCTGTTTACGAAATTCGCGTGTTTTTTGCAACCTTTTGATGAAATTTGCTGTTTTTTTCGCGATATTTTAATGAAAACAGTGTTTTTTCACGATCTTTTGACCATGTTTTGACAATGTTAGCGCTCCTTTGACAAAAATCAAGATTTTTTCGCGATCCTTAGACGAAAATCGCGTGTTATTCGCGATCTTTTGACGAAAATCTCGTGTTTTTCGCGATCTTTTGTCAAAATTTGCGGTTTTTTCACTATCTTTTAAATAAATTAGCGTTTTTTCACGATCTTTTGACCGTGTTTTGCTCGTTTTGGACGAAATTAGCGATTCTTTGACAAAATTCACGTTTTTCTCACGATCCTTTGAGAAATTCGCGTTTTTTCGCGACCTTTTGACGGAATTCATGTGTTTTTCGCGATCTTTCGACGGAATTTGCGTGTTTTGCAAAATCTTTTGGCAAAATTCGCATGTTTTTTTGCGATCTTTCGACAAAATGTGCGTGTTTTCGCGATATTCTGACGAAATCTGCGTTTTATTCGCGATCTTTAAACGAAATCACGTTTTTCCGAGATCTTTTGACGGAATTCACGTGTTTGGCGCGATCTTTAGGCAAAATTCGCGTGTTTTTCCGAGATCTTTCGACAAAATTTGCGTTTTTTAGCGGTCTTCTGACGAAATCTGTGTTTTATTCGCGATCTTTAAACGAAATCATGTTTTCCCGCGATCTTTTGACCGCGTTCTGTTCGTTTTTTGACGAAATTAGCGATCCTTTGTTAAAATTCAGGTTTTTTTCCGTGATCATTTGAGAAACATCGCGTATTTTTCGCTTTCTTTTGACTAAATTCGCATGTTTATCGCAATATTTTGGCGAAATTCGAGTGGAAAATGATCGATTTGGCTCAAGAATTATTATCGAATTGGCGCAGTTGGGCGCAATTTTATTGAAAAATGATCGTTTTGGCGCAGAAATGCGCAGCATTATCGATTTGGCGCAATTGTTCAATCACTGAATGATGGTAATAATTTAAAACAATTTAGATGATTTTTATGAAATAAGCCTATCTGAATATGAGAAAACTATCCAATTAGGCTTGACTTCATAATTCTTTTTTTTTTTTATAGGTTTAAGCAATTTTCTTATATTTAATCTTCCGTAGTCTGAATTCTCGCCAATATTGGTCATTGATCAGCAACACTACAAAGGATGATCTCGAAGGCGCTAACAGTTTGCCTTCTGTACTAAATCGAGCACGAGATGGCTGTTCCGAATGCAGTAAAATTAAATTTCACTGGCTGAAATAAATAAACAAATAAAATTGATTTTACCAAATATTGACTTGGCAAATTTAAATATTTTCAGATACATTCTGTAAATATGCTAACATTTCTTGATAGTAACTGCACTTATACTTTTGCCACTAACATACTATTTTACCATTACCATATTATTACAAACATTGCTATAATTTGATGCCATGGCAATACACCCTAATGCAAAATGAACAGCAATTTTAAAAGCAAGAGAATTTTCCTGCTAAACTTGCCAAAATATCTCCTCTTTGCCAACAACTATTGACTTGGGCAATGATTGTTGAAGAACAATCATTTTAATTTTTATAAGCCATAGAAAATAGCACTTGGGATATGCCTGACATAATCACATTTTTATAAACAACAACAATCTAAATTTCCTGCTATATACAAAGTTTTTTAAAACCTTAAAATGTTTTTTATGTAACACTCGAATGAATGCTTGGGAATTTAAAAGCTTATCCCCCCCCCCCCAAGGAAAAATTGCATTATATTTAAAAGAAAACATTTTTATATTTGAAGCTGAAACATGATCACTTTTGCCTCACCATGACATCATTTTCACTGACTTTTCACTTTCGACCATACTAAGACTACGAGCCATATATATAAATATATCCTCCATAATAACATATTGATGTTTTTCAGTAACTTTCACTTTTCTATGGTTATTTAAAGAAGTAAATGTTGAAAATATACTACCAAATGAGGCTCGGTCTATTAGGTAACGCTTCTTTAAATCTCGAAAATATATTCATTTATGAAGTTTCTACAGAAAGAGAAATAACCTTCTACAATGCTTTTCATTAAATGAGATTTCAATGGAAAAAATGCTTGGGAATTTAAAAGCTTATCCCCCCCAAGGAAAAATTACATTATATTTAAAAGAAAACATTTTTATATTTGAAGCTGAAACATGATCACTTTTGCCTCACCATGACATCATTTTCACTGACTTTTCACTTTCGACCATACTAAGACTACGAGCCATATATATAAATATATCCTCCATAATAACATATTGATGTTTTTCAGTAACTTTCACTTTTCTATGGTTATTTAAAGAAGTAAATGTTGAAAATATACTACCAAATGAGGCTCGGTCTATTAGGTAACGCTTCTTTAAATCTCGAAAATATATTCATTTATGAAGTTTCTACAGAAAGAGAAATAACCTTCTACAATGCTTTTCATTAAATGAGATTTCAATGGAAAAAATATACAGTCAATTCTTTCTCTTATCATAATATATTTAAAAAATTAGTAAGTATTAAACATGCTAATATTTCAAATTTCATAAGTAAATTTATAAAAGAAAAAACTACAAAAATCAATATTTTTTAAAAATTCAGATTCTTTAAGGACCTATTAAAAAATAATAATACTCTTTCATAACACAAGCCTGCGATGGTTGTGTTAGTTAACTTTTGATAATCCATTTTTATGTATTTTTTAGCGCTGAATCCAAAAATGACCTTCACTTTTAACCATCACGTCAGGATTTTTTTCAAATCATAAATTTCAATAGTAAAAAAAAATAAAGAAAATGTGATACTGGAAGATACAGGAAATGGTTGTGTTTCTTAATTTTTGATAACTGATTTTTCTATATTTGTTAGAACTGAATTCGAAAATGACCATTTAACCAAGTCAGGATTTTTTACAAATCATAAATTTCAAAGTAAAAAAATAACAAAATTCTGATACTATGAAATAGATGTGATGGTTGTGTTGTTTAACTTTTGACAATTGATTTTTATGTACTTTTTAGCACTAAATCTGAAAATAACCTTCATTTTTAACAATCGCGTCAGAATTTTTTGCAAATCATAAATTTCAAAGTTAAGAAAAAAAAAAAAAAAACCTAAAAAAATCCTGATGTGATGGTAAAAAATGAAGCCCATCTTCAGATGCAGCGCTACAGAATATGTGAGAATCAGTTATCAAAAGCTTACAGTATGACACAACCCAAATTTTGCAGGCTTGTGATAATTTGAGATAACTTTAAAGGGGCTTCAGCACCCTCCCCCCCCTCCCGTGGTTGTGCGAACATACTGGGAGTTGAAAGATGATTTTACGTATTAATTCGAACATTCTTTTGAAAATTTTGATAAGTATTTTTTTTTATTGAACTTAAAATTTTAAAATAATTTTTAATCAAAAAAATTTTTATTAAAAGATTTTTTAAAAATAAATTGATGAATTCAGATTACCAGTAATAAAATAATTCAAGAAAAATATTTCAACATATAGTGGTATAATTTTTATTTACATAAGTTATGTTAATACAATACATTCAAAAATACTTCAATTACAGAATGTTTTTACTTTTAATAGTGAATTTGAAAAAATCTTAATTGTTACTAAAATAAAAGGATATAATACTATTTTACAAAATTTAAGAATAAAAATTCACAGGTAATAATATATTTTACATGTTGGACTTTATTTTGTCAGATAAAAATATTATGCAATTAATCTCATATTTTCACAAATTTTGATGTTAAAACATCTGTTTTGCAATTTAAATTTAAAATAATTTTCAACTGCAACATTAACAGCACTTAAGTACGATAAAACTCTAATTTTTCAAACTTCAACTATCCAGATTGATATGAGAAAAAGAATATATATATATTATATATATCAGGACATGAGCTCAAAATTCACCTTATCCGGGGAAGAGCATTTTGATAGACCAACTTTTGTTCTCAAACCCCCAGTATATGAGGAGAGGTTTGAAAGTAAACCAAGATTTTACAATGCCAGAAATACACAATAAAACTAGTTTGCCTTTTTGGGCAGGTTTACTAACAAAATAGATGAAAACAGAAAACATGATTTTCTTTTTTTCTGGATAAGGCAAGTTTTGAAACACATATTCTAACATTTATATAATGGTTTATAATTACAAAAAAGTTGACTATATATATGCCTCTACAAATCTGAAAAAAATCTGGTAGCCAGAAAAAATTCTAGTCGTCAGTTTTTACCCATATTTCAAATTTACTTCTAGGAATGATAAGCCGCTTCTGAAAGAAAGAGAAATGACATTTAAATGTCAAAAAGAGATTAAAATGTCCAGAAAGAAAAAAAAGGACAAATTTTTTCATAGTACATCAATGTTTTTAATAAAGAATTGATACTATTCATTCCACATAAGAGTCCATTATTGAGTTGGGTAACCTGAGCCAATTAGCTGTTTCGGTTAGAGTTATGTAACCAGATTTTACCCACACCTGACATCCCTCATGGTTCAGGTCATGTCTAGTCTCGGTTGCTAATTATTTCCATTGCAAGTCAGGTTAACTAATTGTTTTGGATTCAGGTTCTAAGTTTCAATCTTGCTGGTCAGGTTCGATGTTTGAATTTACCTGATTTTTCTAAATAAAGTCCAGAATACTGTTTTAGATCAAAAATTATATATTTGAATATGAATGATTCTTTACATGCTCATTTTTTTGACATAAAAGATAAATTTGACACTAGAGATATCACTACAGATTAGTTTTTCATGCTTTTATTAAACTATGGATTAATGTTCTTTAATTGCAGTTTTCAGGTCAGAATGCAAATTGAGGAGTTTTTTTTTTTTTTCTTGTCGAGGTCAAGGGAGATCTATTGCAGGTTGATTTTAAATTAGACAAACCCAGTTAATACACGTTTAAAAAAAAGGGACTTGACAAAAACCATGTATTAAACACGATTTGAAATAATGTATGAACTCAGCTTATTTTGACCTTTAAATGTCCAAACTAACTTCAGTGCATTTATTTACATGTTTACTGTCAAAAATTCTTCTTTTATGTATATTTAGATTAACATTGAATTGTATTCAAGTTTAACACATTGTTTGTTTTTATAGGGCTGACTGAAATAATAATAGTATTTAAATATGACTTTCTTGTGCATTAATACATTACAACCAAAAATAATTTTTCTGCTACCCTAATTTTTTTTTTTTTTTTTTTTTAAACAAACCAAAAATATTTACATTAGGTTCGGGTCAGAATATGTTGGATTTGGGTGGGGGCATAACCTGACCTAAGCAGGACTCCAGTTTCATAATATCTGCAGTGTGTGCAACATTCACTGAGCTTACATTGGATGTGGGTAACCCTACATGGCTATTTAACATAAAGAAAAATTACTCTTTCCATGCTTGAAACAGGAAATGTCATTTAAGCTCGGATCTTCTATATAACAGAAAATTAACATTGGTGCTTGCTTAGCATGGGAGAGAGAGGGGGAAGAAAAAAATGTCGCTTGCACCTATTCTTTAAGTCGATTTTTAACCAAAATATTGTTTTAAAAGAGAGAAAGAAACGAAAAATCTTTCAAGATGTACCAAAAACATAATTACCATATAAAATATTTTTCATCGCCAGCGACAACCACATTTGTTGAGTCTTATAACATATTTATATTAAAATAAAACCCCCCAACAACTTATTGAAATACAAATTGTATGTATTTTTTTTTTTTTTTTTTTTTTTTTGTAAGACACAAATCCTTCTTAACAAACATTAAAATGTATGCCTAATTGGAATTTTTGAAGACAGCATTTGATTTTTTCACCTATTTCAGATATACTGAATTTTTCTGTTTTCTTGTATTCATATATATATATATATATAAAGAATTTATTTGCATTTTCTAAACTGTTTATGAACTTTTTAAATGATAAGTAGGTAGAGTTGGATATTTTAACAGTTGTGGTTAAGTAAGGAAAACAGTTGGGACTGTTTTTATTCATAGGAATGTGGCTGTTCACCATTTTCCATACCAATCAGTAAATGGGACAGACATGAAAAAGGTGGCAGGTTCAATCAAAATTTCTATCTTTAGTAATTTTTTAAAATATTAGTAGAAGCTTCCTATTTTCAACATACCAATTTTTTTCATTAAAAAGAAACAGAATTTTTATTTCACATCATTTTTGTTAATACAGTAAAACCTCTGAATAACAGACACCTTGGGAGCAAGGAATTTGTCCACTATTTGGGTATGTCTGCTTTTCAGAGATAAAAACATACAAATACATAGCTGTTGGGGATTAAAAAACTGGCTGCTATTTAGGATAAGAGTGTCCATTATGGAGGTTTTACTGTACTTATTAATACAGATTTCATTTGTCTGGGTAGTTGAAGTTTCAATGTACGGAAGGAATGAAACCTCTTTCAGCTATGTGATCATTCAATTGAGGAATGAAACCTTCTTCAATTATGTGATCTTTGGGTTTTTTTTTTTTTTTTTTTTTTAAGTTTCTTATACACTATGTGTTACAAAATATACATAAAATACTACATTCTACAATACTAATAGAAAATTAATGATTTAAGTACCATCAACTGGGGTGGGTTTGTCCACTGCAGGTGACTTTATCCTAGCCTGCGGATAAAGACAAAACGCGTAATAAATCAAATTTGTTTCAATAAAGCTAATTAGTAATGCTGAATTCTGATAGATTGTAGCAGTAGCTTAAACATAAATTTTGCATTTTACAAATTCAGTTTGGCATCACTTCAGTTATTGTATTGTTTAATATTTCACACATAATTTTATTGGAAGAAACTTTCATTGGAAAAGATATTTATACTCAATGCTGTAAAGAGTTAAATACATTGTTTTATTTAATATGTCTTCTTTACAAATCAATGAGATTTATATACATTAATTTGATATTTTAAATTTTACATTGATTTTATTCAAAAATCGGCATTTTGAATGTCAATTTGGTGTGAGATTATCTCAGCACAAAATAACCACAAATTTAGTTTATTTATTATATTTAATTTTTCTAAAAATAAAATCACAAAAGCATGTATTTAATGCAAATATAATTGTTGTACTAGTATATAAATAATATTCTTTGTACAGCTACTTGTGTAACAATGCTTTTGCATATAAATCTCCGGCAGGCACTCATAATTATAAAAATTATGTGGATGAAACAGTTCAGAACATGTATATATTGTTGTATAACGTGTATTTAGTCAAAGAAAAGCCACTGAAAAATATTCAATTACTATCACTAGTTATAAGAATAAACCACAAGGTCCTAAAAAATATATCCCTCACTTCTCCCCAAAAACCTATTTCTTCTAAAAGAAATGTTTTCCATGCCTGAAATAAGTGAATATATCTAAAACCTTGTTTTTTATTGAAAGATATTAATCTTACTGTCTTAATTGTTTTTACATGTCTGGCATAATGCTCATTTTTTAATAAAATTTAATTTTTCTTTCTAATTTCATACAAAATTAATGTTTTTAAAATCTCGAAATGACAGAATTTTTTTTATTATGTTTTAATATTCTAAGAAAGTTTTTAAGATTTATTTTATGATTTTTTTTTTGTTATGAAACAAAGTCACCCCAAACTTTTTAAATAATATATTTTTTAAAAACTATTCTTTAAAAATGCTAAGTGTGAATTTTAAAATTTACAATTGATATCTTGAAACTAGAAAAAATAACTAGAAATTGTTTAAATGAAAATTTCAACAATTTTTGGATCTTTAAAGATAATAAGAGGCAAAAAATGACACAAAGTCGCCCCGGTTGATGGTAATACAGATTTTATTTCTTATGTATTTCACTTTGTGAAAATCATTCGATATCTGAAATGAGTAAATCCCAAATCTCTCTCCTGATTAATAATTTAGACCGTTATTAAAGTGAAATGAAAAGTTTCTACATAAGTTTACTATCTTTAGTCAATAATTGAACTAGTTAATAATTTAAAATGTAATATTATGCAGTCTTGATACAGTCAAACAATACACTGAACATTTTCAAAATAAGAAACATTGTTACTTCTGTGAACTACAACTAGGAAATATTTTACATATGTAGACAGATACGTCTATTATGAGAGTAAAAAGTACTTAAAAAATAAAAAAAATTATATTGACTGAATATTTTGTGTCTAATCTCAAATAAGAAACTCGCAATTTATAGCCAAACTTTATCATCATCAGTTAATAATTTGATTAAACAAAATTAGCAGTAAGTGTAACGGTCTTTACAAATATCTAATGGGAAGACAATGTTTCAACATTCTGGAAAGTTAAGTTTTTCAGCCGATAACTGCAATTTTTACAAATTTTTGGAAAGATAGAATATATAAATACTTAAATTTGGTGTATGAATATGCATAATATTTTGTTGAATATTGAAAATTAGTGCTTCAATGAAATTAATCAGCTGGATTCTTTCAAAGAAATATTGAATCAATTTCAAAATCCTCTATAAATTTTTAAATTCCATTTATTTTTATTTCATTAGATAGGAGTTTAAACTTAAAATTTAATTAGACATTTCATATAAAAACTCCATAGAATTAAAAATATTGGATAAATGATAGCACTTGATTAGCCAAACTAAATCCAAACCAAGGACACAATTATATGCCCAATCAAGAATAGTAAAAAGATATTTCTAAATGTATTAAATTAATATATAAATGAGAAAAAAAAAATTATCTTGACTATTCATCATCTAGAATGTATACAGTCGAGCTTGCTTAATATGAACACAGCTAAAATGAGGATATGGTTAAAACAAGCAATTTGCAAATTACGATCATGGCTAATAATGAGCAAAATATCTGTTCATTTCAGCAAAAAGTAGGATAGAAAAAGAAGAGAAATTCCTTTCTTATTGAACAATGTTATTTCTCAGCAATAATATTTCTACATTACAACTGTCTATCAAAATGTTAGTAATTTATCAGTTTTACCAGGGAGAATTTCACTCTTCAAGGTGACCCCTACCCAAAAAAATGCAAAGGAATTTCTTGAAATAATGAAAAAAGAGATAAGGATGTTTCAAATGCTGCCCCTTTGTAAGATTTACAACTGGACAACGTAAAGAAATGAGCATCAAAGAAAACCTTTATCTGTTTTATTTTTAAATCCGAATTCTGAACAACATTAATAAGTCTTATCATGTTTCTTATTATTTTGTTAAATTGAAAAGGATCTATGGAATCAATAGCTCAAAAATTGCACTGGCTATTGCAATGTTGCTGAGTTTTTCAGGAAAACAATGAAATAATCAGTTGCATTACTGTAAGTCAAGTTCCTTAGAGGTTCTGACTTCAGTACTATGATTTTGTCAAAAGGAAATGGCATTCACATAGGTAAGGCTGAATTTTATGTTAACTTTATGATATAAAGTTAATTTTAGTATTGAGATAATTAGCAAAATTAATAGTAGTAACTAGTTTAATAATAAGTGTGTTTTTAAGATTTTTATTATCTTCATGGATTTTATGATTTACAAGTAATGGTTAACAAGGACCTTTATAATTCCTCTGCTCCTCATAGTATTAACAGAGTTTGATTATACACATATCTCTCTCTATATATATACACACAAAAAAATGAATTAAAGAAATTAGCAAAAAGATCTAAAAACCATTGCAGATATTGTGGTCATAATTCATAAATCGAGATTTTCAATTACAAAATAATGCTAATCAAGATATTGAAAACTAAAGACATCTGTATATATACAATTATCTATATCCCAAACTATACATATTAGAGAATCTTGGTAATAAATAAATCAATTAGGAATTTGCATCTGATTTCTTTATTTCAGATCGTATTTGCTTGCTTTCTTCAAGTAATTTAGTTATTTCTGCATGGAGAGAATCATTCTTTTGTTCAAGAGCATCCAAACAATTACTTATTTCATCTAATTCCTTATTTAGCTGAATGTATGCTGAAAATAAATAGAAAATTGGTATAAACAGTATTATTATTTTTTTTTAAATATATTAATAAGCATGACATAATATACAGGTGGTTACCAAAATAATGGGAACACCCTAGATTTTGAAGGAATTCTTTATTAATATGGCGTAGGACCGTCTTTGGCATGTAATACAGCTTGGGTTCGCCTGGGAATCGAATCATACAAATTCTGAATAGTGTTTAGAGGAATATTGTACCATTCTTCATGGAGATATTGTGAAAGTTCCGTGAGAGATGCCGGTGGAAATCGATTCCGGATTGAAAGCTCTAAAATAGACCACAACGGTTCGATTATGTTGAGGTCTGGGGACTGTGCGGGCCAAGGTAGATGTTCCACCTCATCCTCATGTTCATCAAACCATGATTGGACAACTCTGGCTGCATGAATAGGGGCATTATCATCCTGGAAAATTCCATCTCCTGCAGGAAACAAAATTTGCATCATGGGATGGACCTGGTCAGCTAAAACTTCTCTATACTTCTCCCCTGTGATCCTTCCTTTCAGGGTTACGATTGGACCAGCAGAAAACCATGACACGGCTGCCCATACCATGACCGATCCACCTCCATGCTTGACAGTTGGACAGAGGCAATCAGGATCATACGCTTGTGCAGGTGTTCTCCAGACATGTACCCGTCCTGTTGTGGGGAACAATGTGAAAGATGATTCATCTGACCATATAACAGTCTTCCACTTATCAATCGACCAGGTTTTGTGGTTGTGGCACCACTCTACACGACGTTTGGCATTAGCATCTGTGACAAGTGGCTTGGGAATTGCTGTTCTGCCAAAAATGTTCTCTTTATGAAGGTATCTCCGAACTGTAATTGTTGACACTGGAGAATCCAGATGCTGATTGAGCTCTGCGGTCACTTTGGCTGCAGTTGTTTTCTTTTTAGACATTACAATCCGCTTCGATACCTGTCGGTCTCTTTCACTCAGCTTCTCCTTCCGTGCACTATTTTGCTTTGCTGAGCTTGTCTTTCTGCGCTGTGTGTATGCTGTCATGACTTTAGACACCGTACCTCTAGAAGCGCCTATAAGCTGGGATGTTTCGGTCACCGTTGCTCCAGCTAGTCAGGCTCCTACAATTTGGCCTCTTTGAAAATCTGTGAGGTCTGACATTTTACGCTTCTGACAAAAAAAATCAAAACGTAGACAACTCTTCTAGAGCTCTCTCATACTACCTAATACATATACTTTTTATATTAAAAAAAATCTGGTAGCTAAGATTATATTTTAATGCTTACGAAGGGAATTCTTAAATGTCCCTTTCATTCACAAGTGTTTCCATTATTTTGATAACCACCTGTATATTAGTAATATATATAGAGCAGTTAAAATTATAAAAATGTTATTTAAAATTCACGCTAAAAAAAATCCCAAAATTCTTCTGTCAGTTGTGGGAAAAAAAAAAATCGCCAAATTTGTTAATTTATCATAGCATGAAAAAACTCTCAAGTTGCAGCAGTAAGTCGTGGAGAAAAATACAGAAATTCTCCCCAACTCTTCAAGGAAAAAAAAAATCACAAAATTTTTTGATTAGCCACGTTCAATCTACAAAATTCGTCCATCAATCATATGAAAAAAAATTTGTAAGTTTCGCTAATCAGTCGCAGAAAAAAAAAAAAAAAAATTACAAAATTCTCTAATCAGTAGAATAAAATGTTGCAAAATTCGTCAATCAGTTGTGGAAAATAAAGTTACAAAAATCCTGATTCAGCCATCAGAAAAAATCGCAAGATTCATCAGTCAATCGTTGGGGGAAAAAAATAATAATAATAAAAAAATTGAGAGCTTCTTTAGTTGACCACTTTAAAATATTCTGAAATTTGTTAATCAGTCATGGAAAAAATCTTGAAATTCATCAGCCAAACATGAGAAAAAAAAGTCCTTCTGAGGAAGAGGTAGCTTTCATATTCCTTATTTTTTAAAAGCCAGTTTATATTATTCAAACACATGGAGCTCAAAATTAGTGGAACCCGATTATAGAAGATTAAATACTAATTTCTGTCTATATTGAATATGAATGAGAATTTCACGAAATTAGCGTTATCAAAGCTGGTTTTATTAAAGTGATTTATATTTTGTTGCCAAATTCGATGATATCCAGATTCCCGAATTATATTAACACGAATTATCGGTGATAGCCCGCCATTTTAAAACAACATAATGGGTGCAATAAAGCTAACCAATGAACTTGGTCGAGACCTTAGTAATTCCTCTGCACATGCTCATTCATATCTAAATCGGTTGATATATACGAGTGCTGTTGCAGGCAAAAAATCAGATTTTTTAAAATGTCACACACATTCGAAATTCAAACTGCTATATCTCGGCTTTTTTTTTAGATAAAGGCAAAACAAAACATAAAGCAGAATCTTTGAAACAAGCTGAAACACATAAGAAAAAAATCTTTTTCAATTTCTAATTTTTTTGTACCTCATTTTAAATTATTATTTTTTTAAATTTTTAAATGGCCGTCATTTTGAAACAAGAAGGTGGATGAAGTTAGCAAACGAACTCAGCCGAGAGATTGCTGTGTACTATGCACATGCCTTGTCACATCCTAATTGGTTCATAAATACGCATGTTATCGCATGACAAAAATCAGATAGTTTCAAAATGTCAACCATGCTAGAAATTCAAAGTGCTATAACTCAGCCATTTTTTAAGATATAGACGAAACGAAAAATGCTCCGAAATCTTTGTATCAAGGACAAACACATAAGAAAAAAATCTTTTCAATTTCTAATATTTGTACCTCATTTTAAATTTTAAAAAAATTAATGGCCACCATTTTGAAACAAGATGGCGGATGATGTTGGCCAACGTACTCGGTCGAGACATTGGTATCTACTATGTACATACCAAGTTATATTCAAATCCGTTCATAAATACACGTGTTATCGTGTGACAAAAATCAGATAGTTTCAAAATGTCAGCCACACTAGAATTTCAAAGTGCTATAACTCAACCGTTTTTTAAGATATAGCCGAAACAAAAAATGCTCCGGAATCTTTGTATCAAGCTCAAACACATAAGAAAAAAATCTTTTTCAATTTCTAATTTTTTTGTACCTCATTTTAAATTTAAATTTTTTTTTTAATTTTTAAATGGCCGCCATTTTGAAACAAGATGGCAGATGAGGCTGGCCAACGAACTCGGTCGAGACATTGGCATCTACTATGTACACACCAAGTTATATTCAAATCGGTTCATAAATATTGTATTATCACGTGACAAAAATCAGATCGTTTCAAAATGTCAGCCATGCTAGAAATTCAAAGTGCTATAACTCAGCCATTTTTTAAGATATTGACGAAACAAAAAATGCTCCAGAATCTTTGTATCAAGCTCAAACACATAAGAAAAAAATCTTTTTCAATGTCTAATTTTTTTGTGCCTCATTTTAAATTTTTTAAATGGCCGCCATTTTGAAACAAGATGGCGGATGTAGCTGGCCAACGAACTCGGTCGAGACATTGGTATGTACATGTACACACGAAATTATATCGAAATCGGTTCATAAATACGAGAGTTACAGTATGGCAAAGATCAGATATATATATATATATATATATATATAT
Source organism: Maratus speciosus (assembly GCA_963932465.1). Classification (NCBI taxonomy): domain Eukaryota; kingdom Metazoa; phylum Arthropoda; class Arachnida; order Araneae; family Salticidae; genus Maratus; species Maratus speciosus. The sequence goes on along the minus strand of OZ010788.1, from coordinate 39,479,359 downwards.
ATATATCAGGGTTGCCGACTTTTAGCCAGACCAAAAAAAGCCGGCTGGCTTTTTTTTGGTTTTAACCACTTATAAAAAGCCGGCTTTTATTGAAAAAAATCGGTTTTTATTTTTTGAAGTTGGTTTACAGTTAATTTGTTTTAAATTTGGATCAATTAATTTTTAATACACTTATAAATATTTTCTACTAAAAGAAGTTATGGATTTCTATCAAATTTTCTCAAATAACTTCTAGAAGGCAACTGTGAAGGCATTATGTCTGAAAAAAGAAATATATATATATATATATATATATATATAAACATTGAAAAGAATATAAGTTAGGCTCCAAATGTCCAAACTGGTGTTTTGAAATACTATATTACATAGCTCCACATATACTACACATTTTAAAGATTATATTTAATTAATGCCAAAATGTGGCACATCAAAATGGAAATATTCTTATGTGTCCATATGGAGAGATTAAGTTATAATATGTTAAAAGAGAAATTAGAAAGGATGTAATACTATGAGGAGAGTGGCACATAAGTGTATAAAAAATAGAGCATTTAACAAAAAAAAAAAAAAAAAAAAAAAAAGAGATCTCTAAATAAAATTTTGAAAAGTTTGTTGCTAAGCATATTCATGCATATGCCATTCATAACGTTTTTAATAGTGAGAAATGGTGTTTTTATTAATATGACTATATATAATTTTAAATGTTTACTAGAAATGAAATAAGGCTTGTATATTAATAGCTCTTAAAATTAATTAAGTAATAAGCAAAACCTTTTAAGCAAAAATAATTTGAAAATTCGATTTTCATTTGAAATATTGTATGCAAGGCGAATGTTTCTCTCTGGAAAAATTTCCAAATATTAATAATGATTTATTTAAGTTTATAGTTTTCTTCAAATTAACTGCTGTAAATTATAAAAACATGAATCTAGCACATGTGTTTCACCGTGTTCTAACAATTAGGCCTAAAATTAATATTCAAACAATTACAGTTACCCTACATAGCCTAATATGGTTAAAGGAAAAAGCATGCTTAAAAACATTTTACTCGTTAGTTGAAAAAATAATTTTAGTTTTTTACAATACTTCTTTGTTCTTTTAAGCAACAAGAATCTTTTTGGGGTTTATATTTTTTTGACATTTTGTATCTAATTAACTGCTCCACACTATAAAGATATGAATCCAGCACCATGTGCAAACAGTTAATAATTAAAGTTTAAAAAAGAGATGTTTATAAAAATATTTCATCTGGTCTACTTCCAAAGTAACTTTAGGTTTACAATACTGTAGTATATTTATTTAATTTTTTTTTTTTTTTTTGGAAAACCCTTAAATCATAAATAAATTATTGCATTGCATGTCTAAAATTTAAAAAATGCCATTAAGAATGGTAAAAATATGCTGACCCAGAATTGCCCCAGTGACCCATAACTACCCCAGGTATTTGGGACATAATTGGGTATACATCTAGTGTCTATTTGAAAACAAATAGGAATAAAAAGTGCATGTATTTAAAAACTTTATAGGATCTATATTTAAAATAAGCATAAACAAAAAAAATCTAAACACTTATATTAATGTGGCATGGATCTTAGTAAAAAGTGCAATTTTTGAAGGCAATCTTTTTGAAAGATGATTTTGTAGCATGTTACAAGAACATCTCAACTCACATTATGCAGCAAAATTAAAATAAAACTTTTTTATGCATAATAAAGTAGACTAATCGGAGAGCGTATCCACTATTTTAGAATTTATTTTAGTAGATTCCTAGGTGACCCATAATTGCCCCAGAATGAGAGTGACCCACATTTACCCTGTACTACCCTATATAGATGCATGTTTGTTGATAAAAATAAACAGTGTTGGATATTATCTAAATATTATAACTTCATTTCAAAATATTCAAATTAAATAATTACAATCAGTTATGTAGATAATTGAAATCATTTGTAATTTAAATATTTGGCACAGATGTCATATACGCCCATATTGGTGCGATTTTTTTCTGACGCCAATGTCATATATGCAACGGGTACTTAACTGGTGCCAAAGTGTCGTTATTTTGCTTGATGTGGTAACCTGGATTATGTTGTTTATGCTGTTGATGTTTTCGCCAATTCGGCAACCGAAAAAAAAATATATGCCAAATATTTTTAGTAACAGCTATGTATTATGTTCATAGAATAAACTGTTCTATACAATGAACCATAGATATCTTGAAAATATTATGAAGCATTATTTGATTAATAAATAATAAAAGATTAACGATTTGTTTTAAAAATGTGTTCTTAGTGAGGAATATACAGATAAAAAGTAATCTGTTAAAGTAACTTTTAAATATGTGATACGTGGTTATTATATAATATTATATGATGTCAGAAGTAAAAGCTTTTTTCCAGACTTTGGCACAGATGTCATATTCGCCCCATATTGGCGCGATTTTTTTCTGACGCCAATGTCGTATACGCAACGGGTACTTAACTTGCGCCAAAGTGTCGTTATTTTGCTTGATGTGGTAACCCGGATTATGTTGTTTATGCTGTTGATGTTTTCGCCAAATTGGCAACCGAAAAAAATCGCGCCAATATGGGGCGAATATGACATCTGTTCCCAGACTTTTACACTGATTATTTTAAAAAATAAGGGCCTCCCCCTGCCCTCACTTCTTAAAAAAAAAAAAAAAAAAAAAAAAAAAAAAAAAAATTCAATAAAACCCGAAAAAATCCAATAAAACTCTAAAAAACCCAACCGGGTTGGGGTTTTTATAAAAAAAAAACCCTGGTTTTTTGCAACCCTGGATACAATAGCTAATAAGTGATTAACTAGCAGTGGTGTAGTCGTAAAAAAAACAGAGGGCATACGTTCTAAGCAGAGGGTATACCCTAGTGTATATATACTATAGCTTTCTTGCGAAACAGGGGTATACGGTGTTCCTTAAAAAGATCCAGAGGGTATACGGCGTATACCCTCCACTACATCCCTGTTAACTAGCAGTTAATAATTATAAAAGAACTAGAATACCTTCCATATCGTTATCCGATAATGTATCGTCATCAAAAATAATTAAATCTTCATTTTCATTGTCATCAGGCTCATTAATTTTATTTGCAGCCGTCATATTCGTCTGTCTGCTGCTGGATAGTTAGGCTTTCGTATTTTTTATTTATTTACCTCAGTCACAAATGGAAGGACAAAGTATTGCCAAATACGTTTTCAAAAAAAATTATAAAACCTGATAAGAAAGAAGAAGGAGTGTATTCAAGTTGCACGCGCGCGAGCTCAAGAGACAGGAACATGGAGTGGGTCAATATCATGGATGGAATAACACGTAGTGCGTTCAGGAACAGATCATGGATTTGAAATTATATTGTGCTAATTATAAAGATATTTTGTTGCAAAAGGAACGTGTGCTAGATGGCTGAATGGATAGGGCAGTGAACTCGAGACCAGGGATTCTGGGTTCGAATCCTTCCAATCCCACATTGTAATCATAATTTTTTTTTTTGTTTTGTTTATTGGTTGTTTTATATTTTTCATAATGAATAAGATATTTTTGATGAAGATATATTTTTTATTTTTATTATGCAGAGGCACGTGTATTTTTATTATAATAATAAAATACTTATTTAAATGTGAGAAAATGAGGTATTTCGAGACGAAAGTTTTACATCCGAACGCCTTTTAAATATTCAAAGTTTCGTTTCTAACTGATTATATATTTAGAGAATGCATTGGAGGGAGATGATAAAAATATCTCGGTGACTCAAATAATCAGAAGGTTTTGTAGAAAAATAAACTTTATTAACATAACAACACATAGTCATATTTCGCCATCGCCACTGACAGAATAATCTGCCGCTCTCTGCAGAGTTCGAATGTTACTGCGTCACGTGATTTCAAAAGCTCTTCGCAGAAAACGCGGGGGGAGGAAATGCGCCTCATTGCTATTGGCTGGCTCCTCGCGTGCGAGAGAGAGAGAGAAATAGCAGACGGCTACAGAGTATGCCCCCAGTGACGAAGTCGCGATTACAAAAAGGTAGCAATTAATAAGATACATAAGAAAGGTCTTGAGTAAAATTAAAGTACATATGATGCAAAAAAAAATAGAAAATATATTATGCATTACATGAAAAACAATACTTTTGAGAAGGAAATAATATGCACACTATATACATCAAATGTTTTAAACAATATAATCCGTAACGAGATGTTTCGGAAAACGAACTTTACGACCAGATTTGGTGGTAGGGTGTTCAACAGGAGTAGTTGGAAAATTTTTGGGCTCATTTTGTTTTTGAGGTTGGGAAGGTGAAATAGAATCTGCTAATTGATACGCAGGTTTAATGCGATCAATAGATACAGTACAGCGCTTCCCGTTTATTTCCAAGTCAAACGTTTTCTCCGACCTGTCAATCACTCGATGAGGTCCTGTATAAGGGGGTGATAAGGGAGGATTGACTTTATCTGATCTAAGAAACACGTGTGAACAGGTTTTTAATGAGGGATTGCCATAAATTTTAGGATTGCCGTGCATTGCAGTGGCAATGGGATTTAACTTTCTCATTTTTTCAGTTAACTCAGTCACGTATGTAAGAGTAGGTGGTTGATTTATAGTTTCAGTGTTAATGAGATCAGAGGGTAGTCTGATATTTGTGCCATAAACAAGTTGAGCACAGGTCGCTTGGATATCATTTTTAAGAGCAGTGCGTAAACCAAGTAAGACAATGGGGAGGATTTCAGTCCATTGAATTTGATTGTGAGCTTTAAGATGGTCATAATAAGCTCTTAAGATGGCGATGGAATCTTTCAATAAAACCGTTAGACTGTGGATGGTATGCTGTAGTTCTGATGCGTTTACATCCTAATCTATCTGTAAGCTCTTTGAAAAGAGTGGACTCAAAATTTCTACCCTGATCAGTAGTGATGGTAACAGGGGTTCCAAATCTGGAGATCCAACTGTGTATCAATGTACGAGCAGTTGTTTCTGCAGTCATATCAGATGTGGGTATAACTTCGGGCCATCTCGTGAACCTATCAATGATGGTCTTGCAATACTGATTGCCATCGGATGATGGTAAGGGTCCGATAAAATCAATATGAATATGGGCAAAACGAGCATCAGGTTCAGAGAATGTACCAATTGGTGATTTGGTGTGTTGAAAGATTTTAGCTTTTTGACATTTCGTACAGCTGCGAACCATAGATTTTATATCCTTACGCACGCCAGGCCATACAAACCGTTTGGAAATTAAATCTAATGAAGCTGAGATACCAGGATGCGAGAAATAATGTAAGGTTGAAAAAACTGATTGTCGCATACTTTTAGGAACAAATGGTCGAGGATGTTTTTGTGACATATCGCAATATAAATGTACATCTTCGAGTGGAAAATAATGTTTTTCTAATTTTAATGAAGTGGTGTCAAATTCGAGAAGTTGTTTTAGCTCTTCATCATTTGTCTGAGCAGTGGCAAACTCCTTAAAATCTAACACATTAGAAGAAATTGAATCTATCTCAATTCGAGATAATGCATCGGCCACAATGTTGTCAGAGCCTTTAGTATATCTAATATCAGTAGAAAACTGTGAAATATAGTCTAAATGTCTCAATTGACGTGGGCTACATTTATCAGGGTTTTGTTGAAATGCGAATGTAAGGGGTTTTTGGTCTGTATAAATAATGAAATTCCGACCTTCTAGCATGTGTCTGAATTTTTTTATAGAACAATAAATAGCAAATAATTCACGATCATAAGTAGACCAATTTCTTTGAGATTTATTTAATTTACAGGAATAAAATGCTATTGGTTCCCATTGGTTTTCGGAGAGTTGCATTAAAGATCCACCAATTGCGACATTGCTGGCATCGACCCATAAGCTTAGCTGGGCGCCAGGAATGGACTTTACCCACGACCACGACTCTGTAGGTATATGCACTCCAAAGAACACTGTTTATTGGACGAAGGGAAAGCAGAGTTAAAATTTCCTTCACTCCGATTGGTGTTTTTCTTCTATATACCTGCAGCTGACGTGACATGGGTAATGTCCAGCTTCTTTTGAAGCATTGAAGGAAAGAATGGCTTCATCGTTCCATTGCAATTGCTCAGTTTTGTTAGCATTGGAACGGGGATGTTTTTTCGTATTTTTGTGTCCTTCTAAGAATTTAACGAGTGGAGCTAAAATATCGGCAGCTTTGGGAATGCACCGTCGATAAAAATTGAAAAGACCTAAGTAGCGTCTTAGTTGAGTTAAGGTAGAGGGCTGGGGGAAATCTAGGATGCATTTTACACGATCAGGTAAGGGTTCAATTCCTTCAGCTGAAAGTTTGAATCCTAGAAAATCGATAGTGGATTGGCCAAATTTATATTTATCAACATTAATACACAGACCATACTCTTTAAGTCTAGAAAACAACAACTCAAGGTGTTCTAAATGTTCAGTTTCATTATTTGATGCAATTAGAAAATCATCAAGAAATGCGTAAACAAATCCTAAGTCTCGAATTACGTCATCAATAAATCGTTGAAAAGTTGAGGAAGCGTTACAAAGGCCGAATTGCATACGAGTGCTTTCGAAAAGTCCGAATGGAGTGCAAATCGCAGTTTTATGTACATCATCAGGATTTATGGGAATTTGATGGTAGGCTTTTACAAGATCAATGTGACTGAAGATTTGTTTACCATGTAATTCAGCAGTGAAATCTGCGATACAAGGGATAGGATATTTTTCTTTAACAGTTTGTGCATTTAGAGCACGATAATCACCAACAGGTCTCCAATCGACAGATCCTTTCTTCGGCACCAGGTGCAAAGGCGAAGAGTAATTACTTTTAGAAGGTCTCATATGACCGAGTTGTAGCATGTGCTGAAATTCAGCTTTGGCAATTTTTAACCGATCTGGAGCTAGCCGTCTAGGCTTAGCAGCGACTGGAGGCCCCTTAGTGTTTATATAATGCACAGTATTATGCTTAACCGGTTGGTTGGGATCCGGTAATTTCGTGATTTCAGGAAATTTAAATAATAATTTACCATATATATCATTTACAACATTGGGTTTCACAGAAAATATGTTACAAGTACTTAATATAGCAGGAGCTTTTAAATTAGTAGTGGATTTAATAAGACGACGATTCCGTAAATCAAGTTTTAAATTAAAATTATGCAAAAAATCAGCTCCTAAAATAGCACATGAAACATCACAAATATAAAAAGAATATGTAAAATTTCGGCGTAGGCCTAAGTTGATATTAATACATTTACGACCATACACATTAATTTTTGTGCCATTAGCAGCACGAAAGGTTTGAAGAACAGGCTTAGTTTTGTCATTTTTATTCGCGGCCACAAGTGAGGCATCAGATCCAGAATCGACTAGAAAACACATACCTGTATTTCTGTCTCTAACGAAAAGGCGACGAGAAGGTGCTGGGGAGAAGTCCGTCGCCGCTACTCTTCCCGCTTCTGGTTTTCCGAATAAGAACAAGGCGCTAGGCACTTTTTTGCTTTTTCTTGATATTTTTGGTGATACCAACACAATGTTACACCCCTATGGCGGGACTGAGAACGATTACGCTGATGGTTATCACTTCTAGATACACTTCTTGAACGACGAAGATGAGCGACCTCTTGGCGTAATGCTTGGATTTCTTTTACGAGCATATCAATGGCTGGTGGTGTCTGAGATTCAGTTGTTGGTGTTCGAATCGAAACAGAACTAATGTTGGAAGGCGTTAATTCAATCATTCTATCAGCAATATCCGCCGCTTTATCTGGAGTAATTTTTTCAATGGAAGCTAGAATCGTTTGCACAGTGGTTGGCATTTGTTGAGTAAACAGTTCTAAAAGAAGATCGTTACTGATATTATGGCTTTCATCCCGTCTTTTCATTAATCGAAGTAATTCAGTTGGTTTTCTGTCACCCAGGCTTTCTCCAGCTAGCAGTTTCCGTATTTCTAAAGTACGACTTTCTCCGCAACGTTCGATAACTTTTGCTTTCAAAATCTGATAAGGATCAGTAGGATCAGGACTCATAATTATATCTCGAACCATAGTAGCAGTAGCAGGCGGTAGATGCGCTACAACATAATTATATTTTGTTTTCGACTCAGTGATAGCTTTAGGAGTAGCTAATTCGAATGTGCTCTCCAGCATATGAAACCATAATGTAGGGTCCACAGGGATATAGGGTGGAATGACTACGGCAGATGTTTCAGCAGTTGCCATTTTGCTAGTTAAACAAAACGTTCCATGAAACAGTTGAATAGTTCGACGTTCTATGAAATAGTTGAAGGTTCAAAAATCCGCGGTCACCATTTTAGAGAATGCATTGGAGGGAGATGGTAAAAATATCTCGGTGACTCAAATAATCAGAAGGTTTTGTAGAAAAATAAACTTTATTAACATAACAACACATAGTCATATTTCGCCATCGCCACTGACAGAATAATCTGCCGCTCTCTGCAGAGTTCGAATGTTACTGCGTCACGTGATTTCAAAAGCTCTCCGCAGAAAACGCGGGGGGAGGAAATGCGCCTCATTGCTATTGGCTGGCTCCTCGCGTGCGAGAGAGAGAGAGAAATAGCAGACGGCTACAGAGTATGCCCCCAGTGACGAAGTCGCGATTACAAAAAGGTAGCAATTAATAAGATACATAAGAAAGGTCTTGAGTAAAATTAAAGTACATATGATGCAAAAAAAAATAGAAAATATATTATGCATTACATGAAAAACAATACTTTTGAGAAGGAAATAATATGCACACTATATACATCAAATGTTTTAAACAATATAATCCGTAACGAGATGTTTCGGAAAACGAACTTTACGACCAGATTTGGTGGTAGGGTGTTCAACAGGAGTAGTTGGAAAATTTTTGGGCTCATTTTGTTTTTGAGGTTGGGAAGGTGAAATAGAATCTGCTAATTGATACGCAGGTTTAATGCGATCAATAGATACAGTACAGCGCTTCCCGTTTATTTCCAAGTCAAACGTTTTCTCCGACCTGTCAATCACTCGATGAGGTCCTGTATAAGGGGGTGATAAGGGAGGATTGACTTTATCTGATCTAAGAAACACGTGTGAACAGGTTTTTAATGAGGGATTGACATAAATTTTAGGATTGCTATTGGCTGGCTCCTCGCGTGCGAGAGAGAGAAATAGCAGACGGCTACATATATATAGTATGTATATGTATAATGATATAAACATTAAGCAAATCCAAATGAAAAAATAATATATATTGTGCGAAAATATCCTTTTGCGCGTAGGATAATTCCTTGATTCACACTCTCCCTATAGACCTCTTGCATTGACGTCACGTTGCTATTAGCAACGACTGATACTATAGCTTCTTGAGCACACACGTGGAACACAGAACACCCCGTTTGCCGTTAAAAGCACGTGTTATCTTTCTCTTTAATTTAGAGCTTCCTTATTTTTATTATTATACTGCAAATAAGTCTAAAAAATCAAATGGAGAGCACCATATTCGACTTATATTTGGGCGCCATATAAAGCGATTTCAGCGAGGCTACCGAGAAAGACAGGCTACCGCGGTGGGGCGATACTCCAAAGTGTATGCACTTTCAGCAAGTCCTTGGCGAAAAATATTTCGCCAAAGGATTTGGCGTATTTCTCCCTAGCGATGCTACAAAACGTACTGCTTTTCAGCGCGACCGCGATCCGCGAGATGCTTTTTGATACACAGTATAGATAATTTAAAAATACGTTTATATTAATTTTTTGAATGATTTACATGTATTAAGTGAAATATATTTTTTTTTATTATGCATTGAACAAAAGATGTCATAATTTAGTTGGCAGATATTTTTAGTTTTGTAATTTTAATTTATGTAGCTGCCATGTGCTTCGCGAAACAGGTCGATTGTTTATGAAACAGGTCGATTGTTTATGTAAGACGTATTCTATATAAAAGAAAATACGGACATTTTATTTTAATTTATGAATTAATTGGCCAGCTGGTGTCACCTTTGAAGCAGTAAGTGAAATAATTTCTTCTGCTTTGAAAGTGTGCACTTGCTAGCCAAACACTGAAGAACCCGCTGTAAAAATTCATTAAATGGATCCACGATGAAAAGAAAGCAATTTCAAGTTTGGTAAGCATAGCTTTTTTTGAACAATTCTAACAATTCTTTGAACAATTCTTGAACAATTCTAAGCACCTGTGTATTATTTCCTTTTGTGTATGTGTATATTTAATAACAATAAACAGTGATTTATGTATTTAAAATTTAAATGCTAGCATCCATCGAAAGAATAAAAGTAATTTAAATCTGTATTATTAATGAACGATTTTCAAATTGATCAATATCTATTTAATGTTTTAAACTTCGAACACATATTCAATGTTTTAAAAAAATCTTATTGATATGTAACATATGCATCAACATCAGTACTATAATGAAATGTATTTAAGTATAGGTTTATGTATATTTAAGTGTTAGGTTATTTTAAATTACAGAAATTTAAAATAAAAATATCTGATTTGAATAAGTTCTTCTCAAAGCTTTTTACCTAGACTAGATTTTGTAATGTAGGATATTATGACAATACAGTATAATATATGAGAATACAAGTATTTCTTCTATCATTATATTTATAAAACAGTTGAATTTTAATGTCTGTGTTTTATGCATCTCATGGGAGTTATTATAAACACTATAAAAGTTTTGGTATCTGTAGTTTATAATAAAGCTAAATGATGCATTATTTTTTCCTATTTAGTGTAAACAAAGCATCACAATTTTTGAAGTGTTAGTAAGAAAGTGGTAGTATTATTAATGTATACAAAACTATTATATACTTTATTTTTTAATTATTGAGTCCACAGAAAAATGGTAAGTATTTTTATAATCTTTCATCAATGTTAACTATATATTTGGTTACTTATTTATTAAATTATAACTTTTTTATTTGAAAATTAAGTGTTTTTTTTTTTCAAGTATCACTAGGCCTGACTTTTTTTTTAAATCCAAATTCTTTTGAAAAAATACAATGTAGTATTAAATTTAATAATATTAGTTTTTAAAAGGAACGTCAATCAAAATTGTCAGTTATTAAACTTTATTTTGTACCTGAAACATTTAAAAACTCATAAATGATCACTTTCTTTCCAAGTGTTAATCTATATGAAATAACTATTTTGCATTCAAACAAATTTTTCTGTGATATTAATAATTTCAAAGTGGCTGCTTATTTGAAAATGACTAATAAATACTTCTATTTAGATATATAATAAACTAAATTCTATTAATTTATTTTAAAATATAGGTATTTTGAATGCTACCTAACTTTAAGAAACCTATGTATTTTTATGTTAGCAAAGTACAAATTATAAATGGCTGAATACCATTTTCCATCAGCAAAATTCATATTACAATCTAGATAAATTTTCATTCATTTTATTTCTACACAAGTCTTATTTATAATTTATGTACACAAAAAATAAAAGCTGCTGTTGAGGAAAGTTTCCTGCCAGCTAATTCTATCAGGGCCAAAACTAGCCTTTATTGTGCCTGGGGCAAACAAGGATTTTGGCCCTTCCCCTTTCTTTACAAAGGGAATTTTATTAAGTTACTAATAGCTGATTTATTTTAAAATCTAAAATATGTAATCATAACATGCGTAATACCTACTGAACTACATAATCAGCTTTGTCAAATATTGATTTGTTAAGATCTGAAAACGTAATCAAATGGAACCGAAAAATATTTCACTTTATACAGGTTTCCATCTTAGCAGACATAATTGTTGATATTCTTTTTGTTGAAAATTTTTTCATTTAAGACAGAATTCTGTTATAGACTGATTTTATTTTTACAGATTTTAGTTCCAATACAGTAGACTCCCTTAAATCCGCGTCTTTTTTCAGATGTAAACAATGAAATTTACAGTTAAGTTGCAGGAACAAAATTCAAGATGGCGTCAAAATCAGCAACTACTGCAATGTGTTTTTTAGTAAATTTTTTGTTTATCATTCTCTTTTGGTTATTACAGCTGATTTATTACTAAATAAATTTACATTACTTTTGATTTGATATAAATTAGCATATCTATATGATGACTTTTCGATCTTACGATCACTTTACCAATAGATGGCAGCATAGGACTTTTGAAATCTATTTTGTCGGTAATAATTTAATATTTTTCTAAATCTTTATTTTACATAATTATTTTAATATTTTACTTATTTTAATGTTTCACTTTATTGTAAGCATTCATTATAATTTCCCTTGCTTAACTACCAATCAAATTAATGTTTCAAAAATGTAAACAAATCAATGACCAGAAATCCGCACAACCTCTGGTCCTAAACTGTGCAGATTTGAGGGAGTCTACTGTATTACAATATTAAGAGACTACATTAGTCACGCGAAGACATTCACAAGCTAATATTGAACCTATGGTAGCATTATTGACAAATATCTCACGGTTATTAGTACTTAAAATAATTTTTTTTTCATGGGATACCTGAGGTTGATATCTAATGTTGTACTTTTTCGGGTTTGGTTACATATTTTTTTTTTTTTTAATTTAAACGCTCATTTTTAAAAAACTGTTTGGAACCAGTTCTATAATTGCTTTTGCATGCTATGTGTGCTTAACAGGCTTAGCTTGTTGGGTGTTTTTTTCAGTGTTGCTATCTGTTGTTCTTGAGTAGAGATGGTGAAGTATGTGTTCATTTGTCTAAGGTCACTAATGCAGGTAATGAATGGCAGCAAGGATCGAACCAGAGAACCCATGGTCAGAAGGTGAGATCTTCAGTACAGAGCAAAAGGCTAGCTCTACAATCGCTTCCTGCGAGAAACACATTTTATTGACCATGCAAGGTGGTGTAAATTAAAGTAAATTGGATAATTCTGCATGAAGATCCATTTATCTAAATTAAGGGGAGGGGTCTTTCCCTCCCTTTCCCCCTTTAATACTTAACCAATGAACCTCCAAACCTAATGAAGGAAGTGCCATATCGAAATAAAACGGTATATCAAATTTGAAGCAAATCGAATGATTCTGCATGAAAAACCCATTTATCTAAATTAAGGGTGGAGGAATAGCCTCCGCCCCACTTTACATTTAACCAATAAACCTCCAAATTTAATCAAGGCACCTCCTTAACATAATAAACCGGTATACCAAATTTGGAGCAAATTGAATAACTCTGCATGAAAAACCTATTTATCTAAAACCTATTTATCTAAATTAAGGCGGGGTTCTAGCCCCCTTTCCTCCCTTTATACTGAACCTCCAAATCTAATCAAGGCAGTTCCTTAACATAATAAACCAATATACCAAATTTGGAGCAAATCGAATAATTCTGCATAAAAACACATTTGTCTAAATTAAGGGGGGGTGTGTGTTAGCACCCCCTTACCTCCCTTTATTTTTAACTAATGAAACTCCAAATTTAATCAGGGAAGCTCCTTAACATAATAAACTGGTATACCAACGTTGAAGCAAACCAGGTAATTCAGCATGAAAAAAACATTTCGCTAAATTAAGGGGGTATTAGCTCCCCCATTTCCCCCTTTATGCCTAACGAACGAACCTTCAAATCTAATCAGAAAAGCTTCTTATCAGAATAAACCTAAAAAAAAATGTAAATTGGATAATTCTGCATGAAAACCCATTTATCTAAATTAAGGGGAGGGGACTTTCCACCCTTTACACTTAACTAATGAAGGAAGCGCCATATCGGAAGAAACCAGTAAATCAAATTTGAAGCAAATCGAATACTTCTGCATGAAAAACCCATTTATCTAAAAAGGGGGGAAACTAGCCCCCGTCCCTCCCTTTGTACTTAACCAATAAACCTCCAAATCTAATCAGGGCAGCTTCTTAACATAATAAACCAGTATACCAAATTTGAGCAAATCGGATAACTCTGCATGAAAAACCCATTTATCTAAATTAAGAGTGGGGGTCTAGCCCCCTTTATACTTAACTAAGGAACTTCCAAATCTAATCAAGGCAGTTCTTTAACATAATAAACTGGTATACCAAATTTGGAGCAAATCGAATAATTCTGCATAAAAAGCCCATTTATCTAAGCCCAATGTCAGATGGGCGTCTTTTTTGCTTAGTTATAATCCATTCACAATGCTATAGCATTGTGAATGGATAATACCTAAGCAAAAAAGACGCCCGTCTGACATTGGTCTTAATTAAGGGGGGGACTAGCCCCCCTTTATTCTTAACCAATGAATTCCCAAAACTAATCAGGGAAGCGCCTTATCAGAGTGAACCTAGGAGAAAAAAAAATTGTAGCAAATCGGATGTTTCTAACAAGAGTTATCGTGTTACGTACATATAGAACATGCGCATTAGCTCTCAGGCTTTGATAGCCTGTGAGCTAAAAAGAAAAGTGCCCAATTAAACTGATGGCATTGAACTCGCAGGCTATTCACACTAACTGTATATTATACTCTTCTTTCCTAATAATGCTCCTCAAAAAATAAATTAAGGGGGAAATTGCCACCCCCCCCTGTTTCCCTTCTTTATACTTAAACAATGACCCTCCAATTGTCATCAGGGAAGCACCTTATCGAAATAAACCAGTATATCAAATTTGAAGCAAATCGGATAGAAAAACCCATTTATCTAAATTTAAGAGGGGTATTATTAGCCCCGCCCCCCCCTCTTTATATTTAACCAATGAAATTCCAAACCTAATAAGGAAAGCACCTTATCAGAATAAACCGGTATACCAAATTTGAAGCAAATTGGATAGAAAAGCCATCTCTCTAAATTAGAGGGTATTAGCCCCCGGTCCCCCCTTTAGACTATAACAATGAACCTTCAAATCTAATCAGAGAAGCTCGTTATCAAAATGAACTGGTATACCAAAATCTGATAATTCTGCATGAAAAACCCATTTATCTAAGTTAAAGGGGGGGGGGGGGGGGTTAGCCCATCCCCTCTTTATACTTAACCAATGAGCCGCCAAAACTAATCAGGGAAGCACCTTATCAGAATGAACCTAGAAAAAAAATTTGAATTAAATCAGATATTCTTATCAAGAGTTATCACGTTACGTACATGCATGCATACATACAGAACCGGCGGGCACATTAGCTCTCAGTCTTTGATAGCCTGTGAGCTAAAAAATGCCAAGAGCATGTAACTAGGGGGGGGGGGGGGACAGAAAATAAAAGAGGACATTGAAAGCTTTCCAATGATATGATTTGGAAGAAACAGTAAGTATGCCCCCTGGGGCGGCAGGTAAGTCCTAAACGGTCGGAGGGGTGACCTCAAATATATCTTTGGTCAAAATGTAGATTTATGATAAAATAGAACGAGAATTTGGCATTTTAAAAATTGCATGCATATTTTGAATGGCCCTGTAAATTAAGATTGGCGAGGAAGGGGGGGGGGGAGACGGATTACAAGGGACGAACTTGAAAAATACAACATAATAAACTAGTAACCCGAATAACTAGGCTTCTAAACAAAAGTTTAATGATTTAACCTAGTGTTGAATTCAGGGGATGGCCCGGTGGGGACATTCCCCCCGGAACATTGAACACCCCCCCCCCAGAAGTTTTAAGATTTTATGCTTTTTAATTGCAAATGTGCAATTCCCCCCTCCCCTTACGGATCTCTAAAATACGCTCTCCCCTGGAGTCGCAGAAATCCCTTTTGTAGAAAATTACCTGCATCCAACACTGATGTGACCAAGAAAGAAAAAAAAAAATCCGTCCTTATATGAAATTTTACATTAATTCTGCCAGTAAAACTGGAAGAATAAATATGATTCAACCCGATCCTGACTCTTGGATCGACCGCGATTCGATTTGAAGTAAATTAAAGGATAACGATTCTGCCCCTCGTTCTGCCCGCATCTAAAGAATCGTCTTGAAAACGATTTAACCTGCATGTAAAGATCGACATCGAATCTGTGTACTGAATCGATTTGCTATTTCTGATCCTACGTTACGAGTGGAATCAATTTGTTCATTTTTTCATGCTTTCTTTTGTATTTAGAAAAAGAAAAGTGTTGGATTCGTGAAAAATTTTGACTACCAGTTTTTTAAGAATTTATAGTTTTAGAAGGTCTTGTCTGGAATACGATTTGACTATTTTTATAAATTGTCTGTCTGTTAGCCTGTCTATTTGTTTGTCTCTGACAAAAAAATTGTGGGTGGTCTATTTAAAGAACTAATGCATGGAATCTGTTGAAATTTTAGATTTAGTTAGACCTTTATATAAACTGGAGCTGATTACTTTTTGGTGAAAATCGCCCAGCAGGTGGCGCTGCTATGTTGCATTTTTTATGATTTCTGCATGATCGCTATCTCAAAAACTAATGCACGAATTTTTACTGAACTTTAGATTCGGTTAGACGTTGACGCAAGTTGTTGATGATTATGTTTTGATGTAAATTTGCTGGTAGGTGGTGCTGCTATGTTGCATTTCCCCCGATTTTTGCAACAGCTCTATCTCAAGAACTAATGCACGGATTTTCATCAAACTCAGTTAGACTTTGGCATAAGTTGTTGCTTATTAGGTTTCGGTGTAAATCACCCAATAGGGGGGGTTGCTATGCTGAATTGAATTCAGCATTTTTCTCTGGGAGGGATTTCTGCAGCTCCAGTGAGGGGCATTCTAGACTTCAGAGGAGGGGAGGGGGGGTTGGACTTTTGTACATTAAGCATAAAATTTCAAACCTTTTGGGGGGACATTTCAATGTTCGGGGGGGGGGGGATATTCCCCCCCTCCCGGGAAACCCCTGAATTTAACACGTTTTTCAGGAATTACACGATTTTAGTGATCATATTTCTAGAACTAATGAATGAAATTTCATCAAATTTAATATTCCGTTAGACATTGTCATATGTTGTTCCTGATTAGGTTTTCGTGTAAATCATATAACAGGCTGCGCTGATATACTGCATTTCACACGATATTCGTGATAGCTATATCTAAAAACTAATGCATGGAATTAATTCAAACTTCATATACTGTTACACTATCACATAAATAGATCCTTATTAGGCTTGGATGTATACTGCCCAACAGGTTTTGCTTTTATGCTCTTCGAATTGGGAAGGGAATTTGGGAAACAAAATTTTTATATTACTTGTTTTTGAGTACTTTAGGAGTGAATTTTTATCGAGACTAGGCTGGAAATCATATTTTACTTTGAACATTATAAAAATAAAATGTAATAGTTGTAGATCATTTTAACTAAAAATATCTGTACATATATTTTTTAAAGAGATAATATATATAGGTTTGCTGTCTAGTTTTGTAGTGAATAAAGCATGATTAGAATGTTTATAAATTTTCTACTGAAAGTATAAGTAAGTATTTTGCTTATACTAACAGAATTTTGAATGCCATTTATTTCTCATGTTTTATGATGTATTTTGGTCTCTTATCCACACGGTATTAAAATATGCAATCATAAAATAAGAAATATATATATTAAAACCTTCTCTGAAAAATTGTCTAACTAACAGTGCAAATTCCATTGAAATCCATCCAGTATAGTAGATTACAAACAAATCTCATATGTTGATATCACAATCTTGGTTTACTAACAGCATTCTATTTATCACGGAAGATATAAAACAACTGATAAATTATTTTTAAATAAATAAAAAGAAAATTGTTAAAAAGTTAAAATTTTTAGATCACCAGTTGAATTCTTAAATTGTATCAATCAACCTACCAAACAACGCACAATCACGTTATCAAATCGCCCACCACTTTACGAGTCGTTAATTCCCAAATTGGCTCAGCTGAGCTCAGCAATCTGATTCTTCGTTAATATTAATATTTTGGGTTAATTTACTGTGATTTTGATCAAATTTAACCAAATAAATCAATTTAAGTCATTATAATTGCATTCTATTTTACATTACACTACTTCATAAGAAAATAAATATAGTTTTCTACTATATAAATATCAGTTTTAGCCAATCAGATTGCTGAGCTCGGCTGAGCCAATTTGAGCAGCTCGCGGGGAGTTTGTGTGCGGTTGGTTAACTAATTTTAAATTCTAAATGGGCTGAAGTAGATAAAGAAGGTCACATGATGTTTTTCCCGACTATTTTAGATTTTATCTGAGTGTACATAGGCATGTATTTCTGTTACGAAAACCATGTTTTGGAAGGATAAAGAAATATAGTCGTTGGTTTTACCTATTTTGAACCATTAAAAATAATGAAATAATTGAATTATTTTAAAATTCCTTTCTTCGATAAGACCTACTCCATGGCATAGACTTCTGAGCGCACGCGCGGCGCAAACTGCACCTCTGAACACACTCAAGGACTTTGCCAGATTTTTTTTTAAAGTGTGAAAAATTCACAAAAAGGAAGGTTTTTGGCTCAGATTTAAAGATGCGAGAGTGATATGGTTGTCGGTTATGATGTCGGTTTTTGGTGAAACTCCTGAGATTTTCGCATGCAACTGAAAAAAAAAAAAAGTTCTGTTTAAAGTTGAAGTTGGAGTTTTTTCTCTTATTACGTCGAAACCAATCGTAATCTGATTGGTGCTTAAACGACAATGAATTTTCAAATGTTGTTGTTGTGTTGGTGTACGAATGTTTGTGAAATGTACTCTTGAAAAAAGGAAAAAGACTTATTAAAATTTGTGTTAATCGTTTCATGACATTGGCTATTTCGGTCTACAAAACATTTATTTTGTTGATTGGCCATCAGATAATTTAAAAGATGAGTAAAAAGACAGAAAATCAAAAGAATCAGCGAATACAAGTTTTTGCTCGTTGCAGGTATGAAAGTTGAAATCGTCGTAATTTTTAAAAACTGATATTGTAATTTGGAAGTTTTTGTGCATGAAATTTACATAAGATTTTATTTGATCTTTAAATCCCAACCATTGTTTTGGTTTATAATAAGGGCTTTATATTTCATTTGTTTATTATGGGCTTCGTTTGTACTTACTGCTATGTATAATGATTATTCACGACTTTCGCTTACAAACGATTTATTTAACCAGCTACTAATTTTTAAAACTTATATAGTGCTTTGTCTTTTCAGATAGTGTTACTTTAATATTTTTTTGTCTGTCTTTTTCAATTCTTGGATTTTTTTTATGGGCAATTCCACGGTTACTCTTGTTACATTTATGGTGGTGTTTTAACATAGAAATGCATTACTTTTGATGCCATTTTTTTAAATGCACAGAATTTTTTGCTGTATAATAAAGAAGAATGCCTACTTTTTGTATTTGGGCAAGAAAAACATGATAAACTTTATTAGTTTTATAGACTGAGTCATCTAAAGTATGGTTACTCTTGTTACCTGAAAAAGACATAAGTTTTTTATTCCTCTACATTAATGACTATTTTATCTAAACTACATACCAAAATCTTCAAATTTAAAATTATTTCAAAAAAGGAATGATTACTTATTAAATGACAGCCATCTAAAAGTTTTAAATTCTAATATATTATTTAAAATTGGAAAAAAAAAGGTTACTCTTGTTACAAAAAAATGGTTACTCTTGTTACATTCCCCTTTAAAGATTTGGTAAGAAAGTTATAAGGCACATTATGAGTGCAAATAATTATATAATAATGCATTTATTAAATTTTATCAAAGGAAAAATGATTTCTAGAGTTTACAAGTGATGGTAAACTCAATATTTTTACAATTTATACCGCCCCCCTGGTGGTAAACATTGAAACTAAAATATATATGGCTATGGTGCATAATATGAAAGGGTGGTCAAAGGAGTGTCGGCTAAAGTTTGAAAAGGGTGAAGGTTAGGAAAGTTGCTAAAAATACAGAAGTTAGAGCCCAGACGGGTAAATAATGTATGATTTTTTGAAATTTTTATGATTTTTCGTATGATCGCAAGTGTTCTGCTAGAAGTATGCAAAATTTCACATCTCCAATTTAATTAGAGGCTGAGCTAGGAAAATTACTTAAAATACACAATCAGAGCACAGGGGGGTAAATATAAGACTTTTTCAAAATTTTATGATTTGTCGTTTGATGCAGGGTTCGCAAAGCTGGGCCCAGTTCGAAAAAACCCGGTGGGTTTTTTCAGAATGGGCCCACTTGAAAAAGCCCACTGAAAAACCCATAAAGTGGGTTTTTTCAATTTTCAGATACAATTTAAAAATTTAAACAACATATAAATTTAATGAATTTAAGTCATTTCAGTTAATTTTGAAAAAATATTAATATATAAAAGCCATTACATACAAATAAAAATGTATTTCAGCACATTGAACTACTTTACTAACATAGAACCTAGTAGGCAACACACATAGTACATAATTATAGGTATGTCTTTATATAAAAAATTCAAATCAACTATATTCATGGAAATAAAAAATATGTATTTTTACTTTCTTCTATCTTTACAAGAAGAAAGTATTGGATTCGTGAAAAATTTCGACTTCCAGTTCATGATTGATTTATATGTTTTAAAAAGGTCCTGAAGACAATTTGATAGTTTTTAGAAAATGACTGTCTGTATGTGAAAAAAATTTTGTGGGTGCTCTATCTCAAGAACTAATGCACAGAATTTCACAAAACTTTTACTAACACAAAACTGAGTTAGACCTTCATGTAAACTGATGCTGATTAGTTTTTGGTGTATACTGCCCAACAGGTGGTGCTGTTATGCTGCATTTATCTCAATTTTTGCAATAGCTTTATCTCAAGAACTAATGCATGGATTTTCATAAAACTTCAGATTCAGTTACAAGTTAAGTTGTTGCTTATTGAATTTTGGTGCATATCGCCCAACAGGTAGTGCTGCATTTTTCACGATTTCAGCAATAACTCTAATCTCAAGAACTAATGTACGGATTTGAATAAAAATTTAGATTCAGTTAAACCTTGATATAAACTGGTGCTGATTAGTTTTTGGTGTATATCGCCCAAGCGGTGCAATTGTGCGGCATTTATCTCACTTTTTGCAATAGCTTTATCTCAAGAACTAATGCATGGATTTTCATAAAACTTCAGATTCAGTTACAAGTTAAGTTGTTGCTTATTGAATTTTGGTGCATATCGCCCAACAGGTAGTCCTGCATTTTTCACGATTTCAGCAATAACTCTAATCTCAAGAACTAATGTACGGATTGGAATAAAAATTTAGATTCAGTTAAACCTTGATATAAACTGGTGCTGATTAGTTTTTGGTGTATATCGCCCAAGCGGTGCAGTTGTGCGGCATTTATCTCACTTTTTGCAATAGCTTTATCTCAAGAACTAATAATGCATGGATTTTCATCAAACTTCAGATTCAGTTAGATGTTGACGTAAATTGTTACTGATCAAGTTTTGTTGTAAATTGAACAACAGGTGATACTTATATCTCCTTGTTAAATGCATCCAATTCAACAAATCTATATTTTACAATCCTCATGATGGGCATAAATTGCCATTTAATTTTGGCACTGTGATAGCGAATTTTGAATTATTAACATGTATGAGATAGAAGAAACTTTTGGGATTGGCACATCCGACTAGTTTACCCCTTTTTTTCTTCCTACTTATATATTTTAAATTTTAATATTCTATTCATTATTTGATTTAAAGAAAATTAACAATTTTATATCTTCTATTATATTTAAAATTAATTTGTGAGAAACACTGGCATTTAATTAATTTAAATTCATATAATTTATGCAATTTATAACTTGTAAAATAGCATTACAATTATATTGTATATAAGAGAACAATGTATTTTTTTATGTATAGTGTATATAATATATAGAAAATATAGTATACAATAATGTAATTACGCATGTATTATACTTTTGAAAAAACCCGATTTTCCCCGGGGAAAATTGGGTTTTTCATGAAAAAACCCGAAAAAACCCATGTGGGTTGGGTTTTTTCAGAAAAACCCGGGTTTTTGCGAACCCTGGTTTGATGTGAGGTGTTCAGCTATAAGCAGGGCTGCAGATTAGGAGTCAGGCTTACTTTGAGCGAAAGAGTCAGAGTCGGATCTGTTAAAATTCCCGGAGTCAGAGTCGTCCATTTTACAAGCAGATCTGCGTTGTCAGAGTCAGGCCCATTTTTGAGCAAAAGAGTTGGAGTCGGATCCTGTTAAAATTTCTAGAGTCAGAGTCGTCCATACTTCCCACCGACTCTGCATCCCTGGCTATAAGTATCCAAAATTTTAAGTCTTCAACTTAATTAGGAGCTCAGTTTAAAAAAAAGCTCAAAATGCACAAGTTAGAGCCCAGAGGGGTAAATATAAGACTTCTTCAAAATTTTAAGAGTTGTCGTTTGATGTGAGGTGTTCAGCTATAAGAATCCAAAATTTCAAGTCTTCAACTTAATTAGGGGCTCAGTTAGAAAAAATAAGCTTAAAATGCACAAGTTAGAGCCCAGAGGGATAAATATACGACTTTTTCAAAATTTTATGATTTCTCATTTGATGCGAGGTGTTCAGCTATAAGAAGCCAAAATTTCAAGTCTCCAACATATATAGTTTCTGAGAACGGGCTCTGTGACGGACGGACGGACAGACAGACAGAGGACTGAGACCAGGGTTGCAAAAAAGCCGGCTAAAATTAAAAAAAGCCAGGCCGGTGGCTTTTATTGGTTTTAACCGGCTTTTTTTGGCCAAAATTGGCTTTTTTTGGCCATAATTGGCTTTTATACAATAAAGCATTGTAATTATAAACTACACATTTTAAAGTGTTTTTAATTAGTTTTAATGACATTTAATTGATTTACAGTTTAACAAGTAACCCAATTTCTCAATAATGAGGACATAATACTGGAATAAAACTTAGATGATTTTGCTAGTGATTTGTATTCAGAATTGCAAATATGTCTGCTAAATTTTAAAAGGGCCATACCAACTGCCAATTTTTTTATTTTTACTGCTTTTTAAAATTAAAGAGGACAATGGTTACTTAGTTATGTTTTATTACTTAATTTTAAGAGCTATTAACATACAAGTCTTATTTTATTTCTAGCAAACATTTAAAATTATACATAGTCATATTAATAAACACCACCATTTCTCACTATTAAAAACATTATGAATAGCATATGCATGAATATGCGTAGCAACAAGCTTTTCAAAATTTTATTTTGAGAATTTTTCTTTTTTTTTTTTTGTTTAAATGCTCTATTTTTTATACACTTATGTACCACTCTCCTCAAATAAAACATCTTTTCTAATTTCTCGTTTCCATTTTGATATGTTATATTTTGTCATTAAGGCTGTTAAATCCAAAATGGCAACTTTCTGACCTAAGTTTTAATTTATTTTTGTTCAGAAATGCATGAAACTAGCAGATGTTGTTGTTCAGAAAGTATGTAATTGCACTGTTTTTTCTGGGTTTTTTTTTTTGTAAATGCAATAGATTTTTCAGAAAATAGTGTCAAAGTGAGCGTTTTGAACTGAATTCCACGCGAAAGAAGAAACCACTCAGAAAAGGGTGAAAAAACGTGTTTGTCACATGATCAAAATCTCTTTATAGCTCAATAGGTAATTGATGGATCAAAAAATGGAAAACACAGTTCGATTCCAAATCGCTTTCATGTTTCATGGTCCGGCTTTCGAATTTTACATCTTTCCGTTAAAAAATGAATTTGTAAATGTGTAAAAACATTTTGCGCTTGTTGAGCAGAGCAGTTAAGAACAGTTTTAATTAAATATAATCTTTAAAATGTGTAGTATATGTGGAGCTATATAATATAGAATTTCAAAACACCAGTTTGGAGCCTAATATATATCCTTTTCAATGTTTATATATATATATTATTTTTTTTTCAGAGATAATGCGTTCACAGTTGTCTTCTAGAAGTTATAAAGACTTATTTATTTGATAAAATTTAATAGAAGTCTATTATTTTTTTTAGTAGAAAATATTTATAAATGTATTAAAAATTAATTGATCCAAATTTAAAACAAATTTACTGTAAACCAACTTTAAAAAATAAAAACTGACTTCTTCCAATAAAAGCCGGCTTTTTTTAATAAAAACCGGCTTTTTTTAAGTGGTTAAAACCAGGGTTGGGTTTAAGGCGTCAAAAACCAGTTTTTGACGTGACATAGGTTTAAACCGCGTTTTAAGCGGTTTTAACCGTCAAAAACATCAATATTTAAATATGGTCAGAACAACAACAAAAATTTGCTGTTATAGCAGGAGCAGGATACAACATTGCTTTTATTTAATGATAGTACACTTTAGTTTTAGCATTTATTTTACTGTAATCAAATATTAAATTATAATTTATTTGTTTATGACTAAATTGCCAAGTTTTTTATGTGTATTTTTGTTGTGGCTTTTCAACATAGTTGATTGCATTTCTTATTTAAATATATATATATAGAGAGAGACAAACTTTTTGTAATAAGCCATTATAACCAGGGTTGTAAAAAACCCGGGTTTTTTAGAAAAAACCCAGCCCGGGTGGGTTTTATTAAAAAACCCGGGTTAAATGGGCAATTTTCCCCGGGTAAATTAAATTGCCAAAATGTGGACGATGATTCCACCTTCCTCACAAATAATAATCTTCAGAGTTGCCACTGTATAGGGAAAACTAGAAAATCTGAGGGAATTTAAAAATGAGTATTAAAAACAAGGAATTTTACTAAACTTTGGTACTCTGCAAAATTTATCCGTTGAAATTTTGAAAATTCTCAGAGGAATTACTCTGGGAAAATTTAATATTTTGCTCAGTAAAGCACAAGAAATTTGATTGCCGAAATAAGTGGCAATCCTGATCTCAAATACAATCTTTGTGAACACTTCATAGTCTAATAGATGGGAAAGACTTCATAGTTTTAATAATGATCTCACCATTTTTCTCTGTTCTTAAAATACATATATAGATATGATCACTTTAATTTAAATAACAAACAAAGGTACTTCTTAGTTAACCCGTCAACCACTTTCGCCAAATTTAACTCATTGACATAATTTTTATTTTAAATAACAAAAGATCAAATAAATTAGTAAAACATTAATAAAAATACAAATAAAACGTCGAATTAATGGTTTTATTGGCATTTAATCTTACAATTAATTAATTAATGGCAACCATTATTGGCATTTAATCTTACAATTTGGGGACAGTAATTTGGTCAACGGGATAACTAAGAAGTACCCAAACAAATTTTAAATTGCAAAGCTATCAATTGTGTGTTTTCCAATTGTTTCCAATCTAAAAGTGCAAGTAAATTAATACAAATATATTTTCCGAGATTCAAAGAAGTGAATAAATAAAACAAAATAACCATAAACTGTTAACAATTACATCATCTGTTCTTTTCCAGAAATATATTTTAAAAAACCCGGGTTTTTTACCTGGGCTTTTTATAAAAAACCCAGCCCGGGCGGGCAGCTGGGCGGGTACCCGGGCAGCTACCCACTACAACCCTGATTATAACAAATGAAATCAATCATGATACCATAAAAATAGATTATATTAAATATTGTTGATAGAATATAATATTGAAAAAACTGGAATATAATAATTATAACTATTAATTAAAAAACAATTTTTAAAGAAATTCCTTAAGGGTGTCCGTTACTGGCACATCTACCCTATATACAGTCTTTAACAGAAATATTTTCTCTGCAGCATTTTTTCCCCCTCACACACAGAACAATAAAAATAACATTTATTTTAGAAACGGGAAAAGAATGAAATGTTAGGATAAAATGATAAAATATGAAATTTTAACCCTTTTATCCCAATATTAATTTTTGTTAGTGACTGACAATTGCCTCTTACTGATGAAATTATCTTATTTATGGAATATCTAACTAAAATTGGGGACAAGTGAGTAATTCATCATACCAATAAGAAAAAAAAATGCTTAGCTTAGTTTGAAACCTGTTCCAAAAGTGAAAGTATCTTAATAATAATTAAAAAAAAATTACTGTAAGCTAAATCGAAAATTAAAAAACAGCCTTTGTAGAAATCGACATTAGTTACCCAATGCAAAAAATATTGAAATATTAAACAAAATTTCTACCATAGAATTGACATTACTGAGTGGGGGTTTTCTTTTACACTTTGAAAAAAATCATTAAAAAATATGAAATTTCAAACAAGATATTAAAAAAAAAAATTCTCCTGTAGGATTAACATTAGCAGGTGGGTGTTTTCACATTAGTGAAGTAGCCCCTTAAACAACCCCATTCAAAAGAATATAATAGGGAGAAAGAAAAAAAAATTGGTTTTGTTGCAATAGCAATACTGTTTTGTAGTGGAAATGAATCTTTGAATTTGCTCTATCTTAAGGAAAGTAAATATGCTCAGCTCATTAGATACCAATTGTGATAGATTACTCTGTGCTTCTAGCTATAAAAAATGAAAAAAATCTAAACAATTTATTTATCTCTGCAAAATTTAGATTAAACCTATCTAGTTTTAATGATAAAATAATTAAGGATTTATTAACTGTTCATCTTAAAGGCATACATTAATGATAAACTAAATCATTAAATAAGAGTTAGGTAATTTTTATTCACAATTAAAAAAAAAAAAAAAAATCATGCAACATTCAATCTGCAGTTTATACCCCACAGTTTTAATGTATTTATGCAGTTTTACTTAGAATTTATTGTTTAAAGCCTATCTAACTCTGCTAAATAATTCTTTTGGTATTGTTTTCATTAAAACTAGGTTTTTGACACTTTTTGACATTTTTGACAGAAAGGTTTTTGACACGACGGTTTTAACCATGGTTAAAATCGGTTTAAACCGTCGCATGTCAAAAACTTGCCAACCCTGGTTAAAACCAAAAAAAGCCGGCCGGCTTTTTTTGGCCTGGCTAAAAGCCAGCAACCCTGACTGAGACGAATAGGGTTTCGTCAGATGAACGAAACCATAAATACTTAACTGCTTTATAAACCTTGGTATCTTCTAAATTTGCTTGTTCTTAACATGTAGAATTATTAAAAATATTTAGTATGAGTAAAAAAAAAAAAAAAAAAAAAAAAAAAATCCTGGCATTCTATAGAACAAGAACATGTTAATTTGTTCCTTAATTTATGCTGGGTTGAGTTGTTAATATGCCAAACTTCTGTTTAACAGTTTATAATAGCTTCAAGTTTCATGTAGCTATTACAGGTAGTGTTAAAATGATGAAAAAATTGGTTAAAATCATTTAATAAATTAAGAAAGTTGTGGTTACTCTTGTTACAAAGAATCTAAAGTTACTCTTGTTACAAAATGAAATTTAAAGTAATAAGTCATAATTTTCATAAATTAATATCATACTGTTGAAGATTGCACAAATAACAGATAAGCAACACATCTATATGGATAATTGTGATTTTAATTTATTTTTTTCTCCTTAGGATAAACTTTTATATGTTTTTGGTTACTCTTGTTACATGTAAAAGAACAAATTTAATTAACCTTTTTAATTAAAATATTATGTATATATATATATTTTTTAAATATTAACTAATAAAAAGATACTTACTACTACTGTAAAAAATAAAACTGTAGCAAAACAAACAAAACTATTATGATTGATTGGCATTTGAAATAGTATGAAATTCAGGCATATTTGCTGCTAAAAAAAATGTTATTTTGTAACCCATTTACAAAAAAAAATACATATAAATATAGAAAAATACCTCAATTTTATTTTTCTTTGGACTTTTTACTAAAAAAAGATATATAATACACCTATGTCTTAAGCAGAAAAAAAAACGTTCATGATGTCCTACTTTGCATGGAATTGCCCTTATGATTAAAACTGGCTTATACAACACAGAAAAAAATCGTGCTGAGTGATTATGTTCTGGAAAAAAGTTTAGCTGTCTTTTCAATTCCTAATTAATTTTTTTATTGGCACAGATGTCATATACGCACCATATTGGCGCGTTTTTTTCTGACGCCAATGTCATTGTCAGAAACACAATAAAACATGTGATACAAATCTATAAAGGTAAGTAAAAATGCTTACCGATCCAAGGTAGGTCGCCTTCGTTAGAATCAGAATTCCTCTCACTAAGAACAGATTCGGCAGTTAGAATAATTCACAAGAAATAGTCGGAAATGAAGAAAAGATCTCTTGTCATTTTAGATTATTTATATGGCTAACTTATACAAAATATATTTGGTTCATTTTCAAAAAGTTTGCCAAAACAGCATTTAAAAAAATTAAAATTCAAAATTGTTTAAAATTAAATTTATTGTTAACACACAGGCTTAAAAATAATTAATCTTTTAGAATATAATAATATTCAAGCTTAATTTTTTGTATCATTAAAGAAATTTAACTTTGAAAATGAATCTCTGGGCTCCAATGTCATGAGTGTTACCGGACAAAATGATTGAATTTCTTAGTTAAGTAAAAATGATTATTTCTATAAAATGAAAATTTTCAATTACATATGGGTCCTTTAACAAGGATACATACAAAATGAGCAAATACAATTAATTTTTTAAAAAACAATTACTATGGAGATTGTCATGAGCGTTACTTTTTGTTTTTTTCCCACTGAACATTGTTGTAATGAAATAAAAAAAAAGTAAATTTAGAGGATATTTTTGCTGTTAAAATATGTTATTTGAAGTATTCTCTTAATTCCTATAAAAGTTATGATAAAAAATATTTTTAAATGGTAAAAATTTAAAACATTTCATGAAGTAACACTCATGACAAATGGTAACACTCTTGATAAAAAGCATTGTTTTTTAATACATGTATTAAAAAGCATTGTTTTTTAATACATATGTATTGGAAATGGAAAATGATAATAGATTCTGTTGCCTTTCATAACAATTTGTGGACTAGGTAAAGTTATTATAACATGATTATATTCCACATATGAGATATCCTCTTTCATTAGCCCAAACATTTGGCCCTTTTTATCAGTTACCCTGAAAAACACAACTTTCAACTCTCCAACATATCAATAAGATGTTTTGTTTCTATTAAACTAACACATAAGTACTACCTGGTTAAAGATTATTTACACTTCCAGGTTCAGACCCACTAAATTCTGAACTATTCTCAATATCAAAAGAAGAAATCAAAGAATCATTGTGAGATTCACTGTTATAAATAGGTCTTTTTTTCTCTTTAGATCTTTAATGTTTTTAACCTCTTTAATAAGTGAGATTTTTCTTATTGTTTCAAAGCATTTACAAAATTTTCCTTCTGCCTATTTGTTTTCTTCACAAAAGCAGGAAAAATTGTGATAAAAGACTTCCTCATGTTTCACTGTTATAATTTGATGGATAGAATGAGTGTATGGAGCAGTTCGAAGACTAGATGATATTTGTTGTAAATGAACAATTTTTTCCTCTGGTATGAAAAATAGTTTCACTTTTAAATTATTGCTTTGTAGTGCATCAAATAAAGGGGTAATTCGCAATATACTCTCCTTCGCCAATCTCCTTCGATAACTGTGCCAATGTGGCAATCGGGCTGCTCCTCGGACGTCACAAAATATGGCAACCCTAAGATTTCTCCGGAGAGAGTTGATGGTTAAACTCCTTGTTTTCTAAGCTGCTTTCTAATTGGACCGAATTGGAAGCTTATTTTTTTTTTGTAAAAGGCTTTCTTATTGGACAAAGAGGAGAATCAAGGAACATTTTGAATTTGTTTGGAAAAACGTTGATATTGCTGCAGTGGATTTTCCGTTGAAGAGCTGTCACTCTGTGTCGCAGTCGCGTGTTTTTATTATTTGTTTTCTCAATCTTGTATATTTTGAAACAAGTACTTATCTGGATAAATGCTTGATAGGTGAGAATAAATATTCGATCAGTTATTTTTCTTTTATTTTTACCTGTATTTTTGAGCATTGATTGAATTATGTACGAAAGAAAGGTTGATTGTTCCAAGCTATGAATGACTAAAAGTGACAGATTGAGTGATGCTTTTGAATGACATCCTAGAGCACAAGGTAAAATTATGAATAAAAAAACGGGGGGTTCAAGAGGGCGGTAGCCCCCCTGATTAAAAAAAAAAGGGCCCCTCTGATAAAAAAAAAACATTGTTTTGCTCCCATTACTGTTAACAAACGCTCTTTTTTAATAATTTGGGTAAGTGAAAGTTTTGTTTTTAGGTATATTTTGTAAAATATATTTTTTAAAATATGAAATGTATTTTTTTTTAAATGTATTTCGAAAAAATTTGAAATTTTATGTATTATTTTTACTCAAAAATACAGGTTAAAATAAGAGAAAAATGACTGATCGAATATCTATTTTCACATTTTAAACATTTGTCTAGATAGGTACTTGTTTCAAAACATACGAGATACGAGAAGAGAAAACAAATAATAATTTTGCGTACTCTCTCCCGGATGTTGCAGCGCTCCGGGAGTTACTACGCAAAAATGCGCCAATTTGGCGATTTTTGAAAATTGCGCCAAGAAGGAGAGTAAACTGCGATCGCACCAAATAAAGTTTCAGCATCAGTTATATTGGTACCATGTGCGACAATCTGATCAGCTAATCTTTTTAAAGTTGCACAAATGACCTTTTTCCATGTTTTTTTTGCCTATACTGCTGACTCAATGTCCCATCTGGGAGCTTGCTGCACCCTTCCTGCCCTTTGATTTACAAAATAGCACCCTCCTTGCACCTCATTCAAAAAATCAGCACCCTTCTTGCCCCTTTCCCAAAAAATTAGCTCTCACTCTTTTTTTTTTTTTTTTTGTATAAAAAAATTATCTGCATAGTAAAAACTTCCTCATTGTTGACTTGAAAAGAATCCCCTGAATTTAAATATTAAAAGTGGCTTTAAATAAAACAGAAAAAATGCCACCCCCCCCCCAAAAAAAAAAAAAAAAAAAAAAAATAGAACACTTTAGAATCTAAAAAGTGTCTTTTTTCAACAAGCAGAACCCTGCCTCTTTTTAACATGTTCACGCCAGCACGGTAGGTCACACTCGACTGTTTCAGAGTTGTCAAGTATCCAACTTTTTGCACACCACTATTATTTTAGAGAAAATGTTGTTCCTTTAAATCGCCCAATTGTTCTAATTAAATAAAACAACATTTTCTATATTAAAATACTGGTATCCAAAAAGCCAGAGACTTGCAGCTCTGAGGCAGTCGAGTGTGACCCACCGCGCCGGCACGAACAACATTAAACCTTGGGTAAACTCTGCTAAAATAACAAAGATTATGCAGATCTTAAATGCTCTGCTGATTTTGTGTGCATTCATGCTAAATTCCACTAAAAAATTCATTAAATACTCATTTTGTCATGAGCAGTGACCCGGAGCCGAACAATTTTTGATGCTCCAGCTCCAGCTCCGCTCTTAGAGAAAATACTGTGGCTCCAGCTCCGGCTCCGTCTCCAACTCGGCTCCGACTTCGCGCTTTTGAGTTGCAGATTTTAATTTACACGTTTAATTTTTTGCTCACAAATACTTTCTACCTTCATTAAAGATCTGACAAAATGCATTTTTCTTCTCATCAAACTTCAAATGCTTGTTCAGAAAGTATGACATCTTTTAGCTTTTGCTTTTAAAATAGAAAGTTTGGTGGCATTTTAAACACAAAAATCTTAAATTTCTTCTACACTTTTCAAACAGCCAAAATTGTACAACTACACATGCAAACAACAGGCGGCCATATTTGTTTTCGAATAGTGTTGTCAATTAGTTCAAGTAGAAAGTAGAAGTAAAGTAGTGTTACCATGTTTCGAGAAGGTTTCCTTCTCTAATAATAATAATAAAAACCTAAAAAATGATATAATTAAAATACTGAATAATGATGTACAGTAGAAGATCTTTATAACGCAAACCTAAAAATGCAAGGTTGTGCGTTATATAGAATTTTGCATTATATGGATCACATTTCACACATCATTAAATTTACCTTATAAACACGACCATATAAATCTGAAACATACCAAAATACATTAGAGTATCTCTATACTGCACTTCTTGTCACCAGGAATTATCCAAATTATAAATTTTTGCATTATATGATCATTTTATATTGTTTATTTTATAAACATGGTCCAACTATACCTGGACCCAATCATTCATTATATTACTCATTTCCAAAAATATAATATTTATTGTAATAATAGCAATTTTTTTTCATTAAAAAGTTTTGAATTAAGGAAATAAAGTTGAATTAATGTATCAAATGTAGTTTTCTAGAGAGTAGCAATTTTTACGATGCGGGATTTCAGGTGCTTCTTACCTGCAAAATTCATTGTTTACATCTGAGAAGTTGTGCGTTATATGGAGAATTGCGTTATATAGAATCGCGTTATAAAGATCTTCTACTGTAATTAAAATATCTTAAGCCTAGAAATTTAAAAGACTGAAAAAAAAAAAAAGATTTAAAAGAATGTTAAAAACTAAAGGAGCCCTGGAGCTGGGGAAAATTTAGAGCTCCAGCTCCGGCTCCAGCTCCAGGGAAAACACAGCTCCGGAGCGCTCCGGCTCCGGGCTCCAGCTCCAGCTCCGGGTCCCTGGTCATGAGTGTTACCAGTAGGTCATAGTGTTACCTTTTATAAAGTAACACTCATGACATTATTATACTTCAATGTCTTTATTCTATAATAATAATTAAAACAAAACAAATTTTTTTAGGGCAAAATAAATAACCATTTTATATCATCAATTCAAAATTAAAAAAATAACATTTTAGCCTTAATTACTTTATTAAAGTAAGGTAACACTCATGATGATGAATAAAAATACTCACCTTCCTTAAAGCTTTGTTGTAAAATATCACCCTTATCAATTTTCAAATCTTCACAAAATTACACTAAGTAACATTCTACAAGTCTGGACAAGTGAAAACACACTAGATATGTACTAATGAGTAGCTCCACATATATGTAAATAATCAAAATTAAAATAGGTAACACTCATGATGCAGTTCTGGGGACAGACCTTTACTGTTTCATATTGTCATCAGATAGTAAAAACATTTTTTTTAAAAAGTAATTATAGGTTTGTTTATTGCATATACAATAGGTTGCATCAGGGTTCGTTGATATATATCAATCGATATATATCTTGATATATATCATGATATATATCCGATATTTATTTTGAAAATATCAAGATTTTTGATATTTTCGATATTTTCATATTACTTTGATATTTATTTTCAAAATATCAAGATGTGTGCTATTTTCAATATTTTTCTATATTTGATATTTATTTTTAAAATATCACTGTGCAAGATATTTTTGATATTTTCAGTCAAAACAAATGCAAATGAAATTTCTAACTGTTGTTGACTGTGTTGTTCAGTAAATAATGAATTTTTGTCTCTGATAGTGACCTTTTTAGCTGAAGAAGAAAACAAATATCTTTTCCAAGCTTTATGTTTGAATTTTTTACTTTTAACTGTGGATTATGAGGGACATAATTAAGTCAGAACAGACACTGAATAATAAACTGTCTAATTTAAATACTCAGTTATATATATACACACAGCTTCATTAGAAAAGAATATGTTCTGGTATTTAGTTTTGTTCAAACTGTACAGCATGTTAGGGAATAAAAAAATGTTAAAAATTTTCAGTTAAAACAATATTATGTATTTAAAATTTTGTTTTATGAATTTGATTTCTAGATAGTTGATACTAAATACCACAGCTTTTTTTTTTTTTTTTTTTTTTTTAATGTAAGTGCATAATCAAATTGTTTCAGTTTTCAGTTAGTTCATCTTCAATTTTGTTAAGTAAAAAAAAAAAAAAGTGTGTTTAGTATATTGTTTTAAGTTTTCATGTTAAGTGCAATATGTTTTAGTTTCTAATGTAATATTATGCTTGAAAATGTTTATTATCAGCAAAGTTGACTATTTTGAAAATATCGGATATATATCGAAAATATCGGATATTTTTGATATTTTCGAAAATATCATGATATTTACGAACTCTGTTCTCGGCACATTGACTCTTTATTTATCTTACGGCATTTAAGACCAAATTATTTACACCACAGACGTGTTTAAATTTTTTTTAGTAGATGTATTTTTTTGAATTTCACGCTCCTACCTAAAACTGCTGCTGAGATATGCCAAATGTTGTAAAATTTTTTACTCTTCTTTAACCCTTTTGGGGGAGGGGGAGAGGAATTTCTATTAATTCCTGAAATATGTGTTTAATTATTTTTTAGTAGATTTATTTTCTGAAATTTCATGCTCCTACCTAAAGCAGCTGCTGAGATATGGCCTGGAGTTCTAAAATTTTCGACCTCCCCCTTTAACCCCCTCAGAGGGGGAATTTTCAAAAGTCCTTTCTTAATGCAGGCTTATGTCATAAGAAGTATTTTGTCCCCAATTTTCATGCTTGTAGGTTCAGTACTTTGGGCTGTGCATTGATTATGAGTCAGTCAGGAAAAACTGTTTTATAGATATAGATGTATGCATTTTATTTTTTATTTTAGCATTTATTTTTCCTTTGGTACATTTTATTTGTGTTTTTTCTAAGAGTTTTAATTACTTACTCGATGTGAATTCAGCAATAGAATTTCAATTTTTCTTTATTTCCATCATTTTTTCTTAAACATCTAGTTTCTTGTTGTATAGTTAGTTGCAGTTATAAAATGGAGTTTGTCACAGAAAATATTGCAAGGATCCTACCAGTGACCTATTTTAATATCACTATTTGCTGACAGTTGATTTCTGTTGCAAATGTTATATAAATAAAATGAAGATTGTTCTTTAGAAATAGTGGTAATTAAAATGTGATAGGTAAGATCCCTGTAATTTTTTTGTGACAAACAACCCTACTATTTATAATTCAATTTTAAAAGTTTATTATGGTAACATTGTACTTTTTGCTTTATATGGTTAAATAAAACTGAGGTTTTATCTTATCCATCATTTTGGTAGAGTATTGTCATCTTAAAAACAAAAAGGTGTTTTATTTACGTAATTTAACTTACAAATTGATTGGAAAACATCATTGTCATGTACCATTCATGCCACTTTTTTGTTGTGCTTTAGTCCCCCCCCCCCCCCCCTCCTTTTTTTTTTTTTAATGCTTTAGTCACTTTTTTTTATCTTTTTGTCACTTTTCTCACTTTTTTGGAAGCATTATTGCACTTGCATGCTTGTGTACCCAGAGATTTCTTGTAAAAAAAATACCACAATATTTGTAAATCCGTGTACCTAAAACCTTGGAAAAAAAAAAAAGAAAACCTTATTTCTAAAGGAAAAATTAATGTATATTGTGGTGCTCAACCATCTGTTAAATTACTATTTGAAAAAACTTAATACTCACAGATATTTTAATTGATAAATGATGCATTTGATGTTGATGAAAAACAGAAATTGATATTTGGAACTTTACAGCTCATTTTCTGAAAATTATGATTGTGTCACTTACCACATTTATCATCTGAGCTCTTCATATGTAATAGAAAAAACTTTACAGTATTTTTTTTATCCTGGTCTCTATTGTATAAAATCTTCCAAATTTATTTACTTCAAATTTTGCAGTATGCTGAAAAATGATAAAATGCTTCATTAAACCTTATTTTTATTTACTTTCTTAACTGTGTCAGTGCTATTTATAATTAATAAATGTTTTTGTTTTTCCTTTTACAGACCATTAAATAGCATTGAGAAAAAACAGTGTTCTCCATCAATAGTAGAGGTTATTCCTGATAAAAAGATTCTTGTTAAAGATAGAAATGCAAGTCGAGAGTTTCTTTTTGACAAAGTGTTTTCTCCAGATACCAAACAAGTAATTTAATTCATTACTTTGATATTTGTAATGAGTGTTATTAAAGTACTTAAGAAAAGCTTTATGAGTTATTTTGGTATTAATGAGTTTTGGTATGAAGTTATGAGTTTTGTTTTGGTATTTTTCCATCAACTGGGCATAGCTGATAAATTGCCAAGTATTGGTTTGACTGTCATCATTTACATTGCATTAATTTAATTTAAAATAGGGGAGAGTGATAATGAATGGACCATTAACAAAATATGAAAAAGTATTTGCATAAAATTATTTTAGATGCCACCAATAGATGGGACTTTGTTTTACCAAACTCATTAAATTTTCCACTGTTTGGGAGAAGCCATTTTCCCTCTAGAGTAAGATGGTCAAGAATCCGATTGAAAAGTAAATTTTTTTCCCTTTTCAGTTCCCTTTTCCTTTGCCCTGATCATGAAAATATGGTTTTTCTTTCTTTTTCGCTGATTTTCTCTTTAATATGAAACATAACTGGCTATCATGGATTTAGATTAAATTACTGTCTAGTTAGAATAGGTTTATAGTGATGCCTAAAAAATAATTTGCATATTTTCACCCTAAGAAATATTAGTTATTTATTAGAAACATAAGTTAAATTGTATAAATGATTTTAGGTGAACTGTCCAGTTGTTGACCGCATCTACTAGTATTTTCCCATTTGATATAAAACTAGAATAATTGCTTATATTCTGAATCTGATGGGTAGAATAAATAATACCAAAAATTTACACTAAATAGTCAGTTAATAGGCAGTCCACCTGAATTTAATTTTAATTATATAAAGTTTTTCCTTTAGATGGACTGTGTTTTTAAGCCAAAGACATAAATTTCATTAAATCATAATGTGTATTATCTATTATTACTTTCTTCTATCTTCAATAGAAGAAAGTATTGTAATCGAAATTTTTTTCGACTTCCGGTTTTCGACGGATTTGCATGTTTTAGGGGTCAGAGATTCCAAAAAACATGTTTATAGAAAATGTCTGTCTGTCTGTGTGTCCGTCTGTCCGTCCGTCCGTCTGTCCGTCTGTCTGTCGCCATTGTACCATCAAAAAGTGTATGAAGTTATGTATAGAATTAAACCAAAATTTTATTATAAGTTTTTGGCTATGGCAAGCAGGTCCTCCCGGAATTTGGAAAAAATTTGCCGGTAGGGGGCGCTGATATAACAATTTTTGTGCGATTTTGAATATTGTACCATCCAAAAGTGTATGGAGTTATGCATAGAATTGAACCAAATTTTTAGTTTAAGTTTTTGGATATGACAAGCAGGTCCTCCCTGAATTTGGAAAAAATTCGCCGGTAGGGGGCGCTGTAAATGCGTTTTTTGTGCGATTTTGAATATTGTACCATCGAAAAGTGTATGAAGTTATGCATAGAATTGAACCAAATTTTTATTTTAAGTTTTTGACTATGGCAAGCAGGTCCTCCCTGAATTTGGAAAACATTCGCCGGTAGTGGGCGCTGTAATAGCGATTTTTGTGCGATTTTGAATATTGTACCGTCCAAAAGTGTATGAAGTTATGCATAGAATTAAACCAAATTTTTATTTTAAGTTTTTGTATATGGCAAGCAGGTCCTCCATGAATTTGCAAAAAATTCGCCGTTAGGGGCGCTGTAATAGCGATTTTTGTGCGATTTTGAATATTGCACCATCGAAAAGTGTATGAAGTTATGCATAGAATTGAACCAAAAAAAAATTTTAAGTTCTTGGCTATGGCAAGGAGGTCCTCTCTTAATTTGTAAAAAAATCGCTCGTAGAGGGCGCTGTAATAGCGATTTTTGTACAATTTTTGTGCCATTTTGAATATTGTACCGCCGAAAAGTGTATGAAGTTATGCATAGAATTGAACCAAATTTTACGTGTTTATTTTTGGTCATGTCACGAAGGTCCTCCCTGAATTTGGAAAAATTCTGCCGGAAGGGGGCACTATAATTGCGATGTCTGTACCATTTTCATTATTGTACCATCGAAAAGTGTATGAAGTTATCCATATAATTGAACCAAATTTTTTGTGCATGTTTCTGGCTATGGCAAACAAGTCCTCCCTGAACTTGAAAAAATTCCGAAAGAAGGGGGCGCTATAATTCCGATGTCTGTGCCATTTTCATTATTGCACCATCGAACAGCGTATAAAATTATGCATACAATTGAACCAAAATGTTTGTGCTTGTTTTTGGCTTTGACCAACAGGTTCTCCTTGAATTTGGAAATATTGCGCGGTAAAGGGGCTCCGTGCTAGCGATTTTTGTATACTTTTCTTGATTTTTCGTAGTTCTATTGTGCATCGGCGGCTCATGCAGCGGCGGGAACTCGCTTCCTGCTATGCCGGCTATTCGCAAACAGCTGATAACGACAGAATAAGGAAAAATTAATAATTTTAACAAATATCATGATATAGATTAACTCGTTTTTAGTCCGTTTAATTGACTTGAGCAGAAATTTAAGATAAAAATCAAAGTTGGTATAGTATTGAACTAATAATATTGAAGTATTAACATGTGTAACTAGGTTTTG
Organism: Maratus speciosus; assembly: GCA_963932465.1. NCBI lineage: Eukaryota > Metazoa > Arthropoda > Arachnida > Araneae > Salticidae > Maratus > Maratus speciosus. The sequence goes on along the minus strand of OZ010788.1, from coordinate 39,441,212 downwards.
AAATATTAAGATGTATAAGATAGAAGAAAGTTTTGGGATTGGCACATCCAACTAGTTTTTAGGCTTATTTTATGCCCTTTCTTTCTTATAATCTCATTATTTTGTCATTTTTCTGCTACAATTATGTGATTTAATAATATCACTTTTGATGTTTATAAATTTTGATGAGCATTGTATATTACTTACTATTTCAGTATGCTTTTGATCGTCAAGTGCCATTCATTTTGTCATGTTTGGTGAATAAAAGATTAATTCCACATTTTTTCATTGAATTCATTTAGTGGCCCATTCAGCCCCATGGGTGGGGATGAATGGGCCAAATTTCTATATTTTTACTTTCTTCTATCTTCAATAGAAGAAAGTATTGTAATCGAAATTTTTTTCGACTTCCGGTTTTCGACGGATTTGCATGTTTTAGGGGTCAGAGATTCCAAAAAACATGTTTATAGAAAATGTCTGTCTGTCTGTGTGTCCGTCTGTCCGTCCGTCCGTCTGTCCGTCTGTCTGTCGCCATTGTACCATCAAAAAGTGTATGAAGTTATGTATAGAATTAAACCAAAATTTTATTATAAGTTTTTGGCTATGGCAAGCAGGTCCTCCCGGAATTTGGAAAAAATTTGCCGGTAGGGGGCGCTGATATAACATTTTTTGTGCGATTTTGAATATTGTACCATCCAAAAGTGTATGGAGTTATGCATAGAATTGAACCAAATTTTTAGTTTAAGTTTTTGGATATGACAAGCAGGTCCTCCCTGAATTTGGAAAAAATTCGCCGGTAGGGGGCGCTGTAAATGCGTTTTTTGTGCGATTTTGAATATTGTACCATCGAAAAGTGTATGAAGTTATGCATAGAATTGAACCAAATTTTTAGTTTAAGTTTTTGGCTATAGCAAGCAGGTCCTCCCTGAATTTGGAAAAAATTCGCCGGTAGGGGGCGCTGTAATAGCGATTTTTGTGCGATTTTGAATATTGTACCGTCCAAAAGTGTATGAAGTTATGCATAGAATTAAACCAATTTTTTATTTTCAGTTTTTGGCTATGGCAAGCAGGTCCTCCCTGAATTTGGAAAAAATTCGCCGGTAGGGGGCGCTGTAATAACGATTTTTGTGCGATTTTGAATATTGTACCGTCCAAAAGTGTATGAAGTTATGCATAGAATTAAACCAAATTTTTATTTTAAGTTTTTGGATATAGCAAGCAGGTCCTCCATGAATTTTCAAAACATTCGCCGTTAGGGGGCGCTGTAATAGCGCATTTTGTGCGATTTTGAATATTGCACCATCGGAAAGTGTATGAAGTTATGCATAGAATTGAACCAAAAAAAATTTTTAAGTTCTTGGCTATGGCAAGGAGGTCCTCCCTTAATTTGTAAAAAAATCGCTCGTAGAGGGCGCTGTAATAGCGATTTTTGTACAATTTTTGTAAACATTTTGAATATTGTACCGCCGAAAAGTGTATGAAGTTATGCATAGAATTGAACCAAATTTTATGTGTTTATTTTTGGTCATGTCACGAAGGTCCTCCCTGAATTTGGAAAAATTCTGCCGGAAGGGGGCACTATAATTGCGATGTCCGTACCATTTTCATTATTGTACCATCGAAAAGTGTATGAAGTTATCCATATAATTGAACCAAATTTTTTGTGCATGTTTCTGGCTATGGCAAACAAGTCCTCCCTGAACTTGAAAAAATTCCGAAAGAAGGGGGCGCTATAATTCCGATCACTGTGCCATTTTCATTATTGTACCATCGAACAGCGTATAAAATTATGCATACAATTGAACCAAAATGTTTGTGCTTGTTTTTAGCTTTGGCCAACAGGTTCTCCTTGAATTTGGAAATATTGCGCGGTAAAGGGGCTCCGTGCTAGCGATTTTTGTATACTTTTCTTGATTTTTCGTAGTTCTATTGTGCATCGGCGGTTCATGCAGCGGCGGGAACTCGCTTCCTGCTATGCCGGCTATTCGCAAACAGCTGATAACGACAGAATAAGGAAAAATTAATAATTTTAACAAATATCATGATATAGATTAACTCGTTTTTAGTCCGTTTAATTGACTTGAGCAGAAATTTAAGATGAAAATCAAAGTTGGTATAGTATTGAACTAATAATATTGAAGTATTAACATGTGTAACTAGGTTTTGAAATATTAAGATGTATAAGATAGAAGAAAGTTTTGGGATTGGCACATTCAACTAGTTATTTTCTATTATCATTCATTATAGACATTTTCTAATCCAATTTTTATGACTTTTTTATATAACCAAATAAATAAAGTAACTGAAGAGCCAATTTTGAGCCAAAAAAAAAAAAATTAGAAAAAGTTAAAAACCAAAAATTGGCCCATTCATTATCACTCTCCCCTACATACATTTCATTTGAAATACATTTATGTAACAGATATACAGCAAATTAACACCTTGTAATAATACACTAATTTGGCATAATCCTAGAAAAAGTGAGACACTCGACTTGGTGTTTTTTTTTATGACATACGCCAAATACTCACATGCGCCAACCTAAAATACGGCAATATGGAAAGCAAGATTCTCCATCTCCCCCACTCACATCATGCCGCAACGCTAGCAGACAATTCTGATAGTAATTACCAAAACGTAAATTACTGAAGGTAATAAAAAGGTAACAGAGTTATAACGCATATGGAATGTATATGCTGTAAATGTTTGCCTAGAAACTTATCAATTGGTAAAAATCAAATGTAATAGTTAAGATATATAAAAGAGTATACTGAAAGAAAAACTAAGCAAAGTTAAAAACAAATAACAACTTTATTAAACAAATTTAAATAAAACAAAAGTAAAAATAAAATCATTAAAATGAAACTTGATTTGTAAACATTAGACATAAGTTCTCTAGTTAACACTAGCATGATGCAGGAAAATATGACTCGGTATCAATGTTTACTAAAAATGAAACTAGAGCACCAAAAAGTATAGGTCAAAATTGGGAAATTTCATTAGCGGCCACTGGCCGGTAGGACTAATTTTTTAAGTGGCCATTTTCTTTAAACTAGCGGCCACTTTTTTATTTCAAAATGCTAAACAGTAAAATTTCCATAAGTATTAATCTAAAACTGAGTAGCCCAAATAAATATGCTAATATAAATATATTGGAACCAAAAAAAGTAGAATCCTTGATGAAATGAAAGAAAATTTTATTATCTCCTTATAAAAAAGTGGCCGGAAGGTGGCCGCTGATAGACAATTTTTCACTAGCCACTTTTTTTCTTTTACTGGCCCTGTGGCCGGTGGCTAGTGCTAATTTTGACCTTTACCAAAAAGCAAAACTATTTCAAAGTAAAAATATTAAAAGAAATTATAATTTACTTTAACTGTAATAACTTTAATTAAATTCATTTAAACTAACTTTCAATTACATTTCATTAACTTTAAATAAAAATGTTTAACTTTATTTAATTCTCGATCAAAAGAATATAAGGCTTAATGTAAAAGTATTTTTCTCTTTAAGTCAAATGTGAATTTACTTAACTATTGAAAATGTATTTAGTTAATCCATCTCATCTCGAAATACCTTATTGACAAAGTGTGTTTTATACACTGACGTTATTGGAAAACAAATAATAAAATGATATTTCATTTATTTAGATTCAAATCTTTTCTCTCCCTATAAAAAATTTATTCAAAGTCAAGTACAACTTCAATTACATTTAAAAGCTTAATTAGATTCTCCAAACACTTCACACTGCCACTAGTAGGTGCCACTAGCTATATTGGAGAACTGAAACAAGACATAAATGAATCTACAAACTGCAGCAAGTCTATAAAGAAACCACTTTGCAGATACCAACTGATAAGGTTTCATAGAAATCATGAAGAGCCTGATACTACCACTCAAAGACAATTCCAAGTACTCCACAGGTAACCAGAAAGTGTGAATCTCAGACCACTTTTGCCATAACCGAGTTGTTGCACCAAGATGGGAAAAATACTCCCTGGTTCCTTTTGGAACCAAATTACATACAGCCCTACAGAATGCAATTCAGTTTAAAAGTAAAGTTGGCTAGATTTATTGAAAAAGGAAAAACCAGGTTAATATCTGGAACTAGTGTATCTTAAAGAAAAAGGGAGAATAGTAACTGCAAAAAAAAAAAAAAAAAAACCCATCTATTTCAAATAAAAATAATAATTAAACGAAAAACCTATCTGAAACATGTTGCAAGTAGCTGGCTATCCCATATACAGTAGACTCCCTCAAATCCGCAATCCTAAAATCCACACATCATCACAGATGTAAACAATGAAACTTTCAGTTCAGATGTAGGGACAAAATTACAGACTTTTTTCAATTTTATATCAATATGACTGAACTCGTGCTTTTTCACGAAAGAAATATAATTTCGGAAAAAATACAAGATATTGCTGTTATCACTGATAATGACAATATTTTTACCAAAGATATTTATATATTAATCAAATGTTTTTGGTTATTAAGTCTGGCTTAATCTGAAATAAAATTTCCATATTTTATGGTTTTGATGTGAATTAGTAGGGTACCTTTATGAGGCAAATTTCATTGAATAATTCAAGATAAATGTATCTAATCCTTATTTTGCATATTTAATTATGTATTGACCTTTGCTTTTAATAATTTAATCGTTTTTTAAATTATCTTAATATTTATTATTTTAGTTCATTACTTATTTAATATTTTACTGTATTGTACGTAAGCATTCATTATAATTTTCATTGTATTATTACATTGAAAATAACTCTTTAAACCTGTAAACAAAGCAATGACTAGAAATCCACAAAATTCTAATATTCGCACAACCTCTGGTCCCAAGCTGTGTGGATTTGAGGGAGTCTACTGTATTAGGAAACAGAACATCTCAATCTCACATGCATCTCCAGGCATAAATTAAACCACCAAACATGTGACAAGAATTCTTAACCCTCTACTGCCCACTACAAAAAATTGCTATGAAAAAAAAAAAATTATTTGTCTTATTTATGCTGTTGTAGGTCAAATAAAGTGAAAATTTGAAAAAAATGAGATTTTGTTATATTTTAAAGGATTTCTGTATGGTATCATAATGCTACCATGGGCAGATTGGGATGAAATATGAAGGATTTTACCAAATTTGAAAATTAGTTTATTTTGTGAAAATAATTATATTTTTACATGTAGTTACATATTGTTACATACTAAAACAATTTCTTTCTTTGTTTATATTTATATCTTTCTATATATACCTATATCCAATTTTTTCATGTAATTTTATTTTTTCCCCCATTTATTCAATTATGCACAATAATAATAAAAAAAGGTACTTGTTAGTTATCCCGTTGACCAATTTCGCCAAATTATATAAATCACCAAACCACTCACAAAATTATACAAATTGATATAATTTTTATTTTAAATAACGAAATAATAAGTAAATTAGTATAACTGTAATAAAAATACAAATAAAACGTCGAAATAAAAATCACTTGATGACGTAAACACGTGTAAGTCAAGTGAATGTGACATTTACAATCAACCATTATTGGCATTTAATATTACAATTTGGTCGACGGGATAACTAACAAGTACCAAAAAAACTTATTTTACTTTTAGATTTTGTGTACAATTTATGTATATAAAAGATAAAACACATGTATATAAAAGATAAAACACACTGGTATGTAGTGGCAAAAAAAGGGTTATTTTTTTTGCCGGTAGCAATGAGTGGTTTATTCATCTAATACATATCAAATTTTGTAACTCTGTCTATCTTTCTAAAAAGATATGCAGTTTAGAAGCTAAAAGCGTGAAATTTTATGTACAAGTGTTTTCAAATATTACGAAGGCACATAAAGTAATCTGGATTCTAATAAATTATAGTTTATTTTTAATTATTAAAAAACCAACAAGATGACCATTTGTGGACAAGAAACAAGAAACCAACAAGACCATTTCCTATAAGATTTCCTATTTTTTGTGCCCAAAAATTCAAAATGCGCAATAAAATTTTTCACACAGTAATTAATTTTCAATTTAAAGAATTACACATGAAAAATTTACTGAAATAAAGGGTAAAATATATTATATGAACTTAAAAAAAAAAAAAAGTTCACTGTTTTACTTAAAAGGTGACTAAAATAATAAAAGAGATGTTACAAGTTAAAAATATGCATTAAAAAAAAAAACTTCTTAGTACTTTCAAGCTTTTCCAAGCTCTTCATCAGAGAATATTTTAATAACTAATTACTGTTTATTTATACAAATACGTCACTTCGTTTTGAAAGTAAGAGAGCCAATAATTATTAGAGTTGAAAGTAGAATTAGCAGTAGAATAAATAAATAAATAAATAAATAATAATTATTGGCTCTCACATTTTCAAAACAGCAATTAGTTGTTAACCCTTTATCTACTGATGGTACTTATAAGTACCATTAAAATAACTTGTTATAAAATTCATTTAATACATCAATTAGTAGTAATACATTTTAGAATGAGTTATAGATGCATTGAAGCCCAGTGGTGTAGTGGTCAGCACGCCTGTCTGCCGCACCGCAGGTCGAGAGTTCGACTCCCGACTGGGCAAGGTTCACTCAACCTTTCATCCCTTTGGGGTCGATAAAATGAGTACCAAGCTTGCTTGGGAACTAAACACCGAGGGTCTCGCGTTAGGTTGACCACCTGGCCGGGACGCATGCTGCATAGCACCTCGGGGCCCAGGTCAAGAAAACAGAGATGGGCACTGTCGGCCCAGATCCTTAATGGATTGTATAGCCACAGAGTTTAGTTTAGTTATAGATGCATTACTTGTTCCAAAAGCATTATTGGTTACACAAAACAAAAATATTTTTAAAAGGATGATTTCTTATGCCTTTGCATCTTTTCAGCTTTCTTGGCGTTGAAGGGGGGGGGGGGGGGATTTTTCAATTCGGAAATATTTCTATTGTCAGAACATTATATTTGTACATTTCTTAATTCCTAGCCCTGTTATGCACATTATTTTTTATTTTACTTGGAAGTTTATTTTATTTCTGTAACCACTGACTAGCTTCAGCCATAATTTTGGTAAGGTAAAATAAAAAATAACAGGCATAATATGAAACAAGTACATGGAAAATTGAATGATGGCATTTCATAGACCATGCAATTTTAGAATATTTTATTTATTTGTTTTGAAAATGTCTCTGGTAGAGTCGAAACTTGTAAACAGTCGAATAAATCTATTTTTACTGTTTTTAAAGTTTTAATTAACACCTTTTAGCAATTAAAATTAGTACATTATGTAATATTTAAAATAAATGCTTTTCATTCAGTTCATTAAATAAAGTTTTAAGAATAATCCCGAAATAATTTTTTTTTTCAACTTTAAAACATTGTTCTAATTTATGTATGCAAAAATAAAAACTTCTATTAATAAGAGGGCGAAGTTGGCACATTGGTATATAGAGAACCCCATAATTACGATTATGCCAAGGTTTCAGTTATAATTTTGCTTATAATATTTATGTTTTATTTTTATATGTCATACTTGTGATGACTCTAGAACATAAGGGCAGGTGGGAATTTTAAAAAACAGGCACACTATTCTCAAAAAGGACACTCTTGCTGTTTAAAAAAACCTTGCACCCTGTTCCCTTTTTCTAATTTATGTATGCAAAAATAAAAACTTCTATTAATAAGAGGGCGAAGTTGGCACATTGGTATATAGAGAACCCCATAATTACGATTATGCCAAGGTTTCAGTTATAATTTTGCTTATAATATTTATGTTTTATTTTTATATGTCATACTTGTGATGACTCTAGAACATAAGGGCAGGTGGGAATTTTAAAAAACAGGCACACTATTCTCAAAAAGGACACTCTTGCTGTTTAAAAAAACCTTGCACCCTGTTCCCTTTTTCTGGGCCTAGCCAGGCTTAGACCTGGACTTCATTCTTTCTAGAGGTCTGTACACACTGAAATTTTCTGTCCTGGTTCTGATCCAGCCCATATGAAAGTCCTTGGTCCAGCACAAAAATTTTTGCAAAAAATGCATATTATTAAGTCACCATTGGTCTAGAATTCAATTTTTTTCCTCGAAGAATAGTAAGTACTACATGCCTTTCTAGGCAAAATGATTAACGTACATTAACACCTGTGAAAAGGAACCTGTCTATGGCAGAATCCTTCCTTAACACGTTGAGTGCCACGGTGACTGACACTGAAGCGCTGAAAAATTTACAATGTTTTAAGTAATTTTTAAGAAACTATAATCCTGTAATAAATAAAAGGTAGGTAAATTTTAAATAAATTTTCAGTAATTACTTAAAACAATATATATTTTTTTAGTTTTATATCATATTTTAGACATCAGTCATCGGTTAACGATGCGTTTTAAATGGAAAGTTCAGTGTCAGTCACCGGTGACTGATGTGGCGCTTAACGTGTTACATGGAGAAATGTCTTGATCCATGCAAAAATGACTATAATAATATGTGAAAAAAATGCATTTACAAAACATGATGTCTGCTAACATGGGAACATGCCTATAATGGATTTTTCTTCTGTCCTATGCAATTCTGTCTTTTTTGCATACAGATAGAGATTCATTAAAAAATCAATATAGTTTACACAGGCACAGGCAAAAAGAAATATTTGGAAGAGCAGTATTTTGGCATGGATCTGCCTGTACGTCACAGCCCAGGATGCTTTTTAAAATTGAAAAATATGAAAAGGAAAAATGTATAAAATAAGTATTTTTTGTCAGAACTCCTCACACAAGACAGTTTATAAACATATTGGCATAAAATCCTATAGAGCAATTAAGAAGTCTCTGCCTCTTCAGAGGGTTTTACCATCCTGAAGCCCCTGTTTAAGATAAATTTTAAACACATCAACTTAAAAAGAAAAATATAATTAAAAATTGTCTTCCATGGGACAGGGGCGTTCGGAATGCACAGCCTAGTGATAGGCGATGCAACGAGATGTTTTCTCGATTGTATAGACATCTCGATATTTTTCAATTGCGTAAAATGTTTCTCGATTACTCCAGTTTGTCAATTGTTTTTATGCAATACCCAGAGTTTCTCCTTGTTTAACACTAGCATTACGGCGTTTTCCGTATACCTATAACTACGATCACCGGTCATTTTGACCGCTACTCTCAAATAAATGGAAAAGCGTACTTTTTGCAAGTATTATGTAAGTTAAATCTTGTAAATATACGACATGCTTTTTTAATAAGTAAACTATATAGTTAATAAGATAAAAAAATGTAAACAAATGCTAATTTAGCATAACAAAGAGTTAAAAAAATAAAAGCATTCAAGATTTTAAAAATTTGTTATAGTTTAACAAATTTAAATACAAATTGATTTTATTTAAAATTAAATAAACTTATTACTTACATTATTCGGTTTGACAGCATACACAGATTACTGATTTCTTAATTTTACTTGTACAGGTTCCACAAACATATTTTCTACAGTTTTCACAAATATTCTGAGTTTTGTTGCTTTTACAAGTATTTATTTGGCATTGTTTACGTTTACGGGATGGAGTGTGACAAGCATCAATTCTCCACTGGTTAGAAGAAGAAAGCGTTGGTTTTTTTTTTTGATGAAACGTACATCTTTCTGAGCTCCTCAGCTGTATCTAAAATGAAATCACGGCGACTGTAGTTGTTATATCCAGTCGTCTCTCTATAAATAATCCATGCATTTATAGCTGCAAAATCAAGAATGTTAAAAAAAACTTGAACTGGCCAACGTCTGGATGAGGACTTCACAGAATATTTTCTGGCCATCTGGTCCAAAACATCAACTCCATATTTGGTCGCATTGTAAAAATTTACAACTTCAGGTTTTTGTTTTTCATTAGATGAAATTTCCAATGTTGGGTGTAAACTACTCAGGAGCAAGACGTTTTTGTTCTTCTTTCCTTGCTAAGACGTAAGCGTCATATTTTCATGCTTAGCAATCTTACTAGAATACAGCACATCTCTTGTTTTCTTGAAAGAATTAGGTACTTCTCTTTTTGAACGATTTATTGTACCAACACAGCTTATTCCTGCGTTTCTCATTTGTTTTACTAAATTGAGTGATGTAAAGAAATTGTCCGTTGTCAGGTTTCTTCCAGTGTTGTAGTAAGGTTCAATCAAGCGGAAAGCTGCATGTTCGCCAACCGTTCTACCATAGGGCCTGGTTTCATCCTTACCCAAATACGGAAATCCATTCAGCAAATATTTTGAATGCACATCAGTAGCAAGCCAAAACTTAATGCCAAATTTGTCCGGCTTTTTAGGCATATACTGAATAAATCGACATCTTGTCTTCATGGGAAACAATTGTTCATCCACTACAATATTTTCCCCAGGTTTATAATTCATCAAGCAATTTTCGATAAATGTATTCCAAATATATGAAATAAGGGCAAATGGATCAGTTTGCAACCTTTGGGATCTAGTTGACTTCATGTCGAAGCGCAAATACTTCATAATTTCCAAGAACCTATCCCTGGACATTGTCTCAGCGAAGAATTTCGGACTCCAGGATTTTGACCACAAGCTTAAAATAGAAAGACCTTTTGCAGCCAAAGCTCCTCGAGCATACAGCAGTGATATGAAAGCGTCTAACTCATTGAGTGACAAAGACCAATTTGGATTTTGTGATTTTTTACGAGCCTCTTCTTCAGTGCACTGTTGAATATGACGCAATATTTTTTCGTTGATAAACAATCTCCATGCACTACTTGCACTGCCATCAACTATTTTTCTTTTTGCATGCGACGTTGGCCCAGACACTTCTCGTAAGACATTCTGATGGGGACGTCTCCCTGTAACATTTGTCGAAATATTTCCTATTTTCCAAATTGAACCATCATTTGCTGTTTCTTCATCTTTTTTGTTTTCCTCGCATTGGGTGCGTCTAAGCTGTTTTCTAGTTCTGTTTGGTGGGTTTTGACTACTTTCTTGATCTTGACTGTTACCACTGATTTCATTTCTAGAATCTGTACTAGCAGCAGGCAAAGGAATATTTTCTGGATCTAAATTATCATTTTCATTTGGTGTTTCGTGAAAAGACTCTTCATCAGATGAATCATATTCACTTGTTCCTGAAGGAACAATCCAGTCTTCGTCAGATAACCTGGATATAGTTTCGATATTAAATGTTTCACCAGGTTCAATATCTGAACCAGAATTATCATCAGAAATAGTTTCAAAAATTTTTAGCGCATCTTCTTTTGTTAGATATTTTCTACCAACACTTCTACGCGCCATAACAAGAAGCAAATAAAATAAGGATGTCTGAACACTGACATTCACTGAAACGAAATGCAGCTCAATATATTTGTATCCGTTGAAGAATAATATTTCTTACACAAAAGAAATGCGCAGTCAGAAGGCGCGCTGCCATTCTTAACAGATGTCAAACAGGTGTTTTTCCTTTCCCTCCCCTTTTTCCGCTTCCCACCTAACAAATAATGCTTTAAAATACACAAAGCAATATTCCCCTCACCACAGATGCACCTGCTTATCTATTAGAATAGCGGAGACAGATATGAATGTGAAGAAAATAACTTGACATGTGTAATTTTCTAGATACGGTCAAAATGACCGGTATCCGTAATTCTAGGTATACATACTAATATTTTTTTAAATAATTATTTAAATTGAACAAAAAAGATTTTATGTAATATTCTAGCGTTTTTAGGAAAAGTAAAAAAATATTCAGACTTTAAACAGGAAATTTAAAAAGTTATGATACGTTAAATTGGATTTACGGTCAAAATGACCGCTGCCGTAATTCTAGTGTTAAAAAAGGGCTGGGTGCTGCCGGTGAGAAAAGGGCTCTTTTTTTATTCTTAAGGGCATGTTTTGGATTTTTAAAAGCACTTGTTTTATTTTTAAAGTCATTTTTAATATTTAAAACTTGAGTCAAGCCTGTTGCCACACCTATTAAAGAACATTGAGCCAATTAAATTAAAGTTTCCTCCCAAGTTGACACTTTCGTCCTCTGCTGGAAAATATCCAAAATTGATAACAAAACTCATGTGCTCAGCTGAAGAGCTCACTTGTTTGGAGATTTGAGGGTCCTCTGAATCTTTTATCATGTGATTCTAGAAAACTATGGTTTCTTGGGCCTCTGGCGGACTCACGGCTACTTTGTATATTCCACCTCACAAATAAATGAATTGTTAGTTCAAGGAGCGATGTCCCAAGTCAGTATTTACTAATACTGCCTAGAGTTTCTCAACTGTGTATTTATTACATAAACTTGATCTGTAACATAACAGAACCCTGCACTGTGTATTTATTACAAACTTGATCTGTAACATAACAGAACCCTGCAATCGACCCCCATATTTTAATATATATGTAAGAACTTGAAATAATTTGGTATGTTATTTTTAATTCTGTGCTTGTTTTCCTTTACAGATTTCTGTGTATAAAGCTGTTGTTGAACCTCTCATACAAGAAGTATTAATGGGTTATAACTGCACTGTTTTTGCGTGAGTATCGTGATCTTGGATATTTAGTTTTCATTATTAAATGTATGCTTCACAAATATTATTTAAATAATAGTAATAATAATTGAATATGCTTAGTAAAAGGGATTTTAATGATCTATATGTTTAAAAAACAAGGTTGTTAAGCTAAAGTGAAATTCAGTTTAATAACTATTTGTGAAAAATAAATTGACTGAATATGTTGAATATTTTTGGTACTGTGTTTATGTCAAAATGAAGTTTTTTTTTATGTGTATCTGAAAATTGTCAATTTTATCGTGAACTCTAAAGTGCTGTAACCACAGAATTTTTTTTTTTTTTTTTTTTTTTTTAAGGGAAAAATCTTTTGGGGAAATTTTGTGTATCACTTAGTTCTAACTACTGTATTTTTTTTGAAAAAAATCTATGGTCCTGAATTGATGCATATCAGCATTGCCTGTCTGAATTGAGATGGAATTGCTCATGTGTGTCGAAATTTTGCGTACTCAGGGGGTGGGGGAATTTCTAGAAAATCTTACCAGCCAAGGATTTATTTCACCAGCCAGTAAAATGCAACATACAGTTGAAAATTTGTATGACAAAATTTACTCAATGCAAAAATTGTTGGTTACTGTTACTATAATGCATATTCATATTTTTTTATCACTGTAAAATTAAGAAATATAAAGAAGAGATAGAAAGTTTAATGTAAAATATAACTTACATTAATACCATGTTTACATCGCAGTAATTAGGAAAGTTAAATTTTTTTTTTTTTTTTTTTTTGATATTTCTTAGTTTGCAGTTTTCAAAGACTACCTAAAAATTCACTCGCCATTGGTGAGTAAAATGATGCATTTCCCCACCCTTGTGCATACTTATAGCTGAACAGCTGCGATCACACGACAAATCATAAAATTTTGAAAAAGCCTTAATTGATGCCCATTATTAATTAAAAACCCCAATTAAAAGAATGGAAAATGATTATAATTCGACAAAAGCATTGTTTTTAATCAGGGTTGTAGTGGGTAGCTGCCCGGGCACCCGCCCAGCTGCCCACCCGGGCTGGGTTTTTTATAAAAAACCCGCTTAAAAAGCCCGGGTTTTTTTAAGAGTATGTCTGAAAAGGAACAAATGATGTATTTGTTGCTCATGGTTATTTTGTTTTATTTATTCACTTCTTTGAATCCTAGAAAATATATTTGTTCTAATTTACTTGCACTTTTAGATTGGGAACCCTATAATTTTAAAACGTTTTAGCTTTTAATTTAAAACGTAAATTTAAGCTTTTCAGTTAGCTTCAAGAGTATTATATTTACTAAACTTATTATATTTATTAAATTATTTTATGTACTTTTTACTGCTGAATCCGAAAATGACCATTTTTAAGCATCACGTAAGGAAAATAAAATAAAAAAAGTTTTACACCTGTTTTATAGTATTTTTTACTGCTGAATCCAAAAATGACCTTCATTTTTAACCATCACATCAGGAAAATTAAAGAAAAAAGTTTTACATCTGTTTTATAGTATCAGATGTTTGCTATATTTTAACTTTGACATTTACGATTTGCAAAAAAATTATAACGTGATGGTTAAAAATGGAGGCCATTTTCAGATTCAGTGCTAAAAAGTACATAAAAATCAATTATCAAAAGTTAAAAAACTGAGCTGTCTCCTCTATTTTATAGTATTTGATTTTTGTTATTTGTTAACTTTGACTATGATTTGCAAAACATCCTGAGATGATGGTTAAAAATTAAGGTAATTTTCAGATTCAGTGCTAAAAAATACATAAAAGTTAAAAAACACAACCATCGCAGTCTTGTGTTATCTAATCTAAAACTTTTTCTTAAACTTCTTGGCAGTAATCTATCCGAAATTTTTTGTGTTATCCTGTAAAATAAGTATGAATGGTAACCACCGAAAATCATAATAATACTAGATTATCATCGGATTTACATCAGTATACATGTAAAATTTAATCTCGATCGGATATTTGAAACTTGAAAGTGGGTTAAATTTCGACTACAAATTTTGAACTGGGAAAACATACATACGATCGTTGAAATTAAATAAAATAACATAATATTTGTTAAAAGAAATCATGAAAAGAAATAGTCTCAAATCCTTACAAAATAAAACATATGTTAAAATACAATAATTTTAGCCAATCTCAAACTTAGTAAAAGTTAACTCAATCATAACACTTTACTATTTTTTTCAAAGCGCATATACGCATGAAACGTTCTTCGAATACTTTAAGCACTTAGGATATGACCCCTCAAAGCATGGCCAAATTCATTTGTGTTCAGATGCAGAAAAGTGGTATAAGTCATGCATTTTTTAAGTTTCATAACTCAGTCAATTTTAGTGTTATATGTACGGGACTTTTTTTGTCTGTCTTGTCAGTGTAATAGGAAAATTTTACTAAATATAACTTATAGCACCGGGGGCTGTATAAACACTTAAATTTCGTAATTTTTTAAGAAATGTTTTTATTGATCCAAATCGCGTTTAAAATATTTCTTTGCCTCAAATGAAATTTTTTTTGTAATATTTAAACTATATGTGTATGACTAACGGTTTAGGAATTAGCCATTGGACACCATTGAGAGTGGACACCCTGTATATACATAAGATAAGAAACATTTTTGTTTTAAGATATTTTTTTATCAACATTTGCTAATCTTATGATAATTTCAAAGGAGCAAGTTTTTTTTAACCCCCTCACTGACAAGCCCGTGTTAATACGTTCACTAAGCTCCAGGTTTCACTGCAATACAAGCAATATTTAAAGTAATATTGTTCTATTGATTTAATGTATTTTTAATACATTGAACAATGATTAATACTTCCAAGGATTGCATTCATATTCGTCATTAATTTTTTTTTATAAAATCTTCAAAGAATCATTTATTTTTAGCATTTAAAACAAAATGCAGAGAAAACAACATTACAATTTTGCCCTTTTCCAAGACAGTCGGAGGGTTAAGTTATATTTATATTTTATAATTAAATAAACACACAATTGATAGCTTTGCAATTTAAAATTTGTTATTTAAATTAAAGGGATCATATAATATATATGTATTTTAAGAACAGAGAAAAATATTGAGATCCTTATTAAGACTATGAAGTCATTCCCATCTATTAGACTACGAAGTGTTTGTTTGCAAAGATTGTATTTGAGATCAGGATTGTCACTTGTTTTGGCAATCAAATTTCTTGCGCTTTCCTAAGCAAAAAATTAAATTTTCCCTGAGTAATTCCTCTGAGAATTTTCAAAATTTCAACGGATAAATTTTGCTAAGTACCAAAATTTAGTAGCCAATTTACCCGGGGAAAATTGCCCATTTAACCCGGGTTTTTTAATAAAACCCGCCCGGGCTGGGTTTTTAACAAAAAACCCGGGTTTTTTACAACCCTGTTTTTAATTGAACCGCAACAATTTTCTTTCAGAAGGGCAAAAAAAGGGTGATGGTTTGCCATAATTTTGCCCGCCGGTATCTTAAAATGTACCAGACCTAAAAACTCGAAATTAAGTACCTACATGCAAAAAAATTTTCTCTTTCAGAATGTCTAAATTTTTTTCAAAAATTCCATCTAGAAGTTGAAATACCCATTAAAAATCGATTTATATAAATTCATTTAATTTTCTTTCAAAGATGAGTGCATATGTTTGTAATCTTTTCAGCAAGATGGCTGTCGCCAATAGTAGTGGTACAGATTCCCAGCCTATAAAATTTTTACAAATATTGCATTTATAGATTTAATATTTATGCATCTATGGGTAATTTTTTATGCTGATTTTGGATACATGTAATTTTTGTTAAAATATTCCCAGTATCCCAGTAGAAACTGTAAATATCAATTAAAAATCTGATTTCATGTAAGGATTTATTTTGAATTTCATTTCCTTTCTGAAACAATGTTAAAAGCCAAACACCTGGTAAAACCACAGATAATTTTTTTACTACGATTGTTTTGCGGGGTTTAAATTTTTTACAAATACTGTATTTATAGATTTAGTATTTATGCATCTATGGGTAATTTTTTATGCTGATTCTAAATATGTAATTTTTATAAAAATCCACTGAAAACTTTTTATTTTATCAAAAAATCGATTTTTAAAAAGAAATGTTTTTGTAGGTTCACGTTATTTAAATCTAAGCCACGGTACTTTAATAGTAATACAGATTAGAATGAGTTATAGATACATTAGTTTATCTTGTTCCAAAAGCATTATTGGTTACACAAAACAAAAATATTTTTAAAAGGATGATTTCTTTTGCCTTTGCATCTTTTCAGCTTTCTTGGCGTTGAGGGGGGAGGGGATTTTTTATTATAGGCTATATAAAATGAACATATTGCCCCCTTTTATTTATGAGTAGTAGTAGTTACTAGGGCTGGACGATATCAGAAATTTAATATTGCAATATATCAACAAGTTAATATTGATATTTGTGATATATCGCGATAACTACCTTAAATTGTGCAAGAATAGAAATTTTGCTAATTTCGAAACATAAATGGTATAATAGCAGCAAATTAAGTAAAAACAGATGTAGGGTATAACTACTCAATGTCTTATACCTATATGTTCACACAGCAACTTTAAAATAAGTATATATATTTATAAAAAAAAAATTTTAGAAATGAAACCAATGTTTGATATCTGTTTACACGTATACCATTTGTTGCAAAGTATTTTCCTTCAAAAACAGTATGTTTCCTATTCTTCCTACTCTATGCATTATTTATCAGCGACATTTTAAGTATTGAAGTAATTTGCGAATAACTGACAAAATTGTAAAATACAAACTAAAATAGAACATTCTTAAATTTAGGACGTTTGATGATTTTATTTTAATTAACACAGGAAAAGAGGAAACTCTAGAAAAAACTAAAATTAATTTAATGCCACATGTGGTGCTAATATACTTGTTATTAAATAGGTTTCAGTGGTTGATAGATGCAAGAGAAATGTTGCTCTTCAATCTTTCTCTAAAGAATCAATTCATTCTTGGCTGTTCTTAAATACAAAAGGGCAACTTTTTGACATAAGTTTTAATTTATTTTTGTTCGGAAATGCATGAAACTAGCAGGTGTTGTTGTTCAGAAACTATGTAATCAAATTGGTTTTCTTTTCAGTTTTTTTCCATTTTTTTTCCATTTTTTTTGCAAACGCAATAGATCTTTCAGAAAATAGTGTCAAAGGGCGCGTTTTGAATGGAATTTCCGTGCAAAAGAAGAATAACCACTCAAGAAAGGGTGAAAAACGTCTTTTTCATGTGATCAAAATCGCTTAACTCGATAGGTAATTTATTTATCAAAAAATGGAAAACACAGTTCGTTTCTAAATCGCTTCCAAAATCCAGGCCCTCCAATTTTGTGCCTTTACGTTTAAAAATGAATTTGTAAATGTGTCACAACGTTTTGCGTTTGTTCAGCAGATCAGTTCCCTGTATTTTTATCTTTCTACCTATTTACTACAAGAAAACAACATTGAAACAAATCACACTTGAGAATAGTTTTATACTAATTTAATTTTTTTTTTTTTTTTTATAAATATTCATAGCTGAAAAATATCAATACAAAATATATTAAATTCACTCCAGAAAACTTCGCTCTATCAAAAATATGACAAAGAAGAAGTTAATATAAATAAACATTACTGACTGGGGAGCTCTTTTTAAAAACAACCAATCACCACTGTGAAAGACTGCTTTGACCTTGGGCTTTTCGCCAACTTTCATTGCAACTTTGCTATAAGCAAAAGGGGAAACTTTAGCAGACTCTCATTGTTCGCTTGCAAGCCGAGAATTCTACCTTCTGAGGTATAGACTCGATCACCTGTTATCTTCGTATCAAACGCAACAATGAATAACCAATGCTCATGCGTTATTATTCATAATGTATCAATTATCTGGAGTTATTGGAATGGGTGTAGAGACTAATCACAGTTGAGATGAGAAAGGATGATAAGTGTTATTCAGTATTACGCAGAGAGTCGAACGAACTTTAGGTTTATTGAGAAGGGATAGGTGTATTGCAATGATTGAGATAGTTTCTATTGCAGATAATCAACGGAAAGGAAGATTATCGATGTAGATTTTCTGTTTTGGATGAGAAAGGAGGTTGAAGACAATGGAATAGAATTTTTTTTTTCAGGTTCTCTGGCGGTGAGCGCAAAATATTATTATTTTATTGAGTTCTGAGTCATTTGGCAATATTTTTTTCGGTGTTCGTGTTAGTAATTGCAGTGTTTGTTAACACTGTTATATTATTGGGATATATCAACAGAGTCAAAGTTTAGATATTGTTATTGCGATAGTTAAGAAATATCAATATCTGCCGATATATTGATAAAATAATCCAGCCATAGTTACCACTATTTCTGAATTATTAATTTCAGCAAACAAATTAAAATTAAAAACTAATTAAGTCATCGATTTTATAATTTCAGATATTTTATAGCACTTAAACATTTTAAAGAAGGGGGAGGGGTGTTGAGTTTCTAAGTATCTTTTTCACCACTCCAGGCTCTAACTTGTGTATTTTAAGCATTTTTCTAACTCTGCCCCTAATTAAGCTACAGTAGTAAGATTCAACCTCATTTGAAGGCTTGACCAGAGGGATATCTTGTCAATCTCGATGCCTTGATGGAGTCTCTTTTGCCCTCAGGCAATTAGGGGCATTCCTCCACCTGTAGGTAGGGAGAGGAAATTGATTTTTTCATGTGACATCGTTATAAAGCTCTTGACCTATACCAAGGACGGCGAACCTATGGCACACATGCATAAGTGGCACGCTGCAGATTATTTTTGGCACAGCATAGATTCAGGTTCTACATCAAAATATTGTAGAATTCCACAAAATGCATTAATTTAGATGTTGTCTCTGTTTACCTGAATTCGATTAGTTCGGTTGGTTGTCATTGTCATACAGATTGAAGTAACTGAATTATAACTTAATGTATCCCAATCTAGTTGAATATTGGCTCACAAAATTTTAAGAATAAGTGAGAATTAGGAAATTATCGCAAAAGAAAGATTAAAAGGCATTATAAACAAAAATGCCGATGGTAAATTATAACAACTTGGAATGTAATTTCAGACACTAAAAGCTGTAGATTCAAGCGCTTGCTATTGTGACAATTTTATCTGCGAGTTATCTTTTTGGAAATAAATAATATGTAAAATTCAAGTGAAAACATCTTGTAAAATGAGTCCAATTGAACTTGCATTTTCTTAAAAATAACTAAGTACAAAGCTGATATAAATTTTTTGTCATCTAAAATGAGACAACAGATAGAATATTTTAAAAATAAATTTTTAAAGTATAATATCAAATACTCATATTTTTTTTATACTAAAAATAAAATTTTACGTAATTTTGATTCATTATTATCTGATCCATTATTTTTTTTTTTATTGTTGGCACGTCATGATCATGTAAAATATATTTTTGGAAAATTTTGGCACGAGGATGTGAAAAGGTATTTAATATAGTTTTACATAATTATTACAAAATAATAATGTAAGTATATAACATTAATATATGCTACTAACTAATGAAACTACTAATTTGCAGTTTTTATAATTTATATAATTACTAATAATTATAATTTTATTAATTAAAGTGTAAAAACACAGATTATGTTAACAATTAGAGGTTTAACAGTTTTGGAGACCTAAAACTTTTGGTAGCTGTTCAGTATTTGAACGTTGGGAAAAAAAATCATAAAAGTCCAATTTAAATTTGAAAAATCAGATTTTTTTTATAAAAAAAAAAATGTATTTTTTTACACCCTAATTATGATATATTATTGAAGTTATAATGGAATCTCTATATAATAAAACACAGTATAACGAATCCGGGGCGAACTCATTCTCGAGAACAGCAATTATCGCAGCCATATTAGGCAATATTCAAGAGACCGCAAGTTTGCCGATTCTTCAACATATGGAAATATACACGTAATATGCTTTGTATCGCATCTATTCTTCATTATTTTTTCTAAAACATTAAAAAACTGTCAAATTATAATGTTTTTTAAATTACAAATTAAAAATAATGGACGACCAGCTATTATAAACAACAGATAACAAGCGTGCAAGATATAAACAAACGAAGACTGTTGCCATTTAGAACTACAAATTCGAAATCTAGAAACAAATGAACGACTCTTACTACAGTGTTTCATAAAAAAAAAAAAAAAAAAAAACAAAAAAAAAACACTACAGGTTAATATCTGATCCTGTTACTAAAATATTCGTAAAATCTTATTAAAGTCTTTAAATATTTTGAAAAGCATTTTTCACTTTCCATGTCAACACACGATTTTGTGAAAAATGGAGTTAATTAACCAGAGTTACAAGCTGTATTCGGTACACTAGCGCCCTCGGCCTCAGCTTTACAGAAAATCTGGTCTATTTTTAAACTTTGCTTTGCCGCCATCTTTCGGCAATCAATATAAATGAAAGAACTGGGTCATTCCATGTCAAATCAACACAAAAAAGGAGCATTTTCAACCCGACCCTCTCTGAGTTGGATGAAATTTTTTTTATTTGTTGCACTAATACAGAATTGAATAAATCCAGAGTTTTTAGTCCATATTGCTGTTAGTTTTTTAAATATTTTAATTTAAAGTTTGTCAAATTTTAGCAATTTTTGTATTACAAAATAATCTCTATTTTCTTACCTAATTAAAGTAAAGTTTTGATTTTGGTGTCTTTGGAAAGCACATGAGTTGTGCTTTCATGTGATATACTACATGTCCATATTTAAGAAAAATTTAATTTCAAGGTCATCAAGTTTAAAATTTAAAGTTTTAAATTTTAAATTTGTAATTTTGAAAATGATCTAAAAAAAATTATGTTGTTCTACAACTTATTATAAATATAATTTGAAAGTTTTACTTTGGGACTGCCATGGGTTCCTGAGTAATAAATTCTAGAAAATTGATAGTATCATGTTTCAGCCATAACAAAAAAATGTCACCACTTTATATATAAAGCTGCATATTGAACACCAGGAAAAAGGTTTTATTGTTGATCAAGAAATTTTGACTGCTTTCTATCATGCTTTTTATTATGTGGTGTCATAAATGGGGTAATAAAAGTTGGCATTTAGCCCCCCCCTCCCCAATCTCCTTTTTTAAGAACTAAGGTTTTTATAATTTTGAAAAAGGTATATGTAAAATTGAATGAAGAAGCAAGTTGCTTAAAAATTTTATTTGTTTTCTGCAAAAACATTTTGTGTTATGTATTTTATTTTTTTAATTAACAAGCAATTTCTTTTCTTTCAACATTTTTGTCTGCTTTATCTCCCCCACCACCACCATGAAATAGCTTATAGTTTCACACTGTATTATACTTGTTTATATATTATTTGAAGCTTGCTTATGATCGAGTAAGTTTGATAAATTTCTGAATGATTATTTTTTAAGTGGAGAGCAGGGGGGGGGGGGGGGGGAGTTGGAGAATGTAGCAGAGTTGGTCTTTCCTTTAAGAGTAAGTTTTTTTTAAATGAGAATGCATATATTAACTTTGTTTCACAGCAAATGATAAAATAAAATTGGATTAAAGAAAGTTTAGTCAAATATTCTTTTACTTTTTTTTCCCTCAATTTGTATTATTATTGAAGCTGCTCCTAATGAAAAATATAATTATTTTATTTTGTTAAGAAGACACCAATCCCTGAAATATAAAAATGGGGTTAGTTTCTTTCTTGCTCTTTGTGTGTGGTTATAATTAAACATGCTGACCATAGGATTTTGACTAGTGAATGTAAACACATATGGTTTTCTCTACCACATGGCCCTTACAGCCACATGGCCCCAACACACATATTGCAGTATTTAACAGAGCTCATAAATGAGTTGAACTTTCTAGAGTTAGTTACACCTTTTCTAAAGAGAAGATTTAGTTCAGTGCACTTTTAATTTTTATATGATATCTTAAGTTTTATTTTAAAATAATTTCTTAGAAATGAGTACTTTTGCTTGAGCAGCTTGTTGCAATCCATTTAAGGAGCCCAATCATACAGCTGTAAGGAAAAACTTAAGAAATATTTTGCCATGGATGATAAAGATAAATCCTCTTTTATCTGAGGGGATAAAATTTGTGATAAATGCCGGAAAAAAATAGTTAAAGACTCTAAACTTTCTGAAGCAAGCACCAGTAAAATTTCCCCAGTGGAAGAAATAAAAGTACAGAGTGATAGTGATCATCAGCAAGCAGAAATTCTAGATTATGAAAATGAAGCAGCCATTTGTTCTTTAAATGAAAGCTTACAAAGTATAGGAGAAACTCCCATTAAAAAGAAAAGACTATCTGAGAGAAAATATCCAAAAACAAAATTAAAAAAAGTAAGTAAAGTTTTAAAGGATAGAATACTACAATTTTCTGATAGTGATAGTTCTACAGAATCCCCTGAAATGGAGATGCTTACTCAATTGAAAGAAAAATTTCAAAGTACTAAGGACAGAAGTCTAAAGGTGCAAATTTTAACTCTTTTGCCTAAAAGCTGGTCAGTAAGAAAAGTTCAAAAAGAGTTTGAAGCCACTAATTATATGGTTAGAAAAGCCAAAAAATTGGTGAAAGAAAAAGGAATTCTTTCAACTCCAAACCCCAAACCTGGCAAAAATCTTAGTCAGGATATAGTAAATAGTGTAAAAGATTTTTATAATAGTGACCAAATAAACAGAATTATGCCTGGCAAAAAAGACTTTGTATCCATGGCAAGTCAAGGTGAAAAGATTCATGTCCAGAAAAGACTGGTGTTATGCAATTTAAATGAGGCTTTTAAAGAATTTAAAGATGAATATCTGCATTTAAAAATTGGATTTTCAAAATTCACTGAACTAAGGCCGAAAAACTGTATTTTAGCTGGTGCAAGTGGGACGCATACAGTTTGTGTTTGCCATATTCATCAGAATGTAAAATTAATGATGATTGGAAGTAATTTGAAAGAACTAACTTCAGAAGAAAACATTCCAATTTCGTCTTATAAAACTTGTATAGCTTTGCTTCTATGCAATCCAGCACATCCTACTTGTTATCTTAATGAATGCAAAAACTGTCCCAAATTTGAAGAATTTAAAATATATCTTGAGAAACTATTTTGTGAAAACAGTATTCAAACAATTGAATACAAACAATGGTTAAATGTGGATCGTTCCATTCTACAAACTTTAACAAATTCATATGAGGAATTTATTGAATCATTTATTGATAAACTTTCTGTGCTTATCCGACACTCATTTATAGCCCAACAACAGTCCTCATTCTTTAAGGATACAAAAAATAATCTTAAATTTGGGGAGTATGCTATAGTGTCTGATTTTTCAGAAAATTAGTCATTCATTCTTCAAGACGAAGCTCAAGGGTTTCATTGGAATAATGCGCAGGCAACAATCCACCCATTTGTTATATATTATAATAGAGACAACAACATTAAAAATATTAGTTTTGTCGTTATTTCTGACTGTCTTTCCCATGATACCACAGCTGTATATGTATTTTAGAAGAACCTAGTCAAGTTTTTAAAAGGAAAATTTGATGAGACTCCCCTAAAGTTTACATATTTTTCTGATGGTGCAGCTGCTCACTATAAAAACCGCAAGAACTTTTTAAATTTATGCTGTCACAAAAAGGACTTTGGTATACCTGCTAAATGGCACTTCTTTGCCACTGCCCATGGGAAAGGAGTATCAGATGGCGTAGGTGGTACTGTGAAAAGATTAGCTGCTCGAGCAAGTTTGCAACAGGCATATACAGACCAAATTATGATGCCACGTGCATTATACGAATGGGCTAGAAGTCATATTTCTGGCATAGAATTTTGTTATGTAACTTCTCAGCATTATGAAAATGAAAATAATTTTTTACAGGAACGTTTTTCTTCTTCTTCTGCAATATCAGGCACACAAAAGTTACATGCATTTATACCCCAGAACAATAACACTCTTTTATGCAAAATTTATTCTAATTCTGATACAGGCAAAATTGTAAAAGTAACAAAGGAAGAAGGAGAAATTGAACTGGAAGAAATAAACGGTTATGTAACATGCATTTATGATAAAGAATGGTGGTTAGCCTGTGTACTTAGCGTAAATTATGACACAGAAGAAATTAAGATCAACTTTTTGCATCCACATGGCCCATCATCATCATTTTATTTTCCAGAACACCCTAATGTTTTACAAGTGGCAGCGAATACAATA
This sequence comes from Maratus speciosus, assembly GCA_963932465.1. NCBI lineage: Eukaryota > Metazoa > Arthropoda > Arachnida > Araneae > Salticidae > Maratus > Maratus speciosus. The sequence goes on along the minus strand of OZ010788.1, from coordinate 39,416,527 downwards.
CTAACTAAAGTTGATCCTAGAACTGTCACTGGTAGAACATACAAGCTATCTGAAGATGAAATTCATTCTGCATCCATAAAAATAAGAAAAAAAAATTGTACTACAACTGATTAGTATTTTCAATTCTAAATATGATTAACATAATTTATAAGCCATAAGTTTTCATTTTTGGATTTCAAGTACGTATACTTATACATCATTGGTGTTTAAACTTTACAAATATATTTTGAATAGCATAGTTAGATATTTATTAAATGGTTGATCAAATCTATTTTTTCTATCTTGTATAAAATCTCCTGTCTTTTATATGTGTATCAACTTCCCTAAAACATTTAAAAAATAAAATTACATATTTCCCTGAATATAGAAATTGGGATAAAATATTATGGTATTATTTTAATATTGTCTTTTGGTGGTTAAAATCTTATTTTTTGTATGTTCAGTATGAAATTTTAGTTTAAAATTCAAAATTTGTCACTTGTTATGAGCAAATTCAGATACAAGTAGTTTCATAAAATTTATTTTTCATGAACCCATTGCAGTCCCAGGCTAAAACTTTCAGATTCTGTTTATAATAAGTTGAAAAATAACATATAATTTTTTTAGAACATTTTCAAAATTACAACTTTAAAATTTTTAATTTTAAAATTTAAATTTGGTGACCTTGAAATTATTATTTTTTTTAAATATAGTCATACAGTATATCATATGAAAGCACAATTCATATACTTTCTAACGACACCAAAATCAAAACTCTACTTTAATTAGGAAAGAAGTTTGAGCCTGTTTTGTATTGCAAGAATTGCTAAAATTTGACAAATTTGACCAAATTTAAATTTAAATATTTAAAAAACTAATAGCAATATGAACTAAAAACACTGGATTTATTCATTTCTCTATTAGTGCAACAAATAAACTAAATTTCATCCAATTTGGAGATGGTCGGGTTGTGGGCTGTGTTGATTTGATATGGAATGACCCAACTTTCGATTGAAAGTAGAGTTTCTTATAAGAAAAAAATACAGACGCAATGATTTCGAGATCAATTTTTAAAAGCTTCATTTATATAATTTTAAAATTTCATTCAATATAAATAAAATTAATAGTATTATTATTATTATGACGACTTTGATAGAATTTTAATTTAGTTTTATTTAGCTTAACATTATCTACTTAATTTTTTAAAATTTTGTTTGCATTATAAATGTCCCCCCCCCCAAGATGTAACTCTGGGGACGTTATCATGATTGCATTAGTATGGCTGAAAATTATCTTTTCACTTATTAAATTATAATTTTGTTTGTTCAAATGTTATTATGTTAAAAATCAAAATTTTACCTACATTGATATAGGTTTTAGTTCCCAAAACACTCTCCTCCTAGCAAAAAGATACGGTCAGCAGTTCCCATAAGAAAATAGCGATCTTCAGAACCACAGATGGAATTGAAATTGCTGATGCACAGTTTTTTCATCTCTGACCTTGGGAAGAATTAACAGCCCAAGCTCAGATTTCTTTTCGAAGTGGCCGAGATCAGATGGATCTTACTAGCTAGATGACAGCTGAAGTCACTGCGAAACCGGACAAGGGTCCGGTATGAATTCTCAGATGCCGCAAATACCCCCCCCCCCCCCCCCCCCCCAAAAAAAAAATGTTTTTTCCCTTGGGACAGGACGATTGCAGTCCGAAATCCCCAATAGGGATTATTCCTTTTCCCCAAATGAGTTGCAACATCCTCCCGCCCCGATGAATACATTCATCAAATCTGATTTTGATTATTATCAGGGTTGTTTGGTTTAAACGAAAGGTTTTTTTTTCTCTTTTTCCCTAATGTTTTCCTTTATTTTACACATTATTGAAAAATGCAAAATCCAAGTTATGCAGAAGCTACAAGCAAAGCTTTAGATAAATGATGAATTAATAAATATGTAAAGGCGACAAACGTTTTTAATCAATCAAACTTTTCTTATAAGCTTTAAATCTACATAGCAGACCAGCTAATTTTTCTAAAATTAGCTGGGAAGAAAAAAACCAAGTAGTTAGTTATTTTTCTTCTTTTATTTTTAAGCCTTTTATTTTTAAAAATAGCTAAAATGGCAGATTTGAGCTAAAAATACACTTTTACTACTTAGATTGCTTGATTAGTTAAGATTTACTTAGAATTACACAGGCCTCAATGATGACATAATCATAAGTAATTCTCTCCATTGGTTAATTTTTGTTCTGTATGCTAATGAATGATTAGCTATGAGTTTTCTTTGCTGTATCATGGGTATTGGGTTTAGTAAGCTTACTGTTTTTCTTGCATTCCTACATTGGGATTGATGTTTTGCATTATGATTTTATTCTGTTACCAGCATGATTGGCACAGTTTAAATCAATTGGTTAACCAACTGGTTTTTTAGAAAAGATCAAATATAATATTTTCTCATTTTTGTAATTTAAGTGTTTCAAATTACTGGATATAAATAATTTCTACTTTTAACAATCTTATCCCAGCAGTCATCGTGAGACATAGTGAGTCTAGGTTATATTTGTATGCATGTAGGATGCAAATTGCATGTGTTGATGAACATATCGGAAGCTCTAAAGAGAAAATTTAAAACAGGTGCATTTAGCAAAGATAAAATAGATTAAAAATATTCAATATTTTGAATAAAATATTTTCCTTTGAGAAAACGTAGATTATTTATAATTATAATAACATAAAATAACCTCTAAGATTTCAGTCAAGCTGTAAAAGAAATTTTCTTGATTGGGGAGATTATCTTTTAGGGCTGTTCTCAACTGTTCTTATCAACAAGCACTAAACGCTTTGACAGATGTACAAATTCATTTTTTAACAGAAAGATATAAAATTAGAAGGCCTGACTGGAAGCAATTTGGAATCGAACTGTGCTTTCCATTTTTGATAAATAAATTATCTATTGAGTTATAAGCAATTTTGATCATGTGACAGAGATGTTTCTAAGCTTCCTTGAGTAGTTATTTTTCTTTCGCATGGAAATTCAGTTCAAAACGCCAACTTTGATACTATTTTCTGAAAGATCTATTGCGTTTGCAAAAAACGGAAACACAGTTCCATTACATAGTTTCTGAACAACAGCATCTGCTAGTTTCATGCATTTCCGAACTAAAATAAATTAATACTTATGTCATAAAGTTGCCCTTTCGGATTTGAGAACAGCCTTTAGAATAAAAAAGAAACTCAAGATATGAAGTCAAATAAGAGGACATTGAATAATTGGGTGCTAGCGAAGCATCTGTTTACTTTTAACTAAAATATGCAATAAGATATATTTAAATCATCTATTGCATAATCGAATCTACTATTTAGATCTGACAAAAAAATGGGTAAAAATCGAGATAAGGTTCGCATGAGACATAACAAAAAAAGTCTCATAAAAATGCCTAAAAATATATATTATTAATTTTTAGTTTAGACATTTAAAAGTAATACATATTATAAAATAGCTTAGAAAAAAATCCTGTGTATTAAGTCTGATGGCTGTTTAAATGTTTTTTAAGTGGATGATAACTTTTATAAATCTACTTTTCATTTTAAGATCAATGTTTTCAGTAGTCTAAAAAGCTGGTAAATAGGTATTTCTGTTTATTTTACTGTCACCTTTTTTTTTTTTTTTTTAACGTGGTAGTTTCTGAGGAGAAGTGTTAAATGACAATACACAATACTTCTTGAAACGTGTAAAGACCCTACTGCTAAATTCAAATCAGTCCAGGAATTCTTTATAAAAAGCTTTACTTTTAATAAAAGATAATTGTTCATGTAGCAGTAAATGTATGTTCAAACTATGCATATTAATATCAGTTTTCTGATAAAGAAGTTTTAATGTATTTGTGATATATACCGGACGAAAATAATAGCTGTATATGCTTGCACGTGTTGCACAATCATTTTTATTTTCCTATTGTATAAACTAACATAGTCATAAAAGGTTTTTTAAAACCCTTACATGGTACAGATTTACAGAAGGACTGAATATCACAAAATCTGTATAAAATGTACACTTCTTCATTGAAATATATATGCAAGATGCGGATTATTGTATTCAAGAATATACTTCATTGTATTCGGTAATCATCTCCATTTTTCTGTTACATAAACAAACATATTCAAAAAGTTTTTAAAAGCCGTTATCATTCTAACAGAAAAATCAGATATCTCAGATTGCAAATATTTCAAAGAAATTATTTTGAATAGCCATGGGAAAGTATATTATATTTATGAAACTACACCATATATTTATTTATAGTACTAGTAATCAAAAGATTTTTATTATTAAGGTTTTCAAGGTATCAATGTTTCATTATGTAGAGCATTTTATTCATGGAACATAAGACATAGCTTTTACTAAAAATGTTTAAATTTTAAATGATTTCAATTTTCTACATAACTGATTGTAATTATTTAATTTAAATTATTTTTAAATGAAGTTATATTACTTATATATCCAACAATGTTTATTTTTATCAATAAATATGCATGTATATGTAATAGGAAAATATATTTTAAAAAACACGGTTTAAACCAAAATCACCTGGTTTAAACAAAAAACCCCCCCGATTTTTTGGGGTTTTTTTGAAAAAAAAACCCGGTTTTTACCAACCCTGATTATGATATAAATCTACAAAGTTATTACTAATCATGAATACATATATACTATAAAAATCACATTTGGTTAAACTCAATTAAATATAGAATCACAATTACAGAATTCAAACAATAACACTAAATGAATACTTATACTACAATTAAGAAGTAAAATGAAGACAATAAAGTATATAAGCAAACACCAAAGACCAAACAAATGGTTGTCCAATTTATTCATCTAGCTCCAGCGGATAAATCATCTGGATGGCTCTTTTTATTTTACCTGTGGGAGTCTTTAGGTTGACGCTGCAAATGCGTCCGTCTCTGCCCTCATATGTTTCCAAAATCTTGGCCATCTTCCACGTCTGCCTGGGTAATCGGTCTTCACCTATTAAAACTATATCATCTACATTAAAAGATTTTACAGTATTTACAGGATTAGACAGATTTACTCTTTTAATTGGAGGAGATAGTCTCCCCTCCACCTATTCAATAAGTTTTCACGATAGATGTAACGTCTTAGAAGAATTTTTTATTGCTTTTTAATATTTGATCAACTTTGCCAGCTGTGGGGAGTAAAGAGGTCAACCTCTTTCCTGTAAGAAAATTGGCAGGAGTAAGAGGGAGTGGTTCACCAGGTTCATTGTAAACATAAGTAAGAGGCCGTGAATTAATGATTGCTTCAATTTAAAGAAGAACTGTTTTGAGCTCTTCGTAAGTGACTAATGCCCGTCCCAATACTTTTCTAAGGGCTACTCTTTGTTATGCGAACCACCCTCTTCCAGTATCCACCTCACCAGGCTGCACGTTCCACTATGTATTTCCAGACTATGCCCCTTTTGGCAAAATAATTTTGTACATCTTCATTAGTCATATTAGAATAAAGAATTTTAAGTTCACGCTCTGTATTCTTAAAAGTTAAAGCATTGTCTGAATAAATAATCTTACACAGTCCTTATCTTGAAACAAACCGTCGGAATCCTAACAGAAAATTGACAAAATCTGGAGAAAAGGTATGGATAGTCTTGTTTTCTTGTGCAGTATTCCGAGCGGTCCATCTTGAATTAATTCCATCTCTTAGTACTAATGCTATGATTCAAGCTCTGCGACGATTTATAGCAAGGAGAGGTCGGATATCTGTGTTGTATTCCGATAATGGAACAAATTTTACAGGCTTGAATAAAGCATTGAAAGAACTAGACTGGGCAATGATTCAACGAACATTTGAAGTCAATGAAATTTGTTGGAAGTTTAACCCACCCTCTGTCCCATGGTGGGGAGGGTTTTGGGAAAGGCTAATTGGGATTCTTAAAGATCTGCTCAGAAAAAACTTAGGACATTCGTCTTTGACATATGAAGAATTGCTAACTCTTGTCTGTGAATGCGAATCAGTAATGAACAACAGACCACTAACTTATATATCAGAAGACTCTGATTTAAGAGCTTTAACCCCTGCATCATTTCTACAAGATATTCGCACAAGTGAAGTTCCTGATTTGGACCAAATTGAAAAGACTAATATTTTGAAAAGATGGCGATATATTCAAAAAGTAAGAGAGAATCTAAAACAGAGATTCAAAAAGGAATACTTAGGCTTTCTGCGATCTTCCATCCCTAAAAAGCATGACAAAGTTAAAGTTGGAGATGTAGTTTTGATTGGTCGAGATGATAAGAAAAGACTGTATTGGCCTCTAGCAAAGGTTATAGAACTTTTTCCTGGTAAAGATGGAGTAGTCAGGCTTGTTAAGTTGAAAACAGCAAAAGGAACTTTCTTGAGACCAGTACAAAGACTTTACCCGCTTGAGATCACACAAGAAGACTGTGAACATTTTCAGTTAGATCCTGCATCAGTTACAGTTGATAAAATCAACGAACAATCAAAAAACAGTGAATCTGTAAAAAAGGTAGATATTCAGGCTCGTTCTGGTAGAAAAGTAAAAACTCCAAAAAGACTTGACTTGTGAACTACGAACATTTCAGTTTGAACTTTTTCATTCAATATGAACATTCCTTAAAATACTTAGAACTCTAAAGTTTGAAAATATTTTCATTATTTCTAATTTTTCTGATTTTGTGTATCTTTATTATAATCTGTATTTTAGTGTATGTTTTAACCTATTGTTTAGATTAGTATTTGTATTCATATGTCATTTCAGTATTTTTCAGTTTTGGGGCCGTTCAAATATTACGTAAGCACCTAAGGGGGGGGAAGGGGTTAGCGATTTGCTTATTTTTGCTGACAAGGGGGGAGGGGGAGTTTGAATTATGCTTACGTAAGACATTTTCAAAATCTCTTAACTTGTAAAAAAAAAAAAGAAAAAATAATAACTATTAAAAATTTCAAATTGAAAAAAAGAAATAGCAAAAGAATACTTAACTTGAAGTTCTGATGTCAGTTATTTTGACCGCACAAGGAAAACATAAACAATCTCTTTTATCTAGAGGTGACTGTTCATGTTTGATGCATGAGCAGGGTTTAATTTCTAACAAAAAAAGTACCGGAGCCCTACTAATCTGCGGTACCGGTACTAACAGCCATACCGTCCCCCTCCCCTCCTGCCACTGCAATCTGCATATTTATATTTCATACATTATTTGCCAAAATGTAAAGTATTTTTTTTTCTATAGAAAAATAAAAAATTTAAATGTATCTATCAGCATATACTTAGTTGTGAGCTATTCCACTTTTTAGCTATCACTTCTTCCGAATAGAATTCTTTGCCTAATTTTAATGTTGTTAATTGCAAAATTCTGCGATTAAATGTGGTAAGGATTATGATTTTTGGAAATAGTGTTAACACCAAAAAGGAATAGTTCGCAGCTATGCATTTTTGTGAAAAAATTAATCAAATTTACAGAGATTTACAGAGAGATAATCAAATTTTTTTTTATTACAATAAATATTTATATGCTGAAGAATGGAACAATGTTTTTCAATTTCCTATAAAAGGTGCATATCTTAAACTACAATCGATTCCTTCCGTATAACGATCTTTTGTGGTGAGCCCATGAAAATCAGATTAAATTAAAAATTTAACACCGTTATTGGAAAGATTCGATGCTTTTATAGAAAAAGGGGAAACCCTGCTCGACTGCTTTCTAGCCAAGACCACAAACTGATATAAAAATTGAATCCGTTTCATCTCCATCTCCTACGTGTGCGACACATTACGTCACATATAATTGTTTTGGTAAAAAAGAATGCAAAACTTGGAGATGGGAAGGAATGAAAGGGTAATTTAGACTTCGTTTTTTCGGAAGCGTTGCTACACTGGGCTCCGGAGCCCTGTATTTATGAGCTCCGCTAAATTCCGACCAATATTTAAATATTTACTAAGAACGGAGAAGTACCGGAGCTGAGCTCCGGTGCAAATTAAGCCCTATGCATGAGGGCTTATTATCTCTGAGAACTTACTACTATTTCCAATTGTGAGAATAGAATAGAATAGAATTGAATAGACGGATGCGATATGTTGTATTGTGACAATATGAGTCTTCCGGGAAAGCTTCCAAAACGCAAGTAAAATTCCATCTTTTTTGTTTCCACCCCTCCTCTGTCAAGTGGTTGAACCCCATAACCATAATGACCGACTGCTCTACTGTCTGGTGTCTCTTGAGTTTTGAAAACCTCTCAGTACTGTAGTGTAGGGGAGTTTAAAATAAATAAAATCTGAAATATGTCTTCATTTCGAGACATCTTGTGTAAAAAAATTTTTAACGTTTCAAAATGTCTGCATCAGATAAACCTTTGAAGGATATCCAATGTAAAACTAATGATGTGTGGCGGCAGTAGAAAAAGTCTTCTAAAACTGAAAAAGAGTTAGAGGTATTGGTGCTAAAAATAATTGAGGACGAACTGCGTAAGGCAACCAAAAAGAAATCAGTCTTTCTTGATTATTTTTATAAAGGTAATTATAATCAATTTATTCTTAAAATTTTAAATATATTTTATCATAACTTTTAGTTCACATGATTATCTGTAAAAATTGGAAAAAAGATAGATAAGATAAAAATGACCGTGTAGCCTTGGCGAAACATGGCCAGAATGGGAATAAATAAAGACCAAATAAATGTCAAAAAATGAGTTATTACTTTTTAAATATAGTGTAGCCAAGCTAAACCTTATTTTTTCTTTTCAAATAACTCGAAAATTAACGTATCCATGGGGGAAAAAATTAAAAAATATGTAAGTTTTGTAGCAGATGATCTTCTGTTTTCAAATTTTGTACCTTACTAAAAATGAAATGTAATCCAATTGAATTGAAACCAGTGTATCTCAAATTCAAAAACAGATAAAGGTTTCCAGTGATCTAAAAAAAGATAAACAATCCTTAAAAAGGAAACGACAAAATGATGAATACCAAAGAAAACATCGAACCACCAAACGAACAAAGCTTGAAGAAATCTGCCATGATAATCTAGACATTAAAAAAAAAAAAAATTAGCTTTGAGGGAATCAGTAGGAAAACCAAGTTTAAATGTAGATCAACCATTATTGCAATAGCAGACATAGCTATTATTGGAAGCGCTGCAGATGCAAAACGAAGAAGCGAGTCAATACGATGTGTCAAAACTCTCGATAACTTGACTGTGGAACTGAAAAAGGTTGGTTTTGCAATAAACATGATTGGAACATATCTTCGTTTGCTTCCAAAAAATTCAGGGTCGAAGACATGTCACCACAGTGCCGATAAAACTTTCTTGGGTTCAGACTGATTATTACCGATCTCACATTGATACACAATTTGCAGTAACATCCATCCGCTATTTAGAAACTTTAGCTTCAATTCTTGGACGCATGCAAGTGTTTCTTCTTTCATAGTATGACATAGTGCGTGTACCTTTGGGAATTACAGCAGCCAATAAACAGTCCCCGATACTGATGCATATGGAGTATCGTGTATCCTTATCCGACCACTAGTGGGTCATCGCTGAACGCTACAAACTTATCCCATCTATTTACGCTGGTATTGTGATTGCTCCTGGCATGGCAGGTCAAAGTAAAGCCATAGGTTATTCTGGTCCAACGTTTATTGCTATAAGAAGTGGGAAACACAGTTCTTCCACAGCAAATACTCATGCTCAGGATTTTGAAACTCTATTAATACTCAAAGACTTTGAAAAATTAGTGAAAACAGAAGAGGGTTTCATCAAACCTGTAATCATAGTTACGGTTGATGGAGCTCCAGACGAGAATCCTCGCTACCAGAAAGTTATATCGTTTGCTATTAACCATTTCAAAAAGCATGATTTGGATGGAAATTTCATTGCGTGCAATGCTCCTGGAAGAAGTGCATATAACTGAGTAGAAAGGCGAATGGCACCACTCAGTCGAGAACTATCTGGTCTTATACACCCTTATGACCATTATGGTTCCCATCTCGATGAGAACGGTAGCAATTGATGAAGAAATAGAGCAAAATAACTTTGCATATGCTGGTAAAACTCTCGCAGATATCTGGAACTCATTAAACATTGACGGTTATCCTGTTACTGCCACATATGTTGATTCAAGCGAACCAGACTCTCTTGGTTATGACTTGCTGGTATTCGAAGCACTTACAAGAAAATCAATACTTGCTGCAAATTATAAAATGCGAAGAAAAGAATTGTTGCTCTTCTGCACGTAGTGGATTATTTCGTATATTAAAAGGACGATTCATTCCTCCTCCAATTAAAATGATACAATCGTCAAATGACATCATTGCAAGTGAGGAGGGGGAATTTATAGATTTAAGTCTCCGTCTGGCCTTAAATCTCAATATTACAGCAAAGGGATTTTTAAAGATGCTGTATGATTATTTTTATCCCTCCATAAAATTGCAATTATCCCCAAGAACATGTGGAAGTTGTGACCAATATCATGCACCTCAGAAGTCAGCAAACAGACACAAAAAAATTCAGCACAGTGAAAAAAGCGAGAAGGCCTGCCTTATATGACCATTGAAAATTGCTGCTCGTCGAGCAAATGAACTTATGTGCTTCGTAAAATTCGTGAAAGATACAGAAGATGTCGAGTGTATCTAGGAAGATGAAGTTGATTAAGATTGCATCCGAAAAGAAAGCAATGAAGATAATCAAGTAAAACTGGAAACCAATATCATAACAGATATGGAAAAATAGCTTGAGCAGCCGTGGCCAGCATCAGAATAGATATGGGCATGTTCAAATTTAAATTTTTCAAATGGCTAAGTTTTTCTAAAATTGTGATCTAATAAATTTTGTTATATAGAATTGTAAGGAAATAAAACAAGCATTTATTATTATTATTTTTTAAGTCGTAGTGTTTTTTAAAATTTGTATTGTGTCCTAATTTTTTTTTAAGTGGAGGGGGGGTGGGGTTGCAATTTTCTTACGTAATTATTAAGGGGGGGTTTGCGATTTGCTTATTTTTGCTGACAAGGGGGGAGGGGGGGTCAAAAATTGTCAAAAACATGCTTACGTAATATTTGAACAGCCCCTTTATCTTTGCTGAGTTTCTTCCAAAACTCAGGTGGGGAGGATGTCGCGAGAAGAAGAAACCCACCGAAGCCACTTTTACTTTGTTGCAAATGGCAACGGCAGGTTTGTTGATATAGAATGTTGTTAGAATGATGTTCGACGATTTTGAGTCGTAACAATGTAACTCGAAAGCAAATGCTTTTATTTTGATGTATAAGATGTTCAGAGTGAATATTTCGAAACGAAATTATTTTTAAATTGTAAATATGTACATAATTTGCGCGTTATATTTAGCTATGTGTGCTTTTGGAAATATTGTGTTATTTACAAGTAAAAACAATGAAACTCATCTACGTCGTCTGTCATCGATTCCAACGAAGTCTCTCATTTATTTTTAATTCGTAGTTTTATTTTCTATAAGTGGTGTGTGGTTCTTCAAGACAAAAACATTTTTCATGAAATGAGACCAGCATTATGGTTCTAGGCAGGGGTGCAGAATATGTCCGATCCGGCGATCTAGGATCGGGGAAATTTTGCAGAAACATGCCAATTGGTTTCGAATTTAACAACAAATTCTATAATTTCCTGATTGAAAAATTTCACTACAAATAAAAAGATTCGTATGGCTGCCTTCACAAAATCGATCTCAGAATAATATGTGCCATATATCAGAGGTGACTCGGTTCCTAATTTTCCGAAAATTTAAGGCATTCGGTTCCGGGAAAAAAAAAAAAAAAATCGGTCTTCAATCCGAAAATTCGGACATAAAAATACCGCGAATTCTGTCCAAGAATTACAGAAAAACGTGCATTTCGTCACAAGATCGCGAAAGAACCTCAAGTTTCCTCAAAAGATCGCGTAAGAACCGCCAGTTTCGTCAAAAGACCGCGAAATGAACGCAAATTTTGTCAAAAAATCACGAAATAAACGCACATTTTGTCAAAAGATCGAAAAACAACCTCAAGTTTCGTCAAAAGATCGCGAAAGAACCGCAAGTTTCGCCAAAAGGTCGCGAAAGAACTGCAAATTTCGTCAAAAGATCGCGAAATGAACGCAAATTTTGTTAAAAGATCGTGTAAGAACCGCAAGTTTCGTCAAAAGACCGCGAAATGAACGCAACTTTTGCCAAAAGATCATGAAATAAATGCACATTTTGTCAAAAGATCGCGAAAGAACCGCAAGTTTCGTCAAAAGATCGCGAAAGAACTGCAAGTTTCTTCAAAAGATCGCAAAAGAACCGCAAGTTTCGTCAAAAGAGCGCGAAAGAACCGCAAGTTTTGTCAAAAGATCGCGAAAGAACCGCGAGTTTCGTCAAAAGATCGCGAAACTACCGAAAAATTTCGTCAAAAGATCGCGAAAGGAACGCAAACTTCGTCAAAAGATCGCGAAATGAACGCATATTTTGTCAAAAGATCGCGAATGAACCGCAAGTTTCGTCAAAAGATCGCGCAATGAACGCACATTTTCTTCAAAATATCGCGAAAGAACCGCAAATTTCGTCAAAATATTGCGAAAGAACCGCAAATTTCGTCAAAATATCGCGAAAGAACCGCAAATTTCGTCAAAATATCGCGAAAGAACCATTTCGTCAAAAGATCGCGAAAGAACCGCAAGTTTCGTCAAAAGATCGCGAAACTACTGAAAAATTTCCTCAAAAGATCGCGACAGGAACGATATCTTCGTCAAAAGATCGCGAAATGAACGCAAACTTCGTCAAAAGATCGCGAAATAAACGAAACTTCGTCAAAAGCTCGCGAAATGAACGCAAATTTCGTCAAAAGATCGCGAAATGAACGCAAATTTCGTCAAAAGATCGCAAAACAACCGCGCATTCCGTCAAAAGGGGCGAAAAAATCGCAAATTTCGTTAAAAATCGCAAAAAACTCGCAAATTTCGTCAAAAGATCACGAAAGAAGTACAAATTTCGTTAAACGGTCGCAAAACAACCGCGAATTTCATCAAAAGATAGAAAATAACTGCGAATTTCGTCAAAAGGAAGGCGAAACAACCGCAAAACTCCTCAAAAATCGCGAAAAAACCGCAAATTTCGTCAAAGGGTCGCGAAAAAACATAGTGCTGGGAGTGGATTTCCCCCACTCTGCTGTAACCTTTCGGAAAATTTGCAGTGAATTTCAGATTTTTTTTTTTTTTTACTCAGAATCACCCTGTCTCAATATACTAGCGCATAAGTTGAGAAATATTGGAAAAAATAAATTTTCAATACCTACCGTAATACAGCATTTACTTATAACATATCGTAAAATTTTGGAGGAATTTTCATGTGGATTGGGGGAAATGTTGGGAGTAGAAGCATTTTCTGCACCTCTGGTTCTAGGTTCAATTGTATTCACTTCGTGAAGTAAAAACAGCATTTTTTTGCAAAAAATTACGATTTTTCCAAATTTTGACCTCAATGAGGCATGGGTTAACATTATCCAAATGAGCTGAAACTTTGCCAATCTCATTTTCTAGCCAATTGGCAACTTTTTGGGGGGTCCCCTCCAAAAAATTCAAAAATTTATTTCTTGTGGCCACCCTAGTGCACAGCAATCAAATAGGGAGGTTGTTGTTGTGACGTATGTATGAATTTATTTCAGCGGATTGTCTGAAAATGAAATTATTTAATCATTTCCGTTCAAAAGAAGAAATTTAAAAAGCCTTTGATACAAGAAAAAGGGATTCCAGTTTCATGAAAATGTTACAGATGAATTGTTCGGATACTTAAAAAAGCAGGAAAACTTTTTATGAAAAGTGTATTTTTTATAAGAAACCTGTAACAAAGAAGTATTAAAGACATTTTAAAAGTTAAGGATTTGAAATACTGAGAAAAAGAGAAAAGTTATGCTACGCTTCAGTTTTTGTTTACCTCTTTTTATTATCTGATTTTTTAGACATTCTTCTAATAAAATTTTTCTCATTTGTCTACATTGCATTAAAAGAAAAGTAAAAAAAAATACTGCTTGAATTATATTACCTGAATTATATAATACTGCCTGCATTTTCCGAATATTTCCATTTTATGTGTATTTTTCATTTAATGCATATGTATTTTATTATACAAATTTCATGAATTTGAGTTTAATTCTATTTAACGAATTTTCTTCATAACGAACTATTTAAGTGTAACGACGAGACTTCGTTAAATGGAAGCTTCGCTGTATATGTGTACATATATATATTACATGTGCATGCTCCATTCACTCTTCGTGAGCTTGGCTACAACCACTGTGAAGTTGACTGCAACTTTCCATAATTGTAATTATGGGGGTTACAGACCTGCCAACTGCTACGAAAAAATCGTAGTTGCTACGATTTGCACCTATAAACTACGATGCTACGAAAATCGGTCTTAAACTACGATTTTTTGCAAAAAACACAAACGCATTTTTTGTTTCTAGTTGTGATTTTTATCCTGCACAGCATATTTTTCAGGAGTGATCCTTTTGCGAAATTTCCAAAATTTCAAAGTATTCATTTCCGAAAGTTCTAAAAAATTGGCCATTAGTCCGAAAATTCGGACATTAAAAAATGCTCATGGAAAAGAAAAAATCTGGGCTGCAAAACAAACTTCTTAACATAAAACATTCTCTTTATGTATATTAACCACAAGTGAATCGTGTTTCTGTAAATATTTATACAGGAATTCGCTTCCTCAGAAACAAGGTGCCATTTTAAGAATTTCTGAAAAGGAGGGGGAGGGGGTCTTTGAGGGGCAAGGTTTGAAATAGTGTGCAAAATCGCACGATTTGCGATAAACTACCGCGAATTTCGACAAATGACCGTATAAAAAAAATCATTTTCGTTGCAATCAAGTTGGTCGCAGAAGAAAATTTCATCAAAGGATCGGGGTAAAAGCGCAGTGTTGATTTCAGGAGGTGGGCCGGGAGGGTGGGGAATGCCACCTGCTGGAAGATTTGAGATTTTGTATTTTCAATGGTGTGAATTTTGTCAAAATATCTCAGAAAGAAAGTGCGAATTTAGTAAGATCGATCAGTAAGAAAATGCAAATTTCGTCGAAAGATCAGTAAGAAAACGCAATTTTTCACCGAAAGATCGCAGAAAGAAAACACTAATTTCGACAAAAGGGAAAAAAGCAAAATTCGACAAAGGATCGTGGTAAAAAAGGCGAATTTCGTCAAAAGTTCATGTTAAAAAAAGCGGATTTCTACAAAGACTCGTGACAGAAAAATGTGAATTCGATTGCGGAAAAATTGTGAATATCCTGAAATGATCGAAGGAAAAAAAATCCCGAATTTCGTCAAAATTTACTGCACTGGTCTAAAAATTTGGAACCAGGCTCCTTTTACAAATGTAAAAAAAAAAAAAAAAAAAAAAAAAAAAAAAAGTTTCGAAAAGAAAAGAAACTCTAGAAATCGTATAAAAATTTTCAAAGGAAAAAATTTACTATATTGAGTTGAAAGACTGACATCTTATTCCTTTTACGAATGTCAAAAGATGGCTGTGTAACACGAAAAACAAACCAACCAACAACCTCCAGATTAATTTAAATTTTGTGTGCTACGATTTCTCATTTTCAAAGGTTGGCAGGTGTGGGGGGGTTACTATAACTCAAAAGCACCTTTTTATTCATAACCAAAAATGTTATAGAAGTACTTATTTTTATAAAGATGTTAGATATTTTATATTATTATTTTTTTTTTAATTTTTCTAGTGATAATTGTTTAGTAGAATTTTTATTCAGTAAAATGTAAGAAAGATGGATGTATATCTGTTTCGGGCACTTGCGAGGTTAAAAAGCATAAAAATTGGCTTAGGCTTAGATATATATGTCAACCTGTAGACATTTCATCATTGCCCAAGGGTATGGCGATCGCCCTGATGTCCTTCCCTTCGATCCGCCATTGGGGTAGGACTATTTTCCATCTGAACCCGAGTTTTTTTCAATCCGAGTCCAATCCCAAAATAAAAGAAAATGAATTGTGTTTTTAATTACACTTATAGAAATTTAGTCTACCAATTCTATCTCTAATATGAATTTTAACTTTCCTATTGAAAAATTGTATATACACATACTTATTCATTTTTATATACAGTATGGAACCATTTATCCGGAAACCAGTTAACCGGAAAACCAGTTATCCGGAATGATATTTCTGATAGACTGATTTCAGAATCTTTGCAGAAGAAGGTGTCATACATTGCCAGTTTGACATAGGCTTTGCTTGAAACAATTGTATAATTTGATGACAACGTCTATTATTTTTCGTCATCACATTTAGTTGTATTTTAGATGTTTTAATTTTTATGCAGAGGAAATAGAAGAATTTTTGTTCCTAAGGGATTCCCATAAATTGCCTTCTTTTAAACTCTGGCTAATTTTTTATCTTTCTTGCATTGATTTTTAATCCAACTAATCTAATAATTTAAAATGAGAAATAATGCCACAACTACGCATATAATATAAAATTTATCAAATGGATGCTGCTTTGATGCACAACCAGTTAACCGGAAAAACCAGTTATCCGGAATACATCTGACCCCAAGCATTCCAGATAAATGGTTCTGTACTGTACATAGCTTTCACAAATTTCAACTGAAACAATATTCTCTTCTTAAAAATTGAGAAACTTGAACTCGACCTGCAAGAATCAAAATCCATCTTGAAACTGATCCAAACTGCAACAATAGAGCCGAAACGACTCAAATAAAAATTAGTGCCAAATAAAAATTAGACCAGATCTGGTCCAGCCTATCTGAACTAGAGTTCTGTGTGGGTTAACTCAACCCTAATCTGCAAATTCTATTTAAAGACAACTCGCAGCACGACCTGAATTTGACAAAGAATAAAAATTAGCCACCTACAACCTGAATTGAATTAGACCTGAAATGTTCTATAAAAGAAAATTGATCCGCAATATGTAATTATAAAAAAGTAACCTATCATCAGGGTTGGGTTTTTGACGTCAAAAACTGATTTTTGACATGACAAGCACCAAAAACTTGTTTAAACTGTCATAAACTGGTTTAAACCATCGAAAACTGCCAAATACATGTAACACACTAAAACATTTTAACAATAGGTAAACATTAAATAAGTCAATGATTTATGTGATCTTTTATTGAAATTTAATAATTTAAAAAATATATTATTTGCAATAAAATATTTCTTTTTTTGGATTTTTCAACCAGAAGAAAATAATTTTGTACAATTAAATAATCCGGATCAATTTTACCCCGCAGCATGCTGCAGCACACCACATGTTTAGCACATTTATTTACACCCAAAAGATTTTTGAGTTTAGAGTGTATGAAGTGTTAGAAAATAGTCTGTCTCTTTAATTGATGCTTTGCTGGTAGGACTTGATAGCAAAAACATCGCTAGATGAGCAAGTTTTGAAGCAGGCTCAAAAAGCTGTTGCATTTAATGATACCTTTCCACCAAGCAATGGAGTCCTCCCTATAGCACTGAAATAAGAAGACGGGAAAGGGGATTCTTTAGCTTCATACACAATCAGTATGGGTAAGCATCCATAAATTCTCTCTGTAGCTCAAGTGCGAGCTGAATCAACTGATACAGCAAACAGCAGTCAACCTTTGCCCCTGATGGTTGGGATGCAAAGTATAAGCCAAACAATGGTATGGTTTCATGATTTGATTCCTTCTATTATGCACTTTTTCAATATGGGCTTAAAGGAATTTTCTTTTAGATGACCGAGCCAATTTTGTTCAGTTTTAAAATCGAAAACATTTTTATATATTGAAAGAAAGCATGTTTTAAAAAGATTTTGACTTTAAGCTTTTTTTTTTTTTTTTTTTTTTTTTTTTTAATTACTTCTCTTATTTTGTAAATGTTTAAAATTAATAATCCAATTTCAATTTTGAATGGAATGGTTATTGCCTAGACTAGAATAACATTGATGCACATTATCTTGTTATATATACAAAAAAATCTGCACTTTTCTAAGTTTTTTTCCCCCGTAAAAAAAGCCAGCTAATGCTTTAAGCTCTCAAAAATAAGAGAAATTAAAACGATTTTAAGTAAGAGAAAAAATGTACAGCTCAGGTGAGCTTAATGTCTAGTTTTTAAAAAAGCACAATTTTACAAAAAAAAAAAAAAAAAAAAAAATTTACCCTGTTAAAAAGTTGTACTTAACAATAATACTTTTTTACTATGTACTAATTACTGATATACAGTGAGAATGAATTTAAAATATTACATGTAATCCCAGTAGCAAAAAATTCGCCAAGTGTCTGCAACAGATACTTCAGGGGCAGAAAATAATCTGCAGGTAAAATATTTTAGAATTGAAGCACTAATTAATCAAACGATCACTTACCATTGTTATTATGCATTTTATTAATTTTACTAATAATAATCTTAAGTTTTTGTGTTAAGTAATAAAGAGCTAAACATAATATAAAGCGAAATAAAGGTTCGATAAAAAATAATTTGCAAACGAGAAAAGAAAATCTGCGACGCTCGTCTCCCGTCTCGAACTTTCTGCTACCGGGCATGTAATGTTGTCATGTGTGACATTTAATTTGAATTTTTACAGATCAATTTAGTATTTGAGGTTTTTGACACGACGGTTTAAAGTACAGTTTAAACCCGACATAAACTGACACATGTCAAAAACCTGCCAACCCTGTAATTATTACTAATACTATATACTAATTATACAATTACAGTAATAGTGAATTTTAAATATTACATCTAATGTGTGACATTTAATGTGAAATTTTACAGATCAGTGTAGTATTTGAGGTTTTTGACAAGGGGTTTTTGACATGACAGTTTAAACCGCAGTTTAAACTGTCAAAAACTGACACTTGTCAAAAACCTGCCAACCCTGCCTATAATGATATCTCAATTATCAATTTTATCTTTTATGTGAAAAATGAACATGTAAAGACTAATTCATTTTCAAATGTTTTTCGTATAAAACAGTATTCTGGACTTTCTTTTTGGAAACCCGGGTTAACCTGACTTGGCAATGAAATAAATAATGCTGACACTATCCAGACCGCTGGTGAAGTCAAGTATGGATAAATGGTTGATGAACTGCTGAGTTAACCCGAACAAAATTGTGGGTTATGTTCGAGTAGCATATGGTTACCCAATCCTATGGAGGACTTTATGTGGAATCAATAGCATCAATTCTTTATTAAAAACAAAACATTCATGTAATAGCGAAAAAATGATCTTTTTTGATGTTTTAGTCTTCCCCCACCCCCCCCAAGGTGTTACTTCCCTCTTTTAAGTCTGTCCATATATCATTTTTCTTTTAAGTTTAGATTAGCAAATTATTGAAATGATGTGCAAAATGTAGAGTAATAATGTGAGTGTGTCGTGTGTTATATATTTTAAAAAATTACTTTACCAATAAGAATGTTTGTCTTTTTTTTATGAACTTTAGTTATGGTCAAACAGGTACTGGAAAAACCTATACGATGGAAGGAGAAAGAAGCAACTCAACTTGTTCTTGGGAGGATGTAAGTTGCAACCTGGTATATTTCTTTATTTGAAGTATATATTTGAAATGTTTAAATTGATAGTTAATCTATTATTATTTTCATGAGTATTGCTTTGAATATATCTTTTATTTTACAGCCAAATATGTTGAATATATATTCATTGAAGTCACTGGAAAATTAGTACTGTTGAGCATACATAAAATATATAGCAAATAGAGATGAGTTCAGGCTCTTTTTTCAGAGTATAAGTCCTGAAATTTTTCTGACATCAGAGCCCGAGCCTGATACAAAAAAATATGCAGTAGAAAATTGTTAATAATATTTAAAAATTGTTTCAAGATTAGTTTTCTCATTTAAAAATCTCTTCTTATATAGATGCATTAATTCTAATTCTAAATACTCTCCTTCATGGCAACATTGCATGTTTTTCAAGTCTCTGAATATCTGTTTAGAGTAGTAAATTTATTATTTTTAACCAACTGTTGGTGATACATCATCCATAAAAATCACGATTCTTATTCGTTTAAAATATCATTTACAACTATGGCAAAAAATACACAAATTCTGTTTTGTATTAATTTAAGAAAGTGAAAGCATCCAACGGGTCCAACAGAAAGCGAGGATAGACAAACAATATCCAATGGCTTCTTTATGTTACTAACACTGACTGTGCACAAGCTCTTAAGTCAGATAGAGTATTTGTCCTTATATCCCTCCAAAACAGTTCAATTCTGTTTTAAATTGATTTTTAAAGGATTGTAAAACCCTTTAAGAAACACTGCATGCTTGTTTCTCAAATAGCAAGTTTTTTTTTTTCCTTTTTCAATTTGTGAAAAAAAAACTTTGAGCCTGTGTTCGAAGACTGGTATAAATATTCAGCCCAAGCTTTCTTTGGCGCCTGGTGTCGGCTCAGGCCATCTCATCTCTAATAGTAACATCAACTATGTATATACTGGGTTGTGTCTGTAAAGTTCATATAAAAAGCAATAGACGTGATAGCTGTCACAGATATTTTTTTTTTCTTTTGTATGAAAACAAAAGTTGCAATAATTGAAGAGATTTTCATTATAGATTACAAAATTGCCAAAAAAAAAAAAAAAAAAATCTGTACTGATAAAAGAAAGTTTCACTCTTTCTATGTGCGATGGCTAGCAAAATCCACAGGATGTACGAGGCTTAACATTTTTGTGAGGCTAACCTAAAGTGTCTCCTGATACACCTGAGACTGAGAATTTTAAATTTCTAATAATTAGTTGACTTAATTAAAATTCATAACTCACTTTCATCAGAAAGTCATCTGATTCCCAGTCAAGGAAAGTATTTGTGTATGCTTACAAACCCATTTACGCATCAGGAGCTAGTGAAGAAATGTTTTTCGACTTTCTGTTTTTTTATTGTTTTGTTTTAATCCAAATCCACCAAACCGCTCAGTACAGTTAAAATTGAAAGGCGTATTTCGAAAGGTCACATTCTTATGTCTCAAATGCCGCAATCAATTCAAAAAAAAATTATGCCCTTTGAAATTTTTTTTTCAGAAAGATTTACTTTTCTGATAAAGTTTTCCCTCCTTATTGCAGCGCCTCTCCAGGATGCAATTTTAGGGGTACTGACAATCCAAAAATATGCTCTTAAAGCTGAAACCTTCTTCTAATCGATAGTGCAATTGCTTTTTAAAAATATGAATCTTAACGTTGTCAAATACACTGGCGAATGCAGGTCACTTCGAACCTCACAGGGACGATATTTTTTATACGCTAAAAGTAACTAAACATCCGAAAAAATTTGGTCCTTTAAAGGACCCTTCACAAAACTTTTCACCTCAAAACAGGACCCTTCACAAAACTTTCCACTTAAAAAAAGGACCCTTCACAAAATTCTTTGTGTTAAAAATAAGCCTTTTACAAATTTTTCTAGCTCTAAACAAAATCTTTCACAAATTTAATCATTTAAAAGTGAAATCTGACCTGTCACTTTTACATATATAAAGAAAATATATGTATTTTACAAACATATATCTTCTTAAAAAAAAAAAAAAATTCCCCTGAATATAACGATCATTTCAAATTCACAATATTAGGTTTTTCACAAATGTAAAAAAGCTGTTCACAATTTCACAAAAACAGGACCTTGAGAGAAAAGTCTGGACAGATCCCTGGTAACTAAACGTCCTTATTTTAACACAATCTTTTTAGAGCGTCTAAATAGACCAGATTTACCATTGCCTAGAAAAATTTTGAAACGTTCGGACAAGTAGAAATATTTTTTAACAAAATAAAATGTGTGAAAATGTCGATGAAATCAGTAAAAATCTCAGTGTTTGGTCGCAGTTTCACTCGCTTTCGGTACGCATGGACTCCAAAAATCAAATTACGCAAAATAGCATATATTTACAGTTGAATATTTTTCACATTTTTTTTTCATTTAAAAATATAGATTCAGACAAAATGGAATTAAAGATATAAAATCATACAAATTTGAGGTTCATTTTATGGTCGTTCATCACGGGCCTGGGCAACGCCGAGCGGATCAGCTACTAAAAAATAAAAATATCTCCCTCTTTTATCTTTTAATTACCCCCATAATACTTTTTTAATGTACCATTTCCTGTTACATATACATTAGGGTGGAGCAATTCCCCCCCCCCCCCCCCTCCCCTCCAAATCAAAATTGGGCAGGGTGGCAAAGTTGCTCTATCAGATCCTCATTTTGAATATTAAATATCTTTGAAAAATATTAATATTAAATATTGCCCCAAAGTCATTGAATATTGAGAAACAACGTAAAAGTTCTTGCCTATGAAAATTTTTTTCTCCTCCAAATCAAAATGGGAGCATTGTGGGAAAGTTGCTCTATCATATCCTTATTCTAAATATAAAATATCTTTGAAAAATATTAATATTAAATACTGCCCCAAGGTCATTGAATATTGAGAAAAAACATAAAAGTTGTGTATCTTCCCATAATTTCCCTCAAATATACAAACTATTAATATTAATTTAATTTAAAAGGATGATCAGCAAATTATTATTATTATTATTTAATATTTATATCAAATTCGCTTTTATTATACAAACTCTCAACAACTATACTTTTTTAAAATATATAAAATTTGGGTAATTGTAATTGTTTTATATTTTTTACTTAACCTATGTAAGAAAATATAATTTGAAATTATTCAAGAACTATAGTAATAATGTAAAAATAATTTACTATTGCAATTTACAAGCAATGAAGTTACCATTTTATAGTAGTCCATACTGTTTTTTGGTTTCAAAAACTGCCATTTTTTTTTTTTCCTAGACTCCAGATAAGTTTTACGGAACCCATCACGTTTCAAAGGACCACAAACAGCAGATGAAGCCTCCATAACAAGTTTCACACGTCTTTCAGTGGCTTGAATGTGACAAGGGAATAGTTTAATCTTAGGTAAGATATCTTCATCTATTGCCTTTGGATTTAGGATACACTTTGTAAGAATAATATGATTTAAGAACTTAGTTAATGATGGTTCTGTCACGATCACTTCAGCCCAATATATAAAATCTATATAGTCTTGGGCTTTAAAATTGATCTCAGGTAGGAGTGTTGGCACTATGCAGAATAATAAAATCTCGAAAGTCAAGAAATTCTTTATGTACATTCAAGTTACCTGAGATGTAAGAGTGTTGGCACTACGCAGAATAATAAAATCTACAATGTCAGGAAATACTTTATGTACGTTCAAATTACCTAAGATCAATTTTGAAGCCAAAGACTATATCGATTTTATAAACTGGACTGAAGAGAATGTGACAGAACTACCATTAACTAAGTTCTTAGATCATAACATTCTTGCAAAGTGTATCCTAAATTCAAAGGCAATAGAGGAAGATATATTACCTAAGATTAAACTATTCCCTTGTCACAATCAAGCCACTGAAAGATGTGTGAAACTTGTTACGGAGGTTTCTTCCACTGTTTGTGGTCCTTTGAGACGCGATGTGTTCATTAAAGCTTGTCTGGAGTCTCGGAAAAAAATGCCAGTTTTTGAAACAAAAAACTGTATGGTCTACTATAAAATGGTAACTTCATTGCTTGTAAATTGTAATAGTAAATTATTTTATCTTATTACTATAGTTCTTTAAGAATAATTAAAAATTATATTTACTTACATAGGTTAAGTAAAAAATATAAAACAATTACAATTAACCAAATCCTTCTATATATATAAAAAAGTAACACTTTGGAAATGGACCAATGGAAATCTGTGTAGATACCGCGAAATGCATCTGATTGGTCAGAACTTTCTGACACTATAAGGAGATTACCAAGGATGGGGTGAGGACCCAGATCTGTCACCAAACACCGCCAAGTTTGTCACCAAATTGGCGACCAAAAATGGTCTCCAAAAACGTGGCACTATTTCCAGTATTTTGCCAAATTTCCATAGACTCCCATTGAAATTCAATAAGGTTTACTTGCTTGCAGAATATCAACAAATTAAGATATTTCAAGGCAACAAAAACTAATATTAGTTTATGAATAGACCTTAATTGAACTATTTACATTATTTTTAAGCACAAACACTAGCTATTTACAATATTCGTAGCACTATATAACTTTACACATATATGTTGGCGGAAAAAAGGCGGCGAAGTGAAAAATTTCAGAGGAGAGGAGATTTATATGACAAGATTATTTACTCTAACTACAAATTAATGACTTCATCACAAAGATAAGGGAAAAAAATTCCAAATAACTTTAATAAATTTGTTACTTTTAAAATTTAACATATTTTTTAAATTTACAATATTTTTAATTTTAAATATAAAAACATTAAAAAAATTACCCATTAAAAGGAAAACGAATGGAAACCCGTTTATACAGAGATCGCTACTGTTTTGTTAAATTATAATTCAATCTTTTCAAAGCTGATCAAATTAGCGTGCTTTTAGAATCTGGGGTGCCTGAACGGGGGTTGGCGAGCGTAGCTCGTAGGGGGCAGAGCCCCCTAGTTTCATATATTTAAAAAAAGTATAGTCGTTGAGTTAGTAATAAAAGTGAATTTGATATAAATATTACATAATTTTACTATAAATACAGTAGAAGATCTTTATAACGCAAACCTAAAAGCGCAAGGTATTGCATTATATAAAATTTTACATTATATGGATCACCTTTCATGCATCATTAAATTTACCTTGTAACCATGGCCAAATATGTCTGAAACATATCAAAATACATTAGAATATCTGTATACTGTATTCATTGTTACCAGGGGTTATCCAGATTATAAATCTTTGCATAATATACTATAATTCCACACAGTGTTAAATTTACTTTATAAACAATGTCCAAATATACTTGAGCCAAATCATTCAGTATATTACTCATCTTTAAAAATGTTTATTGTAATAATTGTGAATTTATTCATTAAAAAAGTCTTAAACTAAGAGTTGAACTAATGTATCAAATTTAGTCCTCTAGAGAGTAGCAAATTTTTACAATATGCAAATGCTTCTTAACTGCAGTTTTCATTGTTTACATCTGAAAAGTTGTGCGTTATATAGAATTGTGTTATAAAGATCTTTTACTGTATATAATAATAATAATAATAATAATTCAATGATCATCCTTTTAAGTTAAATTAATATTAATAGTTTGTATATTTGAGGAAAAAAATGGGAAAATGCACAACTTTTACATTTTTTCTCAATATTCAATGACCTTGAGGCGGTATTTAATATTAATACATTTCAAAGATATTTTATATTCAGAATGAGGATATGATGGAGCAACTTTCCCACACCGCCCCATTTTGATTTGGAGAAAAAAAAAATTCCGTAGGCAAGTGCTCCACCCTACATGCATATTTGTTGTTAAAAGTAAACATTGGCAGATATTAAGTATCGTATATACTCGTGTATAAGTCGAAGAAGTTTAGACAAAATTTTGGAGTTGAAAATGGGAGGTCGACTTATACACGAGATAGCAAAAAAATTATTTATTTTTCGCAGAAAATTGGCAAATGGGCAAGTCTTGAAATCACATATGGGGTCTAGGTTATAGAGAGATAAAAGTAGCAATGGTCATTTCCCATTAGTTCACACAAAAAAACTCAAGAATAATGTTCCTGAAATTGTTCTTCACCCATTTTCTCTTGGGATAGAATTCCCTTCAATACAGGGGCATTCCTTTCAACATTTTAATTAAAAAGATTTAAAAGACCCTTTTTAAAAAGAGTTCATCTTGAGAATGCTTCTAGATATCTCTTCTAAAAGCCCTACAGTACAAAAACATACTATATTTTAGCTGTCTAAGAAGTTATTTACCCTTGTAAATAAGGTTTTGATAAATTTTTGAAATATTTTATTCTTTTTAAGTATCATTAAATTGGTGTGAATACATTTAAAAATAGTTTAAGCTTCTTAGGTTGTACATAATTATACAGTTTTAAAACGTTGAATTAAAAAAAAAAAGTCTGATTAGAAATGTAGAAAAAAAATGTTTACTAATTTAATGAAAATTTATTATTGCTTTTTAACCTCGATTACAAATCATTTTTCAACATATTATCAAAAATATGGTTTGACTTATACAAGAAAATTCATTTTTTTTCTTCAAAATTTTGCTTAAGAATTCGGGTGTCGATTTATACATGAGTATGTACGGTAATAATATTTCATTTGAAAATAAATTAAATAATTACAGTCAATTATGTTGAAAATTCAAATTATTTATAATTATTTATAATCATTACTAACTGCTTAACAGATTCTCCCATACACCGTAAGTCCAAGAAGACATTGTTTACCATGTTACTGAAAAATTTTCTATTAAATAAGGTGAGTAATTTAGTTAGAAAAAAAGTAGTGTTATGCTTGTACTTCTAGTTTATTATTTAAAAATAAGAATCAGTTAAGAAGCAAAAAAGACCCTATTTAGGAGCTTTTAGATTTTACTGAAAATGCCGATCTCAAAATACGCAGTACATTTATAAAAGTTCTAAGATGTAAGCAGCCACTAAATCGCGGAAAAAACACAAATTTCGAGAAAAGATCGCGGAAAAAAACGCAAATTTCGTGAAAAGATTGCGGATAAAACGCAAAATTCGTGAAAAGATCGCGGAGAAAACGCAATTTTCGTGACAAAATAGAGGAAAAACGCAATTTCGCGAAAGATCGCGGAAAAACACAAATTTCGAGAAAAGATCGCGGAAAAAAACGCAAATTTCGTGAAAAGATTGCGGATAAAACGCAAAATTCGTGAAAAGATCGAGGAGAAAACGCAACTTTCGTGACAAAATCGAGGAAAAAACGCAAATTTCGTGAAAGATCGCGGAAAAACACAAATTCCGAGAAAAGATCGCGTAAAAAACGCAAATTTCGAGAAAAGATCGCGGATAAAACGCAAATCTCGTGAAAAGATCGCGGAAAAAACGTAAATTTCGTGAAAAGATCGCGGAGAAAACGCAACTTTCGACAAAAAATCGTGGGAAAAACGCAAATTTCGTGAAAAGATCGCGTAAAAAACGCAACTTTCGTCAAAAGATCGTGAAAAAGCGCAAATTTCACGAAAAGATTGCGGAAAAAACACAAATTTCATCAAAAGATCGCGGAAAAAACGCAAATTTCGTCAAAAAAAATCTCGAAAAAATGCAACTATTTTCAAAAAATGGCAAAAAAAAAAACCCGACAAATTTCGTTAAAAGATTAAAAAAAACGCATTTTTGTGTAAAGATCGCGGAAAAAACACAGATTTCGTAAAAAGATCGCGAAAAAACGCGGATTTTGCAAAAGGTCACGAAAAAACGCGAATTTTATCAAAAGATCGCGGGAGAAAAACGCGAAATTCGTGAAAAGATCGCAGAAAAAATGCAAAATTCGTGAAAAGACCGCGGAAAAAACGCAACTTTCGTGACAAAATCGCAGAAAAAATGCAAATTTCGTGAAAGATCGCGGAAAAACACAAATTTCGAGAAAAGATCGCGAAAAAAACGCAAATTTCGTGAAAAGATCGCGGAAAAAACGTAAATTTCGTGAAAAGATCGTGGAGAAAACGCCTTTCGTCAAAAGATCGTAAAAAAAAACCCGCAAATTTCACGAAAAGATTGCGGAAAAAACTCAAATTTAGTCAAAAAAATCTTGAAAAAATGCAACTATTTTCAAAGAATGGCAAAAAAGAAAAAAAACCCCACAAATTTCGTTAAAAGATTAAAAAAAAAATAAAAACGCATTTTTGTGAAAAGATCGCGGAAAAAACACAGATTTCGTCAAAAGATCGCGGGGAAAAACGCGAAATTCGAGAAAAGATCGCAGAAAAAATGCAAAATTCGTGAAAAGATCGCGGAGAAAACGCAACTTTCGTGACTAAATCGCAGAAAAAACGAAAAATTCATGAAAGATCGCGGAAAGACACAAATTTCGAGAAAAGATCGCGTAAAAAACGCAAATTTCGGGAAAAGATCGCGGAAAAAACATATATTTCGTGAAAAGATCGCGGAGAAAGCGCAACTTTCGTGACAAAATCGAGGAAAAAAATGCAAATTTCGTGAAAGATCGCGGAAAAACAGAAATTTCGAGAAAAGATCGAGGAAAAAAACGCAAATTTCGTGAAAAGATTGCGGATAAAACGCAAAATTCGTGAAAAGATCGCGGAGAAAACGCAACTTTCGTGACAAAATCGAGGAAAAAACGCAAATTTCGCGAAAGATCGCGGAAAAACACAAATTTCGAGAAAAGATCGCGTAAAAAACGCAAATTTCGAGAAAAGATCGCGGAAAAAAACGCAAATTTCGTGAAAAGATCGGGGAAAAAACGTAAATTTCGTGAAAAGATCGCGGAGGAAACGCAACTTTCGCCAAAAAATCGTGGGAAAAAAACGCAAATTTCGTGAAAAGATCGCGTAAAAAACGTAAATTTCGTGAAAACATCGCGTAAAAAACGCAAATTTCGTCAAAAGATCGCGGAGAAAGCGCAACTTTCGTGACAAAATCGAGGAAAAAATGCAAATTTCGTGAAAGATCGCGGAAAAACAGAAATTTCGAGAAAAGATCGAGGAAAAAAACGCAAATTTCGTGAAAAGATTGCGGATAAAACGCAAAATTCGTGAAAAGATTGCGGAGAAAACGCAACTTTCGTGACAAAATCTAAGGAAAAAACGCAAATTTCGTGAAAGATCGCGGAAAAACACAAATTTCGAGAAAAGATCGCGTAAAAAACGCAAATTTCGAGAAAAGATCGCGGAAAAAAACGCAAATTTCGTGAAAAGATCGGGGAAAAAACGTAAATTTCGTGAAAAGATCGCGGAGAAAACGCAACTTTCGCCAAAAAATCGTGGGAAAAAAACGCAAATTTCGTGAAAAGATCGCGTAAAAAACGTAAATTTCGTGAAAACATCGCGTAAAAAACGCAAATTTCGTCAAAAGATCGTGAAAAAACGCAAATTTCACGAAAAGATTGCGGAAAAAACACAAATTTCATCAAAAGATCGCGGAAAAAACGCAAATTTCGTCAAAAAAATCTCGAAAAAAATGCAACTATTTTCAAAGAATGGCAAAGAATGGCAAAAAAAAAAACCCCACAAATTTCGTTAAAAGATTTAAAAAAAACGCATTTTTGTGAAAAGATCGCGGAAAAAACACAGATTTCGTAAAAAGATCGCGAAAAAACGCGGATTTTGCAAAAGGTCACGAAAAAACGTGAATTTTATCAATAGATCGCGAAAAAAACGCGAAATTCGTGAAAAGATCGCAGAAAAAATGCAAAATTCGTGAAAAGACCGCGGAAAAAACGCAACTTTCGAGACAAAATCACAGAAAAACGCAAATTTCAAGAAAGATCGCGGAAAAACACAAATTTAAGAAAAGATCGCGTAAAAAACGCAAATTTCGAGAAAAGATCGCGGAAAAAACGCAAATTTCGTGGAAACATCGCGTAAAAAACGCAAATTTCGTCAAAAGATCGTGAAAAAAAACGCAAATTTCACGAAAAGATTGCGGAAAAAACACAAATTTCATCAAAAGATCGCGGAAAAAACGCAAATTTCGTCAAAAAAATCTCGAAAAAATGCAACTATTTTCAAAGAATGGCAAAAAAAAAAAAAAAAAAAATACAAATTTCGTTAAAAGAGTAAAAAAAAAAAAAAAAAAAAAAACGCATTTTTGGGAAAAGATCGCGGAAAAAACACAATTTCGTAAAAAGCTCGCGAAAAAACGCGGATTTTGCAAAAGGTCACGAAAAAACGTGAATTTTATCAAAAGATCGCGGGGAAAAAACGCGAAATTCGTGACAAAATCGCAGAAAAAACGCAAATTTCGTGAAAGATCGCGGAAAAAACGTAAATTTCGTGAAAAGATCGTGGAGAAAACGCAACTTCCGCCAAAAACTCGTGGAAAAAACGCAAATTTCGTGAAAAGATCGCGTAAATAAGGCAACTTTCGTCAAAAGATCGTAAAAAAAAAAAATGCAAATTTCACGAAAAGATTGCGGAAAACACGCAAATTTCACGAAAAGATTGCGGAAAAAACGCAAATTTCATCAAAAGATCGCGGAAAAAACGCACATTTCGCAAAAGATCGCCTAAAAACGCAAATTTCGACAAAAAAATCTTGAAAAAATGCAACTATTTTCAAAGAATGGCAAAAAAGAAAGAAAAAACCCCCACAAATTTCGTTAAAAGATTTTAAAAAAAAACGCATTTTTGTGAAAAGATCGCGGAAAAAACACAGATTTCGTCAAAAGATCGCGGGAAAAACGCGAAATTCGTGAAAAGATCGCAGAAAAAATGCAAAAGTCGTGAAAAGATCGCGGAGAAAACGACACTTTAGTGACAAAGTCGCAGAAAAAACGCAAAATTCGTGAAAGATCGCGGAAAAACACAAATTTCGAGAAAAGATCGCGTAATAAACGCAAATTTCGAGAAAAGATCGCGGAAAAAAACGCAAATTTCGTGAAAAGGTCGCGGAAAAAACGCAGATTTCGTCAAAAGACCGCACAAAAACGCGGATTTTGCAAAGGTCACAAAAATGTGAATTTTATCAAAATATCGCGGAAAAAACGCGAAATTCGTGAAAAGATCGCAGAAAAAATGCAAAATTCGTGAAAAGATCGCGGAGAAAACGCAACTTTCGTGACAAAATCGCAGAATAAACGCAACATTCGTGAAAGATCGCGGAAAAACACAAATTTCGAGAAAAGATCGCGTAATAAACGCAAATTTCGAGAAAAGATCGCGGAAAAAAACGCAAATTTCGTGAAAAGGTCGCGGAAAAAACGTAAATTTCGTGAAAAGATCGCAAAAAAAACGTAACTTTCGTGAAAAGATCGTAAAAAAAAAACGCAAATTCACGAAAAGATTGCGGAAAAAACACAAATTTCATCAAAAGATCGCGGAAAAAAACGCACATTTCGTCAAAAGATCGCCTAAAAACGCAAATTTCGTCAAAAAAATCTTGAAAAAATGCAACTATTTTCAAAGAATGGCAAAAAAACCCACAAATTTTGTTAAAATATTAAAAAAAAAACGCAATTTTGTGAAAAGATCGCGGAAAAAACGAAGATTTCGTCAAAAGATCGCAAAAAACGCGGATTTTGCAAAAGGTCACAAAAAAATGTGAATTTTATCAAAAGATCGCGGAAAAAACGCGCAATTCGTGAAAAAAACGCGAAATTCGTGAAAAGATTGCAGAAAAAATGCAAAAATTCGTGAAAAGATCGCGGAGAAAACGCAACTTTCGTGACGAAATCGCGGAAAAAACGCAAATTTCGTGAAAGATCGCGGAAAAACACAAATTTCGAGAAAAGATCGCGTAAAAAACGCAAATTTCGAGAAAAGATCGCGGAAAAAACGCAAATTTCGTGAAAAGATCGCGGAAAAAACATAAATTTCGTGAAAAGATCGCGGAGAAAACGCAACTTTCGCCAAAAAATCGCGTAAAAAACGCAACTTTCGTCAAAAGATCGTAAAAAAAACGCAAATTTCACGAAAAGATTGCGGAAAAACACAAATTTCATCAAAAGATCTTGGTGAGGGAAAAACACAAATTTCATCAAAAGATCTTGGAAAAACGCAAATTTCGTCAAAAATCGCCTAAAAACGCAACAAAAAAGAAAGAAAAAAAACCCCACAAATTTCGTTAAAAGATTTAAAAAAAAAAACGCATTTTTGTGAAAAGATCGCGGAGAAAACGCAACTTTCGTGACAAAATCGCAGAAAAAACGCAAAATTCGTGAAAGATCGCGGAAAAACACAAATTTCGAGAAAAGATCGGGGGAAAAAACGCAACTTTCGTCAAAAGATCGTAAAAAAAAACGCAATTTCACGAAAAGATTGCGGAAAAAACACAAATTTCATCAAAAGATCGCGGAAAAAACGCACATTTCGTCAAAAGATCGCCTAAAAACGCAAATTTTGTCAAAAAAATCTTGAAAAAATGCAACTATTTTCAAAGAATGGCAAAAAAAAACACACAAATTTTGTTAAAATATTTAAAATATAAAAAAAAGAAAAAAACGAGGATTTCGTGAAAAGATCGCGGAAAAAACGAAGATTTCGTCAAAAGATCGCAAAAAACGCGGATTTTGCAAAAGGTCACAAAAAAATGTGAAATTTATCAAAAGATCGCGGAAAAAACGGCAATTCGTGAAAAGATCGCAGAAAACACGCGAAATTCGTGAAAAGATCGCAGAAAAAATGCAAATTTCATCAAAAGGTCGCCTAAAAACGCAAATTTTGTCAAAAAAATCTTGAAAAAATGCAACTATTTTCAAAGAATGGCAAAAAAGAAAAAAAACCACAAATTTCGTTAAAAGATTTTTTTTTCTTTTAACGCATTTTTGTGAAATGATCGCGGAAAAAACACAGATTTCGTCAAAAGATCGCGGGAAAAAACGCGAAATTCGTGAAAAGATCGCAGAAAAAATGCAAAATTCGTGAAAAGATCACGGAGAAAACGCAACTTTCGTGACAAAATCGCAGAAAAAACGCAAAATTTGTGAAAGATCGCGGAAAAACACAAATTTCGAGAAAAGATCGCGGAAAAAAACGCAAATTTCGTGAAAAGATCGCGGAAAAAAACGCAAATTTCGTGAAAAGGTCGCGGAAAAAACGTAAATTTCGTGAAAAGATCGCGTAAAAAACGCAACTTTCGCCAAAAGATCGTAAAAAAAACGCGAATTTCGTGAAAAGATCGCGTAAAAAACGCAACTTTCGTCAAAAGATCGTAAAAAAAAAACGCAAATTTCGTCAAAAGATCGTCTAAAAACGCAAATTTCGTCAAAAAAATCTTGAAAAAATGCAACTAGTTTCAAAGAATGGCAAAAAAAAAAAACCCATAAATTTTGTTAAAATATTAAAAAAAAAAAAAGAAAAAAAAGAAAAAACGCAATTTTGTGAAAAGATCGCGGAAAAAACGCAGATTTCGTCAAAAGATCGCAGAAAACTGCAAATTTTGTCAAAAGATCACGAAAGAACCGTAAATTTTGTCAAACAATCGCAAAACAACCGCGAGTTTCATGAAAAAATGGAAAAACAACCACGAATTTCGTCCAAAGGGGGGCGAAATAACCGCGAATTTCGTCAAAAGGAAGGCAAAATAACAGCAAAACTCGTTAAAAGATCGCGAAATAGCCACAAATTTCGTCAAAAGATCGCTAAAAAACGCAAAATTCGTC
This sequence comes from Maratus speciosus, assembly GCA_963932465.1. Classification (NCBI taxonomy): domain Eukaryota; kingdom Metazoa; phylum Arthropoda; class Arachnida; order Araneae; family Salticidae; genus Maratus; species Maratus speciosus. The sequence continues at coordinate 39,383,388 of OZ010788.1, read as the reverse complement.
TAAAGATCGCTAAAAAACGCAAATTTCGTCAAAGGGCCGCGAAAAAAGCATAGTTAGTGCTGGAGGTGAATTTCTCCCTCTTCCCCCACTCTGCTGTAACCTTTCAGAAAATTTGCTGTGAATTTCAGAATTTTTTTTTTTTTTTTTTTCACTCAGAATCACCCCTGACATATATACTCGCGCATAAGTTGAGAAATATTGGGGGAAAAAAAAAATTCTGTACCTATGGTAATACAGTATTAACCTATAACATACCGTAAAATTTTGGGGAAATTTTCATGTGGATTGGGGGAAATGTTGGGAGTAGAAACATTTTCTGCACCCCTAGTAAATTTTACTAAGCATGTAGTGTTATACTAACGGTTTATGACAAAAAGAATTTTGTAATGTTGTTGCTTTCCAGAGATATAGGAATCCAAACATACTGTCATTTTAATTTTCGTGAAAAATGGGATTCGTGGTCTTGAACTTTGACATTTTCTACAGGATACAGGAAATTTTTTCAGAGCTTCAAAATTGCACATTATTCATTAAATATGATCTATACTTTAACATTTAAAAAAAAAATCAAGCAAAACAAAAAATACAACTATCGCACTTTGTCAGATTTTCAAAATAATGGCTCTTAAGTCTGGTGGCTGTTTAAATGTTTTAGTGGATAACAACTTTTGTAAAACTTTTGTCCCTTTTTAGATCAATATTTTCAGTAGTCTAAAAAGCTGGTAGTGTTTTTGCTTATTTTACTGCTGCTTTAAAAAAAAAAAAAAAAAAAAAAATTGGCAGTTTTAGAACAGAAGTGTCAAGTAACAATATACAGTACTTCTTGAAAGGTGCAGACTCAATTTCTAAAGGTCAAATCATTGCATCAATTTTTTATAAAAGCTTTTTTTTAAAAAAAAAAAAAAACATAATTGCTCATGTAGTGTTCTAACAGAAAAATCAAACATCCTAGAACAAGTATGAGTACTTCAAAGAAATTTTTTTTTGACTAGCCATGGAAAGCATATCGTATTCACGAAATTACATCATTTATTTATTTATTAGTCATAGTAATCAAAGGATTATTTATTAAGATTTTCAAGGCACCAGTGTTTCACTTGCAGAGCATTTTATTCTTACAACATAAGACATAGCTGTTACTAATATTGAAATTTTTTGCATAACTGACTGTAATTATTTAATTTAAATTATTTTAAAATGAAGTTATATTACTTATATATCCAACAATATTTATTTTTGTTTAAACCAAATAAATCGGTTTTTTTTTGTCTTTAAAAAAAAAAAACCTGGTTTTTTGCAGGGTTGCTGGCTTTTAGCCAGGCCAAAAAAAGCCGGCCGGCTTTTTTTGGTTTTAACCACTTAAAAAAAAGCCGGCTTTTATTGAAAAAAGCCAGTTTTTATTTTTTAAAGTTGGTTTACAGTAAATTTGTTTTAAATTTGAATGAATTAATTTTTAATACACTTATAAATATTTTCTATTAAAAAAAATTATAGATTTCTATTAAATTTTATCAAATAAGTCTTTATAACTTCTAGAAGGCAACTGTGAACGCATTATGTCTGAAAAAGAAAATATACATATATAAACATTGAAAAGGATATAAGTTAGGCTCTAAACTGGTGTTTTGAAATTCTATATTATAATATAGTGTTGGCTCTAAGCCGCTTTAGCAGGGCGCAGCACCCGGCAGCCCTTTTTAACACTTCCTATGCACCCCATGGTAATTCAATTGATACCGGAAATTCTAGGGACTCTGAACAAACCAGTTCAAAATATGTTTTATGAACAAGGTACAAGTGTGCCCTTTTCGAAAAAAATGTGCCCTTATTTTATAATAGTGTTCCCTTTTTTAGAACAGCGTTTCCTTTTTGAAAAATGTACCCTTTTTTTGGAATAGTGTTCCCTTTTTGAAAAATTCACGCCCAGCGGTCCTTTTTTTCTAGCGTCAAAACTAATATAGCTCCTATTTAATTAAAACTGTTCTTAACTGCTCTGCTCAACAAGCACAAAATGTTTTGACACATTTAAAAATTCATTTTTTAATGGAAAGATGTAAAATTCGAAAGCCTGACCATGGAAGCGATTTGGAATCGAACTGTGTTTTCCATTTTTTGATCCATCAATTACCTATTGAGTTATAAGTGATTTTGATCATGTGACAAACATGTTTTTTCACCCTTTTCTGAGTGGTTTCTTCTTTCGTGCGGAAATTTGATTCAAAATGCTCACTTTGACACTATTTTCTGAAAAATGTATTGCATTTGCAAAAAAACAGAAAAACAGCACAATTACATAGTTTCTGAACAACAACATCTGCTAGTTTCATGCATTTCTGAACAAAAATAAATTAAAACTTATGTCAGAAAGTTGCCCTTTTGGATTTAAAAGCCTTAATGACAAAATGTAGCACATCAAAATGGAAACATTCTTATGTGTCCATATGGAGAGATTAAGTTATAAATGTTAAAAGAGAAATTAGAAAAGATGTTTCATTTGAGGAGAGTGGTACATAAGTGTATAAAAAAATAGAGCATTTAAAACAAGAAAAAAAAATTCTCCAAATAAAATTTTGAAAAGCTTGTTGCTAAGCATATTCATGCATATCCTATTCATAATGTTTTTAATAGTGAGAAATGGTGGTGTTTTTATTAATATGACTATGTATAATTTCAAATGTTTGCTAGAAATAAAATAAGACTTGTATATTAATAGCTCTTAAAATTAAGTAATAAAACATATAACTAAGTAACCATTGTCCTCTTTAATTTTATAAAGTGGTAAAAATGAAAAAATTGGCAGTTGGTATGGCCCTTTTAAAATTTAGCTGACATTTAGCTCTTAAAATTAAGTAATAAAACATATAACTAAGTAACCATTGTCCTCTTTAATTTTATAAAGCAGTAAAAATGAAAAAATTGGCAGTTGGTATGGCCCTTTTAAAATTTAGCTGACATATTTGCAATTCAGGATACAAACCACAAGCAAAATCATCTAAGTTTTATTCCAGTATTAATGTTCTCATTATTGAGAAATTGGGTTACTTATTAAACTGTAAATCAATTAAATGTCATTAAAACTAATTAAAAACACTTTAAAATGTGTAGTTTATAATTACAATGCTTTATTGTATAAGAGCCAATTATGGCCAAAAAAAGCCAATTATGGCCAAAAAAAGCCGGTTAAAACCAATAAAAGCCACCGGCCTGGCTTTTTTTAATTTTAGCCGGCTTTTTTGCAACCCTGGTTTTTTGCCAATCCTGGTATATATGCATCAGGAGTAAAGAACATGGAAATACCAGAGGTAGTTTCCAATACCTGCATGAATTGCATGATGTTATGTCTGTTCTTCAGTAGGCTGGTCCTGGTCTCAGCTAGAGATGGGTCATCAGGGCTCAGATTGAGAATTCTGCAGTCATACTCTCATAACCGTCACGCATTTTAATCCTTTTTTTGTGCACCTCAATTTGTGTGAGGCCATGTAAGTCTAAGTCTGGTAATAAGTAGTGAATTACTGGTTGAAAATTTCTAAGAACCTTATCGGCCTTACTTCCGTAAAAGGGCGATGACAGGCTGGGAGCTCTCTCCCAAGGCACCTGGCATTGTAACTGCCGGTGAGATACTCATATTCGCAGTAAAACGTGTAGTCACTGGAAGGTGGGAAAAACACATCCTTCTCCCTCAGTGGCTAGGACCTGACCTCCTATCGGGAATCATATGTTTTTCAAAACTTTTTATACAAATTTTGAGATTATAATTTAAATCTTTGTAATTTTATTTATTTAAAGGATCCTGGTGCTGGAATTATTCCTCGTTCACTACATCAGCTCTTTGAAAATTTAAACAATGGAGAAAAGTTAGAGTTTTCTGTTAAGGTGTCTTTTCTTGAATTGTATAATGAAGAATTGTTTGATCTGCTTAGTTCAACTGAAGTATCTAGATTGCGTTTATATGGAGGAGATCCTTCAAATAAGGTTGCATTTTGTTTTCTTTTTATTCTATTTTAATTTAAAAAATAATTTAATTTTTTCTTATTCTCCAATTTTTCTTTATTGGTAAATTAAAAAATTAAATAATATTTAGATACTTAATGATAAATTTAATGATTAAAAGTTGATTTAGTCTTATTTACAAAAATGAGATGTTTACTTCTGTGCCTTTTCTGAATTTGCTCCTTTTCCCTTTTGGACATATTGACTTGTATTTTAATTTATTTGTATCCTTTTTTTGATTTGTTAAATGCATATTTATACATTAAAGTTATCTTACTTTTGAATTCAAGTATTGTCTTTCATATTTAAGAAATATTTTATTTTATGAATAAATGATCCTTTCTTTCCTGAAAATATTCCAATTTGTATTTAAAATTTGCATAACATTTTAAGTTAAAGTTGCCTTTGTTTTGCATATTAAATATTAACTACCGCCCTTGGCGACCAGTTTGGTCTCCCTTAAAATTTATATTTGATAAAACATGCTAAGCATTGTATCATGTTACTTTTATTAATAATTTAATTTACTTGGACTCCCTTAAGTATAATTAATATAATCCATTAAGCTAATATTACTTTTTGTTGCATTAAAATATCTCAATTTGTTGATTTTCTGTAAGCAAGTAAACCCTATTGGTTTACAATGAAAGTCTATGGGAATTTGGTGCAATATTAGAGATATTGGCAAGTTGGCGTCACTTTAGGTGACTAATTTTGGTTGCCAAATTGGTGACAAACTTGGTGGCATTTGATGACAGAACACGGTTCTCCCTATGGTAACCTCCTTTATAGGTATGGAGATGCATTAAATGCTGTTCAATAACCAATGAGATCCGTTTCATTTGGGTGTTGCTATTAAGGGGATTCTTCACTCACTTGAAAATACCCGCTCTGTAATGTTAAACCTATGGGGAGGTTTTTTTTAAATTTCTCGTTTTAATTTGAATATTTTTAAGCAATTTTTTTTGCATAGGATAGTTGAGCTCAATCTTTAATATGACTCTTTTTTACTTTTTCGATTTTGTTTGCAGATTTTTTTTTTAAAAGGTACTTTCAGTTTCGAAACCAGCTATCTTATGCAAACAAAAATCGTTTAAAAATACTCAAATTGAAACGAGAAATTCGAAAATAACCTGCCCATAGGATTAACATTACGGAGTGTGTGTTTTCAAGTGAGTGAAGAATCCCCTTAAACAATTAACAAATAATCGCGATTTCTGTGCCATGTATGGTAGCAAAATCTATTTATATAAAGTCCAAGTCTCTGTGTGTCCCTCATAATTCCGGTAGGACCGCCTCATTGTAATGAGTAATTGTTGAAAATTACTAATGCAGAGTTATCACAGTAGCGCCAAATTTGACGAAAGGTCGCCAAATTTGACAAGAAAAATAAGTTGTCATATATGAAGCCAAATTGGCAATAGCAAGCTAATTTGGCAAAATTCCCATTTAAAACCATTAATATTTCATAATCGAGGTCACCGCAATTTAATTTAAACTCTGGTGTTTTAAGAATTCTTTTCAAAATCTATGGGTGAGAATTTAAAGTGTAATATAAAAAAATGTACGTCTTTACATCTTCAGCCCGATGTTACTAATAACATAACAGCCACTAGACGGCACTGTACTGTTTGAGTTCCTAAGTGTCTGATTTTAATGTGCTTTAGGTACTTTTCCTGTATAAGGGCCTTGGCAAGATAGAGAAAATGAAATTTGGAAACATATTTTCTAGCAACTTATTCACTGTTTCATAGACACAAGTAATTTTTTAATATTTATACAATTTATTTAATATAAAGAAGCCATTTAACTATTTTTGTATACAAACTGAAGTAAATTGTATATATATATATATATATATATATATAACAATTATATAGGTTTAAATAAAATGTTTATAGATTATATAAATAAACTTAAAGATTCATTAATTTTGTTTTCATAGCTGTTTATATCATTTGGCAAAAAATCTCACTTCTGAAACACAAAATATGACAAACTTTAAAAAAGTACGCCAAGACCCCTATACTAGAAAAGTACCGTGCTTTATATTGTCAGATACAAAAGTTAAATTCTCGGTAATTTTCCACTTTAGGCACCTTGCTGAAGAAGGAAAATCGGCAACATATTTTCTGGCAATCTTTTTGCGGTTTCATTTCATATACACACACATTTTTTTTTCAATATTTATATAATTTATTTATTATAAAGAAGCCATATATCTAATTTTATAATATAGACATAACCTGTAATCCGCAAAAAGCCTCAAATCCGCACGACATTTGGAACCATGCTGTGCAGATTAGTGGTCTTCAACTGTATTACAGTATTTTATAAATGAGTTTCGTTTTTAAAATCTGTTATTTTCATCTATCACCGTGGAAGAAGCGAGAAAAAATCATATTCTTGCACAGGTGTTGTATATATCTTTATTTCTCATATTATGTCATTTTTGACGGGCTATCTTTCTAGTATATATATAGATAGTCATCCTGTCAAATCATTATAACCAAAAATTGTAAATTTGACCAGACACTTTTTAATTTGTTTTCATTTTTTTTTCCTCCCTTTGCATGTTAAAATTTTGATTAAAGTCTAATTTTAGTACAAACTACATAATTTTTATTTTAAATTCTCTGAATATAAAAGAACATTCTGGTGATTATGATATTTTTGCTGCTTTTCTAAGTTATCGAACACTTTCCACAGAGTTTTCATAACTGACAAAATGTTAATATTTTTTTAAATTAATATATTTGTTATGTCATGTTTGTTTAAAATGTAAATTAAAATTAACTTTATTAAATTCTGTTTGATATGACATACCTTTTATTTTTACCATCCCCAAGTCTGTGTTAAAATACGACCGAACGCCACTGCTTCACATGCTTTCTGTCAGTAAATACGCGATTCAGTCACACCGTAACTGCTGTGATCTTGAATCACCGTTACTCGCTGTTCTCGGCTTGCGCGATGTTTCCTGCATTCTAATTGGTCGATGTTTGACGTCATTGTTCGTGAGTCACTGGCGTTCTGGGTATGTATTTCTTTTCATGTAATGGCAACGGCTTTATGCAGATTTCCACAACAAGCTGGTGTATTTAATGAGATGTAGTTGCATCTCTCTCTCTACTCTTGTCTTGCTTTTTACTTTGCTTGCTTGTGAGCAGCATCTGTTTAGATTTTTCGCCATGTAATTAAGGCGTCATAGCTTTTGCTACGTATGTCTGAAGTGTGCTGGCAGTTCTTTTTATTACAAACAGATGTTATTTATATTTTTAAGTTACTTTAAGTTTAGTTCAGCGAAGCTATGCTGAGAAAAATTTTTTCATATGTGTAAATAATGTTCGCTCATCCATATAATAAAAGCCGAAGTCATGTGACTGTCATCAATAGTTCCGGGCTGATCGCTTCACTTTTTATATGCCAAGCAACCATTTAGCTACTATTAATTGAGCTGGACGTGGATGATTAAATCGCCTAATAGGGTTCCTTCGCCATCATTTCATTTAAAATACATATCTTTCATTTACCTCATTTAAAATGCAATAAATAAATATAAATAAATAGATATTTTCCAGTATAGGTTCTTGGCGAGAAAAAAAAAAATGGCATCGAATTTTCTGGCAATCAATATCCTATTTCATATACATAAGCAATTTTTTCCAAATGTATACAATTGACTTAATCTAAAGAAGCCAAGTAATTTATATGTAAACAAATATTGTACATATATGTGTAAATAAAATGTTTATATGCAAATAAATACATATAAATAAAAATAGAAGTTCATCAGGTTTGTTTTCATAGCTATTTATACATTTTATCAACGTATTTCACGTTCTGAAGCCCGAATTGCGCCAAGCTTAAAGAAAATTGCCAAGGCTCCTGTAATGGAAAAGTACCTAAATAAACAATTAATCGTAATAATAATAACATAAACTAAAATATTTCATTTCAACACCAAAGTATTGTTTCTAATTTACATTCAAATAAATATGTATTCCAAGATTTGATTTCAATTGAAATTAGGTTGTCAGCTTTCTATTTCACTTCATAGTGTAAACAAACACAAGAGATTCATTCATCATATAAATGGTAGAAAATATTAGACCATGGAGGTAATCATTCGCAAAGCAGGTTCTTCAACAATGAATTGACAATATTCTTATGACATCATAGTAGGTAAATTGGCGACGCTAACGTTTCTTAACGACTTGCATTCACAAGGGTTTTATTTTGCTATTTCTCTTAGTTACGTTAGTATATTGTCATATTTATGAACTCAGAAATCAAATCTATAAAAAAAAAAAGTATATATATTCATTATTTTGTTATTAAGTAATTTAAAAAAATTATAAATGCATGATTTGCAAAATTTAAATAAATTTATTAATATTAAAAAATAACATTGAAGTAACAGCATGTTTAAGAAGAATAAGTTTAATTTAGATAATTTATGAACAAATCTCAGTTTAAACACTTGAAGTTTCACTCATTTTTACAGCTACGGAAATTATGAGGTATTTGTCAAAAAAGACGAAATACGCATAACAACAAAAATGTATGAAATGTTATTAAGTTCGCAAAGAATTCTTGATTTTTCTATCAGAATCTTTGGACTTGGAGAAGGATTGAGCAAGTCAATTAGTTTCAGAATGAAAGTAAGATGATGCAATGCTTAGCATACATTTAAGGGAGACCAAACTGGTCGCCAGAGGCGGCTAGTCATTAAATAGTTAGTTTACTTCAACTGTGTTTAATTTACTGAAGTGTTCCACTTGCATGCATTTCCATACAATCCAGATTTCACTGTGCATTATCTGCTGAGTTTTATTTATATTAGTAAAAGAATCCAACAATATTTAATTTATCTTTGATTTTTCTTATGAGACTAAAATTTTTAAATAGAATCTTATATTTAGCACAAGCTACACACTATAGGTGCAGATTCCCAAAATTTTTAAGGAGCCAGTAACTCCTAAAACCAAATAATCCAATAGCCACATTGTGAAAGAAATGCATAAAAGCAATGGCGTTTAAATGGGGTGGAAATTTGTGAACTCAACGTGAAAAATAAACATGTACCAAAAAAAAAAAAAAAAAACTAATTGCATCAAATGTGTATATTTCATTTAATCACACAATTCTTTTAATTTGGATATAAATTAAGTTTAATATAAATCTTAAGCTATGTACAGTGAGAAGATAAAGTTCGGCAAGATAGAGGTTAAAAAATATATCGATAAGAATAATCTAAGCAATCATGGTAGCGAGGAATATTAGGAACACAATATTTCGCGTTTTCATTTTGTCACACAAGAGTACATATTAAAAAAAATTGTGAATGTGTGAGATTATTTTGCACTATAAAAATCAAAATGCAATTCAAACAAAGGCAAATTTTGTCAAAGGTTCTCACCGTTTAAGCTAACTGGGCTGACAACCGGTGAGCATATTTCGCTCAGATAATCTTATTGCTAATAATAATAAATAATAGTTCATCTGATTATAACTTTTGTTTATTTTCTTCTTTGCATGATATGCATAACTTAGAAAAATTTTAGCTAATCATTAATACTTATTTTAGGGTTCTCTTACTATACAAGGACTACAAGAAATGGTTGTTAATAGCAAAGATGAAGTATATTCTATACTTGAAAGAGGAACAGCTCGACGTCAAACAGCTGCAACAATGCTTAATGCTACATCTAGTCGAAGTCACACAGTTTTTTCTGTTACAGTTCATCTTAAAGAAAACACAGTTGACGGAGAAGAACTACTGAAGACTGGAAAACTAAATCTTGTATGTAAATAAATAGTAACATACATATATGAAAGGATAAGAAAAGAAAATCTTTTTTTAATTAAAAATTTAAATTTCTAGTTTCCCACTTCTTTCAGTTATGTACATCCTCAATTCTGTATGATTTTTTATTTTCAAACGTAAATCTATCCAAACGAAATTGGAGTTTGGGCCCCATTGCCTTTGGCAGCATATTGGTGTGCTGTGCATGCTCCAGATTGTATTGATTTTATATTTTTAAATGGAAGACCAGCCTAGTCTGTGCCTTGTACGCAAAATTAATGTTGAATGAATTTACGTATTTAAGTGAAAATCTTTCCAGATTTACCTAGTAATGGAGGGCCTTTGGTGTAAGATGTCAACGATTTTAATGAGATCATTTAAATTGATGATTAAATCGAGATTTTAATCAACTGATTTAAAAAAAAAATTCATTGATTTAAATAATAAATTTTCTAAATGTTTAAAATGAAATAAAAAGTATTATAATCTATGATGAATATAATTTAGAAAGTTTTTATAGATATTTTGCATTACGAATAATAAAAAAAAAAAGGCTTTAAATAATTGTTTCTAAACTTAATTGCTTAGTTTAATAAAAAATTAAGTACAGTAAGTTTGTAATAAGCAAGCATAGGATGTATTTTAACTTTTCATATAAACGAGGAATGTAATCAACTGCCATAAATTTAACTTCTTTTTTACTAATACACTCTATTTTAGCTGGTTCTGCGTGCTTAAACTTATAAATCAATTTTTCAATAAATTTAGTGGAAAAACCATTACTATTAGCAATTGACTTAATTTTATCCAGTTCTTCTTGCAGAAAGGATCCTAAGGAAATATAGTATAACGTTAATAGCTAGAGATAACACCAAATTAATTAATCTTGTGCAAAAAAGAGTTGATCCTATTAGTATGAAAAATAAGTCAGGAGTTTATATCATCCCATACAGAAGTAAAGAAACAAATAAAATATTAAATTTACATTGGTATGACCACAAAGAAATTTCCAAACAAGAGTTAAAGAGCATATGCAGGATATTAATAAAAATAGACCAGCTACCGCCCTCTCAAGGCTGTTTCAAACTAAAGATATTGACATCCTTTTCAATAGAGCGAGAGTCATTATGCAGGCTTCCGATTTTATAAGTTGTGCTATTTTAGAGTCGTTGGAAATTTTAACGCAAGCTGAAAGTTGTTGTAATAACGTATTATCATACCAAATTCCGCGTATCTGGTTTAATTTACTTCATATTACTGGAGAGTTCGGTCTCTCGGAGGATTGAGCTTTCTCTACCTTCCCCCTCCTTCAGTTTAATGCATACGACCACCTGCGGGCTTCCTGAAGAGAGTTTCCAATCAATGTGTAGCAGTGAACATCGAGTGTCAAGTGTTTTTATCAGTCAAAAGCGCTTGGAGTAGCATTTTATCATTTTAATATCTAGTGTTTTTAATTTTTAAAACATTTGTATATATTTTATCACACCTATGTAGTAATGGGTTTAAATAAAGCATTTTAAATGTTTCCATGTTCTTATATAATAAACAAAGGTGAATCTGGCTAGTCTAATATATAAAAATGAAAGTTTGTCTGTAATTCTATAAAAATCCGCAGTTTGGAAGCCAGAATTGTGAAATGTTACATACATGTGTATTAAAAGACGGCCGAGGCAACTAAAGTAATCTAGAATCGAAATAATTTTTAATTAATAAAAACCCACCAATTTAACAAAAATTTCCTATCAAATTCAAACATTTTTTGTTATAGCAGTTGCCAAAAATCCGCGATAAAACTCATACCACAACAATTACTATTGCAAGATTTCCGCGTGAAAAATGAAAATGAAAATGAAATAAATAGTTTGACGAATTTTTAAAAAGGTGAATATTACGTCATAACTTTTCTATTGCCAGATTTCCATGTGAAAAATGAAAATGAAATAAATAGTTTGACAAATTTTTAAAAAAGTGAATATTATAACTTTTCTATTGTGAGATATCCAGTTGAAAAATGAAAATGAAATAAATAGTTTGACAAATTTAAAAAAAGTGAATATTACATCACATTGGAAATATAATGGACATCAGCAGGTGAATATATAGCGTCATGAGTTTGAAAAAACATATTGAAACATAATGAAAAAACGTATTGAAACATGATAAAAACACGATTATGGAAATATTGACATATTTTAACATTTTGAGGTTCTCTGAATTTGTTTTCGCCATTTTTAAATCTATTCCATATATATATGTGTGCTCGAAGAAGTTATCGTTAGATATGGTCTGCCCAGACGAATAAGTGGTAATGGACCCCAATTTGTTAGTAGTATGATACAACAACTTTGTTTTCTTTTAGGTATCAAACTAAACCCAAATCCCATATATCATCCTCAGGCTAATCCTGTGGAAAGAAAAAGAGATCTGAAGCCGAAATTGGCTATATTAGGAATGACCATTGCTCATGGAAAGAGAAACTTCCAACGATACGTTTTGCAATGAATACTGCTAAGTGCGACACCGCTGGAGAAACAGCAGCATGCTTACAATTTGGAAGATAATTAAAAATGACGGATGATGTTTACACCATGCCTCAAGAAATTCAAAGAAATTAAGGACAAAGTTGAAGCTAAGTAAGATCAAAGAAAGAAATACGCTGACCGTAAAAATAAACCGAGACATTGTTTTCTTCCAGGAGACAAGGTTTGAGTTGACTTACATCCAGTAAGTAAAGCCTCTAGCAATAAAACTTCCAAGTTCATGCCTAAACGTGATAGACCATACATTATTTTAACTCAAAAGTCACCCAACACATTTCTGATAGCAAGCATGGGCAATCCAAATTAACTGCTTGCTACATGTCATACTTCAGCTTTGAAACTATGTAATGACTCTGATATTGTGCCTGTTGCACCCATTAGGAAACGCGGCAGACCACCTAAAAAAGTTACTGGTTCCTCGCCGGGACATCCACGGAACCAGAAGGAGAGGTTGTAATAAAATGACTGCTCCTTATTTTTATAACATATAGATGGCACTGTTGCTACTTTCGGCAAAATATCCTGAGATATTTTGCCAAACATGAAGTGAAGGGAATTAAAGTAATTATGATTGCGTGAGCCTTTCGGTGTGTGTTCGGAATGTGTCTCATCTAGAGAAGTTTTAATGTGTTATAGCCGGATTTATGTATCTTCTATTTATATTGTGCACTTTAGCGAAGTTGCATATAATTTGTGTGTTGTCCTTATTAAAAATTTGACTGATTAATCTGAGTAAAGTGTTTGACATGACAAACATCGACACTCTAGTCAAAGAGTTTTTAAGATAAAGGTGTGTTTGAAAACCTCGACTCGGTTATCACTCTTGTAATCCTGCACATTTTTAACAACTCTTCCCTGTTTTCAAGTTAGAGAATAACTCTCTTTGTGACTTTGATAAAATTCTATGCTTTTATTTAATATTTTATGCTGATTTAATTGGGGTTTTAATTCATTTCTGTGGCAATAAGACTTTTTCAAAATTTTATGATTCGTCTTGTTACAGGAGATGTTCAGATGTAAGTACACCAAATTTTAAGTCTCCAATATATACAGTCGTAGAATACGAACACTATGAAGAACAGACAGACAGAGGAGTGAAACATATATATATAGTGTTTCATCAGATAAACAAAATCCCAAAAATTGCAAAAGTGAGGCCAAAAAAAAAAAAGAAATTTCAAAGGGTTAATATTTGTATTTTTCAAAACTGATTGTAGATTTCGAAATGGTAATGAATGTAGGTATTACCTGGTATTTTTAGTTTTTCCGTAGCTTGATCAGAACAGCTGATACAGATTTTTATAAATTTTGAAATGGCGTACAGGAAATAGATTTTTTCAAATGTAGTTAATATAAATATTTTTTTTAAACCATAGGCGACGTTCAAAAGAGCAAAATGCAGTCTTTAATTTGGTATAATCAGTTTTTCCATATTTGTTTTATTTCGTCAAATCTGAGGTTCGTATAAAATAGACAAATTAAAAAAATGATTGAACAGTGCACACCAAAATCTAGTCAAGTATATGCCTACAAAATATGGTTAAATTGTTATACATAGTTTTTGATATTATAAAACTTTTTAAACTGAACTTTTTTGACCAATTTCAACATTAAATAGTGCTTAAATTAATTCTTCATTTTAAAATCTGTAATGCAGTGTGTTTATCATACATTTCTCTATAAAACTACCAGTTTTTATATACAATAGTTTTTTTTTTATTATGAGCCAAGAAAGTGAATAGATCCCAAAAATTTAATTATGGCAGCAGCATTAGTCTCTCTATTCTAAAAAAAAGTAACTACCGCTGTCACCGCAGCCGGTTTTGAATTTTTTGTGACCGGAGGTCTGTCTTCGTTAATATTAAAAAAACTGTTACATACAAAAATATGAAAATCGGTAGTATTATAGAAAAATGCTTGATAAACACGCTGATGTAGACAGTTTTCAAATCGAAGAATTATTTTAAGAGATGCCAAAGTTGGACAAAATTGTTCCATTAAAAAAGTTTTATAGGAGCAAGAACTGTACATAGGAATTTAATCATTTTTAGATCATTTTATGCGTCAGAATTTCCCGGTGTGCAGATTGCAGTTAGTTTTTTAATTTGAATAATTTTTCGAGGTTTTATTTCTATTTTAAATTCAAATTGTCAGCATTTCGAGAGATATTTTTTACAAATTTTAGAAAATTGTATTAATTTAAACTGTTGCCAGCTGTATAAACAGCGCAAACAGTAATGTTTGCTTCAAATTAAAAATTTATTTTACACGTGACTATTATAAACAAAAAATATAAAAAGCAGGAACTCATTGAAAATTATGTCATAAAAACTATAGTTACACGTGAATTTTAAATGAGAAAGAATATTGTAAAATAATAAATTCAGTAACATGCATTAGAAGTCCTGAATAGGAGAATTTACGAAATATTACACTAATTACGTAAAATGAACAAAAAATAATATTGCAAAACAGTTTTAATTTAAAAATTGCGCGAGACATTTACTTGACATTTTAAGATGATCATAATATTTCATTTCTAACAAAAATATTTTGACATGAATATTAAAAAGAGAAAGAAAAGTTTGGTGAAAATTACGTCAGATTATAATTGTCAGATTCAAATTGTCAGATTCAAATTATAATTCAATCTTCCGAAATCTTTTTAAAGGCGATCAAATTAGCGTGCTGTTAGAGTCTGCGGTGTCTGAACGAGAGTTGACGAGCGTAGCTCGTAAGGGGGCAGGGCCCCCTAGTTACTTTAAAAAAAAAAAAATAGTGGTAAACTTAATTTACTTTATTTAGGTTGATCTTGCTGGCAGTGAAAACGTCGGACGTTCAGGTGCTGTCGATAAAAGGGCAAGAGAAGCTGGTAAGCATATTAGATACAATAAACTCTACTGTTATGCACATATTTTAAAATTTATGTGTCAGAATTCAAATAATTTTTTCATCAATATGAAAAACAATTTATTCAGTATTTTTTGTGAGTTTAATATTTTATTATAAAATTAGTGCATTGTTTTTAATTTCAGGTAATATTAATCAAAGTCTTTTAACATTGGGAAGAGTAATCACAGCTCTTATTGAAAAACAACCGCATGTGCCGTACAGGTAAATTATTTTTAATTACTGATAATTTAAAAAAGCAAATTGCTATTTAACTAATTATTGCAACTTGCAAGGTTTACAATGTTAAATCTTTATCCATTTATATCATGAACGACATTCTTTGTGCTGAATTTGTTATTAAATTTAAAACAAAAAGAGAAATAAATCTGCCATATTTTTTGTGCATATTTATTTTATTTAGAATTTTACCTTTTTATCATAATTTTAAAGGAATGATAAATTTCATCACAGAATTTGGTATTAGTTTTATTTTAATAAATTTATCTTGTTTGCTATATAACTTCCCATATTTTCAAAGTGCAGAGACAAACATGATTGGGATGTGTAAGATTGAAATATAGTGTTTCTATAAATTTCTTCATTTGGGACTAATTTAAATATCTTTCTTGTATTTTTCATTGCAAATCATCTCTTAATCAACAGTTAATTTGAAGCTTATGCAGCAGCTTTAAATAATATGGAGTATATATAATATATACCTTATCATGTGTGGCACAGAGATCACTTTGTTAATTGTTTAATGGCAATGCCCGAATGAAACGCATCTCATTTGTTATTGTCTAAAAGTCCTTTGGCAGGATTTAGGCAGAGGTAAATCGTGTTTATTTACTTTTCACTCTTCGCTGCAATTATGGAACTTCAAAATATCGTTAGAAATGCCCATAAAAGATCTTGGCAAATGCTTGAAAGTGAAGAAGAAGCTGAATTAAGAAGAGAAAATCGAAATAGATTGGATCGAGAACGCCGTCAAACACAGAGCATAAGCGATCAATAACCGTTTTATAAAATGCATCACATTAGCATTTTACAAATTTTAATTTGCCGCATATCAAGCCTTGGTCTTATACTGATATGCCATTTAGGTTCAACTTTCCTGAAATTTTCATTTTTTAAAAGTAAGTGTAATAATTTTCTTGGGCGTTTCTTTTTTGACACAGGTGTCATATACACACCATTTTGGCACGATTTTTTTCTGACGCCAATGTCATATATGCACTGGGGTACTTTGTCCAATCTGGGTCCCGGACCCAGTCTAAAAGGGTTTTAAAATTGAAACAGAGTAGTGGAAGTGCAATAGTTAAATAATGATGGCATTGGCGATATAGTGACCTATAGTGTAGAGGGTATATAGACAACAGTAAAGAAACAGTTTTAACTTGTATGAATTACTGAATGTTTATTTAAACAATAAATGAAAATATGATTTACAGACATAGTTAAAACCAAGGCTGCAGAGTCGGTGGGAAAATGGACGACTCTGGGAATTTTAACAAATTAAACGTAAAACAAAGTTTAATAATAATTAAACAACAAGTAGTTTAGGCTAGCAAGACCTTTCGGCTGCAATAAACATTGATGTTCATTTTCATATATTAAATACAGCTTGTATATACACAGTAAGGACAGTTCACTATTAAATGAGAAAATAAGACTCACGTGTGTTAGGATCTTGTAGCATTACGATATACAATTCCATGAGAGATGACACATTTGGAAATAACTTTTATAATAGAATGGAGAAGAAAAAGCTTTACTTGAAATAGCATTAGGAAAAACAATGAAAAAGTTGACACTCGCGACATGACATCATTTTTCCGAAAAACAAAGTTAAAAAATTCCACAGATCACCCAGAAAAGAACTTGTCAAAATGTGGCGTTGTCATTTCAAAAAATATAGTTGTCAAACAAAACTTTTTGCCACTTCTGTAAATTCAAATGCAAAATATTTCATCAGCTCAGAATAAAAGTTATCAATAGAAATATCGTAATATGTTTTCCACAACTACTGTTTCTGAATAAAACTTTAGTTAAAATGAAAATATCTATTTATAATAATCTACCTACGAATCTCTAAAAACCAACAACTTTATTTATGTAAATCAAACAACAACATCTCTTAAACAATAGTTGACTTTAGAACCAACAACTTTCGTGTCTCAAAAAACATCTTTCATAAATTGCTTATCGCTAATGTACAGTCGTTAAACAACTTCAACAGAAAATATTATATTATAAGCTATTAGCCATTAAATTCCAACTCCTTTCTCAGTTGTCTCACTGATACTTCACAGAAACTTCCGAGAGACTTCAAGCAACTTCAGCAGACTTGAAACAACATCACTACTTTTTAAATACCTGCGTACACCATCAAAAGTCAAATGCAACAACACTCTTTTTCCGAATACGATCTCAATCACAATCTTCCAAGTTGAGTAGGTATGCTCCTGCCTCAAGGCAAAATGCTCAGAGAAGATCCAGCGATCCAAGTACGCGATCTGTGAATGGAGGAAAAGAGTGACGTATGGTTTTCAACAAACTCATGATGAAACGATACTGGATGTAAACAGATGATGTAATCGGCGATGGTGATGTTTAAATGGAACAGAATAAAGATGGAGTGGATAAAATTAAGAGGACGAGGGACCTAGGAAACCTTAAAAATCAATTTAGTATTTTTTGTAAATTTCTCTTTAAATATTATTCAAGGGCACATTATATGCATTATGGCATGCATTTATCACAAAAAAAAAAAAAAAAAAAAAGGAATTTTATGCATTGTCTTAGAAATCTTCGAAATGCCCCCTGTGCGTTCCATATCAATGAAAATCCTCAATATTTTTTATAAAAGTTTGGTTTATATATATAAATAAAACTGTGCATCGAATTTTATATATCTACCCTATATATATAAAATCCTAATGAAACGAATTTATGAAAAGGGTATATGAATCGACTGATTAAACAGCTGATTATGTTTCACAGCAATTTCTCCTAAAATATGGAATACTTTGCGATGAAATTAACACCAAAAATCAATATTGATCCGCATATTTCAAAACCGGTATTAGAATTTTTAAATTTGAATTAGTTTTCGAAATATTAATTTTTTTTTACTTTTATATACATTTTTTCTAATGATGGCAACTCAAATTTTAATAAAATAGATATTTTTTTTTCATAGTTCAGAAAAGGTTGACATGTAACCCGGCTATTGTTGTTTATTTGATAATAAATGTTTATTTACTTTTATTTCTTTTTATAAATTATATAAATTATTTTGTTCTATGATTATTAATTATTTTTTTGATATTTCCTTTAGAAAATAATAGAAAATAATTAAGAAATATGCTACTACCTAGTTATTCCGTCGACCAATTTCGCCAAATTATATAAATCGCAGAAACACTCGCCAAATTATATAAATTGACATAATTTTTATTTTAAATAACGAAAGAACAAATAAATTAGTATAACATTAATAAATTTACAAATAAAACATCGAAATAAAAATCACTTGATGACGTGAACACGTGTAACTTGCTTAAAGTCAAGTGAATGTGACATTTATGATCAACCATTATTGACATTTAATCTTATAGTTTGGCGATAGAATTTTGGTCGACGGGATATCTAAGGAATACCAAAAATGCATATGTAACTGGTATTTGAAAATGAGCTTTTCGCCAAATTTTCGTAAAAAAATAAAAATCACATCAAACCTGCAGTGCGTATCTGGCCTAATATTACAGCTCAAAAAAAAAAAAAAAAAAAAAAAAAAAGCTAACTGGCGAGTTGAAAAAAAAAAAGCTATTAGCGAGATTTGCATCCGGCTAGCGTAACAGTACCTAGATTTCTTTGCGACCATGGCAACTTTTATGTAGTTTTATTCGGGAAATAAAAATTTGATTTTTTAATCAAAATGGAAAACTTACAGTTCCATATTGGCACGATTTTTTTTTAACGCCAATGTGATATATGGAATGGGCACATAACTGGCACGAAAGTATCTTTTTTTTGCTTGATATGGTAAGCCGGATGTTGCTGTTTATGCTGTTGATGCATTCCCCAAATTGGCATCGTTAAAAAATCGTGCCAATATGGGACGTATATTAGGGTGGCCCTTAGCAATAGGCAATTTTCTGAAAGTAAAAATTTTCCTGCTCCCACCCACTAAACCTGTTCCAATCAACAAAAAAAAAGGTGTGTGCAAAATTTTAGCTCAATCAGACAACTTTAAGGTGACCCTCAAATGTCTTTAAGTTTGTAGTATAGTCTATGCAACGAGTAATTCCGTTCCAAAACAGTATATTCGTACCTATCTTGACCATTTTCTTTCTTCTAAAAGAAATTCATGTGGACACATCCAGGTAACCCCAGCTATTGTTTAAAAACGTTCTAAATCAAATTTATCAAAATTTAATTTGAAAAATTCCAAAAATATCGTGAAAAAGTTAGAAAATATTACGATCTTTTAATAAAGTTCACAACCTCGATAAGATAGACGCATTTTTATTTCCAACAATAATTGCTATAGCATCACAAACATAATATGAACGGTGTTCACACTAAACATTGTGAATACTCTTCAGTGTTCTGCGAAGGCATCACCAGGCACTTCATTGTTACTAGTCATGTAAACCTTTTTATGGAGTTTAGTCCAAATTTATCTAAATCTTTTGAAAAATGCCATGTCTGGACCAAAAGTTGCTCGCATCAGTGAGTCGAAAAAACACCTCAAAACTAACTCATAAATGTGATGAGGCAAGGGAAGTAAAACAGGTCGCGATTGAACACTTTTTCTAAATGTGTACAGGCACCCTTTACTTTACCTGCGTTGCTTGCTCTCGTATCACAGGAAAGTGCTTGAATTTTGTCAGTAATGTCCAATTTCTCTACTGTTTCTTAAACAGCCATGGCTTGCTCTTCTCATGGAGATGTTGAGATTTCAGGGTCTCTCAACAGCTGCTCCTTACCATAAAAAATGCTAATATTGCCAAGCTATCAACTTTTTGAACGCCTGTGAGAAATGAGAAGAGTTTTCCATACCAGTCCAACACCAATTCTTGACAGTCATTTATGACCAATTTTTCTGTATTTATGTGTTTCTCGCCGCTCTAAATTGTTTTCTAATTTGTTTAAAAAAAGTGTGATTTATTATCAGGTTTTCAGTATCATCCCCGAAAGTATCTGCACCAGCGCCATTAATATGTCAACCGTATTTGTGTCAGTGATTTTGCACTTATGAAAAACTTCAGAAATACGGGTAGTAAAAAATTGAAATGTACCTCGAGTGGATGAAAGTGTTCTTGTTGTTGGTATTTCTTATGTTTTCTAATCAACGACAGAAGAATTTTTACTGTCGTTATCACAATCACTGCTTTGGCTGCTTAAGCTGAATCATCAATTACTGATGAAACAAACTTATATAAGTATATATATATTTCCATTTCTTCATAAGTCTTTTTTTCCTTGGCAGTTTCCATTGAAGTGCGCTTAAGTGCTGGTTCTTCCTTGTGTTTTAGTGTTTGATCTACACCAAACATGGTGCCCGATCTTCATTTTTGGCGTTGAAGCATTAAGAATTTCTTATTCACATCAATTTTCACCTTTCACAAAGAATCTGAATGAACTGTGTCAAAGAGATCGTCTGTCATTTCCACAAAAAGTTATATTTTCTTCTTCCTTGTTTTTAGCTCGAGTTAAAATTTTCTGTAAAACTTTCCATTCGTCATGGAGTTTGAGAAGCTAATCAATGCATTGGTCAGTTTTTCTAGCAAGAATTCATGTTTTTTGCCAAAAATGGAAACCTCTTGAATCACCAGTATTACACTTTCTTTCGTTGTAAGGTTTACAACCCTTACATTGTAGAATCAAATGCTTAAATCTTGTCGATTCGATGGTAGTTTGGTTGCGATGATTGGATTGGAAATGTAACGAACAAGAGTGACTAAAAATCTTTTCTTAACTTGTGTGATGAACTAACGAAAGGAGTTGATGCAATTTCACGGTTCTAGAAGAAAAAACACATTACAGCGATACTAACAGTTCTGAAAAAACTAAATGGTGAATCTGTCATCAAAGTCTTAAAATTTGGCCACAAAATAAGTGTACAAAGCAAATAACATTGCAAAAACGAAGAGGTTACAAAAACATGGTTTTATTTATTTATTTATTTATTGAACAACAAACATACGACTTGTGTGCTTGACATGAGAGCCCGCTTATAAGTCGGAGACAAGATAGCACAAGGAAATATTACAACACAAGAGAAATACACCCTGGGAGTTCCACACAAAGAGTGTGTGCAATGGAACCAGCGGGAATCGAACCCACAATCTCTTACGCTCGCAAGCGATTAGCAGACCGATGCTTTGACCGTTCAGCTCCCCCCCCCCCCCCCAAAACACAAAAAAAAAAAAAATCATGGTTTTCCAGCATTGGCAGGGATACCAAAACAACACAGAAACACTCAGGTCATAATGCCACAGTAAAATGAACAAGTATCTAGAAGTTTTTACAAATAAGATTATTTTTATTTACAATCACGGAGGGCAGCGAAGAAGGATAATGAGTGCAGGTGTTTCCGTATACCTGCGCTTTGCCCCCAATTTCTCAAATTTATTTCTCCATTATATTTATACTAAATTATCATTTTAATATTAATTTATTTTCAAGAGAAAATTTTATACGAGATAAAAACATTTTACCTGAAAAAGTGGTTTTTTGGGCAAAAATTTCGAAATTTTAAGGTCAATGAGGGTCGCCTTGAAGTTGTCCGATTGAGCTCAAATTTTGCATACATTGTTTTTATGTTAATTGGAACAAAATTGGAGGGTGGGAGCTAAACTTTTAAAAAGTTGAAAAATAAGGGCCACCCTAACGTATATGACATCTTTGCCAAACTTTCATATGAATGGAGAAGGGATCAGACCGTATTTGTTTATGGCAGTTGATGACTTGAACTATTATAATATAGATGAAATGATAGCGATAGAATAATATTTGGTGACTTATCACCTGTGCCTGGCTAACATTAAAGTACCGAAATGGCACCTAGAATATAAAAAGCGAAGTGGTCCGCCTGGAACTGTTGATGATAGTCACATCACTTAGGCTATTGTTATAGAGATTGTTTTAAAATACTGGGAGACAAAGACTCAATATACTTAATTTATTTTATTTTAGCTTCTTTTCAAATGTTTAACTGATCCTCTTTAATCAAAAACGAAAACAACCATTATATGTGTCAAAAACTGTTGTAAGTTTTCGTAAAAACTCAAACAAATATTACTTCACCCTTTCTTATCATATAAATAAAAACAGACATTTATTTTACTTAAATAGGTGTCACAAATAAAAATTAAAATATGTTGACATGTTTCGGTTCAATAGTAAAAACCGTATTCATAACACACACATAATCAATAGAAATGAATGACACTGGGTACCAAAAATAATCTAAAAAACCAAAAAAAAATTTAAAATGCAAACACTGCACCCTCTATGATCTGAAATAGCGTACGCTACTGCGGCTCCCTCTACCAGACTCACTTTTTAAGTATTTATTAAGGAATTCCAACCAGAAAATTGGAATATCAAAGGAAAAAGAATCATTACACACAGTATCCCTCCTAGAATATATCTCAATAGACTCACGAAGTTTGGGATAAGGAGGAGAGAGCATGAATCTGATATAAAATTTGGTAGGGATAAGACTGCGTTATCAAGGCTGTTTTTAAAGAGGGAGGTTAATATTTGTTTCAGGGATAGTAGATTAGTGTTCGTTTCGAGTTTATACCGCAAGTCAATCATCCGTGAGCCTATTGAGATATATTCTAGGAGGGATACTGTGTGTAATGATTCTTTTTCCTTTGATATTCCAATTTTATGGTTGGAATTCCTTAATAAATACTTAAAAAGTGAGTCTGGTAGAGGGAGCCGCGGTAGCGTAGGCTATTTGAGATCATAGAGGGCGCAGTGTTTGCATTTTTATATATTTTTTGTTTTTTAGATTATTTTTTGGTACCCAGTGTCATTCATTTCTATTGATTATGTGTGTGTTATGAATACGGTTTTTACTATTGAACCAAAACATGTCCACATATTTTGATTTTTATTTGTGACACCAATTTAAGTAAAATAAATGTATGTTTTTATTTAAACCATTATATGTCTTAACAGCAACTGATTCGCCCTTAAATTTTTGCAATCAAAGGGAACTGAATGGAAACCCGTTTCCAGGGAGATCTGTACAGCTTTTTTCAGTATAATTCAATCTTCTCTAATATTTTTAAAACCCATCAGCAGAGTTGTATAATATAGATGCACGTGTGTATGCCATGCGCGGAAAATTTTCCACAAAATTCGGAACTTTGCAGAAAATTTCTTAGAAAAAAAAAATAATAATTTTGTTCTTGTATTTTTTTTTTTTTTTTTTAAATACCGAAAAATTAAACATGTTCCCCAATTTTATGTACGATTTGTTTATTGTTTGCCATGGTTGAATCTGTTCTGAAAATTTAAGGCATTCTGTTCCGAAAATTTAAAGAAATCGGCCATCAGTCCGAAAATTCAGGCATAAAAAATATCACTGAAATATATTGTGGATTTCAACAAATGGTTGCCGAAAATAAACCAATTCTGTCAATCGCTCGCAGAAAAAAATAACTAATTTTCTCAAAGCATTGCGAAAAAAACTCTTAATTTCTTTAAAGAATCGTGCGAAAAAAATAATTTTGTCAGAGAATCACAGGAAAAAATGAATTTCGTAAAAGCATAGTGGAAAAAGCGTGAATTCTGTCAAAGGATCGCGAAAAAAATGCTAATTTCATAAAAGAATCGCAGAAAAAATCTAATTTTGTCAAAGGACCGCAGTAAAGAACGTGAATTTCTTTAAAGAATCGTAGAAAAAAAATTAATTTGTCAAAGAATCGCAGGAAAAACGCAAATTACAGTAAAACCTGTAAAGTTGACCACCTGTCTATGTTGACCTCTGTTTTCAGGAACCAAATTTATCCTATACAAAACTATAAGAAAAACCCTTTGTAACTTTACCACCTGTCTATCTTGTATCTTGACCACCGAAATTATTCAAATTTGACAAGAACTATTATAAAATGACCATCAAAACCCTTTATAACTTGACCATCCAAATAGCTAACAAATCATGAATTGAAAAAAAAGTAACTCTCCACGAAATTTTCTTTTTTTTTTTTTTCTTTTTAACTAGAATTTTTAAAAGGGTGAAATAGTTATTAACCTGGGAAATGCTTTTAGTAGTGATAGGTGTCGGTAAATAATCCAAGGCTTATCTATTCTTACA
Source organism: Maratus speciosus (assembly GCA_963932465.1). Lineage (NCBI taxonomy): Eukaryota > Metazoa > Arthropoda > Arachnida > Araneae > Salticidae > Maratus > Maratus speciosus. Next base: position 39,358,814 of record OZ010788.1, on the reverse strand, counting down.
TTGTTGCTCTTGTAGATTTGGCTTTTCAACCCCCCTCCCTCCATTTTTTAATTCTAGATTTCTTTCTCCTGTTTCCCATTCTCTTATTATCCCTTCCCATCTTTCGATAGCCCCAGATGCTAGTCTGTAAGCAGAAATATGTCCACCAATTGCAATAGTTTGTGGCAATTGTAACAACACAGTTAAGAAAATTATTTGTGATAATGATGAATTACACTAGAACTATCTTGTAGGACAGAACACTGGGCTGATGTAAAGTCCAAAAACCAGCATCAAACTACAATAACAGTTAACAAGTGTTTTTTTTATATATTTTTTTTTTATAAATTATGTGTAATAACTAGTATAGTTTGAAGAATCACTAATTGGCTGTATACTGATTGACTATTTTTTTAAAATTAGTAGTAATACTAATTGATCGTAAAATTGTTACACAACTATCAATTCATTCTTGTAGTTAATCTTTTCTTTTATAAGGTGTTAGAAATATGCATGGTAATACAATATATTTTAAAGCCCTGTCAATAAATAAAATATTTTTTGGGGAAAATGGTATGGTATGAATATTACGTAAAACAAAAAAAAAAAATTATCATCACTCTTTATAAGTTGACCACTGAAGTGTGGCACCACAAGTGGTCAACTTACACAGGTTTTACTGTATGTCAAAGAAGCGCAGGAAAAAAACTAATTTCGTAAAAGCATAGCTGAAAAAGTGCAAATTTTGTCAAAGGATCTCGAAAGAAACACTAATTTCGTAAAAGGGCCGCGAAAAAAGCGCGCATTTTGTCAAAAGAATTGCGAAAAAAAAAAACACAAACTTCGTCAAAAAACCATAAAACAATGAGAATTTCATCAAAGGATCACGAAAAAACAGCAAATTTCATCAGAGAATCGCAGAAAAAAGCAAATTTTGTCCAAAAAGTGCAGGAAAAAAGGAATTTTGTGAAAACATAGCGGAAAAAAGGGCGAGTTTTGTCAAAGGATCACGAAAAAAAGCACAAATTTCATAAAAGAATCCCAGAAAAAAAAAAAAAAACTAATTTCATCAAAGGATCGAGAAAGAAACATGAATTTCGTAAAAGGGACGCGCAAAAAGCACGCATTTCGTTAAAGGATCGGGAAAAAAAACACAAATTTCGTAAAAAGGCCACAGAAAAAAACACGAATTTCGTTTAAAAAAAAAAAAAAAAAAAAAAAATCGCATAAAAAAACAAATTTTGCCCCAAAAGCACGTGAAAAAAATTAATTTCGTAAAAGCATAGTGAAAAAAGCACGAATTTTGTCAAAAGATTGCGGGAAAAAAACTAATTTCGTCAAAGGATCGCGAAAAAAAAAAAAAAAAAAAAAGAATTTCGTCAAAACACAGCGAAAAAAATGAGTGAATTTCGTCAAAACGCCTCGAAAAAAGAGTGAATTTCGCCAAAACAACGCGAATAAAGCGTGCATTTCGTCAAAAGATCGCGAAAAAAAGGAAAATTTCGTCAAAGGATCGCGAAAAAAGCATGAATTTCGTCCAAGAATCGCGAAAAAATGTAAATTTCGTCAAAAAATTACGGAAAAACGGAAATTTTGCCACATGATCGCGGAAAAAATTGGGCCGCAATAAAAACTCATCGGTCTCTTTAATGATGATACCTATGAATGGACCTCTCCTTACAAAATGTGATTTAGTTGTTTCAGAAGCAATGTCCATTATTTCTGTGAACAGAGTGACTGGCATTTTATGAGAAGAGATCACAATATTAAGGATTGGGCTGTTTCTAAATCAATTGACAAAATAACTGATAAGAATTCACCTCTTCTTATCATGGATTTTTAGCTTTATTATTTTTTTAACCAACATTCTGTAATTAATATTAATTAATTTTTAATTTAAATGGTAATTATTTTTAAACTGCTGTTTTTAATTCATACCGTCAAAGTAATATAACACGTTATTTTATTAAACATTAAGTTAATTTCCAGAAAGTTTTTGACCCAATATTTATGTGCGCAAAAAGTTTTTGGTTTTATACAAGTCTGCTCATCAGATTAGCGTGTTTTTAGATTCTGCGGTGTCTGAACTAAGGTTGGCGAGCATAGCTTGCAGGGGGCAGAGCATTCTAGTTTGAATATAAAGGTAAAAAGAAAAATTGAAAAATTTTGAAATTTTTTCTTTTATACCTTTATATTCAAATATATAAAATTCGATATGCACAGTTTTATTTATATGTATAAACCAAACTTTTATAAAAAATATTGGTGATTTTCATTGATATGGAACGTGCTAGGGGCATTTCGATTTCTATGACGACGCGTAAAATTCCATTTTTATTTTCAAAAATATTTTTTTTTTTTTTTGGATAAATGTATGCCATAATGCATATAATTTGCCCTTGAGTAATATTTAAAGTAAAATTTACAAAAAAAAAAAAAAAAGAAAAATTTTGAAATTTTTTCAAAAAAAATTTTTTTTTACCTTTATATTCCAAGATATAAAAAATATTGGGGATTTTCATTGATATGGAACGCGCTAGGGGCATTTCGAAGATTTCTAAGACGACGCGTAAAATTCCATTTTTATTCTCAAAATTAATTTTTTTTTATCTTTTTTTTTTTTTTTTGTGATAAATGTATGCCATAATGCATATAATTTGCCCTTGAGTAATATTTAAAATAAAATTTACAAAAAAAAAAAAAAAAAAAAAATTGAAAAATTTTGAAATTTTTTCGAAAAAATTTTGAAATTTTTCAAAAAAAAAATTTTTAAGTGAAAACTTCTTTAGGCGCTGATATAACTTTAGGGCTTACTAAAGTTGTGGAACAGACGCCGTGATTCTAGGATAAACTAACATAGCTTTATTGGAATAAGAACAACCTCACTACATAGCGACTAGCGCACAACTGCGATCTCCGATCGCAACAAACGCTCAGTAGAGGCGCCATCTGTTGAGAGGAAGGTATTACAAACACACAACATTCCCTCCCTCCTTAAAGAAAGTACAAGATGTAAATGTCATTACATATAGACAGTTCAAAACAAAAGTCTTTTAAAAAAAACAGTTCAAAAACCAACGAACAGTCTGTCAGTCTATAATTTTAGATGTAACAGTATTTCACAGAGAACAGTTCAAAAACTAACGAACAGTTTGCCAGTTTATAACTGGAGACGTACTGGTTTTACTCTTACACGTTTTGAACGTCTAATCAATGGAGTACTATTTTCATCACGAGTGAGCACTTGTGGTGATAGCACTGGGGGTTCTGCAGGCGACTTGCTCACTCTGCCTGTAGAACTTACCTCTGAGGAGAGCACAGGAGGTTTGGGAGCACAAGTGGGTACCTCAGTCTGCAAGTCAGCAGATTCTGATTGTGGTGCAGCAGGAGCTGGTAACTTAAGTGAAGTAGGAATTTCACTAGTCAGCTCTTCCTGCCTGAGCCTTAACTGGTCGATGTGCCGAGTCCAGTTTCCCATGGGGGTTGAAACCTCACACATAACTTTTCCCAATGGACGTAAAATATTGCCAGCAACCCATGGTGGGCCACGACCAAATGCACGCACCCAAACTGGGGTGCCCTCTGAAATTTTCTTTGACCCTGTCTCTTTCATCTCACATGTCTGGGTCACAGGATCTCGAATTAGGTCCAGCCGTGTTCGAAGAGGCCGACCGAACATTGCCATGGCTGGAGATATTCCCGTCGCTGCCGATGGTGTATTGCGGTAGTTGAAAAGGAATCGACACAGCCTCTCTGCGAAAGTCCCTCCAGTCATTTTCTTCAGGGCTGATTTGACTGTACGGACCGCTCGTTCAGCTAAACCATTCGAACGTGGATGGTATGGTGGTGTTTTAACCTCGGAAATGCCATTGTTAGCTAAAAATTCACCAAATTCTGCACTGCTGAAACCAGGGCCATTGTCGCTGACCAGACTTTTGGGAATGCCGAAACGAGAAAACAGGCTATGTAACACCATTATGGTTACACAAGGTGCTGTACTTGAGACTTGTGCCACTTCTAACCACTTTGTTTTGGCATCCACGATTACTAGCAACATGTGGCCTTCCACTGGACCCGCATGGTCAATGTGTATCCGCTCCCATGCTTGTTCTGGCACAGGCCAAGAAGAGTACTTTGCTGGAGGTGCTGAAGCATTTTGCTGGCAAACAACACAACCCTTCACTCTTGCTTCAAGATCATTATCTAATCCTGGCCACCAAACACTGGAACGAGCATGGGCCTTTATAGCCGTTATGCCTTGGTGAGATGAATGAAACTCATCTAGTATGAATTTCCTAAATTTTGGTGGAATAAATACACGTGAGCCCCTGAAAATGATGTCTCCTTCAAAAGATAATTCATCTTTTACTCTTAGAAAAGGGTGCAGATTTTGCTCAATTTTCTTCGGAAAGCCGTTTAAGATGTAAGATTTTAGCTTGCGTAGATCAGGACATTTGTTAATTTCTGTTGCAATCAGATGCCTCGTCACTGGAGTGTCGTCTAACTGTGTCAACAACAACACTGACTCTGTCGGAGCTGGCAGATCAGGATGCTTCGTATTTAAGGGCAGCCGACTGCAAGCATCTGCATTAGCATGCAAACTACCTTTTCTGTATTTGATAGTGTATGAATATGCTGCAAGGGTCAGAGCCCAACGTTGAATTCGCACAGCAGCCACAACTGGAACAGGCTTGTCTGCAGAAAGGAGATTAACTAAGGGACGATGATCAGTAAGTAATGTGAATGTTCGTCCTAACAGGTATTTACGAAATTTTGTTACGCCAAAGACCAGAGATAGAGCTTCCTTTTCTATATGGCTGTAATTCTTTTCAGCGTCAGTTAAGGAACGTGACGCAAAAGCTATTGGGCGATCACCATCTTCGGTTACATGAGATAATACAGCTCCAAGACCATAGGGACTGGCGTCACAAACCAACACAACTTCCTTCTTAATGTCAAAATGTATCAGCAGTGATGAATTTTGTAAGGTTTCTTTCACTTTAGAGAAAGCTTCTTTCTGTAATTTATCCCATTTCCATTTGGTTTTATCTTTTAAGAGCTCATATAATGGCGCTAACAAAGTGGCCATGTTTGGCAGGAACTTAGCATAGTAAGTAATCAATCCGATGAAGGAACGTAGTTCATCCTTATTCTTCGGATCTGGTGTATTGACAACTGCTTCGACTTTAGACTCTAGCGGATGAAGCCCTTTACTATCAATCCGATGACCAAGATATTCAACTGAAGTCTTCAAAAATTCGCATTTGTCAGGGTTGAGTTTCATACCAGCTTCCTGTAACCGCGTTAGAACAGCCGTCAAGTTCTGTAAATGTTCAGCTTCATCTTTTCCGAACACTAAAACATCATCAAGATAGCAAGCAGCCTTCAGACCATACAGAATTTTATCAATTTCTCTCTGGAACACAGCTGGAGCAGAGGCTACTCCGAAAGGTATTCTGGTATACCGGAACAGTCCTTTATGTGTGTTAATGATGACTAGATCTTTTGACTCTTCATCCAGTTGTAACTGGCAGTAGGCATCACGGAGGTCCAATTTAGAGAAAACGACTCCGCCTGACAGCTGGACAAATAAGTCTTCGATGTTAGGAAGTGGATACTGCTCTAATTCAGTCATCTTGTTCGTCGTTAATTTGAAATCTCCGCATATCCTGATGCGGCCGTCACGCTTCAACACAGGTACAATTGGCGCTGCAGACTCAGCGGTCTTCACTGGTTCAAGAATGCCTGCTTGAACCAGCCGAACTATCTCTTGGTCAACTTTGTCTACCAGAGCATACGGTATTGGACGTGCCTTAAAAAATTTTGGAGTTGCAGAAACTTTCTTAATTAAATGCACCTTGACATCTTTCACAAGACCTAATTGTGGTGAAAATAGATCTTTAAATCTTTCTAAAAGGTTCTGGAACAACAATTCAGAAGTTGGCAGATTGTTTACGGCATAAGGATGGTTTGCATTTTTAAAAACATTCATTAATTGCAATGGATAAATCCAGTTACGGCCTGCTAAATTAATACTTCCTTGTCCAACAACCATCAAAGGTAATGAGTGAGACTTTGCTTCATAGGACACTTCAACTTGAGTCATACCAATCACTTCGATAGGATGCTTAGTATAAGAATTTAGCTTAATTGAGGTTTGCTCCAAAGGAGGAAAATACTCTTTTACTTTATTAAATTCATTTAAAGGCATTAGAGAAAAGGGGGCACCTGAATCCACTTCAAAAACGAACGGCTTACCTTGGACTAGACACTTAACTCTAGCAGGTGGCAAGGTTTCTTCCATCCCTGAGATGTTGAATAGTGTGTAAGTTACAGGTACTTTATTTTCAGCCTCCTCCACTTGCACATTATGCACCCGAACTCCAGAATCTTTCTTCTTAGATCGGCAAACTTTAGCGATATGGCCAATTTTCTTACACGCATGGCAAGTTGAATTTTTGAAACAGCATTCGCTGGACACGTGATTACCTCCACATCGATTGCATTTTTCGGTATTTTGTGTTGAAACACGAGAATTCTGACTTTTGGGTACAATATTCTTATCTAAATGAATTTTATTTACTTCCGAGCCGGATCCGGATGCCATCCGTAGGTTGCTAGCGTCCCTGGCCGCAGTCTCCATAGTTACCGCGATTTCTGTAGCCCTCGTTAGGGTTAACTGGCTTTCAGATAGGAGTTTTCTCTGGATACTTTCATCTTGGATCCCGCAAACGATCCGATCTCGCAGCATTTCATCGAGAGATGCGCCGTAATTACAATGCTTAGCCAAGCTGCGTAACTCCGCGATGAAATTGGCGACTGATTCGCCGGCGCGTCGCACTTGCTATTGAATTTATATCTCTCAACGATCTCGGACGGCGCTGGATCAAAGTGCGAATTATTTCCTCCAGAGTCTTTGTATTTGGTGCTGCAGGCGAAAGGAGATTACGTATTAAGGCATAGGTAGTTGGGCCGACGACAGTTAGAAAAATAGCCCTTTTTCGATCTGCTTGATCGATCCCATTAGCTATAAAAAACTGTTCCAGTCTTTCCGTGTACAAAGTCCACGATTCTGCTGATGAATCGTACTCTTTAATCTGCCCAAAAGAGCCCATCTTATGCAAAAAATACGCACCAATGCGTTAGGCTTCGTACGGCGGCGTGCGCTGCTACCGGCGACCGCGTGTTAGGGTTAACACGGCGCGGCAAGATCGGCGGCGTCATTCCAATCAAGGAAGAGAGAAAAAAAAAAAATTTCTCTTCTTTTAACATCGAATCGCATCCTCGTCGCCAATGATATAACTTTAGGGCTTACTAAAGTTGTGGAACAGACGCCGTGATTCTAGGATAAACTAACATAGCTTTATTGGAATAAGAACAACCTCACTACATAGCGACTAGCGCACAACTGCGATCTCCGATCGCAACAAACGCTCAGTAGAGGCGCCATCTGTTGAGAGGAAGGTATTACAAACACACAACAGGCGAGTTGAGCTTTTTTTGAGATGGGGAAAAACCACTGATTTCGAGACACTGTAACGTAACCGACATGCTAGCATTTTGACACATAGACACTAGCGCGCCAAGTGGTGAATGACAGGAACTTTTCCCTCTTCAGCTCAATCCGCAAAAGAAGAAGGAAGCTAAAACTAACTTTTTCTCCCAGTGTATTGCTAAAACAAATTATTATTTTGTTTTTCGTCAGTTAAAATGAATTATACCGTATTCGTGACCTACCTATTTTCGTGTAACTAAAAACCGATAACGCTGTATTTTATCGTGTTGATGGTCTGGTCAATGACAAACAGTATTGGCGGGAATTTCGATTACGGAAGACAAAATACAGGGCACAGATGTCAGATACGCACTTGGGTACCTAATTGACAGCAAAATGGCGTTACTTTATTTTACAAGGTAACCCGGCTACTGTTGCTTATTTATTAATAAATTGTTCATTTACTTTTATTTTATTTTTTTAAATTGTACAATTGTTTTGTTCTATAGTTATTAATGAAATTACCGTTTATTTATTGTTGTTTACTTTTTAAAACAATAGAAAATAATTTAAAAATATATATTGTAACTGGTATTGGAAAACGGGCTTTCGCCAAATTGACGTTAAAAAATCGCGCCAAACCTGGTTCGTATATCACATCTCTGCCAAATTCTCGGTTTTTTGATTTTTCGACTTTTTATCCAAATTTTCCAGATTTTTTAAATTTTCCCTTTCATTGTATCCCAAACACTACCTTCATACCAAATTTCAAGATTCTAGGGATACAGGACGCACCTCTGAGTTTTGATGATCGGTGAATCAGTGTCGAAAAGGCAAAAGTTTAAGTTCATATATCTTCTGAAATAAAAAAGATAGAAACGTGAAATTTCAGCATTTAGTTTCATTTCCACATTACTTTAGATTTACGAAGTTTCAAGTTTCTGGGAATCACCAACACAAAGATATTGGGGGGGCAAAAGTACCCTGAGTTGCTTCCAGAAAAAGATGCTTACGGCTGTTCTTTCAAGACTTGGCAGGGGCACTGCCGTGTCCCCAGATGCTTTCATTAGTGCTGCTACACAATTCAACACATAAAACATTTCCTGACGATTAAAAAAACACACATGTAATTGTTGAAGTTTTCACTTCTATTGGCACTCCCGGAGTGCCACTGTTTTTTTTTTTTTTTTACCTTTATATTCCAAGATATAAAATTCGATGCACAGTTTTATTTATATATATAAACTTATATAAACTTATTTATATATATATATATATATATATATAATGCTACTGAGAAAAAAAATAGGAAACAGACACAAATTTTGATGAAAACACAGCTGTATATTCATGTTTGTTTTTGCTGGCTACAACTAAGGAAATCTAGTGCATATAGAGCTCTGAAAATTGTTACGAGTATAAATGAATACAGGTCTAAATTAAGGATGCACCAAATAGTGATTTTGGCTGAATGTAGAATATTTGACCAACAGGTGAATCGAATATTTGGCCAATTGAATAGTAACTATTCAGCCAAATACTGAATATTTGACTGACCAAACAGTAGCTGTTTGGACTAATACTGAATATTCAACTGACCAAACAGCAGCTGTTTGGACTAATACTGAATATTCAACTGACCAGACAGTAGTTGTTTGGACTAATACTGAATATTTGACTGGTTAAATACTCCCATATTTCAGGATTTAAAGGTTTTAATAAGTTAAGTTTAAAAATAATTTTATATCATATTTAACACAAATACTTCCGTTTTGATAAATAAAACCTTTACGCAAGTAAACTTTACACCTAAAAAATATATATATATATATGAAACGATAAAGCTAAGCTCCTTTTAAAATTTGCGATCCCTTTTTTTTAAAAAAAAATAGAAATTTCAATTTAGAATTTAAAATTCAAACTTTTTATTTGCTTTAGTAATTGTGTTTCAATGATTGAAACTTCTTTTGCCCCTGATAAGTCTGTTTTCCCGCAGCATATCATATAACTTTAAAAGATCGTTTTGTCACATTTCATAAGAATACTTTTTGCTGACTTATGACATGATTTTGCAACGTTAAATTCTATCGACATCCCGTGGGCCGAATTTGAGCCAATGCCTTGCCCCAGGCAATCAATCATGGAACTTGTGGCCAATTTAAATTATAAATACGCCCAGTTTGATAACGAGGACTTCTGGCCGAAATAATTCCAAATGCATCATATTTATACTGTTGCACGAGTCTCAGAAGAGAAGATTTTAACATCGAAATAATGCCCTAATACCATGCAACTTTGCTCTCCAGAGGTCGCTATGCAATAGCCGAAGTTCCGAAGTTATCTCAAAAATAAGCGAGACCCCGCTGTCAGCCCGTTTAGGCCTGGTTTAAAAGGACTCATGTAATCAAAAAGAAATAAACCAGGTCCCTGTAAAAAACTGTGTCTTCCTTTATCAGACACGTACTTTCTCTGACTTTCATTGGATCCCATACATTACTCACTGCCCGCGTCTACATGAAAATACTATAGAGCTCATATAGAGCGATCTTCTGTACGTGCCGCACGCCCTGCTGAATCCAGAAACTTAGAAAAGGTTCGCCCATGACTTCCGATGTTCCTGATGCTAACAAGTCCGGGAGACAGAAACATGCCTGATGCTGAAGTTCCTTTTATATATATATGCTTTCAGTTATTATTTAAGGAGAAATTAAGTCTTAATTTTTAATTACTAAAACTTTATGCTTAATGCAGCTTCTACTCAAACTAAAAGAATAATTTTTCTTGTATTCAAAAACAAATATTTTGAAATCTAGGAGAATTTTTGAAGGAATTAGAAAGAATTTAGCATGAAATTTTTTTAATTTACCAGAGAGCAGTGTCTAAAGTGAGCAGTTATTTTCCAAGGTTGGAAATATACAGGCTGTTCTAAATTTTAAAGAAAACTTTCAAGGGCCAAGGGTAACATTTTTTATACAGGAATCCAGCATTGCTAACAACTTACTCAATCAAAAGTTCTAAAAGTTCATTTTTCTTCACGGCTTCAGACCTGCCAACTTTTGAAAATGAGAAATCGTAGCACAGACTATTGAAATTAATCTGGAGGTTGGTTGGTTGGTTGGTTTTTCGTGTTTCGGAGCCATCTTTTGACATTCGTAAAAGGAATAAGGTTTCAGTCTTTCAACTCAATATAGTAAATTTTTTTCTCTGAAAATTTTTATACGACATTTAAAGTTTCTTCTCGTTTCGCAGCATTTTTTTTTTTTTTTACATTTGTAAAAGAAGCCTGGTTCCAATTTTTTAGCCCAGTGATGTAAATTTTGACGAAATTCTCGAATTTTTTTTCCCGCGACCATTTCAGGATATTCAAAATTTTTTCCCCACAATCGTAATTCGCATTTTTCGATCACGATTCTTTGTTGAAATCTGCACTTTTTACCATGAACTTTTGACGAATTTTGTGTTTTTTACCACACAAAATTGAAATGTTTAATAATAAATAGTACAAATCGTGCGATTTTGCACACTATTTCAAATCTTGCCCCTGAAAGATTCCCCCCCTCCAGAAATTCTTAAAATGGCATCGCTGTTTCTAAGGAAGGGAATTCCTGTATAAATATTTACAGAAACACGATTCACTTGTGGTTGATATACATAAAGAGGGTTTTATGTTAAGAAGTTTGTTTTGCAGCCCAGGAGCATTTTTTAATGTCCGAATTTTCGGATTAATGACAAATTTTTCAAAACTTTCGGAAATGAATACTTTGAAAATTTTGGAACAGAATCATTCCTGCAAAATATGCTGCGCGGGATAAAAATCGCAATTAGAAACAAAAAATGCGTTTTTTTGTTTTTTGCAAAAAATCGTAGTTTAAGACCGATTTTCGTAGCATCGTAGTTTATAGGTCCAAATCGTAGCAACTACGATTTTTTCGTAGCAGTTGGCAGGTCTGCGGCTTTAACAATAATGAAAATATTTTAGCAAGCTTATCATCATATTAACTTTGCTTTATATGAAATGCGATGATATCATTGGAAGCAACTGAATATTGGTCAGTGACACAGTATACATACTGTCAGCAGGCTGTTCGAACATGGCTGGGGACAATTTTCAGCACTTCTTGTCATATGTCACAAAAAGAAAGGTAAGTTTATATCATTACGATATCTTCATTAATTGTTAAAATTGCAAAAGGAAATTCAAGTTCAGCTTGGAGTGAGATGAACTGTATTTTTGAATGAATAAAGTGAACTACAGTCCTGGTTTTCTATATCCCTGGAAGTTCTTTCCAGTTTGTATAGAAACACCTTGTTTATGAAAAATAAAAAAAGATTATTTCTAATAATATTCAGGAATTTGCATTTATACATCATTAATATAGGTTTAATGATTTCCTGCAATCATTTATACTGTAACTAAAACTTAAGAGAATTTATCAAATTTTTTGTTTACATTTTTAAAATAAGAATACATCTAATATGGTGTTGACTCTAAGCCACTTTAGCAGTGTGCAGTGCCTGGTGGCCCTTTTTATTTCTTTTTTTACGCCCGGCGGCTCTTTTAAACCCTTCCGATGCACCACGTGGCAATTCAATTGATCCCAGGAAAATATCGCAAATTCTATGTCCACTAAACAAACCAGTTCAAAATATTTTTTGTGAACAAGGTATTAGGGATGCACCGAATAGTGATTTTGGCCGAATACCTAATATTCGGCCTACAGGCGAATCGAATATTCGGCTACCCGAATAGTAACTGTTAGGCCAAATACCGAATATTCGGCTTGCCGAATACTTTTATATTTCAAAGTTTAATGGCATTAAAATGTTAAATTTTAAAACAATTTTACATAATATTTAAAACAAACTTTCATTTTGATAAACAAGAGCTTTTTTCAAGTAAACTTTATGCTGAAAAAAATCTGCTTTGAGTTATTTAAGAAGATACAGATGTGCCGTTAGTTCTTTATACTCTTACTACTTTTCATAGAACCTGAAAATATGTATTGCAAAAGTAATATATCAACAAACACCAATACTTTTTGTAACTCATCAAAAATTTTCAAAGTATATACTATTCTTTAAAATATGAGACATCACTTAATACAATTTTTACATATGCATAAAGATAAACTGATAGACTTATAGATAAACAGACAAACCATGGTTTTAAGAATAAGTAGGTATTTGGTTGAGTGGGTGGGGATCCCCAGAAAAAAATAAATGCTTTCATATACAATGAAAGAAAATTGACACTATCATGGGAAATTTAAATTTTTAAGTGTACCATAATATAAATCATTTACATAAAATATTTCATGCAGAAAAATCAAGAGAATTATGTAAAAAATATACTATTATCCACAATCATAGAACAATATACACTGTGACTACTCATGTTTTACTCAAGATTTCAGGTGGCTTGGATTTTCCCTAAACAAGGCTCCTGACACCTTGTGCAAAAAGAAAAAAAAAAAAAATAACTATATACACTAAATAGCACAATATACCATCCCATAACTGCAAAAACAACAGCAATGTCCTTCTTTACAGATCCTTGATTCCTTAGCGTTATAAACACAATTTAAAGTTTGCATGAAAAATAAATAAATGTTATCAGAATGTTCAAAAACATGCTGAAAGTTTTGGTACACAAAAAGACATCAGGTATGTGTATTGTTGCAAAAGTGTAAACAACAAGTGTAACATTGTGTTTACCATTTAGAAACCAACGGATATCTTTAGATGATACACACAAAAAGGCAACATCAACTTAACAGTTGAATAGACATTATACAGGAACATTAGACGAGAACTTTTTTTGGGCAACAACACATCTGTGTGCTTCACTTCTTTTGAAGCTAATCATTCTTAGAACTTTCAGTAATCACTATTTTCTGGACACACTAAAAGGATGAATTATAGAGCACTGAAGATGATAAAATGATGTTGTATTTGATATGAGAATTGATGATGTATTCACACACACATCTTGGGGAAAAAATAAGACATAAGTAGGTAGGTGATGATATCAATAAGCACTTTTTCTTTAAATTTCTTAGTAATTTTGAAGATTCATCTAGGAACACTTCTATATCAAAAGGCGCTGTTAAATAGTTACTAAGAACTGTGCTTTTCTTTTCTTTTTGTGTAATCTTGTTTAGAAATTGATTTGATGCTTAAAAAATTTTTAATTTCTTCATTAATAATAATAAAATCTTCAGAATTCATTCAATTAATTACTTGTGTAAAAATATGAGGCATATGACAACATAAAATTTAGAGACTTTGGGTATATTCACAAATGAAAACAAAGGCACAATAAAATTTTTGAAATATGGGAATTTAGACAGAAAATAAATTGATCTTGAGAATCCCTGAATCAAAATACAACTCTTGTAACTGCAGGTATATGTAAGAACAAACATACAAAATCAATATTGAAAGTAGCTGATTTTATAATATTTCATAAATCTTCTTGATTTAGCAAAAAAAATTTTACAAAAATAGCAACACTGATATAGAGGCACTGATAGAACACTGATATAGGAGCAGATAAGTCAACCAATCCACTTAGTAAGGATAATTTGTCTCACAAGAGAAAAGGGCAACCAACAAAACTTCCATAATCAGGTCTTGTGACAGCTATTAGTTGAGAAAACATTTGAGATTACTCGTAAATCTTATTTAGCTTTAAAGACAAACATCGAAGATATTGAATTGAATCAGACATTGTAAGGTTAAAATGACTCAAACATGACATGACTCTTCTTCAATAGTTACTTCAGCGTTGAAAATGAAGCAAAAATTTTAAAGTTATTGTTATAAAACAATGAGTTAAGCAGGTAAGTATAGTATTAATATATTTATCTTCTACTGTAAAACAAGGAAAATACTAGAGAAGAGGTCAGCACAAATGGATACAACTCATCAGTGAATGGCCAACTTCATCAGGTAAGAAACTGTTGAAAATGAAGCAAAGTTTTTTTGCAGGTGAGTATTTTTTTTTTTAACAGGTTGGAATAGAAACTCTTAGAGCAGCATATGTAGAGAGACAGTCTTTAAATATGTGATACAGCAGTGACACACAGTTAAAATTATTGCAGAGAAATACTGACAATATGAGAACTTATTTTAAAAGCTGTATAAAACGATAAGATTTTTTTAAATAGATGACGTAAAATAATTTCAAGAATATAGCTGTAACAGGAATGAAGTAGCCCCATGCCTACTTCTTCTCAAGAGTAAAAAAATAATGCTGCTTTCATTCTTTTTCTGAGAGCAACATGAGAAACTGTTTGTTGAAAACTGTCTTAGTCTGCACATACGATGAAGTGGAAAGGTCTCATTTTCAAAATTACAATTTAAAAAAAAAAAATGAAGCAACATGAATTTTTCAAATATAAAATTTTGTCAGCTGAGAGTGCTTTTAGAAACAACATGAGAACAGTTAAAAAATAATTGTGAAAATATTCTTAAATGCATACATTCGTAATTTGTAAATTGCAGATTATCTTTGCACTAAGCCAAACTGTATGATTATAATAGAACATCACAGTCCAGATGGCATAAAAATAAATCTATGAACAAACTCTTGTATTCAAATTATTGTTAAACAAAATATCTTGATTTGAAATTTGTAGAATAGAAGCATAGAAATCTCTAAGAATGTTATATAGGATATTTACAACTAATAACTTCTGTGAAGAATTTCAGCTTCAGAATAATAAGTATGACATAAGAATAAAATTTCTCAGTACCAATAATCATGATTTCAAAAATAATGCTTCTTATAAATATACATAGAATTTGCAAATTTGTTGCAATTTAATAGTGCCATAAAAATTTAATTTAAAAACCCAAAGTCATAGCCTCTTAAAATATGAAATATGTTCTGAGAACAATTTTATTATCTCAAACTCATTAGAATTTTTCTAAGAACAATATATAATTCATTTCAAAAAAATATATCTATACCAAATAATCATTCTTATGTTCTCTAATAATTCATTACAAATAAAAGAATATGTAGATGAAATTCTTCAAATAAAACTATTTAAATAGAATAATAATTATGCATCATCAAAAATATGACTAATCTTCAATATGAAATTGATCTTAATTTAAATAATTGTTTAAAAAAAATATGGCAAACTTAGCAAAATATATTATATCCTTCAAGATGGAGCAGAACAAAATTCATTCTAGAATTATAAAATTTAATTCTTCAAAATAGCAAAAATCTATGCAAGAAATTTTTTGAGAACAGAAACTTCCAATAGTAAAAATAACATTTTCATATGCAGTTATGCAAAAATTCTTGCATAAAATATTCCATATTTCTTAAAAATTTACCAAAAGAACAAATCTTGAATTCTATCGAACACATCAAAAAATTTTCAAAAGTTATTCTGAGAACAAAAGTTCTAAAATATTACGATCTTCTTTAAATCAATTTAATTTTTTCTTCAGAACCACTGCCTTTTTCTGGCACCAAAATGTGGTATTACTAATAATGTGGCGTTAATTTGAAGGTTATTGGTGGAAGTTCTTTTTAGTTAACATGCGTTGTGTAGTATCGCAATAAAACCCTCCGTTCTTTGAGGTCAGCAATTGTAAGATAATAGAAATAAATGAAACTTCTTACTTGGATCGTGTCGTCTGTAAAATAAATGAAGAAGAGACTTGATAAGGATATAAATTAAATGTTTATTCCGTCTTTTTAGAAGAGAAGAAAAGGCTTCCCGTTGGTCACCGTTCATAAATTAATTCTTGCCAATAAAAGCATCTACTCCACTTGAAGATAGATATTTCTTTTAAAAATTAAAGTGCAGCATAAATCAAATTTAGAATTGATGAGAAATGTAATTAAAATCTTTTCCACGGTATCAAGAAATAATTTAACAGGAGTTGTTAAAATCGTAGACATCGTTTTCGAAAATTTTTTTATCGGTTTCCACATCCATCGGCGTCGGCAGACAGACCGGAGCCGAAGCTCGCGGCCCGCGATCTTTAAAACAAGAACTAAATCATAACAGATCACCAACAAAACAGATTCAGATTCTGATTTAAAATTAACGAAATTTTTAATTTATAGTAAGAATACGGGGACTTCAAAAGTTACTGAAAGAAAAGATTTAAATCTATTAGAGAATTTAAAATATTAGGTAATATCTTAATAAACAAATCCAAAAGAAAACATTTAAAAAGCTTTATTTTTATTTGTTGTACGCTCGGCGATTAGATACACCTCCAAAAGATAGACACCCATTCAATGCATATGCCGTGAGAGACTTGCTCCGATGACGTCATCACAATCGTACAAAACTCAAAGGAGAAGCACCCCATGCCAGGCGCTGCGAAACATCAGCGAACTTGCCGATGTGCGGTAAAGCGGTGAATTTGCCAAAGTACGAACTTAAACAAAATCGCTGGCGCAAAAATAAGTATGGATTTAAGCTTAAAGAACATCGATGTATAAAGCCAAAAGAAATAAAACAGTAACATAATTTAAACACTGTGAGATTTAATCTCACAGCCTCCCGCTTAACCGGCCTAAACGGGACAGAGGATAAGCCGATTAAGAGAAAAAATGGTTAAAGCGGAGAAGTAAAAAAGAAAATTATCTAAGTATCTGCTTAATTTAATTATTTAAACCCGTACGATGCATTTAGTTTTTCAATTTGTGCAGTTTAAAAAAAAAGTGCATCTTTTTTATATTTTATGAAATGAATACTAGTTATAATTAACTGAACTGAAAGAAAAAATATCACCAACAACAAATAATCAAAAATATTTAACTCAAATTAAATTGTTGAGAATCGTGTCACACACCTTTATAAGAAGTTGAAATTGTTCTACATTATGTATATTTAAGTTAATCAACCATAAAGAAATCAGTGACCTCCTTCTGTTGAAGGCAAGATGCCCGGCATTTTGCACAATAATCTCTCCATCTCTTAACATCATAAGTTTAACCGAGGAAGCTGTTAGCTGTTGCCCAACATAGTGTAGCATCAACTCTAATGCTTTTACACCCTTCTGTATGAGGAATTTTAGCAATGTCAACTTTAACTGGATCATCTTCGTATTGAACAATATCAGTTACTGTCCTAATTATATCCTCGTCAAACAATGTTTCATGCTTGAGATCTTTATCAGATTCAAACAACTCTTATACATCTACTGTGATCGGTTCACATCCCCCAAGATTTTAAAATGTTTGTATGAAACAGTTTGCAGATAGATCAGACATTATGGATTTACGGGGGGGGGGGGGGGGGGGGGGGATTGCCCTTTTGACCATTAAAAACCAATTAAAACAAATTAAAACCAATTAAAACAAATGAATAAAATTTTCTTAAAGTCTGAAATTATATTATATACTCAAATATTTTAAAATCAAAGAGAAATTGTGAAAAAATTGTACAGGATCATATATTTGCTTGTCTGGAAGAGACTAAAATAAAATCTATACTAATAAAAGAACAAATCGCTCTGTGTGTCTGTCTGTGTGTGTGTGTGCGATGGCTAGCAAAGTTTATGGCACGTACGAGGTTCAAAATTTTTCTGAAGAGAGTCCAAGGCCTCTCCAAATGCATCTGACTTTCAGAATTTTAATATTCTAATTAAAAGCTGAGTAATTAATTTACAAACGCAACTCACTTTCATCAAAAATACGCTTTTTTCTCGGCTTTTTTAATCCGATTGCTTTCGGTTGGTTGTTTGTATAAAATTTTCTTAGAAGAAATTAAATAAACCGGGATAGCAATGACATTGGGTGTGTTCAAGGATGCCCGCGCACGCGAGTTTAGGGAAACAGCAACATTGAGTGGGTCGTTATCGTGGATGCAATAAACGTTCAGCGCATTCACGAACAAATCATGGTTTGATTAATTATGGTACTAATTATAAAGATAATTTGTTGAAATGGAAGGCGAGCTAGATGGCTGAATAGATAGCGCTTTGAACTCGAAAATCGGGGCTATGAGTTCGAATCCTCTGCAACCCAAATTGTTTTATAAGGTTTTTTTTTTTTTTTTTTGGTTGCTTTATATTTTTCATAATAAATAAGATATTTTTGATAAAGATAAATTTTTTTATTTATAATACAGAAGCATATGTATTTCTATTATGATAATAAAATACTTATTTAAATACCAGAAAATGAGGTATTTCGCAGTGAAAGTTTTACATTTGAATGCCTTTTAATATACAAAGTGATATTAAGCAAATGAAAAAAATAAGTATTGCGCGAAAATATACGTTTGTGCTTAGGATAATTTCTTGATGTGTTTCTTTCCTTTTTTCTTTTTTTTTTGAGTACTTTAAGAGCGAATTTTTGTCAAGACTGGGATGCAAGTCATATTTTACGGTGTTAAAATCAACATGGAAAATTTTATAAAAATAAAATGTAATAGATGTACAATATTTTAACTAAAAATATCTGCACATACAGTAGAACCTCAATTATCCGAAGTAATTGGGAGCGATCATCTTTCGGAAAATAGAAATTTTCAAATAATCGAGAATGCTTCAATTTTAAGATTAAGGAGAAATATATGCAAAATTTCTTATTATGGTAACAAGTGCTTCAGAAAAGTAAAGCAATAGCAAAATAGAAACAAGAATAAATTACCTGAATTTTAATTTTGAAATTAAGTACCTTTTACATATATCACAAGGGTTTAAAAAAATGTTTTGTTTGTCGCAGTTTCGATTGATTTTGCTTTGAAGCTCTATCACGGAGTTCTTTAATATTACTTCACCAGTATCGCCGTTCTAGGCCCCTATATTTATGGCCCCTTTTTAAGCATTTACACCATTATTGCGCATTTTTAATAAATATTATTCTAATGATTATTTCATATCCTATGATTAATTTTGACAAATTGAAGATCTAAAACGCTAAGTACTAAAACGATTTAACATGTTTTCATGTTAGGGTCCTGTTCTCAACTATCAGTTGGCCCCTTTTGGGCCCCCTATTATAACTCCCTTAAAAAAAGTCCAATTCACTAGCTTTTTATTTCTAACAACATCTTAGGTTCTCCAGCTATTACACGAACGGAAAAAAAATGCAGACTTCAGCTACCAGCTTTCTTTTTTTGAAAAATGTACCTTTTTTGAGAATAGATGCCCTTTTTGAAAAATTCCCGCCCGATGGCTGTTTTTTCCTAGAGCCAACACTATAATACCTTGCATTGGGGATTATCTAATGTTAACAGTTATTCTCATTGAATTGTTATATTCTTTTGTTTTTTCTGCCCACTAAAATTTTTCATAATTTCGTTGAGTAATAGGAATTTGACAGGTTTCTATTCAAGTAAATTTTCATCCCTATCTTTCTTTTAAATTACATTAAAATATTCTGAAGATGTATAATTTGTCTATATTTTTCTTTTAGAGAAAGTAAACTGACAAGAATTTTGCAAGATTCACTTGGTGGTCATACAAAAACTTCAATTATAGCTACAGTATCTCCAGCTCTGTGTAACTTTGAGGAAACAATTAGCACATTGGACTATGCTACTAAAGCTAAAAGCATAACAATAAAACCTGAAGCTAATCAAAAGATGACGAAGCGAGCTCTGATTAGGGTATAGTTGCATTAAATTTATTTTAGATGTAATAGATTAAATGTAAAATTTCTGGAGATTATAAAGAGATTAAAAAAACTTTTTTGTTTTGGAAAAATTGATTAGTCACAAATAAAATTTCTTTCAGTTATATTTTCTTAGGAAATATAAAATAAACTTTTGAAAATTATTTGTGTATTCTAAAAAATTCCATCTCACTTTGCATGAATATATCATAGAAAGAAATAAGTGTTTTTACTGTTAAAATTTTATCCTTTATGTCTCAGAATTTCCACAATAGCTTTTTTTGCTTTATTTAACACAATTGTTTGTAATATACATTTCAACTTTAAACTATTATTTCAATTGCACTTTTTATTTTAAATTGTCAGTAAAACAAATTTTTTAAATAGCAGCAACAACAAAAAATTCTTATAATTTTCATTGAATATTTGCAGGAATTTTTCTTAATGTAATGAAAATTTGAGACACGAAAAGAGGGACACATGCGTTTGTAGTATGATATAACTATCTATATTATAAAGGACAAACGTATATGTGTGTAACGCATACTTCATTCTGTGAATGATAACACTTTGAAATTTCGGTTTTGCAATTTTTTCTACTGCAAATTTTAAACTTCTAAACATCCCACATTTTTAATTTTTACACTGTTGTATACAGAAAAAATGTACTTTTAAATGCAATTTGTTTGAAAGCTGTATTTCGATTTATTTTTGAGATATTAATTTTTTTATAGTTTTTAATATCAATTTTCTAATTGTGGCAACTGAAGTACTCTATTCCTATTAAAAGTTAAGAGAAAAGAAGTACATTACTGTATCTTTTTGTTGCCATTTTCTCCAAAAAAAAAAATGAAAATAAAATGTGTGCTACGAGGGTGAATCAAATATTAACCGGAATTTCTGCCGGGAGGCCTGAAGGTCATCGCGAGGGCACTCAAACCTCTGCGCATGGCAGGTGGGGATGTCATATGACTATTTATGCACCGATATGTGCTACCCTCGTCGTTCCTCAGTCGGCATCAGGATGAATAAGGGATATGTTCACCCCAACGTTGCACAACGCATTATCGTTAATTTTCTCACAAATGAAGGCGTAAGACCAGCTGAAATCTTAGGAAGACTTCAAGCACAGTTTGGGGAGACATGCCTGCAGAAATGCCAAGTGTATGACTGGCACAGAAAGTTTGCCTGAGGAAAACATTAGTGCCATTCGGGACATTCTCGAGGGTGCTGCCTACTACTGTCAGCTATTGGATGAAAGAAAACATGCATATCGGCAGAAAAGACGTGAATTTCCAGTCAGAGAAGTGATTTTGCTTCATGACAGTACCTGCCCTCATACAACCAACCTGACTCGCGAAAAGTTGGAGGAAATGCATTGATCATCACTGGAACACACTCCCTATAGTCCCCCTGTGATTATCACATGTTTATGGCCTTTGAAAGAAGCATTAGGAGGGGAACGATTCGGCAATGACAGCTGCTGTTGAAGCCTTCTTGCGCAATTGGCTGGAGACACACCCCTCTTCTATGATCACGGCATCAAAAAACTTACGATACGTTGGGAAAAATGTGTTTTGAAATCAGGAGATTATATAGAAAAATAATATGTAATTTTCTGTTTTATATCTTGTACCAATAAATTAAAAAACAAAAATTCCGGTTTATACTTGATTCACCCCCATAATTATGAATAAATAATACCCCATAAAATGAATATCCCCATTTTTATATTTTAATTAAAAAAATATTTTATGAAATTTCTTAAAAATGGCAGTAGTAGACAACTTTCATTATTGCAGAGAAGAGAGAAATAATGAGGTTTATTTATCTTTATTCATGCCATTTTCTGATAAAAAAAAATTAACGTTTTTTTTTTTTAATTTGTATGTGATGGCCCGGTATATCGGGCCAGCCAAAAAATATCCTAATACATCGGCCTTCTTAAACAAAAACATTTAAATTATAAGCAAAGTATGCAGGATAGGCTGAAAAAGAAATAACTATGGCAGAGTGTTAAATATAAATGATACTAAAACGTAGTTAAGTTGAAAATAACTAAATGTTTATTTTCACAAACATAATTAAATAAAGAAATGAACTTAAATTAAAAATAAACTTAAAAGATATTAAATGAAAAACAAACTTACAATTAATTTAAGTTGCGTACGGCAGCACTCACAATGGCACAAGAAAACAGGTGTATCTTAACATTCTCGCTCTTTGACATTCTTTTGCTTTTATTGTATCAGCAAATGCAAATCTTAATATAACATTCAAATGATATTTAAAGGAGAGCTTTGTGACATTATTTTTATGTGGATAGTTAAACATGAACTGGAATTAAAAAGAGATACTGCAAACCTTTTACCATCCTGCTTCTTAAAAGACAGGTGGTTTTTCTTTCACATTAAAATAACATATATTACTTCAGGGCCAGCCGTTTTTAAAAACTTTTTACTCCCCAAGCAACATTTCTATCGGAAAACCGCAGCGAAGAATAATCAAATGTCAAAGCTAAAAAGTTTAATTACCGGTGAGGTACGTCCGATGTTACATCATTCCATTATTTACATATGACAGAAAAAGTCTACTGCCAAACCTACGAAGTTTTGAATACAGTTGTCACGGCAAGATTCGTAACCCGATTGAAATGACGTAATGAAAAGGAATTACGTCATAGCCAGCTTTGAAAAGGAGTTTGAAAAATAAACTCAAGCTAGATGGAGTGTTATTGAAAAGAGATTAACGAAATAAAAAATAGCTGCTTTGAGTTTAAGTTGAAAAAGAAGGGTTAGATTAAAGATATGAATAATAAAGTAATTAGCGTATAAGTGAACAAGGAAGGCTTATTTTAGGTCAGCAATTGCCCCCCCCCCCCCCCCCCCCCCTGTCACTTATACTTGAAATTGAAAAGAAGTCAAACTGGAAAATCAAAAGTTTAAAGAGGAAAAAAATTTCTGAATACTCTAAGTATTCCCTCAATTCCTATGTACATACCAGTTACTTCTACCTAAACTAGTTATTCATATCTACCATACTTGATAGTTGTAAGAACACAATATTTAATCAATTTCAAAAACAATTTCAACTTTAAACAATAGTTCTAATATATTATACATAGCAATAACAATTTATAACAATAACAATAATTTACAATAAGTAAAGACATTCTTTTTTTTTTTCTTTACATAATATTTTTAACTTTTACATACAACTCATTTCTTATAAGCTTTGTATAGCAAGTTAAACAGCAAAAATCTTTTCTTTTCCCCCCTTAAAGTTCAAACATTCACATGGTTGATTGAAAATCATTTAAAGTTTTAAATTTGAAAAACTACATGCAATTTTACAGTTTAATACATTATTGAAACCTTTAATCTTGTACATAAAGTTTCTTGAGACTTGAACCTAAAAAAGTCCTTCCGGCCAGTGCCGGGAGGAAGAGGTAGCTTTCATAATCCTTATTTAAAAAAAGCCAACTTATATCATGCAAACACACGAAGCTCAATTTAGTGGAAACCGAATATAGGAGATTCAATACTAATTTTTATCAATATAATGAATGAGAATTTCGCGAAATTAGTCAGCTTTATCCAAGCTGCTTTTCTTTAAAGTAACTTATATTTGGCTGCCAAATTCGGCAATTTCTTAAAGTGCCTGTCATTAGACAACATGGTGGATGAGGCTAAGCAGTGAACTTGGTCGAGACCTTAGTAATTGCTGTGCACATGCTCATTCACATCGGAATCGGTTAATATATAGGAGTGCTGTTGCATGCAAAAAATCAGATTTTTCAAAATGTCACCCACAATAGAAATTGAAGCTGCTATATCTGAGCCATTTTTTAAGGTAAAGACAAACAAAAAATGCTCCTGAATCCTTATATCAAGATCAAATACTTAAGAAAGAAACCTTTTTCAATTTCTAATTTTTTTGCACCTCACTTTAAATATATTTTAATTTAATGGCCGCCATTTTGAAACAAGATGGCTGATGAAGCTGGCCAGCAAATTTGGTCGAGATATTGATGTATACTATCCACATGCCTTCTTCCATTGAAATAGGCGAATACGTGTGTTATCGCGTGACAAATACAAGATCGTTTCAAAATGTTAGCCATGCTAGAAATTCAAAGTGCTATAAATCAACCATTTTTTAAGATATCAACAAAAGAACAAATTTTCAGAAACAAAAACTGCTCCGGAATCTTTGTATCAAGGCCAAACACATAAAAAAAATCTTTTTCATTTTCCAATTTCTTAATACCTCATTTTGAATTTTAAATTTAATTTTTTTTAAATGGCAACCCTTTTGAAACAAGATGGCGAATGAAGCTGGCCAACAAACTCGGTCGAGACATTGGTATGTACTATGTACAGACCAAGTTACATTCAAATAGGTTCATAAATACCCTGTTATCGCATGACAAAAATCAGGTCGTTTTAAAATGTCAGCCACAAGAGAAATTCAAAATGCTATTACTCAGCCATTTTTTTTAGATATAGACGAAAGAAAAACTGTTCCGGAATCTTTGTATTAAGATCAAACACATACAAAAAAAATCTTTTTCATTTTCCAATTTTTTGGTATCTTATTTAAATTTTTTTATTTTTTAATTTTTTTAAATGGCCGCCATTTTGAAACAAGATGGCGGATGAAGCTGGCCAACGAACTCGGTCGAGATATTTGTATGTACTATGTATACACCAAGGTACATCCAAGTCGGCTTATAAATACGCCTGTTATTATGTGAGAAAAATCAGGACGTTTCAAAATGTCAGCCACGCTAGAAATTCAAAATGCTATAACTCAGCCATTTCTTAAGATATAGACGAAACAAAAACTGCTCCCGAATCTTTTTATCAAGGTCAAACACATAAGAAGAAAATATTTTTTCAATTTTTGGTATCACATTTCAAATTTAAATTTTTCTTAAAAATTTAAATGGCCGCCATTTTTAAACAAGATGGCGGGTGAAGCTGGCCAACGAAACCGGTCGAGACATTGGTATGTACTATGTATAAACGAAGTTACATCCAAATCGGTTCATAAATACGCCTTTTATCGCGTGACAAAATTCAGGACGTTTCAAAATGTCAGCCACGCTAGAAATTCAAAATGCTATAACTCAGCCATTTCTTAAGATATAGACGAAACAAAAACTGCTCCGAAATCTTTGTATAAAGGTCAAATACATAAGAAAAAAATATTTTTCCATTTTTAATTTTTTGGTACCACATTTCAAGTTTTAAATTTTTTTAAAAATTTTAAATGGCCGCCATTTTGAAACAAAACGGCGGATGAAGCTGGCCAACGAACTCGGTCGAGACATTGGTATGTACTATGTACACACCGAATTACATCGAAATCGGTTCATAATTACGGGAGTTACAGTGTGACATAGGTCAGATATATAAATTTTGAACCGAGGGTGGTTTCGGGGTCTGGGGGTCATGATCGATGAAAATATACCAAAATTTTTTGAAATCGCTTTCCTCCGAACGGCTGCAATAGGTTTGTAAAGAAAGCTACCTAACAGTTTAACAGTTTTACCTCACCATAAATGGCTACATTATACCTAAGATACCACACCATTGAAATGGCTACACTTTTAAATATGCAATTTACTGAAAAAAAATATAAGTTGCATGTAACAGGATAATATATGCAAAACAATAGTTTAAACAATTTAATTTAATTAATGGCCATTAAAACAAAATAGTAAAAAAAAAAAAAAAAAATAGAATATGCATAAAAAATGATATATTTCTACATTCATACAATTCTTTCAGCTTTCATATGTGGGCCCACCTTTTAACATACCATTCTTTCAATAATATAACATAGAAATGAAAAATTAGGTTAACCTTGAATTAACTCAATGCATATTAATCTGCATATTAACCCCTATGGGGTTTCGTGAAAAAATCTTCGTGGAAATATATGATCTATACTATACTGTTTAGACACCTGCAGTTTCAGTTTAATGGGGAAATTGCACGTTTTTCAATTTAACTTGCATTTTATAGAGTACAAAAGCACGAGCATTTTGATACCATTTTTACATTTTTCTGAAACTCCGAAAATCCATTAAATCAACTTTAAAAATGCAGTTTTCGTCTTGGCAGGAAAAAGCCACGTCACGTGCAAAAACGGTTTTGACGTCACTGCACATGTAAACAAATCTTTGCTGTATTTTCCCCTGTACTTTTCTATGAGGATAGGCTTGGGTTACGCTGAATGATTTCTTTCTTTTCTTAAAAATGATTAGTAGAACAAACTAAAAGCATTGTAAATTGTTGTAATGAATAAATAATATTGTGAATTTTAGTGAGATTTTTTTCCCTTCGTTTTTCTAAGGATTTTCATTTCGAAATCTTGATGTAGAAATAAAATATCGGTACAAGTTTATACTACAATTTTATTTTATAGAATAATGTACTTTTCTTTTTCATATTAATGTTCCACAATTGATTTCACAAACTGGTTCAAATAGTATTTCTTTCATTACCGACGAGGGGGGGGGGGGGGGGACTTATAAAAAAGTTTTCTTATTTATTTTATATTTGAAATAAGAACTTTTAAATAAGAATTTGCCCATCAAAATAAGAATTTGCCCTGTTTTCGTTAAATGTTTTATCTCTCCAGTTGTGAGCAATTTGCTGAGGTAACTTTAAGATAGCCTTGCAGAATTTCTATATAAATATACCCAAAAATTTTAACAACTCTTCAAAAATGTTTCACATGGGCAAAAAATAACAAGTTGTTATTTTAAATACTATCAGTTTTGTGAACTTCATCAGACCTTGGGATTGAAAATTTTACGTTTTATAAACTGCAGATTACAACTCACTGTTTAGTTTATGAATTCTATTTTTTTATTTTTTTTTTATAAATTAACAGTATTTCAACGGAAGTTAAAAGGGCCAAAAGAGAAATTCAGCCCCCCCCCCCCCCATTTTCCTAAGCTATGTGTTCTGTAAACTTTTACGTAACTTGAATTTTATATAAGTCGAATTTGTAAATTACTTAAACATAATTTTGTAAAAAAGTACAATATTTATTATATATATAATATTTACACAGTAATATTTTGTAAATGAAGAATAATACAGCAGTGCTTACTCGGATATAAAGTAATATGAAAAAAATATATATAAAAGCAAACTGAAAGGACACTTTTCAAATAACAAATATTTTGTGGATTACGGAATTAAAATACATATAAGTAATAAAATAATAAATATTATAAAATTATAAACGTTTATAAAACATGCTAGTATGTTCTCAATTCTAATGTTTGAGATTCATTACATATTTTCGAATCTACATATGTCGCATAGTACGTAAGTCGGGGGATGCATCAGATTGAAAGAATGATAATATATTTGAATTTTTATGCATAATCAATAAACGCTTTCTTTATTCTTTGGCTTTATGTTAATTTTTTATTGATAAATTAATACTCAATCCATACCTTCCAAATAATTAAAAAAATAATAATCATGCAAATTCATATCTTATTTGTGAATTGAATTTAGAAATCCCCGTGATATTATAGCAAAGTATTACCATCTCTTAACGTTGCCCTTATGATACTAATGCATTATCCAAACAAAGAATTAATCTTGAATGATAATATATGATAAATTTTTTATATGTCACTATAAAAAGTTTATGTATAATGAGATGTCTGCTTTCAAAAGTGAAAAGAGTGTCCTCCACCTGAACAACATATTCAAATTTTGCACTTTTCTATAGTATGATGCTTATTTTCAAAATGAAAATACTGCTTTCTTTAACAAGATATTGAAATCATTTTCATTATTATTATTATTATTATATTTATTTTATTTTATTTTATTTATTTTATTTTTTGCGAAAGTTAGAGCATTGAGGAAAAGACTGATATAACATGTTTAGAACGTGATAAATATTAAGTAGAACATTCTGAGAAACTACATTTTAAACAAACCACTCAAAAAAACAAAAAGAACTACATGCATTCAAAACTTATTCGTAAGCAAATAATACTAAAACGGTAATTAAATTATTTTTACACTTTTTTTATTTAACTTAATTTGTTTTTTGCATGTAAGGATAGGATTTTCTATTCGATCTTTCACTCACTTTCAGATAAATTAAGAAATATAAAAGTTATGCACAAAGGTATGCTTCCAGTGACAATGCAACATTTTAATATTTTTAGAAGTTAATTATAAATTAATACATTAATTTTAACGAGTTTTTCTGTTAGCCCATCACAGTCATACCTGCCAACTGCTACGAAAAAATCGTAGTTGTTACGATTTGGACCTATAAACTACGATGCTACGAAAATCGGTCTTAAACTACGATTTTCTGCAAAATATACACAAACGCATTTTTTGTTTGTAGTTGCAATTTTTATCCCGCGCAGCATATTTTTCAGGAGTGATTCTGTTCTGAAATTTCCAAAATTTCAAAGTATTCATTTCTGAAAGTTTAAAAAAATTTGGTCATTAGTCCGAAAATTCGGACATTAAAAAATGCTCATGGAAAAAAAAAATCTGGGCTGCAAAACAAACTTCTTAACGTAAAACCCTCTTTATGTATATTAAAGAAGAGTAAATCGTGTTCCTGTAAATATTTATACAGGAATTCCCTTTCTTAGAAACAGGGGTTCCATTTTAAGAATTTCTGGAGGGGGAGGTGGTTCTTTGAGGGGCAAGGTTTGAACAGCGTGCAAAATCGCAAGATTTGCACACGGAAAAGGAGAGTCCTGCATAAAGAAAAAATGCTGTGCAGTATTTCCCCCTGTAAATTCTTCCACAGATCTATAATCCTTTCACGAGTATATTTTGAAATTTCTTGGAAGTCCGCGAATTTTTTTTTCTTTTATTGAATTTCCCCCAAATTAATTCATGAATCGATCGCTGCGGAAAAATTTGAGAATTTCTTCAAATGATCGTGTAAGTATATCGGGTATTTCGTCAAAGGTCTCAGAAACAAATAGTGATTATCTTCAATTGGTCGCTGAATAAAATCGCTAATTTCGTTAAGAGTTCAGAAAGAAATTGCAAATTTCGTCAAAAAATTGTGCAAAATATCACGAATTTCGATAAACTATCGAGGGAAAAATATTGCAAATTTCGTCAAAAAATTGTGCAAAATATCACGAATTTCGATAAACTATCGAGGGAAAAATATTGCAAATTTCGTCAAAAAATTGCGCAAAATATCACGAATTTCGATAAACTATCGAGGGAAAAATATTGCAAATTTCGTCAAAAGGTCGCGGAAACGAGTAATGAATTTTGTTAATTGTCGCGAAAAGATATTGAAAATTTTGCTGATCGGTTGCGATAAGCTATCGCTAATTTCGACAAATGACCGTGTAAGAATATTAATTTCGTCAGTTGGTCGCAGAAGAAAATAAATTTCAAAGGATCGTGGTAGAAACGTGAATTTTGTCAAAATATCACAGAAACAAAAAATAAATTTCACCGAAAGATCGTGGAAAGAAAACACTTATTTCGTCAAAGGATCGTAAAAAACGCAAAATTCGTTGAAGGATCGCGGTTAAAAATGCGAATTTCGTCAAAAGTTCGTGGTAAATAGTGCGGATTTCTACAAAGAATCGTGATAGAAAAATGTTAATCACGATTTTTGAAAAAAAAAAATTGTAAATATTCTGAAATGATCGCGGGAAAAAATTGCGAATTTCGTCAAAATTTACTGCACTGGGTTTAAAAAAAAATTGGAATCAGGCTCCTTTTACAAATGTAAAAAAAAAAAAAAAAAAAAAAAGGCTTCGAAACGAGAAAAGTAAATCTAAAAATTTTCAGAGGAAAAAAATTACTATATTGAGTTGTTGAAAGACGGAAACCTTATTCCTTTTACGAATGTCAAAAGATGGCTGCGAAACACGAAAAACCAACCAACCAACCTCCAGATTAATTTTAATTTTGTGTGCTACGATTTCTCATTTTCAAAGGTTGGCAGGTCTGATGATAAATCATCGAATACTCTTTGTCGTTACAAGTTGTAATAACAGTGGATTTATTATGCTACAGTCGCCGAAAAAAGGTCAAATGGCTATGAAGCTGCAATTAGTTTATACAGTAAAAAGCTAGAAAATATAATTAGAAAATAAAGAGTGTAATATATTTAAGAAAAATGCTTGAACAAATTAACACTTTCATATTAATTAAACAATGATTATACGTTGAAAATCAATTTAGAAATTCTAAATGATAGTTTATATAATGCTTTTCTTTTCTTTCCTCTTTCCATATATTAAAACAGAAATAGAGCAAAGATTACAATTTTTTTCAAAATAAATTCACGAGTTTACATTTTCTACCAAATGTAAAAACAAACAGTGAATTTTACGTAATCGGGTTCGATAGCCATGCCAAATTATCGTATTATATTGGACATTTCATGGGAAAATCATGAATTGCATTCATAAAATGAAGTGTGATTATTAAGATAAACATTGGGTACTTATAAAAGAGTGTATTTGTTTTAAGTTTTTGCTTTAATACTTATTTTTAAGTAAGCACATAAAATAATAAATAAAAGGCAATACTTATAAATTTACTCACGTATGTTGTAGTAATTTATTTCTGATCTATGGATACGCATTTATTACCGACAGTTGTTAATTTAAAATTTTTATTCCATAAGTCAGTATTAAACATAGAATTTTTTCTTGTTTTCTGCGTTATTGCTAAAAATTTCATTTTCTCATAGTAAATTCGAGTTAATTTTGTATCTGTAATATAACCTGCACTACACGAAATTTTATTCATAACAAAAAGAATTATTAAGCATTACAATGAATTAAGGAAACATTACATTTCAAGAACTTGATAAAGCCGATTTTACTTTACTTACGATTTATTTTTTAATAAAAATATCATTCTTTATTCTTCTAAGTAAATCAGAGTAAGTTAAAAATAAATGTGCTTTTTAGCTTTAGCTTCTTTTATCTTTACCTACATGAAATGCATTTTTTATGCCCTTAAAATAAATTTGAGGGGGGAAAAAACTAAATCTAGAAAGTATAATTTCATATTTTTCGAATCCAACCAACTGCAGCACTTTTCTAAATGAAAATTAATACAAATGCATAAATTAATAGTACATAATATTTGGATATGTTAAAATAATCTTTGGACTCTAATTTGATTTTGTGTAAATGAGTCTTTAAAAGATGTTTATAGTAGATAACAAACAGAAAGCAATGGAAAACAGACTGCATGCACAATGCAGACCGCTACGGAGAATTCGCGTTTCATGTGTAGTGACGTCAAACCAATCCCGTCCCGTTTTCGGATCACGTGGTTTTGTTTTGCTTTTAACAGAGTTTAAAACTGCAATAACTAGTTATTTTAAATTATTTTTACAATTTCGAGTTGAGTTTCGAGGAATGTAAGATCGTCTTCATCAGTTAAACATAAAAAAAAGCACAATTTAGAGGGAGTGCAACTTCCCCATTCCTCATGTATTTTTCTAGATATTTAACGAAACGTCTAAAATCACAAGTGACCGGTCACCTTTGGCCATATAGTGTATACTACAGATAATTCATTTACTTTTATGTGTAACCTGATCTCATAAAATAGTTTATATTTTATCAAAATTTTCTTGCTGTTTCACATATATTAATAAGAATCTTTTTTGAAATAGGAATATACAGAAGAAATTGAAAGGCTGCAAAAGGATCTTAACGCAGCACGCAATAATCAAGGATTTTACATTGATTCAGATAATTATGCGTAAGTTATGCATATTTTATATGTAATACACATTTGTTTATATTGCCCTTATTAAGAACATGTTATCTTGATGATTTAAAGAATTTTCTAATAGGGCTGGACAATATCAGAAATTTAATATTGCAACACATTCACACTGATATTATATTGCAATATTAGTTATAAAACTGCGGGAAATTGGGACATACGTTATTGTCTAAAGAGAAATGATAGAATATTATTCCCCCCACCCCACCTTAAAAAAAAGCAAATAAACACCCAAAACATAACATAAGAAAAATTAACCAAATGTTCAACATTTATTAGCATTTATTTGCACAATTACTTTCATAAAACTTTTCTATAAGGATATTATGTTCCTTATTCTTAACATCAAACGTGTGACTTATTTTTATTCCATCCTGGTAACCATTAATGGATTCAGCGTGTGGTCTTGGGGGGAAGGGGGGTGACATTCTCCCAGAAGATTTGAAGTTTAATGCATTTTAATAGTCAAAAAGTGCATTGTATCCTCTCTCCAACCAGAGCTTCAGAAATCCTTCCCAGAAAAAAATGTTGGAATTTAATACTGCTGGTAACAGTTTTAAACATATGACTCGCATGCTACTAAATGATCACACATGCATTCTTTCATTGTTTATTTATATTACATTATTTACTTTTTCTTGCTGCTGCACTCAAAAAATTATTTTACAGCAGTCATACTTTTTAAATAATAGGAAGATTGGGATGTAGGATTGTGTTGAATTCAGACTTTTTCTCTGGCAAGGATTTCTGCAACTCCAGAGGAACGTTATATACTAACCAGGAGGAATTTGTACTTTTTAACCGTTAGTAAACATAAAATTGGTAAATCTTTCAATGAATCTACTTCATAACTTAATCATGTAATCAATTATTGTAATCACACATACATTAATCTTCTAATTTAATTTTTTTTTTTCCAATCCTTTGAGTCAATTATTTTTTAGCATTGTTTAAACTCTTTAAAGATTGTTCATTGAATTACTAATAGATATTTCGAGATACATAAATGCAATTATTTATTAACGTTCACTTGAATAAGATAACTTCAAAAATCCAAGTTTTAAAATTAAAAAATCAAAATCTTCGAAATTTAAATTCGTCATAAAAATTTAAATTAATGTTTAAAGTACTCTTTTTATTATTGGAACAGACATTGCCCTTTTTTCTTGAAATCACTGAATAATATTTTTCGTTTATATGTTTATAGTTGAAAATTGTGTCTTTTACGAATATTTAGACTAAATTTAACTGCATTCAAGTTTAACTCATTATAACCAACTGGGATAATAACTGGAAATAAATATGGATTCAAATGTGACTTTATTGTTGGTTTATATATTAAAACCAAAAATAGTGTACCTGCTAGTCTGTTTTTTGAAACAAATCAAAAATATTAAATCTTTGCAGCACAACCACATTATTAAAATCATACTTAATAGTTGTGATAATGAGTAGCCTTCTACTCAGTCGTTAATTTTTTATATAATAAACAAAAAGTAAATAAAACAGGAGAGAAATATTCAGTCGCAGTGACATTTGTCCAGTCTTCACATTTCAATCATTTTTCTTTTCCCTGATCTTTGTTCAACATCTGACTTTCGTGTAAAATGCCAGATTGTGGTATGCATCATGATTGTTGTTTCATATTTTATTATATAACACTCACCTAGACTTTAGAGGCTGTTGCATGGAAATTCACTTTCTTGATTACATGTTTTTATTTTCCATAAAATTTCATATTTTTAATATTTTTCCTTATTTAATTCTTCTCATATTTCAAAATTTTTAATTCTTTTTAATTTGATACCCCATTTGTCATTTTCTAACAATTTCTCAACAAATCTGCCTTTTATCGAGCTGATCCCAAATTTAAATACAGTAAACATCCTCTAATCTGGCATGACTTTTGGAGAAAAAAAAATCGCATTTCTTGTTTATTCCTGATTTTTATAATAATCGGATTGAACTTCAGAATGAGGAACAGAAAACTTTTTAAAAAGCCATGGAGTAAACTTTGGCCTGAAGTATCAAGTAATGGACAAAAAGGTAGAAGTTACTGAAAGCGATACTGTTGACGGTGAATTTGAAGATGTTTTAGGTTGTGTGCCTTTAGAGAACCCCATATCACAACTGAATCAAGAAAAATAAAACAGTGGGTTGAAGCAGATTTTGATGAGCCGACAGAGGAAATTTTGACAGATGAGGTCATCAATCAGAGTGTTTTTCAAACCAACAGCCCCAAAAATGTTGACTGATGAAAAGATGATGTGGAAGAGACAAACAACATCATTCGGAATCAATCAGCTGCCTTCAATACATTTATCAAGTTTTCTGAGCGCAGCAGTTTGTTTCATTCAACGATGCAGAAATTATGAAACTCCACATCATACAAAATGACTTCCTAAAAAAAAGAATAGAGAAGACTACTATGTTTTACTTTACATTATTCAGTATTTTTGTTATTCTTTCAAGCTTTTTAACTAATAAAACACATGCTTTGCTGTCATTTTTTGGTTAATCCTAACTTGTACGTGTTTTTCCCACCATCCATCCTGTAATCCAGGAAATTTCCTAATCTGGCGTGCTTTAAGTCCCAAACGTGCCGAATTAGAGCATGTTTACTGTATTTTCACCAGCAAATGAGGGCACCATTTTCAACTCTTCGTTTTTTCTTCTCCATCCCATAGCAGGTATGCGAAATGTGGCTGAGGATTTAGGATTTGTTGAATAAGGAAATTCCATAGGAAAAAAAGACTTTTGTACGAGAGTTGTTTTATTTTCAACCTCTGATGGGCTGTAAAATAAAGACTATTGTGAATAATAAAATTATTTTATACCCTGGAGTCAAGTAGAATAAAGTACTTCAATTCAACATAGTCGCATTGAAGATTGAGTTATTAATTATACTAGTGGGCAAAAGGGGGGATACCCTTTTCACAAAACGTTGCCACCAATGTATTGAGATATATCTCCAAGGCGTCTTGAAGATTTTTGTTGGAATGAAAGTTCAATGGAGTGCAGTTGTCCCAGATCTGTCTTCAGATATCGAAAAAGGTGACAATCACTCAGTGCAAGCCGACCTGATGGGCCAACAACTTCTTTCACAAGTTCGATGGAATGTGTTTGATTTTTGACAGTAATATTAAATTTACAGTCGAACTAGAAACAGGGGTTAAATTACTTTTTTAGATGTTGAGTTACAGAGAATGGGGAATGAGTTAATTTGTTCAGTTTACCGAAAACCTATCGCAGATTTAAACGTTATACCTTCTGATACATGTAGCTCAATCTCTTATAAATTATCCACCTTCAGGTGCCTAATTAATCGTGCTTTCAGGATTTCTTCCGATATAAATCTGGGAAATGAATTAGAGAAAATTAAATGCATTGCTATTGATAATGGATATCAGGTAAAATTAATTAACAAATTGATTCAGAGCTCCTTTGATAAAATGTACACAGATACTTCTAAAAATAAAATTATTAATGAAGTTAATATGAAAAGGGTTGTAGCAAATTATTTCCGGGTTACTTTGAATATGTAAAAAATCATTTAAGAAATTTTGGTTTATGTTTGATCACGAAGCCTCTTCCAAAATTAAAGATGCTTTTAAACAATAAAATTGATCCTATTAATTGGGATGACCTCTCAGGAGTTTATATGATTCCATTTATTAAAGAGGGGGAATCAAAAATCATCATATAGGTATAACCCAACGAAAATTCAATATCAGATGTAAAGAACATATAGCGGACATAAAATAAAATAGAGGTAATACTGCTTTATCCCGGCTGAATCAAATAGAGAACATTACCATACTTTTTAACGAGAGTAGAATAATCTACAGATCTAATTTCTATTTACAATTATTTATAAGAGAGTCCATTGAAATTTATTTAAGAGGTTCAGGAGTTTGTAATGATACATTATCTTTTCGTATCCCGAATTTATGGGTTGAAGGTTTGGATAACTTAGAGTCGCACATAGAGGGAACACGCGCAATTGCAAAAATGTAGGGCGCATTATATGATTACTTGTTTATATTCGATGATTTTTTCCATTTTTCATATGCATTGTATTTATAATTTTCTGTTATACATTATGATGACGACTCAGTAAAAGAGTTAAAACATGCCAATGTAGATTTTTAATTTACTTTTAATGTGTTTTTATAATGTCTTTTAAGCAAATAAATATTTTTATATTGTGATATACATTATAATGCTATTTAAATTACATGAATTTCTTTCCTAATTTTAAAATTAAATGAATATTGATATTATTTCCAGCACATATATTTATTATTTAAGGGTTGCTTTGTTTGTTGAATTTCTTGCAGGCGTGTTCTTAATGAAATAGATGAGAAGACAAAATTGATTAAAGAATTAGCTGACAAACTTGAAGTACTGAAAGAAGAAAATGCTAAGGTTTGCAAATTTATTGTATCTATTATTCTGATATTGTGTTTCATTGCTATTGTAATCATGTTACATCAGGATTTGTATGGTTCTTGAAAGTCCTTAAATTTAGGTAACTTTTTGTCCTTAAAAGTCCTTATTTTGATCAAAATCGGCAAAAAGTGACCATTTTACTCTCCTAT
This sequence comes from Maratus speciosus, assembly GCA_963932465.1. Classification (NCBI taxonomy): domain Eukaryota; kingdom Metazoa; phylum Arthropoda; class Arachnida; order Araneae; family Salticidae; genus Maratus; species Maratus speciosus. The sequence continues at coordinate 39,322,343 of OZ010788.1, read as the reverse complement.
TATTTCTTAATCATGTGTGAAAATCTTCTGTGTTTTGGTGGATTTCTACATTTTAAAAAATTACTTCTAATCCCTAAACTTTGTCTAAAATTCTGCTTTCATCCTTTGATCCCTCCCACTACTTACACATTGCACAAACTTTGAAATTTTTAAAAAACTTTTTTCTGCTTTGTTTCTTTACTGTCACAATAAATAATTAATCAACAGTGATATCGCAGATTACCTATGTTTACTGTAATATGTGCCACAGAACTTTCCCTTTTATCATATTACAGTGCTGGGTTCTGCCAGACATATTAGTCTAGTCTAGAGACAGTATGGTGCTTTAAAGTTTTTGCTGATAACTCAATGAACCAGGTTCATTTCCTGATTGTTTCAAAGATCTGAGTTACTGGACATGTAAAATTTCTTGTCCAAATATGTTTATTTGCCTTAAAAATTGTATAGAAATTAGCAGCCATGATAATGGTTTTAATTATTAAAATTTAATCAACAGATAACAAAAATCTTTTCTGCTGCTTTCTTTGCTGATTAATTTGTTATTTGTCAAATCTGTATTGATCAGATTTGATTAATTACAATCCAAAGCCTCTAAATGTTAATATAGAGAAAATCAAACAAGGCCAGTGGCGAGGCGTGACATTTTGTGATGGTCATCGCTTGTTCACAACCTTGCAGTGCCCCTCCCTTCTCCTCTCCCTATAATAGGGTGGTCAAATTTTATAACAGAACTTTTTAAAAGTTGTCACAATTTTAAAGTTTATAAATTTTTAATATTTAACTTTTTTAGTCTCACTAATTTTATGGCTTTCTTTATAATGTTAAAAGTGTTTTAAATCATGGCCGGAAGTATCCTTTTTTGCACTCGGGACAAACATGCATTTTGGCGCCCCCCTCCTCCTCTTCAAAGTAAATTTACAAAGAGAATTTTACTGAGTTTCTAATAGCCGATTATTTTAAAATTTAAAATATGTAATCATAAAATATGTAAAACTGATCTACATAATCAGCTTTGTCAAATATTGATTAACCTTGAAAACGGAATCGAAAAAAAATTCTGCTTTATACAGGATCCTTATGCCATATCGTCCATAGATTATTCTATGCTTTGGTATTTTCCAGACAGGACGATTTTAACAATACTGTGCTAAACAAATACGTGAGAAAAATTGAGAAACAAAATCTTAATTTGTCGCCCTCTTCGCCCTCCATTCTCATGCGCTCGGGGCACCTGCTCCCTCTGCCCCCCTTAGTTTCGGCCCTGTTTTAAATCAATAACTGTGGAAGCTGAGTGAGGAACTACAGTCCGCAAATTTGAGGACACCCTTGAATTTAGAGGACATTTGGTCATCCTAGCCTATTAATAATTTCCGCGTGTTCTCTTTATTAAACGATTTTTTTTAAATTAAGTTTCATAAGAAAGCAAAAGTTAAGCAAATTTCATTTTATTTCTGTAATATTAACATGGATGTTGAAATGGTTAACTTCTTGTAGAATAACATCATTTTCCAGTTCATTAACAGTAGAAGTAAGGTAATTTTGAATGTCATTCGAGATGCCTTCAAAATCTGTAGCTGTATCAAAATGTCCCTTTCGTACTGGATCCCATCTACTTAAAAGATGCACAATTTTTTATGTAATTACTAATTACCATTATTAAATAATGTTTCTCTCTCATCCTCAAAACCTCCATGAATCCGCCTCTTCACGAAATAGTAGTAAATTCCTAATAAACAGGTCACAGATATCAATTAAGCATTTGAAAACTTCGCGAATGTTTTTAATGATTTGATAGTATGGATGTTTTAGATCCATCAGCTTAGCTTTCAGATTTGAAAATTACGTTTATATCGAAACATTATTTGTAAACTTAGACAAGAACAATCACGACTAATCAATTACTTTAAGTAAAATATTACAACCGCATTATCTGTTTTGACTCTTGTAACTGAATCTTGTAAAATATCTAACAGAAAACTTATTTTTTTTATCTTCGACAATTACTGTACGCAAAATTTTTAAGGGATGTGCAAAGCCACCCATTCTTCAAAATTAAAGACATTCTCAAATCTAGAGGATACAAACAGCTTCCTCTTATTTGAGCAATAACATAGCTGTAATAATAATTAATATATATTATAATGACTTTTAAAAAAATATATAAATCTAAATTGTAACCAATAGTTAAATAATTTACTTATTCAAAAATAAAATTTTGCAGGGTTCGCACATACTCCTTAGACTCCTTGGAAACTCCTTAGAAATGAAAACATTCCCAAGTAGTACTTAGAACTACTTAGATAAGCAAACCACTCCTTAGAAACTCCTTAAATTGTATTGCGGTTTCGGGCGCAAGCGATATTGCTGCCGAGAAAAAAAATCATGATTGTAAAATGCGCGGTAAATCCTTTATGCACGTCATTCATCTGAAGCACAGCATTAATTGGGTAGGATAATCTTAATAGCAGGGCTCCCACTAGGTCCGTTTTTCAATTATTAGGTCCGTAAAGTCCGTTTTTTGACACTGTTAGTCGACCTTTATTTTAAATGTTATCGATGTTTGGCATTTAGCCAAGAATCTCGGAAAAATCTCGTTTTTCGCAAATATATTCCAAAAAATACCATCAAATTTCGTCAATCGATCGCGGAAAAAAATCGTAAATTTTGTCAAAGGATCGTGAAAAAACGCGAATTGCTCCAACAGATCGCAGTAAAACTCGATTTCTTAAAAGACAGCGGAAAAACACGAATTTACTCAAAGGGGTCATCCATATATGATGTCACACTTTTTATCAATATTTTTTACTCCCTCCCCCCTTTTGTCACAAAGTGTCACACTTCACCATACCACCTCCCCCCCTCTTGTCACATGTCAGGCTATATTACATAAACATATACTTGCAGTTCAAAATCAAAGTACTAAGTTATAGATCATATTTCAAATTTTATTTTGAAACTTTTAACTATGTGTTTTAACGACATTTGTGAGCATAATAATAAAAATGATTCGTGTACTTATTTTGTATGAAATAAGATTAAGATTTATAATAAAAAACATAATTAATATACAATAGTAATAAAATATTAATATGAAAGAACAATTAAAAGCAGTAGTATTTTTGAATTTGAAATGGAATTTAATACATTTGGCTTAAAATGTTATCTTTACTGTTCGAACACAAAATACTTTAATTTCAAAATAACTTTAAAATTTAATCTGCTGATTTTTAATGCTTTTATTTTAACCAAAATGTGTGATGTCACACTTCTTCTTACCCCCTCCCAGCCCCTTGTCACAAACTGTCACAATTTCAAGAACTCCCCTCCCCTTCCAAGCATGACATCATTTGTGGATGGCCCCAAGGGATCACAAAAAAAAGCGAATTTCGTTAAAGATCGAGAAAGAAAAAGCAGATTTCCTCAAATGATCGCATAAATCGCGAATTTCCTCAAAAAATGCAGATTTCCTCAAAAGATCGCGAAAAACACGCGAATTTCCACAAAATAAGCGAATTTCGTCAAAGGATCGCGAAAAACACGCAGTTTCTATCAAAAGATCGCGAAGAAAACGTCAGATTCATTTAACAACACGAATTCCATTAAAAGATCGCGAAAAAAAAGCAAATTTTCTCAGAAGGTCGCGGAAAAAACGCAAATTTCCTCATAAGATCGCGAGAAAAATGCGAATTCGTGAAAATTTCACCTTCAAAGAAAGCGATTACCGCTGTTCTAAAAGAATAAATTCAAAACTTGTTATATTTTTTCTTGTATGTTGCGTTTAGCATTCTTTTTTTTTTTTTTTTTTTTTTTTTTTTTTGGCCTTTTAAAATTTTCTTTAAGATGTATCATGTATGTGATATACATAATTGTTTGGGGTTTGACTAATCTCTATTTGTATGACCTAGGGGTGATTCTAGCCCGAATTTTCCGAAAATGTAAGGCATTCATTTCCGAAAATTTTAGAAAATCGGTCACTAATTCGAAAATTCGGACATATGGTCGCCGAAAAAATTAATTTTGTCAATCATTTGCAGAAAAATCGCCAATTTCTTCAAAGGATGGCGGGGAAAACTCAAATTTCGTCAAAGAATCGCGAAAACCCCCACAAATTTCGTCAAAAGATTGCGAAAAAACGGCAAATTTCGTCAAAAGATCGAGAAAAAACCCACAAATTTTGTCAAAAGATCGCAAAAAAAACCCCCACAAATTCCGTCAAATGATTGCAAAAAAACCCCACAAATTTCATCAAAAGATCGCGAAAAAACCCACAAATTTCGTCAAAAGATCGCGAAAAACCCCACAAATTTCGTTAAAAGTTAGTGAAAAAACCCCACAATTTCGTCGAAAGAACGCGAAAAAACGGCAAATTTCGTCAAAAGATCGCGAAAGCCCCCCACAAATTTCGTCGAAAGATCGTGAAAAACCAAAAATTTCGTAAAAAGATCGTGAAAAGAAGGCAAATTTCGTCAAAAGATCGCGAAAAAAACCCACAAATTTCGTCAAAAGATCGCGGAGAAAACGCATATTTACGTCGGGAGTGGTTTCTCCCCCTTCCCCCCTGGTGTAACTTTTCAGAAGATTTGCTGGGAATTTCAGATTTTTTAAATTTTTTACTCAGAATTTATTTTACGCAGAAAAGTTGATTGTCAATTTTGTATTTAAACTTACGAAATCAGTAAGCAATATATTGTGAATACTGTGCAATTTCAGCACTAACAATTAGATTCTGATAAAGTAAAATTTGTTTTTGAAATGTTTTTCTCTCCAAATTGGGCATTAAAAATTGGAGTGTGCATACCACATAACGATGCAGATCATAAACATATTGACAAAAAAAAAAAAAAAAAAAAAGGCAAATCCTTAAAATTTTTTGGACTACTGGATTTTTTGGGTACTCCTTGGATTTTTTCTTCCCAACTCTGTATGAACCCTGTTTTGTTACTTTAATTTAAAAATGTCATTGAACCAATCAAATAGATTACACATTTTTCTAATGAAACAAACTATTGTAAAAAATATTTGCATTGAACTATTAGCTTGATATTTTTTAAATATTAATGTACTTGTCAAAATTGCAATAGGTAAAGTACTTTAACTCTTTTTAATGCATAATTTTACTTTGAATTATATAACTTTCAGAATAAATCGTATGCAAAAAATATTTATTTAATGGTTTAAAAATAGTTATGACGTTTTTAATTAATTAAATGCCACTTCCACAAAAATTAAGACAGTCTTCGTATATTTCCATAATTATTTTTCGTCATTTGTGCGTTACCAAAAGTTAAACAAAATTGAATAAATACGCGTCTTTGTACTTATGAATCGGAAATATGCTGTCATCAGAAATATATAACCTATGATTTATAATATTCTAACAGTACAGGTATGTAAAAATACATTTTAAAGCAATGGTTTCTTTTCCAATTAATAAAAAAAACTTTTATTTAAGTGTAATGAAATAATAGAAATAATTTAAAATAGTCAAATAATTTTAAGATGAGCACAGCATTACTCAATAGAATAGAGTATTTTGTATTATTTAATAAAATTAAATCTGCTACAATAATGCTATGTCCATTGTAATAATATTCAAAATGAAAAAAACATTACAAAAAGAAATGTTCCTTTTCAAGTGGATTCGCTCAAATTAGCGATGACTAGACCTGATATGTCTTGGAAAAGTGTTTCGTTTGATTGGTTGCGGGGTGCTGAGAGGGTGAGTGGGCATGCTGTAAAGAGATTAACAAATCTGGGCGCATCCTTTTTTAGCCGTAGACGAGAGATACTATTTACCCTTTATGCTTTAGCCGTCTCATTTTAAAACTGATAGATGGCAGCACTAAAATACACTATTAATGCTTCATGTTACTCATAAAATCTTTAAAAAAAAGGAAAAAACATTTTAAAATGTGCTTGCAAAAAATTTAAATGTTTTATGTTGCCTTTATTTTCCTATGGTCACGCCGAATCTACCGATGACCGGACGCTTCGCCACTGAACAAGGCACATTAAAAATAAGGGGGGTTTCATTCTTTTTTGTGCATTTTAAAATGAATTTGTTTATCCGTGAAATTTATTTCACTGTCTGTTTATATGCATACAATATAAGCAAAACATATACTTTCAAACCTACGCCTAAGTAAAACATTTTGGCAATTAATAAAAAAATTATTAGGTGCCATTGACACCTGATTATTTCTTCTCTTTTTCTAAATCTGTTCTCAATGTTTACATTCAATAGTGTAAATGTGGAAGAAATTGCTTGTACATTTGATATATTGACAATTATTTCCTAAAGAAAAGATATAACAGGGTCATTCCATGCCAAATCAACCAAAAAATTTCAATATTCAACCTGACCATTTCAGATTTCAATGAAACTGCCAGGAATCATTGTCCCTGATGATATAAATGAGAATATATTTTTATAATTTTTTTATCTCATTAAATTTTCATATAATTAATTATTTAAATTTTGAAAAATCATCATTTTTTGGCTCTCATAAATGTTTTCAACTTTGAATTTCTCAAGTTCTATCAGGCATAAAGAGTTCTATAACCCTATCATTTTAAAGAGAATTTCATAAGGTTTGATTTTTTATGCAAGTTGACTATGCTTCATTAAAAATAATAATTTAAAAAAAAATTTTAGATAGTGCTTTTTAAAATTTTCAGAAAAAAATGTATGTTTTATGTAATATTCAGACCTGCCAACCTTTGAAAATGAGAAATCGTAGCACACAAAATTAAAATTAATCTGGAGGTTGGTTGGTTGATTGTTCGTGTTTCACAGCCATCTTTTGATATTCGTAAAAGGAATAAGGTTTCAATCTTTCAATTCAGTATAGTAATTTTTTTCATCAGAAAATTTTTATACGATTTTTAGAGTTTCTTCTCGTTTCACAGCGTTTTTTGACATTTGTAAAAGGAGCCTGGTTCCAATTTCTTATCCCAGTGCAGTAAATTTTGATGAAATTCCCGAGGATATTCACAATTTTTTTCCAATTAGGCAAATTCCTTTATTCTACAAGGAAAAAAAAAAAAAAAAAAAAAAAATTCCCGAACTTCCAAGAAATTTCAAAATATACTTACAGAAGAATCATAGGTCTGTTGAAGGATTTACAGGGGGAAATACTGCCCAACATTTTTCATTATGCAGGTCTTTCCTTTCCTGTCCGCAAATCGTGCAATTTTGCACACTATTTCATACTTTGCCCCTCAAAGAACACCCCTCTCCTCCAGAGATTCTTAAAATGGCACTCCTGTTTGTAAGGAAGGGAATTCCTGTACTAAAAGTATTTACAGAAACACGATTCACTCGTGGTTAATATACAAAAAGAGAGTTTTATATTAAAAAGTTTTTTTTGTAGCCCAGATACACACCCCCCCCCCCCCCCCCCCCCCAATGAGCATTTTTTAATGTCCGAATTTTTGGGCTAATGGTCAATCGTCAGTTGGGCTAATCGGAAATTAATACTTTGAAATTTTGGAACAAAATCACTTTTGAAAAATATGCTGCATGGCGATAAAAATCACAAATAGAAACAAAAAAAAAAAAAATGCATTTGTGTTTTTTGCAAAAAATCGTAATTTAAAACCGATTTTCGTAGCATCGTAGTTTATAGGTCCAATTCGTAGCAACTATGATTTTTTCGTAGCAGTTGGCAGGTCTGAATATTATAAGCTTAAAATTTTGAAATTTTTAGAGTGGGCTCTCAATGGGATCAGGAGTTATTAAATAAAAGCTAAATATTACAATACAAATAATAATCTGACTAACTTATTTTGTTATTTATTTATTTTTTGTATGGTAAACTTTAGCTTTTATTTCATAACTCTTGATCCCATTGAGATCCCACTCTAAAAATTTCAAAATTTTAAGTTTATAATATTACATAAAACATAAATTTTTTTTAATCTTTAAAAAACCCTATCTAAAAAAATTTTTAATTTCAAATTTTTAAAAAATTTAAAAATTATTAATTTTAATGAGGCATAGTCAACATGCATATTAAATCAAACCTTATGAAATTCTCTTTAAAACTAGCCGCCTCTGGTGACCAGTTTGGTCTCCCTTAAATGTATGCTAAGCATTGCATCATGTTACTTTCATTCTTAAAATAATTGACTTGCTCAATCCGACCCCGAGTCCGAAGATTCTGATAGAGAAATCAAGAATTCTTTGCGAACTTGATAACATTTGATACCTTTTTGTTGTTATGCGTACTTCGTCTTTTTTGACAAATACCATTTAATTTCCGTAGCTGTAAAATTGAGTGAAATTTCAAGTGTTTAAACTGAGAAATGTTCATAAATTATCTAATTAAACTTATTTTACTTAAACATGCTGTTACTTCAATTCTATTTTTTAGTATTAATAAATTTATTTAAATTTTTCGAATCATACATTTATAATTTTTTTTTTTCACTACTTAATAACTAAATAATGAATATATAAACTTTTGCTTTTATAGATTTGATTTCTGAGTTCATAAATATGACAATATAGTAACGTAACTAAGAGAAATAGTAAAACAAAACCCTCGTGAATGCAAGCCGTTAACAAACGTTAGCGCCACCAATTTACCTACTATGACGTCATAAGAATATTGTCCATTCATTGTTGGAGAATCTGCTTTGCGAACACTTACCATCCTGGTCTAATATTTTCTACTGTTTATGATGAATGAATCTCTTGTGTTTGTTTACTTTATGAAGTGAAATAGAAAGATGTCAACTTAATTTCAATTGAAATTATCTTCGAATATTAGAAACAGTACTTTGATACTGAAATGAAATATTTTAGTTTATGTTATTATTATTACTATTAATTGTTTATTTAGGTACTTTTCCGTTACACGGGCCTTGGCATTATTTTTTTTAAAAGATTGGCGCAATTCGGGCTTCAGAACGTGAAATACGTTGATAAATTTATAGAAATAGCTATGAAAACAAACCTGGTGAACATTTATTTTTATTTATATGTATCTATTTGCATATAGTCATTTTATTTACACATATTATACAATATTTGTTTACATAGAAATTACTTCTGTTTCTATATAAAAATAGATTATTGGCTTCTTTAGATTAAATAAATTGTATACATATGGAAAAAATTGTTTATGTATATGAAATAGGATATAGATTGCTGGAAAATACGATGCCAATTTCTTTTTTCGCCAAGAACGTATGCTGGAAAAATATCTACCGTATATACTCACGTATAGGTCGAGGAATTTCTCACAATTTTCGGTAAGCAAATTTGGGGGGTCAACTTATACGCGAGTTATTTAAAAAAGCAAAAAACCAAAACTTCGAATACTGCAAAAATATGGCATTTTATGTGTATGAATAGAAAAATAATATATAAAATATACAAATAATAGTAATTTATCATTTAAATAATTTCAATGATTTGTTTTTGTTAACTTGCTACCTTTTTGCATTGGCAAGTGAAATCTTTGGTTTGATTTTGTGCAAAATTGAAGAAAAAAGTTAGAGGTTGACTTATACGCAGGTTTTTGATTTTTCCCAGAATTTGCATTTGAAAGTTAGGGGGTCGACTTATACGCGAGTATATACGGTATCTATTTATTTATTTATTGTATTTTAAATGAGGTAAATGAAATATGTGTATTTTAAATGAAAGATTTATTTTAAATGAAATGAGTGATATGTTGATATTTTTAATGAAATGATGGCGATGAAAGAATATTTGGCGATTTATCACCTGCGCCCAACTAATATAAAAGTACTGAAATGTCTGTTTGGCATATAAAAAGTGAAGCGGTCATCCTGGAACTATTGATGACAGTCACATGACTTCGGCTTTTATTAGATAGATGAGGGGTTATAAAACTCTCTACACCTGATAGAAATTGAGAAATTCAAAATTGAAAACATTTATGCAACCCAAAAAATGACGATTTTTCAAAATTTAAATAAGGGTCATTCCATGTCAAATCACCCAGAGCGTAGCACCCACCATGACCAATTTTGATAAAAATCAGGTAATTTGTAGACTTTTTAATGCTGATTCCAAAAATATCAATCATATTGAAATTGATCAAACGGTTTGTGAGTTATGAGCTATTAAAAATCTTCCAAGATGGCCGATTTGCCGCCATTTTGAATAGCACACATGACAAATAAAAGTCTATAACTCCTTTCAGGTTTAAGCCTGAACTTTCAAATTTGTTTTTGTTTTGTTCAGAATAAAGTAAACTTTCATTTAAACAGATTTTTGTGCAGCTGATTCCATTAAAATGCTGTCAAAAAATGACTTTTTGTCATTTTTTTAATCAATGAAGGGTGTAACTTCAATGGCTGATTTCCCCCATTGTTCCCCCTTCAATTTTCATCTAATTGAATAAATAGGCAGCTCAAAGTGTTTTGATGCCTGATAAAAAAAATTTAATGGGCAGTTCACAGATATTTTGTTTAAAGAATTTTAATTTTACTAACCTTCCAAAAGTAACAGAAAATGAAAGATAATGTTGATATTTCTTTTATTGCCAGAAATATCATACATCTTTACATCTAAAAGTTTGATAAGGTTTTATCTTCCATAAAGATATATATATATATATATATATATATATATATATATATATATATATATATATATTAATGTGGCTAAAAAGGGGAATCTCAGAGGAATAAATAGGAATGCTTATAATGAATTCTTGCAAGACATAGAAGTATTTTCATGACAAATTGAAATCTATTGCAGAGTTTCAGTAAATTATAAGTAAATTTGTCGGATGTGGCAATGCCAAAACTTTCTTCTATCTCATTCATGTTAATACTTCCTGAAAAATGCAGCATAGCAGCGCCACCAATTAGATGATTTACACCTAAATCTAATCAGCAACAATTTATGTCGACTTCTAACTGAATTTGAAGTTTGCGCACAACTTTGCGTTTTTAGGTTTGCGTTATAAAGATCTAAAGATATTACAAAAGTAATGTTCAAACTATGAGCAGAGATTTACTACCAATGGAAGAATCAAGTGCTGACTTATGACGTAGCCTAACACAAGAAAAGGTTAATTAAAAATAAAGCTGAAATGCAAACTATATAATCATTAATCTATTAAACCTGCAAAAAGAAAAACGTATGTGGTGGAAAAGAAAAACAACAAGTTAAGATAAACAATTGTATTTTATTTAAATAAAAATATATAGTCAAAATTAATTACGTTCAGAATATCAGCAAAGTCTTAATTAAATATTTCCTTATTACGTCATTTAAAACATTACATTTCATATTCAATTTACAAATATCTACTCAATCATTAATCAAACCTAAATCATTTTAGTTAAGCCTACACTATATCATTACTTCAACAGAAAAACATTTCTTTTAAAAATATTTAATAAATTAGAATATATCTACCTCGGAGCTCATTATGCAGAAACTATGTAAGTAGACATGGCAAACGAAAAAATACCATGAATTATATTTGTCATCAACTTCTCCAACACACTTGAACAACAGCGAAAAACGGAAAAACAGCGAACTTGCAATATGACATCTCCCAGTAAACACGTCTGTTAAAAACCGTCAATTTCCATATCGAGAAGCCGCCATATTCCTCAATAATTCACAGTAGACAACGAGAACATGTCCCAGCCTTAAACTGAAGCACAGACTTCACTTATGATAGGAAAAAGAAGCACATCTTCAAATACGGTGACACGATATATTTTGTTTTAAAAGAATCACAGACGGTTCACATTAAAAACATGGAAGATAAAAAATGCACGTGTCTAAAAGGCTGTTTCACCGGTCAAAATATATCACTGATACTTTAGAAAAACTATTTCATTGAAAAACGTTAAAACATCTTAAAAACTTTATGCCGAAATATTAAATCTTCACGACACCTCTTCAATGAGAGAGAAAAGTCAATTGCTAAAAAGGTCAACGAACTCTCAGCATATATACGATAAGCTGACGCAGAAAAAGGTTTTACGCATCCTCACCAGCTCCCCCTACTACCGGCACTCAACTTCCGATCATGCGTAGCAGTGACGTCAATCTTGATCTGACCGAGCTGCTCACGCCATCTATGGATCCTTACACATACTAAAACAAGTAGCCAGGCAGATATAGAGAGACTAGTATGAAGAAAAGTTAAACAGAGTATGCCGTGAGTTGAAAAAGTAACGATCTATTGTAATCAAGGATATACAAAACTAAAAGGCTGAATTATAGAATATAAATAAATAGAAAAAGATAAATGCTTAAAAGAAAGTAAATATTAATAGATAGAGTTCCCACAGACTTAGTCTACCAACAAGCATATACAGTGGTGAGATATAGGGAAGCACTTTTTGCTAACAGTTTCCACCAAAAGATCATAAAAAAACGCGAATTTCCTCTGAAGATCAAAACACGCCAATTTCGTCAAAAGATCACGAAAAACACGCGGTTTCCACCAAAAGATCGCGAAAAAAAACATCAGTTTCGTCAACCGATCGAAATAAAACGCGAATTCCATTAAAAGATCGCGAAAACACACGAATTTCCCAGAAAATCGCGAAAGAAACGCAAATTTTCCCCCAGAAGATCGTGGAAAACAAGCGAATTTCGTCTAAGGATCGCGAAAAACACGCAAATTTCATCATATGAAAAAAAAATATGCAAACTTCGTCAAAATTCAAAAAAATCTATTACCACTGTTTTAAAAGAATAAATTCAAATCTTATGTTTTTTTTCTTGTATGTTGCATTTAGCATATTTTTTTTTTTTTTTTTTTTACCTTTTAAAATTTTCTTGGAGATGTATCATGTATTCATAGATGCCAATATCTCCGGAAATATAGGATAAAATACGGAAGTACGATAATAAGGTAGAAAATACGGAAATTTGAGGCAAAAAAATCGCGAATTTCTTCGATCGATCGCGGCAAAAAATCACAAATTTTGTCAATCAGTCGTTGAAGTATATCGCGAAAATTGTCTATTCAATCAGTCGCTGCAAATAATCGTGAAATTTATCAATAGGTCGTTGATAAAAATCGCAAATTTTTTCATTCTGCAAAAAACTCTAATTTCGGCTGTCAGCCGCGGCAAAATATCGCGAATTATGTTAATCAGTTGAGGAAAAAATATCCTGAAATCCGGTAATTGGCCAATGATAAAAATCACGAAGTTTGTCAATCACTCGCTGCACTGCAAAAAAATCACGAATTCCGTTAGTCATTTGCGGCAAAAAATGGCTGCTTTCGTCAATGAGTCACGGCGAAAAATTGCTTTTTTCGTCAGTCAGTCGCAGCAAAAAGTCGCATTTTTCGTCAGTCAGTCGCAGCAAAACATCGCGATTTTTGTCCGTCAGTCGCAGCGAAGAGTCGCGATTCTCATCAGTGAATCTCGGCGAAAAATCGCGAATTTTGTTAATTGGTCGTGGAAAAAGTCACTTTATTTTTTTGTAGGGGAAAAATAATCATGTAATTTCACACAGTTATATCAATCGCGGATTTTTTGCTCTGCAGGGAAAAAAAAATATTCCATTTTTATAAATTTATTATAAAAAATTATTAATACATTAAAAGTAAATTAAGTAACCTTTATATAAATTATGTTTATGTTAGTAAATGCAAAAGCTGCAAGAGGACTGAGAATATATGTAAAAAATATAGCTTGTAAAAAACTGTGTGCAACTCCTGAAATGACTCCTGATACGTGAACATTTTACTCCTGAAGAGTGTCCAAAACTCCTGAAGTTTAACTGGTTTACTCCTGATACAGTCTTTACAATGTTGGCGTCTATGTGTATTTGATGTACATGATAAGTGTTTGGGGTTTGACTAATCTCTGTTTATAGCACCATTGGGCGCTGCATAAAAAAGTTGATTGTCTATTTTATTTAAACTTGCAAAATCAGTAAACATATTGTGAACACTGTGCAATTTCAGCACTAACAATTAGATTCCAATAGAGCAGAGACGGCGAACCAATGGCACACGTGCCATAAATGGCATGCTGCAGATTATTTTTGGCATGGCATAGATTTAAGTTATACATCAAAATATAGTAGAATTTCACAAAATGCATTAATTAATATAGATGTTGTCTGTGTCCAGGGTTGGTAAAAAACCGGGTTTTTTAAAAATGTATTTTCCTATTACATATACATGTATATTTATTGATAAAAATAAACATTGTTGGATATATAAGTAATATAACTTAATTTAAAAATAATTTAAATTGGATAATTACAATCAATTATGTAGAAAATTGAAATCATTTAAAATTTAAACATTTTTAGTAAAAGCTATGTCTTATGTTCCGTGAATAAAATGCTCTACATAGTGAAACATTGATACATTGAAAATCTTAATAAACAATCTTTTGATTACTAGTACTATAAATATATATATGATGTAATTTCATAAATATAATATACTTTCCCATGGCTATTCAAAATAATTTCTGAAATATTTGTAATCTGAAATATCTGATTTTTCTGTTAGAACACTACATGAACAATTATTATCTTTTATTGAAAGTAAAGTTTTTTTTATAAAGAATTCCTGGAATGGTTTAAATTTAGCAGTAGAGTCTTTACACATTTCAAGAAGTATTGTGTATTGTCATTTGACACTTCTCCTCAGAAACTGTGAGCTTAAAAAAGGCAACAGTAAAATAAATAGAAATACTTATTTATCAGCTTTTTAGACTATTGAAAACATTGATCTTAAAATGGAAAGTAGATTTAAATTTAGCAGTAGAGTCTTTACACATTTCAAGAAGTATTGTGTATTGTCATTTGACACTTCTCCTCAGAAACTGCCAGATTAAAAAAGGCAACAGTAAAATAAATAGGAGTAGTTATTTACCAGCTTTTTAGACTACTGAAAACATTGATCTTAAAATGGAAAGTAGATTTATAAAAGTTGTCATCCACTAAAACATTTAAACAGCCATCAGACTTAATACACAAGCTTTTTTTCTAAGCTATGTTATAATAAGTATTACTTCTAAATGTCTAAACTAAAAATTAATAATATATATTTTTAGGCATTTTTATGAGACCTTTTTCCTGTTATGTCCACGCGAACCATATCTTGATTTTCCGACATTTTTTTTTTTTTTTTTTTTTTTTTCAGATCTAAATAGTGGATTTGATTATGCAATAGATGATTTAAATATATCTTATTGCATATTTTAGTTAAAAGTAAACAGGTGCTTCACTAGCAACCAATTTTTCAAAGTCCTCTTATTAGACTTCATATCTTGAGTTTCTTTTTTATTCTCAAGGCTGTTCTCAAATCCGAAAGGGCAACTTTATGACATAAGTTTTAATTTATTTTTGTTCAGAAATGCATGAAACTAGCAGATGCTGTTGTTCAGAAACTATGTAATGGAACCATGTTTTCTGGGGTTTTTTTGCAAACGCAATAGATCTTTCAGAAAATAGTGTCAAAGTTAGCATTTTGAACCAAATTTGCATGCGAAAGAAAAATAACTACTCAAGGAATGTTAAAAACATCTTTGTCACGTGATCAAAATTGCTTATAACTCAATAGGTAATTTATTTATCAAAAATGGAAAACACAGCTTGACTACAAATCGCTTCCATAGTCAGGTCTTCCAATTTTATATGAAAAATGAATTTGTAAATGTGTCAAAGCATTTTGCTCTTGTTGAGTAGAGCAGTTGAGAACAGCCTTAAAAGATAATCTCCCCAATCAAGAAGATTTTCTTTTACAGCTTGCTGAAATCTTAAAAGGTCATTTTATGTTATTAATTTATTATGTTTATGTGTTTTATGTTTCTTATGTTTATATATTATGGTTCGTATGCTTTGGAAAAAGTAGAAAAAGTGCTGGAAAAAAAAGTATTCATTTTGAAGGAATGAAAAGTACTGGAAAAAAAAGTATTCATTTTCAAGGAATGAAAAGTGCTGGAAAATATTGCGAACTTCGACAAATTGTTGCCGAAAAATATCAATTACAAAAATCATTCGCATTAAAAAAATCGGTAATTTCGCCAAAGGATCGCTTTAAAAATGCGAATTTCGTCTAAAGATCGCAGAAAAACGCAAATTTCTTCGAAAGGTTGTGGAAAAAAACGCGTATTTTGTCAAAGACTAGAGAAATAACCCGAATTTCGACAAGAAATCTCGAATAAAACGCAAATTTCGTCAGAGTATCGCGGAAAACACGCGAATTGCATTAAGAGATCGCGAAAATACGCGTGTTTTCATCGCGCAAAAAATGCAAATTTCGACAAAGGATCGTTAAAAAAACACAAATTTCGACAAAAGGTCGCAAAAAATTGCAAATTTCTTCATAGGATCACGTAGGGGTGATTTTGTTCCGAATTTTCCTAAAATTTAAAGCATTTATTTCCGGAAATTTACAAAAATCGGTCACCAATCCGAAAATTCGGCCATAAAAAATCGCGAATTTCGACAAACGGTCGCCAAAAAAATTTTTTTTGCCAATCGTTTTCAGAAAAACGCAGATTTCGCCAAAGGAGTGCGGAAAAAACGCAAATTTCGTCTAAGAAACGCAGGAAAATCTGTAAATTTCGTGGAAAGATTGCTAAAAACCCGAAGAATTTCATCTGAAGATCGCGAAAAAAATGAAAATTTTGTTAATCGCGAAAAAAGGGCTGCAGAAAAAACACATAGTTAGTGTCGGGAGTGAATTTCCCCCTCTCACCCTCTGCTGTAATTTTTCAGAAAATTTGAGGTAAATTTCAGAAATTTTTTTTACTCAGTATCACCCCTAAGATCGCAGAAATAACGCAAATTTCTTCAAAGGAACACGAAAAAAAAAAAACACAAAATTCGTCAAAGGATCGCAGAAAAAGTGCGAATTGCATTTAAAGATTGGCGTAAAAACTCTTAATTTCTTGAAAGGATCACGGAAAAAAGGGAAATTTCATCGAAAGGTTACGAAAAAAGACTAAATTTGTCAAAGGGCCTCGAAAAACACGCATAGCCAGTGCCGGGAGGGGATTTACCCCTTCTGCTATCTGCACAGCAAATTATCTTTCAGAAAATTTGCTGTGAATTTTAGAATTTTTTAAACTGAGAATCACCCTTGAAAATTTTGTCAACTATGCGTTGAAAAAAAAAATCACGAATTTCTTCAATCTGTCATTGAACAAAAGTTGCAAATTTTAACAATCCGCCAGGGGAAAATACCACAAAATTCGTCCATTGACCATCGATTAAAAATGCAAATTTCGTCAATTTGTCGAAAAAATAGCAAAATTCGTCAGTTTGATGCCGATTTCATATACCCCCCCCCCCCCCCTCAAAAAAAAAAAACGCTCTTTCCTAACATAGTCAAATCAGTCATGAAAAAAAAAAAAACGCTCTTTCCTAACATAGTCAAATCAGTCATGAAAAAAAAAAAAAAATCGGTCATTTATAAAAATCGCGAATGTTGTCAATCAGTTAAAACTTCACCGAATTATATTAATTCCAAATTTTTCACTGTGTAACTGATAAAAAATTTTTATTTCCTTTTTATAAATCCACTTAAAAAAAATCTTTTGTATTTAAAAAGTAAAAGTATATTATCTAACCTTTATTTCAATTATTTTTGTATGGATAAGCACAAATGCTGTAAGGTTTGAGAATTCCGAGAATATTTATAAAAAAGTATATTGTTCACAACTTCAGAAATGCTAATATATGACTTCTGTTGAGTGTTCAGAATTCCTAAAATTTAACTGGTTTACTCCTGTTTTTTGCTCTTGTAGTGATACCATACCTTTTATTTATTTATTTTTAAAATATTTTTTTGCACTTAAAGAAAAGAAAATCAAGCTCTTGTGTCTTAACTTTTTACTATATATGAAATTTCTTCCCAAGGTACCTTAATAAGTTAAAACACGCTATTCTTTAAAAATTCTCTAATAATAATGCCTGTTATAAAAATGAAAAGATTTTATGCGATTTCTTTGAAATAGATAATCAATGGGGTGGCTATTTTCCTTATGTGTTTTATTCTATGCCATTTTTATGTATGTATCTAAACAGTCCTTGAAAAATGCTTGAATTTTACTTGTTCTCGAGTGTATGAACCATGTATATGTATTAATTTATTAATTATGTTCTTAAAATTTTCTTTTACAGCTTGACTGAAATCTTAAAAGGTCATTTTATGTTATTAATTGTAATTAATCACGTTTTCTCAAAAGAAAATATTTTATTCGAAATATTGAATATTTTTAATCTATTTTATCTTTGCTAAATTAACATGTTTTAAATTTTCTCTTTAGAGCTTCAGATATGTTCATCAACACATGCAATTTGCATTCTATATGCACACAAATATAACCTAGACTCACTATGTCTCACGGTGATTGCTGGGATGAGCTGTAAAAGTAGAAATTATTTATATCCAATAATTTGAAACACTTAAATTACAAAAACAAGAAAATATTATATAAGATCTTTTCTAAAAAACCAGTTGGTTAACCAATTGATTTAAACTCTGCCAACCCTGCTGGTAACAGAATAAAATTATAATGCAAAACCCCAATCCCAATGTGGGAATGCAAGAAAAACAAAGGATTACTAAACCCAATACCCATGGTACAGCAAAGAAAACTCGCAGCTAATCTTTCATTAGCATACAGAACAAAAGTAACCAATGGAGAGAATTACTTATTATGTCATCATTGAGGCATATCTAATTCTTAATATATCTTAACTAATCAAGCAATCTAAGTAGTAAAAGTGCATTTTTAGCTCAAATCTGCCATTTTGGTTATTTTTTTTAAAAAAAGGACTTAAAAAAAAAAGAAGAAAAATAACTAACTACTTATTTTTTTCTTCCCAGCTAATTTTAGAAAAAATATTCTGCTATGTAGATTGAAAGCTGATAAGAAAAGTTTGATTGATTAAAAATGTTTGTCACTTTACAAATTTATTAATTCATCATTTTTCTAAAGCTTTGCTTGTAGCTTCTGCATAACTTGGATTTTGCATTTTTCAATAATGTGTAAAATAAAGGAAAACATTAGGGAAAAAGAAAAAAAAACCAGCATGTTTTTTTTTTTTTTTTAAACCATTTGGTTTAAACCAAACAACCCTGGTTGTGATTGTCACACAGATTGAAGAAATTGAAATATAACTTAATTTATCCGAATCAAGCTCAATATTGGCTCAGAAAATTTTGAGAATTAGAAGATTATCGCTAAACAAAAATTAAAAGGGTAATAAGCAAAAATGCTGATTTTAAAATTATAACAACTTGGAATTCAGTTCCAGACACTAAAAGCTATAGTTTCTGGCGCTTGCTATTTTGACATTTTTTTCTGCAAAACATTCTTTTCGTAAAAAAAAAAAAAAAAAAAAAAAAAAAAAAAAAACATTCAACTAAAAATGTTTTGTCAAGTGAGCGCAATTAAACTTGCATTCTATCGAAAAATAACTAAGTACAAGGCGAATATAAATTATTTGGCATTTAAGATGAGACAACAGAAATAATATTTTTAAAATAAATTTCTACAGTATAACATTAAATATCACCTGTATTTTTTTAAGGCTAAAAACAAAATTTTAAGTAGTTTTGATTCATTATTATTTAATCCATTAAATTTTTTTATTGTTGGCACGTCATGATCACGTAAAGTATATTTTGGGGAAAATTTGGCACGTGGACGTGAAAAGGTTCGCCATCCCTGCAATAGAGTAAAATTGGGCATTAAAAATTGGAGTGTGCATACTACATAACGATGCAGCACATAAAAGCAACAGCAACAACAATTTAAAAAAAAGTGGCAAATCCCTAAAATTTTTTGTACTCCTTGGATTTTTTCTTCCCAACTCTGTATGAACCCTGAAAATGTCAATGTTCAAAAAAGGCTTCTTCTGTGCAATCTGAATGAACTGTATGTCCAATTTCGATCGAAATTTCATACGAATAATTAAAATTGAGTTTTCAAAATTTGCTAACCTGCAACCTAAGCATTGTGTCTTAATTGGAAGTTCTGGCACACATTCTGTTTGTGTGTGCACAATACATCAGAATGTTCAGCTACTTATTGCAGCAGCAGGGATTGCAGAAAGATATCAAGATTTAATCCAGAAATTGGTTTGCAATTCTAATAATAGGGATTGTATGTTACGTATATGCAGCAAATGTCCCAAGAAAGATGTTTTTGAAGAGTTTTCAAAATTAAAATTTTCGTACTTTGATCCTGAAGATGCAATTGAATGTAAACAGTGGGTATCAACTGGCAGAGTGGATTTAACATCACATAATTCTACTCGGGACGATTTTATCCATCTTATTCTTAAAAAGATTGAAAAGCTTATACCCCATAGATACATATCCAAGTCCCAAAAGTGTTTATTTTGAAAAAAAGAAAAAAACTTACTAGTCATGAGGGATACTAGTCATACAAATGGATTTAGTAAGAATTTTACTTTTGTATTGCTGGATGAAGCACAAGGCTACTATTGGACACATGGATGCTGTACTTTACATACAGTTGTATTCTGCGTAGAGGAAAATGGAAGCAGCTTAAAAAGTAAAACCCTTTGCATGCTTTCAGATGATATGGGCCATGATGTACCAATGGTTTATCAGACTCAAAAATTAATCATGCAGTATTTAAATAATAAGCATCCCTTAGTTACAAATGTAGAATAATTTACTCATGGCTGTGCTGCCCAATATAAAAATTGCAAAACGTTTTTGAACCTCTATGCTTATGTTACCATGAACATGATTTTGGTGAAAAAGCAAAATGGAACTTTTTTGCTATAAGTCATGGAAAACGTGTTTGGGATGGGATGGGATGGGAAGGACTGTTAAAAGACTTGTGACAAAAGCAAGTCTGCAAAGGCCGCTGCATAGGTAAATTACAAATGTGACTATGACGTATGAATACTGAGACAACATTTTTATCATTACAAAAGTGGCATGTTAAAACTGCACATGTCTCAGCGGTTGCAATATTTCTTTAAGACCACGGTAACGATATAGATTTCAATCCTTCCGTGATATTTGCGGTTTTGTGCAGGTGTCGCGCATATACCAGAATATGGTCGAACAGTCTACTACTCTGATGTACCCCTTTGTTCATCGGGAATCGAAATTGAAAGACTCGTTTGAGGATCGGGCATTTCTGATACAATCACTTGTGGACTTCACACCGGTGACTGACTATTGTGACTTGTTTCCCTGTGAGTTGAAATTGAAAGCACGTGTACAGTTATTGCTGATGGAATTGATTGATAGATTTTCAAGAAGCAAGTACAATTTATAGATATTTCTTGTACATAGTTACATTTACGGTTATACATACAGTACGATTATACATACGGTCATACATATGGTTTACATAGTTACATATACGACCCTATAATGGAGTGACATATGAATTAAAATGTGTCGAAAATATCGATATTTGGTCAGCGATATATTACGATATTAAAACTGATATTGCCCAGCCCTAGTATGCATTATTTTTAATCTACAGGAAACTTATTAATAAGTGGAAAAAGAATAGGATGAAAAATTTTCTCTTTTTTCATCTTTTGATAGAAATACTAAAGAGACTTCGGATATTCCATCTCTTCACAGTTATGTAGCATGTCTATATAAATCAAATTTGTATAGAGACTTAGTTTCAGAAGTCCACAAAGAAGGGGATATAATTGTTAAAATCATGCATCCACATGGCCCATCACCTTCGTACTATTGACCAGAAAATGACAGTTGTGTTGTACCTTTCAATCATATTCTTTGTGCATGTGACATCAATACTACAACTGGCAGAACAGATATGTGATGCATCCAGTGCTTTAAGCACCAAGTGAGCGAAAACAGGAAATGAGAAGGAAATAAGATTGGAAGATAAAGTGAACAAACAAATTTTAAATAAAACAATTTTGTAATTTTTCATCAATATTACAATAGAGTTAATTTTTTTTTATTAATTATCTATACTTTAAATTGTTATTGATGTAGATATATTTTTAATAGTATTTTTACTGTGTATGTACTAAATGTTATTTTGTATAATTTTAAAGTATGATAATGTTTACTTATTGTATTTTTAATTTAAGAGTTATAATTTTATCATATTTTGTATAATATACAAGTGTATGATTTTGCTATGAAATGTGACTATTTTTAGAATTTTTTCTATCATTTCTTTTTTATTTATAATTTACTGAAACTTTGTAATAGATTTCAATTTGTCATGAAAATGGTCTTACAGGAATTCATTATAAGCATTCCTATTTATTCCTCTGAGTTTCCCCTTTTTAGCCACATTAAAATATATATATATATCTCAGCATTCTAAATCCTTGGTGGTCCGCTGGTCCGAGACCACTAAAAATTCAATCGGACCACTAATTTAAAAAATTTAGTGGTCCACAGGACCAGTAACTTTTTTCCCCTCTCTGACAGGTACTAAACTCAAATTTTCCCGTCCCTGAGAAAACCGCAACCAAACACAAAACACAGAATTTTATTTTATTTTTAAAAATAAATAAAAAATTGCATTAAAATTTAGTCAGTTGAAATAAATAATCAGAAATAAAATACATAATTAATAATTTTATAGTTTTTGTTCATGTCTGTTTATTAAATTTTTAGCAAAACATACATTTTTACATTTTATTATGCCGAAAATTTTGGATAACTGAAAGTAAGTTTGGTTTATATTCTAGGAGGAGGAGGGGGGGGGGGGGATGTCACTCAAATGGTTAAAGATACTTAATAGAATTTTATGTAGCGGTCCAGTGATGATGTCTGCGGACCAGTAAACTCTGATGTTTACTGGTCCTTTGGACCAGTGGCTTTTTTTTTTATCAATTCTACCACTGTATCTTTTTGGAAGATAAAACCTTATCAACCTTTTAGATGTAAAGATGTATGATATTTCTGGCAATAAAAGAAATATCAACATTATCTTGTGTTTTCCGTTACTTTTGGAAGGTTAGTAAAATTGAAATTCTTCTTTAAACAAAATACCTGTGAACTGCCCATTAAAATTTTTTTATCAGGCATCAAAACACACTTTGAGCTGCCTATTTATGCAATTAGATGAAAATTGAAGTGGGAACAATGGGGGAAATCAGCCATTGAATTTACACCCTTTATTAATTAAAATAATGAAAAAAGTCATTTTTTGACAGCATTTTAATGGAATCAGCTGCACAAAAATCTGTTTAAATGAAAGTTTACTTTATTCTGAACAAAACAAAAAAAATTTGAAAGTTCTAGCTTAAACCTGAAAGGAGTTATAGACTTTTATGTTGTCATGTGTGCTATTCAAAATGGCGGCAAATCGGCCATCTTGGAAGATATTTAATAGCTCGTAACTCACAAACCATTTGATTAATTTCAATATGATTGATATTTTTGGAATCAGCATTAGAAAGTCTACAAATTCACCAAATTTTATCAAAATTGATAGTGGTGGGTGTCATTTTTAGAAAATTCTGGGTGATCTGACATGGAATGACCCATAATTAATTGTATGTAAATTTAATGAGATAAAAATATTACAAAAATATGTCCTCATTTATATCATCAACAATGATTCCTGGCAGTTTCATTGAAATCTGAAATGGTCAGATTGAGTCACTGGTTGATTTGGCGTGGAATGACCCAACAATCTGATGGGGTTTTAAAGTGTAAATAAAGTTTGCCAAAAAGTCCTTTATAAAAATTTGCTCTTTTTTTTTTTTGCTAAATTCAGTAAAGTAATTTGTTTATCGCTCCAAAGCCCCTAGAAAAAGGAAGTACCTAAACTTTTTATGTTCTATTATTTTCTAAAGTATTTAAGATTCTTTTCATGTTTGTTAAAATGAATTTTCTAATTGGTTTATAAGCATCATATTTTTAGTATACATTTATTTTTTTATATATATATATGTGTAAAATTATTTTTTTGTTTGACTGATGAATACTTTTGCTAATGAATTTACTTATTGGGAGTTTTGAATGAATATGCTAATTGTTTTATAAGTATTCGTAAAATTTATTTTTGTATACATGTGAAATTCTTTTCTCTTCTAGATTGAAGAAATGTTAAAAATTACACATGAAGAGTTAACAGTAACAAATCAAAAACTGGATGAAACATCTCAAAAATATGATGAAACTGCTGAGAAGCTTTCAAACACAGTAAATGCCTTAAACTGTACTCAAAAGGTAGTTTATTATTATAGTCGTTTGTTAAAGTTCTTTACTTATGACAAAATTATATACTTTTATTTTTTCTCTCTTTGGTTGCTCTTAAAGAAATTCATTCTTTTATATTTTAGGTTCTGTCTGAAACTGCCCTGGAGAGAGATGAAAAACAACTTTTACTTACTGTCCAGAGTAAAACTGAAAGAAAACTCTCTCAGCAGGCACAAAAAGTATATATATAGTTTTAAGTTGCCTATTCAGCTTCATTTTCTTCAATTCCGTTTTCATTTATTCATATATTGTTCTTTTAATATTGCAGCTACTCTGCGTTGCTGATGAAACAACCAGTGATGTTGAAAAGCTCCATGCAAAAATAGATCGAAAGACCTCAGTTGAGAAAACTAATGAAGAAAAATGCAAAGAGTTCAGAATGATGTATCAAAAGCAATTTGCCATGTTAGATGATCTTGTGTCAAACTCAGAGAAGCAGCAGGCTGCTAATCTATCACAGACTAAAGAAGATATTGGTAACTATTGAAAATCTGCAAAAATATTTTTTGTTATAACAACCAAGACCCCCTTAACATTATAACAGACCTCCCAGTATATAAAATGTTCACAATAGGTGTAAACTTATTTACTGACTTTCTCTGGTGCCTAAACACTATCTGACACATACTACTATTAATAGTTTGTAAAGCAATGCATAGAAAAGCAATTGAGCTATGAAAAATATTGTATTATTGATAAGACTTTTAAAAATATTTTTGAATTCAAAAACATGTAAAAAATGGAATATTTTGCACTTTTAATCATATAGTCTTCAAAAACATAAATGAAAATAAAGATTTCAGTACAAGATTAGCGAATACAGACCTGCCAACAGCTATGAAAAAAATCGTAGTTGCTACGATTTGGACTTATAAACTACGATGCTACGAAAATCGGTCTGAAACTACGATTTTTTGCAAAAAACACAAACACATTTTTTTGTCTCTAGTTGCTGTTTTTATCCCACGCAGCATATATTTCAGGAGTGATTCTGTTCCAAAAGTATGTTCCAAGAGTATTCATTTCCGAAAGTTTTAAAAAATTGGTCATTAGTCTGAAAATTCGGGTATTAAAAAATGCTCATCGGAAAAAAAAATCTGGGCTGCAAAAGAAACTTCTTAACATAAAACCCTCTTTATGTATATTAAACACAAGTGAATCGTGTTTCTGTAAATATTTATCCAGGAATTCCCTTCCTTAGAAACAGGGCGTGCCATTTTAAGAATTTCTGGAGGGGAGGGGGGGGGGCAGTGGAAATGGTTCTTTGAGATGCAAGGTTTGAAATAGTGTGCAAAATCTCATGATTTGCACACGGAAAAGGAAAGTCCTGCTTAATGAAAAATGCTGTGCAGTATTTCCCTCTGCAAATTCTCCCACAGCCCTATGATTCTTTTGCGAGTATATTTTGAAGTTTCTTGGAAGTCTGCAATTTTTTTTTCTTTTATGGAATTTCCCCAAATTAATTCGTGAATCGATCACAGTAAAAAATGAGAATTTATTCAAATGGTCATGTAAAAATATCGGGTATTTTGTCAAAGATCTCAGAAACAAATAGTGATTATCTTCAATTGGTCGCTGAATAAAATCGGTAATTTCGTTAAGAGTTCAGAAAGAAGTTGCGAATATCGTCAAATAATTGCGCAAAAAATCACGAATTTCAATAAACTATCGAGGGAAATTTCATCAAAAGGTCGCGGAAACAATTAGTGAATTTTGTTAATTGGTTGCGAAAAGATATCGAAAATTTTGCCGATCGGTTGCATAGCGATAAACTTTCGCGAATTTCGACAAATGGCAGTGTAAAAAAATTAATTTTGTCAATTGGTCGCAAAAGAAAATAAATTTCATCAAAGGATCGTTGTAAAACTGTGAATTTTCCCAAAATATGGCAGAAAGAAAATGCTAATTTTGTCAAAAGATCAGTAAGAACATGCAAATTTCTTCGAAAGATCAGTAAGAAAATGCAAATTTCACCAAAAGATTGCAGAAAGAAAACACTAATTTCGTCAAAGGATCGTTGTAAAAACACAAAATTCGTCAAAGGATCGCGGTAAAAAAATACGAATTTCGTCAAAAGTTCGTGGTAAAAAGTAGGGATTTCAACAAAGAATCGTGATAGAAAAATGTGAATTACGATTGTGGGGGGGAAAATTTGTAAATATCCTGAAATGATCTCGGGAAAAGAAGTGCGAATTTCGTCAAAATTTACTGCACTGGGCTAAAAAACTAAACGAGGCTCCTTTTACAAATGTCAAACACTTCGAAATGAGAAGAAACTCTAAAAATCGTATAAAAATTTTGAGATGAAAAAATTTACTGTAATGAGTTTAAAGACTGAAACCTTATTCCTTTTACGAATGTCAAAAGATGGCTGCGAAACATGAAAAACCAACCAACCAACCTCAGATTAGTTTTAATTTTGTGTGCTACGATTTCTCATTTTCAAAGGTTGGCAGGTCTGCGAATACTATGTTGTGTAATAATTTATCTTTCGTAATAGGTTCATCAGCCAAAGTTGATGTCAAAAGGTATCATGAAGTTAAATGTCACCAAATCATGCTTGCACACATCAATAGGCTTTAGAGCTGTTTGTGAAAATTTCCATTAATCAGGGATGATTGTGTTCTGGGTGTACCCTAAATTTCCAGGTTTTTCGATCGATCCTTCCGGGTTTATGAGATCGATATGTTTAGTGGAAAAGCACTTTTCATCAAAGGATTGATGGAAAAACGGAAATATCGTCAAATGATCGCAGGAAAAACATGATTTTCGTCAAAGAAACGATGGAAAAAGGGAGATATCGCCATGATCGCAGAAAAACGCAAATTTTGTTAAAGAATCACGGAAAAAAACATGAATTTATTTAAAAAATCGTGAAAAGAACGCAAATTTCGCGGAAAATACGCAAATTTCGTGAAAGGATTGCAGAAAAAACACATAATTAGAGCCAGGAGTGATCCCCCCCCCCTTCCTTTCTGCTGTAACCTTTCATACAAGTTGCTGTGAATTTCAGATACCTTTTTTTTTTTTTTACTCAGAATCACCCCTTCCTGGTATTGTGTCATCCATCTCAATCTCAGTACAAAAATTTCATATGCGTAATGTGTAATACCCAGGAAGAAAGCAGGAAAAAGAAATTTACCTTGTGTAAAAGCAAAGCTAAAAAAAAATATATATATATATATATATCTTTTTTTTTTCTTCTTAGCCACTTTGAAGTAAAATTGGATTGGTATTGACATTTTTTCACTGCTTTCAAATATCTAGGTGTCATATATATGACTTGCATTAAATCTACTAATAAGATATACTACTCTTAACAGTTAATTTGTGCTTATTTCATGAGTACTTGGAATAAATTTATTTACTGATTATAGAATTGGAACTTTGCATATTTAGCAAAATTGCACTCTCCATTTGATGAAGTCATTTAACCAGGGGTGATTCTGTTCTGAAAAATTAAGGCAATCATTTCCGAAAATTAAAAAAATAAAATCGGTCGTAAATCCAAAAATTTGGACAGAAAATATATCGCGAATTTTGATAAATGATCGCTGAAAAAGATCAATTTTGTCAATCGTGCGAAGAAAAATCGGCAATTTCGTCAAAGGATTGCGGGAAAACGCGAATTTTGTCAGAGGATCGTGAAAATAACGCAAATTTCGTTAAAGGATCGCGAATTTCGTCCAGGGATCACGAAAAGAAGCAAGTTAATTTCGTCAAAAAATTGCGGAAAAAACGCAAATTACGTAAAAGATCGTGAAAAAACTTCAATTTTTGTCAAAAGATCGCGAAAAAACGACAAATTTGGTCAGAAGATCGCAAAACAACGACAAATTTCGTCAGAAGATTGCGAAAAAACGGCAAATTTCGTCAGAAGATCGCGAAAAAACGGCAAATTTCGTCAGAAGATCGCGAAAAAACGACAAATTTCGTCAAAAGATCGCGAAAAAACAGCAAATTTCGCCAAAGGGGCACGAAATTAACCAAAGGGGTCAAATGCCAAAGGGGCATGAAAAAACATGTAGTTAGTGCCGTAGTGGATTCCCTTCCCTCCCCCCCTCTGTTGTGATCTTTCAGAAAATTTGCTGTGGATTTCAGATTTCTTTTTTCTTTTTTGCACAGAATCACCCCTACATTTAGCTTTCAGTGAAATTAATGTAAGTTTACCAAATTGTTTTTCTGCAAATGTATATTTCAAAAAACAATAGCAGAAATATGTCATTTGATTGTCGTGCTGTTGCTATGTAAATTAATATTGGTATATTTTGCATTGATAATTTTCAGGGTTTTTCACTTTGTATCAGTTAATTTTAAGGGTTTTTCACTCTGAGTCACAATCACCCCTGATTAATATATATAAAAGAATAAGGATTAACCCCCACCCCCCCCTCTTTAAATTTAAACTTTTAATTTTATTTAAAATTAAAAGTCCCTGCTATTGTTTCTTAACTTTAATTCTGAAGCCCTGTCTGAAGTCCCCTGAAAGGTGTCTTTATTACTGATAACTTCCTTTTCCAGCTTAGCTCGTATTACTTTCAAACTTCATTTTCGGACAGTCTTTAAAATTAAATTTGTTAGTCTAGTACTTTTTTCAACTGTTTATGGTTAGTGTGCACCCGGGTTGACCAAGCCTAGTTCTGTCATTCTGAGTCCAGACAATCTGTCAAGAGCTCATCTTCCAATAAAATTAAAGTTCCCTCTTTTTTACTTACCCATCATACGTAGTATAGGGTAAATCTTGTAATTGTTTTAAAAATCAAAAAAAAAAAATTTGACGGATTTACACGTTTCAGACACTGGAGATTAAAAACAAATTTTTAGAAAAAAAATTTGTCCGTCCGTCTGTATGTCTGTGTGTCTGTAATCGCTCTATCTCCCGAACAAATTGAGATAGAGACTTGAAATTCGGTGTGTACTTAGGGAGTAATAATGGGAAGAAGCCTATTGAATATCAGTAACCTCGATTAACCGGAACTATTTTTTTCTGGCTCTTGAAATATTCGTTCTGATAAAAGGTATATACAAAAATTTTTGAAATTGCTTATTTGAAGGAGTGAATATAAAAGAAAATAAAAAAACAAATTTTGCATCATGAATGAATTTGATCGAATAATGAGTTGCCTAGATATTTGTAATTCTATTTTTCACACTGTTCGATTTTTCATGACCCTCTATTTCCTTCAAATTTCAATTCAAAGATATATTTTAATTGGAAATAAGATGCTTCATCCAACGCAGTAAACTGTTAGTTAATAGGATTATAATTTTTCGAGTTATAAGGATGTTTCTTTTACGCAATTCGGTACTACTCGATTATCCAGCCGACCCCAAAACTATCGCCAAACTATAAGATTAAATGCCAATAATGGCTTATCGTAAATGTCAAGCATTTAATGCCTCTCCATACCTAGAAGGGAGTTACCGTAGGGGGGGGACACAGTTATGTCGCCAAATACTGCCAAGTGTGTCGCCAACTTGGCAGTATATCTAATATTTCGCCAAATTCCCATAGACTTCCATTGTAAACCAATGGTGTTTACTTGCTTACAGAAAATCAACAAATTGAGATATTTTAATGCAACAAAAAGTAATATTAGCTTAAGGGGTTATATTAATTATATTTAAGGTAGTCCAAATAAATTATGAATAAAAGTAACATGGTACAATGCTTGGCAAATATCACATGTTTTATTTTCATATTTTATATTATCTATATCCATGATGGGTAAGTATTACGGTGGTCCCCAACGGCTAGTTTTAACAGGTCTGACGTCTGCCAGAAATAATTTAAATTACCCCTTTTTTATAGGCAGGAGCAAACTTGTCCCGTGGCTTTTTCCTTTCTTCACGTTTATACACCAAAGTTAGGGTGATGAATTAGGGGAATGACTTTCTTTGATAATACCGGCCTGTAACAAATTTTTAACTTGGTCTCTAATTTCGTATTCTTCTTTAGGGGATGTACGATAAGCACTAAGAGAAATCGGGAGGTCTGAGGTTAAATGAATTCTTTGGGGTTCTATAGTCACACAACCTACGTCTTATTTGTCTTTTGCAAAAATACAAACATGTTTGGCTAAGATGCAGTGCAGGTAATTTACCATTTGCAGACTGGGAGTTTTGTACATTGTCAGTGGCATAAACTCAAATTCATAATTTTCACCAAATATCTCTGCATTTTTCTTTTCTGAAATGTTGTTATATGATTCTGGCAAATGTAAAGTATGAAGAGATGATTTACTTTGAATATTGTCCATGAGAGGGTACTTCTTTGTTGTTTTGCAATATTTGCATTAGCAAATAATCTATGTGTTTGAATAATTTGCAATGTGACAGCCCAATTAAAACATATGGCAAGTTATTAATTATAAAAAGGTCAATGTGTTTAGGTGTAGGGCCGATGTTTAAATTCACACAGCATTTTTCCAACATCTTGTGTTTGAGTAATAAACCCTTTTGAACTTTACATCTTTTTAGGGTGAATTTATGGGCTAAATGTGAAGGAATGACACTAATAGAACTTCCTAATTTGATTAAGCAAGGTAGTGATTCTCCATTTAGACCTCTAGTTTGCCTAGCTTAAACATTAATTCTCTCCATTCATCTGCATTATTGGGGGCATTTGTGACAACTAATTTTTTCATTTCTAAAGGTAAGCCTTCTGTTAACCCTTCTAAAATGAAACAAGGGTCCAAATCCAACGTACATTCCATTTTAGTTTTCTTCTGGTAATACTCATTCAATCTTCCCCAAATTTGAATTGGATACACGAAAAATCAGTTAAAAACAGTGTATTGAGGATGGAAAAATATTCAGTGAACAACAAAACAAATTCAGACCCACCAATGGAGTGCATGTAAGGAATTATTCATGTACATGATAAGGACACTGTGTTTTAAATATTTATGAATATTTCTAAACTTTCAGATATTATCTTTTTTTTTTTTTTTAATCTACACATACTGCCTCAAAATAATGAAGCCAGTGTTGCCACTTCATTTTGTATTTTGGGGAAGATTGAATAATGTCTGGATCTTTCTGAACTTTTGGTTCGGTGATGACAGATGTGTGAACAGAACTAGCTTGAGCTGAGGAATTGTGCTCACTTAAAACTTACAAACTATGTGTTGATATTTTACTCCCTTTATCATTACTAGGGCTCTGGCTGATGTTATACACAGTGTTTAATATTTGGTACGATGTACATTAAGCATATTAATGAAACAGATATTTACTTCTGCAGAAGCATTTTTGCTGAGTAGTTTATATATATATATATATATAAATAGTTAATAAATCTGTACTTTTCGATAAAAGAATAGCATTTATGTCCCCCCCCCCCCCCTTATTTTCCAATCCACCCTTGAAGTGAAATGGTCTGTTCCGGACAAGGCTGGAGACGCGGAGACAGAACAACTGCTAGTTTTTCACTGAGGATGACCGAGTAAGTGTCGGTCGAAAACGTTATGAATTTTAAATGACTTTAATGTTTTTTTAAAGCATTTTATCATACTTGACACCTGTAAGCAATATATTTACATTTTGTGTATCTTATATATGTTAAGTTTATATATAGTTTAAAATAGTTTTTATATTTCATAACATTCTGTGAGAATTTAAAAAAAAGTCTTGTGTGATTGGTAGGAAGGGTCCCTAGTTTTACTGCATATTTAAAAATACACTAGAAGTGGAATGCTGTTAGTTACTGCAGAGGCTCATGAAAATACTGCAAAAGCTCCCAATGAAATTTACCAAGAGGATTAATTATGATAATACGCAATTTGCACTGTAAGACGTGAAATATTTTTAGATAATGCCTGTTGATAATAAAAAAGATTAAAGAAAAATACCATCTGTATAAAACAAGATGTTCGATTATAAGTTAAATTTTTGAATGATAAAAGAAACTTCAAAACTTATAAGATATGATTTTAGTCTTATACCATCCTATATCGATTTTAACATTATTACTTTCTTCTATCTTTACAAGAAGAAAGTATTGGATTCATGAAAATTTTCGAATTCCGGTTTTCGACGGATTTACACGTTTTAGGGGTCAGAGATTCCAAAAAACATGTTTTTACAAAATGTCTGTCTGTGACTCTGTGAGTCTGTCTGTCTGTCTGTCTGTGTGTATGTGACACAAATTTTGTGGGCGCTCTATCTCAAGAACTAATGCACGGAATTTAATAAAAATTGATATTCAGTTAGTGCCTAATACAAATTGATGCTGATTAGTTTTTGGTGTAAATCGCTCAACAGGTGGCGCTGCAATGCTGTATTTTTCACGATTTTCGCAATAGCTCTATCTCAAGAACTAATGCACGGATTTTGATCAAACTTCAGATTTAGTTAGTCCTTGATATGAATTGATGATGATTACGTTTTGGTGTAAATCGCCCAACAGGTGGCGCTGTTATGATGAATTTTGCAGGATTTACACGATTTCCCCAATAGCTCTATCTTAAGAACTAACGCACGGATTTTCATCAAACTTCAGATTAAGTTAGTCCTTGATATGACTTGCTACTGATTAGGTGTTGGTGTAAATCGCCCAACAGGTGGCGCTTCTCTGCTGCCTTTTCCACGATTGCCTCAATAGCTCTATCAATAGAACTAATGGACCAATTTTCATCTAACTTCAGATTTAGTTGTATGTTGACACAAGTTGTTGTTAATTAGGTTTTGGTGTTAATCACCCAATAGGTGGTGCGCTGCTATGCAGAAATTTTCACGATTTTCGCTATTGCCCTATCTCAAAAACTAATGTACGGATTTTCTCCAAACTTCAGATTCAGTCAGACGTTGACATAAATAGTTGCTGATTAGGATTTGGTATAAATCACCCAATAGGTGGCACTGCTAGGCAGCATTTTGCTGAATTTAGACGATTTCAGCAATAGTCATATCTCAAGATTTAATGCACGGAATTTCATATCGTTAGAATCCTCAAGAGATGCATAGATTGCCATTTAATTTTGGCAGTGTGATAGCGAATTTTGAAGTATTAACATGTATGAGATAGAAGAAAGTTTTGGGATTGGTACATCCGACTAGTTTTTCCTAGTCTCTTAGTATTCATTCAATCGATGTTCTAATATGATTTACCATACTTTTGATATTAATTTAATTGGGATTGAACTTTAATATAAAAGTAGTTATATTTATTCATCAATGTGCTAATGTTCACTAACTGTATTTACCATTTAGTATATTAGATATTGGATCTTTAAATATTACTTGGCTTTATTTTAATTAAGGGTTTATACAGTGGCTTTGTATTCCAAAACATTTTGACACTCCATTTTTACTTTCTTCTATCTTTACAACAAGAAAGTATTGGTTTCATGAAAATTTTCGAATTCCAATTTTTGATGGATTTACACGTTTTATGGGTCAGAGATTCCAAAAAACATGTTTTTACAAAATGTTTGTCTGTCTGTCTGTATGTGACACAAATTTTGTGGGTGCTCTATCTCAGGAACTAATGCACGGAATTTAATAAAAATTTATATTCAGGTAGTCTCTGATATAGATTGGTGCTGATTAGTTTTTGGTGTAAATCACCCTGCAGGTGGCGCTGCAATGTAGCATTTTGCATGATTTCTGCAAAAGCTCTATCTCAAGAACTAATGCACGGATTTTTATAAAACTTCAGATTCCGTTAGTCCTTGACATGAATGGAAGCTTTTTACGTTTTGGTGTAAATCGCTCAACAGGTGGCGCTGCTATGCTGCATTTTGCAGGATTTACACTATTTTCTCAGTAGCTCCATCTCAAGAACTAATGCACACATTTTCATCAAACTTCGGATTTAGTTAGTCCTTCATATGAAATGATGCTGACTGCGTGTTGGTGTAAATCGCCCTATAGGTGGCACTGCTGTACTGCATTTTGAACTATTTCCTCAATAGCTCTATCTCAAGAGCTAATGCACGAATTTTCATTTAACTTCAGATTTAAGTATAACTTGATTAATATTCCTGCTGATTATGTGTTGTTGCAAATCGCTCAACAGGTGGCGCCTCTATGCTGCATTTGTCATGATTTGCGCAACACCTCTATCTCAAGAACTAATGGATAAATTTTTCTCAAACTTCATATTCAGTCAGACGTTGATATAAGTTGCTGATAATTGGGTTCTGGTGTAAATAACCCAATAGGTGGCGTCGCTATGCTGCATTTTTCTGGATTTACACGATTTCAGTGACAGTCATACATCGAGAACTAATGCACAGAATTTCATATTTTTAGAATTCTCATGATGAACACAGATTGCCATTTAATTTGGCACTGAGATAATGAATTTTGAAGTATTGGCATGTGTAAGATAGAAGAAAGTTTTGTGATGGCCACAACATACTAGTTTATTTTATATATGGGAGGCTAACCCTGGCTGCCTGGATTACAGAATATATTGCTTGCTGTGTAAAGAGCATAGATAAAAATAATTTTTAATTAAAAACTAATAGATTTAATAAATGTTTAACCCTTGATTTTCCACTAACAAAACTAAAAAACAATTTTAGATGAAATATATAAATTATGTACTTAAACAAAGTTTTGAAATTGATTGAAAACTGTACTTTCGTATTTTCTGCATACAAGGATTAATAGCCAAAGAAATCGTCAGAGATTTTACTAATTATAGCAGCCTTTTTTATTATGGTTATTTCAGTGGTAGTTCGATTATATATCTGTTAAATTTATGTTTTATTTATTTTTGATGAAGCTTTAATATCATTATCAAATATTAGCCGGGAACAAATGCTGAACTTATTCACAACTTTTAAGTGCAAACAGGTTAATCTCCCGCATTCGAGCTGCACACGATAGAGGTAGATTTTTTTTTTTTTAAATCATGCTCAATTTTCTTTACCATAAAAAATCCATAAATTAAGTTATTTTTCAAACAAATTGCATTTGAAAGTATATTTTTATCTCTATTCGATGGAGTAAAACTTCAAATTGCGCGCTGGTTAGACGTTAATAGATTTATTAAAAGGAGAAATTTATTACTCAGATCATTGCCATTGGCAATATGACTTTAACATTACTCACAGACATGTTTTTTTTTACAATATAGACCAGTGGTTGCACTTAGATTAAAGATGCCTGCCACACTGCACGGTGTATAGAACGTAGGTGAAAATCATTTTTAATTGAAAACTGATAGATTACTTAGTATATTTTCTCAGATTGCCAACTAATTACTCTTTAAAGCATGTTTGATACTTTCTTATTAGCCACATACCCGCCGGTAATCGCCAAAGATTTTATCAATTATACCAAACTTTGTTATTTTGATTATTTCAGTATTTAAGCAAGAAGTTCAATTACATCCCCAATAGCAAGAGATATTGGATAAATTTATACCTATTGCCAGAATTGTCGGTAAATGAACAGTAATCGAATTAAAGGATTGGCGCAATATTGTCTGAATAAAATCTAGCATTTTATCTAGATAATGTCGAGGGCAAGCATCGGCAGAAAATTGTATTATTATTATTAACAGTCAATTAATCAGCAAAATATTCGTATGTATGTAATCGGCCGTAATGAGAAAGTAATGAAAATTGAATCCTTTAACTGGGGTGTTATTGTTTGTTTTCACAGTAAAGATCCCCCCTGCAGTGATGATAGGAGATGTGTGTCATATATAGGTGCAGATTTCCAAAATTTTTAAGGAGCCAGTGGCACCTAAACCTCAAAAATCTAGTCACCACTTTGGCTCCTAATCAAAATCTAGTGGCCACATTGTGAAACAAACTCATAAAACAATAGTGTTTATATGGAAAAAACTTAACAAAAAAAGCTCAGGAATTCAAAATGAAAAATATTTTATTTAATAAATACACATGTACAACAAAACACAGACTAGATACAACAAATGTATATATTTAATTTAATCTTAAAATTCTTGAACTGTGATATTAAAAAAGTATAATATAAAACAAAAAAATGCAGCACGAACCCAACCCGACACAGGACTCTACACTCTAGATCTAGATGGAATAAGATAGTGATAAAGGAAATTATAGAGAGGCTAAATTCACAAAACTCGCAATAAAAATTCCTTCTATGAAAATCTCGCACTTGCAGAAAACATTTACGCAGCAAGAATATACCTCGCATTAAGTATTTTTTCGTGCAAGTTTCTTTTTCTTCTTTTTTCTTCAGAGTTTGGAATCCTCTATCCTCGCGACTCCATGATCCAAAACCCTTAAATAATTTCCATCGCATCGGAAGCTTTGGACTGTCTCGTGAGTTGATCTGCAGTAAAGGAGTATTTATTTCAACTCTGGATTTTGGATGAAACATTCAAAGAAATGCTTGTTTTCGCTGGTGTCCAAAGGAGAAGCTTTACTATTAGTGCACTCTATTAGTGCATACTATTAGTGCAATATTTATAAACATAATTAATTATGCTTCGTGTTAGCCCCAGGTCGGTGGCTCACGATAAATATTCCATCTTGTGCTGCGTTTGTTAGCCTTGCCAACATATAATAGTGAGAAATTTTCCGAGCTGTGTATCATTCCAGGTGGTTTATTCGGTAGAACGTCAGTGCGCTATACTGATGGCCCGGGTTCGAGTCCCGGCTTGGAATCTTTTTCACTATGTTGGCCTTTGCGCCTTTTAAGCAATTACTTCGAAATTTGATTTTCATTTGAAATATTGTATCCAAGGCGAATGTTTCCCTCTGGAATAATTTCCATGTATTAATATTCAAACATAATGTTCTGTAAAAAAGCAGTACATCACGGGGTCATCTTCACGACGGTAACTGAGATGACAAAAATTCCCTGATTTTTTGTCAAAGTCGTACTTGATCTCGGTCAGTGAAAAGAGCAGGTGTTTTTCTATTTGCAAAAGAAAAAAAAAGTATCAAAATTCCGGGACAGGGATTGGGAACACTGGAAATTGATCTCTGGCGACTAAGACACTGAAAGGTAGTCGCCACAGCAAAAAATTTAGTCGTCACGTGGCGACTGGCGAACGTAAATCTGCTCCTATAGTGTCACATGAATAAAACCCTCCAATCCCCTGCAATATCTTATCTCACTACTGCTTAAAATGCTTTTTCACGTTTCAAGGACATCATTTGTAAACGGACAGTCAAAGGAATAGAACAAGAAAAAATACTTTCCAAGAAATGTTCTTTGGTGATAATAAGTTATTATTTGAAAATCAGTAAACTTAAATCTCTTAAAATTTCCAGATAGCAGGGCAATTAGAGTAAAAATAAACTAACAATTTTAAAGTGTTATTTTTTTCCTTACTTTCTCTTTTTTAATAATTGCAGATAGACATTCGTGCTAAAAATTATATTTTGATAAATGGTTAGAGGTATTTGCTGTTTTGTTAATTTAGAAAAATAAATTGAAAATTATAATATCTGAAATTTATATTATGTCATGATAATATATGAAATTTAGACTATTACAGCAATGAACTGTTTGCTCTAAATGTATTTGGTTAATTATGAATTAGAAATTAATTTATTTGGAAATTATTCAGCTAATGTTATTATATACATTGTCTTATAAAGTAGATCATCTTTTTTCTCCAGATTGTGATAAATTTAATTTTATGCCGTTCAAAGTAAAAACAAAAAAAGGACTGAACAATTTTTTCATTAAAATAATTATTTAGATATTAAAAGTAAGGGAAAATGTTCTTTTTTTCATACATAACCAGAGTATAATAGAAGCTTTATATGATGATTTTCACTGTTAGGACGCAATGTTAAATAAGAATATTTTATGTTCTAAGATTAAAAAATTGTATAGTTAAAATGAATGAAAGTTCGTTTTAATTCAAATAGTAAATATTGTTAAAGGGGAATATTTTCCTCTATTAAAATACAAAAATGTTTTCATATCGAGGGTGTAATGAATTAAAACATAAGAAATTTTGTTTAATTTAAACTCTAAATATTGTTGTTAAATGATCTTGCAATGAAAATTACAATTAATTACTATTTGTAAGATTCAAAAATATTTGTATATCAATAGTATAAGTAATTTATTAGCAAGAATATAATTTTTTAATTAAATAAAATATAATTTTATTTGCATTTTACAATAAGAAATTAATTCTAACTTAAATTGTAATTTTATTCTAAAATTACAGTAGCCTCGCTCTTAACCGGCCTAAACGGGACTGAGGGTTAGCCAGCTAAGAGAAAAACCGGTTAAGGGTGTATTCGAAAAAATATTTTTCCACCCTCAACAGCTCGAAATTTTCTGAGACATTTTCAGACTCATTTTTAAAAGTAAAAACATGAAACTTGCTGGGGTGATTTCTGAAGACATGTTTAACATGCCGTGTGATTTCATTTTCAGCTCAATTAATTAGAATTTGATTTTTAAACAATTATTTTCTCAGTATGACCATTTTTTTCATTCCCAAATCGCCCGTTTCGGAAAATTCGGTTCAAAATGCCAACTTTGACAGCGTTTTTTACAGTATTTTATGCATTTATCAAAAAATTAAGAAGCACCGCACACTATATAGTTTCTAAATAAGATAATTTCAAAGTTTGATGCATTTGAGAGCAAAAATGAATTTTAAAATGAATCAGAAAATAAACAGTTTGGATCGGAATACACCCTTAAACCGGAGAAGTAAAAAAAATTAGTAAATAACTGCATATTTAATTAAATGCGTAGGATGCATTTAGTTTTTAAATTTGTGTAGTTTTAAAAAAGTACATATTTTCTATATTTTGTGAAATGAATACTAGTTGTATTAACTGAATTGAAATAAAAATTATCACTAATAACAAATAATGAACAATATTTAATACAAGTTAAATTGTTGAAAATCTTGTAACACACCTTTATAAGAAGTTGAAATTATTCTACATTATGTAAATTTGAGTTAATTAACCATAAAGAAATGAGAACCGAAATTTTCCTTTTTGAATTTTGTCTGATGTTGGGGGAAAAAAGTCAGCCGGTTAAAGCAGAGTTCCGGTTAAGAGGGAGGCTACTGTATTTAGCGGCAATATTTTGACTTTAAAGAAAACAATTTTTTTTTTTACATTTCAATTAGATACACACTCGATATGGATATATTTTTGCAGTTTATAGTGGAAAATATTTCCAACTAGCAATATTATTTTTATTAAAACAATTTTTTTTACATTTTAAATACTCTTTTTGCATTGTACAAATTCTTCTATTTGATATCATTAGCTAATCAGCAAAAGATCATATGATATTGAAATATACTCGGTAAAAGATTACCAAGTGACCAAATTATCGAAAAATAATACGTAAAGGCTTAACCAATTCAATTGTAGTCGGGATGCGATGCTCAAAAGGTGATTTGCCTTGCTGACAAGAAGTCATATCTGCCGACCCCGGAGAATGAGATCGCCAGGACAAAAAATAGTCAAGTTAGGACTTTCAGTAGAATTTCTGCCAAGGATTATTTGCTGTTTGGGATGTTTGTTAAATTCGTGTTTTATTTTTTTATTTGTGTCATTTTAATTTTGTTTGCCAATTTAGTTATGGAATATTACACATAAACAAACAAATTTTGAATTGCATCGTTTTTTTTTTAAGTGCAAGGATTAATTTTCAGTAATTGGGTTGCATGAATATTTGTGAGACAGTTATAAAAAATTTCAAGCTTGAAAATTAATTTAAAAATTCATACAAGTTTGATAAATTGAGATACAGTTTTTAAATTAATCGCATTTGAAAGTAATTTTCTTTTTCTATTCAACAGTGTAATAATTGGAATTATGTGATGTTTAGAAGTTACAAAATTTCCAAATTTAAAAAAATGTTTGTGTAGGTCATTGTCACTATTGATATGACACGAGTTATTCACAGAAAGGTGTTTCGCTTTAAAATATACATTGTTTGTGAAATAATTAACACAGTGAAGATATAAATTAGCTGAGCAAGTTTTACTGTCCAAAACTGTGTTTCGATTCTATTTAGAGTTTCAATAGAAAACGAAAATGGAACCTTTTCAGAAGGAAATTTTAGTCTATTAATATAGTATTAATTTAATTAATCACAAACACATACCGTCTTACAAAGACACATTATGTTTATGTGGATATGTGCATGTGTTTGTTTAAAATAAATATTAAATCCTTATTTTGTATAGTTTTATAACTAATAATCAAAGACATTTGTTCATTATCAACTGATATTGTTATTTACATAATAGAAGTTTCAAAACAGAGATTAATGTTCATTGCACAGAGAATTCTAGAAGTACAGAGATTTTACACAATATATGTTTTACTAATTGAATAATTTTTACATCTGAATTTACAAAATGAAAACTATTTGCACATAAGTCCAATACAATAAAGTCTATTAGGCAAAAAATATTGCACATAAGTTAACAGAAGTTCCATTCTTTACAAAATTTGAAAATTGTATCTCTCTATTCTAAAAAAATGTAACTACCGCTGTCACCGCCGCCGGTTTTGAATTTTTTGTGACCGGAGGTCTTTCTTCGTTAATATTAAAAAAACTGTTGCATACAAAAATATGAAAATCAGTAGAATTATAGAAAAATGTTTGATAAACACGCTGATGCAGACAGTTTTCAAATCGAAGAATTATTTTAAGAGATATTTAATGCCAAAGTTGGACAAAATCGTTCCATTAAAAAAGTTTTATAGGAGCAAAAACTGTACATAGGAATTTAATCATTTTTAGATCATTTTATGCGTCAGAATTTCCCGGTGTGCAGATTGCAGTTAGTTTTTTAATTTGAATAATTTTTCGAGGTTTTATTTCTATTTTAAATTCAAATTTTCAGCATTTCGAGAGATATTTTTTACAAATTTTAGAAAATTGTATTAATTTAAACTGTTGCCAGCTGTATAAACAGCGCAAACAGTAATGTTTGCTTCAAATTAAAAATTTATTTTACACGGGACTATTATAAACAAAAAATATAAAAAGCAGGAACTCATTGAAAATTACGTCATAAAAACTATAGTTACACGTGAATTTTAAATGAGAAAGAATATTGTAAAATAATAAATTCAGTAACATGCGTTAGAAGTCCTAAATAGGAGAATTTACGTCATATTACACTTATTACGTAAAATGAACAAAAAATAATATTGCAAAACAGTTTTAATTTAAAAATTGCGCGAGACATTTACTTGACATTTTAAGATGATCATAATATTTCATTTCTAACAAAAGTATTTTGACGTGAATATTAAAAAGAGAAAGAAAAGTTTGGTGAAAATTACGTCAGATTATAATTGTCAGATTCAAATTACAATTCAATCTTCAGAAATCTTTTTAAAGGCGATCAAATTAGCGTGCTGTTAGAGTCTGCGGTGTCTGAACGGGGGTTGACGAGCATAGCTCGTAGGGGGCAGAGCCCCCTAGTGTATCAAAAATTCCATTTTGTTAATTACCTTGCTTTACACGCGAGCCCTGCATGAACATGAATCATGATTAGAACATGAGTCTGTCGCGTTCTAATGACATGAGAACGTTAACGTGAGAACACGTGCCGTGCCGTAAATAATATCCCGGCATGCCACCTATGGCACGCCCATAGGTTCGCTGTCCCTGATATAGACGATGACGATATTCCAATATGTTATAAATGTTTAAGTAATTTTAATTCAATCGGATTATTCACAGCCTTTGATGAATTCAGTTAGTGGCCCTTTGGGTGCATGATAATGCCCCTCCCCTTTTCCTGTTTAAACTGAAAAATTACCTCCAAAAAGAGCACTCTGCATCAATAATTTTTTGAAATTTTGAAATGCATTTTGTATTTTAAATGTATTTTGTATTTGTATTTTTTTTTTTTTTTTTGAAAAGTGAAAATTATTTTGTAATTTGTATTTTAGGCTCTAAAACCAATGTATTTTGTATGGAAAAGGGTTTTTCGGTGTATTTTACCCAACTGTG
Organism: Maratus speciosus; assembly: GCA_963932465.1. Lineage (NCBI taxonomy): Eukaryota > Metazoa > Arthropoda > Arachnida > Araneae > Salticidae > Maratus > Maratus speciosus. The sequence goes on along the minus strand of OZ010788.1, from coordinate 39,280,236 downwards.
GGCATCAGTCATTATTTGCAATCAGATAAATAATTTAGCAATAAAATTTTATTATAGTATTTATTTTCATAAAGTATTTTCTTTTGAATTCCGAATTATTTCAAGAGCAACTTTCAGCTATGTTGCTTTCACGATGCACAAAGTAAATTGTGTTATACGATCTTTTAACCGTTTCATATTTAAATGACTGAAATATATTTATTAATATGACACTAGTCTAGTTAAAAAACTTTTAAATTAGGTATGTTGTTTAGAGACATAAATTTCTGTAGTTTAATAAATAAAATAATCTGATACTCTAATATATTTTTTTTTTAAATGTTAAGGCTTTTTATTAACAACAAATTACTGATATATGTTTGAGCAATATCAAAAGATTACATTTTTAACATGGAATATTGTTTCAGAGATTGAGACATTAAATGAGCAATTCATTTTAAAGGGATTTATATATGTTTATTGATTTAAATAATGCACTGTGCTATTAATTATGTTTCCATATTCATTATAATTATTATTATTTTATCCCAGATGAAATATTCAAATCCTTGGAAAAACATCAGTTGAAGATGACTAATCACTTAACTGATTTTATAAACTTAATTTTTTCGAGCATGGGAAAAATTTCTCAATCTGCTACTTCAGAAACTGACTCTGGAAGAAAATGGGCAAATTTGTTACTCGAACAGCTTAACAATAGCAAGGTTTGTTTTATTTTTAATATATAAATATTGATGTTGTGTTTTTTTTATTTAATCATTTATCTTTTAATGCCTCGAAGATTTGAACAATTCTTATTATTAATTTTCTTTTACGTATTGTTTCTCCTTTACAAGTTCCAAGATAGTCTTATTTCCTAACATATCTCTAATGTGACTGTGTAAATAATATAACTCAAAATAATTAAATATTAGTTTACAAATTGGTACAAAATCAAATGAAATAGAAAATAATATTATCAAAATTCTGTATATCTTAAGATACTTAATACATTTTTCAGTTATTATAATGCAATCTCCTTCAAGTTATAAATGCTGCATAAATTCTAACCAGAGATTGGAATGGTAAGCCTAATATTACAAATGCCTCCTGTGAAAGAAATAACTGTTTTATTTGATCTAAAACTAGCATAGAAATTGTAAACCAATACAATTCACAAATAAAAACAATGTGTAGTGAATTTTACCATAATTACCCTGGTGTTGAAAATACTGATTTAGCACATGTTTCTTGCAAGTAATTATGCCACTCAACGCTTCACAAGTGATTCATTCCTAGTTGCAGTTCTTAGAATTTTATGCATACAAATTCCTGATCCAAGAAGTAAATGAACTGAAATAGTTGATAGAAAAGGACCATGAGAATCTTTCAAAACTTTTTGGTACAAACATGTAATGTATACAGACTAAAATTGAGGAGAGGGGAGAACTGATAAAAAAATTTCTTAAATTTGTCATTTTTTATTTATTTACACTTTTAGTCTTGTATTTACTTGATTCCCAGAATTTTATCTGCAGAATTTTTGTTTTTACTTGGAAAATTTTAAATCATAATTTAAAAAACTGTATTTAGAGCTAACAGTTGTAATAGTCTAAATTTTAAATATCTCATTCCATATTTTCAATTTATTTATCTAAATCAACTAAACAAATCTTTCTAACCACTGATTTACAATATATTAGTTTAATTTATTACATTGTATTGAAAGTATACTTTTTAAATATGAATGACTATACAATTATTTTTTTCTATTCTAAAACCAGTAACTAATGCTGTCACCGCTGCTGCCGTAAATGAATTTTTTGTGACCGGAGGTCTGTCTTCGCTAATAATAAGAAAATGACTGCATACAAAAATATGAATCCATATGACCTATACCATTTCTGTCACAATACCATTTTACCTCTCTCTACCAATGATCTTAATCTCTGAGTTTTCCCCTCTTCATAATAATATATATCCATTCTGTTTCCAATACTTCTCTGAACAAACTTTCGCACCCACCTAACGCCTTCTGGATGAAGGAGAAATCCTTGACACGCGTCACAAAAGTGTAACACAAAGCAAGCAAAACAAGGGAAAAAATTCGAACAACTTGCATGTTTCGATTTCATTGGCTGGTGGATTTATTAATTCTTATTTTCTAATAATAATTAATAATTCCATGCGCCAAAGAAAACAAAACATACAAGTTCGAATTTTTTTTTCTTTGTTTTCCCTGCTTTATGTGAAATTTTTGTGACATGTGTAAAGGCTTTCTCCCGTTATCTAGGGGGTGTTGGCCCATCTAACATCTCATTTTGAGGAAATAGGGGTTATGTTACCTTCAGTGTCAGATTCAAGGATGACCAAGAATCTACTCCCACTGCACCCCCACTTCGATTATAACCAGAATCGACAGAAAAAGGATCACAAAAATCCAGGCCCATCGTGGCTCCACTGCACTCAGAAACAGATTCAGAATTTGGTACTTCCTTAAAAGATACGCTGATAGATTCCACGATCTGGTCAGTTTCTGGTATCCAAATACGGTATCCTTTAGTATTGAACACATAGCCTACTAGAAAACCCTTTTTAACTTTTGGATCTAACTTTGACTTTTTAAGATGAGGGGAACCTACATACACTGTGGTTCCAAAAGGTTTAAGGTGCCTAACTGATGGCTTTTTGTCTTCGTAAAGCTGAAGAATTTTACTTAACTATTTTGGATAAATTCTATTCCAGGTGTAAGAAAAATGTTTAAGTGCTTCCGGCCAGAATTTTGTATTTAGTTTACTATCTGAAAAAATTGTGCAGACACCATTGACAGCAGTTTGCATGAAACGTTCAATAACCCTGTTTTGTTGGGGAGAAAAGGGGCTGTTTTCTTTGTGATGAATACCCTTTTCATCAAAATAAATCTTAAAGTTAGCATTGGCAAACTCACCCCTATTGTCTGATTTAAAGTTTTTCAATTTTCTACCCAAGTAATTTTCAGCTCGAGTGATATGTGATTTAACTATATCAAATACATCAGACTTAAGTTTCATTGGAAAAACAGAAACTCTGCGGGAGTAGTCGTCCATTATAGATAAGAAATATCTTTCTCCTTGTCTCCCAACACTTTACAGGGACCCCACACATCCGCAGATAATAAATCAAGAGGATGTTCAGAACGGATGCTGCCAATGGGCATGGGTTTTCTAAATTTATTAAGTTTACATAATTCACAATTAAAATCAGTTTCTTTCAGGTCAACTAAACCCCAAACTCCGTTTTCCCTACATGTGTGTATCAAAAACAAAATAGATGGACTTATACATGGTTCGTACGCTTTGGAAAAAATAGAAAAAGTGCTGGAAAAAAAAGTATTCATTTTCAAGGAATGAAAAGTGCTGGAAAATTTCCATAAATGTAAAATAGTCCTTGAAGTTTAACTTAGCGACATTCATCAGTTGGATAAGAATCCGAAATTTATGACATTCGGATCTGAAAAATTTAAAAAATTGATCATCAGTCCAAAAATTTGGACACACACAAAATAAAAACTCACGGGAAAACATCGCAATTTCGATAAATGGCCGCCGATAAATACCAATTTTGGACAATCGTTCACATAAAACTCGAATTTCGCCAGAGGATTACTGAATAAACGCTAATTTCTGTCAAACGATTGTGGAAGAAACGCGAATTTCATCAAAGGATCGTAGAAAAACGCAAATTTCTCAAAGAGTCGCTGGAAAAACGCAATTTCTATCTAATGATCGCGGAAAAAATGTGAATTTCGGGCCAGGATTGCGGGAAAAACGCAAATTTCTATCAAAGGATTGCAGGAAAATGCGAATTTCGTCAAAGGATCGTGCGAAAATAGCAAGTTTAGTCAACGGATCGCTAAAAAACGAAAATTCTGTCAAAGAATTAAGAAAAAAAAAACACGAATTTCTGTCAAAGGATAGCGGGAAAGTGCAACTTTTGTCAAAGGATCGCGAAAAAAAAACCGCAAAATTCTATCAAAGGATCGCGGGAAAACTCAAATTTCTTAAAGAATCGCCGGAAAAACGCAAATTTCAGTCAAAGAATCACGGGAAAAAACGTGAATTTCGGCCAGGATTGCGGATAAAATGCAATTTTCTATCAAAGGATTGCAGAAAAACGCGAATTTCGTCAAAGGATCGCAAGAAAACAGCAAATTTAATCAAAGGATCGCTAAAAACACAAATTTTTGTCAAGGAATCGCAGAAAAAACGCGAATTTCTGTCAAATGATCGCGGAAAAAAATCTAATTTCTTCAAAAGATTGTGAAAAAACGCAAATTTCTGTCAAAGTATCGCGGAAAAAAATTGAACTTCTTCAAAGATCACGAAAAAAATGCATATTTCTGTCAAAGGATAGAGGAAAAATGCAAATTTCGTCTAAGGATCGCAAAAAAAACGCAAATTTCTTCAAAGAATCGCGGGAAAAACGCAAATTTCTGTCAAATGATCGTGGAATAAACGTGAATTTCGGGCCAGGATTGCTCATAAAACGCAAATTTCTATCAAAGAAATGCAGAAAAACGCGAATTTAGTCAAAGGATCGCGGGAAAACAGCAAATTTAGTCAAAGGATCGCTAAAAAACGCAAATTTCTGTCAAATGATCGCGGAAAAAAAACGGATTTCTTCAAAAGATCGCGTGAAAAACACAAATTTCTGCCAAATGATCGCGAAAAAAACCGTGAACTTAGGGCCAGGATTGCAGAAAAAAACGCAAATTTCTATCAAAGGAATGCAGAAAAACGCGAATTTAGTCAAAGGATCGCGGGAAAACAGCAAATTTAGTCAAAGGATCGCTAAAAAACTCAAATTTCTGTCAAATGATCGCGGAAAAAAAATCGAATTTCTTCAAAAGATCGCGGAAAAACGCGAATTTCTGTCAAATGATCGCGGAAAAAAATCGAATTTCTTCAAAATATTGCGAAAAAACGCAAATTTCGTCAAAAGATTGCGAAAAAACACACATGTCTGTCAAATGATCGCGGAAAAAAATCGAATTTCTTCAAAATATCGCGAAAAAACGCAAATTTCGTCAAAAGATTGCGAAAAAACACACATGTCTGTCAAAGAATCGCGGAAAATACAAATTTCTTCAAAGAATCGCGGAAAAAACGCGAATTTCTGTCAAATGATCGCGGAAAAAATCCACAAATTTCATCGAAGTATTGCGAAAAAAGACTTCTTCAAAAGGGCCTTGGAAAAAACGCATAACTAGCACCAGGAGGGTATTTTCTCCCGCCTCTCTCTGCTGTAACCTTTCAGAAAATTTGCTGTGAATTTAAGATTTTTTTTTTTTCAAGAATCACCCTTGTGAATTTTATCAATTACACTTTGAAAAAATTACAATTTTTTTCAATTTGTCAAAGGATGAAAAATACTTTCATCAATCGGTTTCAAAAAGTAATCCACGGTTATGTTCCTCAACGGAGTTTTTTTCTGTCGCAGAAATAAATTCTGGATTTTGTTTATCGCTAACTCAAAAAACAAAAAAGCCAATTCTGACAATTACCTAAGGTAAGAAATCGCAAATTTTGTTAATCCATCATTGAAAATAAACGCAAATTTTGTAAATCAATCACGAAAAAAATATCATGAAGTCGTCAACTGGTCATTGATAAAATTTGCAAATTTCTTCAATCTTACACACACACACACACAAAAAAAAAATCACAAGTTTTTTTTCAATTTTTTAGAAAAAAATGGGGCTTTGTCAATTGATTGCAGAATAAAATCATGAATTAAATCTGTCTCTGACATAAAAAATATTGTGAATTCTGCAATTATGTACAGAAAATATCATGAATTTCTTGAAATACTTCTTTTACTCTTGTAGTGGTACCATATCTTATATATTTTTTTTCACTGAAAGAAAAAAATCAAGCTCTGTTTTCTTAACTTTTTATTATATGTGAACTTTCTTCCATGGTACCTTAATAAATTAAAACATATTATTCTTTAAAGATTCTCTAATAATATTATGTATGGAAAATGCCTTTTATAAAAATTAAAAGATCTGATAAGATTTCTTTGAAACAGATAATTAGTGTGCTGACTATTTTCCTTGTGTGTTAGTCTACGCTTTTTTTATGCGTGTATCTAAACAGTCCTTGAATAGTGCTGGAATAGTGCTTGAAAAGTGCTTGAATTTTATTTGTTCTCGAGTGTATGAACCATGTTATATGTCCAAAACTCTGTTGCCAGAGCTGCATTTTACTTAATTTACTGGTATTACTAGCAGAATAAGATTCAAAAGATACACTTTTATTAGTTTAGGAGCCTGTGGAAATAACTGATAAAAAAAAACACCCTTTGAAATAAGCACTTAACAAAATATTGTTTCCCCTCGAGATGTCTATTACACTACTACCACCCACAAAAGATAGACCGACCTTATCCAACTCAGGGCCAGATATCAAGTTAAGTCTTAGTTGACTTGTGTACATCACATCTGTAAAAGGGAGCACTCCCTGCCCAAAGCTTAACTTTATTTCACCTTTACCCTCAATTGGAAAAGATATCCCTTTTACAGCAACATTTATTTTTTCATTTAGAATAGATTTAAATTTTACAAACAAATTTCTATCTCTACAAAAGTGATGTGAGACACTTGAGTCAAAAATCCAGGTGTTTCTATCATAAGCATAACATAAACTAGCTTGAGATATAACATAAGAGAGAGGAGTTACGTGAACTGCCAGAAAACTCAATATTCACTCCTCATCTATGTTGCTGCTTTCAGGTTGCCGTACGTCTAGAAATTCGATCATCTTGATATGAACTGGGCATTCTAGGACTAAATCTGGTTCCACGGGAAAATCGTTGATGGTCAGAAGAGTCAGTCGAGTGGTCATAGAAATTGCGTCTGGTGGTTCCTCTATCTCTGAATCTGGACATTGAAGGGGACTGACTAGTAGAATATCTCGAAGTCGCTTTTGAACCTGCACTCAAAGAAAGACTTTGATGACTAAAAGATCGTGAATCCAGGAATTTTCGGCATTTACTTCTTAAGTGGCCGGATTTGCCATAATGTCAGCTTCTCAACATCTTTCTCTGTTTAGAACGTCTTATTTTTATATTCAATGTATTCACAGATGAAGAAAATTTAGCATTATCTTCATCATGTACTATCAAATGGATGACTTCAGCCACTAATTCCAAAACAATTTTATCAAATTTAAATTCCTCCTCAAAATATTTTGCACTATTCCATCATATTTTCTTGTTAGGTACCTAAGTAACTGGAAATTTAGGTAAACCTCACTGAAATTCTTATCTTATTCATTAATTACATTCATTAATTGACGGAGCCTAGTGGCAAAAGGATTAATTCATTCTTTCTCTTGTATCTTGTATTCTATCAACTCTGTGAAGGATTTTATATGAAAAGCCCTGGAATCTGGGCAAAAATTTAAAAGCAATTTATCCCAAGCATCTACAGCATTAGTACAATCTGCAGTTATTCACTTATACTCTGTTTCAATATTCAAACATATTACAGACAAAGCTTGACTAGAATGTTGTTTAAAAAAAGAAAATATGCATTTAATCTTTGCCCCCCCCCCCCCCCCCCCTCATTCCTTGTACTTGTAGTTTCTTTCATTAATTCATTCAAAACAACTACAGGAGTATGGCGCCATTAAAGATTATTTATTCATTATTCACAGAAACTTCCAATATCTTTCTTAAAAACATGCAATTTATTCATTTACAAAAATAAACTATTCTCTGCAATTCACCCTCATATGGGACCAGCCCATAACCGCACTTGTTGAGAAATTGACCGAAGTCAAATTTCCCATTCTAACAATGTTTATTATTTCTTTAACGATCAATAGTAGTTTATTAAAAGACCTTCACAACGAGTACTTAACCCTTTTACGATCACAACACATTTTATTATCGCCACATTTGGCGCCGTAGTACCTTTCGAATTGCAATGATGTTGCTTTGGGATTATTGCAATTTTAAAAATAATGATTCTTGAAGATAATTTTTTTAGAACTTTTTGTTCTTTTTTTAGGAATTATGAGAGTTTTGGTTGAAATATTTTAATAGAAGCTACATTTTCATGAAACTTGTTCTAATTTTTGAAAAAATATTAAGATCGTTATGCAAGAAAGTCAAGTAAAATTTTTTTGAGGAATTGTTCTCATTAGTTCAAAAGAAAATGGTTAATTTAATTCAAGATTTATTGGATATAATTTATGAAAATATTTTAAAATATTTGATGTTCTTGTTCTTATAGATTCTTGAGTTATGCCATTTTTATGTTAAATAGTTGCATTTTTTTTTTCTTACAATATTCTAAAGAATTCATATTTAAATTTTACTATATTTTGTAGAATGTATTATTATTCAAATCAAGAAATGAATTTATATAATTACAATATTGAAAATGAATTTTATGTTGTTGCAAATAATAGCAATATTCTGTTTTTAAGAATAGAATTCTGAGGCAGTTACATATTTTTTTAATTGATTGAAAATATTGGAATTGAAAATAATTTTGAAGAATAATTATTGAAATTGAAATATTTATGTTCTCAAGAACATGATATGATATTTTAGGAGGCATGGCTTTTGGGTTATTTTTTTTTAATTTTTTACTTAGTAATGGCACTTTAAATCACTTATAAATTTGAATTTCAATATTTAAAAAAAAAAAAATTGAAATTTTATTGAAGTATTATTTTTAATTCTTGTTGCTGAGAAATTTTGTTCTTCACTTAAAGTTGTTGTCATCTCATCAATTATGCCTATTTTCTCCAACTGAAGTTTGGTATTCTTCAAGTAATTTATAGTAGTAATTATCCTGTATGATTATTTTGAAGTATTGCCTGCTTCTCTTAATAACAAAAATATAATATGAAAATTTATAAACAGTTATCCCCTTTGAAAAGTTCTTAGACTTGCTCCTTAGATGATTTGTGAAATATGCTGTATGTATGGTTAGCATGTTGTCTTGTGGACTAGTCTGATTTCATTTCTAATATTTAAAGAACTGTTCCTGTTTTTAAATTTACCTGTTGATGTTGTTATAGAACTCTCAGCTAACAAATTGAAAATATTCAAAATTTTCATTGCTTCAATTCTCTTTGGCAAATTCAATTCTTTCACAAATTTATAAGTCTATGCATGACATATCCACATCGACATCATCATACCTTATTCTCATGTTGCTTTATAAAAATGAAAAGAGCAACATTATTTTTTTCATTTAAAATGAAATGGGGCTTCTTCAATCCTGTAACAGTTCTACTTAAAAATTCCATTCACCATAAGAAAAATATTTTTTCCTTGCCAATAGTGAAGATTACTTTTATATATTAACTATCAATAGTTCTTAAGTGATGTGCTTTTTGCCATATTTGATGATGACTGTTCTTGTATATGCTGCTAGAAAATTTTTTAATTACCTGTAATGACATTCTTCAGACTTTTCTTTCATTCATCTGTTGCTTACATGATGAAGGTGGTCAGTGGTTTTGTGTGACATCCATTTCTTCTGGTCTCTTCTCTGTTGTTGCACATGTTATCATGGAAGCTAAAAATTATAAAATTACCTACCTACTTCAAAAGTTTCCTACATCTACAATAGTTTAATTTTTTGTATGTATGTTTCGTATCCAGCCATAAGATGCCTGGTGAAGATGTTGTTCATTTATAGGCAAAATATCCATTTATGAAACCACTTCATTAGAGTTCTTCGGTTTATGAAGCTACAAATAGTGTTTACTACTTAGTTCTCTTCAAAAAATAAATAAATAAATAACTTTCATTACTGATTATAATACTGTGTCAGTTAACGTTTCTCATGTGAGAGTAAATATCCTCATCAAGTGAAATTGTTGACTTGTATGCTGCTAGAACTCAGTTACTCACACCACATCATTATTCTAAGTCTTCTCAAAACTAGGAAGTTTAAATTTATATTACCTGAAAATTACTGATATATTTTACCTTCGACAACTTTATTTTATTATGCTGCATTTTCTCCAAATATTCTAGCAGGTGCAATTAAAAAGTATTCAGAGTTAATTTTTGCTTGTGTGTAGCAATTCATCCTCACATTGCAAAATTTTTGCTCATTGATAATCAAGTGTAAATTCTCGATTAATATAAGAAGTTTGTGAATATTTGTTACAGTGTTTATGCAAGATCAAGTTATTTTGAAAAGTTCCCATATTTATTTATTTATTATGTGCATAGTGCCTTTTACTTTAATCTTATTTCATACCCAAAGCCTTTAAGTCTTTATTTTGTCATTTGCCTCATTACTTTAGTATATAAAAAAAGGATTCGTTCATTTTGAAGATTTTTTGTTTTATGAAGAATTGAATAGTAAAAATGATCTTCATTTTGAAGTTTTCAATGTTTTATGAAGAAAGTGAAATTTATTAATGTCTTCTCTTCATACCTACAAATAATACAAGAAGATTACAGAAAAGCACAACTCTAGATGGAAATTTTTACCAGCGCATTTATATATATATAGAATTTTTTTTCTATAAATCATCTAGTGAAATGTTTTTTACAAAAAAAAAGTGCTTCTTGACCTCAAACACCGATTATGTCCTATCATACTACATTTCATCATAAGTGCACCGCCGACTTCTCATCCTTCTTCTGCAAAAGTGATTCGTGTATGTGTCGCAGGAGTTATGATTGCTCTGCTGTGATGAGTACGATGTTGTCAGTTAGTGCTTCAAAAAGAATGCAATGCATTCTCATATTGTGTCATGTTCAAATTTTCTGTGTCATCATCTAAAAATGATCATCTATTTTGATGATTATTATGTGAATGTTCCAGTTTTTTTCGGCAGCATCTGTTTTCATGGTTCGTACGCTTTGGAAAAAATAGAAAAAGTGCTGGAAAAAAAAGTATTCATTTTCAAGGAATGAAAAGTGCTGGAAAAAAAAAGTATTCATTTTCAAGGAATGAAAAGTGCTGGAAAATATCGCGAACTTCGACAAATTGTTGCCGAAAAATATCAATTTCAACAATTGTTCGCATTAAAAAATCGGTAATTTCGCCAAAGGATCGCTTAAAAATGCTAATTTCGTCGAAAAGTCGTGAAAAAAAAACGCATATTTCGTCAAAGACTAGAGAAATAACCCGAATTTCGACAAAAGATCTCGAATAAAGCGCAAATTTCGTCAGAGGATCGCGGAAAACACGCGAAGTGCATTAAAAGATCGCGAAAATATGCGCGTTTTCATTAAAGGATCGCGCAAAAAACGCAAATTTCGACAAAGGATCGCGCAAAAAACATAAATTTCGACAAAAGATCGCAAAAAATAGCGAATTTCTTCAAAGGATCGTGTAGGGGTTATTCTGTTCCGAATTTTCCGAAAATTTAAAAAAATCGGTCACCAATCCGAAAATTCGGCCATAAAAAATTGCGAATTTCAACAAACGGTCGTCAAAAAAAAAAATAAATTTTGCCAATAGTTTTTAGAAAAAACCCAGATTTCTCCAAAGGATCGCGGAAAAAAACGCAAATTTCGTCAAAGGATTGCGGAAAAAACGCAAATTTCGTCCAAGAAACGCGAGAAAAACTGTAAATTTCGTGGAAAGGTCGCAAAAAAACCCGAAGATTTCGTCAGAAGATCGCGAAAAAACCCGGAATTGTCATCAAAAGATCGCGAAAAAACCCGGAATTGTCATCAAAAGATCGCGAAAAAACCCGGAATTGTCATCAAAAGATCGCGAGAAAACCCGGAAATGTCATCAAAAGATCGCGAAAAAACCCGGAAAAGTCATCAAAAGATCACGAAAAAACCCGGAAATGTCGTCAAAAGATCACGAAAAAACCCGGAAATGTCGTCAAAAGATCGCGAAAAAACCCGGAAATGTCGTCAAAAGATCGCGAAAAAACCCGGAAATGTCGTCAAAAGATCGCGAAAAACCCGGAAATGTCGTCAAAAGATCGCGAAAAAACCCGGAATTGTCGTCAAAAGATCGCGAAAAAACCCCGGAAATGTCGTCAAAAGATCGCGAAAAAAACCCGGAAATGTCGTCAAAAGATCGCGAAAAACCCCGGAAATGTCGTCAAAAGATCGCGAAAAAACCCGGAAATGTCGTCAAAAGATCGCGAAAAAACCCGGAAATGTCGTCAAAAGATCGCGAAAAAACCCGGAAATGTCGTCAAAAGATCGCGAAAAAACCCGGAAATGTCGTCAAAAGATCGCGAACAACCGAAAATTTCCCCAAAAAATCGCGAACAACCGAAAATTTCGTCGAAAGATCGCGAAAAAAATGCGAATTTCGTCAGAGGGCTGCAGAAAAATCGCATAGTTAGTGTCGGGAGTGGATTTCCCCCTCTGCTGTAACTTTTCAGAAAATTTGAGGTAAATTTCAGAATTTTTTTTTTTTACTCAGAATCACCCCTAGGATCACAGAAATAACGCAAATTTCTTCAAAGGATCGCGAAAAAAACACAAAATTCTTCAAAGGATCGCGGAAAAAGCGCAAATTGCATTAAAAGATTGCAGAAAAAACTCTAATTTCTTCAAAGGATCACAGAAAAAAAGGGAAATTTCATCGAAAGGTTAGGAAAAAAGACTAAATTTGCCAAAGGACCTCGAAAAAAACGCATAGCCGGTGCCGGGAGAGAATTTACCCCTTTTGCTATCTGCTGTAGTCTTTCAGAAAATTTGCTGTGAATTTTAGAATTTTTTAAACTCAGAATCACCCTTGAAAATTTCGTCAACTATACGTTGAAAAAAATCACGAATTTCTTCAATCTGTCATTGAAAAAAAACTGCAAATTTTAACAATCCGCCGGGGAAAAAATACCACAAAATTCGTCCATTGGTCATCTATAAAAAATGCAAATTTCGTCAATTTGTCGAAAAAATCGCAAAATTCGTCAGTTTGATGCCGATTTCATATATTCCCCCCCCCCCCCCCCCCTAAAAAAAATCCTAACATAGTCAGTTATTAAAAAAAAAATCAGTCATTTATAAAAATCGCGAATGTTGTCAATCAGTTAAAACTTCACCGAATTATATATTAATTCCAAATTTTTCATTGTGTAACTGATAAATTTTTATTTCCTTTTTATAAATTCATTTTTAAAAAAATCTTTTGTATTTAAAAAGTAAAAGTAAATTATCTAACCTGTATTTCAATTAATTTTGTATGGATAAGCACAAATGCTGTAAGGTTTGAGAATTCAGAGAATATTTATTAAAAAGTATATTGTTCACAACTTCAGAAATGCTAATATGACTCCTGATGAGTATTCAGAATTCCTAAAATTTAACTGGTTTACTCCTGTTTTCTGCTCTTGTAGTGATACCATACCTTTTATTTATTTAAAAAAAAAAAAAAATTAAAGAAAATCAAACTCTGTTGTCTTAACTTTTTATTATATATGAAATTTCTTCCCATGGTACCTTAATATAAGTTAAACCACATTATTCTTTAAAAATTTTCTAATAATATCTTGAAAATGCCTGTTATAAAATTTAAAAGATTTGATAAGATTTCTTTGAAACAGATAATCAATGGGGTGGCTATTTTCCCTATGTGTTACTCTACGCCATTTTTATGCATGTATCTAAACAGTCCTTGAATAGTGCTGGAATAGTGCTTGAAAAGTGCTTGAATTTTATTTGTTCTCGAGTGTATGAACCATGGTTTTGGTGTATGCAATTATCTATTTTAGTGCTTGCGTACAACCTTAAAGTGAAATACTAGTACCAGTGTACCACTTCAATGTTGTGTTGCTAAACTTTCAGTGACATCAAGTTATCTTTAATAGCCTTGTTCCATATGGCTCTGGACTCAATGAACATCATTTTGAATCCAAAAACATTGCCTTTACCCATCTGCAGTTACACAGTGTTATTATAATTAAAATTTTCTTTTACCTAAGATGTTAGGAGCCTTGTTAAGAGATCCAAGCCACCTAAAATTTTACGTAGGAGTTCTTATATGTGTTTATTTTTGTTCATAGACATGCTGGTGCCTAGGGCATGATGGTCATTGGCGTGGTTGTGGACTTCAATATTTACATATATATATCTAATTTTTTTGTTTGTTTACAGTGTTGCTGATGATTTCATCTTCGTCATTATCATCATTGTGAGCTTAACATTGAATTGTAATAATTTTATTTCTATTTTATATTTTAAATGATTATTTAAAAATTATATTCCTGGTACATGGTATTTTGGTTTTATAAACTCATGATTTTGTCAATTTTTTTCTTTCATTCTATATGGAAGTACTTAAATTTTTTTTGGTGATCACCAGTCTCTCACATTTTAAAGAAAAACCATGGTATATGTATATTTATCTAATCTTTTGAGTCTCATACATATATATTAAGAATTCTTATGTAAATTTTTATTTAGAGTAAAGTTTAAAGAAATTGTGTCTAAGATGGGATTTATGACACTTAATTATGACATGTCTTTTGATTGAAATAGCAACTTGTTTTTATGGGATACCTTGTTTGGGTGACTGAGTAGTGCACGACTCAATTACACAATTGGTTGTCTGTTTTAATTTAAATGAAATAAAGTTTGATACACTAAAATGATATCATTATGTTTTATGAAAGCTTATTTATATATGGCCATTTCATTTCCTTTCATGTTAAGAGTAATAAAGAAAACTCTTTATTTTTTTAGATATAATTCTAAAATTAAAAGTCCTAGGCCTGTTGTAAAAGTCAAACTACAAAATGTTTCCTGACTTTTTTGTTGCTTTTGTATTTGCAACTTTTATCAGAAGTTAATTCTGTTTTTATTTGGTACCAAGATAGCAAAATTTGTTTTGACTAGTCAATGATCTCAATGTTGTTAACTCAGAATATGTTAACATTTTTATGATGATAATTTTGTGAGATCAAATAGAAGGTATTGCCAATGTTACTGTATTTTTGGCATTTCTAATGTATACTTGACTCTATTGTATACTTTTTGGATTATGAATGTACTTTATGCAATTTATATTCTTTTTCTCTCTCTTACTTTTGGTCACCAATATTTTTTTCTAGCACCAATTTTTTTTTCAGCTGTTAAATCACCAATTTTTTTTTTTTTTTCCATCACCTTAACTTTAAATTTTATTGTTTGACTTTAATGATTTTTTTTCGCTTTGGCAGTTCAAAATTTTGTCATCCCATTTTCTGTAAAAGGTTTTTGATCGATTTTGCCTTTTACATCTCCTGGTCTTACAAAATTTTCTCGGTGAAGGGAGGTAATGTGAGAATACTTCTCACAGTATTTAAATTTGGTTTATTTTTATTTCCTTTCAGCTATTTTTTTGCATCGATGTCTATTTGAACTCGATCTTTACGCCGCGATGTTGACGCTTTTATCTCTCACCGTAAAGCAAGTTCATTTTTCACCGCCGATATTCATATCTGCGTTGGGAGCGGATCGGCAGCTTGCGCATGCGCACTCCGCTATTTTAGGAGCACATTTCTGGAGCTCTCGTATCGATGGAGACAGCTTGCATTATGATGACGTCATTGAATGATGCGCCAACCTCTTTTGATGCCGATGCCTGATAGGAAGAATTTTCGGTTTCGCTTTCCAATCACTGATAACATTTTGAATTCTGCAGCTTGTAATTCGATTTTCATTAATTTCCCGTAAATGTTAATTTAGCTAATCAATTTAAATTCTGCCTTTTAATTACTTTGTCAACCCCGTATTCATCATTTAAATACTAAAACTCGTTAATTTTAAATTCAGAATTTTGTTTGATGTAGTCTTTTAACGTAGTTTTAGCGGAGCGCGGCCCGCCGGCCGTTCGAATGTCGTGCCGCTTTTTTTGGCCGAATGAGTTTGATATTTTAATTAAGTGGATATGTTCTTTCTCAAAGTTTAATCCTTTAAAGTTGTGCTGCTCTCATTAAAAGGAATCCCATGGATTTATTCCATGTTGGCTGCTATTTTTCTTCTTAAAAGATTAGTTCTTCTATTTTAAAATGGTGACCAGAAGCAAGTATTTTCGTAACCTTCTACTGCTACTTACGTAAGAAATAAAGAATATTTGTTTTCCTCACTTTGCCTCTTCACTGTCTACATTTCAAGTAAGAACTCTCCAGTTTTATTATTTCTTTAACGATCAATAGTAGTTTATTAAAAGACCTTCACAACGAGTACTTAACCCTTTTACGATCACAACACATTTTATTATCGCCACAGCATCCCATAACAGTAGATTAATATTTAACATAAGTAGTGTAACCTAAATATAACTCTTAATACTAACTTATAAGTGAAAAACTCTTGCAGTAAATAATTAAATGTATTTTAAATATTATTTTCATTTGTCACTTTTCACTTAGGAATAGCCAAGAGCTAACTGTAAAGAACTTCAGACAGATGTTTGCTGCTGGAATGCAGAATTTGAAAATCTATAAGATAATTATTTAAAATAAAAATTATCATGAAAAATTAAATGTTTCACTGACAATTTGTTTTCAATTGGTTGTAAAAAGAGTTGGTAGAATTCTTGTTTTCGTTTAGTGTTGTCTGTAACTTCATCAGGTAAATAATTCTCAGAAATGTTGCTACATATAATAAAATATTTCAGAAACATTTAAATATAAATATATATAACAAACTTAATTTCTTTTAAAAACTTCTGACAAAAATTAAATATTTCTGAAGTATAAAATATTGTTGCATTTCCTATGCTTCTGCTAATGTCAAATTGTGGGGTCATTGATCACCCTCTTAGAACGTGAGTAAGAAGCTAAAAATTTACCAGTATTATACTATTGATGAGTTTAAAACAAATTAGGGGGTGGCTTGGACTCTAGCTCAAAAAAAGTTTTTAGAACCACCCTATTACTCAAATTATCATTAAAAAACGAACTTATATTGAACTTTTTTGTGCATTGAACAGAAGTAATTCTTTTTACACCTATATATCATATGTATTTGGTTTTATTTCAAAACTAGTATGTTTTGGCCATCACAAAACTTTCCTCTATATAAATCAAGTCAATTAAGTCATTTAAATAGTTAAAGAAATTACATGAATTTAGCACCAATTCATATCAAAGTATATCTGAATTTGAAGTTTGATGAAAATTCGTGCATTAGTTCTAGAGATAGAGCTATAGCGGAAATACTGAAAAATATAGCATAGCAGCGCCACCTATTGAGCGATTTACACCAAAACATAAGTAACACTAATTGATATCAAGGTATACCTGAATCTGAAGTTTGATCAAAATTCGTGCATTAGTTATTGAGATAGAGCTATGGTGGAAATTCTGAAAAATGCAGCATAGCAGTGCCACCTATTGAGCAATTTGCACCAAAACATAAACAGCACTAATTCATATCAAGGTCCTACCTGAATCTGAAGTTTGTTGAAAATCCAAGCATTAGTTCTTGAGATACAGCTATTGCGGAAATTGCAAAAAATACAGCATACCAGCACCACCTGTTGAGCGATTTACATCAAAATCTATAAAACATAAATTCATGTCAAGGTATACCTGAATCTGAAGTTTGATGAAAATTCGTGCATTAGTTATTGAGGTAGAGCTATGGTGGAAATTCTGAAAAATGCAGCATAGCAGTGCCACCTGTTGAGCGATTTACACAAAAAACTAAGTAGCACTAATTCATAACCAGGTATACCTTAATCTGAAGTTTGTTGAAAATCCAAGCATTAGTTCTTGAGATAAAGCTATTTCAGAAATTACAAAAAATGCAGTATAGAGCAGCACCACCTGTTGAGTGATTTACACTAAAATGTTTAAAACACCAATTCATGTCAGGGACTTGAATCTGAAGTTTGATGAAAATCTGTGCGTTAGTTCTGGAGATTGAGCTATTGTTGAAATCGTAAAAAATGTTGCAGAGCAGCGCCACCTGTTGAGCGATTTACACCAAAAACTAATCAGCACCAATTTATATCAGGGACTAACTGAATATAAATTTTTATTAAATTCCGTGCATTAGTTCTTGAGATAGAGCGCCCACAAAATCTGTGTCACAGACATACTAACAGAATCACAGAAAGACATTTTGTAAAAACATGTTTTTTGGAATCTCTGACCCCTAAAACGTGTAAATCTGGCGAAAACGGTAAGTCGAAAATTTTCACGAATCCAATACTTTCTTCTTGTAAAGATAGAAGAAAGTAAAAATATTTGAAAATTTGAGCAAAAACTTACCACTGTCGATTCAAGTTTGTCCTGTCTGTTAGACATGTTGATTCAAACTAATTTTTTTCTTATTTAGTGCTCCATCTGCACTCAAAATTCATAACTAATATTACATAAAGGTCCAATTATTGTTGTAATGACTTAAAATATACATTATTTATGAAATTTCATGCTAAAAATTAAAGCTGAACATATGGTAGCAGATATGCTACCATGGGCATTAAAGGCCTAAAATTTTGTGTCTCTGCATCTTTTACAAATAAAAATTTAATTTAAATAGGCAATTATTTAATTTATTTTATTAGATATACTTCTGATTTAATAGAATTCCTTGAAATGTTTTGAATTATTGCCATTTTACTAATAGCAGTATTTTGTCATTAAATTATTCAGATAATTTCTTGTTTGACTTGTTATGTGTGATGTTAAGTACTGGAATTGTTCCGATGTTATTATTTTTAATTGTTATTTATAAATATTTTTTTCTGTTTAAAGATATATACAATGTACAGTGCATTTCAAAAACATCTTTATATTTAAAGAATAATTTCAATTAAAATACCTTCAGGAAAATTTTAGTAATGGGCATCTAAAATAAATATTAAAAAAAAAAAAATAGTATATTTAGAAACAAAATACAAACACATACATTAAGACAAATATATTAATATACTTTTATAATGTAAACATGCTGTTAGTTTACATTAATATCAAGTTTAGATAATGACACAGTGAAATTAAAATCAGTTTAATTCCCATCATCATATCAGTGAAATACTGTGCAACTGTGGCACAAAAATGGTGTCTTCAACATTTGAGGTTTTTGAATCAAAAGGAGAAACTTTTGAAGCAAATTGATAAACTGAGAAAATTCATGAAAATATAAGTTAGAAATGTGGGGGTAAAAACAAAAGAAAGCATCATATGAGGGCATATTAAATGGACAATGTTACAAAAACCTCAAAAACATACAACTTACAAGGAAAATGTTCAGGCTGGCAACCCTAGTTGACTACTTCCATGAATGAAGCTTTTCCACTTATCTGTCTGACTTACTCACACAAATTTTTCCTTTTTTAAACTTGTCTAGCTAGTTTCCTGATTTCCTGGTCACTTCTAATTTGTAAATTTACCAAAAAAGAAGAACATTCATTAAAATGGTTCCCTGATATTTCATTATTTTACATAATTTTTTTCAATGTTTTAATGAGAATTATTCCACCTTTTTTAATGTAGGGAAATTTGTGCTCCATCAATATTTCTGAAAACTCTACGTCCATTATATAAAATATAGTATATTATGTTTGGTTTAAATAATTATGTTTAGTACTAGTTCAATAAGACGTTAGCTTATCACAGTTTTTATCAATATTGCTATTGTTTATTCATTTGCAAATAAAGTCTTATATAATGTCCAATAATGCACACTTTCCTTTATGGCAGAATTTCATAATCTTGAAAATAGTTTCGCAGTTCTGTAGATGGAAGATTGTATATCTTTATCATGTTTTTCCCCCCTCAAAATATGAAATAGCTATTGACTGATATCCTACATTAGAAAAATTAAACTGGTTTATTGAGAAAATAAATAAAAATGAAATATGTACGTTGTGTGCTATCGCTGTATTTTAAATCAAATGTCTCATCACATTTTCGTATTGCTGTTAGAGATACTATTGTGTGCCAAAAAAAAAGACAAGTGTCAAATTATCTTTAAATTGTTGGTAGCATCTAGAATGAATTAAATAGCTTTCTGTAGAAAATTACAGGAAATCATGTTTGTTTCACAAACAATTCAGCTAAGAAATGTGATTATAGAACAAAATATATTCATTAGTCGAGATATCGTTGTGAATGAAAAGAAGTAAAACTGATCTAATTTTTAAAAACAGTATGATGATGTAATCATCATATATTGCCCTTTTTATTCTTTTTTTAAATTAATGTTTTCTTTTTCCTTCCATGTATTCTGTCAGTCATAAATGGATTTGTTAAAAAGTAATTTCAGGCTTATTTCTCGCCTCTTTCATGCAGAAGTAAAACATTAAATAATAAACATGTCTTTTTAACGAAATGATTCATTATCATTTTGATTTCGCTATTTTATCTCTGCAAGTCAACAGCTCAAATTATACTTGATTTACTATAATTACATTCTGTCATTTCAATATTAATTTAATACTAATCTATTTTAGTTACAATATTTATGTGGGTAATTTTCCTTTGCTTTGTTTATAAAAGAAAGGTATCATTTTTATTAACAAGGGGGATGTTATCCATTTCTCGCATTTTAACTCAGGCAATAAATTTAATCATAAAATTATATTTGACATCTATAATATAAATAAATTTTACGTATTATTAATGTTTTGGTAGGGTTGCTTGGAGTTTTCACAATTTTGTCTTTATCAGTTTATTCGCCAATAATTTAAATTCTTTCTAATTGTTTTTCTATGCAACTGATAATTTGGTGTTTGCGTAACTCTCATATTGGCTTGGTATTCCAGTGGATGTGGCGTGTATTCGATATGTAAGTGTAATAATTCGGCCTGATACTCTGACTGTGTAAGACACGTTTTTTTAAGCGGCCCACCCCATCTGTATATTATGTCAACATTTCTTCAATAAAATTTTCATCTTTACTTTGTTGGATCTGTTTGCAGTCAAGGGGATTAGAGCTCACAAATAGGGTTTTTGTGAGACATCCCAATGTATTCCACTTGTACGTCTGGCCATATCTCTAATTTCAAGTGTGTGTGTGTGGGGGGGGTCCCTTCACACAAGTTGGTGCAGAATATTTTTAACTGCGAACTTTTTTTTAAAAAAAACTTTTAATACAATGGGGTGGTGCCAAAGTTTCGATGCTGATAGCGTCCTCTTCTCCAGTTTTTGTTATGGTCCCGATGCTGTTGTCCTGCGATCCTGAGTGTCCAGAAACTTTCCTGATAATATACGGAGGCTTCCCGTACCGGATACTCATGCTGTGCCTGGTCCCGAATGCTTTCTGCTGTACTGATGGATTTGCATTTCGTCGGCTGCTCCCAGGTTGCGCATCACTACTGCTGCCGCTCTGGTCCCGGATCTCAGTCCGGCTTTCCTGATTCTCTCGGAGGTGTGAAGTTCGTCATGATTTGCCTGTTTTATCGGCTCCTGGGTTGGCGGGGCTCCTAAGGATATAAATGTGCTCCGGAATTTGTTTCACACGATGCGGTGAGCAGTGGTGGAGTATGCGGTGCTCCTAATGTCAGTAAGCGGCAAGGGGTATATTTCCCCGTGTGAGTGATGAAACCTGAGAATACCAGTGCATAAGCTTCATGGTGTCCATCAATGTGTTCGTTAGTACTCAAGAGCCTCTTAAATTATCTGCAATTATTTTGGGCAAATTTGTACTAAGCGGTATGCTTTTTTTTTTTTTTGTTTTAATGGATGTTAGTGAGGGATTTTTTTATTTTCACCAACAAGTCTGCATAAGTTACATAGTTATTATTTTTTTTCTCATCTTTTTTTCACAACTTTTTATATTTTTCTGGCGAGTGAGTTTTTTGTTGTCGCCAATGTCATCGTAGTTGTCGCCAGTATCATCGTAAAAGTGTTTGCAAAATTTAAAAAAAAAAAAAAAAAAAGAAAGAAAGAAAAGAATTTTTTTTTTAAAGTATGGTAATACATAAATTTGAGATTACTCAGGGATATCGTAAGTAACAGATAAAATTTCTTTAATACTAATTTTGATTTTGCATATTTTTGATCGTAAATAATTATGCTAGTATTATTTTGACATTTCTGTGTGTTAATAGGTTTGATTGAATACCTATTAATCACGGAATAATCTCTACAATTTTTATTTAGAGTGTGTATTTATTATGTGTTATTGAAAATATAACTGAATTTTTAAGTGTGCATGTTTCCTATTGAGTACTTTTTAAGTAAAGGAATGAATATATAATTTCACTAGATAATAATAATTTTAAAAAAAAGGGGGGGGGGGGGGCTCGTAAATATATTGATGGGGTTTTTTTTGTGCCTACATTGATATAGAGCTGTTTTATTCTTCCAAAGTAAGTGAAAATGTTTATTTTGATCATGCATACATATTCAATAAATTCATTTCATGCTTTGCAATTTAAATAGGAAAATTTTGTTGCTGATATTTATATTATTTTGGTAAAATATATTGTAGTGATTTTTTAAAGTTCTAGTTGATATATATTATAGAGTTCATATTTAAAATGGCAGAGTCTCGTAATTTTAATTTTTCTGTGGATGATTTTGAGGGTGATCCTACCCTCATTAATTTTTTCTTTGATCAGGTATCAGCGTATGGCAAAATCAAAAAGTTAGATGAAGAGGAACTGGTTATCTTCTTAAAGTCTAAATTTAAAGGTCCCGCAAAAAAATACTTAATTGAAAATTATATCTTTTCTAAGGCAACTAGTTTCGACTTCATTGAAAAAGCATTTAAGAAATTCTTTGCTGTGAGCTCTACCGCCTCATCTCTAAACGATCTTAATCATTTAACCCTCTCTCCCCATGAAAATATTCAGAATTTTGCGCACCGTTTAAATGTGTTAGTAACAAAAGTATATCCGGATATTTCTGAGAAAACTGCTTTGGATAATATTAAATTTGTCAAATTATTATCATGTTTGCCCTCTGCAATCAAAATTAAAATTCAGGAAGAAAATATTAAGGATTACGAAAAAGCGATTGAGAGAGCCCAGACTTTACAAGATATTTTTAGTCAGGATCACATTCTTACGAGTAGTAATTCTTCTTCTCAGATGAATGATAACATTCAAATACAGTTAGCGGAATTGACCGAGAAAATTAATACTTTTAAGTTTTGCCGCTACTTCATCATCCCAGGAACATAAACAATCACCTGAGGTCAGACAACACAAGTATAGAAAGTCTCAGGAGTTAAAAAAAAATTATAAAACTCGGAATACTTATCAAGCACCCCCTAGACATCAAAATTTTCAGAGATATAACAAAGTTGCCAGCTTTGTTTTCGGGTTAGTCATGTCGCCACCAATTGCTTTAAATGGCAACGTGCTAGCACACGACAATTTCATCAACAAAACAATGATTTTAAACGCACCATAATTTTAGAGACCGTAATTTAAACTCAAGGTGAGATGTAATAGCGCTGACAATATTACACCTCAACAAATTCATTTAAGCACCAGATACAAAAACCATTTTTCACACTCAATTGCACGAACTTCCAAAATTATCCTCTAAAAGAATTGTTAACTCGATTGCATCGCAAACAGAGTCTGCGTTAAAAATTGCAAACAGTTGTGCTACCCAGACAGAGAGTGAAATTCATGAACACATATTTAATGTCAATAGAGACTCTCCGGCACTTCCTCTTGTAAAGGCCTCCATTGCCAAGGAAGATGCTTTCTTATTATTAGATACTGGTAGCAGTACGTCTTTAATTTCAGTGAAACTTTTTGAAAATCTTAAACACAACTTAAAATATAAACGTCTAGGCTCCAATGTTACACTGACAACGGTTAACTCTGAATTAAAATTTACAGCATGTATACGTTTCTCGTTTAAGATCAATTGTAAATTTTTCTCACATTGTTTTTATGTCGTAGATATACCAGAGTCATACAAATTTGATGGCATTCTAGGGCTAGATTTTCTACAAAGATATAACATCACATTAGATTTGTCAAATAAAATTATGCAACTCAATGACTTACATATACCGTTCACTTGTATAGAGTCAGATGAAACATCACTGGAATGCCATAATATTTCTGTAGACACTCACATTATTGAAGATGTAACTCTAAAAAGTAAACTTAGGTTGCATCCTGATGAAATCAAATGTGTCACCGTTAAAACTAGTAACATGTTACACGACACTCCATATTTGTTCCAAAGTAATGCATTTTCTAAGGATATTCTGGTTTTTGACTCAATTATTCAGCTACAAGATAGTAAACATCAGTATGAAAAGAAGGTAAAGAAACATGCATCTGATGAATTTAATATTTATGTTAAAAATATATCTAAAGAAAATTTGCATTTAAACAAAAACACAAATATAGGATGCATAACTCAAGTTGATGAAATATTTGACAATGTTAATGACTTTGAAAACATTCAGGAGGATTTTAAAAAGGACTCTCAATTATTTGTTAATTTTATTCAGGCTTCTCAAGAAATATTACAACAGAAGAAATTAGAACTATCCTCTTCTGATTTTAAATTAAATCATCTTGACTCACAAGAGGCAGAAAAGCTAAAAAAGTTACTGTTAGATCATTATGCTGTATTTTCTAAAAGTATGAAAACGTTAGGACATACTGATAAGTTCAAGCTTAACTTAAAATTTATTAATGACTTCCCCATAAAAACTCTACCTTTTCCTTTTCCCCAGGCCCTCCAGCAAGAAGCTTCATCTCAGATTGATCAATTAGTAGAGGCTGGAATTATCGAACATAGTTGTTCAGAGTGGGCATGTCCCATCCTTTTGGTTAAAAAGAAACCAGATGGGTCAGGAAAACAAAAATATAGACTCGCGCTTGATTTAAGAATGTTAAATACCATCATTCAAAGCTCTTCATATCCACTTCCTAAAATCCAAACTATAATCTTAAATCTTTCGAAATATAAATTCTTTACATCCTTGGATTTTAAACAGGCATACCATCAGATTGATCTCCCTAAAGAATACCAAGAAAAGGTTACTTTTTGCAGTATGTTTGGTTCATTTAAATTTAAACGTTTATGTTTTGGTTTAAAGAATGCCAATGCTTATTTCCAAACTTTAATGGACATGCTAGTAGATGAGATGCAAATTGAAGGTATACATGAAAGGATAAAACCCCTTTTTAAATTCAAAATTTCAAAAATGTAAATTAAAATCCGAAGTCTCTTTCTTCTAACTTTAAATCTATGTCTAAAACCAGTTTCTCCCCTTGTAACTTTGTTTCCCAGCAATACATCTTATTACTTTCAGATATCATTTTCCGACGATCTTTAAGAGTAAAAATGCTGACGTACGGAATATTCTCATTCAGTTGTGGGAAAGTAAACGGCTGTGACTACGCTATACAAGTCCGGGGAACGCTCCCGATATTTATTCCTTGCATTTTAAAGTCGGTAGCACGAAGGTCACCTGCAAGGAAAATCCCGATGCCACGAACTGTTTTTAAAGAAAAAACTACTTGCCATGAAAATTCCAGCGAAGAGACTTGTTTCTGAAAACTCTCCACCCTGCTTAAAAACCCATTTGCTAATAAACTGTTAAGACGAAAATGAAGATATCGGCTGACGGCAAAAGGACACCCGCGGACACCTTACTACCGGTGTTATGAACACAGTCTCAGTGTTATGAATCTCAGTGTTATGAACTGATTCTGAAACACCACCGGCCGGCAAGTGAACTGCTCTCTACCCCTTTTACAGCTCCGGTACGCGCGTCTGCCATGAAAAAATATGACTACGGCGATTAACCTTTCAAAAAAAAAGAAAAAACGTACGTATCTTTCCGAAAAGAACACTTTTATCTAGAACTAGCTGCTTTGGATAATCTTTCTACAATGCTTGTATTAAAGAACTTCATATTTCATTAGAACTGCACAGACTGCAATTTTAAACATCTATTTAACTTCTCTATCCACTCTCTGGTAAAACTTCTATTTAATTACAGCTGTGATTTCGCGTATCCTAAAGATGATTCAAACACAGAGTTCTTCATTTGGATTTTCGCTAATCACTGATAACGAAAAGTTGTGTCAAGTTCACCAGCTGTTTTCAAGGTTGCGATCATGACGTCTCCTAGATCACCCAGCAAAGCAAATGAGTCACTCATCGTTAAGTTGTAAAAACTGATTTATTTTTATTTTCAGTAGATGAATAATTGAGAAGCGAGGACTAGAACAGTTTTATTTTGTTCTTTATCAGAATTTATTAGACAATGGAAAAAAATAGTGATAATAATTAGGTAGTGTTAAATTAGTTTTTCTTTGTTTCTAATTTTGGTAAAAGCCATTGGATTTACAGATATGTTTCTTTTTATATATTTTTAGTTCAGTGTGATGTGTTTAAGTTAAAAGCTCATGTAAGTTGAGGGGAAAAAAAAAAGCGTAATTTTTGCATTAAAAGTAATTAAGTAAAACTGCATATTTCTCTTTGCAGTATTTATTTTATGAAATACTTTCATTATAAGAATTCAGTTTTGTTACATCAACCATGTTTTCATTTATTTTTATTTTTTACTTTAAATGTCGATTACGGAATTTGTTATTTCCGAAAGTACAAAAGAAGAAATCGAAAGTTCTTACTGAGAAAATTATTTGCGAATGAAAAAGAAAACAAAAAATTACTGTTATCAATGTGTAAATTTTAAAATTTCGACAGCGTTCATGAAGCCAAAGTAGTTCATTTAAAATATGGGTACTTTAAAGGAATGTTAAAGATTTTCAACAAATTCAAATTTATTATTTTAAAATTTTTATTAACTTTATTTTTTATTTCTTGTGGGATTTAAATTTATTATTAAAATGATGGAAAATTTTTGGGTTGACACTCTACATGCGCGTTAAAATCGTGGTAAACGAAAATAACAGTAATTTTGTTTTCTTATTCATCAAGTGACGCATACGTGCGATCACCAAAAAGTAAAATTTATTTGATTTTAATGTTCCTGGCATACTGTGAATAAATATTAAACTAGTTACATGATTTAAAAAAAAAAAAAAAAAATATCAAATAATCCTGTGCAAATGAGTATTTGCGTAAGTTTAGTAACCTATTCCATTAATTTTTTTTTAAATACAGATGAGCACACTGAAATTTCTAAATGTTTGTAAATAGTTATTTATGCCAGGTTGTGTGTTATATTAATCCATATTTGAATCATTTTTGTGTAGACAGTTTTTATTTTAATGAGAACGTTTTCAATTATTTCTTTTTATGTATAGAATTTTATACAAATCATTATTCATTTATATATTTTTGTGTATAGCTTGAATGTCATATTTTACCTTATGTTATATTTTAGTATTTGAGTTTTTAATTTTTAGTATTGTTATCCGGTATTTTTTTAAAATAAATCCCATTGCCTAAAAACGAAATATGAGCAGGTATTTAACCCCTGTCACTTTTAGAAAACAGGTGAAGGTCCCGCCCCCACCATGTTAAAAATAGTTTCAATAATTCAGTCATTGGTTTAGACATGACCGTGGTAACCCCATTTTAACCATGGTAAATCCACTAGTGTCTAATTCCACACATTCAATTTTTAAAGATGACCATGGTTTCACCCCGTTAAGTCTTTAAACAAAATATATAGTTTTTAAAGTAACTTCCACCGAAAACAACCCTCCACAGACAAAGGGGATTCAGTGACTTGCATAATCTGAACAAATGTGGCAACTGTTGATAAAATAAATGTCCGGACAATGAAAGCTAGCTAACAAAAATTTGTCAACGGGTTGCCATGCACTTAGAAGTCTGTGTCATAATCCTATTTGTTTGAAACAGGGTCTATTATTTTATTAAATTTTTTGTTTGTTTTATTTAGTTTTTTTTTTCTGTTTTATTTATTAATTTTTTTTTCCTTAGCCAGTAGTAAAACACTTAAAAATTAAAAGATTTTTACTATTTGCGTAAAAACTAGCAAGGAAAACTCAAAACGTTCTGGCCTTCATCTTGAGGAAAAATGTTCTTTGATTTTATTTTACTTGCATAAAATAGGAAAATTTTTATGAGCTAACAGTGAGATGTAGATGTAGTTTATTAAATGGTGACTTGGATTTATTAATGCCACTGAGGGAAATAAATACCTCAGTCTGCGCAAAATAGGAAATACCTTTGGTTACCAGTGAATTGCATCTGCATCTTCACTCAAAAAATAAACTTCACGCTCATTTTTATTTTATTTTTTATTTTTGCTAAAACCTCCCTGAGGTTTAGGAGTGCTAAAACCTTCCACGGTTTAGGATTTGCTAAAACCTTCCAACGGTTTAGGATTGCTAAAACCTTTAATGGTTTAGGATAAATATTACTTACCTTGCAAGTAATCTCCCATGTAAATAGACTTCAATATATTATTTTTCTTTATTTTCATACTTATTTTAGTATTTTTATTTCAACATTATTTACTATTCGTATCTGCTTTGATTTTACCAATTTTATACTCCAACATATTTTTAATATTTTCACATTTTGAAATGAAAAGTGAAGAAATGTTCAACTTTTCCATAAGTTCAAATTTTTAAGTATTTCCCCAAGTTGAAAATTTTTACATATTGCTGTACATTATTTGTCGTTTGCAAACTATTTGAATATTTTGTACATAAAAAAATATTTTCCCCAGTAGTCATGTATCAGTGTACTTTTATATTTTTAATACCATAATTTCAATTATTTTGGAAAACAGAATTCATGTCATAAGAGACTCAATATAGGACTGGAGGAATCTCTTACAATACATGAAAAGTAATCTTATATTGTGCTTTCTTTATAATTATGGAAAAGAATTTTGTTTTAAGTTTTCCTATGTTTATTTTCAATTTCTAATATTATAGTTGTACCTAAAGTTATATTTTTACATAGTTGAATTTTATATAAAAATGTGAAATATATGGCAAAGACTTTAACAAAAAGAGCATAAACTTCTTGACCAAAGGACTTCGAAAAAAGAAAATTATGGTCAATACTTAAACTATATTATTTTATTTTGTGTTTTCCCATATATTTCTTATATTATTATTGTAATTTGTTTTCAGCTTCTCTTTATATTCTATGGTATTCTTATATTTTATGTCATTAATTTTTTCAAGTATTATGTAAAATTCGGTCAGGTTGTCCCGAGAGCCAAATCTCAAACTTAGATATTTTGCATTAAAACTTAAAATTTTTCCTTAAAGTTTACAACTAAAAGTTAAATTTTAAATATGTTTTCCAGCAGTAAAATTCAACCCTCATGCCTTAGTAAACTTTACTTTAACATTATATTTACTTTAAATTTTACTTTAGATTTAACACTAACCTTAACCTGTAGCGTTGCACAATTAAATTCTTGCTCATTTAATTTTGTATTCACCATTTTCCGGGTGTGAGTCCCCCCAGATTTGGACGCGAATCTGGTGGACCTCAACTTGGGGGGGGGGGGGGGGGGGATATGAAAGGATAAAACCCCTTTTTAAATTCAAAATTTCAAAAATGTAAATTAAAATCCGAAGTCTCTTTCTTCTAACTTTAAATCTATGTCTAAAACCAGTTTCTCCCCTTGTAACTTTGTTTCCCAGCAATACATCTTATTACTTTCAGATATCATTTTCCGACGATCTTTAAGAGTAAAAATGCTGACGTACGGAATATTCTCATTCAGTTGTGGTTAGCCGATTTCCGGGCCGGCCAAGCCCAGGTCTTGCATCTGAGCCTGGACAATCAATCAAAAGCTAATCAACCAATTAAAGAAATGTTCCTCCCAATTTTACAACTGTGCCCTCTGCTGGAAAATATGTTAAACCCCAAGATATTAGCTAAAACCCGCGCAAAAAACGACAGATCTTGCCAGCTTGAGATGCCGGCAAAACTCATGTCAAGGTAGCTCCTAAAGTCAGCGACATCAGTGGCTCGAGGGACCCCCGGCCAAACTCGCGAATTAGCTGTAAGATGAGTGGCTAAATAAATGAGTTCGGTCCACCAAGCGGTTCCCGAGTCCCAGTTATTTATTCCACTAGTTCTGTCAACTCCTAGATGTCCTTACATATGAGAAACCGGCTGCACAGACACATGCCGGAAAGTAAACGGCTGCGACTACGCTATACAAGTCCGGGGAACGCTCCCGATATTTATTCCTTACATACATGTATACCAGGATGATCTCATTTTTGGTTCTAACTCATTTCAAGAAACTTATGAAAAATTAGAAAGAATTCTTCAAATTTTAAAGAAGTACAATCTTACTTTGTCACCATCTAAATGTTCATTTCATAATTCGGCAGTAGACTATCTTGGTTTTCACATTGAAAACCATTCCATTTCCCCTATTAATGCTAACATTCAGAAAATTAAATCTTTTCCTGCTCCAACTACTAAAAGACAAGTTAAAGGATTTGTTGGGTTAGCAACTTTTTACAAAAGTTTAATTCCACCCTTTTCTGAGCTCATACAACCACTTATTGATTTAACTAAGCCTAATACTACTTTCAAGTGGACTGATTTTCATGAAAAGGTATTCAATGATATTCAGAAAATTTTCTTTCACCCTCCCATGGTTAGACTACCGGACTGGAATAAGACTTTTTATGTAAACACTGATGCCTCAGGTACTGCAATTTCAGGTGCTCTTCTTCAAAAACATAATGATCAACTACTACCTGTCACTTATTTTTCTAAGTCTCTTAAACCATCTGAGCGAAGGTATCCTGCTTTGAAATTAGAGCTGATGGCCATCGTTAAATCTATTAATGCTTTTAATTATTACCTTTTCAATCGTGAATTTGTTGTTCTTTCAGACAGTACACCTCTACAAAAATATAAAAAGATTTCTAACCCTGCTGATATTATAACTAGATGGCTTATGCACCTTTCAAAGTACACATTCACATTTCAGCATATTCCAGGTTCCAAAAATGTATTGGCAGATTATTTATCTAGATGCAATTTCAAGGAAGATAATATTGAAACTCTAAATTCTAACCCTCAACTTATTCACGAGGTAGATCAGGCCTTGCCCATTATTGAAGATGATGTAGATGAGAGTGCTAAACAACACGAGATTGTCAATTATTTAGTAACAGGTAATTCTAAGAAAAAAGACCCTCTTCTAGAAATTTCGAATAAAACTTTTGTACAGAACAATCTAAAGACCCTCAGTTATCTAGTATATACAATGAAATTTTAAAGAATGGTTCATGTGAAAAATTTCCATCTTATTTTATTCATCCGGATTCCAAGGTGCTGATGTTAAAGAAAAACAATGTTGCTAATAATACTTAATTCATACATTATTATCGTTCCAAATTCTCTTAAGCCTAAAGTGTTAACTATTTTACACTTCTCTCATTTTGGACTGCGTAAAACATATGATTTTCTTTCAGCCCGTTACTGTTGGAAAAGCATGTACAGGGATACATTAAATTTTGTTTCATCATGTGTCAAATGTTTACAAGCTAAAGATCACAGGACACCTAATGCTCCTCTCCAAACTACTTATACACCTAAATTCCCTGGCAATACTATTTCAATGGATTTAGTTGGCCTTTTTTCAAATGGTCAATCTATTTTAACTGTCATTGATCACTTTTCACGCCACATGGAATTATATCCATTACACAGTACTACTGCTCCTAAAATTGTAAAATATTTATTTTCATACATAACAACTTTCGGTCGACCTTACAGAATTTTGTCAGATTTAGGAAAACAGTTTACATCACATGTTTATGAATTAATTAATGATACTTTAGGTATTAAAATCAGTAATTCTTCGGTAGGGCATCCCGCTTGTAATGGGATTTCAGAGCGTATTAATACTTTTATTAAGTATTCTATTAATATGTTAATGCAAGAAGGTCATACATTTGAAAATTCTATTGCTATTCACAAAAATTTATATAACGGATCAAAACATTCTTCCACTGCCTTTTCGCCAAATTTGTTACACTTTGGACGTGAACTGTCCTTAATTTTTGACACTTATGATTTATATGCTAATCAACCATTTTTAAAACAATGTTTTGAAATCCATAAACTTTTGGATGATTTAAAGGGTATTTACATAAAAGCATATGAAAACATTACATCTTCACAAGTTAAAAGAAATCAATATCATCAATGAACAGCAAAGTTAAGACCTATATGCGAAAAAGACATTGTATATTTGAAATCGGTGGATAAATTTAAGCCAAAGTACACAGGACCATACATAATTGTAAAGAAACATTCACCTGTTTCATTTTCCATCAAACAAGTAAACTCACATCACAACAATTTCCTATTCAGAGTTCATATTGACAGGTTACTGCTTGCCCCACCTCGCAATGGTCACTTATTTGATTTAAGCTATTTTAAAAATAGCAGTCCTTCTCATAGCAACAATTACATCCTTAATCAACCCCATCCCTATAATTTGCGTCCTAGGAAATAAATATGTCTCTAGCTCTGCTCATCCATGTTTCTTTTGTATGTAGTATCTTTGCATTGTTTTTCTTCTATGTCGTTGCGCGCATTTTTTCTCTTTCTTTCTCTTTGTTGTCATGTGGCTAGTTCCATATGTCATGTGTTTATTTTATCTTGTATGCACAGATGCTCCATGCAGAAGATTGGTCATTTTTTTAATGTTCAGTCATAAACAAAAATAATAATAATTATTATAAGGTTTTGCAGTTTAAATTTTATTTTAATTAGTATTTTAAATGGTAACTTTGATACTTGTTAATTTAAGTTTCGTTTTGGCCAGCAGTGGTTTACAATTTATAAACATGAAGGATAATTAACAGATAAAAAAAGTTACATCCTTATGGAATTGATTGTTTTAAAACAAGTATGGATTAAGTAAAAAAAATATAAGAATATAGCTATTCTCGACTATGACACTTTTCGCTCTCAATACTCTAGATTTATGTCTTTTACACATTATTACATTTTTTTAGAAAAAACTTTGATTTATTTTATATTTTGTTTTATTTTTTTCATTCGCCCTTGTTGAAATGTGACCCGTTCAAAATTAAATGCCCACATGGGGTCTGCATTTTATTGTATTGAGAGCACATATACACTTTGGAAGTTGGTTCGCCAACTTCCCTTATGACAATTTTTGTTTTGAAGTCCAGGTGGCTCCAAACTTGTCAGAGGATTCTCTGATTTTGTGCGGAGCGGGGGATTGGCAGATATTAAATATTAATGTCTGTGGGTCCTCCTCCCTTTTACGCCCTGTCCCGTTTAGGACCAAAGCCATAAGCTGCGGTCATATTCCTTGTAATTATTTCTTACAAGTTTAAGGGGAGATATTTTTTTTTCTTCGATGCCACATGTGCATATTTTTTTCTATCTCTCCTGTGCGGATTGCACGAATATTACATTTATTTATTTATTATTTTTTTTTTCTCACACTTTTTGTATATAATTTTTGTTTAATATTTCATTGTATGCATACATATATTATATTTTTTGAATGTCAAGTATTATAAAACATATTAGAAAATGTTTGTTTATGCTAACAACAATTATAACAAACAAACAAAGATTTGTTTATGTCCTATTCAGAATTTCACATACAAGGACACATACTTGTTAAGGACAAATGACTTTTTATTATTAGATCTGATTATTTGATATCAGAAAGAATTCATATTGAAAATAGTCGACTATTTAAAAAGAACAATAAGAAACTTTTGAAAGTTTTGATTGATGAACAATCAATTTCATCACGTGATATAGACATTATTATTAATATTCAGATCTGTGTATTTGTTTTTCAAGAAGCTTCTATTTACTTACTTTAAAAAAAAATAATAAAGAAAATGTTTGTAATTTTAGTACCTTATATATTGATTTAGTACAGTGTTGTTGAATATGTTTTTATGTTATTTTTGGAATCAAGCCATGCCAAGAGTCAGCATTTTTTTGCGTGCTGGGGGCGATAATATATGATGATGTAATCATCATATATTGCCCTTTTTATTCTTTTTTTAAATTAATGTTTTCTTTTTCCTTCCATGTATTCTGTCAGTCATAAATGGATTTGTTAAAAAGTAATTTCAGGCTTATTTCAAACATTAAATAATAAACATGTCTTTTTAATGAAATGATTCATTATCATTTTGATTTCGCTATTTTATATCTGCAAGTCAAAAGCTCAAATTATACTTGATTTACGATAATTACATTCTGTCATTTCGATATTAATTTAATCTATTTTAGTTACAATATTTATGTGGGTAATTTTCCTTTGCTTTGTTTATAAAAGAAAGCGATCATTTTTATTAACAAGGGGGATGTTATCCATTTCTCGCATTTTAACTCAGTCAATAAATTTAATCATAAAATTATATTTGACATCTATAATATAAATAAATTTTACGTATTGTTAATGTTTTGGTAGGGTTGCTTGGAGTTTTCACAATTTTGTCTTTATCAGTTTATTCGCCAATAATTTAAATTCTTTCTAATTGTTTTTCTATGCAACTGATAATTTGGCGTTTGCGTAACTCTCATATTGGCTTGGTATTCCAGTGGATGTGGCGTGTATTCAATATGTAAGTGTAATCATTCGGCCTGATACTCTGACTGTGTAAGACACAAAGAAAATAAGTTAAAACTGTTGTGAATGACTAAGAACAAACAATCTTCTTGAAACACCATCAAAAATTTGTAAATGCGCTAGGCCTTTCGAAAGATCTGAGTCTTTCTTCGTCAGGCGCAAAAAAGACGTCCTTCTACTATGAAAGCAGAGGCAAGACTGAAATGAGAGACAAGGGAAAGGAAACAAGCTGAAGAAACAGCCAATAGGAAGTTAGAAATCAACAGCCAATAGGAAAGTAAAAGACAACAGCCTATCACAGAAGAGAATTATCAAAACAAAAGAACACAAAGTAGGAGAGGCAAAAAATGGGAGGGGGAAAAATACATATAATCCAATATGGGAACACATGAAATTAAAATGAATAAATAAATGAATAATATATATTTAAAAAAAACAGACTAATAATAATACAAAAATAAATTAAATGGTAGTACTGAAAAGGTTTTTCCAAGCTGCAGAGAGCATTGTGGAATCAGATTTATCATTAACAATAACATCACGATTAAGATAAATAGCTAAATTTTCAAGAAAGTCCAATTCAGAGATACTATTGGCATTAGAGATAATTTTAGCATTTTGAAAATTAAAACTATGGCCGGAATCCCAAGAGTGCTTGGCAATAGAAGATTTAGAAAATTCTTGATTGATTACATAACGCGAGTGTTCTTTTAAGCGGATTTCGAGATTCCTTTTAGTTTGAACAATATAAGATAAATCACAACCATTACAAGGAACTTTATAAATTCCCCATTTACGAAGATCAGGAACAGGAGATTTAGTGGAGGGGAATTTGAATTTATTGACAGGTTTAAAGATAATGTTAAAATTGAAACGCCGTAAAACTTTAGCTAACTTGAAACATAAAGGAGGATAAAAGGGGAGGACAACCAAATTATCAGGTTTGCTTTTGACAGATTTGGAAAGAGTAGAACTATTAGATGGTCTATTGAATTTCTTCACAGCATTATTGATAACAGAAGGATTAAAAGCTCTTTTGACAGCAACGGTTTTTAAGTAATTAAGCTCTTCCTTAAGGGATACAGAATCGGAACAAATTTTGAGAGCACGATTTACATACGTGTAAAAAACACCGATTTTTTGGTTGACAGGATGATTTGAGAGAGCATGAGGTGGGTTAGAAACAGAAAAAGGTTTTCTATAAACACAAGTTTTGAAAGAAGAATCGCATTTGGTAACTAAAACATCAAGGAAAGGAAGTTTATTACAATTTTCTAATTCAAAAGTAAACTGAATATGTGGGTCGATAGAATTGACAGTATGAAGAATGGTAGATGTATCAAAAGGATTATCAACTAAAACAAAAGTATCGTCGACATAACGCATCCAACATTTAAAATTAACCAGATTTAATAATTTTTCCTCAAAATAATGCATATAAATATCACAAAGAATTGGAGATAAAGGATTACCCATACTTAAGCCATCTGATTGTTTGAAAAATTTATTATCAAATTCAAAAGTAGTTTGAGTGATGCAAATTTTGGTTAAATTAACAAAATCTTGGACTTCAATATCAGAGAAATGAAATTCACGTAACCTTTTTTCCAAGCAAGAAAGAGCACCTTCAATTGGAACATTCGTAAATAAAGATTTGACATCAAGAGAAAGCATAGAACAATTGGATGGGTTAATATTTTTTAATTTACTAACAAAATCATAAGAATTTTTTATCGTATGAGTATTAGAAATGCATAACGGAGAAAAAATGGATGTTAAAAATTTGGCAAGAGGATAAGTAACAGTACCAATATTAGAGACGATAGGTCTTAAGGGGACATTGGTTTTATGAACTTTAGGCAAAGCATAAAAACGAGCACAAATGGCTGAAGAAGGAATAACACTATATTTAGTATTGTCATTTAAAATAACAGCTTTTTTGAGAGTGGAAAGATGCGAATTAGTAGGATCTTTTTTAACTTCAACATAAGGACCTTCAGATAAGAGAGCATAGACTTTATCAGAATAATCTTTTTTATCCATAAGAACAATTTGACCCCCTTTATCAGCTTTAGTAATAATAAGATTATCATTGGACTTAAGCTCATTCAGAGCGATATTTTGAGAACGAGAAAGATTAGGTTTAAATTTTGAATTATTAGAAGAAATAGTATCAGCAAGGATGTGACGAAGAGTATCTTTTTGAAAAGGAGTGACTTTACTATGTTTAAAGAAGACTCAATAGGGGCAATCAATTTAGTGAGAGAAGGTTTGCAAGACTGAGAAAAATTTAAACCAAGATCTAAAATGCTTTTTTGCTCAGGAGTTAACATGTGAGAGGAGAGATTAACGATGCAGTTCTCATTTGATAGGTTCTTATATGAAAATTGAGACTTATTTTGCTTATTGCACAACGAAGAAAACTTTTTATCAAGCTTATTTTGATGAGCAGTTTTGAAAGTAAGTAGAGAAGACCAACCTTTATTTTCAATATCACAGAAATTGTCAAGATTTTTACTGGGGAACAAATGAAGGTCATAAAGCTCTTCTTCAATTTTGGAGAGAGTATGCCGAACATCTTGAATACAGGCTCTTAAAATAATAACTCTTCGTCACATCCTTGCTGATACTATTTCTTCTAATAATTCAAAATTTAAACCTAATCTTTCTCGTTCTCAAAATATCGCTCTGAATGAGCTTAAGTCCAATGATAATCTTATTATTACTAAAGCTGATAAAGGGGGTCAAATTGTTCTTATGGATAAAAAAGATTATTCTGATAAAGTCTATGCTCTCTTATCTGAAGGTTCTTATGTTGAAGTTAAAAAAGATCCTATTAATTTGCATCTTTCCACTCTCAAAAAAGCTGTTATTTTAAATGACAATACTAAATATAGTGTTATTCCTTCTTCAGCCATTTGTGCTCGTTTTTATGCTTTGCCTAAGGTTCATAAAACCAATGTCCCCTTAAGACCTATCGCCTCTAATATTGGTACTGTTACTTATCCTCTTGCCAAATTTTTAACATCCATTTTTTCTCCGTTATGCATTTCTAATACTCATACGATAAAAAATTCTTATGATTTTGTTAGTAAATTAAAAAATATTAATCCATCCAATTGTTCTATGCTTTCTCTTGATGTCAAATCTTTATTTACGAATGTTCCAATTGAAGGTGCTCTTTCTTGCTTGGAAAAAAGGTTACGTGAATTTCATTTCTCTGATATTGAAGTCCAAGATTTTGTTAATTTAACCAAAATTTGCATCACTCAAACTACTTTTGAATTTGATAATAAATTTTTCAAACAATCAGATGGCTTAAGTATGGGTAATCCTTTATCTCCAATTCTTTGTGATATTTATATGCATTATTTTGAGGAAAAATTATTAAATCTGGTTAATTTTAAATGTTGGATGCGTTATGTCGACGATACTTTTGTTTTAGTTGATAATCCTTTTGATACATCTACCATTCTTCATACTGTCAATTCTATCGACCCACATATTCAGTTTACTTTTGAATTAGAAAATTGTAATAAACTTCCTTTCCTTGATGTTTTAGTTACCAAATGCGATTCTTCTTTCAAAACTTGTGTTTATAGAAAACCTTTTTCTGTTTCTAACCCACCTCATGCTCTCTCAAATCATCCTGTCAACCAAAAAATCGGTGTTTTTTACACGT
This sequence comes from Maratus speciosus, assembly GCA_963932465.1. NCBI lineage: Eukaryota > Metazoa > Arthropoda > Arachnida > Araneae > Salticidae > Maratus > Maratus speciosus. The sequence goes on along the minus strand of OZ010788.1, from coordinate 39,242,150 downwards.
ATGTAAATCGTGCTCTCAAAATTTGTTCCGATTCTGTATCCCTTAAGGAAGAGCTTAATTACTTAAAAACCGTTGCTGTCAAAAGAGCTTTTAATCCTTCTGTTATCAATAATGCTGTGAAGAAATTCAATAGACCATCTAATAGTTCTACTCTTTCCAAATCTGTCAAAAGCAAACCTGATAATTTGGTTGTCCTCCCCTTTTATCCTCCTTTATGTTTCAAGTTAGCTAAAGTTTTACGGCGTTTCAATTTTAACATTATCTTTAAACCTGTCAATAAATTCAAATTCCCCTCCACTAAATCTCCTGTTCCTGATCTTCGTAAATGGGGAATTTATAAAGTTCCTTGTAATGGTTGTGATTTATCTTATATTGTTCAAACTAAAAGGAATCTCGAAATCCGCTTAAAAGAACACTCGCGTTATGTAATCAATCAAGAATTTTCTAAATCTTCTATTGCCAAGCACTCTTGGGATTCCGGCCATAGTTTTAATTTTCAAAATGCTAAAATTATCTCTAATGCCAATAGTATCTCTGAATTGGACTTTCTTGAAAATTTAGCTATTTATCTTAATCGTGATGTTATTGTTAATGATAAATCTGATTCCACAATGCTCTCTGCAGCTTGGAAAAACCTTTTCAGTACTACCATTTAATTTATTTTTGTATTATTATTAGTCTGTTTTTTTTAAATATATATTATTCATTTATTTATTCATTTTAATTTCATGTGTTCCCATATTGGATTATATGTATTTTTCCCCCTCCCATTTTTTGCCTCTCCTACTTTGTGTTCTTTTGTTTTGATTATTCTCTTCTGTGATAGGCTGTTGTCTTTTACTTTCCTATTGGCTGTTGATTTCTAACTTCCTATTGGCTGTTTCTTCAGCTTGTTTCCTTTCCCTTGTCTCTCATTTCAGTCTTGCCTCTGCTTTCATAGTAGAAGGACGTCTTTTTTGCGCCTGACGAAGAAAGACTCAGATCTTTCGAAAGGCCTAGCGCATTTACAAATTTTTGATGGTGTTTCAAGAAGATTGTTTGTTCTTTTGTGTAAGACACGTTTTTTTAAGCCGCACACCCCATCTGTATATTGTGTCAACATTTCTTCAATAAAATTTTCATGTTTACTTTGTTGGATCTGTTTGCAGTCAAGGGGATTAGAGCTCACAAATAGGGTTTTTGTGAGACATCCCAATGTACTCCACTTGTACGTCTGGCCATATCTCTAATTTCAAGTGGGGGGGGGGGGGGGGGGGTCCCCCTTTCACAAACAGACAGGTCAAAATAGAAATATCAAAAACATTTCTATTACTATAACATTTCTATAAACTTTACTAGGCGATCTTATAGACAGTTGGTTATGTACATGTTTAACGATTGCATGTGTAAAAAATTTTAATTTTATTTATTTGCATAAGTTTTTGTTTTTTTTTTCCTCTGTATATGCAATCTAATGGTACTGTTTACATCTGTGGTAGTTTAGTTATTAAAAAGGTGTATTTTTTTTTATCTTTTGGCTAACTCTAGTTTGTATAAATGTGTGCATTAGTATCTATTTGTTAATTTACAATTGTAACTTCTTTTGATTGGGGTATTTTTATTATATTTATTACTTTCTTTTCTTTTTTTTTAATAGGAAACACTTTCCAAAAAACAATCTTTGTTTCTCATGGAAAAGTTTCCTGAATTTGTCAGTGAAATGGAAGCAAGAAATTCTGAAATGCTGCAGTGGATTTTAGCTGTTCATAAACAGATATCTATAAAGGTACTTTCAAATTTATCAAAATCTATCCACTGAAAAAAAAAACTTTTAAAAATTTTGTGCTTCTGCTTTTTTGCAACTTTTAATAGTTTCAGAAAATTTTGAGCTACTTTAGCTTTTTTCCAGTGGACTTTCTAATGGTACTACATATCAAATTTAAATGTAACATGATCATTATATTGCCATTACAGTAAACTCTGTCTAAGGTGGAATCGAGCGGGACCGAGAAAATTTTCCGTAGTAGACATTATTCCGCCTTAGACAAATTTAACCCTAGTCTATGGATTCGCAGGGACTTGAAAATCTTTCCGAGATAGACAGATTTCCGCTTACACAGAGTCCGCCTTACAGAGAGTTTACTGTATTATCTGTTACTGGTGTGGCATTTTTAGATACACACAGTATTTTCCAAAGACTACTCTACAGTTTTAGTTGACCTGTCAGATAGAATTTGCCATGATGAATGTATTAAAATCATATTTCTATACATATTGCCACATGATTTTCTTTACAATTCTGTGTTGTTAGTCACTAGCTGTGTGTTAGCTTTGAAAAAAATTCAGGTATGAAAAAAACTCAACTGTTTCATATAGTTACACTGTAACAACTAACTGTGTCTATGATATTACGTGGTTCAAAAGTCTGCTGTACATTCAACTTTGATTTGTTTTATAATGTACAGCTATTCAGATTAGAAATAATTAATGGTCGACTAAAACAAGTTCTAAAACCGAAACCGGACTTCGGTTATCTTCCTGGTTTCGACCAAAAGTGAAACTGTCAGTAAATTTAAAGTAATTAATGCATATATGACAGGATAAAAAAATTAAACGCTTTTTTAAATTCAAATTTAAAATTCCCATCTCCTTTCTCTAACTTTAAATCTAATGCTTGACACTAATTTGCTCTTCATAAACATCTTTGACATTGATTAGTGTTTAAAAAATGTTAAATGATTACTCAAAACTATAAATCATTATCAAGGAGGAAACCCAGGAATGCATTTACATCATAAAATTTAATCAAGTATCCTCATTATAATAGTTATTAATTTTGATTGGATTATAAAATTTAATATTTGCATGATTCAATCAAATGATTACATTTAGGATAATAAATTCTAATCTATGTCAGATGTCCCCTTATTGAATGCCTTTTCATTTAGTGTCAAGTTCCTGACGTTGGAAAGGATAGGTCATATTGGATAAAAGAAACTATTGGCATGCTGACAATAAAACTAATCTACAAATATTTTCAAGAAACATTTGTGCATGTCCAAAAGAAGAAAACTTCGTACAGACGTGTCGCTTTGTTAGGCATATATTGAGTAAACCTACATCTACCTTTTGTAAGAAATAACTGCTCATTAACTTCTATGTTAAGCCCTAGTGAGTCTTGAAAATTTCAATGACGTAATTCCAGATATTAGAAATAAGGGCACAATTGTCTGTTTCTAGATGACTTGATCAGATTTATTTTATATGAATGAGTAAGAATCTCATTATTTCACAAAATTTGTCTTTTGGCATTGTATTTAGAGAAAAAAAAAAACGGTGGTCCCCTGTTCATTGACCACAGGCTATCAAGTTTAAACCCTTTTGAACAATATATACCCTGCGCATATAAAATTGATATAAAAGTATCAATTTCATCAATGTAATAACCCACTCATTTTCATGAATCTGTCAATTCATCTTCACTATATTTCTTTATATGCTTCAATATCCATTCATCTGTGAGATGTCTTCAGGTAATTGACGGACTGTTATTCATAATATTGTGTTTGGCATGTAGTGTTGGGCCCCCAATTTCCTTCGAAACTTTATGCTGTGCTTTTTTTCCTTTGTTGTTTGTACCTATTTCTACAATCTTTCAAACTGTTCTGACATTGCCAACATATTTATTTCCAAGTTTGAATGTGCACATTATTGCTGATTTCTTTTTCAGATTTCCCTGAGTGTAGTGCCTTTTGTTTGAATTCTTGATTCTTAATTTTATCTGATAAATCCGAAGAACTTTCGTTTAACACTGACAAATTATCATTGCGATGAGAAGATCGAATAATTGTTAGGTGATTGGTAGAGTCATCGTCACTTTAATTTTCTTCATCAGAATTCAAATTTTCTTCATTTGCCGGCAAATATTCATCCTCGCTACTCAAAATCAGGACTTTCAGAATCTGGTGTGAGGTAGATATACTTTCTCGTTACTTCCAAAAAAATGTATCTCTTTTTCGTTATTTATGCGTAAAAACATATTACATGTCAAACTGACCCGCTTTGTGGTTCAATTATAAATGGTTATAACCGGAAATTTATTTATGTTATGAGTTTTCAATTTTTATAAGTTTTTGTTTACTTTAAAGTATTAAAAGTCTGAAAAGGAAATATTTAATTAACATTTTTCGCACAGTGGCAAATTAAACACCGATTTGGGTCAATTTGACCCACTCCACAATTCTAGTGGCCGAGATTCTATTCTTCCTGGCCTGTTAATTGCCGGCACTGATCTTCATGTGATCATTGTTCTCCACTGTACTGAAGTTTTATATCAAGTAGAAAGTAAAGACTCGTTTCATTATAATTCTTTCTGCCATTATATTTTAATAACGTCACTAGAGATGTAAGTGTGAAAGATGTGTGAGCTGTATGTTTTTCAAAATAGGTAATTTATTTACAAGTACTTTTGTTGTACTTTACTAGCAACCTCTGGCGACCAGTTTAGTCTCCCTTAAATGTATGCTAAGCATAGCATCATGTTACTTTGACAAATACCACTTAATTCACTTAGACATTTATGCTTTATTTTTGTCTGCTTATCAGTTGCAGTACGTTAGCTAAGGTGAGCATTTTAAAACCTATTAAGTAGTCTTCCGTAACTGTGACCACTGCCTATTGGCACAGTGTAGCTAATACAATTTGGTTCAATGGAATATTTTTGTCAAAAGTGCTTAATGATATCCACATTTACATTTAAAATTATTGTTGATAATATCTGTTTGTTTCATCCTGTCATGCCATATCTGTTTGTTCATAAATTATCTAAATTAAACTTATTTAACTTAAACATGCTGTTACTTCAATGTTATTTTTTACTATCTTGGCGTTACGGAAGATTAGAAAATCTATCATTATTATCATCTAATCATATCTTGGATAATGTGACATAATCAGCTGGATACTGCAATTTTTATAACTGCGTAACTCACTGATTTCAGCATTTATGCTTAATTTCTACTGATTTTTAAGATCCGTTTCACATAAATACACCACACCAATAATACTGCCTATAATACTAATTGCAGTAACGCTTTTTTTTATTTCAATATTGTAACTCAACAGTTATTATGTAGTGTAAATTACAAAAACATTTTATTTCAGTACCAAAGAATTGTTTCTAATTTACAGGCACAAAAAATAACAACTATTAGAAATTGCATTGTGAAATTTTAAGTGTTTAAATTGAGATTTGTTCATAAATTATCTAAATTAAACTTATTTAATTTAACATGCTGTTACTTCAATGTTATTTTTTAGTTTTCCAAATCATGTATTTATGAATTTTTTCATTATTTAATAATTAAATATTGAAAAAATATGCTTTTGTTTTCATTAATTAGATTTCTGAGTTCATAAAGATGTAACTAAAAAATAAAACCTTTGTGAATGCAAACTGTAAACAAATGAAGCACCACCATTTCACCTACTATGACGTCATAAGAATATTGTCAATTGATTGTTGGTGAACTTGCTTTGTTAATTGTTACCTCGATGGTTTAATATTTTTTACCATTTACGATGAATGAATATCTTGTGTTTGTTTAGGTTTATGGAGTGAGATATTAAACTGTCAACCTAATTTCAACTGAAGTTATCTCAGGATACATATTTTTTTTAAATCTAAATTAAAAACAATGATCTTAAAAAATCTTAAAATCTTAAGAAGGCTTGATTTTAATGTTATTTTTTTTCCTGTTAATAAAATCACTTTTTCAAATCTCAAATAAACCGTTAATCGCCTAGATAACTGGGGTATTTACCAAAGCTCTTGCCAGTGTGGCCTTTCTTATATTGGCCAGACTAAACAAGCTCTAAGATTTCGTTTAAAAGAGCATGAAGGTTATGTTAAAAATCAGGAGCTCAAACGTTCTTCTATTGCTCAACATTCTTGGTCTTCTCAACATAGGTTCGATTTTTCCTCAGCCACCATTATCCAGAAATGTTCTTCTATTAAAAAAGAGAGAAACAACGTATTTAAAACACAAATGTAAATAATTTTAAAAAGCATATAGCTATTTCGAAGCCTCTAAGGCAGTGTTTCCCAACCTTTTATTGCCCATGCCCCACCGAAGCATCTGAAAAATCACAATGCCCCCCCCCCCCCCTCCTTACACACATATTCTGTAACCTATACCTCTTAATATTTGAAAATCGAATTGTATTCACCTGAAGGAAACCTAACAGAGTTTTAACGATAACTATTCATTTCACATTCCTTAACTTGTCATAGAGCTGAATTTTCTTCCACAAATGCATTTTTAGTGTAATTTTGCAAATGGAATGAAGGCTATAAATCTTCACTTTTATGCCAAAATAGATTTGTTGTGCCTTCCCAACTTACCTGAATTTTTAACAAAAGTGTTATATGCCTGTATTTTTATTGTCCCAAAATGATTAAAGAGATACTCATATTTAGTATTAAAATTGAAAATGATGACACATTTTATATTGAATTTTAGTAACTTATTGAGAATTGTTGGAAAATCTTTGGAGACCAAATTTCCTTTCTATGGATAACAAAGTACACAAGAAGCATTTCAAGATTCATACCTTTATCAAGTTTAAGTAGCTGTTATTCCCCATCAAAACACATTTATCTTTTTCCATTCCCAATTATTGTTAATTAACTGCCATGTACTATCGCATTTTCAAATTTAAATTGTACATGTTATACATTCATTTACCAGGTAGGAGGCCTGCACTACAGCCATAGTTATTTACAATTTATCCATTTCCTTATTTAATGCTATTAAATTTAAAAACTTTAGAAAGTTGTTAGAACCACATTTAGTTATTTCAAATATTTTTTAGGTTAAATATGTTAAAGACAATAATATTTATAGGTATACTCTTAAGTAGTATCAAGTGTAGAAGTTTCTTTATGTTACATACAGCAGAATGAATAGATAAAAATAGATCATTCGATAAATAATTGAGAAAAATTGTAAAATATATTAGTAACCAGAAAAGTTATAGAAATTTTTAAGCATAAGAAAAGGGAAGATGGTGATGCTAAAATGTTTTAAAAAATTGTTCATATAATTATTCTGGTATTGATTCCATTTTAACATTTTGATTGTAAGCTTTTTTAAAATTCAACAAAAAAAACTTTAAAAAAAAGGAGAGCGAATGGGTCAGTTACAAATTTGAAATTGCCCCCCTAAAGATTCAAATGTCCCCCCGGTGGGCCGTGCGCCCCACGTTGGGAACTTTTGCTCTAAGGCCTCATCATCAGTGCTTATAAATAAAAGATAAAATAAAATGTGGCATCAGTTTATTTTAATTTTATCTTTTATTTATAAGCACTGTTGATGAGGCCTTAGAGGCTTCAAAATAGCTATATGCTTTTTAAAATTATTTACATTTGTGTTCTAAATACGTTGTTTCTCTCTTTTTAATACATTGACACAAAGTACAATCCTCTCCTCCCCTTAATGTTCTTCTAACCTTGATCTTGATTTTTGGGAAGCCTACCACATCATTAAAAATTCTCACTCTTTAGTCAATGATTTATCTAGTACTCCTGATTTTCCAAGTATTTGGAAAGCATTAATTTAATTTCCCCCTTTTTTTGGTTTATTTTTCTCTCCTTCTCCGGTAGTTGTTGCTACTTGTCCACCCAATTATTTCCACTGCTTCTCTCTCATTGGTTGTTTTTGGAGTCTTCACTACCTACACAGGGTGTATAAGGCAGCGCGTCTCTATCATTTTGCTCAGCCTTGCTTTTTCTAGCACGCTGTTCCTTTTCCCATATCTTGCACTGAAGAAGAATCTCGCTAGTAGATTCGAAACAGCTGTTTGCTGCTTTTCATGCATTTTTTGTGCATTTTAAACTTTGGTTTACAGCTTTTTAATATTCCTGCACAAAGGCTTTAATTGCTATTTTAAAAACAACGGTTTGACCTTGAAATAAAATGTTTTGGTTTATTTTATTGTTTATCTATTCATATAAAATGCAAGTCTCTGTGTGTCCCTCACAATTCCGATAGGACTGCCTCATTGTAATGAGTAATTGTTGAAAATTACAAATGCAGGGTCACCACAGTAGCACCAAATGTTGACCAACTTTTTGACAAAAATAAGTTGTCATATATGAAGTTAACTTGGCGATACCTAGCTTATTTGGCGAAATTGCCATTTAAAACCATTACTATTCCATAATCAAGGTCACCGCTGTTGTGTCATACCTAAAACAATTTCTAAGGAGTCACAAACACGTGGGTGATAAAACTACCCAGAAAAATTAAAATTTGATCATATAGCTTTTTCATGACATTATAACAAAAACATAAAATGGAAAAACAATGCTGCTGTGGGAAAGAAATAAAATAATCACAGAGATTTTATACTGAATTAAATTAAAGTTTATTTAATAAAATAGTAAAAGCATTTAAATTATATTAAATATCTGTTTAAGCTTAGATACTTATCTTAAGTAGATTTACAATTTTTTGAGCTTGCCATTTTTTAATTACTTTTAAATATTAACATAGATTGATTGAATATTAAACTGCATAAAAATTTAGATTTACTCCGGAGTAATTAAAAATAAAGAGGTACCTCTATTAAAATTTAGATCATGTTTACAAATTATTCCGTTGCATCTCCAGGTAACCTGTCGGTATCTTTTTGTTCTCTTGCCGAAAATCAGTCTGACGTCTTGCCTCTAAGGTCCATCTCCATATCGGACCATCAATTCTCCAGACTCTGGACTTTTCGACGTCACTCACTCCAAATCCTTGAGGTCAACTCTGAGTCATTCAAGAGAAGACCCGCTCCTTTTATCACTTCGCTTCTTCACCTCTTCATAGTTCGATTGCGCGCCAAAAATATCAGTGTTATGTATAGATATTCATTTACAGTCTTTTTTAAAATTAATTAATCTATGCTTAAATTACGCTTAGTATATTTTCTTTTTCAGTATTTTTCCAATTTAAAAAGGAGTATTAAATGCTTGTAAAACGTGGTCCGATCGTCGTGGATGAATACCAAAACATCGACGTTTCTGAACCACGTGTTTCGTAAAAATAAAGTAATAAACTAAATTTATATATTTTCTAACAGAATATCTCTAAAACTTTTAAAATAATAATATTTTGACATTTAAATACATATTTTCAAGATTAAACTACGAATTAGCTGTAACTTTAAATATTTTTTTACACATAAAATATTCATAAATATTCATAAATATCCGAGGAAAAGTCTTTATATCGGCGGGCGCCAAGCCAACATAAAAATCTTCCTCAAAATATTATTGAACATTACAATAATCTATTTTAGATATAATATGGAGTAATTTGTAACTATTGACTGACAAAAAAAAAGAGCTATTCTAAAGTTAGAAAAACAACTATTATTTATAATAAAACAGCTTAAAAGATAGCATTTCTTTTCCTTTTTTTTTTTTTCTTTTTTCACATATTTAATTACTTATTTAGGAAAACCCAAATTATCAACATAACACCGCAATTTAATTTCAACTCCGCGCTTTTAAGGTTTTTTTTTTTTTTTTTTTTTTTTTTTTCACAGAATCTATGGGTGAGAATTTAAAGTGCAATATACGAAAATGTAGGTCTTCACATCTTCATCCCTATGCTACTAATAACACAGCTGCTCGATTTTAATGTGCTTTAGGTACTTTTCGAGTAAAGGGTCCTTGGCAAGATAGAGAAAATGAAATTTGGAAACATATTTTCTAGCAACTTATTCACTGTTTCATATACACACGTAATTTTGTAATATTTATACAATTTATTTAATATAAAGAAGCCATTACATACTTTTATATACAACCTGAAGTATATTGTATATAAAAAAAACAACAATAATATAGATATAAATTAAATGTTTATAGATTATATAAATAAACTTAAAAGTCCATTAATTTTTTTTTCGTAGTTGTTTATATCATTTGGCAAAAAATCTCATTTCTGAAGCCCAAATTATTACAAACTTTTAAAAAGTATGCCAAAGCCCCTATACTGGAAACGTACCGTGCTTTATATAGTCTGATACAAAAGTTAAATTCTCGGTACTTTTTCACTTTAGGGGCCTTGGCAAAGAAGGAAAATTGGCAACCTATTTGCTGTTTCATTTCATATACACAAGCGTTTTTTCAATATTTATGCAATTTATTTAGCATAAAGAAGCCATATATCTAATTTTATAATATAGACATGACCTGTAATCCACAAAGAGCTTCAAATCCGCACAACACATGGAACCAAGCTGTGCAGATGAGTAGTCTTCTACTGTATTACAGTTTTTCATAAATGAGTTTAGTTTTTAAAATCTGTTATTTTCATCTATCACTGGCGGAACAAGTGAGAAAAACTCATATTCTTGCATGTTTGTTGTATATCTCTATATCTCATATTCTGTCATTTTTGACAAGCTATCTTTCTAGTTTCTATTAATTATTTATTTAGGTACTTTTCCATTATAGGGCATCATAGGGCATAAAAAATCAGACCCAACTCAATTTCTACAAAAAATTCCGATTTTTCTTAACATACAGTTAAGATTATTTTCTAGACTACTGCATAAATATTTATGGAAAAATTTAACAGTATAGTTTAAATTACTGTATGATTTCATGCCAGAGCATACAGAATAGCAACATTAATAATCACTTAGACTCACTCCTATTCAAAAATGCATGAATACAAAATTTATTACGATTATATAGATAAAATTCAGTAATACGGAAAAAATAGGACTCCATCTTAAATAGGACATCATCACCATGACAACACAGAATCATTACCTATCATGGGATATCAATGATTTAATTACGTATGATAGGATTTAATAGAATAATCACCATGGCAACCTAGAATCGTTACATATCATGGGATATCATTGAATTTATTATGTATGATAGGATTTAATACAATGAAGAAAACTTTTATTAGTATCTTTTTAAGTTTTGATTTGGTTTTCATAAAATCTATATTAAATTTCAAACCATTCGGTTGCGTAGTTTTTGCGCTGTTATATGCTGACAGACGGACGGACCAGACAACGACTATAGATGCTATATAATTACAAACGCACCTAAAAAAGGAGATTTTTAAAAGTATTTCTGTGTAATTTATTAAGCTATATTTCCTAATTTTCCGTTATCAATACTTCAGTGAGGCAAAAAGACCTGCTCGCTAATGTAAATCGAATGGGATACTTTTTTTAAGATATCTTGTTTGCATTTCAATACTTTTTTTTTTTTTTTTGCATTGCTTTGCATAGCTGAGGAAAATTTGAAATTATATATTGAAAATTTTATAGTTATTAAAAACACATAATAAGATTTATTTAAATGAATTCTTTTTTGCTATTATTTTTACAACTTAAATGGTATTAATACTTTATTAATGATTTGAAAAAAAAAAAGCTTTTTGTTGATATTAAATCATCTAAGTCATACCCCCCCCCCCCCCCACACACACACACACACACACACCACCTTCTCCTGAATACACATTTTTTCTTTGTTTGACGTCACTAGCATAACCTGTTTTGCATGTAGGAACAAAGCACTTATACCTCATCTTAATTTATATTATGGATATATTAAATTAATATTAAAAAATATTAAATATCAATATTAAAAAATAAACGAATAAAATAAAATGTTTTTTAATTCTAACATACACATCTTATGCATATCTAATGATATTCTGCTGAAAGAGCGGCCTACCACGAATTCCAGCGTCCTCGATATTTACCAAAATATCATTTGCATTTTCGACGAGTCATGCGTATTAAGCTTCCGCTCCATCTCTTTTACTCCATTCAGTCATTGAACGTCTCACGCCACTTTATCTTTAAAGGTCTGAAAAAAGCCACATCTAGAGAAATATAATCTGTGAAGTAGAACAATAGTCCAGGCAATAGAGACCGTATGGGAACTCTACCTAGCAAAATTAATGGTAGTACTGGAAATCAGCTTTCTAGATGGTTTTTTGGGTCGCTGAATCCGAATTTGTAACTTCTCACCAAAATTTCCCCCGGCAACCCCCCTAAATTTTGGTAAAAAGCCCTTCAATCTCTCTTCTCCTATATAAAAGACTCCATATAAAGGCAAGCACAACTTATTTATCAACATTAGCTTAACTGAAATCTTCAGATACCCTCAACTGCCACTCAAGAGTAAACTAAAGACCAGAAGCAAGACATTAACTAAAAGTTAATGAAAAATGGATTTCCGAACTGCAGCAAGCCTAAATGGAAACCCCCTAGCGAAATCCGTCTGATAGAGTTTCCCAGGAATCACAAATATTACAATGCCACAAGTCGTAACAGTGTCGAATACACCGTGCGGTAATCCGCTGTTGCGTGTGTTTTGGACAAACTCCTATCACAACCTATCCGTAGCATTGAAACGGAAAACCTGGTCTCTTGGAAACCAGATTGTAATCCTACAGCTCGTTCCTCCACTTTAAAAGAAAAGCTGGCAAGATTCCAAAAAGTAAAACCTGTATAATGCCTGAAACTTAAAAACGTATTCTTAAAAGGAGAGAGAATATTAAACTGTAAATAAAAGTCAGACTATTTCAATAAATAGGGAAAAAAATATATTATCTGATAAACATGCAGTAGGCAGCAGGCATATCTCCAATTCCAATAGACTGAACTTCACAACACGAACGTCTTACAGGCACATCCTCACTGGATACTAAAAAGGCCAAACGAACGGTGGTAATTCGTCTATCTTCTGTTTTCCACAATTTAAAGAAACCGCACCAATATCTTAAGTCATAGCCGCTTTAACTTGTAAGAAACTGACACGTGTGATAAAACATTTCTTCATAAAAAAAAGCGTAGATGACTAGAGCAGGACACCAGGAAACATTATTTCAAAAATGCCACCCACTTCATCTCAAAAAAATAAAAACAGTGATATAAAAACCATTTAAAAACGTGAGCCATCGTCTTCCCGAAGCACCAACACGTACAGACTCAAGACATCGACGAAGCTAAGCTATCGTTCAACTGAAGTCCAAGCTATAAATAGTATTTCCCGTCTGCCGGCAACGCCCCCTCACGTGACTTCCGATCACCTGGTCAACGTCACATCCGATGTCTGACGATCTCGGGAAAACGGGCCTGTGATCGGTCACTGAGCGGAGTACGTCACGACGGACAGGTCCCGCCATCTGCTGATAGCCATCACAACTCCTCAGTCTGTGAGCTGAACTTGTAATACGATGTTGACATCGGTGAAAAACGAAAGAAGAACCTGAATGCCGTAAAGCGTGCATAAATGGAAGAAACGTGATGACCGGACAAAAAGGAACTTATATTGAAGTAGAATTAAGGTAAGATAAGAATATTATATTTATTGTAAAACCATATTTAAACACTGAAAATAAAGATAAGTAAAGGTGTTTAAATATGAAACTTAAAGTATATAACCAGAGTTTATTTAGAAATGAATGCAAACTTAAATAGGTAATATTAAATGGAGTTTAATATAGAAAGGTTGAGTTGAAAAGTCAAATGAAAAAGTAATTGGAATAACAAGACTAGAAGGGAAAAAGGTATATTTTTCCTGTCAATTAGATTTATGACTTAGGATGAAGGGGAAGGGGGGATCTGTGATGAATACTACTTACGTAGTATCCAAGGGTTTAAAGATTAACAGAGCTGCTTAAGGCAGATAGAAGCGTTAGCTGATTTTGTTACCCCCCAAAAGAAATATTTAAATATGATATCCAGTACTTAATTCAAAGAAACCTAAAGAAACTTAATCTAAAGAATATAAAACATAACACTGATTAAAATCAACAATAACATTTATTAGTTCATTAACATGAAAATAGGAAATTATATTAGTAAAGTAAAATAATAGCCATTAGGAACAGAATGTATTTTAAACTTAAACATCACAATAATTCTATTAAACAAGATTTAAATTGAAATAAACTTAACTGCTTTGATCACATTAAACAAACACAAAAGTAAATTAAACTACTATTGTCATGATGAAGATGTACCAGAGCCAAAACTATAAAAGGCATTTTAGTGATTTAATTAGCTGAGAACATCGCTGGAGTCTATCCCGATCAATTATCCACCCAAAAGTCATTTTGGCGTAACGTAAATGTTCTTGAGACAATTCAACACATTCACTAATAATGACGCAATGTTCTTTCACTGAACCACATCTCAAGCGGTCGAAAGATCACAGCCTCGGGAAGATCCAACAGTATCCTCTTCATAAAGCGAAGAGACGAAACCAAAATATGCCAGAAGTCATTCACAAAAGCAAACCACAACGCAGTTACTCCTCCCATACGAGTATAATGGAACCGATCCTTCTATCACTGGAAACACGTCAAACCGCACAAACAGTTTATCACAGTAGAGAAAAGTTCTGCAAACGGCCAACTCTTGTACTCAGGAATTAGACAGTTCATCTAAACGTCGATATAGAGATCCGGCAACTAACATTGATGTTTACAATGATAAACAACTTAAAAGATAAAACACTATTTCATATTCGTCAAATGATAGAAGAGGCAAACAAACTTTAATATATTTAATGAGAACTGACTTTAAATGAGCGGCAACATCTTCCAGGAATGTTGTTACAATTCGTAACAAATAATAAAAAAAAAAAAAAAACGAAAATACAAAGCTACTATTACACGGTGAAGCTCCGGTATATAAATGATTCACCGGATTGAAAAGCCTCCTATCACACCCCATGAGACACACCTACCAAATCCAGTAATACGATTGGTCAATAAGTCATATCGTCGATTCGCGTAAGTGAAGACATCACTGACACAAGCCGATCACGCCCTCTGGCGGTGATCGGAGCGATTAAATTACATCATACATGGAGTGTGTCCGGCATGAGTGTGGTGGAAATGAAAAACAGATGCCGGGAAAATATAAAGATCCATAAAAAGTAAATAAGGAAGAAGATTAACTCTGAGTGATAACAAGCAATGAAAAAGGTCCATAAGCGGTAAGTAAACTATTGTTTTTAATAAAGAAAGTGCTTTTAATAAAAGTAAAAGTTATATTTGATATTGTATGAAATGTAAATAAAGCAGAACGATCTTTTATTAAAATGTAATTATTGGAATGAATGAAGATGAATGAAAGGATGAGGTTAATGAAATATAATGGAATGCAAATGAAGTTAATAAATATATAGCTGTGAATAGGTTAGGTTTTAAAGGGTATAAACATGCTTGACATGTGCACCAGTAGGTACACTAACTACACAAGGTAGTAGCTGTCAAAGACATGTACAGGAACAAGAACTAAGAGTATACCTATCAATCTGCCTCGGAACATGCGCACGGTGCTGCGTAAACGAAGTTGCGCAATTCCACTTAACCACTCACACGTTTACATTAGCCCTCCCATCTTCCCTCCGAACTTTCTCTATAAGGTTTACTTGGGTCGCTGAATCCGAATTTTTAACTTACCCCCAAAATCCCGCCCCCGACCCAAATAATTGTTTTTAACTTAAATTTCTTATTGTTTTAGGGGAAAAGCATTACGAAATTCAGAAACTAGACAAAATTTGCAACAAATAGGATATATGACATTATGACGTAGGATAAACGGGGAGAGAGGGGGCTGCCTCGGAACATTCCCCGCGTGCTTTTCTCAAAAACCAAATTTTTTCAAAAAAACAATTTTTTGGGGGGTTGCTGGGTGAAATTTTGGTGGGAAGTTACAAATTCGGATTCAGCGACCCAAAAGATATCTAGAAAGCCGATTTCCAGTACTACCATTAATTTTGCCAGATAAAATCCCCTATTGCCTGTACTTCATCATTTAGTGCACATAGCGCCGCAATGCATGTTCCGAGGCAGCCCTCACCCTCCCCGTTCATCCTAATTCATAATGTCATATATCCTATTTGTTTCAAATTTTGTCTAGTTTCTGAATTTTGTAATGCTTTTGCCCTAAAACAATAAGAAATTTAAGTTAAAAACGACTATTTGAGGGGGTTTCGGGGGGGAAATTTTTGGAGGAAAGTTAAAAATTCGGATTCAGCGACCCAAAAAACTTAAAGTAAACCTTATAGAGAAAGTTCGGAGGGAAGATGGGAGGGTGAATGTAATGGTGTGAGTGGTTAAGTGGAATTGCGCAACTTCGTTTACGCAGCACTGCGCGCATGTTCCGAGGCAGATCCCGTCATAATGTCATATATCTAATTTGTTGGAAATTTTGTCTACTTTCTTAATTTCTAGATACTTTTTCTCTCTAAAACAATAAAAAAAATTGATTTTTTTAATAAAAACCTTTTTTGGGGGTGGGAGGGCTTTTTACCAAAATTTGGGGAGGTTGCCTGGGGAAATTTTGGTGGAAAGTTACAAATTCAGATTCAGCGACACAAAAAACATCTAGAAAGTCGATTTCCAGTACTACCATTAATTTTGCTCGGTAAAATTCCCTATTGCCTGGACTACAACCATAAAAGTACTGTTTGAGGTTATGTTTGAAAGTGTTTATAGTAAATTCAATTTAAAAATACAAGTTTGGTAATTAAAGTTATGAAACATAAATTTATGATGAAATTAATTTAAGTATAAATAAAGGTTTATAAACGTATCTTTAAATCAGACACAGTATTAAAATATGTGATCCAAAACTTTGCTAAAACATGGAACTGATGGCGGGAAAGTTAACAGTCAAACTCAAAGCAGTGTTGCCAAAATTTACCCGGCAAAATGGCTTTTTTTACCCCAGTGACTTAAGTAACCCCAGATGACAGTAGTCTGATCGCATGCCGAAAATAATAATGTTACAACTCCTTATTCATTTACAATCTTTTTAACATTTTATTAGTTGATGCTCGATTTACACTTTGTATACTTTCTTTTTTCAGTAATTTTTGATTTAAAATGGAGTATTAGTCACTGGTGAAACGTGGTCCAATTGTGTTTCGTAAAATATAGAATAATAAATTAATTAAACCTATATGCTTTCTATCAGAATATGCCTAAAAACTTTTAAAATAATAATAGTTTTACATTTAAATACATATTTTCGAAATTGAACTACGAATTAGCTATAACTTTAAAATAAAATGTAAGATATTTTGAAACATTATAAACTTGAATTTTACACACATAATATTCATAGATATCCGAGAAAAAAGTCTTTAAATTGGCAGGCACTGTGCCATAAAGAATAATCTTCATGTATTCCACGAAATTTCACGTTATCACAATTCAAGATATTTTTATTGGGAGAGCTTATTAGATGAAAACTTCACGATTTATGTAAAATCCCATTAAAATAATTAAGCATATTTCACAAGAAAGTGGCGCATGTGTTGTTCAGTATAAGTAATCACAGGAAGATTAAAAACTTTGATTATTCTATTTACACTTATAAATATTTACAGTATTTACAATGAAAACATTTGGATAAAATTTGTTAAATAAATTCCACATTGGGAATCCAAGATGATCATATTAAAATTTCAGCAATTATGTTCTTCTAAAAAGAAGCCCAGAAAATAGCATGATTTAATATTCAAAAATAAATTTTCCTTTTCAAAATTAAACATCATTTCTTCTAATAGAAGACCACGAAAAAACCTATACGCAGCTTATTACCTACTGCGTTCAAGATTCACATTCACAACAAAACTAAACTAAAAAAGAAAGAGTAAAAAATGTTTTCAAATATCAATTCTCTCGAAGGTCACGTGATCCTTCGCGGCGCCTAAGCAGTCTGGCTGACTGCTCGAGAGAGGGTTGCAAAATATTCCACATGCCAATATAAAAAGAAAATTCCTCAAAATGTTATTGTACACTACAATAATTTATTTTAGATATAATAAGAAGTAATTTGTAACTATTGCCTGACAAAAAAAGTCGAGGTAGCCTAAAGTTAAAAAAAAAAAACAACTATTCAAATAAAACAGCCTAAAAGATAACATAACTTTAAAAAAAAAAAAAAAAAACCACTTTCCAACAAAGTTGTAAAGTGTTTATGACTTTGGTTTGTCTGTCCATCTGTCCATGCTCTAACTCCTGTAAATATACTCGGATTGACCTGAAATTTTTGGAGGTTATTGAAGTTTACCATAGCACGTTCCCTTTTTCAAATGAAGTTTGTAGCCTGTTTAGTTCATTTACAGGGACAGTCAAAAGTTTTCCATTACATTAGGGCCTGTGGGAAGAAATTGTTTAAAAAGATTTTTAATGATGTTACACGCATCCAAACATAACAAAATTGATATGCATTAATGAAGTGCACTAAAACATGCATTCTGTATAATATGCAGTGCAAAGAATAGTTATTATTCTTTTACAGAGCCACACAAAAGAATTCTGTTGCATAATGAAATAGGGAGGAAGGGGGGAATTCTCTGTGGCGTATTTTAATTATGTTAAACTATTTCACATATAATGAAATTGATATACGTCGCTGAGGTTTACTATAAGTTATTTCATGTATATTATGAAGTGCATAGCATTTACAGGGGCACACAAAAATTTTCAGATAGTATATTGTATCAGAAGTAATATGCATACTATATGGTGTGTATAAATGCTATAATTCATGTACAGGGCTACATAAAATAATTCATAAGGCAGGGTTCCTACGCACTTGGAAAACAGGGAATTGTCAGGGAAAATGACTGGTGCTCAAAAAGTCAGGGAAAATTACAATTTTTTTCTAAAACCTGGAAAAGTCAGGGTTTTTTTTTTTTTTTTTTTTTTTAAATGCTCTATCATGTGTCAAGATTCTCCCGAGTTCCAAGGTAGGTCCGTCCACAAAAAGTTTCGATTTTTCACTTGCAAGTAGAATTTTTGCTATATTCACATTTTTAACATAAAGCTATACAAATTTGTCGCCAAATTGGCGATACTTCTGCAAAAAAAAGGTTGAGCTGTGTTAAAGTGGTAAGGATGAGATATCATGAATATTTAATTAAGATAAAGGGAGAAAATTATGAAGCAAGCAAAAAAAGAAACAGAAAAAAGAAAAGCTGTAGCTGAAATTAAAATATTAAAAGACAAAAAATTGAAACTTGCACAACAAACTTCTTTTGAAACAACACAAATAGATAGCATAACTCTCTAAAAAAAAGTTGAATGTTTAATATGTGTAGATTTGGTGCTATATAAATAAAAAGTTACTTTGAATCCATCTGAGTTTTTTTTTTTTTTTTAACTGTTTTTAATATTTTATCACTCTTTATATTTTAAACATAAAGTGATATAGATATTTAGTTTCAATTTAATAGGTTATTTTCCTTTTTAGAGGTAAATTTAATCATTAAGATCTAGAATTATCATTCGTATTTTTAAAAATGTCACGAATTGTAGTCAGGGAATTGTTGGAAATATGGCCTGGAAAACCTGGAAAAGTCTGGGAATTTTGTTTTTCAAATAGAGTATGAACCCTGTAAGGGTTACTGGATATGAGCGCAAATTGGTTAAATATGGGTTTTAAATGAGTTATGCATTTTTACGTTGAACTGCATTCAAAAGTTTGTAGTATATAGGTAAAATAATATACAGGGTCACCCAAAGAATTGAATATATATCGTTTATGGATGATAAGTTCTGGAAATGTGGTTTCAGTAGTTTTAAGAGTGTTTTAGTTTGAATTAAATTTTAGCTAAATAGTGGCATGTAATAAGGGTACTAGGTAAACTACAGGGCTGTACAAAAGTATTCAAGTATTTTTTCAATTAATTGTATAAATTGCTGAAAGAGAAATTTCAACCTGTTATATGTCTTCTTGCTAAACTAAATTTTCCCATTATATAGTATATATATCAACATACAGATCAAATTCAGGGTTATTCAAAAGAATTGAAATACATATTTGGCTATGGGCGGTAAGTACAGAAATCAGATTTTTAAATGTTTACTTAGTTATCTTATTTACCTTATTTCCCTAAGTAACGAAATTTCGTTAAAGCCTTCAGGGAGTGTTGGAAAGTGTTTCATAATCTATGCTGTAAGCGTGATTTTTCTTACTTGTTTTTTTTTTTTTTTTTTTTTTTTTACTTATTTAGAAAAACCTAAATTATTAACATAACATGGGTGCTTTGTATTGTGCAGGCCAAAAACTTTAAAATGATATGTCACATGAAAAAAAAAAATCCCCCCCCCCCCTTCCCCCTAATAATCTGGGGTCAAAAGAAGACTACACCAATCGAAAGCCCATGGGGAGTTTCACCTTCAGTCAAGCCTTCAAATGAGGTCGAATCTCGCTGTAGCTTAATTAGGAACTGAGTTAGAAAATTGAAGGGGGGGGAGGGGTGACAAATTTGGGTGAAAGGAGATGTAAGGCTCTTAATATGAAAGAGTGGTCTGAGGGGTTTGCGATTATATACAACATGAGGGTTTCGGAAACAAGTTTGAAAATCCCTCCCCCGCACTAAAATTCCCCCCCCCCCCCCCCCCGGGGGGGGGGGAATTTAGTGCGGGGAATTCATAATATGAAAGAGTGGTCAGAGAGTTTTCTGATGATATCTCATATGAGGGTTTAGCAGGCGTGCTTCGCACACACTGCAAAGTCTTGCAAGAAAAAACAATCTTGAATCTTTTAGTTCCACATTCCACCTCCAGGGGCGAACTCTATTCTTAACAAAACTGTTTCTGATGGAAACTCTGTTAAACAACCTATCCGTAAATATATTAGTCAAGGAGGTGGCAGACTTAAGCAAGAATTTGCGATATTTGCTGAAATTGCTATTCGAAAATAGTGGTAAGTAAACTTTTGAAATTTTTATATTAAATAAGTAATATTTATACCAGGGCTCCGTCAATAAACCACATCTAAAATGGTTTGTTTTTAAATATTTGATTGTAACCTCCACCCCCTCTCCTTTTCCTCCCTGAAATTTGATGCCCCTACATTTTAAAATCTTTATTATGTGTTATAAACTATCTGAAAGTTCCAAATTGATCAGTTCGTCGGTTTTCTTAATGTTAACAAATCCACGTTTCAACAAAGTATTTCTTTTCCTTTTTAAAAATCGAATTTTTCATTAAAAAAAAAAAAAAAAGACTTGTAGATCAATTTTTATAAAATTAGAAAAAAAATTAAACAGCGTTTAAAGATAGGGGTAGATGCATAACTTTAAAATCTCTAAATGGTGTATTTTAAAAAATTTGACAGTGTTCTAAAGCATCCTAGTATAAAAATCATTTGTGGTCTAGTTTCGGAAGGTGGTTCTTTTAAAATGAGTTTGAAAGCAATCCTCCAATAAATGCAATAATTATTGATATCTAAGGTTGTAACTGAGTGACTCTGAAGAAATTTACACATCTGATATCAGCAAAAGATTCTACATCTGGATGCATAAAAATTAAATCTATAAATTTTGTTTTTTAATTTTTTTATATATTCGTTCGAAAATTTCCACCATTGAAATGTGTTGGTTGTCTGCAATGAACACCTGGTATCCATGGGAGAGATTCCGAACCTTTCTTTCGAAGAAAATGAAAGGATTTTTTATGGATTTTTTTACTTACTGTAACCATACTGGAATAAATTTTAGAATTTCTTAAAGGGAAATTTTTTTTGCGTCTGGCTGTGCAATTTTCGAGTTTTTATGCCCGGTAGAATTTAAGATAGTCTTTTTAAAAAAAGTCCAGTACATTTATTGCCCTAGTAGTGCTGTAATTCTATTAATCCCTTCCCTTCTCTTCCAGTTTTCCAAGAAATATTCTGTGGTTTTATAAAAATCTGTGCTTTATTGAATTATTAATACTTTTCCATTCTTTTAATTTGTGGTTTTTAATTTATTTTTCAACTATTAAAAATTTTAAATTCTGAAACTCAGGTGCACCAGAAGAGGTCTTCGACTATCCTCACAAAAATTTTGAGCCTCGTATGTGGCATAGATTTTGTTAGCCATCGCGAACAGACAGACACACACACAGAGCAATACTTTCTTTTATTAGCTAGTTTAATAGATCAATTTTATATTCTTTTTCAAATGTTAGGAACATACAACTTAATGCTTCCACTCAGCCATAATTATTTAACCCTGCTAATTAATTTAATCAATCTGTTAAATATAATATCCATCGGTTTAGTTTAGTCATGAAGTTTGAACGCATTATGTTCAGTAGTTTTCGAGATATTACACTTTCTTATCAAGGTGCCTATTTCCTGTCACCCTGTACTAAGAATGAACAGCTATTGTTATTACTAAGTGGCATTAATGTCAAATACGGTGATAGTACTTCTGATATAATGAAAAGTCATATTGGAAAAACTAATCACATTTAATATAAAACCTTGGCTATATTATAAGTTACAAACATAATTATATACAGGATGAGGATTACAGGAATTGCGGCTTGCTAGCCTAACTCATAAGATTACATCACATGGCATGACTGGGAGGTCTGTCCTCTCCCAGAGCCTGTGCACAACTACCCTTTTACACTTACATTTAGATTTTAATTCTCAGCGTTGAATCTGCTGAGGTGTTTCTTTCTTTGTGGTGAGGTTACATACGTCACAGACTTAGGCTCATGGAAAAGTGCTGAGATTGTCTGTTGCCTGCGATAACCACACTCTGGCATCTTGACAACAGGCGACCTCGGACGCATGTGGAAAAACATTTAATAACAACAAAAAATATTGTATGACAGCTTAAAAAAAGGATTGAAATTTTTTTTTGAATACTTACTGATATGAAGACACAAATATATATATATAACTTAAAATCATATTTAAAAAAAACACGTCTGTCATCTTTAAATTCACGTCTTTAAAATGTAACATTCGTCCCATGCATTCGTCTTAGTGGGAGAAAGATAAAACTACTCTAAGCAAAAAAAATATATAGAAGAGAAAAAAAAAAAAGAATTTCGTCTTAAGTAGTGTAGCAGCCAGTTATTAAAAAAAATTGCCAAAATTTTCCTCAACTAGTTAAATTTTGTGTCTTAGCAAAGGAAAAGCAAATACGTCGCTTTTTGCCTTGCAGAGATTTAAAAAAAAAAAAAATCCAAAATTTGTCCCATCTGAGCAAAATATTAAATCATCTACAAGGAAAAACAGAATTCAAAATTTACCCGTCTGTGCATAATTTTGATTCATGTAACGGGAAGAAAAAGAGGAGCAGAAATTTTCTTTTCTGCTGGGTAACTATATCCAGCCCGGAGAGACAGGAATGCTAATATGGGAAGGAGGAGGCTACATAATAAGAATATACCTATACATATAACATTGCAAAATATAAAAACACGGGGGGGACAAAACATTCAAATATATAAAGACATACATAATAAGACAATAATATTGCTGGCAACTTGTAAAATAATAGGAATAAGAATAAAAATAATACAATATAAGGATAAATGAGATACTGCCTTTAGACTATATTAATAGATCAGAAAACATCTTTGTTCGCATGTCATTTAAAAAATAGTTAATTTAAAAAAATTACATCTTCTAGAAATTTTGAAATTTCTCTTTGTCTAAAAAAATAACAAATTCTGGTCTTCTTCCTTTTTTTTTTTTTTTTTTTTTTTTGCAAAAAATCACTTTTTTTACACAATAAAAGAAAAATGTTAAATAAAAAAAAACACATATTTGGTATAAAGAGGCAAAAACACATCATCACACGACTTCACAAAAGAAGGGGGGGGGGGGGGGATTATCTTTATACGTCTTTGAAAAAAAAAAAAAATCACCATCATGGATTTTTCACTCATGCATCTTAAGTGGAAAACACCATTAAACATAAAACAATCATCTTGAAAGGAAAAAAAATAATAAAAACTTCGTCGCGCTTTTCAAAATTCTGGGAAAAAAAACATTTAAAAAAAATAGAATACTGCAAAGTTTTTAGAATGTTTCGAAAGTTAATTAAACAAAACTTTACTGTTCTATACCGTCCGTTTGTAATGTGCACACTATTGGAGGTTTTTTAAAAAAATATCTTTCTGAAGCTGAAAAATAAAATAATATAATAGTTTCTTGAATCAAAATAACACGTATATTAATAAATTGAAGAAAAAAATGCACTTTTCCTTTTAAAAAAATTGTCGCAATGTCTTGCACGTTCTTGAAAACACAGGAATACATCCTGACACATAGAAAAAATAAATATTCACTCACTTGTCTTGGATACACACAAAAAGGAAAAATCTTAGTAGCACTGTTTTCATTCAGATAAACACAAGATCGCATGATTTTATAAATCGTAGTAGATAGACACACAAATTTAAAAAAAATAAAATCACAGCGATAAGTAACTCTGTGAACGGCTAAAGGGGTTGTTGAATCGTATGTTTTTTGTTTTTTTTCTTTCGTAATTTTCTTTGCATATTTCTCTAGTTTTCTTTCGCGTTAGAAGTGGGGATTCAGATTGAGAGATACTGTAATACACTTAACACACACACACTGATAAAATCGAAGAGATGGATGGCAATTATTGACATATTAATGTAGAATAATTTCTTCAATAGTAGTCCATAATATTGAATTATCATATCCAGAAAAAGTGAGAGAACAAAAGAAAAAATAACAGCACACTATTTACCTGGTGGACTTGGATTGACTCATTTTTACGCTACCGTATTTCCATGAAAAACTTAACTGATAATATTTTATGCTTCCCTTAGAAATAAACATCATAAAGTAACTAACACTTTCATGCTATTTCCGAGAGGATTTACACCAGTGAAACAGATGTTTGCCGATCTTTATCCTTTCCTGAACCCAAGACGAAGAAAAGAGAGAAATCTGTTGATTAATCATCGGTAGGAAACATAGTTCTTGGATTTTTAGAAATAGATGTCTAGGGTATTTTTTGTTGTGAATTCAACGGCCGATGCCCCCATGTGAAGTACAGTGACAGTACTTCTGATATAATGCAGAGTCATATTGGAAAAACTGATCACATTTAATATAAAATCTTGTCTATATTATAAGTTACAAACATAATGATATACTGGATGAGAATTACAGGAATTGCTACTTGCTAGCTGAACTCATAAGATTATATCATACTCTGGCGTGACTGGGAGGTCTGTCCTCTCCAAGAGCCTGTGAACAACTACCCTTTTACACTTATATTTAGATTTCAATTCTCAGCGTTGAATCTGCTGTGGTGTTTCTTTCTTTGTGGTGAGGTTACGTACGTCACAGAGTTAGACTCGAGGGAAAGTGCTGAGATCGTCTGTTGCTACCAGCCTGCGATAACCACATTAATACTGTTCAAATCACCAAAAAATGATAGCATGAATGGAAAATAACTGAAAGCACTATATACTGTGCATGGGTTCTTCTTTAGGTAAGTACTAATGAGATTCAACTACAGTTTTGTTATGCACCAAACATTCAACTGTTTTTTCACAAAACTGAATGTTCACCAAAACCCTGATTTTGGGTCAAAACGCAGTGAAATCAAACTTTCAGGCAGGTTCCAAACAAAAGTATTTAAAAGCAAATATTACAATTGTTCTTCTCTCAAATGTGATTCTACTGTATTACCAAAAAACTCCCATTCTCAGACAAGTAAACACATCACGAACATTAAAAAGATACCTATCCCAAAAACTCAGTCTTCCAAAAAAGAAAAAAAAAAAATAATAATAATAATAAAGATCAGACTTGGTTATTTCATTGAGTATTAATGTTATGACATACAGAAAAATAAGTTTCAGGAATTTTATTTATTTTTATATTATGAATTATTTTATTTATTTATTTTTATTTTATTTTTTTTTTTTTTTTGTCAGGAATTTTATTTATTTTTATATTATGAATTATTTTATTTATTTATTTATTTATTTATTTATTTTTTTGGCTGTGGTACAGCATATTATTTACGTTAATAGATGTTTACTTTTATGTGTATTTCGATCATGTGTCTTTTATCATCATAATTTAAGCATGCAGCAGAAGTGTACAAGAGATTAAAACTCTGCATTAAAAGTTGTTTCAAACTTTTAAAAATA
The DNA here is from genome assembly GCA_963932465.1 of Maratus speciosus. Classification (NCBI taxonomy): domain Eukaryota; kingdom Metazoa; phylum Arthropoda; class Arachnida; order Araneae; family Salticidae; genus Maratus; species Maratus speciosus. The sequence goes on along the minus strand of OZ010788.1, from coordinate 39,216,183 downwards.
GTTTTAAAAATTTATAATCCTTTATAGTGTTTCGTATGTAGCATACGAAATTCAAATAAAACTTCTTTTGCTTTTAAACTAGCGATTATTTTTGTATTATTATTATTATTATTTTTTTTTTTTTTTAAGTATATATAAACGTTCAATATTTATCTGTTTTAATAATTGTTTTATCTTTTGCTATAACTTTTATAATTGTTAGATTGAAAAACAAAAACTTGCTTTGGAAGAGAGATCTATGAAACGGAACAAAATCCAGGTGGCCATGAATGAATCTATAGAAGCATTATGTGCAAAATATGACAAGCTCCTGAATGATTTCAAAATGAAGTCATCAGATACAAAGACTTTGGAAGATCAATTTGAAAAAGTATGTGAATTGTAAAGAAGCTTCCCCTCCTTTTCATGTATATAAATGTTCTGTAAGAAAAGTGTTTTGATATTTTGCTGATTATTTAATTATTATTGTCTTTTTCTTTTTTGTAGGACTTTGAAAAAAGGTTGAATGATTTAAAGAATAACTTGATGTTGTTTGAGAAATTAGCTAATCATAGAAAAGATCTGAGACAGAATGCTACAGAAGTAAAATATATCTACATTTATTTAAACTGTCTATTTGAGTTTGATATTAGACTTAAATTTGTATACATAGCTGTATGCTTATGTGTTAAAAAATTACATTAATTTTTTATTTTTTAAATGACTTTTGTAAATATTTGCAAATTTTATCTTTCAAATTTCTAGATAACATAATGCTAAAACTATTTAAATATCATAAACTTAAAATATATTTTGATGAATTTGATTCTTCCATGAAAACTTGTAAAAAATGGTTGCAAGACTATAGTCCTTCCACAATAACTTGGCCAAAGACCTTGAGTTTGTGATGTTATGGAAAATGGTGGTTGTCAATAGACACAAACATTGCAAAAAATGAACTATTTAATTAAAAACTAGATTTTGCTAGTTGCTACTGGTGATCATCACCTTAATTAATGAATAAATTCATTTAAATTTGCATTACTCATCAGCCAAATTACCATGGAAAGATTAAAGTTAAATTTCATTATTAACAGATTTTCCTTTTAAGTAAATTGTAGAGTAGATTATTTTTAAGTTCACTAAATAAAATAGTTATGAAATAGCTTATTTAGCAATGACTTTACAAAATTAAACTTTTTAATAAATAGGAAGAAATAATTAAAACTTTATTCCTTTTAACAATACTGTTAGTTATAACTTTTCATCCCAACCCATTTATGCAGATTAATCAACATTCATTTGGTATTGGGTTAATTACATAGTTTTATTTTTTACAACTAAATTAATTCATCATGGCAACTTCTGTTTTTTTCGTGTTTTATTTTTATCTTGGAGCTTAAATATTTAGAGAAAAAAAAAAAGAGTGGTGGTGGTTATCCTTTTTGTCTTCATGGTATCTTTCCATCAAGTATTTCAAATGTTTTCTCTATATAATTGTATTTATATGTATGGCAGTAACAGCTTTTAAATGCTATTTTTCAACTTTTCTAACAATGCAATTTACTATGGATAAAAGCACCAATAATCGGTCACTTAAGCACGCACTTTGTTTTTGTATATAGCTCAAAGCAGAATTTTTAAAAGCAGTGCAACATTTTTAACAGTGACATATGTTAATGTATACTTTTCTTTTACTGTTCCAGTCATTATTATTTTTAGGTAGATTTCGTAAGAAATACTATTGCAGTCGTTACCATGGTACGACTTTTGAAAAATTCCTTCATAACTTTTCATAATATGATCCCAAGAACCCAAAACCACCCCCACCTAAAAAGTTTATATATATATGAAACGATAAAAGCTAAGCCCCTTTTTGCCCGACTGAAAAGAATGGTTGTGTTTCACGCGTATCTGTGTACGTGGATTTCTTTATACCCTCAAAACATCCCAACGGCTGGTTGGATTTTAATGAATGAGGTCTCTATCAATTCGTCTTAATGGCCCGATGGTTATGGGCTAGGTTTTGTTTTTATAAATTCAAAATGGCGGCCGTAAAATACAAAATGGCAGTAGAGACGGACAAAAATTTACGCACCTTCTTGAGTGGCATATCATTGGATAGGTCTTTCAAAATAGAGACGATGTTTCATTAACTGTTTTACAGTCAGAAGCTCCTTTAAAATATTATGCAACCTGGAAGTTGTGTAGGTAGGATCTCTAGCTTTACTGCAACTCTAACCATCATAGACATCTGTAGACCTCATCAAAACAGTGTTTATAGATAGGAACTAACAATTAAACACAACTTAAAAGTCATCAATACAAGTAAATAAATAAAAAAAATAGGTAAGTAATATAAACAAGTAATATAGAAAAAATATTTTAAATTAAAAAAAAAAAAAAATCGTGAAAAATAAACTATGGGCTTTTATCCAGTAGTCAACCCTGGTGGCCGTCTAACTGAACATGCAAGTAAATATAATACCCAATGGTCGGCCTCATCAAAATCAATTAACATAAACTTATTTACTTTTTAAACTGAAAAACATTATTTATCTTATTAATAGTAGTCTTATAATTTTATAAAATAATAAAAAATAAATTAATACTAGGTTTTTAAAAATTCTGTCATCAATTAACAAAAAAAAAAAAAAAAAAAAAATACAAAAAGCGGTTATTTGACCACAACCAGAAAAAATATGGCTGGTTACTAACGCAATAAAAAATAACCACAATTCTTTGCTGGTGGCTTATGAAGGATGGCTGCATGTATTGGAATTATATTTCATTTGGAACCAAAAATAAACTGTTATAAGGTATTTTATCTTAATATGGGTGATTACTGAGGGGTGGCTGGCTATAGAGTCCTGCTCGGGTCAGTTTTTACCTGACCTGAACCTGAAAATTCCATTTGAAGTTAAACTGCAATCCGACCAAAAAAAAAAATTCTCGACTTGAACCCGACATATTTATTTCAACTCGAAATGAAAGGAAAGTTAATTATGTTTTAAATGCATTTATGAAAAGTAATCTACAATTATATCTCTAATACCAATTTTATGTTTTATATAGGAAAATTGTTAAATCTATATTCTTTAATAATCAAATATAGTAAAACCTTGGGATCGTTGAAAAGAGTCCTGCAGTGGTCAAATTATCCTTAATTTTCTTTTCTGAAATCAGGATGACTCCAATTTTTTCACCACTTGTCGGGTTCACCCTAGAATATTTCTTGCGGGTCATATATACATACCTGCCAACTGCTACGAAAAAATCGTAGTTGCTACGATTTAGACTTATAAACTACGATGCTACGAAAATCGGTCTCAAACTACGATTTTTTGCAAGAAACACAAAAGCATTTTTTGTTTCAAGTTGCGGTTTTTATCCCGCGTAGGATATTTTTCAGGAGTGATTCTGTTCAGAAATTTCCAAGTATTCATTTCCGAAAGTTTTAAAAAATTGGCCATTAGAGTCCGAAAATTCGGATATTAAAAAACGCTCATGAGAAAACAAAAATTCTGGGCTGTAAAAAAAACTTCTTAACATAAAACACTCTAATCGTCTTTTTGTAAATATTTATACAGGAATTCCCTTCCTTAGAAACAGGGGTGCCATTTTAAGAATTCTGGAGGGGGTTCCTTGAGGGGCAAGGTTTGAAATAGTGTGCAAAATCGCACGATTTGCGATAAACTATCGCGAATTTCGACAAATGACCGTGTAAAAAAAAAAAAATTTCGTTGAAGGATCGTGGTAAAAATGTGAATTTTGTCAAAATATCGCAGAAAGAAAACGCGAATTTCGTCAAAAGATCAGTAAGAAAATGCAAATTTCACCGAAAGATCGCAGAAAGAAAACACTAATTTAGTAAAGGATCGTGGTAAAAAAAACTCAAAATTCGTTAAAGGATCGCGTAAAACATGCGAATTTCGTCAAAAGTTCATGGTAAAAAGTGCGGATTTCAGCAAAGAATCGTGATAGTAAAATGTGAATTACGATTGTTGGGAAAAAATTGTGAATATCTTGAAATGATGGCGGGAAAAAAATCACGAATTCCATCAAAATTTACTGCACTGAGCTAAAAAATTGGAACCAGGCTCCTTTTACAAATGTAAAAAAAAAAAAAAAAACTGTAAAACGGAAATAAACTCTAAAAATCGTATAAAAATTTTCAGAGGAAAAAAATTACAATATTGAGTTGAAAGACGGAAAGCTTATTCCTTTTACGAATGTCAAAAGATGGCTGTGAAACACGAAAAACCAACCAACCAATCTCCAGATTAATTTAAATTTTGTGTGCTACGATTTCTCATTTCAAAGGTTGGCAGGTCTGTATATATATAGTTTTTTTTTTTTTTTAAGTCGGATTCTTGGGATTTTCAATAACAGGTTGAGGAGAACTTTGTTTCAGATAAAAATAAACACATATTTGAATATGAATAAGTACATATTCGATTTATTATTGCATGAGAAATGTATATAAGAAATGTCAGATTACTTCTTTCTTTAAGAACCATTTTTTCGTGAAAAGTATTGCCAATATTTCGTTTTTAATACACACAGAAATGTATGTATCGTATTTGTAATAGTTTATGCACACATACACATGTTACGTATGTGTAGATTGTGAGGTGCCTACTATTCAGAGGTGTAAGCATACAGATATATAAGTGTTAGAAATTGAAAGGCTAAATAGAGATGTCCACTTTTTGAGTGTGCCCATTATGAAGGTCTTATTGTATTTAGATTTTTAATCAGAAAAAATATCTTTGACATTATTTTGAGAAATTGGGTCAACCCAACCCGTAAGAGTCAAAACCCAACCCGCAGCAAAAATTAGAAATCAATCTGACCCGTGACGAAAAAATCAACCCGACCCAAACCACGGGTTTGGTCAGGTGAGAGTAAATACATATGTGTTAGCCCGACCCCATGCAGGACTCTAGCCGGCTGTTGGAGCATTTACCTTATGCATTTCTATAGTATGTATATATATATATATAATTAAAATGAAATCATATATATATATATATATATATATATATATATATACACATTTATATAGATATATATTAAATTAGAAATTATTGTTGTGTCGGGTGTTTTAATCTTTCTTTGTAAAATCATAAAGAAAGTTAAGTTTTTTTTTTTTTTTCATCTTTAATAATTTTAGAATTTCACTTTTTAGATTGAGAGCTCATTTGTAGAAAATCTTGAAACTTATAATTCCGAGCTTAAGGAAATACAGAAGTAAGTTTTAATTGATGATTTAGTTTAAAATTGTCTAACATTTTACTCCATTAAATAATTATTTTAAGAAATCCTGAAATTATTAGCTCTTGAATATTTATAAATGCTGTTCTGCATCTGTTCTTGTTTGAGAGCAATATTTTATTAACTTTACAAAATCTGCTGTGCAAATATTTCTTCATGCTAAAATTTATCCACCATGTCTTCAAAAGTTGTTCTTTTAATAAGAATTTTAAAGTTATTAAAATATGTATTTTTGTATTAGGGATGCTTCAGATAGTGATTTTGGCCGAATACCGAATATACAGTTACTGTGCAGGTAAAGTGAATAGTAACTGTTCGGCCGAATACCGAATATTCAGCCAGCTGAATAGTAACTGTTCAACCGAATATTCAGCTGGCCAAATACTTTTATATTTCAAAGTTTACAGGTATTAGAAAGTTAAATTTTCAAATAATTTTATATACGATATTTAACACAGACACTTCCATTTTGATGAACAAAACTTTTTCAGAAGTAAACTTAAAAAAAAACCTTCTTTGAGTTATTCCTTAACCCTTTCACTGTCCAAGGGTTCTTTTGTATTTTTATAAGAATGCTTGTAAATTCTAGGATATATATCTTTATTAATCGCAATTTGACGCTATAATATCTTTAATATCACTTTTTCTATATATGGTTCAAAATAAAATTCTCTTTAAATTATTTTTGTCTACAGCCATTTTAACATGATTTCTAGAAACGGAAAAATTCGGGTCAAAGAGTTAAGAAGAGGATAGTTATAAAACATTTTCAATTAATAAAATTTTTAATTTCATCTCTGAATTAAAACAAATGAATAAGGTTTTCTTATATTCTAAAACAACTATTTTAAAATCAATGAGAAATTGTGAAAAAATTGATAGAAAAATTTTACAGCCATATACTGTTTACAGGAAAGAGACTAAAGTAAAAATAAATAAATAATGCAATCTATTCAAATGGTGGCAACTCAGCAAGAATAACTTTTCTATTCGTTTCAGTTTAGCCAGGAAGTTTTTAAATACATCTAAGATCAGTATTTTGAGTGGGCAATCATTTTCAGAGGTTGTAAACACACAGGTTATTCCTAAAATCTTGCATTAACTGTCAAAGGAGATAATATGGTCAAGAAAAACATTTTTTGAACAAAAAACATCTCAGTCCACTTATTCCATAAAAAATACAATATAATCATTCAAAAATACCAGGGTGTGTTACTACTAACTTTTCGTTCACAGCAGGGCTCGAAAAATCTATTGCCGATATACTCGGGGCATGTAAAATTTCCGATTGGGCATTTATTATTCTTATCAACATGCCCGAATGGACATGTATTTTTGATGACATCTGAGATGCAATAGATTGCTATCTGTGATTAGTGAAGGTTAGAAAAAACATCAAATATAGCTATCTGCAGCTATAACTCAAACAATATCCGACAGTATGGACAAATGATATGAGGAGACAGAAGAACGAAAGTTATCAGTATCATGCCATACTTATAAGAGTTAATTTGACTAATTTACATAAATTTGTTGCCTGTTCTGTAAAATGAAAAACATACTCGAGACGTCATTGGCTGACAACGTGTCCATTTGCTTTGTATACATATCTTATCAAAATGCAGCCAAAAAGGTATCACTAATATACTTTTATTGGTTGAAAAAAATAAAATCGCCTAGTACATCTCCATGTGAATTTTTTATTTGGGCATCTATTTTTTTTCTACCACATCCCGACTGGGCATGTAAAATTTTTCTAGCCCTGATTCACAGCTTTATCAATAATGAAGATATTTTAGCGAGATTTGCATCATATTAATTTTTTCTTGTGTTAAATGTGTTGATATCATTGGAAATGACTGAATTTTGGCCAGTGATACAGTATAAATACTGTCAACTGCATTCTGAATAAAAGAATGGCTAAGTCAGTGTTGTTCAGATATGAATGGTGACAATTTTCAGCACCTCTTGCCATGATGTCAAAGTAACACTGTTGAAAATATAGTTACATTAGCTTTATTATTGTTGAAATAACAAAAGTCCAACTTTGACCTGAAGTGAAATGAGATACACTGTATTTTTGACTAAATAAATAGATTGCAATTCAGGTTTTCTGTACAAAAATGGTCTGTCTTGGTGCCTAATTTGGACCACACAGACCTTTAAATGAAAATAAATGAAGGGAAAGGAAAATGCATGTCTTTACCAAAGAACTACTACAGAGACATATGAGAATCTACAACTACTGAACATTATTCTGAATGATCAAATAGGATATTTTCCCCCTTCTTATTCATTCGTTCTGGGAATAGTCAAAACTGTTTCTGAAGGTATTTTTTTTTAAATCATTACAAATTACCTTAATTAATACTTTTATTTATTTTCTCTTTTTAGAGTTTCGTTCATCTGATGAAACCTTATTCGTCTCGCTCCTCTGTCTGTCCATCTGTCACAGAGCCTGTTTTCAGAAACTATATATGTTGGAGACTTGAAATTTTGCATACTTATAGCTGGATATCTCAGATCAAACGACAAATCATAAAATTTTGAAAAGCTGTACATTTAACCCTTTGGGCTCCTACATGTGTATTTTAAACAATTCTTTCTATGTGAGCCTTTAATTAGGTTGGAGGCGTGAAATTTTGCATACTTATAGCTGAACACCTCACATCAAACGACAAATCATAAAATTTTGAAAAAGTTGTAAATTTAACCCTTTGGGGTCTCACATGTGTATTTTAAACTATCCTTTCTAAGTGAACCCCTAATTAGGTTGGAAGCATGAAATTTTACATACTTATAGCTGAACACCTCACATAAAACGACAAACTATAAAATTTTCAAATAGTCGTACATTTAACCCTTTTGCTCCCACATTTGTATTTTAAACAATGCTTTCTAAGTGAGCCCCTAATTAGGTTGGAGGAGTGAAATTTTGCATACTTATAGCTAAACACCTTACATCAAACGACAAATGATAAAATTTTTAATTTTAAACAATCCTTTCTAAGTGAGCCCCTAATTAGGTTGGAGGCATGAAATTTTGCATACTTATAGCTGAACACCATCATGCGACAAATCATAAAATTTTGAAAAAGTCGTACATTTAACTCTTTGGGCTCCCACATGCGTATTTTAAGCAATTCTTTCTAACTGAGCCCCTTATTAAATTGGAGATTTGAAATTTTGCATACTTATAACAGAACACCTGAGGCCAGGCGACAAATCATAAAATCTTGAAAAAGTCTTACGTTTAACCCTTTGAGCTAACACATATGTATTTTAAGCAATTCTTTCTAAGTGAGCCCCTAATTAGGTTAGAGGCATGAAATTTTGCATACTTATAGCTGAACAACTCACATCAAACGACAAATCATAAATTTTTCAAAAAGTCGTACATTTAACTATTTGGGCTCCCACATGTGTATTTTAAACAATTCTTTCTAAGTGAGGCCGTATTTAGGTTGGAGGCATAAAATTTTGCATACTTATAGTTGAACACCTCACATCAAATTACAAACCATACAATTTTGAAAAAGTCGTACATTTAACCCTTTGGGTTCCCACATGGGTATTTTAAACAATACTTTCTAAGTGAGCCCCTAATTAGGTTGGAGGCGTGAAATTTTGCATACTTATAGCTGAACACTTCACATCAAATGACAAACCATAAAATTTTGAAATAGCCGTACCTTTAACCGTTTGGTCTCCCACATGTGTGTTTTAAATAATTCTTTCTAAGTGAGCCCCTAATTAGGCTGGAGGCATGAAATTTTGCATACTTATAGCTGAACACCATCATGCGACAAATCGTAAAATTTTGAAAAAGTCGTGCATTTAACCCTTTGGGCTCCCACATGCGTATTTTAAGCAATTCTTTCTAACTGAGCCCTTTATTAAATTGGAGATTTGAAATTTTGCATACTTATAGCAGAACACCTGAGGCCAGGCGACAAATCATAAAATCTTGAAAAAGTCCTCCGTTTAACCCTTTGAGCTACCACATATGTATTTTAAGCAATTCTTTCTAAGAGAGCACCTAATTAAGTTGGAGACATGAATTTTTGCATACGTATAGCTGAATACCCCAGACCGCACGACAAATCATAAACTTTTCAAAAAGTCTTATATTATTTACTTCTCCGGGCTCTAACTTGTGTATTTTAAGCAATTTTTCTAACCTCCGCACTTTTCACCGGGGTTTCCAACTTTTGCCGACACCCCTTTCACCATTCTTTCATATTATGCACCATAGCCTTACATATTTTAGTTCCACTTTTTACCGCTAGGGGCACCTACTTATCTCGGGTGCTCTGGGCCCAATCCCCTCGACTAATATATCTACGAATAGTATGTAAAACGGAGTTTCGTCTGGATAGAGATTTGTTTAGAGAGTGCGCTCCTGGTTGCAAAATGTGGAACAAACAGATTTTTCCAAAGGATAAAGTGTTTTGAAAGAAATATTAAACGAAACCTTCTGTGCGATCTGTGATCACACTTACCTACTTGTTTTAAGTAGGAATAAGGGGGCAGGCGAAATCAAAATTGAAATCTGGATGAGAAACATTTCAGATTTAAATTGTTTAATACAAGGGTAACTCTGAATTTTTTAAGACAGGGACAGACGACATGCAACACAAAAAAATTATTGTTCAGATATGTAAATTTGAACTTTTTTATGTCCAAAGACAATAATTTGTGGCAACAACTGCAATTTAGTTATTGTAAAATAAATTTTGAAAGAAGAGAAAATGAAGTTGACGCAAGAACATTACTGATCTATGGTTTTCTATGATTTTAAAGTGGGGCTAGATCAAGAAGAATGCCTTCAACATCTACAATTATCATATGGAAATTAAGCTTCATCTCGTGCCACCGTATTCAGATTGTTTGCAGAATTTAGAAGAGGTCAAAATTCTCTTTTGGATGAAGAACACACAGGAAGACCTTTGTCACCTGTAGTCCCAGAAAATGTGTCGGCCGTATGAAAAAACATTAATCAATGATAATCGCTGTACCTGCCAAATAATACAGAAGGAACTTAGCATTGGATCCACAGTTATACATGAAACTATTCATGAAGAACTGCATATGGAAAAAATAAGTTTCTCTTTGGGTCCCCCATAATTTAACAGATTACCAAAAAGCGGAGCATGTCAGAATCAGTAAAGAAACCTTAAAATTACTTAATGATGGTAGCCGCCGCATTATTTCAAAAAATATAACTGGTGATGAGACGTACTTACCTCTTTGTTTTATGTTCCAGCACGTGAAGAAAATAAAGTATGGGTCTTTGAAGATGATCCCAAACCAACAATGATGAAAAGACAACAAGCAATGAAAAAAGTAATGTATGCCATGTTCTTCAGAAGTACAGGTCTGATCAAAGCTATTAAGCTAGAGAGACAGAAGATAGTTACAGCTAACTGGTGCACCACTAAGTGTCTTCCATAAATAAAAAAAAATTCTTCAAGAGGTAAATGTTAAGGGACTCGTGCTTCACCATGATAATGTATCTTCTCATTCAGTAAGGATTACAGTCAAATTTATTCAGCAAGGAATTATCAAAGTGATAGAATATCCACCCTATTCTCCTGATCTTGCTATCTGTGACTTTTGGATATTTTTTAATCTAAAAAACTTTTATGTGTGCGTCATTTTCATTCCGAAGATGAGATTGATGAGGCTATAAAAGAATATTTTTCATCTATTCCAAGAAATGGATGGCTTGAGGCATTTAATCTTTGGATAATTTGCCTACCAAAGGGCATTGATATTGATGGGAACTACTTTGAACACTCCTAAGAGTTAGTAAGATCAAAAATTTTAGTGTGACCCTCCTATAATAAAATGCCTTGTTTTTGTTTATAGAAAAATGGTTTAAAAAAAAAAAAACTTAAAATCAAATCACTTTATGCCTTCCAAATAAAGTTTAATGAAAGGAAGGTGTGGAGGTGAATTATATTTTGTAGGAAGGTTGAAATCTGATTACTTTTACAAAAGTTACTACAGTGTTTGAAAACCCAAAAGCATAAAAATAATTTGTAACACCTTTTTCTTTTCTTTTTTTTTTACTAACAAGTCAGGACATATACATGCATACGTGGACATATATGTGCATACATACCTGTATTTGTCCTAGCTACTTTGGAAAAAAGTAGACTTTTAAAATTACTTCAAATTATTCATAGATTTATAATATATATATATATATATATATATAATTATATAATTTATATATCTGTTTTAATTACAGTCCTATAATGGATCTGCATAACTATGAAAGTGCTATTGAAGAAAACAAGATAGCTTAGATGAAATTTTGGCTGTTATGAAAGTGGATGAGGTAATATTCTAAATATTCTACCCATTATTAGGAGAGTATAAGCTTGTATAAACTAAAGTTAATTAAATTGAGTTGCTTTTATTTCTAATTTTTTATGTAGTACTAGCACCCTTTGCCCACTAAGCTGGTCATTTTCTTCAAGGGAATCTTAAATCAAACAAAATACATCTAGATATATCTAGCAAAGATGAAATTTAAAAAGAAAAAACTTTTTTTTAATATCTATATTTAAAATATTTAATCAAAAATCAGTAATAGTTGTCTTATTCATATAATCTTATATTATTCAGTTCAAAGCCAATGTTGGCGACAAAATAGCTCTAAAATCGCTGAAGTACCCTGTGTTTAACTTTTTTAGGAAAGTTTGTTATCTTGAATTTTATGCTCCTACCTAAAACTGCTGCTGAGATATGTCAAATGACTTAAAACTTTCGACCTTCTTTTAAGACTGCTAGTCACTCGGCATCTGAATTCTCCTCAGTAATGATAAATCTATGGGCGCATGATGCATTGGTATATTTAAAATATTTCCACGAAAATTAATATTTTTAACTTCTTTTTAGGGTTTCGTTCATCTCACGAAACCCTAAAAAGAAGTTAAAAATATTAATTTTCGTGGAAATATTTTAAATATACGAATGCATCAAGCCGCCATAGATTTATATTACTGAGGAGATTCAGATGCCGAGTGACTAGCAGTCTTAAAGAAGGTCGAAAGTTTTAAGGTCATTTGACCATATCTCAGCAGCAGTTTTAGGTATGGAGCATAAAATTCAAGATAACAAACCTAACTTTTAAAAAAGTGCAACACAAGTACTTCAGCGATTTTAGAGCTATTTTGTCGCCAAATTGGCTTTGAACTGAACTAATCTAAGAATTATATGAATAAGACAACTATTACTGATTTTTGATTAAAATATTTTAAATATAGATAATAAAAAAAAGTTTTATCTTTTTAAATTTCATCTTTGCTAGATATATCTAGATGTATTTTGTTTGATTAAGATTCCCTTGAAGAAAACGACCAGCTTAGTGGGCAAAGGGTGCTAGTACTACATAAAAAATTAGAAATAAAAGCAAACTCAATTTAATTAACTTTAGTTTATACAAGCTTATATCTCCTAAAGTAATGGGGTAGAATATTTAGATTATTACCTCATCCACTTTCATAACAGCCAAAATTTCATCTAAAGCTATTCTTGTTTTCTTCAATAGCACTTTCATAAGTTATGCAGATCCATTATAGACTGTAATTAAAACAGAAATAAATAATTATATATATATATATATATATATATATATATATAATATATATATATATCTATATATATATATATATATATATATATTATATATATATATATATATATATAATGATAAATATATATATTATATATATATATATTATATATCTTTCGCATCCAGATGTTATTTCATACGCTGATTCATAAAATCTAAATTTCAAAAGAATCGGACCACAACTTTCCGATATATGAAAAAATCAATTTTTAAACTTATAAAAGAGATGCTTTTTCGCACAGACAATTGACAGAAATTTGTTAAAATTAGAAAAACTAAAGAACCGATCTCTTTTAATATCATGGTGCTGCTATTTATGCAAGGAATTATTAATTTTTTAACAATTTTGATTTGTTAATTTAAGAATAAAGTGTTTTGAAAGAGATATTAAACAAAACCCTCTGTGTGATTTGTGATCACACTTACCCACTTGTTTCTATGTACTCTTCTGAAAGGGTGTCTCTTTATTCCTCAGTTCTCAAAATATTTCTAAAATAGGGGAGATAGGGGAGGTTTGATACACATACATTGACAATTTTTCTCAACAAATAGCATTTGGGCTCCGCTGTACTGAAACTCCCCGATCATGAAATCCCCTGTTAGCCTACAGGAAAACTTTGAAGCGCGATGACTCATTACCTAATACAATTATTAAAATACTGTTTTCACTATTAGAAAGTAAACGTTAGATGTAGGTAATATGGATTTTTAAAAATTATCTCTGTAAATTTTAAGTACATAAAAAATCCCTATTAACTTTGAAATTTCCATTTGATTAAATTTCATCAGCATCTTAAAAATACTTAAAAATTTACGTAGGCAATTTTTAAAAACGGACTTCATCGGCATGTGACGGCTATTTTCTGTTGTTGAAAACGGTATTTTATTAATTATATTAGGTAATGAGTAATCATGCTTCAAAATTTTCCCATAGGTTAACATGGGGTTTCGCGATTGGGGAGTGCAGCGGAGCCTTAACAGCCATTCTAGCACATGTAAAGGCTTCTTTTATTTGCAGAAGCCGTCATTAGCTGGACTTAGCAGTGAAGAACTGACAACTTTTCTTTTCATTTAATTTTGAAGATTTTTGGACTGTCAATGTGAATTTTTTCAAATACTGATTTTCTTTCATAATTCTTATTATTGTGAAAATAATATCTTGTATTTTTTTTTTATTTATAAAGCACATTGTTAGCATTAGTTTTACTAGAAAGTAGATTGCCATTTTGCAACTGCATTTATACAAAGGGATTGAAAATCCAGTAAGGCATAATAAGGAGAAATGATACATTAGTACTGGGGAGAAATGATACACTTGTATATTTGAAATTTAATAGTCTTTTTAAGTTGCAAACTAATATAGGACTGTAATATTCATTATTGTTTTACAGCAAGAGCTACTAAAATTGGTAAGGAGGATTACTTGGTAAAGCTTTTCTGAAATCATCTACTCTAACAAATATTTTATTTTATCTGGATTTTAAAAAGCTGAAATTTATCATTTTTATCTTAATTGTTTCGACAATACCTATTTTTTTACCCTCAACATCTTCTTGTGATCATCTCGACAACCAGTGAGTTAAATATGAATCAGTTATCTACTGACACGGCACCTGAAATATCTTTAGATGAAAATACAGGGCCGTCGCATACCAAATGTACAAGTCTCCCAAGGATATTAGACCTTATTCCAAGAAAACACTTCAACCACAAAGGGTGGAAAATGTAAAGTAAAATCTTTAATACTGATTGATATTATTGTCAAAAAAAAGCTTGATGAATAATTTAAAGTTAGAGATTTATTTTCGAAAAAGTGTGTTAATAGAATTGTTTAATTTTTTTTGTAATAAACATTTCTGAAACAAAATTATGTCAATGTCATTTCTTTTTAAATTTTACTAAAATATTTCATGATTTATCATAAAAAATTGTATGACACAAAAATTGAATCGTTTGCCCCTTTTTTTTTTTTTTTTTTTTTCAATTTACATAACAATTTATCAAATCTCCCTTGCAAGTGTATCAAACCTCCCCAGTGAGGAGGAGATTTGATACAATAGTAACCATTGAAAATAATTGGGATATATTGTTTGAATGATTATTTTTTAAATTCACTATATTTTTAATAAATAAATAAAAGGTCATTTTATAAGAAAACACGAAAAATTTGTTTAAAAAATAGCTTTCTAAAGGTTATGAAAAATTAGTAAAAACAAAGTATATCATATATCCCCTACCTCCCCTATATACTTAATTTTATATAAAGTGTTAAAATTTTATTCGCAATTCGCCATCTTTTAACACATATAATATTAAATTAAGCATAGATTTTAGAAATATTTTGAGAACTAGGGAAAAAAGAGACATCTTTTAAGGAGAGCACAAAGAAAAAAGCAACTAAAAACATTAATTTCCTGAAGAGATATTTTAAATGTACGAATGCATCCTATCCCCATAGACTTAACATTAGTGGGGGAAATTAGGAGCTGAGTGACTAGCAGCCTTAACCCCCTTGGGAGAGAGATTTCTAAAATTGCTGAAATAACGTGTTTAATTATTTTTTGATAGGTTTGTTATCTTAAATTTCATGCTCTTACCTAAAACTGCTGCTGAGGTACGGTAAAATGTCCTAAATTTTCGACCTCTCGCTCCCCTTTAAGTCCTTAGGAGGGATTTCTAAAATCTCTGAAATACGTGTTTATTTTTTTTGTAGATTTATTTTCTGGAATTTCACACTCTATCTAAAACTGCTGCTGAGAAATGGCGAAAGGTTCTAAAATTTTTTACCGCCATTTTACCCTCTGGAGGGGGGGATTTTCAAAAATCCTTTCTTAGTCGGTGCCTACACAATGTTAGAAGCATGTGTTTTAAATTTCATTGGCCTAGGTGTAATGGTTGAGGCTCAGCATTGATTATGAGTCAGTCATGACAAACAAACTCTTTTATATATACAGTAAAACTTGGATATAACGCTCACCGCTTAAAACGCTTTCCCGCCTTTTACGCTCATTTGACCCGATCCCTTGAACCATACCCATAAGAACAATGTAAAAATTCCTCGCTTTTAACGCTTTCGCTTTTAATGCTTTCCCGCTTTTAAGGCGCTTTTTATTGGTCCTTTGAACAAAAAAATCCCGGATATTACACTTTGGCGCTTTGGTTTACATCTGGAGTTCTCATTCTCTCACCCGTACAAGGAGAGAGAGAGAGAGAGAAAAAGGGAGGATACATGGAATTGGCAGCCAGCCTGCACCCAAACACTATGTAAAAAAAAAAAGCCAGCGCACCGTTTTTTTTTTTTCATTGGATCAGAGAACAAAAGAATTTATGTCGTCCATCTCAGCAGCACCTGTCTGTCTCTTATTTCACACAAACTGTTTTCTCTTTTTTCATTTACACATAAGTAAGTAGCATCACTGCCGACTCCAATTAAATGTAACATGGAAGCTAAGAGTATGAAAAGAAAGACGCTGACACTTTTGAAAAAATTATGACAAAAAATCACTTATTGTGAGCCAGAAAGATTTTGCGTTATCTATGAATATCGCGCCATCGTCTCTTCAAACTCTTCTTCAAAACAAAAAAGATATTGAAAAAAGTGCTGCGATTGGTGGCTCAAAGAAAAAGAGAGTGAAAACAGGTAAATATGAAGATGTAGAAAACGTTATGTACGAGTGGTTTCTTGAGTCAAGACACTGTAACATATCTATCAGTGGATCCACAGTTAAAGAAAAAGCTGCAGAAGTAGCCCAAAAGCTAAGAATTGAAGATTTTACTCAATCTAGTGGGTGGTTACACCGATTTCGATCCCTCCACGGCGTTGCATACAAGAAGATTTGTGGAGATTCGCTGCCGTGAACATAAGAAATGCAGAATTTTGGAAAAAGAACAATCTTCCAAGGCTTATTAAAAACTATGCCAGGTGTGATATTTATAACGTCGACGAATTTGGCTTATTTTTTAAAGCGATACCTGATAAATCCTTAACGGTAAAAGATGAGCAGTGCCATGGAGGGAAGCTCAGTAGAGAACGTGTGACTGTGCTTGTTTGTTCCAACACCGATGGGAATGACAAACGCAAGCCTCTGGTGATTGGAAAATCGGCCAAACCTTGATGTTTCAAGAACATCAAACGACTGCCCTGTGACTATGCACATCAACGTAAGGCTTGGATGACCAGTGGCGCCAACTTATATGGGCCGGTGGGGCGCGAGCCCACCCAATAATTTCATATCTCCGCCCACCCGATTTCAATTGATTTAATTCGGTTTTTATTTATTTAATTCTGAAATGAAATTTGGTTTTATTGACGTTCTCAAAGTTTTATTTGAAAAATTGTTAGAACATCAGTTACTTACAGGAGCACTGAAAGTTCCATCAGTGGATGTATAATTAAATTGATCTTGAAAGCAAATTTCCTGCATATTTTGCTATCCGTTGTGGGATGTGTAAGTAAATTGATCTCAAAAGCAAATTTCCTGCATATTTTGCTATCCGTTGTGGATTTATAATTAAATTGATCTCGAAAGGAAATTTCCTGCATATTTCGCTATCCGTTGTAGATGTATAATTAAATTGATCTTGAAAGCAAATTTCCTGCATATTTTGCTATCCGTTTTAATGTCATGGAATTAATAAAGCACTTAGGTGACTAAACTGTATGTATTTCTTGACATTTAGTTTTCTGCACTTTCAATAGTTAGCAATCCCAACGTTATTTAAAATAAATATTAATGTATTTATAAGGAAGAACTCATGAGAATGTAATTTAATTAAATTATAATAATTTTATATTTTATTTAAAAAAACATAATTCAACATTTAATTACCGTCTTTACTCATTCGCTCCTCCCCCTGTCTCTCGTCTGTCCACACACACACACACACTAGGGGAAAAATTTTGTATGTGTTATTATTTTACACAAACAATTTTGAGCCCACCCAATATTTTTCAAAATTTGGCGCTACTGTGGATGGCGGGTTCCCAGTTCATTAAATGTGTTTCTGATTTTGCTGTCGAGATGCGGAAGCAAAATAGCCATGTCATACTATTCGTAGACAACTGCATAGCGCATCCCCAAGAAATACCAGATATTTCAAACGTCTCTCTGGAATTTTTAAATGCAAACACTACAAGTGTACTTCAACCGATGGATCAAGGAATCATAAAAGTTTTGAAACAACATTATCACAAACGTATAGTGAAACGATTTCTACATGAAATGGAAATTAAAAGTAGTCGATCTTCTGTAACTCTCCTAGACACCATGAATCACCTTAGCGCTGCTTGGGATGCAGTCGAACCTAAAACAATTCAAAATTGCTTTAAAAAGGCAGGCTTCATAACAGACGCCGACGATTATATGAATGCGGCTGAAGAGGGGTGGGATCGTATAGACGACGAGGACTGGCAAGCTGTTTGCGAGCATCTTTCAGAAAACGCACACAGCCTTCAGAACTATCTTAACATTGATAAAGGTGTTATCACAAGCAACGTTAGGAGCATTGACGACATTATAGGGGACACTGTACAGGATGCCGCAGAAGAAGAGGACCCTGATGAAGTTGCTGATGACGATGTTCAGGAGCGCATCCCAACGTCAGTTGAAGTAATGGAAGCTTTTAGATCTATTCCCTTATACACCGCTTCTATAGATAACGCCGCTTCACATGAAGATATATTAAGACACACAAACAAAGCAGAAAACTCTTATCTGGTCGTTCGCCCACCCGTCAGACGAAACTCGAAGAGTTTTTCTCTAAACAGAATAAACAGTAAGTGAAAGTTTATTGTCCTCATAGTGGTGCTCAAGAATACAAATGTTACATTTAAAAAAAAAAATTATTAGTTTCTTTCATAATTTTATTTTATGTTTAATGTAAGGATAAAGGTTCCTATTAGAAATGTTAAATATATTTTGTAGCTTTTGTTTTAATGCTAACAATTCTTTTACATATTCTGATTTGAAATAATAATACACTTTGTAAACACTATGTAAATTTGTGATATTTTAAATGAAGAAAACGTTTTTGTACCTATACGTGAATAATACACAAAAATAATTCCCCGCATTATTTAAAGCAGATAATCTAATATTCTCTATTTAAAAATGCCGAAAATATTCTCCCGCATTTAACGCTTTCCCGCTTTTAACGCTCTTCTAGCTTGGTCCCCCAGAAGAGCGTTATATCCGGGTTTTACTGTATATAGATTACACAATGTAAAATTTTTTTTTTTCATGAATGTTGCTTTGTTAAATATTTTTGCTGAATGCAATTAATGTATGTGAAAGTATAATAAAATAAAATCTTTTTTAAATTCA
The DNA here is from genome assembly GCA_963932465.1 of Maratus speciosus. NCBI lineage: Eukaryota > Metazoa > Arthropoda > Arachnida > Araneae > Salticidae > Maratus > Maratus speciosus. The sequence goes on along the minus strand of OZ010788.1, from coordinate 39,196,959 downwards.
AAACTTGAGATTACCAGATGTTTTTTTGTAACTTTAAAATCGAATGCTCAAATCTGATTTGCCCCTTTTAAGCTTGTTTCTCAGCCCAGGATTTATTCCCCTACACTTGAAATTCTAACTGTCTTTAAGATAGAATTTGCTGAGGTAAAAGCAACTCTCCTTTTTCAGCAGTCAGTTGTGCTGGAAGCTATTCCAGTAACTTCTGTACGGACTGGCTCAGATATCAATCAAAAGCTCTTAAGCCAATCATGGTAGCAGTATGAATTGTTTCCGTCCTAGTCCCTACTGTTGAAAATTAGATGTATGTCATAAAAACAGCTTGCATTAGGAAAGAGTGTACTTTTACCCTTAAAATGTAGCATTAGTAATCATCATGATTCTTTTTGAAATGGGCCTGACTTAAAAAGAGTAATTTGGAACTAAACTAACATCTCTGTGTTTCATTGTTTGATGCAGATCATGACTACGTCTAAGTTAAATCAAAATCATTATCTAAACAAAGCCAAGGGTATATTACATAGAACTGATACAATGTTACTGTGTGGCTTCATTGTCCCAGCCCTGTCACTAAGATAGATGTAATTCACAGAATGATTATCTGTGAAGAGTACTTTCCATCTGACAGAGAAACCGAAAGTAGGTCACAGGAAAAAAGTATGGAGAATTTTCCTTGTCTTTCTCTGAATGAATCAAGGTCAGTGAATGCTGATCTCTAAGTATAGGTGCATTTTTCATAATTTCGATAAAATATGTGTGTTTATATGCAGTGATCACATTAATGCTGAAATTTCAACCAAGAGGTATGTAATGTACTTGTAATACTTCTAGCAAAGAAAAGATAAGCGTAATTTTTATCGAACAATTTGCCTTTTAAATTATTATTTTAAGGAACTAGAAAGAATAATTTTACTGAGAATTATTGAATAAAATAAATATGAAAAAATAACCAACAGATTTTGATTGTTTTTTCCTCACTTTTTATATCTAAATAAAGTTTAATTCAGCATATTTGTTAAACTATTGTTATTTTATTTGAAAATGATATTTATTTTATTAAACTTTTATAATTTTTTATTATTTTGAATGTACGATAAATAGTAAAAGGGTTAAATTGACAATGAGTGATCAAGAAATCTATTCTTATAAAAGTAATAAAGAAGATAGATAACTGGGTACTTTGAAAATTATTGGCCAAAACTAGAATGAAACTTTAAGTGTGATAATTACTGAAAATCCTGGTGATAGCACATTTAGCCAGGATTCTAATAATGAACCCCTGGTAAATTCGGAAAAAAGTAGTCACCATCCTATACATGTTCATAGTTCCTTAAAGCAAGCTAGTGCTCTAAAATCTACAAACATAGTTGAAAAAAAGAAATAAACAACAAGAAAATATCCCTTTTTCTCCCAAATCTAAAACAAAATTACAGTGGACTCTCTTTATTCTGAACACTCATGGGACCGACCAAAAATGTTCAGATTATGGGGGTGTTCATTATAGAGGGAGATTGGGAAATGCATTACTACTACTACTATGCATTGAGTTTATAGACTCTATTGAATACATAGCATGGTTAGACATGCAAGTTACCGAGATGGAGATGCTGAATTTTGATTTGGCAGCTAGTGCAGTGTCAAACTAAATTTAGTTGGGCCTGTACTCTATCATCTGATTTTTTTTTTTTTTTGTTTTTTTTTTTTTTTTTTTTTTTGCAGTGTGTATGCTTGTGCAGTGTTACATGTTATCTAGTTGTTTAAGAAGTGCTCCTTACTTCTTAAGAAGTGTTTAAGTATTTTCTTCCGGGTGATGTTCAACAGGTCTTGAATCCCTTGGCTTGAAGGTAATCGTACTTCTTGTTTCGTTGGTCTTTTCTGGTTCTGCTTCTTCTTCACTATATCTTTCCTCTTCAACAATGTTGTTGTCGCAAACCAGAAGGCTTCTGTCGGCTTCGAGATAAGCACCAGGTTCAATTTCAGTATGAAGCGCTCCTCAAGAATTGACCCCAAGTCATTCAAAGCTGTTGCTTCTTGCTTCTCTATTATTGATTGTTCATTCTCATATGGCAATCTAGCTTTGTAGCAGCATCTTTGGATGGTGTAGGGGGTTACTTTATTCCAAGCCGTTGATATCCAATGGACAGCATCCATCACGTTGACCTTCTTCATTAGTTCAGTTGCCGAATTTCTCTCCTCCATCACCAGAGAACTTTTTCTTCAGAAAATGGATTCTGTAGTGAGCTTTAAAGGTCTTGATTACTCCTCGATCCAGTGGTTGGATTATAGAAGTACAGTTCGGTGGCAGGAATTTCAGGCTCACATTGCTCAGCTGCATGTTTTATGTGATCTGGGATTATCCACAAAAAGAAGAATTGTTCTTCCTTCCCTTTTTATCATCTTGTTAATGCCCTCTAGTCATTGTGAGAAAATTGTGAATGTCATCCAGGCTTTTCGATTTTATTTGTAGTGCACAGGCAATGATGCGATCTTCACTTTTTTGAAGCATCGTGTTTTTTCACTTTTTACGATCACAAGTGATTTGAGCTTTTCACTTATAAAACTGGCACAGAGCATGACGATAAGTCTTTCTTTCGACATTTTCCCGAACTCCCATTTCTTGCTTCTTTCTGCTAGGGTTTTATTTTAAAACGATATAAAAAACATGCCGGTTTTGTTGCCATTGAAAATGTCAGCGTTGTCGAATACTTCGTTATGTCTGAAAGTTTTCTTTTACATTCCTCCACAGTGTCGATATTTACGTCTGCAGCTTCACCTTCGATTATTTTGAATTCGATGATATGCCGACTTTTGAAGCGAGTCAACCATCCTTCCAGTACCTTCAATTCCATGATTTTCTCCTTTTCCGCAAAATCCAGAGCAATCTGCTTTAGCAGAGGTCCAGTGACAGGATGATTCTTCATTATCATTTGGCAAAAAAACTTCCAAATGGGATTGTTTATGTTCTGATTTCTCGTTTGCTTTTAGAAAATTCTACATTTTGATGAAGGTTCATTTCTTTCAAAAGCGACGATAATTCTCTTTGTTCCTGATAGTGTTGATTTAGCCTACTGAAATTTTAAACTCAGATGTAGAGCCGTACCGAGTACTCGGTAAATACTCGGTATTCGGCCTACTCGGCCAATTTGCCGAGTACTCGGTACTCGGCGAAATTTTGGCCGAGTACTCGGCCAATACCGAGTAGTTGTAAGAATTTCATTTTTTAAGTATATGAATTTAAAACTGATCTGTAAAAAGTTATTCGAATATCAATGTATAATATATGCAATAATTCATAAAACTATTTACTCGGTATTTAACAATATGTCTACAAATACAAAATACAGAAAAAGTTAAGAACAAAAACCCTTATAAAATAATTCCAGATTAAAATTTAGTTTCACATTTATACAAATAAAAATAAGTTCTTTTTAAATATATAGGAAAACAGAAAATACTATTATTTTGGATAAAGAAACTAAAAATACAATAAATGTAATAAAAAAATTAATAATTAAATTTATTATATTTCAAATTATGGTTCAGAAACACCAAAGGTTCTACATTATCAGTGGACAGGGCATTTCTTTTACTACTATAAATTTGGCTTGCCTCTGAAAATATACGTTCAGAATAAACAGTGGTTGAAGGTGCACATAAGAATTTTTTTGCAAGGTTGCACATAATCGAAAAAGTTTTTTTCCCCCGCACCATGCAAATGGAGAGTCAGTTTTACATTAAGTCTTCTGTTAAGAAAGCCTGTATCTCTTTTTGTACCTCTCTTTTTATTTTTCTCTTTCTTAATTTTAATCAAAAGAAAATAAGGTACAGTTACAAAATAAATATGAAATGCTTTGTGTTATTCAATGAATAGTTTTGTTACAGTAACCAATAAACATTTTTATTTTTGATAGACAGATTTCCGGTATTGGAATATATTGGAAGGTTGAAGAATGCTTTAATTTTTTATTGGTTAATAATTGTACTTGTTATCTGTCAATTCTCCTTTTTTTGCTACTGTTTCGAATTGTCAGAAATTGTCTTTAAAAGGTGCACAAATAAATTTCAAATTTAATTAGTTAATTTATATATACTATATATGTATATTATATATATGTACACACAGGTATTATATATGTATGTACACACAGGTATTATATATGTATGTACACACAGGTATATATATATGTACACACATATGTACACCTAAGCTCACATTATGTGCACATCGGTGTTTTTCTTCTTATTACACAACTACTCGGTATTCGGTACTCGGTACTCGGCCGAGTAGTCAGTGGCCGAGTACTCGGTACTCGGCTACTCGGCCAAAGTACTACTCGGTACACCACTACTCAGATGCAATTTTCCTTTGACTATCTTTTGTTTTTAATTTTTGAACATCTTCATATTTTTCCTGAAGCTTCAGCTCTTTCCGTTTCCTTTCGTTTTCCTACTTATTTCTGGCATATCTGCGTAAGTGCTATACTTCTTTCTCTGCAATGATAGTGAAATGGTGAATTTTTTTTGCCTTTGCCGGTCAAAAAGGAAGAAAGAAACAGAAGCGATAATGCTGTCCAACCAGGTTGCAAAAAAGAAACCATAATCCTTTTTTGACCACTCTCTCCATGTTCTTTCAATTTCTTTCTTTTTTTTATAAATGTTTTGTTAACTGAAGGTTTTATCTGAATTATTGAAACAAAAAGTAGCATCGGATATATGTTTAAAATCTAACAATGATTTTGTCTGTTTATTTTTAAATCGCGATCGTTGAACCTTTTTATTCTTCTGCAACAATTTCTCCGAATTTGCATGGCGGAGGAATTCTCCGAATTCCAATTGCAAACACACGTTCAGTTTAGGGAGAGGTGAGGTAGGATAGGGATCAAAAGTAGCGTTCATAATAGTGGGGTGTTCAGAATACAGAGAGTTTATCTTATGTTAAGTCTATAGAGTTTCACCGGGGTCATCAAAATGTGTTCATAATACCGGGGTGTTCACATTACAGAGTGTTCAGATAGAGAGAGTCCACTGTACTTCGATTGTTAAGATATTTTAAAGCAATCTGTGTTGAGGAAAATAAAGATGATGTGTGGAAAATATGACACTTCCAGAAGGATAGTGCTTTTACTCTTTATATTGACAACTGTTTACACATTCTCCATTGGTCTGAGCTATTAGAATTATTAACAGATTTTTCTAATATTAGATTTAAAATGCTGGTACTCTATATCACTACTATTAGCAGAAAACAAAAGTAGGGTTCTACTCTTGTGTTGGAGAATCTATTTATTTTAGAAGGATTAATAGAAAAACTTCTTTTAGAAATAATATGATAAAATAACCAATGTCCTTGAGACCTTAGAAATGATCAATGTCTGCTTAATGACATCAAATGAATGTTTGTTAACTAACTCAGCTCAATTTTCTGCAGATCCCGCATGCACTTCTCCTGTATTCTAATATGCCATTTTTACTTCCTCTAGTTTGCTGAAAAGCATGAAGCTGTGGTAGTAAGCCAAAAAAATGTTACTTCGGAATTCGAAAAATTTGCTATGGAAAAAGAAAAGGTATTTCTTACTTTATTTCTTGTAGTTTATCAATATTTTTGTTTTGAAGTGGAAATAATTTTGTTCTCTTGCTAGGAAGAGGAACTTATATTAACTGAAACTGAAAATGCTCTTAAAGATCACTTGTGCCTTCTAAAGCAGAATCTGCATTCTGTCAATAATAATATATCAGTAAGTTATATTTTGCAAACTATATTTCTATAATTTACATATTATTACCAAGCATTATTTCTTTCAAATTATTTTTTAACTTAGTCTGGGAGATTTTCTTTGTTTTATTCATTTTTTTTTTTTGGGGGGGGGGGGGGAAAATGTCATGCCCATTGTTCTTCTCTCTCTCTTAAAAAAATTCCCATAGGGTTAATATTAAAACAGTTGTGTGTTTTGTGGTTTGGCTTGGATTCTTTATTAATAGCACATTTACTCAATGATTACGTTGTAATAGTTCTAACAGTTATTTTATTATTTAATTCTTTTTGAATCTTCTTATCAATGTATCCCCCCTCTTCGTTCATGTGATTAAGAAGAAATGCATGTAATATAAAGCGGGGACCCGTCATCAAGTGTGCTCTGACTCGGGAGTGACTACGGGGCGCTTTAGAGCATATCGGCCCGCTCCGTACGGCCGGTGCTGTGCAGGGGCACTTGCGAACCGTGGCTGGTTCGTCGAACGGCATGGTTTTCTGGTAGTCGTGGCCATTTCATGGTGAGTGAATATAAGTCCAAGCAGAGAAGATAGAATTCGTTGGGACCTGGTTTTTATTGTGTCTTCTAATTACATGTGATCCTTCAAAACTCAGGTCCAGATGACTTGAGAGTTGTCGCGGGACGATTTCCCCAAATGCGTTGCCGAGAGACGGCAGTTACTTTAGCACTTCATTTTTGTAAAAAGCCACGGGTTTTTCATTGTCCCGTCTTAAATATGGAATATTTCCGCTAGAGTGCGGCACTACAGAAATAGGAGGTGATCTAATTTCATAGGCTAACAATTATCCAGGCATTATGACGTTTTATGGGTTCGGCATCTGGTATCTTTAGCCTCACCACAAAAACGGAGAATTGCGTTTACCTCAGCATTTTTATTCTTAAAAATAGATCAATTTTGAAGCCTGAAAGTAATAATTATTGGGTAGGAAAACCAAGTTAACAGGGGCAAATCAGACTTTGACTACGGCATTTCAAAAGTTAAATAAAATTTGGGAGTTTTAAATTTAGTACTTTTACTTTTAAACTTTAAATTTTAAAAAGGTTTAAGTTTTAAAAAAGGTTTAATCTTTATCCTTTCATAATGAAAGGATAAAAAGCCTTTAAAACTCCAAAAATTTAAATTAAAATCCGAAGTCTCTTCCTTTTAACTTTAAATCTTAGTCTATAACCAGTTTTACCCCTTGTAACTTTGTTTCCCAGCAATACATCTTATTACTTTCAGATATCATTTTAGGACGATTCTTAAGTGTGAAACTGCTAATCTAAGCGCTTTTTGCAGGCATCTGTGGGTAGGGCTGATACGTCACAGTCCCTGGGAATTGTGCGGGTCTTGACCACAGATCAATCAAAACTTAATGAACCAATTAAATTAAATGTTCCTCCCAAATTAACAATTCTGCCCTCTGCTGGAAAATATTAGAATCTTCATGATATTACCCAGAACACGCGCGAAAAACGAGGAATTTGGCTATTTGAGAGGCTAGCTAAACTCACGCCAATGTAATCCCCCAAAATCTGCGCTGTTGGCTCCGGGACTGGCGATCGACTCGCGATCAGATGTATGATGAGCGCCTAATAAATGAGTTCGATTCACATAAAGGTTCCTGAGTCAATTTCTCATCCCATCTTAACCATCATCCAGGACAAGCCCACTGGAATACATTACGTTATTATTACATGCATGTTTGTGTTGTTATTTTCGTTTTATGTTCAAGCTTGGTTTGTGAGTAAGTCAGGAGCCTTTCCTTGCCAGCTATCCTTTATCAGGATTGTGTGGGATAATCTCGGCTGCAAGGTGCCCCCTTTTTTTCTTTTTTTTTTTTTAAGTACTAAAAAAGTAATGTATTTATTGAAACTGCCAACTTTTAGAGGAACTCAAGTTTTCCATCAGTTTTGTTATTTAGCACTAGCAACACATTTTTAAAATTAATTCTTCTATCTTTTTAGGGTTTCGTTCATCTGACGATGATCATTGATCATAATGTTCCTTTGAGTGCCACTAGCCATGCTGGTCCTCTTTTTCGGAAGATGTTTCCGAAAAACTATATAGCGAAACTAAATGATTGTGGAAAGACCAAAACTGCATTTCTTTCCTTTAAATGGCTAAGGATCGCACTTAAGTGATTATTAGACATCTACAAGATCACGCATTTGCTGCAGCATCTGATGGAAGTCATGAAAGTGACTTTAAACTCTATCCAGTTGTAGTGAATTATTTTAACATAGATATTCGGGCGTATTGAAAATACTTTATTGACGATTCCACCAAATTTGGATGGAAATGCCACAGGAGAGAATATAATATAAGTTCTCTCATTTTAAATGTACTTGAAAATTTTCAAATCCCTTCTCAAAACTGCATTGCATAGTATTCAGTGTAGATAATGCTTTTGTCATGCAGGGGGGGGGGGGGGAGTAATTTAATTTTTAGAAAACGAAAATAAACATATTATATTTATGGAATGCTGTTGCCATCCGATTCATCTTGCTTCAGGAAAAGCTACTGCAATCCTTCCAGTAAAGTGGATGAAACCATGATAGATATTTTTTACTACTTGAAAAAAAGTACTAATAGAAAAGAGTCACTCAAAAAATTTCAAGACTTATATGGAAAAGAAGCCCAGAAGATATTAAAGCATGTATCGACTCGCTGGTTGTCTCTTGAGCAAAGTCTAACCAGGTTAGTAAACCAATCAGAGCCGCTCATGAGTTTTTTTAGGGAAGAAGGTACATCTTGTAAGTTACCTGCAACCTTATCATTGTACAAAATACCTAAAGTTGTAGATAAAAATGCCTCTGAAAACAAATTAAAAGACAAACTTCTGCCTAATGACACAGAGGCTAAAACATCAATTATAAAGAAAGATACTCCTACAAATAAACAAAATGTCTGTAGTTTAATGAAAAGGAAGAATCCAAGTGTAGATGTCATCAAAGCCAAAAAGTATAGACGTTAATCAAATTAAATTTTATCTAAAGAAGGAAAGATTTTTATGTTTGTGTCTTCAGATTTAAACAAAGCTAATAGTTTATTTCTTCTTAGCATAATACCTTCATTTGAGCAGGTAAATATGATCTTGCAGTCGGCATCTGCACAAATCCATCGACCGAGAACACTTTTACTAGACTTATTAAAAGAACTGTTCTCAAAGTTTGTGAAGTCCTCTGAAGCATTTTCGCACCGTCTCCTTAGACTCCTTGGAAACTCCTTAGAAATGAAAACATTCCCAAGTAGTACTTAGAACTACTTAGATAAGCAAACCACTCCTTAGAAACTCCTTAAATTGTATTGTGGCTTCGGACACATGTGATATTGCTGCCGAGGGGGGAAAAAATCGTGATTCTAAAATGCACCGTAAATCCTTTATGCATGTTATTCATTTGAAGCACAGCATTGATTGGGTAGGATAATCTTAATAGCAGGGCTCCCACTAAGTCCGTTTTTCAATTATTAGGTCCGTAAAGTTTGTTTTTCAACACTGTTAGCCGACCTTTATTTTAAATTTTATTGATGTGTGGCATTTAGCCAAGAATCTTGGAATAATCGCGTTTTTCGCAAATATGTTCCAAAAAATACCGTCAAATTTCGTCAATTGATCACGGAAAAAATTCATAAATTTTTATCGTGAAAAAACGCAAATTTCTCCAACAGATCACGGAAAAACTCAAATTTCTTCAAAAGACGCGAAAAAACGCGAATTTCGTTAAAGATCGAGAAAAAAGCAGATTTCTTTAAAAGATCTCATAAAACACGAATTTCATTAAAAAATTGTGAAAAACATGCGAATTTCCTCAAAGGATCGCGAAAAACACCCGAAATTCCTCAAAGGATCGTGAAAAACACGCAAATTTCCTCAAAGGATCGCTGAAAATGCACGCTTTCCATCAAAAGATCGCAGGGGGGGAAACGTCAGTTTCGTCAAACGATCGAAATAAAATGCGAATTTTTCCAGAAGATCGCGCAAAAAACGAGAAATTCCCCAGAAGATCGCGAATTTCCTTGAAAGATCACAAAAAAAGCAAATTTCGTCAAAGGATCGCGAAAAATACGCGAATTTCGTCAAAGGATCGCGAAAAATACGCGAATTTCGGCAAAGGATCGCGAAAAACATGTGAATTTCGTCAAAGGAAAGCGAAAAAAACGCGAATTTCTCCCAGAAGGTCGCGAAAAAAATGCGAATTTCCCTCAGAAGATTGCAAATTTCATCATAAGATCGCGAAAAAAATGCGAATTCGTCAAAATTTCATCTTCAAAGAAAGCGATTACCGCTGTTCTAAAAGAATAAATTCAAAATTTGTTATATTTTTTCTTGTATGTTGCATTTAGCATTCTTTTTTTTTTTTCCTTTTAAAATTTTCTTTAAGATGTATTTGTATATACATAATAAGTCTTTGGGATTTGACTAATCTCTATCTATACGACCTAGGGGTGATTCTAATCAGAATTTTCTGAAAATGTAAAGCATTCATTTCCAAAAATTTTTAAAAATCAGTCACCAATCCGAAAATTCGGACATATGGTTGCCGAAAAAAATAAATTTTGTCAATCGTTTACAGAAAAATCGCCAATTTCGTCAAAGGATCGCAGGGAAAATGCAAATTTCGTCAAAGAATCGTGAGAACCCCCGCAAATTTCGTCTAAAGATCACGAAAAAAACCACAAATTTCGTTTAAAGATCGCGAAAAAAATCCCACAAATTTTGTCAAAAAATCGACAAATTTCGTCGATAGATCGCGAAAAAACCACAAATTTCGTTGAAATATCGCGAAAAACCAAAAATTTTGTCGAAAGATCGCGAAAAACCAAAAATTTCGTCAAAAGATTGCGAAAAACCTCAAATTTCTTCAAAAGATTTACTGTGAATTTCAGAATTTTTTTTTTTTTACTCAGCACCACCCCTGTGACATGACCATTGGTCACTGCGTAAAAACGTTAATTGTCCATTTTGTATTTAAACTTACGAAATCAGTAAGCAGTATATTGTGAATAATGTGCAATTTCAGCACTAACAATTAGATTCTAATACAGCAAAATTTGTTTTTGAAATGTTTTTCTCTCCAAATTGGGCATTAAAAATTGGAGTGTGCATACCACATAACGATGCAGCACATAAAAACATCGGGAAAAAAATGGCAAATCCTTAGAAGTTTTTGGACTCTTTGGATTTTTTGGGTACTCCTTGGATTTTTTCTTCCTAACTCTGTATGAACCCTGCTGAAGTAAAAGGGAAAGCACTTGCTGAAGTTAATTTTCATTCCCCTTCAGGTCATAAAAACCATCAGGATTTGGTTTTAGGACTTGCTACATCTAATTTAATTGCAAAATGTTCAATGGAGGAGCAGAAATTGTTTTATGAAGCAGTAATTAAATATTTTGTATTTGCTTGTGAATACATTATAAAGAATGATGTACTAATATATGTTGAGGTTGCTAACTTGGAAAACATAGAAAATTCCCGCTTTTCCAGCATCAAATATTTTGTAGATTTGTTTCCTTTATTTTTTTTAAAAAAAAAGAAAAAATGGGGAACAGAAATTGAGGCATTAGACAAACTTCAGAAAGAATTTTGTGAGATTCAGTTAAAAGATCTGTCAACTATAGTTGTTCCAGACAAAGAGGTTGATATGCAATGAGCAAAAATAAAACAACTGAGAGATGCTGATAGAATATTGAAATATGAAAGATTAGCAAATGTAATTCCTTCTGTTTTGCTCATTCCTCATTCTAATGCTGAATGGGAGAGGATTTTTAATCTAGTACGAAAGAACAAAACAGAATCTCGATCCATAATGTCCAACAAAATGCTAGAGAGCTTGCTGATATTAAAAACAAAAAATTCTAAAACCTGTTATCAGCAAGCATTTGAACATGAGTTTTTAGTTAAGGCCAAAAAAGTTACTGCAGCTACTGTAAATTGAGCTTCAGCTTCCTCACATGCTGCTGATGTTGAAGAAAATTTCTAAATAGTATTTCATTTCTTGTAAATAACATTTTATCTTGTGTTAGGGTGTCAACGATTTTAATCAGTTGATTTAAATCAGCAATTAAATCATGATTTTAATCAACTGATTTTTTTTTTAAATCGTTGATTAAAATCATAAATTTTCTAAAAGTTTAAAATGGTACAAAAAAGTATTAAAATCTAAGATTAACATAATTTGGAAAGTTTCTACAGGTATTTTGACTTATGAATACACAAAGAAAGCTTTAAATAGTTGTTTCTAAGCTTAACTCCTAACTGTTGTAAAAAGTTTAAGTACAGTAAGTTTGTATAAAGCCTAGTTTTTATCTAACATAACATAAAAAGGATTTCATTTTAAAATGATATTTAAATCTAATGTAACTTGCAATGTCGTAATTTCCTTTTAGTAATCAAATTATTCATTCTTTTATATAAAATAAGCATAGCAAGTATAATAAATTTCTGCAAATAAAAGAATAAAATAGCCAGAATCTTATTTTCTCATTCTACTTTTGCAATAATAAATTTATAGTACATACTGGAGATAAAGAAGAATTAAAGAATGATATCAAGTGAACTGCTATTGTAAAAGAATGTAAAAGAGAAAAAGAACCAATTGGTATAAAATGTTATGCACAGCAAGAGATTCTTTAGTAAAGGCTGATTAAATGTGTTTTAATTTTTAAACTCATATACAGTAACTGCCGCTTAATAAAATCATATTCGTTCTGAGGCAAATTGATTTTAATAGGTAGCTGATTTTTATATCCGGCAAACATTCCAAAACCTAAAAACAATGGTGGTACCCCGCAATTCAAAATTAATAACTACCGCACATATAAAATTAATAAATACTTACTACATATAAAATTAATAAATACTTACTACATATAAAAATAATTTAATTATGCATTATTATTTATATTATTTGGGCTTTATGGAAAAAGAAAAACTGATCAATGGTGCTTTGTTTGGTCGGAACAATCAAACGTTCAATGTTTTTAGCAAGAGAGTAATGCTTACTGTACAGTTCCTGTTCTGCAACCCGATTCTCTAATATCCTTCTGAGTGTATAGAGAGCTTTGCATGCATCAGCAGCAGTGGGTGGAGGATCTGGCTCTTCGTCTACATTGGAATCCTCATCTTCACTAGCTGGTCTGCTTGAAACTTGTGAAGACAAGACCTGCTCCACTATTCTGTGTCAGATATTTCTCTGGAAGTTGGGTGATTTTTGTCAATTTCAACATATTGAAGAAAATCCTTCTCAAATTCTTCCTTATCTTCAGAGGTAGCGGCAATTTCTTGTGACTCTTTGGATTTAAATGCACAAGCCAAGAAGCAATTTTTTATCATGTCTTTTGTCACACTGTCCCAAGGCATTTTGATGTAATGCATTGCATCCAGCAAACTGACAGATTTTACTATGGAGCTTACAATAGAAGTAGTAGATGAATCACATGCTTCAATTTCTGTTACTGCTTTTTTTTGGCCAATTCCTTCCTATAACAACATTTAAAAGCTTTGATAATTCCTTGATCAAGTGGCTGTATAACACTGGTGGTGTTAGGTAGAAGAAAAACATGTTCTTAAAAGTTAAATCTGGAGGATGTGCAGTGCAATTGTCCATAATCAGAGCAATGTTTTCTGTAAGTTTTTTGTCTCATTGGACAAGAAAATCTGTGAAAATTGGAGATGTCATCCATAATTTCTTATTGTTGGTGTAATCCACAGGTAAACTATTCACTCCTTTAAAACAGCATGGTTTCTTACTTCCTCTAATCTCTAAAGGTGTTTTCTTGACGGTCCCCGTCATGTTGCACGTCAGAAGAATAGTTACACGTTGTTTAATTCTCTTGCATCCTTCACTGGACTCTGTTTTGAACATATGAGTGTGCTCTGGTAAATCCTGATAAAACAGTCCTGTTTCATCAGTGTTAAAGGTATGAGAAGAATCATGGTCTTTCAACAAATCCGGCAAAATGTTTGCTTTCCAGTAATCTTCAGCGTCCAAATCCGCATCCTGCTTTTTGCCGTACAGTTTGCGATAAACGATATTGTTTCGTTCTTTCCATCATGACAACCAGCCGTCAGTGGGTCTGAAGTTTTCAACACTCATTATTTGCGCAAACTATTCAGCTTTCTCGCACAAATTTCCACGAGAAATAGGAACTTTTTTCAACCTAGCATTTTTAAAACATTCTAAAAGCGCTGCCTCGACGTCTTCTGCTTTTCCTTCTCGCTTCCGTTTGCAGATCAAATTTCCATTTGCTACAATTTCAGACTTAATATTGTCTCTGTTCTTAAGCAAATTGCATAAAGCAGATTGGGAAATCCCAAGCTTTGACGCCGCTTCCCTTTGGCTACATTTTGGTAAATTATCATAATTCTCTAAAATTTCACACTTTTCTTTCAAGCTTAAATTCTTTTGTTTAGACATCTTACTCGTTTCAAATTAAACAAAACTGAATCAAACTGAACTAAATTCTCTTTTAAAAATTACAGAACGAAAAATAAGCCACGTGATCACTGTAACAACAAATTTTGAAATTTACTATTGCACTAATAATCTTTGAAAGAATGCCTTAATTTATCTCTCCACCCCCCCCATAAATCTACCTACACGTTACCCCATTCCTCTTTCATCCCCCTTTTCTTTCTTCACTAATCTTCTATGAAATCCGAGGGGAAAATTGGTTGCTAAGACATGTGATCTGCGTGTTTGTTGCTAAGCAGGTGACTCTGTGGAATATCAAATGTATTTTTTTTGTTTTGTTTGCATTTAACCTGAAAAAGAAAGCAAAATTAAAATTCTTCAGTGAAGATTAAACTGATTATTTTGCTGCTGAAGAAATTTTTTGAGTTTATTAACCGGCGATGCTGATTTTATTAAGCGGCAGGTTTAACAGAAGTTTGTATTGATTTGATTCCGGTCCTCACAATTTGATCAGACTAAGCGGCTGATTTTATTAACTGGTGATTTTATTAAGCGCCGGTTACTGTACACCAAATAAAAATTGTTAGGGATTAAAAAAGCGGCAAAACTATTTGAAACACTGAATGCTGAGGATCCCTACTGAGTGCTAATAATGCTGCTGTTTAATGTAGGGATGCAACGGATATCCGGCAAATATCTGATATCCGAAATACCGTCGGATATCCGAATCACAATCACCGGATATCCGGCAGAGCGCAGCGAAACAAATATATAAGGATAACAGAAATAGTTTGACCCCAAATAATGCCGAACAATTTTGTTTATAATGCAAAATATGAAAGTAAGTTCACTATACATGAGTAAAAGGTAATTCTCAAAAGTTTAAAGAATTACCAGCTTTCCTAACATTGATATTTGAACTCTTTATAATAAAGTTAAGAATTTACGTTTACGTCTTTCAGAAAATTGTACCTTTACTTTCAGAATGTAAAACAAAATTTGAAGTTGTTTATTAAAGTATGACTTTATTAATTTTCTTTCTTTCTTTTAAGTTTAACAATTAAACAAGCCTATTTTTAGAAGAAAGTATTGTAATAGAAATTTTTTCGATTTCCGGTTTTCGACTGATTTAGATGTTTTAAGGGTCAGATATCCCAAAACATGTTTATAAAAAATGTCTGTCAGACCGTGTGTTGCCGTCGTACCATCAAAAAGTGAATGAAGTTATGCATAGAATTGAACCAAATTTTTTGTGAATGTTTTTGGCTAAAGCCAGGCGGCCCTCCTTCAATATGGAAACATTCCACTAGAAGGCGGGAGGGGGGGGGGGGGGGCGCTGTAATAGCGATTTTTGTGCCTCTTTCATTCTTGTACCATCGAAAAAGTGTATGAAGTTATGCATAGAATTGAACCTTTTTTGGGGGGGAGGGGGTATGTTTTTGGCTATGGCCAGCAGGTCCTCCTTCAATTTGAAAATATTCTGCTGGAAGGGGGGCGCTATAATATGGATTTTTGTGTTATTTTCATTATTTTACCATTGAAAAGTGTATGAAGCTAAGAATAAAATTGAACCAATTTTGTGTGTATATTTTTGGCTATGGCCAGCAGTTCCTCCTTGATTTGGAAATATTCTGCCAGAATGTGTCACTGTAACAGAGATTTTTGTAAAACTTTCTCGATTTTTCGCAGTTTTTTGTGCTGTATATTGGCGGCTCATGAAGTGAAGGGAACTTCGCATCCTGCTAAGCTGGCTATTCACAAACAGCTGATGTACAACAGAATAACGAAAAAATTATTAATTTTAATAAATATCATGATCGAGATTAACCTATTCTGATTAATTGACTGCAGCAGAAATTTTAGATCAAAATCAAAGTTGGTTATAATATTGAACTAATAATATTGAAGTATTAACATTTTGAACTACTTTTTGAAATATTAAGATGTATGAGATAGAAGAAAGTTTTGGGATTAGCAAATCCAACTAGTTATTTTTGTAACTTCATTATAAATATTTAAAATTAAAAGTAATTTTCTTTTTACTAATAAATATCAAAATAATTTAACTTAAAATAAAACTAAACGTGACTTAAAGCAAAAACAATATTAAATAATTAAAACAGAAAAAGGGCATCAATTAAACCTATGTTTGGAGAAAATAACTCTTTAATCATGGGTATATTAGTAGATATTTTATGTTTAAATTATAAAAAAAGAAAGTATGTAGTACTTTCTTTGTGAAAATACTCTACAATTGTATGCTTATTAATTGGTTAAAATTTGTTGTACAAATTATCAGCATTTCATTGTACTACAGGGCTTGAAATTCAATTTTTTAGAGGAGGGGAGTCTCCCTACCAACATTTATAAATGGAGGGGAGTTGAACTATTTGGGAGGGAGAAAAAAAGTCTGAAACCCACTGTTATTTTACGTGCTTTTTAAAGATTTGCATTAATTATTTTGTCATGTCTGTATTAATACAGGCATGAAAAAATACCATTGAAGCAATTTAAATCAACAACTCAGAATAATGATGCAAAATGTTTTTTTATTTAAAGCAGTAAGAAAGCAAGGGTGATTCTGACTAAAAAAAATTTCTGAAAGGTTATAACAGAGGGGATGAGGGGGGAATCGCTTCCAGCACAAGCTATGCGTTTTTTCGTGCCCCTTTGACGAAATTTGCGTTTTTGCTATCTTTTGGTGAAATTTGCCGTTTTTTAGAGATCTTTTGGCAAAATTTGCCGTTATTTCGAGATTTTTTGGCGAAATTTGCCGTTATTTCGAGATCTTCTGGTGAAATTTGCCGTTATTTCGAGATCTTCTGGCGATATTTGCCGTTATTCCGAGATCTTTTGACGTTATTTCGATATCTTCTGGCAAAATTTGCCGTTATTTCGAGATCTTTTGACGAAATTTGACGGTTTTCCACGATCTTTTGACGAAATTCGAGTTTTTTGCGCGATTCTTTGACGAAATTCGCGGGGCTTTTTTCGCGATACTTTGTCGAAATTCGCATTTTCCCACAATCTTTTGATGAATTGCGCGTTTTTTTTCGCAATCCTTTGACAAAATTCGTCTCTTTTCGCGATTCTTTGATGAAATTCGCGGTTTTTCTCAGCGGCCGTTTGACTGAACACTAAATTCGTGTTTATTCCGCGATCCTTTGACGAAATTAACCTTTTACCGCGATCCTTTGACGGAATTAGTTTTTTCCGCGATCCTTTGACGAAATTAGTTTTTTCCACGATCCTTTGATAAATTTCAAGTTTTTCCCCCGCAATCTGACGAAATTCACGTTTTTTCGCGATCCTTTGAAAAAATTTGTGTTTTATTCGGAATCGTTTGCGACGAAATTGGCGATTTTTTGCTCGAACGATTGACAAAATTGATTTTTTCGGCGATCATTTCGAAATTCGTGATTTTTTTCTGTTGAACTGATGACCGATTTTTCACAATTTTCGGAACCTAATGCCTTAAATTTTCGGAAAATTCATAACAGAATCACCCTTGAATTCGCCAATCGGTCGCGGACACTTGTCAACTGATCTCGAGAAAAAAGTAATGAAATTTGTCTATCTCTCACATCGAAAATTCGTGAGTTTCACTGATCTTTCCCGGTAAAAAAAAAACGTAAAATGTGTCAATTAGTCGCGCGAAAATATCGGAAAATTTGCAAGGCGTTCGCGGGAGTTAAATGTAATTTCAAAATGCAAAATTTTCAGGAAAATTGTGAAATTTTTTGGACGGGAGTCTTCCGCCCACGATATTATTTTGGGCGGGATTTTAAAATTTTGGGCGCGAATCCGGCCATCCCGCCCTGAAATTCAAGCCCTGTACTAATTAATTAATTATTAGCAATTATTAATATAGTCAATCCCATATCCAAATCCATTAGTAATTATCAGCATTTCATTGTACAAATAAACAGAATATTTTAATGTTTAAATTACATTTTTTATGCAATATTATTAATATACATTACAGGGCTTGAATGGCAGATACAGGGCTTGAATTTCAAACGGGATGGCAGGATTCGTGCCCTAGAGATTATTATTGTGTCCTATTTATTATGCCCTATTGTGGGCGGGCGGCTCCTGTTTCCAAAAAATCATTTTCCGAAAATGTTTCTTTGTAAAACGACGATCAAGTCTCAGGACCGACCGACAAATTTTGTGATATTTTCTGCTATCGATTAGCAGATTTCACAGTTTCTTCTTACGACAGATTGACAAAATTCATGGTTGTTTTTCTGCATCAGATGCAAAAATTTTGCGCTTTTTCTCCACGACCCACTGACGAATTTCACAATTTTTTCTAGAGACCGATCAGTGAATTTCATAATTTTTTCTAGAGACCGATCAGTGAATTTCATAATTTTTTTTCTCGAGATCAATTGACAAATATAGCAATTTTATTCTGTGACTGATTGTCAAATTTCCCTGTTTGTTCTTGCGACATACTGATGAAAATAACAATTGTTTTTTTGCATCTGATTGAAAATTTTCGCGTTTTTTCTCTGCGACCGGCTGAGGAATTTCACGATATTTGCTCATAACGGACTGGCAAATTTCACGATATTTTTCCATGATCGATTGACGAATTTTGTGATATTTTCCCGCTGCCGATTTCCCATGAACTTCAGTTTTCTTCTTGCGGCCGGTCGACAAATTTTTTTATTTCTTTTCACCATGATTGACGAAATCAGCGATATTTTTTTTATGACCGATCTATGTATTTTGCGATGTTTTTTCCCTGTTCCCAAAATAGGAAATAACTAAAAGGGCAGTAATGCCACCGGAGACTGAGCCCTACCAAATTGGCCAATAATCAGCACTCAACAAAATGAGATTACACTTGTGGTACACATGAAGAAAAACAAATTTGGTGAACTTAAAAAAACATGTTTAGAAATAACAAAGTAGTCGATTCTTGCAATTCACAGAAATTAGAACATGCCTTTTTGAAATCAACCTTTTATCGTGTAATAAAAGAAATCAATTGACTATTTCCTTTTCAAACTTTGGATATGGATTTAAAATAAAACAAGTTTGTTCAGAAGTTACATACAATCACCGTAGGATATTGACAACAGAATCACCGATATGCATTATTCATGCAAGTTAAAAATTAATGCACATCAAATTTTGCAAAGTTTGTTAAAAATTTTTAACAGAGCATAACCATGCGTTTCCGATAATTTCTAAAGTTATAAAAGTTGGTCTGTGCTGTTTGTCAAAAGTGTAACTTGTGAAAGAGGCTAAGTCACGCAAAATGGAATAAATTCTAAATTAATAAATTCATTTAGCAAAAAAATTAATTGCCCATAACATTAGGTGAAAGTTGAAAAATAGACATGGTATATATAAAACTTGATTCTGTTCCATTGTTTTAATAAAAATAAACATTTTGGATAATTATCTTGAGTTGTTAATTTAAATTATTTCAATGGTATTTTGTCATGTCTGTATAAATGTAATTCTTTAAGTGGCACATAAAAAATAATGTGGTTTAAAGATATTTGTTTTCCTTTTTAACAGTTCAACTCCCCTGTATTTTTAAATGTTGGCTGGGAAACTCCCCTTCTGGGGAAAACTTGAATTTCAAGCCCTGATATTCAAAGAGATATAGTTTTTGTAAATTATATTTCAATACATTTAAAATGTTTTAATGATGTATGAAACATGTTTGTAATTTATTGTTCTGAGATGACGTTATATAAAGAAATAATTCTCATAGTTGCCAACCTCCCGCTTTTTTTCATACCAATATTTTTAGGCAAAATTACTTGCTTTATGCAATCGCACAATTTACACAATTAAACAAAGCCAGACCTGCCAACTGCTACGAAAAAATCGTAGTTGCTACGATTTGGACCTATAAACTACGATGCTACGAAAATCGGTCTTAAACTATGATTTTTTGCAAAAAACATAAACACATTTTTTTTTTTTTTTTTTTTTTTTTCCAGTTGTGATTTTTAGTTCGCACAGCATATTTTTTAGGAGAGATTGGTTCTGTTCCGAAATTTTAAAGTATTCGGTTTCGATAGTTTTAAAAAATCGGTTATTAGTACGAAAATTCATACATTAAAAAATGCTCAAGACAAGAAGGGGAAAAAAAAAAAAAAAACTGGGTTTTAAAACAAACGTTTTAACATAAAACCTCTTAATGGATATTAACCACGAGTTAATCATGTTTCTGTAAATATATATACAGGAATTCTTTTCCTTACAAACAGGGGCGCCTTTTAAAAAGTTTCTTGAGGAGGAGGGGAGGGGGGGGTTCTTTGAGGGGCAGGGTTTGAAACAGTGTTCGAATCATTAGATTTGCACACAGTAAAGGAAAGTCCTGCAAAATAAAATTCTCTGCAGTATTTCCCCCTGCAAATTCTTCCACAGATCTATTATTCTTCTACGAGTATATTTTAAAAATTCTTGGAAGCCCGCGAATTTTTTTCTTTTGTGGGATTTCCGTAAATTAATTCGTGAATGGGTCGCCGAAAAAATTGAGATATTTCTTCAAACGATCGCGGGAAAATATCAAGTATTTCGATACAATTGGTCGCTGAATAAAATCGCTAATTTCGTTAAGAGTTCAGAAAAAATTGTAAATTTCATCATATGCTTGCACAAAAGAATCACGAATTTCGCTAAATTATCGAGGGGAAAAAATTGCAAATTTCATCAAAAAGTCGCGGATACTAGTAGTGAATTTTGTTAATTGGTTGTGAAAGGATATTGCGAATTTTGCCGATTGGTCACGATAAATTATGGCGAATATCGACAAATGAGCGCGTAAAAAAATCAATTTCATCAATTGGGGGCTGAATAAAATAAACTTCGTCAAAGTATCGCGGTAAAAACGCACATTTCATCAAAATATCGCGGTAAGAAAACGTGATTTTCATCAAAATATCAAGAATATTGCAGAAAGATAATGCCAATTTCACCGAAAGATCATCAGTAAGAAAACACAAATTTTAATCGAAAGATCACGAAATGAAAACACGAATTTTGTCAAAGGATCGTAGTAAAGCAAGCAAAATTTGTCAACTTATCGCGGTAAAAATGCGAATTTCGTCAAAAGTTCGCGGTACAAAGTGTGGATTTCAACAAAGAATCGTGACAGAAAAACGTGAATTATGATTGTGGGAAAAAATTGTGAATATCGTGAAATGATAGCGGAACAAAAATCACGAATTTTGTCAAAATTTACTGTGTTGGGTTGAAAATTTTTAACCAGGTTCCTTTTACAAATGTAAAAAAAAAACGCTTCAAAACGAGAAGAAACTTTAAAAATCGTATAAAAATTTTCAGAAGAAAAAAATTACTGTATTGAATTGAAAGACTGAAACCTTATTCCTTTTACGAATGTAAAAAAAAAAATGGCTGTGAAACATGAAAACCAACCAACCAATCACCAGATTAATTTAAATTTTGTGTGCTACGATTTCTCATTTTCAAAGGTTGGCAGGTCTGTAAAGCGAACATTTTTGTAAGATTTTACTGGTATGAAAAAAATTGG
This sequence comes from Maratus speciosus, assembly GCA_963932465.1. Taxonomy (NCBI): domain Eukaryota; kingdom Metazoa; phylum Arthropoda; class Arachnida; order Araneae; family Salticidae; genus Maratus; species Maratus speciosus. The sequence goes on along the minus strand of OZ010788.1, from coordinate 39,175,269 downwards.
GAGGTTGGCAAGTATGAATTCTCCATATAACTAAAAACATATCTAGTGCCGGATATCCGAATCCGGCAGGCAAAGGAGCTTCGGATATCCGGTATCCGATATCTAGCAAAATCAATATCCGGTGCATCCCTAGTTTAATGTTTTGAGGATTTCAGATATAACTGGCTATTCCTTTGCTGCAAATAATATTTGTTAGTTTTGTTATTTGTGCTACTAATGAAATTACTTATTTGCAGTTTTTATTAATTCTGTGATTTCTTACTGTTTCCTCTAGATAATTTTGTTAGAGCGCCACAGCCTGCCCCTTTCGAAATCAGCAAAATGCACCCTGCCTTTTAAAAAAATAATGAAATTCACCTGTAGTTGTAGACAGAGATTTCTTGTAAAAAAAAACTTCCAAATCCTACAGTATTTCTAAATCTATGTGCCCAAAACCTTGCAAAAATGATAAGCTTTATTTCTTCAGAAAGAAATTAAAACATATTGTTATTTAATTGTATTTTTCAATTTGTAATTCATAAAATTATTAAAATTAATGACACTTTATTTATCAGAAACTATGTACTTTTTTTCTTATATAATTTCAACACATTACAAATATTTCCTCATGAAATAGTGCCCTTTTTTTTAACTAGCATCCTGCCTCTTTTTTTTTCTAATTATCATTTTATTAATTAAAGCATAAAAATATGTATTGTGTTCCTAATTACAGAGTTAATTGTTTAATAATTTTAATAAGTGTAAATATCACCAGTATTTAATATATAGTTTTACATAATTATTACAAAATATTAATATAAGTGTATATAATATTATTGTATGCTACTAACTAATGAAACTATTAATTTGCCGTTTTTATTAAAGTGTAAAAACACAGATTATGTTAGCAATTAGAGGTTTAACTGTTTTAGAGGCCTTAAAACTCTTGGTAGCTATTCAGTATTTGAACGCTGGGGGAAAAAAATCATAAAAATCAAATTTAAATTTTTTCTTAAATCTGATTTTATTTATTTTTTTTTTTTTTAAATCATGGTTTTTTTTAGACCTTATCTTGAGTACAGTGTTTTATCATGTTTTAGATATTGGCATCATATTTTTGGAAAAGGATAATTTAATGTGTATTAAAAATTAAATTGATGTATGTAGAGATGTAAATTTTCCGGAAAAGTTTAAGTGGCGGAAAAAACTGTTTTTTTTTTCCTGTTTTTTTCTGGAAAAATACAGTGATGGAACAGTTGCGCCGATTGCTCCAATTGCGCCAAAATGATCATTTTTCAACAAAATTGCACCCAACTGCGGCAATTCAATAATAATTCTTGAGCCAAATCGATCATTTTCCACCCGAATTTTGCCAAAAGATTGCAAAAAACATGCGAATTTGGTCAAAAGATCACAAAAAACACGCAATGTTTCTCAAATGATCACGGGGAAAAAAGTGAATGTTAACAAAGGATCGCTAATTTCGTCAAAAAACGAACAAAACGTGGTCAAAAGATCGCGAAAAAAACGTGATTTTGTTAAAAGATCACGAATTAAACGCAAATTTCGTATGAAGATCACGAAAAGACCCAAATTTTGTCGAACGATCGGGGAAAAACGCGCGAATTTTGTCAAAAGATCGCGAAAAACACGCAAATTTCGTCAAAAAATCGCGCAAAAACACGCAAATTTCGTGAAAGGATCGCGAGAAAAACGTGAATTTTGTCTAAAGATGGCTAATTTCGTCAAAAAACAAACAAAACACGGTCAAGATCGTGAAAAAATGCTAATTTATTTTAAAAATAGAGAAAAAACGCAAATTTAATCAAAAGGTCTCAAATTTCGACAAAAGATCGTGAAAAACCCGAGATTTTCGTCAAAAGATCGCGAAAAACATATGTCGAAACTGCGTCGAAACACGAACAAAAGATCGCGAAAAAATGCTACTTTCATTAAAAGGTCGCAAAAAACACGTGAATTTCGTCAAAAGATTGCGAAAAACATATCAATTTTATCAAAGGATCGCGAGAAAAAACGTGAATTTTGTCAAACGATCGCTAATTTCGTCAAAGGATCACGGAAAAAAATATATGAATTTTTTCAAAGGATAGCTAACTTCGTCCAAAAACGAACAAAACATTGTCAAAACATCGTGAAAAAACGCTACTTTCGTTAAATATCACAAAAAAAAAAACCCCGCAAATTTCATCAAAAGGTCGCAAAAAACACGCAAATTTCATCGAAAGATAGCGAAAAACACGTGAATTTTGTCAAAGGATCGCGAAAAAAAAGTGAATTTTGTCAAAGGATCGCAAATTTCATTAAAAGCTCGTGGAAAAAAACACAAATTTCATTAAAAGGTCGCAAAAAATCACAAATTTTGTCAAAAGATCGCGAAAAACCGCAAATTTCGTCAAAAGATTTCGAGAAACATGCTAATTTCGTCAAAAGATAGCGAAAAACACGCTGATTTCAACAAAGAGTCCGAAAAATACGTGAATTTCACCAAAGGATTGCGAAAGAATGCGAATTTTGTGAAAAAGTTGTGGAAAAACGCGACTTTCATCAAAGAATCGCAGAAAAAACACAGACCTGCCAACTTTTGAAAGTGAGAAATCGTAGCGCAGAATATTGAAATTAATCTGGAGGTTTGTTGGTTGGTTTTTCGTGTTTCAGAGCCATCTTTTGACATTCGTAAAAGGAATAAGGTTTCAGTCTTTCAACTCAATGTAGTAAATTTTGTCCTTTTGAAAATTTTTATACGATATTTATAGTTTCTTCTTGTTTTGCAGCATTTTTTTTACATTTGTAAAAGAAGCCTGGTTCCAGTTTTTTAGCTCAGTGCAGTAAATTTTGACGAAATTCTCGAATTTTTTTTTCCCGCAACTATTTCAGGATATTCACAATTTCTTCCCCACAATCGTAATTCACATTTTTCTATCACGATTCTTTGTTGAAATCTGCACTTTTTACCATGAACTTTTGACAAATTTTGTGTTTTTTACGACACAAAATTGAAATGTTTAATAATAAATAGTATAAATCGTGCGATTTTGCACACTATTTCAAATATTGCCCCTCAAAGATTCCCCCCCCTCCAGAAATTCTTAAAATGGCATCGCTGTTTCTAAGGAAGGGAATTCCTGTATAAATATTTACAGAAACACGATTCACTTGTGGTTGATATACATAAAGAGGGTTTTATGTTAAGAAGTTTGTTTTGCAGCTCAGATTTTTTTTTTCCCATGAGCATTTTTTAATGTCCGAATTTTGGGATTAATGACAAATTTTTTAAAACTTTTGGAAATGAATACTTTGAAATTTTTGAACAGAATCATTCCTGAAAAATATTAGAAACAAAACTTAGAAACAAAAAATGCGTTTTTTTTTTTTTTGCAAAAAAATTGTAGTTTAAGACCGATCTTCGTAGCATCGTAGTTTATAGGTCCAAATCGTAGCAACTATGATTTTTTCGTAGCAGTTGGCAGGTCTGAAAACGTGACTTTCGTCAAAGAATTCCAGAAAAAACGTGAATTTCGTCAAAGAATACCAAAATGACGTTTTGATGCTCCAAAATGAGCATTTTTGCTGCTCTAAAATAGTTATTTTCTGCTCCAAAATGAGCGTTTTTGCTGCTCCAAAATGAGGTCCATGGTGTTCCATCACTGAAAATAAGAAGAGTTGCAAAAATTGATTTTTCACAAATGTTTCTCCGAAATAAATTATGTTTCTTAAGAGAATATTAAATAATAAAAAGTTGTTTAATTTATCAACACTAAAATCAAATTATTTTCACTTTATATGATTATATTGTTTAAAAAAAAAAAAAGGCAAGGCTTGCTTTTAAAAGTTTAGTTTTTCAGTCTCAGACCTTTCACAGTGTCATTCATACTTTAACATTATTCTTTATTATATCATGTCTGTGTTGAAATGATTTTTCAGTTTTATTTGTTTATTTACCAATAGAGCTAATTTAAAAAACAAATATAAAACCTCATAAGTTTCAGCCAATATTTCTAAAGTTTGAAAACAAATGTATTATACATCCCATCTACATTGTGTTGATTTTTAAGTATATAAATGATGCCACTTTAAAAGAAATAAATTGTTGCAGTTCTGCCATTATTATACATATCATAATTCAAATCTCCCTTTGTTTAAAAAATGGTATATTTTTACAATATTACATTTTCCTTTTTTACTGTTATAATTTTCATTTCCTGTAAAGAATATATTTAGTTTTGGTATAGTTTATCTATCTAAACTTAAACCAAGTATAAAAAGTTTTGGTTTAGTTTTATAGTCAAAACTAAAACTTAATTATGGTTTAAGATTAGACTATAAAGGGGGAAAGGGAAATCTGAACCGTTGCTCCAAGCTGCAAGCCTGATGGAGTGTTTTCCTACGGATGGCTGAAACTCATTTGTTAGTCCATCCTTTTGGCAACAGTTAAAAAGAAATGTTCAATGTTTATATTTATGCTACAGAAAAGATTCTCATTATAGCTGCCTGGTTCAAAACATGACGAAATATAATAAATACAAAATATTAATAACAAGAACACTACTTGTAATAACTATAATACCAATAATAAAAAAATTAATAATAATAATATTAAATTAATATACAGTGAAGTACGTTTAACACGAAAACACTTAACATAAAAAATCAGTTAACATGAAATGAAATAGTGGTCCGGACAGTATACTATGCATTTTAATGCATTTTTTTTCTTTTAACACGAAAGAAAAATCGTTTAACACGAAAAAAATTCGCTTTCGATCTAGTTAGCTTGAGTTGAAATTGTAGAATTTTGTGTTAAAAATACTGAATTTTGGGTGAAAATCAGTGAATTTCGTGTTTATTGTAAAGTAGCTTATGTTTTATGAGCACAATGGTTGAGAAATCGGTGCAAAAACAAACTGCTATTTCGCTTCAAATGAAGATGAAGCTGCTTAATGCAGTTGATGAAAAAAGAAGTATGAAAACAGAAATCTGCAAAGAGTTTGGCATTGCCAAGTCTACTTTATCAACAATAATAAAAAACAGGGATCCCACATCCCATTACGTTAATGTTTGAGCGCAGTATGTTTAAGCCAGAAACGCATGAGAACTGCTAAGCAGGAAGATTTAGAGACAGCTTTGCATCAAACCTCAACGTCGTCAAATTTTATGTCGATTTCCTGTTAAACTACTAGTAAGTTGCATCCATTAGGATAAAAATCAAATTTTAAAAAATGTTTTTTTTTTTTTTTATTTGATTTTTATCCTAATGGATGCAACTTACTAGTAGTTTAACAGGAAATCGACATAAAATTTGACGACGTTGAAAATATTTGTGAGTTTTGTTCTTTTTTTACGATTCTTTTAACACGAAAATTTTTTTTTGGTCCCTTCAGTTTCGTGTTAAACATATTTCACTGTATATGAAAACTATTTACAATGGAAACAAACTAAACCAAAACTGCTATACATACTTTACACACATTTAGTTCAGACTTCAGACAGACAGTATTATTAGTTTGGTGATTGAATCTGCCCTTGTTTTGTGAAATAAGAATAATTTATCTTCAACAAAGGATTTCAGTATTATATTAATCTATCAACAATATTTAACCATTGGCGACATTTACTACTTACATCAGCAATCAAATGATTTAAGTCATTGAAAAGATTGGCAGTGAGAAATTTTTCGCATTAGTCACTAATAATGGTGGCAACGTGAAAGCAGCATAACAGAAAAATACCCAAATGTAACAGCATTCTATTGTTTTGCTCATGACATGAATTTAGTTATGAATGACATTATGAAACTTCAAACCATGGAAAATATTCTTAAGAAGGCAAAAAGAGTTGTGAAACACATTAAAGGAACTCATATATTAACTTCTTCATTTAAAACGAAGCAAAATGAAAATTTAGGTAAAAATAAAGCAACAACTCTCAATCTACCGAGTAAAACAAGATGGAATGGAGAATGGAAAGCAGTCTCTTAAAGAAATTGCTATAATGAAAGACGTAAATATGAATAAAGAAATCCGGCAGTTAATATTAGATGATGATGTGTTCTGGGTACAGTTGCAAAGCTCGTTAAAGATTTTAAAGCCTATAGCTCTAGGTATAACAAAATCAGAGTCAAATGATACTTTGCTGTCTGATGTTCCTCAACTTTGGTCGAGTACAGCAGATGAATAAGTAGTAATTTAAATACCCTTAAATTCTCAGGAAGAAAAAAATATCATGGAAATTTTAAAAAGAAGGAAACTAATTTGCTGCCAAGAAATCCATGCTGCAGCAAATTTATTAGATCCACGTTATAAGGGGCAGTGTCTGTCAGATGATGACATTTGTAATACTTTTGATTACACCACAAAAAAAGCAGATAATCTTGGATTAGATATTGGAAAAGTTATGTCCAACTGGCAGAATACAGTAGTTCGTCTGGTTAAAAGGAGCAGAAAATCAATATGGGAATCAGCCAGACACATTAGCCCTACTACTTGGTGGTCTGGACTTTGCACTGCACAACCATTGAACCCACTTGCTTCCCGGTTACTACAAGTTCCACCAACATCAGCAGCATGTGAAAGGAATTGGTCAGCATTTGGTAACATAACACAAAGTTGAGGAACAGGTTGACTACAGCAAATGTTGAAAAACTTGTAGCTATCCGCTGGAATTTAGACCTATTCAATGAAGAGCCCATTATGCAAACAGAGTGGTCATCTACCAGCAGTGAAGAATTTAATAAACATAACTATACATCTTGTAATAAGTTTGTGAGTTTGGAAACAAAAAAAGTTTGTTTTTTCTCTCTTAATATGAAAGTTATAAAAACAAGTGTTTCTATACTAATAAAACAAATCGCTCTGTGTGTCTGTCTCTGTGTGTATGTGTCTGTGTGCGATGGCTAGCGAAAACTACTGCACACAGTCTGAAAGTTCAGAAATGATTAGTCCAAGACCGGTCCTGATGCACCTGAGTTCAGATTTTTAATTTTTTAAGTGCCGGAGCCCCTGGTCCCCTTTAAGTTTTTATGCACTAAATTGTTAATTAACATGCCTCTTTTCTACCCGATCTTCGTCGTTTCTGGGATGAATTCTCCCTTCAGTTTCTACCCCATTTCAACGTTTCGATTAAGACCCTGGCACCCTTGCAAGGGGCCCGGTACAGGGCCTCTTGAAGTTTTAGTGCACTAAATAGTTAATAACATGCTTCTTTTCTATCCAATCTTCTTCGTTTTTGGAGTGAATTCTGCTTTGAGTTTCTGCCCCATTTTTACATTTCAGTTAAGACCCTAGCACCCTTGTAAGGGCCCCTTGAAGCTTTAGTACACTAAATTGTTAATAACATGCCTCTTTTCTATCCGGTCTTCTTCGTTTTGGGGCTGAATTCTCCTTTCAGTTTCTACACAATTTCAAAATTTCAGTTAAGACCCTGGCACCCTTGCAAGGGGCCGGTACAGGGCCCAATTAAAGTTTTAGTGTACTAAATTGTTAATAACATGCCTCTTTTCTATCAGATCTTCTTCGTTTTTGGGGTGAATTCTCCTTTCAGTTTCTACACCATTTCAGTTATGACCCTGGCACCCTTGCAAGGGGCCGGTACAGGGCCCCATTGAAGTTTTAGTGCACTAAATTGTTAATAACATGCGTCTTTTCTATCCGATCTTCTTCGTTTTTGGGGTGAATTCTCCTTTCAGTTTCTACCCTATTTCTACAGTTCAGTTAAGACCTTGGCACCCTTGCAAGAGGCCCGATACAGGGCCCCTTGAAGTTTTAGTGCATTAAATTGTTAATAAATTGATTCCTTTTTATCCGATCTTTATTTTTGAGATACTTTCTCCGTTTAGTTATTCTCCTGTTTCTACATTCCAGTTTAAGACCATAGACTCATCTAGGGTCCCGTGGGGCCCGGTTCAGGGCCCCTTAAATTTTTTGTGTGCCATGCACACCCTAATTTTCTCACCTTCGCAGTGCATAATTTTAAAGTTGAGTCTTGGACTCTTCTCCCTAGACCAACACCCTCATATTTTTATTGGGGCTCTAGGGCCCATTTTCAAGCATTTACCCCATTTTTGCACATTTCTTTAAAATATTATTCTAATGATTATTTCATACTCTGTGATTAATTTTGACTAATTGAAGATCTAAAACGCTAAGTACTAAAACATTTACACATGCTTTCATGTTAGGGCACCACTCTCAGCTATCATTTGGGCCCGTTTGGGCCCCCTGTTATCTCTCTCTTAAAAATGGTCCGATTCACAAACTTTTTTTTTTCTAACAACTTCTTAGGTTCTCCAGCTACTACATGAACGACAAAAAAAATTATAGACTTCAGCTACCACCCATTTTGAATATTAATCGTCTTCTTAGGGGCCTTTGTTGCAGCTTCTTTAAAAACTATCCTATTCTATTGCAATTTTCTTTAACATAGTTTTAGCGTCTTCCAGCTACTTTAAAACCCATAAAAATTTTTCTTATCTCCAACTACATTTCAGTTAAAACCTTGGCCCCCAGGGCCGATCTTTCTTTATACCTCAGCTACCACCTTCTTCGAACATAATCTCCTTTTTCAGCATCAACTTACATCTGCTCACTACAGCCGTAAATTAAAAATCGCGTTACTTTAAAGGTAACTTTAGATAAGTGATTTCATCCGTTTATTAAATATTGTGTTAATGCTAACAGTAATTTATGAAATTGACAAGGTGAGGGGCATCTTCCAACGCTTGGGAGCGCGTTATTTCCTCACGTTTAAGGGCCGAATTTCAACGGGATTTGCTTCCTTCAACTTAGATTACAATTCAGCTACTTTATGTATTATGAAACTTTATCTGTGACTTTAGTTACCAACATTTTCTAACATTAATGGTACATTCTTTTTTTTTTTTATTCTATGGGCTTGATTCCTACTAGGTTTGGCTCACTCAATTTTGTTTTCAATTGTCTCTGGCATGTGCGGGCGCTTCCGGTAAATGCTGCCATAGGTATTGGAAATCTAGATTACAGGTTCGATTGGAAAGAAGTTTGATGGGAACACACTAGACGCTACGGAAGGCAATGGGGCCTCCGAAATTAGGTTCATTTAAAAGAATTTCCAAAGCTATAAAATCATACAAACTTAAGTTTTGTTTAAGGTGATTATTTACAAACGCCGGGCGGGTCTGCTAGTTTTTTAAAAGATTAAAAATTGCTTTCAAAAAATTTTTTCACTGGAAATTGCTTAACTTTTTTTTTGAAAAGTTTATTTAGTATATATTTATGTAAAAAAAATATGCACAGTTAAATAAGTCTGAAAATCTATATTTAAGGAAAAGAAAGAAAGGAAAAAAAGAATAAGTAATTTCAAATGCATGTTGTTATTAAAAAGATTTTTTTTTTCCAATTAGTTAAATATTTTATTTTACCATCTGATTACATGATTAATAGCAGCTATGACGTTAAAAATAAATTCACGTTTCAGATTTTATGTTAAATTTTCAACTTTACCATTTCCATTAATTGACATATAATTGAAATAATTTTGAACATGAATTTTCATTTTTAACAACAGAAGTTGCATTTAATTATCTTACCAGGAATCTGTTTAGATATATATATATTTTTTTTTTTTCATGCAATCCTGTTTTTGTTAAATTGCGAACTTTTGTATATACCTGCAAAAATGTAATTGAAATTTGGTAAATTAGAAAGTGTGGTTATATTTAGGTTCCTATTTTAGTTAATAAAGTCTTTCATACATATATACAACTAGATAAATTTCATTGGTAATGCAGGCTGTTATATGTTGATTTTTTTTTCCCTTGAATCATTTGTGAAAGGTTCAGTTTGGAGATTGAAAAATTTTCTGAAATGTCTTTTTTTAAGAGAAAACATTTTGTGAAGTGCCTTATGTTTTAAGGTAAAAAGTTCTGAAGATTCCTTTAAAGGACTTGAGTTTTCTTAAACAGATTTTTGCTTAGAGATCAGATCTTCCACATTGATGTTTTCATGTGGGACACTTAACATAAAAATAAATATAATAAAAAGTATCAGAATGTAGCTATTACAAAATTTTGAATATATTATTTTGTAAATGAAATTTCAATTTTTCCAATTTGGAAAAATTGAAAAAAGTCCTTTGGAAAAAAGACGAAAGAAATCAGTTTTTTTCCCAACTTTTCCGGGTTTTTTCCGAGCATTTCCATCTCTATGTATGACACATAAATTTACTGATAATAATAGCATTATTACTGAACTAGAATATATATCATTTTACCAGACCTTTGTAAATAGACTGTTATTTGGAACTTTGAAAAGTCAACTTCTGTTAATGAAGTAAAGCTAGGTAAGTCATAGCTTATTGTCTGTAAATTAGATATTATGTAATTGATTTTGCTGGACGATGAACATTTTGAAATTTAAACTACTTTATGTTTATTTAAAATTTCAAATTTAATCAGTTTGAAGAAATTTTATTAATTGGTCATTATTATTTATGTTGCAATTAGATAATATATTTTATGATACATATTAGTGTAATAATGCATGTATACCCTATTTTGTTATATTGCAATTAATTCGAATCTTAGTTTCATTAAATGTTTCATGAAAAGTTTACTGATGTCAGTTTTTGAAAGTTGGCAAGTATGGCTTCAATGTAATTTTTTTCATAAATTATTAATTATCTATCATCCTCTAGGTTTAAGGATGGGGCTTAATAAATGTGGTCGCCTCTGGCGATCAAGATTTTTAATCTAGCAGTTTTTTGTGGTGTGTAAAAAAATACTTAAGAAATTAACACAAACAGTAATTTTCTCTATGTCACCTTCTCTCGTGTACGACAATCAGTGAACTTCCTCTTCTCCTACTATACCTCCTACTTTAAATGGAACAACCAAGTTTAAAAGGCATTTTCCGTCTCGTACACAGAAAAGGAATTCTTTTCTGCTATATACAGCTAGCATGTTATGTGATTAGAATCTGAGGGGAGGGGGTTCTTACAGGTTGCTTACCAATGTTTTTTTTTTGAGAGGGTTTGGTTTTCAGTCTTTCAGAGAATTTTGGTGGGTGGGATGTGTAAAAGAAAATTTTTAATTATGTGACCACATTATTTACTCAAGAATATTTTATAATTATATGTGTGTAGTGTTTGGATTATCATCTGCCATAAATGGAAACAAAGAACCACTTCAGAACTGTAAATTTTTTTCCCCTCAAACTTTTAGCATAGATTGTTGGATGAAAATAAACCTCCACCACTTATCTCAGTTTCACGTAATACAGTAGACTCTGTCAAATCCGCACAACTTGGGACCAGAGGTTGTGCAGATTTTAGAATTTTGTGAATTTCTAGTCATTGCTATGTTACATTTTTAAACAGTAATTTGAGTGTAATAATGCAATCAAAATTATAATGAATGCTTACAATATAGTAAAATAAAAAAAATAAAAATATTAAGTAAAGTAATAAACTAACATAATAAAAGTTAAGATAATTTTTTAAATTATTAAAAGTAAAGGTCAAATAAATAATTAATGTATAATTAAATATGCATAATAAAGATGAGGTACGTTTATCTTGAATTATTCAATGAAACTTGCCTCAAAAAGGTACCCTACTAATTCACATCAAGAAATCATAAAATAAGGAAATTTTATTTCTGACTAAGCCAGACTTAATAACCAAAAAAGCTTGATAATATATTTGCCTGGTAAATATATTTGGTAAAAAAGATTGTGATTGACGGTGATAATAGCAATATCTTGAATTTTTTCAGAAATCAGCGAATCTTGTCAAAGAATTGCTGAAAAAACACGAATTTTGTCAATCGTTCGCAGAAAAAAAGTCAATTTCGTCAAAGGATCGCAGAAAAACACAAATTTCATCAAAGGATCGCGGAGAAACGCAAATTCATTCAAAGAATTGTGGGGAGAAAAAAACACAAATCTCGTCAAAGGAACGCAGAAAAAAAAATAACTAATCTCGTCAAAGGATAGTGGAAAATATCCAAATTTCGTCAAAGGATTGCAGAAAAAAATGCAAATTTGTCAAAGGATAGCAGAAAAAAAAAATGAAGTTCCCTCAAAGGATCACGAAAAAAAGCCCAAATTTTGTCAAAGATCACAGAAAAAACATGAATTTGGTCAAAGGATTGCAAAAAAAAATATGAATTTCGTCAAAGGATTGCAGTAAAAAGCAAATTTCACCAAAGCATCACAGATGAAACTCGAATTTCGTGAAAGAGCCGCAGAAAAAAAGCATAATTAGCCCTTGAAGAATCTCTCTCTCTCTTCCCCCTCCCCACTGTTGTAAACTTTCAGAAAATTTTCTGTAAATTTCTGAATTTTTTTTTTTTTTTTTTCCTCAGAATCACCCCAGCTCTGAGCTCTCTTCAGGAAACATCACACACAGACAAACATCTATGTTTATTATTATGATACATATAGTTTTTAATCTGAAAGAATATACAGTACTAAGTTTTGAAAAATCAGGTTAACCCAACCTGCAGGAATCTAAACTCGGTTTGAACCGAAAGCAATCAGAGTTAACCTGATTTGCAGCATAAAAAACAGCAACCAACCAACCAACCTCTAGTTTAATTTGAATTTTGGGTGTTACTATTTTTTATTTTCAAAGGGCAGGTCTGAAATAGGCAAAATATTTTTTTGCTGATTCACTATTTCATTGATTTCATCCCCCTCATCAGATGTAGTTTTTGTAGCACTCAGCATTTCCCAAGCATGCTGGTTTAATTCAGTATTTATTTTTCTTTCTTTTCTCCCCCCCCCCCAGAGATAGTTAATGATAATTCTGATTAAGTTTCATTAGAAAACTTAGTTTATATTATCTTTCTAAATTATGCACCGTTCTATACTATGTAACTAATAATTGTAAATAATTCTTGTCATTAATTTTTCTCAATTCATAAAAAACTTGTGCTATTTGGAAATTAATGATGAATCAGAATTTATAAAATTTTTAAAGCCCTTGTTAAAAACATCCTTTTATGTCCTCATATCTAATAAATTTATCAATTATATGTTTCTTTGGGGGAGTTTATAAATACATAATCTTCAAATGTGTTTTCTAATAAGAATTTTTTTCTTCCTTTTATGTTACTTCTTTAATTGCCAAATCTGTATTTTTACTTGCGTTAATTGCTTTATTTTAGGAAGTTAAATCCTCTTTAGAGGAAGTTGGTCAATCAGGAATAGTTTGTGTTCAAGAAAATGTTCAAGAAATGCAGACTATTATTAAAAAAACTGAGGAGGTTGTCAAGCACTCTGAAGCTATGGTTAACTCTACTGCAAATCAGTTAAAAGAGGAAATACTGCATAGGGATATTGAGTTTGAGAAATTTATATCTGAGGACCTTTTAAAAGATATTCCCACAGGTAAGCAACAATTTACTATATTTACTGTGTAATAATGCTAACTGTGTTGTTTTTAATAGGAAAAAAATGAAAAAAAAATTTCTAATGTGGCCTATATTTTAATAATAGAAAGTTTGTAAATTTGAGAAAAAAAAAGAGTGTTTTAAATTTTAAATAAAGAGTGTCTTATTTGAGCCAATACAGATCAAATCAATAATTAATGTTTAAAATTCCCGAAGGAAGAAACAAGATTTTTGGAATACCGATGGTTTTGGTTTGGCTGAATTCTCAGCAGCATTTTCCCAAAAATCATGAAAAAAAAGTGTGTTTTAATTTTAAATAAAGAGTGTCTTATTTGAGCCAATACAGATCAAATCAATAATTAATGTTTAAAATTCCCGAAGGAAGAAACAAGAATTTTGGAATACCGATAGTTTTGGTCTGGCCGAATTCTCAGCAGCATTTTTCCCAAAATTGTGAAAAAAAAGAGTGTTTTAAATTTTAAATAAAGAGTGTCTTATTTGAGCCAATACAGATCAAATCAATAACTAATGTTGAAAATTTCTGAAGTAAGAAACAAGATTTTTGGAATACCGATAGTTTTGGTCCGGCCGAATTCTCAGCAGCATTTTCCCCCAAATCGAACTTTTGGCGAAACTCAGATTTAAGATCGAAAACTAAACTGAATTTTCAGTCTGTCTAATTATAATTATTAGCTAGTAATTATAAAACTGCATTTGTTTTCATTAGTAGTGTACAATAATGCCATATACATTAATATTTTGTAATTATTATCTAAAACTATATTAACTACTACTGATATTTACAGTTATTAAAATCGTTAATTAACTGCATTTAATATTAAATTTTTGGAGCTGGTTTTGAACATGAAAGCATCCTCATAAAAGAAATCTGCAAGCAAAATCAAAAAAGTAAACAGCTGCCTTAATAGCGATCGATCTCAGTTATGTAATGCAAAAAAAAATCCTTTAAAAATATTGAAATGCAAAAGAGATATCTTTAAAAAATTTCTCGCATTGGATTAAAATTAGCAAGCGGGTCTTTTCACATGACTGGAGTAGCCTCGTCAGGTAAGCAATTTGTTTTGTAAAAAGAATAGTAGTAATAATGAACTTTTGGTAATGGGAAATTTGGAAATATACCTTAATAAATTACAGAGAAATATTTTCAAAAATCTCCTTATTTTTTTATATATGTATGTATATTATGCAGCTTCAAAAGCTATAATGTTTTAGCCACCTTTTTTTTTTTTATTCTGATCATATTAATGATTTTAAGAGCCTAATAAGTCTAAGTGTTTATTAATGTTGCTATTCTGTATGCTCTGGCTTGCGAACATACAGTAATCTAAATTCTAAAGTATACTGTTAAAATTTCCATAAATATTTATGCAGTATTCTAGAAAAGAATTTTAATTGTATGTTAAGAAAAATCTGAATATTTGGTGGAAATTGAGTTGGATCTGATTTGTTTTATTTTTGCACGGGTCGGGCCTAAATATCTTTCAGGCTGGACAGGCTTGGAAATCCTGGCCTGTGTAGACCTCTACCTCCTCCTGGTGAAAAAAAAAAAAAAGAATTATGCAAAAAAAAAAAAAAAAGGTGCTTTTGCTATTTTGTTTAAAAGTTGGGAACTCTTATGGGAAGATCCAAGCCCCAGTAATTTGTACCATTTTTAATCTCTGCTTGCCTGAACAACCTCCCCGAAGTTAATTTGTAACTTCCTGAAAAAATTTCAAACTGTACAATGCTTCTTTTTTGTATACCTTCCAAGAGAGGTACATGATTGGAGATTCCCGACCGTGTGATTCAGCTGGAAGGGGATTAACTCCACCTCTACTGACTGATAAAGATTACCAGATGTAGGTGCAAAAGTGCTTTATTTTCGAACTTTTTTTCTTCGTTAAAAATCTCATTTCGCCAAACTTCCGACACCCTGTTGCAATCAGTCATCTATGGGAAAAATTCGATGTGACAAACCCATGCCCCTTGAATAAATTTTCAGAATAAGCTTCTGCTAAGGTGAAATTTATGTTTTGATAAAATTTTCACCGGATAGGGTTTTTAAGTGCTGGGTAGAGCCTCTGGAGGGAGATTGCACAATGCATAGCTAAATCCTTAAACTGGATTTTTTTTTTCTCATATGGGCCATCATAACACCAAATTAAAATTAGTACAGATTCAACATTTTTTGAATTTATGCTGCTCTCTGGCTGGAAATAGGATAACTAAATTTAATTTTTTTTTTTTTTTTCCTTATTAAATGTTCCTAATAAGCTTCCTGTGTCAGTTTTATGATTTGATAAAAAATGTACATGATACATTTTACTGCATTACTAAAAATTGAAATACATTTTTAATGTTTTCTCATGTGAAAATCCAGATTAAAATTAGGTAGGGAAAAACTCAACCGTTGCATGACATATCATAATATATATAACAGCGTGTTCATTTCGCCAAAAACCACTGATAAAGCTTACTGAGTTTAGCCATGTGGTTTAGCACAAACTCTGCCCAAATTATCAAAGGATAAGCTGATTTTAACATTGCCAGAATGGTCAAAGTTTTGGTTCAGGTTTTGCACGATTGGTCAGAATTTCGATTGTAGATTGCAATGCTTTCTGCTGATTAACTTCACATATTATAAGCAAATGAATATGCCATCTTTATATTGCATGCTACGACTCTCTTTAACACCAATAACGACACCTAGTGAGAAATATACTAACCAAACTTACGTTAAAATGTGTTTATTTATGTTTCACTGTATGACGGCCGTACTCAAGATAAAAATGTGTAGTGCTGATTCAATCTAATTTTACTTAGGAAGTAGGGTAACAAAATTTAAGTAAAACTGGTTTTTATGTTTTACTGCATAACAGACTAGCAGCCTTCGTCCGCTATGCTGGTCGGTTTCTCTAAAAGAATCTTGAATTAAATGAAATATATCTAGCAAAGATGAAATTAAAAAAAAAAAAAAAAAAACAATATTTAATCAAATATATATTCATTGTTGTCTTATTCATATAATCTTACATTATCCAATTCAAAGTTGATGCTGGCGGCGTAATAGACAAAATAGCTCTAAAATCACTGAAGTAGTGTATTTAATTATCTTTTTAGTAGGTTTGTTATCTTAAATTTCCCGCTTCTCCTAAAACTGCTGCTGAGATATGGCAAAATGTGCTATAATTTACGACCACCCCTTTAACCTCCTTAGGGTGTGTGTGTGTGGGGGAGGGGGGGGGGATATTCCTAAAACTGCTGTAATATGTGTTTCACTATTTTTTTGTAGATTTATTTTCTTGCATTTCATGCTCTTACCTAAAACAGCTGCTGAAATATGACCAAATGTTATAAAAATTTTTACCCCCTCCCCTTTAACCCCCTAAGGTGGGTTACATCTAAAATTGCTGAGATATGTGTTTATGTTTAGTTATATTTTCAGTAGATTTATTTTCTGGAATTTCATGCTCCTACCTAAAATGGCTGCTGAGATTGCCAAATGTTCAAAATTTTTCAACCCTCCCCTTTAAAGGGGGGGGGGGGAGATTTCTAAAATTGCTGAAATATGTGTTTAATTTTTTTTTTTTGTAGATTTATTTTCTGGAATTTCACGCCCCTACCTAAAACATCTGCTGAGATATGCCAAATGTTCTAAAAAATTTTAACTCCCTTAGGGGGGAATTTCTAAAATCCTTGAAATATGTGTTTAATTATTTTTTTAGTAGATTTGTTTTCTGGAAATTCATGTGCCTACCAAAAATGGCTGCTGAGATATGCCAAATGTTCTAAAAAATTTTAACTCCCTTAGGGGGGAATATCTAAAATCATTGAAATACGTGTTTAATTATTTTTTTAGTAGATTTATTTTCTGGAATTTCACACTTTTACTTAAAACAGCTGCTGAGATAAGGCAGCCGTCTATAATTTTCGACCTCCCGTTTAACACCCTTAGGGAGAGAATTTTCAAAAATCCTCTCTTACTGCACTCTTATGTCATAAGTATTCCCCCCTCCCCCAATTTTCATGCTCCTAGATTCAGTATTTTGGGCTGTGAGTTGATTATGAGTCAGTCAGGGCAAACTCTTTATATGTGGATAAATAGATATACTGTTGTTAAATATTAACAGTAAAGATTCAATATAATTTATTTTTGCATTCATAGCTTTCCTGAATGGGAAATGAAGTAACTAACACTAAGTAAAATTGATTTTTTATGTTTTATTATAGATTTTTTGTGCTGAGATTGGAAGTTTTTGTCCAAACTATGGCAACCTGCATTACTACACTAGTGAAACACTTTGGATAATTTAATTGGTAAATTACATCACAAAATGTGATGCGATACCACATAAATCAAACCCTGATGATAGTACATTCCATTAATTTTGAAATGAGTGTGTCTAAATGAAGTAATTAAAAAAATTGACATATTAACTCTATCTACTGTCGGTACTAAGTACCATTAAAATAACTTATAAAATTCATTTAATACATAGATTAGTTGTAATACAGTTTAGAATGAGTTATAGATACATTACTTTATCTTGTTCGAAAAGCATTATTGGTTACACAAGACAAAAATATTTTTGAAAGGATGATTTTGTTTGCCTTTGCATCTTTTCAGCGTTGGGGGAGGGGGGGAGGGATTTTTTAATTCAGAAATATTTCTATATTGTAAGAGCATTATATTTGTACCTTTCCTAATTCTACAAAATACTAAGATAAATATTTAAAATAAAAGATTTGAGTGGGTTATAAATATTGCACAAAATCCTTATAAATTCAAATTTAATTAATCCTTTTAAATCCTTCAATCCTTCTAAAATTTATTAAATGCTTTAGAAGATAAGATTTTCCTGAATTCATAATTCAGTACATAAAGGTTTAAACAAAAACATAATTTGTTGAACAAATTAAAAAACAATAAATTTATTTCCAACATTGTTCAACCCCGAAAAGGCAAAGGGACAGATATTAAGATATTTCATTTAGTTCTATGTTTAATTTTAAATTTTGTTAACAAATAAGTTAAATCAATGGAACATTAAAAAATAAATAAAATACAAACAATATACTTAAAACACCCTCAAAAACTTAGGTTCCGTTCAAATGAAATCAAAATAAATTTGAGACTTTTTTCATTTTTAAGTTGCAAATATTTGTATTTAAAATTTTGCATTATGTTTATGATGGGTGTATATAATATGATAAGGCACATGTAAAATACTAGCCTTAAATAAGTCTCAGATTTATTTTGATTTCATTTGAATTGAACCTAAGTTTTTACGGTGGTTAAAGTATCATATTGTTTGAATTTTATTGTTATTTTTTAACGTTCAATTGGTTTAACTTATTTGTTACAAAAATTTAACATTAAATGTAGAACTAACTGCATGAAATATCTTAACATCTGTCCCTTCTGGGGCTTAAACAATGTAGGAAATAAATTGTTTTGTTTTTTAATTTGTTCTGCAGCTTTTTTTTATAAACTTATATATCTTCATCAGAAGAATATATAGTTTTTAATTTTTCTGAGCATGCACTTATGGAGACCTTCCTTGTAAGATGTCGAATTTCATAAAGTCTTTTCAGTTATTATTATCAAAACATTTCATTACTTCTTTTTTTTTTTTAAAGTAAGTATGCAACTATTTTGGCTACTTTTTGTATGTTACTGAAACTATTATTTTCAATGTCATTAAGCAGTGGCAGACCTGGGTTGACTTTGAATAGAATTTTGGGGTTTGTGTCATTATATCCAGCCTGTGCAGGGTTGCCACAAAAGTAAGAAATGTTCCTTTGAAATTGGGTCTATTTTTTATTAAAAATACTTTTCCTTTTTCTCCAGGTACAACCCCTCAAAGAAAAACCTATACATATCCAAGATTTCTAGCTGCTACTTCTCCTCATGAAAGAATACTTCAAAGATATCGAACAGAGTTAGCAGCAAATACTTCTGTAGCTCTCAATTTGCCTTTAGACTCAAGTTTTAATGTGAGTACTTTATATTGCATATTATTGTTTTATTTTATACATTCATGCAAAAGTTAATTTTAACAAACTTATTATTGACTTTTCGTGTTTATCAATCCATAAAATTTATTACAATAATAATCTATAAAAAGAGAAAACATTTGGGCTTTTTGTAGCTTATTGCTGAATTTTTGCTAATCAATTTCATATTTGATTCTTAAAAATTATAAACATACTAAATTTTTAAGATTTGCAAACCTATGTTTGATTCTTTCAATTTGTCTCAAAAAAGAAAGAGTAAAATTCATACTCCCCCAATGACACACACAGGCTAAATAGTTGAACACTGCATGTCACAATATACTCAATTATATGCCTGCAAAAGATGGTTAAATTGCTATGCATAGTTCTGAACCTATAAAATTTATGCAACTGAACTATCTTGGCTGATTTCAACACTCAATAGCGCTTAAAATATTTCTTTCATTTAAAAACTGTCTGTATCAGCTTCAGCATGTTTATCATAAATTTTTCTATAAAACTACCAGTTTTCATGTTTTTGTATTATAATAGTTTTTGCATGATAATTCGAGAAAGTGAAAAGGTCATAGTAGGTTCAATTATGGTGGCAGCACTATTAGAAACTTTTTTTTTTTAAGAGTAGGGGGTTAATAAACTAATTGTTAAATAACATTTCTTGTTTAAAATTTCTCATTTCTTTCTTGTTTTATTCTTGGTCTATGTTAGTTAAGGTTCTATTGTACAACAGGGGAAAAATGTTTTAAACAAACATACAAAAAGGTATTTTGTTTATTTTTACTTATTTATTTATTTATTTTTCTAGCCTTGGATCTGAGTTAAGGATGATGAAAAATTAATTTCTCTGTTTCATAATATTAAAAAATTGATTATATATCAAATAATTTACTGTTGCTCATTTTCACTCTTAAAAAAGACAGAGTTCCAGTTATTATTTTATGAATAAATTTGTCCCACTTGAGTGAATTCTGTTTGGAATCCTTCAAAACAATATGTATTTTCATTATTATTATTCGTAATGAGAAGCTGCATTCTTAATATTTTTTTTTTTAAATAGATTAAAATTTCATTTACTACTTAGGAAATAATTTATTGTTATATTTTGTAAGATTATTTTTCATTTCATTTTCATTTCAAGGAACTGGATGAAGTGAAAGACAATCCATCATCTCTTGACAAAAGCACCGATTTTTCAGATGCAAACAATGTATCTTTTTCAAGCAATGAGTCAGCTGATTGTGATACAGATTCTTGTGCATCATCAGTGGTTAGTATTTTTTCTTACCATTTTTTAGAAGTAGATACCATAAATATTTTATAATTAATCCGACATTATCGGAATTTTCCATTTTAAAAAATTGTTCTATGTACTAGTGATGATTGCGATTTGAGATCTTTTAAGAATTGAAATCAACATTTGAATACTTTACACTTGAGTTTTGTAACTCTGAGAACTACTCCAGATTTCACTGAAACTAGGTGAGGAACGACATTTCATTTGTTTAATATATCAAGATATATATCCATTAATATATCACTGAACCTTGTTCAGAACACAGACAAACTAACACAAACTTCTGTCTTTATTATTATAGATTTTTATAAACCACACTAAACGGTGGGCCATAAGCACAAATGTTCCAAAATTTTGCCCCTCACTAGATTTCTTCCTACAGATGCCTCTTAAAGTTATATCTTATTATTTTCCAAAATTTAGAAATGGAGAGCAGATTTAATCCTTGATTTGATCCTTGCAGATTTAAATAATTCTTTAAATGAAACCCAATGTTCTTAGTCACCGTAAAAGTGTGGAAGATCAAATTTAGGTAATTTAACAAGCGAATTTGCTTTGGCTTGAGATTCACATGAATTTCCGGTTGAAAATCAATTTTAGTTTTTTCCTCCAAGTCGACTAAAAATATCACAAGTAATTTCCTAATACTTACCTTATTCTAACATGTATCTAAATTATCATTATTTTACTTTGGGTAAAGTTTATCGAATGCCTGTGGAAGAATATTTTCATAAGGCAATACTTTCATTTTCAAAACTTTATTTTTTGCCCACTCATCTGAATTAGAATCCTGAACTTTATTCTTAAATACATCTATGTATTTCCTTACAAACTCTCTCAAAATAAAGTTGTCATATTTAATATTTACAAATAAACAATATAAAAAATGAATAAAATTATGAAAATTCGTAAATCACACTATTCTTATTAAATGCACCTTATTACATACAATATATAAATAAAACAAACACAAATTGAACCTTTTTACTACATTATATCTAGCACAGATAAATGAACACTGTGATTTAAGAACAGATTCCATTCCTGGCAAGAAACATCACAATTTTTATTTATCACAACATCAGAGTCAGATAATATAGATGAACACGCGAACGCCGTTCGCAGAAAATTTTCAAATTTTGCAGACAGTTTTGATGTTTTTTTTTTTTTTTTTACAAGTTTCTTTATTTGAAAAAAGAAATTAACAAGACCCCAGGCGGAGAATCGGTGTAACGCACGTTGCAGACTATTGACAAGGTCTGTAGACTATTTTTCAACTGGAGAAAAAAAAAAAAAAAAATTTGCTAAAAAGTATTTGCCATGTACAGTATTTTTTGGAAGAAGCGCCACGACTCATAAGAGTTAAAAACTTTAAAATATTGTAAGTGCGGTGCTTATGCCGGAACGGCGCGTACAATTCCTTTTTTTTTTCCCCTCCTGCCAGGGCCGGTAGCAGAAACAGTGCAGCACCGATGCAGGTGCTGCAGTTCATTTTTGCTGTTGGCGGCAATATAGGACTCAGGAGGAGTGCAGTGTTTTTTTTTTTTTTTTTTCAGAAAATTTTAAAGAAATTATTTGAGTTCGCAGACAGTTTCACATTTTATCTAAGTCTGCACAACATAGTACGTATTCAAATTGACAACTAAATTTCTGTGAGGTAATTGAAGTAAAAGTTTTCTTTAATCTCCATAATCAAGAAAAAATATCTGTTTCAAATTGCACAAATATTCCACTATGAATAATTATATTTTGTTATATATATTTTTTTAAATCATAAAACTTGATATTTATTATGCTTAAATACAAATTTACAGAATTTTATGCTTTATAACCATTGGCTGAAATTTAAATTCATATACCGTATTTTCCTGTGTATAATCCACAGCCGCAATTTTTAGCCCTTAAAAGAAAATTTCAGCAGATAATCTGCACCGGCAGTACGAGGATTGCTCGTCGTTTTCAATGTTCCAAAGTACTACTAATAAACCACCTCCCTATTTACTATTTAAATAATTGTAATAAAATAATTGCAAATAAAATAAAAATAATTACAATTTAAAAAATACAAATACTTTTTTTCATTGAATGTATATCTAAAACGTAGAATTTCTTGTGAATACAGATAATTTTATGATAATTTTTTTATGATGAAATTTATGATGATTTTTTAATCATCTTCCGCTTTTTTAATAACGTTCAGTTTAAATTCCACAGTGTTAACTAACATGTTTTCTCTCTTAGACATTATTGTAACTTTCAACATGATTGCGATAACAATACACGAGGTTTCAAAGTTTTTTCTTTCAGCTAAATGATTGAGAATGAGATTGCAATTTTTGAAAGAGATGAGTTGAGAAATGCTTTGTTCTTCATAGAAGCATGTCGCCAAAAGGTTAAAAAATTTAACATAAAAATTAGAAGTCACTAGCATGAATACTTGATTTGTGATCCAATCACGAGCAACTCCATGAACGGTCGATAGCAGACAATCCTAAGTGACAGCTGTTTACATTTTTATTTTATGACTGCGGGTAGAAACTGGATATCTGACATGAACTTCTGCTTAAAAAGAATTTCAGCAGATAATGCACACTTAAAAATTTTGAGGTTTTTTAACAGATAATCCACGGACTATACGTAGGAAAATACAGTACTCTTTAATTTGAAAAAAAAAAAAAAAAAAAAAAAATGTAGTTTAGCTGAACACTCTTGAAAAAATAAAGTTTCAAAGTTATATCATCCTACTAACTGCAAGCTGTTATGGAGAAAAGTGTCTCAAACAGTGCCTAATAGTCATACGGTTTGAATGCTAGCATTCATTTGTTGGCACATCTATACCATAGAAAGCTCCAGATATGAGAACTGAAAACAATCAAAAACTGCTTTTTCTCATCTGATATGAATGCCAAATGGCTTGCATTCAAATACTCTTGTCTGGCATCGAGACCACTTGAGAACTTGGCTGAATCGAGAACTCAGACATTTTAATTGAATGCTCCCATCACTAATATATACAAAATATACTTTGGTTTAATTACAACTTAAGTAATGCAATGGAGCTTACATTTGCAGGCATTCATTTGTTTACATTTCAATTTAACAATATTAAATATATATATATATATATATTTTTTTATAGCACTATAACTACTTTAAATACATTTAAAATTATTTATTTACTATGCTAAAAAGTATTGATATTTTCAAAGTTTTTGCATTTCTGTTAATTTCTTTAATTGAAATCATGTGTTTAAAAAATGGTTAACTGCTTAAAAATCTTAAATTTATTTTAACCTCTTCGGGACGAGCGTCTTTTACAGAGTTTTTATTCTTTTATCACAGGTTTTTCAAAACAGAAATTTTTGAATAATTGAGTCAGGAAAATGCTCGGATTAAATAAAGCAAAATTTGCAATAAAACTTTACTGGTGAGAATAATCAAGGATTCTGAGCACCTTAAGTATACGGGTCACTCGTCCCCAAGGGTAACCCCTTGGAGATGCCAAATAGCTTAATTTTTTTTTTTTTTTTTTTTTTTTTTATTATGTGTAAATCATTTGAAAATAAAGCAGTATAATTTCTGTATATTTTTTGTTCTGTTATAAATTTATCTTTGCACTGTGCTTTCAAAACATTTTTATGTAGCAGTTTTTTTTTTAAAAAATGTTTCAAACACAAAAATGATTTGTTTTGCTTCAAAAAGTTTAATATTATAATAAATTCTGATGAATTACACAGTTTGAATTTGCTTGAACATTTCAAGTTTTTGTTGCACTAAAGATGCTGAATTTCATGCCAAGAAAAATATATTTGCTGAAGCATTACCATTTTGCATTAATTTCAAGTTATCCCTCAGAGTCATTGTTTGCTTGTAAGTGTGCCGTAGATATAAATAATAATATGCCGTAGAAATATTATTGTTGCAGTAAAAATAGATAAGTAAGAATAATTAAATAAACATAAACGATCTTACTTAATGAGAGATATATATCAATCGATATATATCTTGATATATATCATGATATATATCCGATATTTATTTTGAAAATATCAGGATTTTTGATATTTTCGATATTTTCATATTACTTTGATATTTATTTTCAAAATATCAAGATGTGTACTATTTTCAATATTTTTCTATATTTGATATTTATTTTCAAAATATTACTGTGCAAGATATTTTTGATATTTTCAGTCAAAACAAATGCAAATGAAATTTCTAACTGTTGTTGTCTGTGTTGTTCAGTAAATCATGAATTTTTGTCTCTGATAGTGACTTTTTTAGCTAAAGAAGAAAACAAATATCTTTTCCAAGCTTTATGTTTGAATTTTTTTACTTTTAACTGTGTATTATGGGGGACATAATTAAGTCAGAACAGACACTGAATAATAAACTGTCTAATTTAAATACTCAGTTATATATATATACAGCTTCATTAGAAAAGAATATGTTCTGGTATTTAGTTTTGTTTAAACTGTACAGCATGTTAGGGATTAAAAAAATGTTAAAAATTTTCAGTTAAAACAATATTATGTATTTAAAATTTTGTTTTATGAATTTGATTTCTTGATAACTAATACTAAATCCCACAGCTTTTTTTTTTTTTTTTTTTTTTTTTTTTTTTTTTTTTAATGTAAGTGCATAAATCAAATTGTTTCGGTTTTCAAATAGTTGATCTTCAATTTTGTTCTAAATTTCTGATTTCTTGATAGTTGATACTGAATCTATAGCTTTTTTTTTTTTTTTTTTTTTTATGTAAGAGCGTAAGTCAAATTGTTTCAGTTTTCAGTTAGTTCATCTTCAATTTTGTTAAGTAAAAAAAAAAAAGTGTGTTTAGTATATTGTTTTAAGTTTTCATGTTAAGTACAATATGTTTTAGTTTCTAATGTAATATTATGCTTGAAAATATTTATTATCAGCAAAGTTGACTATTTTGAAAATATCGGATATATATCGAAAATATCGGATATATATCGAAAATATCGGATATATATCAAAATATCAGATATTTTTGATATTTTTGAAAATATCATGATATTTACGAACCCTGATACAGAGGCTTGTTCAAAGGAGACAAGTAGTTACGATAAATGCAACTTTATTAATCACATGGAGAGGTGAGAAGGTATAGTAGGGAATTAGTTGGTCACTGTACATCGTAGAAAACATTCCACATAGATTATTAAAACTTTAAAGTAATTCCATGACGTTAATTAATGCTGGTTAAAATTATTCTTTAGAGAATGCCTTGATAATAAAATGTCCAAATAGAAATGCATAAAATAAAATGCCGGTGAACGAAGATAAACTATTATGGATCGTGAATTCGCTGTTGAAGAACATCGTAGTCCTAGAATGGTGATTGCCGCTTCTGAGTCAGGTGCTCGCCTCAAATTCTCAAAAAGACAATTACAGTAAAAAAAATACACTATGAAAGTTTGTTAAAATCTGTTGAAAAACTAGCTGCACATGGTATATATAGCACGCAAACAGGGTTTACAATAGTGCATGCAAAGTAAGTTTAAAACCATTAGTTAAATAAAAATTACGTATTATGAGCAGCGCATATAAAAATGTCAAATACATAACAGAAACTTTCTGAGAAGAGAAAGTACATTTAATTCGCGGAGCGAAGACACACCCTTTTCATTATGCAGCAATACACGTCAGTCTAAAACTAGCTCTTATGACGAAAGCATGAAGGGGAAAGGCTGAAATAAAACTTATCTCTTACCTTTCGGTAAAAAAGGGAAAAAAATAGCGATTTGAACAATGTTGAGCTGAAAAGAAAACATTAAAGGGGCGAAATAAGAATGCTACATTACAATTAAAAGACAAATATGATTACTATATCACAGTAAGGTGGTTTATGGAGAGTATCTCCAGTCAGAAAAAACTTGTAAATATTAGTTACAATGCTTCAAAAGATGAAATTTATAATGTAAAAGATAATGTCTTAGCAAAAAGTTTGAAGAGATTGATTTAAGATATTGTTCAAAGCAGATTCATTTGCATCAGGCACTCATAATATAGCCACTCATCAACAAGCTATCTTTCTTTTACTTCTGAAAATGATGAAATATTAAGCTGATTAGTATTTGTGTATTCAGCTAATATTATGTTAATTTTTAATTTAAAGTTATTATGAATTTTTAACTGTGCAATTATTTTCAGAGCAAAATCAGTGAGTCTGTGCAACAGTCATTGTTTCTGTATAAGGTAATGCATTAGTTATCTTTTGAATCTTATTCTAGAGAATATGTTAAAGATACCATTTTATTAAGAAAAGAAGCTAGTCTGTAATAATATACAGAACTGTGTCTAGCCATGTGTGTAATGCACAAAGCAGTGCTAAGACATTTTGCAAAACCAAGGCCTTTAAATATCACAATTTCAAATATTGCAGAAATTTATAGTTAAGGCTGCTAGTCACTCAACTTCTAAATTCCCCTTGGTAATGCTAAATCTATGGGCTGTGATGCATTCGTATATTTAAAATATCTCCTCAGTAAATCAATATTTTTAACTTTTTGTGTGTGTGTGTGTGTGTGTGTGTGTGTGTGTGTGTGTGTGTGTGTGTACTCTTAGGGTAAATCTTGTAATTGTTTAAAAAATTGAAAAAATTATTTTGACTGACAGATTTACACGTTTCAGACACTGGAGATTCCAAAAAACATATTTTTAGAAAAAAAAAAAAAAAAAATCCATGTGTGTGTGTCTGTAAACGCTCTATTTCTTGAACAAATTGAGATAGAGACTTGAAATTGGGTATGTACTAGTACTTAGTATGTAATAATGAGAAGAAGTCTACTGAATTTCAGTAACCCCGATTATCTGGAACTATTTTTTTCGGACTCTCAAAATATTAGTTCTGATAAAAGGTATATAAAAATTTTCAAAATTGTTTATTTTAAGGTGAATATAAAAGTCAATAAAAAAAACATAAATTTTACATAAAGAATGAGGTTGATCGGATAATTAGTTGCCGAGATATTTGTAATAATATTTTCCACACTCTTCGATTTTTTATGACACTGTATTTCATACAAATTTCAGTTCAAAGATATATTTTAATTAGAAATGAGACACTTAATCCAATGCAGTAAACATGATTATAATTTTTGGAGTTATAAGAATGTTTCTTTTACGCAATTCAGTAATAAAGCATTTAAAGTTTATGATGTCATCAAGCTATGATTTTAAACACTCTATCTACCATACAAATTGAGATTGAGGCTTGAAATTTGCTATGTACTTAGAATGTAATAGTGCGACAAAACATATTAAATTTCAGCAACCTTAGTTATCCGGAACTATTTTTTCGGACTTTCGAAATATTCATTCTGATGACGCGTATAGAAAAATTTTTGCTTTTTTATTTCATTTAAAGAATAAATGTAACATGAATTTTAAATAAAGAATAAAGTCGATCGGACAATCAGTGGCCTTGATATTTGCGATCATAATTTCCCCATTATTTTATATTATGCATATTCATGATGGCTTAGTCATGATGGGGTATTCATGATTAGGTTTTTTAACAGTGGCGCCCAACCACTAGTTTTCCTTAGTTTTCAAAATGTTTCTAAAATATATAATTTTATGTGAAGTGTTAAAATCTTACTTGCAGTTAGCTTTTAACACATATTAGCTTACATTAGCTTTTAACACATAAAATACTAAATTAAACATACATCATTTAAACTTATTCATTTATCATTTTTAAAAAAAAAGGTTATTATATTGTGACAGTTATATTATTCTAGAAAGAAAATTGAAGTTTAAAAAAACTTATGAATGTGAGTACTTTTTTTCTCCTATTTTCATAACAATAAAAAATAATTTTTGCTGAAAGTTTTGCATTATGCTAGAGATATTACATTTTTAGAGCAACAAAGTTTTGAGACTCAGCAGAAACTTATGACTTTTTATAAACTGCAAGATAGAATTCATTAACAAAAACAAATGTCTTAAAACAGTCAATTGATCCAATGTTAAAATTTTTTTAATAATAAGTTATTAATTTTTTAAAAATAATTCTTATCTTATTTATATTTAAGATTTAATTTAAACAAAGATTAAATAGACATGACCTGTAATCCTCATAAGGTCCCGAATTCGCACAATGCTTGGGGCCAAGCTGTGCAAATTACTGGTCTTCTAGTATATTACTATTATTTTTTCTAATTATCTCAATGCTAAAAATTAACTTAATACAGTGATGGAACAGCTGCGCCAAATCGATAATGCTGTGCATTTCTGCCCCAAAACGATAATTTTTCAACAAAATTGCGCCCAACTGCGCCAATTTGATAATAATTCTTGAGCCAAATCGATCATTTTCCACGCGAATTTCGCGAAAAACTTGCGAATTTGGTCAAAAGGTCGCGAAAAACACATGATGTTTGTCAAATGATCACGGAAAAAAACCGTGAAGTTTGTCAAAGGATTGCTAATTTCGTCAAAAGATCGTGAAAAAACGTGATTTCGTTAAAAGATCGCGAATTAAACACAAATTTCGTCGGAAGATCGCGAAAAACACGCCAATTTTGTCGAAAGATCGCGAAAAACACACGAATTTTGTCAAAAGATCACGAAAAACGTGAATTTTGTCAAAGGATCACTAATTTCGTCAAAAAACGAATAAAACACGGTCAAAAGATCTTGGAAAAAATGCTAATTTATTGAAAAGATAGAGAAAAAAATCGCAAATTTCATCAAAAGGTCTCAAATTTCGTCAAAAGATTGCGAAAAACACGCGAAATTTGTCAAAGGATCGCAAAAAAACATGAATTTTGTCAAAGGAGCGCTGGACTTCGTCAAAAACCGAACAAAACGTGGTCAAAAGATCGCGAAAAACACGCGAATTTTGCCAAAGGATTGCGAAAAGAACGCGAATTTCGTCTAAGGATCACGAAAAAAACGTGAATTTTGCCAAAGGATAGCTAACTTCATCAAAAAACGAACAAAGCACGGTCAAAAGATCGTGAAAAAACGCTAATTTCGTTAAAATATCGCGAAAAAAACGCAAAATTCATCAAAGGTCGCAAAAACACATGAATTACGTCAAAAGATCGCGAAAAACACCCGAATTTCGTCTAAATATCGCGAAAAACACGCGAATTTCGTCAAAGAATCGCAGAAAAAAAAAAAAAAACGTGAATTTCGTTAAAGAATTGCAGGAAAAAGCTAATTTCGTCAAAAAATTCCAAAATTAAATTTTGATACTCTAAAATAGTTATTTTCTGCTCCAAAATAGTTATTTTCCGCTACAAAGTGGCTTTTTGCTGCTCCAAAATGAGGTCCATGCTGTTCCATCACTGTTAGTATCATAAAATATTTAGTCATCTTTGTGGGTGTCATTTTCTTTACATGGGTGTTTTCTTTAGGCAAGAACACAGTACTGAGTCAAATCCTCTAAAGAGTTAGTAATTTCAAAGGACTTGAACGATGTGCAGTAATGCAACTTAATCACTTCTCTTTTTTTCAGAGATGCTAACATTGCAATAGTCAATCAAATTTTCGAGCTATTGATTTCAGTAATCCTTTTCACTTTAGTGGTGCAATAAGAGATTTGAAAATGCTAGTTAATAAGTCCTAGAGTCCGGATTTAAATAAAAAACAAATAAACATTTTCTTCTATGCTCCTTCCTTTTCATGTCTCAGTTGTAAATCTTATAAAGGGGGTGTGGTATTTGATACATAATCGTGTCCCCCTTTCTTTCTTTCAAGACCTCAAAACATCACTTTCCACTTTCTTGTGTGGTGGGAGTCTCCTTGAATGTCGCAATTCTTCCTGGTAAACTGATAAATTACTACATTTTGAGAGATAGTTGTAAAGTAGAAGTATTATCGCTAAGAGAGAACAGTGTTCAATAACGAAGGGATTTCTTTACTAATTCCACCATACTTTTCGCCAAAAAATCTCATTGAAATGAACAGATGTTATGCTTGTATTAGCTGTAATCTGCTTCTGTAGCTCATAAAAAAACATCAAAATCTTAATATAGTTTAAGTGATGGAACCATTGTTAATATGCAAATTGCTCACTTGAACTATGTCCTCATTTTAGCCATGCCCATATTAATCGAGTTCAACTGAACTGCAGCATAAATGCTAAAATATTAAAGTAATACTAAAACTAAACTCTGTGGTTGTACAATCCATGAAGGATCTGGATCGACAGTGCCTGTCCCTGTTTTCTTGACTCTGGCCTCTGAGGTGCTATACAGCATATGTCCCGGCCAGGTGGTCAGCCTAACGTGGAACCCTCAGTGTTTAGTTCCCAAGCAAGCTTGGTACTCATTGTATCGACCCAGAAGGGCTGAGTGAACCTTGCCCAGTTGGGAGTCGAGCTCTCAACCTGCAGCATGACAGTCAGATGCTCTGAACACTACGCCACTGGGCTTCCTTAAAAGTACATGAATCATTTTGTTGCTGTTGTTTTTACATGGGAGGGATATTCATGAACATCCATCTCTTTTCTTTTAACTTAGAACTTTAGGGTATGGGGGTGGGGTGGGGTGTAATTATTTTTCTGAGAACATGTTTGTATGCTTAAAAAAAAAAAAAAAAAAAAAAAAACTTTGTCTTAATTATACTTAATGATTTATTTTCAGTCTGATGCAAGTAGTATAGACAGTGAAAGAAATAAAGAAAACAAGAAAAATTCAAAGAAGAAATCTCGTTTACCCAAAAGGCTTCTAAGTAAAGGCTTTCTAAAACCATCACTTCCAGTTACTAGAAAGCCACTGATGTTATCAAATTCTACTGCTGTTTCTGAACTGTCTGACGTTTGAGTAATTTACTGAAACATTCCTTGTATATCCCATTACTTGTACAGTGTGAAAATAAGAACGTGTTTGCATTTTTTTTTTTTTTTTCTTGTGCCTATTCTTTTATATTTAAAAGATACTAAAATAAATACTTTTATTTTTGTCTTTGTATTTTCTTTGTTTGTTTTATGTTATTTAGGCTAAAAAAAAATTTCATACTTTGTATTTCAGGCATTCAGAAATATAAGTGTGCTAGCTTCGTACAGCAGTTCACCATTTTAAAGAATGAAAAAAAAAAATTTTAAGATTCTGTCCTAAAATTATTTTTTTTCCAATTAGAAAAAGTTTGATTAAGAAGTTACAACAGAGTAATTAGAGTTTTCTAGCTATTGTAAGTGCAATAAACTTTGTCCAAGTCGAGCTCAGTATAAGACTGAAATCTTCCTATTGCAGAAAGATTTTGAGTCCCGTTGAAACCATAGAAACGCATAAAATTGTCTAAGATAATATTGCTGTGTACAATGAAAAAATTTCTCAGTTTTGATTGATTCTGCCTTATACAAAGTTTACTGTGATTGATATTAATTAATATGTTTTGAGATTATGCCTTTTTTTTTTTTTTTTTTTTTTTTTTTCTGAATTCTGATACTGTAACAATCCTGGGTTTGTCCAATTACTTAAAGTTACTTATTTTCTCAAACATAATTTTTGTTCCTTATTTGTATCCAAAATCTATCAAAAGTCTTGAGTCGTGTTCTCTTTCCATAAAATCATAAATAATGAAATATAAGTATCACATATTTTATTTATTTTTAAATGTCTTCTCTATGTGATATGTTATGGTCCCGTTATCGGGGTATATGGAGGTATACACCATATATCTTCTTGATTTTTTTAAAAGAAACTCCGTATATCCTTTGTTTCTCAAATAAAGCTACAGCATATACTCTAGACGTGACATTAGCATATACCCTCTGCCTATAGTGTATACCCACTGTTTTTTTTTTGTTTTTTTTTTTTTGTTTTTTTTTTTTAATCTACAACACTGCCCATCATTTAGTTTACTTTTCAAAGCAAATTGAAAAAGCATTTTGGAAGAGCTTTGTTGGCAGAGCAGCTACCTCATTTGTTTTTCACATCAGACTCATGGGATATTTTTAGCCCAATTTTACAATTTATTATAAATTTTGTCCTTTTTTTTTTTAATGTATAAAACTTCCTGTTCATGAAAACAAGACTATACTTATCGTTCTCAGTAGATGGTATAACCAATTCTCCTTTTTCGGTGGGGAAACTGCAGATTTCTCCAGGTCAGACTCCTGCCAATATGCTTTACTGTGTATTTTTTTTTATCTTAATGTTGCTGCGTAATAGTTATTATTTTTTTAGTTATTTTGTTACCGGTGCAGTTGTGTTCTAATTTGTTATTCATCTCATCCTTTAATAAATAAAGTATAAGTTTGATTTTACTGGAGCTGTTTCTGAAAGTCTTCCACTCAACCACTCCTTACTCTGCTCAGTCATAATAAATGGCTGACAGTTAACAAAAATTGATTGCTATTGCAGATGACTCTGGCGATCTACCAGATCCCACCCAATTGGAAGAGCATGGCACGCACACTAGGACATCCACCCATACAACTTGAGTCACATCATCAATTTTTTATTTAAAAAGTTTTGGAATGTTCTTCAAATGATAATAAGTAACATGCAAAAAACCCTGAGCTAAAATATTCATTCCGATACCAGAAAAAATTGCTAAAAAACATCTTTTTTTAGGCCTTGTGCAAGTAAATCTCCCCTTAAATTAAAAATATTAGATCTTCAAAATAATTGATTAAAAGAGTTAAGATGACCTTAATAGATCAAAATATACGAAAAGAAACTCCTACTTGAGAAATAGTGATTGATATATTCTGTAAAGGGAAGATGTATCTGAATTTTACTTCAATACTTAGAAATTCTTTAATCCAGTATTGCTATTCTGTTATACTCGTACATATTTTTTTTTCCTTTTAAGAATGGGTTATGTTAATATTTCCATACACAAGTTACAAATATCTTTTCTTTATTAAATCCATTTTTTCTGATAAAACTATTGCTTATAGATAAAAATCCTGTTTTTATTAATTTATTTTTAACTGCATTAAAGTTTCAATTAATAAATTTCAAAAATGGTTTTGTAATGGTTAAATAATGGCTATAAATGTCCAAAAATCCTTATCTTTTGAAAGGTTGAGAAGGGTGGCCTTTAACTGAACCCTCTGTGTACGATTGTGTCTAATTACATGCTGGATAAATGATTGCGATGATTCTAAGATTTGTTCATTTCAATTCAGAGCATAAAATTGAAAGTATTAGAATATGAGAACTTATTAGCATTACATATAACCTTAGACGCTACAGAGATTAGTATGGCGAAAACAGTCCAATTTACGCATAAATAAGTTAGGAGCTACAATGATGATTATAATATCAACAGAAAATATAGATTTATGGGGAAAAAAAAAAAAAAAAGCTTTAAATTCCTGTGCACTTTATGTCCTATTGACCGACCTGCATGGCATTGCTCGGGCCAATGATGATAAATTTAAATATGCCTAAAATCAAATGTTGAATGATTTCATATTTTTCTAAACAAACCTAGGAATTGGGGGAAGACAATGTCTTCAGCAGAATACACTGGACATGCAATGCACTGTCCGGTTTGTTTTGATTTTATACTTTTAAACTGAAATCTTTCCAAACGAACGTAATATTGTCAACAGCACTGCCTTCTCCAGGGTACAACCTCGAATTTATATGTTTTTTTAATTTTTAAATAAAAATCTATTCAAATTCAAACGAAGCTCGAGTTGAGGGATGCTGTGCACTATTACACCAGGATGCTATCCTATCCAGGCTCCACCCTGATTTTCCAAGCAAACCTCAAATTTGTATTTAATTTTTAACATTTAGCTACTCGTTGAGAAGTAAAAATAAATAGTTCTCGACATTTGCCAACCAGTTTTATAATGTTACCAAGTTATCACAATTACAAAATGTAATATAGTTCTTATTTGTACAAAGCTTAATAATATTCCCAATTATATTTGTAACTTTTGTCAAATCTATCAGAAATAGAAAGTGTTTTATAGTTTTTTATTAAATTTTTAAACGAATTTGCCAAGTGTAACAGCATTCTCAAACGTTTGGAGGGGGGGGGGGGGTATTGTACTTATTGTGCAAATTATTAAAAACATCCAATTAGTCACTGTTTTAAAAGGATATGTGATTGTGTATTATACATGGGATTTTCAGGTATATGTATATATATTTTTTTTAAGATGCAATGAAATGTAAACCTAGTATGTATAGCATTTCACCCACTCTCTCTTCCCCCAAAACAAAAACGCTTTAGTTCTAAACCATCAATACGGTGTTGGCCAATCATTGATATTTGGTCAGTAGCTGTAAGTTGATCGGTAGAAGAAAAAGTTTTCCTAACTGCAAAGCTATATACTATTTTTTATAGTGTCCAGTCACCCACGTAGTTTAATTACAGTGAGTAACATGGTCACACAAAGAATTTCTTTGACCTCTGAACTCGTGTTTCCTTCTTGTGCAAAGTGAGATAGTAGGAGCGTCTCTACCTCACCCCGTCCCCACACACACACACACACTTGGTTTGGTCTAATGCTAATCTAGTCATTTGTGGGAATGTGCTTGTAGTTAAATGTTGTATGTTGTTGTTATTTTTTAAACTGATCAGGAATGAATGACCCACTCAAAAACACGCGTGATAAAAAAAAAAGGAAATTTTTATAGGAAACTCAATAAAAATATATGTCAAAGAGGACGCCATGCTGGTTTTAAATGCCTGCAAGTCTGGCTTCAGAAGGATGAAAATGGAACAGAAGGTAAGAATATACAGAATTGTTTGTTTTAGTAAATTAATACGTTTTCAGAAAAAACAAAAATCCCAACTCAAAAATGTGATTATTTTTGACACATTCATAAACTCATTTCTATTCATATTTGCCTGAAAATTACAGATGTTTAAGTATCAGGTACTTAAGAATAAAGTAGCGTTCTCCCTTTTCCTAAAATTTTTCCTAATTCGAAGCAGCTTGATTTAAAGCGGATTACTAAATGGATCCGTCTTGTAATTGTCAGCCTTCGAATTCGAAAATCAAAAGTCCAACTCTGATGTTATTTTATAAAAAAAAAATCAGAGTTTTTTAGAAAAAAAAAAACTTTATTCTGTTTTATAAAAGCATCTCAATTGCAGGGCTGCCATTGCCGAATGGCACTAAAAATAGTAGCTTTAGTAGCCTCCAACGAAAAAAATAGTGGCATTTGTTCAAAAATAGTAGCCAAAATAGTCGTATACCCACCACTTTAAAAAAGGGGGAGAAAAAATGTATCCATAACAACTGAAGAGACTTTATGAATGTTCACATCTTATTTCACAGTTTGTCAATCAATCACTGAATAAAGAATGGAGTGATTTCTTCAAATGAGAAAGCAAGTTATTCAGAAAATAAGGCCCTAATGTTTCAGTTATGAACAGGGTCGTACTGGCATAACTGAGAGGGCGGTGGCAAAATGGATACAAAGGGCGCCGATTGCCTTACAAAAGGACGCAAATGTTTATATATATATACATACACATACACACGCACATACTATATAAATTATGCATAAAAAATCACTTTAAAAATATATACGAGTATATTGCTATAGCGAAAACTTTATTCCTAAAATAATTATGTCACCCAAATTAGTATTTTACACTACAGAAATGTAATATGCACAAAAATAGTTCCTCGCAAGACATTGCACTTAAAAAAAAATCTGATGTTAGATCAGTGTTGCCAATTTAGAGGTATTTTTTTCCACCACACTTTTCTAAGAAAGCTATCTCTATTTTCGAATTTCGCTCACCATATCTAATGAGTTAATTCAAACTTTACCCCGAATATTTGAATAACAATCTCCATACAATTATCTCCAAATGGAAAATAAAATATTGAAATAAAACAAACAAAAACAATTTCGTTGGGTCAAAACTCAAAAGTGCAAAACATTATTTAATACAATTCAATAATATTTTATATAATACAATCTCTAGAATACAAATACTAATTATGGTGTATAAAATTTCAGGAAAGTTATATTTGTTTAGTTCAAGAGTGACGTCTATTTTACGTGAAATATTTTAAAAATATGTTTTATTTCTTTATTTTTTAAACATTCAAAAGATATCATAGATTTTTTTTTTTTTTTAATTATGGCCATTTTTTTTTCCATTCTGATCAGAAACAAAATTATGGCCATTTTTTTTTCATCCTGACCAGAAAAAATAAAAAAAAATTATGACCATTTTTTTTCCCTTTTCTCACCAGAAAATCAGAGTTCTGACTTTTTACAACAGCTCTTTCATCTTCACCTAACACTTCATTTATAACGGTTGTTTCATAATAATGGATGGCACCAGTCCATCAGAAGAAAATGATCCATTCCAAAGGTATAAGTTCGATTGAAAAAAACTATTTAATACTTTGAGCAGAAAGAAGAGGCTACACCTGCAATTTTTATGACACTAATAGAATCCCATAGCTGCCAATGTGTACGGTTTAGTTACCTCTAAAATTTAACACAAATTTTTGCCATATTTAACCGTTGACAATTGTTAGACTTTCTAAACTGAAATTCCGGAAGTGACAGCCAACTGTTCCCTTGCGACGACATTTCTGTGGCTTCAACTCGTAAAACTTGGCTAAAAGTGCTATCTTTGACAACATTTTCTGAATGAATCTTTGCCTTTATAAGAAAATGGGAAATTCTAATTTCCTGGTATCTGAACAAAATTGGCAAATTTTATATTTTTACGAATATTAATGCAATTTTTTTGTATTTACGAATGAAAATGACTTCGCGAAAGTATCAGAAAAGTAGTTAGTTTGGATTTGGGAATAGCTTTCAATATAAAAAATTCTCATAACGAGGATGTGATCGCCCCCCACCCCAGAAAAGGAAATCCATGACCCCCTCTAAATGATGAGCTGAATCCGTTCTTGGCTTTGTCGAATATTGATTGATTAAAATCTCGGAAACGGAATCGAAAAAAATTCCGCTTTATACAGGATCCTTATGCCATATCATCTTTAGATTCTTCTATGTTTTGTCATACGCCAGACAGAATGATTTTAACAATACCGTGCAAAAGGCAGATGCGAGAAAAATCGACAAACAGAATCTTCATTTGGCGCCCGGGGCACATGCCCCCTCTGCCCCCCTTAATTTCGGCCCTGCTTTCAAATCAGCAAACTTACAAAGGCTGTGCCCAATAATGGAGTTGTTTCTGTTTTTCAAAGATCTTGTTCTTTTTTACCGCGATTCATGTGTGTACGCAGGGTAGGGGGGGGAGGGGGGGGCAGAAAATCTTTGGAAAAGTAATACATTCTTTAAAAGTATTACGTTGAATGTATTATTTTGAAAAGTAGTATTACTTGAATTTTATTGCATGATAGTTTTGTTTTAAAGGTTTTCATTAAATTTCATTATAACTGCTGACTGCTTTACTTGGCTGAAAATACCAATTATTTTTTATTGCTCAGCAGAAACTTTTTAATCAAACTGTCTTTTATATTTTTTGAGAAAAACAAAAGATCTTTCAGAAAATCCTGCCAAATGTGGCGTTTTGAACCGAATTTCCGGACGCGACAGTGGAGGAAGAGAAAGAAAACTGTTGTCATGAGACAACAATCAATTTTAACTCAAGATGTAATTAATTTAAAGAACAGAATCTATTGTATTACAAATCACTTCAATAACCAAGCCTGCAAGTCTCATTCTTTTATGTGGAGTTTGGCCGAATATTCAGTTTCATTTTCGTTTTCAGCCCAAAATCCTAGTTTCGGCGAAAATACTGCCGTATATTCGGTATTACTATAACTGCCCCCCCCCCCCCCTAGCCTCCCCCAAACGGCACTCCTATCCAAAGAGCCGTACATACTATATATTCACATATAAGGAGATAAATCCAGGGGCGCCATTTCAGAATTTTCTTTGGGGGGGGGGGGCAAAGCTGTCTTTGAGGACAGTGGCATAGCCAAGGGTGGGGTGGGGTTCAGCGGCCGGGCGGGGGGGGGAGCCTGTACTCTCTCCCATCAAAACGAAAACCTATTAAAAAATCCGTTTTAAGCAGGTTTTTTTTTATTTTGGCAGGTATAATTTCAAGATAGTGACTAACATTTTTTCCGTTTAAGACAGTATTCTGTTATCGACAGTTTCCCTTTTTACAAGTATTCTTAAAGGCATTTAAAACATCCTTTCTATAGTATACCTCTGAAGAGTATAGGTATATTACATTTATTGTAAAACTTGCGAATATGAAACCTGTCAAAAAAAGAATTGTTTCGCAAACGGAATAAAAAATTAAGTTTCTATGAAGAAAGCACTATATAATTATACTTGCTAAGAAGGGTACCTGTCTAAAACGGAGATTTTTTTTTTCTTTTGACTTTGCAGGCTTTACGGACAGGACAGGGAGCCATTTAATAAGTTTCTTAGAGTGGGGAGAGGAGGCAAGATTTTGTTTGAGGGGAAGGGTTTGAAATAGCATGCCATTCTTAACATTTTCATAAGCATGGGATTCTTCAAGAAATATTTTTAACACTTTCCAACGCAGTTGAAAAGTGAATTGGGTTTGTCTGCCCGTCTGCTCATGCTCTAACTCACGTAAATATACTCGGATTAACGCGTAATTGATATATATTATTAATGTTTACAATGGAATGTTCGGTATTCAAAATGAAGTGTTGTATCATTCATAGTTCATTTGCAGGAGGACTCAAAAGTATTCCGTTAGATTATGGTCTATCGGGTAAAATCATTTGCGGTATATTTTAATATTGTTGTATTACAGTATTTAAACATAATAACATTTATATACATTATTGGGGTGTACTAAAAGATGACTACTACATGTAATGTTATGTTTAGCACTTACAGTTCGCATCCAGGAGAACTCGCAAGTATTCCGTTATATTATAGTCTATGAAGAAAGAATATTTGTGACGTATTTTAATAATGTTACTCCGTTACAAACATAATGAAATTGATAAAAATTTCTGAGATGTGCTAATTAGAGATGAGTTCGGGCTCATTTTTCAGAGCCTGGGGCCAACAATTTTAAATCCGAATCCGAAAAAGTTTGTGCCATCAGAGCCCGATTCCGATACCGAAAGTATGCACGGAAAAAAAAGGTTTAACAAAAATGCATATTTAAAAGCTATTCTAAATGTAATAGATCTCATTTTTTAACAAATGTTAAATCTCTAGCACATAATTAATTTTATGAAATTTACATTAAATCTTATCAAAAGAGACGTTTAGTGTCAAATAGAAATATACTTCCCTAAAAAGATTTTTAAATTTTTCTCCTGCAACAAGTAGGTATCTCTGATAGACACAATAAAGAAGAGCATTTTATTTATAAATTAATGAAATTTGCAGAAATTATGATTTATATGCCGAAGAATCGAACAGCGTTTTCTGTTTCCTATAAAAGGTGTACATCTTTTGCATTTATCATGGCTTTGAAAATCAGTTTAAATTATAAATTAGACACCGTTACCGAAGAGATCCGATGCTTTTATAGAAAAAGAGGAAACGCTGCTTGATTGCTTTCAATCGGGAATAACAACACATGCCAATTTTATCTACTTACGTATGAAAGTGATTTTACGAATATGAAGAACAGAGCCACAGAATGAGCAGATTTCAAGAAGAAGCATGAATAAAATCCCCAACGTTATTTTTATATAAAGAGCGATTACAATCGCAGACAATAGGAGACTAAAAATTTGCAAATCTTAGGCTAATGCTGATTGACTTAAAAGAAAATATTTATTTCGCGTTAGATCTCTGAAAAAGTAATAATAAATAAACATTCCAATTAAACAGTATCCTAATGGCGCCATATACTGATTGCCGCCAACATCAACAGGTCGTTACTCGCGTTAAACTACAGACATAAATCATCAAATATCACAAGTTTTCTTTCAAAATAATGTTCGACAAATACTAAAAAAAAAAAAAAAAAAAAGAAAATCTATTTCTCTTTCCTCCTGATCAAAATAGCATTAAAAAGACTTGCAATGGGATAATTAATTTTTAAGGGGTAAAAAAGTTATTTTTTGTTTCTATACGAGAATAAATAAAATTGAGAAAGAATGGGCACGAGCCCGAAGGCTGGTATAAAAATCAAACCAGTGTCAGGTCCGGGTTGAGTCCGTCTCATCTCTAGTGCTAATACATACTTTCTGTAAAATATGGGGTGCGAAGCATTCATCACTCATTTACAAGGTTATGCACGATTATATGATGGTCTACGGGTAAAAACTGTTCGCAGCGTATTTCAGTTATGTTGCACTATTTCAAAGATGATGAAACTGATTACTGAAGCTAACAACAAAATGCTTGCAGTAAAATAGGATGGGGATTGCATTTATCATTCATTTACAGGGACACATAAAAGATTTCGGGAACAAATCTGTATGCGAAGTTTGGCTATTAGGAATGATTGCTGCACGTCCGTTTTCACTTATGGTATGGTTTTTTAGTTTAACTAAATTTTTGAATACTACATGGTGTGCATAAATTCTATAGAACATATACAGAGCAATTTTTAAATTCGTAAGACACACAGAAAAATTCGTAAGCATTATTGAGAAAGAGCAGGAATTGCTTAAAGATGTTATTTTTAATTTGAGTTATGAAGCTTCAAGTTGTCTTTCAAGCTCAACTACATTTAGTATAATACACTAAGGTAAGTTTGCTGCATATAAATAAAATCATATACAGGACTATGCAAAAAACTGGATATATAATCGCCTATGGATATTAACTCATGGAAGCGTAATTTAAGTAGCTTAAGCATTGCTTGAATTAAATTTCAGCATTAATATGTGTCGTGTATTAAAATCTGTATGTTATATACAGGGCTGTACAAAAGAATTTAAGTGCGTTTCCCCCTATTGGTAATATTTGATGTTCAGGTTCTTAGTGATTGTCTTTTGTTGGTGGTTAGGTGAAACACTGTATTTCGAAGGCATGGGATGGATTAATACTCGGTCGTTTTCGTCAAACAGTCCTT
This sequence comes from Maratus speciosus, assembly GCA_963932465.1. Taxonomy (NCBI): domain Eukaryota; kingdom Metazoa; phylum Arthropoda; class Arachnida; order Araneae; family Salticidae; genus Maratus; species Maratus speciosus. The sequence goes on along the minus strand of OZ010788.1, from coordinate 39,133,678 downwards.
TCAACTGCTCTAACTCTGGCTTGGAGATTTTTTTTTTTTTTTTTTTTGCCTTCCTACCCGATCCCAGTTCTTTTTTGGCCGAGAGTCCCTCCTAGTAATTTTCTAGAACATCGCATGTAGTTCGTTTGGTGATATTTTCGGAAAATAAATAGTTCACGATGGACTTGCTCCTTGATGAATATTGCTTTCATAAAACTTGTACGCAATAATACATAGACACTCCTCTTGTGGCTCTATTGTTTAATGGCCATGTTCTTATATACCATAGCACAACACTTCACGCGCGAATTTCACCTGATTCGGTTTCCTTTGCTATTTTACATAATTGCAAAGTTTGTGCGGATTTCTAGGAAAAAGTCCTTATCTTTTCTAAAATGTTTAATTAGATATATTATTTACCTTATTGAAAGGCTAAGTTTTGCTGAAGCATTCTTGATGTGTTGGAAAGTGTTTCATAATCTATGCTTGACTCATGATTTTTCTCTCTTGTTTAATTTTCAAGGGAAGACCATGCTATTTTATTTATTTATTTGCTTATTTTTTTTTGCAGAGCGACGCAAAATCGATTCGTCAATTGACCGCAGAAAAAAATTGCGGAATTTGCAAATTAGACTTGGAAAAAATAGATAAATTGGCAAATTAGAAATTTTTTTAATAATTATTAGTTTATGTACCTAAAGTGTTTACTTATACATGTTTTTATTGTAATAAAATTTGACAAGCTATTTTAGGTTTTGAGTAATTTTTTAAATTCTTTTGAGTCTGACTTGCGATGACAGATAAATTTTTATAAAATATCAAATTCCTTGGGGGGTGCCATGCCCCCCCCCCAGTCCCTCTCAAATGGCGCCCCTGGTGCGAAGCATTCATCACTCATTTACAAGGTTATGCAAAAGTGTTAGATTATATGATGGTCTACGGGTAAAAACTGCTCGCAGCGTATTTCAATTATGTTGCACTATTTCAAACATGATGAAACTGATATACATTACTGAAGCTAACAACAAAATGCTTACAGTAAAATAGGATGGGGATTGCATTTATCATTCATTTACAGGGACACATAAAAGATTTCGGGAACAAATCTGTATGCGAAGTTTGGCTATTAGGAATGATTGCTGCAAGCCCGTTTTCACTTATGGTATGGTTTTTTAGTTTAACTAAATTTTTGAATACTACATAGTGTGCATAAATTCAATAGAACATATACAGAGCAATTTTTTAATTTGTAAGACACACAGAAAAATTCGTAAGCATTATTGAGAAAGAGCAGGAATTGCTTAAAGATGTTATTTTTAATTGGAGTTATGCAGCTTCAAGTTGTCTTTCAAGCTCAACTATATACTAAGGTAAGTTTGCTGCATATAAATAAAATCATATACAGGACTATGCAAAGAACTGGATATATAATCGCCTATGGATATTAACTCATGGAAGCGTAATTTAAGTAGCTTAAGCATTGCTTGAATTAAATTTCAGCATTAATATGCGGCGTGTATTAAAATCTGTATGTCATATACAGGGCTGTACAAAAGAATTTAAGTATGTTTCCCCCTATCGGTAATATTTGATGTTCAGGTTCTTAGTGATTGTCTTTTGTTGGTGGTTAGGTGAAACACTGTATTTCAAAGGCATGGGATGGATTAATACTCAGTCGTTTTCGTCAAACAGTCCTTTCAACTGCTCTAACTCTGGCTTGGAGATTTTTTTTTTTCTTTTTTTTTTTTTGCCTTCCTACCCGATCCCAGTTCTTTTTTGGCCGAGAGTCTCTCCGAGTCATGGGCGTAAACTGGCGGGGGCAAGGGGGGGCATATGCCCCCCCAGTTTTTTAAGAGCAGGGGCAAGACATGTATTTTGCCCCTCCAGTTTTTTGTCTTGTTTTCAAATTTCTGTATTTCCTTTTTCGCTTTTTTTTACCCCTTTAGTTTAATAATTTATATTACTGTCTTGGGTTTGAACTAGAATTGGATACAGCAAAATCAAAACAGCCAGAATTAATGTTTTCACGTTGACATAAGTAATTTTTCTTATGTCTTGACAAAACCTTCTGCTATAATAACAGTTCAAGAGAATTTTTTTCTGTCTCCCTTTTTTTCCTTTTTGTACATAGTACAAAACTTATTTTCCTCTTCATTTCCAGGGGTGTTTTTTTTTTTTTGGGGGGGGGGGGGGGTGCACGTGTGGGAAGAGGTGGGAATAGATATCACGATTACTGTGTCTTGACTCTGACCATTGTCCTTTTTCGTAAGATAATATAAGCACAAAACAAGAACTTTCTAGCCCTCAGGGCTCTCGACTATAGTGACGCTCCTTGAATATACTCGTAGCGTCAGTCCAGTACTGGTGAGCTGAGGAAATTCTCATGGCGTCTGGATATACAGATGCACACACATTCCGTTCTCTCGCGTACATCAGGGACTAGAGTCTTGCACATGTCGCGTTGTACCCGGTTGTACCGTTGGGCGTAATCTGGTGAGGGCAAGTGGGGATCACATACCCCCTAGTTTTTCAGGAACAGGGCAAATACCTTTTGCCCCTACAGTTTTCGTATCGCTTTGTAGTTAAAGCCCAGATTTGTATTTCAATTTTTTTTTAATTTAACCATTTATATGCTATTTTGCGCACGAACTGGCATAAGCATTGGATAATTCAAAATAACCAGAATTAACGTCTTCACGTTCATAGAAGTAATTTCTGATGAAGTAGTCAAAGCTCAAGTAAGAATATTTCCTCTGCTCTATTTTTCAGAAAAGCGGAACCATTTTTCCTTTTTTATTTTCATAGAACTATTTAAATGTACATGTGGGACAGATTTCTTGATTACTATCTTTTGATTCTGACTATTGTCATTAGAGTTTCCTTCATCTGACAAAACCCTATTCGTCTCACTCGTCTGTCTGTCCGTCTGTCACAGTGCTCGTAACTATATATGTTGGAGACTTGAAATTTTGCATACTTATAGCTGAAGACCTCACATCAAACGACAAATCGTAAAAATTTGAAAAACTAGTAATTAATGGACGTTGTTAATTAAAATAAAAACCCCAATTACAAGATCTGAAAGGCATTCATGATTCAACAAAAGCATAGATTTTTTTATCAAATTATAAAAACTATCTCTTCCATCGATTAAAACCAGGTGTCATTTTAACGGCAGATAAGGACTACACTGTAAAAAAAAAAATACTGCCAGTTTTCCGGTAGGAATCGGAAAAATAATTGCCCTTATCGTACCGGAATAATTTCCAGCCAAGCTCGGAATAAAATCCGTAAAATCGGAATAAAATCCCTAAAATACCGTTTTACTGACTATTTCCTTATTTTTACGGATTTTATTCCGAGCTGGGTCGGAAATTATTCCGGTACGATAAGGGCAGCTATTTTTCCGATTCCTACCGTAAAACTGGCAGTACTTTTTTTACAGTGTAGCGATTGCTTTAACCCTCCGTCTACCAGACGGGTCCAATGGACCCGATGGGTACATTCGAAATATTTATTCTAACCAGAAATTTCTTTAAAATAAACTAAATATGTAAACCAGACAATAATGAGTTAAGTAAATAAGTTCAATAGTTTTAAATAAGAATTCTGATGTGTAATATTTTTATAAAACTTGAGTAAAATTTTCGGTAGTTCTAGGGTTAAGGTGCTTTTATTTCTTTTCTACTCATCCCAGAAATTCGAAATTAGTACCACAAGACGGGGAAAAAAAACAGTTTTCAGAAATTCTAAAAATTATCTTGTTCGTACCATAAAAACTTTGAAATTCTTGCGGTCAGAAACAGACTCAGAATTCAGAATTTTTATATAAGACCAAATTTAAATATCGATTTTCGAGCTATGATTTTTATGCCATCCGACGTAAAATTTCATTCTCTTTCAGAATATGTCTTTATATTTTTAATTTCGACAATCAGAAGCGAAGATAATTAATTTTTTGGTAATTAAAACCAGAATTGAATTTTTTGCACGGCAGGCCAAGTGACACGGAAAAAAAAAGAGTTACATTTTTACCCGGTAGCAGAAAGTGCGTGACGTGCGTCGCAGATTTATTTTGGACCTTGCAGATAAATTTGCCAACTTGAAAAAAAAAAAGATTTCCTTAAAGAGAAAAAAAAAATAAGTACGAAAATTCTGATAAAAAATATCGAGAATTCGACAAATGGTCGCATAAAAATCGGTAATTTATAGCCAAAGGGTCGATGCAAAAACGCAGATTTCACCAAAAGATCCTGGACATAAACATGAATTCCGTCCTAGGGTTGTGGAAAAAATACAAATTTCTGTTACAGGATCGCGGAAAAACGCGAATTTAGTCAAAGGATCGCGGAAAGAACATGAATTTAGTCAAACGATTTTGGGGAAAATGCACATTTAGTCAAACGATCGCAAAAATAATGCAAATTTATGTCAAATGATCGTGAAAAAACGCAAATTTATATCAAAGGATTGCGGGGGAAAAAAAAAACGCGGAATTTCGTTAAAAGATCCCAAAAACCGAAAATTTCTGCCAAAAAATCGCTGTTTAAACTTGAATTTTATCTAAAAATTCCAGAAAAAAACATGAATTTCGTTCCTTGGGCGCGGGGGAAAAAGCAAATTTCTGTCACAAAGTCGCAGAAAAGGCTTGAATTTCGTCAAAGGACCGAGGAAAAAACACGAATTTAGTCAAACGATCGCGAAAAAGAAAAGCAAATTTAGTCAAACAATCGCGAAAAAACGCAAATTTCTCAAAAAGGATTGCGGAAAAAAGCGGAATTTCGTCATACGATCGCGAAAAACGCAAATTTCTGCCAAAGGATCGCTGTAAAAGCGCGAATTTCGTCAAAAGATCTCGGGAAAAACGTGAATTTCGCCCCAGGAGTGCGCAAAAAACGCAAATTTCTGTCACAGGATCGCGGAAAAAACACGAATTTCGTCAAAAGATCGAGGAAAGGACACAAATTTAGTCAAACGATCGCGAAAAAACGCAAATTTCTGTCAAAAGATGGCGGAAAACGCGAAATTTCATCATAAGATCGCGAAAAATGCAATTTTTTGCCAAAGGATCGCGGTAAAAACTCAAATTTCGTCAAAAGGACGCCTGATGGATGTACAGAATTCCTAAATTTTAACTTAGTTTATTCCTGACTTGCAGGGGTGCGCAAAAAACGCAAATTTCTGTCATAGGAACGCGGAAAAAACACGAATTCCGTCAAAAGATCGAGGAAAGGACACAAATTTAGTCAAACGATCGCGAAAAAACGCAATTTTCTCTAAAAGGATTGCGGAAAAAAAGCGGAATTTTGTCATACAATCGCGAAAAACGCAAATTTCTGCCAAAGGATCGCTGAAAAAGCGCGAATTTCGTCAAAAGATCTCGGGATAAACGTGAATTTCGTCCAGGGGTGCTGCAAAAAACGCAAATTTCTGTCACAGGTTCGCGGAAAAAACACGAATTCCGTCAAAGGATCGTGGAAAACGCGAAATTTCATCATAAGATCTCGAAAAATGCAATTTTCTGCCAAAGGACCGCGGTAAAAACTCAAATTTCGTCAAAAAGACGCCTGATGGATGTACAGAATTCCTAAATTTTAACTTAGTTTATTCCTGACTCCTGCTCTTGTAATGATAAATTCTTATCATTAAATTAAATATCTTTTTTTTTTTCCTTTCAGTTAAAGAAAAAAATAAAGCTCTGTTCTCTTAATATATCTCTTATTATATATGAAAGATCTGATAAGATTTCTGTGAAATAGATAATCAATGTGGTCACTATTTTCCTTATGTGTTTATTCTATGCTATTTTTATGCACGTATCTAAAAGTGTGCTGGAATAGTATTTGTTCTCGAGTATATGAACTATGTTACATATTCATTATTATTTAATTCTTCATAAAATATTAATTTTTGCTATTTACTTATTTAGGTTAATATTATAGTTGGAATATAGTTCTATTTATTTTTTAGCATTAATCAGTAAGAACCCTATTTATTTTAACATAATGTTTGTACATAATCGCAGTACAGATTTTTTTAACTATTGATTTTACAAATTTGGTTCTTTCGCATCCGGATGTTATTTCGTACGCTGATTCGCAAAATCTAAATTTAAAAAAAAAATCGGACCACAACTTTCCGGTTTATGAAAAAATCGATTTTTAAACATAAAAGGGATGCTTTTTCGTACAGACAATTGACGGGAATTTGTTAAAATTAGGAAAACTAAAGAACCGATCGATTTTAAACTTTGACATAGTTCATAACACATAATAAGAATTTTATGAATTTAAGGTGAGCTGAATTTGTGTGTGTGTGGGGGGGGGGGGGGGGGGAAACAAGGGCTCCGTGAAAAAAATGGCTAATCTGATTTTTAAAAAAACTTTTCGCATTTGGTTACGTCTATTTATTAATTACATGCATTATCATTTAGCTTTTATTACCGTTTATTTGTTAGCTCCCAGACTATCAAAGCTTGATAGCTAATGTGCCCGCATGTTCTGTATATACGTAACGCGATAATTTTTGATAGAAATATCCGTTTTGTTTTAAACTTTGTATAATATATAAAAAACTGAAATATGGGAGTGGATAATTTTCAGGGGGACGCGTTCCTAAATATAATAGTGCTGCCATTTATGCAAGGAATTATTAATTTTCTATTAACAATTTTGGTTTGTTAATTTAAGGATAAAGTGTTTTGAAAGAGATATTAAACGAAATCCTCTGCATATCACACTTGCCCACTTGTTTTCTTTAGGATAAAATAATACATAATTGATGATTTTTTTTATGGTTTTCTCCTTACGTCCGGAAATTCGGTTCAAAATTCCAATTGATGTATTCTCTGAAAGATCATTTACGTTTACCAAAGAATGGAAAACGTATTTCGATTACATAGTTTCTGAATAACAACACCTGCCTATTCCATGCTTTTCCGAACAAAATTAAATGAAAACTTGTGTCATAAAGTTGACCCTTTGGATTTGAGATCAGCCTTAAGTACAATTGGAGAATATGGTAAAAAAGGAAATATACTTTAGATAAATCGAAGCAGAAAACTTGACATTTTTTTCTTCATTCTTCCATCATAATACTAAAAATTACATAAAATTTTGTATTTAATATTTTGAAAGTAAAAACATTATATAAAAATACTGAATATTTTTATTTCTGTCTTTAAGACCCTCTTTACGGCCCACTTAGAAAATGTGAAAAATTGAAAACATTAAAATCAGTGTTTAATTTAAATTTTTGTATTGCTAAATTATCTGGATTCATCTTAAACAAGAATGAATGGGATCGTATCAAAAGTTTTTTTCGCTAAGAATGGCGGTTGACTTTCAGAATGTTTCTCTGATAACGGGTTCTGAACTCCCCAATTAATTACTTTTTTCACACTACATTTGAGGTTGTTTCAGAGCTTTGATAGTCAAGAACGAAAAGAGTGGGAAAAACGAGTTATCTGGAATTTCCCTGGAAATTAGTGGACTATAACAGTTTACCGCCAGTTGAAAAAAAATGAACTATTAATGTTACTAGATTTAAATAGCGCTAAAATCTAACCGATGATTAAGATGTCGCATACGAATTATTTTTTCAATCAATCCCTTTCAAATTTCTCCTGTATGCTAATTTTGTTTTTTCCCCCTTAATAAATGTGTATCAGTATGAAAAAGAAGAAATAATTATCAAATGAATTATTAAGGGGAAATGTCAAAAAAGCTCGCCCAATTTGAGGACAATCTATACTAATAAAAAAAAGTTTCGCTTTGTGTGTGTGTGTGTCTGTGTATGCGATGGCTATCAAAATCTAACGTAAGTACGAAGCTGACAATTTTTATGAAAGTAGCCCAAAGTCTCTTCTGAGACTTCAGAATTTTAAAATTCTAATAATTAGTTGAGTTATTAATTAAAATTCACAAATCACTCTCATTAATAACTCATCTCGGACTTGCGAAAGGGAAAAAGTGGTGGCGCAAGCGCAGAAGCCTTATTTATGCATCGGGAGAAAATGAAGTTCGAAAAGAAGGAATTTCGAGAGTATTTTGTCATTATTTATTAACTTACATCAGTCAAACTGCTTAGTTAAGTTAAAAACGGATGGCATGTTCTATAAGATCGTACTCTTATGTCTCAAATGCCGCAATCAATTGAAAAAAATATCACAGTTAATCCTTCGAATTTTTTTTTTCCAAAAAGGCTCGTTTTTTCCGTGAAGCGTTTTTCTGTCCTCTTGCAGCGCCCCTCAAGGACGCAATTTTAGAGGTACCGACAAATTAAAAATGTGCTCTCAAAGCTAAAACCTTCTAATCGATGGTTTTAAAAAATATGAATTTTAACCTTTTCAAATACACTGGCGAACTCAGGTCACTTCGCGTTTTATGGAGACGATATTTTTTTAACCCTAAAAGTAAAAAAACGTCCATACTTTAACACACTTTACTTTTTACTTTACACACCATACTTTTTTTTCTTCTGTTTAGAGCATCTCTATAGGCCAGATTTACATAACCTACAAAATTTTTGAAACGTTCGGACGGGTATAAAATATTTTTTACAAGATAAAATATGTGAAAAATTCGATGGAAATAAAAAATCTGAGTGTTTCGTCGTGGTTTCGCCCCTTCAGGGCACAATTTTAGAGGTACCGACAAAACCAAAAATATGTTCTTAAAGGTGAAACATTCTTCTAATCGATGTTATAATCGGCTTTTAAAAATAAGGATTTTAACCCTTTCAAATATACCGGCACGGAGGTTACTTCGCGCCTCACGGTGACGATATTTTTTCTATGCTAAAAGTTACTATAAGTGCGTATTTTAACAGAAACTTTTTAGAGCATTTCGATAGACCAGATTTACGTCACCTGCAAAAATTTCGAAATGTTCAGACGAGTATAAATATTTTTATAAACTAAAATATATGAAAATATCTACGAAATCAGTAAAAACCTGGGTGTTTTTGCGCGGTAAAAAAAGACGTCTTAATTTAAGTATATGTGTGTGGTGATAGGGAGGGAGGGTATAAATATTTTTTAAAAAATGGCCTTAAAATTATTGCCCCCCCCCCCCCCCCCCCAGTCTTATAGCCCAAGTTACGCCTATGCTCCGAGTAACATTCTAGAACATCGTATGTAGTTCGTTTGGTGATATTTTCGGAAAATAAATAGTTCACGATGGACTTGCTCCTTGATGAATATTGCTTTCGTAAAACTTGTACACAATAATACATAGACACTCCTCTTGTGGCTCTATTCTTGGAAAACACAGAATACTTAATGATCTCTTGGCTAATGGCCATGCTCTTATATACCATAGCACAACACTTCACGCGCAAGTTTCACCTGATTCGATTTCCTTTGCTATTTTACATAATTGCAAAGTTTGTGCAGATTTCTAGGAAAAAGTCCTTATGTTTTCTAAAATGTTTAATTAGATACATTATTTACCTTATTGAAAGGCTAAGTTTTGCTAAAGCATTCTTGATGTGTTGGAAAGTGTTTCATAATCTATGCTTGACGCATGATTTTTCTCTCTCGTTTAATTTTCAAGGAAAGACCATGCTATTTTATTTACTTATTTACTTATTTTTTTTTTTTTTTTTTTTTGCAGAGAGATGCAAAATCAATTCGTCAATTGACCGCAGAAAAAAAGTGAGAAATTTGCAAATTAGACTTGGAAAAAATAGATAAATTGGCAAATTAGAAATTTTTTTTACAATTTTCTAGTTTATGTACCTAAAGTGTTTACTTATACGTGTTTTTATTGTAATAAAATTTGACAAGCTATTTTAGGTTTTGAGTAATTTTTTTAAATTCTTTTGAGTCTGACCTGCGATGACAGATAAATTTTCTAAAATATCAAATTCCTTGGGGGGGTCATGCCCCCCCCCAGCCCCCCTCAAATGGCGCCCCTGGATAAATCTAGAAGGTATTACTAATATTGATTAAATTCGTTATTTTTAAATTAAATTATTTTTTAATATATTTTTTATGTTTATAACACCTTATATTTAATTAATTTTATTTCAATCAAATTATTTTGTTAATTATGTACTGCCGTTTCTACGCATAACATTATTCAGATAACATGCGTATATGTATGTTTATGTTACTTACTTGGAATTTATTTTTAAAACAATTTCGCTTTCGTTTTCAGTCGATACTAGGTAGATAACCGAAATTCAGTTTCTTTCGAACACTATTTTTATGTTTGTAAATGAGCAGAAATTTTCGAATTATTGAACGTTAATATTTTTTTTGTTTTTGTTTTTTGAGAACCGCTTTATGGATTTACACGTAATCATAACTTATAAATTTCGGGAAATCGAGTTTTTATTTTAGCGGCTTTATCAACGGAATTGAGACTTCTTTATGTGGCCAGAATATGGAATAGACAATTCTATGTAAGTATGAAGTAAGTAAGTTTGGTTCTTCAACAAAATTATGTACAGCACCAGGAAACATAGCAGTAAAAACTTCTTGCAGATTATCCCCGATACTGTTTTCCATCAAGCCTTTCCTTTCAAGAGTTTCTTGCGGAGAAGGAAGAAAAGTTTTATTTGAGGGGCAGGGCTAAAAATAACGTGTGGGATATCGCAAATACCACACAAAAAAGGAAAATCTCGCATAATAAAAAAAATTCGTTTGAATGGAATCTTCCAAATTTACTTCTTGCATAGGCATATGCTTCGTAGGCGATTTGTTTTTTAACCATTTGGAAAAATGGTTATTGTTCTCGTCAGGATGGGAAATCAAAAGCATATCTGAAGGTTTTTATTGGTTTAATCTGCATTTTATTCGTCTTCTGATTGGTCTATACAGTAATATGTATTTCTCTTTACTTTCAACAGAGATCTGTTGCCACTATGACAAAAAAGTAATAAAACTACAAAAAAAATTAATAATTCAGAAACAAATTGAGATACAGCTTTCATACAAATTGCATTTAAAAGTACATTTTTTTCTATATACGATGGTGTAAAAAGTAATATTGTGGGATGTTTAGAAGTTTAAGAATGAAATTTCATTTAAAATGGGTTGTCAGATTTCTTGGAAATCTGACGATGGAAAAGCCTTTTCCCCAACAGCCAATGAAATGCTTGGATAATACATAAGTCTCAGGTGGATAATACGTACGAGTCGCAGGCGATTTCCGTCGCTTGCAATTTTTACGTGTAATAACACTATTAATGTTTAATTCATGGCGTACGTAATGTATGATTAACCCCTTGCTATTTTTTATGTCTTAAATTTTAGTCTTTGAAAAAATCATTTTCCAAATGGTCGTTGTAATTTGTTAAATTGCATTTTTTTTTTTTTTTTTTTTTTTTTTTTTATTTATTTATTTATTTATTTTTTTTTTCGTGAAAGCCACGATTTTTTTTCTTCGGGAATTCCGCAAAATCTATTCATCAAACAGTCGAGAATTTTGCCAATTGGTAGCGCAAAACATCGTAGATATCAACAGTTGGTCGTAGAAAAAAAAAAGTTCTCCATCTGTCGCAAAAAAAAAACTTGTAAATTTCGCCTAAGGATTATGGAAGAAAATCGAAAGTTTTGTCAAACTGTCGTGGACAGAAAAAAAAATACCCGCGAATTTAATCAATAATTGAGCAAAAAATCAAGAACTTCCTCAATCGATCGACAAAAGAAAAGACTAATTTCGACAAAAGATCGTGGAAAAGAATCTCGAATTTCGTCAAAAAATCTGTGAAACAAGTACCGAATATCAATTTCGTCAATCGGTCGTAGAAAATGCCACGAAATTTGGCAAAGGATTAGTGTGCAAAGAAAATCGTGAATTCTATGAAACGATAGGCGGAAAAAAATACGAATTTTGGTAATTCATCGGGGAAAGAATCGCAAATCTCCTCAAAGGACCATGGAAAGATATCTTGAATTTTATCAAAGGTTGCGGAAACAAATGTCGATTTTCGTCATTCGGTCACGGAAAAATCATCGCAAATTTCGTCAAATCGTCGCGGACAAAAAGAAGGCAAGGGTGATTCTGAGGAAAAACAAATTCTGAAATTCACAGCAAATTTTCTGAAAGGTTACAGCAGAAAAGGGAAAATCTCCTTTCGGCGCCAATTATGCGTTCTTTCCGCGAGGTCCTTTGGTGAAATTCGCATTTTCACGAGATTCTTTAACAAAATTCGCGTTTTCCTCGATCCTTTGATGAAATTTGCGATCCCTAGGTGAAATTTGTGTTTTTTTCGCGATCCGTAGACGAAGTTTGCGTTTTTTCGCGATTCCTTGAAGAATTTCGCGTTTTTTCCCGATTCTTTGGCGAAATTCGTTTTTTCTGCGATCCTTTGAAGAAATTGGCGATTTTTTTTCTGTGAATGATTGTCGAAATTCATGTTTTCAGCGACCATTCGCCGAAATTCGCGATATTTTTTATGCCCGAATTTTCGGACAGATGGCCGATTTTTTAAAATTTTTCGAACCGAATGCCTTAAGCTTTCGGAAAATTCAGAACAGAATCACCCCTGAAAAGGCGCGAATTTGGTCAAATAAACGCGTAAAAAATCGAGAATTTTAATAAATGATTGCGCGAAAAATCAAGAATTTCGTAAGTCGGTTTTGAAAAAAAAAAATCGCGAATTTTGACAAACTATCGTGAAAAAGAATCGCGAATTTCATCAATGATATCTGAAATAAACAGCGAATACCATCAATCTATCGCGGAAAAAATATATATCGCGAATTTCGACAAATGGTGGCGGAAAAAAAATTTCGCCAATCTGTCGCAGAAAAATTCGAGATTTTTGCCAAAGGATCGCGGAAAAAAAATCGTGAGTTCCGTGAAACGATCGCCGGAAACAAAAACGCGAAATTTGGCAAAGGATCACGGGAAAAAAATAGGGAATTTTGCAATAGATCACAAGAAAAATTGCAAAATCTCCTTCACCGATCATAGCAAAAGAGGGCGAAAAGGAATAACTGTTTTCGTCAATCGCGGGGAAAATCGCCCCCTAACTGGGGAAAAAATCGCGAATTTTGCAATTCGTCGCGGAAAAAGTTGCAAATCTCCTCAAACAACCGTAAAAAATATCTTGAAATTTACCAAAGGTCGCGAAAAAGTCATCGCAAATTTCGTCAAAAGAACGGACAAAAAGTTGCGAATTTCGTCTAACGATCACAAGAAAAAAAAATCGCAAATTTTGTCAAATAATCGCGCGAAAAATCATGAATTTTGTAAGTAGGTCGTGAAAAGAAAATCACGAATTTTAACAAACGATATAGAAAAGAATCGGGAATTTCGTCGAAAGATCTCTGAAACAAATAGTAACTACCATCAATCGGTCGCGGAAAATATATATCGCAAATTTGGACATGTGGTGGCGAAAAAAAAATAAATTTCGTCAATCTGTCGTAGAAAAATTTGCGAAATTTGGCAAAAAATCGCAAAATCTCCTTCAACGATAGTATAAAAAGATCTGAGAAAGAAACAGGTATTTTCGTCAATCGATTGGGGAGGAAATCGTGAATTTTGGAATTCGTCGCGGAAAAAATCGCGAATCTCCTCAAGCAACCGTTGAAAAAGTGCGTTTGGGAAGATGACTTTACAAGCGCTTTGAAGAAAAAGATCGAATATTTTCAGTAAAAATAGTTGCTTAAATCTGGAAAAAAGTCGCTTGTTTTCTTGAAATAGTCGCTTTTCAATGGTTTTCGGCGTAAAATAGTCGGCATAGCCGCCGGATGCTTAAAATAGTCGCTTTCAGTAGCATTTTAATAGCAAGTGCAGCCCTGCAATTGTATGTTAAGAAAAATCGGAATTTTATGAGAAATTGAGTCGGGCCGGACCGGGCCTGATTCAATTGATTTTTCCACGGGCCGGGCTTATTTTTACTGATTTTTGTACGAGCCGGGCCTGGCCATAAACTGTGAAAATATAAACGGGCCGGGCTCGGGTGAAAGTTTTAATTTTTACGCCGAGCCTTAGAATTGCGGTCCGTGCAGACCTCTAGTGTAGTGATGGGCGATTCTCGAGAATTCGACAATCGAGAAAAATCGTCATCGTAAAAAATCACAATCGATACAGCCATCGATTAATTCCTAGAATCTGCAATCGAGATGTTTTACAGTCGATTATAACGAGAAAAGCTAAAAACAGTTTTTGGAAAACTTAGCTATTATTCTGATCGACAATTTCATAGTAGTAATAGGGCTTAGTGATGGGCGATTCTCGAAAATTTACCAATCGAAAAAAAATCGTTATCGTAAAATACACAATCGATACAGTCATCGATTACTTTCGAGAATCTACAAAGGAGATGTTCTGGAATCGATTGTTGAAATCATTGTTTTTACATATATATAAGGCAGATTTTATTAAATATAGGGTAACTGAAAACAGATGGAATAAAAAACAACAAACCAAAGGGAGGCTATAAAGGAGCCATAAGACTAGAAAAGTCTTGTAAGGGTGCCCCCTGGTTGAAAAAAGCTGAAAAAACGCGAGTAGCTATGAAGCGGTAAGGGGAGTTTAAGTATCAAAAATTAGAATTTTTCGGCACTTAGCACCAAAATGGCCAAAGAAATAAGAATCAAAAGCATCCCCTAGTGGCAAAAACATGAACAAAAGGATGATAAAAGGGATCAAAATTTTTTATTGATTTTTCTACGTCATTTGAGATTGGATCTTAAATTTCCCCATTTTTTGAAAGTCTTCGACTGGAATACATTAAACGAGCCCCCGCGGGGAGCAAAGTAGGGGAGGGGCAAGGAAAGTGCATAATATGAATAAGTGGTCACAGGACTTTCAACGATATGTCACATAAGGGGTGTCGGCTAAATTTAGAAAAGTGCCCCCGCGCGGGGGCGATATATAAAATGAAATAGTAGTCACAGAGCTTTCCAATGATATATCACGTGAGGGGTGTCAGCAAAAGATAGAAAAGAGTCCCAACTCCCAAGATTCCAATTATCGTGCCCCCTGAAATATACCCTGCCCATCCTTCTCTTTGAAATTTTCATATATTAAAAATTATTTATCGGAGGGCTCCGTAAAAAAATCCGATCTAAAATGTTTAAAAACGCTACGATTTCAAAAAAGTTCGAAAAGTGCCTCTCTCGGGGCGCCAAACTAGGGAGGGAAGAAAAGAGGTTCATAATATGAAAGAGTAACTTTCCGATGATATATAAAAAGACTGGTTCAAAAAAAGTTTGAAATCTACCCCTCCCACGTGGGTTCACTCTTTTATCCCAGAATATACCCGGAAATCACGTAACCCCACTTTTAAAATTTTATATTTAATAAATAATATTTATCGGAGAGCTCCATTAAAAAACCTCATTTAATGATATTTATTGTAGAAATCTCTACAATTAAAAAAAAAAAAAAAATCACCCCCGCCCCCTTCCGGAATTCAACTCTGGGAGGAGAAAGGTTCATAATATGAAAGAGTGGTGAAAGGACTTTCCGATGATATGTCAAGGAGAGGTTTGGTAAAAGTTTGAAAATTACCCGCACCCCCTTTGTCCACTCTCGCGCCCCCCAGAATTCACTCACCTTCCTCTTTGAACTTTTTATATTTAATAAATAGTATTTATCTGAGTCTCCAGGTATGGGGCAGCTTGGCAGAGCTAAAATAAGAGAAACATTGAAAATTCGGGGCAAAATGACACTAAATTTAACAGTAAAGTTTGAAACTAGGACTATACAGAACTGAATACATAAACACTATGCTTCATAACCCACATCGGTTAATAGCAATAAAAAGATAAGTGCCAGTTAAACTGATGGCATTGAGCTCACAGGTTATTCACACTAATTGTATATTATACTCTTATTTCAAAGAATAATGTCCCTCAAAAAATAAATGAAGGGAAATATCCCCCGTTTGCCCCTTTTATACTTAACCAATGAACCTCCAAATCTAATCAGGGAAACTCCTTAACTATAATAAATCAGTATATCAAATTTGAAGCAAATCAGATAATTCTGCATGAAAAAAAGAAACATATCGCTAAATTAAGGGTGGTCTAACCCCTTTAACCCTTTTATACTTAACTAATGAACCTCCAAATCTAATCAGGAAAGCTCCTTATCAGAACGAACATAAAAAAATTAAAGTAAATTGAATAATTCTCCATGAAAATCTATTTATCTAAATTAAGGGGAGGGGACTTGCCCCCTTTTCGCCCTTGTATACTTAACCAATGAACCTTCAAATCTAATGAAGGAAGCGCCATATCGTAATAAATCAGTATATTAAATTTGAAAAATCGAATAATTCTGCATGAAAAAACCTTTTATCTAAATTAAGGGGGAGATCCCCCTTATATCCCCTCCCCTTTATACTTAACCCATAAACCTCCAAATCTAATCAAGGCAACTTCTTAATATAATAAACCGGTATACCAAATTTGGAGCAAATCGAATAATTCTGCATGAAAAACCCATTTATCTAAATTAAGGAGGGGGTCTACCCCCCTTTCCCCCCTTTATACTTAACTAATGAACTTCCAAGTTTAATCAGCGAAGCTCCTTAACATAATAAACCGGTATACCAAATTTGGAACAAATCGAATAATTCTGCATGAAAAACCCATTTATCTAAATTAAGGGGGGGCGGACCAGCCCCCCTTCTCCCCCTTTATCCTTAACTAATGAACTTCCAAGTTTAATCAGGGAAGCTCCTTAACATAATAAACCGGTATACCAAATTTGGAGCAAATCGAATAATTCTGCATGAAAAGCCCTATTATCTAAATTAAGGGGGGGGGGGGTCCAGCCCCCTTCTCCCCCTTTATACTTAACCCGTAAACCTCCAAATCTAATCAAGGCAACTTCTTAACATAATGAACCAGTATACCAAATTTGGAGCAAATCGAATAATTCTGCATGAAAAACCCATTTATCTAAATTAAGGAGGGGGTCTTTCCCCCCTTCATACTTAACTAATGAACCTCCAAGTTTAATCAAGGAAGCTTCTTAACATAATAAACTGGTATACGAAATTTGGAGCAAATCGAATAATTCTGCATGAAAAACCTATTTATCTAAATTAAGGAGGGTGGCGGACCAGCCCCCCTTCTCTCCCTTTATCCTTAACCAATGAACCGTCAAAACTAATCAGCGGAACGCCTTATCAGAATGACATAAAAAAAATTTAAGCAAATCGTACATTTTATTAATCAAGAGTTATCGCGTTACGTACGTACATGCATGCACACAGAACCGACGGGTACAGCTCTCAGGCTTAGATAGCCTGTGAGGTAAAAAGAGATTGGATAAGCAGATGGACTCCTTTGAGAAATTATGACTTAAACCAGAAATGCGGTAAGTTTGACTCTGAAAGCTTCATTTCTATCTCGCATTTCGGCAAATCTCATCTGGATGATTTTCCCAGCATTTCGACGCTTCCAGATGGGAAGCTGCTCGATGGTTGGTTCTCTCGCGGTTTTAAACCTTTTGGGATGGGAAGTCTCTGGAGAGTTTCTCTCGCCCTTTTCAACCTTTCCCGATGGGAAGTCTTTGGCTGGTTTCTCTGGTCCTTTTCGAAATCTCCCAATGAAAAGCCTTTCGAGGATTTCTCTCGCGCTTTTCAACATTTCGCTATGAGAAGCTTTTCGAGGATTTCTCTCGTCCTCGGCAGAGAAGAAAAGTAAGAAAATTTATCGAGAGTACCAAGGGACGAGATAGAGAAAGAGGCATGACAATGAGCTGTGAAATGAAGCCCTAATTTTCAAAGTTTCTCTTATTTTAGCCCTACCAAGATGTCACATACCTGGAGCCCTCCGATAAAAATTATTTATTAAATATAAAAATTTCAAAGAGGAAGGTGGGTCGGGTGATTTCGAGGGAGGAGAACGTGAGAGTGGACTCATGCGGGGTGCACTTTTAAAAATTTTACCGAACCCTTCCTGTGGCATATAATCGAAAAGCCCTTTGACCACTCTTTCATACTATGAACCTTTCTTCGCCCAAAGGGGGGTGGGGAAGGGGCGAACAATTTTTTTAAACCGCAGCCGATTTCTATAATAAATTTAAATATCACTTTAGATGTGAGTTTTTTATGCAGTCTTCCGGTAAATATTATTTATTGAACATAAAAATTTTAAAGTGGCGGCTGTGTGATTTCCGGGGCGAAAGAGTGGGCCCACGGGGGGAGGGAGGGGGAGCAATTTTCAAACTTTTTTTGGACCAGTCATGTGATATGTCATCGGTAAGCTCTCGGATGACTCTTTCATATTATGAGACTTTCTTCCTCCCCTCCCCAATTTGGCCCCCACTGCGAGGGTAGTTTTTTCCGTTTTTATCATTTTAGATCGGATTTTTTTATGGAGCCCTCTGCTAAATATTATTTATAATATATGAAATTTCAGGACACTTTTCCAAATTTAGCCAACACCCCTCATGTGGCATATCGTTGGAAAGGTTTGTGACTACTTATTGATGCTATGCACTTCCGGTGGCCGCTCCCCCACTTTGCCCACCCGGAGGACACTTTTCCAAATTTAGTCAATACCCATCTTGTGAGGTATCGTTGAAAAGGTCTGTGACTACTTATTGATGTTATGCACTTCCGGTGACAGCCTCCCCCCACTCTTTGCCCCCCGGGGGACACTTTTTCAAATTTAGTCAAGACCCCTCGTGTGAGATATCGTTGGAAAGGTCTATGACTACTTATTGATGTTATGTACCTACGGTGTCCCCACCACCACTTTGTCCCTCCCGGTGGGACACTTTTTCAAATTTAGCCAAGACCCCTCATGTGAGATATCGTTGGAAATGTCTGTGACTACTTATTGATGTTATGCTCGTCCGGTGTCCAACCCCCCATTTTGCACCCCCCCCCCCGCGGGGGACACTTTTCCAAATTTAGCCAAGACACCACATGTGAGATATCGTTGGAAAGGTCTGTGACTACTTATTGATGTAATGCACCTCCGGTGACCGCCCCCCACTTTTCCCCCACGGGGGTGTTTTTCTAAATTTAGCCGAGACCCCTCATGTGACATATTGTTGGAAAGGCTTATGACCACTTACTCATGTTATCCACCTCCCGCACCCCTCCCCTCTCTTTGCCCCCGCGGGGAGGGCATTTTTATAAATTCAGATCCAGACTTCTCATGTGACATATAGTTGGAAAGGCCTAAAGACCTGTGACGACTTAATCATATTATGCAGCTGCTGTGCCCCCTCCGCTCGCTTTGACCCCTCCCCCAAGAGATCTGGTCCGAGGTTCATTCGTTTCGATATTATATTTTTTACAAGATTTTGTAGTGCGTGCGCACCACACTCGCCTGCTATCATATATCAGTGCCGTATATAGCGGGTAACCTGTTTGTGATTTCATATTACAAGATTACGTATAAATTAGGGGTCCCGATTAAAGGAGGGGCCCGCTAGCGGTCGAAGTCACCTAGTCTTTATTAACATCGACTCATTCCAGGTCACCCGCAGACGATTCTTGATAAATGTATGACGTATATAATACATAATATATGATTTATAAAAGAAATTTGCAAACTGTAGTCATCGGGAAAAAATTTACACAATGGAAAAATATCGAGATGTCCATACAATCGAGAAAAACATCTCGTTATCGCCCATCACTACTCTAATGTGCCTCCCAGCCACCCAGGGTAACCCAGCAAATGCTTAGTTTTAATGCAGTCCCTGCAAAGAGGGTGCTAAAGGAATGGTCGGTCGTCCCGGGCGCAAAATTTATGCTGCAAACCACGATTTTATTCATTTTTTGCCGCCGATCATTTTCTGGGGAATTTCTTTTTCTCTCTTGATCATTTTTTTTCCCTGTCGCAAAACATCATGAACTCTCTAACAAATAAGTGCAATTTTCCCTTATGTTATTTAGTTGTTCTGAATTTCTAAATTAAAATTAAACATTTTAAAGTTCCAAAATAAACGCGAAATATTTATTCAATAGAATTTATTTATGCTTCTGCGCTTTATCAGTTTTATTACAACCATCACAAAGAAAAAGTTTTTTTTTTTTTTTGGTGGTGGTGGTGGTGGTGGGGGGGGGGGGGGGCAAAACTGAAAATTCGCTCGGGGCGCAGTTTCACGGCCTTGGTGCCCCCCCCCCCCAAAATTTCTGGTCACACTACGCCTATGCCGTTGGAGTCGGAAAGGTAAGACTATTTTCCTTCTTTCTTTTTTATTTTTTTGTAACTCTATGTGGATCCGGCCATCGCAATTTCAAAATGCAGTAAAAATTGAACGCTACGCGTCAGTGCGAAGAACTGCTTAACGTATTGAAAAATGCACAGGCACGATCGCTTTGAAGACAGAAAGCTCGCCATTTTGCGATTATCATTGTGTCTTTTGATTAATATTTCGTCCCCCCCCCCCCCTAATTATCAAAAAATGGATAGTCTGAGCCTCAGGTGCATTTGGACCTGCCATCATCTATCCTTATTCAAATTTTTAGACCTTTATGCGCTGTAAATTTTCTTAGTCTGAAATTACATGCAGAGAAAAGACAAACGTCTTTCTTTTATAAATACATAGAAGTTAGCAGAAAATGCAAATTAGAGATGACAAACAACTTTCTTTTATTAGTATATATGTAATCTATTGTTATTGTATTGTATTATTTTCTCCGCGATAATGCAATTTTACTGCTTAATGTAGGATCCTGATACAGTTTCGATTTTCACAGGCTTTACTGTGTTTCGAATTTTATTTACATAGCTGCCAACTTTCCTTATTATTCAAGTAATTTAAACATGTTTGGTACCAGAAGTTTTATTTAACACGTTGACAGACACTTGTGTCTATAGCCGTCAAAGCGAAGTTCACTATGTGGCATAATGATTGCAGGGGCGCCATTTCAGAACTTTCTTGGGGGGTGGGGGGTGGGGGGGGGCAAAGTTTTCTTTGAGGACAGTGGCATAGCCAAGGGTGATGTTCGGAGGGGGGGGGTATTCTCTTCCCTCCAAACAAGAAAATATACAAAATTCCGTTTTAAGCAGGTATACTTTCAAGATACTAAAGTTTTCCGTTTAAGACAGTATTCCGTTAGGGACAGTTTCCATTTTACAAGTATATCTAAGGCTGTTAAAACATCCTTTCTATAGTAAACTTCTGAAGAGCATAGGTACATTTACTGTAACACTTGTGAAAATGAAACCGGTCAAAAAAAAAAAAAATTCTTTCAGAAACGGAAAAAAAAAAAACACCATATAATTATGCTTGCTAATACAGAGACCTGTCTAAAATGGAGTTTTTCCCCCTGATCTTTCGACTTCTTTGCAGGTTTTGCTGCAGGGGTGGGGAGCCATTTCAAGAGGCTCTTGGAGGTTGGAACAAAGTTTTCTTTGAGGGGAAGGGTTTGAAACAGCGTACGGGATTTTGCCCTCTGAACGTCTTTTAAAACCATGGGATTCTTCCAGGAACATTTTTTAATTTTCGTAAAAGACCGCAGTATTTTTTAACCATTTGGAAAAATGGTTATTGTTCTCGTCAGGGTAGTAAATCAAAACCATATCTGAAGGTTTTTATTGGTTTAATCCGCATTTTATTCGTTTCCTGATTGGTCTACAGTAATCTGTATATCCCTTTACATTTAACAGAGATGGATACCTTCTGTTGCCACTATGACAAAAAAGTAATAAAAACTACAAAAAATAATAATAATAATAACTCAGAAACAAATTAAGATACAGCTTTCAAACAAATTGAATTTAAAAGTACATTTTTTTCTCTATCCAACGGTGTAAAAAGTAATATTGTCGGATGTTTAGAAGTTTAAGAATGAAATTTCATTTAAAATTGGTAGTCAGATTTCTTGGAAATCTGACGATGGAAATTCCTTTTCCCGAACAGCCGATGAAATGCTTGGATAATACGTAAGTTTCAGGTGGATAATAACAATTTCTGCCAAAGAGTTAATTTTAATTTGTAAGATTTTCACGTGCAAAAGAAAAATGGAATAAGCCAATTAAAAATAAAAGATAAATAGGACGGGAATGAATACATATAAATATTTCACACCAAATACGAGTCGCAGGCGCTTTTTGTCGCTTGGAATTTTTACGTATAATAACACTATTAATGTTTAATTCATGGCGTACGTGATGTATGATCAACTCCGTGCGATTTTTTATGTCTTAAATTTTAGTCTTTGAAAAAATCATTTTCCAAATGGTCGTTGTAAGTTGTTAAATTGCTTTTTTTTTTTTTTTTTTTTTTTCCTTGTGCAGATACGCGAAGTCAACTATCCAATCGACCGCGAAAAAAATCTTAAATTTTGCCAATTGGACTTGGAAAAAATAGTCAGTTTGGCAAATTAGTTGTGGAAAAAATGTTACTTCCTAAAAGGACCGTAAAAAAATATTGCAAAGATCGTGGAAACAAACAGCGATTATTGCCAATCGGTTGCGGAAAAAAAAATGCAGATTTTCAATATTAGGTCGCAAATAAAAATCAAATTTGCTCATCAGTCGTGCAAAAAAAATTGTGAATTTCGAATATCTATTAAGGAAAAAAACGAGAATTTTGTCAAAGGTTTCGGATAAAAATCACGAATTTAGTCAAAGAATCGCGCAAAAAATTCAAAAATTTCGTCAAACGATCGCGCAAAGCAATCGCAAATTGTGTCAGTCAGTTGCGAGAAAAAAAATGAATTTCAACAAATGATCGTAGAAAAGAATCGCAAATTTCGTCAAAATATCTCGGATAGAAATAGCGAATTTCGTTAATTCAATTCGCAACGATTTTCGCAAAAAAATATCGTGAATTTTGACAAATGATCACGGAAAAAAATTGTGATTTTCGTGAATCGATCACGGAAAAATATCGCGAATTTCGTCAAATCGCCGGGGAAAAAAATCATGAAATTCAATCGGTCACGAGATAATCAGCACATAAACATAGTCAACACGTCAAGAAGTTTGTGATTCATAGGGATATGAAATTTTCACCAATGATTTTCTGTGAGTAAAAAATTTCCTTAATCATTTTTTGTATTACTTTTCAGACTATGATCTAAATTCCACACAATGCAGAAATTTGCAAAATATTTGGTATCAAGTAGAGTCTGCATTAGAGATGAGTTCGGGCTCTTTTTTCAGAACCCCCGATCCCGACGATTTTAAATCCGAGGCCGCCCGAGCCCGAAACATTTTGTGTCATCAGAGCCCGATACCGAAAATATGCAATAGTTAAAAATTGCATAATATTTTTTTTAAATGTTTCAAATGTAATTATCATTTGTAAACTACTTTTTACATAGAAATGACTGTTAAAGAAAAATTTAAATTTAATATTATCAAAAGAAAAGTTTGGTATCAAATAAAAATGTACTTCATACTTAAAAAGGATTCTCATATATTTTCTCTTTTAATAAGAAAATCTTATGGGCATGTTAATGAAGTGTGTTTCATGAATAAATACATGGCATTTGCAGAAATTACTATTTATCTAGCGAATAATCGAACAACATTTATAAATTTTCTAAAAAAAGGTGCACATTTTTAACTATAACCAATTCCTTCCTCATAATAATCTTTCGGGATTGGTGTGACCCTGAAAATAATCTTAAATTAAAAATTTTAATGTCTCGGTGCTTTTACAGGAAAAGAGGAAATACTGCTCGATTGATTTCTATCGGAATACTATGGTAATTAAATCAAGGGCGGATCTGGAGAGTCCTCAAGGGGGGGGGGGGGGGCGATTTTAGAAATTTGGAAATTCCAATCTGATACGTGGGTCGGGGCTAAATTTGTCACTGCGGGTCGGGTTTGGGTCTGGTTGACTTATAATTTTTTGCTACTGGTCGGGTTAACTTATACTTTTATGCTTTGGGTCCGGTTGAATTCTACTTTTTGTTGTGGGTCGGGTTAATATCTATTTTTTTGCTGCGGTTCGGGTTTCAGTCCGGTTGACTTCTACTTTTCTGCTACGGGTCGGATTGACTTCTACTTTTCAGCTGCGCTCTAGCGCGTTGGGTGTGGGGCAGATTGACATACATTATTTCGGGTTTGGGTCAGTTTCGGATTGAGTTTTCTTTCTTGCGAGAAAGTTTCGGGCCGACCCGAATTTTGAAAAGAAAGTCTAAATATTTTTAAAGATAAAAACTATATACAGTAAAAGCTCCATAACGGGCACGCCCAAACAATAATTTAATAATACTTTTTAATCTTCAGGATTATGTAAAAAATACTAATTTGGTATAAGATTGCTTGTTTCTTTATATCTAAGATGAGTAAAGATTCAGTAAAGAATGTCATGAAACTTATTAAAAAACATTCCGGGTGCCCTAAAATGGACTGACTGATTTTAAAATTCAGTAAATTGCAAATGGTGACAGCAATTTAAAAAAAAAAACTTGCTGGAGGGTTATGTAATATGTCAGGAGATTTTTTACTGCGATTCTTGATTTTACTTTACAATAGCAGTGATAGATGGCGCGGCAAACAATAGTCGTTAAATCGGGCGCCGATTTAGCGCCTATTGCTTGCAGCGCCATATGTTGTTGCAATTTTAAACTAAAATTTAAAAACGCAGTTTAAAAAAAAAAAAAAAAAAAAAAAAAAAAAAAAAAAAAAAAAAAAAATCCCTGCCGGCTCGGGCCTACAGGCGGAGGTAGATTTCGAAGTTAAGTTCTAAATTCACCAACAAAACTTAAATCAAGATTAGAGATAAACCCAGTTCCTTCACTAAGAATGAGCTCTAGGGAGCTAAATATTTTGTGAAAATTCTAATATACACGAATACACACAGCATGTATATGGAATAGGCTTAAAAAATAGCTAAAGTAAATTCAGAGAACCTCATAGTGTTAAAATAAGTTAATATTTCCATAGTCGGGTTTTTATCATGTTTTAATACGTTTCTTCAAACTCACATGATGTTGCATATTCACCTGCTGAAGTCCATTTTATTTCCAATATGACGCAATATTTTTGTTTTGTTTTGTTTTTAATTCGTCAAACTATTTATTTCATTTTGAGTTTTCATGCGCAAATCTTGCTCCAAAAAACTTATGACGTAATATTCAATTTGTTTTCAATTCATCAAACTGTTTATTTAATTTATTTTTACACGTGAAGATCTTGCAATAGAAAAGCAATTGTTGTGGTGAGAATTAATTTTATTCCTTTTTTTTTAATTGTTGGCAACTGCTATAACGAAAAATATTTATTTTTTTCCTGTCATTGTTGTGTAAGAGCTGGTTTTATCAGAATCATGTTAAGACGGTATTCAAAATTTTGAACCCTTCCCAGTTCCATTCCCTTGGGCCGATTTTGCCCATTTTCAATCCCCGCCGAAATATTAGTCATCTCAAAGTTGTTGGCGAGTTTGAAGACGATCCGAGCATAATTGCGACTTTTATCGTGCGGACAAAATTTAGTACATACATACATACATACATATATATATATATATATATATATATAAACTTTTTAGGTGGGGGTGGTTTTGGGTTCCTGGGGTCCTATAATGAAAAGTTAGGACGGAATTTTTCAAAAGTCGCACCATGGTAACGACTGCAATAGGTAGTATTTCTTACGAAATCTACCTAAAAAAAACCTCTTGATCAG
Source organism: Maratus speciosus (assembly GCA_963932465.1). Lineage (NCBI taxonomy): Eukaryota > Metazoa > Arthropoda > Arachnida > Araneae > Salticidae > Maratus > Maratus speciosus. The sequence goes on along the minus strand of OZ010788.1, from coordinate 39,108,174 downwards.
AAGTGATTCTCAGTAAAAAAAAAAAAAAAAATCTGAAATCCAAAGCAAATTTTCTGAAATGTTACAGCAGAGGGGGAGGTAGGAATTCCCTCCTGGCAATAATTATTTTTGTTGCAGGGCGGGTTACCTGTTTTCGATTCGGGTCGATTTCAGGATGAGTTTAGATTCCTGCAAGCTGAGTTTGGGTTAACCCGTTTTCTTCAAAAATTAGTTCAGTATATTATTTTAGATTAAAAACTATACCTATAATAATAAATATAGGTGTATGTATGTGTGCTGTTATCTAAAGAGACCACTTTTTTCCCACGACTCTTTGATAAAATTCGCATTTCTTCCACGACTCTTTGACGAAATTCTCATTTTTTCCACAACTCTAGCGAAATTCGCATGTTTTTGCAGCCCTTTGATAAAATTCGCGTTTTCCGTAGCCGTTTGATGAAATTCGCATTTCTTCCATTACCCTTTGATGAAATTTATGTTTCTTTCGCAACCCTTTGACGAAATTAGTGTGATTTTGAAGCCCTTTGATAAAATTCGCCTTTTTTCCGGCGACCCTTTAACGAAATTTGAATTTCTTTCACGACCCTTTGATGTAATTCACGGTTCTTTCGCGATTCTTTGATAAAATTTGGATTTATTCGCGATCCTTTGACGAAATTCGCTTTTTTTGCGGTTATTTGACAAAATTCGCGTTTGCCGTGATCATTTGAAGAATTTCACGTTTTTTCCGTGACCCTTTAACGAAATTTGAGTTTTTTTCGTGACCCTTTGACGAAATTTCCTTTTCTTTCGCGACCCGTTAATGCAATTCGCGGTTCTTTCGCAACTCTTTGATAAAATTTACATTTATTCGCGATCCTTTGACGAAATTCACGTTTTTTCGCGGTTATTTGACCAAATTCGCGTGTTTTACGCGGCCCTTTTACTAAATTCGCGTTTTTTCCGCGATTCTTTGGCGAAATTAAAGTTATTTTCTGCGAACGATTGACGAAATAGATTTTTTTATGGGACCATTTGTCAAAATTCGCGATTATCTTTATGATCGAATTTTCGGATAGATGAATTTTTTTAATTTTTGGAACTAAATGCCTTAACTCTCTCGCTGCGTATGTACATACATTTTTTTAGGTAGATTTCGTAAGAAATACTACCTATTGCAGTCGTTACCATGGTGCGACTTTTGAAAAAATCCTTCATAACTTTTCATTATATGACCCCAGGAACCCAAAACCACCCCCACCTAAAAAGTTTATATATATATTTATGTATGTGTATATATATATATATATATATATATATATATATATATATGTGTATGTACTAAATTTTGTCCGACCGATAAAAGGCGCAATTATGCACGGATCTTCTTCAAACTCGCCAACAACTTTGATATGGTTAATATCTCGGCGGGGATTGAAAATGGGCAAAGGGAATGGAAATGGGAAGGGCTCAAAATTTTGAATACCGTCTTAACATGATTCTGATAAAACCAGCTCTTACACAACAATGACAGGGAAAATAAATATTTTTCGTTATAGCAGTTGCCAACAATTAAAAAAAAAGCAATAAAATTCTCAGCACAACAATTGCTTTTCTATTGCAAGATTTCACGCGAAAAATTAAATTAAATAAACAGTTTGGCGAATTGAAAACAAATTGAATATTACGTCATAAGTTTTGTAGTGCAAGATTTCCGCATGAAAACTCAAAATGAAATAAATAGTTTGAGGAATATATAATATATATTGCGTCAGATTAGAAATATAATGGACCTCAGCAGGTGAATATGTAACGTCATGTGAGTTTGAAGAAACTTGTTAAAACATAATAAAAACCCGACTATCGAAATATTAACATATTTTAACACTTTGAGGTTCTCTGAATTTGCTTTAGCCATTTTTAAACCTACTCCACATACATGCGTGTGTGTATTCATGTATATTAGAATTTTCAGAAAATGTTTAGCTCCCTTAGAGCTCATTCTTAGTGAAGGACCTGGGTTTATGTCTAATCTTGATTTAAATTTTGTTGGTGAATTTACTACTCAACTTCGAAATCTACCTCCGCCTGTAGGCCCGAGCTGGCAGGGATTTGTTTTATAGGTAGATTTCGTAAGAAATACTACCTATTGCAGTCGTTACCATGGTGCGACTTTTGAAAAATTCCTTCATAACTTTTCATTATAGGACCCCAGGAACCCAAAACCACCCCACCTAAAAAGTTTATATATATATATATATATATATATGTATGTATGTATGTATGTATGTACTAAATTTTGTCCGCACGATAAAAGTCGCAATTATGCACGAATGATCTTCAAACTCGCCAACAACTTTGAGATGGCTAATATCTCGGCGGGGATTGAAAATGGGCGAAATCGGCCCAAGAGGGTGGAAATGGGGAGGGTTCAAAATTTTGAATACTGTCTTAACATGATTCTGATAAAACCAGATCTTACACAACAATGGCAAAAAAAAAAATAAAATCCCTGCCGGCTCGGGCCTACAGGCGGAGGTAGATTTCGAAGTTAAGTACTAAATTCACCAACAAAACTGAAATCAAGATTAAAGATAAACCCAGTTCCTTCGCTAAGAATGAGCTCTAGGGAGCTAAACATTTTGTGAAAATTCTAATATACACACACGCATGTATATGGAATAGGTTTAAAAATGGCTAAATCAAATTCAGAGAACCTCAAAGTGTTAAAATATGTTAATATTTCAATATTCGGGTTTTTATCATGTTTTAACACGTTTCTTCAAACTCAATGACGTTACATATTCACCTGCTGTGGTCCATTATATTTTCAATATGACGCAATATTTTGTTGTTTTTTTTAATTCGTCAAACTATTTATTTCATTTTGAATTTTCATGCAGAAATCTTGCTCTAGAAAACTTATGACGTAATATTCAATTTGTTTTCAATTCGTCAAACTATTTATTTCATTTTGAATTTTCATGCAGAAATCTTGCTCTAGAAAACTTATGACGTAATATTCAATTTGTTTTCAATTCGTCAAACTGTTTATCTAATTTAATTTTCCACGTGAAAACACTGCATTAGAAAAGCAATTCTTGTGGTGAGAATTTTATTGCTTTTTTTTTTAATTGTTGGCAACAGCTATAACGAAAAATATTTATTTTTTCCTGCCATTGTTGTGTAAAAGCTGGCTTTATCAGAATCATGTTAAGACGGTATTCAAAATTTTAAACCTTCCCCATTCCCAATCTATTGGACCGATTTTGCTCATTTTCAATCCCCGCCGAGAAATTAGCTATCTTAAAGTTGTTGGCGAGTTTGAAGACGTTCCGTGCATAATTGCGACTTTTATTGTGCGGGCAAAATTTAGTACATACATACATACATACATATATATATATATATATATATATATATATATAAACTTTTTAGGTGGGGGTGGTTTTGGGTTCCTGGGGTCATGTAATGAAAAGTTATGAAGGAATTTTTCAAAAGTCGCACCATGGTAACGACTGCAATAGGTAGTATTTCTTACGAAATCTACCTAAAAGTTTTTCGTTATAGCAGTTGCCAACAATTAAAAAAAAACAAATAATAAAATTCTCACCACAACAATTACTTTTCTTTTGCAAAATTTTCACGTGTAAAATTAAATAGTTTGACAAATTGAAAACAAATTGAATATTACGTCATAAGTTTCCTAGAGCAAGATTTCAGCATGAAAACTCAAAATAAATAGTTTGACGAATTAAAAAAATATGTATATTGCGTCATATTGGAAATATAATGGACCTCAGCAGGTGAATATGTAACGCCATGTAAGTTTGAAGAAACGTATTAAAACATGATAAAAACCCGACTATGGAAATATTAACATATTTTAACACTTTAAGGTTCTCAGAATTTTTTGTAGCCATTTTTTAAACTTATTCCATATATATGTGTGTGTGTATTCGTGTATATTACAATTTTCACAAAAAGTTTATCTCCCTACAGCTCGCTTTTTGTGAAGAAACTGGGTTTTATCTCTAATCTTGATTTAAGTTTTGTTGGAGAATTTAGTACTTAACATCGAAATCTACCTCCGCCTGTAGGCCCGAGCCGGCAGGGATTTTTTTTTTTTTTTTTTCAATGAAAATAGGTTAAAAATTGCGCTGTTATTTTATTACATATTTCAAATTTGCATATATTTTAGAGTTCAAATATGTCGAAAATCTTGGTGAAAGAGTTTCCTTTTAAATAGAATTAGATCATAAAAAAAGATTTGCTGGGAAATTGCGGGTGCGCAAATTTTACCACTTTTACGCTGGCCGTAGAAATCGCGGGATGCGCAGCATAAGGTTTAAATTTTCGGAAAATTTGGAGCAAAATCACCCCTTCTCCTGAGATCTTACATAACCCTCCTTCAAGTATTTTTTTTAAATAGCTGTCGCCATTTTCAAGTTATTGGATTGCAGTCAGTCCGTTTTTGAACACTCGGTATACTCAGTAGCTATGGGATGATCGCTGAAAGAAGCATTTAAAAAAAAATTAAAGCTGGTTTCGATAGGTCAGTCAGATGTTTACCCGGGCTGAAATTTCCAGGTCCAATCCACAGAAAAAAAATTATTGGCCTGACCCGGTATCAAAGCTAAAAAGTCGACTCCAGCGCAGCCTGCATTTTGCAATTAAAATTATTCCTAAAGAACACTTATTTATGATCATATTTTATTTTTGATTGTGTTCGAAATTCATGAATACAGAAAACATTAATATTAATGACTATTTAGGCAATTGTATAATAATAACAATACGTACATAAACACTACGTAAAAATCAGTACCTCGACAAATACATTCAAATAAAAATCCAATAAGAAAATCAGTTTAGAATGAAAGAAATGGATGATAAAAGAAAATCACAATTTTAAAGCTCTTCAAAGAAAAGAAGTAGTTCTCAAGAAGACATCTATGTAACTTATCAAATCAAATGAATTTTTTAAAGATTTCGCTAAATAAATGTACACCATAAATATGTATAATTTTTACGAATAACAAGTAAGTAAGATACCAGACCAACTTGGGCTCGTGAGAAGAATTTAAAGAAGTGCACGGGTCGTGGTCGGGCCAATACTACTTATCATACGGGCTGACACGGACCGAACGTTTAGCTTTTATTCCGGGACGAGTCCCGACATGGAAATTTTTGCCAGTGCAGACCTCTAGGAAGAATGAAGTCCAGGCCAGTCTCAACCTGGAAGAAAAAGAAGTCTGGCCCGACCCGAATTTACAGAAAAATTTAAGATCAGGGCACGGCCCGGCTCTAAAAGAGAGAAGACCTTACCTAGGCCGAGTCTCGTGGATTTAAACTCTCGAGCTTCGCCCCAAGTCATTTCCCGTCATGATGCATAATGCCGTTTTGCAAACCTTTATTTGCCCAATGGGGGGGGGGGGGGACGATCGCACCCCCCCCCTCCCCCTTAGATCCGCCATTGTTTTCCGTTCAAAATGTTATGCCCCTAATGAGATTTTGTGCCATTAAACCCTGGTATAACAATTTTTATTGATTCATGTCACATTAGCCGAAAGATTTCCCTGCCTTTTTTCGACAGCCCCAACAAACGAATGGTGCGAAAAAAAAGACGGGAATGTTAAAAATTAAAATACCGAACAGAGATAAGGAGTCTTTTTTTCTCTTTTAACCACGTATTATTGTATCTTTGTGAATCTGAATGTAATAGCAAAAGATGTGAATTTAAATTTTTAATACGAAATGATCATTGATAGCTTTTAGTTTTTCCTCACGATTTTGTGACCGTTGTCTTTTTTTTCGAGACTAGAGGACGATTTTCATTTATCCCAGACATCTGTTATTTGTTTTCTCTGCTTTTAAATATAATAACCGTTTAAAAAAACATGTTTATTGAGCTGAATCTGATTCAATAAAGCAGCGGATTTAAATAAGTTGAAGACACTAATACTGATTTTGGATTTGATTCTTAAAATTTGATAACGCGGTTAATTAGTGATTCAAAAAACCCGGTAATTATTGGTTTTTTTGCTGGCGGTGGTGGTGGTGGTGTGTGTGCGTGTGGGGGGGGGGGGGGGGGCACCGAAAATCCTTCGTTGCGCCATTGTTTTAACCTAACATAGTGTGAAAAATTATTTCGTTTGATATTGTTTTAAATAAATTTTTTTCAACAAAATTAATATATAAAAATGATTAAGACTTTTTAGCTCACCTTAGACTTTTCTTAGAAATAGACTCACCTTAGACTTCACCTTAAGACTTTTTAGCTGCCCCTTCAGGGCTTGCCTGCGGCCACATTTCAACAGGACAATGCACGACCACATGTTGCATGCAATGTTCAAGCTTTCTTCTTAGCTTACCATATTCCATTGTTACCCTGGCCTGCCTGTTCTCCAGATCTATCATCCCCCATCGAGCATGTCTGGTCAATGATTGGAGAACGCCTATCCCGGAATGCCGCACCCGCGGCTACACAAGATGAATTTTGGCTGCGTGGTGAGGCAGCGTGGAAAGCCATTCTCCAACAACACATCCAAAGTCTCTTTCACTCTATGCCGCAGCGTGTAGCAGCGGTTATTGACAGACGTGTATGTAATAGTTCTTACTGATTTTCCCGTCTACCTCACTTCAAAGAAGGTTGTCTTTGGAATCAATTAACACTAATACTATGTGTAATCTCTAAAATAAATTTGGCTTTGATATATCTTGTCTTTCTTGGTGTTGCATTTTGGATGGCCAGAAGTGTAGTTGTTTCTTATACCGTTTCATGGGTGTTAATTTCTCTGCTCCAAAAGTTCATAAACCTTAAAACAGTTAAGAAGTTTTCGTATTTTTTCAAAATTCTACTAGAACACACAAATACAGATAAAGTATTTTGATATAGACTAGTATATGTATCTCGTATATATAACTCGTATCACCCTTGCCAAAAAGTTACGGAATTTCGATATGCGTTTCACTTTCATAGCACTTCATACAAACAAAAAGCATGAAGATTTTATTATTGAAAGGTTTCTCTCTATTCTAAAAAAAAAAAGTAACTAACGCTGTCACTGCCGCCGCCGGTTTTGAATTTTTTGTGACCGGAAATCTTTCTTCATTAATATTAAGAAAAATATTCCATACAAAAATATGAAAATCGGTGGTATTATAGAGAAATGTTTGATAAACACGCTGATGCAGACAGTTTTCGAATCGAAGAATTATTTTAAGAGATATTTAATGCTAAAGTTGGACAAAATCATTCCATTAAAAAAGTTTTATAGGAGCAAAAACTATACATGGGAATTTAATCATTTTTTGATCATATTATGCATTAGAATTTCCCGGTGTGCATACTACATTTATTTCTTTAATTTGACTCATTTTTTGAGGTTTTATTTCAATTTTAAATTCAAATTTTCAGCATTTCGAGAGATATTTTTTACATAATTTAGAAAATGATATTAATTTAAACTGTTGCCAACTGTATAAACAGCGCAAACAATAATGTTTGCCTCAAATTAAAAATTTATTTACACGTGACTATTATAAACAGTAAATATAAAAAGAAGGAACCCATTGAAAATTACGTCATAAAAACAATATTTACACGTGAATTTTAAAAGAGAAAGAATATTGTAAAATAATAAATTCATTAACATGCGTTAGAAGTCTTAAATAGGATAAATTACGTCACATTACACTTATTACGTAAAATGAACAAAAGATAATATTTCAAAACAGTTTAAATTTAAAAATTGCGCGAGACATTTATTTGATACAGTAGAACCTCTTTTATCCGAAACTCTCGTTTAACCGAAATCCATTTGCAAAGCTTTTTTTTTTTTTTTTTTTTTTTTTTTTTTTTTTTTTTTTTTTACTATCACATTCCTTGTTCTTCAAAATCCATTTTGATTTTTTTTTTTTTTTTAACTATCATATTCTTTGCGTGCAAGCGGTCCTTTCCCAAAGACGAGTACATATAAATATTTTCGATCCCCCTTGCTTAGAATTCCTTTGAATTTAACTAGAGCTCCTGTAAGCTGCGGAGTGGAACGAATGAAGAAAACGAACAAATTAGCAATTCTGAAGCTTTTGCATGTTTTGCAAAAGGTTTGGCATAGCTGGAGCAGCAGAAAGACTGTGATGTTGGTGAACTAATAATATTGAAAAACTCCGTGATAGAGCTTCAAAGCAAAGGCAATCGAAACTGCGATAAATAGAATATTGTTTTAAACCCTTGTGAAAGGTACTTAATTTCAAAATTAAAATTCAGGTAATTTCCTATTGTTTCTATTTTGCTATTGCTTTATTCTTATTAAGCACTTGTTACCATAATAAGAAATAGCGCACCTTAATCTTAAATCTGAAGCATTCTCGATTATCCGAAAATTTCGATTTTCCGAAAGGAGGTCGGTCCCAATTACTTCGGATAATCGAGGTTCTACTGTATTTTGAGATGATCTTTTCGACTATTATTTTTAGGACAGCGCAAACAATATTTCATTTCTAACAAAAGTATTCTCACGTAAATATTAAAAAGAGAAAAGAAAGTTTGGTGAAAATTACGTCAGATTAAAAACGATACGTTTAAAATGTCTTATTTAAAAAAACTTTCTTTTCGCTTTGTTAAAAAATACCGGGAGACAAAAACTCTGTTTACTTAATTCATTTTATATTAGCTTATTTTGAAATGTTTAACTGATTTTATTTAATCAAAGACGGAAACAGCCATTGTATCTTTTAATAGCAGTTGATTTGGCCTTAAAATTCCCAATCAAAGAGAAATGAATAGAAACTCGTTTATAGGGAGATCGCCACTGTTTTTTAAATTATAATTCAATCTTCCGAAATCTTTTTAAAGCCGATCAAATTAGCATGCTTTTAGAGTCTGCGGTGTCTGAACGGGGGTTTGCGAGCGTAGCTCGTAGGGGGCAGAGAGCCCTAGTGCATTGTAAAAAAGTACATTTTAAAAATGACAAATGATTTCTACATATACAAATGTAATCAGATATTTTTAGATAGATATATTTATAAAAGCAAAGTTTTTTCTGCCTGAAACTGCCTGTTTTCTGCCTATTGTTTTTATACCCTGTTCACACTGCGTTATCGGAACTCTCTTAAACCTCCGAACTCTCTGAGGGAGTTCCACAAACTCTCTGAGAGAGTTTCAACTTTCTTCGGGCTAGAGACAGTCACAACCATTCACTCTCGCTGGCTGTAAAGCTTCGCATTAACTGATTGGGTGTTGCGGGCGGTTTTATCTTAAGCGCATGCGCAAACAACACAGTGACGTTCACTGAGTTATCTTAAGTGAGTTTTTCCATGTGAACAGGTTTCCAATTCCGGGAGGGTACCACCTCAAAATTAAGAGAGTTCGGCGGCCTAAGATATCTTAAGTATCGGTAGTGTGAACATAGTATTAGAGTGTATTAATCCATTTTCTCAATCCGGAATATCGGTTTTCAGCATACTATCTACAAGGGACATTCCGAAACTAAGTTTCGTCATTTTGTTTTCCCGCGGAAAATTTATTGCCAAAAATATACACCATGGCATCATGAACTATACATCTGGTACTATTTTTCGACATAGTCGCCACCAACATTGAGACAATTGTCGTAGCGTACAATCAGTTTGAAGAAACCACTCTGGTTAAACTCTGTGCCCTGTTATGCAAGAAATTGTGGCACAGTCCTGCTCCACCTCAGCATTGTTTTGGAGCGGCGTTTCCCTACAGCGCCTGCGCATATGAAAACTACATTATTCGGCATCTTGTACAACACGGCGTCTCACGTCAAGTTACCCTATTTAAAATGTAAGCTAAGGTTGCATTTTGAAATAATGCGACTTTTGATGCAAAACATTATTTTTGAAATGTATATTGTTATTTAATGGTTTCATTTTTAATTTCGTAGCTTGTGAAATGAAAATGACATCAATATGACGAAATTAAAATAAATATATACAAACGTTTTCTAATTAAAATTAATACTTTAATTGAAAAAAAATATTACATCATTTTTATCCGATAAAACCTTTTACTAAATTCGCCTTTGTGATATGTTTTAAATGCCATCTGTTAAAAATAATTAATTAAAATAGCATACGATTTTTTAAAATTCAATTCGTAGGGGCAATAACAATAAATTTAAATGTACTGAAGTTTAATTTACATCCTTGGTTTAAATGCCAATATGCTCAGACGATTTTTGCTTCTGCGGAATAAATTCATTCATAAAGCTTCAATGTGTAAAAATATGTTTTTAGTTTTAGGAAAATTTACTTTAATCATGTTTTTGTACCATCTATACAAATTGAAATTAAATTCTTTTTAATTTTAAAGAGAAAATAGCGTAAAAAATATATATTAATCAATTTTATTTCCTTTTTTTTCCACAAATAATGTCTTCTACTGATAATCATAACGTGAATTTTGAATGCAAACTCTCATTTGTATGTAACTGATATTCAAACTTATTAATCAGTATTAGTAAAAAATATTTCTCATTCAATTTAAATATGACGTCATTTTTTATCTATTTTCATTAGTTTATGATATTCATGCTCCTTGTATTTTTAACGAATACTTGAAAATACCTGTTTTATTTCAAGTATGACGTCATATTTTTGCAAGTTAAATATTTTATCAATAATATAATTCTTTTTCATTCTTTTTCCTTCTAATTATATCGCCATTTTTGACAGAAAAACCTTTATTAAAGTAACCGATATCCATGTTTTATATATAATAAAAAATACTTCATTTTTTTTCGTTTCAAATATGACGTCATATTTATTTTCCTTTTATTCTCATTTTTTACGCAGAAATTGTTCAGTTAAAAGTTAATTGCCGAGGAGAAATTTTTATACCAGACTTTGATTTTCTTGGCAACGGGAAAGAAAGATGGTTGAATTTATCGGGAAAATGTCAATTGATTCTGTATGAAAATGAATGAAATTTTGAATTATTAAGCAAAATATTTGAATAAAATAAATTAAACATAGCCTATGTTCATTTCCGGGTTGTAATCCATTTATATTCAAAATTACAAAAGCATTAATTGATCCGTTTAGACGCTGACTTCATTCAAACATTCGGACACACATTGACATTTATAATATTATAAGGAATAAAATAAAAATGTCTGACTGAGAATCACTCCGGCAATAGCAGTGGCGTACCCAAGATTTTATTTCGGGGGGGGGGGGGGACTGACTTAAATTTCCATAATGTTCTAAATCTTACGAAACACGTTGAATTGTGTTATAAACAGAAATCATTTTTGCAATAAGGCCGTAGCCAGGGGGAGGGGCAGGGGTGACTTTCTTCCGAATTTTCCGAAAATTCGGACTTATCGCGATTTTTGACATGGTCGCCGAAAAAAATCAATTTCATCAATCGTTCGCAGAAAAAAAATCTCCAATTTTTTTAAAGGATCCGAAAAGGAAAAAAAAACCGAAATTTTGTCATAGGGCCGCGGAAAAAAAAGGTCAAATTTCGTAAAATGCTCACGGAGGAAACGCTAATTTCGTCAAATGAGTACAGAAAAAACCCGAATTTCGTCCTAAGGCCGCAGAAAAAACGCGAATTACGAAAAAAGATCGCTAAAAACATGCATTCCGTCGAAGGGCTGCGAAAAGAAAGAGCTAATTTCGTAAAGGATCGCAAAAAAGCTAATTTCGTCAAAGGGAGATGGAAAAACGTGAATTCCGTCAAAAGGGCACAGAAAAGCGCAAATTTCATCAAAAAGACGAGAAAAAAAACGCTAATTTTGTCAGAAAGCCGTGGAAAAACGCAAATTTCGACGAAGGATTGCGTAAAAACGCGAATTTCGTTAAATGACCGCAGAAAAAGCACGAATTTCGTCAAAGGGCCGCAGAAAAAACGTAAATTTTGACAAAAGATCGCTAAAAAAGCACGCATTCGGTCAAAGGGAAGCGGAAAAAACGCGAATTTCGTCAAAGGGTCACAGAAAAAACGTGAATTTTGTCAAAAGGCCGCAGAAAAACGGAAATTTCATCGAAAGACGAGAAAAAAAGCAAATTTCGTCAAAAAACCGCGAAAAAAACGCAAATTTCGACGAAGGATTGCCTAAAAAGAGCGATTTTCGGCAAATGACCACAGAAAAAACGCGAATTTCGTCAAAAGGCCGTAGAAAAAACGCAAATTTCGACAAATGATCGCTAAAAAACACGCATTCCGTCAAAGGGAAGTGGAAAAAACGCGAATTTCGTTAAAGGATCGCAAAAAAAAGAAAAGCAGGGTCACAAAGAAAGGCCACAGAAAAGCGTGAATTTCGTCGAAAGGCTGCGGAAAAAAGCGAATTTCGTCAAAAAGTCGCGGAAAACGCAAATTTCGACGAAGGTTTGCGAAAAAACGCGAATTTCGTCAAATGACCACCGAAAAAGCGCGAATTTCGTCAAATAACCGCAGAAAAAAACGCTAATTTCGACAAAACATCGCCAAAAAAACACGCATTCCGTCAAAGGGAAGCGGAAAAAACGCGAATTTCGTCAAAAAGCCGCGCAAAAAGTAAATTTCGACAAAGGATCTCGAAAAAAACGCAAATTTCGTCAAAGGACCGCAGAAAAAACGCGAATTTCATCAAAAGGTCGCGGAAAAAAACGCGAATTTCGAAAAAAAGATCGCTTAAAACACGCATTCTGTCAAAAGGCTGCGAAAAAAAGCTAATTTCGTAAAGGATCGCAAAAAAATGCGAATTTCATCAAAAAGACGAGAAAAAAACGCAAATTTCGTCAAAAATCCGTAGAAAAGACGCAAATTTCGACGAAGGATTGCGTAAAAAAACGCGCATTTCGGCAAATGACCTCGGAAAAAACCTAAATTTCGTCAAAGGGCCGCAAAAAAAACTCGAATTTCGTTAAAGGATCGCAAAAAAAGAAAAAGCAGGGTCACAAAGAAGGGCCGCAGAAAAACGTGAATTTCGTTAAAAGACTGCGGAAAAAAAGCGAATTTCGTCAAACAGCCGCAAAAAAATACTACTTTTGTCAAAGAGCCGCAGAAAAAAAGCAAATTTCATGAAAAAGACGAGAAAAAAACGCGAATTTCGTCAAAAAAGCCGCGGGAAAAAAGCAAATTTTGACGAAGAATTTCGTAAAAAAACGCGAATTTTGGCAAAAATCCGCGAAAAAAACTTGAATTTCATCAAAAACCCGCCGAAAAAACGCGGAAAAAAATTTTCGACAGGATCACGAAAAAAACGCAAATTTCGTCACAGATCCGCGGAAAAAAACGCAAATTTCAACGAAGGAGTGCGTAAAAAAACGCGAACTTCGGCAAAAAAGCCGCAGAAAAAGCGAATTTCTTCAAAGGACTGCGGCGAAAATTCAAATTTTGTCAAAAAACCGTGGAAAAAACACAAATTTTTGGCAGGGAGATGCGACTGAAAAAAATCTAAGTTAATAAGCTACTTTTACAGCCAACTCTTCCGCACGGGATTTCCGATTTAGACGAAATCGACTTGTGATTAGCTGTAGTGTTACTGTGCATTAACATACTTCTGCATTGACAATCTTGGCGCCCGTCGACTTTGAGAGAAATTAAAAAACTCCTTAAATTAAATTACTTTTTGATTTGTCGAATTTACTTGTAGGTCTCTTGAACTGACCATATACGTTTTCATTTATCCAGTAAAACAGGTATGGAGCTATTCTTCAGTCATTTGAACATTTATTTTGTGGTTTCAAGTAAATTTGGTCGCAGGACTGAGGAGGATATTGGATTGACAAGAAAAACAAATTCGCAGCATGCCAGAAAATAAAACAAATTTATCTGAAAAAGAAGGAATATTAGCCCTTTTTTCATTTCACTGCGATCTCTTCGGAGGTGGAATGGAGCTGTAACCTCATAACCCCCGTCGCCATCGACTTTTTTGAGTGTATGCGGGGGCATCACTGTGCGGGTAGCATCACTGTGCGGGTAGCATCACTGTGCACTAGTATATGGGACTAACCAGACTAGCTGCACCGCAGAAAAAAAAATTAAGTTTTATCTCAAAAGAAAGAAGAAAAAAAAAGGAGTTTTTTCTTCATTTTCGATTACTTCGAAAGGGGGCCCTATAACCCTATCAACCCCCTTCCCCTCATTGGGTATACTGTGGTGTAACTGGGCACTGATATGAGACTAGCCAGAAAGCCTAGTTCGTTGTATTGCAGAAAACAATTGATCACAAATTTATCTCAAATAAAAAGAAAAAAAAATCAGCACTTTTTTCATTTCATTTTCAACTATTTTGGGAGAGGTCTGTAACCCCATCTCCGCCTTTCTACTTCTTTGGGTATAATGTGGTGTCACTGTGCACTAATGTGGAACTAAACAGAAGAGTGTAGCTAGTCTGTTGAATGATAGGAGAAAAAAAATGCAAACACAGAGAAATCTCAAAGTTTATCTCAAACAGAAAGAAAAAAAGCAATATTTTTTCGACTATTTCGGGAGCAGGGGGCTGTAAGCCCATCAACCGCTTCCCCTTCTTTCGGTATGCTGTGATTTCAATGTGGACTAATATGGATTTAACGAGAATGGCTATTTCGCTGTATGGCAGAAAAAAAATTACAAATTTATCTCAAACAAGAAGAAAAAAAATCAGCCTTTTTATCATTTCATTTTCGACTATTTAGGAACGGGGCATCCCATTAGCCCCTTTGACCTCTTTGGGTATCATGTGGTGCCGCTGTGCACTAGTATGGAACTAACGAGAAGAAAGCGGCTAGTCTGTTGAATGATAGGGGGAAAATACAAATTTATCTCAAACAACAAAAAAAAAAATATCAGCACTTTTTCATTTCATGTTCGACTTTTTGGGAAGAGGGCTGTAACCCCATTAGCCCCCTTCTACCTTTTTGGGTATAACGTGGTGTCACTGTACACTAATATGGAACTACAGCGAAGGGAACGGCTAGTCTGTTGAATGATAGGGGAGAAAATGCAAATTTATCTCAAACAGACAGAAAAAAAAATCAGCACTATTTTTTCATTTCATTTTCTACTATTTCGAGAGGAGGGGGGCAGTAATTCCAACAGCTCCCTCCCCATCTTTGGGTGTGCTGTGATGTCAATGTGAACTAATATGGAGTTAACGAGAATGGCTATTTTGCTGTATGACAGAAGAAAAAATTACAGATTCATCTTTAAAAAGTAAGGAAAAAACAATTTTTTCATTTAATTTTTTGACTATTTCTGGTATGGGGGGGGGGGGGGGGCTGTAACCCCGTCAGCCCCCTTTCTCTTCTTTGGTGTCAATATGGACTACTATGGAACCATAGACTTCTCATATAACTGGACTCAGAAATAGCAACCCTTTCTTGACGCCGGGATCACTACCCACCGTCACGTGATGGTGGGCAGAGAAAACGCGCCAAACCGGTTTTTCCCCTCTGGTTCTCACTGAAACTTTCTTGCGTCGGGCGTTTCTCTCGCATAAATCAAATCCGACAGTTGCGAATAAGGTGATCACCGCCAAAAAAGAGAACCTTTTGGCGATGAAAGCGGAAACGTGTGCCTCAAGTTCTGACCGAAATAACAATGGGATTCGGCCTCTACTTCTTATCTTTACTCTGAGTATGGAACTAAAGCGAAGGAAGCGCATAGTCTGTTGAACGATAGGGGGGGTGGGGTGCAAATTTATCTTAAACAGGCAGAAAAAATTCAGCACTATTTTATCATTTCATTTTTGACCATTTCGAGAGGAGGGGGCTGAAATTTCATCAGCCTTTTTTTCATCTTTGAGTATGCTGTGATGTCAATGTTGACTAATATGGTGTTAACGAAAATGTCTATTTTGCTATATGAGAGAAGAAAAAAATACAGAATTATCTTAAAAATGTAAGGAAAAGTTACTTTTCATTTAATTTTTCGACTATTTCGGGAGGGGGGTGGCTGTAACCCTGTCTGCCTCCTTTCTCTTCTTTGTTGTCAATGTGGACTAATATGGGACTAATGGGAATGACTATAGTCTGCTGTATGATTGAAAAAAAATTAATATTTTTCCAAAAAAGAAAGACGAAAACACAGCACTTTTTTATATTACTTTCGAAAATTTCGGGGGGGGGGGCTGTAGCCCCATCAGCCCCCCCCCCCCCGCCCCTTGGGTACGCCCATGGGCAATAGGGTGATTATTGGTCATTATTCGTGATTAAATACGAGCATTTTAAGCACTCAAAAATTTAATAAATGATTGAATGAAACATCCTTGGAATCAATTTGGAACCTGTATTGCTTGTATAAACAGAGTTATGAAAAAGCTTCGAAAATAAAGAACATTACAAAAATGTTTGGCATTTCAAATATATTTCACAAAATAATAAATTTATTTACAAAAGCCATTTTTGTACTTAAGGCTGTTCTCAAATCCAAAGGGTCAGGTTTCTAACATAAGTTTTGATTCATTTTTGTTCTGAAACTCACGAAACTGGTGTTCTTATTTAGAAACTATGTCATCGAACTGTTTTTTCCGCTTTCTTGTAAACGCAATAGATCTCTCAGAAAATATTGTCAAAGTTGGCCTTTTGAACTGAACTTCCGAACGAAAGAAGAAAATCCAGCCAGTAAGGGGAGAAAAATGCCGTGTCACGTGATCAGGATCACTTATAACACAATAGGTAATTGATTGATCCAAAAATGGAAAAAACAGTTCGATTCCAAATCGCTTTCATGGTCAGCCTTTCCAATTTTGTATCTTTCCGTTAAAAAATAAATTTGTAAATGTGTCAAAACGTTTTCCGCTTGTTGAGCAGAGCAGTTGAGAACAGCCTTAAGGTATGAAATTGAATTTCACCTTCCTCTAGGATAGGGATGCACAACCTGTGGCCCGCGGGCCAAAAGTGGCCCGCGATGGGTTAACTCGTGGCCCGCGAACTTCGTCAATTTATAACTGTGAAAAATCGCAATTTTTGTCAATATGTCGCTGGAAAAGATCTGGAATTTCGTCAATTTGTCGCCGGAAAAAATTGCAAATTTCGTTGGTCGGGTTTTAAAAAATCGCGAATTTCGTCGATCATATGCAGAAAAATCTCAAATTTAGTTGAATGACTGCAGAAAAATCGCGAGTTTCGTCAATATATCGCGAAAAAAATCGCGAATTTCATCAATCTGCCGCGGGAAAAATTACAAATTTCCACAATCGCGAATTTCGTTCATCGAGTGCGAAAAAATCGTGAATTTTGTCAATGAGCCGCTGAAAAATCCCAAATATCGTTGATATACTGCGGAAAAATCGCGTGTTTCGTCAGTTTATCGCGAGAAAAAAATCGCAAATTTCGTCTATTTTCCGCGAGAAAAAATTACAAATTTCATCAGTCAGTTAAGAATCACGAATTTCGTTGATCGGGTTCGGAGAAATCGCGAATTTTGTCAATCATGTGCGGAAAAATCGCGAGTTTCGTCAGTTTACCGCGAGAAAAAATAGCGAAATTCGTCAATTTAAAGTGGGAAGAAATTACAAATTTTGTCTGTTAGTTAAGCATCACGAATTTCATTAGTCGGGTTCTGAAAAATCGCGAATTTCGTCGATCATGTGGGGAAAATCTCAAATTTCGTTGATCATTTACCGAAAAATCGTTAGTTTCGTCAGTTTATCGCTAGAAAAAAAATCGCAAATTTCGTCAATTTGCCGCAGGAAAAATTACAAATTTCGTCGGAGTCAGTTACGAATCGTGAATTTGTTGATCGGGGGTGGAAAAACAGCGAATTTCGGGCGCGGGAAAATAAATTTCGTTGGTCGAGTGCGGAAAAATCGAGAATTTTGTTGATCGAGTGCGGAAAAATTGCGAAATTTGTCAATTCGGTGAAAAAAACCTCAAATTTTGTTGATCGGGCATAGGAAAATCGCGAATTTTGTCGATGAAGTGCAGAAAATTGTAAAATTCGTTTATCAGCGGCGGAAAAATCGCGAGTTTCGTCAATTTATCGAAAGAAAAAATCTCGAATTTTGTCACTAAGTCGCGGTAAAAAATCACGAATTTAGACAATTGTTGAAAAAAGTTTCAAATTTTGTTAATTGGTGACAAAAATATCGCGAAAATCTACAATCGTTCGTGGGAAAAAAGTTCTGAATTTTGTCATATTTTTCCATTTATCAAGAAGGAAGAATTAGTCTTCATAAAGTGTTGTATGTTTATTCAAACAATTATGAAGAAGTCCTGCATACAATTATTTATTTCTATTTGTTTAATTTTACTATATACAAAAAACCCTTATTCTACAAAAAATCCTTATTCAAGAATAAATAGTTATCCCCCACCCAACCTCCCCGATATAGAATTCTGTCTGTGTTACTGATGTGGTCCTCGACAACCCAAACGTTTTTGTAAGTGGCCCTTCTCTCAAAAAGGTTGTGCACCCCTAATCTAGAGGTATAATGCCTAATACTTCCCATTTATCAGCATTTTCCTGCACTTTCTTCCAGTTTTTTCGTGTGACTAGTGCTGTCTGTTGTCTCACGCGAAAACATTTGCACGCTAATGTTAAACCTATGGGAGCATTCTTTTCAGAATTCTTGCTTGAATTTCAATATTTATTTATTTATTTTTTTCATATGATACTTGAGGTCGATATCTAACGTTGTGCGTTTTTAATTTTTCGAATTTGGTTGCATTTTTTTAATGAAGATACTTTAAATTTCACAACGGGTTCCAAACAGTTTTCCAAAAATAAAAGTGTCCGAACATTAAAAAAAAAAAAAAAAAAAAAAAATGCAACCAAACCCGAAAAAGTACAAAAGCATAACATTAGATATCTCAGGTATCCCACACACACAAAAAAAAATATTTAAAAGTAATAAAATACAAGCAAGATATTTGTCAAGAACGCTTCCATAGGTTTAATATTACCTTGCGAATGTCTTCGTGTGACTAATTTAGTCTCATAATTCATACAGCTGTGACTTTAAATGCCTCAATTCTATAACTACTGTAAAATCTTAGAAAATGAAATCTATATATACGGAATCCGGTCTTTAAAGAAAAAATTATATATCTTCAAGAGAAAGAATATAAACAATTATACCTGCTAAGATGGAAACCTGTTTAAAGCGGAATATATTTCGGATCGGTTTGTTCAAGGTTTTAATGAATCAATATTTCACAAAGCTGATTACATAGTTCAGCATTACGTATTTAATGATTACACACTTAAAATTTTCAAAATCCGGCTATTAGAGATTTGTTAAAATTCTCGTGGTAAATTTTCTTTTTAGGGAAGGGGGGGGGGGGAATCCACGATTTCCACGGGTGCAAAAAAGGCTACTTTTGGTCCTGAGACACATAATTTACTGCTAGCAATATCAATATATAGAAGTTGACATACATGATTAAATCCGCCGGAACATTTGAATAATCGGGGCAGAACTACGTTTTTCACGGTTTTTAAGAAAATTGAAAAGATTGTCCTATTTTTGAATGGCGTACTACGCTTGCTATTGGGTGTATAAAAAAGTTGTAAGTATGAAAGTTGTTGATAATTTTATCGTCTTTAATATTGTAATTGACAAATAATATGCTACGGCAACGGGTCTCGAGATATCGCAAAAAAGTCTAAAAAGTTCCCAAAATTTTGCAGTTTTTGGCCACCGAAAATTTAGCCTTAAGAAATTTTGTTAGAAAACTTGGTTTTTCCATGTTGGCATCATTATAAACAATTCTGAAAAAAAAACTTCTACCCGACCTTTTGCAAGGTGCCCTTTTTTTCGTACATTCCCCCTGGATTATAAACTTTTTGTGAAAATTCTAATATACACGAATACACGAACGCATGTATATGGAATAGGTTTAAAAATGGCTAGAGCAAATTCAAAGAACTCAAAGTGTTAAAATATGTTAATATTTCCATAGTCGTGTTTTTATCATGTTTTAATACGTTTCTTCAAACTCACATGGCGTTACATATGCACCTGCTGAGGACCATTATATTTCCAATATGACGCAATATATATATTTTTTTTAATTGGTCAAACTATTTATTTTATTTTGATCTTTCATGCGGAAATCTTGCTCTAGGAAACTTATCATGTAATATTCAATTTGTTTTCAGTTCGTCAAACCCTTTATTTAATTTAATTTTTCACGTGAAAATCTTGCAAGAGAAAAGTAATTGTTGTGGTGAGAATTTTATTTATTTATTTATTCTTTTTAATTGTTGGCAACTGCTATAACGAATAATGTTTATTAGGTAGATTTCGTAAGAAATACTACCTATAGCAGTCGTTACCATGGTGCGACTTTTGAAAAATTCCTTCATAACTTTTCATTACATGACCCCAGGAACCCCAAACCACCCCCACCTAAAATGTTTATATATATATTTAAGTATTGCGCGGCAGCGCAATACTTATTTGTTTCCAGTCTCACTTCTCAATGTTAATTTAACATAGAAAAGCTTATGGAGATGGTAACTTTTTCATTTTTTCTTCCCACCTTTTTGTCCCTGATGCCACTAATTTTTTATTCTTTACTAATTCTAATAATATTATAAATTTAAAGTTTAAAAACGTTTGCCTGACGTCAGGGTCGAAACGAATGGCAAAATACCTTTGCATATGGGTAAATTATAACCCAGAGAGAAACAAGGACCAATTTTTTTGTATATTATTCAAATATTTTTCTTAATAATTCCGAATTTCACTTTTTTTCATTGAGAATCAACGGACATTTTTAATAGAAAATTTAACCTTTTTTTTTCATTGTTGCAAAAATTTCAAAAGTGGTAATAATAATTTATTTCTTTTTAGTTGAAAGATTTTCACGTGAAATATTAAATTGACAGTTTTTTTTTTTCAAAAATTAAAAAGGTGAATATGGCGTCATAGTGGAAATAAAAAGGATATTTTCAGAATAAGTTTTTGCTTTGGTCAAGTTTATATTTTAGTAAAAAGTTTCTAATGGATAGCTATTTTTACGCAGGTAGCGAACTTAGTGGGGAATTACATAACTTAAATTTTAAAATGTATTTTTTTTCCGAGATGAGAACCCCAAGTTAAACTTAGGTAATAATTTTCTGATGTGTTTACATCACCCCTTGGGAGAGAATAAGGTTTAAAAATTTAAGTAAAACTTTTATTTTTTTATTTTTTACTGTATCACAGCTATAATATTGTTAAATATTAGCAGTAAGGATTCAACACAATTTACATTTACATTCATAGCGTTTAGGGCCGTAGCGACAGCTCCCCATACCCCCCATTTGGGGGGGGGGGGGGCTGAGCAAAGTCAGGGGCCCAGTAGTGAGCTATTGTACCTTTCGGCCAAATGTTTTTTTTTTTTTTTTTTT
Source organism: Maratus speciosus (assembly GCA_963932465.1). Taxonomy (NCBI): domain Eukaryota; kingdom Metazoa; phylum Arthropoda; class Arachnida; order Araneae; family Salticidae; genus Maratus; species Maratus speciosus. The sequence continues at coordinate 39,086,915 of OZ010788.1, read as the reverse complement.
TTTTTTTTTTTTTTTTTTTTTTTACATTTAAAATTATTTTTTTATGTATTTTTAATAACATTTTATTCTGGTTTATCAAAATTCATTTTTTTTTTTTTTTTTTGTTAAAGATTTTGATCAGATTTAGAAATAGAAAACAGATATGGGCTTTTCTTCTATATCCACCATTCTTTATAAAAGATTTTGAAGGCTGTAAGTTCTACTTAAAAAATAAAATGGCATTTTAGTATTTTTGGGGTGCGCCTATCAATGGGCGAAAAAGATGAAACCAAAGGTTCAAAACTTCTTTAATACTATTTCCTCCAACTAAAACAGATATGCGCTTTTTTTCCACAGCAACCATTCTTTTTAAAGGGGCCCAGATGAAAGAAATTTTGCAGGCTCTAAATTCCTTTAGAATTGTCTTTTTTAGGGCCCCCTATAAAAGTGCGGAAAAGTTGGAGCCCAAGATTCAAAACTTTTAAGCCCATTTTTTTATTCAATTTTTTTAAAAATACAGTGGAACCCGGTTAAGACGCGTTTGAAGGGAGTGGACAAAAGTCGCGTATTAAACGGGATCGCGTATTAAACGTGATTTGTGTAATGTTCTAAGAACTGGGCTGATTTACACATTTAAAAGTTTGAAAGAACTTTAGAGCTTTCATTTATGATGTAGGTCGAAAATTGTGTATTTTACGTATATTTAGATTAAAATTCAATTATATTGCACTTTAACAAAAATATTTCTTTTTATAGGACCTACTGGAATAATAATAACGGATAATAAATATGGATTCAAACACGGCTTTATTGTTGATTAATACGTTGAAACCAAAATTTAAACAACAAAAATAATTTTTCTACTAAACTATTTTTTTTAACAGAAAGAAAAAAATTAAAACTTTGAAGCACATCCACTTTTTTAAATCTTATTTAGTACTTGTAAAAAAAATAAAATTATAATCTGTCTTTCTTTATAATATAAGGGAAATCTATCCTTACTAATCTTTGTGCAAAAATGTTGTTAGCATAGTAAAAAGTAAAGAAAACATAGAAAACATAAAAGAATTATCCAACCGCAGTCGTATTTGTTTACGCTTTACGAGTTTCATTTTGTGTCATATGCATTATAAAACATAGTAGGGATATAACTTATATTTAAAACTTCACTAACAACAGGTGTGATCATCTGTAATCATAATAATTTTATGACGTATCTGAGTAACCTGAATTCGTCCATATATCTCTAATACACAAAAAACATATTCAAAGAGCGAGACAAAGAATGTTAGGAAGTGGGATCAAAGAAGAATTGTAGTTTTGCTAATTTAGCAGGTTTTTGTTTTATTCAAATATCTACCACTATTTCCGATTACTAATTTTCACCTTAATTAATCTGTTGTTAAATAAAGTAAACATTACTATTCGGAATCAGTGTTTTTTTTTTTCTAAATTAAAAAAAATCGCTAAATTGGAAACACTCGAGAAGAGACAAGGAATTCGCATCTTGATCAATGAATTCGCGTCTTAAACGTGATTTTTTCCTCAAAGAACCGAAAATTTGTCGCGTATTAAACGGGATCGCGTGTTAACCGTTCGCGTATTAAACGTGATTTTTTTGCATTAGCCTTATGGGCGATGTTCAAGGGATCGGGAAAAATCCGCGTATGAAGCGGGGTCGCGTATTAACCGTGAGCGTCTTAACCGGGTTCGACTGTATGCTTTTTAATCTCACTGAGGGACCCAATAAGTTTCCAAATTTCGTTATACTATTACTTCCTTCAACGAAATGTGCTTCCTTTCTATAGTCATTATTCTTTTTAAAGGTGCCTACATGAAAGAAATTTTGCACGCTCTTAATACTTTTTAAATTGTTTTTTTTTTTTTTGAGGGGGGGGGGGGGTGCAATAAAAGTGAGGAAAGTTGCAACTCAAGATTCAAAACTTTTAGGCCCCATTTTTATTATTCAAATGTTTTAAAATATGCTTTTTAATCTCGTTGGGGGCCCCAACAAGGTTCAAAGCTTTCTTAATACTGTTACTTCTTTTGACCAAAACAGATATGCGCTTACTTTCTATAGCCAGTATTCTCTTTAAAGGTTCCTAGATGAAAGAAATTTTGCAGGCCCTAAATTCTTTTTGAATTGTCTTTTTTAGGGCCCCCTATAAACGGGAGGAAAAGTTGGAGCCCAAGATTTAAAACTTGTAGGCCTCATTTTTTGTATTCAAATGTTTAAAAAACATGTTTTTTAAACTCATTGGGAGCCCCAATAAGTTTCAAAACTTCCATAATACTATTAGTTCTTTCAAACAAATGTGCTTTCTTTCTACACCCTCTTTAAAGGTTCCCGGATGAAAGAAATTTTGCAGGCTCTAAATTCTTTTGAATTGTCTTTTTTAGGGTCTTTTGAGAAAAAGCCCAAGATTAAAAACTTTTAGGCCTCATTTTTTTTTTATTCAAATGTTTAAAAAACATGCTTTTTAAACTCATTGGGAGCCCCAATAAGTTTCAAAACTTCCATAATACTATTAGTTCCTTCAAACAAATGTGCTTTCTTCCTACAGCCAGCATTCTCTTTAAAGGTTCCCGGATGAAAGAAATTTTGCAGGCTCTAAATTCTTTTGAATTGTCTTTTTTAGGGGCCCCTATAAACGGGAGGAAAAGTTGGAGCCCAAGATTCAAAACTTTTAGGTCTCATTTTTTTATTCAAATGTTTTTAAAATATGCTTTTTAATCTCGTTGGGGGCCCTAATAAGGTTCAAAGCTTTCTTAATACTGTTACTTCTTTTGACCAAAACAGATATGCGCTTACTTTCTATAGTCAGTATTCTCTTTAAAGGTTCCTAGATGAAAGAAATTTTGCAGGCCTAAATTCTTTTTGAATTGTGTTTTTTAGGGCCCCCTATAAACGGGAGGAAAAGTTGGAGCCCAAGATTAAAAACTTTTAGGCCTCATTTTTTTATTCAAATGTTTAAAAAACATGCTTTTTAAACTCATTGGGAGCCCCAATAGGTTTCAAAACTTCCTTAATACTATTAGTTCCTTCAAACAAATGTGCTTTCTTTCTACAGCCAGCATTCTCTTTAAAGGTTCCCAGATGAAAGAAATTTTGCAGGCTCTAAATTCTTTTGAATTGTCTTTTTTAGGGGCCCTATAAACGGGAGGAAAAGTTGGAGCCCAAGATTCAAAACTTTTAGGCCCCATTTTTTTATTCAAATGTTTTAAAAATATGCTTTTTAATCTCGTTGGGGGCCCTAATAAGGTTCAAAGCTTTCTTAATACTATTACTTCTTTTGACCAAAACAGATATGCACTTTCTTTTTATAGCCAGCAGTCTCTTTAAAGATACTCAGATGAAAGAAATTTTGCAGGCTCTAAATTCTTTTTGAATTTTCTTTTTTAAGGCCCCCTATAAACGTGAGGAAAAGTTGGAGGCGAAGATTCAAAACTTTTAGGCCTCATTTTTATTATTCAAATGTTTTAAAAATATGCTTTTTAATCTCTTTGGGGGCCCCAATAAGTTTCAAAACTTCCTTAATACTATTACAGTCGGACCTCGTTATCCCGACACCCGGTTTTCACGTCACTCCGCTTATCACGTCAGTTTTTCAAAATCCCAATTTTCTGTATATGGTTTTAATGTAAATAAACTCCGGAGTTTACGTCGTTGAATGATTTTCAATTCCGGATATCCCGACGGTTTTGGTAAATTGTACATTTTTCATAACCCATCTTATAAGCACGGAAATTAAGCGGTAAGAAATAAATGTCTTATCCAAACATTTAGCAAAAGTGTCTAAAATACCCACTGAGATAAATGAGAAATTTTACTTCAATCCTTTTTCTGAATACACAAAAACACACACTATGAATAAATCACTTAAGCTCCAGATAGACGTATCAGTCTACTCGTGGTCTTTTTGTTCTGGTCAGGCGGTGCTTTCTTCTGAATACACTGCGTTTTACATCCGACTAAAACCGAAGCATTGCATTGCATAATATGGAAAAAGTAAATGTGGGAAGCTCATCTAGGAATAAGTAAACCTTAATTTATCAATATTTTAAGTAACAATTAAAAACAAGTCATCATACATCTGATTTTTATTGTTTTAAATTTTGTTTTTGTGTTAATTTTGTTTAATAATAATGTCTTATTGCTTAAAACTGCAACAACAGTTATGAATTTGAAATTGTCTTAAATTAATTAAAAATACAACTTTTTATAAACATATTTTCCTCCAACTCCGGTTACCGCGACACTCCGCTTATGACGACACTTTTTTCTGGTCATTAGAGTGTCGGGATAACGAGGTTCGACTGTACTTCCTTTTCAACCATGTGCTTTCTTTCTACAGTCACGATTCTTTTAAAAGGTGCCCAGGTGAAAGAAAATTTGCAGGTTCTAAATACTTTTTTAATTGACTTTTTTGGGGCCCGCTATAAAAGTGCGGAAAAGTTGGAACTCAAGATTCAAAACTTTTAGGCCCAATTTTTATTATTCAAATGTTTTAAAAATATGCTTTTTAATCTCATTGGGGGCCCCAATAAGGTTAAAAACTTTTTTAATACTATTACTTCTTTTAGCCAAAACAGACATGCCCTTTTTTTCTATAGCTACCATTCTTTTTAAAGATGCCCAGATGAAAGAAATTTTGCAGGCTCCAAATACTTTATAAATTTTCTTTTTTGGGACCGCTCTTAAAAGTGAGCAAAATTCGGAACTCAAGATTAAAAACTTTTAAACCTCATTTCTTTTTTTCAAATGTTCAAAAAATATATGCTTCTTAATCTCGTTGGGGACCCCAATAAGCGGGCATCTATGTGCATTGCATATGCCGCCTATCCCCTTATGTTCGACCTGTTTCGTTTTTAACATTTCATTTCTCTTGTCTCGATAAATTACTTATGTTAATTATACATAAATTATATTGTGTATTTATTTAATCTACTAGCAGAGCTTCGCCCGCTTCGCTGATTGCTTTTTTAAAAAAAGAACCTATTTTTTGGAGTTCTCCATTGAGGGCCTTCACTGCTTTCCGCAGCGTAAACCTGTTCCAGATATTTCCGCTCCGATCTTATATCAAACAATCATTGAATTATTGTATTTTTTTATGATAAAATTGATAGTGTCCAGATAAAAGTGAAATTTTCCAGCATCGTAGCTCACATTGCTACAGGAACAAATTTGTTATTTTTCCACTTCAGCTTAACTATGACAGCAGCAAAATCTACTGGATAATTCTTCGGTTTCAGAAAAAAAAAATACCAAAAAAACTCCGCAAAACGCGAAAAAAAAAGTTTAAAAATCTTATAAAAAATTGGGCAAAAATTCAAAAATCGCTGAAAGAAAATTGATTATATCGAGCCGAAAGATTAAAACTGGAATGTTAAAAAATTGTCGTGAAAGACAAAAATACGCTAAAAATCACATAAAATAATCACATAAAATGTTCGTAAAAAATTCAAAAATTTCTATGGATATATTTTCTGTATTGAGCTAAAAGACTGAAACCTGATCCCTTTTAGGGATGTCAAAAATCCGTGCAGCAAATGGCAAAATTTTTACTATATTGGGATAAAAGATTGAAAATGGGTTCCTTTTACACTCTCTCTCAAAAAAAAAAAAAATAAAAAAAAAAAATCAGTGAATTGAAGGATTTTTTCCGTAACTTTTTTTTTCGTTCAAACACACACAAAAAAAGCTTTGATTTGATTTGCTCATTTTCCGCGAAAATATAGAGAACTCACCAATCAAACGTAAAAATTACCTAACATCCTTACTAAATAAAAAGATGCATTTTTGTCAAATCAAATCACAGGAGTGTTCCGCCAACTTTGCTACATTGTACTTTTCCCTATTAGAAACTGAACTTTTACGCATGCCTTTTTTCCTTCATAACACGAAGAAGTCGCGAATCAAAGATCAAAATTTCTAGAAATTTTCCTTTCTAAAGACGAAAATTTTTTCAAATGCGAGATAAAATCTCTTCTAATCACAGTGGTCATAAAAAATAAATTAAAAAAACGTTCGTGAAAAATTCAAAAATCGTAAAGGGCGAAATTTAGTACATCGGGCTAAAAGACTGAAACCTGATTCCTTTTACTAATGTCATAAAATCACGTCGGAACGCGAAAAAAAGTTAAAAATCACATAAAAAAATTCGCTAAATATTTAAAAATCGAAGAAGACTACTTTACTATATTCGGCTAAATTGGACAGGTGGATTGAAAATAGATTCCTTTTATGAATGTGGGGAAAAAAGCACGAAACTCCAAAAAATAACCTAAAAAATATGAAAAAAATTCGAATCAAAAAATTTAAAAACCTGTTTCGAGGTGCATAACTTCCGGCATACAGGTAACCTTCCTGTCAAATTTTGTCCTGAACAGAAAAACATCTGGTCAGACAAAGAAAAACTCTGGACAGACAAACATCTGTCTTTATTATTATCTAGGAACCCCGTCTTCGTTGCCCACAGAAAGGTACCTTCTATCCGAAGGTATTTTTCTTCTTCTTAAATTTCAATTTGGGTGACAATTTTAAACTGGAGAAAACCGGAATGTATGAAAACGACATTCCAAAAGTAATTTTTTTTGAATTAGTAAAACTGTATATATATATGTATTTAATAAAAGGCACCAATCCGAGCAGGAAAACAATTGTTATAAGTGAATATTTTCTGCTTAAAGAAAGTCTGTCTGGGCCACGCGGATGGCATTGTCAAACTGAAGAGAAATTGAAAATACGAAATCGGCTATATTTTTTATTTATTTATTTTGTTTATGAGTTATTTCTTAGCGGTTTATAACATTTGTAAAAGGAATTCAGTTTCAAACTTTTTTGCCAAATTTTGACCTCTGCTGTTTTTAAAATTTTCGAGAATTTTTATGTGATTTTTAGCTTTTTTTCACTTTTCTGGTAGTTTTTTTAATATTCGTAAAAAAAAAAAGAACCCGGTTTAATCTTTTAGCCCAATGTAAGTAAAGTTTGATCTCTATGAACTTCGAATTTTTTTATGCAATTTTTGTTGTTCTTTCGCGTTCTTCGGCGATTTTTTTGACATTTTCCCCCTAAATGGAAGAATATTCAGTTAAATTTTGCAACTCCTTTGATTAAATTCACGTTGTAAGAATATGAAATCTGTTCCTGTAGCAACATGAACGAAATGTTGAAAATTTGAATTTAATCTGGATCGAAATAAAAAAATTACAATAATTCAAGGTTCATATGATTCGAGATCGGGGCGGACATAGCCCCTATGGGTGTACATTGTCGAAAGCAGTGCAGTCCAACTACAAATTCGTTTAATTTGAAGTTCATTTTGAAAATCTGACCAGCGAAACTCCGCTGGTGCTGTTATAAAATGGAACTCGGTTGGAAAATTAAATATTGAATCAGCACTAGCGTCGCCAGTATTGTCAGTAAATTCAGAAAGGCCAGGTCGTACTCGTACACGTGGAAGACGGGGTGGTAGGCGTGGATTGCTGTCTAGATCGAGGATAATACGTTCGTCAACAGTTGGAAATGCAGACAGGCAAAACTGTTGGATTGGAGAAAAATTGGAGCTAAACAACAGACATCTCCAACAGCCAGCTTACCTTCCAAAAGACACATCTAATTGGGAATATTACGAATATATTCGGCAATATATTGATGACGATATTCTAGATATCATAGTAGAATGTACAAATAGAACAGAAGTTCTACTAAAAGGAAAAACATTGGGTCTTACAAAAAAAGAATTAATGGTGTATTTTGGTATAACGATGGTCATGTCAGCACTACAATATCCAAAAATAGATATGTATTGGATGCAAAAATGGAGAGTACCTACGATTGCCAGTGCTATGACCCGGATTCGCTTTTATGCCATTAGAACACGACTAAAATGTGTATTTGATCTGAATGTGTCTGATGAAAATAGACGAAATGATAAAATTTGGAAGATTCGCCCTTTCTTTGACCGAATATTGAAGGGTTGCTTAGCTCAAGATCGTCCAGAAAATGTATGTGTCGATGAGATGATAATACCTTTTTCTGGCCAATGCAAAATGCGACAATATTGTCCCAATAAGCCTAACCCTGTTGGTCTGAAAGTGTTTGTACTCGCAACTCCCGATGGAATTGTATGTGACATGATTATATATCAAGGGGATACAACCTGCCCAGACTTGATAAATCAAGGATTTGGCTTAGGAGAATCTATGGTTTTGTATCTGACACGTTCTTTAGTACCTGGGCATAAAATATTCTTTGATAGGTATTTCACAACTATAAAATTGTGTGATGAGCTTATGCGACTCGGTTTTCATGGTACTGGTACCATTATGAGAAATAGGATCCCAAGAGATTGTGTCTTCAGTGATGAGAAAAATTTTAAGAAACAGCTCCGAGGAACGACTGAAGTACGTATTCGCAGTGATGAAACATTGGCAGCTACAATGTGGCTTGATAATAAACTCGTGTTAATGTTGTCATCTCGGTACTGCAACGAAAATACAGACGAATGTCAGCGATGGTCGAAACAACGAAAAACTTATGAACGCGTGCAAAGACCAGAAGTTGTCCAAGTGTATAATAAGAATATGGGCGGGGTTGATTTGACCGATCGAATGCTTTCTATTTGCCCGTCTAGAAATCGCACCAAAAAGTGGACTATTAGAGTCATTTCACATTTTTTTGATTTAGCTGTCGTGAATTCTTGGTTACAGTACCGGCAACAAAAATTATTCAGTGGAAAAAAACTATCCGAAATCGAGCAATTGAGAGAATTTAAACTCAACTTAGGCTGCAAATGGATAGAAGATAACGATAAAAGTAGTGACGGAGAGAGTGACCCAAATGAACTTGATGAACTGCTGCCACAACATAAAAAACGCAAGATCACTATAGTGCCTTTACCTTCATTACAGAGACGACAGCAAAAAGCAGCCCACCTTCCTGACTACGGACCAAAACAAGCCCGTTGCCGTAACTCTGGCTGTGATAAAAAAAACTACAGTTCTCTGTAAAAAATGCAATATTTATCTTTGTTTCGTCCCAAATAGGAATTGTTTCAGTAATTTTCATGAGCGTGACGTTAATTAGAATAGTAAATTTTGATATTAATTATGTTTGCCATCTAAAATGGAGACCATTTTAGATAAAAGTGATTTTCATAGTCTGATCATAGAATTAAGTTTAAAGTTTAGATTGTTGCTCAAATATTATAAAACTGTTGTATGTTTAGAAGTTTATTATCTAATAACATTAAAATTGTGAACAAGAGTTTAATAATGTGCGTTAATATTGTGTAGTGTATTTGATTTTGATCTCATTTTATGCCTAAATAAGTGTTTGCCAAGAATTAGGCTAATTATAAACAATTTAGAAACTCTATTATTTCAATTTGTAATAAATACTTACTTTTGCTTATATCTAACGTATTTTTATTGTTTAACTATAACATAACTGCACAATATTATATTAATTCTGTTTAAAATTATATTATGTCCTATCCAAAGTACAACCTCATACTCTGCTATTGTCCTATATAAATGACGTAGTGGAAAACTAGATTTTCCAGCTAAGGTTTTTTTTTAGTATTTTTTAACATATGTTAAGAGCTTAAATTACAACATATCAAAGAATCACGGTAAAAGTTAGAAAAAAGTGCCTTGAATAGTCAGGAGGTTAAAAGTGTTTCACGTTTTTGACAGTTTTCTCTGCCTATTCTGATTTGTATCATTTCAGCGCAGGTTATTATAGTACTCGAAACATTTGATTATTCTTCCAGATTTTTGAGTTTTGGTCTAAGTCTAAGTGATATTTGCTTCTCGAATTCTGCATAAAGCAGATTTACATTCGCAAACGGCGGAATCCTTTTATAGTATGTTTTTTTAGAACACAAGGATTACAAATTTATGCATTTTCGGAATTAGGTCTTTTTGTTAGTATCTTCGAACCTATTTCATTCATAATGTCCAATTTTAAGAAATCGACGTGACAAAACTAAATATTCTTTTATTTTGTTTGAGGCGTAATACTGCAAGCACGAATAGCGAAAAAGGCATTTTTCAATAGGCTTAAATATTTTTAAATATAAATATAACTTTAAATAACCTTTTGAATATAAGATATGTACAAGACCATATTTGGTTTTTATACTAATTTCACCATTTAGCTACATAAAAAAGTAAATATCTAGCCCTTCTTATCTCTCCTGAGCGTGGTTCGATTGACGTCATACGGTACTTCCTGTTTTGCGGAGGCCAGAGTATGAGCCAGCCCTTATATAGTCCTGGATCAGTGATTCCCAACGTGGGGCGCATGCCCCACCGGGGGGACATTTGATTCTTTAGGGGGGCAATTTCAAATTTGTAACTCAGCCTTCGCTCACACTTTTTTTTAAGTTAGGTTTTAGACTAAAAATAAAAGTAAAACATGCAAACATAAAAAATAAATAGGTATTTTTGTTGAACGTTAAAAAAGCTTAAAATCAAAATGTTAAAATGGAATCAATACCAGTATATATGAGCAATTTTTTTTAACTATATTAGCATTACCTTCTACCCTTTTATTATATTTAAAAATTTCTATAACTTTTCTAGTTACTAATGTATTTTACAATTTTTCAAGATTATTTATCGAATGATCTATTTTTATCTATTCATTCTTCTGTATGTAACTTAAAGTAACTTCTACACTTGAAATTACTTAAGAGTATACTTAAATCTTATTGTCTTTAACATATTTAACATAAAAAATATTTGAAATAACTAAATGTGGTACTAACAACTTTATATATTTTTTTAATTTTTAATAGCATTAAATAAGAAAATGGATAAATTGTAAATAACTATGGCTGTAGGGCAGGCCTCCTACATGGTAAATGAATGTATAACATGTAAAATTTAAATTTGAAAATGTCATAATACATGGCAGTTAATTAACGATAATTGGGGAGGGAAAAAGATAAATATGTTTTGATGGGTAATAATGCCTACTTAAACTTGATAAAGGTCAGAACCTTGAAATGCTTCTTGTGTACTTTGTTATCCATAGAAAGGAAATTTGGTGTCCAAAGATTTTCCAACAACTTTCAATAAGTTACTAAAATTCAATGTAAAATGTGTCATCGTTTTCAATTTTAATACTAAATATGAGAGTCCCTTTTGTCATTTTGGGACAATAAAAATATAGGGATATAACACTTTTGTTAAACATTCAGGTAAGTTGGGAAGGCACAACAAATCTATTTTGGCATAAAAGTGAAGATTTGAGGCCTTAATTCCATTTATAAAATTATACTAAAAACACATTTGTGGAAGAAAATTCAGCTCTATGATATGTTAAGAAATGTGAAATGAATAGTTATCGTTAAAACACTGTTAGGCTTCCTTCAGGTGAATACAATTCGATTTTCGAATAATAAGAGATATAGGTTACAGAATATTTGTGTGAGGAGTGTAGGGGGGGGGGGGCATCGTGATTTTTCAGATGCTTCGGTGGGGCGTGGGCAATAAAAGGTTGGGAAACACTGTCCTGGATGCTTTTACAGGATTCCTCTCTCAATCTCTGCTCACCCTTTCTCCCTCCCTCAACTGTTCTCCTCGTTCCTCCTCGTCCGTTTCTTCGCTCCTCCCCTGCTATCTTCGCCCCTCTCTCCCCCTTTTCCCTCTCTCACCCTGTCCTTCCTCTTACACCCTCTTTCTATCACCCTCTTTCTATCAAAGAAGTTGGAAATAGACTAGTTGTATTCCTTCTTCCATGCTTTCTATCACCCCTTTCCTTTACCCCGCCGCCTCCCTCTCCCACCACCGCCTGCTTCGCATTCATCTCTCCTCTCCCTCCCATACTCTATTCTTCTCTTTTCTTCATTCGTTCTCTTTTACCGCGCTTTGTCTTCGCCGCCTGCTCCCTTTTCTTTCTCTCTCTCTCTTATATAAACACATGCCTGTGTTGTTAGCGTGCGTGTGTGTTAAGTGTTATTTATGTGTGCTGTGTTTTGTTTCTTTGTGTGTGTGTGTGTGTGTGTGTGTGTGTGTGTGTGTGTGTGTGTGTGTGTGTGTGTGTGTGTGTGTTATTTCATTTTTTTCTTTGTTTTTTTCTTACACATATACACTCACATGTATATACTTATGTATGTTGTAAATGTATGCTGTCTTTTTTAGGGTTTCGTTCATCTGACGAAACCCTATTCGTCTCGCTCCTCTGTCTGTCCGTCACAGAGCCCGTTCTCAGGAACTATGCATGTTGGAGACTTGAAATTTTGCATACTTATAGATGGACACCTCAGATCAAACGACAAATCATAAAATTTTGAAAAAGTCGTACATTTAACCCTTTGGGCTCCCACATATGTATTTTAAACAATTCTTTCTATGTGAGCCACTCATTAGGTTGGAGGCGTGAAATTTTGCATACTTATAGCTGAACACCTCACATCAAACGACAAATCATAAAATTTTGAAAAAGTAGTAAATTTAACCCTTTGGGATCCCACATGTGTATTTTAAACAATTCTTTCTAAGTGAGCCCCTAAATAGGTTGGAGGAGTGAAATTTTGCATACTTATAGCTGAACACCTCACATCAAACGACAAATCATAAAATTTTGAAAAAGTCGTACATTTAACCCTTTGGGCTCCTCCATGTGTATTTTGAACAATACTTTCAAAGTGAACCCTTAATTAGGTTGGAGGCGTGAAATTTTACATACTTATAGCTGAACACCTCACATCAAACGACAAATCATAAAATTTTGAAAAAGTAGTAAATTTAACCCTTTGGGGTCTCACATGTGTATTTTAAACAATCCTTTCTAAGTCAGCTCCTAATTAGGTTGGAGGCGTGAAATTTTACATACTTATAGCTGAACACCTCACATCAAACGACAAATCATAAAATTTTGAAAAAGTCGTACATTTAACCCTTTGGACTCCTCCATGTGTATTTTAAACAATACATACTTTCAAAGTGAAACCCTAATTATGTTGGAGGCGTGAAATTTTACATACTTATAGCTGAACACCTCACATCAAACGACAAATCATAAAATTTTGAAAAAGTCGTACATTTAACCATTTGGTCTCCCCCATGTGTATTTTAAACAATTCTTTCTAAGTGAGCCCCTAATTAGGTTGGAGGAGTGAACTTTGCATACTTATAGCTGAACGCCTCACATCAAACGACAAATCATAAAATTTTGAAAAAGTAGTAAATTTAACCCTTTGGGCTCACCCATGTGTATTTTGAACAATACTTTCAAAGTGAATCCCTAATTAGGTTGGAGGCGTGAAATTTTGCATACTTATAGCTGAACACCTCACATCAAATAACAAATCATAAAATTTTAAAAAAGTCGTACATTTAACCCTTTGGGCTCCCACATGTGTATTTTAAACAATTCTTTCTAATTGAGCCCCTAATTAGGTTGAAGGCGTGAAATTTTGCGTACTTATAGCTGGACCCCTCACATGAAACGACAAATCGTAAAATTTTGAAAAGTCGTACATTTAACCCTATGGGCTCACACATGTGTATTTTAAACAATTATTTCAAAGTGAGCCCCTAATTAGGTTGGAAGCGTGAAATTTTGCATACTTATAGCTGAACACCATCATGCGACAAATAATAAAATTTTGAAAAAGTCGTACATTTAACCCTTTGGTCTCCCCCATGTGTATTTTAAACAATTCTTTCTAAGTGAGCCCCTAAATAGGTTGGGGGAGTGAAATTTTGCATACTTATAGCTGAACGCCTCACATCAAACGACAAATCATAAAATTTTTAAAAAGTCGTACATTTAACCCTTTGGGCTCCTTCATGTGTATTTTGAACAAGACTTTCAAAGTGAACCACTAATTAGGTTGGAGGCGTGAAATTTTACATACTTATAGCTGAACACCTCACTTAAACGACAAATCATAAAATTTTGAAAAAGCAGTAAATTTAATCCTTTGGGGTCTCACATGTGTATTTTAAACAATCCTTTCTAAGTGAAACCCTAATTAAGTTGGAGCCGTGAAATTTTACATACTTATAGCTGGACACCTCACATGAAACGACAAATCCGGTCTCCCCCATGTGTATTTTAAACAATTTTTTCAAAGTGAGCCCCTAATTAGGTAGGAGGCGTGAAATTTTGCATACATGGGCGTAATCTGGCGGGGGCAAGGGGGGGCATATCCCCCCCCCCCCAGTTTTTTAAGAGCAGGGGCAAGACATGTATTTTACCCCTCCAGTTTTTTGTCTTGTTTTCAAATTTCTGTATTTCCTTTTTCGCTTTTTTTTACCGCTTTAGTTTAATAATTTATATTACTATCTTGGGTTTGAACTAGAATTGGATACAGCAAAATCAAAACAGCCAGAATTAATGTTTTCACGTTGACATAAGTAATTTTTCTTATGTCTTGACAAAACCTTCTGCTATAATAACAGTTCAAGAGAATTTTTTTCCGTCTCCCTTTTTTTCCTTTTTGTACAAAGTACAAAACTTATTTTCCTCTTTATTTCCAGGGATGTTTTTTTTTTGGGGGGGGGGGGGGTGCACGTGTGGGAAGAGGTGAGAATAGATATCACGATTATTGTGTCTTGAGTCTGACCATTGTCCTTTTTCGTAAGATAATATAAGCACAAAACAAGAACTTCCTGGCTCCTCAGGTCTCTCGACTATAGTGTGTATCCTTGAATATACTCGTAGCGTCAGTCCAGTACTGGTGAGCTGAGGAAATTCTCATGGCGTCTGGATATACAGATGCACATACATTCCGTTCTCTGGCGTACATCAGGGACTAATCTTCGGGCAAACTTTAGTTGTCAATGGTGATTATACTGAGCGAGCCTTTTTACCGACTCTGGCGTTGTAGGATTTCCATACTGGGAGATATAGCGATGAGTTTGGCGCGCAGAAAATCCTTTTTCGGATTTAATTTATATTATTTGTTTACTGCTGAAGTATATTCTTGGATCGCCAGGCTGTTTATCGTTGTTTGGAGGAATAAATTTGCGCGAGTTGAATTTACCAATTAATTTGTTTTTTTTCGTTCCACGTAGATTTTTTTTTATATTCCTGAAAGAATTCCGGTTGATGATAGACAGCCAAAATACATTTAGAATAAAATTATATATATATAAGAAAAAACGAAAAATCCCCTTTAGGGACGCCGGGTGGGGAGGGGCCAGGAAGGGCCACCGCCTCTCTCTGGATTTTGAAAATTAATTTTAAACGAAACTCTCTTCATTTCTGATTGTTAAAAATGAAAGATAAAAAACTGCCTTGCCTTCCTCAACCCCTACAGTGGCAAAGAATTTTTAATTATTTTTCTTTATTTTTATTTTTATTTTTATTTATTTATTTATTTTTTTTTTTTTACATTCACGTGTTTTTAATTTATCCAAAAGGGATCAGAAACCCTGTGGTGGGACTTTTTTTTTTTTTTTTTTTGAATTGTCAATTTTGTTAAATGTTGGCAGAAATCTATTTTTGAATATTTAATCCTTCTTAATTGTTGTATTATTTTATTGCTTCTGAGTATGTTTAAAAATTGTCTCAAATGGAGAATTCTGTCTAATTTTTTTTTTTAATTTAGCTTATTTCATACTTACATTCTGCAGCGGGCGAATGTAGACCATGGACCTCAGCCATCCAACAAAAACAACAAAAAAAAATAATTTAAAAATGTGTAAATGCAAACGAGATAGTAGAAAAGAACCTTCCCATTGGTTTAACATTAACTCACGTGTAAGGCTCCTGTCCCTACAGGCGAAGACACTCGCGAACTAATGCTAACCCTATGGGGAGTTTATTTTCTAATATCTCGTTTGCACCTCGGAATTTTTAAATATTTTTTTGCATTGGATAGCTGAGGTCGATATCTATAACGCTCTTTTTTTTTTTTTTTTTTTTTTTTTTTTACTTTTTCAATTTTGGTTGCAGATATTTTTTATTAAGTTACTTTCCCTTTTCGAAACCGGTTCCGAAAATGAAAGTATCATTCTAAAAAAATATCTGCAACCAAAATCGAAAAAGTAAAAAAAGGAGAGATGTAGAGATAAACCACAGCTATCCAATGTAAAAAATAAATAAATAAAGCTAAATTAAAAATGTCGAAACAAGTTGACATAAGTAATTTTTCTTATGTCTTGACAAAACCTTCTGCTATAATAACAGTTCAAGAGAATTTTTTTCCGTCTCCCTTTTTTTCCTTTTTGTACAAAGTACAAAACTTATTTTCCTCTTTATTTCCAGGGATGTTTTTTTTTTTTTTTGGGGGGGGGGGTGCACGTGTGGGAAGAGGTGAGAATAGATATCACGATTATTGTGTCTTGAGTCTGACCATTGTCCTTTTTCGTAAGATAATATAAGCACAAAACAAGAACTTCCTGGCTCCTCAGGTCTCTCGACTATAGTGTGTATCCTTGAATATACTCGTAGCGTCAGTCCAGTACTGGTGAGCTGAGGAAATTCTCATGGCGTCTGGATATACAGATGCACATACATTCCGTTCTCTGGCGTACATCAGGGACTAGAGTCTTGCACATGTCGCGTTGTACCCGGTTGTACCCTTGGGCGCAGGCTCGGACTGGCCCGCCGGCCCATCGGCCCGAGGGCCGGTGCGCCCTCGTCCACGGAAAACTTCGCGCCCCTAAGTGCCTTAAGCCGCTCCAATATTTTCCCCCAAGTTGTGCAGATACATTCGGACTAGTGTACTAAATTTCGAGGATTCGCTTAGAAATAATCATCAGAATAATCATTAGGCAAACAGCACGAGAGGTATTTTTTATCACAAAGAAATTAAAAATACATCGAAGCAATTTCAGGATTGGAAACGAATCGTGGCATCTTTGCATACTATTGAGAGGGAAAACAAGCACGCAGGAAAAGATTAGTAGCCACAGCGCCATGAGCAAGATTTATTTCATCACTTCTTTGAATGATACGTTTTAGATTTTAACGAAATATTTTGCATATTTTCAGTCCTTTAGCTTTTAGTACCTTGTCCCTACACTTTTTATGACGGCCATGAATGTGCCTACAATTGAAACCGTGCTTTTTGAAAACAACTTGCGAAAAAAAAGTGATAAATATCAGAAGACAAAAAAACTATTTGTGCGGATTTCGTTTTTGGTTGAAAAACATGACCTTTCTTTTCGCGGAATACAAACTTGATAAGACTTCTGGATTACAATCCCGCAAACTGTGGAATCCCGCGGCTAGCGTTTTTTCATTCCCAAAATCTACACCATAATTTTCAGTTAGTAATCTTTGTTTTATTGAATGATAGATTTTCCGTGGCTAAATAAATATTAGGAAATTCTAGTGTGTATTTTAAATAAAAAGTTGTTTTAATTTAATCACGGAAAAATTATCATTAAATAAAGCGATGACTACTATTCAGAAATTAGGATAGGTTTTTCGAATAAAAAAACGCTGCCACGGGATCTTGCAGCATGTATGAATACAATTCCTGGGCCATTTCTCTCAATTGTGTAAACTTAAATATTTCTTTTGATCTCTAATTAGGATAAGAACTTTGCAAATCATAGGAAGAGGGTGCTGAAAAGAGTAAATTTACTCAATTATTTTGGTGATTTTTAGGCTAACAAAGTGGCATTTTTGGTGTACTTTCTGTGTATAATTTTTTTTAGTAGTGCAACATTAATGCAGCATTTTACGGATACATAGTCATTTTTTTAAGGACACAAACGCAAAGTGCCTCTTCCTACAAAATACATAATTCGCCTTATATAAATGTTGCAAGTTTAATAAGCATTATTTTCACAAGCAAGTGTTATTTTCAAATTCCTTAATGGGATGTTGATTTGAATGTTTAAATATTCTTATGTTTCAACATTTAAATACCTTATAACATGTGGTACTTTTTATAAAAGAACAAAAGAAGCACAAGCTTTAGTTTTCAAAATTTCTACTTTTATATGAAAAGTTTTATACATTTTTGTTTTAGATACAAAGAAATTGTAAGCGAAGTTTGCATACTGAATTTTTTTGTGTATCATGAGGGAGATACCGATAGATACCATATTTTAAAATTCTACTTAAAAAAAAAAAACTGTAGTAAATAAAAGGTAATTGTTGTCGGATTGTAACAGAAATTGAATCTATCTCATTATAAACTGACTGATAACTAATTCATTTTATAAAAAAGTATACTTAAAAAATGGGTTGAAACCCTTAGCAGCACCGCAGCAACTCTAGTTGGTGCCTGGTGCGAAAAATCTTGTTAGTTTTCGTACAGATTTTCAGTGCGCCAATGGGAATAAATGGAATAAAAGAGGTTACCATTGCTAATTCAGCAGAAAATCTTCGTAAAAAAGTCTATAGATACAACTGTCTGTAAATAATGTCTACTAATTATTGTTATACATAAATTATGTTTCCGAACTCGTCTACATATTAAAAATTGCACCACTCTGAATTTACAAACAATAACGCCCATTTTTGACACCTTATTTTGGTTACTTTAATTTATTAATTTTTGCATACAACAAAGAACAATCGTTTAAAACATCAATGTGTAAGTTTATAGCTAATTGAATAATTAGTGTTCGAGATACGGAAAAATTTTGCCTTTCCACAATATAAGGGTACCGTCTTCTTTTATCAAAAGAGCCACTGAAAACAATCGTAGAAACTTAACAGAAATACTTTGTAAGATTTTTCTTAATATAAAGTTTATAATAAATTTAAAATTTCTATATCATTTGACTGGTGAGTAATTGAGTGTTTTCGGTTGTAAGATATTTCATTTTATTTTTCGAAACTTATGGATAAACCCCTAACACTTTTTGTTTTATAACTGTATTCAGATTTAAGAAAATTATATAAACTCTATCTCTTTATTTGCTGGCAAAGAATTCAAATAGGGTATCAAAAGTGGATGTTACCATTTGAAAAATCAACGTTCACCATTTGAAAAATTAACGTTCGTGCATTTTTTAATACCTAGACAATCTCCAAATTGGTACCTATGTCATTTTTATACAGTCACTTGCAAGAGAATTGGTAGGGGTGATCACTTTTTTTCCCCCGTGAGTCTTATAAGGTACCTATTAACAAAATAATAAAGCCCTAGCCTTGATATCGGTCATCTACTACAAAGTAATCTGTGTTCAACTCGGAACTTTTAGATATTACTAGATTCGTTTTAAAAAATTGCGTAGCATTGTGTAGATTTGATTTAACTTTAAAATTGCATGGGTGATATATCGAAGTCTTCTATCTAGACTCAGAGATGTAATATTAAGCCACTTTCATTCTTGGTGCTGTGTGAATGTGTTAAACCTTCTCAAGCCAGGAACAACACAAACAAGAAAAATTTACATGAGTTCGCTAAAATTTCTGCGCCCTTTGAAAATCCAAGGTCTGCGCCCTTTTCCCTGGCCCAGTCCGACCCTGCTTGGGCGTAATCTGGTGAGGGCAAGTGGGGATCACATACCCCCTAGTTTTTCAGGAACAGGGCAAATACCTTTTGCCCCTACAGTCGCTTTGTAGTTAAAGCCCAGCTTTGTATTTCATTTTTTTTTTAATTTAACCATTTATATGCTATTTTGCGCACGAACTAGCATAAGCATTGGATAATTCAAAATAACCAGAGTTAACGTCTCCACGTTCATAGAAGTAATTTCTGATGCAGTAGTCAAAGCTCAAGTAAGAATATTTCCTCTGCTCTATTTTTCAGAAAGGCGGAACCATTTTTCCTTTCTTATTTTCATAGAACTATTTAAATACACATGTGGGATAGATCTCTTGATTACTATCTTTTGATTCTGACTATTGTCATTAGGGTTTCCTTCATCTGACGAAAACCTATTCGTCTCACTCGTCTGTCTGTCCGTCTGTCACAGTGCCCGTAACTATATATGTTGACTTGAAATTTTGCATACTTATAGCTGAACACCTCACATCAAACCACAAATCGTAAAATTTTGAAAAAGTAGTAATTAATGGACGTTGTTAATTTAAAAAAAAACCCAATTACAAGATCTGAAAGGCATTCATGATTCAACAAAAGCATAAATTTTTTATCGAATTATAAAAACAATCTCTTCCATCGATTAAAACCAGGTGTCATTTTAACGTCAGATAAGGACTAGCGATTGCTTTACGGCGCTTTTATTTCTTTTTTACTCATCCCAGAAATTCAAAATTAGTACCACAAGACGGGGAAAAAATCAGCTTTCAGAAATTCTAAAAATTATCTTGATTGTACCATAAAAACTTTGAAATTCGTTAAAAATCGAGGAAAAAATCTTTTATTTTCCTTCATTTGTGAAGGCGACAGATGTCTGATGATTTGAATTTTCGGCGATAACCACAGAATATAAAACAGGTGCGGTTTTGCGGTCAGAAACCAGACTCAGAATTCAGAATTTTTATATAAGACCAAATTTAAATATCGATTTTCGAGCTATGATTTTTATGCCATCCGACGTAAAATTTCATTCTCTTTCAGAATATGTCTTTATGTTTTAATTTCGACAATCAGAAGTGAAGATAATTAATTTTTTGGTAATTAAAACCAGAATTGCATTTTTTGCACGGCAGGCCAAGTGACGCGGAAAGAAAAAGAGTTACATTTTTACCCGGTAGTAGAAAGTGCGTGACGTGCGTCACAGATTTATTTTGGACCTTACGGATAAATTTGCCAACTTGAAAAAAAAGTATTTCCTTTAAAAAAAAAAAAAAAAAAAAAAAAAAAAAAAGTACGAAAATTCTGACAAAAAATATCGTGAATTCGACAAATGGTCGCAAAAAAATCGGTAATTTATAGCCAAAGGGTCGCTGCAAAAACGCAAATTTCGTCAAAAGATCCTGGACATAAACATGAATTCCGTCCTAGGGTTGTGGAAAAAATACAAATTTCTGTCACAGGATCGCGGAAAAACACGAATTTAGTCAAAGGATCGCGGAAAGAACCTGAATTTAGTCAAACGATTGTGGGGAAAATGCAAATTTAGTCAAACGATCGCAAAAAAAAAATGCAAATTTATGTCAAATGATCGTGAAAAAGCGCAAATTTATATCAAAGGATTGCGGGGGAAAAAAAAAACGCGGAATTTCGTTAAAAGATCCCAAAAACCGTAAATTTCTGCCAAAAGATCGCTGCTTAAACTTGAATTTTATCCAAAAATTCCAGAAAAAACATGAATTTCGTGCCATAGGCGCGGGGAAAAAAGCAAATTTCTGTCACAAAATCGCAGAAAAGCCTTGAATTTCGTCAAATGATCGAGGAAAAAACACGAATTTAGTCAAACGATCGCGAAAAAGAAAAGCAAATTTAGTCAAACAATCGCGAAAAAAACGCAAATTTCTCTAAAAGGATTGCGGAAAAAAGCGGAATTTCGTCATACGATCGCGAAAAACGCAAATTTCTGCCAAAGGATCGCTGTAAAAGCGCGAATTTCGTCCCAGGGGTGCCGCAAAAAACGCAAATTTCTGTCACAGGATCGCGGAAAAAACACGAATTCCGTCAAAAGATCGAGCAAAGGACACAAATTTAGCCAAACGATCGCGAAAAAACGCAAATTTCTGTCAAAAGATCGCGGAAAACGCGAAATTTCATCATAAGATCGCGAAAAATGCAATTTTCTGCCAAAGGATCGCGGTCAAAATTCAAATTTCGTCAAAAGGACACCTGATGGATGTACAGAATTCCTAACTTTTAACTTAGTTTATTCCTGACTCCTACTCTTGTAATGACAAATTCTTATCATTAAATTAAATATCTTTTTTTTTCCCTTTCAGTTAAAGAAAAAAATAAAGCTCTGTTCTCTTAATATATCTCTTATTATATATGAAAGATCTGATAAGATTTCTGTGAAATAGATAATCAATGTGGTCACTCTTTTCCTTATGTGTTTATTCTATGCCATTTTTATGCACGTATCTAAAAGTGTGCTGCAATAGTATTTGTAATCGAGTATATGAACCATGTTACATATTCATTATTATTTAATTCTTCATAAAATATTAATTTTTGCTATTTACTTATTTAGGTTAATATTATAGTTGGAATATAGTTCTATTTATTTTTTAGTATTAATCAGTAAGAACCCTATTTATTTTAACACTTATAATGTTTGTACATAATCGCAGTACAGATTTTTTTAATTATTGATTTTACAAATTTGGTTCTTTCGCATCCGGATGTTATTTCGTACGCTGATTCGTAAAATCTAAATTTTAAAAAAATCGGACCACAACTTTCCGGTTTATGAAAAAATCGATTTTTAAACATAAAAGGGATGCTTTTTCGTACAGACAATTGACGGGAATTTGTTCAAATTAGGAAAACTAAAGAACCGATCGATTTTAAACTTTGACATAGTTCATAACACATAATAAGAATTTTATGAATTTAAGGTGAGCTGAATTTGTGTGTGTGTGTGGAAGGGGGGGGGGGGCAAACAAGGGCTCCGTGAAAAATAGGATAATCTGATTTTTTAAAAAAACTTTTACGCATTTGGTTACGTCTATTTATTAATTACATGCATTATCATTTAGCTTTTATTACCGTTTATTTGTTAGCTCCCAGACTATCAAAGCTTGATAGCTAATGTGCCCGCATGTTCTGTATATACGTATGTATATACTTAACGTTCTTGATAGAAATATCCGTTTTGTTTTAAACTTTGTATAATATATAAAAAACTGAAGTATGGGAGTGGATAATTTTCAGGGGGACGCATTCCTAAATATAATAGTGCTGCCATTTATGCAAGGAATTATTAATTTTCTATTAACAATTTTGATTTGTTAATTTAAGGATAAAGTGTTTTGAAAGAGATACTAAACGAAATCCCCTGCATATCACACTTACCCACTTGTTTTTTTTAGGATAAAATAATACATAATTCATGATTTTTTTATGGTTTTCTCCTTACGTCCGGAAATTCGGTTCAAAATTCCAATTGATGATATTTTCTGAAAGATCATTTACGTTTACCAAAGAATGGAAAACGTATTTCGATTACATAGTTTCTGAATAACAGCACCTGCCTATTCCATGCTTTTCCGAACAAAAATAAATGAAAACTTGTGTCATAAAGTTGACCCTTTGGATTTGAGACCAGCCTTAAGTACAGTTGAAGAATATGGTAAAAAAGGAAATATGCTTTAGATAAATCGAAGCAGAAAACTTGACATTTTTTTCTTCATTCTTCCATCAAAATACTATAAATTACATAAAATTTTGTATTTAATATTTTGAAAGTAAAAACATTATATAAAAATACTGAGTATTTTTATTTAGGTCTTTAAAGGGAGCCCACTTTGAAAATGTGAAAAATTAAAAATATTCGAATTAAAAAAAACATTAAAATCAGTGTTTAATTTAAAATTTTTGTATTGCTAAATTATCTGGATTCATCTTAAACCAGAATGAGTGGGATCGTATCAAAAGTGTTTTTCGCTAAGAATGGTGGTTGACTTTCAGAATGTTTCTCTGATAACGGGTTCTGAACTCTCCAATTTATTACTTTTTTCACACTACATTTGAGGTTGTTTCAGAGCTTTGATAGTCAAGAACGAAAAGAGTGGGAAAAACGAGTTATCTGGAATTTCCCTGGAAACTAGTGGACTATAACAGTTTACCGCCAGTTGAAAAAAAAATGAACTATTAATGTTACTAGATTTAAACAGCTCTAAAATCTAACCGATGATTAAGTTGTCGCATACGAATTATTTTTTCAATCAATCCCTTTCAAATTTCTCCTGTATGCTAATTTTGTTTTTTCCCCTTAATAAATGTGTATCAGTATGATAAAGAAGAAATAATTATCAAATGAATTATTAAGGGGAAATGTCAAAAAAGCTCGCCCAATTTGAGGACAATCTATACTAAAAAAAAAAAAAAAAATTCGCTTTGTGTGTGTGTGTGTGTGTGTGTGTGTGTGTGTGTGTATGTGTGTCTGTCTGTGTGTATGCGATGGCTAGCAAAATCTAGCGTAAGTACGAAGCTGACAATTTTTTATAAAAGTAGCCCAAAGTCTCTTCTGATGCACCTCAGATTCAGAATTTTAAAATTCTAATAATTTGTTGAGTTATTAATTAAAATTCGCAAATCACTCTCATTAATAACTCATCTCGGCCCTTGTGAAAGGAAAAAAGTGATGGCGCACCCGCAGAAGCCTTATTTATGCATCGGGAGAAAATGAAGTTCGAAAAGAAGGAATTTCGGGAGTATTTTGTCATTGTATATTAACTTACATCAGTCAAACTGCTTAGTTAAGTTAAAAACAGATGACATATTCTATAAGATCTCTTATGTCTCAAATGCCGCAATCAATTGAAAAAAATATCACAGTTAATCCTTCGAATTTTTTTTCCAAAAAGGCTCGTTTTTTTCGTGAAGCGTTTTTCTGTCCTGTTGCAGCGCCCCTCGAGGACGCAGTTTTAGAGGTACCGACAAATTAAAAATGTAATCTCAAAGCTAAAACCTTCTAATCGATTGTTTTAAAAAATACGAATTTTAACCTTTTCAAATACACTGGCGAACTCAGGTCACTTCGCGTTTTATGGAGACGATATTTTTTTAACCCTAAAAGTAACAAAACGTCCATACTTTAATATACTTTACTTTTTACTTTACACACCATACTATTTTTTTTCTGTTTAGAGCATCTCTATAGGCCAGATTTACATAACCTACAAAATTTTTGAAACGTTCGGACGGGTATAAAATATTTTTTACAAGATAAAATATGTGAAAAATTCGATGAAAATAAAAAATCTGAGTGTTTCGTCACGGTTTCGCCCCTTCAGGGCACAATTTTAGAGGTACCGACAAAACCAAAAATATGTTCTTAAAGGTGAAACATTCTTCTAATCGATGTTATAATCGGCTTTTAAAAATAAGAATTTTAACCCTTTCAAATATACCGGCACGGAAGTCACTTCGCGCCTCACGGTGACGATATTTTTTCTATGCTAAAAGTAACAAAACGTGCGTATTTTATCAGAAACTTTTTAGAGATTGGATAGACCAGATTTACGTCACCTGCAAAAATTTCGAAACGTTCGGACGAGTATAAATATTTTTATAAACTAAAATATATGAAAATATCTACGAAATAAGTAAAAACCTGGGTGTTTTTGCGCAGTGAAAAAAAGACGTCTTACTTTAAGTGCATGTGTGTGGTGATAGGGAGGGAGGGGATAATATTTTTAAAAAATGGCCTTGAAATTTTTGCCCCCCCAGTCTTAGAGCCCAAGTTACGCCTATGTTTGCATACTTATAGCTGAACACCTCACATCAAATGACAAACCATAAAAGTTTGAAAAAGTTGTACATTTAACCCTTTGGACTCCCACATGTGTATTTTAAACAATTCTTTCTAATTGAGTCCCTAAATAGGTTGGAGGCGTGAAATTTCGCATACTTATAGCTGAACACCTCACATCAAATGACGAACCATAAAATTTTGAAAAAGTTGTACATTTAACCCTTTGGGCACCCACATGTGTATTTTAAACAATTCTTTCTAAGTGAGCCCCTAAATAGGTTGGGGCAGTGAAATTTTGCATACTTATAGCTGAACGCCTCACATCAAACGGCAAATCATAAAATTTTGAAAAAGTCGTACATTTAACCCTTTGGGCTCCTCCATGTGTATTTTGAACAAGACTTTCAAAGTGAACCACTAATTAGGTTGGAGGCGTTAAATTTTGCATACTTATAGCTGAACACCTCAGTTAAACGACAAATCATAAAATTTTGAAAAAGTAGTAAATTTAACCCTTTGAGGTCTCACATGTGTATTTTAAAAAATCCTTTCTAAGTGAAACCCTAATTATGTTGGAGGCGTGAAATTTTACATACTTATAGCTGAACACCTCACATAAACGACAAATCATAAAATTTTGAAAAAGTCGTAGATTTAACCCTTTGGTCTCCCCCATGTGTATTTTAAACAATTCTTTCTAAGTGAGACCCTAATTAGGTTGGAGGACTGACAGCTGCATACTTATAGCTGAACACCTAGCATCAAATAACAAATCATAAAATTTTTAAAAAGTCGTACATTTAACCCTTTGGGCTCCCACATGTGTATTTTAAACAATTCTTTTTAAGTGAGCCCCTAATTAGGTTGGAGGCGTGATATTTTACATACTTATAGCTGAACACCTCATATAAAACGACAAACTATAAAATTTTGAAAAAGTCGTACATTTAACCCTTTTTGCTCCCACATGTGTATTTTAAACAATTCTTTCTAATTGAGCCGCTAATTAGGTTGAAGGCGTGAAATTTTGCGTACTTAAAGCTGGACACCTCACATGAAACGACAAATCGTAAAATTTTGAAAAAGTCGTACATTTAACCCTATGGGCTGACACATGTGTATTTTAAACAATTCTTTCAAAGTGAGCACCTAATTAGGTTGGAAGCGTGAAATTTTGCATACTTATAGCTGAACACCATCATGCGACAAATCATAAAATTTTGAAAAAAGTCGTACATTTAACCCTTTGGTCTCCTCCGTGTGTATTTTAAACAATTCTTTCTAAGTGAGCCCCTAATTAGGTTGGAGGAGTGAAATTTGCATACTTACAGCTGAACGCCTCACATAAAATGACAAATCATAAAATTTTGAAAAAGTAGTAAATTTAACCCTTTGGGCTCACCCATGTGTATTTTGAACAATACTTTCAAAGTGAATCCCTAATTAGGTTGGAGGCGTGAAATTTTGCATACATATAGCTGAACACCTCACATCAAATAACAAATCATAAAATTTTAAAAAGGTCGTACATTTAACCCTTTGGGCTCCTACATGTGTATTTTAAACAATTCTTTCTAATCGAGCCCCTAATTAGGTTGAAGGCGTGAAATTTTGTGTACTTATAGCTGGACACCTCACATGAAACGACAAATCGAGTCTCCCCCATGTGTATTTTAAACAATTCTTTCAAAGTGAGCCCCTAATTAGGTAGGAGGCGTGAAATTTTGCATACTTATAGCTGAATACCTCACTTCAAACGACAAATCATAAAATTTTGAAAAAGTAGTAAATTTAACCCTTTGGGGTCTCACATGTGTATTTTAAACAATCCTTTCTAAGTGAGCCCATAATTAGGTTGGAGGCGTGAAATTTTATATACTTATAGATGAACACCTCACATCAAACGACAAACTATAAAATTTTGAAAAAGTCGTACATTTAACCATTTGGGCTCCCGCATGTGTATTTTAAACAATTCTTTCTAAGTGAGCCACTAATTGGGTTGGAGGAGTGAAATTTTGCATACTTATAGCTGAACACGACAAACGACAAATCATAAAATTTTGAAAAAGTCGTACATTTAACCCTTTGGTCTCCCCCATGTGTATTTTAAACAATTCTTTCAAAGTGAGCCCCTAATTAGGTTGGAGGCGTGAAATCTTGCATACTTATAGCTGAACACCTCACATCAAACGACAAACTATAAAATTTTGAAAAAGTCGTACATTTTACCATTTGGGCTCCCACATGTGTATTTTAAACAATTCTTTCTAAGTGAGCCCCTAATTGGGTTGGAGGAGTTAAATTTTGCATACTTATAGCTGAACACCTCACATCAAATGACAAATCAAAAAATTTTGAAAAAGTCGTACATTTAGCCCTTTGGGCTCCCACATTTGTATTTTAAACAATTCTTTCTAAGTGAGCCCCTAAATTGGTTGGAGGAGGGAAATTTTGCATACTTATAGATGAACGCCTCACATCAAATGACAAATCATAAAATTTTGAAAAAAATCGTACATTTAACCCTTTGGTCTCCCCCATGTGTATTTTAAACAATTCTTTCAAAATGAGCCCCTAATTAGGTTGGAGGCGTGAAATTTTGCATACTTATAGCTGAACACCTCACATCAAATGAAAAACCATAAAATTTTGAAAGAGTTGTACATTTAACACTTTGGGTTCCCACATGTGTATTTTAAACAATTCTTTAAAAGTGAACCCCTAATTAGGTTGGAGGCGTGAAATTTTGCATACTTATAGCTGAACACCTCACATCAAATGACGAACCATAAAATTTTGAAAAAGTTGTACATTTAACCCTTTGGGCTCCCGCGTGTGTATTTTAAACAACTCTTTCTAAGTGAGCCCCTAAATAGGTTGGGGGAGTGAAATTTTCATAATTATAGCTGAACGCCACACATCAAACGACAAATCATAAAATTTTGAAAAAGTCGTACATTTAACCCTTTGGGCTCCTCCATGTGTATTTTGAACAAGACTTTCAAAGTGAACCACTAATTAGGTTGGAGGCGTGAAATTTTACATACTTACAGCTGTACACCTCACATCAAACGACAAATCATAAAATTTTTAAAAAGTAGTAAATTTAACCCCTTGGGGGTCTCACATGTGTATTTTAAACAATCCTTTTTAAGTGAGCCCCTAATTAGGTTGGAGGCGTGAAATCTTGCATACTTATAGCTGAACACCTCACATCAAACGACAAACTATAAAATTTTAAAAAAGTCGTACATTTAACCCTTTGGGCTCCTCCATGTGTATTTTGAACAATACTTTCAAAGTGAACCCCTAATTAGGTTGGAGGCGTGAAATTTTACATAATTATAGCTGAACACCTCATATCAAACGACAAACTATAAAATTTTGAAAAAGTCGTACATTTAACCCTTTTTGCTCCCACATGTGTATTTTAAACAATTCTTTCTAATTGAGCCGCTAATTAGGTTGAAGGCGTGAAATTTTGCGTACTTAAAGCTGGACACCTCACATGAAACGACAAATCGTAAAATTTTGAAAAAGTCGTACATTTAACCCCATGGGCTCACACATGTGTACTTTAAACAATTCTTTCAAAGTGATCCCCTAATTAGGTTGGAAGCGGGAAATTTTGCATACTTATAGCTGAACACCATCATGCGACAAATCATAAAATTTTGAAAAAAGTCGTACATTTAACCCTTTGGTCTCCTCCGTGTGTATTTTAAACAATTCTTTCTAAGTGAGCCCCTAATTGGGTTGGAGGAGTTAAATTTTGCATACTTATAGCTGTACACCTCACATCAAATGACAAATCAAAAAATTTTGAAAAAGTCGTACATTTAGACCTTTGGGCTCCCACATTTGTATTTTAAACAATTCTTTCTAAGTGAGCCCCTAAATTGGTTGGAGGAGGGAAATTTTGCATACTTATAGATGAACACTTCACATCAAACGACAAATCATAAAATTTTGAAAAAATTCGTACATTTAACCCTTTGGTCTCCCCCATGTGTATTTTAAACAATTCTTTCAAAATGAGCCCCTAATTAGGTTGGAGGCGTGAAATTTTGCATACTTATAGCTGAACACCTCACATCAAATGTAAAACCATAAAAGTTTGAAAAAGTTGTACATTTAACCCTTTGGGCTCCCACATGTGTATTTTAAACAATTCTTTCTAATTGAGCCCACAATTAGGTTGGAGGCGTGAAATTTTATATACTTATAGCTGAACACCTCACATCAAACGACAAACTATAAAATTTTGAAAAAGTCGTACATTTAACCATTTGGGCTCCCGCATGTGTATTTTAAACAATTCTTTCTAATTGAGCCACTAATTGGGTTGGAGGAGTGAAATTTTGCATACTTATAGCTGAACACGACAAACGACAAATCATAAAATTTTGAAAAAGTCGTACATTTAACCCTTTGGTCTCCCCCATGTGTATTTTAAACAATTCTTTCAAAGTGAGCCCCTAAATAGGTTGGAGGCGTGAAATCTTGCATACTTATAGCTGAACACCTCACATCAAACGACAAACTATAAAATTTTGAAAAAGTCGTACATTTTACCCTTTGGGCTCCCACATGTGTATTTTAAACAATTCTTTCTAAGTGAGCCCCTAATTGGGTTGGAGGAGTTAAATTTTGCATACTTATAGCTGAACACCTAACATCAAATGACAAATCAAAAAATTTTGAAAAAGTCGTACATTTAGCCCTTTGGGCTCCCACATTTGTATTTTAAACAATTCTTTCTAAGTGAGACCCTAATTAGGTTGGAGGAGTGACAGCTGCATACTTATAGCTGAACACCTAGCATCAAATAACAAATCATAAAATTTTAAAAAAGTCGTACATTTAACCCTTTGGGCTCCCACATGTGTATTTTAAACAATTCTTTTTAAGTGAGCCCCTAATTAGGTTGGAGGCGTGATATTTTACATACTTATAGCTGAACACCTCATATAAAACGACAAACTATAAAATTTTGAAAAAGTCGTACATTTAACCCTTTTTGCCCCCACATGTGTATTTTAAACAATTCTTTCTAATTGAGCCGCTAATTAGGTTGAAGGCGTGAAATTTTGCGTACTTAAAGCTGGACACCTCACATGAAACGACAAATCGTAAAATTTTGAAAAAGTCGTACATTTAACCCTATGGGCTCACACATGTGTATTTTAAACAATTCTTTCAAAGTGAGCACCTAATTAGGTTGGAGGCGTGAAATTTTGCATACTTATAGCTGAACACCTCACATCAAATAACAAATCATAAAATTTTAAAAAGGTCGTACATTTAACCCTTTGGGCTCCCACATTTGTATTTTAAACAATTCTTTCTAAGTGAGACCCTAATTAGGTTGGAGGAGTGACAGCTGCATACTTATAGCTGAACACCTAGCATCAAATAACAAATCATAAAATTTTAAAAAAGTCGTACATTTAACCCTTTGGGCTCCCACATGTGTATTTTAAACAATTCTTTTTAAGTGAGCCCCTAATTAGGTTGGAGGCGTGAAATTTTGCATACTTATAGCTGAACACCATCATGCGACAAATCATAAAATTTTGAAAAAAGTCGTACATTTAACCCTTTGGTCTCCTCCGTGTGTATTTTAAAAAATTCTTTCTAAGTGAGCCCCTAATTAGGTTGGAGGAGTGAAATTTGCATACTTACAGCTGAACGCCTCACATCAAACGACAAATCATAAAATTTTGAAAAAGTAGTAAATTTAACCCTTTGGGCTCACCCATGTGTATTTTGAACAATACTTTCAAAGTGAATCCCTAATTAGGTTGGAGGCGTGAAATTTTGCATACTTATAGCTGAACACCTCACATCAAATAACAAATCATAAAATTTTAAAAAGGTCGTACATTTAACCCTTTGGGCTCCTACATGTGTATTTTAAACAATTCTTTCTAATCGAGCCCCTAATTAGGTTGAAGGCGTGAAATTTTGCGTACTTATAGCTGGACACCTCACATGAAACGACAAATCGAGTCTCCCCCATGTGTATTTTAAACAATCCTTTCTAAGTGAGCCCATAATTAGGTTGGAGGCGTGAAATTTTATATACTTATAGCTGAACACTTCACATCAAACGCAAACTAAAAAATTTTGAAAAAGTCGTACATTTAACCATTTGGGCTCCCGCATGTGTATTTTAAACAATTCTTTCTAAGTGAGCCACTAATTGGGTTGGAGGAGTGAAATCTTGCATACTTATAGCTGAACACCTCACATCAAACGACAAACTATAAAATTTTGAAAAAGTTGCACATTTAACCCTTGGGCTCCCACATGTGTATTTTAAACAATTCTTTCTAAGTGAGCCCCTAATTGGGTTGGAGGAGTTAAATTTTGCATACTTATAGCTGAACACCTCACATCAAATGACAAATCAAAAAATTTTGAAAAAGTCGTACATTTAGCCCTTTGGGCTCCCACATTTGTATTTTAAACAATTCTTTCTAAGTGACCCCCTAAATTGGTTGGAGGAGGGAAATTTTGCATACTTATAGATGAACGCCTCACATCAAATGACAAATCATAAAATTTTGAAAAAAATCGTACATTTAACCCTTTGGTCTCCCCCATGTGTATTTTAAACAATTCTTTCAAAATGAGCCCCTAATTAGGTTGGAGGCGTGAAATTTTGCATACTTATAGCTGAACACCTCACATCAAATGACGAACCATAAAATTTTGAAAAAGCTGTACATTTAACACTTTGGGTTCCCACATGTGTATTTTAAACAATTCTTTAAAAGTGAACCCCTAATTAGGTTGGAGGCGTGAAATTTTGCATACTTATAGCTGAACACCTCACATCAAATGACGAACCATAAAATTTTGAAAAAGTTGTACATTTAACACTTTGGGTTCCCACATGTGTATTTTAAACAATTCTTTCTAAGTGAGCCCCTAAATAGGTTGGAGGAGTGAAATTTTCATAATTATAGCTGAACGCCTCAAATCAAACGACAAATCATAAAATTTTGAAAAAGTCGTACATTTAATCCTTTGGGCTCCTCCATGTGTATTTTGAACAAGACTTTCAAAGTGAACCACTAATTAGGTTGGAGGCGTGAAATCTTGCATACTTATAGCTGAACACCTCACATCAAATGACAAATAAAAAAATTTTGAAAAAGTCGTACATTTAGCCCTTTGGGCTCCCACATTTGTATTTTAAACAATTCTTTCTAAGTGAGCCCCTAAATTGGTTGGAGGAGGGAAATTTTGCATACTTATAGATGAACGCCTCACATCAAATGACAAATCATAAAATTTTGAAAAAAATCGTACATTTAACCCTTTGGTCTCCTCCATGTGTATTTTAAACAATTCTTTCAAAATGAGCCCCTAATTAGGTTGGAGGCGTGAAATTTTGCATACTTATAGCTGAACACCTCACATCAAATGACGAACCATAAAATTTTGAAAAAGTTGTACATTTAACACTTTGGGTTCCCACATGTGTATTTTAAACAATTCTTTAAAAGTGAACCCCTAATTAGGTTGGAGGCGTGAAATTTTGCATACTTATAGCTGAAAACCTCACATCAAATGACGAACCATAAAATTTTGAAAAAGTTGTACATTTAACACTTTGGGTTCCCACATGTGTATTTTAAACAATTCTTTAAAAGTGAACCCCTAATTAGGTTGGAGGCGTGAAATTTGGCATACTTATAGCTGAACACCTCACATCAAATGACGAACCATAAAATTTTGAAAAAGTTGTACATTTAACCCTTTGGGCTCCCACGTGTGTATTTTAAACAATTCTTTCTAAGTGAGCCCCTAAATAGGTTGGAGGAGTGAAATTTTCATAATTATAGCTGAACGCCTCACATCAAACGACAAATCATAAAATTTTGAAAAAGTCGTACATTTAATCCTTTGGGCTCCTCCATGTGTATTTTGAACAAGACTTTCAAAGTGAACCACTAATTAGGTTGGAGGCGTGAAATTTTACATACTTACAGCTGTACACCTCACATCAAACGACAAATCATAAAATTTTTAAAAAGTAGTAAATTTAACCCCTTGGGGGTCTCACATGTGTATTTTAAACAATCCTTTTTAAGTGAGCCCCTAATTAGGTTGGAGGCGTGAAATCTTGCATACTTATAGCTGAACACCTCACATCAAACGACAAACTATAAAATTTTGAAAAAGTCGTACATTTAACCCTTTTTGCTCCCACATGTGTATTTTAAACAATTCTTTCTAATTGAGCCGCTAATTAGGTTGAAGGCGTGAAATTTTGCGTACTTAAAGCTGGACACCTCACATGAAACGACAAATCGTAAAATTTTGAAAAAGTCGTACATTTAACCCTATGGGCTCACACATGTGTATTTTAAACAATTCTTTCAAAGTGAGCCCCTAATTAGGTTGGAAGCGTGAAATTTTGCATACTTATAGCTGAACACCATCATGCGACAAATCATAAAATTTTGAAAAAAGTCGTACATTTAACCCTTTGGTCTCCTCCGTGTGTATTTTAAACAATTCTTTCTAAGTGAGCCCCTAATTAGGTTGGAGGAGTGAAATTTGCATACTTACAGCTGAACGCCTCACATCAAACGACAAATCATATAATTTTGAAAAAGTAGTAAATTTAACCCTTTGGGCTCACCCATGTGTATTTTGAACAATACTTTCAAAGTGAATCCCTAATTAGGTTGGAGGCGTGAAATTTTGCATACTTATAGCTGAACACCTCACATCAAATAACAAATCATAAAATTTTGAAAAAGTCGTACATTTAACCCTTTGGTCTCCCCCATGTGTATTTTAAACAATTCTTTCAAAGTGAGCCCCTAAATAGGTTGGAGGCGTGAAATCTTGCATACTTATAGCTGAACACCTCACATCAAACGACAAACTATAAAATGTTGAAAAAGTCGTACATTTTACCCTTTGGGCTCCCACATGTGTATTTTAAACAATTCTTTTTAAGTGAGCCCCTAATTAGGTTGGAGGCGTGATATTTTACATACTTATAGCTGAACACCTCATATAAAACGACAAACTATAAAATTTTGAAAAAGTGGTACATTTAACCCTTTTTGCCCCCACATGTGTATTTTAAACAATTCTTTCTAATTGAGCCGCTAATTAGGTTGAAGGCGTGAAATTTTGCGTACTTAAAGCTGGACACCTCACATGAAACGACAAATCGTAAAATTTTGAAAAAGTCGTACATTTAACCCTATGGGCTCACACATGTGTATTTTAAACAATTCTTTCAAAGTGACCACCTAATTAGATTGGAAGCGTGAAATTTTGCATACTTATAGCTGAACACCATCATGCGACAAATTATAAAATTTTGAAAAAAGTCGTACATTTAACCCTTTGGTCTCCTCCGTGTGTATTTTAAACAATTCTTTCTAAGTGAGCCCCTAATTAGGTTGGAGGAGTGAAATTTGCATACTTACAGCTGAACGCCTCACATCAAACGACAAATCATAAAATTTTGAAAAAGTAGTAAATTTAACCCTTTGGGCTCACCCCGTGTGTATTTTGAACAATACTTTCAAAGTGAATCCCTAATTAGGTTGGAGGCGTGAAATTTTGCATACTTATAGCTGAACACCTCACATCAAATAACAAATCATAAAATTTTAAAAAGGTCGAACATTTAACCCTTTGGGCTCCTACATGTGTATTTTAAACAATTCTTTCTAATCGAGCCCCTAATTAGGTTGAAGGCGTGAAATTTTGCGTACTTATAGCTGGACACCTCACATGAAACGACAAATCGAGTCTCCCCCATGTGTATTTTAAACAATCCTTTCTAAGTGAGCCCATAATTAGGTTGGAGGCGTGAAATTTTATATACTTATAGCTGAACACCACACATCAAACGACAAACTATAAAATTTTGAAAAAGTCGTACATTTAACCATTTGGGCTCCCGCATGTGTATTTTAAACAATTCTTTCTAAGTGAGCCACTATTTGGGTTGGAGGAGTGAAATCTTGCATACTTATAGCTGAACACCTCACATCAAACGACAAACTATAAAATTTTGAAAAAGTCGTACATTTAACCATTTGGGCTCCCGCATGTGTATTTTAAACAATTCTTTCTAAGTGAGCCACTATTTGGGTTGGAGGAGTGAAATCTTGCATACTTATAGCTGAACACCTCACATCAAACGACAAACTATAAAATTTTGAAAAAGTCGTACATTTAGCCCTTTGGGCTCCCACATTTGTATTTTAAACAATTCTTTCTAAGTGAGCCCCTAAATTGGTTGGAGGAGGGAAATTTTGCATACTTATAGATGAACGCCTCACATCAAATGACAAATCATAAAATTTTGAAAAAAATCGTACATTTAACCCTTTGGTCTCCCCCATGTGTATTTTAAACAATTCTTTCAAAATGAGCCCCTAATTAGGTTGGAGGCGTGAAATTTTGCATACTTATAGCTGAACACCTCACATCAAATGAAAAACCATAAAATTTTGAAAGAGTTGTACATTTAACACTTTGGGTTCCCACATGTGTATTTTAAACAATTCTTTAAAAGTGAACCCCTAATTAGGTTGGAGGCGTGAAATTTTGCATACTTATAGCTGAACACCTCACATGAAATGACGAACCATAAAATTTTGAAAAAGTTGTATATTTAACCCTTTGGGCTCCCACGTGTTTATTTTAAACAATTCTTTCTAAGTGAGCCCCTAAATAGGTTGGAGGAGTGAAATTTTCATAATTATAGCTGAACGCCTCACATCAAACGACAAATCATAAAATTTTGAAAAAGTCGTACATTTAATCCTTTGGGCTCCTCCATGTGTATTTTGAACAAGACTTTCAAAGTGAACCACTAATTAGGTTGGAGGCGTGAAATTTTACATACTTACAGCTGTACACCTCACATCAAACGACAAATCATAAAATTTTTAAAAAGTAGTAAATTTAACCCCTTGGGGGTCTCACATGTGTATTTTAAACAATCCTTTTTAAGTGAGCCCCTAATTAGGTTGGAGGCGTGAAATCTTGCATACTTATAGCTGAACACCTCACATCAAACGACAAACTATAAAATTTTGAAAAAGTCGTACATTTAATCCTTTGGGCTCCTCCATGTGTATTTTGAACAAGACTTTCAAAGTGAACCACTAATTAGGTTGGAGGCGTGAAATTTTACATACTTACAGCTGTACACATCACATCAAACGACAAATCATAAAATTTTTAAAAAGTAGTAAATTTAACCCCTTGGGGGTCTCACATGTGTATTTTAAACAATCCTTTTTAAGTGAGCCCCTAATTAGGTTGGAGGCGTGAAATCTTGCATACTTATAGCTGAACACCTCACATCAAACGACAAACTATAAAATTTTGAAAAAGTCGTACATTTAACCCTTTTTGCTCCCACATGTGTATTTTAAACAATTCTTTCTAATTGAGCCGCTAATTAGGTTGAAGGCGTGAAATTTTGCGTACTTAAAGCTGGACACCTCACATGAAACGACAAATCGTAAAATTTTGAAAAAGTCGTACATTTAACCCTATGGGCTCACACATGTGTATTTTAAACAATTCTTTCAAAGTGAGCCCCTAATTAGGTTGGAAGCGTGAAATTTTGCATACTTATAGCTGAACACCATCATGCGACAAATCATAAAATTTTGAAAAAAGTCGTACATTTAACCCTTTGGTCTCCTCCGTGTGTATTTTAAACAATTCTTTCTAAGTGAGCCCCTAATTAGGTTGGAGGAGTGAAATTTGCATACTTACAGCTGAACGCCTCACATCAAACGACAAATCATAAAATTTTGAAAAAGTAGTAAATTTAACCCTTTGGGCTCACCCATGTGTATTTTGAACAATACTTTCAAAGTGAATCCCTAATTAGGTTGGAGGCGTGAAATTTTGCATACTTATAGCTGAACACCTCACATCAAATAACAAATCATAAAATTTTAAAAAAGTCGTACATTTAACCCTTTGGGCTCCTACATGTGTATTTTAAACAATTCTTTCTAATCGAGCCCCTAATTAGGTTGAAGGCGTGAAATTTTGCGTACTTATAGTTGGACACATCACATGAAACGACAAATCGAGTCTCCCCCATGTGTATTTTAAACAATTCTTTCAAAGTGAGCCCCTAATTAGGTAGAAGGCGTGAAATTTTGCATACTTATAGCTGAACACATCTCATCAAATGACAAACCATAAAATTTTGAAAAAGTCGTACATTTTACCCTTTGGGCTCTAACATGTGTATTTTAAACAATTCTTTCTAAGTGAGCCCCTAATTGGGTTGGAGGAGTGAAATCTTGCATACTTATAGCTGAACACCTCACATCAAACGACAAACTATAAAATTTTGAAAAAGTCGTACATTTTACCCTTTGGACTCCCACATGTGTATTTTAAACAATTCTTTCTAAGTGAGCCCCTAATTGGGTTGGAGGAGTTAAATTTTGCATACTTATAGCTGAACACCTCACATCAAATGACAAATCAAAAAATTTTGAAAGAGTCGTACATTTAGCCCTTTGGGCTCCCACATTTGTATTTTAAACAATTCCTTCTAAGTGAGCCTCTAAATTGGTTGGAGGAGGGAAATTTTGCATACTTATAGATGAACGCCTCACATCAAATGACAAATCATAAAATTTTGAAAAAAATCGTACATTTAACCCTTTGGTCTCCCCCATGTGTATTTTAAACAATTCTTTCAAAATGAGCCCCTAATTAGGTTGGAGGCGTGAAATTTTGCATACTTATAGCTGAACACCTCACATCAAATGAAAAACCATAAAATTTTGAAAGAGTTGTACATTTAACACTTTGGGTTCCCACATGTGTATTTTAAACAATTCTTTAAAATTGAACCCCTAATTAGGTTGTTGGCGTGAAATTTTGCATACTTATAGCTGAACACCTCACATCAAATGACAAACCATAAAATTTTGTAAAAGTTGTACATTTAACCCTTTGGGCTCCCACATGTGTATTTTAAACAATTCCTTCTAATTGAGCCCCTAATTAGGTTGGAGGCGTGAAATTTTGCATACTTATAGCTGAACACCTCACATCAAATGACGAACCATAAAATTTTGAAAAAGTTGTACATTTAACCCTTTGGGCTCCCACGTGTGTATTTTAAACAATTCTTTCTAAGTGAGCCGCTAAATAGGTTGGAGGAGTGAAATTTTCATACTTATAGCTGAACGCCTCACATCAAACGACAAATCATAAAATTTTGAAAAAGTCGTACATTTAACCCTTTGGGCTCCTCCAATGTGTATTTTGAACAAGACTTTCAAAGTGAACCACTAATTAGATTGGAGCCGTGAAATTTTACATACTTACAGCTGTACACCTCACATCAAACGACAAATCATAAAATTTTTAAAAAGTAGTAAATTTAACCCCTTGGGGGTCTCACATGTGTATTTTAAACAATCCTTTTTAAGTGAGCCCCTAATTAGGTTGGAGGCGTTAAATCTTGCATACTTATAGCTGAACACCTCACATCAAACGACAAACTATAAAATTTTGAAAAAGTCGTACATTTAACCATTTGGGCTCCCGCATGTGTATTTTAAACAATTCTTTCTAAGTGAGCCACTAATTGGGTTGGAGGAGTGAAATTTTGCATACTTATAGCTGAACACGACAAACGACAAATCATAAAATTTTGAAAAAGTCGTACATTTAACCCTTTGGTCTCCCCCATGTGTATTTTAAACAATTTTTTCAAAGTGAGCCCCTAAATAGGTTGGAGGCGTGAAATCTTGCATACTTATAGCTGAACACCTCACATCAAACGACAAACTATAAAATGTTGAAAAAGTCGTACATTTTACCCTTTGGGCTCCCACATGTGTATTTTAAACAATTCTTTCTAAGTGAGCCCCTAATTGGGTTGGAGGAGTTAAATTTTGCATACTTATAGCTGAACACCTAACATCAAATGACAAATCAAAAAATTTTGAAAAAGTCGTACATTTAGCCCTTTGGGCTCCCACATTTGTATTTTAAACAATTCTTTCTAAGTGAGACCCTAATTAGGTTGGAGGAGTGACAGCTGCATACTTATAGCTGAACACCTAGCATGAAATAACAAATCATAAAATTTTGAAAAAGTGCTACATTTAACCCTTTTTGCCCCCACATGTGTATTTTAAACAATTCTTTCTAATTGAGCCGCTGATTAGGTTGAAGGCGTGAAATTTTGCGTACTTAAAGCTGGACACCTCACATGAAACGACAAATCGTAAAATTTTGAAAAAGTCGTACATTTAACCCTATGGGCTCACACATGTGTATTTTAAACAATTCTTTCAAAGTGACCACCTAATTAGATTGGAAGCGTGAAATTTTGCATACTTATAGCTGAACACCATCATGCGACAAATTATAAAATTTTGAAAAAAGTCGTACATTTAACCCTTTGGTCTCCTCCGTGTGTATTTTAAACAATTCTTTCTAAGTGAGCCCCTAATTAGGTTGGAGGAGTGAAATTTGCATACTTACAGCTGAACGCCTCACATCAAACGACAAATCATAAAATTTTGAAAAAGTGGTAAATTTAACCCTTTGGGCTCACCCCGTGTGTATTTTGAACAATACTTTCAAAGTGAATCCCTAATTAGGTTGGAGGCGTGAAATTTTGCATACTTATAGCTGAACACCTCACATCAAATAACAAATCATAAAATTTTAAAAAGGTCGAACATTTAACCCTTTGGGCTCCTACATGTGTATTTTAAACAATTCTTTCTAATCGAGCCCCTAATTAGGTTGAAGGCGTGAAATTTTGCGTACTTATAGGTGGACACCTCACATGAAACGACAAATCGAGTCTCCCCCATGTGTATTTTAAACAATTCTTTCAAAGTGAGCCCCTAATTAGGTAGGAGGCGTGAAATTTTGCATACTTATAGCTGAATACCTCACTTCAAACGACAAATCATAAAATTTTGAAAAAGTAGTAAATTTAACCCTTTGGGGTCTCACATGTGTATTTTAAACAATCCTTTCTAAGTGAGCCCATAATTAGGTTGGAGGCGTGAAATTTTATATACTTATAGCTGAACACCTCACATCAAACAACAAACTATAAAATTTTGAAAAAGTCGTACATTTAACCATTTGGGCTCCCGCATGTGTATTTTAAACAATTCTTTCTAAGTGAGCCACTATTTGGGTTGGAGGAGTGAAATCTTGCATACTTATAGCTGAACACCTCACATCAAACGACAAACTATAAAATTTTGAAAAAGTCGTACATTTTACCCTTTGGGCTCCCACATGTGTATTTTAAACAATTCTTTCTAAGTGAGCTCCTAATTGGGTTGGAGGAGTTAAATTTTGCATACTTATAGCTGAACACCTCACATCAAATGACAAATCAAAAAATTTTGAAAAAGTCGTACATTTAGCCCTTTGGGCTCCCACATTTGTATTTTAAACAATTCTTTCTAAGTGAGCCCCTAAATTGGTTGGAGGAGGGAAATTTTGCATACTTATAGATGAACGCCTCACATCAAATGACAAATCATAAAATTTTGAAAAAAATCGTACATTTAACCCTTTGGTCTCCCCCATGTGTATTTTAATCAATTCTTTCAAAATGAGCCCCTAATTAGGTTGGAGGCGTGAAATTTTGCATACTTATAGCTGAACACCTCACATCAAATGAAAAACCATAAAATTTTGAAAGAGTTGTACATTTAACACTTTGGGTTCCCACATGTGTATTTTAAACAATTCTTTAAAAGTGAACCCCTAATTAGGTTGGAGGCGTGAAATTTTGCATACTTATAGCTGAACACCTCACATGAAATGACGAACCATAAAATTTTGAAAAAGTTGTACATTTAACCCTTTGGGCTCCCACGTGTTTATTTTAAACAATTCTTTCTAAGTGAGCCCCTAAATAGGTTGGAGGAGTGAAATTTTCATAATTATAGCTGAACGCCTCACATCAAACGACAAATCATAAAATTTTGAAAAAGTCGTACATTTAATCCTTTGGGCTCCTCCATGTGTATTTTGAACAAGACTTTCAAAGTGAACCACTAATTAGGTTGGAGGCGTGAAATTTTACATACTTACAGCTGTACACCTCACATCAAACGACAAATCATAAAATTTTTAAAAAGTAGTAAATTTAACCCCTTGGGGGTCTCACATTTGTATTTTAAACAATCCTTTTTAAGTGAGCCCCTAATTAGGTTGGAGGCGTGAAATCTTGCATACTTATAGCTGAACACCTCACATCAAACGACAAACTATAAAATTTTGAAAAAGTCGTACATTTAACCCTTTGGGCTCCTCCATGTGTATTTTGAACAATACTTTCAAAGTGAACCCCTAATTAGGTTGGAGGCGTGAAATTTTACATACTTATAGCTGAACACCTCATATCAAACGACAAACTATAAAATTTTGAAAAAGTCGTACATTTAACCCTTTTTGCTCCCACATGTGTATTTTAAACAATTCTTTCTAATTTAGCCGCTAATTAGGTTGAAGGCGTGAAATTTTGCGTACTTACAGCTGAACGCCTCACATCAAACGACAAATCATAAAATTTTGAAAAAGTAGTAAATTTAACCCTTTGGGCTCACACATGTGTATTTTAAACAATTCTTTCAAAGTGAGCCCCTAATTAGGTTGGAAGCGTGAAATTTTGCATACTTATAGCTGAACACCATCATGCGACAAATCATAAAATTTTGAAAAAAGTCGTACATTTAACCCTTTGGGCTCCTCCATGTGTATTTTGAACAATACTTTCAAAGTGAACCCCTAATTAGGTTGGAGGCGTGAAATTTTACATACTTATAGCTGAACACCTCATATCAAACGACAAACTATAAAATTTTGAAAAAGTCGTACATTTAACCCTTTTTGCTCCCACATGTGTATTTTAAACAATTCTTTCTAAGTGAGCCCCTAATTAGGTTGGAGGAGGGAAATTTGCATACTTACAGCTGAACGCCTCACATCAAACGACAAATCATAAAATTTTGAAAAAGTAGTAAATTTAAACCTTTGGGCTCACCCATGTGTATTTTGAACAATACTTTCAAAGTGAATCCCTAATTAGGTTGGAGGCGTGAAATTTTGCATACTTATAGCTGAACACCTCACATCAAATAACAAATCATAAAATTTTAAAAAAGTCGTACATTTAACCCTTTGGGCTCCTACATGTGTATTTTAAACAATTCTTTCTAATCGAGCCCCTAATTAGGTTGAAGGCGTGAAATTTTGCGTACTTATAGTTGGACACATCACATGAAACGACAAATCGAGTCTCCCCCATGTGTATTTTAAACAATTCTTTCAAAGTGAGCCCCTAATTAGGTAGAAGGCGTGAAATTTTGCATACTTATAGCTGAACACATCACATCAAATGACAAACCATAAGATTTTGAAAAAGTCGTACATTTTACCCTTTGGGCTCCAACATGTGTATTTTAAACAATTCTTTCTAAGTGAGCCCCTAATTGGGTTGGAGGAGTGAAATTTTGCATACTTATAGCTGAACACGACAAACGACAAATCATAAAATTTTGAAAAAGTCGTACATTTAACCGTTTGGTCTCCCCCATGTGTATTTTAAACAATTCTTTCAAAGTGAGCCCCTAATTAGGTTGGAGGCGTGAAATCTTGCATACTTATAGCTGAACACCTCACATCAAACGACAAACTATAAAATTTTTAAAAAGTCGTACATTTTACCCTTTGGGCTCCCACATGTGTATTTTAAACAATTCTTTCTAAGTGAGCCCCTAATTAGGTTGGAGGAGTGAAGTTTGCATACTTACAGCTGAACGCCTCACATCAAACGACAAATCATAAAATTTTGAAAAAGTGGTAAATTTAACCCTTTGGGCTCACCCCGTGTGTATTTTGAACAATACTTTCAAAGTGAATCCCTAATTAGGTTGGAGGCGTGAAATTTTGCATACTTATAGCTGAACACCTCACATCAAATAACAAATCATAAAATTTTAAAAAGGTCGAACATTTAACCCTTTGGGCTCCTACATGTGTATTTTAAACAATTCTTTCTAATCGAGCCCCTAATTAGGTTGAAGGCGTGAAATTTTGCGTACTTATAGCTGGACACCTCACATGAAACGACAAATCGAGTCTCCCCCATGTGTATTTTAAACAATTCTTTCAAAGTGAGCCCCTAATTAGGTAGGAGGCGTGAAATTTTGCATACTTATAGCTGAGTACCTCACTTCAAACGACAAATCATAAAATTTTGAAAAAGTAGTAAATTTAACCCTTTGGGGTCTCACATGTGTATTTTAAACAATCCTTTCTAACTGAGCCCATAATTAGGTTGGAGGCGTGAAATTTTATATACTTATAGCTGAACACCTCACATCAAACGACAAACTATAAAATTTTGAAAAAGTCGTACATTTAACCATTTGGGCTCCCGCATGTGTATTTTAAACAATTCTTTCTAAGTGAGCCACTATTTGGGTTGGAGGAGTGAAATCTTGCATACTTATAGCTGAACACCTCACATCAAACGACAAACTATAAAATTTTGAAAAAGTCGTACATTTTACCCTTTGGGCTCCCACATGTGTATTTTAAACAATTCTTTCTAAGTGAACCCCTAATTGGGTTGGAGGAGTTAAATTTTGCATACTTATAGCTGAACACCTCACATCAAATGACAAATCAAAAAATTTTGAAAAAGTCGTACATTTAGCCCTTTGGGCTCCCACATTTGTATTTTAAACAATTCTTTCTAAGTGAGCCCCTAAATTGGTTGGAGGAGGGAAATTTTGCATACTTATAGATGAACGCCTCACATCAAATGACAAATCATAAAATTTTGAAAAAAATCGTACATTTAACCCTTTGGTCTCCCCCATGTGTATTTTAAACAATTCTTTCAAAATGAGCCCCTAATTAGGTTGGAGGCGTGAAATTTTGCATACTTATAGCTGAACACCTCACATCAAATGAAAAACCATAAA
The DNA here is from genome assembly GCA_963932465.1 of Maratus speciosus. Lineage (NCBI taxonomy): Eukaryota > Metazoa > Arthropoda > Arachnida > Araneae > Salticidae > Maratus > Maratus speciosus. Next base: position 39,042,690 of record OZ010788.1, on the reverse strand, counting down.
ATTTTGAAAGAGTTGTACATTTAACACTTTGGGTTCCCACATGTGTATTTTAAACAATTCTTTAAAAGTGAACCCCTAATTAGGTTGGAGGCGTGAAATTTTGCATACTTATAGCTGAACACCTCACATGAAATGAAGAACCATAAAATTTTGAAAAAGTTGTACATTTAACCCTTTGGGCTCCCACGTGTTTATTTTAAACAATTCTTTCTAAGTGAGCCCCTAAATAGGTTGGAGGAGTGAAATTTTCATAATTATAGCTGAACGCCTCACATCAAACGACAAATCATAAAATTTTGAAAAAGTCGTACATTTAATCCTTTGGGCTCCTCCATGTGTATTTTGAACAAGACTTTCAAAGTGAACCACTAATTAGGTTGGAGGCGTGAAATTTTACATACTTACAGCTGTACACCTCACATCAAACGACAAACCATAAAATTTTTAAAAAGTAGTAAATTTAACCCCTTGGGGGTCTCACATGTGTATTTTAAACAATCCTTTTTAAGTGAGCCCCTAATTAGGTTGGAGGCGTGAAATCTTGCGTACTTACAGCTGAACGCCTCACATCAAACGACAAATCATAAAATTTTGAAAAAGTAGTAAATTTAACCCTTTGGGCTCACACATGTGTATTTTAAACAATTCTTTCAAAGTGAGCCCCTAATTAGGTTGGAAGCGTGAAATTTTGCATACTTATAGCTGAACACCATCATGCGACAAATCATAAAATTTTGAAAAAAGTCGTACATTTAACCCTTTGGTCTCCTCCGTGTGTATTTTAAACAATTCTTTCTAAGTGAGCCCCTAATTAGGTTGGAGGAGTGAAATTTGCATACTTACAGCTGAACGCCTCACATCAAACGACAAATCATAAAATTTTGAAAAAGTAGTAAATTTAACCCTTTGGGCTCACCCATGTGTATTTTGAACAATACTTTCAAAGTGAATCCCTAATTAGGTTGGAGGCGTGAAATTTTGCATACTTATAGCTGAACACCTCACATCAAATAACAAATCATAAAATTTTAAAAAAGTCGTACATTTAACCCTTTGGGCTCCTACATGTGTATTTTAAACAATTCTTTCTAATCGAGCCTCTAATTAGGTTGAAGGCGTGAAATTTTGCGTACTTATAGTTGGACACATCACATGAAACGACAAATCGAGTCTCCCCCATGTGTATTTTAAACAATTCTTTCAAAGTGAGCCCCTAATTAGGTAGAAGGCGTGAAATTTTGCATACTTATAGCTGAACACATCACATCAAATGACAAACCATAAGATTTTGAAAAAGTCGTACATTTTACCCTTTGGGCTCCAACATGTGTATTTTAAACAATTCTTTCTAAGTGAGCCCCTAATTGGGTTGGAGGAGTGAAATTTTGCATACTTATAGCTGAACACGACAAACGACAAATCATAAAATTTTGAAAAAGTCGTACATTTAACCGTTTGGTCTCCCCCATGTGTATTTTAAACAATTCTTTCAAAGTGAGCCCCTAATTAGGTTGGAGGCGTGAAATCTTGCATACTTATAGCTGAACACCTCACATCAAACGACAAACTATAAAATTTTGAAAAAGTCGTACATTTTACCCTTTGGGCTCCCACATGTGTATTTTAAACAATTCTTTCTAAGTGAGCCCCTAATTGGGTTGGAGGAGTTAAATTTTGCATACTTATAGCTGAACACCTCACATCAAATGACAAATCAAAAAATTTTGAAAAAGTCGTGCATTTAGCCCTTTGGGCTCCCACATTTGTATTTTAAACAATTCTTTCTAAGTGAGCCTCTAAATTGGTTGGAGGAGGGAAATTTTGCATACTTATAGATGAACGCCTCACATCAAATGACAAATCATAAAATTTTGAAAAAAATCGTACATTTAACCCTTTGGTCTCCCCCATGTGTATTTTAAACAATTCTTTCAAAATGAGCCCCTAATTAGGTTGGAGGCGTGAAATTTTGCATACTTATAGCTGAACACCTCACATCAAATGAAAAACCATAAAATTTTGAAAGAGTTGTACATTTAACACTTTGGGTTCCCACATGTGTATTTTAAACAATTCTTTAAAAGTGAACCCCTAATTAGGTTGGAGGCGTGAAATTTTGCATACTTATAGCTGAACACCTCACATCAAATGACAAACCATAAAATTTTGTAAAAGTTGTACATTTAACCCTTTGGGCTCCCACATGTGTATTTTAAACAATTCTTTCTAATTGAGCCCCTAATTAGGTTGGAGGCGTGAAATTTTGCATACTTATAGCTGAACACCTCACATCAAATGACGAACCATAAAATTTTGAAAAAGTTGTACATTTAACCCTTTGGGCTCCCACGTGTGTATTTTAAACAATTCTTTCTAAGTGAGCCCCTAAATAGGTTGGAGGAGTGAAATTTTCATACTTATAGCTGAACGCCTCACATCAAACGACAAATCATAAAATTTTGAAAAAGTCGTACATTTAACCCTTTGGGCTCCTCCATGTGTATTTTGAACAAGACTTTCAAAGTGAACCACTAATTAGATTGGAGCCGTGAAATTTTACATACTTACAGCTGAACACCTCACATCAAACGACAAATCATAAAATTTTTAAAAAGTAGTAAATTTAACCCCTTGGGGGTCTCACATGTGTATTTTAAACAATCCTTTTTAAGTGAGCCCCTAATTAGGTTGGAGGCGTTAAATCTTGCATACTTATAGCTGAACACCTCACATCAAACGACAAACTATAAAATTTTGAAAAAGTCGTACATTTAACCCTTTGGGCTCCTCCATGTGTATTTTGAACAATACTTTCAAAGTGAACCCCTAATTAGGTTGGAGGCGTGAAATTTTACATACTTATAGCTGAACACCTCACATCAAACGACAAATCATAAAGTTTTGAAAAAGTCGTACATTTAACCCTTTGGTCTCCTCCATGTGTATTTTAAACAATTCTTTCAAAGTGAGCCCCTAATTAGGTTGGAGGCGTGAAATTTTGCATACTTTTAGCTGAACACCATCATGCGACAAATCATAAAATTTTGAAAAAGTCGTACATTTAACCCTTTAGGCTACCACATGCGTATTTTAAGCAATTCTTTCTAACTGAGCCCCTTATTAAATTGGAGATTCGAAATTTTGCATACTTATAGCAGAACACCTGAGGCCAGGCGATAAATCATGAAAACTCGAAAAAGTCTTACGTTTAACACTTTGAGCTACCACATATGTATTTTAAGCAATTCTTTCTAAGAGAGCCCCTAATTAAGTAGGAGACATGAATTTTTGCATACGTATAGCTGAATACCTCAGACCGCACGACAAATCACGAACTTTTCAAAAAGTCTTATATTATTTACTCCTCCGGGTTCTAAATTGTGTATTTTAAGCAATTTTTCTAACTACCGCCCTTTTCACCCGGGGAGCACTTTTACAACTTTTGCTGACACCCTTTTGACCATTCTTTCATATTATGCACCATAGCCTTACATATTTTAGTTCCACATTTTACGCCAGGGGCGCCTACTTATCTTGGGTGCTATGGGCCTAATCCTCTCGACTAATATATCTACGGATAGTATGTAAAACGGAGTTTCGTTCGAATAGAGGTTTGCTTAGAATAGAGTGCGCCCCTGGTTGCGAAATGTGGAACTAACAAATATTTCAAAAGGATAAAGTGTTTTGAAAGGAATATTAAACGAAACCCTCTGTGCGATCTGTGATCACACTTGCCCACTTGTTTTAGTATTTGGTCTTTTCAATATTCTTTCTCATTAGTGGCACTAAAAGATATTACTTGTGTTTCCACAAATTTATTTCTTGTTGATTCTGTATATTATAGTACTTTCTCTTTCATTCTGTTGCATTTAAAGTCAAAGAGTTTCATTTTATTGCTTAGATATTTACTAATATTTCATACGGTATCTTAGAAAAGCATTTGCTGATATATGTACATAAAACAGCCCAAAATATTGGCCACTTTTCATACTATTTCTTTTGCTTTTTTAGCATTTTTTAAACTCATTCCCATTTGTCATGGTCAAGGTTCTTTCTTTCATTTATGCTGATTAGTTTTAGGTGGATTATACCCTTTCTCTTTTATTCTTTTTGCATATATGGATTCACATTTATAAGTTTTATTATTCGCTAGTAATAAGTTTAGTTATTCGCTAGTAATAAGTTTAATTATTCGTTATTGGGATTGGTAATGATATTTTTTAAATGCAATTGTATATTGTAGAATATAAATTAGTCGATCTATCTGCATTTTTAGTACACTTTCTCAATTGAGTTAATTATAGGTATTTTTTTGTTACGCTCAAATTTATATTCTTGTCCTCCGATTTTGTACATATGTATGTATATATAGTATTCTTTAGCATATATGCTGTTAAAATGTTTCTCTAACTGTAAGTTTGTTCATAGCCTAAACAATTGGTATGTCCATTAAATATCTGCATGTATTTTTGCCTATAACAGGCCTTCTTTTATCAGTTTTATTATTTAACTAGCAGGCTATGCCCGCTACGCTGGTCTGCTTATCCAAATGAACCTTGAATCAAACAAAATGTATCTTTGAATTTGACAATGTGATTTCAAGCTATATGGAACTTTACCTGGAATGTCCTTTTGCACTGCTGAAAACGATAATAACGCCATTGTGCTATTATATTTTCTAATGTGCAGACAAATTTTCTGCTATTAAGGTCTTAACCCTTTTAGTTGATCAATCACAGTAGGATTTGGTAAAGAAAGACAATACAGTACGCAATATAATAAAACAAACCCTGAAAAATTATATAACTAATAATGCAAACAAACAAACTGACAAAATCCATCCAGTAAAACTTTTTTTAAAGGCTGATTTTTCATATTGGGGTCCATCTGATTATAGAACAACGTAGAATGATACGCAATAAACTAAAACCTCCCCAAGCATTGTCTAATCAACAAAGAAAGTATTATCAATATCCGCCATCTAGAACTTTTTGAAAAGTCTAATCTTTCATAATAGGTTACATAGGATTATGGAACTTTCCGCCATTACTTTATGACTAAGCAACGTAGAACAATATGCAAAATACTAAAACCATGTCTGAATAGATATCTAATAATGGAATTCCTATCAAAATCCGTTCTGTTGAACTTTTAAAAATGCTAAACTTTCATAATCGGGTTCAACTGATTATAGAACTTTCCACCACACCTCTATTATTAAGCAATGCTGAAGGGTAGAGTTTATAATATATACTAAAACTCTGCCTGAAAAATTATCTAACTAACAGTGAAAATTCAGTCGTAATAAATTCGGCTGAATCTTTTAAAAAGGCTAATCTTTCATGATCGAGTTCGTCTGATTATATAACTTTAAAACATAATTCTATGTATAAGAAACGTATAACGATATGTTATATACTAAAATCTTCCCTGAAAAATTATCCAACTATCATTCTGATCAAATTCCATTCAGGTGAGCTCAAGTTATATGCAGCCAGGACGAATTTCCCATTTCCATTTTACTCTAGTATATATAGTAGAAGCAGAAGTAGATAGATAGATAAGAATATTGATTATTAAAATTTATGAAACTGCAAGTTATTTCTCGTTGTCTCTGCTGAATAATTTTAAAGACTTTTCAATCGGCGAGTATTGAGATTTACTATTATGTCTACAACGAATGTATTTCATTTTGTACCAAAACATTCTCGTTAAAATGAGCCAATTTGGTGTGGGTTCCGATATTATATATATATTTTTTCAAAATCGCCATTTAAACTACGCGCATGACATTTTAAGTGTCTCTTGGCACTGCAGTAAACATTTCCATATTTTATTCAGCGAAAAATGAAGTTATAACTTAATTTTACTTAATATTAAAAAATACTTTCAATTTCAAAAAATAGTAAATTAAAATATTTTGCAATGTTACTATTAAATAATAATTAAAGCTAAAAGAAATTCCAGTTCAATAAATACCCAGCCACAATGTTTGGCACAGTTTGCAATTAAATTTGGTACTTTTCCACTATAGGCGCCTTGGCGTATTTTTAAAAGCTTGGCGTTATTTGGGCATCAGAAAGTGAGATTGACATAAACAAATTGATACAATTGAAATGGACAAATTGAACAAATGAAAGCCAATTGATATAAACAGTTAAGAAAACAAACTTGATGAAATTTTTTGTTTGTTTATATATGTATATTATCAATGTTTTTTATATACAAATTACATTTGTTTCTAATTAAAATTAGATAACTAGCACTTTTATGTTAAATAAATTGTATAAACATATAAAAAATGCTTGTGTGTATGAAATGAAACAGTGAATAGGTTGCCAGAAAATATGTTTCCGAATTTCCTTCTCCGCCAAGGCTATTTTCTCTGTTTCGAGATCCCTATACTGGAAAAGTACCAAAAAGTTTTGCACGTTTAGGATTGAAATAAATAGCGCAATAGCATACATTTTGGTATGGTGTTGGTATAACGTAAAAATAGGAAAAGGTCAGATAAAGTTAAAAATGCTATAAAAAGTGATAAACATGTTTCCCTATCATGATCCTATAAACACATGTATTATACATGTGTTTATAGGAAAAGGTCGCCAAAATATTTTCTTTCAAATCACGCCGATTCTGTATTAATTCGGTTATAGAATAGGTCCGCTTTAAAAACACAGAATCAGTTTAAACCTTTTCATAAATTAATTGTGCGCCAAACCACGCCATGCAACATACGCCAATTGTCAGAAGACTCAATTATGTAACTTATCGGTACCAAATATGCCAATTGTCTATGGACTCGATTACGTAATTTATCTCCTTAATTAATGCATACTTTATAAACTACATCTACTTTCCAATTTTCTGGATTTTAAGATCAATGGGTACTATTAGATGTTAAAAAGCTTGGCGCAATTCGGGCTTAAGAAAATGAGATTTCTGGCCAAATGATATGAACAGCTATGAAAACAAATAAAATGAACTTTAAACTTTTTAAAATATGTATTCCTATATATATCCCTATATAAATTTTGATTTAGGAATATTAATATTTTTGTTATTTATATACAATTTACTTCTGTTTTTATATAAAAAAGACATAAATGTCTTCTTTATAGTAAATCTATATATATAAAAGAAAGTCTGAATTTTGTATTAATCAACGCGCAGCCCAAACTACTGACCCTAAAGTCTTGAAATTTGGGGTAAAAATTCTTCTTATGACATAGAGTGCCGCTAAGAAAGGATTTTCTAAAATTCCACCCCTAAGGGGGGTAAAAAAACGAACGAACTTTTAAAAAATTCATTAAAAATCTGATTTTATAGCTATTTTTCAACTGATAACATATTTTGGTGTATTTTTGTATGCTGAATCGAATGATACTAACTAAATTCTTTTAAGCCCATTAGTTCGGGAGATATTTCATATATTTCTAATTTGGCGATGTCTGGCGCCAGAACCTCAAAATACCTAACATTATAAGTGATAATTCATTCATATTCATTCATCTTATACATCCGTTACTGTAGCAACGGAAGAAATTCAAATTAAATCTTTTTATTAAATCTTTTGGTTAAAGAATTGAACCGGCTATATGAGTTTGAAAAAAATAAATAAATACAAACGCCTTGAAAAAAAGAAAAAAAAATATTGAACTTATTTAACATACAGGGAAGCGATCCACTTAGAAATTAACATTATAAAACGGAAATATTTAAATAATGAAAGCAATGTTTGTACGACTTTTAAAAGTTTTGTGGTACTTACATCCGGGCCATGTCAGATACAACTGCGCCAAGCATGGCAATTACATTAATTATAGCAACCATTATTTTTTGTCCATTTGATAGTTTATTTAGTATAGTTTTAAATTAATTTTATTATTATAATTTTTATTTATTATAGTTTATAGTATGCAGTTTGTGTTATATATTTTATTTATTTATTTACTTAAAACAATTTGCCATTTTTAACAAGGTTATGTATTTAAGAATGTTAAATTACTTTTTTGAACGTAATTGGCAAACGATAAACAAGACTAGCAATTGTCAACCATTTTGGCGATCTATCTCATGGTCCGAATAATGCGTATTACTTTTTTAAATGGAAGAAATTCGAATTGAAATAATACATCGCGATTTATCACTTGCTCCTGGATAAGAAGAAAAAATGGGTACTTTTATGTCAGCCGTATCCGTATGTAAATATCGCCATAGCATTTTAAAAATTGCCAATAGCAGTAGTTACATTTCGCGTATGTAAATTAAAAACAATTCCTTGTTTTAAGTTATGGCATTATTTCCTATTGTTTTACTTTTCATCTTTTTCAATGACATTAGTGTAAAGCATGTATTATAAATGAAATGAGTGAAATGTTTTTATTTTGAATGAAAATAATAAAATAAGAATAAAATAAGGAAACAATCTTTGTTGATTTATTACTTGCGCCCGGCTAACAAAAAAGTATCACAAAAGCCATATATTCACCTTTCTTTGGGTAGTTGTTCATGGAATTTCTGGTTAATCTTCCGTAATCGGATACTTCGTCAATCGGTGTATTAATTACAATGTTGAAAGCATCGTTTATGTATGAAGCGAAAACTTCATGGTGAAATTACAGAAAATCGTATCATCATCATCTACTACATATTTAAAACGGAAATTTGCATTTTATTCCTATTCTTTATAATATTTTGATAGGATATGTCACTATTAGTTAGGTAATGTTTTTGGAACGGTTTTTATGTAGACACACAGTATTCTACGTTGCTTAGTTTTAGTTATAGAGCTTTTGGAAAAGCTATACAGAAAGGTGAACGCAATTATGAAAGATACATCTACTGTAATTATATAAAATGCAAATTTGCTTTTCCTTCCACCCGTTTATAATTTCAGTTTTGCTGGATGTATTTTGATGGGACGTACACTGTTAGTTAGATTATTTTTTGTGGATGGTTGGTACTTCTTGCATAGATGGTACTTCTCTGTAGCGAAGTTTTCTTCTGGATTATTGTTTTTCTGAAGCACAAACTTGGCAACAAATCAGATTGCAGAAAATTAGATTACAAGAGAAAGTTCCAAAACTAGGTGAACCCGAATGTGAAAGATTACCTTTTATTTAAAGCTCTACTGAACGTATTTTGATTGGAGTTGTACAGTTAGGTAATATTAGGTATTGTTGCAATATTTGAAATGTCATTCTACATTTTTAGTTATGGAACTATGAGGAAAGTTCTCAGTGGTGTAGTTGAAAAAAAAGTAGGATAAAATCTACAGGCATGGTATAGAGAGTATATATGTTATAGCTATGGAGTGCAGAGTTTCTAAAAAACACCAGAAGGTCTACGGCGTATAGTCTATGCTACATTCCTAAAAATTCTACAATCACTGTCAAAAACTGTTGTAAGTTTTCGTAAAAACTCAAACAAATTTTACTTCACTCTTTCTTATCATATAAATAAAAGTTGGCAAAAACAAAGTTGCTTCTACAATCATGTTAACTTGATTATGAAAGATATATTTAACTATCAACTTCAAATATAAAATAAAAAGGGCAATTTTGGTCCTACTGCTTATAACTTGAGTACTTTTCAATGGGTTTTGAGAAGATTTGCATTGTTAGATAAATTTTAAAGAAAGTATTTCATATATAACACATATTATTCTACGTTGCTCAGTTATAAAATTATGGCGAAAGTTCTTTAATCAGTGAACCCTATTTTGAAATATTAGCCTTTTTAAAAGGTTCTACTGAGTTAATTATCACTGTTGTTAGATATTTTTTCAGGAAAGATTTTAGTATATAACACATATTGTTCTACATTGCTTTGCTATAGAATTATAGCTGAATGTTGTATTATCTGGTGAACCCAATTATGAAAAATTAATCTTATTAGAATGTTTTACTGAACGGATTTTGATGAGATTTGCATTTTTTAATTTTCAGGAATGATTTTAATATGCTACATATTGTTCTTCCGTTCTTTTGTATATTGAATTATAAATAATCAACTAAAAGATTTGCTTCATAACAGTCCAAATTTTGTGCGAGACATTAGAAGATATAAAACCGTAATGGCGTTCATATTGTTTTCAGCAACGCGTATGATCATTAGGGATAAATGTATTTATTGCTATGAAACACAAGATCAAATACACCGATATATTTCGTTTAATTAAAGTTTCACTTGGAGAAACCGATCAGCGTAGCGGGCGAAGGCTTCTACTACTATATGTAAAGCGTAAATTCCTATTTCATTCCGATTGATTATAACTCAGATTCTACTGAACATAATTTTGCAGAACTTATACTATTAGATAGTAAATTTGGTTTATAAATAGTTTAATCTAAAAACCATCATTCCAAGTTGCTTAGTAATAGTTACGGGAGTTCAAAAATTAGGTGAACTCGATTAGGAAAGATTTCAAGTTTTACTGAATGGATTTTAATGACAGTTGACCAGTTAGATAATATTTCAGGGATTTTTTCAATATTTATCATATATTTCAAAACTGTTTAGTTACGAAGCTATGCAGAAAAAGTTCTCTGTGGTATAGTAAAGAAAATTGGAGGATAATACGCTACAGACAAAGGATGTATACTAGAATGCTATAGTTATGGAAGTTGTGCAGAGTTTCTTTAAGGGGGTAGGATACCTTTAAACCATCAAGATTTTCGAAAATTTTTTAATACATATTTTGATTCCGTAATCATTTCTGAACAATATGCAAAAAACCGCATTAAAAAATTCCCTTTAGTTGACTAATTATGGCAGTTTTATTATGACTACATATTAAGACTACATAGGATAATTAAACTTTGCATTGCGTTATTCAAAACGATGAATTTTGATACTGCGCGCAGTGTTACTAAAAAACTATGCATGGCAATCAAAAGAGATTTTTACCCCATATTCATTTGTGTATTATCTACAACTTAAAACCAGAAAAATGTAATTTTTTTTTTCGTGTTTTTGTACTTTGAAAATATTTTTCAAAAAGTGAATATTTTTAATTTTTGTTTAATTCTTTAGTTTAGTCAATATTTTTTACAAATATTCTGGTTTTAGTATAAAGGTAACTCTGTTATGTATTTATTTTCCTCAAAATTTCCTCTTTATATGCATATTTTCAGATTTTATCATGCGCGCAAGATTTTTTACTCTTATTATCATATATTTTTAAACTTATCATTTCAATATTGATTTATGAATTTACAAGTATATATATATTTTTAAATATAAATTTAAATATGAGCTTTATATTTAAATGAAGTTTGATTTTTATTTTTGACTTATTACAGAAGTTTTGAAGCTTGGAACATAGTGATTTTTTTTTACTTTTTCGACGTGTTCAAAGGTATCCTACCCCCTTAAAAATCCAGAAATGATGCAATGTATACCTACCACTACATCCCTGAGAGTTCTATATAATCAGGTTAACACGATTATGATAGCTATATTTAACTATCTCATTGTATGTAAAATGCAAAGAGAAATTTCATTCCGGCCGCTTTTAAATTTACTTCTAATGAATTGATTTTGATGGGGCTTACATTGTTAGTTAGATAATTTACAGAAAAGATGTTAGTATAAAATATAATGTTCTACGTTGATTAATTAAATAATTATGGGTAAAGAATTAAATCAGATGAACCCAATTTCGAAAGATTGGCTTTTTTTAAAGGTTCCGCTGAATGAATTTTCACGGGATTTAAACTGCTAATTAGATTATTTTTATGAAATGTTTCGGTACATTTTCCAGTTTAAAAGATCCTGCTAAGTTGATTTCTATGGAACTTGCTTGGTTAGTTAATTTTTCAGTGAATGTTTTAGTATAAAGCACATATCATTCGCTTGGTGTTGATTGGTCATCAGGTTGCTTGATTATAGAATTAAGGCTGGATGTTTTAGAAGCAGGCGAACCAAATTATGAACGATTAGCCTTTTCAGTATGTCCAATTAACAGATTCTGATGAGATTTGCATTGATAATTTTTCATGAACCCTTTTAAGTATAGTGCATATTGTTCTATCGTTCATCACCGAATACTACACTAAATGATCAACGAAAGAAGTTGGCCCTTAATAGCCTAAATTTTGTATGGCTCAAAAGATATAATAGCTTAATAACGTTCATATTGTTTTCACCAATTAGATTGGGCATTCCAGGTAAATGTCCATATTGCTTTAAAACGCATGATCAAATTCACAGATATATTTAGTTTGATTCAAGGTTTCTTTAGAAAAACTGACCAGCGTAGCGGGCGTTAGGCTGCTAGTAAATTATATAATTATTGAACAAAAAATATGCATGAAAACTTTCCTTCTCTCGCCAAGCCCTTTTTTTCCACCTCGCAACTGTATTGGAAAATTACAGAATTTAACCTATTGCTCTATGACTAAACAGTGTCGAATAATATATTATATACTAAAACTATCTCTGAAAAATTACCAGACTAACAATGCAAATTCTATCAAAAACCGTTTATTTTAATTTTTAAAAAGGCTATTGTGATAATTGTGTACACCAGACGACAGAATTTTCCGCAAAACGGTATGGCTGAACAATGTAGAAGGGCATGTTGTATACTGAAACCTTCCCGGGAAAATTATCTAATTAACAGTCCAAGTTCCATCGAAATACATTCGGCACAGAATCATTTCAAAAGGCTTATTTTTCATTATCAGGTTCATCTCATTAAAGAACTTTAAACCATAATTCAATACCAAGCAACGTAGAACGACGTGTTATGTACTAAAACCTTCCCCGAAAAATTAGCTATCTAACAGTGTAAGTTCAGCAGAGCTCGAGTTCTAAGCAGCCGGAATGAAATTCCCACTTGAATTATATATACTATATATTCATATATATATAAGTAGAATTGTATTTTTCCAGAAAATGCTATCGTTTACTTGAGAAATAACCAATATTGTGAACGTCGCTTAAACCGATGGCACGCTCATGCATTTTTGCGGCTTAAAACTAAATCGTTTGGCGATAAAATGAAATCGTAAAAAACATACAATATGTAACTCACAAGTACCGTCATTTTTATAATTACATCTGCTAGTTTCTTCTGTAAGTCACATGATGGTCGAGTTAAATAAAAATAAAAGTAAATTAAAAAAAATCAAAAAATTAAAAATTGTCACTCAGATATTATTTTATCAAATTTTCTGATGCATTTTGCTTAACCGGACGCAAGAGATAAATTGCCAAATATAGTTTAAAACAACAATCTTTCTTACTTACTTACTTACACAATGGTGCTACAATCCATGTAGGATTTTGACCTCCCTCAATATACTTCTCCAGACCTTCCGATCTCTGGCCTTTACTTTATAATTTATAATTTGGTTTTCTGCAAGATCTTTTTCTATCTCTTTTATCCAACTCTTCCTGGGTCTACCAATACTTCTTTTTCCAATTAAATTACCACTATAAATCTTCTTTGTGCTTCGCTAATCCCTCATTCTGATTAGATGGCCTAACCATTGCATTCTTCTTATTTTTATAGTATTTAACAACAATCTTTCATATTGATTAAATTTTTAAGCATTACGAACATTCCCTTTCATGTTTAAATTCGATATTTTCGTTTTCCAATATTACCACTCGTCAAAACTGTTTTTCATTTTCTCTCTTTTCTTCTTTTCTTTTTCTTTTAAATAAAATTAGTAACAGTTTTTTTCCGAGATGTACAGCCATTTCAATTCATTTATCAAAAAATTCATCGCCAATAAAATAATGGTAACCCTTTCGCCCAAAATAACAGAACGTTCCGTCATAATTTTATAACTGATCTATGTAGAACGATGTGTTATAGCTTAAAAACTTCCCTGAAACGATACCTATCTAACAGTATAAGTTTCGTCAAAATCCATGCAGTAGAACTCGAAATCTAGGCGTTCGGAACGAAATTTCCGTTTGGATTTTATATATATACTAGCAGGCTATGCCCGCTGCGCTGGTCAGTATTTCCAAATGAACCTTGGATTAAACTAAATAGTGAATTTGAACTTGTATTTTAAACAGTATGGATCTTCAGCTTGACCTTGCACATTACTGAAAACGATGCGAACGCCATTGCGATATAATGTTATCTTAAGCGTTGGACAAAATTTAGCAATTAAGAAGTAATTGTTTTAGTTGATTATAAACAGCGCACTTATGGTCGGGTAATGAGACCGTTATGACAACAGGAATTAATACCTCTGTAACTAATCAACATATAATGAAATCGTATATACTAACACCATTCCTAAAAGTCATGCAACAGGGCCACTTGTAACAAAATATGTTCTGTAGATTTTTTTAAAAAGGCTAAACTTTCATAATCAGGTTCACTTAATTTTTGAACTTTTACTGTTGCTCTATAACTAAGTACCCTTGAACAATATGTATACACTAAAACCTTTCCAAAATTATTACCTAGCTAATTGTGGTATATCCTACGAAAGTATTATAAACAATCGGAATGAAATACAAATTTCCGTTGTAAATATATAGTAGATGATGATGATGAGATTTTGTGTATTAGAATTCATAGTAAAGTTTTCGCTTCAAACAAAAACGATGCTTTCAACATTAAAGCTAGTACACCAATATGTTAAGTATCCGATTACGGAAGGTTAACTTGAATTCTCATGAGCAACTACTCAAAGAAAAGTGAATATGTGGCTTTTGTGATACTTTTATGTCAACCGGGCGCAGGTAATAAATCAATAAAGATTGTTTTTATAGCATATTCTTATTTTATTATTTTCATTTAAAACACAAACCTTTCACTCATTTAATTTAAAATGCATGCCTTATACTAATTTCATTTAAAAAACTGAAAAGATAAACAATAACAGGAAATAATGCCATAATTAAAAGCAAAAAAATATTTTTTAATTTACATACGTAAAATGTAACTACTGCTACTGGGAATTTTAAAAATGCTATCAGCGAGATGTGCGCACGGTTGTTATAAATGTACCCATTTTTTCTTCTTATCGAGGAGTAATTTATAAATCGCACAATATTATTCCAATTCCAATTTCTTTCATTGAGGAACCTATGACCGGAAAAAATGGAAAAAGACTCTTGTAGATTCTTCGGATGACGGCATCTGACGCCATAAACCGAGTTTATATATATGAAAATAATTTTTAAGTCGTTACAAACATTGCTTTCATACTTAAATATTTTCATTGGTACTACTTGTTATCCCGTCGACCAATTTCGCCAAATTATATAAATCGCCAAACCATTCGCCAAATTATATAAATTGACATAATCTTTATTTTAAATAACGAAATAACAAATAAATTAGTATAACATTAATAAAAATACAAATAAAACGTCGAAATTAAAATCACTTGATGACGTAAACACGTGTAGCTTGTTTAAATTCAAGTGAATTTGATATTTACGATCAACCATTATTGGCATTTAATCTTATACTTTGACGATAGGTTTTTGGTCGACGGAATATCTAAGTAGTACCTTTTCCATTTTTGTTTTATAACGCTAAATTCTCAGTATTTTTTTCCCTTTTATTTTACATAAAATCACTATTTTTTTTAAAAAATTAAGATGCTTTCATGTTTATTTCAAACTCATAGAGCCGTTTTTATTTTTCACCCAAAAGGGTTGATTTGAATTTTTTCCGTTGCTAGAGTAACGGATGTAATGATAGATATTTTGAGGTTTAGATGCCAAAGACACCGCCAAATTAGAAAAATATGAAATGTGTCATGAACTGTTGGACTTATAAAAATTTATTTGGTAGCATTCCATTCAGCATACAAAACTACATTAAAATATGCTATCATTTGACGCATAATTTTGATATTCGATTTTTTTCCCCTCCCCGTGCAAAAACCATTAGGGGTGACACTTTAGAAAATCCTTTCTTAGCAGAAGTTTATGTCATAAGAAGTATTTTTACCACGATTTTCAAGATTTTAGGTTCAGCAGTTTGCGCTGTGCGTTAATTAGTCCCCTAATCCAGACTTTATTTTATATACTATATTAGATATGCGATTTTGCGGTGAATCGATGATCGAAAATTAGTCCAATATCATTTGAAATATTACATAACAGAGGAGAAAGTACGAAGAAAGACGAAGAAGAAATGACGAATTACAAAAGACTTGTAATTTTTTTTTCAAAATGTTGAATTTTTCCATAGTAATAACGTATTAAAACATAAATTTCCTTAAAAATTATCTTTATTTCCTAGATTTCGAATCTGTGAATTTTCCTATAAATGAAATTGGCGATATGACTTGAGAAAATAGATAATATTTGCTTAAATAAAATGGGTAATATTCGTTGATCTGAGTTCGAGTTTATAAATATCACATGCTTTCGGAATTACGGCGAAAAACATTTTAAAAAGTATGACATTATTTTACAATATGTATGTGTGGCAGAAATTCACACTGAAATTTAAGTATTCGATTCCATTTTTAAAATATTAACTGATATCTATATAAGTTACAATTGAATATGAAAATGTACTCAAAAAATGATCTCTTTCACCTAAAAAAACACCATTTGTGAGAACATCCTCAAGCTAATGTCACGCTTATGCATTTTTGGATTAAAATCACATTGTTTGGCGACAAAAGAAAAATAAAAAATTGTAAAGAAACAAATAGTAATTACACATACAATTACATCTGCTTGTTTCTTCTATAAGTCACGTGATGGGACAATTAGATATAAAAAAAAAAAGAAAAGAACAGAACAGAAAGAAAATGTCGTTAAAATTTCATCTAATCAAATTTTCAGATTCGTTTCCATATCTAACGCAAGCGACAAAGAGCCAAATATTGCGTATCAAGTGTAATATTTCTTATTAAATTAATTTTTAAGCATTACAAATATTTATTTCAGGTTTTGATTAAATGTTTCCGTTTTTTAATATTATCACTCATTAAAACGGATTTTTCTACTTCTTTTTTTCTTTTTTTTTCATTTAAATAAAATTAGTAACAGTTTTTCTTTTATTTTTCGAGGTTTAATAGCCGTTGCAATTTTTTTTTTTATCAACGATGAATTTCGCCAAGAAATAAAATGGTAACCTTATCGCCCAAAATAACAGAATTTTCCGTCATAATTCTAAAACTAATATAGGTAGAATAATGTGTTATAGATTAAAACCTTCCCTGAAACAATACCTATCTAACGGTATAGGTTCCGTAAAAATCCATGCAGTAGAGCTCGAAATCTAGGCGTTCGGAACGAAATTTCCGTTTGGATTTTATATATATAATAGATAATAGAATAGATAATAGATTTTATATATATATAATAGAATAGATAATAGATTATGTGTTATGAACTATCTCAAAGTTTAAAACAGATCGCATTGTTAGATTTCCTAATTTTAACAATATCGCGTTATGTTAGTTCCACATTCCACCACCAGGGAGCGCACTCTATTCTTAACGAAAGCGTATCTGAACGAAACTCCTTCATGCAACCTTTCCGTAGATACATGAATCGAGAGGTTGGCGGTCTTAAGCAATAATTTAAGACTACGAAAAATATTTTAAAGGGGCTCTACGCGGGCCCCTAATAGAGTTAGAGGAAATCGGAAGACGGCAAAATAATCGCGGGGAAAAGTTTGCTTGGGTGCTTTGGAGCTACTTTTGGCGCGAGATCTAAGCTCTACGACCAATAGGAACCCAGATATTTAAGGAAATATGAAGTAACAAAGTCCAAAGTAATAGAATTTTCCGTAATAATTCTATAACTAATCTAGGTAGAATGATGTGTTATAGCTTAAAACCTTCCCTGAAACGATACCTATCTAACGGTATAAGTTCCGTAAAAATCCATGCGGTAGAACTCGAAATCTCGGCGTTCGGAACGAAATTTCCGTTTGGATTATATATATAGACTAGCAGGCTATGCCCGCTGCGCTGGTCAATATTTCCAAATGAACCTTGGATTAAACTAAATGGTGAATTTGAACTTGTATTTTAAACAATATGGATCTTCAGCTTGACCTTGTACATTACTGAAAACGATGCGAACGCCATTGCGATATAATGTTATCTTATCCGTTGGACAAAATTTAGCAATTAAGAAGTAATTGTTTTAGTTGATTATAAACAGCGCACTTATGGTCGGGTAATGAGACCGTTATGACAACAGGAATTTAATACCTCTGTAACTAATCAACATATAATGAAATCGTATATACTAACACCATTCCTAAAAGTCATGCAACAGGATCACTTGTAACAAAATATGTTCTGTAGATTTTTTTAAAAAGGCTAAACTTTCATAATCAGGTTCACTTAATTTTTGAACTTTTACTGTTGCTCTATAACTAAGTACCCTTGAACAATATGTATACACTAAAACCTTTCCAAAATTATTACCTAACTAATTGTGGTATATCCTACGAAAGTATTATAAACAATTGGAATGAAATACAAATTTCCGTTGTAAATATATAGTAGATGATGATGATGCGATTTTGTGTAATAGAATTCATAGTAAAGTTTTCGCTTCAAACAAAAACGATGCTTTCAACATTAAAGCTAATACACCAATATGTGAAGTATCCGATTACGGAAGGTTAACTTCAATTCTCATGAGCAACTACTCAAAGAAAAGTGAATATGTGGCTTTTGTGATACTTTTATGTCAGCCGGGCGCAGGTAATAAATCAATAAAGATTGTTTTCATAGCATATTCTTATTTTATTATTTTCATTTAAAACACAAACCTTTCACTCATTTAATTTAAAATGCATGTCTTATACTAATTTCATTTAAAAAACTGAAAAGATAAACAATAACAAAAAATAATGCCATAATTAAAAGCAAAAAAATATTTTTAATTTACATACGCAAAATGTAACTACTGCTACTGGGAATTTAAAAAATGCTATCAGCGAGATGTGCGCACGGTTGTTATAAATGTACCCATTTTTTCTTCTTATCGAGGAGCAATTTATAAATCGCACAATATTATTCCAATTCCAGTTTCTTTCAATGAGGAACCTATGACCGGAAAAAATGGAAAAAGACTCTTGTAGATTCTTCGGATGACGGCACCTGACGCCATAAACCGAGTTGATATATATGAAAATAATTTTTAAGTCGTTACAAACATTGCTTTCATACTTAAATATTTTCATTGGTACTACTTGTTATCCCGTCGACCCATTTCGCCAAATTATATAAATTGACATAATCTTTATTTTAAATAACGAAATAACAAATAAATTAGTATAAAATTAATAAAAATACAAATAAAACGTCGAAATTAAAATCACTTGATGACGTAAACACGTGTAGTTTGTTTACATTCAAGTGAATTTGATATTTACGATCAACCATTCATCTTATAGTTTGACGATAGATTTTTGGTCGACGGAATATCTAAGTAGTACCTTTTCCATTTTTGTTTTATAACGCTAAATTCTCAGTAATTTTTTCCCTTTTATTTTACATAAAATCACTATTTTTTTAAAAAATTAAGATGCTTGCATTTTTATTTCAAACTCATAGAGCCGTTTTTATTTTTTAGCCAAAAGGATTGATTTGAATTTTTTCCGTTGCTAGAGTAACGGATGTAATGATAGATATTTTGAGGTTTAGATGCCAAAGACACCACCAAATTAGAAAAATATGAAATGTGTCATGAACTGTTGGACTTATAAACATTTATTTGGTAGCATTCGATTCAGCATACAAAACTACATTAAAATATGCTATCATTTGATGCATAATTTTGATATTCGATTTTTTTCCCCTCCCCGTGCAAAAACCATTAGGGGTGACACTTTAGAAAATCCTTTCTTAGCAGAAGTTTATGTCATAAGAAGTATTTTTACCACAATTTTCAAGATTTTAGGTTCAGTAGTTTGCGCTGTGCGTTAATTAGTCCCCTAATCCAGACTTTATTTTATATACTATATTAGATATGCGATTTTGCGGTGAATCGATGATCGAAAATTAGCCCAATATCATTTGAAATATTACATAACAGAGGAGAAAGTACGAAGAAAGACGAAGAAGAAATGACGAATTAAAAAAGACTTGTAATTTGTTTTTTCAAAATGTTGAATTTTTCCATAGTAACGTATTAAAACATAAATTTCCTTAAAAATTATCTTTATTTCTTAGATTTCGAATCTGTGAATTTTCCTATAAATGAAATTGGCGATATGACTTGAGAAAACAGATAATATTTGCTTAAATAAAATGGGTAATATTCGTTGATCTGAGTTCGAGTTTATAAATATCACATGCTTTCGGAATTACGGCGAAAAACATTTTAAAAAGTATGTAATTATTTTACAATATGTATGTGTGGCAGAAATTCACACTGAAATTTAAGTATTCGATTCCATTTTTAAAATATTAACTGATATCTATATAAGTTACAATTGAATATGAAAATGTACTCAAAAAATGATCTCTTTCACCTAAAAAAACACCATTTGTGAGAACATCCTCAAGCTAATGTCACGCTTATGCATTTTTGGCTTAAAATCACATTGTTTGGCGGCAAAAGAAAAATAAAAAATTGTAAAGAAACAAATAGTAATTACACATGTGACTCACAATTACATCTGCTTGAGTGTGTTCAAGAAGCACGCGCGCAGCGCGCGCGAGCTCAGGAGTCAGAAACATGGAGTGGGTCCATATCATGGTTGTAGTGTGTTCAGGTAGTGTACAGGTAGGCACGTAGTGTGTTCAGGAACAGATCATGGATTTGATTAATTAAGGTGCTAATTATAAAGATATTTTGATACAAAAGCATCGTGTGCCAGATGGCCGAATGGATAAGGCAGTGAACTCGAGACCAGGGATTCTGGGCTCGAATCCTTCCGAGACCACATTGTGTTACAATTTTTTTTTGTTTTGTTTATAGGTTGTTTTATATTTTTCATAATGAATAAGATATTTTTGATGAAGATATATTTTTTATTTTTATTATACAGAGGCACGTGTATTTTTATCTATTATATATATATAATCCAAACGGAAATTTCGTTCCGAACGCCGAGATTTCGAGTTCTATCGCATGGATTTTTACGGAACTTATACCGTTAGATAGGTATCGTTCCAGGGAAGGTTTTAAGCTATAACACATCATTCTACCTAGATTAGTTAAGAATTATTACGGAAAGCTCTATTATTTTTGACTTTGTTACTTCATATTTCCTTAAATATCTGGGCTCCTATTGGTCGTAGAGCTTAGATCTCGCGCCAAAAGTAGCTCCGAAGCACCCAAGCAAACTTTTCCCCGCGATTATTTTGACGTCTTCCGATTTCCTCTAACTCTATTAGATGCCCGCGTAGAAGCCCCTTTAAAATATTTTTCGTAGTAATTTCAGCAATTATCTTAAATTATTGGTTAAGACCGCCACCCTCCCGATTCATGTATCTACGGAAAGGTTGCATGAAGGAGTTTCGTTCAGATACGCTTTCGTTAAGAATAGAGTGCGCTCCCTGGTGGTGGAATGTGGAACTAACATAACGCGATATTGTTAAAATTAGGAAATCTAACAATGCGATCTGTTTTAAACTTTGAGATAGTTCATAACACATAATCTATTATCTATTCTATTATATATATATAAAATCTATTATCTATTCTATTATCTATTATATATATAAAATCCAAACGGAAAATTCGTTCCGAACGCCTAGATTTCGAGTTCTACTTGCATGGATTTTTACGGAACCTATACCGTTAGATAGGTATTGTTTCAGGGAAGGTTTTAATCTATAACACATTATTCTACCTATATTAGTTTTAGAATTATGACGGAAAATTCTGTTATTTTGGGCGATAAGGTTACCATTTTATTTCTTGGCGAAATTCATCGTTGATAAAAAAAAAATTGAAACGGCTATTAAACCTCGAAAAATAAAAGAAAAACTGTTACTAATTTTATTTAAATAAAAAAAAAAAAAAGAAAAAAAGAAGAAGAAAATCCGTTTTAATGAGTGATAATATTAAAAAACGGAAACATTTAATCAAAACCTGAAAGAAATATTTGTAATGCTTAAAAATTAATTTAATAAGAAATATTACACTTGATACGCAATATTTGGCTCTTTATCGCTTGCGTTAGATATGGAAACGAATCTGAAAATTTGATTAGATGAAATTTTAACGACATTTTCTTTCTGTTCTGTTCTTTTCTTTTTTTTATATCTAATTGTCCCATCACGTGACTTATAGAAGAAACAAGCAGATGTAATTGTGAGTCACATGTGTAATTACTATTTGTTTCTTTACAATTTTTTATTTTTCTTTTGCCGCCAAACAATGTGATTTTAAGCCAAAAATGCATAAGCGTGACATTAGCTTGAGGATGTTCTCACAAATGGTGTTTTTTTAGGTGAAAGAGATCATTTTTTGAGTACATTTTCATATTCAATTGTAACTTATATAGATATCAGTTAATATTTTAAAAATGGAATCGAATACTTAAATTTCAGTGTGAATTTCTGCCACACATACATATTGTAAAATAATTACATACTTTTTAAAATGTTTTTCGCCGTAATTCCGAAAGCATGTGATATTTATAAACTCGAACTCAGATCAACGAATATTACCCATTTTATTTAAGCAAATATTATCTGTTTTCTCAAGTCATATCGCCAATTTCATTTATAGGAAAATTCACAGATTCGAAATCTAAGAAATAAAGATAATTTTTAAGGAAATTTATGTTTTAATACGTTACTATGGAAAAATTCAACATTTTGAAAAAACAAATTACAAGTCTTTTGTAATTCGTCATTTCTTCTTCGTCTTTCTTCGTACTTTCTCCTCTGTTATGTAATATTTCAAATGATATTGGGCTAATTTTCGATCATCGATTCACCGCAAAATCGCATATCTAATATAGTATATAAAATAAAGTCTGGATTAGGGGACTAATTAACGCACAGCGCAAACTACTGAACCTAAAATCTTGAAAATTGTGGTAAAAATACTTCTTATGACATAAACTTCTGCTAAGAAAGGATTTTCTAAAGTGTCACCCCTAATGGTTTTTGCACGGGGAGGGGAAAAAAATCGAATATCAAAATTATGCATCAAATGATAGCATATTTTAATGTAGTTTTGTATGCTGAATCGAATGCTACCAAATAAATGTTTATAAGTCCAACAGTTCATGACACATTTCATATTTTTCTAATTTGGTGGTGTCTTTGGCATCTAAACCTCAAAATATCTATCATTACATCCGTTACTCTAGCAACGGAAAAAATTCAAATCAATCCTTTTGGCTAAAAAATAAAAACGGCTCTATGAGTTTGAAATAAAAATGCAAGCATCTTAATTTTTTAAAAAAATAGTGATTTTATGTAAAATAAAAGGGAAAAAATTACTGAGAATTTAGCGTTATAAAACAAAAATGGAAAAGGTACTACTTAGATATTCCGTCGACCAAAAATCTATCGTCAAACTATAAGATGAATGGTTGATCGTAAATATCAAATTCACTTGAATGTAAACAAACTACACGTGTTTACGTCATCAAGTGATTTTAATTTCGACGTTTTA
Source organism: Maratus speciosus (assembly GCA_963932465.1). Taxonomy (NCBI): domain Eukaryota; kingdom Metazoa; phylum Arthropoda; class Arachnida; order Araneae; family Salticidae; genus Maratus; species Maratus speciosus. Next base: position 39,019,137 of record OZ010788.1, on the reverse strand, counting down.
TTTGTATTTTTATTAATTTTATACTAATTTATTTGTTATTTCGTTATTTAAAATAAAGATTATGTCAATTTATATAATTTGGCGAAATGGGTCGACGGGATAACAAGTAGTACCAATGAAAATATTTAAGTATGAAAGCAATGTTTGTAACGACTTAAAAATTATTTTCATATATATCAACTCGGTTTATGGCGTCAGGTGCCGTCATCCGAAGAATCTACAAGAGTCTTTTTCCATTTTTTCCGGTCATAGGTTCCTCATTGAAAGAAACTGGAATTGGAATAATATTGTGCGATTTATAAATTGCTCCTCGATAAGAAGAAAAAATGGGTACATTTATAACAACCGTGCGCACATCTCGCTGATAGCATTTTTTAAATTCCCAGTAGCAGTAGTTACATTTTGCGTATGTAAATTAAAAATATTTTTTTGCTTTTAATTATGGCATTATTTTTTGTTATTGTTTATCTTTTCAGTTTTTTAAATGAAATTAGTATAAGACATGCATTTTAAATTAAATGAGTGAAAGGTTTGTGTTTTAAATGAAAATAATAAAATAAGAATATGCTATGAAAACAATCTTTATTGGTTTATTACCTGCGCCCGGCTGACATAAAAGTATCACAAAAGCCACATATTCACTTTTCTTTGAGTAGTTGCTCATGAGAATTGAAGTTAACCTTCCGTAATCGGATACTTCACATATTGGTGTATTAGCTTTAATGTTGAAAGCATCGTTTTTGTTTGAAGCGAAAACTTTACTATGAATTCTATTACACAAAATCGCATCATCATCATCTACTATATATTTACAACGGAAATTTGTATTTCATTCCAATTGTTTATAATACTTTCGTAGGATATACCACAATTAGTTAGGTAATAATTTTGGAAAGGTTTTAGTGTATACATATTGTTCAAGGGTACTTAGTTATAGAGCAACAGTAAAAGTTCAAAAATTAAGTGAACCTGATTATGAAAGTTTAGCCTTTTTAAAAAAATCTACAGAACATATTTTGTTACAAGTGATCCTGTTGCATGACTTTTAGGAATGGTGTTAGTATATACGATTTCATTATATGTTGATTAGTTACAGAGGTATTAAATTCCTGTTGTCATAACGGTCTCATTACCCGACCATAAGTGCGCTGTTTATAATCAACTAAAACAATTACTTCTTAATTGCTAAATTTTGTCCAACGGATAAGATAACATTATATCGCAATGGCGTTCGCATCGTTTTCAGTAATGTACAAGGTCAAGCTGAAGATCCATATTGTTTAAAATACAAGTTCAAATTCACCATTTAGTTTAATCCAAGGTTCATTTGGAAATATTGACCAGCGCAGCGGGCATAGCCTGCTAGTTATAATAATAAAATACTTATTTAAATGTGAGAAAATGAGGTATTTCGAGATGAAAGTTTTACATCTGAACACCTTTTAAATATTCAAAGTTTCGTTTCTAAGTATGTATATGTATAATGATATAAACATTAAGCAAATCCAAATGAAAAAATAATATATATCGCACGTAGGATAATTCCTTGATTTTTTTTTTTTTTTTTTTTTTTTTTTTTTTGAGTACTTTACGAGTGAATTTTTATCGAGACTAGGCTGGAAATCATATTTTACTTTGAACATTATAAAAATAAAATGTAATAGTTGTAGATTATTTTAACTAAAAATACCTGTACATATATTTTTTAAAGAGATAAAATATATAGGTCTGCTGTCTAGTTTTGTAGTGAATAAAGTATGATCAGAATGTCTATAAATTTTCTACTGAAAGTATAAATAAGTATTTTGCTTATACTAACAGAATTTTGAATGCCATTTATTTCTCATGTTTGATGATGTATTTTGGTCTGTTATCCACACGGTATTGAAATATGCAATCATAAAATAAGAAATATATATATTAAAACCTTCTCTGAAAAACTGTCTAACTAACAGTGCAAATTCCATTGAAATCCATCCAGTATAGTAGATTACAAACAAATCTCATATGTTGATATCACAATCTTGGTTTACTAACAGCATTTTATTTATCACGGAAGATATAAATCAACTGATAAATCATTTTTAAATAAATAAAAAGAAAATTGTTAAAATTTTTAGATCACCAGTTGAATTCTTAAATTGTATCAATCAACCTACCAAACAAAGCACAACCAATAACACATAAGCAGAAAACGCACAATCACGTGATCAAATCGCCCACACAATTTTTTTGAGCAGCTCGCGCGGAGTTTGCGCGCGGTTGGTTAACTAATTTTAAATGCCAAATGGGCTAAAGTAGATAAAGAAGGTCACGTGATGTTTTTCCCGACTATTTTAGATTTTATCTGAGTGAACATAGGCATGTATTCCTGTTACGAAAACCATGTTTTGGAAGAATAAAGAAATATAGTCGTTGGTTTTACCTTTTTTGAACCATAAAAATAATGAAATAATTGAATTATGTTAAAATTCCTTTCTTCGATAACACCTACTCCATGGCATAAACTTCTGAGCGCGCGCGCGGCGCGAAGTGCACTTCTGAACACGCTCCTTGTTTCTTCTATAAGTCACGTGATGGGACAATTAGATATAAAAAAAAGAAAAGAACAGAACAGAAAGAAAATGTCGTTAAAATTTCATCTAATCAAATTTTCAGATTCGTTTCCATATCTAACGCAAGCGATAAAGAGCCAAATATTGCGTATCAAGTGTAATATTTCTTATTAAATTAATTTTTAAGCATTACAAATATTTCTTTCAGGTTTTGATTAAATGTTTCCGTTTTTTAATATTATCACTCATTAAAACGGATTTTCTTCTTCTTTTTTTCTTTTTTTTTTTTATTTAAATAAAATTAGTAACAGTTTTTCTTTTATTTTTCGAGGTTTAATAGCCGTTTCAATTTTTTTTTTATCAACGATGAATTTCGCCAAGAAATAAAATGGTAACCTTATCGCCCAAAATAACAGAATTTTCCGTCATAATTCTAAAACTAATATAGGTAGAATAATGTGTTATAGATTAAAACCTTCCCTGAAACAATACCTATCTAACGGTATAGGTTCCGTAAAAATCCATGCAAGTAGAACTCGAAATCTAGGCGTTCGGAACGAATTTTCCGTTTGGATTTTATATATATAATAGATAATAGAATAGATAATAGATTTTATATATATATAATAGAATAGATAATAGATTATGTGTTATGAACTATCTCAAAGTTTAAAACAGATCGCATTGTTAGATTTCCTAATTTTAACAATATCGCGTTATGTTAGTTCCACATTCCACCACCAGGGAGCGCACTCTATTCTTAACGAAAGCGTATCTGAACGAAACTCCTTCATGCAACCTTTCCGTAGATACATGAATCGGGAGGGTGGCGGTCTTAACCAATAATTTAAGATAATTGCTGAAATTACTACGAAAAATATTTTAAAGGGGCTTCTACGCGGGCATCTAATAGAGTTAGAGGAAATCGGAAGACGTCAAAATAATCGCGGGGAAAAGTTTGCTTGGGTGCTTCGGAGCTACTTTTGGCGCGAGATCTAAGCTCTACGACCAATAGGAGCCCAGATATTTAAGGAAATATGAAGTAACAAAGTCAAAAATAATAGAGCTTTCCGTAATAATTCTTAACTAATCTAGGTAGAATGATGTGTTATAGCTTAAAACCTTCCCTGGAACGATACCTATCTAACGGTATAAGTTCCGTATAAATCCATGCGATAGAACTCGAAATCTCGGCGTTCGGAACGAAATTTCCGTTTGGATTATATATATATAATAGATAGATAATAGATAATAAACTTTTTTACCAAAAATAAAACCGACTTCAAAAACTACTGCAAAGTAAAAAGCGCACTTTTTGCTTTTATCGTGCAATCTGATTAAAATTTACATGTTCTCATTTCTTGATACAATTCAGATGTTTTCATGTATTAATTTAGTTTGCTTCTGTATTATTTAGCATTTTAAATAATGGTTGGCAATTGAGAATTGTAAATATGACTGCCGATTAGAAATTGTGAAGAAACATATTGGAGAAGATCCATTAGTGAATTTGAATGGGAATATCGCCAAATTAGTCAGTTACAGCCAAGTTGGCTTCATTTATGACAACTTATTTTGGTCGCCAAATTTGGCGATATTTCACCAAATGGCGCCAAGTCTGGCGACAACTTGGCGATAACGCATATGAATACATAGCTTTATGCTTATGAATGAAAAACCGGTTACAACAATGAAAGATAATTTGCGAAAAATCCTTTATTTTATTGGTTTTTGTTGAATTACTAAAAAACTACTGAACCAATTTCGATGAAATGGAAGTGGTACCAATTCGAGAGTATCCTCTTTCAATTAAAACCAAAATCACATAAATCGGACAAAAAGTTCCTGAGCAATCGGTGAACATACATAAAAAAAATACATACATACGCGTCGAATTGATAACCTCCTCCTTTTTTCGAAGTCGGTAAAAATAGATAATATTGCATAATAACAGTCATTAGCGTCATTTATGCCATTATCTTCGCTTGCTTCCGTCAAATCATTTATTTAAGATTTTTGATGCCATTGAGGTTGGCGTATTCATTTTACCTTATTTTGTTAGGAATATTTTTCCGAAATTCATTTTTCCTCTTCTTTATGTAAAAATAAAATTTCTCTTTGTAGCTTTTGAATGTATTTCTCATTGGTAACAAATATTATCCAACATATATATTTATATACATGTGTGTGTGTTTGCTGTGTTTTATGCGTTGTATGTGTGTGTTTGCTGTGTGTTATGTGCTGTTGGTGTGTGCGTGTATGTTATGTGTTATTTTTTTAAGTGTTTCTGTGTTGGTATGTGCGTGTGTGTTGTTTCGGTGCGTGTAAGTTAAGTTGTATGTTTTTTGTGTGTGTTGTGTGTTGAGTGTATATTGAGTGTACTATGTGTCTTTTGCGTGTAAATTGAGTGTATTGTGTGACTGTTGGGTACATGTTTTGTGTGTCTTGTATGTAGTATTGTTTGTTTGTTGGTGTATGAGTGCGTGCTGCTTGTATGTGTTTATGTTGCATGCTGTTCATGTGCGTGTATGTGTTGCATGTATAGAGAGAGTATTGTGTGTCTGTTGCGTTTTTTGCATGTGTGTTGTGCATGTGTACATGTGTCTTGCGTATATGCTGTATGTGTATTGAGAATTTTGTTTTGTTTTTGTGTTTATGTGTATTGTGTTTGCTGTTTGTGTCGTTTGCTTGTTGGTGTATGAGTACGTGTTGTTTGTATGTGTGTATGTTGTTTGTGTGTATAAGAGTTTGCGTGTATAGTGAGGGTATTGTGTGTCTGTTGCGTATTGTTCGTGTGTTGTGTGTATGTGTGTGTTTTGTATGTGCTTGTGTGTGTGTATTTGTCGTGCTGTGTGTGCGTGTGCGTGCATGCACATATAAGAGAGCAAGAGAAAGAAATCCCATAGGAAAAAGAAGGACAAAGAATGTGAAACGAAGGGAGAAAGAACGAAGAGGATGAGAGGATTTGCAGCATTACCGTCTAGAGCAGGGTTGGCGAACCTATAGCACGCGGGAAGATATTTTTGGCACGCCGTTTATTGAAGTTCTAAATCAAAATTCAGTCAAATTTCCAAAATTCTGCACCTCTTTATTCTTTTTTTTATTATTATTAATACACGAGCTTCATTGAAAATAGCTTTTGTTTTCTATAATAGGTACTTGTATACTTGTTCTTGTTATATCACTGAACTTCCCACTTAGAAATATTTGACCCTTCCCAACTAACTCCCCATCTCCTCGATTTCGTTATGATGGCACCTATGATTCGCACAGAAAGAGAGAAAGGGGCTGTTCAAATATTACGTAAGCACCTAAGGGGGGGGAGGGGGTTAGCGATTTGCTTATTTTTGCTGACAAGGGGGGAGGGGGGGTTTGAATGATGCTTACGTAAGACATTTTCAGAATCTCTAACTTGTAAAAAAAATAAAATTATAAAATTTCCAATTGAAAGAAATAGCAAAAGAATATTAAACCTGAAGTTCTGATGTCAGCTATTTTGACCGCACAAGCAAAACATAAACGATCTCTTTTATCTAGAGGTGACTGTTCATGTTTGATGCATGAGGGCTTATTATTTCTGAGAACATTCTACTATTTCCAATTGTGAGAATAGAATAGAATAGAATTGAATGGACCGATGCGATATGATGTATTGTGACAATATGAGTTTTCCGGGAAAGCTTCCAAAACGTAAGTAAAATTCCATCTTTTTTTGTTTCCACACCTCCTCTGTCAAGTGGTTGAACCCCATAACCATAGTGACCGACTGCTCTACTGTCTGGTGTCTCGTGAGTTTTGAAAACCTCTCAGTAGAGATCTGCACGGGCCGGGCTTGGGCCTATTTTCATTCACGGCACTCGGGGCGGGCCAGGGCCATACATTTTTCTGAAGGCTTTGGCCGGGCCGGGTTCGGACCTTACTTTTTTCCTGGGATATCGGGCTGGGCCCATTTTTTCTGTACAGAGCCGGGACTGGTTTCATTACAAGTCTTCAAGGCCCAAAATTTTAAGTCCTAGTTTTGACGCAGCCCGTATGAAAATCATTGTCTCGGCGTGGCCTGATCCGTTCAAAGGTCAGTAAAATTAGGCCAGGCTCAAAAAATTTTGAAAAAAATGTACACATTTTTAAATCGCTATTATTCTACAATTAAACATTCATATTTATTCTTTTTAAAGAATAGTAGATTTCTACGCTTATTAAAATATAGCTAAATGAAAATATAAGAAAACATGTGAGAAGGAACCTGTCTATGACGAAATCCTGTTATAAACTGAAAAACGTGTTGATCCATATAAAATTAATATACTAATACGTAAGAATAGAATATATAATACATTTACAGCAAGGGCACTTGTCTATAACGGATTTTTTTTTCTTTTTTATGCAATTCCGTTTTAAAAGATTTTACTGTATAGCATTTTTCAGATTTTTAGCACTTCAATACATGGAATATGGATTAACGATATTAAAGATAACGGATTCATTTACATTCAAGAAATAGAGATTGATTAAAAAAATAAATGTCGCAGCCTGCGCCACTTTTTTAAAAATGAAGATTATAAACATAAAAAAATAGTTAAGACATATTTTTGGCCAGAACTCCTCGTACGAGGCAAATCTTTAACCAAATCGACATAAAAATCAATGTTTTGTAGAAATTCAATCGGGCCGGCCGAGATTTTAACTTTTTTTCCGGGTCGAGCTTGGCTCGGGCCGAACTTTTAACTTTTTTATCGGGCCGGGCCAATAATTTTTTTGTACGGGCCGGGCCGAATTTTTTTCTCTATGAGTCGGCCGGTCCCGGGCCTGGAAATTTCGGCCCGTGCAGACCTCTACCTCTCAGTACTGCAGTGTAGTGGTGTTTAAAATAAATAAAATCAGAAATATGTCTTCATTTCGAGAAATCTTGTATAAAAAACTTTTTGAAAGTTTCAAAAAGTCTGTATCAGATAAACCTTTGAAGGATATCCAATGTAAAACTAATGATGTGTGGCGGCAGTACAAAAAGTCTTCTAAAACTGACAAAGAGTTAGAGGTATTGGTGCTAAAAAGAATTGAGGACGAACTGCGTAAGGCAACCAAAAAGAAATCAGTCTTTCTTGATTATTTTATAAAGGTAATTATAATCAATTTATTCTTAAAATTTTAAATATATTTTATCATAACTTTAAGTTTACATAATTACTTGCAAAAATTGGAAAAAAGATAGATAAGATAAAATGACCGTGTAGTCTTGGCAAAACATGGTCAGTATGGGAATAAATAAAGACCAAAAAAACGTCAAAAAACGAGTTATTACTTTTTAAATATGGCGTAGCCAAGCTAAGCCTTATTTTTTCTTTTCAAATAACTCAAAAATTAATGCATCCATGGGGGAAAAAAATTAAAAAATATGTTAGTTTTGTAGCAGATAATCTTCTAACTGTTTTCAAATTTTGCACCTTACTGAAAATGAAATGTAACCCAATTGAATTGAAACCAATGTATCTCAAATTCAAAAACAGATAAATAAGGTCTCCAGTGATCTCAAAAAAGGAAAAACAATCCTTAAAAAGGAAACGACAAAATGCCGAATACCAAAGAAAACATCGAACCACCAAACGAACAAAGCTTGGAGAAATCTGCCATGATAATACAGACATAAAAAAAAAAAAAAGCTTTGAGGGAATCAGTAGGAAGACCAAGTTTAAACAACCATTATTACTTAAAGCAATAGCAGACATAGCTATTATTGGAAGCCAGGATTGTAGTGGAGGGTATACGGAGGTATACGCCGTATACCCTCTGGATTTTTTAAAGGAACACCGTATACCCTCTGTTTCTCAAGAAAGCTATAGCATATATGCACTAGGGTATACCCTCTGCCTTGAGCGTATACCCTCTGCTTAGAACGTATACCCTCTTATTTTTACGACTACACCACTGGAAGCGCTGCAGAAGCAAAAAGAAGAGGCAAATCCGAAGTGTCAAAACTCTCGATGACTTGACTGCAAAACTGAAAAAGGTTGGTTTTGCAATAAGCAGGAGTAGAACATATCTTCGTTTGCTTCCAAAAAATTCCTCAACCATCGAGTGTCGAAGACATGTCACCACAGTGCCGATAAAACTTTCTTGGATTCTGGCTGATTATCACCGATCTCACATTGATACCCAATTTGCAGTAATATCCATCCATTATTTAGAAACTTTAGCTTCAATTCTTGGACCCATGCAAGTGTTTCTTCTTTCACATGATGACAAAGCGCGCGTACCTTTGGGAATTACAGCAGCCAATAAACAGGCTCTGATACTGATGCATATGGAGTATCGTGTATCCTTAAGGGTCCTGTCCCTGCCGGCGAAGACACTCACGAGCTAATGCTAATCCTATATGGGGAGGGATTTTTCTAATATCTCGTTTGCATTTCGGCATTTTTAAGTATTTTTTTTTTTTTTTGCATTGGATAGCCGAGGTCCGTCTCTACAGCGCACCTTGGTTACTTTTTCGATTGTGGTTGCAGATATTTTTTAGAATGACACTTTCATTTTTAGAACCGGTTTTGAAAATGAAAGTAACTTTATTAAAAATATCTGCGACCAAAATCAAAAAAGTAACCAAGGTGCGCTGTAGAGACGGACCTCGGCTATCCAATGCAAAAAAAAAATATTTTAAAATGTCGAAATGCAAACGAGATATTAGAAAAATCCCTCCCCATAGGATTAGCATTAGCTCGTGAGTGTCTTCGCCGGCCGGGACAGGACCCTTAAGCGATCACGATTGGGTCATCGCTGAACGCCGCAAGCTTATCCTATGTGTTTACGCTGTATTGTGATTGCTCCTGGCATGGCAGGTCAAAGTAAAGCCATACATAGGTTATTCTGGTCCAACGCTAATAGCTATAAGAAGTGGGAAACACAGTTCTTCCACAGCAAATACTCATGCTCAGGATTTTAAAACTCTATTAATACTCAAAGATTTTGAAACAATAGTGAAAACAGAAGAGGGTTTCATCAAACCTGTAATCATAGTTACGGTTGATGGAGGTCCAAACGAGAATCCCCGCTACCAGAAAGTTATATCGTTTGCTATTAACCATTTCAAAAAGCATGATTTGGATGGAATTTTCATAGCGTGCAATGCTCCTGGAAGAAGTACATACAATTGAGTAGAAATGCGAATGACACCACTCAGTCGAGAACTGTCTTGTTTTATACACCCTCATAATCATTATGGTTCCCATCTCGATGAGAACGGTTACACTACTGATGAAGAAATGGAGCAAAATAACTTAGCATATGCTGGTAAAACTCTCGCAGATATCTGGAACTCATTAAACATTGACAGTTATCCTGTTACTGCCACATATGTTGATTCAGGCGAACCAGAGTCTCTTGTTATGACTTGGATTGGTATTCGAAGCTCGTACAGGAAAGTCAATACTTGCTGCAAATTGCAAAATGCGAAAAAAAGAATTGTTGCTCTCCTGCACGTAATGGATTATTTCGTATATTTAAAGGACGATTCATTCCTGCTCCAATTAAAATGATACAATCGTCAAATAACATCATTACAAGTGAAGAGGGAGAATTTATAGATTTAAGTCTCCGTCTGGCCTTAAATCTGAATAGTACAGAAAAGGGATTTTTAAAGATGCGGTATGATTATTTTTGCTCCTCCATAAAGTTCACGCAATTATCCGCAAGAACTTGTGGAAGTTGTGGCCAATATCATGCATCTCAGAAGTCAGCAAACAGACACAAAAAAATTAACAGAGTGAAAAAAGCGAGAAGGACCGCCTTATACGACCATTGAGAATTGCTGCTCGTCGAGCAAATGAACTTATGCGCTTCGTAAAATTCGTGGAAGATATGGAAGATGTTGAGTGGATCAATGAAGATGAAGTTGATAAAGATTGCATCCGAAAAGTAAGCGATGAAGATAATCAAGTAAAACTGGAAACCAATATCATAACAGATATGGAAAAATGGCTTGAGCAGCCGTGGTCAGCATCGGAATAGATATTGTCATGTTCAAATTTAAATTTTTCAAACGGCTAAGTTCTTCTAAAATTGTGATCTAAGAAATTTTCTTAAATAGAATTGTAAAGAAATAAAACAAGCGTTTATTATTATTTAGTAGTTATATTAGCCGAGTAGAGTTTTTTAATTTGTATTGTGTCCTAATTTTTTTTAAGTAGGGGGGGGGGGGGTTCCAATTTGCTTACGTAATTATTAAGGGGGGGTTCGCGATTTGCTTATTTTTGCTGACAAGGGGGGAGGGGGTGTTCAAAATTGTCAAAAGCATGCTTAAGTAATATTTGAACAGCCCCAAATCTAGGAAATCAAATTATTCTTTGCTGTAATATTTCTGCATAATTTAACGCGTTTTGACCTGTACATGAGGCTTTATTTAACTTTTGCTAGGATTTGATAATTGATCTTTAATTTGCTAAAATGCAAAAGTATTAATAAAACTAATAAAGCATGACTTTTTTCATAAGTTATGAAAAAAAAAATAATTTGATACCTAAAGCATTTGTAAAATGAAATGAAAACTATAATTATATTTTTCTATAATTATTTCTTATAATGCGTATGTTGGTATTACCCGCAGGTATGTTAGCTATTATAATAATCTAATAATGATATATAATTTTGACACTATTATTTATTATTATTAGAATTAAACTAACTTATATATATATATATATATTGCGGGAATGAGAGGTCGGAGGTGCGCTGTTGGCACGCCATATTCTATTGAAATTTTTTTAGAAAATATTGGCACGCGGATGTAAAAAGGTTCGCCGACCCTGGTCTAGAGCTATCTCTAGAAGGGAATGCTGGTAGGGTGTGAGAGGGTCGGAGAGAGGTGAATGGGTGGCTGGCATGTGGTGGGAGAAGGAGGCAGCGAAAGGAAAGAGAGACGGTGATTTAGTAGTGGAAGAAGAAGGACAGAGGGAGAAAAGGAAAAAAGAGAAAGAGGAGCAAAGAAGACAGGAGAAGAATGAGGATTCGGAGGAAGGGGTACAGAGAGAAAGGATGAAAGAAGGAGAGGGGGAAAGACGGAAGGGAGTAGAGAGAAAGGAGAAAGAAATCCTGATTATCACCGAGAGCAAAATTATAGGAATAGATTTGAAAAAAGATAATGTTCCACTGATTGAAGAGATGAAATAATAATAAAAAAGATTAAAGAGAATTGGTTTTAAAAAAAGATAAAAAAGGACTATATATAAAAAGAGATTAAAGGGGTTTTAATTTAAAAAGATGTTAAAGAGGATTATATGAAGAAGCTTATAGAGCAAAATTTTTTAAAACGAAAGAAAAATGTTACGAAATATTTCTTTGTCTTAAAATGTAACATTTTAGTTATTCTTGTCAAATTATTGAAATTTGTGTTTTACTTGTTTGTGTTGAACTTTAAAATGAGTGTATGAATAGAAAAATGACGAATTCAATCAGCTTGAAAAATAAATGTCTTTAAATCAGTGCTTAATAAAGTATTTTTAACATTTAATTTATTTGTAATAGCAACATTTCTTCAGTGGAAACATTCAAATATATTCAACTTATGGCAATTAAGTATGTAAAATTAATACAGTATTACGGATTTAAATAACCATAAACATTAAATATTTATCCGCTCAAAGCCCGACAAATATTTTTCTGAAAAACCCTATTGCTCAGAAAAGAAGAAGAAGAATAATAAGCGTAGCATATTAGAAAAAATCAAATAATCTGGAGAATTTTGAAGCATTTATCGAAGAAAAAATCAAATCTGCATAATAAACAGAGAAAAAAATGAATTGTTATGGAATAATAAAATCACAACATAAAAAAACCCCACAGAAATAGCTTCTCTTTTAAAACCTGCATAGTAATAAAAAAGAGAATATGTGAATATTTAAAAAAAAAAAAATAAGCTTCTTTACGGAGGTTTTTGCTGAAAAAAGTTAAAATAGATGTGTGTTTATTAAAATGAAATTGAAAATTGGAGATTCATTAGCTGTACCAGTTTGAAATATCTGAAATATTTTGCTTCTTTTAATAATTTTAAATAAGAAAATAGCAAAGATTAACAGACATTATGATTGATATTGTCAATAGAAAATGATAAAATATATATATATATATAGTACAACTTTCAAGAATCTTCTTATGGGAACTGGAATATTATAAAAATATAAACAGAAATATATATTACCAACAGAACAAGTGGATTTGTTTCAGTGGAATGAATTTATAAAGAATATAAACTAGCCTTTTTTTTACACATTGTAATTGTATGGTTTTGTTGCATCAAGCAGAATTCCCATCTGGATAACTAAAAAAATTTTGTTGGAAGGTCAATGACTTATGATCAGGAAAGAACTCCATTCATCATATGGACCGAATATTACAATCATCTCATAATTATGTATTTATTTCCAAATTGTTATTCTTCTCAAAGTCATGTTTTCATTGCGTGCAAAGTTTATTATGTAATACACAGTTTAATACTTTTCTTGTATCACAAATTTAATACACATATTATTTAAAACAATCTTAGTCTGTATCAATGCTTCTGTGTCCTTATTGTCTCATAACTTTCATTTTAAATATTGTATTTAAACTTCAATTTCTGTCATTATTTTTTCAGTTTAATGTAGTTTATCTCATTGCAAAAGTTTGATAAGAAAGTTACAGATTTTGTCAATTCCAAGGGTAGCGAATTTGTACGGAGATTCTGATGTTTAGTTCAGATATGGAATCAATTCCTTATAGATTATGTTAATGGACCCTTCTGCATAAACTGTAGTACTATATGCATATAGTTAAAACAAAATCCCTTTTTCCCCTGTACACTTCTCTGATGTAGAATTGGGAATGAAATGATTAAGGCTGCTAGACTGTCAGTTTCCGAATTCCCCTTCCTAATCTTAAGTCTATGGGTGGAGAATGTATTATTATATTTAAAATATCTCCTCGGGAAATTAAATTTTTTAACTCCTTTTTTCTTGTTCTCTCATTTTAAATATACCGGGTGTCCCAAAAAGGACTGACTGAATTGGGAATGATTGGTCCTTTCTCTTGTTCTATGCGGAAAAAGGAGATGGAAATGTATTATCCGGACCACGAAGTACCAAAAATCGAGCCTGAATTTAGCGTCTATCGATCGCAGCGCCATCTATTGTTTGCAATTCGAACTAAAATTGAAAATCACTGTAAAAAAACTTTTGACCTTATGCATAACCCTCCTGCAAGAATTTTTTAAATATCTGTCACCGTTTATAAGTTATTGAATTTTAAAATCAGTCAGTCCTTTTTGGGACACCCGGTATATTACAAATCGTTAGCTGCTAGCATCAGGCTTTAAAATTAAGGTTGAGAATGAGATTGATAAAAATAAAGTCAACAAAAACTTTGAATGTACATGCAGTTAAAAAAAAAAAAAAAAAAAAAAAACAGTTAGAAAATACTACACATTATTATTTTCTCAAAAAATTGAAGCCGACCGTAGTAAATAAAAATAAATGCTCTAAGCTCTACCCAGCATTATTATTAATCTTCTGATAAAAAGCAAGTATAATAGGTTATAAATTACAATCTTAAATTCTTTCACTTCGTTGAGAAGGTTTAGAAAATCCACAACTTACTAAGTTGCAGGTTCTCTAAGTAGATTAGATTGACAGCACCATCTATCGCCTTAAATCTATAGGAATCACATACACACTATACAAATTCACCAAACTTTTAATACTTGATTAATTTAAAACAATTAATTAAAAATTCAAGCATTTTTCTAATGAAACATTAAAATTGTTTGCCGTCAAATTTTGACGGGTACTATCCAGTTGTAATTAAACCAGTGGCGATCTCCTATAATCAGTTTTCTATTCATTTCCCTTTGACCGAGGTATTTTAATTTCGTATCAGCTGCTGCATTGCTGCCTCCAGGAATTTTATAACGACGTTGTAAAAAAAAAATTGTTTTAAATAAGATATTTTAAATGCTTCGTTTTAAATATGACTTAATCTGAAACAATGTTTTGTTTCTCTTTTTATTATTTACGTGAAAATGCATTTTTAACAGTTAAAAAGACCATCTCAAAATATCATATCTGTTGTGTAAATATATTTTAAAAATGAAATTGTTTGCCAATGTTCTTATTTGGGCATTTTAAATATAACATAATATTTCCCTTTTACTGTTTTTCACACGTGACCATTTAATTATTAAAGTTTTACTTCTGTTTTTAACTGTCAGGTGTAAATACATACTTCAATTGAAACAATATATATTTATTTGCAATGATTCGAACGAATCGGTAACAATATAAACTAGTCGGATGTACCAATCCCAAAACTTTCTTCTATTTCATACATGTTAATACTTCAAAATTCGCTATCACACTGCCAAAATTAAATGGCAATCTATGCATCTCATGAGGATTCTAACGATATGAAATTCCGTGCATTAGTTCTTGAGATATGACTACCGCTGAAATCGTCTAAATTCAGCAAAATGTTGCCTAGCAGCGCCACCTATTGGGTGATTTATACCAAATCCAAATCAGCAACAATTTATGTCAACGTCTGACTGAATCTGAAGTTTGGAGAAAATCCGTACATTAGTTTTTGAGATAGAGCAATAGCGAAAATCGTGGAAATTTCTGCATAGCAGCGCCACCTATTGGGTGATTAACACCAAAACCTAATTAACAACAACTTGTGTCAACATACAACTAAATCTGAAGTTAGATGAAAATTGGTCCATTAGTTCTATTGATAGAGCTATTGAGGCAATCGTGGAAAAGGCAGCAGAGAAGCGCCACCTGTTGGGCGATTTACACCAACACCTAATCAGTAGCTAGTCATATCAAGGACTAACTTAATCTGAAGTTTGATGAAAATCCGTGCGTTAGTTCTTAAGATAGAGCTATTGGGGGAAATCGTGTAAATCCTGCAAAATTCATCATAACAGCGCCACCTGTTGGGCGATTTACACCAAAACGTAATCATCATCAATTCATATCAAGGACTAACTAAATCTGAAGTTTGATCAAAATCCGTGCATTAGTTCTTGAGATAGAGCTATTGCGAAAATTGTGAAAAATGCAGCATTGCAGCGCCACCTGTTGAGCGATTTACACCAAAAACTAATCAGCATCAATTTGCATTAGGCACTAACTGAATATCAATTTTTATTAAATTCCGTGCATTAGTTCTTGAGATAGAGCGCCCACAAAATTTGTGTCACATACACACAGACAGACAGACAGACAGACTCACAGAGTCACAGACAGACATTTTGTAAAAACATGTTTTTTGGAATCTCTGACCCCTAAAACGTGTAAATCCGTCGAAAACCGGAATTCGAAAATTTTCATGAATCCAATACTTTCTTCTTGTAAAGATAGAAGAAAGTAAAAATGACCTTTCCGAAATATCAAATAATTCTCTTTTGAAATGATGCAATTTTGAATTGAAAAAAAAAGCCCCTAAAATGTTAGTCAAATAAAATAAATTGCACAGCTCAAGCTGGAAAATAGGGTTAATCTGTTATGCATACGTTTTGTTCGTATAATTTTTTTTTTTTTTTTTAACGAAATTATTTTGCGGCTTCAACATTAAAAATAATTCTTCGATTTAAAAATTGTCTGTATGTATATTACTGCTATATGTCTTCAGTGTATGTATTATCTACTAAAAAACACCTTTTCAAAAGTAAAAAAAAGCCAAGCAAAAAAAAAAAAAAAAAAAAGAAAGAAAAAAAAGAAAAAAGGTGAAAGTTGTGGCTAAAAAATAGTGTGATATCAAATTTCCAAGCTTATATTACGGTACTTATTTAACATTTTTTGATAAAAATTTACCATATGTAAGTCGAGTACCTAAGTATGCGTTGATAGAAAGCCTTTTCTCCTTTACTAAATACATCATAACGTGTTTCTGAAAATTAAATTTTTTTTAATTATGCATGATGGGCTTGGCGGCCATCTTTCCATATTTTACACAAATTTCTAAGCACACAAGTTCATTGTTAAGATTGGAAGTTCGAAATTGTTACTAAAGCAAACATTTTATTCTTTTAATTTATGGAAATGAGTGCCTAAAAATTTGTGTCTAAAAATAAAGCTGAAGTAACTTCAGGTTTCCTCTTATGATTCTCTTTTTTCGGAGGGGGTTAATTAATTAGTTAAAGCAGTAAAAATCAATTTGTTTTTTCAAAATAAACAACTTTCTTAATTTATCTGTCTGTAGCTAAATCTAGAAGTTCGAAATTCTTAATAATGCAAATATGTTACGAGCTTGAGTGCTTAGAAATTTGTGTAAAATATGGAAAGATGGCCGCCAAGCCCATCATGCATAATTAAAAAAAATTTAATTTTCAGAAACACGTTATGATGTATTTAGTAAAGGAGAAAAGGCTTTCTATCAACGCATACTTAGGTACTCGACTTACATATAGTAAATTTTTATCAAAAAATGTTAAATAAGTACCGTAATATAAGCTTGGAAATTTGATATCACACTATTTTTTAGCCACAACTTTCACCTTTTTTTTTTTTTTTTTTTTGCTTGGCTTTTTTTTACTTTTGAAAAGTTGTTTTTTAGTAGATATCAGTTCTATTTTTAAAACAAATGATATATAATTGAAATAATTCTATTAGCTCAAATTAAAATTAGTCCTTGTATAGCCTTTATAAGCAGGGAGCAAACACAATATTATACATTTTGTTTACCTATCATTCATTTTTTATAGTGATTAATAATTTAAAAGTAAGGAAAGTCAATTTATTCTTTCAAAGTATCAGTCTTTCTCAATTTATATCTCCTTAAAATTTTCTACGAAAGATGAAAATTTAGTAAAAAATAGAGAGTCGAAATAAAATATATATTTACAGTTAGTCTGTCAGTTAATTGTTTTTTCGAACTTTTTTTTGCTGACGGTTTTGCAAAATAAATTTACCTTTACAAATACCTACGGTTAATCCGAGAATGAAACCCCGCAGTCATCTAAAGAATCGAAGATCTGTAAATCTAGCAATTCTAGACATAATAAAGGAACATTTTTGATAAAAAAAAATCTAAAAATTTAAAGATATAAACTGTACATATAACTTCATCTTCATTTAGATCGTGTTATAGAGAAGAAAGAATAAATATGTAATTTTACTCAAGTCTGTTTATCCATACCTATTTGCATAAATGTGAGGATATTAATTTACTATAAAATTTCCCCTAAATTGATTACCTTTAATAGTCTATTATTGAAGCCGCATATACATTAGAATTAAATATTTTTCGGTTAAAAATTGCCTGAAATCTATAGTCTTATCGTTCGTCAAATTTGTTTTTTTTTTATTTTATGCCCAGACTCTTTTTCTGAACTCTGACAAAAAATCACAGACATATTGAAGCTATCCAAATTCTTATATCTTTCTATCGTATTTCCTTTTTTGAGGGGGGTGTGAGGAAGAGCCCTTAAGAACTTCGTTTTGTTCTCAGAATTTTGAATTATTCATTCAAAAGATCTACCTACATAAGTCTTGTTGCAGAATTTTCATTAGCTAAGAGTTGCATCAAGTTATACATCATGTGAATCTATTAAATTAATTTTGTGAAATACTAGATGGGAGCCATTGATATTTCCAGACCATTTGCCTACATTTTAAAGATGAGTCATTTGCTACTATTCATTAATTTTCTATACGAATTAAAGAAGTCGTTGTTTCCATGCCAACTGTACCTTTCACTATTGCTTGCTTGTTTGTTTGTTTGATTTATTGAACACATACATTATATCACATGCGGATCACGGCGGGATTCCAATCTGCTTCCACATACGCTCTCAAGCGAGTAGCGGCATGGTGTCTCATCCACTCAGCCACGGTGGGCCACTATTGCTTTCTCTAATGCCCAGATACTCAAATTTAACCAACTGCACTTAGAATCATGGCCATAACAGAGAACATTTATATGTTAGAGCAGTGTTGCCAGTGGGCTACTTTTTTTTTTAATTCAGATTTCTTGATTGCCAGCACTTATTATAAACGGTAAAATTCCCTTTGTTTTCCCCTTAATTAATATGTCATTAAATAAGGCGCACTTTACAATTTCAAAAAAGTGGTGCCAATCAAGTAAATCAATTGAAAAAGTAGCCCATCTGGCAACACTGTGTTAGAGTGGTGAAATATGCACAAGTTGTGTACTCATATTCAATTTTTTGTCCAAAGTACGGTAACTCAGTTTTCAGTAATAGACGAAGAAGATTTCAATTAAACTAACCAGAAAAGTTAACAAACATTGGCTTCCTGATTTGATTTTATTCAAAATTGTTTTAACCAACCAAAGTTAATGTCCGGGATCCAGATAAATTTTTCTATGTTAGTAAAATTACACTATGACGCAAAAGTTTAGACAATGAAGAAATTCTTACATACTTTGAAAAATATTTATTCGATTTTCAAATCACTGCTTGAAATTAATGTGCTGTACATATAAACAATATTTATAACAAAGAAAAGTGGAATTGTGCATATTGCAATAAATTAAATGGTAACAAAAATAAACTGCTGTCTCAAAAGTTTAGACACAAATTAAATAAAATCGAAATAAACAATTTTTAAAACCTGGTTGCGCATCCATGCTTATGTATTACGTCATATACACGAGATTGCATGGAAGAAACTAAATCTTGCATAGTTTGTGGATCGATATCGTACCATGCATTCTCAATAGATGTCTTAAGTTCCTTTTCAGAAGAGTATTGTCTAGCGTTGCTATAAACTTTGCGACACATGATGCTCCAAAGGTTTTCTATAGGGTTAAGATCTGGGCTACATGCTGGCCAGTCGAGAACTGTTATATTATGGGAATTAAACCAAGATTTTGAATGTTTTGCAGTGTGAATTGAAGCATTGTCTTGCTGAAATTCCCACTGAGGACCCCATAGAAGCTCAGCAAATGGCAGTAGGTTTTCTTCTAATGTCTGTGTATAATGCTGTGAAGTTTGACGACCACTGGTGAAGGTCAGAGATACTTGTCCATTATAGCAAAAGGCTGCCCAAACCATCACCGAGCCCCCTCCTTGTCTGCGACTAAAAAAACGTCGAGGTTCCTTCCGCAAGTCATGCCAATACGATAAACAACCATCTGGACCATCCAGATTCCACTTTTTTTCATCGCTAAATATGACTGACTGCCATTTCTCTCCATATGACATATGCTTTCGAGCCCACATAAGTCTTTGTAACTTATGATATGGTTTCAGAGCTGGTTTCTTCTGCATTTTGCTATAAACGATTGTTCCTTTTTCCAAAATTCGTCTACGAATCGTATCCATTGATACAGAGAGTCCCGATGAGCTTTGAACTCCACGTACGCTCATTTGTTGAGTACTCGCTAGTCTTTGTATCAGGCGATCCTCTCGTACATTTGTCACACGTGGCCTCCCAGACCGACATTTTGCTTTATATTTGGAACCACTCGATAAAACTCGATAAATAGATTTTTTTGACCTATTAATAATAGCAGAAATTTCAGAAACGCTCTTCCCTTCACCTTTCAACTGCCAAATCCTTGAAACCTCATTCACTTGAATTTCTTTAGCTCTCGGCATGTCGACTATGAAGCGCAATCGTTTGCAGAACTTAAGTACTCCAAATTTGTGACATCATCGATTCTAAATTTGCATATGCCAGCGAATATTCAAAGAAATTTAGAATAGTGTCTAAACTTTTGCGACAAGCACATTTGAATTTTTATGAAAAAAAATTAGTATTATAGCAAATAAAACGACTGTCTTTTGTACATAGCATTTTAAATCAGTTTTTGAATATATTTACAGGTTTTTGTAATTCTGACGTCATAATTCTACATTTTAAAGCTGAATGACGTCATTGTCTAAACTTTTGCGTCATAGTGTACATTGACCAATCAGTAGCCTCCAACCTTGCAGGCTTTTCGGTGTTTACTGCAAACATCAAAAAGTTCGGAAAAATGCAGACGTCTGATTGATCAATCTCATCCCGCTAATAGCGAAAAATCTATCTTGATCCCGGCCTATTCAACGCTCTTTAAATATTGGAGAAAGCCTTGACACCTGTCAGGAAAACGTCACACAAAGCAGGCACAACAAAGAAGAAAATCATTCATTGGCTCGTTCATATTCACGAGCCAATGAATGATTTTGTTTCTTTGCTTTGCCTGCTTTGTGTGATGTTTTCGTGACGCGAGTCAAGAGGCTTTGGCTTATTTCACCACCATGAAGTTATGAAAGGAGAGGAACAGACATGTCAATCTTCCCGTGTGAAAAACTAGTTACCAAAAAAAATGAGTTCTTTCCCTCTCTTCTGCCCTTTTCTCTCTTGATTTTGACCGATAGCAGCTCATTTAGCAGTCTCCAGTACAAGATGCCGCTATATACGGTGGACGCAGGAGGGAGGGTGTTAGCGCGACCAATGACATAATAGGCCAGTTCATGATGTTTAAAAGTCACACGGAGTTGGATCGAGGCTAACGAAAAAGACAGGCTACCACGGTGGGTCCGATTCTTCTTTTTTTACAAACCGCTGGAGTCACGTGATGCTCTTTTCACGCACCTTCTTTGGTGCATTCGAGCATCACGTGACTCCAGCGGTCTGTAAAAAAAGAAGAATCGGACCCACCGCGGTAGCCTGTCTTTTTCGTTAGCCTCAGAGTTAGATCATCTTTGCACGATGATTAGTACAAAGCTGCGCGCCGATTTTTTTTTGTGTCCATTGCCGTGTACAGATAATCAACTCCGTGTGACGTTATGAACCGGCCTTATATGTTGTTGGCCACAGTTTAGGAACAGCTACAAATGACTTCATCTATATCTACTCCGAGGTAAACGAAAAAGACAGGCTACCGCGGTGCTACAGCGCCTAGAATATATAGTGTGGAAATCGGCTATCCCAGTAATACTTTAAAAAGTGCTAAAATATTGGATCTCTTAAATTTCAAATGATGCTGAAATCCAATGAGTCGATCACAGCGATATCTGCAGAAAATTTCCTAAAACTTCATGGCGATTTGGTAACAGCGTCTAGAATATCTAGTGTGGAAATATTTTATTAAACAACGCTAAAAATTTGTATCCCATAAATGATCGACGATACTGCTAAAATCCCAAGTGTCGATCGCAGCGAAATCTGCGGGATTTTCGTATTACATTGTATAGACTAGCAATATCTTGCAGTTATAGAAAATATCCTGCAGATGTCGCTGCGATCTGTATGTTTCAGCAGCATCGTTGCACATTTAAGGATACAATATTTTAGCACTTTTTTAAGTATTACAGGGATAGCCAATTTCCACACTATATATTCTAGGCGCTATAATTTGGTCTAGACGCTGTAGCCTTTTTTTTTTAGATTTTATTAACATACATCTGACCTGTGTGCTTGGCGTCAAGCCCGCTGTAATAATACGATGTTTACTTTGAAAGTATATCACAGGTGTCGCTGCGATCAGCTCCCTGGATTTCACCGTCAGTGATCATTTAAAGGATACAACTGTTTAGCGCTGCTTGGATAGCAAATTTCCACATTATGTATTCTAGACGCTATAGCGGTGCATTACACGTGTCTCTTTCTTCTTTAAAAAATATCCTGCAGATGTCGCTGCAAATGACTCTTTGGAATTCAACATCGTTGTACATTTAAGGGATTCACTATTTCCGCGCTTTTTTAAGTATTGCTGGGATAGTCGATTTCTACAACATATAATCTAGGCCTATAACGGAGCTATAGTATCTAGAAGATATAGCTTAAAAATCGGCTTATTAAAAAGGTGCTAAAAAATTGTATCCCATAAATGTTGAACGAGGCTGAACGATGAATGTCGATCACAGCGACATATGGTAATTCCAACGTAACTATTTCAAAAGACATCAAATGAGAAAACGTTTCGCTCAGAGAAGATCTAGAAAATGTTGCTGATATCGACATTTGTCATTCAGTATTTTTCAATATTTATGGGATTAAATTTTTAGTAATTTTTAAAGTATTACTGGAATAGCCGGTTTCCACACCATGACCATGATCTAGGTAGATTTTTCTTTGTTATCGCAACGAGATTGACCAATCAGAAGCCAGAATTATTGCTAACTTTTCACTGTTTGCAAAAATGTACCTTGATCTCGGCCTATATTTCTAGACGTTATAGCTGAGCTCAGGAATAGTACAGAAAGCAAACTCCGTATTTTGATACATTAAGGCCGGG
Organism: Maratus speciosus; assembly: GCA_963932465.1. Classification (NCBI taxonomy): domain Eukaryota; kingdom Metazoa; phylum Arthropoda; class Arachnida; order Araneae; family Salticidae; genus Maratus; species Maratus speciosus. Next base: position 38,996,374 of record OZ010788.1, on the reverse strand, counting down.
ATCCAATTAGGAACAAGTGTGTCGCTATAACGAAGTAGCGACATATGGCCAATAAAGGTTTATTGGTAGAAGTGATAAAAACAAATCGTTAAATGTCTTTGCGAGCTTGTCATTATCGTCAGGCTAATGCATATTGAATTATTTCCCTAGTCTAATAAAGCTCATCCATGCGCGTATCGTCTAATGGAGGATATTCCAAATATGGGTTCAAGGCTGAAAAAGTCACGTGGTACCGGCAATTTACCTAAAGAACTTCTAACTGATGAGAAGGGAAACAGGAAACTACAACTGCTTTCTCCCGTGAACTGTTTCATTGGCTAGCGGGGATTTACATTACGTCGACGGAGCCTTCCCTTCTTTACGTTAGACGTTTTTGCCTTGACCACGTGATCATAACGTAGATAGAATAGCCTCTATTCAAGAAAGGGGACTGCCGTACTATAGCACCTAGAATATATAGTGTGGAAATTGGCTATCCCTGTAATACTTAAAAAAGTGCTAAAATATTGTATCCCTTAACTGTGCAACGATGCTGCTGAAATATACAGATCACAGCGATATCTGCAGGATATTTCCTCAAACTGCAAGATATTGCTAGTCTATGCAATGTAATACTAAATCCCACAGATGTCGCTGTGATCGATACTTGGAATTTTAGCAGTATCGTCGCACATTTAAGGGATACAAATTTTTAGCGTTGTTTGGATAGCATATTTCCACACAAGGTATTCTAGACGCTGTAGCCATACTTTCGGCAAAAACTTGAAATGAGCATGCTTCCTGTGCATATATCACCACTATTATGTATAAAGGCTCTCTGTTATGGTGTTGATTCTGAACGCTCTTTGTTAAATTTCTATATTTGTGTTTTAGAGAAAGCAATACAGAAAAGTACTGTTACTATGGAAACAACAACTTCTTTAATATCGAAATGTATAGCAAAGGAGTTCAGAATCAGTGCCTTAAATAGTTTCGAATATGTATTGTTGTTATGACAATCAATTCCCTTCCTGGATGTGGAAATGCAAAATTGTGTTCAACATAATGGAGGATATTCCATCTACATTTTGATCACGTGGTCAAGGTAAAAACTTCTATCGTAAAGAAGGGAAGGCTCCGTAGACGTGTAATGTAAGTCCCCGCTAGCCAATGAAACGGTTCATGAGGCAAAGTACTAGTATCTTCCCTTCTTATCAGTTAGAAGTTCCTTGGATAAATTACCGGTATCACGTGACTTTTTTCAGCCTCGAACCCATATTTGGAATATCCTCCATTGGGCGCAATCTAGATAGATTTTTGGCTGTTAGAGAAACGAGATTCATCAATCAGAAGTCTGCATTTTTGGGAACTTTTCGCTGTTTGCAGAAATGTAGGCTATTGATTGGTGATTCTCGTTTCGCTAACAGCGAAAAATCTATCTGGATCCTAGCCTACATTTCTACAAACATTGCACTTCATCCACGGCACTAAAAAAATGACTCAAAACTTTCATGACATATGCCGGGATCCAGAAACAGCAAATATTCTCAAACATGCAGGCTTCTGATTGGTCAAACTCATTTCGCTAACAGCGAAAAATCTATCTGAATCTCAGCCATAGTTATCTTCGATCAAATCAATGCAAAAGGATAATATGAAAGAAAACTATAAGATTTCTAAAATATTTTGGCGGGTTTATCGCTATTTGGCATAATTTGTAAACTTTAGAACTAATTAACAGTTTTTTGCTAATTATGAATAGAAAATTAATGTTTTTAAAGCTGAATTTTATAAAAGCACGTAGATTGAGTAAATATCTATCCAAAAATTCAATCCTTACTTTTTTCTGTCCATTATTTAAGTCTCTACCTCGATTGAGACATAAGTTGTGACGAAGAAAATAAATCTGTCATTTTCAGTATCTCGACGTTATTTTAAATCTTCGATCAAATCAATGCAAAAGGATAATATGAAAGAAAACTATAAGATTTCTAAAATATTTTGGCGGGTTTATCGCTATTTGGCATAATTTGTAAACTTTAGAACTAATTAACAGTTTTTTGCTAATTATGAATAGAAAATTAATGTTTTTAAAGCTGAATTTTATAAAAGCACGTAGATTGAGTAAATATCTATCCAAAAATTCAATCCTTACTTTTTTCTGTCCATTATTTAAGTCTCTACCTCGATTGAGACATAAGTTGTGACGAAGAAAATAAATCTGTCATTTTCAGTATCTCGACGTTATTTTAAAAAATCTATATCTCTGTTTATAATTAATTTATGAGAATGCATTTGATCTCAAATTGACGATCTTCTTTATTAGGTCCTTCTGGTGTTGGTTTTATTTTTCTACGATGATTGCTTCTTTTGATATGGGAAATTTTACGCTGGCATATTTCGTCCATTTAACATGGACAAGTTGTCTTCAGTATAATAAGCAGTTACGGTGTCTTGCCATTATTTTTTGCGTTTGTTTGTTTGGCGGGGTTAGCATTTTTTTCAGCTTGGCTTGGCAGAACGACCGTCCTGCTTGATAAAAAATATATCTTCATCAAAAATATCTTATTCATTATGAAAAATATAAAACAGCCAATAAATAAAACAAAAAAAAAATTGAGACACAATGTGGGATCGGAAGGATTCGAACCCAGAATCCTTAGTCTCGAGTTCACTGCCTTATCCACTCGGCCATCTAGCACACATTGCTTCTGTATCAAAATATCTTTATAATTAGCACCTTAATTAATCAAATCCATGATCTGTTCCTGAACACACTACGTGTCTACCTGTACACTACCTGAACACACTACATCCATGATATAGACCCACTCCATGTTCCTGACTCCTGAGCTCGCGCGCGCTTCTTAAACACACTCAGTGAAAAATCTACTTAGATCGACCAGTTTAGTGTTGAAGACCCAGATATAAAGGTATTATTTTAATTATTGAAATGTGATTATTTTTTGTAAAGGTTGGTGCAGTTTCTTATAAAAATTCTGATAAATTAAAAAGTTATGCTTATTTACTGAGGTTTTGGTCCATGTTAAACCAATGTTGAAAATTTAAATTTTTAAATGATTTTTTCTCAGAGTTTCTCAGATATCTGAGAGTTTCTCAAACATCGTTTTAATAAATATACCTTTTTTTTTTTTTTTTTTTTTCCATCTTTCACGCTGTTCGAGCAGTGTTGAATTCAGACATTGTAATCTGGGAGCAATTTCAGTGGCGTGGGGGGGGGGGGGGCATTTTTTGAGATCTGGTGAGGAAATTACACTTTTGTTCATAAAAAAGCATAAAATCTCAAACCTTCGGGAGGGTAACTCAAGGTTCTGACTAGCGTCTCTTTCGTGCGCTATTCCCTACCTGAGCGATGGATAGCGGTTAAGTCCATTCTAAATGCAGGTGGGAAGGTTGGGAGAGCTCAGAAATTTGCTCCGCAAACCACGTGATGTTTGCGTTATCATTGTTTATGTTCATATTTACTACTCTGATTTCGGCGTTAAGATATGCAGCTTCTTAAAATCTTGTATATCGTCATTGACGATTATTTTATTATTAAAAACATCATAGATATAGGAAGGTGTATTCCTTATTCCAAGAAAAACATAATTTATAAGAGTTTAGAAAATGCACATTTAAATATTCATCCTCATCAAATAAAATCAGTTTTCCATCTTTTTAAATTTATATGCTCTAGTATTTTATTTTTGCAATTTTTCTGATCATAAAGATATAATTATATTTAGATGATGATAAAAAGGTATGATTGGTAAAATATTACTGTTAACTTTTATGCCGATCTAATTAATTTCATTAAAATCCTAATTATGTAAATATATGCTTAATAATAAGCATTTCTTAAAGTGATAAAGCCTGTTGTTTTTAAAAAGTGCTTTTAAAGAAAAAATCAAATAAATATTTAGTTATTTGTGATTATAATATTCCAATAATATTTATTTCAATTTATAGAGTATAACGTGGTTTTTTGTGAATAATACAAATAGCTATTTTATTTCTCTGTTAAGGTGGTGATTTTAAAACTAATGTTAATAAAATTATTGAATTAAATTAATAAATTAATTTATAGGGTTTGAAAAAAGTTGTAAATGCGAAATTTGGATAAAATTTTTAAATATATTTTTAAAAACAAAAGGTTTTTTTTAAGTCCATATTGAAGAGCATATTGTAGTTGTTTTTTTTTATTTTTAACACACTCTTAAATAGTTATCAAAATTAACTTAAATAACTGATAGCTTTTTTTTCATTAAAAATATTTATTTTTGCAAATTATTAAAAACTTGTGAATGGTTATGAGAAATGTTTTGTGTATGAATTATACTATTTTTATATTTAAAAAAAGAAAGAAAAAAAATCATTTACATATTTAAGCAAGATTTACCTAAAGGTATTGGAAAGTAATTGCTAGCTCAAATTTTTAGAATGTAACTGTCAATATTATTGTTTTATTTTTTCTCCTTTATTAAGCATAAATTTAAAATCTTATTATGAAAAATAAGATTCTAGAGAATCTTTAAACTTTTCTTATTTTTTAACAAGATGCAAGAAAAATGCATAAAAAAAAACAAACTTCCCTGAATTCTTAAACAATAACTAAATACCATTTTTAAATGACTAGCCTTAAAATTTTCAGTATACACACACACACACACATATATTTAAATATAATTCAACATTTATTCGGTATTCAAACATATTATCACCCCCCCCCCCACACACACACACACACCTCTATCTTTCATACCTTATAAATTGAATCATTAACTTAATTCAATTGGAGAATTAAATTTCTTATACTATACTAACAAAATATGGTTCCACACTGTCATGTTTTTGATTTCATGTCGATACAAGGCAGAATTAGAAATCCGTCTTTATCTTGATTTAAACTAGGTCTTAGCTGAAAATTTGCACTCTTTTTCTAAATGTTTTCATCATTTGAGCACTACTATATGGCAGAATAGACTTTAAAATCCGAAGGATCAAGAATTAAAATTAAAAATTCAGTTCTTAATTCACGAATTTACTATTTTCAGTATCTTAAGTTCAGATTAATAAAAGATTTAAAAAATAAAATTGAAATTTTAAAATAAAATTGAAAAGTAAAGTTTAAAAAGAGAGAGGGAGAGGGGGGGGAGGCGGAGGGGATATATTTTAATGCCAAATATTTTATTTATATGCTTTAACATTGAAGTTATATTTAAGTATATGTACTGCAATTTATATGCATAAATACTTTTCTATCCTGAAAACCTAAAAAAAATAAAATTAAATTAAAAAAATAAATAAATAAAATAAACCTTCTTCTTTATCTTGATTTAGGTCAAGCATCTGTTAGTATTAGCAAGTTTTATTTATTTGATATTTATTTCTTTTATTGTTTTTACTTTTAAAAAATTTTAGATTTACTAGTTTATGATATCATACAATAAATTGAAAAAATTACGGCTATTCAAAGAAAAATCATAATTAATTATTATTATTATTTAAGAATTCAAAGAAAAGTTTTTTTAATTCATTATTTTTGCATCTTGTTAAGAAACAAGAAAGGGTTTAATTTGAAGAACCCCTTAGAATCTTATTTTTCATAATAATATTTTGAATTTATACATAATAAAAGAGAAAGGGAGGGAGAAAAAAATATTAAGAATTACTTTCTAATAATTTCAGCTATCAATTATTTTCCAATATCTTCATCTAAATCTCACTTAAAGCTTGTATTATACTTATTGAATTAAATTAGGGAATTAATTTATAGGATTCTTTAAATGCTGCAAAATTTGGATTTAAATTTTTAAATATACTTTTAAAAAATTTTCTATTTTTTTTTTAAGTCCAAGTGTAAGAGTATGATTTTTTTTTCCATGTAAGGAACTCTTAAATAGCTATTTATCAAAAATAACTTAAATTTAATTGTGCCTTTTTCTGTTGTTGTTACATTAGAAACAATTTTGCTGTACTAAATTATTAAAAACTTATGAATGGTTATGAGAATTCTTTTGTATAAATTTGTCTTTTTTATTTATAAAAATTTATTATTTATTTAAGTAAGATTTAGCTAAAGGTATTGGAAAGCAATTGATAGTTAAAATTAATAAAAAATAATTGTTATTATTTTTTTTTGTCTCCCTTTCTCTTTCATTTAGTATAAATTCAAAATATTATTATGAAACATAAGATCCTAGGGGCTTCTTCAAATTAAATTTCTCTTGTTGATGGAAAGAAATACAAGATGCAAAAATTATGAATTAAAAAAAGTTCTTCTTTAAATTCTTAAATAATAATAATAATAATTAAATAAGATTTTTCTATGATTAGCCATAAATTTTTCAATTTACTGCATAACATCATAAACTAGTAAATCTGAAAAAAAAAAAAAAAAAAAAAAAAAAAAAAAAAAAAAAAAATTAAGTAAAAAAATAAAAGAAATAAATAACAAATAAATAAAACATGCTATTATTAACAGATGCTAATCCTAAGTCAAGATACACACATATATTTTAATATAACTTCAATGTTAAAACATTTAAATTAAATATTTGGTATTAAAATATACCCCCTCCCCCCCCCCCCCCCCCCAAAAAAAAAAACCTCTCTTTTTATTTATTTATTTAATTATTATTATTTCTTTGTCACAGAAAGAACATATTATAATTTTTATTGTTATTATTATTCTAAGAATACAATGAAGAATATTTTTTATTCGTTCTTAAGAAGAAAAAAGAAATACAAAATTAATTAAAAACCTTTCTACATGTTATTTTTAGAAGATTAGTCAGTAGATGGCGCTCGTTTCTAGAGTGGGAGGAGCCTTCAGTTTGTTCATACCTAAGCGTTGTGCGATTTACCGCTGACCGCAGAATTCTGTCTACCCTTCCCACCTGCATTTAGAATGGACTTAACCGCTATCCATAGCTGTCGTAGGGAATAGCGCACGAAAGAGACGCTAGTAAGGTTCTGGGGGTAATGTACCCCCCGCCGACAACCCTGAATTCAACACTGCTTTTAGTGTAAGATTTTTAAATTATGTTTTCATTGCCATTAAACAGTGGTGGAAAATTGGCGCAGAGGAGGAGCCTATTGACACCACTAATATTTTATGGTATTCTTCATCTTAATAAAAACTGTCATTAGACAAGACGAAAAACTCTACTAAAATTTAGTGGTGTCAATAGGCTCCTCCTCTGCGCCAATTTTCCACCACTGCATTAAACCATTTTTTCTACATAAATATAAAGTATTTTAAACAGTTTCTTAGTTGGCTATTCTCCAAGATTCTTAACAATTCTATTGTACCCTGTTTTCTAATTTTTATTATTTTTTATTGAAATTATTAACAGTATTTTCTACCGGTGTCAGTTTTATTTAATTCTTTTAAAATTTCTCTTTTCTTTTGACATAACTGCTTGTTAATCGGATGTGTATAAGTCTTTATTTCGAAATTTTTCTTACATTTTACATATGAATATTTTGAAATTGTTCATTTTTCGCGTCAGAAAACCAGGACTTGAATTGTACCGGAGCAAATCGGAACAATATTCCGGTTCGTTAAATTATGCCAAATATTGCTCTGGTTTGCAAATAATTATGGTAAATTATCGTTCAGTTTTTTTGAATTACTAAAATATATTATTGTTACAAATTTATACATGCATCTTTTATTGTGCTGTCTGTAACTTTTTTTTATTATTTTGAATTTTGAATGCATTTTTTAAAATATTTTTTGTATTATTAGACATAAATTTGCCGAAAATTAAAAAAAAAAAAAAAAAGTTAAACTTTTAAAAATAGTTTTCCTATTCGTAATTTTTACTTTTCGAGCCTTGCCGAAAGCAATTTTACTGAAACTTGATTTGTGAGTTTTTTTTTTTTTTTTTTATAATGAATTGGAGCTAAATAACTAAAATGCATTGAATAGTCACATCAACCACTACATGGCCAGATATTTCAGCCGCAGTCAATATCCTCAGCAGAAGGTGTGAAACTCCACGTGTAAAAGATTGGAACGCTGCGAAACGGATAATAAACTATCTAAATATCACGAAAAACCTCACACTCACATTCAATACAAATCACAAACCACACCTCATCGGTTTTTCTGACTCCGACTGTGCGGGGGACACAAGAACGAGGAAATCCACAACAGAACAGGGAACATATTCATGCTAGGAAATAGTCTCATACAGTAGTATACAAAAAGGCAAAATTAAATTGCCTACTCATCAGCGGAAGCTGAATTCGTTGCTGCAGCCAGTGCAGGACAGGAAATTGCCCGGCTAATAAAACTGCAGCGGACTGCTATGCCAACATAGCGCTAAGTAGCCATATTGAATAAACTTTCATCGCTGCTTGGCGAGATAAGACTTTTATGGCAACCTGCACTGAGGATGACAAGCGTCTAAAGACAGCACTCTCACAAAATGCACCATGCACCAAGTTTTGGTTTCTCGGAGGCGAAAACCGGTTTCCCTGCGGTAGGAAAGTGGAGTTACAGTATGAGCGCTCGCTGACAACGAGATGATCTCTTCGTTGGCTATGAATACTTTAAAACCTTCGTTTAAAAGCAGTTCATTTGTATTGAAAATGTACTAGATATTAACAAATAATGAATAAAGTGTTACAGTATGAGCGCTCGCTGACAACGAGATGATCTCTTCGTTGGCTATGAATACTTTAAAACCTTCGTTTAAAAGCAGTTCATATGTATTTAAAATGTACTAGATATTAACAAATAATGAATAAAGTGTTATCAGAATGTAGATTTATGAATTTTGAAAACATTTCATAATTTTTTTAGTAGTTTCTACAACTTCCCCTCCCCGTATTAATACTTCAAAATTAAAATTTTATTGCTTTACTTTTTTATCTGTTCAGTTTGCACTGCCATGTGATTACGGACTTTTTTAAATGAGTTTAAAAAATGAAAATTAAAAACTATTAATACTATCATAAGTTAGTATTAGTACAAAATATGTAAATTACCAAAATAAGAGTTAACAAAAATGTAGATCATTTTTCCTTTTAAAATATTGACTTATGAATTAAAAATTAAAAATTAGGGAAATTCTCAAAACAGGGAAACAGACAAGCATTATACGGATTACCTGATATTTACGGAACTAATATGATAATGCAAATCATTCGAAAATAATGAGAACATAATATCAGTGGCACATTATAAGTGTCAAAACTTTAATATATGTGAAAAATATTGTAAATAAAATAAATAATTACTGTCATTATTATCATGCTTCTTGAATTATAATTCTATTTTCTTTATCACTCTCATGTTGAAAATGAGATTAAATGTTAAAATTTGGAACCTTTTTTTTTTTTTTGAAAAAGACATATTTATCTTTATGGTGAAATGGGAAAAGCTGTTTGATTTCTTAGTACATAAATAAAAATACCAGCTATTTTCATACATTTACTAATGAAAATGATTTAGGAACAGGTCAGGAGTTAGTGATTATGGATTCAATAAATAATGACCTTTTCTGTAAACGTTTTCGTAAGGGAGGGGGGGGGGGCATAATTTATTTTTTCTTTTCTCCATTTTAATTTTAACTATTTATTTATTTGTATATGTATATTATCTAATGTTTCCAATTTATCGAACTAGCTGTATATTTTGAAATTAAAGAAAGCTGTAAAATAAATTTTCATCAGAACACTTGTATGCAGGATCCACTTAAAGAATAGGAATATGCATGAAAAGCAGTTCCCCCAAAAACATTATTAATAATAATTAACATAAATGTTTGATATTCACATATCTGTGATGGTATTATGAAATATTGCAAACTCAATTTCGATGCATTGTGAAAGTTCTTATTTATCTACAACAATTTATTGGAATTTAATGAAATTTCCTTCACATAAAACTCAATTAGATTGAATAAAGTTAAGGTACTGCAGATCTGAATAAAAATATTTTTCTTCACATAAAACTTAATTAGATTGAATAAAGTTAAGGTACTACAGATCTGAATAAAAATATTTCGTACAATTTATAATAAATAATAAGCTATTATACGTGTAAATATAAGAATAAAAAATAATACACTTACATAGTGAATGAATTTAATTTTTATTAAAGTAGCCAATGAATGCAATAAAAAAAGTTGAAGTCAGCCCATTGTGATAGCAGAGGCTCATTTCAATGTACCCCCACCCACCCTCATTCTGTCCTTGTACAACTTAAAACAGCCTGATGGAATAAATACAGATTACTTTTAAATGTTGGAGTCTCAAATATTTGAAAATTGAAAAGGCTGCTCATATTACCATATGATAAAGTAGGGCGGGTAGAGCAGTACTACATCACGTTAAGAATGCAAATGAGTATTGTACCAAAAGAAGGCGATTTTAGTATCACATTGGTTATGGAAAACTCTTGAATAGAATTACCGAAACAGCTTTTCCGCATGCTCCTAAAATAAATTCACATTATCTATTAAATTGTTATGAATAAGCACATAATTTCATCCTATTCATCACATAATTTTCTTTCACTTATCGACAATTAAAAGAAAATAAATAAAAGAATAGTATTTCTAAAGTTAAAATATTACATCTAAAAGCTTGGTTATTAATTTCCACAAGGTTCTAAAATGACTTAACTTTTACCCTATATTGTAGGTAATAAACATAAACAAATCTATCACTTTTCAAAAGAAAAGAAAGAAAGAAAAATCAATCTTTTAAAGAGAGGGTGGTTTTTTTTAATCATCATTTAAGAAATTTATTCATTGAGATTTTCTTTATTTAACTCATAAACTCATGTTAAGAGAGTGGAAATGCTTCATGCTCGAAACACAAGCCTGCCGGCAGTTTTCGAAACTTTCATAACATAAAAATTAAAGCTTCACAATATGAACATAAGATTTCTCAACACATTAATACTTGAGTGACGAAAACATTAACATTACATATGCGAGAGAAAGTATGCATTTAAAATATTTGCGTGAAATACGCACAGTAACGAAACGACTAAGTCCAAAAGCATGCGCAATAAAAAGCCAATGGTCGAAAAACGGAGGAAACCGGTCGGAGGAGCAATAGAAACAGAAACTTGTGCTTTGTGCGTTTTGTGAGGGTGCTGTCCCTAGACGTTAGTTGAGGATGAACGTTCTCCGTCGATCGCAGTCAGTCTGCGCTTGTCTCTCGTCTGTGCTTGTCTCGTGTTCGGCAATGGCCGCTGCTGTTCTCTTATTATTTAACGCTTAATCTTAATTCAATATGTAATGTAACTTTATTTTCTTTTTTGTTTTATTAAACTTGTTAGAGTTTTACTTTCAGGCTGGCATTATTTAATATCTCTTATGTATTATTTCCTAAAGTAATTTATCTAATTTCTTGGCACGCGTGAAACCGCACGCCAAACTGGTGACCCGGCAATCTTTTTTCATCTCCCAAAATATGCGAAGCCCAGCCATAATTGATTTAAAATATTAACTTTTTATAAACTTTTTCTTTGAAATTCCAATAATTTCGCGAAAATGAGGATTTTAAATAAAGTAACATGTGAAAAACATGCACATGTGATTTCCTTTCGACAGATTTCAAGAGCATCAGGTATGTGATCGATTTCCTTAATTTTACTCTGTGATTGGTCAATTATTTCGGCTTGATATGTACGACTCCCCCCCCCCCCCCCTAGTGTTTTTTTTAAGTATCATGTTTTTATTATCGTTTTAATTGTGTGCATTATCTGTAATATATTGTAGTATTTAGTAATATATTTTAGCATTTAGTACCCCCTCACTTACCCATAACATGTTAATATGACGGGAAACGACACTGAAAATGACGGCGCTTCCGGTGCGTCACAAGTATCCCATGTATCAGTAAAAATTCCCCCACTCTGGAAAACAAACATTAAATTATGGTTCATCCAGGTCGAAAGTAATTTCGCGCTCGCTAAAATAACAAACGATTTAACTAAATACAATCATCTTATTTCTTCCATCGACCCAGAAACTTTATCATCCGTTTCTGATATTTTGTTTGCTCCCCCAGAATCAAATAAATATGACGCACTTAAGAATAGGTTAATAACAGAATTTTCCGCTTCTGAAAACGAACAAATCCGGCGGCTCATTTCGGAAATGCATTTGGGTGACGACAAACCTTCTCAGCTACTGCGTAAGATGCGAGAATTAGGGGGTAAATGCATAAATGACGATTTTCTGAAAACTTTATGGCTCCAGAGACTGCCGTCTGCAATTCAAACTATTCTATCTATTAGTTCTGAATCTTTAGACAATTTGGCAAAAATGGCAGATAAAATTTCCGAAGTTCGTACTTCAACTGAGAGCAATGTTTTCGCTATTGGGCAGACTACTGCGGTTGCGGCTGACAGTACTCAGCGCGCTTCTCCGTTAGACGAGGTCGCTGCACTTCGAAATGAAATCGCCGCTTTGAGTAAACAGGTTGAGCGGTTTTCTCGCGATAGGAGCAGAGGTCCAAGACATCGTAATAATTCCAAACACCGCAGTTTTTCGCGTGGGCGCTCGCGTGATCGTAATGCAGATTATTGTTTTTATCATGCACGATTTGGAAAAAATGCACGTAAATGTCGCTCGCCCTGTTCTTATGCTAGTACTACCGATCAGGAAAACTCTCAGTAGCGGCTGTCGATCGAAATACATCGGCGACAGTCGCAAAATCATGCCGCTTACACATTTACGACAAAAAATCTCATCTAAAATTTTTAATTGATTCTGGATCTGATGTCTCGTGCATACCACTCACAAATAATGGGAAAAACCTTACACCTGATTCATTACAATTATTTGCAGCCAATAATTCTAAAATTTATACATATGGTTCGAAACTTATGAATGTGGACTTAGGCCTTCGGCGAAATTTCACGTGGAAATTTTTAATTGCTAATGTCCCTGTCCCAATAATAGGGGCAGATTTTTTACAGCATTTTGATCTCTTAATTGATCTTAAACGTAGAAAACTTATCGACAATATCACTAAATTAACTCAATCCGGGATAGTTTCAAATTCTTCAGACTATTTTTCGGTCAAGCTAATTTCTGGTGATTCAGTATATCATCGAATATTGTCAGAATTTCCAGAATTAATCAAATTGACACCTGGCATAACTTCTGTTAAGCATAATACAATGCACTATATTGAGACAACGGGCCCGCCCGTACATAGTAAGCCAAGAAGGCTCAGTCCGAAACTGTACGATTCAGTAAAAAAAGAATTTCAATTCATGATGGACCAAGGCATTTGCCGCCCATCCAAATCCCCATGGTCGTCTCCTCTTCATGTAGTAACAAAAAGCTCAGGTAGCATCCGTCCCGTAGGAGACTACAGGGCATTAAATTCTCGTACAGTGCCAGATCGCTACCCCATACCCCACATCCAGGATTTTTCTAACACCCTGTATGGAAAAAAGATTTTTTCAAAATTAGATATTGTCCGAGCCTATTTCCACATTCCTGTGCACCCGGACCATGTGCAGAAAACAGCAGTTTGCACCCCATTTGGGTTATTCGAGTTCCCTTATTTAAATTTTGGGCTATGCGGAGCTGCGCAAACTTTCCAACGGTTCATGCACGAAATTCTGGGTGACCTCCCATTCTGTTATGTCTATTTAGATGACATTTTAATATTTAGTGCTGATGAGGATGAACACAAAGCTCACTTACGAACCGTTTTAGAGAGATTAAATTCATATGGACTAACCATAAATGTTTCAAAATGTATATTTGGGGCGTCAGAAATTTCGTTCTTAGGGCACTTAATCACTAGTAATGGCACTAAACCTTTACCTGATAAAGTTGACCCTATTCTGAACTACCCACAGCCAGAAACCATTAAAGATCTTCAGCGATTTTTGGGATTTTTAAACTTTTTTCGCAGATTTTTGCCAAATATAGCAAACCATCAAGTGTTCCTAACTTCCTATTTAAGAGGGGCAAAGAAAAATGATAAGACAAAGCTTGATTGGTCAGATAAAGCAGAGGAAGAATTCAACAATTGCAAACAGTTAATTGCAAATGCGGTTTTATTAGCACACCCAAAAACAGACGCTGAATTAATTTTACAAGTCGATGCATCAGACTTTGCCATAGGGGGATCATTGTCACAGATAGTGGATAGGGAATTGCAACCTCTCGCCTTTTTCTCCCGCAAACTTTCTCAAACAGAGAAAAACTGCAGTGCATATGACAGAGAACTTTTAGCCGCATACGCTGCCATAAAACATTTTAGGCATATGCTTGAAGCAAGAAATTTTTCTCTGTACACTGATCATAAGCCGCTAACTTTCGCTTTCCAACAGCGCTCAGATAAATGTTCTCCAAGACAGGCTAGACAATTAGATTTCATATCTCAATTCACTACTGATATTCATCACATAAAGGGATCAGACAATATTGTGGCTGATGCACTTTCACGTATAAATTCTATAACCATGCCAAACCCCATAAATTACACAGAAATTGCCCAAGCGCAACAAACCGACCTAGAGCTAAAAAGTCTAATTGATAATTCGGAGACCTTACAATTTAAAAAAATCACTTTACCTGATTGCGACATACCTATTTATTGTGATTTATCGACGGGTATGGCTCGACCTTACATTCCTCAACAATTTCGTGAGAAAGTTTTTTCAACTTTACACAATTTATCTCATCCCAGTATTCGTAGTTCTTCAAAATTAATTCGGTCCAGATTCATTTGGCCTTCTGTGAGAAAAGATTGTACCAAGTGGGCTAAGCATTGCATCCCATGTCAAAAGTCTAAGATAATTCGCCATACAAAATCCCCAGTAGGAAAATTCACAGACCAATCACAGAGGTTCGATCACGTACATCTCGACCTTGTGGGTCCTCTTCCTCCTTCGCAGGGAAACTATTATTGTCTGACAATGATAGATAGGTGCACACGGTGGCCAGAAGCTGTCCCGATCCCAGACATAACTGCACAGACAGTAGCGCAAAATTTTTTTAGCCAATGGATTGCCCGATTCGGCTGTCCAGCTCGTATCACTACTGACCAAGGCAGACAGTTTGAAAGTGCCCTGTTTAAAGCTCTTGCACAGCTGATGGGGATCAAACGTAGTAGAACTACTCCATACCACCCACAGGCGAATGGATTGATCGAGGAGTTCCACCGTCCTTTGAAGGCAGCTCTGAAGGCTTATGACACCGACCAATGGTCTGCAGCCTTGCCCACATTGCTACTTGGTTTCCGGTCAGTCCTCAAAGAAGATGTCGGATCAACAACTGCTGAGCTTGTGTATGGAAAGCCCCTTCGACTGCCAGGTGAATTTTTTGATCCAACACCTACAGATGCCTCGCCCAGTCAACTTGTGGAGAATTTAAAATCTCATTTTGCTACAGTGCGACCTGTTCCAACCTCCTGTCATGGCCGGAAAGCAATTTTTGTACATCCACATTTAAACGTGTGTTCCCATGTGTTTGTCCGACATGACGCTATACGAAGACCACTACAACCTCCATATGATGGACCATTCAGGGTCATACGCAGAGGAGAGAAAACCTTCGACCTGGACATTAGAGGGGATAAACAGACTATCTCTATAGACAGACTTAAGCCGGCTTTCACAGCCATGGATACTCCGCTTATCCCATCCCAATTTGCCAAAACACCATCACATTTAGAGAAACCTTGCACAGATCAATCTGTGCAAATTTCAAAAAGCTCCTGCAAAGAACAGTCTGTGCCAATTGCACAAAGCTCTAGTAATGAACAATCTGTGCCAACAACCCGCACTGGACGACCTGTGCGGCCACCCCGACGTTATGTCCATTTTGAATGAAACTGCGGAGGGAGTGTGCAGCGGACTGCTATGCCAACATAGCGCTAAGTAGCCATATTGAATAAACTTTCATCGCTGCTTGGCGAGATAAGACTTTTATGGCAACCTGCACTGAGGATGAACGTTCTCCGTCGATCGCAGTCAGTCTGCGCTTGTCTCTCGTCTGTGCTTGTCTCGTGTTCGGCAATGGCCGCTGCTGTTCTCTTATTATTTAACGCTTAATCTTAATTCAATATGTAATGTAACTTTATTTTCTTTTTTGTTTTATTAAACTTGTTAGTGTTTTACTTTCAGGCTGGCATTATTTAATATCTCTTATGTATTATTTCCTAAAGTAATTTATCTAATTTCTTGGCACGCGTGAAACCGCACGCCAAAAAACTATTAGCAGATCTAGACTTAAAACAGAATTTACCAGTAATACTGTATGAAGACAACCAGAGCTGCATCAAGATGGTGGAGAATGAAAAATTCTCAAAGCGAACCAAACATATCGATGTTCGCTATCACGCGATAAAAGAGATGAAAGAAGACGGTATACTAGAACTTCGTTACTGCCCAACACAAGACATGACAGCAGACTCCCTTACCAAGCCACTGGGCAAACCACAATTTGTGAAACATCGAGAATCGATGAAACTACTACCCGATGCATCTGAGATGGTTAAGGAAGGGTGATGGATTTATAACCATCTCAGATATCATTAACTGATTTCAAAACAGGAAACCATTCAAGAATACAAACATTTGAACACGTAAATAAATACATTAAGTAATAATAAATTATTCTGTAATAAACAAACTTTTCTATTTTAACTAAATTATCCTACTCAAGATAAACAATTGCATTAATAAATAAAATCTGATTATAGATCATCCCACGCACGAAGCAAGAGTCTGACGACATCATCGAAAAGAACTTATAAACATTTCATATTATTTTGTTAGTTGGTTGTTAGTTTCTCTAAGTATAACATGTAAAATTAATATACGAAAAAGCTGCAATATGAAGCAGCAACATCTGTAATTTTTTAAGATAGAATATAGTTTTAAAATGTTACTCAACAAACACGGAGAACTTGTCAGTTTCATTTCTTTCAGTGTT
Source organism: Maratus speciosus (assembly GCA_963932465.1). Classification (NCBI taxonomy): domain Eukaryota; kingdom Metazoa; phylum Arthropoda; class Arachnida; order Araneae; family Salticidae; genus Maratus; species Maratus speciosus. Next base: position 38,979,458 of record OZ010788.1, on the reverse strand, counting down.
CATAAAATTAATTAGAAAAAACAAATATTTTCTCTACAGCTAAGAAAGGATACGTCTTGATGGATTTAGACTCGTGCGAAGCTGTATAATGAGGATTGCTGATGAAGAAAGATAAAGGTAAGAAATTACCTATATTATTATTATATTTAATTGTATTTTCATGGCCAGAATCAGAATAATATTTATTTATTTATCTAAGTATTAGCGCGCGTAACTTACTGTACAGAGCAGAGGCGGCTTTTTTTGCCAACAAAAAGTACAACAGCACAACAATATAGAGTAGATGGGGGTAAGGCTCCTATAATACGGGCTGACTCACGCCGCCATTTAATTGCCGGTAGGAGAAGAACGATTGGCCAAGCCGCGTGGGCAACAATCGCTCATTGGTCAAACTGGGAAACAAAATGCTTGACGATTCAGCCTGTATTATAGGAGCCCTAGATGGGGGTAAAGATACGAACGGGGCAAAGATACGCACTGGCTGATTTAATATGAAGCAATATTTCTACAATCCTGATCGCTAGGTTGCTGGTGTGTTGGTGTTGTTTATGACGGCCAATTATCAACACGAGGGATATCGGCCCAAAGGGGGGGGGTGCCCTCCGTGGGAGTATTTTTAAGGGAACCTAACCCATATTTACACAAGGAAATCCAAGGTTCGAAGAAAACCACGGAAAACTCCGAAAAATTAGGCCGATGGGCATGATTTGGATCCAACCCAGCACCTCTCGGCTACCAGCTTTGAGAGCAGAACCTCTCGGCCACCGGTGGGGCCGCTAGTTGCAGTTTGGCTTGAAGTGTAGTAGTCGTGTGTTCAAACCTTGTGAAAAAAGTAGCACTCCATGCCAAAAAAAAAAGAGACAAGTTTAAATATTTCAAATGAAAAACAAATTTCAAAGTAATTGCTTAAAAGACGCAAAGGCCATCATAGTGAAAAAGATTCCAAGCCGGGACTCGAACCCGGGCCATCAGTATAGAGCACTGACGTTCTACCGACTAAACCACTTGGAACGATACACAGCTCGGAAAATTTCTCACTATTATATGTTGGCAAGGCTACAAACGCAGCACAAGATGGAATCATTTGGGGTGGATTTTCATTTGAAATATTGTATCCAAGGCGAATGTTTCTCTCTGGAATAATTTCCATGTATTAATTGACAAGTTTAAATTTTCGAATTTTCGTGTAGTATTTTTTAAATTTCACTTTATTGTTTAGCTGGCAATACCTCGAATTTTTTTTTTCAAAACCAAAAATTCAGTGGAGAACAAAAGTTCTTTAACTTCTAAATGCCGTGTGGTTAACCTCGATCACATTTGTTTAAACTTGTAGGTAGTCGATTAAGCAAAATACTACAGAATGGGGTAAAAGTATGCATCCGTTTTAGGGCAAAGATACCCACGAGTTTAACCCCTTAACAGTGTGGCCCGAACTGGATTCGGGCAAGAACACTTTGCTTGCTTCGTTATTAAAAGCATTTTGATAGCACTAATTTGTAACTGTAAATTTATCTTTATTGATTGTCAGGTATTTTTCGATTAAGTAAGGTAAATATTTTAGTATGGAAAAAGTGGTGTCCAGCCCCATTTTTAATTTATGTTGTAAGAAAACAAAAGTCACAGTTAAGGGGTTAAGATGCGGGGCTTTGCCCCATCGTTTTAGCTAGATGAATGCTTTCCAGTTTCCACAATCACATTGTTTGAAAGCTTTATATTTTTCTTAAGATAGCATTGTATAAAATATCATATCTACTTAACTAACATAAGGTAGTTAACAACCTTTTCCTTTTTCTAGTTAAGTTTTGTAGGATTCCGTACTTAAAAAATGAAAACGAAACCATTATAAGATCACTCGTGTCTGTCACAGCCATTTTACTCGTAAGCTATGGAACGTGGAAAGCTCAAATTGGTGCAAGTAATAAAGACAATTGACCCACATATTTGCAGATTATTAAACATTCACAAATATATTCAGGAAAAATGTAAAGATGCTAATTAAGTTACTTGAAAAAAAAATATATATATTTTCTTTATTTATGAGTAGAGTATCATGTGAAAGCTTTCGTAACGCTGAACTCAAAAATACATTTATTTTAATTTTAAGTATTATATTTTTAGAGATATCTTCGAAAATGTAGTGCAAAAATATGCCCCCCCCCCACCCCCATCTATTTCCGAATCTACTGGAACTAAAATTATGAAGAAATTAGAGGTAGTCGATGTTAATTTAAACCTTGTAGGAAAACTATAGCGACTAACCCTAGGTCACATAGTTTTAGAGAAAAGCGCATTTTTCCATTACACACAAATTTCGATTTTCAATCATTCAACAAAGGTGTTGCGGAGCGCGGGAGGTACCTATCATAGCAGAAGTATAAAAACATTGTTGATAGAGATTTTCGAGAAAATCCGTCGGTAATTAGCCTAGATATTAACCCTTAAAGACACGGGCGGTTTGGACATGCATAATGACAGGGGCGGCGTACTCCATGTACCATCGGCTTTTAAAAACCAGATAACAACTTTTAATGATTCATTTTTGTAATACAATAATCAGTAGCAGTATAAAATCAATAAACGTCAAATTGTTAAAAACAGACTAATTTAATTAGAATTAATCACATAAATACTATGGGATTAGCGACTAGTTTGCATTGAGTGGATCAAGCAGGGCGGTCGTTCTGCTAAGCCAAGCTGAAAAAAATGCTAACCCCGCCAAACAAACAAACGCCAAAGAATAAGGGCAAGACACCGTAACTGCTTATTATACTGAAGACAACTTGTCCATGTTAAATGGACGCAATATGCCAGCGTAAAATTTCCCATATCAAAAGAAGCAATCATCGTAGAAAAATAAAACCAACACCAGAAGGACCTAATAAAGAAGATCTTCAATTTGAGATCAAATGCATCCTCATAAATTAATTATAAACAGAGATATAGATTTTTTAAAATAACGTCGAGATACTGAAAATGACAGATTTATTTTCTTCGTCACAACTTATGTCTCAATCGAGGTAGAGACTTAAATAATGGACAGAAAAAAGTAAGGATTGAATTTTTGGATAGATATTTACTCAATCTACGTGCTTTTATAAAATTCAGCTTTAAAAACATTAATTTTCTATTCATAATTAGCAAAAAACTGTTAATTAGTTCTAAAGTTTACAAATTATACCAAATAGCGATAAACCCGCCAAAATATTTTAGAAATCTTATAATTTTCTTTTATATTATCCTTTTGCATTGATTTGATCGAAGATAACTATGGCTGAGATTCAGATAGATTTTTCGCTGTTAGCGAAATGAGTTTGACCAATCAGAAGCCTGCATGTTTGAGAATATTTGCTGTTTCTGGATCCCGGCCTATGTCATGAAAGTTTTGAGTCTTTTTTTAGTGCCGTGGATGAAGTGCAATGTTTGTAGAAATGTAGGCTAGGATCCAGATAGATTTTTCGCTGTTAGCGAAACGAGAATCACCAATCAATAGCCTACATTTCTGCAAACAGCGAAAAGTTCCCAAAAATGCAGACTTCTGATTGATGAATCTCGTTTCTCTAACAGCCGAAAATCTATCTAGATTGCGCCCAATGGAGGATATTCCAAATATGGGTTCGAGGCTGAAAAAAGTCACGTGATACCGGTAATTTATCGAAGGAACTTCTAACTGATAAGAAGGGAAGATACTACTACTTTGCCTCATGAACCGTTTCATTGGCTAGCGGGGATTTACATTACACGTCTACGGAGCCTTCCCTTCTTTACGATAGAAGTTTTTACCTTGACCACGTGATCAAAATGTAGATGGAATATCCTCCATTATGTTGAACACAATTTTGCATTTCCACATCCAGGAAGGGAATTGATTGTCATAACAACAATACATATTCGAAACTATTTAAGGCACTGATTCTGAACTTCTTTGCTATACATTTCGATATTAAAGAAGTTGTTGTTTCCATAGTAACAGTACTTTTCTGTATTGCTTTCTCTAAAACACAAATATAGAAATTTAACAAAGAGCGCTCAGAATCAACACCATAACAGAGAGCCTTTATACATAATAGTGGTGATATATGCACAGGAAGCAGGCTCATTTCAAGTTTTTGCCGAAAGTATGGCTACAGCGTCTAGAATACCTTGTGTGGAAATATGCTATCCAAACAACGCTAAAAATTTGTATCCCTTAAATGTGCGACGATACTGCTAAAATTCCAAGTATCGATCACAGTGACATCTGTGGGATTTAGTATTACATTGCATAGACTAGCAATATCTTGCAGTTTGAGAAAATATCCTGCAGATATCGCTGTGATCTGTATATTTCAGCAGCATCGTTGCACAGTTAAGGGATACAATATTTTAGCACTTTTTTAAGTATTACAGGGATAGCCAATTTCCACACTATATATTCTAGGTGCTATAGTACGGCAATCCCCTTTCTTGAATAGAGGCTATTCTATCTACGTTATGATCACGTGGTCAAGGCAAAAACGTCTAACGTAAAGAAGGGAAGGCTCCGTCGACGTAATGTAAATCCCCGCTAGCCAATGAAACAGTTCACGGGAGAAAGCAGTTGTAGTTTCCTGTTTCCCTTCTCATCAGTTAGAAGTTCTTTAGGTAAATTGCCGGTACCACGTGCCTTTTTCAGCCTTGAACCCATATTTGGAATATCCTCCATTAGACGATACGCGCATGGACGAGCTTTATTAGACTAGGGAAATAATTCAATATGCATTAGCCTGACGATAATGACAAGCTCGCAAACACCTTTAACGATTTGTTTTTATCACTTCTACCAATAAACCTTTATTGGCCACATGTCGCTACTTCGTTATAGCGACACACTTGTTCCTAATTGGATCCCGGCCTTAATGTATCAAAATACGGAGTTTGCTTTCTGTACTATTCCTGAGCTCAGCTATAACGTCTAGAAATATAGACCGAGATCAAGGTACATTTTTGCAAACAGTGAAAAGTTAGCAATAATTCTGGCTTCTGATTGGTCAATCTCGTTGCGATAACAAAGAAAAGTCTACCTAGATCATGGTCATGGTGTGGAAACCGGCTATTCCAGTAATACTTTAAAAATTACTAAAAATTTAATCCCATAAATATTGAAAAATACTGAATGACAAATGTCGATATCAGCAACATTTTCTAGATCTTCTCTGAGCGAAACGTTTTCTCATTTGATGTCTTTTGAAATAGTTACGTTGGAATTACCATATGTCGCTGTGATCGACATTCATCGTTCAGCCTCGTTCAACATTTATGGGATACAATTTTTTAGCACCTTTTTAATAAGCCGATTTTTAAGCTATATCTTCTAGATACTATAGCTCCGTTATGGGCCTAGATTATATGTTGTAGAAATCGACTACACCAGCAATACTTAAAAAAGCGCGGAAATAGTGAATCCCTTAAATGTACAACGATGCTGAATTCCAAACAGTCATTTGCAGCGACATCTGCAGGATATTTTTTAAAGAAGAAAGAGACACGTGTAATGCACCGCTATAGCGTCTAGAATACATAATGTGGAAATTTGCTATCCAAGCAGCGCTAAACAGTTGTATCCTTTAAATGATCACTGACGGTGAAATCCAGGGAGCTGATCGCAGCGACACCTGTGATATACTTTCAAAGTAAACATCGTATTATTACAGCGGGCTTGACGCCAAGCACACAGGTCAGATGTATGTTAATAAAATCTAAAAAAAAAAGTGCTACAGCGTCTAGACCAAATTATAGCGCCTAGAATATATAGTGTGGGAATTGGCTATCCCTGTAATACTTAAAAAAGTGCTAAAATATTGTATCCTTAAATGTGCAACGATGCTGCTGAAACATACAGATCGCAGCGACATCTGCAGGATATTTTCTATAACTGCAAGATATTGCTAGTCTATACAATGTAATACGAAAATCCCGCAGATTTCGCTGCGATCGACACTTGGGATTTTAGCAGTATCGTCGATCATTTATGGGATACAAATTTTTAGCGTTGTTTAATAAAATATTTCCACACTAGGTATTCTAGACGCTGTTACCAAATCGCCATGAAGTTTTAGGAAATATTCTGCAGATATCGCTGTGATCGACTCATTGGATTTCAGTATCATTTGAAATTTAAGAGATCCAATATTTTAGCACTTTTTAAAGTATTACTGGGATAGCTGATTTCCACACTATATATTCTAGGCGCTGTAGCACCGCGGTAGCCTGTCTTTTTCGTTTACCTCGGAGTACAGTCGGTCGATTTAATCTTCGACCACTCCGACACCCACGAGTTTTTTCCGAATCCGAAAAAGAGACGAAAACGGGGACGCGAAAAACCGACCGCGAAGGGTTCGAGATCGATCGTGCGGGGGACGCGTAAAAATTAAACTCTCGACAGTCGAATCACGGGTCGGGAAAAAATAATTAAAGAAAGGAAAAAGAAAAGACGGGAAACAAAAAAATCACCAACGAACGGTTCCAGAAATAAAACCATATCGGATAAAAATTCAGTTTCTGTCGCGTCAGAAGCGACAAGTAAAAGTTTTTTAATTCATCGATATCGGTATACGGCGCGTCTCGAAGAAACGGGCCAGGGGCGACCCATTTTTCACTTTCACCTTCAAAGCGATTCATTTTCCCATCCCCATTCGAAACAGAAAAAGCGAAAGTAGTTCCACGGAATCATCCACGGATCGCGCATCCCAAAGCCAACGAACAATTTTAAAATTCTAAATTTCCTCCGTCGATTTCGTCGAACAGCAAAGATCAAACTCGATCAATAAAGTCGAGTATAAAAAACAGTTTAAAAATCGAAAGCAGTTCCACGGAATCATCCTCGGATCGCGCATTCCAAAGCCAACGAACAATTTAAAATTTTTAAATTTCCTCCATCGATTTCATCGAATAACATAATAAATTCTACCAACCAATCACCTTCATCAATAAACTATCCCAGTCCCTTTTCGAGTATAAAAAACCAGACAATCGAAAGCAATTCCACCAAATCATCCAAAGCCAATAAACAATTTTAAATTTCTAAATTTCCTCCATTAATTTCATCGGATAGCAAAGATCAAACTTCATCAATAAAGTCGAGTATAAAAACAATTTAAAAATCGAAAGCAGTTCCACCGAATCATCCACAGATCGTGCATTCCAAAGCCAATAAACAATTTTAAATTTCTAAAATTCAACCGAAAATTCTAAATTTCCTCCATTAATTTCATCGAATAGCATAAAAAATTCTACTAACCAATCATCTATAAAACAAACTATAAGAATCCAGCTCGGAAAGAAATATTTACCCTTTTGAATGGAAAGAAAATATCCAAGAAAATCGGTTTCCAAAGCCGACGAACAATTTTAAATTTCTAAACTTCAACCGAAAATTCTAAATTTCCTCCATTAATTTCATCGAATAGCATAAAAAATTCTACCAACCAATCATCTATAAAACAAACTATAAGAATCCAGCTCGGAAAGAAATATTTACCCTTTTGAATGGAAAGAAAATATCCAAGAAAATCGGTTTCCAAAGCCGACGAACAATTTTAAATTTCTAAACTTCAACCGAAAATTCTAAATTTCCTCCATTAATTTCATAGAAACAAACAACATCTCAACCACACGCGACGTAAAATTAAATTTACACGGGAGGGGAAACAAACATCGACAGCAAAACATCACATCGTGAAATTCATTTTATTACTCGTTTCGAGCAGAAAATAATACAAGTAAAACTCTCGCGTTTCGTCAATATTGGCAAACGAAGCGTCGCAAAAAAATGGGCCAGAGGCGGGGACGAGCCCGCCTCTGACCCATTTTTTCACTTTCACCTCTAACAATTTTTCTCACCCGTTCGAAACAGAAAGGGAGAAAACATCAGGTGAAAAAAAGTCTCTCACACAAAGTTCTTTTCGTACAGCTTTTTGAATTTTAAGAAACGTTCCCCTTTCAAGTTGAAAATGTACTTATAATCCTCTGCATCCGGCGACAGAACTAGTATCGAATCCAGATCAAATTTAAATTCGGAGGGCTCGAACTTCTTTTCGATTCTGCGAATTTCTTTGGTTTTAGGAAACGGTATTTTGAACACTTCCTCGTTTTTTTTCATCCGGGCCGCGGCAATCTCCATGGCTCGGAAATTTTTTTTTTCTGCGGGATCGGATTTTATTTTCCGTTCCTCTTTCTTCTTCCGAGGGACTCGAACGGCTTTCGAAAAGATGTTTTCAGGAGAAATCTCAACCGATTTCTTTTCCGGAGCCGGCGTCCTCTTCTTGATCTTGAAGTTTTTCAAGCCCTCTCGAATTTTTGATCTGGAGGCCTCCATCGCTTCGAAAAACTTTCGTTTTCGAACGTCTTCGGCAGAAACAGGGTTCATCTCTCGGGGCTCCGGATTCTTCGGAATTTCGGCAGGAACAGGAGCTGTTTTTTTCGCTTTCTGGTTCACGGGCTCAGGTCCGTTCGGAATTTCGACGACAGCGGGGATTTCTTTCGGTTTCTAATTCGCGGGCTCAGGTCTCTTCGGAATTTCGACGACGGGAGCCGTTTTTTTCAGTTTCTGGTTCGCGGGCTCAGGTCTCTTCGGAATTTCGACGACGGGAGCCGTTTTTTTCTGTTTCTGGTTCGCGGGCTCGGGCGGCAAGACGACAGGAGCGTCCTTCGGAACAACGGCTAGTTTTTCCGGCTCCGGCAGCAAGACGACAGGAGCGTCCTTCGGAACAACGGCTAGTTTTTCCGCTCCGGCGGCAAGACGACAGGAGCGTCCTTCGGAACAACGGCTAGTTTTTCCGGCTCCGGCAGCAAGACGACAGGAGCGGTCTCGGATTCTTCCTGGGCGAAAATCTCGGAAAACTTTTCTCCTCCGGACGAAACGGGCATCGGAGTGGGCGGGCAGGAAAAATCGTCTTCGTAACTGACCAGCGGCGTGTGCAGGACCGTGCGGTAAGAATCGTAGGCTCGGGGCGGGCCGGAACACTTTTCCGACACGAAGTCCATCAAGTCTTGCAGATCCGTGAACGAGAGAGCCATCTCTTTCGAGTAAAGTAATCCAACGGGGTTCGGCAAACGAGTAAAGTATCGATCCGATTCGACGGGACTCTGGCAAACGAGTGAAGAAAATCAGCGAAGCAAAAGCGACAGTGCGCGATGAAAACTCAGAAGGGAATGATCTCGCTCCGAAAAGCGCAGCCTTTTTATGCGGAACATCGAGGTTGTGGGAAACGCGCGACCTCGACCGGTTCTCAGAACGACAGGAAATTCCCAGCCTAAAGTTTCCTCTCGCGAGATATAAAAAGACCGTGGGAAGGAAGTTGCGCAACCGGTTCGCGGGAAAAGAACAAACAGATCCTTCCAGAAGAAACTCGATAGCGCGTCGAGGTCACGGGTCGCCGCACCCGTTCCGAGAAAAAAAAGATTCGGCACGTGTCGATCTCTCCGCCGTTTCCTTTCGATCACGTGATGCCGCGAAACTCGATACGCGGAACGACAGGAAGTTCCAGAACAAAAGCGGCTTCTCATCGCGGGAAGTTGCGCAACCGGATTCCAGATCGACGACGACAGGAAGTCGCGGAATAAATCGGGCCGAGATTGGAAAACGATCGTATCGGAAATTGTATTAAAAATCTGAATTCTATTAAAAAATCTAAAAGATATAAAAACTGAAAATTTTTCAAGTCTCGAAATGAAATCCCCCCATAGATGAAAAAAAAAAAAAAAAATTTTTTTTTTTTCAACTTTGGATTTTACATAAGCGAGAAAACTCGATAAAAATAATTAAGAAACTTTGGTGTATATAAACAAGTCGAGTAATGGAAAAAGACAAGTTTTTTATTGGGTAAAAGCCAAGTGTTACACGGTACAATATTATCAAATACGTCATCGCGACACTTTGTTTCGAAACGTGCAAGTTTCATTCCGAAGAATTTTTCAATATTGGTTCTACGTCCAACGCAAAAAAACGGGTCGAACGAGGCGCGTGAGGAAAGATATGAAAATCTTTCCTCACACGCCTCGTTCGACCACTTTTTTTTTTTTTTTTTTTTTTTTTTTACATCACAGAAGGACACAGGTCCGAATTCATGCCGGGAGAAGAATCAAACAGATCGGAAATGATGCTGTCCATCGCGATATCGTCTTTCGGATCGAAAGGGACGTCCAACATCGCATCGAGATCCAACTCGTCCTCTTCGGGATTCGACGGCTCGACCCGGGGGTGGTCCGAGAAATCCACGTTTTCGAAACTCGACGAGTCCTCGGAATCGTTCGGTCTTTCGGGATTCGAACCTTCGGAGTCTTCCGCGTTCGGCAGTTCTTCGGTCAGATCCACGCATTCCGAGTTTCGGCCGAAAGTCAAGTCCAAGGGTTCGGGATCCGGTCCTTCGCTGCGAACGACCGCCGCTCCGGGATCGTCCACGACCTTCGAGTTCAGGATCTGGTAATTTTTCACGAAATCGGGAGAAGCCACGACCACGCGCCTTTCCAGAATCGGCGGATCGGGTATGAACCAGTATGTGATCTGTTGCTGCGGCGCTTCCGGCTGCTGCTGCGGCGGTTCTTCGGACCCGGGAAGATCGGATCGTTCGACGGGAGGATTTTCCGGAACGCGCTCGAAAAGCTCTTCGAAATCTCTCTCCTCTTCGGTCCTGGCCTTCTTTTGCGGCGGAAAATAAGAACAAGTGCCGGTCTCCGGCGGAAAATAAGAACAAGTTACGGGTTGCGGTTCGAAATACGAAGAAGCCGAAGAAGGGCCCGGTCGGGGTTCGAAATACGAAGAAGCGCGAGGTTCCGATGCGAGGTTCTGCAGACTGGGCGGAGGCATCGCTGTCCGATCTTCGTCCTCGTCTCTCTCGTCGTCGATGTACGGGGTCTGAGGGGGATAATCCATCGAACATTCGAGCCTGGTGACTCGCTGGGCCACGGGATCGGTCGTCCGAAAAGGGATCGGAAAATCGCTCGCCAACAGATCCAGAGCAAAAAAGTCTTCTGCGTCGTGAAAATCATATAAGTGGTTCCCGGGGGAATCACGTGAGCGCCGTCGGCCAGTAAAATCCTCCTATCGAAGAGATGCACGCTGTCGTAATGAAACACTTTGTCTTCGCGGCTCAGTTCTTTTTTCTGAACCCCTCTCGGGAGCAAATAAAACAGCACGGGCACGTTAAGGGTCTGGATCAGATGGACCGTGTTCTCTGCCACGGTCCTCAAGCCGAACGTGAAAAAAGCTTTCACGAGAAATTGATTCCTCAATTTAAAGCTCATCCTCACGTCCGCGTTCTTCCGAAACTTTTGTTGCGGATTTCTCCTGTACCTGTTGGCGATCGAGGACCAATCTATGCTGTCGGGGTGAAACGAGTCGAATCTCTGGCACTCTTTTCCCATCTAGGGCAGGCTGGACTGGTTTCTGTCGTTGGAGACGTGCTTGCAGAAATATATCTTGCGGTGCTCGTCCATCAACGGGACGAAAATCTTCACGTTCTGGTTGGAACCCCAACACTTGAAGTTTTTTCCGGATAGCTGATTCTCTCCACATACGAGGACGCGCGTTTGGGGAACACGTCCGTTCCCTTGAAAGACTTCGCGGAATTCATGGCTCTTCGAAAAATATATCTCGAGCGAAAAAACGAGAAGGAAGAAAAAATAATCTGCTGGCGCGGGCGGGCAGACTGGTCTCCGAAAAGAACGGGAATGATGCTTTCGGTCTCGGAGCAGCGGCTTTTATACGCTCGGGTCGCGAAGAGTTGCGCAACCGGATTTCCTTTCGAGCGCGACGTAGAAGGAACGAGCGACGCCTACCGCTTCAGGGAAAAATCTGCACATCCGGTGACCTTCTGACCGAGATTAGAACACTCGAATCACAGAAACGTTTGTACATATAAATAGATATTAAAAAAAAAAAAAAAAAATTCCATGATTGGATTTTTATACGATTTAAATTTTCGAATCTCGGTCAGAATTATCCTCGCGTTCTGGACTTGTAATATTTTTCAGATTTGATATCGCGGTCTGGACTTGTAAAATTTTTCAGTTTTATTCTAACGTTCTGGACTTGTAAAAATTTTCAGATTCGATCTCGCGCTCTGGACTTGTAATATTTTTTATACTTCGCTTCGCGGTCTGGACTTGTAAAATTTTTCAGTTTTTGCCTGGCGGTCTGGACTTGTAATATTTTTCATACTTCGCGTCGCGGTCTGGACTTGTAATATTTTTCAGATTTTGCCTGGCGGTCTGGACTTGTAATATTTTTCATACTTCGCTTCGCGGTCTGGACTTGTAATATTTTTCAGATTTCAAAGGTTACACATTATTGAGACAAGGCGGACTTGTAAAAATTTTCGAAAAAAATTTCAGAGTCATAAAAATCCAATCATGAAAAAAAAAATAAAAAAAAAATAAATTTTCGAATCTCGGTCAGAATTATACTAGCGTTCTGGACTTGTAATATTTTCCATACTTCGCCTCGCGGTCTGGACTTGTAAAATTTTTCAGTTTCGATCTCGCGGTCTGGACTTGTAAAATTTTTCAGTTTTTGCTTCGCGGTCTGGACTTGTAAAATTTTCCAGTTTTATCCGGACTTGTAAAAATTTTCGAAAAAATTTCCGAGTCATAGAAACCATAAAATATATATATATATTTCATGTTTGGATGTTTATGCGATTCAGACTTTCGACCCTCGGCCGAATTTATTCCGGAACTTCCGGTCGCCGACCTCGCGCAGTCGTCTTCCGTGAACCGACGAATCGGGAACGCGCTACCGGAAACAAACTTCCTTTTCCGCTTCGGTTCTTCGAGGTCGCGGCGCAGTCGTTTCCGAGATGCCACGCGCGCGGAAATCACGCGACCCCGATCTGTTTTCGGCGAGACTCTCGTTCCGGAAGCGCTCGACCTCGATCGCGAGTATAAATGCGGGTCTCTCGGGGAAGAGAAGATCATTCCGAGTTTCGCCTCTCGCTCGCCGCCGTCGGACGCGTCTGCCAGCTGAAAATTTTCTCTTCGAGTTTCGTTAAAAAAAACAAGCCGCCATCGCCATGAGCCTGTCCGAAGTGTGCATGGTCATGGACCTCGACGGATTTCGCATCGGCAAGAAATTTCACGGCCGCGAGATGGGCGTCGCGTCTCTGACGACCGATTTCACAGGATGCTACAGGTTCCGGTTGGACCATCTGGCCCGCCTGGCGACCCCCGGGGACTGGAAGACGATCGACTACTGCACGGAACGCGTACACGGGTTGACTCTCCGGAGCAGGCCCGGCGAAAAAGATCTGTTCGAAGAGGATTCTCTGGAAGCCCTCCTGCTGATCGATTACCGGCTGAACGCCACGGAGGAAAAGTACCTGGTCGCTTTCAAAGGGGGCCACGTCGAAAGAGACGTCTTGCGAGAACTGGGCGTACCCCACGTGAACCTCGAAGATTTCGGATGTCCGAAATTCGAAAACCTGAGCCATCCCATGAAATCCGCGGTGAGAGACTGCGGATACCACGGAAAACTGAAAAAAAGGGGGCCGCGGCTCACTGCGCCAAAGTCGAATGCTTCTTCTTCGCCGAGTGGGTGAGAGACTGACTGGAACGAGAATGAAAAAAAAACTTTGAAAAAAGAAAAAAACGAGCCGAACGAGGCGCGAGGGGTGAAAGACGCGAGTCTTTCGACCCGAACGCGCTCCGTTCGGCTCGTTTTTTTAATCCGACCCGACACCAATATCGTGAAATTCCGACGAAAGAAACTCGCGCGTTTCGAAACCGAGCGTGCACGGAGTCGTAGAAATCATAATTGAAAAAAAAAAATTTTTTTTTCATGATTGGATTTTTATACAATTTAAATTTTCGAATCAGAAATATTACTGTATGAAATGAATATTGCATCTGTTAATCCTTTACCTTCTCCATCTATAGAACCAGAAATGTTTTCGAATGAAATTAATATTCCATCGGACACTTCTTTACCATCATCAAATCCAACTCCTAATTCTTCTGGATACTTAAACTTTGAAAAAACTTAAAAGATTTACTTCTATACACTTTACTTTGGTATTCTGGACTCGTAAAAATTTTCAATCTGGTCCAACGTTCTGGACTTGTAAAAATTTCCGAGTCAATAAAACCATACCCTAAAAAAAAAAAAAAAAAAAAAAAAAAAAAAAAAAAAAAAAATTTCATGATTGGATTTTCATACAATTTAAATTTTCGAATCAGAAATATTTCTGTATGAAATGAATATTGCATCTGTTAATCCTTTACCTTCTCCATCTATAGAACCAGAAATGTTTTTGAATGAAATTAATATTCCATCGGACACTTCTTTACCATCATCAAATCCAACTCCTAATTCTTCTGGATACTTAAACTTTGAAAAAACTTAAAATATTTACTTCTATACACTTTACTTTGGTATTCTGGACTCGTAAAAATTTTCAATCTGGTCCGACGTTCTGGACTCGTAAAAATTTTCGAAAAAAATTTCCGAGTCGTAAAACCATACATGAAAAAAAAAAAAAAAAAAAATTCAGGTTTGGATTTTCACGACCGGGAAACGTGCCCGGAAGTCGTGCGGTCTTTTCTGGGACGCGTGCCGGGAAGTCGCGCGCGCCGTCTCTTTCCGGCGAAACGGGAAGCGATCGAGGTCGATCGCGAGTATAGACCCCTTGCATTGACGTCACGTTGCTATTAGCAACGACTGATACTATAGCTTCTGGAGCACAGAACTCCCCGTTTGCCGTTAAAAGCACGTGTTATCTTTCTCTTTAATTTAGAACTTCCTTATTTTTATTATTATAGTGCAAATAAGTCTAAAAAATCAAATGGAGAGCACCATATTCGCCTTATATTTGGGCGCCATACGAAGCGATTTCAGACATGTGACGTCATGTGCAACCCGTCTATAAAAGCGGTCCTCCGGGCGGAGAGAAAATCATTCTGCCTCCGACTGCCGTAGCTCGCGCCATGTTCTTTCGCATCCACCACGACCGCCTGCCCGCTCCGATCCTGGTCGTCTTGTCGTCGGACGGCCGGCCCTACCTGAGAGCGCTGGACGTGGCCCGGGTCCTGGGTCGCCGCGGCCTCCGTCCGCCGGCCGAGAAACGCGCCGTGCTCAGAGTGCGCGACGTGATCCGAGAGAGAACGGACCTGCCCCGTTCCGCGCTGAAAACCAGGATATTTTCCGTGGAAAAAGCCCTGGATCTGCTGAAAGACTGCCCGGAGAGATCCGCTCGCATGATTCGATTCTGGTTCCTGAATCCCGAAGTGCCGAGGGTGCGCCTCGTCGAGCCCGGCCGCACGGACGGGAGAAGAGTCCGGGCCGTCCGGATCGGGGTCGAAGACTATCGGAACACGTCCAGCTTCTCGGAATTCATGGACCGACTCGAGCGCTCGAGAAACGAGAGTCTGCCGAAACGCCTGAGGATTCGTTTGGGCGAAGAGGTTTTCGAGTACGATCTGTCTTGATCTCTCCGACGAAAGAACGAAAAAAAAAAAAAAAAAAAAAAACGGGCCGAACGAGGCGCGCGTGCGGAGAGACTTTGCGACTCTGTCCGTACGCGCCTCGTTCGGCCCGTTTTTTTGCGTCGGACGGGACGCCAATGTTGTAAAAGTCTCGAAACGAAACTCGTACGTGACGAACGGCAGAGTTTCGCGAGAATTATTTTCATATATGAAATCCAAAGTCGTACATAATATATATATATATATATATATATATATATATATATATATATATATTCATTTATGATTTCTATGACTCGGAAATTTTTTTCGAAATTTTTACGAGTCCAGAACTCTGGGCGAGATTGAAAATTTTTACAAGTCCAGAACGCCAGGGTGAAATGTATAGAAGTAAATCTTTAAGTTAATTAAGTTAATGATAATTATAAATTTTTTTTCAGCTTTTTCTCGAACCGTGTTGTTTTTGCACGCGACGGTCGATAAAATTCTCGGAAACCGATTTTCTCGGATATTTTCTTTCCGTTCGAAAGGGCAAATATTTCTTTCCGAGCCGGATCCTCGCACTTTTTTAAACGTAGAGAGTAGGTTTCCGCGGTACTCAGTATGATATCCATGAACAGGAAGTCGATAGTAAAGATATCCCGTGATGGATTCGTTCGATGCATTCGACTCGATGTTTGTAACCGTCGCGATGATTAAATATTTTTTTACGACATACGATTTTATATCGATGAGTTTTTATCTTTCTCGGTTTCGTGATCGGTCGGCGGAAGTTTGATCTTTGCGATTCGATGAAATTAATGGAGGGAATTTAGAATTTCCGACGGAGGAAATTTAGAAATTTAAAATCGTTCGTCGGCTTCGGGATGCGCGATCCGTGGACGATTCGGTGGAATTGCTTTCGGTCGCTTGGTTTTCTATATTCGAAAAGGGACCGGGAAATTTTGTCGATGAAGGTGATCGGTCGGTGGAAGTTTGATCTTTGCTATTCGACGAATTCGACGGAGGAAATTTAGAAATTTAAAATTGTTTATTAGCTTCGGGATGCGCGATCCGTGGACGATTCGGTGGAATTGCTTTCGGCCGTTTGGTTTTCTATACTGGAAAAAGGACCGGGATAGTTTGTCGATGAAGGTGATCGGTCGGTGGAAGTTTGATCTTTGCTATTCGACGAATTCGACGGAGGAAATTTAGAAATTTAAAATTGTTTATTAGCTTCGGGATGCGCGATCCGTGGACGATTCGGTGGAATTGCTTTCAGTCGTTTGGTTTTCTATTCTCGAAAAGGATACATTTTACCCTGACGTTTTGGACTTGTAAAAATTTCAATTTTGCCCAGAGTTTTGAACTTGTAAGAATTTTCGAAAAAATTTCCTAGTCGTAAAAATCATACATGAAAAAAAAAAATTTTTTTTTTTTTTTTTTTTACATTATAGGATTGAAATAATTTGCCCAAGTTCTGGACTTGTAAAAATTTTTTTAAACATTTATTCATTTTAAAAAAAAATTATTATTATTATTATTATTATTTTACGTTATAGGATCGAGATGATATTTTCGTTGCAATTGCAATTTCGAATTTATATCGTTTTGTGTCACTCAGATTTTTTATCGTATTTATTCGTTTTTTGAAAGTAATACGGCTGCGGGGGATCGACGTAGCCGCGTTTCAAACATTCTTCGTCGTCGGGAATTTCCGGTTCCCAAAAATGTTCCGGCGTTTTCGGAGGCGACTTCTCCCTGTGCCTGGACACTCGATTCTTTCTGTCTTCCGATTCTCGATCGTTTAAATTCAGACATTCGTAATAATCCTTGCAGAGGGGACACGCGCGACCTCGATGTCGTTTTCTCTCCGCACGTCTGCGAGACATTTTTCCGAAAGGGTCGGGATTTATCTTTTCTACGCGGTCGAAATCTCCGAGGTATTTCGCCGTCTCCTCCGGTGATTTTTCGAACGGTGCGTCCATACCGCGATCTCGCCCCTGTTCCGACGCCGAGATTTTTTCGTCGGCGATCCACTTTATTGTAGATAATAAAGCATGCCCGGACCGAGGAAGATACCTATCTTGTACGCTTTTCGTACGTTGGAGGGGTCGAATCTAGGACGCGAACGTCCCCCCGACCCGATCGAGATAGACGAACTGCGAGAGTTGGCTGCCGATGGCGGCGGGTTGGTGCCCGTGGCGAAACTCCGACGCTACTTCGCGAGCCCTCGGGCCTTCGAAGAATTCAAAGAGAACCTGTCGGTCGGCGACCGCGACTGGAAGGTCGCCGTTTCCATGCGCCTCGATCGAAAAATACGCCAGACGATTCATGGCGGATCCTCCCGGGACGAGACGAACGAAGAGAGCGTCCGTCGGAAAGAAACGAAAATTCCGTTCCCGGAAACAGAAGTACCTTTCCCGGTCGTGCAGTTTTTCGGACGAGGAAGTTTCGAACGCCGACGAGTCCGTGATGTCCGTCGGTCCCTCGGACGACGAGTGCGACGAAACGGACGTCAATCTGCCGCTGCCCACTTGTGCCGGAGTCAGACGAGTCTGTCGAAATTACGGTTCCGACCGCCGATACCTGCCGTACGAAAAAGATTCCAGCGATCGCAAGAAATACCGTTT
Source organism: Maratus speciosus (assembly GCA_963932465.1). Taxonomy (NCBI): domain Eukaryota; kingdom Metazoa; phylum Arthropoda; class Arachnida; order Araneae; family Salticidae; genus Maratus; species Maratus speciosus. Next base: position 38,961,414 of record OZ010788.1, on the reverse strand, counting down.
CGAGATTTCTTACGCGGATTCTTGAGCGATCGCGAGTCCAGAATGCTAGGATAAATTTAACCGAGATTCGAAAATCTAAATTATATAAAAATCTAAGCCTTAAAAAAATTTTTTTTTTTTTCATATATGATTTTTACGACTGGGAAATTTTTTCGAAAGTTTTTACAAGTCCAGAACTCTGGGAAAAATTGAAAATTTTTACAAGTCCAGAATGCTAGGATAAATTTAACCAAGATTCGAAAATCTAAATTATATAAAAATCTAAGCCTTAAAAAAAAAAAAAATTATGATTTTTACGACTGGGAAATTTTTTCGAAAGTTTTTTACAAGTCCAGAACTCTGGGAAAAATTGAAAATTTTTACAAGTCCAGAATGCTAGGATAAATTTAACCGAGATTCGAAAATCTAAATTATATAAAAATCTAAGTCTTAAAAAAAAAAAAAATTTTTTTTTTTTCATGTATGATTTTTACGACTGGGAAATTTTTTCGAAATTTTTTACAAGTCCAGAACTCTGGGAAAAATTAAAAATTTTTACAAGTCCAGAATGCTAGGATAAATTTATCCAAGATTCGAAAATCTAAATTATATAAAAATCTAAACCTGAAAAAAAAAATTTATATGATTTTTACGACTGGGAAATTTTTTCGAAAGTTTTTACAAGTCCAGAACTCTGGGAAAAATTGAAAATTTTTACAAGTCCAGAACTTTGGGCAAGATTGAAAATTTTTACAAGTCCAGAATGCTAGGATAAATTTAACCAAGATTCGAAAATCTAAATTATATAAAAATCTAAACCTGAAAAAAAAAATTTTTTTTTTTTTTAGGTGTAGATTTTTATATTTTTTTATATAATTTATAATTTTAATAATATAATTATAATTTTTTTTTCTACTCTGAAAATATTTTTAAATTTTTAGTAATCTACAATCTTTGATTTTTTTTACAAGTTTAGTAATCTACAATATTTGATTTTTAACGAGTTTAGAAATCTGAAAATATTTTTACAAATTTAAAAGTCTGAAAATATTTTTACCGGTTTAGAAATTTTTGCGGAAAATTTTTCCTGCTCGACTCGCGGCCCTCCGTGGCGTGACTTTGGCGAATCCGACCAGCATTCGCTCTAGGTTCGAAGGAAACCACGGAAAACTTCGAACGGTCGGGTACGACGGAACGGTGGACGACGGGAAAAAATTCGGGATGCGCGATGGTGGAACGATCGGACGGGATGGGGCTCGGGATGATGAAATGATGGAACGATTGGGTGTGATGAAATGATGGGGCTCGGGACGATGAAATGATGGAACGATCGGGCACGATGAAATAAATGAACGACGGATGGGTGAAATAAATGAACGATCGCGAACGAAGAGCTGAAAAAGAAAAGCCGGAAAAAAATCGAATCGATTCGAGAAAAAAAAACAAATTCCTAGAGCGTGTGAGAATAAAGGACGCCATCCGCCGAAGGAGAGCCAGCGTTTTTTATTGACCAGAAACATTTTTTTCGCTCTGCTCCCGCCCGACGGATGTTTTTTTCTGTCTGCGTGGGAAGAAAGAAATAAGGGCTCGACTAGATAAAGACTCGGACGCCGGTTTCGAAAAAAACTTTATCGAAAAAACAAAAATTCCACTCACCTCGATTCCAGAGATCCCCGCGGATCGGCTCCCGCGTTCCTTCGCTCGCCGGCCCCGCGTTTTTCCACCCGCCTTCTGCAGAACGAGTGATTCTCGGCACAGATTTCCGTCATTCGAAAAGTCCCAGACCCGCACATCGTAGCTCGTCCCTGCCCGGGGTGCCTGAACGGTTTACACACAAATCGCCGCTACCGTACCGACCGGTCTCGCACCGGCCAGCATCATCCGTAGAGTCATCTGCGCTGATGCGTAGGCAGACGGTTAGGGGCTGTTCAAATATTACGTAAGCATGCTTTTGACAATTTTGAACCCCCCTCCCCCCTTGTCAGCAAAAATAAGCAAATCGCGAACCCCCCCTTAATAATTACGTAAGCAAATTGGAACCCCACCCCCTACTTAAAAAAAATTAGGACACAATACAAATTAAAAAACTCTACTCGGCTAATATAACTACTAAATAATAATAAACGCTTGTTTTATTTCTTTACAATTCTATTTAAGAAAATTTCTTAGATCACAATTTTAGAAGAACTTAGCCGTTTGAAAAATTTAAATTTGAACATGACAATATCTATTCCGATGCTGACCACGGCTGCTCAAGCCATTTTTCCATATCTGTTATGATATTGGTTTCCAGTTTTACTTGATTATCTTCATCGCTTACTTTTCGGATGCAATCTTTATCAACTTCATCTTCATTGATCCACTCAACATCTTCCATATCTTCCACGAATTTTACGAAGCGCATAAGTTCATTTGCTCGACGAGCAGCAATTCTCAATGGTCGTATAAGGCGGTCCTTCTCGCTTTTTTCACTCTGTTAATTTTTTTGTGTCTGTTTGCTGACTTCTGAGATGCATGATATTGGCCACAACTTCCACAAGTTCTTGCGGATAATTGCGTGAACTTTATGGAGGAGCAAAAATAATCATACCGCATCTTTAAAAATCCCTTTTCTGTACTATTCAGATTTAAGGCCAGACGGAGACTTAAATCTATAAATTCTCCCTCTTCACTTGTAATGATGTTATTTGACGATTGTATCATTTTAATTGGAGCAGGAATGAATCGTCCTTTAAATATACGAAATAATCCATTACGTGCAGGAGAGCAACAATTCTTTTTTTCGCATTTTGCAATTTGCAGCAAGTATTGACTTTCCTGTACGAGCTTCGAATACCAATCCAAGTCATAACAAGAGACTCTGGTTCGCCTGAATCAACATATGTGGCAGTAACAGGATAACTGTCAATGTTTAATGAGTTCCAGATATCTGCGAGAGTTTTACCAGCATATGCTAAGTTATTTTGCTCCATTTCTTCATCAGTAGTGTAACCGTTCTCATCGAGATGGGAACCATAATGATTATGAGGGTGTATAAAACAAGACAGTTCTCGACTGAGTGGTGTCATTCGCATTTCTACTCAATTGTATGTACTTCTTCCAGGAGCATTGCACGCTATGAAAATTCCATCCAAATCATGCTTTTTGAAATGGTTAATAGCAAACGATATAACTTTCTGGTAGCGGGGATTCTCGTTTGGACCTCCATCAACCGTAACTATGATTACAGGTTTGATGAAACCCTCTTCTGTTTTCACTATTGTTTCAAAATCTTTGAATATTAATAGAGTTTTAAAATCCTGAGCATGAGTATTTGCTGTGGAAGAACTGTGTTTCCCACTTCTTATAGCTATTAGCGTTGGACCAGAATAACCTATGTATGGCTTTACTTTGACCTGCCATGCCAGGAGCAATCACAATACAGCGTAAACACATAGGATAAGCTTGCGGCGTTCAGCGATGACCCAATCGTGATCGCTTAAGCGTCCTGTCCCTGCCGGCGAAGACACTCACGAGCTAATGCTAATCCTATGGGGAGGGATTTTTCTAATATCTCGTTTGCATTTCGACATTTTAAAATATTTTTTTTTTGCATTGGATAGCCGAGGTCCGTCTCTACAGTGCACCTTGGTTACTTTTTTGATTTTGGTCGCAGATATTTTTAATAAAGTTACTTTCATTTTCAAAACCGGTTCTAAAAATGAAAGTGTCATTCTAAAAAATATCTGCAACCACAATCGAAAAAGTAACCAAGGTGCGCTGTAGAGACGGACCTCGGCTATCCAATGCAAAAAAAAAAAAATACTTAAAAATGCCGAAATGCAAACGAGATATTAGAAAAATCCCTCCCCATATAGGATTAGCATTAGCTCGTGAGTGTCTTCGCCGGCAGGGACAGGACCCTTAAGGATACACGATACTCCATATGCATCAGTATCAGAGCCTGTTTATTGGCTGCTGTAATTCCCAAAGGTACGCGCGCTTTGTCATCATGTGAAAGAAGAAACACTTGCATGGGTCCAAGAATTGAAGCTAAAGTTTCTAAATAATGGATGGATATTACTGCAAATTGGGTATCAATGTGAGATCGGTGATAATCAGCCAGAATCCAAGAAAGTTTTATCGGCACTGTGGTGACATGTCTTCGACACTCGATGGTTGAGGAATTTTTTGGAAGCAAACGAAGATATGTTCTACTCCTGCTTATTGCAAAACCAACCTTTTTCAGTTTTGCAGTCAAGTCATCGAGAGTTTTGACACTTCGGATTTGCCTCTTCTTTTTGCTTCTGCAGCGCTTCCAGTGGTGTAGTCGTAAAAATAAGAGGGTATACGTTCTAAGCAGAGGGTATACGCTCAAGGCAGAGGGTATACCCTAGTGCATATATGCTATAGCTTTCTTGAGAAACAGAGGGTATACGGTGTTCCTTTAAAAAATCCAGAGGGTATACGGCGTATACCCCCGTATACCCTCCACTACAATCCTGGCTTCCAATAATAGCTATGTCTGCTATTGCTTTAAGTAATAATGGTTGTTTAAACTTGGTCTTCCTACTGATTCCCTCAAAGCTTTTTTTTTTTTTTTTTTATGTCTGTATTATCATGGCAGATTTCTCCAAGCTTTGTTCGTTTGGTGGTTCGATGTTTTCTTTGGTATTCGGCATTTTGTCGTTTCCTTTTTAAGGATTGTTTTTCCTTTTTTGAGATCACTGGAGACCTTATTTATCTGTTTTTGAATTTGAGATACATTGGTTTCAATTCAATTGGGTTACATTTCATTTTCAGTAAGGTGCAAAATTTGAAAACAGTTAGAAGATTATCTGCTACAAAACTAACATATTTTTTAATTTTTTTCCCCCATGGATGCATTAATTTTTGAGTTATTTGAAAAGAAAAAATAAGGCTTAGCTTGGCTACGCCATATTTAAAAAGTAATAACTCGTTTTTTGACGTTTTTTTGGTCTTTATTTATTCCCATACTGACCATGTTTTGCCAAGACTACACGGTCATTTTATCTTATCTATCTTTTTTCCAATTTTTGCAAGTAATTATGTAAACTTAAAGTTATGATAAAATATATTTAAAATTTTAAGAATAAATTGATTATAATTACCTTTATAAAATAATCAAGAAAGACTGATTTCTTTTTGGTTGCCTTACGCAGTTCGTCCTCAATTCTTTTTAGCACCAATACCTCTAACTCTTTGTCAGTTTTAGAAGACTTTTTGTACTGCCGCCACACATCATTAGTTTTACATTGGATATCCTTCAAAGGTTTATCTGATACAGACTTTTTGAAACTTTCAAAAAGTTTTTTATACAAGATTTCTCGAAATGAAGACATATTTCTGATTTTATTTATTTTAAACACCACTACACTGCAGTACTGAGAGGTAGAGGTCTGCACGGGCCGAAATTTCCAGGCCCGGGACCGGCCGACTCATAGAGAAAAAAATTCGGCCCGGCCCGTACAAAAAAATTATTGGCCCGGCCCGATAAAAAAGTTAAAAGTTCGGCCCGAGCCAAGCTCGACCCGGAAAAAAAGTTAAAATCTCGGCCGGCCCGATTGAATTTCTACAAAACATTGATTTTTATGTCGATTTGGTTAAAGATTTGCCTCGTACGAGGAGTTCTGGCCAAAAATATGTCTTAACTATTTTTTTATGTTTATAATCTTCATTTTTAAAAAAGTGGCGCAGGCTGCGACATTTATTTTTTTAATCAATCTCTATTTCTTGAATGTAAATGAATCCGTTATCTTTAATATCGTTAATCCATATTCCATGTATTGAAGTGCTAAAAATCTGAAAAATGCTATACAGTAAAATCTTTTAAAACGGAATTGCATAAAAAAGAAAAAAAAATCCGTTATAGACAAGTGCCCTTCTTAGCAAGCTGTAAATGTATTATATATTCTATTCTTACGTATTAGTATATTAATTTTATATGGATCAACACGTTTTTCAGTTTATAACAGGATTTCGTCATAGACAGGTTCCTTCTCACATGTTTTCTTATATTTTCATTTAGCTATATTTTAATAAGCGTAGAAATCTACTATTCTTTAAAAAGAATAAATATGAATGTTTAATTGTAGAATAATAGCGATTTAAAAATGTGTACATTTTTTTCAAAATTTTTTGAACCTGGCCTAATTTTACTGACCTTTGAACGGATCAGGCCACGCCGAGACAATGATTTTCATACGGGCTGCGTCAAAACTAGGACTTAAAATTTTGGGCCTTGAAGACTTGTAATGAAACCAGTCCCGGCTCTGTACAGAAAAAATGGGCCCAGCCCGATATCCCAGGAAAAAAGTAAGGTCCGAACCCGGCCCGGCCAAAGCCTTCAGAAAAATGTATGGCCCTGGCCCGCCCCGAGTGCCGTGAATGAAAATAGGCCCAAGCCCGGCCCGTGCAGATCTCTACTGAGAGGTTTTCAAAACTCACGAGACACCAGACAGTAGAGCAGTCGGTCACTATGGTTATGGGGTTCAACCACTTGACAGAGGAGGTGTGGAAACAAAAAAAGATGGAATTTTACTTACGTTTTGGAAGCTTTCCCGGAAAACTCATATTGTCACAATACATCATATCGCATCGGTCCATTCAATTCTATTCTATTCTATTCTCACAATTGGAAATAGTAGAATGTTCTCAGAAATAATAAGCCCTCATGCATCAAACATGAACAGTCACCTCTAGATAAAAGAGATCGTTTATGTTTTGCTTGTGCGGTCAAAATAGCTGACATCAGAACTTCAGGTTTAATATTCTTTTGCTATTTCTTTCAATTGGAAATTTTATAATTTTATTTTTTTTACAAGTTAGAGATTCTGAAAATGTCTTACGTAAGCATCATTCAAACCCCCCCCTCCTCCCTTGTCAGCAAAAATAAGCAAATCGCTAACCCCCCCCCCCCCCCCTTAGGTGCTTACGTAATATTTGAACAGCCCCTTACTGCGTTTTACCGGACAGGAACGCCATCTTTACGCACCTCCGCGAGAAAAAAATAACGCCGTCACAACTGGGATTGGATTCACCGCGGCATGTCAGACAGCTCGGCGTAAAATTTACTCCCGGACTTTTTCAGGCGCCGGGGGTGCGTGAAAAGACGTTCGCCGCGGACCGGTTCGCGTTTTCCTTCCGCTTTTCGAGAAGAAAAAACGCGTCCGTTGTCTCCGTCGAAGCCGTCGATATCTTTTCCACCGAACTGGAGAGTGTCTACCCGCCACGCCTTTCTGCGGTGCGTACCAGGTCAGACCACACGCAGCTGCAACGAAAATCGACTCGAAAATCGATTCTCGCTCCAGAGGCCACGCGAGACCCCCCGCAAGGGAAGTCGTATCGAGAGCGCTCCGTAAGCGTTCGCCGGAGACAAAAGAAACCCTCCAAAAATCTGCGGCATGGAGAATGGGAAGATCCTCGGAAAATCGATTCGTCTGGAAAATCCACGCTCGAGAGCCCGAACCGCGTCCGGCAGGCGTGTAAAACGGGGTCCGAGAGAGAAGAAGAACGGGAACCCGTTTCGAAAAAAATTCTAGACCTTTCGAGCCCTGATCCACGAAAACTCGTCGTCGAGTCGAACGAGCGATTCACCGACGCAGTCGCTGAAGGTATTGCGCGTCTCTTCGCTCGAACGACGACGAAGGCGCGGCTCGATCGGTCGAAAAAAAAACGTTTGAGAAAAAATTCTAGATCCGACCCGAACCCGAGATCCACGAACACTCTTCGCCGATTCGAACGAGCGATTCACCGACGCAGTCGCTGAAGGCATTGCGCGTCTCCTCGCTCGCTCGAAGACGAAGGACGGGTTCGATCGGCCGAATAAAAAAAAATATTTAAGAAAAAAACTCCGACTCCGAGTTCGAATTCGTTCGAGATGACTCATTCCTGAACGCGCGCGCGTTCGCCTCGGGAAAAAATTTTTCGTTTCTCGAGGCGAACTCGGCCTTCCGAGCCCGGCACCGGGGAAGGACTTTTTTCGACTCGTGAAGCCGGTTTTCGCGAGAACGGAAAACGCGCTCTGAAAAAACTGTCTTCGCCGCTCGACCAGGACCGAGCGGACTTTCCTGATTCGACGTCTGGATTTTCGCGCGGAAATCGGAACGCGCACTGACTCGAATAAATTCGAACTCGAAGTGAAAAAAAATACCGAATGGAAAATGAAAACCCACCCCTTTTCCAGGTCCGTCTCGCTCGCGGGTACGGTGAATCCTGGCTGGCTCGTCCGGAGAATCGGTATCCAGGCTGGCTCGTCCGGAGAATCGGTTTCTTGGCTGGCTCGTCCGCAGAATCTTCGCTCGCACAGAAAAAAAAGCGAAAGGGATCGGGGCACTTTCCGTTAACACCGCTGGGTTTCAGGTGCCTCGAACGAGCAGAAAAGAGAGAAAAATCGAACGAAACGACACGCCAGAAAAGAATCGAGACGCTTTCGGTTAACACCGCTGGGTTTCCGGCGCCTCGAAGAAAAAAGCCGAAGAATCGGGCACTTTCCGTTAACACCGCTGGGTTTCCAGTGCGCCGAAGAAAAGAGAGAAAAACATAAAAAAAGAAAAAAGAAGAAGGGATCGAGACGCTTTCGGTTAACACCGCTGGGTTTTCAGTGCGCCGAAGAAAAGAGAGAAAAACATAAAAAAAGAAGAAGGTATCGAGACACTTTCAGTTAACACCGCTGGGTTTCCGGTGCCTCGACCGAGCAGAAAAGATAGAAAAACACAAAATAGAAAACACGAAACTTACCGATTTGTTCGTCCGAAACGTCTTCTTAGTTAAAAGGAATTCTGAAAGAAAACGCAAACTTTTATACACTCGAATTCTCCACAAAAAATTTTTTTTCAAATGGTAAAAAAAAAAAAAAAAAAAAAAAAAAAAAAAAAAAAAAAAATTCAATAATAAAAGTTTTTTCCGAAAAGAAATCTTTGAAAATTTTTACAAGTCCAGACTGCGAGATCAAAACTGAAAAAATTTACAAGTCCAGACTGCTAAGTAAAGTTTGAAAAAATTTAAAAGTCCAAACTGCTAGGTAAAGTTTGAAAATTTTTACAAGTCCAGACTGCGAGATCAAAACTGAAAAATTTTACAAGTTCAGACTGCGAGATCAAAACTGAAAAATTTTACAAGTCCAGACTGCGAGATTAAAACTGAAAAATTTTACAAGTCCAGAGCGCGAGGCAAAAATTTCCAATCTGTTCGAAAAAAACTTCAAAGTACGATTAAATAAATAATCAGAAATCAACTTACCCATCATCCGTCTGGCAGAACCTCTGGTAGCAACTCCTCTGGCGCCGTCGATCAAATGAACGAATGTGGCTCGCACGCCTGTATTTATACCCCGGGATTGCGTAACCTTCCAGAGATGTTGCGTCAGAAAACTTGACCTGGATTCTGGAAACGCGTAGAAGAAATATTTGCCCTCAAAAAAAAATTTTTTTTTTCAGGTTTAGATTTTTACGACTTGGAAATTTTTTCGAAAATTTTTACAAGTCCAGAACGTTGGTTAAGATTGAAAATTTTTACAAGTCCAGAACGTTGGTTAAGATTGAAAGTTTTTACAAGTACAGAACGCAGAAATGTATAGAAGTAAATCTCCAAGTTTTTTTTTCAGAGTTATATTCCCAAACAATATTTAAAAAAAAAAAAATTTTTTTTTCAGGTTTAGATTTTTACGACTTGGAAATTTTTTCGAAAATTTTTACGAGTCCAGAACGTTGGTTAAGATTGAAAATTTTTACGAGTCCAGAAATTTAGGCGAGATTGAAAATTTAAAAGTTCAGAACGCAGAAATGTATAGAAGTAAATCTGTACGTTTTTTTCAGAGTTATTTTCCCAAACGATTCGCGAAAACTCGATCAGTGGACCACGTGGTCGAAAAATATTTCGAAAACCTCCGAGAGCAGGGACACGGCGATCCACCTGTGACAGTTCGCGGATCGACAGTAAGCGCATTCCGCGTTCGCGTGCTTCGGCGTCTTCCGCCTCTTCACTTCCAGTTTTCCCAACAGGTGCGGATACGACGTTCGGAGATCTTTCGCTTTTTCCCAGGTCCTGTCGTCGCAGACGTACAGTTTCCTGACGCCGCGTTTCGCGATTTCTCGTACCAACCCGGAATTGCTGAGCCCTCCGTCGCGGACCACGCTGGTCCGTCCGTCGAACAGAGTGAATCCGTTCGCGGACACTGCCAGCGAGGCCACGCACCTGGAATGTTCGTGCACGATCCTCGAGGGCCGTTCGGTTTCGGAAGGACGGACCTTCGCCGGTCCGCGAGCGGGGACCGAGATCCTGGCGGGGACCGACATCCCGGTCGAGCCCGAACGAGTGTTCGTGATCCTCACGCTCACGTTCACGTTTCCGCTTGCGTTCACGATGTTCAGGGACATGAGTTTGCTCGTCGGATTTCGTCGCGAGAGCGATGTCTCGGGACCTGCGCGAGAAGTTTTTATCGAACGAACGTGAAAAAAATTTTTTTTTTCTTTGTACATATATGATTTTTACTATTAGGAAATTTTTTACATGTCCAGAACTTTGGACAAGATTGAAAAATTTTAAAAGTTCAGAACGCTAGGCAAGATTGAAAATTTGTACAAGTCGAGAACGCCAGGGTAAAGTGTAGAAGTAAATCTTCAAGTTTTTTCAAAGTTATATTCCCAAACAAAACCCAACGTAAAAAAAAAAAAAATTTTTTTTTTTTTTTTGTACATATATGATTTTTACTATTAGGAAATTTTTTACATGTCCAGAACTTTGGACAAGATTGAAAAATTTTAAAAGTTCAGAACGCTAGGCAAGATTGAAAATTTGTACAAGTCGAGAACGCCAGGGTAAAGTGTAGAAGTAAATCTTCAAGTTTTTTCAAAGTTATATTCCCAAACAAAACCCAACGTAAAAAAAAAAAAATTTTTTTTTTTTTTTGTACATATATGATTTTTACTATTAGGAAATTTTTTACATGTCCAGAACTTTGGACAAGATTGAAAAATTTTAAAAGTTCAGAACGCTAGGCAAGATTGAAAATTTGTACAAGTCGAGAACGCCAGGGTAAAGTATAGAAGTAAATCTTCAAGTTTTTTTCAAAGTTATATTCCCAAACAAAACCCAACGAAAAAAAAATTTTTTTTTCATATATGATTTTTACGACTGGGAAATTTTTTCGAAAATTTTTACAAGTCCAGAACGCGAGACAAAACTGAAAATTTTTACAAGTCCAGAACGCGTGGATAAAATGTATAGGGTAAATCTTTATGTTTTTTCAAAGGGTCATAATTTCAAATAATCTTCAACATCGTTTTACCAGATTATTCTTGACTTGTACTCATTTTACCAGAGGATTCTTGGCTCGTATTCGCTTTAGCAGATGATTCTTGGCTTGTGTATTCGCTTTACCAGAGGATTCTTGGTTTGTACTCATTTTACCAGAGGATTCGTGGCTTGTACTCATTTTACCAGAGGATTTGTGGCTTGTACTCATTTTACCAGAGGATTCGTGGCTTGTACTTATTTTACCAGAGGATTCGTGGCTTGTACTCATTTTACCAGAGGATTCGTGGCTTGTACTCATTTTACCAGAGGATTCGCGGCTTGTATTCGCTGTATCAGAGGATCTTAGGCTTGTGCTCGTTTCACCAGAGGATTCTTGGCTCGTGCTCGTTTCACCAGAGGTTTCGTGGCCTTTACTCGATTTACCAGAGGATCTTAGGCTCGTACTCGTTTCACAAGAAGATCTTATGCTCTTACTCGATTCACCATAGGATTCGTGGTTCGTATTCGCTTTATCAGATGATTCCGGGCCCGTGATCGTTTCGCCAGGGGATTTTCGGCTCGCACTCGTTTTACCAGAGTTTTCTCGACTCGGTACGATCGTTTCATCAGAGTTTTTCTCGACTCGATGCACTTTCCGTTTGGCTCTCTGAAGTTCTTTGCCTGGAAACGACCGTCGAATCCCTCTGTGATTTTGACATTCCTCGAAGAGGAATCGCTTCGACGCGTATTTACTGAATTTATGGGAAAACGCGTTCGAACGTAATCTTTGCCCGCGTTCGGAAAAACACGTTCGCCGAACGCGTTTTAGATTTTTTGTCGTTCCCCGAAGAATCGAAGCGCGTGAACCCGATGCGTCACTCGCTCTTTGTTTCTTCGGTTTACGAAATCGGACGAGTCGAAAAAAATATTCGAAACGGTCGTGAATCCCGCACTGAATTTCGCGGATCGACTCCCGTAACAGTACGTACCGGTATTTTGCTTTTTTGAACGACGAATTCCAATAAAAATATCCAGCGCGTAAATTGTTTTACGAAATATAATCGGCGTTTGTTTTCTTGCAGAATTTTGTCGAGTCATTTCAAATTTTATGAAAATCGAACGTATGGATTTTACGCTCGAGGAATTCCATCACGTTATTTTGCAGAATTTTGTCGAGTCATTTCAAATTTTATGAAAAATCGAACGCATGGATTTTACACTCGAGGAATTCCATCACGTTATTTTGCACGAGTCGGTTCATTTCAAATTTTATGAAAAATCGAACGTGTGTTTGCATAGCCGATATATTACCGAATATGGTTTTTCACAACGCTTTGTTTCGAAACGTGCGAGTTTTATTTTGAGATTTTTTCAATATTGGCGATACATCCGATTAAAAAAAAAAGGCCGAACGGTGTGTGTAAGGACAAAGACGTAAAGTCTTCCCGTACACACACCCCATTCGACCTTTTTTTTTTTTTTTTTTTTTTTTTTATTACTGGAATCAATTCAATCGATACTCGAAGACTTCTTCTCCGAAATGTACCAACACTTTTCTCGGCGGCGGCTCGGGAAGTCTGAGAACTCCTAGGCTCGAGTTGTACGAATGTATTTCGATCCTTTTAAGCATGTATTCTCTGGCCAAGTCCTCGTACAGCAGAAAAGTTTTCGTCTTGAACTCGTTCAGAAATCTCGGAAAGTCAGAGAGTTGGTGTACTCGCCGACCAGGAACTTGACGCGCATGGCCCTTTTGATCTTGGTGGCGGCCCTCGTCTTCTCGAGTGGCAGGACTCTGCAGATTTCCGAGTTTTGGAGGTTGAATCGCAAGTAATCGGCCGATCTACGGTGGCATGTTCTGAGCAGTTCGATGGCTTCTTCTGCGGAAAATATTTTCATGTCCAGCACTTGGCGCGGCAGTTCCATCCTCTTGTACACGATGTCTCGGACTCTGAGCTGGGCGTACATGGAAGAAAACCGATGCGTGTTTCTGTATTCCAGGATCCGGGCCACGTCCGCGGCCCTCAGGAACGGCAGCCCGTCGGCGGACAGGACGACCAGCACGGGAGCGGGCAGACGATCGTGGCACAGGTAGAAGAACATGGCGAAATTCGGAACAAATTCAGAAAAACTCGGCAGGAACGGATGGCAAAACTCGGAAAAACTGGGCGGACGAGACTCTGAGAAACTGAGCGGGAACGAGAAGCGATGAACCGAGCAGGAACGAGACTTAGAAAAACTGAGCGGCGACGGATGGCAAAACTCGGCAGGTGAGACAAAAACTGGACGGGAACGAAGAGCGATCCACACGGAGCTGTTCTCTGAGAGAAATGATAGCTCGTCGGGCCCGCGGACCCGTATTTATGCTCGCTCTCGACCTCGAGAGACTGATTTAGAACATCCTGTTTCGCACTAGCGTCTCGGTGTAGCTCCGCTCCCTATGGAGATCGTACTGACTGGATTCAACTAAGTCCAGTCGAAGCTAGATTTGGCGAAGTATTGCTAGTTTGGCGAAGTGTTGCTAGTTTCGCGAAGCATAAATGTTATATCGAAAACAATTTACTAGAAATTTTGAACACAGATAGAACCAGAATAGTGATGATGCTTATTATGTATTCCGATTTCGGAAATTTCAACTTATGGATTCCAAAGGGTTTCGTCTCCCCCCCCCCCAACCCCACGGAAAAAAACATTTTTGATAATGTATCTTCTAATTGTCATAAATACTTGCATTTTGTAGGCAGGCACATTCTGAATGGAATCGTACTTAAATTTGAAAAATTCTAAAAATATATATATACCTTTGTTTCAGAATTAAAACAGTCATAGACACTAGAAATTTTGAATGAACATATAACTTTAATAGTGATGCGAAAATACTCCAATTGGAATTTTAATGAGTGGGGTCCAAAGAATGTTTTCCCCCTCCCCTCCCTGAAAAAAAAAAAGTAACACTTTTGTTTTATGACCCTTCAAATTTTCTTAGCATATATACTATTAAGGATTTACCTGCATACAAAATTTAAAATACCTTTGATTATTCGAAGTCATACCACCAAAACTTTTTTTTTTTAATCAAGGAGGGGGGGGGGGGGGGTTAGATTATCTTCTCTTAAAGTTTTCAATAAAGTAACACTTAAATAGGATTACTATTTAAAATGTACCTGCCTGCAAAATTTAGGTATTAATGTCAATCTAAAGAATAAAATTGCATTTTTTTGGGGGGGGGGGGGGGCGATATCCAAGAGCCTAAAATGCAGGCATGAAAGTGGGAAATAGAAAAAAAGGAGGAAAATCTTTTCGGTTCATATGATGGCACCAAACTTTTAAAATTTAGACACATTTTAACAGTTATTTATGGGATAAAATGAAATATAATTGTACGTTGTTATTTTCTTTACATAGCTTAGAAAGTATTAAAAACAAATTTAAACTTTTAAATCAAAAGTGTTGCATAAATAGAAAAAAATATTCTATACCAAAAAGAACATTATGAAAATTCCTTTTTCTTTTAAAGTCTAAAAAACTTTCACTCTGGAGAGATACTTTAATCAAATTTATTTACACCACTTTCATATGATTATAATATAAGCTTCCCTTTGATTTGATAGATCTTTTGCACAGCAATTAAAAAAAAAAAAAAAAACTCCAAGCATTTTAGTTAGACAAAATGTCTGATTATTAAATTTTCAAGATCCCCCCCCCCTCCCCCACCTTATATGCTTCCAATATTTTCTTTGCATTTTTGCATCAATACAGAAAATGACCAAAATTATTTTTAAAAAGGTGGATTTCCACCTTTAGGAGGAACACTTTCATGCCTGAAAATGGTATCATTTTCGAGAAGTGTTTACTCTACCTTAATAGAAGAAATATATGATTTTATTGAATTTTTATTTGTAGGTACCACGGTTCACATAATATTTTGAGAAAATTTTAGGAAAGAATTTTTTTAGTGTTTAATAATGCACAAGAAATTAAAATCCTATCTTCCAACCTACAAAGATCATGCCGCATACAATTGTTTTTGCTGTTTATCTAAAAACATGCTAATTTGCCCTGTTTTAAAAAGATTACCCAATTACGAAAGATTAATTATAGCATTTTAACTATTTTTAACACAATCAACTGATTGATAAATAAATAATGAGAGTAGAATTGTAGTAGAGAAATTGTAGGGTGTAGTAGTGAAAATTTGTGAGTATGAAATTATCGCTGTATTATCCGCCATCGCCATCTTCGCTCAAAAAACGTCTAACCTAAACAGACTTTTCAACGACAGCGCGAGCGTGAGCGAGCGCTTGTGCTTCGTCTGAAATACTGCAACCTCAAAAATAACTAGCGCCAATTCCTTAGCCAAGAGGTAGGAGAAAAATCACCATAGGGAGCGGAGCTACACCGAGACGCTAGTCCTGTTTCGCCAGAAAAAGAAACGTGCGATCACGTGACTTCCTTTCGACGCATCGTGGGAAATCGAAGCGAGAACGAAAATAATCTCGCGCGGCGTAAACACCCTGTTTCGCTGGAAGCTGATCGCGTGATGACCTTCGACCCGTTTCTTTCGATCTTTTCTCGGAACGACTGCGCGACGCGAGCGTGGGCGGAAGCCGATAAGAATACTCGCTGTAATTAATCGCTCCGCGACCTTTCGACCTTCCGGATAAAAAAAGCCGACGCGTCCTGTTTCGCACGGGAAACTGGTTGCGTGACGGACATCTGATAACGAGCCCGACCTGTTTTCGTTTCCGTTTCGGAAAAAAGTGTGGAAGGAAGCCGATAAGAAAACTTGCTATAATCGGTCTTGTTATCGAATAGCATAATGAATTCCACCAACCGATCACTTTCATCGACAAACTATCCCGGTTCCTTTTCGCGAAGAAAAAACAATTTAAAAATCGAAAGCAGTTCCACGGAATCGTCCACACATCGCGCATCCCAAAGCCGACGAACGATTTTAAATTTCTAAAATTCAACCGAAAATTCTAAATTTCCTCCATCGAATTCATCGAATAGCAAAGATCAAACTTCCGCCGACCGATCGCTTTCATCGACAAACTATCCGGTTCCTTTTCGCGAAGAAAAACAATTTAAAAATCGAAAGCAGTTCCACCGAATCGTCCACAGATCATGCATTCCAAAGCCGACAAACAATTTTAAATTTCTAAAATTCAACCGAAAATTCTAAATTTCCTCCATTAATTTCATCGAATAGCATAAAAAATTCTACCAACCAATCACCTTCATCAACAAACTATAAGAATCCAGCTCGGAAAGAAATATTTACCCTTTTGAATGGAAAGAAAATATCCAAGAAAATCGGTTTCAAAGCCGACAAACAATTTTAAATTTCTAAAATTCAACCGAAAATTCTAAATTTCCTCCATTAATTTCATCGAATAGCATAAAAAATTCTACCAACCAATCACCTTCATCAACAAACTATAAGAATCCAGCTCGGAAAGAAATATTTACCCTTTTGAATGGAAAGAAAATATCCAAGAAAATCGGTTTCAAAGCCGACAAACAATTTTAAATTTCTAAAATTCAACCGAAAATTCTAAATTTCCTCCATTAATTTCATCGAATAGCATAAAAAATTCTACCAACCAATCACCTTCATCAACAAACTATAAGAATCCAGCTCGGAAAGAAATATTTACCCTTTTGAATGGAAAGAAAATATCCAAGAAAATCGGTTTCAAAGCCGACGAACAATTTTAAATTTCTAAACTTCAACCGAAAATTCTAAATTTCCTCGATTAATTTCATCGAATAGCATAAAAAATTCTACCAACCAATCACCTTCATCAACAAACTATAAGAATCCAGCTCGGAAAGAAATATTTACCCTTTTGAATGGAAAGAAAATATCCAAGAAAATCGGTTTCAAAGCCGACGAACAATTTTAAATTTCTAAACTTCAACCGAAAATTCTAAATTTCCTCCATTAATTTCATCGAATCGCAAAGATCAAACTTCCGCCGACCGATCACGAAACCGAGAAAGATAAAAACTCTAAAAAAGTGCGAGGTTCCGGCTCGGAAAGAAATATTTGCCCTTTCGAACGGAAAGAAAATATCCAAGAAAATCGGTTTCCGAGAATTTTATCGACCGTCGCGTGCAAAAAGAACACGGTTCGAGAACAAGCCGAAAAAAATTATAACTGTCGACTCGTATCTTATATAATGTCGAAAATTGGGCTTTACTTGATGTCGAAAATGGGGCTTTTCCTGATGTCGAAAACGGGGTTTTTCCTGATGTCGAAAATGGGGCTTTTCCTGATGTCGAAAATGGGGCTTTTCCTGATGTCGAAAATTGGGCTTTTCGGGATGGACGAAGTGCTCTTTGAAAAAAAAAATCTACCCAGAGTATCGTGGATTTTTATACGGCTGCTGAATTTCTCGAACCCCCGAAGCTTTTCGTTTACTCGAAGAAAAAAATCTTTTCCACCTTGTTTTCCACCTTGTGTCGAAAATGGGGCTTTTCGGTTACGCGATGCGTTCCCTCTCGCGAAGAAAAAAACTAAATATAAAGAAAAACTATATGTAAAGAAATGGAATGGAAAAACGTATTCTGGGGGATCTGTGCTCTGTTCGAACTCGCGTTCGCCGCTATGACGTTGTTCTTCGCTTGTTCCGTCGTGTGATCGAGTCGTCTCGGTCTTTTTGTAATTATTTTTTTAATCCTTATGGCTGTTCGACTCGTCTCGGTCTTTTTGTAATTATTTTTTAATATGAATGACCGTTCGAAAAGAATAAAACTCGTGAATGGGACGACGAAGAACTTAAAGAGGCCGCTGAAAAATTCGCGTGTGCGTCGGAAATGTTTTTTCGAACGCTCGGAGATGGAAAAATTTCCGAGAAAAAGCATAGCGCTTTGGCCGTTATCTTGGTCTTTTTGTAATTATTTTTTAATCCGAATGACTGTTCGAGAAGCGTGGAGCTCGTGAATGGGACGACGAAGAACTTGAAGAGGCCGCTGAAAAATTCGCGTGGGCGCTACGAGAAGCATGGAGCTCGTGAATGGGACGACGAAGAACTTGAAGAGGCCGCTGAAAAATTCGCTTGGGCGCTTCGAGAAGCACGGGGCTCGTGGTTTCGGCTCGTACGACGAAGAACTTAAAGAGGCCGCTGAAAAATTCGCGTGGGCGTCGGAAATGTTTTCGAACGCCCGGAGATGGAAAAAAAATTCAGAGAAAAAGCATAGCGCTTTGGCCGTTATCTTGGTCTTTTTGTAATTATTTTTTTAATCCGAATGACTGTTCGAGAAGCGTGGGGATCGTGGTTTCGGCTCGTGAATGGGACGACGAAGAACTTGAAGAGGCCACTGAAAAATTCGCGTGAACGCATCGAGAAGAACGGGGTTCGTGGTTTCGGCTCGTGATTGGGACGACGAAGAACTTAAAGAGGCCACTGAAAGAGATGGAAAAATTTCCGAGAAAAGGCATAGCGCTTTGGCCGTTATCTCGGTCTTTTTGTAATTATTTTTTTAATCCGAATGACTGTTCGAGAAGGGCAGAGTTTATGAAGAAAGCGACGTCCGTCGTGTGTTTTGCTGTGTGATTGATCTCGGACCGCTGATTCTCGATGTCTGTTTTCGACCCGTGATTCGACTGTCGGGTACCGTGTCGAGAGTTTAATTTTTATGCGTTCCCCGCACGATCGATCTCGAACCCTTCGCGGTCGGTTTTTCCCGTCCCCGTTTTCGTCTCTTTTTCGGATTCGGAAAAAACTCGTGGGTGTCGGAGTGCTCGAAGATTAAATCGACCGACTGAAGTCATTTGTAGCTGTTCCTAAACTGTGGCCAACAACATATAAGGCCAGTTCATAACGTCACACGGAGTTGATTATCTGTACACGGCAATGGACACAATAAAAAATCGGCGCGCAGCTTTGTACTAATCATCGTGCAAAGATGATCTAACTCTGAGGCTAACGAAAAAGACAGGCTACCGCGGTGGGTCCGATTCTTCTTTTTTTACAGACCGCTGGAGTCACGTGATGCTCGAATACACCAAAGAAGGTGCGTGAAAAGAGCATCACGTGACTCCAGCGGTTTGTAAAAAAAGAAGAATCGGACCCACCGTGGTAGCCTGTCTTTTTCGTTAGCCTCGATCCAACTCCGTGTGACTTTTAAAGATCATGAACTGGCCTATTATGCATAGGCGTAACCAGCCATTTGAACGGGGGGGTGCCCAGACATTTTAACCTGAACATGTTGGATACAAACAATAGTAAAACCTGCTAAAACCCCACAAAACCAGTTGAATTTCCGTTTTAGACAGGTTTTTATCTTAGAAGGTATAACTGTGTGCTATTTCTTTTGAAAAGGGCTCAAATGCGATTTTTGTTTGCGTGAGAAGGGTTTCAAAACATTAAAACTAAATCTAATAGTAAAAAAAAAAAAAAAAAAAGATATGTAAATGTCCTTGCAGCAGTGACATAAGACCGTGATTAAGTGTGGTCACAAGTGTAAAACCTTTTGGCACCCTAACTTCTTATAAAGATTTAAAAAGGCCTTTAATCATGCTGGGAACTTCTATAGGCACGGGGGAACACTGCATGAGATCTAAAATTATCTCAGTCAAAGTCTAAGTAGATGAAATTTTGCCGGATAATAAATCTGAGATAATACATGCAGTACACCAGTACATACGCACGAAAGTTTTTCAGAATGTACGATTACTTCTTAGGGATCACCGGAGGGACCCAAGACATTTTAGAGGAAAGCCTATATAAATAATTATTATAATATTATAAATAATTATAATATTCATTAATACCGTAATTTCCGGCCTATAATCCGCGGATCAAACAATCGTGTTTCGACCCAGAAACTTTATTTCATTATTGAAGTTAAGTATTTATCGCGATTTAACAAGTTACGTTTTATGAAACACGATTTCTGGATCCGAACATAATTGTTTGATCCGCGGATTATAGGCCGGAAATACGGTAATTCATGTTTTAACCACAGAATGTATCGAATGATGAAGCAGGTCATGATAATATACACTGAATTTTATCAAGATGATAAAAATTATACTATCATGATGCAACTGTAATAATAAGCATAGGTGCTTATCTGTCTCTGTGTGTGTGTACGCACGCGCGCTGAACTCTGAAAAAACAATGCAGCGCACAGCCGTAAGATTTGACAGGACCTGTATGTCTGAACTCATGCCTATCGAAGAAAATTTCTGGAATTTTTCAATTAATTTTTTATGCGAAGTTTTTCGCATTTTGCGGCAGTTTTTTTCAAATTAGTAAAAGATAATCCGAATTCAATATTTTATCCAGTAAACTTTGTCTTCTTTTCAATAAAGTGGTTTTCGAGATTCCTACAACGATTTTTCAGTTTTTAACAATTTTTTAATGTTATTTTTAGAGGGTATTTTTCGCATTCCGCGGTGATTTTTTTTTTCGACATTCCTAAAAGTGATCCGGTTTAAATCTTTTATTCAATTAGTTAATATCGTTCCCTGTGTTTTTTTAATATTTTCCGAATTTTTAATGCGATTTTTTGTGGGGGTTTCCGTGCTTTGAGGCGATTTTTTGACCTTTTTTTAAACAGAAAAAATTCTCCGGTAATTTTTGCAATTGCCGTGATTAAATTCGAATTGAAATAATGTCAAATCAGTTCTTATAAGAAAGCTGAAAATGTAATTTGGCTCGAAATAAAAAACGCAATAATTCAAGATTCCCTTGTTTCGAGACAGAAGAGATCGTAACTTGCTCGGGAGTACATTGCCGAAGGTAGTCCCCCCCCCACCTGTCCTTGATTTGTTTCATTCTATATTTGTTTAAAAAAAACAACCAACGAAATTCCTCTAGTAATGAATTTTTCTTTGAGGGACAGTGTTTGAAATAACGTGCGGAATTGCGCGATTTTTGCACAGAAAAGGAAAGTCCCGCATAATAAAAAATGCTGTGCAGTATTTCCCTCCTCCAAATTTTTTCAGAGACCTGTGATTCTTCAGTGAGTATTTTAAAATGTTTTTGAAGTCCCCGATTTTTATTTCTTTTATGGAATTCCTCATCGGTCCCGGAAGAATTTGAGAATTTCTTCGAACGATCGCGGAAAAATATCGGGAATTTCGATAAAACAGTGCAGAAAGTAATCGCCAATTTCGTCAAAAGATTGCGCAAAAATATTACAAATTTCGATAAACGATTGACGAAAAAATTTTGCAAATTCGTCAAAATGTCGCGGAAAAGAGTAGAGAATTTTGTTAATTGGAACGGAGAGACATCGAGAATTTTCCCGATCGTTCGCGCAAAACTATCCTGAATTTCGATAAATGATCTCCCAGTAAAAAAATCAGTTTCGCCAAGCGGTCGCAACAGAAAATACATTTCGTCAGAGGTTCGCGGTAAAAACGAGAATTTCATCAAAGGATCGGAGAAAGAAAGCACGAATTTCGTCAAAAGATTTCGGAAAGAAAAAGCGAATTTCATCAAAAGCTCGTGGAAAGAAAACGCGAATTTCATCGAAAGATTGGGCTAAAGAAATGCCAATTTCGTCAAAATATCGCGTTAAAAAATGCGAATTTCGTCAAAAGATCGCGGTAAAAAACACGAATTTTGTCAAAGGTTACTGGTGAAAGTGCGGATTTCGACAAAAAATCGCGTAGAAAGACGTGAATTTCGTTCAACGATTTTGGGAAAAATTGTAAATATCATGAAATGATCGCAGAATAAAATCGTGAATTTGATCAAAATGTACTGCACTGGGCTAAAAGGGCGAAACTGGGTTCCTTTTCCTACTTTCAAAAGAACGCCGCAAAACGAGAAGAAACTCTAAAAATCGTATAAAAATTTTCAGAGGAAAAAAATTACTATATTAACTTCAAAGACTACAACCATATTCTTTTTACGAATGTCAAAAAATGGCCGCGAAACACGAAATTCAACCAACCAACCAACCTCCAGATTAATTTGAATTTTCTGTGCTGTTATTTTTAATTGTCAAAGGAGGCGTACCGCCCCCCCCCCCTTTCTACCGGCTAAACTCATTTTGGAATTATCGTTTCACATCTGCATTCCCTTACAAATTTTTTTTTTTAATTATTTCTAGACTTTAAACTACGAAAGCAAAGAAATGAATAGTTTCTATCCTGGTCAAGAACTTGCGTTAACTTCTCATGAAATTGCAGAAGCATGCAATAGAAAGAACGGCATTAAAAAAAAAAAAAAATCTCCCACAAACAAAAGATGTCAAAGTGGGATTATAAAGCCACCATTTTGACTTGGTATGAATGATACAGATTCTTGTAAATATTCTAGTTTTAAAAAAGCTAAACAACCTAATTTTCTTACAATAAAGAAAAAAAGAAAGGGAAAAAAAAGAATATGGGTTTCTTTTTTTATGACATTTCAAAACTAGGCTGTTAGTTTTCTGAACTAAACTAATTTGCTAAACTAATTGAATTCTGCTTTCTCTTCTTCTTTTTTCGCTTGTAGATTTCGATTTTTTAAAATAATTGTGCTCGAGTCTGCGCAAGCGGGGGGGTGCCCGGGCACCCAGGGCACCCCCCCTGGTTACGCCTATGTTATGTCATTGGTCGCGCTAACACCCTCCCTCCAGCGTCCACCGTATATAGCGGCATTTTGTACTGGAGACTGCTAAATGGGCTGCTATCGGTCAAAATCAAGAGAGAAAAGGGCAGAAGAGAGGGAAAGAACTCATTTTTTTTTGGTAACTAGTTTTTCACACGGGAAGATTGACATGTCTGTTCCTCTCCTTTCATAACTTCATGGTGGTGAAATAAGCCAAAGCCTCTTGACTCGCGTCACGAAAACATCACACAAAGCAGGCAAAGCAAAGAAACAAAATCATTCATTGGCTCGTGAATATGAACGAGCCAATGAATGATTTTTCTTCTTTGTTTTGCCTGCTTTGTGTGACGTTTTCCTGACACGTGTCAAGGCTTTCTCGAATATTTAAAGAGCGTTGAATAGGCCGGGATCAAGATAGATTTTTCGCTATTAGCGGGATGAGATTGATCAATCAGACGTCTGCATTTTTCCGAACTTTTTGATGTTTGCAGTAAACACCGAAAAGCCTGCAAGGATGGAGGCTACTGATTGGTCAATGTAATTTTACTAACATAGAAAAATTTATTTGGATCCCGGACATTAACTTTGGTTGGTTAAAACAATTTTGAATAAAATCAAATCAGGAAGCCAATGTTTCATAGGCGTAACCAGGGGGGGTGCCCGGGCACCCCCCCCCCCCCCCCGCTTGCGCAGACTCAAGCACAATTATTTTAAAATTTGAAATCTACAAAAGAAAAAATAAGTGAAAGCAGTGTTCAATTAGTTTAGTTCAGAAAACTAACAGCCTAAGTTTTGAAATGTGATAAAAAAAGAAACACACGTTCTTTCTTTCTTTCTTTTTTTTTTTTTTTAAAGAAAATTATGTTGTTTGTTCTTTTTAAAACTAGAATATTTATAAGAATCTGTATTAGTCATAGTAAGTCAAAAAGGTGGCTTTATAATCCCACTTTGACGTCTTTTGTTTGCGGGAGATTTTTTTTAACGCTGTTCTTTATATTGCATGTTTCTGCAATTTCATGAGAAATTAACACAAGTTCTTTACGAGGATAGAAACTATTTGTCTCTTTGCTTTCATAGTTTAAAGTCAAGAAAGTAGGAAAAAAATTGAAAGGGAATTCAGATGTAAAACGATAATTCCAAAATGCAATTTGCCGGGGGAAAAGGGGGTACACAGACCCTGCCTCCTTTGAAAATGAAAAATAATAGCACAGAAAATTCAAATTAATCAGGAGGTTGGTTGGTTGGTTGAAATTCCTGGCTATTTTTTGGCATTCGTTAAAGGAATATGGTTGCAATCTTTCAAGTCAATATAATAATTTTTTTCCTCTGGAAATTTTTTTACGATTTTTAGAGTTTCTTCTCGTTTCACGGCGTTCTTTTGAAAGTAGGAAAAACAACCCGGTCCCGGTTTCAATTTTTTAGCCCAGTACAGTAATTTTGACCAAATTCGCAATTTTATTCTACGATCATTTCATGATATTTACATTTTTTTTCCCAAAATCGTTTGACGAAATTCACGTCTTTCTACGTGATTTTTTTAGTCGAAATCCGCACTTTTCACCACTAACCTTTGGCAAAATTCGTGTTGTTTACCGCGATCCTTTTGCGGAATTCGCATTTTATGCTGCGATATTTTGACGAAAGTGGCATTTCTTTAGCACGTTCCTTCGACGAAATTCGCGTTTTCTTTCCACGATCTTTTGACAAAATTCGCTTTTTCTTTCCGCAATCTGTTGACGAAACTCGTTCTTTCTTTCTGTGATCCTTTGACGAAATTCTCGTTTTTACTTCGATCCTTTGATGAAATTTATTTTCTGTTGCGATCGATTGACGAAACTGATTTTTTTTTACATTTGTCGAAATTCGCGATAGTTTTGCGTGACTGATTAGGAAAATTCTCGATATCTTTCCGTACCAATTAACAAAATTCTCTACTTTTTTCCGCGATAGTTTGACGAAATTTGCAAAACGTTTTTGTCAATCGTTTATCGAAATTCGTATTTTTTTGCGCAATCCTTTGACGAAATTGGTGATTACTTTCTGCACTGTTTTATCGAAATTCTCGATATTTTTCCACGATCGTTTGAAGAAATTCTCACATTTTTCCGGGACCGATTCACGAATTGATTTTGAGAAATTCCATAAAGGAAATAAAAATCGCGGACTTATTTGGAGGGGGGAAATATAACACAGCATTTTTTATTATGCGGAACTTTCCTTTTCTGTGCACAAATCGCGCGATACCGCACGTTATTTCAAACCATGTCCCTCAAAGAAAACTTCATTACTAGAGGAGTTTCGTTGGTTGTTTTATTTTTAAACGAACATAGAATTAAACAAATCTAGGACTGGGAGGGGGGGGGGGGCTGCCTTCGGCAACGTACTCCAGAGCAAGCTACGACCTCTTCCCCTTCTGTCTCGAAACAAGCGAATCTTGAATTATTGCGTTTTTAATTTAGAGCAAAATTAGATTTTCAGCTTTCTTATAAGAACTGATTTGACGTTATTCCAATTCGAATTTAATTACGGCAACTGCAAAAATTACCGGAGAGTTTTTGCTGTTTCAAAAAAAGTAAAAAAATCACAATTCGGAAAAGATTAAAAAACCCACAGGGAACGAAATTAGCAAAATGGGTAAAAGATTTAAACAGAATTCCTTTTAAGAATGTCAAAAAAATATAAAAAATCACCTCGAAATACGAAGAAAAACCTTTAAAAATAGCAGTAAAAAATTGTTAAAAACTGAATATTCGTTGTAAGGCGCACTCCACACTGAGACGACAAGCGACATGAAGCCGCAACATGTAGCGCAGAAACCGGTCGAAACAAAGAACGAAGTTGTTTCAAACCTGTTTTAAACCAGTTTTTCCAGCGAATTCAAGCGACATGTCTTACGTGTCGCCTTAGTGTGGGACTTGCCTAAGAATCTCGAAAACACTTTATTGAAAAGAAGAGTTTATTGGATAAAATATTGAAATCAGATTATTTTTTACTAATTTAAAAAAAATTGCCACAAAATATGAAAAAAATCGCATAAGAAATTAATTGAAAAATTCCAGAAATTGTATTCGATATGCATGAGTTCAGGCCTCAGGTTCTGTCAAATCTGACGGCTGTGCGGGCTGCATTGTTTTTTCAGAGTTCAGCGCGCACGCGTACACACACAGACAGACAGACAAGCACCTTTCTTTATTATTACAGTCGCATCATGATAGTATAGTTTTTATCATCTTGATAAAATTTAGTGTATATTATTACGACCTGCTTTACCTAATATATCGACACATTCTGAGGTAAAAACATGAATTACCGTAATTTCCGCCTATAATCCGCGGATCAAACAATTATGTTAGATGTAAATTTCCAACTGGGCGAAAAATGTGCGAACCAGGATTCGAACCAGGGATCTCCTGGCTGAAGCCGCCAGTCCTCTGCCATCTGATCTATCCCGGACGAATCTGGTGGAACTTTTTCACCCAGCTAACCTTAATGATTATAGCATCTGGTCTGAAACCTGGTTCAGCTCAACAGAATAAATCTCAGGTAATGGAACTCCAGAAATCGCTGGATACGAAATTACACTAGATTAATTTTAACACAATTATTCCAAATGGTAAATAAATCATATTAGATGTAAATTTCCAACTGGGCGAAAAATGTCCGGACCAGGATTCGAACCAGGAATCTCCTGGCTGAAGCCGCCAGTGCTCTGCCATCTGATCTATCCCGGACGAATCTGGTGGAATCTAGTGTAATTTCGTATCCAGCGATTTCTGGAGTTCAATTACCTGAGATTTATTCTGTTGAGCTGAACCAAGTTTCAGACCTGATGCTATAATCATTAAGGTTAGCTGGGTGAAAAAGCTCCACCAGATTCGTTCGGGATAGATCAGATGGCAGAACACTGGCGGCTTCAGCCAGGAGATCCCTGGTTCGAATCCTGGTCCGGACATTTTTCGCCCAGTTGGAAATTTACATCTAATATGATTTATTTACCAATTGGAATAATTGTGTTAAAATTAATCTAGTCAAACAATTATGTTCGGAATCCCAGAAATTTTGTGTCATAAAACGTAACTTGTTAAATCGCGATAAATATTTAACTTCTATATTGAAATAAAATTTCTGGGTCGAAACAAATCCGGAAGTTACGGTATTAATGAATATTATGATTATTTATAATATTATAATAATTATTTATATAGACTTTCCTGCAAAGTTTCTTGCGTCCCTCCGGTTACCCCTAAGAAGTCATGAAGTCAAAAAAACTTTCGTGCGTATGTACTGGTGTACCGCATGTATTATCTGAGATTTATCATCCGGCAAAATTTCATCTACAAGACTTTGACTGGGATAATTTTAGATCTCATGCAGTGTTCCTATGCCTATAGAAGTTTATAGCATGATTAAAGAACTTTTTAAATCTTTATAAGAAGTTAGGGTGTCAAAAGGTTTTGTGACCACACTTAGTCACTGTCTTATGTCATTGCTGCAAGGACATTTACATATCTTTTTTTTTTACTATTAGATTTAGTTTTGATGTTTTAAATCCCTTCTCATCCCTCCTCATGCAAACAAAAATCGCGTTTGAGCCCCTTTTAAAAGAAATATCACGCAATTATATCTTCTATGTTGAAAACCTGTCTAAAAAGGAAATTCGACCGGTTTCATGGGGTTCCGTATTAGAAGGTTTTACTATATAAGATATTGTTTGTATCCAACATTAAAAAGTCTGGGCACCCCCCCGTTCAAAAGGCTGGTTACGCCTATGTGTTTGTTAACTTTTCTGGTTAGTTTAATTGAAATCTTCCTCGTCTATTACTGAAAACTGAGTTACCGTACTTTGGACAAAAAATTGAATATGAGTACACGACTTGTGCATATTTCACCACTCTAACACAGTGTTGCCAGATGGGCTACTTTTTAAATTCAGATACTTGATTGGCACCACTTTTTTGAAATTGTAAAGTGCGCCTTATTTAATGACATATTAATTAACCCCTTAGAACCTAAGCCGGCCCATAACGGCCCTGCAACTTAACGCCTAGCTCGGCCGTTCTGGGCCGTTTACGAAGAATTTAGGGGTGGAGGGAAATAGAAAGAGATGCGTTTCACTCCGTCCGTACGGAAGTGTCTCTATTGTCGCCGACAGTTTTGTTCGGATGACATTGATGGAATATTCACATGTGGTTATATTTACCTCTTTTAGCAGTTAAAAGGATTCTTCTGAGGGGAGCTTTTCTTTTTCGAAAGGTTTTAACTTCAAAAGCATGATATGTTTTCTGAAGTTTATTATTTATCAGCGCTAATATTTAATTACATTGTTCTCAAAATGAATAAAAGTATGAGAAAGGTGAAAGACAATTAGAAAGAGTAGCAATATTGTTTGGATCAGGTGATAGAGAAAATAAAGGTAATGGATTGTTAAAGAAGCAAAATGGAAATTTCACTATTTTTTTACAATAACCCCCCCCCCCCCCCCCCCCCAGATTTGCAAATTCCCGCCAAGAGAAAAATACCTAAATTCAAAACTGGCCACCTTTTTTTTTTTTTTTACAATCACGGGCGCATTTAATATTCGGGTGGTCCTTAAAAAAAAAAAAAAAAGATTTACATAAAAAAGGGCTTTACATAAAAAAAAAGGAAAACGGCTTTACATTTGCAAGGGATTATTTGCGATTGAAATTATTTGCAGTGGGAAAGTTTTTTTTTTTTTTTTTTTTTTTTTTTATTGATGAATTAATTATATCTTTATTTCCGAGCGATTATTGTCTCAGGATGATTATTGTCAGCGCTGTCGCATTAAGGAATTGGTTTAAAACGCCCACTTTGAAAGTATTTTGCTTTTAATAATAATAAAAAAGTTTCATTATTTTTTTGTTTCAAATACTCATAAATATTATTGTTATTTTAAATGTTTGTATATAAATTTAGATAACTTGTAATCGTTCAAAAGAGATTACATTTTTTTTTTTTTTTTTTTTTTTTAAACAAATGATTTAGCTATCTGTTTTAATGTAAAAAAAAAATTACCGAATCGGATGCAATATAGAGGTTAATGCTGCATTTGTGCATTATATTTCTTATCTAATATAATGTTTTATTCATAGATTTTTTTCTAAAATTGTACCTGGCTACTTTTTGAATCATATTTGGATCAGGTGATAGAGATTTAGAAAATAAAGATAATGGTTAAAAAAGCAAAATGGAAAACACACAATTTTTAACAATAACAGTCCCCCCCCCCCCCCCGCTCTCTCTCCGATTTGCAAATTCCCGCCAAGAGAAAAATATCTAAATTCAAAACTGGTCACCAATTTTTTACTATCACGGGCGGATTTAAAATTTCGGCTGTCCTTAAAAAAAAAAAAAAAAAAAAGGCTTCTCATTTACAAGCGATTAATTGCAATTGAACAGATTTGCAGTGGAAAAGGTTTTTTCATTTATCCAAAATAATTATCCTGAGACAATAATCGCTCGGAAATAAATAAAAATGTAACTAATTCATAGATAATAGATAAATCAACCTCTATATTGCGTCCGATTCGGTAATTTTTTTTTTTTTTTTTTTTTTTTTTTTACATTAAAACAGATAGCTAAATCATTTGTTTAAAAAAAAATGTAATCTCTTTTGAACGATACAAGTTATATCTAAATTTATATACAGTCGAACCTCGTTAACATGAACCTCAAGGGGAATCAAAATTTTGTTCATGTTAACAGTAATTCACGTTATCAGTATCAAATTTGTGTATTCGTTTTTATAGGGGACTGTGAAAACAATTCATGTTAAAAGTAATTCACGTTAAGCGTGTTCATGTTAACGAGGTTTGACTGTACAAACATTTAAAATAACAATAATATTTATGAGTATTTGAAACAAAAAAATAATGAAACTTTTTTTATTATTATTAAAAGCAAAATACTTTCAAAGTGGGCGTTTTAAACCAATTCCTTAATGCGACAGCGCTGACAATAATCATCCTGGGACAATAATCGCTCGGAAATAAAAATGTAATTAATTCATCGATAAATATAAAAAAAAAAAAAAAACTTTCCCACTGCAAATCATTTCAATCGCAATTAATCCCTTGCAAATGTAAAGCCCTTTTTCTTTTTTTTTTATGTAAAGCCCTTTCTTTTTATGTAAATTCCTTTTTTTTTTTTTTTTTTTTTTTTTTTTTTAAAGGACCACCCGAATATTAAATGCGCCCGTGATTGTAAAAAAAAAGGGTGACCAGGTTGGTTTAAAACGCCAACTTATAAAGTATTTTGCTTTGACCGAAAAAATAATAATTTTTTTTTCCTCAAAATACCCATAAATATTATTGTTATTACTGTAAATGTTTGTATATAAATTTAGATATAACTTGTAATCTTTAAAAATAGATTACATTTTTTTAAAATTTAACAAATGATTTAGCTATCTGTTTTGATGTAAAAAATTTAACGAATCGCATGCAATATAAGAGGCTGATGCTGCATTTGTGCATTATACTTCTTACATAATATAATGTTTTTTTTCTGATTTTTTTTCTTTTATAAAATTGTACCTGGCTACTTTTTTAAACATATTTGTATCTCTGAATGTGCGAAATGTCTACTAGTATAGAGTATAGTACTAGAGTATATTAGTATTAGAGTATACTAGTTTAGATGCTAGCAAACCAAATGTTTTCTTTTTCTTTTTTTTTTTTTTTTTTTTTTTTTTTTTTTGAGTAAAAGCAAGCATTTTTTATAAAATTATGTCAATTTTGGCGCTTTAAGCCAATCTTTAAGATATCAAAATCCGCGAAAGACCTGCGCTATGAAGAACATTCTAATATAACTACTTATTATTCATTTTTATCCAGAACGTTTATTAAAAGTTGAAAAACGCTTATTTTCGATTCCAATTCACTCCGTTAGTTATTCTTGCAGTTTTTATGCTTTTATGTCTAACAATGATTTCGCGTATGAGTGAGTGGAGAAAAACCTTTTCTTTTTTTTAGAGCAGATTTAAGATAAATTTCAAATATAGTAAAAGCATATGAAAACGGAAACAACATTTTTCGTCTTAAGAGAATTTTACTTTTAGGAAGGTATAAGTTTAAGATATACCTTCAGGATATCCTTGAAATTTTCCCATTTACGACATGATTCCGTTATATACAAATTCCGTTTAAAGAAGCTTTACTGTAGGATGGCGATGATATGACCATCAAAACCTTTAGCGAGATCCGAACAGACACTTACTGGAGTAGAAACCAATAGTTCACCACTAACAATTTAGTTACAGTTAGAAACTTCATTCACTGGATTATTATTTCAGTTTAGTTTTGGTAATGAATGCCAATTGATAGAAAATCTAAAATATTTCAGATAAACTCTGAGTTCTTTGAGTTATCTTTTCATTTATTAGAGACTAAGTCTTGATAATTAGTAGGAATTTTACCATTTATTATTACTGTTCATTTTTATATTAAAAATATACTGAGACGTTCCAATGTATTACATTATTTTGATTACCTAGTACGATAAAACATCTAGAAACGGAACCGTTTAAGGACAGGAAATAGCTTTAGTTTAGACAAGTTTGGAATTTAACAATTCTTCCATTGGAACTCGAATGTTTTTCTGTTTCAGACAGAATTCCGTTATAGACAGGTTTCAGATTAACAGGCTTTTGGGAATTATTGATTCATAAAATGAGTTTAGGTAAATTTTAAAACAACATAGTCACCTGAATTTATTATTACTGCTAAATGCACATTCCTATGTTCAGGTGGTTTTATTCAGAAACTATGAAAGCGAACAGCTTTTTCCATTTTACGATAGAAGCACATATTCTTTTAAAAATACTGTCGAAATTGACGTTCTCAACCAAAATCCCTGACGGGAAGCAAAAGAAAAGTCGTCATGTGACAAAAATTGATTATAATTCAAGATGTAATGCATTTATCGGAAAAAAAGGAGAAATGAGAATCATTCAAAAGCTATGACTGAAATTTCGTGATTTTACTTTAAAAAATAAATTCATAAATAGCGCAGAAAATTTCGTAATTTTCAGAAGGAAAGAACATGTTTTTAGAATCACCTTAAAAGTACTTACTCTTAAATTCTACCGTGAGAGGTTTAGGGGAGGGCCTTAAATTATTATTTGTTTTAATTTCAGAATTTTAAACCCTTAAATTGAGTATGAACCGTCTCTAATGTAAGCAAATTTTAAATTTTTTTATCTCATACTCTAATGGATGGTACCGACCTATTTACACCATAATAAAAAGAATGAGGTACAAATTTGCTGAATTATTCTGGTATTTTCATTTTATTGCCCATATAGAATGTTTGCCAAATTTTGTTTTTCCAATTATAATTTTACAAGGATATGCGTTTTTCTGCATCATTCTTGGCCCCACCAGTAGCTGAGAGGTTCTGCTCTCAAAGCTGGTAGACGAGAGGTGCTGAGTTCGAGCCCATTCGCGCTCGTCGGCTTAATCGTTCGGAGTTTTCCGTGGTTTTCTTCGAACCTTGGTTAACCTTGCATTAATACGAATACCTTAGAAATACCCCCACGGAGGGTACTCCCCCTCGGACCTATATCCCTCGTGTAGATAATCGGCCGTCATAAATACCACCTAACACACACCTGCGTCATTCTTGCTATTTTTCGTTGTTCTGTGATTATTACCATTTTTATTATATGAATACATAATTTTCCGCGTGAGGAGGTTCGTGCGAAAATCTTTTTGCACACAGGCGAATGTCAGAGAACAACATTAGAAGCCTTTCTTCCAAGTCTTATAGTTTATAAACATATGTTTCCGATAAAATAAATAGAGTAAGAATACAGTGTAAATATTTCTTACTATAGGTGGATAGGGATAAATAATTTTTTTACTAGAATTAACATTCCAAACAAATAAACAGATCACTGATGTCCTTTCTTAATTGTTTCTGGCAGAGCAAAGGGCGAAAATATCTGGAGGAGAAGAGTAAACATACATCAAGTTGACATTTCAACCACGCCTCTCCCATTTACAACTATAGGAAACTCAAATAGACGGGTTCATTTTTCAAAAGTGTTCCTTTTAAACGTCAGGATTTAAACGTAGTATTTTTTTCGTCTTTGTAGGTTTTAAAGAGTTAAGGCGAAAACAAAGGGAATTTTACCGTTTATAATAAGTGCTGGCAATCAAGAAATCTGAATTAAAAAAAAGTAGCCCACTGGCAACACTGCTCTAACATATAAATGTTCTCTGTTATGACCATGATTCTAAGTGCAGTTGGTTAAATTTGAGTATCTGGGCATTGGAGAAAGCAATAGTGGCCCACCGTGGCTGAGTGGATGAGACACCATGCCGCTAATCGCTTGAGAGCGTATGTGGAAGCAGATTGGAATCCCGCCGTGATCCGCATGTGATATAATGTATGTGTTCAATAAATCAAACAAACAAACAAGCAAGCAATAGTGAAAGGTACAGTTGGCATGGAAACAACGACTTCTTTAATTAGTATAGAAAATTAATGAATAGTAGTAAATGACTCAAGTTTAAAATGTAGGCAAATGGTCTGGAAATATCAATGGCTCCCATCTAGTATTTCACAAAATTAATTTAATAGATTCACATGATGTATAACTTGATGCAACTCTTAGCTAATGAAAATTCTGCAACAAGACTTATGTAGGTAGATCTTTTGAATGAATAATTCAAAATTCTGAGAACAAAACGAAGTTCTTAAGGGCTCTTCCTCACACCCCCCTCAAAAAAGGAAATGCGATAGAAAGATATAAGAATTTGGATAGCTTCAATATGTCTGTGATTTTTTGTCAGAGTTCAGAAAAAGAGTCTGGGCATAAAATAAAAAAAAAACAAATTTGACGAACGATAAGACTATAGATTTCAGGCAATTTTTAACCGAAAAATATTTAATTCTAATGTATATGCGGCTTCAATAATAGACTATTAAAGATAATCAATTTAGGGGAAATTTTATAGTAAATTATTATCCTCACATTTATGCAAATAGGTATGGATAAACAGACTTGAGTAAAATTACATATTTATTCTTTCTTCTCTATAACACGATCTAAATAAAGATGAAGTTATATGTACAGTTTATATCTTTAAATTTTTAGATTTTTTTTATCAAAAATGTTCCTTTATTATGTCTAGAATTGCTAGATTTACAGATCTTCGATTCTTTAGATGACTGCGGGGTTTCATTCTCGGATTAACCGTAGGTATTTGTAAAGGTAAATTTATTTTGCAAAACCGTCAGCAAAAAAAAGTTAGAAAAAACAATTAACTGACGGACTAACTGTAAATATATATTTTATTTCGACTCTGTTTTTTACTAAATTTTCATCTTTCGTAGAAAATTTTAAGGAGATATAAATTGAGAAAGACTGATACTTTGAAAGAATAAATTGACTTTCCTTACTTTTAAATTATTAATCACTATAAAAAATGAATGATAGGTAAACAAAATGTATAATATTGTGTTTGCTCCCTGCTTATAAAGGCTATACAAGGACTAATTTTAATTTGAGCTAATAGAATTATTTCAATTATATATCATTTGTTTTAAAAAAAGAACTGATATCTACTAAAAAACAACTTTTCAAAAGCAAAAAAAAAAAAAAAGAAAAGAAAAAGAAAAAAGGTGAAAGTTGTGGCTAAAAAATAGTGTGATATCAAATTTCCAAGCTTATATTACGGTACTTATTTAACATTTTTTGATAAAAATTTACCATATGTAAGTCGAGTACCTAAGTATGCGTTTATAGAAAGCCTTTTCTCCTTTACTAAATACATCATAACGTGTTTCTGAAAATTAAATTTTTTTTAATTATGCATGATGGGCTTGGCGGCCATCTTTCCATATTTTACACAAATTTCTAAGCACTCAAGCTCGTAACATATTTGCATTATTAAGAATTTCGAACTTCTAGTTTTAGCTACAGACAGATAAATTAAGAAAGTTTTTTATTTTGAAAAAACAAATTGATTTCTACTGCTTTAACTAATTAATTAACCACCTCCGAAAAAAGAGAATCATAAGAGGAAACCTGAAGTTACTTCAGCTTTATTTTTAGACACAAATTTTTAGGCACTCATTTCCATAAATTAAAAGAATAAAATGTTTGCTTTAGTAACAATTTCGAACTTCCAATCTTAACAATGAACTTGTGTGCTTAGAAATTTGTGTAAAATATGGAAAGATGGCCGCCAAGCCCATCATGCATAATTTAAAAAAAATTAATTTTCAGAAACGCGTTATGATGTATTTAGTAAAGGAGAAAAGGCTTTCTATCAACGCATACTTAGGTACTCGACTTACATATGGTAAATTTTTATCAAAAAATGTTAAATAAGTACCGTAATATAAGCTTGGAAATTTGATATCACACTATTTTTTAGCCACAACTTTCACCTTTTTTTTTTTTTTTTTTTTTTTTTCTTTTGAAAAGTTGTTTTTTAGTAGATTTTTATTGTACAGAGGCACGTGTATTTTTAATATAATAATAAAATACTTATTTAAATGTGAGAAAATGAGGTATTTCGAGATGAAAGTTTTACATCTGAACACCTTTTAAATATTCAAAGTTTCGTTTCTAAGTATGTATATGTATAATGATATAAACATTAAGCAAATCCAAATGAAAAAATAATATATATCGCACGTAGGATAATTCCTTGATTTTTTTTTTTTTTTTTTTTTTTTTTTGAGTACTTTACGAGTGAATTTTTATCGAGACTAGGCTGGAAATCATATTTTACTTTGAACATTATAAAAATAAAATGTAATAGTTGTAGATTATTTTAACTAAAAATATCTGTACATATATTTTTTAAAGAGATAAAATATATAGGTCTGCTGCCTAGTTTTGTAGTGAATAAAGTATGATTAGAATATTTATAAATTTTCTACTGAAAGTATAAATAAGTATTTTGCTTATACTAACAGAATTTTGAATGCCATTTATTTCTCATGTTTTATGATGTATTTTGGTCTGTTATCCACACAGTATTGAAATATGCAATCATAAAATAAGAAATATATATATTAAAACCTTCTCTGAAAAACTGTCTAACTAACAGTGCAAATTCCATTGAAATCCATCCAGTATAGTAGATTACAAACAAATCTCATATGTTGATATCACAATCTTGGTTTACTAACAGCATTTTATTTATCACGGAAGATATAAATCAACTGATAAATCATTTTTAAATAAATAAAAGGAAAATTGTTAAAAAGTTAAAATTTTTAGATCACCAGTTGAATTCTTAAATTGTATCAATCAACCTACCAAACAAAGCACAACCAATAACACATAAGCAGAAAACGCACAATCACGTGATCAAATCGCCCACACAATTTTTTTGAGCAGCTCGCGCGGAGTTTGTGTGCAATTGGTTAACTAATTTTAAATGCCAAATGGGCTAAAGTAGATAAAGAAGGTCACGTGATGTTTTTCCCGACTATTTTAGATTTTATCTGAGTGAACATAGGCATGTATTCCTGTTACGAAAACCATGTTTTGGAAGAATAAAGAAATATAGTCGTTGGTTTTACCTTTTTTGAACCATAAAAATAATGAAATAATTGAATTATGTTAAAATTCCTTTCTTCGATAACACCTACTCCATGGCATAAACTTCTGAGCGCGCGCGCGGCGCGAAGTGCACTTCTGAACACACTCACTGTTAGCGAAACGAGATTGACCAATCAGAAGCCTGCATTTTTACAAACAGCAAAAAAAGTTCGAAAAAATGCAGGCTTCTGACTGGTCAATCTCGTTTGGTTAACAGTGAAAAACTTATCTAGATCCCGGACAATGATTCGCTAATCATGGGAAGGAAGTGTCGTAATTTTGTCTTTGGATGCAAATTTCCGCGCATGCGCTGTTTATATCTGTTCTCCTTCCAACAAAAGCAATTTTTCGCTTCCGTCGTTATTTTATGACGATGTTGTATCACGTTTAGAGCAAAGTTGCGTTGCAAGGGAGCGATTGATTACATTCCGTCTACCTAGTAGTGCCCTTGCGGCAATATTTTTACTTCA
This sequence comes from Maratus speciosus, assembly GCA_963932465.1. Classification (NCBI taxonomy): domain Eukaryota; kingdom Metazoa; phylum Arthropoda; class Arachnida; order Araneae; family Salticidae; genus Maratus; species Maratus speciosus. The sequence goes on along the minus strand of OZ010788.1, from coordinate 38,924,593 downwards.
AATTTGTCGTGACAAGAAAATATCAAGAAAAAACTAATCTTGCTGCAATTGTTCATGCTATCTGGGAATTATTATTATTATTATTTAAGAATTCAAAGAGCTTTTTATTATTCATTATTTTTGCATCTTGTTAAGCAACAAGAAAAGTTTAATTTGAAGAGCGCCCTAGGGTTTTATCTTTCATAATAATATTTTAAATTCATACTTAATAAAAGAGAAGGGGAGAGAACAAAAAATAGTATTATTAACATTTACTTTCTAATAATTTTAGCTAGGGATGCATCAAATATTCGTTATCTATTCGGTATTCGGCCATGCTACCGAATATTCGGTTGGGTCGATTATCAAATTACTCGGTATGCTGAATATTCGGTTTGGCCGAATATCAAAATATTCGGCCAGACCGAACACTTAAAGATCTTTCTAAAAAATAATTTTAAAAACCTTAAGAAAACTGCTATTTTTGTCAATTAATAAAAGATTTAATAATTAGAAATAGAATTATATTTAAACAAAAGAGAATGTTTTTAGATATATGTTATTTGCTATTTGAAAAGTATCACGTAAGAAATTTAACCAATAATAACGATTTTAGTCCCTTCCTGACAAATAAACAGTATATGACTGTACAATTTTCCTTCCAATTCCTTCAAAATTTCACTTTGATTTTAAAATATTTGTTTTAGAATACAAGAAAATTTTATTCATTTGTTTTAATTCAGAGAGGAATCCATGAAATTTAAAATTTTATCAATTAAAGAAGCTTTAAAACTACCCTCTTCTTAAATAACAATTCAAAGCATAATTTTTTTAGTGTAGAATTTACTTGTAAAAAGATAGTGTTTATCAATGTGGCAGTATGTGTGTTAAATATTATGTTAACTTTTTAATACTTTCAAATTCTGAAATTTAAAAGTAATCGGCAAGCCGAATATTTGGTATTCGGTTTACCTTTTGGCAGAATATTCAGCATTCGGCCAAAATCACTATTCTGTACATCCCTAATTTTAGCTGTCAATTACTATCCAGTAATTTTAGCCAAATTTTACTTAAATCTCGTACTATACTTATTGATTTAAGTTAATGAATTAATTTATAGGATTTTTAAAAAGTTGTAAATGCAAAATTTGGATTTAAATTTTTAGATGTATTTAAAAAATATATTTATTACTATTTTTTTTAAAATCCAAATATAACATGGTGCCTTTTTGCAGTTATTGTTTTTTTACATTAAAATTATTTTTCTCTGCTAAATTATTAAAAACATATGAATGGCTATGAAAATTCTTTTGTATAAATTTGTCTTTTTTATTTATAAAAATTTATTATTTATTTAAGTCAGATTTAGCTAAAGTAATTGATAGCTCAAATTATTAGAAAGTAATTTTTAATATTTTTTTCTCTCCCTTTCTGTTTTATTAAGCATAAACTCAAAATAATATGATGAAAATTAAGATCCTAGGGGGTTCTTCAATTTAAACTTTTCTTGTTTCTTAACAAGATACAAAAATAATGAATTAAAAAAAAGCTCTTCTTTGAATTCTTAAATAATAATAATTAAATATGATTTTTCTATGACTGGCTGTAAATTTTTCGATTTACTGCATGATATCATAAACTAGTAAATCTGAAATAAATTTTCTTCAAAGTAAAAAAAAAAAAATCATGCTAATATTAACAGGTGCTAGTCCTAAGTCAAGATACATACATGTATTTAAATATAACTTCAATATTCAAGCATATAAATTAAATATTTGATGTTAAAATATGTACCCCCCCCCCCCTCTTTCTCTCTCTTAAAAAAAAAAAACTTTACTTTAAAGAATTTTTATTTCAAATTCACTAGCTTATGATGTTAAATCATAAAATGAAAATTTTATGGATAGTCACAGAAAGAACATATTATTATTATTATTATTATTACAATGAAGGATGTTTTTAATTCATTGTTAAGAAGAAGAAAAAAATGTAAAATTAATTAAAAAACCCCCCTCAGAATGCTATTTTTAGAGGATTGCCAGTAGATGGCGCTCATTTCTAGCATGGGAGGAGCCTTCGGTTTGTTTATACCGGAGCGTTGTGCGATTTAGCGCTGACCAATAAAACATAAACACAAAACGTACAATCACGTGATCAAATCGCCCATAAAAAATTTCTGACAAGGAAGGTCTCCATACGGGCATACTCAGAAAAATCTGAAAAAAATACAGAACGTTCTTCTCCCATGTGTATATATGTTTATAAAAAAAAATTGGCGGAACCTCGGTAGAACGTTCGTAAAAAAATAATGAACATTTCGTTTATTTGGGCGACTTATCACCGTTTGGAGAAGAAATAAAATTCCAAAAAATACGCTTGTCGAGTACTCTTTAACTAAAAAAATTCATAAAAAACCGCATATTCTCAAAATCAATTAACAAACAATTTTCAGATTCATTCAAATCGTTTGCTTTTGACGAGGAAAAGTGCTGCTCGCCAAATTGCGTGCCGCTTTCGTCTTTTCACGCCAATTATTCGAAAGTATTTTATTTTTTTACAGATTTTCTACTGTAATTCCGCCGCTAATTTTAACTGATCCTTTATTACATACATGAGTACTTTCACTAGCATTTATTTTCAACATATTCTGAGTATGCCCAGTATGGAGACATTCCTTGTGAGTAGTTTGGGTATAGCGACTAGAATACATAGTCTGGAAATTGGCTATCTCTGTAAAGCCGAGAACCCACATGCGGAAAAATACGACGGAATTGGACAGCGGAACGGCAAATTGACCCCATATTTGCCGCGTACAAATGCGAAAACGCAGCGGAATTGTAGTTAAACATGTTTTAACTTTTTCCTTTTTCCGCGACGGTATCTGTAGAAAGCAAACTATGTAGGTTTGTTATAATTAAAGCAGAGTTATAAATACGCAGGTTTTAAGGTCATTTGGTGTGGCGTTAAAGTATAAATCACAGTCGACGAAACAGTTCATTTCAAAATAACAGTTCGTTTATTAAATTCAACTTGAATTTTAAAAACTTAAATAATAAAGATATATACATACACCTCCAGCTTTTGCTGGGAATCATATTGACATATTATAGCTATAGCAAGGAGTAAGCTTAAACTCCATCTCCATGGTCCTTCCATTACATTACTTCCATCACTACACATCATACTACATGGAGTTGTTTCACACTAAATATACTTACTGAGTACATCAAAACTGGAATAAAAATATGCATACAGTTACAGTTAAAAGAGAGTGCCTTTACGACCGATATGGAAAAATAAAAGCTAGTTCGGAACGATATAACTTCCGAACAAACCAGACGACAAATTTTGGGGGACAAGACTTTGTCCAGATTTCCAACATGCGGCCCCATCGGTCGTAAATACCTCCTCTTTCTTTTTATAATCAAAATCAAAAATATTACAAATAGCTCTTTGAAACTTTACACATGGAAGAGGTTTTGTCAGAAAGTCTGCCTTATTATCTTTAGAACTTACATGTTTTAACTCAAAAACATTTTCATCAATTAACTGACGAATAAATTGACATCTTATGTCAATGTGTTTCGTTTTAAAATTCTCTTGGCTATTTTTAGAAAAATAAATGGCAGATTCATTATCACAGTACTGAATTGGTTTTATTCTATCGTATAAATTAAGTTCATTTAAAACTCTTGAATACCAAGTTAGTTCCTTTACACTTTCCGTTAATGAGATAAACTCAGATCCCATAGAACTTAGTACAATACATTTCTGCTTCGATGATTTCCAAGCAAACGGAACGTTACTGAAGTAAATTATATAACCACTACTTGAATGTCTTTTAGTAAGTTGACATCCCCAATTAGCATCAGAATATGCACACAAACTTAGTGATTTTACATTAGACAGATTTATTTTAAAACTTTTAGTAGCAAAAACATAATTCATAATATCTACTACTATTAACCAGTGTTTATATGTATACCCATTACAAAACTGCGACATTACATTTACAGAAAAACTAATATCGGGTCTTGATCTATTTGACAAAAATGACAGACACCCGATTAAAGATCGGTATGGAAATTGTTTCATTAATTCATTTTCGATAATTTCATTTTCGTTAACTTTATCTGGTAAAACAGAGCCAATTTTAAAAGGTAATTTAACATAACTTTTAGGTAAATCTTTATATTTTAATTCTAATCTCTCAATATAAGTTCTTTGATGAACGAATAATGAATCTTTAATTTGTTCAAAGTTAACACCTAGCAAATACTTTGTTAATCCTATTTCAGTAATTTCCAAGCTATTTTTTAACATATTAGTCACAGATTGCAATACATTTTCATCTTTAGCAAACAAAACTAAATCATCTACATAGACAACTAAAATTGCGTTACTATTCAGTTTATACACACAGTTACACCATTTTAATTTACAAAATCCAAGATTATGTAATATATTATCTAATTCAGAATTCCATTCGCGGCCACTTTGCCTTAATCCATAAATTGATTTATTTAACAAACAAACTTTATTTTCAGCACCCTTCATTTCAAATCCCGGAGGTTGTTTCATAAACACAGTTTCTTTTAAAGAACCATACAAATATGCTGATTTTACATCCAATTGAATATGATACCAATTTAACATAGAAACTAATAAAATAAACATTAGTTTTATAATTGAAAAATTTACAACAGGTGAAAATATATCATTAAAATCAATACCTGGTTTCTGTTTAAAACCTTGAGCTACGAGACGTGCCTTGTACTTTTTACCATTTTTTTCCGCGTTTTTTATATTATAAACCCATTTACTTCCTACTATTGTGGAATTTTTCGGTGGATCAACCAACCGCCAAACTTTTCTCTTACTCATCATCTCAAGTTCTTCCCTCATCGCGGCATTCCATTTCCCCCTTTCTGGATTTATTTGTGCATCCTCAAATGATTTAGGGATTTCGGTATTGTAAAATTCATGTTGAAATAATTCAGTTAAATATGGATCGTCCGAATCACTAGTTGAGGGTTCACTTAAAGTTTCAGTATTAGGATGAGTAGTTTTAGGTTTAAAGTCAAACTTATCTGGCTCAAACGGGATTTTATTTTCCTTACAATATTTTTTAACATCATTTAAAGATCCCAGTCTCGTATTTGTTATTGGGGTATAATAATATACGTCAATTCTCTTACATTTCGTTCTCGGTCTTTCAATCCTTTTCCACTCTGAAATATTTATAGAACTTACAGTTACCTTACCCTCCTTTTTCTCTTCATCTTCGTTTAAGCTATCTCCTGGTATTTCATGATTAAGATCTAAAGTTGCGTTACTTAAACCGTTTGTTTTAATTTGAGATTCATTAAAATTCAATATCAAATCCTTATATTTGTTTTCTCCCCCAAATAATGTTTCTACACCCTTTTTGGATTCATCTATACGCACATGAATAGTCTCTACAATTCGCCTTTCTTTTGGAATGTAAATTCTATATCCTTTAGTTTTCATGGCATAACCAACTAAGATACCTAGTAAAGCTTTCGGTTGAAGTTTATTTCGCTTAACTTTAGGAACATGAACAAATGCTAAAGAACCAAAAATTCTTAAATGTCTTACCGAAGGTTTGAATCCCGTCCATAATTCTTGCGGTGTAAGACCTTGGGTTAAACTGTGTTCAGTCCTATTTTTTGTATGAACAAACGCCAAAAGAGCTTCCCCCCAGAATGACGGTTTTAACCCGCTATCGTGTAGCATTGCTCTAACTGCATTCATTGCTACTTTATTAAAATTTTCAGCAACACCCACCTGCTCTGGAGTATAAATGGAGGATCTTTCGATTCTTATACCTAAATCGGTTAACAATTTCTCAAATAATTTATGGGTAAATTCCAGCCCATTATCAGTTCGTACACATTTTAACTTTTTACCAGTTTGTCTCTCAGCTTTAACTAAAAACTTTTTAAAGCATTCAAACACTTCCGTTTTATCCTTAATTATATAAACCTCAGTCCTTCTAGAATAATCGTCAATTACTGACAAAAAGTATTTCCCCCCTCCTAACGAGTTAACAGGGCTAGGACCCCACAAATCCATATACACCCTATCGAGGATTTGATTAGAAATGCGTTTATACAAATAATTTCTTTTAAACGATTTTCTGTTAGATTTTGCAATTACACAAGTTTCACACATCTTATTTTTGTTTTTACAGTTAATATTTTCAATACCTTTAACACAATTATTTTTACTCATTTTTTCAAGTAAAGGTAAGTTTGTATGACAAAATCTACGATGTATAATCTCTGAAGTTAAACTAGTAGAATAAGCAAAATTTTCACATTTTGAAGCATAACCTTTAACAATATACAATTTATCAACTCGAGGTACAGTAAAACAATATCTATTAAATTTATCATACACAATCATTTTATTATTTCCCCATTTAATTTGGTTTCCTGCAATGTCTATATTAGACCCACCAATTAAATTTCTTCTCATGTTAGGAGCATATAACACATTTTTTAAAGTTATTTCTACATTACCTGTTACATCTAGGATGGTAAAGTCAATATCACCAATACCCAGTATTTCCGACGAACAATCCTTGTCTCCTATCAGCACTTGTTGAGGGGGGAGGTTCCTATATGTTACAAATAGACTCCTGTCATTCGTAAAATGAGAAGTAGCCGCTGAGTCCAGAAGAAATTCCACGAACTTTCTACCATTTGAAGATATTAGGGCGAATTCAGATTGCTTTGTAGGTTCACTGTAGAAAACTTGCGTTTTCCCTCTAGAGTTCTTTTTGAAACACCTTGTATCTGTGTGACCAGGTTTCTTGCAGTAACTGCATATTAAACTCGGCCCCATACGATTAGCTGGTGAAGTATACGATCGTCTGGTGGTGTCCAGGTCGCTTCCACTACGTGAAACCCATGGCTTTTTACTGCTTCCAAAATTCTCCGCTGGAATGGTTGGTTTAACGGTAGGGTTTTTAAACTTTGTTGCATAAGCATCACCTACAGCGATAACCTCTTTACTTTCATCTTTTCGTTTTAAACAAATTCTGCCATATTCAGTTATTAACTGTTTAGATACATTTTCTAATTTAAATTCTTTATCTTCTAATCTATATAACACTTGAACTAGATTATCATATTCCTCAGGTAATCGACGGATTAGTTGAAAACATACTAACAGTTCTGGCATCTCAAATGCAGCATCTTTAATCTGAACCTTCTTTTCTTCAATTTTCTTACAAAATAAACCTATAGTTTCTTCTTGCGAGTTTAACTTCATCTCGAAAAATTCATCGACTAATCCCGCTAAGCGTGCTCGTGAAGTTGGTTCGAAGTTTAACTTTAAAATATACCAGGCATCTTTGCCGCTTTCTGTCTGAGCAATTAGTATCTGGAATTTCCGTTCGATGGATTGGTAAATTGTTGTATAAGCTCTTCGTTTACGCCATTCAAAATCGCTTTTCTCACGATCAGAGGCATCCGATTTACATGCGATATCTGGCTTTGTAATAAACTCCCAGCAATTTCGGTCAATCAAGACACATTTGACGTCGAGCTTCCAGGAAGGATAGTTATAATCCGATAGTTTCGGGAAGGAATAAGTTAACTCTGGAACTTGTGCCATTATGCAGTATATATTTCATCTAAATCACACCATATTTTATCTATTTGACCTTTAAATAGCATGACATGGCCCATAACCATGTTATAATTAAAGCAGAGTTATAAATACGCAGGTTTTAAGGTCATTTGGTGTGGCGTTAAAGTATAAATCACAGTCGACGAAACAGTTCATTTCAAAATAACAGTTCGTTTATTAAATTCAACTTGAATTTTAAAAACTTAAATAATAAAGATATATACATACACCTCCAGCTTTTGCTGGGAATCATATTGACATATTATAGCTATAGCAAGGAGTAAGCTTAAACTCCATCTCCATGGTCCTTCCATTACATTACTTCCATCGCTACACATCATACTACATGGAGTTGTTTCACACTAAATATACTTACTGAGTACATCAAAACTGGAATAAAAATATGCATACAGTTACAGTTAAAAGAGAGTGCCTTTACGACCGATATGGAAAAATAAAAGCTGGTTCGGAACGATATAACTTCCGAACAAACCAGACGACAAATTTTGGGGCACAAGACTTTGTCCAGATTTCCAACAAGGTTTGTCACAGACATGCGCAGTAGTTAACGCGGAAGCGCCAAGGAAAAATGCAAGTGCGATTCTCATTTCCAAGTCGGAAATTTGGTGTAGCGGAAAATTTGCCGCGGCAGATTTCCGTCTATATTTTCCGCATGTGGGATCCCTGCTTAATACTTAAAAAAGCACTAAATTATTGTATCCCTTAAATATGCAACGATGCTGCTACAATATACAGATCGCAGCGACATTTGCAGGATATTTTCTACAACTGCAAGATATTGCTAACAATGTAATACTAGTAATACGAAAATCCCGCAGATGTCGCTGCGATCGACACTTGGCATTTTAGCAGTATCGTCGCACATTTAAGGGATAAATTTTTTCAGCACTGTTTGAATAGCATATTTCCATACTAGGTATTCTAGACGCTGTAGTTTGGGTGGGGTTGGTTGTCAAATTTTAAACGCCGAACGGCTAAAGTAGATGAAGTAGGCCACGTGATGCTTTTCCGGAATATTTTGGATTTTATCTGAGTGAACATAGGCATGTATTTCTGTTACGAAAATAATTTTTTGGAAGGATAAAGAAACATAGTCGTTTTACCTGTTTTGAACCAAAAAATGATGAAATAATTATTTTAAAGTGAATTATTTTAAAATTCCTTTCTTTGTAAGACCTACTCCATGGCATAAACTTCTAAATTTCTGAGCGCGCGCGCGGCGCGAACTGCACTTCTGAACACACTCTTTGAGTGTGTTCAGAAGTGCACTTCGCGCCGCGCGCGAGCTCAAAAGTTTATGCCATGGAGTAGGTCTTATCGAAGAAAGGAATTTTACCATAATTCAATTATTTCATTATTTTTATGGTTCAAAAAAGGTAAAACCAACGACTATATTTCTTTATCCTTCCAAAACATGGTTTTCGTAACAGGACTACATGCCTATGTTCACTCAGATAAAATCTAAAATAGTCAGGAAAAACATCAAATGACCTTCTTTATCTACTTTAGCCCATTTAGCATTGTGCGTTTTCTGCTTATATGTTATTGGTTGTGCTTTGTTTGGTAGGTTGATTGATACAATTTAAGAATTCAACTGGTGATCTAAAAATTTTAACTTTTTAACAATTTTCTTTTTATTTATTTAAAAATGATTTATCCGTTGATTTATAACTTCTGTGATAAATAGACTGCTGTTAGTAAACCAAGATTGTGATATCAACATATGAGATTTGTTTGTAATCTACTATATTGGATGGATTTCAATGGAATTTGTACTGTTAGTTAGACAGTTTTTCAGAGAAGGTTTTAATATATATATTTCTTATTTTATGGTTGCATATTTTAATACCGTGTGGATAACAGACCAAAATACATCATAAAACATGAGAAATAAATGGCATTCAAAATTCTGTTAGTATAAGCAAAATACTTATTTATACTTTCAGTAGAAAATTTATAAATATTCTAATCATACTTTATTCACTACAAAACTAGACAGCAGACCTATATATTTTATCTTTTAAAAAAATATATGTACAGATATTTTTAGTTAAAATAATCTACAACTATTACATTTTATTTTTATAATGTTCAAAGTAAAATATGATTTCCAGCCTAGTCTCGATAAAAATTCACTCGTAAAGTATTAAAAAAAAAAAAAAAAAATCAAGGAATTATCCTACGTGCAAAAGGATATTTTTGCACAATATATATTATTTTTTCATTTGGATTTGCTTAATGTTTATTTCATTATACATATACATATATAATCACTTAGAAACGAAACTTTAAATATTTAAAAGGCGTTCAGATGTAAAACTTTCATCTCGAAATACCTCATTTTCTCACATTTAAATAAATATTTTATTATTATAATAAAAATACACGTGCCGACGTGCCTCTGTATAATAAAAATAAAAAATATATCTTCATCAAAAATATCTTATTCATTATGAAAAATATAAAACAACCAATAAAAAATTGTGACACTGGAAGGATTCGAACCAAAACTCCTAGTCTCGAGTTCACTGCCTTATCCATTCGGTCATCTAGCACACGTTCCTTTTGCAACAAAATATCTTTATAATTAGCACCTTAATTAATCAAATCCATGATCTGTTCCAGAACACACTACGTGTTATTCCATCCGTGATATAGACCCACTCCATGTTCCTGCCTCCTGAGCTCGCGCGCGTGCTTCTTGAACACACTCTTTGTGAATCTGGCAATTCCAATGCGCATGCGTTTGTATACAAATATTAAAAAATCTTGCGGTACTGCAGTTTAGCGAAGCGTTTTGTTGAAGTTGAAATTTTAGTCGATAACGTTAAAAAAAAATTACTTTAATCAAATTTGTATGCCTACCTTTTCGATTTAAATGGATAGTTATTTTCCAAAAGTTGAAGTCCGCGTTATTGACGAGGAAAAGGTTTGTAACTCGTTTCAATTTATAAATTATTATTCTATGCATTCATTTTTAAAATGAATTTTGAAAATTCTGAAGAACCAGTAGCGCAGCCAGAATTCGGTTCTGGGGGGGGGGGGGGGGGGTTGAGTTATTTGATAGAGGTGTTCGCAGGTTGTTTGAATCACCGGTTAATATAATCTGTCTTTTCAATTAATCAAATCATAATGCTTTTTACCCGCAGTTACATTGGTTGTGTTTCATTTAAACAGCGTTTGCAGTATTAGAGTTAGAAAACATAAAATGCACCAATGAAATAACCCCAAACTAGGTTAGATTTATAAAAAGTGTTTAAAGATGATGAGGCAAACTTTAAGAAGTTGTAAGTGTACAGTCCAGCAAATAATTTTTGCATAGAAAATAACAGAATTCCAATCCACTTGTTCAACCAAAAATACACAGGATTTCATTCCAAGACAATCTCGAATTTCATAGCTGCCAACTTTTACGCTTTTTTCTTACAGCTAAAATTTAACAGTAATATTTGATTACTTAAATCGCCGAAGTCTTCGATTGAATAATACAAATAATTCTATTAAATTTTAGCGGTATTAGAAAAGCGTAAAAGTTGGCAGCTATGGAATTCTTGTTTTTAACTTTAATAATAATGAAGCCATTTTAACAAAATTTTCAATATACTTACCATGCTTTTGTCAAATGTAACAACATCACGAAAATTGGTGGAATTTATCATCATTTACGTCCAATTAGTGCTCAGTTAGGTAATCCATATTTTGGAATGTAGTTGATATTAAACATGGTATTTTATTGTGCACTTCCAGTAATTTACATGACATCGAATTTGCCATTAAGTAACGTAAATCTGTTGAAAATTTCGTTAAAACATCTTTATTATTGTTAAAGTTCTCTAAAAAATATCCGGGTTCAAACTGAAGTCGTACCTGTACTAATATTATAAAGAAGTAATTTTTTTTTTGTAGGGGTTACTTTTGGAACAACCGAACGGATTTAAAAAGATAAACGGACTTGTGCGAACGTAACTCTCATACAAAGGGTTCGATACAAAATATCAGAACTGTTCAAAGATAATATTTACTTGCGTACATATAACAATACCACATGCCATAATTTTATTCTACTGGAATGAAAACCGATGAATATTTCTCCCTCTAAAACACGGACTTTGTACAAAGTCTGTTGATTAGTGCCAAGATAGCGTGACACAATATTGCACGTACTACTATATTTGGATACAACCCTTCATCTTTTTGCTTCCTTTTGGGAACAACGGATTTCAAGCTTATTCTATTGACGATAATTTTCAAGCTATGATTTTGCGACTTTCACAAAATTTGCTTTATATAATTAGCTAATACATTATGCACATTATATTTTGATTGCATTCGCGCATGCACAGTGAAACATTTTTTAGTAAACCTACTCATTTTTCATTCAATTTTTATTATTTTTTAGTCCTGGTTGCAGGGTATTATGTACAATGTTGTTTGTCATATTTCCTGAAAAGACTTTTTTTATAATAACTCTGCAAATTATAAGCAAAAAACTTGGTGAAATTTGGGGCTGTTTTTATAAAAACCTTAATTTCTCTATGAGTATACATGCTATCCTCATAAAAATGAACACAGTATATTATTGTGCTGTCCTCTAAAAAAAACCCACTTTTTGAATTTTTCTCTATATAAAATTTAATAAAAAATACAAAACAATTTGAAGTAGCTACATTTTCACAGCTTGTTCTAAGATTTTAATGTATAGCATTTTTGATTCTGTCAATATATTACAAAATGGCAGTCAATTAAAGAAGAATTTGAAAAAAAACCCACTTTTTCCTAAAAATAACCGATGTTACCTAAAAAAAACCCACATGTAAAAACGCTTCTAGAAACCAAAATATTAGACAGCAAAGTATTTTTTTTATCATTATTAATTATTTTTAAAACACAATTCTGCAAAAAAAGTTTTTTTTTTTTTTTTTTTTTTTGCAATCAAATCCAAAGGGGCAACTTAATCACACAAGTTTTAATTAATCCTTGTTCAGAAAGTAGAAACGCCTGAAATTGGCACTCTGTTATTCAGAAACTACAGAAGTGTTCCATTTTCTGGTAAACATAAAAAGAGCTTTCAGAAAATAATGTCAAAGTTGCTGTTTTGAACCAAATTTCCAGACAAAAGGAGAAAAACACTCGAAGAGAGGTGAAAAACCAATCGTCATGGGACCCAAAATCACTTGTTAATAAGTACTAATTTATCAAAAACATAAAACTCATTTCGATTCCAAATCGCTTACTCAGTCCTGTCAATTTTGCACCTTTATGTTTAACGATGAGTAAATGTGTCAGAAAGTTTCGTCTTTGTTGAACAGTGAACTTGAGAATCGCCTAATAAAATTTGCATAAAAAAGCAAAATAATGATTAGAATAAAATAAGCTTGTAAACATTAAAACAATGTATGATATAGAAGTAAAAGGATATCTTTGTGCACATAAAAAAAAAGTGGATGGGTTTTTTTTTTGCAAAAACAAAGGGGGGGGGGGGGTGAGGTATGACATGTACAAAATCTTAGAAATGCAAAATATGCATTAAATTTGCATAATTTATTGAGTTTTTCCCCCTTTAATTAATATTTTAAAGAAAAAATGTATGCTCCACCATTTATTTATATATAAAAAAGTGGGTTTTTTTTAGTTCCCGCATGGTTTTTTTTTACCTCCTGTTTTCAAATCGTCACAAACTGAGCCACACATAATATAATAAGCTGAAAATGGTGCATTTTATTCACATATTAATGGTTTAACATAAAAACATCTAAAAACTGATGTACATCATTGTAACATGTCATATTATAACAAGAAAAACTGAAAATGAAGCTCTTTTTTTGCTAGAATTCTGTATTATTAACTTATTTTTTTAAAAACTAAATAAACACTTCTAAAATAATTTTATTATTATAAATGGCATATAGAAACAGGACAAAAAGAAAATTTTACTTCAGTGATTTTTTTTTATGAAGTTCTAGGGTGGGTTTTTTTAAGGATACATTTTCCTGTGGGTTTTTTTAGAGGACAGCACAATACAATAAGCATCTTATTAATAATCTCGAGTTTGAACGCTTTTGCTACATTAGTTTTTACAGGGTTATCCAAAAGATATTCGTTCTTTTTCAAATTTGTTGACGGTAGGCCTGGGCCTTAAATCGATTTAAAGCTTACATCGGAAATCCGATTTAACCATTGGTCTTAAATCGATTTAAGCTAAAATCGGAAATCGCGATTTAGCTAATGCCAAATCACGATTTAGCCAATGTCTTAAATCGCAATTTAGCCATTATCCTAAATCGCGATTTAGCCATTGTCTTAAATCGCGATTTAGCCATTGGCTTTAAATCGATTTAAAACAAAATACTGATTCTGAGCTAACATCGGAAAACCGATTTATCTACTTTGATGTATACCACTTACATTACCACTTACATGCCAAGCTGGTGTTAAATCGATTTAGGAGGATCCGATTTAAGCAAACATCGCAAGCCTCAATGATTTCCGATTTAAGACAAACAAGGGAAGCTGGTGTTAAATCGATTTAGGACGATCCGATTTAAGCAAACATCGCAAGCCTCCATGCTTTCCGATTTTAGAAAAAGACGATTTAATGAAAACAAGGCAAGCTGGTGTTAAATCGATTTAGCAGGATCCAATTTAAGAAAAAGGCGATTTAAGAAAATGATGATTTAAGTAAGAATTTTTATTTATTTATTTTATAAACAAGATTCAGAGTTTACGAGATTGGAATGTGTATTTTTCAGAAATTAAGAACTTATATAGTGGAAAGTTGAAAGGAAAAAGTAATGTTTAAATCTTAAAATCCAAATTCATCGAATTTCAATTTATATGCTAATGCAATCTTTTGATGATAAATTAAGTTTTCACATATTTGAGTAATATTGCAATATGTATTTTTTATTTTCCAATATTCTGTAATTAATTAAAATGTTTTAAAGTAGAATCCTGCATTGTTTCAAAAGATTGTTTTCCTGAAATTCATTCAGCATTTATATGATTAAAAAAAATAATAATAAAGTTTTATATTTAAAATCCAAACTCATCGACTTGCAGTTTATACTTTTATGCATTCTTATGATGAAAAATTAATTTTTTACATGTTTTAGTAATATTTTAAAATTTATTTTTTATTTTCTATTATTTTGTAATTAATGAAATTATTTTAAAGGTATAGTCATGCATTGTTTTGTGTATCACTATTTGGCTGTGATCCACATGAAATATTTTTCTTTTACTAATAATATTTTTTTCCTGAAATTGATTGAGTATTTATGGTTGGAAAAAAAAGAATAAAGTTTCATATTTAAAATCCAAATTCATCGAATTTCAGTTTTTATTTTTATGCATTCTTTTAATGAAACATTCATTTTTCACATGTTTGGGTAATATTTTAATACATATTCTTTATTTTTTATTATTCTGTAATTAATTAAAATATTTTAAAATAGTCATGCATCAGATTTGACATCTGATTTCAATGCCAGTCACATGGATTGAGTATCTTGCTGAAATTGATTCACTATTTATACCCAAATTCATCCATTTTTAGTTTATATTTTTATGCATTATTTTCATGAAAAATTAATTTTCATATGTTTAGGTATTATGGGAATATTTTAGTTTTAATTTATTATTATTTTGTAATTAATTAAAAATACTTTAATAAAGTTCTGTAATGAGTCAAGTAACTTTATTTTTACAGCAGAATGAGGGAGGGCTGGAGGAGGCATTCATTAGATTTTTCTGCAGATCTGCGATTTTTTGCTTTTTTGACATTTTGTTATCATTAAAAAGAGATATATTTTAAGATTATATTTTATTACTAATCTTAAAGGATGGCAACAACCACGAAAAAAATCAGCAATTTCAGTGATGTGCTCCAAGGGTCACACTTTCAATCCTTCTCCATCCGCTATATAAATGTCAGCATTTATGTTAAAAAAATCTTATTTTAATCTAAAAGTTAAAAAGATATAAAATTGCATCTTATTTCTCATATCTCCCCCCCCCCCCTTTTTTTTACTACTTTTCTCATCATGGTAAATGAATAGTTAAATTCATCATTGAAGTCTTTTAATATGCTTCTGTTTTACCTCAGTAACTTTTTAAATCTGTGTCTGTAAAAAAAAAAAAAAAGTGTATGTAGGCTGTTAGCAATGAAGTGCTATTTGAGTGGGCTAGGGGAAGCCCCCCCCCCCCCCCTTAAGGAATTTATATTGTACCATGCATAACAAGTCAGACAAAAAAAAAAAAAAAAAAAAAAAAAAAAAAATCATTTTCTTTTATATTACTTCTTATAGAATGAGTTTATAAAATGTATTACAATAGGTCACTAATTTTTAAAATGGAAAAAAAAAAAAACTAGTGTTTTGGGACATTCAAAGCTTTTTTATGTGTAAAATATACCTCTTTTCAAAATTATTTGACAAATTAAAAGCCAAGTATACTAAATAATACAGGAGGGGGGGGGGGGGGGGCACATAAAGATCATATTTTGTTACTAAAAATTAAAAAATAGGCTTCCATATTCTAAAATGTAAAATCGGTGTTAAATCGCGATGTTGGATGGATGATAAATCGATTTA
Source organism: Maratus speciosus (assembly GCA_963932465.1). NCBI lineage: Eukaryota > Metazoa > Arthropoda > Arachnida > Araneae > Salticidae > Maratus > Maratus speciosus. The sequence goes on along the minus strand of OZ010788.1, from coordinate 38,908,343 downwards.
AGAAATTTCTACATCGCCCAGTCCTAGTTGACGGTCTCCTATGGGGGTTTCGTGAAAAAAATCTTCGCGGAAATATATGACCTATACTATACTATTTACGAGCTTGCAGTTTCAGGTTAATTCCTCATGTATTTTTCTAGATATTTAACAAAACGTCTAAAATTGCAAGTGACCGGTCACCTTCGGCCATATAGTGTAGTTGGTATAAAAGCTTGGTTTTTGACATGGTGGTTACTTTTAAGGTAGAATGAGAATAATAAAAAATAATGAGAATATTCCATAATATATTTAAGTAACCTTTTTCTATGATAGCGAGTGACTACAAAGCTAAAACTGCAGATTTTTAACAATGTGCTTGTTAACTTAAATTAATGCATGATTAGCATAAAATTGTGTATAATTATATTTTATACAGTCTAAGAAAACGTTTTACATTTAACCCCTCTCTTTTCAAAATCCATACTCACAGACATATTATCTATAACTCAATGAAATTGCGATAAATGCTTCTTTCCTACGTGACACGGGTGGCAATTCTTCTCCGAGAGCAAGCACCATTACTCGTTGCTACATTACTAACTAATGGAATACATTCTTTAAATTTATGTACAGATCTCCTAAGGAACAAATGGTTCGAAAATCGAAAGACACACTGATTGCGATAATTTGTTCAATCACAATCAAAAACAGCTTTTTACAGCTTTATAGTTACTACTTTTTTAATTCTCATTTTACAAAGATTTTTACTTGGGTACGTAAAAAGATTGGTCTTAGTTATAACTGGGAGCAAAAAGCGTAAAACAGGGCGTTTGAAACTGAGAGAGATCTGCAGAGTGTATGTTTCACGTTTTTTCTGAAATTCGTTGGTCTATTATTGTTTCCAACATGGAACAAAAACAGAAGTGCAATTAAGAAATGGCACATTGTATAATATACTTAAACTCAAAGCGTCTGTGCGGCAGGAAATGACCATTTTTTTAGCATAAGACGTCTTGAAAAGTGACTTAGTCCAAATAACCAATTTTCACAAAACCAATGCATGTAACATGCGCTTTCACAGTTTTAAGTAGAATTGTCGCCGTTTAATCTTTAATTGAATCACTTTGTTGAACAGAGTTTGATTTCTCAAAACGGCGTATTTTGAAAAATGCCAATACGTTTAAATATTAATTTTGGTTTTGATTCATATAAGAGGCAATTATAGTAATTTTTCTTAGCTCTGGGGGGGGGGGGGGGGTGTTTTAACCCCCCAAACCCCTCCCGTGGCTGCACCACTGTGAAGAACATCTGTATTTTGTTATATGTCGTATGTTTAGTACTGAAATTCTTTCAATTTGAAGTGAAAGAGCTGAATATATTGCTTATTTATTCCAGTTGGTTTTTAGTGCTTGTATTTTATGAGGAAGATTTTTGACCAAGGTTGTAGTGGAGGGTATACGGCTTATACCTTCGGAATTTTTTTTTAAGCTCCTTATGCAGGACTGGCGTAGGGGGAGTGGGGATGATTGGGACAATTTTTACTTTTTACTAATAACTTAAGCTGTATACAGTTGTTAATTTAAAAAATATTACTTAAAGAATATTTCAGCATTTAGCAACTTATTGACATACTAATTTCAATAAACAATTGTTTTTTAAATTTTTAATAATTTTTTTTTAACATGCATGCATACTGTCCCATTTATCCCCATGGTGGGGATGAATGGGACAGACAACTTTGGGGATGAATGGGACAGGTAAAAAAATTATTCTAAACATATTTTATTTGAAAACTGAATGATACATTTTATTTTACTATGTACATATTGACTAGGGATTGACCGAAGCAGCAATTTTACCGAATACCGAAGCTTCGGTTAAAGTGTACACTGAATATTCGGTATTCGGCAACCGAATACTTAAAAAATTTTAATATGCATTTTTTCATATATTAGCTGTTTTAATAAACTTTAATTAAAATTAAATTCTTAGTAATTTAATTCAGTTACATTTTTATTCTTAAATCTAATTACACCAAAAAAATTTAATAACTACTTTCCACTCACAATTTCATTAACCCATCACTTATTTTTTATTATTTTATCACTAGCCAATACCTAAAATAAGCTATGAAAGTATTAAACTATACAGGCTATTATTAAGGGTAAAAATTGTTAGAAAAACTAAAGTTCATTCAAATAAAAAGAAACAATGTTGTCATTAAGCTGATTTACTGATTGTCTAATTATAAACGTATTGAATAGGAATGTTCCCAAATACAAAAGGTATATCAATTTATACATTTAACTATTATCTGTCAAATTAGTGATACATATTTATATTTTGATTAATAATTTAACATTGTGGTGATGAAGATAACAAAGTTGAGCAATTTTAATGGTTATAAAAGCTATAGGATAGGCATAAGGGTATACTTATTATAACAAATTTGAGCAATTTTAATGGTTACAAAAGCTATAGGATAGGCATAGGGGTATACTTATTTGATGCGTTTTCTTTAATATACACCTTAGATATGCAGAGATGAAATCTCACGTACTTATTTGAGGTGTATGTTAAAGAAAAAGGTTTTTTTTTTTTAATATTAAAAATGTCCTTTGACTTGTTTTTTGTAGTGCAATTGAACTCTGAACTCATGCACATAATATTGAAACTCATCGTTTAGCCTATTCTACTTCTAATTAAAAAAGAATTCTTCTACTTCTAAGAAAATACTTACCTGCAATTATTCGGCCGAAGCCGAATATTTGGTTTACATGCCGAATCACCGAATACCGAATCGACTATTCGGTATTCGGTCAATCCCTAATATTGACGGAAGCTAATATCAAATGACAATAGTCCTTTGGTTCTGGCAGTTCCCAGAGGTCTAGGCTTTGGTAGTTTCATAACAATATCCTCCAGATTTAACAAAATAAATTTCTGGTGGATCGGTATAGTAAAATAAGGAATTATCCTTTTTTCTCAAGATTTGTACTTGAAGGTTATCATTATTGTTCTTTAAAACCCTAGCAACGTAATGATAAATTTTTTTGGCAGAATCCCTGAGCAGGCGAGACACCCCATTTGGTGACTTTTCTGACAAGTACCAAACACCCTGCATACGCCAACTAGTGATGGGCGATAACGAGATGTTTTTCTCGATTGTATGGACATCTCGATATTTTTCGATTGTGTAAATTTTTTCTCGATGACTCCAGTTTGAAAATTTCTTTTATAAATCATATATTATATACGTCATACATTTATCAAGAATCGTCTGCGGGTGAACTGGAATGAGTCGATGTTAATAAAGACTAGGTGACTTCGACCGCTAGTGGGCCCTTCCTTTAATCGGGACCTCTAATTTATGCGTAATCTTGTAATATGAAATCACGAACAGGTTACCCGCTATATACGGCACTGATATATGATAGCAGGCGTGGTGTGGTGTGCACGCACTACTAAATCTTGTAAAAAATATAATATCGAAACGAATGAACCTCAGACCAGATCTCTTGGGGGTGTGGTCAAAGTGAGCGGAGGGGCACAGCAGCCAGCAGCTGCATAATATGATTAAGTCGTCACAGGTCTTTAGGCCTTTCCAACCATATGTCACATGAGAAGTCTGGATCTGAATTTATAAAAATGCCCTCCCCGTGGGGGCAAAGGGGGGGGGGGAGGGGTGCGGGAGGTGGATAACATCTGTAAGTGGTCATAAGCCTTTCCAACAATATGTCACATGAGGAGTCTCGGCTAAATTTAGAAAAACACCCCCGTGGGGGAAAAGTGGGGGGGGGGGCGGTCACCGGAGGTGCATTACATCAATAAGTAGTCACAGACCTTTCCAACGATATCTCACATGTGGGGTCTTGGCTAAATTTGGAAAAGTGTCCCCCGGGGTGGTGCAAAATGGGGGGACGGACACCGGAGGAGCATAACATCAATAAGTAGTCACAGGCCTTTCCAACGATATCTCACATGAGGGGTCTTGGCTAAATTTGAAAAAGTGTCCCCCGAGAGGGGCAAATTGGGGGGGACTGTCACCGGAGGTGCATAACATCAATAAGTAGTCACAGACCTTTCCAACGATATCTCGCATGAGGGTTCTTAGATAAATTTGGAAAAGTGCCCCCGGGGGGGGGGGGAAGTGTTGGTGGGTACACCATAGGTACATAACATCAATAAGTAGTCGCAGACCTTTCCAACTATATCTCACACGAGGGGTCTTGACTAAATTTGAAAAAGTGTCCCCCGGGGGGGGGGGGGGGCAAAGAGTGGGGGGACTGTCGCCAGAAGTGCATAACATCAATAAGTAGTCATAGACCTTTTCAACGATATCTCACAAGAGGGATATTGACTAAATTTGGAAAAGTGTCCTCCGGGGGGGGGGGGGCAGCCACCGGAAGTGTATAGCATCAATAAGTAGTCACAAACTTTTCCAACGATATGTCACATGAAGGGTCTTGGCTAAATTTGGAAAAGTGTCCTGAAAATCATATATATTATAAATAATATTTAGCGGAGGGCTCCATAAAAAAATCTGATCTAAAATGATAAAAACGGAAAAACTACCCTCGCAGTGGGGGCCAAATTGGGGAGGGGAGGAAGAAAGTCTCATATGAAAGAGTCATCCGAGAGCTTACCGATGACATATCACATGACTGGTCCAAAAAAAGTTTGAAAATTGCTCCCCCTCCCTCCCCCCGTGGGCCCACTCATTCACCCCGCAATTCACACAGCCGCCACTTTAAAATTTTTATGTTCAATAAATAATATTTACCGGAAGACTGCATAGAAAACCCACATCTAAAGTGATATTTAAATTTATTATAGAAATCGGCTACGGTTTTAAAAATTTGTTCGCCACTTCCCCATCTCCCTTTGGGCGAGGAAAGGTTCATAGTATGGAAGAGTGGTCAAAAGGCTTTTCGATTATATGCCACAGGAAGGGTTCGGTAAAATTTTTAAAATTGCACCCCTCTGAGTCCGCCCTCACGTCCTCCTCCCTCGAAATCACACGACCCACTTTCCTCTTTGAAATTTTTATATTTAATAAATATTTTTTATCGGAGGGCTTCAGGCAGGGTTGCAAAAAAGCCGGCTAAAATAAAAAAAAGCCAGGCCAGTGGCTTTTATTGGTTTTAACCGGCTTTTTTTGGCCATAATTGGCTTTTATACAATAAAGCATTGTAATTATAAAGTACACATTTTAAAGTGTTTTTAATTAGTTTTAATGACATTTAATTGATTTACAGTTTAATAAGTAACCCAATTTCTCAATAATGAGGACATTAATACTGGAATAAAACTTAGATGATTTTGCTTGTGATTTGTATTCTGAATTGCACATATGTCAGCTAAATTTTAAAAGGGCCATACCAACTGCCAATTTTTTCATTTTTACTGCTTTATAAAATTAAATAGGACAATGGTTACTTAGTTATATGTTTTATTACTTAATTTTAAGAGCTATTAATATACAAGTCTTATTTTATTTCTAGCAAACATTTGAAATTATACATAGTCATATTAATAAAAACACCACCATTTCTCACTATTAAAAAACATTATGAATAGCATATGCATGAATATGCTTAGCAACAAGCTTTTCAAAATTTTATTTGGAGAATTTTTTTTTTCTTGTTTTAAATGCTCTATTTTTTATACACTTATGTACCACTCTCCTCAAACGAAACATCTTTTCTAATTTCTCTTTTAACATTTATAACTTAATCTCTCCATATGGACACATAAGAATGTTTCCATTTTGATGTGCTACATTTTGTCATTAAGGCTTTTAAATCCAAAAGGGCAACTTTCTGACATAAGTTTTAATTTATTTTTGTTCAGAAATGCATGAAACTAGCAGATGTTGTTGTTCAGAAACTATGTAATTGTGCTGTCTTTTTGCAAATGCAATAGATTTTTCAGAAAATAGTGTCAAAGTGAGCATTTTGAATCGAATTTCCGCATGAAAGAAGAAACCACTCAGAAAAGGGTGAAAAAACATGTTTGTCACGTGATCAAAATCTCTTATAACTCAATAGGTAATTGATGGATCAAAAAATGGAAAACACAGTTCGATTCCAAATCGCTTCCATGGTCAGGCTTTCGAATTTTACATCTCCATTAAAAAATGAATTTTTAAATGTGTAACATTTTGCGTTTGTTGAGCAGAGCAGTTAAGAACAGTTTTAATTAAATATAATCTTTAAAATGTGTAGTACATGTGGAGCTATATTAGTGTTGATGCTAGAAAAAAAGGACCGCCGGGCGTGAATTTTTCAAAAAGGGAACACTATTCCAAAAAAAGGGTACATTTTTCAAAAAGGAAATGCTGTTCTAAAAAAGGGTGCATTTTTTTCAAAAAGGGAACACTATTATAAAATAAGGGCACATTTTTTTCGAAAAGGGCACACTTGTACCTTGTTCATAAAACATATTTTGAACTGGTTTGTTTGGAGTCCCTAGAATTTGCGATATTTTTCCGGTATCAATTGAATTACCATGGGGTGCATAGGAAGTGTTAAAAAGGGTAGCCGGGCACATCGAAAGGGTTTAAAAGAGCCGCCAGGTGCAAAAAGGAAATAAAAAGGGCCGCCGGGCGCTGCGCCCTGCTAAAGCGACTTAGAGTCAACACTATATAGGGTAGATGTGCCAGTAATGGACACCCCTTGATGTTTTTGGTTCATAAAAAAATAACTAATAAATATTTAGCTTTAATTATTTTTTTTATAATTCCCCCTTGTATGTTTTATAAAACTATGTTATTGTTGACACTTTTAATCAAACCAATCAGGAAGCAGAAAATAATGTTTCAAAGTTTTGCTGTTTTTCTGTGAAAATCTTAATGAAGAGGTTAAGAGCTGGCTTTGTTTAATTAATTTATATATTATTTATTTTCATGCAAAATTTGAATGTTTTTGTTTGAGTAGCAATAGAAAACTTTGAATTTTATATACTAATGGCTATTTACAAAATTTCATTTCTTTTTAAGGTTTTAAGAGGGGGGTGTCCATTACTGGGATGGTTAATTAGTCATTTTCCAGTAATGGACACCCCATGTAGACATTGCTAAAAATGCAATTTTAGTAATGTTTATAGTGCATAAAATACTTTGGCTTAACTGCAAACCTAAATAATCAAATTTAATTTTTAAATTATACTTACCAAAATGTAATAGCACCAAAACTTTTATAAATAGCTGCTTTTAAGTTATTTTATGTGATTAATAAAATTTCGATATTTTATTTTATTTATTATTATTTTTTTTATGTAGTACATATATATACCTCACATATTTTATAATCTGGCAATCAAACCAGTCAGGAAGCAGAAAATACTGTTTAAGAGCACAGTCAAAGAGGGGCTCATAGGGCTTAATCCGTAATCCCTCTCCGTTTAAATAAAAACAATGTTACAGAAGCTATTAAAAATCTATTTTCTGTCTTAAATGTTTCCTTATTTAAAAAAAAAAAAAAATGTAATACTACTATTAATGAAAGTTATAGGTAATATTCATGAAACTAGTAAATCTGCAGATCAGGAGCCTCAAACATCAGTTCTACAGTTTTATTTTGAAATTATTTTATTTAGTATTTAAAATATTCAACTCACAATATCATTTCTTTCATATTTGTAATATTAATTATTATAAATGATATATCCAGTAATCTCTGGAAGATTGTTAAAAATAGTGTCACAAAACTAAACATTAATATTCCAAAACTTTTTTTTTATTTATTACCTTTTAAATCCACCACTGTTTCAATAATTTGATAGCTGTAATTGTCTGATATTTAGTATTTTAAACTATCCATCTAAAATAATTAAAACATCGATCTTTTGATAATTACAATAATTGATGCAAACAGTAAATGATTATCACAAATATTTTATTAATTACTGGTATCCTAATTGTTAAATTTATTTAAAAATAACTACAGTGGACTCTCTCTATCTGAACACTCTCTAATGTGAACACCCCGGTATTATGAACACATTCCGACGGTCCCGGCGAAACTCCGTAGACTTAACATAACACGAACTCTCTCTATTCTGAACACTCTCTAATGTGAACACCCCACTATTATGAACGCTACTTTTGATCCTCATTCTATTCGCCTCTCTGTAAACTGAACGTGTGTTTGCAATCAGAATTCGAGGAATTCCTCCATCATTGAAATTCCGAGAAATCGTTGCAGAAGAATAAAAAATTTCAATAAACATGATTTGAAAATAAACAGACAAAATCATTGCTAGATTTTATGCATCTACTCGATGCTGCAATTTGTTTGAATAATTGAGATAAAGTCCTCAGTTAACAAAACATATGTTATAAAAAATAAATAAATTGAAAGAATTTTTTTTCAAACAGGCGCGTCTTTAAGTGTTCTGCATCTAAACTAATTAGAACATTCTTACACTTTTAATAAACAAAAAAGTCCAAATATAAAACTGTTGCCATTTCACAAAAAGTAAATCATGTTATCTGATAAATGAAATGAACAAAACAATGAATTTTTATGCAAAGGGATACAAGAAAAAATAACGTAAAAACCATGTCACGCGAGTCCCCCTCTCTCGAGCTGAGATAAAAATAGAAAGATTATGCAACAGAAAGGCCCCACACCAGTGATATATAAGAGTCAACATATATTAGAGGTAGTGGCTAAAAAAGGATTATGGTTTCTTTTCTGCACACCTGTTTGGGCAAGATTATCGCTTCTGTTTCTTTCTACCTTTTGCTCGGCAATGGTAAATTTTTGTTCGCCGTTTCTCTACAGATGCAGCGAAAGAAACATTGCACTTACGCAGCTATATTATAAATAAGTAGAAAAACGGAAAGAACTGAAGCTTCAGGAAAAATACAAAGTTGTTCAAAAATTAAAATCAAACGCAAGTAAAAGGAAAATTCCGTGTGAGTTTGTAATTTCAGTAGGGCAAGCAACGCCATGAGCAAGAAAGAGAAAGAAATTTTAATCACTTTTTAACGATTCAAATGAACTTTCCTCAAATTGTAGAATTTTCAAAAATAAAACGGAAAACAAGAACATAAACAATCATGTTTGGAAGTTTTTTGCCAAATGAGAAGGAAGTATCTTCTTGTACAAGACCCTTGCTGAAGCAGATTGCTCTGAATTTTACAGAAAAGGAGAAAATCACGAAATTCAACGCATAAAAAGGATGGTTGACTCGCTTCAAAAGTCGTCATAACATAGAATTCAAAATAATCACTGGAGATGCTGTAGACGTAAATATCGACACTGTGAAGGAAAGGAAAGTAATCTTCAGGATATAACGAATGAGTTCGACGTCGCTGACATTTTAAATGCTGAAGAAACTGGCCTGTTTTTTAGAGTAAAAAATAAAACCCTAACAGAAACAAGCGAGAAAGGCGTTGGCAGAAAATGGAAAGTCAAAAGAAAGACATGCCGTTATGCTCTGTGCCAGTTTTACTTGTGAGAAATTCAACCCATTTATGATCGGAAAAAGTGAGAAACCACGATGTTTCTAAAATGTGAAAATCGCATCATCGTCTGTGCACTATAAATCAAATGGAAAAGCCATGATGACACTCACAAGTTTCTCACATTGGTTGGAGGTCATTAACGAGATGATGAAGAGAGAAAGAAGAAAAAAATTTCTTTTTCTGGATAATGGCAGATCACACACAAACATGCAGCTGAAGAACATGAGCCTGAAATTCCTGACCAGCAAACTGTACTTCTATAATCCAACCACCGGAAAAAGGAGTAATCAAGATCTTTAAAGCTCACTATCGAATCCATTTTCTGAAGGCAACTAAACTAACGAAGAAGGTCCACGTCATGAATGATGTCCATTGGATATAAACAGCTTAGAATAAAATAACCTTCTACGCCTTCCAAAGCTGCTTCTACAAAGCTAGTTTTCAATGTGAGAATGAACAATTAGGAATAGAGGAATAAGAAGCAACAGCTGTGAGTGACTTGGGGTCAATTCTCCAAATGGTCCATACTGAAATTGAACTTGGAGGTTATCTCGAAGCCGACGGATGCCTTCCAGTTAGCGACAACAACATAGTTGAACAGGAAGACGATAGTGAAGAAGAAGCAAAAGCAGAAGAGACAGATGAAACAAGAAGTACAATTACCTTCAAGCAATATGGCCAAGGGATTCAAGACCTATTGAACTATGCAGCTGAACATCATCCGGAAGTCTTTCCACTATTTAAACAACTGACTAACACTTACACTGCACAAGCATACACAATAGTAAAACTAACTAAAATTACTCACTTTGTTAAATAATGTACCGATTTTAAGTAATATATCGTATATATGTATGTTATGTAAAAGTTTTTTAATAAAAAAAGAGACGGTAGATTACAGGTTCAACTGGATTTAGTTTGACATTGCACTAGTCGCGAAATCTAAATTCAGCACGTCCATCTCGGTAACTGGCATGGCTATCTATTCTATACAGTCTATAAACTCAATCATAGTAGTAGTAGTAATGCATTTCCCAGTCTCCCTCTATAATGAACACCCCCATAATATGAACATTTTTGCTCGGTCCCATGCGTGTTCAGAATAGAGAGAGTCCACTGTATTTTGTTTCATTAGTATGTATTCATTAAATTCTGGTTCTAAATACAGTCATAAAAACAATTATATTTATCATTTTTTATGGGGTGTCCATTACTGGAACAGAGGGTGTCCACTACTGGAACAGAGGGTGTCCACTACTGGGCCAGAGGGTGTCCAGAACTGGGCTTTTGGGTGTTTTGATATATTTCTGTTATTTAAAATTAAATTTCTATTCATATGGGGAAATGAGGCTATAAGAATGGTTAAATATTGTTGATAGATTAATATAATATTGAAAAAACTGGAATATAATAATTATAACTATTAATAAAAAAATAATTTTTAAAGAAATTCCTTAAGGGTGTCCATTACTGGTACATCTACCCTATAATATAGAATTTAACACCAGTTTAAAGCCTAACTTATATCCTTTTCAATGTTTATGTATATATATATATTCTTTTTCAGACATAATGCGTTCACAGTTGCCTTCTAGAAGTTATAAAGACTTATTTATTTGATAAAATTTAATAGAAATCTATAATTTTTTTTAATAGAAAATATTTATAAGTGTGTTAAAAATTAATTGATCCAAATTTAAAACGAATTTACTGTAAACCAACTTTTAAAAATAAAAACTGGCTTTTTTCAATAAAAGCTGGCTTTTTTTAATAAAAGCCGGCTTTTTTTAAGTGGTTAAAACCAAAAAAAGCCGGCCGGCTTTTTTTGGCCTGGCTAAAAGCCAGCAACCCTGGCTTCAGGTATGTGACATCTTGGTAGGGCTAAAATAAGAGAAACTTTGAAAATTAGGGCTTCATTTCACAGCTCATTGTCATGCCTCTTTCTCTATCTCGTCCCTTGGTACTCTCGATAAATTTTCTTACTTTTCTTCTCTACCGAGGACGAGAGAAATCCTCGAAAAGCTTCTCATAGGGAAATGTTGAAAAGCGCGAGAGAAATCCTCGAAAGGCTTTTCATTGGGAGATTTCGAAAAGGACGAGAGGAACCAGCGAGAGTCTTCCCATCGGGAAAGGTTGAAAAGGACAAGAGAAACTATCGAGAGACTTCCCATCCTGAAAGGAACCAACCATAGAGCAGCTTCCCATCTGGAAGCGTCGAAATGCTGGAAAAATCGAGATGAGATTTGCCGAAATGCGAGATAGAAATGAAGCTTTCAGAGTCAAACTTACCACATTTCAGGTTTAAGTCATAATTCTCAAAGGAGCCCATCTGCTTATCCAATTTCTTTTTAGCTCACAGGCTATCTAAGCCTGAGAGCTAATGTACCCGTCGGTTCTATGTGTATGCATGTACGTACGTATGTATGTACGTAACGCGATAACTCTTAATTGAAATGTATGATTTGCTTCAATTTTTTTTATGTTCATTCTGAGAAGGCGTTCCGCTGATTAGTTTTGACGGTTCGTTGGTTAAGGATAAAGGGAGAGAAAGGGGGCTGGTCCCCCCCCCCCCCTTAATTTAGATAAATGGGTTTTTCATGCAGAATTATTCGATTTGTTCCAAATTTGCTATACCGGTTTATTATGTAAAGGAGCTTCCCTGATTAAACTTGGAAGTTCATTGGTTAAGGATAAAGGGAGAGAAGGGGGCTGGTCCCCCCCCCCCCCTTAATTTAGATAAATGGGTTTTTCACGCAGAATTATTCGATTTTCTCCAAATTTGGTATACCGGTTTATTATGTTAAGAAGTTGCCTTGATTAGATTTAGAGGTTTACGGGTTAAGTATAAAGGGGGAGAAGGGGGCTGTTCCCCCCTTTAATTTAGATAAATGGATTTTTCATGCAGAATTACTCGATTTGTTCCAAATTTGGTATACCGGTTTATTATGTTAAGGAGTTTCCTTGATTAAACTTGGAGGTTCATTAGTTAAGTATAAAGGGGGGTAGACCTCCTCCTTAATTTAGATAAATGGGTTTTTCATGCAGAATTATTCGATTTGCTCCAAATTTGGGATACCGGTTTATTATGTTAAGAAGCTGCCTTGATTAGATTTGGAGGTTTATGGGTTAAGTATAAAGGGGAGGGGCTAGTCTCCCCCTTAATTTAGATAAAAGGGTTTTTCATGCAGAATTATTAGATTTGCTTCAAATTTAATATACCGATTTATTCCGATATGGGGCTTCCTTCATTAGATTTGGAGGTTCATTGGTTAAGTATACAAGGGCAAAAAGGGGGCAAGTCCCCTCCCCTTAATTTAGATAAATGGATTTTCATGGAGAATTTTTCAATTTACTATAATTTTTTTTCTATGTTCATTCTGATAAGGAGCTTTCCTGATTAGATTTGGAGGTTCATTAGTTAAGTATAAAAGCGTTAAAGGGGGTTAGACCACCGTTAATTTAGTGATATGTTTCTTTTTTTCATGCAGAATTATCTGATTTGCTTCAAATTTGATATACTGATTTATTATAGTTAAGGAGTTTTCCTGATTAGATTTGGAGGTTCATTGGTTAAGTATAAAAGGGGCAAACGGGGGATATTTCCCTTCATTTATTTTTTGAGGGACATTATTCTTTGAAATAAGAGTATAATATACAATTAGTGTGAATAACCTGTGAGCTCAATGCCATCAGTTTCACTGGCACTTATCTTTTTATTGCTATTAACCGATGTGGGTTATGAAGCATAGTGGTTTATGTATTCAGTTCTGTATAGTCCTAGTTTCAAACTTTACTGTTGAATTTAGTGTCATTTTGCCCCGAATTTTCAATGTTTCTCTTATTTTAGCTTTGCCAAGCTGCCCCATACCTGGAGACTCAGAGAAATACTATTTATTAAATATAAAAAGTTCAAAGAGGAAGGTGAGTGAATTCTGGGGGGGTGCGAGAGTGGACAAAGGGGGGGGGGGTAATTTTCAAACTTTTACCAAACCTCTCCTTGACATATCATCGGAAAGTCCTTTGACCACTCTTTCATATTATGAACCTTTTTCCTCCCGGAGTTGAATTCCGGAAGGGGGCGGGGGGGATCTGTGCGGGGGTGAATTTTTTTTTTAATTGTGGAGATTTCTACAATAAATATCATTAAATGAGGTTTTTTAATGGAGCTCTCCGATAAATATTATTTATTAAATATAAAATTTTAAAAGTGGGGCTGCGTGATTTCCGGGTATATTCTGGGATAAAAGAGTGAATCCACGTGGGAGGGTAGATTTCAAACTTTTTTTGGACCAGTCATTTGATATATCATCGGAAAGTTTTCGGTTATCATCTGAAAGTTACTCTTTCATATTATGAACCTTTCTTCTTCCCTCCCTAGTTTGGCGCCCCGAGAGAGGCACTTTTCGAACTTTTTTGAAATCGTCGCATTTTTAAACATTTTAGATGGGATTTTTTTACGGAGCCCTCCGATAAATAATTTTTAATATATGAAAATTTCAAAGAGAAGGATGGGCAGGGTATATTTCGGGGGGCATGATAATTGGAATCCTGGGAGTTGGGACTCTCTTCTATCTTTTGCTGACACCCCTCATGTGATATATCATCGGAAAGCTCTGTGACTACTATTTCATTTTATATATCGCCCGCACCTCTCCCCTTACTTTACTCCGTGCGGGGGCACTTTGCTAAATTTAGCCGACACCCCTCATGTGACATATCGTTGGAAAGTCCTGTGACCACTTATTCATATTATGCACTTTCCTTGCCCCTCCCTCCTACTTTGCTCCGCGCTTGGGTTCTTTTAATGTATTCCAGTCGAAGACTTTCTAAAAATGGAGAAATTAAAGATCCAATCTCAAATGACGTAGAAAAATCAATAAAAAATTTTGATCCGTTTTATCATCCTTTAGTACATGTTTTTGCCACTAGGGGGTGCTTTTGATTCTTATTTCTTTGGCCATTTTGGTGCTAATTGCCGAAAAATTCAATTTTTGATACTTAAACTCCCCTTACCGCTTCATAGCTACTCGCGTTTTTTCAGCTTTTTTCAACCAGGGGGCATCCTTACAAGACTTTTCCAGTCTTGTGGCTCCATTATAGCCTCCCTTTGGTTTGTTGTTTTTTTATTCCATCTATTTTCAGTTACCCTATGTTTAATAAAATTTGCCTTACATATATGTAAAAACAATGATTTCAATAATCGATTCTAGAACATCTCCTTTGTAGATTCTCGAAAGTAATCGATGACTGTATCGATTGTGTATTTTACGATAACGATTTTTTTCGATTGGTAAATTTTCGAGAATCGCCTATCACTAAACCCTATCACTACTATGAAATTGCTGGCCAGAATAATAGCTAAGTTTTCCAACAACTGTTTTTAGCTTTTCTCGTTATAATCTATTTTAAAACATCTCGATTGTAGATTCTGGGAATTAATCGATGGCTGTATCGATTGTGATTTTTTACGATGACGATTTTTCTCGATTGTCGAATTCTCGAGAATCGCCCATCACTAACGACAACCTAAAATGCAGCAACCTGAAAACTAACGGGATTGGTCCACTTTCCTGAATGCTTCCAGATGGTTTTTTACTATACATCATCATCCTGGAATCATGGGAAATACAACATTTATAAATAACGACGCATTAGAAGACACAGGAAAGCTGATTTTTATGAGATTCAAAATAAAACAAACGATTTCAACATAAATTTATTGAAAAATGTGAAATTTTTAAAGTAGTATCTTTCCAAATCAGAGTAACGATTTAATGATTAAAATTTTCATTTCTCAACAACTTTCACAAAAAATCATGGCATCATTTAATGTTTTAAAGTATGTGCCTATATCAGAGTAAACATTGAACAATTCATTTCTAATTTACAGAAGTATAAAGCTTTGCGTTCATAAAAAAAATAATGTATATATCACTGAATACAGCAACGTAGTTCTACAGCAGTCTGAAAAACGCAGGAAACTTGTTAAAGCGGCAATCGATGAATATTGTATGAATGCTACGCCTTCATTAACCGAGAAAAAAAAATCACTGGATTCACCAGTTCTCGCTGTCTGTGTAGCAATCTCAAAATTCAGCAGTTTTCGCTGTCTGTGTTGTGTAGCAATCTCAAAATTCAGCAGTTCTCGCTGTGTAGTAATATCAAAATATACAAAACTCGTAAGGCCAGCATACATGAGAAATATACAATAAACAGCTATTATAAACAACTGTAACAAAAAATCCATAAAATTAACATACCTTAACACACATCTCCTTTCTTGAAGCCCAACTCTAAAAAATGTTGAATTGCCATAATTTCGTAAATTTCCAGTCGTCCGGGAAACTTCGTTTTTTGCTAAGTTAATTAGCAAAAAAAAAAAAAAAAAAGAACAAATACTCACAATTTCAAACTAAATTACATAGGTACTTTAACTTTCAAATTTTACAACTAAAAACAGCAAAAAAAGAAAAAAACATATTAACAATAACAAACTTTTGCATTGCCGTCATTTAAAGTTTACACTTACAAAATGTCTTCCCAAACATTCAACACATGCGGTGTTGAGTTGTCAAAACACCGCTGAGTTAATTGTCGATAAAAGTTTTAAGTAAAAGCAGGTAGGCGTAGCCATCCAATACACAACAAATCAACCAATCCCATTAAGCCGATGTAGGCGTGGAAAGAATTTACGAAACGAACTGGTAACAACAAAAATTCATTTATCGCCTCGCCAAATTGACCGATGCCAAGTGTCTCGGCTGTTTTGGGATTCAGCCATTTTTTTTTTTTTCCCCCACATATCTTTGTTAGGAGAAAGTTGTCTTCTATTATATTATCCAAGCTGTAAACTTGGTGGTCCATATCACTTGAAATCATGTTCAAATCACTTTCATCTTCATCCAGGGGTGCAGAATATGTCCGATCTAGGATTGGGGGAAATTTTAACCACCTGGGGAAATTTTGCAGAAATATATACAATTGATTTCGATTTCAACAACAAATTTCACAATTCTCTGAGATAAAAAAAATTCATTACAAATAAAAAGTTCCGTTTGACCTTCACACAATCAATCTTAGAATAATATGTGCCGTATATCTAGGGTGATTCTGTTTAAATTTTTCGAAAATTTAAAAAAAAAAATCGATCATCAATCTGAAAATTTGGAGATAAAAACACCGCGAGTTTTGTCCAAGAATTACGGGAAAAACGCGAATTCCGGCACAAGATCGCAAATTTCGTTAAAAAAAACCCGCAAAATAACAGGAAATTTCGTCAAAAGATCGCAAAAGAACCGCAAGTTTAGTCAAAAAATCATGAAAGAACTGCACATTTCGTCAAAAATTTGCGAAAGAAACCACACGTTTCTTCAAAAGATCACGAAAGAACTGCAAATTTCATCAAAATATTGCGGAGGAAGCATAAGTTTCGTCAAAAGTTCGCGAAATGTATGCAAATTTCGTCAAAAGATCACAAAATAAACACACATCTCGTCAAAGATTGCGAAAGAACAGCACATTTTGTCAAAAGATCGCGAAAGAACCGCAAATTTTGGCATAAGATCACGAAACAACACCAAATTTCGTCAAAAGGCTGCAAAACAACCGCAAATTTCGTCAAAAGGTTGCAAAACAACCGCAAATTTCATCAAAAGGTCGCAAAACTACCACAAATTTCGTCAAAAGATTGCAAAACAACCGCAAATTTCATCAAAAGGTCGCAAAACTACCACAAATTTCGTCAAAAGATTGCAAAACAACTGCAAATTTCATCAAAAGGTCGCAAAACTACCACAAATTTCGTCAAAAGATTGCAAAACAACTGCAAATTTCATCAAAAGGTCGCAAAACTACCACAAATTTCGTCAAAAGATTGCAAAACAACCGCGAATTTTGTCAAAAGGGGCGAAATAACCGCGAATTTCGTCAAAGTAACGCGAAAATGCCCGCAAATTTCGTCAAAAGATCGTGAAATGAATGCATATTTCGTCAAAAGATCACGAAATAACCGCGCATTTCGTGAAAAGATCTCGAAAGAACCGCAGATTTCGTCAAACGATCGCAAAACAACTGTGAATTTTATCAAAAGATCACAAAACAACTGCGAATTTCAGCAAAATAACGCGAAAAAACCCACAAATTCCATCAACAGATCGTGAAATGAATGCAAATTTCGTCAAAAGATCACAAAATAACCGCGCATTTCGTGAAAAGATCTCGAAAGAACCGCAGATTTCGTCAAACGATCGCAAAACAACCGTGAATTTTGTCAAAAGAGGTGAAATAACCGCGAATTTCGTCAAAGTAACGCGAAAACCCCCGCAAATTTTGTCAAAAGATCGTGAAATGAATGCATATTTCGTCAAAAGATCACGAAATAACTGCGCATTTCGTGAAAAGATCTCGAAAGAACTGCAGATTTCGTCAAACGATCGCAAAACAACCGTGAATTTTATCAAAAGATCACAAAACAACCGCGAATTTCGGCAAAATAAGGCCAAAAAAAACCCGAATTTCGCCAAAAGAAGGCGAAAAAAACCCGAATTTCGTCAAAAGGAAGGCAAAATAACCACAAAACTCGTCAAAAGATCGTGAAATAACTGCGAATTTCGTCAAAAGATCGCTAAAAAGCACAAATTTCGTCAAAAGATCGCTGAAAAATGCAAATTTCATCAAAAGATCGCAAAAACACTAATTTCGTCAAAGGGATGTGAAAAAAATATAGTGAAGGGAGGGAATTTCTCCACCTTTCCCCACTCTGCTGTAACCTTTCAGAAAATTTGCTGCGAATTTCAGAATTTTTTTTTTTTACTCAGAATCACCCCTTCCACATATACCTTCCACCCCTTCCACCTTCCGCATAAGTTGAGAAATATTGGAAAAATAAATTTTCTATACCTACGGTAGCATTAACATAACTGTAAAATTTTGGGAAATTTCCATGTGGATTGGGGGAAATTTTGGGAGTAGAAACATTTTCTGCACCCCTGTCTTCATCATGAAGTGATAAATTGTCAGATTCATCACTACTGTCCACACCTTTACTAAAAATATTTCTTGAAGGCAGGCAATTCATTTTTCTTGGTTTCTGTTTTTTTTACAATTTCCTTTTCCAAATATTGTTTTTCTGGTGTGTTGGTTAGAACACGACAGTGGCTTCATTTTCTCCTCTTAACACCTGGTTTCCTTGCAGCAGTATTGGGAAAAGGACGGATTAACATGAGGGGGCTACTGCTATTCTGGTCATTCACAATAAATTCCAATGGAGTTGTACTAATAGATATTATAACTTCAATGAATACACCGGTGCTCACAAACACAACATTTATTAACAGCTACTAAAAAAAGAATAAAAACTTAAATCGTAGAACAACATTTCGAGCCGAGTTGAGTTGTCGCGAGTCATTACAATTCAGTTACGGTTAGATATGTGACATCTCTTTTTTTTAACAAAAAGCAAAAACCTGAAAATAATACAAATACAAGCAAAATTAATAAAATGATAGTCAGGTAATATAGTCATTTAAGTAGGATGGTTTTCTAATAAGTCGTCCAGATTTAGAATATGTCTCTGTTGTTGAGTGAGTGCTATCGGTGTGGGATTTAGTTATTGTAGAAGGTAAAGGGGTGTTCAAGTTTGGTGTAGATTTCAGCTCATTCCCAGGAAGGTTCAAATCTGATCTGGTGTAGGTTTCTCACAATCTAAAAAGTTAGATTTCTTTTTAACTTCAAACTTCACACTACGAGGACGTTTGTGTAGATGTCTTCTATTTCTTTCTAATATATGTCCATCTTCCTTTAATGTATGATAGGATCGTGGTCTGTCAGCATTTCCTAGAACCTTGGCGAGTTGATTTGCATCTGAGTACTACCAGTTTTTAAAAATATCAAATCATCTTCCTGCAAAGGTTTAATTAATTTAGAGCCTCTGTCATAATAAGATTTTTGATTTTCTTGTCGAGTAAGGAACTTCTGTCGAATCTCATCATATTGGTTAGTAGGAAAAAAATCTTCTTTACGTGGCATAATTCCATTAATTTTATGACCAAATAACAATTCTGATGGCGAAGGAATATTATTGGATATAGGTGTATTTCTGTACTCTAAAAGTGCT
Source organism: Maratus speciosus (assembly GCA_963932465.1). Classification (NCBI taxonomy): domain Eukaryota; kingdom Metazoa; phylum Arthropoda; class Arachnida; order Araneae; family Salticidae; genus Maratus; species Maratus speciosus. The sequence goes on along the minus strand of OZ010788.1, from coordinate 38,888,775 downwards.
AAATATGGGTCTTTGTTATCAAAATCAGCTTTCTTAAGCATGTACTTAACAGTCTGTAAGTGTCTTTCAACCACTCCGTTTGATTGAAGGAACCTGGGACTTGATGTTTTGATCTGGAAATTCCAAGATTTTGCAAAGTTTTTGAACCTTGAACTGTCATACTGCGGTCCATTATCAGAGTAAAGAAGTTTGGGAATGCCAAATCGTGCAAATATACCCTTTAGTGCTTTAATGGTAGCAAGACTTGAGACTTCTGTTAATAAAGCTGTTTTCACATATTTACTAAAATAATCTATAACAAGCAAATGTTCTCGACCTTGGAAGTGAAACAAATCAGTTCCTAAAACTTCCCATGGGCCACATGGAACTTCTTTTGGCATCAATGGTTCTTTTTGGTTTGATTTTCTATATGATAAATATGTTTTACAATTTAAAACAAGATCTTCTACTTCTTTTGGCATACCAGGCCAAAACAAAATTTCTCGTGCTCTGTTCTTGCATTTTTCAACACCCATGTGCCCATAATGTATTCAATTAAGCATATCATTTCTTAAGATTTTTTGGAACAACAACACGAAAGTTTTTAAAAACTAATCCATTTGCAACTGTTAATTCTTCACGAAGACTAAAATAAGGCATTGCAACTTCCGGAACTTTAAATTTATTTTCTGGCCATCCTTCCAAAATTAAGTTAGATTACAACTTGTAATTCGGGATCATTTTGTGTTTCTTTTTGAAAAATTTTAACCTTTTCACTTGACATAAGAACACTCAGTAATCATACCAACGTATGCCTCGATATCACTTTCAAAAAAGTCACATGTTTCTTCTAAAAATGATCTAGATAAAGCATCTGCCAAAAACAATTCTTTACCTGGTTTGTAAAAAAGTTTAAAATCATATGGTTGTAAACGAATTCTCATTCTCTGTAATCTTGCAAGGCACTTATCAAAAGATTTATTAAATATTGCTTCAAGAGGTTTATGATCACTTTCAATTTTAAATGATCTTCCAAAAAGATAGGGTCACCCCCGGGTAATTCCTGGTCAGCAAGTTTCTGGTGTAATTCCTGGTCACAGTCCTTTTTATGTTTTAAGAATGCTTCACCAAAATGAAAAAAAATCATAGAGGTACTCTGAACTATCCTCATTAGAATTTATTACTTAATTAGTAGTTTATTGTTTATTTATTTTGGAAAAAAAATCTTTTTGAAATGGCTTGTTAAATTTCTGTAAAATAACATTGGCCTTAGTTATGATACATTTTTACAAAGATCTTTGTCACAACTCAAATTTTAAATATTTTTCTTTTCTTTCTTTTTGGTTCAATTACCAACTACTTTAGCTATTAAAAAATAGTCTTGAAATTCTTTATACTATTTTAAATAATTTACAGAAGTTGGTCAAATATTGCCTCATGTATCTGGGGTAAATCTTGGTCACTGGGGTAATTCCTGGTCAATGTTTTCATCATCATTTAATTCCTTTTTATTGTTAAATTTAGTGATTTTAATTGTCGCAAACCCTTTGAGAATTAACTGCAACCACACTGTTCACCACATTTTAGTTAATTGTAGTTCTTAATAAAGTAGAGTACCCATGGTAATTCCTGGTCACTGAGTTTCTGAGGCAATTCTTGATCATTTTCGCTTTTGTTATAAAAATAACAATTTATGAAACTGTAAAAAATCTCAAACATACTTTGAATCCTTTGCTTTGAAATATATGCCTTAATTATTCATTTAGTTGAAATTAAATATAAAAAAAAAAAATATTGAAAACTGCTACTCAAATTTCTGCAAAACATCGATCTTGATTTTTACACTTTTTACAACATATCATTGTCATTCTTGAAGTTTTAATTATTTTATTTCAACTAATGGCATATCAGTCTTTAAAAAAGATTATAAAATTTTCCTCTACTATAATTAAACACTTTTAAAAGAAGTAGTGCTCAGAGAATAAGACACACTCTATATGACTGAACAATTTAAGTAGAAATACTATCTCATTGCAAAATGCCAAAATGGTGCATAAAAATGTGCATAATGCAATAGAGGAACCTAATTATTATGCTGTGTATTATATTAAAGGTCTGTATTAAAAATTTCTTGAAAATAAAGCCTAAAACTTCAGTGTGCCTAAGCAAAATCAAATTGATAACAAACATTCAGTTATATTTTTTATGAACCAATAAATTTGCAAGTTATTAATAAATCCATTCACAGTGGATACTAATGAAGTAATAAATACTGCTTAAACATATTGTAAAAATGGATGGATAAAAATTCTTTGGCTAGGGTCACCCGGGGTAATTCCTGTCCAAAAAGCATCAACATCCAATTATTATAAAAACTATTAAAGGTATTGTTAACAATTTTTTTGTGGAATAAGCCCCCTCTGATGGCTATATTATAAAATGCTTACTTAAATATATATGCACTTATAATTAAAATAATTATAATTTTTAAATGACCAAGAATTACCCCGGACATGGGGTAATTCTTGGTCACTTCTGGGGTAATTATTGTTCAGCATCCTTTTTCATGTAAATTAAGTAGTACAGTTAAATTTTTTATGACTGAGTAATAAAATAAGTAAAATCAACCTTCTAAAAGTTTTGTTCATCTCATAATTGTGGAATAATAAAGCATAGATTTTGTTTTGGGCATAAATACTAAGTTATTTGATGTGTAAAAGACTCTTGTACATTTTATAAAACATTAATTAGCCAAAGAATTTTTATGCGTTTTTACAACATTTATAAGCAGTATTTATTACTTCATTAGTATCCATTGTGAATTGGATTTATTAATAACTTGCAAATTTATTGGTCCATAGGAAATATAACTGAATGTTTGTTATCAATTTTATTTTGCTTCTAGGCCAACTGAAGTTTTCGGCTCCCTTTCAAGAAAGTTTCAATACAGACCTTTAATATAATACACAGCATAATAATTAGGTTCCTCTATTGCATTATGTATATTTTTATGCACCATTTTGGCATTTTGCAATGAGATATTATTTCTACTTAAATTGTTCAGTCATAGAGTGTGTCTTATTCTCTGAGCACTTACTGTTTTCTGCTTTTAAAAGTGTTTAATATAGTAGAGGAAAATTTTATAATCTTTTTTAAAAGACTGTGATATGTGATTAGTTGAAATAAAATAATTAAAACTGCAAGAATGACAATGATCTGTTGTAAAATGTGTAACAATCAAGATTAATGTTTTGCAGAAATTTGAGTAGCACTTTTGAACATAAATTTTTTTTAAATATTTAATTTCAACTAAATGAATAATTAAGGCATATATTTCAAAGCAAAGGATTCAAAGTATCTTTGAGATTTTTTACAGTTTGATAAATTGTTATTTTTATAACAAAAGCGAAAATGATCAAGAATTAACCCAGAAACTCAGTGACCAGGAATTACCACGGGTGACTCTACTTTATTAAGAACCACAATTAACTAAAATGTGGTGAACAGTGTGGTTGCAGTTAATTCTCAAAGGGTTTGTGAAAATAAAAATCACTAAATATGACAATAAAAAGGAATTAAATGATGATAAAAACATTGACCAGGAATTACCCCAGTGACCAAGATTTACCCCAGATACATGGGGCAATATTTGACCAACTTCTGTAAATTATTTAAAATAGTATGAAAAATTTCAAGACTATTTTCTAATAGCTAAAGTAGTTGGTAATTGAACCAAAAAGAAAGAAAAGAAAAATATTTAAAATTTGAGTTGTGACAAAGATCTTTGTAAAAATGTATCATGACTAAGGCCAATGTTGTTTTACAGAAATTTAACAAGCCATTACAAAAAGATTTTTTTTTCAAAATAAATAAACAATAAACTCATAATTAAGTAATAAATTCCAATGAGGATAGTTCAGAGTACCTCTATGATTTTTTTCATTTTGGTGAAACGTTCTTAAAACATAAAAAGGACTGTGACCAGGAATTACCCCAGAAACTTGCTGACCAGGAATTACCCTGGGTGACCCTAATTAATGTTTTGTAAAATGTACAAGTCTTTTGCACATCAAATAACTTTGTATTTATGCCCAAAACAAAGCCTATGCTTTATTATTCCACAATTATGAGATGAACAAAACTTTTAGAAGATTGATTCTGCGTATTTTATTACTCAGTCATAAAAAAAAATTAATTGAACTACTTTATTTACATGAAAAAGGATGCTGGCCGATAATTACCCCAGAAGTGACCAAGAATTACCCCATTTTCGGGGTAATTCTTGGTCATTTAAAAATTATAATTATTTTAATTATAAGTGCATATATATTTAAGTAAGCATTTTATAATATAGCCATCAGAGGTGGCTTATTCCACAAAAAAATTGGGAACAATACCTTTAATAGTTTTTATAATAATTAGATGTTGATGCTTTTTGACCAGGAATTACCCCGGGTGACCCTACTGGTGAAATTTCTCACAACCGAAAACTACAGCTGTCTCTTTTTCTATCTGTGCATAGTTTTTTTGAGCATCATTTAAAGCTTTAGATGCATATGCAGCTGGTAAGTTATTCTGTAGAAGCACTGCCTCTAACCCATCTTTACTGGCATCAACTGATAAAGTGATTGGTTTCGACACATCAAAATATTGCATAACCGGATTTTTTGCTAAAATATTTTTTAATTCCAAAAAACACTTATCATGAATAGAATTCCAACTCCATATGTTACCTTTTTTAATTAAATCTCTCAAGATTGCGGTTTTTTGTGAAACATTTGGAATGAATTTTGAAACATACGTAATCATACCCAAGAAAGTTTCTAGTTCTTTACTGTTATTAGGAGGTTTCATAGCTATAATTGCTTTAATTTTATCTTAATCAGGCTTAAGACCATCTTTAGAAAATTTGTGTCCTAAATATTTGACTTCTGTTACTCCAATTTTACACTTAAATTAAATTTAATATTTCTTTCACGAGCTTTCTCAAGAACTTTTTTAAGCCTCATATAAAGGTTAAAATTCCCGGTCGCCACCGGCCACAGGGCGACTAAATGTAAAAAATTGGCGACTTTATGTTTTGCCTCTGATCGCCAAAGTGGCGATTTCCATTTTTCACGTATTAGTACCATAATTTCGGGAAGAAGCGCCGCGGCGCACTCGAATTAAAAAGTTTAAAATATCCTAAGTGTGGCGTTTCTGCCTGTTTGTCCAATACAGTAATTTTTTTCCCCCTCCTGCAATGATATCTATTTAGCGTTCACGTTTATCAAAGGGCGCCGTGACTGCCCCCCCACCCTTTTTTTTAAGTGCCGATGGGCCATTCCCCTCTTCCCAATATCTTCTTTGCGCCCTCTGTTTTCTTTTTTTCTTCAAAATATTTCTTTTTATCTGGCAAAAACACGTAGACTTTGGAAAACAAAAGAACTGTTGTTCTGTATGACTCACAGGTAAAGTACTAATCCGTCCTACCCATGGGAAAAACAGGTGCAGCAACTGCATACTGCCCTTTCATTTGAAAATCGCCTTAGAACGGCACATGTTTTCTAAATTCATCTCGATTTTTTCTTTTTAGATTAAAGTTTTGATTACAACGCAAACGGACATTAAAAGATGTTAATGAAAAATGAAGTGTTATCCTACAAAAAAATAAATACTCTTCTTCACTTTTGCTTTAAGGTTATTATTATAATTATTATTTGGTAACTTTAGAAACATTCTATGCAGAGTTCTTTCTGTTTAATAAAACGTTATCAATGGAAAGCTTATCTGATTTTCACAACGTCCGAGTTAAATAAAGAAACCGTAGGTCGTTGTCAGCTGTTTTTTTTCCCCAGCCAGTCTGATAGTGGCCTTTTTTGTGGGGTGGGGGAGGGGCTGTAATTTTCTTGTGATTTATTATATTTTAATAAGAAATTGGTACTCAGTTTAATTTATTATTATTGCAACTTGCTGAAAATTTGAACAAAATTGTCCAAATAACAACGAAGATTCATATTATTTTTAATAGTAAGGAAAAGAAGGGTTTCGCTTTCAGTTCTTTTTCTTTTAATCATTATTTCTGCTCAACATTTTTTTTTTTTCCAACAACGCGAAACTCTCTGTCACATTCACGAAATCCTTTTTATACTTACAGGAATAAAATTTGCCGGCATGACTATTGAAATCGAAAAGCGTGTTCTTTTTTCAATAAATATTTTAATTTTTAACGATGTATATCTTAATTTAGTTTTAATAAATATCTTAATAGCTGAATAAAAAATATTTCTGCAGAATGCGGAAAAACTAAAAATCGCATAAGGAATTTGCGAAAGATTCACAAATATGCAAAAAATCGCATAAAATTCACAAATTGCTGGGGAAACAATATCATAGGCTAAAAGATTGAAACTAGATTTCTTTTATAAATATCCAAAAATTGCACGAAACGCGAAAAAAATCGCTCTATAAATATGAATAAACGTATTGAAAGGAGGACAAAATTCTCTAAATTAGGCTAAGAGATTAAAACCTTTCAAGCATTAAAAAAATTCGACGAAATTCTCGAAAACCACCTAAAAAATTCCCAAATGTTCAAAAATAGCTGTTGTCATTCCAAATAAAATTTATTGAATAGAAGGCAAAGTTTATTATGTAGGGGTAAAATATTGACACCAGACTTCTTTTACTACAATAAAAGCTCCGTTATCCAGCATTCAAGTAACCAGAAAGCTCAACTAACTGTGAAAATTCGGCGAGCTCCTTTATTTTTCTCTTCCCAGAAACAATTGAAAAATTTTTACTGCTAGGAAATTTATTTTTTAAATTATTGTTTTACTTACTCAAGAATACAAAAATCATTTTTAAAGAAATATTTTTAAAAGATCTGTATACCATATTATATTTACTCAAGAATATTTTATAAGTGAATGTGTTTGGATCATCTACTTTCTTTCTTTAGTTTTATTATTTTTATCAATTTAAACTTTTTCTTCCCAGCCTGCTGCCGATAACTGAGATTCTATTCAAGTTTCACGTTGTTGAATTAGCAGGGGAAAATATTTTTCACCAACCTAAATGGCAAACGGAAATAATTATATTATTATAGATAAAGAGAAAAAAAAAAAACGAAACGATGCTCTTTTCTTTTCTTTACTTACCGTATTTTCGGGTGTATAGCCCGCATCCAGTGTATAACCCGCACCCCTAAATCGAGCAGTACCATAAAAAAGTTCGTGTATAAGCCGCGGAGCTGCATCGTTGTATAGCCCGCCGGCTATACACCATCTACGAATGTATATTTCGACCAGGGTTTACGCCGCATGTGAAATTTCCGAGGTAATCGCGAATGGCGTGCTAAACAGAAACACATTAATAAGAAGAATTAAGAAATCATAAAAATGAAATTATTAATTAGAAATAAATAATTTAAATGCACAATTCGAAATTATTAACATAATTTAAATAATATAAATACGAAAAACTACATTAAAATTGCGTGAAATTTGCAGCTTAAATTCCGGTATATGGCGCGGATGATAAATTGCATTATTACCTTGGTATATCGCGAATGATTTTGCAACAAAAAAATTAATTAAACTGAAATTTTAAAAACCACAAGCACCGAAATTAAGGGCTCCCACTAGATCCGTTTTTTTGCTTCAAGTCCGTATTGGTCCGTTTTTTCATTGTTAGGTCCGTAAAGTCTGTTTTTTGACACTTTTAACCGACTTTTATTTAAAATTTTACCGATGTTTGGCATTTAGCCGAGCATCGCGGAAAAAGCGCGCTTTTCGCAAATATGTTCCAACAAATACCATTAAATTTCGTTAATCGATCACGAAAAGAATCGCCAACTTTGTCAAAGGATTGCGAAAATACGCAAATTTCTTCAAAAGATCGTGAATTTCGTTAAAAGATAGAAAAAAACGCGGTCAACAGATCGCAAAAAAGACTAATTTCCTCAAAAGATTGCGAAAAAAACCGCAAGTTTTGTCAAAGAATAGCCAAAAACGCGTTTTTCGTCAAAAGGTCGCAAATTACAGCAAATGATCGCGAAAAACACGCAAATTTCGGCAAAGGATCGCGAAAAAAACGAGAATTTTGTAAAAAGATCGCGAAAAAACACGAATTTCATCAAAAAATCTCTCAATAAAACGCAAGTTTTGTCAAAGAATCGCGGAAAACGCGATTTTCGTCAAAAGGTGGCAAAAAAAAAAAAAAAAAAAAAACATGCGAATTTCGGCAAAAGGTCTCTCAATAAAACGCAAATTTCGCCAAAAAATCGAAAAAACATGCGAATTTCGTCAAAGGATCGCGAAAAAACGTGAATTTCGTCAAAAGATTGCGAAAAGAACGCGAATTGCATCAAAATATCGCGAAAAAAACGGTCAAAAAATTGCGGAAAAAAGCACAAATTTCGTCAAAAAATCGAAAAAAAAAACTAATTTCGTCAAAAGATTTTAAAAACTTTAATTTCGTCAAGATATAGTAAAAAACATATAATTTTCATCAAAGGATCCCGAAAAACACGCAAATTTCTTTAAATAGTCGTGGAAAAATTCGTGAAATTCAACCTGTCTTAGAAGGTTTGTAACCTCTACCAATAACAATGGCTTTAAGATAATGAATTTCAGAATTTGAATCGGAGCAAGCGTTTTCTTTATAACAAATTATACTTTGAACATTTATTAATTAGTGACAATTGAAGGAAAGGAGGGTTTCCTTGTTTATTTTATTTTATGATTTGCGAAAATAGTTTCCTTTTGATCTCTTTTTTTTTTACAAAATATGTGCTCCCTTTTGGTCCCCTTTTTTACTACACCAGTTGAGTGGGAGCTCTGGAAATATGAAATTATTAATTTGTTATAAATAATATAAGTACGATATTCAAAATTAATAATTCATTATGAATAATATTTAAAAGAAAAAATCCCGTTAAAATTGAGTAAACTTTTCTATACACTAAAGAGCATCATGAGAACGATTGGGCGTTAGCAATCTCAACTTTAACTCAAGTATCTTAAATAGCGTGCTTGAATGACATTAAAATGACGACGTGCTAAAATGACATTTATTTTCACAGTGCCATATATTACAATTATTTACAAATAGATAATAAACGTATTAATTTTAATATTTAGCGCTATGTACAAATAAAATAACGTTATCACATCCCATTTCGTCAGTTGAATAAGATACAAAAATTCTCATTTTAATTATTTCTAAAAGAATCTGTAGAATCGGGAATGCAGATGTTTTTGATTTTTTTAAGAGGGGGGGTGGGGGGGGATTAAAAGAAACCTCCCACAATAATTCATCGAGAATTTTAAACGGAAAAGCATGGAATCTGCTGGCATATCTATCAAAGTGATTTGAAATCGAATGCGTTTTTCTATTTTCGATAAATGTATTATATCTTAAGTTATAAGCTATTGCTATTTGATGATTACCTTTCCCGAGCCGTCTCATCTGGAAATTCAGTTAAAAAATCAACTTTCAGCATTTTCTAAATGTTTTTTCCCTTATCAAAAACTGGAAAACGCTGTTCGATTTCGTTAAGTATTAATAAATGCGTCAATAGTTTTATACATTTAAAATTAAAAATGACTTATAGTGAATGCAGCCGTTATTTATGTGTGTATGCGTGTTTTATAATAAAGTTATCAGAAACAAAACAAAACTTTTTATTTAATTCGAATCGGTTTTATTTAATTCCAATCAATCTGCAAGAAATTTCATGACCTACTTTTATTATTTCTTTGCACGTGGAGCGATAAGGATTATAAACATTATATGATTCATGCTAACCACTACGAAAAGATATCACGTGCGATCCTAAAGCTATTTTCTTCCCCCCCCCCCCCCCCCTTCTATCGCTCTGTTTGGAACTTTTTAGCTGTCAGAATCTCAAAGAAATAAATATAGATTTCAATTAGAAGATTTTGCTTTAAAAGCATTTATACACGAAATGATTACCAAGGAAAAAAAAAAAAAAATACTTACCATCACTGTGCTGTTTCTTAAATACAAGATGATTTAACAATGCAATTTAATCTGATTTATTTTATGGTCGTTTTTGAGAATATTTGGCGTTATTGTAGATGTTTTAAAAATACTTCTTGCATGAACATTTAAAAGTTATATTTTATATTTATTTCAATCACTTGGTACAGAATTGAATCCTGCATTGGGTCGGGTAATCGGATAGTACCCGAACCCGACTAAAGTTTGGGTCGGGTTGGCGGGATTTTTTTTTTCTTTTTTTTGACGTGGGTCGGGTTGGAATTTGATTCGTTCGAGTTAACTTTTTTTTTTTTTTTTTTCTCCAAAAGATGCTGCTGAATATTTGTTAAAATGGTAAAAGCCGAAATAATTTGATACAAGAAAAACATAATTATAGACTACTTTTCCGTAAATGCATTAAAATATGGATTAATTTTCCTTCATTTTAGTTTCTGGTTTTAATATTTCGGTTGACAAAATTTGTTCTTGTCGGGTCTCGAGTTGACTTTAAGTAGAATTTTCGGATTCGGATAGGATACAATCCGGACCTTGCAGTTCAGGTTCAGAGTAGAGTCCAACATTTGATCATGTAGTCTGATTTTACTTGCTATTGTTTTGTTATGGATAGAGGGGGGGGGGGGGGGGGGTGGAATGTATTTTTTCTAGAAAAATACATTTTTTACAAATAGATTATTTTCTTGTAGTTATATTTTCTTAGAAAATATGAAATATTAAGCATTTAAAAAATTATATCCACTAATTTGTTTTATGTATCCTATGAATATTGTTTTAAATAATTTTTATAGGATTTTCACTTAAAACGTACACATTAGAGATCTGCATGGACCTGGTTAATCTCTTTTTATTAGACTCGGGCCGGACCGCGATCGAGCTTAATTTTTATCTGCGGTTGCTCCGGGCCGGGACTGGAGAACTACTTTTTTTTTTTTTTTTTTTTTTCTTTTTCTTCCGGGGCCATGTTAAACCGCAGGTTTTTGCGAAAATAACAGTGAAATTTTTCCTTTGTTCGACGAAATCTTTAGAAATTTATTTCATTTTATTAAATTATAGAGAAATATATATTTAAAAAAATTTATAGAGCTTCAAAATTATTTTTTCTAAAATATTTTTCTTCCATTTTAAACTACATTATTTTTTCTAATGAGTTATCATTTAAATGAATTTCTCTAAGTAATCAATAATGTTGCCATTCCATATTACATAGATTGTGGACATACTAGTTTAAGCTGCAAAATGTTTGCATGAGTATGTAAAAAATATATCTTAAATAATTTTATTGATAGGATCCCGGACTTGATTTAATCAATTTTTCTTGGCTGGGTGGGCCAAATTTTTAGCATAAATGGTTCAAGTTTAGCCCAGGCAGGGCCAATATATTTCGATCGCCTGGGTCTGAAAATTTCGGCTCGCCCACATTATTTTAAAATCTAATTAATATGAAATTTCTTATCTTTGGTATCTGAATTTTTGAAATTGGGAAAAAAAAAAAAAATTAATTGCGCGTAAACGCCGCATCGCTTGAAATTTCAATTTAAAACACGTAAACGCCGCGGCGTTTCTTCCGTAAATTACGGTACTAAAATCTTTTTTTTTAATAATTCCATAATAATAAAACCAGATTTTAACTTATTTATTATTATCATTATTTTTAATCTGGAAAAAAAGTCACTTTTTTTTCCTTTAAAAATAACAAAATTATTGTCAGAGGTAATTCAAGAAATATTTTCGTTTTTCTACGCCCCACCAGTGGCCGAGAGGTTCTGCTCTCAAAAGCTGGTAGACGGGAGGTCCTGGGTTCGAACCCAATCGCGCCCGTCGGCCTAATCGTTCGGAGTTTTCTTCTAAACTTGGATTTTTGTGCGTAAATACGGGTTAGGTTCCGTTAGAAAGACCCCCACGGAGGGCATCCCCGCCTCTCCGGGTCCATTTCGTAGATAATTAGCTATCATAAGCAACACAATACACAAATTTTTCCACAATATATTTTTTTTTCATGTCAAAAAGTAAATGTAATTATTGTGATAATTGCATACATTTCTGGCAAACATTAAATACCAATTATCTCAGTTAAATTTTTTGAATTGCAGCAGCAGATAATAGGTAAATTATCACAACAGTAACTTTGAGAGAACTGGATGTAATATACAACTGGAGCCATTAATGGCGTTTTACCTCCTAGAAAATATGTTATTATTATTTTAAACAATAATTACTATAAGTAATATAAAACTACTGTATAAAAAGGCACACAGTAATTTGCTCAAAAATATTTATTTTAATCACTGGAATCGGAAAATCCTTCAAAATCGGAAGTTTCAGAGTCCGTCATAAACAAACCAATAATATCTCTATTTTCAAAGACAGAAATAAATAATAATAGCATTTAAACAGTAAAAAAACATTACAAACACGGGAAAATTCTTTAAATTTCGCGGCGTAGCGAAAAAAATTTACAAATTTCGACGATTTTTGAAATTTTTTCGGGCTTAAAAATTATAGAAAAATCACGATTTTCCGTTTCTTTTTAAAAAAAAAAATCTTTGTATAGTCCGCACCGTGTATAAGCCGCAGCGGCTGTTCCAAATGTTTTTTTCTTGTATAACCCGCGGGCTATACACCCGAAAATACGGTATTAGTATTTTTAAAAATAATAATTGCTATCTCTGTTGTTTATTATCCGATTGCATTCAAATTTTCAGCGAATTCAAATATTAATAAATTAGGAAGCTTACAAAATTTATATTAAAATACAATAAGTTTTCAGAAAATTAGAGACTCATATCTGAACCTCTCCAACGAACAACAAAAAAGATAACGACTGCCTAGTTTTATTGTGATCAGAGAAATCGGACGCTATCAGTTTGCATCTTATAATTTTCTTAGCTAAGGTTCATTTTTTCGATTCTGTGGGATAACTGAGGCAACACAAGTGGATCATACAGAAACAGAAGTTATTTTTAGAAAGATTCCGTGTGTTTTTTCCGGAAAGAAGAGAGATCTAATTATGAATAATGTAACGTTATAAGAGATTAATAAATTTAGAAATTACATCCTTCACAAAATATTGTTTATTTTTATTTTTAATACGGCAAGAATAATTTTATCAAATGCAAATTTAATAATAATAAAATAGTTATTTGATCGACTTCCTGATGACAGAAGAATAGGCCAAAAATCGTTCCACTGTTACATCGATGCCCCCTCCCCTTTGTTCTTTCATGACAGATTTTGTAGTGCTCAAGTATCCAGCAATGAATGTTTCCCGAGCATGCCGGTTAGTTGAACTTTTACTGTGAAAAAACCGCAGTAAAATGAAAAAACGCTAAAATTCACAAAAAAAAGAAAAAAAAAAATTCCCGTAAAATGCAAAAAAACAGAAAATCAAAAATCGCTGTGCGAATTCAGATTAGTTTTATTGAAAAGAGAATTAAATTTATTATATTGAGTGAAAAGTTCGAAACTGGATTCTTTTTACTAATGTGGAAAAATCGCCACAAAATGCTGAAATCATTTTTTTCTTTTTAATTTTAATGTATTTTCTTAAATGTGGCTCTTCTGGGGATTTTTTTAAGCTCCCGATTATTCAAATATTCTGAAATTACGGTAGATTATTTCTCATTCTCAATAGATTCCTGAAAAATCGTTGAAATCGCAGACGTTTTTCGACCTGTGGTTCTTTTTAGAATCCGAAATCTGAGCTTTGCCGGAAACTAGAAATATTTCAGGCCTATTTTCGGAAAGAATTCTGGTCTCGGGCTCCTGTGATAGTAGTCCTAGGCTACGTAGTGACGTATTAGATATGTGAACCAATCTTTGATCTCTGTCTTACGCTCGTATTCATGAATAACTTCGACCGAGGGTTAAACCGCGAGTTCAGTAACCCCAGGTTGGTATTTTCGACCGGGAGTTGAAAACTCGTATTCACCGTTTACTTCGGATGAAAAGTTACCCAACTCGGGGTTTCTCGACCTAGGTTGAACGAAATGTGTTTATTGGTTAAAAAAATCACATGCCTTGTTCGGTTTCGCGTCGAGACTTCGTTTGTTTATGTTTTGAAAGAAAAACGCTGATTAAAAGAAAAAAAAAAGAAAGAAAGAAAGAAATGAACGATTCAATGTAGTGTTGTTTTTTTTTTATCCCACAAAATGTATGGACAAAATAAAAACCTGTAATCACTAAATATGGATCAACTTAATTTAATTTCTTGAAAGTTTTAATATTTTTTAAACAATTATTATTTTTAAATTTATTAATGAGTTAGGTTAATGATATGAAACGTGTCAACTGCTACAATAAATGTTAAAAGGTTCTTTTTCAAAATAAATTTCCGCATAGTTGCTAAAAAATGAAACTTGATTTGGGCCAAAACTATTGAAACTTGATTTGAATAAAAACTAAAATTTTATTTCAACAGCAATTATGATGATTTCTATTATTAATAGCTCTAGTTAGCAATTAAACAATTTCTGATAATAAAAATATTAAAATGGAGAAAAAGGGAAAAAAAATTAAGAAAGTAGTCTGTTGTACTTTATATATACTATTTCTTTTATTAGTATAGATGATATCCCAGATGTATTAATTTTATTGTTTGGATTTTCAGCGAGCTAATTAAAATGTTTAATTCTAATTAAATTAGATAGTAATTAATATTCCAGGTTGACAGGAAAAAGTAGTGAAATAATATTAACAGAACTGCAGAAAAAGCGGAACAGGTGATCCTAGCGGTGCCCTGGCACCAGGTACCAAGCCACAGAGGCGCTCCATAGGCGCATATAGTTATCACTTCCGAGCGATTGATAAACATTTTTCATTTAACTAGTCGCTAAATAAAACTCTATACTTCCTTTAAGTTTAAACTGTGTGCAGTGGAGATATTTTATAAGATATTATTTTAAGGAACACAAATATTTTAAACTTTTTAAGACTACTAGTGTATGAATTTCCATTCAACACATATAATCAAATAAGGCCTTTCCTAAATCATGATAAATGTATTCTGAATACTATCTGGACAAATAAATGTGAAATATTACAGAAAGTTGAATTTTTATCGACCAGCTTTTAGGACCTATCCCCACCTCTTCCCCTCCAGCCATTTGTATGAGAATTTTTCTATTACCACATTTACAAGATCAAAGCTATTCACTTGATTATCTTTGACTATTTTTTGACAAATTAGCCTAATAATTACGAAATATTATTACATGCACGAAGACACTTGTTTTTGGTTGCAGTGTTGCATTTGAAAAAATGTATTTATTTAGAAAATGTTATTTTATTTTCTATATTTTTTCCAGCTTCTTAATTTCATATTTTTAACTCATTTAGATATCACTTCATCAGATGTAATAAGAATCTCATTCAGAATAGAAATTAAAAGTGGGATTCTTTTTTTTTTTTTTTTTTGATGACTGATTAATGATAGATTTCTAGACTAAATAGGCAGAATAATGATAGTTTGTAATCTAACAAAACAACTCAAATTAATTTATTAATAATTTCATATAATTTTACATTATCTAATAAATAAAATAACTGTCTGTTGTTTGTGAATCAGTGGAGAAAAACAAGTTCCCATTTGTACCACCCTACCCATTCCCTCTATTTTTTTTCTCTTTTTTGGTGTCATTCTTTAATTAAACGTTTCTCAAGATGCTGTGTAAGATATAGAAATAAAAAGAAAGTTTAAAGTACATATTACCAAAAATAGAAGAATATATGTAATCTCATACATACACACATATATATGTTATCTATACATTTTTTGACTGGTTTGTTTATATTTATACATTATATCTCCTTCATTACATCTTGAATTGTTTGCTTTCATAAATACTCATGATCACGAAGAATTTATTTACCTTAAAAATAGTCATCATAATAGTCATAATGCAAGGGCTGATAAAAATATTTTTGGTGTGGGGTTATTTTAAAAAAAGGAAAGTTTTTTTTTTTACCAGCGTATTTCAAACCTTTAGTAATTTATTTTAATTTAGCTGTCAATCAAGCAGGGTTGGCATGGTTTAAACCAAGTGGTTTTAACCATGGTTTAAACCACGGTTTAAACCAATAGGTTTTTTTGTCAAAAAAACCATTTGGTTTTTTTAGAAAAAATCTAATATAATATTTTCTCTTTTTTGTAATTTAATTGTTTTAAATTATTGATAGAAGTAATTTCTACTTTTAACACTTCATCTCAGCAGTCAACATGAGACATAATGAGCCTAGGTCATGTTTCTATGCATGTAGAATGAAAATTAGCATGTGCTGATGAACATATCTGGTACCCTAAAGATTTTTCTTAAAACATGTGAAATTAGAAAAGATAAAATAGATAAATAATATTCAATATTTAGCATAAAATATTTTCATTTAAAAAATGCAGATTATTTTACAGCAGTTAATAACAAAATACAATGATCTTTAAGATTTTGGTTAAGTTGTAGAAGAAAATTTTCTGGATTCAGAAAGATTATCCTTAAAGAATTTAAAAGAGTAACTTAACATATATAATTGAATAACACAGCTTGCAAAAATTGAGTGCTAGTTATAGCATTTCACCAATACCAATCAATCTTTTCTGTTAGTTGCAGTGGTGTAGTCGTAAAAAAAACAGAGGGTATACGTTCTAAGCAGAGGGTATACGCTCAAGGTAGAGGGTATACCCTAGTGTATATATACTATAGCTTTCTTGAAAAACAGAGGGTATACGGTGTTCTTTAAAAAAATCCAGAGGGTATACGGCGTATACCCCCGTATACCCTCCACTACATCCCTGGTTAGTTGCTGAATCTAATGGCCAAAAATGTAGACTTGGATACTTGGAGTTATCACTCAGAAAACAAAATAACCAGACGTATTTGGATATTTAAAAAATAATAATAATAACAACTGCATCAAATGTTTATTTATTGATTATTATATTATCAGTCAAAGGATTCTTCATACGATTTTAAAAGGTATCAATGTTTCACTGTGTAGAGCGGTTTACTTTGAACATAAGACATAGTTGTTACCAATATTGTTTGAATTAGAAATGATTTCAATTTTCTATACAATTGACTGTAATTATTTAATTTAAATATTTTCAAAAGTTATATTACTTATATAATATCCAAAAATGTTTATTTTATGAACAGATATGCATCTGTATGCAATAGGAAATTATATTTAAAAAAACCCGGTTTAAACCAAATAAACCGGTTTTTTTGGTTTTTTACAAAAAAACCCGGTTTTTTTCCAACCCTGCAATCAAGAAACAAAAATTATAAGTCATCTCTAAAAAAAGTCACAATTTCAGGAGGTAACATTGAAAAGTTATTCATTTTAGGATTTATTATTACTATTATTATTTTCGTATAAAACAGTACTAATGCAATATTTTATATTATGTATAATTTTGAAATTAAAATACAGTTGAAAAATAAATGCAATAAAAATAAATATTTCAAATTCCACAAAAATTGGGAAACATACGTAGAAGCTTACAAACAATCGTAAAAAAAAAAATCAATAAAGAAATAAAACTCAAATTGTTTAAATTTTAAGTTAAAATATCTAATTTATAGATCTAATTTATATTTATCTCAGTTTGTACATAAACAATAATATATCTTTTACACAATAGACCCAAAATTTAATTTTAAAACATTTTATAAGTACTGATCAAAAATCTACAGAGAATCTATGGATATTCTAAGATAATCTGTGTATTTCTTTACTTAAACAAAAATGCAAATTAGCCTGAGTCTCACATTTTAATTAGAACTTATGCAAGTATGGCGTTTATTTCGGCCCTGTTAAAATACATTTGTGAATTTTTTAACATCAAAATTGCAAAAAATAAATGACCTTAAACGCGACAGTTGTTACTTTAGAAGCAATTATTCGACTGTTTAAGTAATATTGGTTATTTTTAAGGCAAATAAATTTTTCGCGACCACGCGTATTTATGTAAACAAACAATTCAACATATATTCAATATATAGATGCTATATACATAAATATAAACAAATCAGATAAAAATATTGAAGATAATTACATATATATGAGATTACATACCTTTGCATAATGTTATTCCGTTTTATTTAATAGTAGAACTTCTATATTTTACACAGCACATTCTATCAGCTTCAGTACGCCATTGTAAAATGGCGGTCCTCTCCCTCTCCTCCCTCTCCTCACTCTCACCGCTTGTTTTTCGTTAATACGCATGCTCGGGTTGAAAAATCCTGTGTTGAACCACCTGTAGACCAAGGTTTGGTTACTGAACCCGGCGTTAGATTTCAACTTCGAACCGGTTCAGTGGGGTTGACGGTGAATGCCATTTGAGTTTTCAACCCGGGTTTTCTGCATAACTCCGGGTCGAAGTTATTCGTGAATACGAGCGTTAAACGGCATCGTTCGATTGGAGGCTGTCTCTGTTCTGGATGATGTGCAGGTCAAAGGGTATAGGGGGCAACCGTGCCTCATTCACTTCCGGATTTTCTGTGACCTCGTGCCGTGCCGTTAGTCGATCTCAACTTTTTTTTTTCTTAACACGTGGGAGTATATATAAATAAACAGTTCTTTTCAGAACTAACTTCAAATTGAAGTTATTGAAAATTATGGCTTCTCTGAAGACAAATGAGCAAAGGTCTAGAGATGGGAAGAGAAAAGTTGTTGATTCAACTTCAAAGTCGAAAATTGATTCTTATTTCACTAAAAGGTAAGTTATCCATCCATTAAACAATTTTTTTTTAAAAATAGCTAAATCATAGTATTTTTAACAATTTATTAAAATTCAGCAATATTCAAACCTTTACACGTTTTTGAAATGTTTATTGAGTAGGTCATTATTTATGAAATGAAAACATTACTGATGTTAGTGACAATGTTAGAATTTTATCAAATTCTACTGTTCTTCTAGCAGTAACATAAATTAAAAAAAATCAATAAATTGTATAAAGTATAACTGAAAAGCTAAACAATTAAATTTAATTTTTAAATTGCACTTATCAGAATGTAATAACAAAATTTTTGTAAATAGCTGCTTTTAGTTTTTTTCATGTGATTCATAATTTTTTTTTAATAATGTAATGCAATTATTTTTTTAGGCTTAGATGTATTATAATCCCGGGATCCACCATCTTGGATTTTTTTCTTGCATGAAAAGTCCTTTTTCGCCAAGTATTAAATGTCACCAATGGTTAAATATTGTTGATAGATTAATACAATATTGAAAAAACTGGAATATAATATTTATATCTATTAATTAAGTCAATTTTTAATTCACGCCAAGAAAAAAAAATTCAAGATGGCGGATGTGGGATTATAATACATCTGTTCCTTTTTTTATAACTGCCTTACATATTTTATAATCTGACAATCAGGAAGCAAAAAATATTCTTTAAGGGCATAAGGAAAGGAGGGGCACATGGGGTTCAAACTCTCTCTCATTTAAATAAAGCAATTTTTCATGTTACACAAGTTGCTAAACATACATTATTTTCAGTCTTAAATGTTTGATAATTGACCTCTCACAACACTACTCTGTATATAAAAAATAACAATCATTTTATTTAATATTTAAAATATTCAACCTGCAGTTTCATATCTTTCATATTTGTAATGTTAATTACTACAAGTAATAAGGTAAATGTGCCAGTAATGGACACCCTTCAAAGTTTTTGGTTTATAAAAAATAACCAATAAAATTTAGCTTTCCTTATTTTTTCGATAACTACTCCTTGCATGTTTTATAATCTGGGTTATTGTTGGCACTTTTAATCAAATCAATTAGGAAGTAGAAAATAATGTTTCACAATTCTGCTGTTTTCCAGGAAAAATCTTAATAACCCATACTAAGAGCGGCTTCACATAATTAGTTAATATGTACTTTATTTTCATGTGAAAATTGAATGTTATTGTTTTGATTGTTGTTTTCATTTATTTTCTACTTTTACAATGAATTCTGAAATATTTTATTAATTATCGATAGCTTAATAATTAAATTTTTTTTAAAATAACTATTTGCTATTCTCTCTAGTTTGGTTAGTCGCATTTAGTTTGGCTACTCACCCCCAAATCAGAACCGTATTTTATGTTTTAAAATAAATATGTTCTCTGAAATAACTCTCACCTCATTTACAAAATATCAGCCACGAGAACACAGCCAAACTACAAAAGAGAGAAAAAATCTCCCCCCCCCCCTCTCCCCCATTGTCTAAAAATTCATCTCTTTTTCTGAGGATATAAAAATATAAAAGGGAAATTTAAGGGGAGAATTAGATGATTTATTGTTGCTAAAATGTACCAATGGCAGCATAAAAATCTTAGTTTTAAAGTTTGTGCGGCAAGGGAGAGGGAGAGAAGATTTTTTCGGGTAGGCAGGGGAGAAGTAATTAAGATGGATTTTTTCATTATTGTTACAGGAAAGCTAAAAAAGAGCAAAAAAAAAATTAAACCATGCATGCTAGATGGGCTGGGGGAGGGGGGGGAGTGTGTTTTTGTTTTGCTGGACAGGGGGTGGAGAAATAATTTAGATAGTTATTTAAATATTGTTACAGCAGAAATCTTTATATATATTTTTTAATATTTTAAACTTTGTGTGCTGCATGGGGGAGGGGAGAAGTTGCTTGGAAGAGGGGTAAGGAGGTATTTTTTGTAATAGCGAAAATATGACTAAATACAGAAGATTCTCAAATCCTGTATTTACACTTTTCACTTCAAAATTAATGATAAAATGGGTTTTGAAATGAATTTTTTTAAAGATCCTGAGTATAAGCTCCCTCCCAAATTCAACTATTTTTTCTTTTGAAAAAGAGGGGCTTACAATTGGGATTTTATGGTATGAAATGATTACAAAAATGGTTTTAAAATGTTTTTTTTTTTAAATATTATTAAGGGCTGCTACATCATCTTCTATGACTGAGAAGAATTCTGTGGACGAACTTCATGTGATAGATGCAGGAGATCTTCCCCCAGTTCAGCAATTTCATGAAACCGAAAAAGGTCCTTCTGCTCTAGAATCACCAGTTAGCATAGACTCTTCTGCTAAAGAGTTGTCTTCTCTTCATGTAACCAAAATTGCTTTATCCAACAAAGAAGTAACTGAAACGGTTATTCCTCGTACAAATGAAAATGCGAAATTACAAAAAAAGAGGCATTATAGAGAGGAATGGAAAATTGTTAGGAATGATTATGAAGGTACAAAGGATCGAAGAGAAAATCTGACTATAGATGCTGCTAACTCTTGGGGTATGTGGTGTAAAGTTTGTACAGAGTGGGCACCAAAATTAGATGCTAAGTTCTGCACAAATTTTGTCAAAAATAATCAGAATTTTAAGCCACCTCAAACAAAAAAAGAAACTGTTGATAATCATTTCAATAGTATATCACACAGGCTTTGCTTAGAAAAAGCAAGTTCTTCCATGGTACACAATGAAGATGCCCAGATATATAAGAAACTAGTCCAAATTGATGAAAAAGTTTTCCAAAAAATGAAGCAATTAATACGAACTGTTTTTTATTTTGCTCTTCATGACAGGCCAGGGATAGAATTTTCTTCAGAATGCCAGCTGCAAAAATTAAATGGACTAGATTTGGGTAGTACTTATCAAAATACAGTGACCTCTCACTTATACGACTCTCAGTTATACGACTCTCTCAGTTATACGCCGAATTCTCTCGGTCCCGTCCACGCTTTATGGGAAATAATGCTAAACTTCTCTCAGTTATACGACTGCTTCTCTCAGTTATACGACGCTTTAAACGGTTCAGGCGATTTTACATTTCTCACTCTAGAATTAATTTTTATAATCTTTAAAGTAAAAATCATTCACGTTTTCTTACATTTATCCTTTCATTATTGTTAAAGTGTTTATGAATAATGAATAACATTTCTTATCTACTTTCGTTTGTTATTAACGATGAAATCTATGGCGGGAGGGTGATTGTATGGAATTCTCTTGTGTCTGCCATTTAACAAAAGCCAAATGACTACCTGCAGATCACGTCTCTGTATGGCACTGGTGGAGAAATCAGGGTTTTTGCAAAATGCATTTTCCTGGAAAATTTTAACAACTTTAAGGAATGCGTCGTCTTTTAGGAATGAGGTTGTTTTAAGAAAAATAGACTTTTATTTTAAACTTAACAAATCGAAAATGGCAGTTCTTGAACATCACTAGAAAAAAATACTAAAGCGAGAACATATTGGAAGCACATCCCAAGCTATTATCATGCCAAAAGACCTATGCGCGTACAGCCCGCACAGCGAAGGGGAAAAAATGCGTACGTCGCAAATCGCTACAAGCTTCCATACTAGACGCGTGAAAGGTTATTCATTTCGCTGTAATTTTTTCAGTTTGCTGCATGTCGATACCTAAACTGAAAATGTCAAAACGTAAAGCATTAAGCATACAATTCAAAGTTGGAACCATTAAGGAATATGATAAAAATTTACTACAATCAAAGAAGGCATTAGCTGCTCTCTTCAATCTGCCAGAATCGACACTAAAAGAAATTCTGAAGAATAAAAATGTCATTATAAATGCATCTAAAAATGTCGATTCAAAAAGATCCAGGATACAATGTGGCAGATTTAAAAAATTGACATCAGCATTAATCGCGTGGTTTAACCAAATGTGAGCTTCAAATTTACCGATAGATGGTGTGATTTTAAAAGAAAAGGCTCGCACTCTTACTGAGAAGTATGGAATCGAGAATTTTTCAGCGTCTTGCGGTGATTCGAGAAACTAAAAAAAGACATCGACTTTTGCATCGCCGCATCACAGGAGAAAGCGCATGTGTTAATGGAAATGATGTTACTAATGGTTGCAAAATCTACTTATGTTAATTAAGGATTAAGGGATCTAAAGACATTTTTAACTGTGATGAAACGGACTGTTTTTCAAGCTGATGCCAAATAAGACATTATCATACAAAGAAGAACCATGTCAAGTTTGCAGAAAAAGTAAAGAAAGCTTAACTATCCTTTTTTTGCACAAATAGTGATGGTTCAGAAAAAATAGAACCTTTAGTAATAGGAAAATCAAGAAAATCTCGATACTTTAAGAATAAAAAATAATTGCCATGTGGCTACAGAAATTTAAAAAGAGACATAAGAGATTTCCATTGATTTTTTAAAAGAGATGGATGATAAATTTCAAAAACAACAAAGAAAGGTTTCACTTCTAATGGATCAATGTCCATCACATCCCGATGTAAAAGATCTGACGTTTCTGCAGCAAATTAAATTTTAAAATTTGTTTTAGGAAATTCAGTTTTCCCACAAGACCAAACTGCTAGTTCAACGAATAAACCTGATATTGAGAGCGTATGGAATCCTTTAATAACGAAGACTCGAATAAAACGTTTATGGACGAAGGTATTACTTTCAAAGATTATGTAGAATGTGATGATAAACGTCTTCTTGAGAACTGCTGAAGAAATCTTTGAGGATATTAATAATGAAGACGTGAGCAAGGAGGATGACCAAGATGAGAGCAATGTTCCTGCTGTTGTAAATTTTTCAAAGGCAAGTACCGCTTTAAATAAATTAAAGAATTATGTCCATCAAAATGATTATTCCCAAACTAGCTTAAAAGCTTTATTAGGCTTAGAGAAAGACATTTTCTATTTCCATCTACGACAGAAACAAACTAATATCACTTCATTTTTTGAGAAAATCTGATCTGTAAATTTTTAAAATAAACATAGTGGTAAATGAATAATTTTGTGAACTTTTTAAACATATTTTATGTTTAATTTTTTAACACAGTTTACAAATTTTGTTAAAATATGTTCTTAGTACTCAAAACTTATCGTTTTTAGTATAGGTAAAATAATTAATGCCTATAAAGTTTGAAACTTGTATTATAAGGCGGTCTCTCACTTATACGACTCTCTCAGTTATACGACTTTTTTCTACGGTCCCTTGAGAGTCGTATAAGTGAGAGGTCACTGTAGTATGTCTTTCAGCATGCTTTTGAAATATATTGCCCGTTTCCTGCAGAATGCTGTTATTAAACAGTTGAATACTGCTCAATTTATTTCGATTTCAATTGATGGCAGCACTACTAGAAAATGCACAGAGTATGAAGCAGTAGTTGCAAGATATGTTCCTGAAGGTGAGCATGAAAACAAAGTGTGTTTTATAGGCTTATGTGAAATCGAAAATTCGGATGCCACAAGTCTAGCTGAAGTAATCGGTAAACGGATTAATAAAGCAGAGGTCACTGACTGGGAAAACAAACTTGTATGCACAACTGTTGATGGAGCTGCAGTGAATGTTGGAAGATATGGAGGTTTAGTGAAAGTAATAAACTCCCCATTTTACATTCACTGCTATAATCATATTCTGGACTTATGCTTAAAAGATTCAATCAAGAACAGCAAGTTTGGAATAAAAATTATATCTTTGTTGAAGAGCATTAGCACATTCTATAGAACCAGCCCAAAATTGACGAGAGAACTGAGTCGTCTGGGAGATGTTCTACATACTAAAGTCCTGAGTTTTAAACCCATATGTGAAACCAGATGGGCAGATTCTACAGAAAATTCTATTGTAGCAGTAGTCACAAATTATGAAGTTGTAGTACAACATTTAACAGATGTTGTGTCAGACCATGCGACATGCAAATACACAGGAAGTGTGACAGCAACGGCAAAAGGAATTCTAAAGGAACTCCTGTCTTACGATGTAGTATTTTTCTTGCATGCCTTCACAGACTTCATTATCTTAATTTCCAAAACTTCAAAACTTTTAGAGTCATCAAACATAAACATTGTTCAATCCACTGATTCAATTAAAAAACTAAAGTTGAATCTCCTGGACTTTGAGTCATCTGGACGGTTGATTTGCAGCAACTCTAAGCATTTGGAATCATTTTTATTATCGACTGATGACAGCGACCCTCATGTAAAGACTGTGAAATTCAAAAGTGCAGAACTAAAAACAGAAAATTCTGTCTCTAGGAGAGAAACCAACACAAGCTGCAAAGACAGTGCAATAATTAACTTCAAAAGCTTATGTGAAAATGCTTCTGTAGCAATCGAAAAACGTTTTTTTGGTGAAGATGGGCCTGGTAGTTCTATTTGTGTGCGAACTGCACAATTACTCGATACAGCATATTTTCCACCAGACACTGAATCATTGGAAGATTATGGCAACAATGAAGTGGAAGAATTTTGCAACATATTTGGGTTAGGAGCAGACAGAGCTTTGATTGAGTGGAAGGAATTGCGTCTAATTATGTCGGAACATTTCAGACCCTCTATTCTGCTTAACAAACTACTTGAAAGACTATTAACCGAAACCTTTGATAGATTCAAAACTGTCAGGAGCATTGTGACAATAATACTTACAATTCCTCCAAGTAATGCTGAGGTAGAAAGAGTTTGGAGTTCGGTTAAAAATATAATCGACGATAAATCTACCTCAATGGGTCATGAGATGCTGGAGATATAGGTCAAAATTGGGAAATTTCATTAGCGGCCACTTTGTTTAAACTAGCGGCCACTTTTTTATTTCAAAATGCTAAACAGTAACATTTCTATAAGTAATAATCTAAAACTGAGTAGCCCAAATAAATATGTTAATATAAATATACTGGAACCAAAAAAAGTAGAATCCTTGATGAAATGCAAGAAAATTTTATTATCTCCTTGTAAAAATGTGGCCATAAGGTGGCCGCTGATAGACAATTTTTCACTAGCCACTTTTTTTCATTTACTGGCCCTGTGGCCGGTGGCTAGTGCTAATTTTGACCTTTAGCTGGAGAGTCGCATCCAGATTAAAAGATCAAATGTTTCGATTGAGGACTTTGATCCTGCACCTGTTGTTAATGTATGGTGGTCTGACTCTACAAAGAGCAGACGACCCAATTTTAATGAAAATTAAATAATTTATTAATATACTTAGTTAAGATTTTATGTGTCATAAATTCCCTCATTTTTTTAGTGTAATAAGTGCTAACTGTTTTTTATTGGGGTAAGTAAACTGCCACTGTGATCATTTTATTTTTATATATGAAAAATGTCTTTTTAATACTCATATCTTTAAAATATTAGTTATAAAACTATTTAAATCTACAATAAGTACCACGCTAAAAAGTGGCCACTAACTTGACAGTAGTGGCTACTAACCATACAGCCTCTACCGGCCATTGGCTACTAATGCAAAATAGTGAATTTTAACCTTTAGCCTCATATCATATTCTTTTTTATCTTTTCCCCAAATTAATAAATCATCTATAGTATATATTTAAACTCCTTCCTCTCCTCCAAAAACTTCACTAAAACTTCTATGAAACACTTCTGGAGCTGAGCAAATGCCATATGGTAACCTTAAAAAACAAACAGGGGCGCGCCAGAAGTATCTGGCACCTGTGTGTAGAACTTCAATTGGCGCCCCATATTCCTCCCCCCTCCCCCCCCCCCCCCACCAAAAAAAAAAAATTATATATATATATATATATTTTTTTTTTCCCCCAATGAGTATAAATGCATAGCTGCTAAGCCAACCTTCCGGTGGTTTTCTCCAGATCAAATAAAAGAATTTGAACCAGAAAATTTATTTAATGAAACGTCTCTTGTTTCTACAGGGTTCTTTTTTATTTCATTTATTAAATTAAATTTTCGGTTTAAAATATTGTTGTTTGGCTTTAAAAATAAGGAATGTTGGCAGCTATACAAATAACGGACATCCCTAAAAAGTGGGTGCTTCAGCTGTTTGCTCCCCCTCCCCACAAATGGCATACCTCCTACATAAATCAGCTTCTTTTACCTCCATTACTCCTGGAATTTTTAAGATCTGATCGTTATTTATATTTATACTTAAAACTTAAAACAGTTCAAATAAACTTTAATTTGGAAATATAGCTGTGTTGAATTAATCAATGGTAGCACTGTGACACAAAGAAAGAAGTGGTCGTAATATGGTAAATACACATAAAAGTAGAAAAATATTTTCTCAAATTAATGGTGTCCGTATTACATCGGAGCTTGTTACAGTACTTTTATTTCTTTTAAAATAATGTAATATCAATTAAGATGCGCCTTAAACAATTATCACTCGTAGATTATAATCAGGGGTGCATTCGAAAATATTCCAGTCCCGGAACATTTGATTTTATATTAGCAAATACAGAACCCCTATGCTGGCTATATAACAATTGTTATCCAAAATGCATATTCATTTTGACGTTTACATTGCTAAGAAGCTAAGCTTATCTTTACCTGGTCACACTCTTAACCCTTCCTTCTCTGTCAGATTTTTTTATTTTTCGAATTCCCAATTTTCGTGCAATGAATCCAAGTTCTAAATTAAAAATACTAATAAAACAAAGTTTTGCTCTGTCTGTGCGATGGCTAGCAAAATCTACGGCACGTACGAGGCTCAAAATTTTTGTGAGGATAGTCGAAAGCCTGTCCTGGTGCACACAGTGATGTAAAATAACCACTTTGGGTATTTTTCTGGATATTTATTTTTCAGTTAAATATAGCTGTAAAAAAATTTATAATGGATTGCTGAAAAATAATGAAAATTTAGCAGGGTTGCAAAAAAGCCGGCTAAAATTAAAAAAAGGCAGGCCGGTGGCTTTTATACAATGAAGCATTGTAATTATAAGCTACACATTTTAAAGTGTTTTTAATTAGTTTTAATGATATTTAATTGATTTAGAGTTTAATAAGTAACCCAATTTCTCAATAATGAGGACATTAATACTAGAATAAAACTTAGATGGTTTTGCTAGTGATTTGTAGTCAGAATTGCAAATATGTCAGCTAAATTTTAAAAGGGCCATACCAACTGCCAATTTTTTTTTCATTTTTACTGCTTTATAAAATTAAAGGACAGTGGTTACTTAATTACATGTTTTATTACTTAATTAATTTTAATAGTTATTAATATACAAGTCTTATTTTATTTCTAATACACATTTAAAATTATACATAGTCATATTAACAAAAACACCATTTCTCTTTCTCATTATTAAAAACATTATGAATAGCATATGCATGAGCACGCTTAGCAACAAGCTTTTCAAAATTTTATTTAGAGAATTTTTATGTTTTTTGTTGTTTTTTTTTTTCCTTGTTTAAATGCTCTATTTTTTTATACACTTATGTACCACTCTCCTCAAATATTATATCCTTTCTAATTAATCTTTTAACATTGATAACTTGATCTCTCCATGTGGACACATAAGAATGTTTCCATTTTGATGTACTACATTTTGTCATTAATTAAATATAATCTTTAAAATGTGTAGCATACATGGAGCCATGTAATATAGAATTTCTAAACACCAGTTTGAAGCCTAACTTAATTCTTTTCAATGTTTATAATTTTTTTTTTCAGACATAATGCCTTCACAGTTGCCTTCTAGAAGTTTAAAGGCTTATTTATTTGACAAAATTTAATAGAAATCTATAATTTGTTTAGTAGAAAATATTTGTAAGTGTATTAAAAATTAATTGATCCAAATTTAAAAGGAATTAACTGTGAACCAACTTTAACAAATAAAAGCCAGCTTTTTTCAATAAAAGCTGGCTTTTTTTAAGTGGTTAAAACCAAAAAAAAAAGCCAGCCAGCTTTTTTTTGACCTGGCTAAAAGCTGGCAGCCCTGTGTGATTTTAATATTTTCTAAACAAGTGAAGTAAATCCATTGCTGAGTACTTTTCTTTCTTTGTATTAAACAGGGGCCGCGCTAACCATTCAACTATTTGCCAAATGCAAATGCATTGTGAAATTGCTGAGAAAAAACAGTACTTTTCGGTTAGCCAGGCGCCAGTGTTATATATACATAAAATAATTCATATATTTATTGTACAGAACTCTCTGAGCACGAGTAATACTCGTTCTTGACCATTTATTAGTTAAAATATCAAAGTATCCTTATAATTCTGAAAAATTTATGAAAAATTATGAAATATAATTTGAAAAATTAATATTTTTTATTTTATTTAAATTTATTGCACTGTCAAGGGATATAAATATATGCATGTATTATTATGTATGAGCTTATTACTCCTAAGTCGATACAGATAAATTACGAATATCATATGTTTCTTTTACTGTATGATATAGGTGAAAACTGGGAAAATGAGTTAGTAGCCAGTGGCCGGTAGACTCAGTTTCATTAGTGGCCACTTTTTAAAGTTAGTGGCCACTATAATGTTTCAATTTTTCTTGACATCTACATAAACTATAATCGTTGTATATATACATATTATTCTATAAGTCAGAGTTTTATACCAGCCAACACTATTCATGATAAGAATAGGGAAGCAGTCAAAATTCAAGAAAATTACTTTAAAACCACATAATCTGTTATATTAATTTTTTTAGAATATATATATATGTTCATAAGCACTATTATCAATTAAATTACTATTACTTTCTTTATATAAAAAATAATTAAATCAAAATTCCAACAGTTAGGTGTTTACAATAAAAAAAAACAAAAACAAAATCAAATAAAGCACAATAAAATGTTATTTGGATTCTATTTAATAAGCAAATGTGTTATTAACATACTACACACAGTGCATACAGTTGAAATCTAAGCTGATGAGTGTATTCCGAAGAAAAATAATCTAACTAGTGAGCATGTGGCTGGAGTCGAAATACTGAAAGTATACTGCAATGTCCTTAAAATCCACTTGCATCCGGTGAAAAAAAAAAAAAAAAAAAAAAGGAATAAATTATTTGAAATGCATGTGGAAATCAAAGCTGATGAATATATTTTGCAGAATAAAACTGTATTTCTTGAAAAAATAATCCAACAAAAGAGCAATGGCGAAAAGCTAAAATATTGAAAATACAGCTAAATCGTTGTAATCTGCTTGCATCCGGTAGGAAAAAGAATTAACCAGTTTGCTAATTAGATGTAACCAAAGTAGAGATGCATATTTCTATGAAAAAAGTTGTATTTTAGTTGCAATCGATAACGGATTTTTTATCGCCACTTGGCGAGTGGCGACTAGGGTGGCGATCGATTACCGATTTTTTAATCGCCACTTTTACAACTTTAATCGCCACGTGGCGAGTGGCGACCGCTAATTTTCACCTATACTGTATGATTGCAATGTAATTTCTTATGTCCATATAATTATGATTCTGGGTATATGATAGACTGATTTCTAATGAGTAATTTTATAAGTGTCTGATTTCTCTGTACATAGTTATAAATAACATAACTTTTTCTTTTTCAGGGTAAGGGCTTATTTGCCTTGAAGAAATTTAACCCTGGCGATATAATTTTTGAGGAACGACCCTTAGTATGTGCACAGTTTTTGTGGAATCAAGCATATGGATATTTGGCCTGTGATTATTGCATGAAACCTCTTGAAACAGCAGAAGAAAATGTCCGAAGATTGGCTGCCATACCAGATCTTTGCCTTCCATATTCTGAATGTTGTGGCATAAAAAAGGAAGAATGTGTAGATTGCCCATATTGTGAGGTATATTAATTTAGCTAAGAGTGATGCAAAATAGCTTAAACTTTTAATAATGATGTTTTGATCAGTTTTGTTTCCATTGTATCAGAAAAAATCCTTCTATTCTATTCATTTAACAAATTTTTTTTCTTCTTCAAAATGTAGTTCTCTCTTTTTTCCTCCCATAAATCATTGTTTTTAATACTTACGATTTAGATCATTTTATTTTAATAAATGAAATATAAATAGGTTATAAAAGTTATTCAAGTGAATAATTCCTTCTCCTCCATAATGACATGAAGCAGTTTTTTTTTGTAATCTTATTGTGATCTTATTTCTTTCCAAATTAAAGATTGCAATAAAATTTTGCTAAATTCTTTTGTCATTTGGGCTATGTTATCTTTCTGAATTTTATTTCCTTAATAATGAATGCATGCAGGACTCTCAATCAGAGCCATCCTTAGGGGTGTGCAACAGGTATAGCCGCACAGAGCCTCACACTTAGGAACACATCACGCCTGAAAGTAATATTTGATACAAAATAGCTAAATATTTATTATTCATTTTGTTGAAGTTATTTATTTCATAATAAGATTTATATGTGTAAACATGTTTATAAAATGTAAAATGTTTTATCAATAAAATGTTAATTGCAGGTTGCAGATGCTCAAGAATAGGGATTGACCGAATACCGAATAGTCGATTCGGTATTCGGTGATTCGGCATGTAAACCGAATATTCGGCTTCGGCCGAATACTTTTAAGTATTCGGCCGAATAATTGCGGATAAATATTTTCTTAGAAGTAGAAGAATTCTCTTTTACTTAGAAGTAGAATAGGCTAAATGACGAGTTTCAACATTATGTGCATGAGTTCAAAGTTCAGCTGCACTACCAAAAACAAGTCAAAGGCCATTTTTAATTACAAAAAACTTTTTTTTTCTTTCCTAATATAGTCTATATAGGTATGAAATCAGAACAACTGTCTACGATAGAGGAAAAAAAAAGTAAGGAATATGGGCATCTTTCCCTTACCATTTAATTTTAATTATTTCTACATTAGTTTTTTCAATTTAAATTTATTTAATGTGTATTCTCCTTAATATACACCTCAAATAAGTATATTAGAGTTCATCTCTGTATAACTAAGGTTTATATTAAAGAAAATACATGCATCAAATAAGTATGCCCCTATGCCTATCCTATAGCTTTTATAACCATTAAATTTAAATCGCTCAAATTTATCTTCATCACCACAATAATAAATATTAATCAAAATATAAATATGTATCAATAATTTCACAGAAAATAGTTAATGTACAAATTGATATGATACCTTTTGTATTTGAGAACATTCCAATTCAATATGTATATAATTAGACAATCAGTAAATCAGCTTAATGACAACATTGTTTCTTTTTATTTGAATGAACTTTTGTTTTTCTGAGAATCCTTATCCTTAATAATAGCCTGTATAGTTTAATACTTTCATTGGGTTGATTTGGATATTGGCTAGTGATAAAATAATAAAAAATAAGTGATCGGTTAATGAATTTGTGAGTTGAAAGAAGTCATTAAATTTTTTTGTGTAATTAGATTTAAGAATAAAAATGTTACTAAATTAAATTATTAAGAATTTAATTTTAATTAAAGTTTATTAAAAAAGCTAATATATGCAAAAATGTGTATTAAAAATTTTTAAGTATTCGGTTGCCGAATACCGAATATTCGGTGTACACTTTGACCGAAGCTTCGGTATTCGGTATTCGGCAAAATTGCTGATTCGGTCAATCCCTACTCAAGAAGAGAATAGATTGTAAGTTATATTCAATCCATAGATATTATTGTATATATATATATATATACTCTAGCCTAGGCAGCACCAGAAATCTGGACAGATATATAATAGGTCATGCTGATGAAGATGATGATTCTGACAAAGTGCTCATTATTTTAATGATTATTTGTATTGTAATAACACAGACTTGCTTTTCTCCTTGTGTAATGTAGTTTTTTTAAAAATTATATAGATTTGGATATTCCTATCCACACGGGCTGCCTTGATTCAAGATGGCGTTAAAAGTATTCGAAAATTTTAAGTTGGCACAATTTTTTATATTTACCATAAAAATCGGGAGAATTTGCGTAGGGTAGGAGCAACGCACAAACAGAAAATACACAGAAAAAAAATCAGTTTTTGCAGAAAGGCCGCATCTGCGTAAGAGCTGTGATCGATATGGTGGACTGTAGACTTGTAATTTTCTTTTTAATTGAATTTATTCACACTTAAAACTGCACAAGACACTTACACAAATATAAATTTCACAAATTTGAATAGATTGCAAATCATAATTGATATCCATCGCGTAGTTTGGATGGAGTGTTTTGACATACGTATTGATGCTTTGACGATCAACAGCTTAATTACCTTTTTTACAGACTGCTCGCTAGGGGGAGCTGGTTATACTTCCGGAACGGAACATGCCGCCCGAGGATGAAATATGACATATTTCAGCAATTAATTTAAACATAATACAATAGATAACTAATTAACACTACAAATGATACTGAAATACAAAATACTTAATATGCAAAACAATCAGGAAAATTACTTTAAAATAATATATATAAGAAATACAATGATGCATAAACATTATTTAAGAGTCCTGAATGGGTAACAGGCATACTTTGGAAAAATGCCTCTTAAAAATATACCACATGCTGTTTTGACTTTGACTGCACGAACCCTATTGTCCCTGCCTGGAATTATCTCCATAATTCGGGCAAGAGCCCACTTACATGGTGGAAGATTTTCTTCTTTTAATAACACTAAAGATCCTAACTTTGTTTTCTTTTGTAAACTGCCATTTACTGCGCTGCTGCAAGTGATTTAGGTAGTCAATAGACCAACGTTTCCAAATGCATTGAACATATTTGGTAATTAATTGTCAATGGGTTAATCTATTGTCAGAAATATTCATAACATTAGGCTCTGGAACACTGCTAATGGGTCTGCCAATTAAAAAATGCTCTGGCGTAAGCACTTCAAACTCATTTATGTCGTCAGAAAGCAGAAATAAAGGTCGAGAATTTAGGATCCCCTCAATTTGGACTACTAAGGTTTCAAAATCCTCTAGAGTGATTTTATTATTACCTACGGCCCTAAGCAAATGATGTTTGAAGGACTTAACGCCAGCTTCCCATAGACCGCCAAAATTAGGAGATCGCGGAGGGATAAATTTCTGAGTTATGAATTCTTCGGCAAAGAAATTTGATAATTCCTCGTTGGGAGTGGCCAATAATTTCGTAAAGTTATTTAATTCTGCTGGCGCACCTTTAAAATTAGTGGCATTGTCAGAAGTTAGCGTATTTACTTTGCCTCTCCTGGCACAAAATCTTTTAAGCGCAGCGATGAATGCAGCAGCGGCTAACTCTCTTACTATCTCTAGATGTATCTCATGGCCTTGGTAGCCATGAATATAAATATGGCCATATAACTTTTGGAATAAGTGCCCTTTCTCTGATTTTTGTACTTAATGTGGAAGGGGCCACAAAAATCGCACCTGAATTGAGAAACGTGTGGTTAGGTGTTACGCGTTGCGATGGGAGGTCTCCCATTAACTGATCTAGTGTTTTGGGGTTATGCCTGAAACATGTGACACAAGTGTGCACTGTTTTTGGGGCAATGCTTTTAGCCTTTATAGGCCAATATTTCATCCGTGCTTGATGAACTAATCCCTGAGCACCTATGTGAAAGTACCTTTTATGAAAGTATTCAAAAATTAATTTAGTGAGCTTATGATCACTGGGCAGAATTAATTGGTGCTTAGCATCAAAAGGCAAGTCAGAATTGATTAATCTGCCCCCTACATGAAGTAATCCACACAGACCCGGACTGGCTCCTTTGGGGGCCCTCGGCTAGAGACTGAAAAGGGGCCCCTTAGTGGAAAATTAGATGGAATAGATTATCAGAATATCTAATCTTTGAAAACAAAGCTTACATGCCTAAAAACTACATTTAGCTATTTTGTCACTTGGAAAATGGTTGAGTAAAAAAGCAAGCTTTTTTAGATGTACTTTACTTACTTTCAAAATAAATATTTACAAATCACAGTATATAATAATCTAAATAATCACCATAATAATCTAAATTTTACTGTAATACCCAAGTAAATAAAAGGGACACGATAGTAATAAAAACAATGTACTCTTTAATTCTGATTTAATTGTTGCAAATTGTAAAATAGATTTTATAACAAAAAGAAAAATACTCTACATTACTTTGGTACAGATACAGCAAACTAAAAAAGTTATGTGATTGTGAATGGCTATTTACTAATCAGCTTTTGGCCAGTTCTTCACTGGTCCTGGCTACTTCAAACTTCATCTATAATAACATCTTTACCCAAGTTATAAAATAATTCTCTTTCAACATTCATGAAAATGAGACTGTGTCAATTAGTATTATTCTAGAACACTTATAGAGAGTTCATTATTACTAAAGTTATTTTTTAAACATACTAGGGGGCTCTGCCCCCTACGAGCTACGCTCGCCAACCCCCGTTCAGGCACACCAAAATCCAAAAAGCACGCTAATTGCACGCATTTGATCGGCTTTAAAAATATTGAATTAAAATTAAAAAAAAAAAACAGTAGCGATCTCTCTGTAAACGGGTTTCCATTCGTTTTTCTTGGATTGGTGATTTTTAAGACCAAATCTGTTGCTGTTAAGAGATACAATGGCTGTTTTCGTATTTAATTAAACACATTAGTTATTTGAAAATAAGCTAATGTAAAATGAATTAAGTAAACAGTGTCATTGTCTCCCGGTATTTTTTAGCAGCGCTATAAGATAGTTCTTTTAAATAATTCATTTTAAATGTATCGTTTCAAATCTGACGTAATTTACACAAAACTTTTATTTCTCTTATTAATATTCACGTAAAAATACTTTTGTTGTTAGAAGGAAATATTATTTGCGCTGTCTTCGAATTCACGATAATAGTTGAAAAGATTATCTCAAAATATCTCGCGCAAATATATTTTTCAATTTAAATTGTTTTACCATATTTTTTGGGCATTTTAAATATGACGTAAAATTCAAGTGTAAATATGGTTCTTATGACGTAATTTTCCTGCTTTTAACATGTAATCATTTAATTCTAATTTTAAAGTTTTTTTTTCTTTTTGTAATAGTCACGTGTAAATAAATTTTTAATTTGAAGAAATATTTGATATGATAATTTGTTTCGCTGTTTATACAATTGGCAACAGTTTAAATTAATGACATTTTCTAAAATTTGTAAAAAACATCTCTCGAAATGCTGAAAATTTGAATTAAAAATAGAAATAAAACCTCAAAAAATGCGTCAAGTAAGAAAAATAAATGCAATCTGCGCATTGGGAACTTATAACGTATAAAATGATCTAAAAATGATTAAATTCTCACGCATAGTTTTTGCTCAAATAAAACTTTTTTAAATGAACGACTTTGTCCAACTTTAGCATTAGATATCTCTTAAAATAATTCTTCGATTTGAAAACTGTCTGCATCAGCGTGTTTATCAAACATTTTTCTATAATACCACCGATTTTCATATTTTTGTATGCAACAGTTTTCTTAATATTAACGATGAAAGGCCATGCTTAAGCATTCAAATTGGATGAGGATCAACCCGGAATATCTACGCAGATGTTCATTGGTCCATTTCCAAATCAAAACTTTTTTTTATATATAGAAGGATAAGAAATTAAGGCAATATATATATACATAGTAATTACTAGATCAAAGCTACATCTTACAATCAACATCGCGGGCTACATTTTATGAATAACAACACAACACTGTTGTTGCCACTTACACATAACAAAATAATAGAAAGCGATTACGATTAAAGTTTAAACACATATGTCACAGAGACTATCGGTAGAAAAGCAATCGTGAATTTCATGAATATGTCGCAAGCGAAAACAGAAAAATGTGCAAATTGATCACGGAATAAAATTGCTAAATTTTTCAATTGGTCGCGAGAAAAAATGTGCGAAATTCGCAGATTGGTCTCCAGAAAAAATCGTGAAATTCCTCAATCGGTCGCGAAAGAAATCCGCAAAATTTTTCAATCGAACGCGAAAAAAAGAAAAAAAATCATGAATTATGTAAATCTGCTGTAAGAAGAAACTGAAATCTGCCGATCGATTTTGGAAAATATTGCGAAATTCGTCAGTCGGTCACAGGATTTCATCGTCGTTTCACAAAGAAAATTTTTCAGAATAGGATTTTTTGGTGAACCGAAGCTTCCCGCCCACAATATTCTTTTGGACGCGAATCATCCCGTCCCAAAATTCAAGTCCTGTATGTGTATATTAATAATGTTGTATAAAAAACATAATTTAAACATTAAAATTTTCTGTTTATTTTTACAATGCTGGCAGTAGCAAACAAATCTTTACTCATTTATTAATATACCTTTAATTATAGAGTATTTTCACAAAAAATATGTACATTTTAAAGCATGAAATATCTACTATTATACTCATGGTTGAAGAGTTATTTTCTCCAAACAGAAGTTTAGTTGATGTTTTTTATTTGTTTTAATTATTTAAATTACTGTTGTTATTACTATTACTGCTTTACTTTAAGTCACATTTATTTTTATTTTAAGTTAAATTTCTTTGATATTTATAAATAAAAAGAAAATTACTTTTATTTTAAATATTTATAATAAAGATTATACTTCCTTTGTAGTTTTATACAGGTATGAAATAGAAGTTAGTCATTAAAATCCCTTTATTAAAAATAATAAGTGTAAAGTTTTTTTTTTAACATACAAGTTAAAAAACAAAAGTAAAAATAGGTCTATTTAATTGTTTAACTTGAAAGAAAGAAAGAAAATTAATAAAGTCAAATTTTTACAACTTCAAATTTTACTGTACAACCTGAAAGTAAAGGTACAATTTTCTAAAAGATGTAAACGTAAATTCTTTAATTTATTATAAAAAGTTCAAATATCAATATTAGGAAAGCTGGCAATTTTTTAAACTTTCGAGAGTTACCTTTTACTCACGGAAAGGGAACTTACTATGTTTTATACTAGCAAATCCACCCGGCGTTGCAAGGGGTCCGTAAATAATAACCTTTAACAAAACTAAAGTTTTATTGATTTTATATCTTTTGAAGTTCTTTTAAATGAACTTAATTTCGGAGCCCCCCATTGCCTTTCACAACGTCTAGTGTGTTCCCAACACACTTTTTTCCAAACGAACCTGTAACTTGGGTCCCCGTTTCCTAAGGCAGCATGTACCGGAAGTGCTCCGCACGTGCCGGAGACATTCGAAAACCAAGTTGAGTGAGCCAAACCTCGTAGTAATAGAGCCCATAGAATCCAAAAAATGAATGCATAATTAATGTTAAAAAATGTTGGTAACTGAAGTCTAAAATAAAGTTTTATAATACAGAAAGTAGCTGAATTGTAATTTAAGTTGAATGAACCAAATCCCGTTGAAATTGGGCCCTTAGAATCCGAAGAAAGAATGCGCCCTCAAGCGGTGGAAGATGCCCCCTTGTGAATTTCATGAATTACTTTTAACATTAACACGATGTTTAATAAACGGATGAAGTAATGCGTTGGACAAAGTAATGCGATTTTTAATTTACGGCTGTAGTGAGTAAACTTAAGTCGATGCTGAAAAAGGAGATTAATGTTCGAAAAAAGTGGTAGCTGGGGTATAAAGAATGTAGTTGAGTATAAGAAAATTTTTTAGTAGTTTTAAAGTAGCTGGAGGACGCTGAAACTATGTTAAAGAAAATTACAATAGAATCGGATATTTTTTAAAGTAGCTGCAGCAAAGGCCCCAAGAAGGAGATTAAAGTTCAAAATCGATGGTAGCTGAAATCTGAGAATTTTTTTTTGTCATTCATATAGTAGCAGAAGGACTTAAGAAGTTGTTAGAAATAGAAAGCTAGTGAATCGGGCCATTTTTAAGGGACCTATAACAAAGGGCCCAAAGAGGGCCAACTGATAGTAAAGAGCAGGGCCCTAACATGAAAACTTGTTAAAGGTCTGCGTTCTTAGCACTTTAGATCTTCAATTAGTCAAAATTAAGCATAGGGTATGAATTAATCATTAGAATAAAATTTTAAAGGAATGCGCAAAAAATAGGGGGGAAATGCTTAAAACAGTGCCCTAGAATCCAGTTAAAAGAAGAGGGTTTTGATCCAGGGAAAAGAGTGCAAGACTCAATTCTAAAGTTTTGCATAGAGAATGCGTGAAAATTAGGTGGTGGGAAATGTATGCCACACAAAAAGTTCAAGGGCCCCCGGATCGGGCAATATAAAACCTTAGGGTGCCCCAGGATTTTAACTGGAATAAAGAAACGGGAGAATAACTAAATGGAAAAAAGGGTTCCAAAAATGAAGATCTGATTAACAGGAGGCAATTTATTAATAATTTAGGGTGCAAACTCTTTAAAAGGCACTGTACCGGGCCTCAAGGGGCCAGGGATTTAAGTGGCATGTAGTTGGTTACAAAGATATTTTTAGTAGTTTTTAAAGTAATCAGAGGACGCTAGAACTATGTTAAAGAAAATTGCAAGCAATTTGGATCATTTTTAAAGAAGCTGTACTAAGGACCCCAAGAAGGCGATTAATATTCAAAATTGGTGGTAGCTGGAAAATCTAAGAAGTTATTAGAAGAAAAAAAAGCTAGTGAATCAGACCATTTTTAAGGGAGCTATAATAAGGGTCCCAAAAGGGCCCAACTGATAGTTGAGAACAGGGCCCTAACATCAAAACATTTTAAAACGTTTTAGTACTTAGCGTTTTAGATCTTCAATTGGTCAAAATTAAGCATAGGGTATGAATTAATTATTAGAATAATATTTTAAAGAAATGCGCGAAAAATTGTGTAAGTGCTTAAAAATGGTCCCTAGGGCCCTAATAAAAATATGAGGGTGTTGGTCTAGAGAGAAGAGT
Organism: Maratus speciosus; assembly: GCA_963932465.1. Classification (NCBI taxonomy): domain Eukaryota; kingdom Metazoa; phylum Arthropoda; class Arachnida; order Araneae; family Salticidae; genus Maratus; species Maratus speciosus. The sequence goes on along the minus strand of OZ010788.1, from coordinate 38,849,395 downwards.
CCAAGATCCAATTTTTAAACTATGCACTGCGAAGGTGAGAAAATTAGGGGGTGAAAAGTGCATGGCACACAAAAAGTTCAAGGGACCCCTGGATCGGACCCAAGGGTGCCCCAGGATTTTAAATGGAATACAGAAACTGGAGGGTAACTAAATGGAAAAAGGGTTCCAAAAATGAAGATCGGATTAAGAGGGGGCAATTTATTAACATTTATGGTGCAAAAACTTCAAGGGGACCTGTACCGAACCCCAAGGGGCTAGGCACTTAAGTGGCAAGTAGTTGGGTACAAAGATATTTTAATGGTTTTTAAAGTAATCAGAGGACGCTAGAACTATGTTAAAGAAAATTGCAAGCAATTTGGATCATTTTTAAAGAAGCTGCACCAAGGGCCCCATAAAGGCGATTAATATTCAAAATTGGTGGTAGCTAAAGTCTAGATTTTTTTGTCGTTCATGTAGTAGCTGGAGAACCTAAGAAGCTGTTAGAAAAAGAAGCTAGTGAATCGGACTATTTTTAAGGGAGCTATAATATGGCAGTCAAAAGAGGCCAACTAATAGTTGAAAACAAGTCCCTAACATGAAAACATGTTAAAACGTTTTAGTACTTAGCGTTTCAGATCGTCTATTAGTCAAAATTAAGCATAGGGTATGAATTAATCATCAGAATATAATTGTAAAGAAATGCGCAAAAAATTGGGGAAATGCTTAAAAAAAGGCCATAGTGCCCCAATAAAAATTTGCGGGTGTTGTTGGCCTAGGGCTTAGAGAGATGAGTCCAAGACTCAACTTTAAAATTACGTATTGAGTAAGTGAAAAAATTAGGGGGGGGGGGGGAATGCATGGCACACAAAAAGTTCAAGGGCTCCTTGACTGAGCCCTACAGGATCCTAAACGGGCCCAGGGTCTTAACTGGAATGCAGAAATTGGAGAATAACTAAATGGAAAAAGAATCCCAAAAATGAAGACCGTATTAAAAGTAACAATTTATTAACAATTTAATGCACTAAAACTTCAAGCAGCTCTGTACCGGGCCCCAAGGGTGCCAGGCTCTTAACTGAAATGTAGAAATGGAGCAGAAACTGAATAGAGAATTCCCCCCAAAACGAAGAAGATCGGATGGAAAAGAGACAGTTATTAACAATTTACATAAAAACTTAAAGGGGCCCAGGGGCCCCTGCCCTTAAAAGATTGAAAATCTGAGCCTCAGGTGCATCAGGTCTCCTGTCTTGGACTATTCACAACTAAATTTTCAGACTTCTACGTGCAGTAGTTTTCGCTAGCCATCGCACACACACACAGAGCGATGTGTTCCTTTATTAGTATAGATTTTGCATCATAAACAAAAGATCCTCTGCATTGTTTAGGGCCAAAATATTTCTGCTATCCGTATATAATCGCTTTGTTGCGCTCTGCCAGATATCCGATGGTATTTCGGATACTGAAAAATCAGCCGGATATGCCAGAGATCGGATATTTACCGGATATCCGTTGCATCCCTAAAAATTACTCTAATGTAACAAATTATAAAGTAATATATCTATATTAAAAAGCAGAAAAACCAACGTTGGTTTTTCTGCTTTTTAATATTGTTGCACAAAGGCTTTATTTGCTATTTGTATAATATATCTATATTTTGAAGGGAGCTTTCGGGGCCCCCTTGGGTCCGGGGCCCTCGGCAATCGCCGACCAACCGACCTGGCCAGTCCGGGCCTGAATCCACAGTTGTCAATGAAGGGATCTAATCCCTTTAATTTACTGGAAGAAGGAACAGTTTGTCCCTTTCTGAGTGCTGCTAATTCAGGAGCGAACTTACCTTCTTGGGCCTTTTTTACTAAAAATTGTAAACTATTTTGTAACACAATTCCGGTAAGCTGCTTCCGTTTTATATTTCTATGACGGCTGTTATTGATGAAATCAGTTTTGAGTTCATGGTCACAGTCAATGTCTTTGAGGGTAGGAAATTGGTTGGGAACTATAATTTCCCTTTGAAGAAATTCTGGTTCTAACCACCACAAATCATTATTTATCAGATCCTTGGCTGTTGCACCTCTGGAGATGATATCTGCTGGATTGGATTTTGAGGATACATGGTTCCAATGATAATTCTCAGAAATAGACTGGATCGTGGTGACTCTATTGGCAACGAAAGTTTTAAGTTTGTGGGGTGGTGTGTTAAGCCAAAATAGAACAATCGATGAGTCTGTCCATAGCCACACCTTTTCAAAGCATAGCTGTAGGATGGAAATTATTTTTTGAACCAGTTTTGCCAAAAGTAGAGCCGCACACAACTCTAGTTGCGGGCTGGTCATTGGCTTTAGGGGGGGGTGGGGGGGGGCATATGGGACTTGCTGCGCAGAAGATTAGACGAACTGTCCGGTTGTGGATAGAGATCTTATGTAGATGGCCGCTCCATAGGCCTTTACAGAAGCGTCTGAAAATCCGTGTAAATCTAGACCTGCAATGTTGTCAGACAAAACATATCGCGGAATTGTAAGATGATTTATTTCTGTCAATTTAATCAAAAAACTTTGCCATTCCCGAAGAGAACTGGCAAGCAGATGTTGATTCCAATTTATCTTTAATTCCCATAAATGTTGCATGAAAATTTTTTCTTTGGTTAGAATAGGGCCAATTTGGCCTAAGGGGTTGTAAATTTTCGCAATTTGTGCCAAAACTTCTCTCTTAGTATAAACATTTTTGGGTTCGATACTAATTTTAAAAGTAAAATGATCTGATTGAGGTTTCCAAAGCATCCCTAAAGTTTTTACAGAAATTTGCTGAGTGTGATCGTCAAATGCATGTTCTGATATGGCTGCGTCTTGTAATAAATTCAGGATGATTAGAGACCCACTTGTGCAGCTCCATCCCTCCCTTTTTTAAGATCAGAATTAGTTGAGATTGCAAGTCCTGTGCGTCTTTTAAGGAACCTGCACCAGATAAACAATCATCAACATACATGTCATTATGAATCACTTCTGCAGCTTTTGGAAAATCTTTGCTTTCTTCATCAGCAAGAGCTTTCAATGTTCGCGTGGCAAGGAAGGGAGTACTAACAGTGCCATATGTAACCGTGTTGAGCTCATATATTTTTATCGGGGCGTCCTTACTGGACTTCCAAAGAATTTTTTGCAAAATTCTCTTTTGTGGGTCAATCAGTATCTGCCTGTACATTTTCTTAATGTCTGCACAGAATGCATATTTGTGGGTACGGAATCTAGTTATAATCGAAAATAAATCTTGCTGAACCGTTCCCCCATTTAATAAAATAGAATTATGTGATTAACCACTAGAGGTATTTGAACTTGCATTGAAGACAACTCTCAGGGGAGTGGATATTTTTTCCGATTTATACACGGCATGATGTGGAATGTAATAAGACAGCTTATTTTTGTTTTCACTTTTAATTTGTGTCATAAGCCCCAAAGTTTCGTATTCTTCCATAAAAGCTGTATATAAGTTAGCCATTGTTTTATTTTTATCTAATTTAGCCCATAAACTATTTAATCGCCTAGCTGCGATTTCTCTAGAATTTCCTAACACTGATTCTGCATTTTCTTTCAATGGTAGCTGTACTGTAAATCTACCGGTGTGATCGCATTTATAGGTGCTTCTAAAATGTTCTTCACAAAATATTTCATCATCTCCTTTGACAGTTTCTTTATTATCCCCAGGTAAAGATTCTATTTCAAAAAATTTCTGTTAAGTATTGTCTAAGCTATTTTCAGTTAAGAGGCAACAATATGACTTATTTTCAACTTGTGGAAGTGAACCTGCGATTATATACCCAAATACTGTATTCTGTAATATACAATTAGCATTTGCTAAATGAATTTGCTCACTCTTTAAAATGTCAAAAAATACCTCGCTACCAATCAATGCATCAATCTGACCAGGTATGTGAAAATTATTGTCTGCTAATTCTATGTAGTTAGGGATGCATAAGTTTGAAATGTCTAATCTTTCAACCGGAATATTGTTTGTTATTTTTGGTAGAACTGCAAACTCTAATATTTTAGAAAATGTTCCTTTTTCATTTGATATTTTTGCATTGATAATTTGCTTTATTTCCTGTGATGACTCGTTAATGCCAAAAACAATACCCTTGAATGGTTTTGGTTTTAGATTTAATTTCTTGCATGCGCTCTTACTTAAAACGTTAATCGACGACCCATTATCTGGGATTGTTCTTAATCTAATTTTATTTCCAAACACATCAGTTACTAATATTATAGCTGTGTTTATTATTGCACAATTTCTTTTATCTTCTAGTAATAAATTAGAACCAATTAATGGCGTTTCTTTATTCTCAGGTTCAGAATTGCTTATTTGTTTATTTTTAACAAACTCGTTATTTTTATTTATTACCGCCGCTTCTGACATTATATTTTCATTTACTTCACGTAGTAAGGTGCTATGTACTAATTTGCATCTCCTACAGGTAAATTTAGAATTGCATTGACCTTGATGTAATCGTAAACAATTTGAACATAATTTATTCTTATTTACAATAATTTTCCTTTCACGAATACTCATGTTTAAAAAAACAGAACATTTGAAAAGGGGGTGATCCGAATTGCATAACACACATGGCTTTAATTTAATTTAATTTTTATTATCGTTGATAAAAAATAATCTGGATTTATTTACTGCGTAATTATTCTTAGATTTCGAAAGCTTTGATTGAGACATATTGGCATCGTTCGGAAGTTTTATTGCTTCTAGCACAAGGTATCTTTTTCCAAAAAGGAAGTTAAATAGTCAAAAGTCGGAACATTTGAGCTTTCAAGAGATAATTCAAACTGCTTTTGAGTTTCGTTATGCAATTTGTTCAGAATTATATTTATAAACCCACTTTCGGATAAATTATTTTGTATATATTCCATAATTTTGAGTGCGTGAATGTTTTTGTTAATACAATCAATAAAATTATGCAATTCTTTAGGGGATTCATATTGCATTTTTTCATAATTTAAAATTGCAGTAATATGTGAATCCATTAGCAATCTTTATTTTCGTATCTGTGTATCAGGGCTTGAACTAATGAATTTAAATCATCATCAGGTGATTCTAAATGTTTAGCTTCGTTTTTTAAAGAAGCTTTTAAATAAAATAGCTTTTGACTATTATCTAATTGAGCATTGTTAACAATCAAGTTAGTGAATTGTGTTTTAAAATTAGCAAAATCACAGTAATCACCTCCGAATGAAGGCAATGGAATTTCTTGGAGGCGCTCCTTTGTTTTGTTTTCATTTGAATGATCATCAATACTTACTATATTACATTTATTTTCAAAAGATGCTAATAAAACTTTTAAGCTTACCTCCACTTGTTCGAGCCTCTCATTACAGTGTCAATATCCTCCTCTATTTCTTGCACTTGTTGAGAAGATAATTCTTGGATGTCGAAACACTGCTCTCTTATTTCCTCCAATTTATTTTGAAGAGCTTCTGTCTTTTTTTAATTTGACTTCTAATGTGCTCACATTCGTTGTTTTTACATCACTGGTATCTGTTAGAAACTGCTCTAATCTTGTGATAGCAGCCTTTACGGTGCCTTTTAATCCGTTAAGCTTATCCATAGTAGCTCTCAGGCTGTTCAGGACCACAATGTTCGATATGGTGAACTGTAGACGTTTAATTTTCTTTTTAATTGAATTTATTCACACTTAAAACTGCACAAGACACTTACACAAACATAAATTTCACAAATTTGAATAGATTGTAAATCATAATTAATATCCATCGCATAGTTTGGATGGAGTGTTTTGACATACGTATTGATGCTTTGACGATCAACAGCTTAATTACCTTTTTTACAGACTGCTCGCTAGGGGGAGCTGGTTATACTTCTGGAATGGAACAGATTTAACTAAGAAATATCGCTGATATGGGAGACTAATTTTCAACTCATGGTTTTTCCGGTAAATAAACGGCACATGTATTTTTTCTCTAACGTTTGAGAAACAATGTTAGTATGAGAGCAAGTAAACTTCATTTTGAATCGACATTATGAACTAAACTGTTTCACTGGAGATTAAACATTGCTCCAGAGCTGTGTTGAATTTAACTTGCAGTTTTTCTGGAGAACTTTTAGTACCAATATGAATTATATTGCGTCATGATCTTCAGAGTTAATTGTGAGATATTTTATAGACTCCAGCGATGTCATGATGTTGAGCTCCAGTTTTCAGAAATGTTTTTCTTTCAAAGTATCTCAAGTTGTTTGTTTATGGATTAATATTATTTACGCGTCATGATAAATTGAGTTTTCTGTGATATTAAAATTCAGATAAGTGTTTTTCAATATGTTAATAGATTTTATTTATTTAAAATAATTTTATTTTATGTTTTTGTTTTTCACCTTAAAGTTTTTAATAAATGTTATGTCGTTTTTAAATCATTGTCTTTATTTAATCCACCACTTTAATTCAAATTTTTCTCTTTCAGCTTAATTATAATTTCAGTTTAAATCTAATTCAGTATGCTTTTTCAAACTTCAACAATTATGTTTACCGCTACATAACTATAACTCTGATTTACTTTTTAAATATAGGGAGATAGTCTCGTATCCCCTATCAGAAATGACCTATGAATGAACTTTTAACAATAAATGTAGCCTGGAATAGATAAGTAACGATTGTTTTATATATACAGAGGCTGTTCGCACATTTTTTAGATGATTTTGGTTTGCGGTAATAAAAGATCATTTGCTGCAAAGAAATAATTGCAATTGTACTATGTTTTTAAAAGTCAAAATTATCGTCTGTGGCTTGAGATTTTTGTTTTTATTCAAAATGGCGTGTTAAACGAAGCAATGGTTCAAAGGCTATATTTATGCTCTTTCCGAAGAGAAATATTCATATTCCATTATCCAAAAATGATGATAATGAACAAAAATGGAAAACAATTGTCACAATAGATGAATCATGGGTGTATTTAAATGATTGCAGCAAAAAAAGAGCCATTTATTATCATAAAAAGGGGAGAAAAAATTTTAAGTACATGGATCAAAGAATCAAAAGAAAGTTTTTTAAGGGATTCATGATTGTTGCTGGTTTTTCATATAATGGCAAGTTAAAAATAAAGAGAGTGGGAAAAAAATGTCAAGATTAACTCCAAATACTATCAGGAACATATTTTATCACCAATTTTTCTGAATGAAATACCATCACTTTACCCACAGTGCCATCAATCTGTGAAACTCCATCATGACAAAGCTAGCAGTCTCACATCAAAATGCACTGTAAATTTCCTAAAAGAAATGGAACAAAAAAGTGTTATCAAGGCCATACCCTTCACTGATATCCCTACTAAATCTCCCGATGAATAACCTATGGATTTTGTGCTTTTGGACTTTTAAAATCTGCATTATCCAAATGTCGTCCCAGAACCCTTACAGGACTCTGGAAAGCTGTTCAGGAGGAATGGGATAGAATACCTCTTCTGACACTTCAAAAGGCATTATTATCCTGGAAATTGCGGTGTCGAAAGATAGTTCAGAATAAGGACCATCAAATAGAATATTTAAAACACAAGAATTTTATTTAATTAGTTTTGTGAATATAATATACATCATCTAAAAAATGTGTGAATAGCCTATATATACACACAGTAAGGATCCATAATCCGCACTCCCATAATCTGCAATTTTCTATAATTCGCATTGCTTAATGAAGGTAAACAATGAAACAAATTTACAAATTCTTGATCAAAAAATGATTTTTTAAAAGAAATATCTGAAAATTTTAAATATAAAAGTAAATATAATCAATTTTTTAATAAAAGAATTTGAAAAATGCATTTTTTGAGATAGCATATTAAATTATTATATTTGATATTTTTCTTTTCACGTTATAGTGAATATGGAATTCAAATAGTGTCCAGAAATAAGAAAATTACATATAACCCATAATACTCCATAATCTGCAATATTCCATAATCTGCACAACTTTGGTCCCAACTTGTGTAGATTAAAGAACTTTGCCTGTGTATATATATATATATATATATATATATATATTAACAAAATTTATTTCCTACATTGTTTAAGCCCAAGAAGGGACAGATATTAAGATATTTCATTCAATTAATTCTACATTTAAAGTTAAATTTTTGTAAGAAATTAGTTAAGCCAATTGAAGATTAAAAAATAAAAATAAAATTCATACAATATGATACTTAAAACACCCTAAAAATTAGATTCCGTTCAAATGAAATCGAAATAAATCTCAGACTTCTTCCATTTTTAATTGAAAATATTTGTATTGCAGATTTTGTATTATGTTTATGACAATTGTGCATAAAATGATAAGATGCATGCAAAATACAAAACTTAAGAAAAATGTCTAAGATTTATTTCGATTTCATTTCAATGGAATCTAATTTTTTAGGGTGTTTTAAGTATCATATTGTATGAATTTTATTTTTATTTTTTAATCTTCAATTGGCTTAACTAATTTGTTACAAAAATTTAACTTTAAATGTACAATTAATTGAATGAAATATCTTAATATCTGTCCCTTCTCGGGCTTAAACAATGTGGGAAATAAATTTTGTTTTTTTAATTTCTTCTTTAAATTATGTTTTTGTTTAATATGTCAAGTTTTTTAATAACTACTGCACTCAGATGAACACATTTCAAAATTAATAGAGAGTATCATCATCAGGCTTTGATGTATGCGGTATAGCAACGCAATGTGGGATGCAGTTTGCCAATGTGTTGTGTAATCCAAAATGTTTCACCACTGTATTAATGCAGGTTGTGGTAGTTTGGACAAAAACTTCCGCTCTGAACGTAAAAAATCTATAATTAAAACATAAAAAATTAACTTCACTTAAATTTAGATACCCTATTTCCCACCCAGGAACGCTATGAATGTAAATGTAAATTGTGTTGAATCCTTACTGCTAATATTTAACAATTTTATAGCTGTGATACAGTAAAAAATAAAAGTTTTACTTAAATTTTTAAACCTTATTCTCTCCCAAGGGGTGATGTAAACACATCTGAAAATTATTACCTAAGTTTAACTTGGGGTATAAATAGTTCTCATATCGGAAAAAAAATACATTTTAAAATTTAAGTTATGTAATTCCACACTAAGTTCACTACCTGCGTAAAAATAGCTATCCATTAGAAACTTTTTACTAAAATATAAACTTGACCAAAGCAAAAACTTATTCTGAAAATATCCCTTTTATTTCCACTATGATGCCATACTTACCTTTTTAATTTTTGAAAAAAAAAAAAAAAACTAGCTCAATATAATATTTTACATGAAAATCTTTCAAGTAAAAAGAAATAAATTATTATTACGGCTTTTGAAATTTTTGCAACAATGAAGTAAAAATGTTACATTTTCTATGAAAAATGTCCGTTGATTTTCAATGAAAAAAGCGAAGATTGGAATTAAGAAAAATATTTAAAGAACGTAAAAAAAAATTGACCCTTGTTTCTCTCTGGGTTATAATTCACCCGTATGCAAAGGCATTTTTCCATTCGTTTTGACCCTGACGTCAGGCAAACGTTTTTACACTTTAAATTTATAATATCATTAGAATTAGTAAAGAATAAAAAATGAGTGGCATCAGGGACAAAAAGGTGGGAAGAAAAAATGAAAAAGTTATGTTCTCCATAGGCTTTTCCATGTTAAATTAACATTGACAAGTGACACTGGAAATAAATATATTATAACTACAACTAAAGGTAAATTGATAAAGTTATTAGGGGCTATACTTATAAATGTTATCAACATTTTGCCAATTTTGAACCACAAGGCCCCAAAAAAACATCCATTGCACAGGAGGAGAAAACTTTCCAAGGATTTAAAGTGCCGAAGGATAGATTAACTCTACTTTTTGGCAGAAATTCAGCAGGAGATTACAAACTAAAGCCCCTCTTGATTTATCATTCAGAGAATCCATGAATTCTTAAAAAACAGTGGGATGAAAATTGGAAGTCTGAACTTCTAGTGATTTGGAAATCAAATTCCAAAGTTGGGTAACCACTTCATTGTTTGGAAATTTGTTTATTCAAAGTTTTATCCCAGAAGCTGAGCGTTATTGCCTACCCCAAAATTTACCCTTTAAGGTGATGTTAATTATCAGCAAGTTTGATTTTTGACCCAAGAGTAAATGTTATCTTTTTGCCTCCAAATACCACCTGTCTACCCATGGGCCAGAGCGTGATCAAGACATTTAAAGCATATTATAGGCGACGTTCGTTTGCCAGTTTGAATGCAGCAATGAGAGAAGTTACAGAATTTACAGTGAAAGAGTTCTGGAATAAATTCAACATCTAAGATGCAGTCACAGTCAAAGAGGATTCATGGAATGAAGTTCAGCAAAAAACAATGATAGATGCTTGGGGAAAAAATGCGTGCCCTTTTCTTCGAAGGGTCTAAGAAAACATCTGAAAATTGTGATTCTGTCTCTCTCCTAATTGAGGAAATTTTCGAAAATGGAAGAGAATGCAACCTAGAGATAGATGCTGAATGTCATAAATTGTCCTGATCCAGAATTAACCATCGGCGAACTTATTGAATTAAAGAAACAAAACACTGATGAAGAAATAGATGAAGATTTTGAACCTATGGAAAAAATTACGACGGTTGCAAAATTAACCAAAGTTCTAAACCTTATTGAAGGTGGAAAGATGGTTATTGAAGATATTGATTCGGAAAAGCAACGAGTAGCAACAATCAGAAAAAGCTTAGAAAAATCACTCTGCTGTTACAAAGAACTTCTAAGAGAAAAAAAGAAAAAATTGACCATTCAAACTTCATTGCAAGCTTTTTTTTACGTGCTCAAATACTCGAACGGGACAGCTAGAAGAACAATAAATTGTAAGTTGGAAATTAGCTGATTTATTCCAAATTCTTGTATTGTAAAAGCATTTCTTTGCTAATGTTAAATGCATGTAACATAATCCAGACCTGCCAACCTTTGAAAATGAGAAATCGTAGCACACAAAATTAAAATTAATCTGGAGGTTGGTTGGTTGGTTTTTCGTGTTTCGCAGCCATCTTTTGACATTCGTAAAAGGAATAAGGTTTCAGTCTTTCAACAACTCAATATAGTAATTTTTTTCCTCTGAAAATTTTTACAGTTTCTTCTCATTTTGAAGCTTTTTTTTTTTTTTTTCTTTTTTACATTTGTAAAAGGAGTTTGGTTCCAATTTTTTAGCCCAGTGCAGTAAATTTTGATGAAATGCGCCATTTTTTTCCCCGCGATTATTTCAGGATATTCACAATTTAAAAAAAAAAAAAAAACGTAATTCACATTTTTCTATCGCAATTCCTTGTAGAAATCCGCACTATTTATCACGAACTTTTGATGAAATTCGCATTTTTTACCGCGATCCTTTAACGAATTTTGCGTTTTTTACTACAATCCTTTGACGAAATAAGTGTTTTTTTTTTTTTTTTTTTTTTCCCCACGGTCTTTCAGTGAAATTTATGCTTTGTTACCGTGATATTTTGATAAAATTCACATTTCTACCAAGATCCTTCGACGACATTTATTTTCTTCTGCGACCAATTGACGAAATTAATATTTTTACAGGGTCACTTGTCGAAATTAGCGACAGTTTATCGCAACCGATCGGCAAAATTTTCAACATATTTTCGCGACCAATTAACAAAATTCACTACTTGTTTCCGCGACCTTTTGACGAAATTTGCAATATTTTCCCCTCGATAGTTTATCGAAATTCGTGATATTTTGCGCAATTTTTTAACGAAATTCGCAATTTCTTTCTGAACTCTTTATGTAATTAGGGATTTTATTCAGCGACCAATTGAAGATAATCACTATTTGTTTCTGAGACCTTTGACGAAATACCCGATATTTTTACACGATCATTTGAAGAAATTCTCAATTTTTTCGACGATTGATTCATGAATTAATTCGGGGAAATTCCATAAAAGAAAAAAAAAATTCGCAGACTTCCAAGAAATTTCAAAATATACTCGCAAAAGGATCATAGGTCTGTGGAAGAATTTGCAGGGGAAAATACTGCACAGCATTTTTCTTTATGCAGGTCTCTCCTTTTCCGTGTGCAAATTGTTCGATTTTGCACACTATTTCAAACCTTGCCCCTCAAAAGAACCACCTCCTCCCTTTAGAAATTCTTAAAATGGTACCTCTGTTTCTAAGAAAGGGAATTCCTGTATAAATATTTACAGAAATACGATTCACTCGTGGTTAATGTACATAAAGAGGGTTTTATGTTAAGAAGTTTGTTTTGCAGCCCAGATTTTTTTTTCCCATGAGCATTTTTTAATGTCCGGATTTTCGGACTAATGACCAATTTTTTTTTTAACTTTCGGAAATGAATACTTTGAAATTTTGGAAATTTCAGAACAGAATCACTCCTGAAAAATATGCTGCACGGGATAAAAATTGCAACAAGAAACAAAAAATGCATTTGTGTATATTTTGCAAAAAATCGTAGCTTAAGACCGATTTTCGTAGCATTTTAGTTTATAGGTCTAAATCGTAGCAACTAAGATTTTTTCGTAGCAGTTGGCAGGTATGCATAATCCCTAAATGCAATAAAATATCTTCATTAGATGTTGCCGAATTTTTATTACTTAGCCTTTTTTGTTTATCTAAATGTAGCTCGACTTACATCGTTTTTGACTTATGTCACTAGTCTTGAAACGAATTGCTGACATAAGTCGAGGTATTACTGTACAAAAATTTTCATGGCATAACTCAGGTGTGCCTACTTCATTATAGTATTTTTAATCCATCAATCTTAATCACTTGCGGTATCAATAATTATTTTAGTGAGTTTCTCATTTAACTACATGTATCTTTGTTCTTGCCTTGGCATCATCTGCTTTTGACAAATTCACCACATTTCTTCTCTATGTGCCATTCTCGTTTGTTTTTGTAATCGGGTTACTATGGTATGCTTGGGTGCTCATTAGATTCCTATTTGCACATTTGACGGCAATACTGTTGTGTCATATTAATTTAAAGTCTTAATTTGTAACTAAGGCTTAATTCATAAGTAAAAGTAGCTTTTTGGAGATAAAATAAAACTTATATAAATTTTTGTTACATGGCATATTTTATTTTTACCATATGCAAGTCAGCAGCAAAATACATTAAAGCACCATTTCTTCTCTGCCGGTGTGCCAATATTTCATTAATATGTGATTTAGTAGCTGTCCAGAGCTGTGATTGATATATTACTGGTTATTCACTGTTCATGGCAGTCGGTCGTACATTTGACATCATCGCGCTTGAACCAATGGCGTTTTGTGTAAGTTTTTCAGTCACAGGAATGGCAATACTTAATATGCAGAAATTCTGTTTTGGTTTGTATAAATGATGGAATGAAGTTACAGGTCTTCACCTCACCTTAGCTGCCTTTATGTAAGCAGCGTATGTATTTTATGGTATAGTAGCGTTTCTGCTACTGTTTAGTTGCCGGCAATGTATGAGTTTTGTTGAGTTACTTAAGTTTTAGTTTGTTTTTGTTTAAGTTCATTTTAGTTCAAGCAAAGCTATTCTTGTATTTTTGTCACCTGTAAATACCATTATGTTTCATCATTAAAGTTTATTATTGGATTTTCCTGCATGTTTTCGTGAATCTTCCACCTAACTTCACACTAGTTTTTGAGACTTCTATTTGCCAGTATCTGCTAACTTAGGATGAATTTTAAATAAGATATCGAATATGGCCTGGCAATTTGCAAATATAATACATAGCTCTCGAATCAATAGCTCTTTTGCCTCATCTTATGTTATTCCACTCTGCATTTTGTCATCATTTATTATCCTTTACCTCTTTTATTCATGCTATTTTGCACCTTATGTAATTGGATGGTTTTGCATCCTTTCAGTGCTGTATCGAAATCTAGTTTTTCAACTAACACATCTACTTCCTTAATTCTTGGCAATTTCTCAATAAAGCGTTCCCTAGTTTCTGATGGTATTTTTTGCCAGAAAACAAAAATTAAGCCAATTATCCGTTGGCTCCTTTTTATGCGTCTTGAACTTTTGTTTAAATTCTTCCTACGACATTTTGAATTTTTTCAGCTACAAATTTTTTATATTACTCATAATTACTTATCTCCAGTTCTTTTTCCCTTGTGGTTATACTAGCTATTTCTAACGGTAATAAACTTAATAGATATGATACCCATTCTTTTTTGGCTATTTTCATTTGAGTTACTTGTCTCTGTCTCGTATAATGTTAAAAACATACAGATATCGCCATTTGCATTGTCATAACGATTAAATAACTTTAACAGCTCACAATTTTTACCTGTTTGTCCTCGGCGCTGTTGTTTCCGCATCTTTCTGAGTGTCTATCTCGGCTTGCATTGTCAATTTCTTTAGTTTAAATTCTGTTATTTTCTCTCCATTTTCTATCTCTAGCATCAGTTTCCTTTCCTCTACCTCTGTCTGCCGTCTTCTTCCTCTTCTTTCTCCACTTCAAGTTGAAATTTTCTTTCTTCCAATGCCATTCACTTCCAGGGTTGCTATTTTGTCCACTTTTTTGTAAAAAGTCTGGGACGTCGGAAGAAATTGCATGAAATGGACAAAATGAAAATCCTCTGATTTTCCATATGTTTGACATATACAGTTATTGTTATGTAATAGAATTATATTCCTACATTATTTATTAATAATAAAATTAATTTTTTTCAATTAATCATTTAATTAAAATAGAATGACTGCATATTAATCATAATCTAATAAATCCACAAAGAAAATGTTAATTACATGTTGGTACAATTAATTTTAGACAGTTAGATATACAGTCGGACCTCTATTTTGCGAATTTCTCTATTTTACGAACTTTTCCTTGGAACCAAGAACATTTTGCGATTTTCTTTGTAAAATAACCTCCAAATAGCGAAGTATATACTCTATTTAACAAACTTTTTCTTGTGATCTAATTTTTTTTCTCCCCATTTCTCAAAATATTTCTGGACATTTCAGACTTATTCTTTCTTTAAACAATTTTATGATGTTCAATGGCCTTGAACTGGTTTTAAAAGGCACCTTCTTTGTCAGCAGTAAGTACGAAGGACGAAGACGATAATCCCTTAGAGTAACTTAAAAAAATGTGGATACAGATTGAGAAAAAAAGAAGAAATTAACCATGATTTGCTGATTGATGATTGTATTTCACTGATTTCTGAATTTGAGACCTCAAAATCACTAACTGAATTGGATATTCTCGACAGTGTGAAATATAAAAACAATACAGTAATGAATTTCGATGAAGACGAATATGAAGAAGATGGAAATTATCATGATGCAGGAATTAACAAAACTCTGTATGATGAAATGCTAAAATCATTTGAAACAATCCGACGCGGATTATAGTTTGAAGAAAATACGCTTGAAGGAGTTTTTGGTGCATTGCAAAGATGCAAGACATATTATGAGTGAAAGTACATTTTAAAAGAAAATACTCAGGCAAAATTAAGAGTTTTTCAGAAATTAAATTCAAGGACACATATGTTAATGCATGGTTAAAATTATTTGTTATAATAATAATAAATACGATAATCTCCTTAAAATTCGTTAATTTTAATGTAAAACTATTTATTTTAAACAGAAAATACAGTGTATTCCCGGACAATGTTTTGTTTTTCTTGCAGATTTCAAAGATTTAAACACATAGAAAAAATAAATTGATGATGGATATTGGTGGGTAAAATAAATAAAACAAATCAATATAATTTATTAAAAAAAAATGTGATTAATTACTTTTAGTAAAAATATTAAGTGTTTATGAATTTAAAATCTGTTTTATGTAGTTTAAAGTATTTTAAAAGGTGAATTTCTATCTAGAGAATTTTCCATATAACGAACTTTTTTCTGGGATTTAGCGACTTCGTTAAATAGAGGTTCGACTGTATTTGCACAACAAGAAATATTAGCCTCATTATGAGAGAGGTTATAGAAGTTTCTATATTCTTCAGAAATCTTCATGTAGCTAAAGGGTTTCTAAATTCTTTAGGTGGTGTAATGGCTCAACTTTCTAAAAAAATTCAATGGGTCAATTACATTAAATGCTTGGACACATACGTGGAAAACCAAGATGTTTACTTGAAAATTATTGATGAACATGAAGAAGTAGATACAAAACATAAGGAATATAATTATCAATATTGCTTTATTTTATATAAAGAAGTGAAACATCTTGTAGAAACCCATCAGTATTTCATTGGATGTGCTACAGAGAGATTTCTCTACTATTGCAGATGAAACCAATGAATTCTTGACACTTTTGATTTGAAATCTGAACTTAGAATTTATAATAAATGTTTACAGAAAAGATTTGACGACTGTATCACGCCAGCTCACATTTTATCATACACACTGCATCCAAAATACATGGGGGAGTGACTTACTAATGGCCAAGAAGAAATAGCAAGGAAATGGAAATATGACATTGATAAAAAAAAATTTGCCATTGATTGTTAAATTTTCTATTAAGACATCTCTATTTCCTGATACATATTTTTCTGGTGCAATCATAAATAATCTACCAGCAGAATGGTGAGAATCACTGAAAAGATACAATGACTTAGAAAAATATTTCAAATTTTGCATGTCTTTTTTTCATTGTGTAGCCTCATCATCAAGTATTGAACCTTTTTTGTTCCAATTTCAGCTTGATTCAAAACATTAAAACAAGCTTAGAAATAGGCTTGGATTACAAACTCAAATTGCTACAAAATTGGTAATGGATTATAAAATGTTAAATTATAAAGACAAACAACTTGTTCCCGATACATATTTTTCTGGTGCAATCATAAATAATCTACCAGCAGAATGGTGAGAATCACTGAAAAGATACAATGACTTAGAAAAATATTTCAAATTTTGCATGTCTTTTTTTCATTGTGTAGCCTCATCAACAAGTATTGAACCTTTTTTGTTCCAATTTCAGCTTGATTCAAAACATTAAAACAAGCTTAGAAATAGGCTTAGATTACAAACTCAAATTGCTACAAAATTGGTAATGGATTATAAAATGTTAAATTATAAAGACAAACAACTTGTTCCCAATACTGAAGCATTTGGCGACTATTAAATATTTTAGAACCTTTATGTATCTTGAATAACAAAATTTCATAGTATGCATTTTATGCATTTCTGTTAATTTCTTTATTTCCTGGTTATTTTACATTTAATATTTTAACTAAAAGAAATTTTTTATCATATTTTACTACCTCTTATTGATGTTTTCCCCATAGTAAAATGTGTATATACTGAATGTTTTTATGCATATACTATTAAATTATTAATGTCATTACAAGCACAGGTTTCATTTCAATGTAACATTTTCTTAATTAAAATCAACTTGTTATTTATTTCATCATATGACTTAAAAAAAAAAAATAAGATTTGAGGCTGTTAAACATAATTTCTATTTTTAATTTTGTAAACTGATTATGAATTGCAATGGAACTGCCATATGACAGATAAACAAGTTAAAGTTTACTGCAAATGTATATGTTTTACAATTGCTGTTTAATAGATTATAACTTAATATTGATATACATTTTATTTATAAACATGTTTGCATAAAAAAGCTCCTAGATGAACAGAACTTAGTTTTTCATGTCCGCACAAAATATTTTACATACTGTTGTGTATATAAATATGTATATATGATATTTTGATATAAAAGTTGTTTCTTGAATGGGAAGAATTGATATGTTTATTTATTGTTGTTAAGTTCTGCAGTTGCGGGGAAAAAACCGGACAACTCTGTTCTCTTCTCCTTTTTCCCGTTCTCTACTCTAGTGCTATTTTCTGTTCCTCTTTCTCCTTCTCTGCTTCTATTTTCTTCTGCTCTTTCTCCTTCTCCTCTTATATTTTTTTTCTGCTCATTCTGTATTCTAACTGGTGATATTACTTCAAGACTATCTTTTATAAATTCTTCATCATAACTTTCCCCAGTTTATTACCTCAACTGGTGAAGGAATGGTTACTTTATCTGGCATGGTTATTCCACATTCCTGACATTGCTCAATCAAATCGCTCCTTTATGCTTTCTTCAAAATCAACATAATTATTGTGATTTTTCTATCTTACAGTTAGCTAATGATACTTATGATGTTTTCACCAAGACCAAACCTAACTCTCTGATTCCGTTTTTGCAATCTTCATATGATATGTTATTATCCAGTTATTCTCATAATTCAATTCACAGTTAAATAACTCATTCCAATTCACTTTTTATTTGTATTGGTACAAAGAATCTTTTTATTTAGATCCCGTCCGAGCCCCAATAATTTGTAGGATCTTATCTTTTAACTACTTAAATATTCACTTGTCTTATAACTACAAATGAATGCATCTATTAGCTTTTCAATTTTATACAACATTTATTATTCGCTCGAACAAATAATATACTTAGTAGATCACATCAATTCATCTAATATATCAATGCTGGAATTCATCTAGAGGGGAATTCATCTGAGGGATCCTTGCTAAAATCTTTTATTTGGCATTTAACAGATCTTCATCTTTTATGTTGAGATAAAAACTAACAAACTGTACATTTCTTTTTTAAATTCACTCATCATCAGAAGACCGTTCTATAATCATATTGAGATTTCTCCATGCGTCTTGTGTTATGCTTTTTCTTTTCGTATGATATTGTGTATCTATTAATTCAACCCTTGAGTTTGTTATGTTGCATTGTTGAGGATATTTTTATCCCACACATATATAAAAGCTTTGACAGTCACACGATTACAATTACACAAACTAATATATTCATGAGGAGAAATTATGTCCTCCCATTTAATTTCTAAGTTAGCCAAAATAAGTAACATCAGCTGAAAAACAGGGACAGGTATATTTTTAGCTGTAGGTCTAAAAGCATTAAGCTCACTCATACACAATTCTCTCTCATACGGCATAAAAATATAAAGCAAAATACATTAACAATAATACATACATGTTGTTGCGCAACATCCTCCCATGCCTGAACAACACATGTAATTACAAATACAATTATACATACCAATTGCATTAAAAGGTAACATTTTTCCATTTGGTAAAGTTATAAAACCAGCTTTCTATTGGATGGATCCTTGACTATCACAAGACAAAAAATGTGCTTTTGCACGTAACTATAATTTTATACAATACAAAAAAGTTCTTTATTTCAAAAACTGCCATCTGCAGTATAAAGAATTGAAAAAATCTTCTTTAAGATACAGTGAAATATGTTTAACATGAAAACGCTTAACAAGAAAAATCGGTTAACATGAAATGATATAGCGGTCCGGACAGTATACTATGCAATTCAATACATTTTGTTTCTTTTAACACAAAACAAAAATCGTTTAACACGAAAAAAATTCGCTTTCGATCTAGATAGTTTGAGTTGAAATTTGTAAATTTTGTGTTAAAACCACTGAATTTTGGGTGAAAATCAGTGAATTACGTTTTTTTTGTAAATTAGCTTTTGTTTTATGAACCCAATGGCTGCAAAATTGGTGCGAAAACAAACTGCTATTTCGCTTCAAATGAAGATGAAGCTGCTTAATGTAGTTGATGAAACAAAAAGACGAAAACAGAAATCTGCAAAGAGTTTGGCATTGCCAATTCTATTTTATTAACGATAATATAAAAAGGGATCCTATTACTTTAATGTTTGAGCGCAGTATGTTTAAGCCAAAGAGAAAACGTATGAGAACCGCAAAGCACGAGGATTTAGAGACAGCCTTGCTTATTTGATTCAAACAAGCTAGATCTCAGAATGCTGAAAAAGACACTTCAAAAAAAGACATGATTTTTTCCCAAAAAACAATATCTTTTTACTTGCTTTTTATCCTAATGGATGCAACCTACTAATAGTTTAACAGGAAATCGAAATAAAATTTGAGGATGTTGAAAATATTTGTGAGTTTTGTTCTTTTTTTTTTACAAATCTTTTAACGCGAAATTCTTTTACATGAAAAAATTTTTCCGGTCCCCTCGATTTCGTGTTAAATGTATTTCACTGTATATTAAGCAAAACTTCTATTCTTGGCATCTAGAATCAGGTACAAGTCAAAATGACGGTTCTTTCAACTTAAACTCTTTTTACTCAAAAACATTCGAAACATATCTATCTTTTAACATGAATATAGAGCACATGTATTTATCTTTCAAGTCTTCTGTACTCCAGAAACGTGTTCACACGAAAAGAATTTTCTGGATGTTTAGAAGTAAAATTATATTTAAAAAGAGACATTACATTAGGAATACTAAAGCTTAGGTAAAAGAGTAAAACTTTATTTTCCTTGAATATGCAAATGATACTTATAAAAGATAATTTTCCAAAGTTAACAAGAAATTAAATTTAACTTTAAATCATAAAAAAAAAGCTTAACTTTAAATGGTAGAACGATAGTTAACTTTAACAATAAATAGAAGCAATATTAAACTAAGGATATAAATTTTTCAAAAATATGATAGACTAAGATTAATTGACACTGTCAATTCATATAATGAGGGCTTAAAGAAAGAAAAAAAAAAGTGCCTGCACAAAGGTCTGTGTATGGCAGTTATACCCAGAAAACTACCCCTAAATGACTCTCTGTTAATTACCAGCCAAGGGTCACCTAACTGAAACAGTTCCATAGGATCATCGATCCACCAGGAAATAAACCACTGAAGTACCATTTCCACACTAGGATGGGAATTGTCTACCAATCCGAGAAAAACAAAAACATAATTTTTAAAAACACGTCGAGGTGCTGGCAAACAAATAAATGTTGGCTAAAATGAAATGCAATTGTACATATAAGATGATATTTAAAATAATGTTCAAACAATTTAGTTTAAAATAATGTGATTCACAGATTCAAAAAGACATGTAGGATTAAGGTTTATAAGTCAGTAAATATACCAAAGAACATAGATCACACTGGAATACAAATTCAAACACTTGTTCAAAACTTGTACAAATTCAAACACAACTGTTTAATAGAATGTAAAATATATAAATAGGAGTTTAATACGTAAGCAGATGTTTACCAAAGAATAATAATAAATAGTCTTTTACCTATTCGACAAAACCGGATAAAGAGTGCACTTTTGCTCTTGTTTCTATAGCTGAATTTTTCAGTCTTTTAAGCCTTGTGTTTCATCTTTTAACAACCAATCTTTGTCAATGTCCTTTTTCTAATGATCCGATCGATCCTATTCTTGATTCCATTCATGTGTATCATGAACTCGTATTCATCATGACTTTATCATAGCCCGTGACCGTTATATTTCATTGAGTTGGTACTTCTTGTCAGGGTTGTTACATTTAAAACAGTTGTTTAAAACATTACATTTAAAAAAGTGTTTAAAACATGTTTATTAAAGAATCGTTTGATATTCAAGTTGTATGCTTTATTTACGCAACAAATGCATCATTTTCATGTGTGGATTATTCAGAATTTAAAAAGATGGTGTTGAGTACAAAACCTGGCTACAAACCACCAAATCATCATGAAATAGGAGGCATATTACTTGACAAAGTGTATGAATCCTGTGCTGGAAACTTATAAAAATGATTTAAGAGAACAGATTGTTTGTGCTGCTCTTGACAGATGGAGTAACATTCTCAATGAGCCAGTTGTAGGAATTACAGTATCTTGTAAAGGCCAAATTTACTTAGTAGATTCAATTAATACATCTGGCCATCCTCATGAATTTAATTATCTTTGTGAGCTTGCAAGTATTGCCATAAATAAAGTCGAGGAACGCTATGGTTGTTTTATTGGCAGCTTTGTAACAGAAAATGCTGCCATGAAGATGAGAAATGAACTTAAAAAGATTGAGAGACATAATATGAATATTTTAACTTATGGATGCTCAGCTCATGTCTTAAATCTTCTAGCAAAAGACATTAAAATCTCTAATATAAAAGCTTAAGTTTTGATATTGTTAAATATTTTTGAAATGATCATTTTGCTTCAGCAAAGCTTCGGGAAATAGTTGCTAAAAAGCTTGAGTTACCATCAGGTGTCAGGTGGAATTCCATGTTGGACACAATGGAGTCTTACATAAGCAATTAGTCACAAATTTTCAAAATTTGTGAAGATAATCGAGAGAAAATCAATTCTGATATTTCTAAGAAAGTCCATCGACTTGCAGTTAAAAAGAAATGTTGAAGATTATATCCAAAGGCTCAAACATATTGCAATTTCATGTGACAAAGCTCAGAGTAATAATTGTATTATTAGTGATGTAGTTGAAGTTTGGAAAGATTTTAAAAAAGAAATAGCAGAAATATGTGCTGCTAGTAATCTTACCATGATTGCAAAAAACATTGAAAAAGCCATAGAAGACAGATATGAATTGGCCATGACATCTGTACATTTCTTGGCAGACATTACTGATCCATGCTTTAAAGGAGAATCACTTACAATTGATGAGACAGAAAAGGCATGAACCTTCTAATTCCTATAATTATAAACTATAAAGCTAAGTCAGCTCCATTCTCCAGTTATATGTTTGATGCTATTAATAATAATGCAAAAAAATAAATAAAAATGATATGCTGTCAGTTACCAATCATAAATTCGCTGTTCAAGAATCAAATAAAGTGCACAATTTTGTAGAAATAACACCTTTTTCTTGGTGGATAAGCTTTGAAAAACATGTCGATAAAAATATCATGCTGATCACAAAACAATTACATACAGCTGTGTGGATGGTTAAGAAAGAGTTTTCGAGTTTTGGCTTTGTGCTGAGCAAAACTAGAAACCAGTTAGGTGTTGATAAGGTTGCCAAGCTTGTTACAAGTTTTAAGAACTTAATAATTAGATGTTTTAGTTTAGAATAAAAAATTAATTGTTAATTAATGTTTGGTATTTATTAAATAATTTTTTTCTTATTTACTGTTTTTTGAAAATATTTTCATTCTGTATATTTAATTTAATAATTTTTGCTCGCTTTAATCAAAATTGTGCTGTTGGATGAGAAAAAAGCGTTTTAAACAAAAAAAACAGGTTTTTTGTTTTTTTCTTAAAAAAAACAGGTTTTTTTCCAACCCTACTTGTATGAATGTTGCTATTCATTCCTATTCCCACAGAGACATATAGTATAAAACAATGTACTACTAATTCAAATTACCAACAATACACGATGAAAAATTTACATATGAAAATAAAAAATAACCGACTAACAAAAGTTAATTTGACAAAATTTAAGAAGTCCTTTTTGATCATAGATTTTGTGACGATGTCTGCCAAATTTAACTGGCTATGCACGTGATTCAATAAAAAATTCCCCCTTATAAAACAAATCCCTAATAAAGAAAAGTTTTATATCAATATGCTTAGATTTATAATTTTCAACTGGAGACTTTACAAAATCTTTTGAAGCTTCGTTATCTGCTGTATTATTTTCAAAATGCAATCTTGCATGATATTAATAAATATTTTCTTTCTTTTTAGTTTTTTAATTTTTGTTTGTATGTTTATAGATTCTTTTGGCTCCATTGTCCTATTTGTTAGTGAATCTATTTCACAAGCCTTTCAGATTATTAAATATATTTATTCTATTAATCTTCAGGTATCTTATTGTAGCATTATATGTCGAGATCAGGCATGGGAACAGTATCACCAGGTTTTATGCACTTCATCTTTATATAGAGAGACAAAACATCCTCTTGATCAACTGCAGGATGCATGGAGGTAATCCCTTGTCTTATTAAAAAAATTCAGTTTGATTTGTATATGTTTTTGTTAAATAATATTAAATACGTGAAAATTTTCACATTGCTAATTAAACGTAGACCAACAGAGTGAAAAAATGTCCTAGCCAGGAATCGAACCCAGATTCTTGGAATAATGTTCCAATGCTCTACCATTAAGGCTCCTGTCACTGCCGGTGAAGGCAGTCATGAGCTAATGCTAATCCTATGGGGAGGGATTTTTCTAATATTTCGTTTGCATTTCTACATTTTTAAATATTTTTTTTTTGCATTGGATAGCCGAGATCCGTCTCTACATCACACCTTTTTTACTTTTTTGATTTTGGTTGCAGATATTTTTTAGAATGGTACTTTCATTTTCAGAACTGGTTTTGAAAGTGAAAGTAACTTTATAAAGTTGGGAATATGCAAATTTTGTATGTGACTTAGAAAACGCTACATTCTAGATAAGGGGTGAAAAGTGACCTGCAGCGTTCCTTATAAGGAGATTTAAAACAATTGACAAATGTTGAATGCTTTGTGACAGTGAATACAATGTCTCAACAACATGACTTAGCTGAATCAGTAGCCTGGAGGGTGATCAGTTGTTTAGAGGAGGGTCAAATGCAGTCTGTTGTAGTGGAAGTGTTTGGAGTTTTGCAAAGTGTCATTTCCAGACTATCGCATCAATTTTTGGAAGCTGAAAATGTTATCTGAAGAATAGGACAAGGTTGTGTATGTGCAACAGCACAAAATGAGGATTGGTATTTAACATTAACTGCCAAAAGAAACTTCAGTATGGATGCCACTCTATTGCAACATCACCTTCAGAGGGTTACTGGTACCAGAGTTTTAACTCAAACTGTTCGAAACTGACTTCATCATGCTGGTTTGTATGCTGGCAGATCTATGGTTTGTGTTTCTTTAACAGCGGTCCATTATGCTGCCTGTAAAAGGTGGGCAAAAGAGCATCTCAGATGGGGACGTGATGAGTGGTGCAATGTGTTCTCCACAGACAAGTTCCTCTTTAGTGTACAACCTGACAATAGGCGGATTGCAATCTGGAGAGAATGTGGCCCTTGGAATGATCCTGAATTTGTGCATGAAGGGTTCTGATTTGGCGAAGGCAGAGTGATGGTTTGTGCCTTTTTGTCTATCAATGGCCGCACCGACCTGTATATTATCAGAAATGGAGTACTGATGGCTCAGTGATATAGGGATGAGATCATGAGACCTATTGTGGTCCCTTACGCTGCAGCCATCGGCATAATTTATTCGTATGGGTGATAATACCTGGCCACATTGTGCTCGACTAGTGAACAATTTTCTTTTCAATGAAGGAATCCTTCGAATGGATTGGCCAGCATATCCCCCAGACATGAACCCCATAGAACATGTTTAGGATATTCTAGGGAGAAGAGTTGCTGGTCACTCATCACTCTCTCAAACAATTCAGCAGTTGGAAAGCTTTCCTCTAAAGGACTGGGAGAGAATACCCCAATGCCTCTTTGAATCCGCATAAAACATCCCTTGTTTTATGAGGATATCACGTGAGTGAAGTAAGAATCTCTTAATTGAGCTATGCTTCATATTTCTGGCACTGTCATTTCGTATCAATTTGAAGATTGCCATATCTTTTATCTTCATAAAATTTGTGTATTGAAGTCTTATATCTGTAGTTCATTGGATGAATTTGAAAATTTACTGTTTATAAAACATTCAGTAATGAACTCTTTTCTAGTTTTACACCAAGCAGATCAGGGATAATTCAAAGCCAAGGCTGCAGAGAGACTCTGCAGGTCCTTAAGTAAAGTATCGGTAACAAATTGTTGAATACTTATTTTTTAAAAGGTAAATGTGTTTTTAAATTTAAATATCACTACATTAACAAAACAGACAAAGAATATTGCATCCACTTGCATAAATTCTACAATAATATACACACTTTTATCTGACACAAGGCTCTGGTGCTTCATCTTCTTAACCATATGTAAGATGCACCACTGCTGATAATTTATTACTAGGTAAAAAGCTTTTTATTTAGACATGTTTCGACATTACGAGATGATTTACTTTCGTTAATTTCAGAGTCAAAGTATTTAAACATTCTTTTAAATTTGCCCTTTTTACTTTCTTCTATCTTTACAAGAAGAAAGTATTGGATTCGTGAAAAATTTCGACTTCCGATTTTTGACAGATTTATAAGTTTTAGAATGCCCAGAACACGATTTGATGGTTTTCAGAAAATGTCTCTCTGTCACTCTGTCACTCCGTCACTCTGTGAGTCTGTATGTGACAAAAATTTTGTGGGCGCTCTATCTCAAGAACTAATGCACGGAATTTTACAAAACTTCATATTTAGTTAGACCTTGATATAAACTGGACCTGATTAGTTTTTGGTGAAAATCGTCCAACAGGTGGCGCTGCTATCTGGCATTTTTCACGATTTCTGCAATAGCTATATCTCAAGAACTACTGCACGGATTTTCATAAAACTTCAGATTCAGTTAGTCCAAGATATAGTTTGGTGCTGATTACTTTTTTGTGAAAATCGCCCAACAAATGGCGCTTGTATGTTGCATTGTTCATGATTATCACAATAGCTCTAACTCAAGAAAAAATGCACGAATTTTCATCAAACTTCAGATTCAGTTAGTCCCTGATATAAATTAGTGCCGTTTAATTTTTGGTGTAAATTGCCCAACAGGTGGCGCTGCTGTGCTGCATTTTTCACGATTTCTACAAGAGCTGTATCTCAAGAACTATTGCACAGATTTTCATTAAACTTCAGATTTAGTTAGTCCTTGACATGAATTGACATATAAATTAGTGCTGTTTAATTTTTGGCGTAAATCGCTCAACAGGTGGCGCTGCTATGCTGTATTTTTGCGATTTCTGCAATAGCTTTATCTCAAGAACTAATGCTTGGATTTTCAACAAACTTCAGATTCAGGTATACCTTGATATCATTTAGTGCTGTTTACTTTTGGTGTAAATCGCTCAACAGGTGGCACTGCTATGCTACATTTTTTCAGAATTTCCGCTATAGCTCTATCTCAAGAACTAATGCACGAATTTTCATCCAACTTCAAATTCAGTTATACTTTGATTTTGATATGAATTGATGCTAAATCGTTGTTATTTCTTGTACTATTTAAATGATTTAATTGACGTGATTTATATAGAAGAAAGTTTTGTGATGGCCACAACATACTAGTTTATTCTTAAATCAAGGTTTTTTGTACTTCATATGTGAAATTTTTTATTTGGTAAAATAATAAGTATGCTAATCCTGTTTTTTAACATTTGGTATCTGAATATGAAATTTTAAGATGTGTGTGTGTGTGTGTGGGGGGGGGGGGGGGGGGAGAGAATGGAAGAATTTTAAGAATACTTTCATCACATAATAAACTTATTTATTTAAAAAAGTTTACCTGTTAATATACTCAAGATATGACTTTTTTCTTACTTGTTAGTTATTTTAACTTGAAAAATTTACATAAAAAAGGTGTTTAAGTGTACGTTTTTATTATTTCATCTGAAAAAACAGGCTGGCAAGATGTTGGTCTTGGGCATAAAATTTTGGGGTCCCAATCATGGGTGCAAGACTTTCAGTCTCATGACTGATTTCAGTCTTTGAGAGATTTTTGACTAATAGTAAATTTTGCTTTATATGCAAAAATAACAATTTTACTATCAAAACTTTTACTTTCTTTCTTTTATTATAAGAGACAACTTTAAACCATAATGCAAGACCTAGAAATCATCTAGCACATTTCCATTAAGCTATTCCTAATACTCAGAAAAGTTTTCAGTCTTAGCGTGGGCGAGCTTCTTGCACCCATGGTCCAAATTTGATTTAGCTCATTTTTAAAAACAGTCAGTAAAAACTGCTAACATGGAATCGCAATTAACCATATGAAAAATTCCAATTTAGACATGTTTTTGTTCATAGCAAGTGCAATTTCAAGGTATTCCTCACTCTTTTGATTGGGGCTGTGACATTTTTTATTTAACACAGGTTTTTGTTATAGACAGGTTCTGTTTTCATCAATATCTTCTATAACTATTAAAATTTATCCACTTTATAGTACACCTTTGAATTCTTTTAAATGGTTAGAAAGTATTTCTATATGTGCAGGATGTCTCCAAAAGATTGAAATGGGCTTTAATTTTTTATCTGTTGGAGATGCACAGATAAAGTAAATTGTAAAAGTGTTAGAATTAAGGTAGGGATTAAGATATTATTGATAAAATAATCCTGCCATTAATCTCCAAAAAGTTAGACCTTTTTAAACTTTCATATTGTTCCTGAATCCTAAATGTATGGAGAAAAATTTTATCCATATTTATTATATATGTTATTAAAATTCTGGATACTTTGAATTTTATGAAATTTCAGGGCTTTCCAGCACTAAACATATATATCATAACTCTGTGGGCTTGGGTCATCGAAGAATGGAATTTTTACTTGCCATTGCACAGATAAATTTTTGAAATAAAATTTATGTAACCTAAGGACTGTATAAAAGTTAAAGTGTAATTTTTTGAACATTAATGACAGGGCTATTTCTTCAACAGAATCTTAAATTCTGCCTTATTTTGAACACTTTTGCATTTTACCTGCGTATTTCCAACAGGTAAAAAATTAACCATGCTTCAATCTTTTTGGACCATCCTGTATATGTTGCTAAAATGAACAAAATATAAGTGATTCCATTATATAAAAATTCCTAAAAACATTATACAAATTTCAAGTAAGGATTTTATCAAAATTAAAAGTGTAACATTTTAAAGATATTATTTCTAACTAAGCATTCTGTCATTAGAAAATGAGAAACTGATTTCTAGTGCAAAATATCAATTAAATGTAAAATAAAATCTAAAAAATTCATTTTGATTTTTGAAATATTTCCTGCACTTCTTCATATTGCCAAGAAGAACATGCATATTAAATTTACCTCCTGTGTTTAAAGCATACTCTACAGACACAAAGATTATTGTATTCAAAAACTATCTGTACATTAAAAAAACCTGTACAATGGCCAAGAGAAAATCCTTTTATTCTAGCAAAATCAGCAGTTAATTCAAGGAGAGGCACCTCCCATCTGGAAGATTTTGGCCGATTTTAAAGGTTTAGAAGTACAAACCCTCCTGATCCTAACCATTATTCCGTAATGTATCCCCTTAGAGCTTTGGAAATTCCTCCCAGAGATAAATCTGAATTCAACATTGAGTAAAATGACTTTAAAGTAAGAACTACCAGATCTGCACCTCTTGGTCATTAATTTTGTATTGATAAAACTTACTAAATGAGTAGGGAATTTCTGACTATACTTCCATTATATCCCATTCAGACTACATGATTTAAGGAGATTTTTAAAATATTTTTCCCTGCTCAACAACACAAAACTTTCTCACTCATTTTGAAACATAAAAGCATGACACTGGCAAGCATTGTTATTAAAATGATTTATAATCATAATATTTTTTTCATTTTGCTATAAATGAATTACATCTTGATCTTTAAGCAATTATTGTCTCAGGATCTCATTTTTTTGCTTTTCCCACACTGTAGCATCTAGAAATTTATTTTGACAGCATTTTTTGAGAAAATCTTCTGCACTTACTAAAAAGGGGAAAAAAACAGTTTGATTACATAGTCGCTGAATAAGAGCATTTGAAAATTTGATACTTTCATGAACAAAAATGTGTTAGAGTAGCCAGTTTGGATTTCAGAACTGTCTTTAGTTACTTGAGACCCCCTCCCCCTCTTTAACTCACTTAATGAATAGAAGTAATAGCTAGATACTATTCACTGTGATTGGCTGCTGAGATTCGTTTTATGCACATGCCACCTTCCTAATTTGTTCAGATCTCAGACACAGTTGCAGATGAGTTAACTTAGATGAATTTTGTAATGTGAACAGACATCTCTAATGCTGGATGCACCACCTTCAAAATGCAATCTGAGTTAACCATCATAGATCCAAACAGGGTATTAGAGAAATTCACTTTCAACCCTGCTTCTTCTGTTGTGATTGTTAGAGACTTGTTTTAGACACACAAAACTGAATACTTTTTCATAATAAATTCTCCATAGTAGAAAAGTAAAATACTTTTCTTTTATATATGTATAATGTATTAAATTAACATTTATTTTGCCAATGCATTATAAAATTATGAAGCAATTATTTTTTTAATGGTTCTGGGGCAGGAAAGGGATTGTTGTTTTCCCCACAAGTAGGACACTGTATCTCTTTTATAAAATTTGGTGGTAGTTTTCTAAAACAAGTTTATTGTAGGATGCTAATTCTCACATAAAAAATATTTCTATATAAAAAAAAAGAAAGAGTGTGTTGCTTATTTAAAAAAAATTTTGTTTGTTTTCTGTGTGTTTCTTATGACTAATTAAATCCTTTTAGTGTTTCTTCCTGTTACAGAAACATGCATTATCCACCTGAGACCGCTAGCATAATGCTGATTGCAAGAATGATCGCTACTGTGAAGCAGGTAATTTCATTCAAAATGTCCATTAATTTTAGAAAAAAAATTACACAACAGAATTTGCAAATTTTTGTCAGAATCATTATTAATAAAAGAATGTTTTATATACTAATCTTTATTTTAAAAAAATATACAATAATAAATAAAAGATACGAAGGATATTAGTTTTGAGTTTTCCTGGATTTGGAGACATCAACTTACAGTAAAGATGAACTTATGAGCATCTACTTGGTATATGAGATTGACTAAAGAATTTTTAATGGAGTCTAATCTGAAACAATATTCTCTGAAATTACCAGGAATATCTATCTAATATTATATATATATATATATAAGAGCCAGGAATATCTACCTAAGTTAAAACTGTTGCCCCAATTTTTGCACTTTAGTGCGCTACTGTTTGTGTAATAGAATTTTTTATAAAATTTTGAGGTTTCATAGCATTTTTAAAATTTAGTCATGTGCTTGGCATTTGGTTTATACTGTGCATAAATTGGGTGATTGTGATGGACCAGTCTGCAACAAAATATATAAATTATGATTTAAAAAGAGTTGTTATTGCTGTATTTTATTGCGGAATCCTGTATATATTAGAGATTGATTAGAGAGTAATGCAGGATTTCAACTAGCTAAAATGTGTATGATGTAGTGGAGGGTATACACCGTATACCTTGTGGGATTTTTTTAAGGAACACCCTATACCCTCTGTTTCTCAAAAAAAGCTATAGTATATACAGATACACTGTAGGGTATACACTCTGCCTTGAACGTATACCCTCTGCTTAGACCATATGCCCTCTGCTTTTTTTTATGACTACACCACTGGTAGTACGTATGCGGACAGTCTGGTTGGCAGGAGACGTTGCGTTTACCTGTGGGAGTAGGGGTTATGCAGGTGAAAAAGCTTCAAAATTATGTCATTTTAGCATGACTTTTGCTTATAACATCTATTTCTACTACTTTCATGATATTAATCCATTATTACCAGACATTGCTAAGATCCTGCCAGATCCCGATTTATAGATTAAAAAACATATCTTCACGTCATTTTAGCAAGCTTGAAAATTGTAACATATTACTCTTTGCTATCAGGCAATCTATAATTAATTTGCCAGACACAAATTTGGTTGCAAAGTTAATTCCAGACGGCTTTGAATCTGGCAACGAAAGTGCCGGTTTGAAGAGTGGTTTATAGGTAAAAAATTATGTCCCCTTCATGTTATTTTAGCAAGCTTAAAAATTGTAATATATTACTCTTTCGTTGCCAGGTTTAAAACCATCTGATATTAACTTTGCAACCGAATTTGTGTCTGGTAAATTAATTAGAAGTTGTCTGATAGCCAAAGAATAATATGTTACAATTTTCAAGCTTGCTAAGATGACGTGAAGAGGTCTTTTTTAAACCTAAACACCACTCTTCAAACTGGCACTTTCGTTACCAGATTTAAAGCCGTCTGGCATTAACTTTGCAACTGAATTTGTGTCTGGTAATTATAGGTTGTCTAGCAGCCAAAGAATAATAATTTGCAGTTTTCAATCTTGCTAAAATGGCATGAAGGGGACACCTTTTTTTTTTAACCTATAAACCACTCTTTAAACCTGCACTGTCGTTGCCAGATTTAAAGCCGTCAGACATTAACTTAGCAACCGGATTTGTGTCTGGCAAGTTAATTATAGCTTGTCTAATAGCCAAAGAGTAATATGTTACAATTTTCAAGCTTGCTAAAATGACATGAAGATGACATTTTTTTAACCTATAAATAGGGATCCGACAGGGTCTTAGCAACATTGGCAACATCTGGCAATAATGGAGTAATATCAGGAATATTTAGTAGAAACAGATTTTTTAAACAAAAGTCATGCTGAAATGACATAATTTTGAAGTTGTTTCACCTGCATAACCCCTACTCCCCCAGGTAAATGCAACGTCTCCCGCCAGCTAGACCGTCTGCATACGTACTACACTGTAAAATGGAAGAGCATATAAAGAAATGAGCCTTGCTAAAATCAAGGACGAAAACTTTGCTAGCTCTTAGACTAATAAGCAATGATATACTTGCCCATTCTGTGCATCAGTGATTTCAAACACTGATGCACTGACTCTTCAGGATGTCCCAAAAACTTGGCAACATGACAATTAATATGCATACTTGCAATTCTTGTCAACACATATCAATAAAAACTCTTGGGTCATAAAACAAATTTTAAATTTAAATCTAGCTGTAAATCAAAAACTATTTTGTTCAAAAACCTCAAAGATTTCAAATATAATTCTTACATAAAACATCTTCAATAAACTCTTGAATATTAATCATCAACAGACAGTTTTCAAATTTCTATGCAGATGTCAACAGATCTCCTACTAATTTGAAAATCCAACTCTTAAACAATTATAAGCAGGCTGAACAATAGAAGTTACACAATTCTATTTTCAACATAGTAAATCTTCTTCTTAAGTTAAAAAAAGAAAAATTGCATTTCTCATTTTAAACTTATTAAAATTTTAAAAAACAAGTATATTATTTAAAAAAAAAAACTATAATGCATTACAAGTGCACATATTACTGAGACTACCAGAAATATAAAATTTCCATCTAAAAATACCTCCATTACGCATCTTTGCAATGCAATTCTCACAGCTATTAAGCTAACACAGCGTAAACAGATCAGGATGAGGGAGAGTTAAAACAATTTAACCAAAAATTCAAACCTGTTTCATTTCAAGTAATGTACTCAACCAACTAATGATATAAAACAGGGCCTTCTTTTCAGAACCTATTAAAACAATATCAAATTGGATACGGGTTGAGCACATTTAAAAGCTTAACTATTTAACAAAGATAATTTAAAAATAAACAGTCAAGTGCGAGTATTACTCACGCTTAGAGGGTTCCTTGTAATAAATATATGAATTATTAACTGTATTATTAAAAAAAAAATCATTGCTAAAAGAATAATAAGACTGTAAAAAACTATACAACATAGGGTTGGGTATATCTGTATATACTAGAAAAGTATCAATGGGTATACGATAAAAGTTCAAAGCCATATGAAGCTTAAATAATATTAAATATTGCTATTCTGTTTAACTTTTTTTAATCTTATCCTAATCTGTTTTTTAGATGAACTTAATTCGGTACTGACAATAAAACTAGTGCATATTTAAACTTCATTTGACATTTCATAAAACTAAATTCAGCGTAGTAATAATCTTTTATTTTTACAGTAAAGCTAAAGCAAAACCCTTGTTTAGTTTAAACTTGGTATTGTGCTAAGCGTGCTTCGAAAGGAGATCACAAAGTTGCAACGCCTCCTTGGTCTGTGCCATGTTTTTCCAGATAGGTTTTTAATTAACTTTTAAAGACATGGGAGGCGTATTGAGAGATCTGCTCAGTGCGAACTAGTCGCGAATCCCATAGTATTTGTGATTAATTCTAATTAAATTAGTCTGTTTTTAACAATTTAATGCTTATTGCTTATATACTGCTACTGGGCATTGCATTACACAAATATATCATTAAAAGTTGTCATCTAGGCTTTAAAAGCCAATGGTGTAGATAGAGTAGCCGCCCCTTTCATTATGTATGTCCAAAACTGTCAGTGTTTTTAAGGATAAATAACTTGGCTAATTACCAATGATTTTTTTCGAAAATCATTATCAACAATACTTTTATACTTCTGCTACGATATGTACCTCCAGCGCTCCCCAACACCTTTGCTGGATGGCCGCAAATTGAAATTCGTGTGTAACGAAAAAAATGTGCTTTTTCCAAAAACCATGTGACCTAGGGTAATCACTATAGTTTTCCTGCAAGGTTTAAATTAATGTCTACTACCTCTAATTTTTTCATAATTTTAGTTTCAGTAGATTTGGGAATAGATGGGAGGGGGGTGGGGGGAGACATATTTTTGCACTACATTTTTGACGCTTTCTCTGAAAATATAATACCTAAAATTGAAGGAAATGTATTTTTGAGTTCAACGTTACGAAAGCTTTCCTACGATATCCCCCACGAAATACAAAGAAAAGATTTTTTCTCCCAAGTAACTTAATTAGCTCCTCTGTAGTTTTCCTAAATATATCTGTGAATGTTTAATAATCTAGTAGTTAAAGAAATCCTGTAAGTTTAACAGTCTATTAATTTAACATTACCTTTTGCAGTTAGAAAAAGAGTCACTTAATAGAGGCCATTAAAGAAATATCTAACTTTTAAAAATTCATCCAACAGATTTTAACATTAAAGTGAAATTTAACTGTTCTATTATACTAAAATAAAATAAAAATTTTAAAGATTAATATTAAACTGATCCCCCTCCCCCCCCTCTTTCTACACACACACACATACACACACACACACACACACAAAAAAAAAAGAAAAAATTGAGTCAATTCCGTCTATACACTCACATCTACCTACTCGTATTATATAAGTAAAGAAAAATATAATGTTATCAACTAAAACTATAATAAATAAAAATTTCAGGGATCAATATTCAAGTATATTGCAACTGTGAACACCAAACACCTATAACTAAAAAAATTTTTGATTTGTGGTAATCGTTAGGTAATTGCAGCTCGACAGACAAACTTCCAAGTACCTACCACAATGGAATTGAATAACCAGTAGCATGATCAAGAAAAAGGGTAAAATTATTTTACTTTAAATTTAATTTGACATTATAAAATTCACTAATTAACACAAAAATATGTATCTTAAAATTTTACCTAAAAATTTGCTTTAGATCTTACATTAAAAATTTAACATCTTCTGTATTTAAAACTTTAATTCTCATGCTTTACCTATAAAAACTGTGACTTTTCATGTATTACTATTTTTTTTTTTTAAATTAACTTTCAAGTAACTTCTCCCCTTTTTATCTTTTAAACAGTTATACCATTATCCAACGAAAACTTATACTGTTATATTTAAAAAGCTGTATAGCCTGTAACCCTCTGAGCTGTTTGGACGTATTTTTCAGTTTCCCGGAAACAATTTAAATCTGTTGTAGAAAAAAATATTTTAAACAGAATTGTATTTTAAAATGTAATATCAAATAAAGGGGTTTGAAGTGTATTTTAGAAACAAACAGGGAAAGAAAATTTACATTAAGATTATTTTTATAAGCATTTTTATGAAAATGCCGGAAAGCCCTCAAGGCACTCAGAGGGTTAAACTGAAAAGCCCATATCAAGTTTTATACATTCATTTAACATTAAAAATTTTAAACTTATCTATATTTGCAAAGCTCAAACATTTCAATCTAAAATTTTAACAGATACTGTCATCAATAATAGGTTTGAACTCTACAGCAATGCTCCTCCACATGATCTTTAAAATTTTTTTTATCATAAATACCTATAATAAAAGGGCAATTTCCATAACAAATGATGGGGGATCTTACTTTTGACATCAAAAGTAAAAAGTCTGTGTCTGCATGAAAAGTCTGCGTTTTTACATTAAAGAAATACCTAAGAAAAAATTGATTAAAAACATCAGGAGACCAGCACAGCAAATCAGCCCAGCAGTTCTTTTGTAAACAGAGATTATCCTTCAAAAATGTCATTGCTGATAGTCGAAATA
Organism: Maratus speciosus; assembly: GCA_963932465.1. Taxonomy (NCBI): domain Eukaryota; kingdom Metazoa; phylum Arthropoda; class Arachnida; order Araneae; family Salticidae; genus Maratus; species Maratus speciosus. Next base: position 38,813,639 of record OZ010788.1, on the reverse strand, counting down.
GGAAAAAAAAAAAATCAGCAGGGGGCACCAGCTCTCCCCACTGTCAGAAGCCACAAGGTGAACCGTAGATGAAAAAATCAACAATAAGTACTTGCAATTTAACTGTAATTAAAGCACACAAATTAACAAAAATGCTGTACAAGATCTGTACAGTCATGTGCTTTAACTACAGATCATTTCAAGTATTTTATTTTACAGAGTAATTGCAATTATTATTATTACTATTATATTTATTCAATTTGTTGTTGGTCTCCCATTTGCCATTGTGACGAAACCTTCATTGCAAAATATGAGAGCAAACATTTTACTTATTTTCCTGAAATTCCCAGAGAATTTGTCAAATATCTACCTAGCTATTTGAGAATATGTCTAAAATCGATCCTGCAATTTTTGACTACATATTGTCTGTGAAGAACTTAAAATTAGTTTTTTTGAAGATTAGAAAGAGATAGCTCTCCTGAAGTATGTAATTTGAGCTTTTATATCTATCTATTAATTTTAATTGTAATATTTCCTTGTATTGTTGTTGTACTTTATTCTATATTTAATTTAAAATTATTTATTTTACTTTTTTTTATTTGTATTTTTCTTATTTTGCATTTTCTTTTCCATGAATGTTACTTGCATGATTTTTTGCTTTTAATTTTATGAATTTATTTCATCATATATTTTCATTTATTTTGCAATCTTCTAGCATTTTGTTCATGGTGACATCAGAAGAAGTTGAATTTCTGCAAGTATGACTGAATATTGTTACCACTAACATTTTTACCCTCAGTTAAACCCTATTATAATGAACTCTCCAGCAGGTTGATTTTATCTTATTTTGCTATAATGAAATAATAAATAAAAATATTTATAGATAGAATTTTACAAAATTGTTATGTTTTAAATTACAAGCTTGTGAATATGAATTTTTAAATAGTGATTTCTTGTTAAAACAAAGATACAAAATTTGGAAAAAAAAAAAAAAAAAAAAAAAAAAAATGAAATAGAAAGCATGATGTACACAAAAATTAAAACTTTAAATGTTATTGCAATAGATTTTCATAAATAATGTCTACAATTGTTACTTTAAAGTATATAAAATGATGATTTCAATTGGTCAACAGCTGTTTCTTCTAATTTCACACCCCTGTAGACACCAAAACTGCTTACAAATTTAATCATTTCGTTTTCATACCATACTCTTTACGTACAATAAATATCTTTTTTTATATTTTCTTTCTTTCCTGGTGTTGCAATTTTACTGACCAGCAGTGTAGAAATGCTAATCACATCTTTAATGTGTAATACCCAGGAAGTAAGCAGGAAGAAGAAATTGACCATGTGTAAGAGCAAGGTTAAAAAAACAAACAATATATAGGGTAGATGTGCCAGTAATGGACACCCTTCCAGTAATGGACACCCCTTGAGGTTTTTGGTTCATAAAAAAATAACTAATAAACATTTAGCTTTAATTTTTTTTAAATTCCCCCTTACATGTTTTATAAAACTGGGTTGTTGTTGAAACTTTTAATCAAACCAATCAGGAAGCAGAAAATAATGTTTCAAAGTTTCGCTGTTTTTCTGTGAAAATCTTAATGAAGAGGCTAAAAGCTGGCTTCGTTTAATTAATTTATATATTTATTTTCTTGCAAAATTTGAATGTTTTTGTTTGAGTAGCAATAGAAAACTTAGAATTTTATATACTAACGGCCATTTACAAAATTTCATTCATTTTTAAGGTTTTAAGAGGGGGTGTCCATTACTGGGATGATTAATTAGTCATTTTCCAGTAATGGACACCCCATGTAGACATTGCTAAAAATGCAACATCAGTAATGTTTATAGTGCATAAAATATTTTGACTTAACTGCAAACCTAAATAATCAAATTTTAATTTAATTTTTAAATTATACTTACCAAAATGTAATAACACCATAAACTTTTATAAATAGCTACTTTTAAATTATTTTATGTGATTAATAAAATTTCAATATTTTATAATCTTGCAATCAAACCAGCCAGGAAGCAGAAAATATTATCAAAGAGGGGCTCATAGGGCTTAATCCCTCTCCGTCTAAATAAAAACAATTAAGTTACAGAAGCTATTAAAAATCTATTTTCTATCTTAAACATTTCCTTATTCACCTCTGACAAAGAAAAAAAAAATGTAATATCGATGAAAGTTATAGGTATTACGGTAGACTCCCTCAAATCCGCACAGCTTGGGACCAGAGGTTGTGCGGATTTCTGGTCATTGATTTGTTTACATTTTTAAAACATTAATTTGATTGGTAGTTAAGCAAAGGAAATTATAATGGATGCTTACAATAAAGTGAAACATTAAAATAAGTAAAATAATTTATTAGTTTAAACGTAAGTAATTATTAAAATAATTATGTAAAATAAAAAAATTAGAAAAATATTAAAATATTACTGATGAAAGCGATTCAATTCGATTCCAATAGTCCTATGCTGCCATCTAGTGGTAAAGCAATCGTAAGATTGATATGTCATTATGCTATTATCAGTATATATAGCTTATTGCGCTCTCTGTAACTTTTTTCATTGTTATTTAGAGTCTTGAATGCTTTTCCTATACTGCTATGTATGTTTAGAAATAAATTTGTCTATAATTTTAAAAAAAAATTCCACAATAATTTTAAAATAGCGTTCCGGTTCGTAGATTTTTTCATTTCGAATCCTGGAATTTTTGATATAGATATGCTAATTTATATCAAAATCAAAAGTAATGTAAATTTATTTAGTAATAAATCAACTGTAATTAGCAAAAGAGAATGATTAACAAAAAATTTAATAAAAAAAACATTGCGGTAGTCGCTGATTTCGGCGCCATCTTGAATTTTGTTCCTGCAACTTAACTGTAAATTTCTTATTTTACATCTGAAAAAATACGCGGATTTAAGGGAGTCTACTGTATTCATGAAACTAGTAAATCTGCTGATCAGTGGCCTCAAACATCCAGTTCTACAGTTTTTTTTTTTTTAATTATTTTATTTAGTATTTAAAATATTCAACTCACAATATCATTTCTTTCATATTTATAATATTAATTATTATAAATGATATATCAAGTACTCTCTGGAAGATTAATTGTTAAAAATAGTGAGACAAAACTAAACACTAATATTCCAAAACTTTTTTTTTAATTACCTTTTAAAATTTAAATCACCCACTGTTTCAATAATTTGATAGCTGTAATTGCCTGATATTTAGTATTTTAAACTAGCCATATGAAATAATTAAAACATCGATCTTCTGATAATTACAATAATTGATGCAAACAGTAAATGATTATGATAAATATTTTATTAATTACTGGTATCCTAATTGTTAAATTTATTTGAATATAACTATTTTGTTTCATTAGTATGTATTCATTAAATTCTGGTTCTAAATACAGTCATAAAAACAATTATATTTATTACTTTTTATGGGGTGTCCATTGCTGGAACATAGGATGTCCATTACTGGGCAAGAGGGTGTCCATTACTGGGCTTTTGGGTGTTTTGATATATTTCTGTTATTTAAAATTAAATTTCCATTCGTATTGGGAAATGAGACTATAATAATGGTTAAATACTGTTGATAGGTTAATATAACATTGAAAAAACTGGAATATAATAATTATAACTATTAATAAAAAAATAATTTTAAAAGAAATTCCTTAAGGGTGTCCATTACTGGTACATCTACCCTATATATATATATATATATTTTTTTTTTTTTTTTTTTTTTTTTTTTGCGGAAAACATTTAAAATTTGGATTTATCTTTTTTTCTCCTAATACTTAGCCACTTAGAAGTAAAATTGGTTTTGACTTTTTTTTTTAACTGTTCAAATAACTAGGTGTCAGATATATGATTTGCATTAAATCTACTAAGAGATCCCACCCTTAGCACATAATTTGTGCTTGTTTCGTGAGTACTTGGAATGATACTGATACTAGATAATTTACTGAATTCGAACTTTGCACCTTTAGTAAGACAAATTGGTATCTCCATTTGATAAAGTCATTCAGCTTTCAGTGAAATTAATATTTAAGTTTATCAAATTATATTTTTCTGCAATTGTATATTTCAAACAATAGCAAAAATGTCATTTGATTGCCATGCTGTTACAGCATCAGTTATCTAAATTGATATTGGTATATTTTGCATCAATAATTTTCAGGGTTTTTCACTTTGTATCAATTAATTTTCAGAGTTTTTCATTCTGAGTCACAATCACCCCTATCATAGGCAGTTTCTTTTTCACAGTTTATTTTACTGTGCTTCAATTTTATTGCATAAAATTTTAATTGTAAAATAATGACGATTTAAAAATACATACATTTTTTTGCAAAAATTGCTGGGCAAGGCCAAAATTTTACTGATTTTTGCACAGGTCAGGCAGGATTGGGACAGGCCAAGGATTTTCATATGGGCCTGGTGAGAACCCGTCCTGGTAATTTCAGCCAGTGCAAACCTCTAGGAGGAATAATGTCCAGTCACAGTTTGGCCCGTCCCAAATTCTGCAGAAAAATGTAAGCACCGAGTCCGATCCAGAAGAGAACCTGGCCCAAAAAGAGTTAAAACCAGTTCCGGCCTGGCCTGAATGTCATGAATGAAAATTGGTTGGAACCCAGCCTGCTGGCTGCCCGGTATCCAGGCAAGGTCTGTGTAGGTCTCTAATGTACACGAACTTTTAAATTTTTTTAAAAATGTATTTGCTATTTTAAATTATTTTAAAAATACATGTATTTTGTATTTGGAATTTTGTATTGAAAAGCAATATGTATTTTAGGTTCTAAAACCATTATATTTTGTATCAAAAATCTTTTTTCGGTATATTTTGCCCAACTCTGAGCTCTTTGTTCCAACCGCAAATTCCATAACTGGCTTAAAAGTGATTAGAGATCAGAATGGCCTGATTCGTGTGAAAACTAGCATAATTGAAAGAGAGGATCATTACTCCTTTAAACACCCAATTCGTCTACCTTCAAAGCATTATTGTGAACCTCTTGATTTTAGAATATCATTTAAAATACTCACAAGCGGGTATTTAAACGCTGATGTTGACAATATGAGAACAATACTGGATAATCTTCAGTAGGCATACTTTACGAACAATTCTTAGCAAGTGCATACAGTGTAAAAAATTCAAAGTAAAGGCTGCATCTACTGCTTCTATTCAGTTGCCTCTAGATAGAGTTAGAGATGCAGGAGTGTTTGAAATTACAGGTACTAACCTGTGTGGCCATCTGATTCTCAGAAACAAGTCCAAAACCTGTGTAGTATTCTTTACACATGGAGTGTACCACGCAGTACACCTTGAACTGGTCACAGCCATCAGTACCGAAAGTTTTCTGCTAGCTTTGCGACTATTCATTGCAAGGAGAGGTTGTCCGTCTGTTATCTACAGTGATAATGGAACAAATTTCGTCGGTATGCCAGTGGCGCTAAAAAATGTGAATTAGGAAACAGTTGTCGCTCACCAAATGCTAACCCCCATCAAGTGGAAATTTATGCCTCCCACTGTAGCATGTGCATCTGTGACTTATGAAGAGCTGCTCACAATCATATGCAATATTAAAGCAGTGATCAATAACCGTCCCCTTACATATGTTTCCAACGATGCAGAGGAACTTTTACTGTTGACACCCTCAATGTTCTTCCATGACACAGTAAAGAGTTTGGGAAACCCAATTTAGACGCTCTACATCAAGATAAACTTTTAAGATGACAACGATATTGCTAAGAACTTTGAGACCAATTAAGAAGTAGATTCTTCAAGGAATACCTCTGGCAGTTAGTCCAAAGATCTACACCTGACGACCACTCTATAAAGATCGGTGATGTCATGATGATGGGTTCAGAAAACTAAGAGACAAAACTGGCCAATTGCTAAAGTGGAGGAACTCTGCCTCAGTAGTAGAGATGGTAGTGTAATAGCTGTTAAATTAAAATCAGCCAATGGTCATGTAATTCGACCATTCAGAAAACTTTATCCTGTTGAACTTTCTTCTTGTGCTAAGGACTCTATCCCAGATATTCTACCAGATTTTGATTTATCTCCCACAAAATCAAAAGGTAGGAGGATGTTAGAACACTATAAATCTGAGAGGACATTAATCTAAGAAATCATTAATCCTTAATTAGGTGATTTATTGCAAACACCAGATGATCAATAAATTGTAGCAAGGCATCTTTACAACTGTGAAGTGCAATCACATTTTTTCTTTTGCTTGTTATATTTTTGCTACTGCACCATACCCCTCTCTTTTCCGTCAGTAAAGTGTAATATTAATTCCTGTTGTTTTGGCATAATACCAGCTTTTTTAAAATGGTGATCATTTATTGTTTATATAATACTTTAATTTCTAAATAATCAAGCATAAAAAAAAAGTTAAAAAGAAATATATATAATTGATTACATTAGGTATCTATTATTGCTATAAGGAATTTCAGATAATCTAATATGTTATGATATAGCATGTTTGATGATATCATTTTTGTTTTTTTTTTTTTTTGAACTGCTGATCTTCATAAAAAAGGTCCAGTTCTATTCTGCCTGTGCAAGAAACAACACATCTTTTAAAGAAAATGTCTTTTTATTATTAAAAGAGGTTCTTTCGAAATAACCTTTTAATGTATTATGAAGTTGCAACATACTTATTTTACAGGCAGATAACTTCCCAGGTAAGAGGTTTCACTTAATAAAACTGGATGTTATTACGTAATTATATGTGGATGGATAGCATAATTCACTTTTTGCTGAATGAGTTAACAAGGAGATTTTATTAATGATTGAGGAACATAAAAATCAGGTAGATTTTGATAGTTAGATTTGTTACTTTTAGCTCTAGTATGTAACAATTATTCTTCAAACTTTATTTTCTTTTACCAGATTTTGTTTTTCATTTCATCAAGATTTATTGCAAGTTCATTATAACAGGGTTTGACTGTGCATGCGTTTATTATTATTAATTATTTTTGTTATTAAATTATTCCTTATCGATACAATTATATTAGATTTCATATACCGTCAACTGGGGTAACTTTGGCGCAAATTTCTCTGTTTCATGGCATGTTCAGCATCTCCACTCTCTTATTTTATTACAAAAGTGAATGTCCTGTTAATTTTTTGTTTGTTAAGAACGTATAGAACCACACCATTATCATAAATTTGCCGACATTTTTTTTTTTTTTTTTTTTTTTCCCCACCAAAAAGTGTTTTTGAAAACTTGGACCAATGTTACCTTGAATTGGGGTAACAATGGCCCATGTGTTAAGACGAATGTTACAGGGCCTACAACATGATGTGGTGTAATGTTAACCATTGAAAAAGGTGGGAGAGAGAGAGTCAGAAGTGTAAACATGTAAAAAAGACAGTAATTTAGCATATATTTTAATAAATTATTAAAGAACTCATAAATATTGCTTAACAGGAGTTGCCCACATCTGAGACTGAATACTAGTTTCTCATAGACACAAGTTTAGGTAGACTAATTTTTTTCGCAATATGGTTCCATTCATATATTGAGTCCTGTCGCTGTGTCCAACGTCAACGCTTTAGCTTCTTTTTCATGCAGTTAACAATTCAACCCTCGTTTGATTGAAAAGGAAAAGGCTATTGCAGCTTAGTTACCACAGAATAATGTACAATCGCTCAAGTTTAGTACTTCATTTTGCAAAACATTTTTGACCCAGATTAATTCTTTACCAGCTTCAGTTAAACTGACATATTTATATGGCCTCCATACTTAAGACTTATACACTTCTGTTTGAAAGTCCTCCAAGATATGGGCACTTCATCCAGCAAATAAACCTAAATTTAATCGGATTTTTATGGAACTTGGGTGTTAAAAAAAATAAATGGCAAACAGTGATGAGTAGAAACATCAAAATTGTAGGAAAACATATTTTTACATTTATTTTCATATGCAAAATTTTTTTTAACAATAGGATCCCTATCAATATTAACCCTTGTATAAAAATTTGTATTACCCAATTCACCTTCTATTTTTTCAATATAAAATTTCCTACAAATTATTGTATAATTATTAGCTGCTTTGTCCACAGGGACAATAACAAAATTATTATGTAAATTTTTTATAAAATTTACATCTTCATCATTGAAAATTTGATATTCATAAGTATCTAAATTTAAATAATCTTTCAAGAAACTACTGAAATGCCCCAAAAGGTGAGATTTCTATTTGAAAAATGCTTCCAAAGGCATTAGAGCTTTACTGTAACTAATTTTATTATTAATTCTAAATTTTATACCAAAATACATTAAATATTTGACATTTTTATTTTTGATTATATCAAGATTACCTGTAATTATATGACCATAATAATTACCAATAAAATCTTTATATTCCATATTATTACAAGAACAAACTAAAGATGTATTTGCATCTGAAAGAGCTATTTTTCTATAATTAAAAATCCTATTACTTAATGGTTTAAGATAATTACATGCAACTGAAATAATACAATCTTTAAGAGGAAAAAGGTCGTAAATATCTTTACATATTTTATTTAAATGCAAATTATCAAAAGATTTCTGTTGAAATTTCATATTAAAATAAATTACATTTTTATTAACACTATCTCTACTCAATAACTTAAAATTAATTAAATCATATAGCAAATCCTTAAACTGTAAATTCTTAAATTTGAAAGCAACAAAACATTTTTTAATTTTCTTAAGTACAGTGATGGAACAGCTGCACCAAATCGATAATGCTGCGCATTTCTGCACCAAAACGATCATTTTTCAACAAAATTGCGTCCAACTGCGCCAATTCGATAATAATTCTTGAGCCAAATCAGTCATTTTTACCCAAATTTCGCCAAAAGATTGCGAAAACCATGCGAATTTGGTCCAAAGATCGCGAAAAACATGTGATGTTTGTCAAACGATCACGGAAAAAAACTGTGAATTTTAACAAAGGATTGCTAATTTCTGTTAAACATTCCAAAAGTAATGTCCAAAATATGAGCAGAGATCAACTAACAGTGAAAGGATCAAGTGCTGAACTTATGACATAGCCTAACACAAGAAAAAGTTAATTGAAGAAAAAGCTGGAATAAAAACTATATAATCATTAATCTATTAAACCTGCAAAAAGAAAAACGCATGTGGTGAAAAAGAAAAACAACAAATTAAAATAAACAATTGTATTTTATTTAAAAGCAGAAATAAAAATATATAGTCAACAAATTAATAACGTTCAAAATATCAGCACACAAGTCTTAATTAAATATTTCTATATTCCGTCTATTAAAACATTACATCTCTTATTCAAATTAAACCAGTTTACTGAATCATTATTCAAACTTAAATCATTTAGTTAAGCCTACACTTTCATCACTTCAATAGAAATACATTTCTTTTAAAAAATATAATGAATTAAAATATATATACCCTGGAGCTCATTATGCAAAAACTATGTAAGTAGACATGGGAAATGAAAGAATACTATGGATTATATTTGTCACCAACATCTCGAACACACTTGAACAACAGGAAAAACTCTTGAATAAATGACAACCGTAACGAAAAACAGCGAACTTTCAATATGATATCTCACAGTAAACACGTCTGTTAAAAACCATCAATTTCCATATTGAGACGCTGCCATATTCCTTAATAATTCACATTAGACAACAAGAACATGTCCCAACCTTAAACTGAAGCACAGACTTCTCTTATGATAGGAAAAAGCACATCTTCAAATACGGTGACTCGATGTATTTCGCTTCAAAAAAATATATCAGACAGTTCACACTAAAAACATTAAAGATAAAAATACACATATTTCAAGGCTGTTACACCAGTCAAAATATCTCACTGGGACTGTAAAAAAACTATTTCCTTGAAACATTAAAACATCTTAAAAACTTTATGCTGAAATACCAAGCCATCACGACACCTCCCGAATGAGAGAGAAAAGTCAACTGCTAAGAAGGTCAACGAACTCTCAGCATATATACGATAAGCTGACGCAGAAAAAGGTTCTACGCATCCTCACCAGCTCCCCTTACTACCGGCACTCAACTTCCGATCATGCGTAGCAGTGATGTCGATCTTGATCAGGCGGAGCTGCTCATGCCATCTATGGATCCTTACACATACTAAAACAGTAGCCAGGAGCTAGATATAGAGAGACTAGTATGAAGAAAAAGTTAAACAGAAGATGCCGTGAGTTGATAAGTAACGATCTATTGTAAACAAGGATATACGAAACTGAAAAGCTGAATTATAGAATATAAATAAATAAAAGAAGATTACTTTACTTAAGAAAAGAAAGATAAATGCTTAAAAGAAAGTGAATATTAATAGATAGAGTTCCTACAGATTTAGTCTACCAACAAGCATGTACAGTGATGAGATATAGGGAAGCATTTTTCTAATAATTTCGTCAAAAAACGAACAAAACGCGGTCAGAAGATCGCGAAAAACGTGATTTCGTTAAAAGATTGCGAATAAAACACAAATTTTGTCAGAAGATCGCGAAAAACACGCAAATTTTGTCGAAAGATGGCGAAAAACACGCGAATTTCGTCAAAGGATCACAAAAGAAAAAAAAAGTCAATTTTGCCAAAGGATAGCTAACTTCGTCAAAAAACAAACAAAACACGGTCAAAAGATCATGAAAAAACGCTACTTTCATTAAAATATAGCGAAAAAACCCGCAAATTTCATCAGAAGGTCGCAAAATACACGCATATTTTGTCAAAGGATCGCGAAAAAAAAAAAAATGTGAATTTTGTCAAAAGATCGCTGATTATATGTCATAAACGAACAAAAAGGGGTCAAAAGATTGTGAAAAAACACTAATTTCGTTAAAAGATCGCGGAAAAAAACCTGCAAATTTCATCAAAAAATCACAAAAAAACGCACATTTTGTCAAAAGATCGCGAAAAACTGCAAATTTCGTCAAAAGATTTCGAAAAACATGCTAATTTCGTCAAAAGATAGCGAAAAACTGATTTCAACAAAGGGTCCGAATAACACGAATTTGGTCAAATGATTGCCAACAATTGCAAATTTAGTCAAAAGATTGCAAACAATGCGCATATTTGGTCAAAAGATCGCGAAAAACATGCAAATTTCGTCAAAGGATTGCGAAAAAATGCGAATTTTTTGAAATAGTCGCGGAAAAACGTGAATTTCGTCAAAGAATTGCAGGAAAAACGCTAATTTCGTCAAAGAATCGCTGGAAAAACGTGAATTTCGTAAAAGAATTGCAGAAGAAACGTGAATTTCGTCAAAGAATTGAAAAAAAAAAAAAAAAAAAAAAAAAAAAAAAAAAAAACTTGAATTTCGTCAAAGAATACCAAAATGACATTTTGATGCTCCAAAGTAGCTTTTTGCTGCTCCAAAATAGTTATTTTCTGCTCCAAAATGAGCGTTTTTGCTGCTCCAAAATGAGGCCCATGCTGTTCCATCACTGTAAGTGTATTAATCTTCAATTTAAAAACCTCAATTTTAACATTTTTAATACTATAATTTTTAATAAAATTAAATTCCATATCTTTAATCCATATATTAGGAATTACATAATTAATATTCTTAGCAAATTTACGAGACCCCCCCCCCCCCTTTTTCCTCTCTTTATAACAATTTTCTCATTAAAATTATAAAATAAATCATGTACATTATGAACTTTCATTAAATTTATATTGTTAATCAATGTATTTAATCCGTAAGGATAAACTGTAACTTAAACATGAAATCATTTTCTTTATCTAATCTATTACTTTTTACTTCAACATGATCTAAAATTTGAATGTTAATATTACTGAAACTATGAATTCTGAAATATAAAATCTCAAAAGTGGGGCATTCCTTATTGTCATTACAAGCATCAGAATGATGCTGATTAATTCTTATATGTAATTCACTTTCTGCCTGCCTCACATAACTTTTTTGTCAAGTTAAACAAACAATTCTATATATTATGTTATTAAATTTACAAAAAGGAGTATAATTATTAAATTGTGGTGGACTGTCGGCATGACCAACAACACCCATCTTTTATCGTTACATTTATAATATCTCATTTTTTTCTAGATATATATCGTAATATTTTTACGCATAAATTTTTTGTAAGCACTTAGGCTTAATATGCCAATCAAAAAACAAACAGTAATATAACAAGATATACACTAACTTTCAAAGCCCTAATGAAAATGTGAAAATATATGTGACAGAAGCGCAAAAATGCAGAATACATATGTTGTATATATAAGACTGGCACACGGCTAACCGAAAAGTACCTTTTTTTCTTAAATTGTTAAATTATAATTTTAAGAAAACATCTAAAATTTTAAATTCTAAGTTAAAGATATTTGTTTTAATGACTGCTTTGTTTGTTGAATACAGTTAAAGCGTAGAAAAAAAAAAAAAAACAATCTAAATTTTATCAGCAAAAATTGCCAGAATTCTTTATTTTCATTTAAATAAGGATGAAACTATAACACATATAGCTTATCAACATTCTGAACTTTTTCTCTGTTTTCTCTAATTATTTTCAGGCGAAAGATAAAGCAGGTGCAGCTCACCTTTTTTCCCAATTCTGTCACAAAACACGTGGTAAAAATGGAGAAATTGCGTACAAGTTACTTGGACGACAATTTCAAGTAATTTATTTTCATGTTATCTAAACTCATAATATTGTTCACTTGTGTTTTATAATCTAATACTTTTCTTAAGGTTGTTCTTAAATCTTTATACATTTTAAAGTTCTTTTGAGATACTCATAAAATAATATTAATCCACATGCATGTTCTGTTTTATTTAAATTCTTGATCTGAAATTTATATTTAAGTATAACATTTTGTTTGCAGTTGATTACCATATTTGATATTTTTTACACTCCAAAATGTTTTTAAAATGTGAATTTGAGCAGTGTATGATGAAATATGTACTATATTTTGTGTTTCTTTCTGATTTGTCTTAAAAACAAAATTAAGAAAATTTATAAATTTTAGCAATAAAGGAAAAGGAGAGTGAAAAATGAAAGAAATGTAATGATAATGCTGTTGTTAACTAGAGATGCAACGATTATTCGGAGCTCGTTCGGCCTATCTAACGAATATTAAGTCCATTATTCGGCCAAGGCCGAATAATGCTGTGAGAAATGTTTTTATATATTTACACAGTAAAATTTTACAATTTATTTTCATCGTGTATAATGAAAATTTTATTTGAAATTAACTAACACTTTTTCCCCTTAACTTTCATACCCTGAATGGGTTTTATCTATTCATTTTTATATAAGACACTAATTTATCAACCATGTTAAAATTTGTATGCTGTATCAACAAGTACAAAAAGTAGTATCTGTAATAAGCTAACGTAATCTATTGAATTTAAAGTTAATCTATTCAAAATTTTCCTAATAGAGCAATATAAGTAAACTCTAATTTTTTAAAGCCTAGTGGGAAATTTAATATTTATCCCTTGTTACATAAAAAAATCATCCTTTCAATATCTTTAGTTAGACCTATAAAGAACATAAATATTTAAATTGTATATGCTGCAATAATTAAATTTTTCTTTTTTGAGTAAAGTGCACTTAAAAGTTTAAATATAATTTAATTAATTTTTTTTAGTGTGTTACTAATTCTTATTAAATAATAAAAAAAATGTAAGTACTAAATTATTTAAATTTATGTTGTCTAGCACTTCTAAAAATTTTGTGATTATTTTAAAATGTAACAGCAACAACATATATAATATCTATTAAATTGTAACAATGCAGTACCTAAGATACTACATAGTTAATATTTTTAAAATTTATTTTCCTTACGGATATTTCCTTCCTCTAAATCTGAAAACATTCACTATAACACTTCTTAACAACTGTCTGTTGGCATAGCCAAAAAAAAAAAAAAAAGTTTTTTGTTAATTGTCAGCTTTATAAAGTCTACACTTGTTTCTTTCCACCATTTCAGAGGCTATTCCTTTCTATCACTGATTTTTCTTAAGATATTAAGATTTCTTATTTTTTATTTTCTTTCATCTGAAAGATGAAATTTGTTTTCTAGTACTTTTAAAAATTTGTCATTATTTTAAAATGTAACAATGTACATAATATTTAATAAAATATAACTAGACAGTAACTGATAAGGAACGGGGGGGGGGGGGGGGGGGGGGGAATTATATTTTTGATGCAGTTTTGTTTTAGGCCGAACATAGCCAATTATTTTTTCAGAATAAAATAATGCTTTAAAAAATTAAATTTGTACATAAATAATTTTTTGAAAAGAAAATAATAGATTTTAATTGTGAAATATACAAGAATTGTACATTATAGTGCATACTATATTTTGTTTGTAGAGAAAATCATTATTCAGCAGCTGAATAGGCCAATTATTTGGCCATAAGTAGGTTCAATAATTAGTATTCGGTTATTCGGCCAAACCATTATTCATTGCATCACTATTGTTAACATTAAAATATTGACATGGAAAATGCTGTCTTTTTTTAAACGTTTTCCTTTAAAAAAAAAAAAAAATGCAAAACATTTTAAACAAAGCATTGGGAATTTTATAGGCAAATCCGTCTTATGTCCTGGTGCAGTTGCAGAAGCAGCCTAATGTAGAATGTAAAAATTTATTCATATTTACAGAAAAGAAATTCTGAGAGAGATAGTTCTCATGATAGAGACCTCATGCAGAGTTCAGTACATCTAAAAGCAAGTCATAAGTTATCCTTTAGACAGTTTTTTGCTTCTAAGAAAGAAAGTCTCAGCCAATGAGAAACCAAGGTGAGGAGACAGTGGCACACTATCAGTTTGTGAAAAACAAACTAATCTAAAACTAAATTTATTTTTGCAGCAGAGTTATTTTAAACACAGTGTAAAAGCACCATATATGAGTATGTTGATTATAAATTCTAATTCTCTCCATAATAGATATAATTCTGCTTCATAGGAAATATGTAACACTACTTTGTTTTGAAACAACATGACAGAAAAAGTTTAAAACAAATAACTTTTATTCTTCAGAAAAATAACAAACTTGATTGAAAATGTAAAGAAGCAATCTTGACATATTATATTTGTATACTTAATCATACTATACTTCTCATAAGAAAAATAGCAATCATGAAATAAAAGCATTGCTAATGAGTATCAAATAAATAAATTATCCTGACTCAGCTCTGTATCCCAATAGAAAAGAAAAACCATCTGCTTGTTGTTTCATTTAACCATAGTATCAAACTTCAAAATCATATCTCACTCCTGAATAAAGGGAACAAATTTTTCCCTACCTTCATGGAACTGCTAGCCACAGAATAACATCAGTAAATTAGCAGGGTCAGTGACACTCTCTCACTGTATTTAAAGGAATGAAGGAATGACCTAGAAACAGGAAGTCAACGCCCTCTTCAGTCAACAGCTGAGAATTATGAATATCCATTAACTTCCTGCAAGGAGAGTGACGTTTGCATTTTATATCACCAGCGAAAAAGTAAACAAGGTTTAAATTAATTCAAAACAATTTATTTAAGAAGTGTTGAATGAAATATAAAAGAGTTTTAAAGATAGGTAAGTTTAACAATAAATATATTTAAAAAGTGATTGAAGTAATAAATATCTTTTAAAGTAAATTTTATTAAATTAAACTTTAGGAAGTGTTGAGAACTTTAAATAAATAAAGGAGGTTTTAAACCTGACACACACTCAGGATTATGCTTTGGAGGGGGCTAGCAAATTTTAGAGATCTTCACATGTGCCCAGATCTGACCCGTCCTGTGGCCAAGTACGGTCCAATTTTCTTTCATTTGATTCGATGGGACGGGACAGGTCGTTTCCTGACTTACATTTTTCTTTTGCTGGCTTCAGGAGAGGTAACTAGCCGGAGGGAGGTCTGAAAATTTTTGGTGTGGCTAATTGCTAATTATGAATGCTTTTAACATGTTCGATAATGAAATACTGTACCTAAAATGTATCTTAGATTTTGTGATTTTTGGTGTGTTTCTGTACTGGATAATTTAAAAATGTCTTTGCAATCAAATGATGTAGATTATTACAATATTATGAAGGTTATAGGGGGTGCAAGAGGTTGCATGGGACCTCAGCCCACCCTGCTTCTATCCGGTTACGGCCCTGTTCTTGATAAATACTACAGCATTCAAAGGTTTGTGTGTAAAAAGTTCAATTCATAAATAAAGTGCATTCTTGAAAAAAATTTTGTCACAAATACGTAAAAAGTACAGGCAGTATTTTGACTGTGTGATCCAAAGAGATTTTTCTGTCATTTGAAGAACTCTTGTCTTTTGACGAGAGAATATGTAGGAATTTCAGATTCATGAATATTTCGTGTTTTAAAGGAAAGGGCATATGTAAAATTTCCGTTTCAAATACAAAAAGTATTACACTGTAAAAAAAAAGAAACATTTCTTAATCTAGGAAAATATAATGTAACCATGAACGATACTAATAACCTCTTCCAAGATATCCACTATTCCGAAAAGCATTCTTTATCTTTAGAAATCTCAAAAAACAATATATTTTTGAGATTTAAGAAGCAGTTTTTGTTTTGCTGTTTCCTTACAAAAACAAAGTTTCTTTTGCTGCCACTGATTTTCGGAAACAATAACGAATATGAGTAATTTGTCTAGTGTATCAATCAGTTTTTTCAACCAGGAATATATGTTTTTATAGTGCTATCCATTCTCAAATAAACATTTTCATGTTCAACAAACATGATTTACAGACAAACATGATCAGGGTTCTCGCTGCCACTCGCCATTGCGCCAAACCGCGACAAAATGCTTCATTTGGTGAGTAAATGAACAATCAGACTCGCCAAATTGCGAGTGTTCAAATTCTGCTCTTTGTATGTGTGTGTGTATATGTGCCAATTATTGGGAAATACAAACGTATTTTCCAGGGGTCATGAATTAGCAGAGATGCATTTAATGCAGTAAAAGCGTTACATGCTGATTTTGTAACCCCAAATTAGATATAAATATTAATTAAAGAAATTACTAGAAATAAAGATAACTTAAATAAATAAATGTGGTGGTGTTAAAGTAAAAGTGACATAGTTAAACTAACGTAACATATTTTATTGACATTTAAAAGATGAAAAACAATATACATATAAAACACCAAATAAAATAAACTAAGACATACTTGACCCCTATCAAGTCTGTCTTAGTTTATTTTATTTGGTGTTTTAATGGTTTTTAAATTCAGATGTTAAATGTATATGTACTGTAAATATACATATACTTTAAATAAAACCTTTAAAAGCAAATGAAGATATATCGTTAAGATTACTCAAATACAATTGAAACAATATTAAACTTATCTGATTGACTATAGGATAATCATGATGTGATGAACAAAATATCTCTCTGTAACACATCACATAAAAAGGTATTTAAGGTCTGGAACTTTTAAATATAGCTTTAACTGGAACCAAGAAGATATTCAAGTTTTTATAAAAGAACTACTTCACTTGCTATCACAGTCAGATAGAAACGTTGATTTAATTACATGAGAGACCTCCAGGTAAAGCTTCAAATGAAAAACGGAGAATGATATAAGTATAGATGAAAAACTCGGTTCAGCAAGACACAATGACGACAATTATCCATCGTTACACAGCACGACTTTAAGTACTTTATTCAAAGAACTTCATTACAAACTCAACTGTCGTAAATATATTCCACCGAAAAAACTCCTTCAATTCAGATTAAACATTATACTTAAATAAAGATGACTTCAGGAAAAACTTAACATCGCTAAACATCGCCGAACAAACCACACACATCTCTCGAGGCACTCAAAGACATCAGTGGTTGACAGAGACTGTAGGTAATTCCTTTTATCCTCCGCCGATGTCTGAAAACCAATCAATATGCATGACCGAACTATTTTCTACCTGTTTCCAGAACGTCATATGCAAATATTGACGGAGCGGAGTAAATCACGGAACAAGCCACGATTACATCATCCTTCAACGTCATCTATCAGCAATAACAGTAACTGCTAGGGAAAACAGATGATCGAGTTGGACATGCAAGAGTTACGGCGATATATCGATGTAAGCATTCATTGTAAAGAAGAAAAAGAAACTAAAAAGTAAGAGTACTATTTCCTTATATTTAGATAAGAAGAAACGTCACAAAAAGGAAATTATGAAAGGTAAGTTTATCCTCCTTTACAGATAAAAATATAACTTACAAGGAAGGTCTCCATACGGGCATACTCAGAAAAATCTGAAAAAATTACAGAATGTTCTTCTCATATGGATATATATGTTTATAAAAAATTTTTTTGGTTGAACCCCGATACAGCATCAGTAAAAAAATAACGAAATTTTCGTTTATTTGGCGATTTATCATCGGTTGGCGATGAAAAAAAAAATACGCTTTTATGTAGCAAAAAACTTTTTATGTTGAATTTGTTTATATAAGTTTAATTTAAATAACTTTAGTTCTGTCATTTTTAATTTGTTTTAACTATAGTTTTGTCATTTTTAGTTTAACTACAGTTTCTCATATATATTTATATGTATTTATAATAAAATTTAAATATCATATTTTACGATTTAAAGCAAAATTTAAATTGATTTAAATTATTTCAAGCTCAAAAATTAGGCAGATAGAACACTGTCGATTTGATTTTGTTGCTATGGAAACGACTTCGTCTTTGATATGGAAATGTATTATGGCAATCAAATGTCAGCTGACTATAACTTAAAATAAATATTTGCAACTTGCAAAGCATAGAAAATATTTTTAAAGTGATAAAATTAAGTAACTACAGCAACAAGCAACATATATATGTAATATAAAAAATATATAACCTCTTTCATTAAGTTTAGATTCATTAAAAACCTTGCGTTCTAAAAAACTATTACCGTATTTTTGGGAATACCCGCCGCACCAATGAAAATCTGTTTTTTAAAAAAAGTTTATCGGCGTAAGCGCCGCACCCAAGGAACTGATATTTGTACAATCTAAATTCCGAAATCGTTTCGGCCGTGGCTTTTCTGGATTTTAGAGGTCTTGAAATATCGTATAGAGACACTTAGAGGTCTGCACAGACTGAAATTTCTAGGTCGGGACTGCCCGACTCATAGAAAAAAATTCGGCCCAGGACTGCCCGACTCGCAGAAAAAATTCGGCACGGACCAGCCCGATACAAAAATTAAAAGTTCGGTCCGGCCCGTACAAAAGAAATATTGGCCCAACCTGGTAAAAAATTTAAAAGTTTGGCCCGGCCCGATATAACAGCTAAAAGTTCGGCCCGAGACTGGCTCGGAAAAGTTAAAATCTCGGCCCAGCCCGACTGAATTTCTACAAAACATTGATGAAGTGCCGCAGGCTGTGATATTTATTTTTTTAATCAATCTTTATTTCTTGTATGTAAATGTTTCAGTTATCATTACTTTTGTTAATCCGTATTCTATGTATTGAAGTGTTAAAAATCTGAAAAATGTTATACAGTAAAATCTGCTAAGACGGAATTGTATAAAAAAGAAAAAAAAAAAGCGTTATAGACAAGATCCTCAACACGTTGTTCAGTTTAAAACAGGATTCCGTCATAGGCAGGTTCTTTTCACTCGTTTTACTATATTTTAATAAGCGTATGAAATCTACTACTCTTTAAAAAAGAATATAAATTTTAATGTTTAATTGTAGAATAATGGCGATTTAAAAATGTATGAATTTTTTGCAAACATTTTTGGTTCAGGCTTAATTTTATTGACCTTTGAACGGACCAGGCCATGATGAGACAATGATTTTCCTACAGGCTTTGTCAAAACTAGGACTGAAAATTTTGGATCGTGAAGACTAGGAATGAAACTAGTCCAGGCTCTGTACAGAAAAAATAAGTTAGGTCCGGTCCGGTCCGGCCCGGCCCGATCTTTCAGGAAAAAAGTAATGCCCTACCCTAACCCGGCCCGGACAGAACCTTCAGAAACGAGTATGGCCCGGGCCAAAAAGCCGGCCTGTGCAGATCTCACACTGCCGAAAACACTTTAGGATAACTAGAAACGCTCCTTTTTTCTTTCTTTCTTTTTTTTTTTTAGCAGTTCACCTATTGATAACTGTTTCATTGATCCTGTTTGTGGCAGATTTTATTTTTTATTTGCTACATACGCATCTTTTCTTGTTCATTTTTAAAAATAATTTTGTAAGTTTTAAAAATATTTCTTGCTCAGAATTTAGACTTTCCTTTTCATCATAAGTTATTATGATGATAATTATTATGAAGATATGTATCATAAGTTTAAGGAAAGAGAAGAAAATTCACGAATCCACTTTGCATTAAAAAAATCTCTTATCTCGTTACCTGTTTTTTCTACTGCATTCAAAGTTCTTTTCAAAGAAACGAAACAGAAACTATTAGCCAACTACACGTCAAGGTCATAGGGTAATGTGTCAGAACGTTCGGTCCGAGAAGCGAGGAGATGGAGTGAATTTGAAATCAAGTGTGTTTATCTTTTAAGAGATAACAAAATTACATTTGTTTTTTAGTTATAAATGAGTACTTGAGTGATTTTATTAGGCGCTTCTTTAAAAGTAAAGATTATAAACATAAAAAAAAAGATAAGTATTTTTGTTGAGAACTCTTCATACGAAACAATTTTTAACCATATCAGCATAAAAATCAAAAACGGCCGTTTGCTAATGTTAATCCTATGGAAGTTTTTTTCTTTAAATACATGGTTCGCATTTCAATATGTTTAATGATTTATTTATTTTTTTGCGTTGAATAGCTGAGGTCGATCTCGACCCATTTTCGATTTTGTTTACTGATGTTTTTTCGTAGTGTACTTTGATTTTCGGAATCAGTTTCGTAAGTGAAAGTATTTTAGTAAAAAAAAAAAAAAAAAACCTGTAAACACAATCGAAAAAGTAAAAATGACTCTTTGTAGAGACCAACCTCAGCTATCCAATGCAAAAAAAATCATTTAAAAATAATGGAATGCGAACGATATATTTTTAAAAATATATCTTTCTTAGGGTTTACATTAACGAGCCGGTGTTTTTGCGTGAGCAAAATGGCCCAATATTTATGTCGCGGAAGTCGTCCCACTTAATTTGTTATATTGATCAGGACCGTTTATTTTGTTTATCGCCCGACCCAGCTCAGCAAAAAAACTGTACTAATTCTGCTGGCCCGGCCGATTTCAAAGTTGGAATTCATTTTGTCTGGTCAAGTCGGGTACGACCTCTATTTTAGGGGCCGAGTTTATAGAGTCCGGTACTGAAAAAAAATAAAGAAAAAATCTTGCTCTCCAGTGTTTTTATTGTGTATTAGGAGACCCATTCTACAAAAGTTCTATGCCTTGATTTGAGATTTCTCTAGTTAGAGACCAGTAATTTCACTGAGTGAGCACTCTGTGAGCAGTTTTGCTTTGCAAGTGGAAGGAAAGGGAGTTTATTAGAAGAAAAACTTGCGACAGCTGTACATTCCAGTATCCGGAGGGTAAAGTAATTATTGACGGATGGGCGGAAAATCATTTTTAACTTGAGAACCGGTGAGACAAACTTTATTCATCCCGCTGATTGTTTAAAAATAAACAAAACAAATAACATTTCTCGGATATCTGCGGTTGAGGGACATTTTTTAATATTTTGGTACCAATTCAAGAGCATGAAACTATTGATCAAAGGGGGGAAAATGGCATCATAAAATATCGGTTTGACCAAAAGAAAAAAAAAAATGCCATGAGACATTGCTGTAAAAGAAAAAAAAAATCACCGTATCCGCCGCCCTGGCGTAAGAGCCACACTCAGAATATTTTATACTTTCAAACTCGCATGCACCACGGCTCATACGCCCGAAAATACGGTAATAAACAATTTTCAGATGGATTAAAATCATTTGCTTTTGGCGAGGAAAAATCCTGCTCGCCAAATTGCGTGTCATTTTCGTATTTTCGTGCCAAATATTCGAAAGTATATTATTTTTTTTACAGACTTTCTACTGAAATTCCGCCGTTAAATTTGACTGATCCCTTATTACATACATGAGTAGTTTCATTGGCAAATATAGAATATATGCAAGGTGATAAGACACAAGTACAAGGCATCTTATTTTTCTAACACCAATATAGTCGAGATTCTTTTCCGCGTTTCTAAACAATTGATATCGCTTTAAATGTTCAATCACACCGTGCTATTTACATTGCTCTATTTATAGAGATACTGACTCAACACTAATTCAGTTTAGCAACAGCCAAAGACACTGAAAGTATTATGCGATAGGTATTTCTCTGTTGTCACTTAATCATTATCTATGCTGCGGCATCACGTCATGCTGGTAAAAACACAAACAAAGGTACTCGCATCAAACACTAAATAAAGAAAAGTTTTGCTGGAATGCTGTGTTGAAATTAGCCATTTACCATATTCTTTATTAGTTGTATGCAAAGTATCATTGACCAGTCAGTTTTTTCTATCAGTAGAGTCGAAATCTCATAGCAATTTTTAGCGTATATTTTCACTATGGTAAACCAAAGATAGCTATTTTGAAGTTTTATTTAGAGTGCTAAAAGAATGTGTGAAACATTTACTCATTTAGGAGACATTTAGAATGTACTTAGTTTTAATAGTTTCTAGTAGCGGAAAGTCGAATTTCTATTTCATAAGCAATTACAAAAAATAAGTTATTATAGAATATAATGAAAAAAGGGATACAGGTTATAGGTAGGTAAATAGGTTAAGAGCCTACTCTAGTCAATTCGAAAGCCAAAATCCCATATCACAGTTTAAGCATTGCCACATGGGAGGCGTATCCCAAATACAAAGATTGGCATGTTAAAAGACCAGTGATATTTCCTAAGCATGTAATTGACAAACAAATTGGCCATCCCATTGCATAAAAATAGGCTTTCTTTGCCTCCAGGCAAACAGGGGGGTATTTTAGACAAGCTGACCAAGAAAAAGTGATTAGCAGACAGAAATGAAGACAGGCTTCCAATTACACCTTCTGAGAAAGCAGATCTCTACGCAGGTTTTCATTATTGAGACCCATTTTGTGAAAAGTAAAAGTTATTTTGGGGAATTTTACTATATTTTTGTGAAAAATAACATTTTGTAACGAAAGTTAAAATCCAGTTACTCAAATTTGTACCAAAAACTTCTTTAAATCCTCTTCTAAAGTTTTTGTTTTTCGCGATCTAGTTTCATTTACAAATTACCCATTTTAAAACACTTTTTATGAAAAAGAATTTTACAAAGGGATCTATTTTATTAAAAGGAATTTTATGAAGGGTAATTAAGTTTTATTTAAGTTCATTTTTGTAAAGAGTCCCATTTTATTAAATTTATTTTTGTGAAGAGGCCCATTTTATTAAATTTATTTTTGTGAAGAGGCCCATTTTATTAAATTTATTTTTGTGAGGAGGCCAGTTTTATTAAATTTATTTTTGTGAATGGGCCTATTTTATTGAATAGATTTTTGTGATGGCCCTCAATAGGCCCCAATTTCTACCTGGATCGACACCTGGAAAGTTGTTCTGAAGTCTAAATAGGTTATTCACTAACACATTTTCAAAATCATATGCATATTTTTAAGTGCACGAAATTTACTGATATTCTTATTCAGATATTAAAAAATCAAATACTTTTTGATTTACTTTTTGAGAAAGAATCAAGTACATTTTAATAATGTTGCACCATTTCAAACATAAGGAAATTGATATGTATTTATGAGGTGCAAAGCATTTATTACTCATTTACAGCACCTCACAAACGAATTCCATTACATAAGTCTACTTAGAAAATCTGTTTACAAAATATTTTAATGATGTTACACTACTTCAAGTACAATAAAAATGATATACATTACTGTGGTTTCATACCATAACCATATACCGGGTGTCCCAAAAAGGACTGACTGATTTTAAAATTCAATAACTTGCAAACGGTGACAGATATTAAAAAAATTCTTGCAGGAGGGTTATGCATAAGGTCAAAAGTTTTATTACAGTGATTTTCAATTTTAGTTCGATTTACAAACAATAGATGGCGCTGTAAGCAACAGTCGCTAAATACAGGCTCGATTTTTGATCCTTTATCTTGTTCCATGCAGAAAAAGGAGATGGAAATGTATTATCCGGGCCACGAAGTACCAAAAATCGAGCCTGAATTTAGCGACTATTGCTTACAGCGCCATCTATTGTTTGTAAATCGAACTAAAATCAAAAATCACTGTAATAAAACTTTTGACTTTATGCATAACCCTCCTGCAAGAATTTTTTTAATATCTGTCACCGTTTGCAAGTTATTGAATTGTAAAATCAGTCAGTCCTTTTTGGGACACCCGGTACTTACTGTAGAATATGATGTGCGTATCATTTATCGTTCATTTACAGGAACACACAAAATTTATCGGATACAACACAGAAGTACTGTCTATTAGCAATAATTTCTGGAAAGTACGGTTTTAGTTATGATACACATTTTTAAGTTACTAAGTTTTGTGCACTATTATGTAATTGTGAAAGCGGGGGGTGGGGGGGGGATACGGTGTGTCATATACAGGGCTGTACAAATGAATTAAAAAATTTTTAGCCTATTGATAAAAATTTATCCAGCCGAATCTTTGCCAAAAACGAATTAACTCAGATTTTGGGCCGAAAAAGTAAAAGTGCGGCCTTTGTACAGATCGATCTCACCTATCCAATGAAAAAAAAAAAAAAAAGAATTTAAAAATATTTAAATACAAATGAGATATCTTTATAAATTTCTTCTATATGATTAGCATTAGCGAACGGATCTTTTCGCTTGACTTAAGCAGCCTCTTCTTGGTTGCATTTCAATATTTTTAAATGATTTTTTTTTTTTTTTTGCATTGGATAGCTGAGATCAATCTGTACAAAGGATTTTTTTTCTTTTTCGATTTTGTTTAGAAACATTTTTAATGAGGACACTTTCAATTTCGGAACCATTTTCGAAAGTGAAAACATCCCCATAAAAAATTTGGCAGTCAAAGTCCAAAAAGTAAAAAGCGGCTTTGTGCAAATCGATCTCAGCTATCCAATGAAAAAAAAAAAATTAAAATATTGAAATGCTACCGAGATATCTTTATAAATTTCTTCCTTAGAATTAGCATTAGCGAACGGGTCTTTTCGCTTGACTAACATAGCGTCTTCTCGGTTATGCATTTCAATATTTTTAAATGATTTTTTTGAATTGGATACTTGAGATCAATCTGTACCAAGGCCATTTTTTGCTTTTTCGATTTTGTTTACAGATATTTTTATTATTATTTTAATTAATTTATTATTAATTAATAGTAAGAAATTATTTAATTATTATTTTAATTAATTATTAATTAATAAGGAATTATTTTATTAATTGAATTCCTGGTTATTCCAGTCAATCTTTTTAAAAAATGAAGATATATTGGTGTTTACCTCCTCCCCACATCAAATATGCTGATCTGTTGTACAAAAATATTTTTAACTGTCATAATTATAGTAAAATTCCTGTTAGCTTGGGCTACAGGCACAGGTAGATTTCGAAGTTAAGTACTAATTTCGCCAACAATTTTACGGATTAAGGGAAATGTGATTTTTTTTCTTATACACACACATATACATTTTGTTTTTCTTTTTGCCGTAATAGTTGATCTTATCAAAAACATGTCAATATAAAAGTTATAGATAATACTAAGAAGATGTATAATAAATTTAAACGGATTTGATATCTTGTGAATTGACGAAGTTATGAATTTTTTCTTCTTCAACCCACTTTTTTGCTGTAATAGTTGGTCCTATCAAAAACATAACCAAATTTTATGTTTGTCTTCATTGTAATGATGAAAATGATATCGAGTTAATCAATTAATTCTATTTATATCTATAAATTTATTTTTCTTTTACTTTAGTCCTTTCTTTCTCTAATTAATAATTTTACATTTTTGTAATTTTATGGCTTCATTAAGGAACGTTGTATGGTAGATATTCTTTAGGCTATATTGTGTTTTCGTTCGTACGAAACAAAAATTAAGATTCGGTAAAATTTTGAACATTTCTTAAACTTCTGCACTATCAGAACATTAAAAAGTGACATGGGTTAATTAACCTCGCAATCAGAGCAGGTTGGCCCAGGCAACTTGGTGTCAGTTTGAGCTTCTAAATTAATATTTATAAATAATATTTTCAAGTTTTACCATTGTGACTTCTTCCTGAAAATGGTAACATAAAAAAATTTTAAATGTTGAATTTTATTTAAAAAATATATATATATTAGAAGAAAAAGCGGACCAAGAAGACTGCCAGAGCATTAAAAATTATTTATTTTACATTTTTTTTTTAACTTATTAAAAATATTAATTTCTGTCTCATATGTGATTTTAACATAATCTTATAAATGAGGCGATACATCTTTACTTTTCTGCCAAAAACTGATTTGTTGTGTCTTTCCAACTTACCTGAATCTTTAACAAAAGTGTTACAGAGTCGGCGTTCTTATCTTCGCAAAATGCTTCTAGAGACTACTCTTACATTTAGCATTAAGATGCATAATATTGACACATTTTATAAGTCTTAGTAACTTATTAATAGTGTGTGAAATTTTTCAAATAAAATATCTCGGCTCAATATTTTTAAATTAATATTATTATTATTATTATTTTGCATTAGATAGCTACGATCGATCTGTACGAAGGTCGTTTTTTACATTTTCGACTTTGTTTATGGCAGATATTTTTAGTGGGGACACTTTTATTTTTGGAACCGGTTTCGAAAGTGGATGCATCCCGAAAAAAAAATCTGCAGTCAAAATCAAAAAAGTAAAAAACAGCCTTTGTACAGATCGACCTCAGGTATCCAATGCAAAATAAACTCATAAAAAATATTGAAATGCAACCGAAATATCCTTATAAACTTCTTCCATAGGATTAGCATTCGCGAACGGGTGTTTTCGCTCAGGAGTAGCCACATTGCATTTCAATATTTTTAAATGATTTTTTTGCTTTCTTCTAACTTTACAAGAAGAAAGTATTGGATTCATGATTTTTGACTTCCGGTTTTCAACGGATTTACACGTTTCAGGGGTCAAAAACCCCAAAAAACATGTTCTTACAAAATGTTTGTCTGTCTGTCTATATATGACACAAATTTTGTGGCCGCTCTATCTCATGAAGTAATGCACGAATTTAATGCAAATTTATATTCAAGTAGTCCCTGATATAAATTGGTGCTATTTAGTTTTTGGTGTAAATCGCCCAATCACAATTTCAGCAACGGCTCTATCTCAAGACCTTATGCAAGGATTTTCATAAAACTTCAGATTGAGTTAGTCCTTGAAATGAATTGGTGCTAGTTTACGTTTTGTTGTAAATCGCCCAACAGATGGCGCTGCTATGCTGCATTTTGCAGGATTTACACGATTTCCGCAATAGCTCTATTTCAAGAACTAAATTCATCAAAAAAACTCAGATTCAGTTAGTCCTTGATATGAAATGATGCTGATTATGTGTTGGTGTGAATCGCCCAGTAGGTGGCGCTGTTGTGCTGCATTTGTCATGATTTCCGCAATAGCTCTAATGGCCGTTCTTTGCCTTTCCGACTTTGTTTACAGATATTTTCAGTGAGGGCACTTTTATTTTCAGAACCGGTTTCGAAAGTGAAAGCATCCTCATAGAAAAATTCTGCATTCAAAATCGAAAAAGTGAAAAACGGCCTTTGTACAGATCGATATCAACTATCCAAATGCAAAAAAAAACATTTAAAAATATTGAAATGCAACCGAGATATCTTTATAAATTTCTTCCAAAAGGATTAGCATTAGCGAAGGGGTCTTTTCGTTTGATTAAAGTAGCCTCTTCTCGGTTGCATTTCAATATTTTTAAATGATTTTTGCATTGGATACATGAGATTGATCTGTACAAAGGCCGTTTTTTGCTTTTTCGATTTTGTTTACAGATATCTTTAGTGAGGACACTTTCATTTTCGGAAATAGTTTTGAAAGTAAAAACACCCCCATAAAAAAATCTGCAATCAAGATCGAAAATGTAAAAAACAGCCATTGAACAGATTCATCTCAGCTACCCAATACAAAAAAATCATTTAAAAAATATTGAAATGCAACCGAGATATCTTTATAAGTTTCTTCTATAGGATAAGCATTAGCGAAGGGGTCTTTTCGTTTGACTAAAGTAGCCTCTTCTCGGTTGCATTTCAGTATTTTTAAATGATTATTTTTTACAATGGATAGCTGAGATCGATCAGTACAAAGGCCATTTTTTGCTTTTTCGATGTTGTTTAGAGATATTTTTAGTGAGGACACTTTCATTTTCGGAACACGTTTTGAAAGTGAAAACACCCCCATAAAAAAATCTGCAATCAAGATCGAAAATGTAAAAAACGGCCTTTGTACAGATTGATCTCAGATATGCATTGCAAAAAAAATTATTTCAAAATATTGAAATGCAACCGATATATCTTTAAAAGTTTCTTCTATAGGATTAGCATTAGCGATCAGGTCTTTTCGCTTGACTATAGCCTCCCCATAAAAAATTCTGCAATCAGGATCGAAAATGTAAAAAACGGCCTTTGTACAGATCGATCTCAGCTATCCAATGCAAAAAAAAAATTTAAAAATATTGAAATGAAGTCGAGATATCTTTATAAGTTTCTTCCATAGCATTAGTTTTAGCGAACGGGTCTTTTTGCTTGAGTAAAGTAGCCTCGTCCCGGTTGAATTTAAATGTTTTTAAATGTCTTTTGCATTGTATTGATGAGAACGATATGTACAAAGTCCGTTTTTTGCTTTTTCGATTTTGCTTACAGATATTTTTAGTGAGGACACTTTCATTTTCAGAACAAGTTTCGAAAGTGAAACCACCCCCATAAAAAATTCTGCAATCAAGATCGAAAAAGTAAAAAATGGCCTTTGTACAGATCGATCTCAACTATCCAATGCAAAAAAAAAAAAAAAAAAAAAAAAAAAAAATGCAACAGAGATATTTTTTTATTCACACAATTCATTGTACACAATTCATTTCAACACACAATTCATTGTACAGATCAATCTCAGCTATCCAATGCAAAAAGAAAAAAAAATTAAAAATATAGAAATATAGAAATGCAACAAAGATATTTTTTATAAACTTCTTCTATAGAATAAACATTAGCGAACGGGTCTTTTCGCTTGACTAAAGTAGTGTCCCTATAAAAAATTCTGCAATTAAGATAAAAAATGTAAAAAATGGTCTTTGTACAGATTCATTTCAGCTATCCAATGCAAAAAAAAAATCATTTAAAAATATTGAAATTCAACCGAGATATCTTTATAAGTTTCTTGTATAGGATTAGCATTAGCGGACGGGTCATTTCGCTTGACTAAAGTAGCCTCCCCATAAAAAATTCTGCAATCAAGATCGAAAAAGTAAAAAATGGCCTTTGTACAGATCGATCTCAGCTATCCAATGCAAAAAAAATCATTTAAAAATATTGAAATGCAACCGAGATATCTTTATAAATTTCAACCATAGCATTAGCGAGCAGGTGTATTCGCACGACTGAAATAGCCTCTTAGCATCACTCACTGCTGATTTGAATTGCAACAAAATATGCTTATTATTAAATCAAAATGTTTAGAATAACCTTAAAAATTATTTGATTGCTTTTCAAAGGGGAAAAAAGAAAACAATATATACACTAAGCACAAATATTTCATCTGTGTATGCGGATTTCGCTGCAAGGGAAATGTATTTGCTAAACGATTGAAAATTAGCCAAAATTTTCGGTAAAACAGTGAAAAGAAATCTTTCTTTAAAGTTTGAGAAACACATTTCTAAGTTTTAAATTAGTGTAATCCAATTTATTAATGAATTGTACAATAGTTATCTTTTATACAAATGTATTTATTCTCCGCATATATCTATTAATTTTTAAGGACATTAGTAACCATTGTTATTTTCTTTCTCTCCCCCCCCCCCCCCCCTTCCCCTTCATCTCAGCTATCCAATGCAAAAAAAAAAAATAATTTGAAAATATTGAAATGCAACTGAGATATCTTTATAAGTTTCTTCTATAGGATTAGCATTAGCGAACGGGTCATTTCGCTTGACTAAAGTAGCCTCCCCAAAAAAAATTCTGCAATCAAGATCGAAAAAGTAAAAAACGGTCTTTGTACAGATCGATCCAACTATCCAATGCAAAAATAAAAAATAAAATAAAAATATAGAAATGCAGCCGAGATATTTTTTTATTCACACAATTCATTGTACACAATTCATTTCAACACACAATTCATTGTACAGATCAATCTCAGCTATCCAATGCAAAAAGAAAAAAAAATTAAAAATATAGAAATGCAACAGAGATATTTTTTATAAATTTCTTCTATAGAATAAACATTAGCGAACGGGTCTTTTCGCTTGACTAAAGTAGTCTCCCCATAAAAAATTCTGCAATCAAGATCGAAAAAGTAAAAAAATGGCCCTCTTACAGATCGATCTCAGCTATCCAATACAAAAAAAAAAAAAAAGGATGAAAAAAAGTAAAAATATAGAAATGCAAGAGATATTTTTTATAATCTTTCCTCTATAGAATAAACATTAGCGAACAGGTCTTTTCGCTTGACTAATGTAGCCTCCTATAAAAAATTCTGCAATTAAGATCAAAAATGTAAAAAACGGTCTTTGTAGAGATTCATCTCAGCTATCCAATGCAAAAAAAAATCATTTAAAAATATTGAAATGCAACCGAGATATCTTTATAAGTTTCTTGTATAGGATTAGCATTAGCGGACGGGTCATTTCGCTTGGCTAAAGTAGCCTCCCCATAAAAAATTCTGCAATCAAGATCGAAAAAGTAAAAAATGGCCTTTGTACAGATCGATATCAGCTATCCAATGCAAAAAAATTCATTTAAAAATTGAAATGCGACTGAGATATCTTTATAAATTTCAACCATAGGATTAGCATTAGCGAGCGGGTGTATTCACGCGACTGAAATAGCCTCTTAGCATCACTCACTGCTGATTTGAATTGCAACAAAATATGCTTATTATTAAATCAAAATGTTTAGAATAACCTTAAAAATTATTCGATTGCTTTTCAGAAGGGAAAAAAGAAAAAAATATATACACTAAGCACAAATATTTCATCTGTGTATGCGGATTTCGCCGCAAGGGAATGTATTTGCTAAACGATTGAAAATTAGCCGAAATTTTCGGTAAAACAGTGAAAAGAAATCTTTCTTTAAAGTTTGAGAAACACATTTCTAAGTTTTAAATTAGTGTAATCCAGTTTAATAATGAATTGTACAATAGTTATCTTTTATACAAATGTATTTATTCTCGGCATATATCTATTAATTTTTAAGGACATTAGTAACCATTGTTATTTTCTTTCTCCCCCCCCCCCCCTCCCCTCCCCTTCATCTGAGCTATCCAATGCAAAAAAAAAATCATTTAAAAATATTGAAATGCAACCGAGATATCTTTATAAATTTCTTGTATAGGATTAGCATTAGCAAACGGGTCATTTCGCTTGACTAAAGTAGTCTCCCCAAAAAAAATTCTGCAATCAAGATCAAAAAAGTAAAAAACGGCTTTTGTACAGATCAATCCAACTATCCAATGCAAAAAAAAAAAAAAAAATTAAAAATATAGAAATGCAACCGAGATATTTTTTTATTCACACAATTCATTGTACAGATCAATCTCAGCTATCCAATGCAAAAAAAAATATATATATAGAAATGCAACAGAGATATTTTTTATAAACTTCTTCTATAGAATAAACATTAGCGAATGGGTCTTTTCACTTGACTAAAGTAGTCTCCCTATAAAAAATTCTGCAATTAAGATAAAAAATGTAAAAAACGGTCTTTGTACAGATTCATCTCAGCTATCTAATGCAAAAAAAAATCATTTAAAAATATTGAAATGCAACCGAGATATCTTTATAAGTTTCTTGTATAGGATTAGCATTAGCGAATGAGTCATTTCGCTTGACTAAAGTAGTCTCCCCATAAAAAATTCTGCAATCAAGATCGAAAAAGTAAAAAATGGCCCTTGTGCAGATCGATCTCAGCTATCCAATGCAAAAAAAAGGAAAAAAAATTTAAAAATATAGAAATGTAACAGAGATATTTTTTATAAATTTCCTCTATAGAATAAACTTTAGCGAACGGGTCTTTTCGCTTGACTAAAGTAGCCTCCCTATAAAAAATTCTGAAATTAAGATAAAAAATGTAAAAAACGGTCTTTGTACAGATTCATCTCAGCTATCCAATGCAAAAAAAAATCATTTAAAAATATTGAAATGCAACCGAGATATCTTTATAAGTTTCTTGTATATTATTAGCATTAGCGAACGGGTCATTTCGCTTGACTAAAGTAGCCTCCCCATAAAAAAATCTGCAATCAAGATTGAAAAAGTAAAAAATGGCCTTTGTACAGATTGATCTCAGCTATCCAATGCAAAAAAAATCATTTAAAAATATTGAAATGCAACCGAGATATCTTTATAAATTTCAACCATAGGATTAGCATTAGCAAGCGGGTGTATTCGCACGACTGAAATAGCCTCTTAGCATCACTCACTGCTGATTTGAATTGCAACAAAATATGCTTATTATTAAATCAAAATGTTTAGAATAACCTTAAAAATTATTCGATTGCTTTTCAGAAGGGAAAAAAGAAAAAAATATATACACTATGCACAAATATTTCATCTGTGTATGCGGATTTCGCCGCAAGGGAATGTATTTGCTAAACGATTGAAAATTAGCCGAAATTTTCGGTAAAACAGTGAAAAGAAATCTTTCTTTAAAGTTTGAGAAACACATTTCTAAGTTTTAAATTAGTGTAATCCAATTTAATAATGAATTGTGCAATAGTTATCTTTTATACAAATGTATTTTTTCTCTGTATATATCTATTAATTTTTAAGGACATTAGTAACCATTGTTATTTTCTTTCTCTCCCCCCCCCCCCCCCCCCCTCTGTCGAGTGCGGATGACAAAATGATAATTCTAGTATCTTTTGAGAATAAGCGACTTCTTCATTTTGATGTTGTACGCAATTAAAAAATCTTTCGAAAATTAAACTTCAAAAGTTAGAAAGAAAAATAATAACAATGATAAATTTGTTTTAATTCCAAATCAATAATGCTTTTTAAAAATCCTTACCTTTATGATTAGAACAGCCTAGTAAAACAAATTGTCTGAAATCAGCATTTGTTGGTATTTATTTAAACTTTCTTCGCTGCCATTGCTTCGGAAAAGAAATTTGTAGTTTTCTATCCTAGAAGTTGCTTACAGCAAATAGCCAGGAAATCCCACAACTTTCCTGTTTTATAGACTTTGTCGCTTGCGACACCCCCCCCCCCCCCTAAGAAGACTAAGGCGGAGATCTTAGTCTTTCTGACTGTTGTAAATGAAAGTGTCTGAACTTTTTATAAATACAGCATAGATTTAATTTTTTAAAAATCAAAATGAAAAGCATTTTCAGAAAGCTAAATCATTAAACTATGCATGCCGCTTTACCAAATTTTAAAATGTCCAACAGATTTTTCGCAATAAGGTACTAAAGACAATTTTTGCGCAACCTAAAATAACGCATCTAGAACGCCTTAAAATAAAAAAAAAATAATAAAATTTTAAAGTGGCCTGCATAGTTTAAGAGTACAGCTTTTGAAAGCTACAAAAAATATCAAATTCGAGCAAAATGCAAAAAAATAACAGTTATAAATTTCTCCCATTGGAATAACATTAGCCGCTCTATCTCGGAGCATTACTGAAGTAGGGCCTTAAGGGATAGTGGTTAAATATAGATTTTTCAGTGTTTCACACCGAATCTATTTTGCTAACTTTTTTTTAATTTGGCTAGTGTTTTATTTCTTATTCGCCAAATCACTAATGTTGGCCAAAAGCCAGCGAGAACCATGATACACTAACAGCATGAATATTAACATTAAAATTAATATTATTTTGTTATTCTTGGATGTATAAATTCAATCTCGTATGAAAATGTTTAATTGAGAGCTGATTGCATCATAAAGTACTGATATTATGGTTTCAGATAACTTATACATACACTAGAAAAACTATTCGGAAAAGTTTCAGAAAATTAGTGGGAATTTTATTCTATAAATGCTTCTTTAAATCTTGAAAATGTTTTGGTTTCTGAGGTTTCTACAGATGGAGAAACACTACAATTATTTTCTTAAAATGCGATTTCAATGGAAAAAAATATATAGTCTATTCTTTCACTAGCTTATCTATTATGTCTATTCTTTTTCTCACAGTAAAATGTTTAAAACACTTAAGTTTTTTAACACGAGAGTAGTCGCGTCTTTTTTCAGAACATTATTAGTCGCACTCATTCTTTTTGCCCCCCCCCCCCCCCCCCCCCCACACACACACACACAGAAAAAGTAAAATAAGAAACATTTTTCACTTAATATTTGAATATTACATTTCAATGAAGTTATAAATTTGCCGTTTACTTAAATTATACATTTCATTAATGAGATTTCGAATAATGGAAAAAAGTAAAAATGAACTGAGAGACTTTTCCACCAATTTCAGCTTTGCTTGTAAGAATGAACCTGAAAGAAAAACAGAGATGTCTTGTTACTTCACTATGGGGTAGAGAAACATTTAAAGTCAGCTACATGGAAGTTCTCCATTGTATTTGTAAGAGGATATATGTTAGGAGAAGCTAATTTATATGGCCGGCAAAAAGATCAACTACTGCCGGGTTAATTACGAAATATTAAACAAACTAATGTTTCAAATTTCATAAGAAAATTCATAAAAGAGAAATTGTGGGGCAAAATCAATATTTAAAAAAAAATTGGATTATTTAAGTAATTAATAAAAAATATATTCTTTCATAATTTTAGAAAACTTAAAATAACTAATCTAGTCTCATAGTCTGGGAGAAGCTTCAGCCCCCTTAGCTCCCCCTGTGGGTGCGCCAATGTGAGCAGATTTCTCCAAGTGCACAAGATAGGAGCAGTGAGAAAGCAAATGCCTACATTTCTCTCCTTCCCTCTTCCTCTCCGGGTATGAGAAGGAAGGAAGAGAAAAGATTATTCATTAAGTGGATCACAGAGAGTGAAGTTGACTGGAATCAGAGTGATTCAGTAATTACTGGAGGTCCTGAGTGCGTGTTTCTGATAGTGAATCTGGGTAGAAAAGGCCCAATCCTTGGAATCCTTAGTATTTCTCTGACTCAAAGAATAACAGTGAAGGCTAACCCTCGGTCTGTGAAAGCCCTATACCCAATAATCAAATAGAAATGTACCAGCGTTTAATGAGAACCTTATTGATTATATCAAACTGTATCTTAAGAGATCTTTTACAAGAGATCTACAATTAATACGAACTTTAATCTTTGTTAGTTCAGATCCTCTGAATCATCTGTAATTGCTCAAGTATCCATGTTCCATTTATTTTCTTTTAATGAAATGATGAAATCCTATTATTTATGCTTTGCCTGAATAAAAAGTTTATACCTTAAAATCTGTAATAGTGTGCATCCATGGATCCATGCTACCTTTCATCTATTCTCCCCGCACTCGAGTCATTATACTAGCATGCATTGCATCCATGCTTTAGGTATGATTTTTACTAAACAATAACAATTTACATTGGTATGAGCAGAAAGGACAGTGTTAAGTTGTATTTAAAAAAAAAAATAGCATTAATAATGGCAGCTTTGTAAATACTGTAAAATCACAACTGTAAGCCCCCCCCCCTTTTTTTTTTCAAAAGGGGGGGGGGGGGTTTCAAAGGGTTTTTTTTCCCTAATCCACTTTTAAGCAATTTTGAATTTTTTTTCTTTTCCTAAATGTATAAGAGCCCCTGCCTCCCAAACTTTTTTTTTTGTGCAAAAAAATTATTTAAAAAAATTCAAAGGAAAAAATTTTCTACCTTTTTGACCTTTTGTCAGATTTCTACTTTTGTTTTTATATAATTTCAACGAATTCCCCCTTCTTGCATCAAATGCCTGCTTTTCTGCTCCTCCCTCTCAACCCCAGCACAAAAAGTTTAAAATTTTGATAATCTTAAAAAAATCTTCTGTCCTGCTTGTTTCTCTCTAGAAGTAAAAAATCAGTCACCTAAATTACAACGCATTCAAAATTTATCCTTCCCCCTCCCACCTTGGCATACAATCTTAAAACTCTTTATTTTTACATTCTCCCCTATGTTGGAATTTCTGAAAATTTTTTGCAGATATATGCTGATCATGACCCCTAGAACCCCAAATCACCCCCAGTTAAAAACTTATATATATATATATATATATATATATATATATGCAGTATAACTTCTTTAATTCGGAATCATTGTGGTGATGGCGATTCTGGATTACAGAAAATTCTGGATTGCAGAAGTTTTGAAACTAGAATGCATTTAGATAAATAATAATACTAATATCTCTCATTAATGTGACAATACAAAAATGCAAGGAATGGGATAATTGAGAAACATCAATTCAAAATGCTCTGAAATATATATTTTTAAAAAATAATTATGTATATTTTATGTAGTGTCGCCATCTGTTGTAAATTACAAAGTAAAATTACTGTATGATTTTTTAAAAATTACAATTTCTGATTTATAAATAATAAATAATACAAATCACAAGAATAACAGACGTATTATGAAAAATATTGAAACAAATTTTCTAAAACCAAAAAAAATTATAGTGAGAAATTGAAATAAGATTTACAGTTGTTAAAGGTATATATAAATATTATACAGACATACATACAATAAATACAATAAACCATACTGGAGTGAAAAATTAGCCAGAGCCAGGAATCGAACCCGGGACCACAGTATACAAGACTGCTGATCTAACTTCTACCTACAGTCTTGTATACTATCGTCCCAGGTTCGATACCTGGCTCTGGCTAATTTTTCACTCTAGTTGGGTTTATTGTATTTATTGTATGTATGTCTGTATAACATTTATATATACCTTTAACTGTTGAATGCAGGCGTTATTTGTGTGTGTATGTGTGTTTTAATATATATTATAGTATGTGTGTTTTATTATAGACTTGCAATTGATTTAAAAAATAACTTTATAATTACATTAATTTATTTAAAATAGTGATATATAAGGTTAAGGCTATAAAAAATTAAATATATAGCACCTACAAATATCGAAGTGAGTCACAAATTAAATTCTCAAAAGAAATAATAGTAATAAAATCAGATTTTGCAATGCTTTAGTGCCATCTTTTTATCTTTGGTGAAAGAAAAATAGTAAAATTATCATTGATTCTGAATTTTTACAACTTAATATTAAAAAAGACACTTTCTGAATTACATATGTAATTCAGAAAGTTCTTACAATTCTAAAATTGAAAAAAAAAAAGTGGTAAATTAGGAAGTTTTCATTTTTCTGAAATTCATTCATATATGTGCTATGGCACCATCTAACATCTTTAATTGAAAATAAAAATGAATAAACGTACAGCAATGTCTGGATTAGAGAAGTTTCCGTATTAAAGATGTTATATTGATCACTTTTTTATGGGCACAATAACTTCTATAATTCTGCACAAATCTTTTCCAAACTGACACATAAAATCAAGGACAAGACAATCTCGGTCAAGTTCCTTAATGGGCAAAATCGAACCACAGGGATGGAAATAGGAGGGGTTTGTGAAAACCGAAAAAAACCCAAAACTTCTTAATTATAATGCATATCAAATCAGTTGAAAGTTATTATTAGTTCTAGGAAAAGGGCCAAAAAAATTATGTATCACAGATTTTTGATAAAATTTAAAATGGGCTCAAGGAGCGAAAAAAATAGTTTTAGGAAGAAAAAAAATCATAAATTCGTCAATTCTCAAGATATCAAATTCACAATTTATTCTAAATCTTCTTAATATTATCTACAACTTTCATATTGACAAGCTTTTGATAGCGCCAAGTCTTACAGCAGAAACAAATTAAACAAAAATAGGGGTTGAAGAAAAAATTATTGTATTAAGGTTATACTCAAATCCAAACGCCTTATTTTCTGACTCATTTTTAAATTCATTTTTTTTTTCTCAAACGCATCCAATTGGCAGGTTCTCTTATTCAAAAAATGTATAATGCGCCATTAACAATCACATTTGAAATTAAATGTTAAAATTTACCATTTGATGCCAATTTATGTATGATTTGGTTTTTTTGAATGATTTATCTGTTTAGCATTGAAATTTGTGATGAGAAAACAAAATAATGGCTTCTCATAGATTGGCATTTGTGAGAGTTAAATAATAGGAAGGAAAAATCACAACTTAATGAAGTTTTAGTATATTATGTATTTATTTATTTTTGACATTTTTTCTTGTCTGCATTTTAGCCTATACATACATGTATTAATTGTAGGCACAAATGGAGCATTTAAGACAACTGTTAGTCAAAGGATTGTATGATGAAGAGTTAAAGCATGTAAGTATTTGTGAATAATAATTTCAGTGTTCTGAGTCATGTTCTAATAAGGATTTTTTTTTTTTATATATTAACCTGATTATTAGATTAATAGTATGGCATAACTTTCAACGTCCGAAATCCTTGGTGGTCCGTTGGTCTGAGACCACCAAAAATTCAATCAGACCACTTAGTGGTCCGCATTGACCAGTAACTTTTCCCCCCTCTCTCACAGGTAAACTTGAATTTTCCTGTCCCTGTGAAAACCGCAACCAAACACAAAATCACACAATAATGAATAAAATTGCATTAAACCTCAGTCAGTTGAAATAAATAATCAGAAATAAAATATCTAATTAATAATTTTATAGTTTTTCTTTATGCACTGTTTATTTAATTTTTAGTAAATTATAATTTTACCTTTTATTATGCTGAAAATTTTGGATAACTGTAAAGAAAGTTTGGTTTGTATTCTAGGGGTTTTTTTTTTTTTTTTTTTTTTTTTTTTCCAAAATGGTGTGTTGGGTAGAATGGAATATCAGCTAGACATCTGTTTCAAGACAAGTCTAATGAAGACGAACAATCATTCCACTCCGACAGATAATATGAGATGTGCTTTTTACCAGGTTATACACCAGATGAGGAAGATGCAGTGTG
This sequence comes from Maratus speciosus, assembly GCA_963932465.1. Taxonomy (NCBI): domain Eukaryota; kingdom Metazoa; phylum Arthropoda; class Arachnida; order Araneae; family Salticidae; genus Maratus; species Maratus speciosus. Next base: position 38,774,589 of record OZ010788.1, on the reverse strand, counting down.
CCTATTTTGCAATGGGAAATATTCAGGGTATGGAAGAAGGGAGGAGTAGATATGCCTAATGTGGGCTCATGTAGACTGTGATGGGAGCCGAAACAATAAACATTATTTTTGTTTTGTAAAAATTAAAACAATTTTTCAAAGAGTCTGATGATTTATAGATGATGTACTAATGTTTACTTATTAAATAATTTTGGTTATTCTTCTAAATCATGCTTTTTCTTGCAATTTTAATATTCCTTATAACCCTATTCCATATTACATGACTGATTGCCATCACCCAAAAAGTGTAACTTTTTTTAAGCTAAATATTTATATTTTTTTCTATTACTTTGACTATTTCTGAACACATTTTAAATACATTTAAAGTTTGTTCTTTACTAACTTTTAATATATCATGTCAGGGTTGTTTGGTTTAAACCACACTGGTTTAAACCAAATGGTTTTTTTTTTAAAAAAAACCATGCTGGTTTTTTTTCATCTTTTTTTTTTTTTCTCTTTTTCCCTAATGTTTTCATTTATTTTACACATTATTGAAAAATGCTAAATCCAAGTTATGCAGAAGCTACAAGCAAAACTTTAGAAAAATGAATTAATAATCTTGTAAAGTGTCAAACATTTTTAGTCAATGAAACTTTTCTTATAAGCTTTAAATCTACATGGCAGACTAATTAATTTTTCTAAAATTAGCTGGGAAAAAAAAAAAAAAAAAAAAAAAGTAGTTAGTTTTCTTTCTTTTTCTTTTTCAATTCTTTTATTTTTATAAATAGCCAAAATGGCAGATTTGAGCTAAAAATACACTTTTACTACTTAGATTGCTTGATTAGTTAAGATTTACTAAGGATTACATTATGCCTCAATGATGACATAATCATAAGTAATTCTCTCCATTGGTTACACTTTGTTCTGTATGCTAATGAATGATTGGCTGTGAGTTTTCTTTGTTATATCATTGCTATTGGGTTTAGTAAGCCTTTGTTTTTCTTCCATTCCTACATTGGGATTGGGGTTTTGCATTATGATTTTATTCTGTTATCAGCAGGGTTGGCATTGTTTAAATCAATTGGTTAACCAACTGGTTTTTTAGAAAAAATCAATATAATATTTTCTCATTTTTGTAATTTTAGTGTTTCAAATTATTGGTTATAAATAATTTCTATTTTTAACCAGGGGTGTAGTGGAGGGTATACGAAGTCTACCTTTTGAATTTTTTAAAGAAGCTCCGTAATACCCTCTGTTTCTCAAAGCTATAGTGTATACCCTAACCATGAACGTTTAGGACTCTAGCGTATGCCCTCTGCCTATAGTGTATATTCTCTGCTTTTTTTACGACTACAACACTGCTTTTAACAGTCTTATCCCAGCAGTCACCGTGAGACATAGTGAGTCTAGGTTAATTTGTATGCATATGTTGATGAACATATCTGAAGCTCTAAAGAGAAAATTTAAAACATGTGAATTTAACAAAGATAAAATAGACTAAAAATATCCTATATTTTGAATAAAATATTTTCCTTTGAGAAAGTGCCAATTATTTACAGTTAATAACATAAAATGACCTTTAAGATTTCAGTCAAGCTGTAAAAAAAAAAATATCTTTTAAGACTGCTCGACTCAACAAGCGCAAAACGCTTTGACACATTTATAATTTAATCTTTTAACGGAAAGATATAAAATTGGAAGGCCCGACTATGGAAGCAATTTGGAATCGAACTGTGTTAAATTACCTATTGAGTTATAGACAATTTTGATCACGTGTCAGAGATGTTTTTAACCTTCCTTGAGTGGTTATTCTTCTTTCATGCAGAAATTCGGTTCAAAACACCCACTTTGACATTAAAGTTGTCCTTTCGGATTTGAGAAACAGCCTTAAGAATAAAAAAGAAACTCAAAATATGAAGTCAAATTAGAGGACATTGAAAAATTGGGTGCTAGCGAAGCACCTGTTTACTTTTAACTAAAATATGCAATAAGGTATATTTAAATCGTCTACTGCATAATCGAATCCATTATTTAGATCTGACAAAAAAATGGGAGAAAATTGAGATAAGGTTCACTTGAGACATAATAGAAAAAAGTCTCATAAAAATGCTCAAAAAGGTATATTATTAATTTTTAGTTTAGAAATTTAAAAGTAATAGGTATTATAACATAGCTTAGAAAAAAAGCCTTTGTATTAAGTCTGATAACTATTTAAATGTTTTAGTGGATGACAACTTTTATAAATCTACTTTCGATTTTAAGATCAATGTTTTCAGTAGTCTAAAAAGCTGGTAAATAGGTATTTCTGTTTATTTTACTGTTGCCTTTGTTACATGGCAGTTTCTGAGAAGTGTCAAATGACAATATACAATACTTCTTGAAACGTGTAAAGATTCTACTGCTAAATTCAAATCATTCCAGGAATTCTTTATAAAAAGCTTTACTTTCAATAAAAGATAATAATTGTTCATGTAGTGTTCTAACTGAAAAATCAGATATCTGATTGCAAATATTTCAAAGAAATTATTTTGAATAGCCATGGGAAAGTATATTGTATTTATAAAACTACACCATATATTTATTTATAGTACTATACTATAGTAATCAAAAGATTGTTTATTAAGATTTTCAAGGTATCAATGTTTCACTATGTAGAGCATTTTATTCATGGAACACAAGACATAGCTTTTACTAAAAATGTTTAAATTATTTCAATTTTCTACATAATTACTGTAATTATTTAATTTAAATTATTTTTAAATGAAGTTATATTACTTATATATCCAACAATGTTTATTTTTATCAATAAATATGCATGTATATGTAATAGGAAAATATATTTTAAAAAACCCGGTTTAAACCAAAAAAACAGGGTTTTTTTGGTTTTTTTTGAAAAAAACCCCAGTTTTTACCAACCCTGTATCATGTTGACTTACAAATAAAAATTTAAATGTTATTCCATAATACCCGAACTTCCTCTCTAATATATTTTTCTACATAAAAAATAAAATTGATATGTAAAGTAAAAAGGGTCTAAACTGAGATCATAGTGACAAGAACATAGAGAAAGCCAGATAGGAAAATTTTCCTCATCATTTAAGACTGCTCAAATAAGTTTTTTATATTTCGTGGGTCATTTAGGAGATTTGTGAATGTCCCCCAGAACTCTCGCCGTATCTTTTCTGCCAGCTTTAGTTTCCCTTTAGCAACGAAAACAATTTCTTCGTGTTCTAAATTCTTGTGTAACTCTGCAGTTTTCCTTCTGCTTGAATGCTCACTTGACTCCACAAAAGTTTTTTTCTGGCCTGGTAAGTCGTGGTTTAAATTCTGATGGCCCTAGTAAAAGAAAAATGTAGTAATTAAAATTTTGAAATCTTAATTTTAGACTTTATACAATAAAAACTACTCTAAATTCTAAGGATGTAGCTAGATGCAGACAAGTCAACGTCTATCAATTAGCTAAGACTCTAAATTATTTATTGAGATTAATCTAGCTTTATCATATAACTTTTTCAATTTTCAAAATGAAAAATTATAAAAAAAAAATATATTAAGTCTCTAGTAACATTAAATATGAAAAAGTATTGAGGATATAAAATTTTATGCACATAAATTAAAAAAAGTAAAGTACATACCTTTTTCTGAAACATTCATAATGTATTATATCTCTTAATTCCACTTACAATCAGAGAATAAAACAATACACAAAGAAACATCGAATTGCTCACCATTAAATCATGTCAACTTCACACTGACGTACTTGTAGTACGTTTGCATTTATATCAAAAACATCTGCTGGGCACATCACCTGCACTTTAAAGATGCATGCGAAAAAAAAAAAAAAAAATTCTGGTTGAATCAACTTTGAAAAATCGACTTTTGGCCAGCTAGAATCAGTAAATCTCCCATTGTACGCTGTGGCGATCCCTTCCCTTTTTAGAAGAAGATCAAAGTGGGGTCTCATATAGGTACAGGTACCGACAAACTCCCACACCCATCCTCACAACTACGTCATTGAGATCCTGTGCACCTGGGGATTCTGATCTGTGATGGCCTGTAGAGGCTATGGGCAGTATCTAAGGCTTTTTATCTTTTGTACCTTAGTTTACTGGTTCAAATGTGGGCTAGCCAGAACGGAATGATTGTGAAAGGTTTTCAGAAATTACTTGCACATTAACAAGAAATCATGATATTTTCTCCAAAAATTCTTATTTCTCTCTAAATCCTCTCCTCTTTCTATTTCTTCTCACTTTTGGCTGTACATTCAAAATATAGTTTGTGCATAATAAAAAAAATGTCTCTCTCTCTATATATATATATTTTTAATTTATTATCAATAATTAATCTTCTATCTCTTCGCATTTTTGAGATGCAATGATCAGGATTTTTTCTTTTTAAGGTATGAGCCTTCAATGAGATTCTTTAATGCCAATGAACACTGGTACCTTTTGTTAATGACTGTAATCCGTTCCAAGATTACCGTTGTTATCCAAGACGTGCTTTCTCATGTGAATAAGTTTTTGTCACCTTTTCTCCACAACCATAGCAACATGCGGCTTAAACTAATTTTAAATGCGAATTGAATAATTTCAACTGAGTGAAAAAATGCCCAGGTCGGGAATCGAACCCAGATCCTTGGCGTACAGGGCCAATGCTCTACCATTTAAGGGGGTCCGGGACACATTTTCAAAATTTTTTTATTTATTGAGTTAAAATTTTGAAATTTTTTGTGATGGTTAACCATATCATTTGTAAACAAAATCGCATGATAAAACTTCTCATAATTTTTTTTTTTAATTTAAATTTTAAATTTTGTTAAAAAAGTGGGGTAGTTTAAAATCATTATAACTCGAAATATTATTTATAGAATTTCAATTTTTTTTCATTTAAATAAACAGAAATATATAAATTTTAATTTAGAGCCAGCATTTTAAAAAATATTAATTTTTAAAAAAATTTTAAATATTTAACGAAAAAATTACAAAAAAGTGGTGCAACTTTAAAAAAAAAAAAAAAAAAAATCGTATTTTCAAAAGTAAATATTTTTTTCAAATATGCTGGCTCAAAAGTAAAGTAAAATAATTGAAAAAGATATGTTCCAAGTTTCAACCCTGTATCTTTAACGGTTCTCGAGTTATAAGAATTTAAATATGAAAAATGGTGAAAAATCCTATCATGAAGAAAAACGCAATTTCACAAGAACTCGTTTCCTTGACAATCATAGCTTGAAAGGCAGATTTTGAAAACAAACCAAAACGAAAAAATTAATATTTCCTGTCCTAATTAAGATAGAAACGTGATTTAAACATCATTTTAAGCAGAAAACGCCAGAGAAATTTTTAATCTAATAAAAAAAAAAAAAAAAAAAAAATGAAAAATTGAAGATTTTGGTGTCCCAGACCCCCTTAAGGTAACTAAGCCGGGCAATGCAATGCCCTAGCCCTTTGCATGAATTGTAAAAAAGAGCATCCATCCTATTCAAAATCCTGTGAACAATGGAAAAAAGAAAAGGAAATACAGACAATACGTATTAATAAAAATTAATCTTACTCTGATGCTAAGAAAATAGTTGAATCCAAGACATCCAAAGTTGGTATACCATATGCTTCAATCGTCTTAAAAACAGCCCATAAAACCTATCAAACCATAGCAACTCAAACAGAACCCCTTACAGAAAGAAATTGCCAATCACAACAGAAAGAAATAAAATCCTCCTCTAACTCTGGTCTGATATCCAAATCAACACAATCCACTCCTGACAATTTATCACAAACTATCTCTTCGAAGTCAATACAATGTAATTTTCCCAAACTTCCATTCCATAGAAGAAACTCCTAAATTACCACTAAAACATCATCTTCAAAACAAAACCATAGATTTTATTTGGAAAATCACAATCTTCTAACAATTAAATCTACTATGGGAAGTGAACTTGTGAACTATTTTCCAACAATACAGTTTTGTTGTACATGATTTCTGAACTTTGATTTAGACTTCATATAAGAAATTAATCTTCTTTCTGCAATTGAACTTTTGAGTAGTCTATTCATTTCTGTCATTAAGTTTGTCTAATCTAAATACATTGTTAAATTTTTATGTTAATGTTGACTTGCAATAACATATTGCATGCTCTTTTCTTTCTGTCTAGTGGTTCACTCCAGAAGGATTTCAATCTTTAATTGCGTTAGTTGGCACAAATGGACAAGGTATAGGAACAAGGTAAGTTTTAAAAACTATTTTTACTTCTTGTTGGTCAGAGAAATTTTATACTGAGAAGGTTTCAGTTTCAGGAATGGAAACAGGCTTCTGATGCATTAGGTACATTCATAAAATTTGCCGAATTGAATGAAAGCTACAACTCTGCAGAACTCATAAATCTGTGTATAATCTGTAATGATTTTTTGAAGAAGAAATCAGAATCGCAGAAGCATCGTGATATTAGAGAATTTTTTTTAATGTAATGTTCATATTAATTTCTTACTACATGTACAATGTAATGTACATATAAAGTATATTAAATAATTGGAATTTAATTTTGTATTATGTTTTTCTTTAATTCTGACAGTTGTTAGAATGGCAAAATACAGAACAGTATTTGTCAGATATTTATACAATTTGCAGAGGTTCATATTGTAGATGAAGACAAAAAATGCATTGACGTTCGATAATCCTGCAAAATCACTAATTCAGCACGGCTGTGGTCCCGAACGTGCCAGATTAAAGAGCTTCTACTGTATTACTAAGTGATGCTTACTTTTATAAGTCAAAAAATGATTTAGAAGTGATAAGTATCAGTGACATTTTTCATACTAATAATTTTACATGTAAAATAATGTAACTTGCATTATAGCAATGAAGAGTAAAACTGCCTAAAGAAAAGTGTTCATGCTGTAAAATAAATGTTTGTCTCTCTATATGTATTTTAGTTTGTATTGATCGGGCATATCAGACTGTACAGTTTTAAAATGAATAATAGTATATAGATTTCTTTATTAAACAGAATAAATTTGAATCTAAAAGGTACCTTTGATTTCTTGACTGCATGCCCAACTTCGTCATCGAATAAATTTATTCCAAGAAGGCGACTTTGAAATAGATGAGTTGAATTAAACCAGAAAATTGTCGAATTTGAATTGGTGAGACGAGATAAAAAACATACTTAAAGAATAAAGAATTTATTCAAATGATTTACGAATAAATTGTCTTTCATATTTTAATCGAATCGAATTTGACCTTTACACTTCAGCTTTCAGAATCATAACATTCTAAGCTTGGACACAGGTCCGCAGAACAGCAGAAAAATAAAACAAATAAATTATATAATAAAAAGAAAAAAAAAACAATATTAATATACATAATACTTTTAAAATGACAATAAGAATTTTAAAATTAAAGAGCTAAAATAATATGATTTTGAATTAATTAAAGTCTTAATTTTTAAAGCAGTAAATAGCTCAGTTCAGAAAAGCAGCCTGTTCAGTTTTTTAGTGCTGCCATCTACAGCGATTTGTTATTACTAAAAAGTCTTTTTTACTATTTAATACAGACTCATTTGAAGGCTACATTAATTATTATATATAAGGCTGCAGCCCACAGACATTACAATATATATATATATATATTTATATATATATAAAACCATAATATATAACAAATCGTCATCGATTTCCAATAACTGAAATTAAATTTATACTATAGCAAATATTCATAACTCAGACATTTAACAGAATAGAGAAGGAGCATGTAACTAGTAATACAGAATTTTATTAAATGCAACTAATTCACTAGCATGTTGCTGGCAATAAATCGATATGAAACATATGAGAAAAGGAAAAAAAAAAACCCAATTTTTGATAAAGTCTGATTAAAGACAATAGATAATAAATCCAGCTAAATAATGTTGAACCAGAAAAAGCCGTAACATAAACATACAAGAGATAAAATGGATGAATGAAGCCGGAAGCTTATAAGGTATTTCACTTGATCACGGGCACATAAAATACATTTATAAGCAAAAGACATAGTCGATTTCTGTAACGGAATTCAGCAATAAGCAAATATTGAATTCCATTATGCACCCGATCGACTAAGCACCAGAGAATATTAAACAACCAAGTAAAAAATTAAACAATGTAAAATCCACAACCATAAAAACAATTAAAAAGTGAAACAAATTAAATCTTATACAAACCCAGCATGAGTACAGCCAAGACATTAACATTGTCACAATCAGATTACGTACTTTAGCTTAAAATCCCGCTTAAATACTGACACAGTTAAAAGCTAATGCCACGGTTGCCACAACAGATAATTCACATAATAATTATTATTACAATCGATAATAAAGATCCTGGAATAAATTACAGGAATTTGTTTAAAATTAAACAATAAATAATTAATAGATAATAACAAATATAATTTTAAATTAAGAGTCCAAGGCAACCTAATAATATTAGAACAAAATAATTATTTAAAGCGCCATCTAACTGAAATTATAAAATGTTATATTTGAGAAAGACAATAAATGATCAAGAAACTGACTAATATATTGTTTAGTTCTGCCATCTAGAATAGAAAGAAAAAGAAAAAAAAAAATGAATATAACATTAGATTAAATATATTTAAAACCCAATATGTCATTTAGACTACAGATAAATATCACTCCAAAATATGCAACTTAATATTGATAATCATCATATAACACCTTAATACAAATTGTACCGCAACAGATAGTCCAATATATATATATATATGAAATGATAAAGATTAAACCTTTTTTAAAACTTAAACCTTTTTAAAATTTAAAGTTTAAAAGTAAAAGCTCTAAATTTTAAAACTCCCAAATTTTATTTAACTTTTGAAATGCCGTAGTCTAAGTCTGATTTGCCCCTGTTAACTTGGTTTTCCAACCCAACATTTATTACTTTCAGGCTTCAAAATTGATCCATCTTTAAGAATATGAAATGCTGAGTAAATGCAATTGTAAATTCCATCGGCTTCCCGCGAACAGAGTTTGAGCCCAGATTTGCCAAACCCATAAAACGTCATAATGCCTGTATAACTTTCAGCCTATTAAATTAGATCACCTCCTATTTCTGTAGTACCACACTCTAGCGGAAATATTCCATATTTAAGACGGGCAACGAAAAACCCGTGGCTTTTTACAACAATGATGTGCTAAAAGAACTGCCGCCTCTCGGCAGCGTGTTTGGGACGCGGTCCACGAACCACTCTCAAGTCATCTAGACCTGGGTTTTAAAGGATCACCTGTAACTAGAAGGCCCAATAAAACCAGGTCAAAACGAGCTCTATCTCCCTTTTTCTTGAACAATATTTACCCACAGTGAACATGCCACGACTACTTGAAAGGCAATGACGTTCGATGAACAAGCCATGTTTCGCAAGCGCCCCACCACAGTACCGGGCGTCCGGAGCGGGCCACTATGCCCGAAAGTGCCCCGAGTCAGAGCCTCTCCCGATGACGGGTGCCTGCTTTCCTTACATATATATATATATGTTATGTATTGCACAGAATAAGATTTGGACTTACAAACTACAGCTCTTGTTAAAAAATATGAACATGTAAAGTTCACTTCAAAAGCTAATTTTTCATATTCACATTATTCAAACTAAATCATAAAGCTACAGCAAAACTGAATCATATATATATATATGAAATGATAATAAAAGAAATTATTCAGCATAAACAACAATGATTAATGTTTATGAATCTAAGATCCCAAAACAGTTGATTGGCATGTTTATTTTAGATAAGTACTTAAAATCATAAATCACAATGATCTATCATTATGATAATTATAATGAGGAATAAATGTAAATGGGGATACAGTAAAAGTCCTTTCATCTGGCATTGTATGATTCGGTACATTCTATAATCCGGCACGCTAAGTTGCGTTTTGTATGATCTCTCTTGACTAGGATTGCTATGTTGTGAGGAGTTCACTCAGGATTCAGATGTCTCTTGACCTTGACCACTAGGTTGCCCTGCTGTGTGCTTAGTTTAGTTCGCTCAGTGCCAATTGTGGCCTAATGACGAAGAGGATGATCGATATACCCCGTGAGGAAGTTATAGACTGGAATGAAATCGATGACAGTGTGCCAGTAGTCGAAGAAATCAATGATGCACTGATTATACAAAGTACTTTGAACCCACAAAAAGCCCAGATTCAGGAGGTGGAATTGGATGCAGAAGGAACCATGGCAGATGAATCTAAAGCGTCGTAGAAATGGAAACAGGCCTCTGATGCGTTAGATACATTAATAAAATTTGCCAAATCGAACAAAAGCTACAATGCTGCTGAACACATAAATATGTATATAATTCGTAACGATTTTTTGAAGAAACCTGAATCGCGGAAGTAACGTGGTATCAGAGACTTTTTAAAAATGTAATGTTCTTATTAATTTTTGACTACATGTAAAGTATAACATAGATATAAAGTATATATTAAATAATTAGAATTTAATTTTGTATTCTGTTTTTCTTTAATTCTTACAGTTGTTAGAATGGCAAAATACAGAACAGTATTTGTCAGATATTTATACAATTTGCACAGGTTCATAATGCAGGTGAACACAAAAAGGCTTTGACATTCGATAATCCGGCAAAATTGTTAATTCGGCACGGCAGTGGTCCCAAATATGCCGGATTAAAGAGCTTCTACTGTAATTATAATTATGGGCTCATGAAATCAAGTTAAACTAAACATTAAAGGATTTTTTAAACTTATAAATAGTAATATCTTTTCCAAGCGTGACAGTTATTAGATTTAAAGCATATAAATTATAATTAATGTCAAAATAAGATTACATTTAAATCATAAATCCTAATTGGTTTTTCTCTGGATGACATTTATTAAATCATAAATAACAATTATCCATCAAATTTATAATTAACTGGTGGTGATGCAAATAGGTTTAAGCCTTTTGCCACCACAAGACCATACCTAGTAAAGGATATTGAGCCAATTAAATTAGATGTTCCTTCTAAATTGACACCTTTGCCTCCTGCTGGAAAATATCTTAAATTCATAACAAAACTCATGTGCTCACCTCAAGAGCTCAGTTTTTCAGCTATTTCAGCCAGCTAAAACAGATCCATGATGTAATTCCAGAAGAATATGGTTTCTAGGGGCCTCCATGGACTCGCGAATGCAGTGTATCCTCAAATTGCCAAATAAACAAACTTTTACTGCAAACAGCGAGGTCCCAAGTCAGTTATTTAATCCACCAGCCCCTTCTTTCAAGAATATGATCTTATATATACCTACCAGTTCATGACATATATATGAAACAGGAACAAGACGATAAATGATGAATAATCAATACTATTAATAGTCGTTTAATGTTTCTGGATTACTGGTACATGTCAAAATCATACAGACATTTATATGTTAGAGGGTCAAAGGGGGCTTTCATGGCATGACTAATGTGCATGTCGTTAGCCATTCCACCTGTTTTCTGGTTTGTTTTCTCCTGGTTTTGTTTTTCTGTTAGTTTTTTTAGTTTGGTTAATTTGAAGTTATAGTTCATGTTGAATTTATTTTAATGTTTAAGCGAATTATTGTTATTTGATTTCAGTCTGTAGTGTGATTGGTATTCATATTTATAATTAAAGTTTTTATGTAATTTACAACCATGATTTTTATTGTTCATATTTTTATTTTTTTTTTTTTTTTTACAGTGCATTTAGTGTATGGGTGAAAAACTGTGACTCTTTAGATTTATCGCAGAAAGAGCAAGAAAAGTTGAATTCATTTATTTTACACTTATATGAAGTCATAGAAAAAGGTATGAATTTATTTTGTGTTTTGGTTGTTATATTACATTTTGCATTGCCAAGCTGAAACAAACCATTACACAAAAAAGGACTACCACTTGGTGTTTACATAAAAACAAAACATGAATTTATTTTTTGTAGAGCAAGGATAAATAGCTGACTTATACATGTTCTGTTTGATTAACATATGATAGGCATGATATCTTAAGTACAGTAAAACCTCCCTAAAGCGACCACCTTCCATTCCAATAAAAAGTGGTCGCTCCAAGAGGTGGTCTCTTAATGGAGGTCATGTTTAAATCTAGATTTTAATTGTTGAAAAAAGTTAACAGTTAATGTTACTAAACTGTATTTTTCACATTAGGAAAAAATATAAAAATTTAAGTATCAAAACAAAAGTTAATTGTATAAGTTAATTACTGCAGAGTTTAAAAAATGAATACATTGATGTTTGCTTTGATTTTATGGTCTTTTATAACTTTTATTTCCAAGTCCTTTCAAAGTTCAGTAAATAAATGCTATTTTTTTTGGACGAGAACAAATAAGGACAATTTCATTTATTTCTTTGAGAGTTTCCTGACAGAATAAGGCAGGGGAGTTTATTGACTGTCATTCTTAATTTGTCATCAGAGCTACATTCATTGCCTAAAAAGGCACAAAGGGGTTTAAACACTTAAAAGTTACTGGAATAAAAAAAAATCTAAACTTAGTTTAGAAGTTTGATGAATAATGCGCTCTCCAGAATTATTTTTCTAATAAAATCTTCTTCAAGCAACCAGGAAAAAAATAAAATTGTTTGATTTTCTTCAAAGAAATTAGTCGCTCATGGAGAGAGTTCATCTGGGATGGTCTCTGAATGGAGGTAAAATTAGTATTGAGCCTATGGGAATAAATTTTGTTCCATGAAAAAATGGTCGTTTAGGGAGGTGGTCGCACAGAGAGGTTTCACTGTATAGTCTGGTCAGAAGTTTGTAACTCACTTGTGACCTAAAGACAGAATTGCTTAAAATTGAGCAACCAAAAACTTATTTTATATCATATAAAACTTTTAGACTTTTTAAAATTTTTATTTATTTAAATGTAGAATGATTATAGACAGTATACTTTGCTGTATGTATTGGTAGATATAATTAGCTGCATACAGATTATGACAAAACCTTTTAATTAACAGACCTACTATTTCTGTACACACCACTGGTGGCATTCTCAAGATTAGTAATGATTAAAAAAAAAATTAATGTTTTTTTCATCATTACTGATCTTGAGAATGCCACCGGTTGTGTGTATGAAACTAATAGGTCTATTTATTTAAAGTTTTCAAAGCCTTTATGTTTACTGTAATCACTTTTAGCATATATATATTTAATATATATATGTATGCTAAAAGTGATAATATATATATATATCTGAAAGTATAAATATATATATATGATTTTTCTTGTATAATTCTTCTAATATATTGTTGAAGAAAAGGTTAAGTGTTTCGGAATCTACAATTATAAGTCTCAAGCACATTAACCCCTTGAAGAGGTGTGATGCCGCTGTGGCATCACCTGATTTTAATTCCTAATTTCCAGATTGGCACCCGAATTTTTGCATGAAATTTTCACTTTTATTAAGTACGCGGAAATATATTTTTACTTGTTTACAAATAAATTTTCTTGTAAATACTGGTGTCATTCAATTATTTCAACATTTTTTAATATAAGTACATTGCCCTTGAAAGGGTTAACGATGCTTTGAAAAGGCTTGAAGGCATCTTTTTTATTCCATAATGGGAAAGCTATTAAATTCAGTGGTGGGATGGAAAGCTATTCATTGTATGCTCCAGAGCAAGAAGCTAAAGAAAAAGCTACTGAAGAAGAAAGAAAGAAAAAGGAATCTGAGGAAAATGGAAAAATGCAAAACAAACAGAGAAAGGGGAAAAAATTTGAAATTTTAGAAAAACTGAAAGAGAAAAAGAGACCTGCAAGACCCCCCCCCCCCCCCTCCCCCTGGGCACACCTGGGCCCCCTGTCCGGGCCAAATTTAATTGTCGTCGGGGAAAATTTTTTGATTTGAGTGTAGAGTCCTACATCGAGTCGGGTAACTCAATTTTTCCTGCACACGACCCGAGTTGTGTCGAGTCGGGGGCAGGTTAATTAAAAAAAAAATTAGGTTAGTTTATGCGACTCACGGATAAGCTTGCCGTTAATTTTTTTTCTTTGGAAGTCGATCTTTCGAATCTTCGGAAGTCGAAGTTTTCTTTGGAAGATTTGGAAGTTGGCTATAATTTTTTCGGTTTCAGGATAAGTTTTGATTCTTACGCGTCGCTTTTGTTTCAGCTGATTTTTCAAAAAAGTGCACAGAATTATATCTCAAATTAGAGTCCTGTATCGATTCAGGTTGCCCGATTTTACCTATACCCGACCCGACCCACGGCTCGGATTAAGTATAACTTTTTCGTTGTGAATGCGTTCGGATGGTTTTGGGATCAAGTTTCGACTAGAGTCCTGCATTGGGTCGGGTTACCCGAGCCCGACCCTACCCGTGGTTCGGGTCGGATGGGGTTGGCGCTATATTTTTCCGTTGCGGGTGGGGTCGGGTTGACTTTAAATTTTTTTGGTGCGGGTCGGGTTGGCTTTTATTGTTTCGGGTTCGGGTCGGTTTTGGGTTAGCTTTTTTACTCTTGCGAGTCGGGTTCAGGTTGACCCGCTTTTTAAAATAAATGTGAAAAATATTTTTTCTCGTTAAAAGCCGATTGATATAAACCGCAGATCAAAGTTTCACAAAAGCAAAATGTGTATGTCTGTTTTGTCTTTACTCATCCTTTCAGCAGTCTTCGAAATAATAAACTGCATTATATTTTTACTGTATTTTAAAAATACAATACGCAGCAAAATGCTAAATGGTCCTTCCTGTCTAATGTATCAAGTGAATAATTTAATTGTGGTGATACGCGATGCACTATGTTAGACGGGAAAATTTTAAAAATAATAACTGCTGATAAACTAAAGGCAGATGGCCACTTATGTAAAACAAGGTGTATTGTTATAAGTGGAACTTTTGAAACCGCAACTAATTTTAAAGCATACTTAAAGATTAGATTTTTTGTTTTATACCATTTAGAGTCCTGCATCGGGTCGGGTCAGAGGTTTTACTATAGTTGAATATTAAGGAATATAGATTTGTTCATTTTTCTATGTAAGACATAAAAATGGTATTAGAGAATTAGAGGTCTGCACGGGCCAGAATTTCCAGGCCCAGGAACGGCCAGTCCCGCCACGTGTAAAACATAAAAGTTCGATCCTAGCCTCGTTTATAATTTTATTGGCTTCGTCTAAATATTTATATCGGGGCGGTAGACCCGCTTAATTATGGTTATCGGCTCGGCCCGTTCAATTTTTTTGCCGGCCGGCCTGTTTATTTTGTTTATCAGCCTGACCCGTTAAAAAAAACTGTCCTAATAAAGTGTCATGGACAGTTTGAAATTTTGCCGCCTATTAGAGATACAATTAGACCTCTATTAGAGATACAATTGTAGATTATTTTTCATAATGGTATTAAAACATGATTTGCTTCTTTTACATTGCGGGTTGATATACCTCGGGTTCGGGCCGGGTTGCGAGTTGCCGAAAATTATTTTTGCGGGTTCGGGTCGGGTTGCGAGTTAACTTAAAATGGAATTTGCAGGTACTATGGTGAACTAAAATGGAATTTGCGTAGGACTCTAGTTTTGACACTTACGAGTAGTGTTGCCAGGTGTCCCGATTTACGTGGAACACCCTGATTTTTCCCAAAATTCTCGATCCCAAATTATGCCAAATTTTTTACGAGTTTAATCTAAATTAAAATTTTATTTTCTGCGATGAGAAAATTTAAGAATTTAACCACATGTCGGTTAAAGTCTGTCGTCACAAAAGCCGGATGTTACCGAAAACCTTATACCTTTTGTCTACAACTCATTCATGTGCACTCCTGTTCAATGTTTATTCGATTGACTGCAAACTTAGGCACCAATAAGAAATACGATTCAAGAAGAGACAGGAGGTGGAAATTTATCTGCTCGGTAAGTATTTTTATATAAATGAATGGGTAAATAAAAAGAGAGTTTTGTAAGCAAAATTAGTATCAAACTAAAAATTTCTTCTTTGTTCATCAGTTTCAATATACAGTAGAGTCTCATTTTATAACAATACTAGCAAACCCCGTGGATTTGCTCGCGTAATAGTTGAAATATGCCAAGTGATATTTGCATGACTATTTTTTATTAGAAGAACACTTTTTGGAATAATTCAAAAATTACAAATTAAGTCACAGTTTGACTAAACTTCATTAAAAAAGTGCAGTAGACAGAAATGAGATTTTAATTAATAAGAAGAACTAAAACTAATTCCAAGTAAATGATAATTTAGAAAGTATTTTGAGACATTTATGCTCATTTCATACACTCATTTCAGTATTCATTTGAAGTTCTGAATTTTTTAGAAACCAATTTACATCTTTAAATTTCAACACATTTACATCTTTAAATTAGCCATCATGTCAAATTCCAAGCTTCTTGTTTAACAGTCTACCACCTCTCTGATTTTAGTGGCACCAACATAAAATGCCGAAACAGAGTTCAAATAGAATGTCTCGAAAAATGTTGAAACAGAGACTGTCACCATTAATTTGCCAACATTAACCTTGAAATCAGCTGGTATTTCCTAATATTCTATAGGAAACGGAATTTAGATGTTTTTAAAGGCTTTCTTGTTGTTCCTGCCAACCAGGTGGTAGTGAAACCAGCATAAAATATACTCCGTATAGGATCAAGGAATATCACCCTTGATTCGCAACCAGTAACTTCTGTAATCGGTTTATTATTTCCTGAGATTCATAGAAATCATAATTTAGGACTCTTTTAGAATGCTTTTCGCTCCTTCCCTTCGATTCACACTTTTTAATTTCGAATTTATTTTCGACTGTTCTTAGAGGACATTTATATTTTATAAATAACTACCGTGCTACATTTAAAAATTTCTAGCCTCTTCAGTACCGCAGAAATCGCAATTTAGAAAGTTTTTTGCTCCTGCAATCCTCTAGGGGCTGTGGCACCGACATAAAATATAGCTTATGTTTGAGCAGGTTCTATCACCTAGAGGTCTGCACGAGCCCGGGCTTGGCCCGAGGCCCGCGGGCCGGGCCGGCGGAATGAAGGCAAATTTTCAAACGGGCCGGGCCGGGCTGGGCTGGGCTGGCAGAATTAGGACAATTTTTTCAACGGGCCGGGCCGATAAAAAAAATAATCGGGCCTATCGGCCCGATATAAGTATTCCAGCAAAGCAGATAAAATACGAGCCATTTTCAATGAATATGATTTTCTCGAGAAGTATAAACGTGCGTCACGAGCCGATGCGAGTTTAACAACATCAATACAGAAATGTAACATGTCTGTCGAAGAGATCGGCATCATACAGTTACAAGATGTCAGATTCCAAGTTTAACTTTTTCAGTAGACTCGTGCTGGGACGGAACTGGTCTTAATCGATCTCAGGATGTGTAGGACAGTCATTATGTTTTGTAGTATTAGTAGTGATAATGAACTTCTCTTAACAGTATCTTTGGAAATATACCTTAAGGTGGTTCTCATATTCACTGCTCAACAATGCGAAACTTTCAGACACATTTTCTGACTCATTTTTAACTATAAAGGCATAAAATTGATAGGCCTGACTATTGAAGGCATTTGGAAACGAATAGCTTTTTCTATATTTGATAAAATACTTACAGAGATAACAGAGATTCTTGTAACGTGACTGTGCGTTCTTCTTCTTTCCTGTGCTATTGCTTCCGGAAATTCGGTTCAAAACGCTAACTTTGGCAGTATCTGCAGAAAGATATATTGCTTTTAACTATGAAAAAAACCGACATTTACATAGCTTCTGAATAAGAATACCTACCAATCTTACGCGTTTCCGAAAAGAAATGAATTCATAAATGTGTCGAAATACAGCTCATTTGGATTTGAGAAAAGCTTTAAAATGAGAAAAATATTTTCACAAATCTACTTTTTATTATACAGCTTCAAAAGTTACCATGTGTTTAATCTTTTATTCTGAACTACATTAATCTTTTAATGAATCGTTATTTGAATTTTGAAATGTCTGTAGACACGATGACTAAAACACTGTAGGTAATCGTTAATGTTTACTATTGTGTGTTTTCTGTTTTGCGAACATCATAGTAATCTAAAATATACTTGAAAATGTTCCCATAAATATGTATGTAGTATTCATTAAAAGAATCTTAATTGTATGTTGAGAAAAAACAGATTTTTTTGTAGAAATTGTGTCGGGCCGGGCCTGTTTTCAGTGATTTTTGTACGGGCCGGGCCGGCCCGAGAACTGTAAAAATGCAAACGGGCCGGGCCGGGCTCGGGCCGAACTTTCAATTTTTACACCGGGCCGGGCCAAGGTAGCTTTCGTTCGGGCTGGGCCGGGCCCGGGCCTGGAAATTCCGGCCCGTGCAGACCTGTACTATCACCACCAATGTGCAACCATTATGTTTCAAATCGGTTTCATATTTCATACGATTGCATAAAAATCGTAATTTAGAACGTTTATAGAACGCTTTTCCCCACTTCATCCTTTTAAATTTGGAATTTTCTTTTGACAATTCTTAGAAAGCATTTGCATCTTTGAAGTAATTACCATTTCAAATTTAAAATATTAGACCCCTTCTTTAACACAAAAAAAGCAATTTAAAACATTTTTTGCTCCTGTAACCGCCAAGTGGTAGTGACAACAACATAAAATATAGGCTATGTTGAAGCGGAGACTGTCACCATCAATTTGAAACCGGAATTCGGTTTATATTTCCTGAGATTTCGTAGAAATCGCTATTTAGAACGTTTTTAGAACGCTTTTCATTTATTTTCACAGCATTTAAATTTCAAATTTTTAAGGAACTCTTCTCAGAGAACATTTACATCTCATAATTACCATGCCAAATTTCAAGTTGCTAGCCCCTTCAGTATCACAAAAATCACAATTTAGAGCGTTTTTTAAAATGCAACCGCAAGGTGGTAGTGATGCCGACATAAAGTACATCTTATATTGGAGAAAGGGCTGTCATCATCAATTCCCAACCATTACTTTTGAAATCGGTTGGGTACTTTCTGAGATTGCGTATAAATCGCTATTTAGAACGTTTTTTAGAACACTTTTCGCGCATTTTCACCGATTTTAAATTTCGATTTTTTTAAGAAATGTTCTTAGAGATCATTTATATCTTAAAAGAAACTACCTTTCCAAATTTCATGTTTCTAGGCCCTTCAGTAACACAAAAATCGCATTTTCGAACATTTTTTTGCTCCTGCACCACCTTTAGGGGTAGTACCACCGACATAAAATTTAGCCTATATTGGAGCAAGGGTTGTCACCATCATTTTGACACCATTATGTTTGAAATCGGTTTATACTTCTTGAGGTTGCGTAAAAATCGCCATTTGGAATGTTTTTTTAGAACGCCCTTTTGTGCATTTTCACCCCTTTTAAATTTCGAATTTTTTAAGAAATGTACTTAGAGATCATTTATATCTAATAAGTAACTATCATGCCAAATCCTATGTATCTGGGCACTTCAGTAACACCAAAAACCACTATTTCGAACATTTATTTTTGCTCCTGCACCCCCTTTAGGGGTAGTGGCACATATATAAAAGGTAGCCTATGTTGGAGCAATGGTTATCACCATCATTTTGACACCATTATGTTTGAAATCGGTTTGGTACTTCTTGAGGTTGCATAAAAATCGCCATTTAGAACGTTTTTTAGAAAGCTTTTCGCGTATTTTCACCCCTTTTTAAATTTCGAACTTTTTAAGAAATGTCCTTAGAGATCATTAGTATCTTATAAATAACTGCCATTCCAAATTTCATGTTTCTAGGCCCTTCAGTAACACAAAAATCGCATTTTTAGAACGTTTTTTGCTCCTGCACCCCCTTTTGGCCAGTGGCACGGACATAAGATATAGCCTATGTTCTAAGTTGGACTAACACCATCATTTTGATACCATTACTTTTGGAATCGGTTCGGTAGTTCCAGAGCTTACCTCCTACAAATACACAATTTTTACCTCTTTATAATATTAGTATAGACAGATGAATATTAATCTCTATTTAATATATAGAAGAGAAATGGAAGGTATAAATAAGAAAATAATTATATACATACATAACTACATTGTAAAATGCGAGAATATGTATATACAGCAACTAAAATCTCTTGCATCGGGTAAATTAACCCGATTCTACCCGAATGTGTTAGCCATTGGCTCTAAAATTTTGCTGTGGATCCGGTTGATTAGTGTTTCCATTTTCGGATCATCTCAGATTAGAGTTTTGTTTTTTGGGAGTCGATTCGAGTACGCCAAATTTTTCCAAAGAAAAAAACCAGATTATTGTTCCAAATGATAAAAAAAAATACTTGCTTGAGAAATAATGCATATGAAAGAGTAAATGTAAGTATTCATTTTTCGAAATATAAAATTGATTTTAGAGTTATGATTGTAGACTATTTTCCTGAATTGTTTTACATTTCTGATTTTTTCTTTTTTTTCATTTCATGCTGAGGATAAGGTTGCAGGTTTGAAAAATAATATTTTGTCAATTTCAAGTTGGGCATAACTCGAACCGTGCAGGGTTGTAATTAATAATTCGTGTTTAGGGTCGTAGGTTCGCATTCAGAAATTTAAAAAATCGCGTAAAACAGAACACCGACTTACTTGATAATTTAAACTTGATTGTATTATTAGATTGAACAATTTTAATTAATAACTTAGTTATATTTTGTAGAGGTCTGCATGGGACGAAATTTCCAGGTCCGGTCACGGCCCGACTCCTAGCAAGAAAAGTTCGGCCCAAGCCCGTCCCAGACCGGAAAAAAGATAAAATCTCGGCCCGAGTCCGCTCCAGCCTGATGGAATTTCTACAAAACATGGAATTTTACGTTGATTTGGTTAAAAGGAGGAGTTCTGACCAAAAATACTTATTTTAGCTTTTTTTTTTTTTTTTTTTTTTTTCATGTTTATAATCTTTATTTTTAACTAGGTTGCGATATACATTTTTTTTAAATGAATCTCTATATTTGTATGTAAATGTTTCAGCTATAACTAATATCGTTAATCAAAAACTTATGTATTGGAGACTTAAAAGTCTAAAAAATTCTATACAGTAAAATTTTCTAAGATGAAATTGCATAGGAAAGAAAAAAAATGCGCTATAAACAAGTTTCCTTCTTCGCAGGTTTAAATGTATTATATTCTTTTCTCATGTATTATTATATTCATTTTGCATGGCTCCATAAATTTTTCCGTTTAAGACAGATTCCGTCATAGGCTGTTTCTTTTTCACACGTTTTATTGTATTTCAATATTATTGCCCAGAAATCTACTATTCTTTAAAACGAATAAATTTTAATGTTTAATTGTAGAATAATGTCGATTTAAAAATATAGTAACTTTTTTCGAAAAAATGTGGGTCGAGCCAAATTTTACTGATTTTTGCACGGACCAGCCCATGCCGAGACGGTGGTTTTCATACAGGCTGGATCGAGACCGGGACTGAAAATATCGTCTTATGAAGACCTAGGAAGAGTGAAACTTGTTTGTCTCGGTACGAAAAAAAGAAGTTAGGCCAGGCCCGATCCTTCAGAAAAAAGTAACGCCAGAGTCGGAAAAAGTAGTGACTAGTCCCGACCCGACCCGAGTGCCATGAATGAAAATAGGCCCGAGCCCGGCCCGTGCTGACCTTTAAACTTTGACTGTTTTAAAATAAGTATGAATTTAAAGATTTTTTTTAAACATCAGCAAGACTTTGTTTTATGATTGAGCAGATATTAAAATAGTGAACTTTTACATTCAAAGGTATTTTACAAGTTTTCCTTTAACTTACATTTTTCATCAGAATTTTGAATTTTAGTTTTCGTCTCGGATTTAAATTCTGTATCTTATCAGAAGTTATAGGACCAGCCGTCTGGTTTCGATCAATATGCACTTTTATTATTATTAAAACACGAAAATTCCTATTTTTATTTGCCCATTTTCCCCAAAAATACAGAAAATTATTAATCTAACGTAAAAATTATCTGAAGTTACATTTTCGTCAAATCACAGGGGTGTTCCCGTCAGTGGTGTAGTGGTAAAAATGACAGAGGGTATACCTTTTAAGCAGAGGGTATACGCTCAAGACAGAGAGTATACCCTAGGGTATATATACTGTAGCTTTCTTGAGAAACAGAGGGTATACGGTGTTCCTTAAAAAAATCCAGAGGGTATACGGCGTATACCCCCGTATACCCTCCACTACATCCTTGGTTCCCGTAACTGTACTGCATGTTACTTTTTTATATCAGAAACTGATTTTTTATGTATGTCTCTTTTCCTCCAAAACACGAAAAGTTCACGAACCGCAGCTCATTTTTTTTTTAATTCTCCCGTCAAAAGGCGGAAATTTCTTCAAATAATAGAAAAATCTGTTCCAACCACAAGTCCATTCCGGCAACTTGCTGCTTGTGTTTTTTATGTTTGACGAAATGTTTTCTTGAGAGTGTACATAATAATTATTGCGCTTTTTCAAAAACGGTTGAAATGCAAAATAATGAAAAAAAAAAATGCGGTATTTCTAAAGTGAGTCTTATTGTCATAAAATTACTGTTAATTATATAAAAAACTCTAGTTCGACTAATTAATTTCACAGCATTCCTTTATGGATAAAGTATAGTTCACGTACATTCAATACGAAGAAAGGAAGCCATTTAATACAGCAACCTGTTGAGATGGGAATGACAAAGAATCGGAAGAACTTTCCAATTTAGACAGGTTTTAATCTTAGCCTGTTTTAGCGGACATTGCGAAAATTTTCAGTTCAAAGCATTATTCCGTTACATTGCTTCCGTTTTAACAGGTTTTATTGTAGTGATTAAGGATGTCCTGATTTTCAAGTGCCTGCCCCGGTTTTTTTTTCTCCCTCTGTCCCGCTTTTTGCGATACTAGACCTGACAACAGTACTTATGAGCCAAGTACGAATTTGCTCAATTTTACAAAATAAAAGTCTAGTAGGCTATAGATTTAGATGAAAAATTATATATTTAAATTTGAATGAATCGATTTACATATTTATTTTCTACATAAAAGATGGAATTGATATTAGAGATATGATTGCAGACTCTTTTTTCATAACTGTATTAAATTATAGATCTTTTCTGTGTCGAGTCGGGTTCAGTTTGAAGTGTTTCGGCTTAGGGTCAATAGAAAAATTGTTGTCGGGTTTTGAGTCAACGGAAATTTTTCGTAGGTTTCGGATTGACTTTAAGTTGAACGTTTGGGTCGGGTATAACCCAACCCGTGCAGGAATCTATTTCAGATGAAAAACTACGTATTTGAATATGAATGACTCCTTACATGTTTATTTTTCTACATAAAAGATAACATTAATATTGGAGATATGATTACAGACTATTTTTCTATAATTGGACTATATTTTGGATCAATATTCCCTGATTCCGGGTTTCAGGTTGGGATTGGAATTAAGTATTTCGATCGGGTTGCGGGTAGACGGAATATCTTTCGTTGGGTTCGGTTCGGTTGCAGCTTGTTTTTAAGTAAAATTTGCAGGACTGCAAATTTTATTTATTACCCAGGAAGTACCCTAGTTTAGGTGTAACGTTTAACTGCTAGTTTTCACGATGACACTTTC
The DNA here is from genome assembly GCA_963932465.1 of Maratus speciosus. Lineage (NCBI taxonomy): Eukaryota > Metazoa > Arthropoda > Arachnida > Araneae > Salticidae > Maratus > Maratus speciosus. The sequence goes on along the minus strand of OZ010788.1, from coordinate 38,751,091 downwards.
AAACAAATTTAAATAATTTTAAATTAATTTGGACATTAATTTGGGGGGAATTTGGACAAAAGATCGCGAAAAACACATAATGTTTGCCAAATGATCACGGAAAAAAACCCGAGAATTTCAACAAAGGATCGCTAATTTCGTCAAAAAATGAACAAAACTCCGTCAAAAAATCGCGTAAAACACGCGCATTTTGTCGAAAGATCGTGAAAAACACGCGAATTTTGTCAAAAGATCGCAAAAAACACGCAAATTCCGTCAAAAGACCACGAAAACACGCGAATTCCGTCAAAAGATCGCGGAAAACACGCAAATTTCGTCAAAGGATCGCGAGGAAACCTTGAATTTTTGTCAACGGATCGCTAATTTCGTCAAAAAACGAATAAAAAACAGTCAAAAGATCGGGAAAAAAACATTAATTTATTTATAAGATAGAGAAAAAAACCGCAAATTTCATCGAAAGATCTCATGTTTTGTCAAAAGATCGCGAAAAAACATGAATCATGTCAGAGCGCTAACTTCGTCAAAAAGCGAACAAAACGCGATCAAAAGATCGTGAAAAAACGCGATTTCGTTAAAAGATTGCGAATAAAACGCAAATTTCATCAAAAGATCACGAAAAACACGCGAACTTCGTCAAAGGACCACGAAAAAAAAAAACTTGAATTTTGCCAAAGGATAGCTAACTTTGTCAAAAAACGAACAAAACACGGTCAAAAGATCGCTAAAAAATGCTAAGCTACTTTCGTTAAAAAATCGCGAAAAAACCGCAAATTTCATCAAAAGGTCCTGAAAAACACGCGAATTTTGTCAAAGGATTGCGAAAAAAACGTGAATTTTGTCAAAAAACGAACAAAATGGGATCAAAAGATTGTGAAAAAACGCAAATTTCGTTAAAAGATCGCGGAAAAAACAACAAATTTCATCAAAAGATCGTTAAAAAACCCAAATTTTGTCAAAAGATCGCGAAAAGTCGCAAATTTTGTCAAAAGATTTCGAAAAACACACAAATTTCATCAAAAGATAGCAAAAAACACGCTGATTTCAACAAAGGGTCCGAATAACACGTGATTTTGTCAAAAGATTGTGAGCAATGCGCAAGTTTGGTCAAAAGATCGTGAAAAACACGCAAATTTCGCCAAAGGATTGCAAAAAAACGCGAATTTTGTGAAAGAGTCGCGGAAAAAACGCGAATTTCGTCAAAGAATCGAAGGAAAAACGCGAATTTCATCTCAAAGAATCGCAGAAAAAGCGCGAATTTCGTCAAAGAATACTAAAATGACATTTTGATGCTCCAAAATAGTTGTTTTCTGCTCCAAAATAGTTGTTTTCTGCTCCAAAATGAGCATTTTTGCTGCTCCAAAGTGGTTTTTATCTGCTCCAAAGTGGTTTTTTCTGCTCCAAAATGGCTTTTTGCTGCTCCAAAGTGAGATCTGTGCTGTTCCATCACTGCATGAATAAAAAAAATCACAAATTATCACACAAACATTGTCTGTTAGGTTGTTGCCACAAGAACAATATTCTACATTAAAAATAATTTATTGCAATTTCATATTTGCAACTATCTCTTGCAGTTGCTTTTATTTTAAACTGTCAAACATGAAATATGCACAAAAAGAGCAGTTCTGGCTAATAACAGTCATGCAATGGCTAAAAGCAGCTATTGAATGCCAACAGAACACACATTAGTGTAAATCATTGGTGTTTCAATTTAATTATAGTTTTCTCACTTTACATCTTAATTTGCTTTTTCAGTATCCCTTGATAACTTGCCAATAGGACTGGGCGATGTAGAAATTTCTTAAATCGATTTATCATCCATCTAACATCGCGATTTAACACCGATTTTACATTTTAGAATCTGGAAGCCTATTTTTTAATTTTTAGTAACAAAATACGGTCTTTATCTGCCCCCCCCCCCCCCCCCCCTCCTGTATTCTGAGTTTTAAATTTTTCAAATAATTTTGAAAAGTGGTATATTTTACACATAAAAAAACTTTGAATGTCCCAAAACACTAGGTTTTTTTTTTTTTTTTTTTTTTTTTTTTTCATTTTAGAAATTAGTGACCTATTTTAATACATTCTATAAACTCATTCATTAAGAAGTAATAAAAAAGAAAAAGTTTTTTTTTTTTTTTTGTCTGATTGTTATGCCTGCTACAACCTAAATTCCTTAAGGGGGGGGGGGGGGGGGGGTCCTCCTCTAGCGCACCCAAATAGCACTTCATTGCTAACAACCTACACACATACTTTTTTTTTTTTTTACAAACACAGATTTAAAAAGTTATTGAGGTAAAACAGAAGCATATTAAAAGAATTCAATGATGAATTTAACTATTCATTTATCATGATGAGAAAAGTAGTAAAAAAGAAAATAATAATAAAATAAAATAAAGGGGGGAGGTATGAGAAATAAGGTGCAATTTTACATCTTTTTAACTTTTAGATTATAAGATTTGTTTAACATAAATGCTGATATTTATATAGCGGATGGAGAAGAACTGAAAGTTGGAGCACATTACTGAAATTGCTGATTGTTTTTCGCGGCCGTTGCCATCCTTTAAGATTAGTAATAAAATATAATCTTAAAATAATCTCTTTTTAATGATAACAAAATATCGAAAAAGCAGAAAATCGCAGATCTGCAGAAAAATCTAATGAATGCCTCCTCCACCCCTCCCTCATTCTGCTGTAAAAATAAAGTTACTTGACTCATTACAGAACTTTATTAAAGTATTTTTAATTAATTACAAAATAATAATAAATTAAAACTAAAATATTCCCATAATACCCAAACATATGAAAATTAATTTTTCATAAAAGTAATGCATAAAAATATAAACCAAAAATGGATGAATTTGGATGTAAATAGTGAATCAATTTCAGCAAGATACTCAATCCGCGTGGCTGGCGTTGAAATCGGATGTCAAACCTGATGCATGACTATTTTAAAATATTTTAATTACAGAATAATAGAAAATAAAGAATATGTATTAAAATATTACCCAAACATGTGAAAAATGAGTGTTTCATTAAAAGAATGCATAAAAATAAAAACTGAAATTCGATCAATTTGGATTTTAAATATCAAACTTTATTCTTTTTTTCCAACCATAAATACTCAATCAATTTCAGAGAAAAAATATTATTAGTAAAAGAAAAATATTTCATGTGGATCTTGGCCAAATAGTGATACACAAAACAATGCATGACTATACTTTAAAATAATTTCATTAATTACAAAATAATAGAAAATAAAAAAAATAAATGTTAAAATAGTACTAAAACATGTAAAACATGAATTTTTCATAATAAAAATGCATAAAAGTATAAACTGCAAGTCTATAAGTTTTGATTTTAAATATAAAACTTTATTATTATTTTTTTAAATCATATAAATGCTGAATGAATTTCAGGAAAACAATCTTTTGAAACAATGAAGGATTCTACCTTAAAACATTTTAATTAATTACAGAATATTGGAAAATAAAAAAATACATATTGCAATATTACTCAAATATGTGAAAACTTCATTTTTCATCAAAAGATTGCATTAGCATATAAATTGAAATTCGATGAATTTGGATTTTAAGATTTAAACATTACTTTTTTCTTTCAACTTTCCACTATATAAGTTCTTAATTTCTGAAAAATACACATTCCAATCTCGTAAACTCTGAATCTTGTTTACAAAATAAATAAATAAATAATTTTTACTTAAATCATCGTTTTCTTAAACCACCTTTTTCTTAAATCAGAGAGGATTGAGGCTCGATGTTTTTTTAAATTGGATCCTGCTAAATCGATTTAACACCAGCTTGCCTTGTTTTTCTTAAATCGGATCCTCCTAAATAGATTTAACACCAGCTTGCCTTATTTTTCTTAAATCGGAAAGCATTGAGGCTTGCGATATTTGCTTAAATCGGATCCTCCTAAATTGATTTAACACCAGCTTGCCATGTAAGTGTAGATAAATCGTTTTTCCGATGTTAGCTCTGAATCAGTATTTTGTTTTAAATCGATTTAAAGCCAATGGCTAAATCGCGATTTAAGACATTGGCTAAATCGCGATTTGACATTGGCTAAATCGCGATTTGACATTGGCTAAATCGCGATTTGACATTGGCTAAATCGCGATTTGACATTGGCTAAATCGCGATTTGACATTGGCTAAATCGCGATTTCCAATTTTAGCTTAAATCGATTTAAGACCAATGGTTAAATCATATTTCCGATGTAAACTTTAAATCGATTTAAAGCCCAGGCCTACTTGCCAACAAATGCTAAAATTTTCAAAGTGCTTTAAGTCAGTGAATATTTCACGCATATACATTGTATTTTTTAAATTTTTCTTAGAAAAGCAGGGCAAAATTTTTCTAAATGTAAATTATATAAAAAAATTAATTTCTTATTTTAAAACATATACAGTTTCTTTTAAAATAAATGCCATATCTGAAAACTATACTTGATTTGAATACATTTTGTAATTGGAAGTGTATTTCTAAGACCTATTTGCTATAAGTGCAGGGTTCGCACAGACTCCTTAGACTCCTTGGAAACTCCTTAGAAATGAAAACGTTCCCAAGTAGTACTTAGAACTATTTAGATAAGCAAACTACTACTTAGAAACTCCTTATATTCTATTGCGGCTTCGGACGCAAGCGATATTGCTGCCGAGGGAAAAAAAAATCGTGATTGAAAAACGCACGGTAAATGCTTTATGCTATGCACGTAATTCATCTGAAGCACAACATTGATTGGATAGGGTAATCTTAATAGCAGGGCTCCCACTAGTTCTGTTTTTCAATTATTAGGTCCGTAAAGTCCATTTTTCGACACTGTTACCCGACCTTTATTTTAAATTTTATCTATGTTTGGCATTTAGCCAAGAATCTCCAAAAAATCGCGTTTTTCGCAAACATGTTCCAAAAAAATACCGGCAAATTTCGTCAATCGATCGCGGAAAAAATTGGTAAATTTTGTCAAAGGACCGTGAAAAACGCGAATTTACTCAAAGGATCTCGAAAAAACGCGAATTTCGTTAAATATCGAAAAAGAAGCAGATTTCCTCAAAAGATCGTATAAAACGCGAATTTCCTCAAAAAATTGAAAAAAAATGCGAATTTCCCCAAAAGATCTCGAAAACCACGCGAATTTCCTCAAAGGATCGCGAAAAACACACGATTTCCACCAAAAGATCGCGAAAAAACGTTAGTTTCGTCAAGCGATCCAAATATAACGCGAATTCCCTCAGAAGATCGCGAAAAAACTCGAATTTCCCCAGCGGATCGCGAGAATACGCGAATTTCCCCAGCGGATCGCGAGAATATGCGAATTTCCCCAGCAGATCGCGAGAATACGCGAATTTCCCCAGCAGATCGCGAGAATACGCAAATTTCCCCAGCGGATCGCGAGAATACGCGAATTTCCCCAGCGGATCGCGAAAATACGCGAATTTCCCCAGCGGATCGCGAAAATACGCGAATTTCCCCAGCGGATCGCGAAAATACGCGAATTTCCCCAGCGGATCGCGAAAATACGCGAATTTCCCCAGCGGATCGCGAAAATACGCGAATTTCCCCAGCGGATCGCGAAAATACGCGAATTTCCCCCAGCGGATCGCGAAAAACATGCGATTTTCCCCCAGCGGATCGCGAAAAACACGCGGTTTCCATCAAAAGATCGCGAAAAAAAGTCCGATTCGTTCTGTTATCCAATTAACAAAGGTAATTGGAATAGATTTAAAAAGGAAGCAAAGCATAATACGCATATGGAGCGTTTAAGCTGAAACTGTTTACCCAAGAAATTTGTAAAGTCTGAAATATTCTAGAAGGTATTTTGAAAGAATGACCAAACAGATATAAAAACAAATAACAATTTTATTAAACAAATTTAAATAAAAACAAAATGAAAAATAAAAATCATAACGATAAAAGTAGATGTATAAACAATCGACATAAGTTCTCAAGTTCTCTTAAGCATCCAATTAACATAAGCACTTGGTGTAATACCGTGCAGAGAAACATCACTCTATATCAATGTTTAATGAACCAGAGCACCAAAAGCTAAAAACTATTTCAAAGCAAAAAAAATATTAAAAAAGAAACTTGTTTAAATTTTTACTCCAATTACTTTACTTATCTTCAATTAACTTTAAATAACATTAAACTTTAAATAGAGAAAATATCAAATTATCTTTAAAACATTATGAATAGCAAAAAGGTTTATATTCAATTAATCACATTAAAATTATCTTTCTCTCCATAAAAGATTTGTCACTTAAAGTCAAGTCAAACTTCATTATATTCAAAAGCTTAATACAATTCTCCAAATACTTCATACTGCCACTAGAAGCTAAAAAATATATAGGAGAACTAAAGCAAACATGAAAAAGGGACATAAATGAAATCATAAACTGCAGCAAGCCTCTCCAGAGATCCCCTAGCGAAATCCGTCTGTAGGATCTCAAAGGAATTGCAAAAATCCCAATACTGCCAGTCAGTAACAACTCCAAGTACCTCGCACATATTTCCAGAAGGCGTAGGTCTCGAACCATTATTGCTACGACCGATCTGCAGCATCAAGACGGGAAAAACGTCCCTGGCCCCTTTGGAACCAATTTACAACCCTACAGTTCACAATCCACTTACTAAAAGGAAGCTGACTAGATTAATCTCCATTTACATAATTACCGTAAATAATTCAAACCAAAATATCTTTTAAAGAGGGAGAGAAAGTTACTGTAAAGAAAAGTATTCTATTTCAAATAAAATAAATAAAGACAAACTAACTGACATGTCGCCGATGGCCCGCTATCTGTACGCTAAGAAAAATCTAAAAGAGATTCAATGCATATATATTCAGGTGTATTCTTCAACACCAAAAGTTATTGCTTGTTAACCATCTCTCATCCAGCGATATCCAGCACTACGTTGACATTGTCAATTCTGTACACAGTCTCCATATCAAATGAAAAGCAAGAGTATTACATTAAAAACTACCAAGTAAAACTGACACCATTATCTTATATCCAGCACATCACATTCCATCCTCTATCTTAAAAACAGTAAGCGTAAACATTATGCAGCCAACATGCAACTAGGTATCTAAAGGAAAAACGAAGCTATCAATGAGCTCGCTCCTACGATATAAATAGCTCACTCCCTTTGCCGACAACGCCCCCTCACGTGACTTCCGATCGCCAAGTCAAACGCCACTTCCGGCATCTCGAACAATCCCGGGAAAAACGGACCAATAGCAATCGGCCACTGGAGATAGACACGTGTACTGGACAAGCAACGCCATCTGTCAACGGTCATCGTAACTCCTCATTTTATGAGACTGAATGAACGATGTCCGTTGACAAGCTGAAAGAGAGGTTACGTAATGCCGGCAAGAACGTGGCTGATAAGTAAATACAGATGCCCAAGGAAATAGATTATGCAGAAGTGATTCAAGGTAAAGATAATAAAAAAATATATTTATCATAAAGTAATATTTAAACACTGAAATAAAGATAATAAAAATTGTTTAAATATAGAAACTTAGTTTATTGAAACTTAAATGAGTGAATGGTAAATAAGTATTTAAATTATATTATATTTAAAGACAATTATGAAATTACTTAAAGAGGGTTATATAAAGATAAATTAAATAGAACAGGTTAAGTTAAAGGTTGAATGAAAGAGGTTGAATGGAACGATAAGAATAGGAGGGAAATATAAATATATTTCCTAACAAAAGCCCCCCCTCTTATCATTTCCATGAAAAACTCACTAAATTACAAACCCATATACCAGAAAAAGGCTATCTTACACGAAAAAAAAAAACCCACACACTGGTACACCTTGGTTACCATTTACATCCAACCATTGGAACTGCAACAAAAATTCATCTATAATATACTTGACCACAACTGCAACTATCTGACCAATCCGTCCATGGCATCTATTATCCACCACTCTAATACAACACCTATATACCAAGTCAACTTACATAAAGGCTGAAAAAGACTAAAAACTTTTGGGCTCCAGTCCATACACAAAAACTGCAAAAATAAAATAAAACAATATAAATTATACACAACACAATACCTATAGATATAAAATAATGTACATGTGGCTAACATATGGACATCTTAAAAACATCATCTAAGCACATCTGGTCCAGGAAAACATACAGTCTTACATAAGCAAGTATTACACATTAAAAATTCTTAGACCACAAGGAGAGCAGAATCTTGATTTTTAAAAATTTCAATTTTTAATTCTAACACACTTAAATTCTAACACTTTAATATTCAGAATTCAAAAATTCTCTAAAAATATTCTAACACTTTAATAATTAAAAATTGATCCTAACATTTCATTAACTTATCCAGTATTTTAATACATGTATCATAACATTTGAAAAATTAAATCAATACCTTAATACACCTCATCTTACACTTTAATGATTTAAACCAGTATTAAGATACATATCCTAACCCCTTTGACCCTTAACTATATATTAGACTCAAATATAGCACACTCCAGGTAAGGCGAAACAAAAATCACTTCTAACACTAACCTCCAGATCCAAGAACCATTTCTTACAGATTCAATTCAACTAAAACAATATCATCTGGACAAAGTCAACTCATGCTCCATTAACCGTAAAAGACAGACAAAAATTCATAACTACTCTATATCCAAGATATCCTGCAAAAAAAAAAAAATTTAAAAAATTTATTTGTAACAGAATCCTTATAAACTAAATCCATACAACACTAAATGCGAAAAGCATGCATTCATTCATATCCATTACCTTGGCCAAGGTTTTTCATACAATCCTTTCATACCCAACGAAGAAGACATGGATATGAGTAGTGTCGGATTCAATAATTCAGGAATATAGAGGCAAATACATTAACAATCCTACTTTAACATACAACTTATCTTGAAGAATGGAGCATGATTAACAATACCGATCCCAGAAAAATATCTTCTCATAATCAGGGATCCCAGAAGAAATATCCAGACCAAAACTAATCTTGAATCATTTACAGACAAGCCAATTAAACAACATACCTAATTTGTATGCAAATCATTTACTTAATTCTTCAAGCAGAAGATTGAAAATCTAAAACGATGATAAAAATACCCCCTTTTATTCACCGCTCAACTCTTAAAAAGAAAGCTCTACTTCTAACATAATATGTATATAACAATACACATTCTAACACTATATATAAATGAGCCATAAAAATTAAGTCAAGCATTAAAGGTAGCAATTCTCAAAAGTTAATTAAACCAGATCCAATCTGTTACTCATTATCATCAGGCATTTCTTTACTATAAAGGCTGTCTCATCAATACAAAAATTTCACCCCCTGAAGCATATCAAACGAGTCAAATTACATAACTTTAACAATCTCCCAAAAATGGATATAATCCATTGAGTATAGCTTTCGCATTCCTTAAACTAAAAAAATTTAAATGCAGCTATACGACTTAAATAGACAATTTAAACAGGGTCAATTCAATTGAATACTGGCACACACTAATTCACAACATGGTCACTAACAGAAAGATTTACTCACACTTACATAACCTGCCACAGCCTCAACATTCCTTCGGATATATAAATAAAAGTTAGCAATACCTAAAAAAAATGGGTGCAATTACCTCAAAAATTTCTAACATTTCTCCAACATATCCCACAAAAATGTTTACTGTTATAATTTCCCCCTTTATAAATGATAATTCAATTTGCCAAATCAATCCGCATTAAACTTCAGCCATTATCCATGAGATTCTATTACACATATGGTTTTCTCAAAAATGACAATTTAAACTGCAAATCACATTTGCATTGAATTTCATTCATCCCATAACTTGGGGGAAATATCTCCATAGTATTGCACCTAAAAGTTCCATTAGTTAAACAGAACAAAAGTACTCAAATATTTAAATATCATTAAACAATCAAAAGTCTGTAATAAAATTTAAATAACAGTTATCATACAACATAAATTAAACTCTACAAATTAACAAACAAATTGAGGAAAAAAAAAATTAGAAATGAAAAAAATTATCTGGAAGTCCTACATTTAAATCTAACAGCACCATAGTGCAAAACTCATGACTCAATATTCAAGGCAATTCTCTTAAAACCTAAAAATACCTAAATACCTATTGAAATCAAAAGTTTACAGATTCTAAACTTTTGGACTCCCAAAAAAAAATTTATATTTCAAATTATATAAGAAATAAGAATTAACAATTAGAAATGAATTCCCCCCTCTAAAAAAAATATAAAAGATAATGAACATTAATTCAAACTATCAATTAAAACAAATGTTAAACTTTAGAAAGGACAGAAACTGTAGACAGGTTTATTAACTATTCCTGCATAATATGACCATTAAGTTACAGCATAGTAAACCAATATACTCCAATCTTTACCATTGAAAATTCAGAAATAACCTAATTAAAAACATAAATAAGTTTATCTAAAAATTATTGTTTCTATAAAAATATCACAGTTATGTTTTTAATATTCTCAACAATTTAAACTCCTAAACTTCTACAGGCTAAAAAAAAAAAAAAAAATCTTTAAACTCCTGAATCTCGAAGAGAGACAAGTACTTCATTTCCACCATCATAGATATTAAGCTAATTAAAAATTCTATTAATACTTCGGCTTACTTCTAAAAATTCAAAAATTTTTCCATAAGAAAGAAAAAAAAAAATTAAACATTCTCAAACTGATCAATCAAAACAAGTCTTTAAAAATTTTTGCATATTTAACTTATCAAATCATTTATAATAAAAAAATTCAGTATATCTGACCCTAAATCTTAAAAATAAAACTAAATATTCTCAAACTAATTTACAGACGAGTAATGCTCCCTTGGTATAATCTTCATCTGTAACATTTCCATAGACCGATAAAAAATCGATGCACTTTCTCAAAAACGTTAAAAAGATGAAGGTCTAAAAGAATATGTCCACTTATCACATTTATAAGATGAGTATTCATCCTTTTCAAAAATGCCTTTATCAGTTATACAGATGAGATGAAAAAGTATGCAGAAAAATGTGGCCCAGGACGCGGACCACTGCACTTCTCTTACAACACTGGACAAAAGACGAAGGATCAAGCACCATGATAACACCAAGATCACAACTGGCCATCCCTACTTAATTTATTCGATAAAGACAAACTGGCATCAAGCTGGAATCTTCAGATCACTAAATAGCTCTTTCTTTCACAGAAGACACACGAAATCAACGTCTTAAAAGAACGGTCATAAACTTTAAACACTTGAAAGAATTTCCCAATATAAATTCTCTTCTTACTAGTGAAAACTATTACCAGCAGCCAACAGCAAAGCCACCGGACGACATGTTAAAAGAAATAGTAAACTTCAAATCATGGAAGACGGTAGTATTTCGAGTGACGCAGCCTTAAGCCTAAAATCGTATCGTATCGTATCGTTAAAATCGTATCGTATCGTATCATAGAATTCGTAGATGGCGGAACTCATATATACAGCTAACTCGACATCAAAGAAAATGCGAAAAGCCGCCTTTTAATAACTCAGCAGATATACGTCTTATTGTTCTGAATTTTCTAGAACAGTCTTATATCTGCAGTCTAATCGTATACTGAAATTTTTACATTTCTACGTGCAGTATATTTTGAGATCTAAATAGTCATTTTTAAAGTGAAAACGTTGGTATAATATCGAGGAAGTTCCTAATATGAAAATCTCGAAAACGGTTCTAACGATTATTTTTAAATTGATACATTATATAAATGTGATTAAGGCGAGGTGAATAACACTTTTCTTTTTTCTGGGAAAACTCTCGTTCGTTAAATAATTCGATTTTTTTTTCTCTCGAAAATGACACGGACGATTTTTTAAAAATCAAATAAATATGTTTCAGATGAACCAAATAACAATTTACTTGTTTCCAGCAAGACTCTTGTTCGTTTTATAATGCACATGAAAAATCGGACTATATTTCTTCGCCATTCTATGGAAATTTCACCGAAAATGCATGACACTGTATTCATACACATGCTTTCTTTTTAACCACTTTTGGGGAGAAAAATTTTGTCTTCCCACGGCTGAGTGGTTGAGGGCCATTGTCTACTGATCTTAACATAGACAGTTCGATACTCGCTGATGCGTGTGAAGTTTTTTTTTTTTTTTTTTTTAAGTCTGTTAGTTGACCATTATTCTCAGTTCCTTTGTAATTTTTTAATTGCTATTAAGTTAAATAAAATTACAATTATAATGACGCCAATTTAATGATGATTATTTCTTGGCAATTTTTCAACAATAAAAATATTACCATAAATTTTATAAATATATTTAATTTCAATCACTTTACAAAAAATATACATTAATAATTATTATTTGAATATAAATCACACGATCAGAAACGTAAAAAAATAATTCATTTCAGCTCTTCTTTTTATAATATCATTTTTTATTATTATGACGGTCAATCAATATATAATCACTGACATCCATAGTATTATTATTATTATTATTATTATTATTATTATTTTCCTTGCATAAAAACTATTGTGATGTAATAATTATTTTATAATAAATAATTTAGTTGAAATGTTTTATTTATAAATAACAATGAAGTTTTACATAATAAGCATATCAGAATTTTGGTGTCGCCATCTTTTGACGCAATTGCGTACTACATTTTGTCTCTTATTCGGAAAAAAAGGAAAAAACTAACGCTTTTCACCGCTTTGAAAGAATCTCTTGTGACTAGAGGTCTATTTCGCAAATATTAAGAAAATTACTGCATACAAAAATATTAAAATGGGTAGTATTATAGAGAAATGTTTGATAAAAATGTTGAAGTAGACAGTTTTTAAATCGAAGAATTATTTTAAGAGATATTTAATGTTAAATCTGGATAAAATTGTCTCATTAAAAAAGTCTCATAGGAAAAAAAAAGTTTCTTTTATATTTGGTAATTTTCAAATGTTTAACTAATCTTATTTAATCAAGCACGGAAACAGCAACTAACATCAGCTGATTCGGTCTTGAAATCCCTCAGTAAAAGGGAAACCCGTTTACAGTAAGATCGCCATTGATTTTTTAATTATACAGAGCAGCCTCGATTATCCGAGCTAATTGGGACTGTTAGTAAATCGGAATCGGAAATCTCGGTTAATAGAAACTGTGTGTAAAAACTCGCCGTGCTTGCGAATTTAACATCTCTTTTAAAAAAATATATAGAACGTTTTTTAAATAATAAAAATAAATATATGTAAAGTTCTGTTTCACAGCTTAACAAATTTAAAAAGAAAATCAACTACCAGTAGTAAATTTTAAAATGCAATTTGAAAAATTTACGAAAGTTCACACAGCCACTGGAAACAAAGCATTGTTCGCTATTGACTTCTCAGGGTCCAGTGTTTCTTTGGAGTTGAGTGCTTTTGGGGGCAGAAGGGCCTGTATAGCACGGACAGTGAGCTAAAGAGTGTGGTTATTTTTAAGGCTCATTCAAAAGGAAAAAAAATCAGACTTTGTTATCGGCTCGGTTAACAGAAACCTCGATTAATCGAAGCTCGGTTAATCCATGTTCTACTATAATTCAATCTTCCGTAATCTTTTTAAAGCAGATCAAATTAATGGACTTTAGCACGAAGTCACATAGCTGATAACTGCCATGCTTGTTGGCCACCTTTTTTTCAAAAAGTTTGCTTCACCTTATTCAATTAATGAGATATCTCCGATAAAATAAGTCACATTTTCCCGTTCTAAAATACTGGTATCCAAAAATCGTAGCATGTAACCGACACTACAAGTACTCATGGAACTAGACTATTTTAAGTCTAATTTTTATTATAGACTATATAAAATTATTAAAAATATATATTATGATAGGAACTAGCGGGCTTCGTCCGCTATTTACGTTACGGATATAAAAATCATGTTTTTTTTTTTAGGGAAAAAGAAATAAAAACCTATTTGACGATAGGTTTATAAAGACACATTTTGTATTTGTTATATTTCCGGGGATGAGGAGGGGGGGGGGGCTATTTTGATTAAATATCGCAATTAGTCCACATGGCAGATATAATTATGATAGACACTAGTGGGCTTCGCCCCTCTATGGCGCCTTATGGGTCCAGCTTCCATAACTCAGAAACCACCTTTCGGACATCAATGCAACAGATTCCAAACGTTATAATTAACTTAATAATCACCCTATATAGCATTAAAGTAAATTTATGAGTACTGCATACTATTTTTTTATCGTAATTTCTGAAGAGAAAAAATTATTTCGGTTCCATTCTTAGGTACTGGTCTGAAAAATTTTGAAAAAGGGGGGAAGGAGGGGACATGAGACTGCTGTTTGTGAAACAACACAACGGGGTCTGGCTTATTCAACTTGGTTTTTGGTGACTTCAATTGGAAGGTGGTTTGTTTAAAAGAATGCGTTCCCTGCCCCATGAAAATTGGAACTATTGGTGCACCATCTATGTAAGGATTTAATAATTATAAATTAACATTTTGGATTTATTAATTTAAGGATAAAGTGTTTTTAAAGGAATATCAAATGAAACCCTCTGTGCGATCTGCGATTATACTTACCCACTTGTTTTCATATACAAACTGCTATAAGGAATATTGTAATAAGATAGTAAAAATTAAATCTGCATTAAATTCCATAAGTATCTTTTTTTTAATCATTTTATCACTAACCTCAAAAAAGTAATGATATCAATGCAAAAACCCTTGACGGGTTAAAAGTTTCTGACGCAGCACTTTATCTTATGCTCTAAGAATTTTAAATATGGAACTTAAAAATACTGATATCAAATTTTGAGTGACGTTATGCTATTTCTTAAAAAATATATTTGTATTTATTTCATCATTTTATTTTTGTTTTATTTATAATCGCATGTGCAAAAGTTATGTTCAACATGAAAAGCTGCATAAAATTTTATTCGCTGTTGCTTTATCATTTACATCTCTCATAAATTCAAAATATGAGTTTTAAAAGATATGATATAAAATTTAAGTGACGCCTTGATGTGACTTTAAAAGGTTTGTTTTAAAATTCAATTTAAATTATTTTTGACTTGGTTAAAATATTTTTTTACATCTACACAATACTTTTAATTTTCCAATTCACTGTTAAATATATCACTTTCATTGAATCTATACTATGCATTGAAATGTATTTATTTCAATAAATTGATTTATCTTTTGTGTCACGCTATTCAAAATTGTGAGTAAGATTTATGTAAATGGTTTCTTTGCGTCATTGTGTCCAAACTACATGAAATGTATGAAAAAGGATAGTTTGACGCAAATAAACCATTTACATAAATCTTACTCACAATTTTTAATAGCGTGACACAAAAGATAAATCAATTTATTGAAATAAATACATTTCAATGCATAGTATAGATTCAATGAAAGTGATATATTTAACAGTGAATTGGAAAATTAAAAGTATTGTGTAGATGTAAAAAAATATTTTAACCAAGTCAAAAATAATTTAAATTGAATTTTAAAACAAACCTTTTAAAGTCACATCAAGGCGTCACTTAAATTTTATATCATATCTTTTAAAACTCATATTTTGAATTTATGAGAGATGTAAATGATAAAGCAACAGCGAATAAAATTTTATGCAGCTTTTCATGTTGAACATAACTTTTGCACATGCGATTATAAATAAAACAAAAATAAAATGATGAAATAAATACAAATATATTTTTTAAGAAATAGCATAACGTCACTCAAAATTTGATATCAGTATTTTTAAGTTCCATATTTAAAATTCTTAGAGCATAAGATAAAGTGCTGCGTCAGAAACTTTTAACCCGTCAAGGGTTTTTGCATTGATATAGATTACCATTAATTAAAAAGGTATCTCTAAAAATTTATATCTACTGCGAAACCTTCAACCATTAAATCCTTTCAAAAACTTTAATGTCCTTAAAAACTTCACGGACACTAATACATTCTCATACGGCCCCCCCATCGCAAAGCTCTCTCACAGTTCCACTATAGGTGAGCCATCTGCAAACAAGTATTTCAGAAACAAAACTGAATTAAAAATTACTGAACAGGATTTCTAATGAAAAGTATTTTTAATTTGGGCAAAAACAGGAAGAGGCCCATAACCTTGTTATCCAGTTAACAAAGGTAATTGGAATAGATTTAAAAAGGAAGCAAAGCATAATACGCATATGGAGCGTTTAAGCTGAAACTGTTTACCCAAGAAATTTGTAAAGTCTGAAATATTCTAGAAGGTATTTTGAAAGAATGACCAAACAGATATAAAAACAAATAACAATTTTATTAAACAAATTTAAATAAAAACAAAATGAAAAATAAAAATCATAACGATAAAAGTAGATGTATAAACAATCGACATAAGTTCTCAAGTTCTCTTAAGCATCCAATTAACATAAGCACTTGGTGTAATACCGTGCAGAGAAACATCACTCTATATCAATGTTTAATGAACCAGAGCACCAAAAGCTAAAAACTATTTCAAAGCAAAAAAAATATTAAAAAAGAAACTTGTTTAAATTTTTACTCCAATTACTTTACTTATCTTCAATTAACTTTAAATAACATTAAACTTTAAATAGAGAAAATATCAAATTATCTTTAAAACATTATGAATAGCAAAAAGGTTTATATTCAATTAATCACATTAAAATTATCTTTCTCTCCATAAAAGATTTGTCACTTAAAGTCAAGTCAAACTTCATTATATTCAAAAGCTTAATACAATTCTCCAAATACTTCATACTGCCACTAGAAGCTAAAAAAAATATAGGAGAACTAAAGCAAACATGAAAAAGGGACATAAATGAAATCATAAACTGCAGCAAGCCTCTCCAGAGATCCCCTAGCGAAATCCGTCTGTAGGATCTCAAAGGAATTGCAAAAATCCCAATACTGCCAGTCAGTAACAACTCCAAGTACCTCGCACATATTTCCAGAAGGCGTAGGTCTCGAACCACTATTGCTACGACCGATCTGCAGCATCAAGACGGGAA
Organism: Maratus speciosus; assembly: GCA_963932465.1. Taxonomy (NCBI): domain Eukaryota; kingdom Metazoa; phylum Arthropoda; class Arachnida; order Araneae; family Salticidae; genus Maratus; species Maratus speciosus. The sequence continues at coordinate 38,734,042 of OZ010788.1, read as the reverse complement.
AAACGTCCCTGGCCCCTTTGGAACCAATTTACAACCCTACAGTTCACAATCCACTTACTAAAAGGAAGCTGACTAGATTAATCTCCATTTACATAATTACCGTAAATAATTCAAACCAAAATATCTTTTAAAGAGGGAGAGAAAGTTACTGTAAAGAAAAGTATTCTATTTCAAATAAAATAAATAAAGACAAACTAACTGACATGTCGCCGATGGCCCGCTATCTGTACGCTAAGAAAAATCTAAAAGAGATTCAATGCATATATATTCAGGTGTATTCTTCAACACCAAAAGTTATTGCTTGTTAACCATCTCTCATCCAGCGATATCCAGCACTACGTTGACATTGTCAATTCTGTACACAGTCTCCGTATCAAATGAAAAGCAAGAGTATTACATTAAAAACTACCAAGTAAAACTGACACCATTATCTTATATCCAGCACATCACATTCCATCCTCTATCTTAAAAACAGTAAGCGTAAACATTATGCAGCCAACATGCAACTAGGTATCTAAAGGAAAAACGAAGCTATCAATGAGCTCGCTCCTACGATATAAATAGCTCACTCCCTTTGCCGACAACGCCCCCTCACGTGACTTCCGATCGCCAAGTCAAACGCCACTTCCGGCATCTCGAACAATCCCGGGAAAAAACGGACCAATAGCAATCGGCCACTGGAGATAGACACGTGTACTGGACAAGCAACGCCATCTGTCAACGGTCATCGTAACTCCTCATTTTATGAGACTGAATGAACGATGTCCGTTGACAAGCTGAAAGAGAGGTTACGTAATGCCGGCAAGAACGTGGCTGATAAGTAAATACAGATGCCCAAGGAAATAGATTATGCAGAAGTGATTCAAGGTAAAGATAATAAAAAAAAATATATTTATCATAAAGTAATATTTAAACACTGAAATAAAGATAATAAAAATTGTTTAAATATAGAAACTTAGTTTATTGAAACTTAAATGAGTGAATGGTAAATAAGTATTTAAATTATATTATATTTAAAGACAATTATGAAATTACTTAAAGAGGGTTATATAAAGATAAATTAAATAGAACAGGTTAAGTTAAAGGTTGAATGAAAGAGGTTGAATGGAACGATAAGAATAGGAGGGAAATATAAATATATTTCCTAACACGTTCAACAATCGAAATTAAACGCGAATTCCATTAAAAGATCGAGAAAAAATTGGATTTTCCCGGAAGGTCGCGAAAAAAAGTCCGATTCGTTCAACAATCGAAATTAAACGCGAATTCCATTAAAAGATCGAGAAAAAATTGGATTTTCCCGGAAGGTCGCGAAAATAAAACGCGAATTTCCCCCAGAAGATCGCGAAAAAAACGCGAATTTCATCATAAGATCGCGAAAAAAAAATGCGAATTCGTCAAAATTTCACCTTCAAAGAAAGCGATTACCGCTGTTCTAAAAGAATAAATTCAAAATTTGTTATATTTTTTCTTGTATGTTGCATTTAGCATTCTTTTTTTTGCCTTTTAAAATTTTCTTTAAGATGTACCGTGCATGTGATATACATAGTAAGTGTTTGGGGTTTGACTAATCTCTATTTATACGACCTAGGGGTGATTCTAGTCCGAATTTTCCGAAAATGCAAGGCATTCATTTCCAAAAATTAAAAAAAATCGGTCACCAATCCGAAAATTCGGACATATGGTCGCCGAAAAAAATAAATTTTGTCAATCGTTTGCAGAAAAATCGCCAATTTCGTCAAAGGATCGCGGGAAAACGCAAATTTCGTCAAAGAATCCCGAAAAACCTTGCAAATTTCGTCAAAAGATTGTGAAAAACCCCACAAATTTCGTCAAAACATCGCGAAAAACACACAAATTTCGTCGAAAGATCGCGAAAACCCAAAAATTTCGTCGGAAGATCGCAGAAAAACGACAAATTTCGTCAAAGGATCGTATAAAATCGGCAAATTTCGTCAAAGTTTTCGCCACGGAGAAAACTCATAGCTAGTGTCAGGAGTGGAATCGCCCCCCCCCTCTTTGGTGTAACTTTTCAGAAGATTTGCTTGCTGTGAATTTCAGAAATTTTTTTTTTACTCAGAATCACCCCTGTGACATGGCCATTGGCCACTGTATAAAAAAGTAGATAGTCAATTTTGTATTTAAACTTACGAAATCAATAAGCAATATATTGTGAATACTGTGCAATTTTAGCACTCACAATTAGATTCTAATAGAGTAAAATTTGTTTTTGAAATGTTTTTCTCCCCAAATTGGGCATTAAAAATTGGAGTGTGCATACCACATAACGATGCAGCACATAAAAACATAAAAACCCTGCCGGCTCTTGCCTACAGGCGGAGGTAGATTTCGAAGTTAAGTACTAAATTCAACAACAAAACTTAAATCAAGATTAGAGACAAACTCAGTTCCTTCACTAAGAATGAGCTCTAAGGGAGCTAAACATTTTGTAAAAATTCTAATATACACGAATACACACACACACGCATGTATATGGAATAGGTTTAAAAATGGCTAAAGCAAATGCAGAGAACCTCAAAGTGTTAAAATATATTAATATTTCCATAGTCGGGTTTTCATCATGTTTCAATAAGTTTCTTTAAACTCACATAACGTTACCTATTCACTTGCTGATGTCCATTATATTTCCAATATGACGCAATATATTTTTTTTTAATTCGTCAAACTATTTATTTCATTTTGAATTTTCATGCCGAAATCTTGCTCTCGAAAACTTATGACATAATATTCAATTTGTTTTCAATTCGTCAAACTGTTTATTTAATTTAATTTTTCACGTGAAATCTTGCAATAGAAAAGCAATTGTTGTGGTGAGAATTTTATTTCTTTTTTTTTAATTGTTGGCAACTGCTATAACGAAAAATATTTATTTTTTCCTGTCATTGTTGTGTAAGAGCTGGTTTTATCAGAATCATGTTAAGACGGTATTCAAAATTTTGAGCCCTTCCCATTTCCATTCCCTTGGGCTGATTTTGCCCATTTTCAATCCCCGCCGAGATATTAACCATCTCAAAGTTGTTGCCGAGTTTGAAGACGATCCGTGCATAATTGCGACTTTTATCGTGCGGACAAAATTTAGTACATACATACATACACACACACACACACATATATATATATATATATATATATATATATATATATATAAACTTTTTAGGTGGGGGTGGTTTTGGGTTCCTGGGGTCATATAATGAAAAGTTATGAAGGTATTTTTCAAAAGTCGCACCATGGTAACGACTGCAATAGGTAGTATTTCTTACGAAATCTACCTAAAATGGCAAATCCTTAAAATTTTTTGGACTCCTTGGATTTTTTGGGTACTCCTTGGATTTTTTCTTCCCAACTCTGTATGAACCCTGTAAGTGTTAAGTTGAATCCCCTGTATATAGGTGTTGAATAAATAAATATATATATATATCGAGTGCATCCCGGACCTGTAGAAGAGTCGCAGCCCATTCACTTGCTGCTGGTGACCATACAGCTGGCTTTAATATCTGAGGATCTTGTGGTTGACAGAACTTGTGGATAAATAATTTGAACTCTGGAATATCTTGGTGGATCGAACTCATTTATTTCGCTGTTCATCTTACAGTTCGGTTGGAGGTCCCTCGAACCACTTACGTCGCTGATTTTTTACATGGTCATGGGTTTAGCATGCATTTCAAATCTGCAAAATCTCCGCTTTTTGGTGCATGTGTTAGCTAATATCTTAGGGCTTATCATATTTTCCAGCAGAGGGCACAGTTGTAAAATTGGGAGGAACATTTCTTTAATTAGTTGATTAACTTTTGATTGATTGTCCAGGCTCAGATGCCAGAACTGGGTTTGGTCAGCCCGGGAATCAGCTAACCACACATGGCTACCAAATTTGCAACTCAGCTATTTTTACTCTTATAGATCGACCGAAAATGATATCGGAAAGTAGGAAGATGTATTGCTGGGAAACAAAGTTACAAGGGGTAAAACTGGTTTTAGAAAGAAATTTAAAGTTAGGAGAAAGAAACTTCGGATTTATTTTAAATTCTTGAAATTTAATTTGAATTGTGAATTTTAAAAGGGTTTTTATCGTTTCATATATATATATATATATATATATATATGTGTGTAAGATTATTGCAGTGATCGACATGTAGAATAGGGTCTCCATTATATCAAAGATGCATTTACTGCTTAATTGAAATTGTTACACAGGTGAGCAGGCATGACAAATCTTGTATAAACTGAATTAATGCTGCAAACCTTACTTAATCAGATATTCACTGATTAAGGAGAAGATTATAAAATCAGATTGTAATAATATTTTAAACAGCAGCATACCGTCATTTTAAAAGATTGGTGAACAAAAGAAGTGCAGTCATTCTATTCATGTGCCGAATGAAATAAAATATTCACAACCTGTTTAGGAATCCTGGTTTTCCCCAAGAAATAAGGTCACACAGTTGTAATTCAACTTCTTTATTACATACTCACAGGGTTGTTACGTTTAAAACATTTTGTTTAAAACAGCTGTTTTAAAACATTACATTTAAAACAATGTTCAAAACATGTTTATTAAAGAATTGTTTGATATTCAAGTTGCCTACTTTATTTATGCAACAAATACATCATTTTCATGTGTGGATCATCCAGAATTTAAAAAGATGGTGTCGAGTATAAGACCTTAGTAGGAGAGCTGTTGAACATTTTTGAGTAGGTATTTGAGGCACCCTGAAAATTTCTGCAACACTTATTTTGTAATGTCTGAATACAAAATCGAATGTCTGGCTGAAGGATCGTGGCCCAAAAACTGTGCCAGACAAAAAATGGCACTTGACACTTGTCTGGCACAGTTTTTGTGCCGACTAAAGTGTCTGTCATTTTCAAAATATTTTTTTCTAAGCATAAATATTATTCTGTCTCAATCTCAGCGTGCCTCAAATACTTTTTTTGGGTAGTCAAAAAATGGCACTTGACACGTGTCTGGCACAGTTTTTGGGCCGACTAAAGTGTCTGTCGTTTTCAAAATATTTTTTTCTAAGTATAAATATTATTCTGTCTCAATCTCAGCGTGCCTCAAATACCTTTTTGGGGTAGTAAAAAAAAAAAAATGGCACTTGACACGTGTCTGGCACAGTTTTTGGGCCACGATCCTTCAGCCAGACATTCGATTTTGTATTCAGCCATTACAAAAGAAGTGTTGCACAAATTTTCAGCGTGCCTCAAATACCTTCCCTAAAATGCTTAACAGCTCTTGGACTACCTGGCTTAGGGTGTCCCAAAAAAATAAATTTTTAAATATTTGGACACTCACCCCCTAAAAAGTTTCTTTTGGGGTACTTAAGATCTTTTGTAAAATTTCAGCTCAAAAGAAAAATATTTAGAGGTCCCTCAAGGTCGCCAAAAAGTTTGAAAATTAGCTTTAATTCCATAATATTTTACAGTTCCTTACAAAATTACTATTTTTAAAAAAATATATATATTCTTTTAAGTTGCATGCATTTAATATGTCGTTTCTAAAAAAATTTACCGTATTGGCAATATTTAGTGTGGTAAATGTAAGAAAAAATACTAAAAAATTGACTAAAAACAAACTTTATCCAAAATTGCAAAATGCAATGGAAAAAGAATGCTTTACGGCAAAATTCGCCTGTCAAATTTAATAATTCAATAAAGAGGAAAATATTGCACAGCGTTCTATAAATAACATAATTAGTCATTTTTATATATCTTGAAGATCTTTACGGTTACACTTCTAGAGGTTCTTTCTCTGCGTTTCAACTACCTGCGATAAATACTGTTTTTGTTCTTCATCATTTGTTGCATTATTAAAACTTTCAATTAATACTATGTCTCGCTCAGCACAGTCATTCACACATGGCAAATGTTCAGCAATTTCTTCAGCTTCTTTAAAAGATTGTGTTTCTGGCCATTTCTCAACCAGCACACTTAAGAAGCTGTCGTCTATTTGTGTGGTGTGAAAGAAGAAGCTGTGAGAGATATTTAAGTTGTAAAGTTTTAAAGGAAGTTTCTACAATAAGTGCAAATTGGTTTTTTGTTATCGATTTTAACTAACGTATATTTCTCCTTGTCACTAAGAAGTTTTTAAAACAAACAAAGAGTGGCAAGCTCTTCACTTAAATATCAAGAGCGACGTAGAATCTTCTTTAATCCTGTTTTGCATAGTTGTATATAATCATATTCATGCAATCTTTTTATCACTAAAATGTCATCCATTGGTGCATCTACAATCGACTGACAAGTATACCATGATTGAATGTATACATATATAACAAATGACTGAAACTTTGAAATTGTTGAGGTGTCAATTATATTATAAATTCATTTCCATCAACATTAGTTCATTTTTAATGAATGAATAACTTTTGCCATTCATCGAGTTCTGTGGAGAGCATCTGATTTCCATATAATATTGTTCACATCTATTCCAATTGTAAGAGAGAAAACATTTTACAGGTCTCTGTAATCATCCTTAGGAAAGTATTTAGCAACTATCTGAAGTTGATTCGTAATAAAAGTCAGATGCTGCTATCAATGACGTGTTTTGACATTGTGGTTTGTGGTAGTTAAGTTTAATCCATTTTTTCGAAATCTTTTAAACATAATAATTCCAGGTCCACTCAACAGTCCAAGACATACTTTAAATATATCTGAAAGTAACACTTCAAACATGTAGTGTCTACAGGTTAACCATAGGACGATTCTTCCATTTTTATATTCAAGAAGAGCACATGTTCTTTTGAACTTTCCTGTATTTGAGGAAGTTGTGTTAAAACACTTACCAATAACCTGAGAATCACATTTCAATGAATATAAAAGTTAAAAAAAAACTTATTAGCTGCTGCTTCCCCTGTACCAGATAACAGCTTAGAATTCCAAGAAGTTATGTATTACTATCTTTTAAAGGGGAAACTGACACTGGTAAACAGTCTACCTTTCTCATTTCATTTAATGATAAATCAGGTACTAACTTCCTGTCCCAATGAACTACTGATTTCAAAGCATTAAGCTTAATTTTTATCTGTCGCTCAGTTTCACTACATAAGCATTGAGGTTCATGATGAGCACTACTTGTTGAAGGCATTACAGATTTTTCATTACTCTTTGAACAGTCTTATTTCTGTCAAAAGCAGCAGCAGTTTTTGGTGTTATTACTGGGCTTTGTCTTTGTTCATCTTTACCTGAATGTTTCTTGTGTAATAATTTTTTTTTCCTGGATTAATTTCTACAGCATGTTCATCATCAAAATCTTCTTTAGAATTTTCATTTTCAGTCTCATTTATTGTTGACGTAAAATATGCAATTGATAAAGCAAAGAAATTTTGAGCTGAAGCAACTTCTTTTAATCACTTTGAAAATTGTTTCTGTCATTCAGCTGATCTTTTCTAACGTGTAGCTTGAGAAACTGGAAATCCTCTTCATTTTTAATAAGCTATTCCAAATTAGCGTAACTTATGACAAATAACAAACCGAGATTTTCGTTATACATTCTTTGATTCTCTTGGTCTTTTGCATTCCTTTTTCGATTTTTCATTAAGCGTACTAGTTTGCCATATAAATCTTTAATTTGCTACTTATGTCTTAATGACAAACTTACTTTTTCCCGAAATGGCACAATGTTATTGTATACAAGAACAGAACTATCAATGATCGAAAGCTTCTGAATACATTGAAAGTATATAAAATTAGCAGGTGCAGCTTTTAATTATATTTTTCTATTTAATTATGCTTTTATTATATTTTTTGTTATAATACATACTAAAAAATTACTAATAGAAATAAAATATATAATTGATCATAACTTACGCTTTTGATCAAAATACTATATTTTTACATAAACCAGTGAAATTGTGTGACCTTGAGGGACCTCTTAATCTTTTCCAAATGAGCTCTAACTTCATATATTTTAATAATAGGACAAGAAGAAACTTTTTAGAGGGTGAGACCCACCTTTTTAAAAAATAAATTTTTTTACATTGAATTTTGGGACAACCTACGGCTACAAACCACTGAATCGTCTTGAAATAGAAGGTATATTACTTGACAAAGTGCATGAATCCGTGCTGGAAACCTATAAAAATGATTTAAGAGAACAGATTGTTTGTGCTGCTCTTGACGGATAGTGTAACATTAACAATGTGTTTGTGCTGCTCTTGACGGATGGAGTAACATTCATAATGAGCTAATTGTAGGAATTACAGTATCTTGTAAAGACAAAATTTACTTAGTAGATTCAATTGATACATCTGGCCATCCTCATGAATTTAATTATCATTGTGAGCTTGCAAGTATTGCCATAAATAAAGTAGAGGAACGCTTGCTATGGTTGTCTTATTGGCAGCTTTGTAACAAACAATGCTGCCAGTGTTATGAAGATGAGAAATGAACTTAAACAGACTTGGAGAGGTATAATATGAATATTTTAATTTATGTATGTTCAGCTCATGTCTTAAATCTTCTAGCAAAAGACATTAAAATCTCCAATATAAAAACTCAAGTTGTTAATATTGTTAAATATTTTCGAAATAATCATTTTGCTTTAGCAAAGCTTCATGAAGCAGGTGCTAAAAAGCTTGAGTTACCATCAGGTGTCAGGTGCAATTCCATGCTGGACACAATGGAGTCTTATATAAGCAATTGGCCACAAATTTTGAACATTTGTGAAGATAATCGAGAGAAAATCAATTCCGATATTTCTAAGAAAGTCATAGACTTGCAGTTAAAAAGAAATGTTGAAGATTATATCGAAAGGCTCAAACCTATTGCAGTTGCATGTGACAAAGCTCAGAGAAATAATTGTACTATTAGTAATGTAGTTGATGTTTGGAAAGATTAAAAAAAAGAAATGTCAGAAATATGTACTGCTAATAATCTTACCATGATTGCAAAAAAATAACCCATTGAAAAAGCCATATAAGACAGATATGAAATGGCCATGACACTTGCACATTTCTTGGCAAACATTACTGATCTATGCTTTAAAAGAGAATCATTTACCATTGATGGGACAAAAAAAAGGCATGAACCTTGCAGCCGAATTATGTCCTGAACTAATTCCAATAATTAAAAACTATAAAACTAAGTCAACTCCATTCTCGAGTTATATGTTTGATGCTGTTAATAATATGATGCAAAAAGAAAAAAATGATAGGCTGTTAGTTACCAATCATAAATTCGCTACTCAAGAATCCAATAAAGTGGACAATTTTGTAGAAATAACACCTTTATCTTTGTAATAAACCTTGAAAAACATGTCGATAAAAATGTCATGCAGATCACAAAACCATTGCATACAGCTCTACTGCTCTACTGCTGATTTAGAAAAAGTGTTTTGTACTTTAGGCTTTGGCAGAGCAAAACTAGAAACCGGTTAGGTGTTGCCAAGGTTGCCAAACTTGTTATTATTTTTAAAGAACTTAATAATTAAATGTTTTAGTTTAAAATAAAAAATTAATTGTTAATTAATGTTTGTATTTATTATATAATTTTTTTTTCTTCCTTACTGTTCTTTGAAAATATTTTCATTCTTTATATTTAATTTATTATTTTTTGCTCACTTTAATCAAAATTGTGCTGTTGAATGAGAGAAAATGGTTAAAACATGTTTTAAACAAAAAAAAAACACGTTTTTTGTTTTTTATTTTAAAAAAAATGCTTTTTTCCAACCTTGCATACTCATCATTCAATATAATAGAGCACTCTCAATAAAGATGTTAGAGTAGAAAATTCCATAATTCAAAAGTCATTGAAATCACTGAATAAAAGTTCATCTGAGCCAGGACAGAAAAGATTTATAGTGAGTGCATATGAATACAAATATCTGCATTTTAATAAAGCAACTAACCAATGATAAACATAGAATGAAAAAATTGTTTCGATTCAGTTTTCTTTTGGTGCAAAGAACATTCCAGAACAAACCAGAATATTTGAAGGGAAAATTAAAGAAGGAGAATTTTGAGAGGTTAAAGCTTTTACTGGCATAAAGCCAAAAATGAAAATAAAGACACATAACTTGATTAGCTTATTGAAAAGAGAAAGAAATTAATGATATTTAAAGGGGGAAAAACTTAGAATATTTTTTAGTTAGGCTTACATTTAAAATACTTTACATAAATATTACACACAAAAAATCTATCTTTTAAATGATGATTGAAAATATTTAATAATTTTTATTATTTAACGGAATAAGTCTTTTTTTGTCCTTTATTTCCTACTTCAATCTTTAAGATTGTTTTTCAATGCTTTGTTAAAAATTTGAAGCTGAAATTTTAAAATTTAACCGGCAGTTTATGAACAGTTTTTATCCTTACCATATATTTTTTTTAATTTTAAGGAAAATTAAAAAAAAAATACACACATATGTAGCTTTGTCTGCTTGATCCTGAAATTGTGATAACATATGAAATGCAAGTAATTTAAGCCATCTGAATATAATTTTTGCAATGTAGCATAATCTCAGAGGTACTTTAATTTTTTTTCCACCATATAACATTTTTCTTTTTAAATGAATAAGGTAAGGATGCTGCTATTTTAATTTTATCACCCACTTTAAATATTACTTTTGAACACAAATGCCATGTAATTAACCGTTTTCATTGCTAGTTTCCTCCCCATTTTTGTGCAACAATCGTCCTTTGTGCGACTTGGCATTTGAAAATTAATGGATACCTGGGGAGAAAAATTAAACTTTCGAGTTCCAAGAAAAAAGACTTTTGATTTTTCAAGACAGCATTTGGGAATGATGGCCCGGTATATCATGTCAGCCGATATACAGGGTGATTAAAAAAAGTTTACAAAATGACATGGCAAAACAGGCATACAGCAAGGATAAAAAATCACATAGGAACATAGGGTTGCAAACCACTTATTGAGTCACAAATACAGGGTGTTTCATCCTAACTGAATCCAGGTTGATGGTAATAATTTCAAGAAAAATAAAAATTGTAATGAAAATGCAATAATATGTACCTTGTTTTGTGTGAAATGTGGTAGCATCACGAAAAGTTTGGAAAAAACATGTTACTCAAGCAATCGATGATACCGTATGAATTGATAATCACAGTCCAAAATGTGGGGCATCAACTGCATTCAAAGGTCAGAATGTCTGTCAAATATTTTATTATTTTATACTTCAGTTTTCTGAACGTTATTACCGTCAACCAAAATTGAGTTAGGGTGAAACACCCTGTACTTGTGACTAAATAAGTGGTTTGCAACTCCATGTTCCTATATGATTTGTCATCCTTGTTGTATGCCTGATTTGCCATGTCATTTTGTAAACTTTTTTTTTAATCACCCTGTATAAACCTAAAATGCTGGCTTCTGAAAGACACTGAAAATAAAGCAGAGTACTGGAATCTGAAAAATAAGTAAAGGCAGAATGTGTAACACAATGACAAAACAGATTTAAGTTTAAAAAATAAACTGCTGTTTATTGGCAGTAAAACATAGTTAAATAAAGATAAACTTAAATAGAAATGAACTTTAAAAAAAAGATGAACTTACACAACAATAGGCTTAAATGGCAAAGCCAATGACAACATTAATGGCTGATAACTTTAAGACAGTCTTTTCATAATAAACAGCTTTTCACTTTAAAAATATATAACTTCCACTTATAAACATAATAGCTGTACAGACATTTTGATTCTGTATAATAACTTTAAGAACTAATAATATATAAAAAGTTACAATAATGTAAATAAAACTTATAAAATATGCAGGGGCTAAAACGAACTTCTTTTGTTGCAAAATAGCTGACATATCACTACAATAATATGAAATAAAGACTGCTGGTTTAATGAAAATAAAGTTCCAATGTACCGAGATTTCATCGTGCTCGAAAGCATATGGTATCGTGAACATAAAACAAAATAAACCAGACACCAAACATGAAGTGACTTCGTCTTTTATAGTAAACAGAAGCTATCAGCTGGCACATGAATAGAAATTGTTGCCTTTACACTGCTATGCAAGACTAGTAGTTGTGTCGTGTTACATCATCCATTAATGAAAGCCATCTAGTGGCGAAATACTACAAGCACCGACTCTCTGTGAAATTAGCGATGTCGAACTACTATCGAAAAAGAAAACTCTATTTACGGCAGGTTGAAATGATCTAATGATAACAGAATGATGTAATCGCAAACTCTCAAAAGTAGATTTTAAATAAATAAAGGCCGGTAATTGAATAAACTTAAATAATATAATAGAATAAAATAGTTGTTTAGATTAAGTTGAAAAGAAGTCTAAATAAAGAAAATGGATAACTGTAAGTAATTGAATAGTGTATAAGCGAACAAGGAAGGTTTTTATATGCTGTCAGTGAATGTTCATTTTTTTTGTATTTTTATTTTTGTGTATATTCAAAACTTGAAAATGTTAAAATTGTATTTATTAAAGGATTAATGTATTCTAAATTATTTTAATGAGTCACAAGTAGATTTTTACGTTAATGTTATAATAAAAAAATACATATATATTTTTACGGTTTAAAAGTGGATTTAAATGCTTATTTGTTGCTTAATTCATAAATTATCTGCATTTCCCTTTATTCTTTTTTACAGAAACAGGATCTTACCTAAATAATGAAGGGTCTGGTCTATATGCACTGCAGAGTGCCTGTAAGTTCTTATTTAAAAACATTGTTATTTAGCGATTTGATTTATTTTTGTATATTGTATTGAATTAATATCTGAATCTTCAATTGTGGAGTATAGTCAACCTCTAATACAATGTCTCTCTTTGGGACTGATGTATTCTGACATTATATACAGAATGATACTATAAATGATAACTCGACTGTGACTTTTAAAATTTACAGAAATTGGTTGCTTAATTTCATGAAAAATAAGGAAAGATTCTATGTAAACATATACAAATTTTAGAAACAACAAAAGTTCTAATGATTATAATGAGGTATTGGTTCCTGAAAAAAAGACATCAACCTTTTTGTCCCTTAAATGCAGATAAACAAAATTTGCACTTTCAGAAGACAAAATTATATTCAGTGTTTAATTACGTCCATTAAAACTGAAGTGAAGTTACTTTAAATTGCTATTTCATTGGTTGGGATAGCGGGAATTTGACATTACATGTGAAGTTATACTATAAAAAGCAGACACTTTAATGAGTTTTGATTGTATAAAGGGTGTCCCAAAAAATGAAAACACTATTTTTTCACCTGTTGGAGGTAAGGAAACAATGTAAATGACAACAGTGATCAAAATAAGATAAGAAATAAGATTATGTTTAGGAAATACTCCTGCCATTAATTTTCAAAAAGTTACACTTTTTAAATTTTTATACATTTCCCCAGATTGAATTGGTCAATTAGAAAATTTTCCCCTTTGCTGCAAGCAGAGCATTATAAAAAATGCATGCCTGTATCTTTAACACGTTAAATGCCACGTCAGTCACCGGTGACTGACACTGAACTTTCCATTTAGAACGCGTCATTTACCAATGACTGACGGCCTAAAATATGATATAAAACTAAAAATATATATATTGTTTTAAGTAAGTACTGAAAATTTATTTAAAATTTACTTACCTTTTATTTATTACAGGATTATACTTTCTTAAAAATTGCTTAAAACATTGTAAATTTTTCAGCTTCAGTGTCAGTCACCGTGGCCCTCAACGTGTTTAACATTGAATGAGTTCATTGAAAATTATGAGTAAACACCCGTACTAACTCTACAACAAATTATTATAAACAAAAGTTACTGGTTCCAAACGATTGGAAAAAAAAGTCCACCTTTAAATGATGCGTATAAAATTTGCTTAGGGTGCCATCTACATATCAAAACAAACTCAAACTTTTTTTTTTTCAATAGCAATAGCCATGTTTGACACCATAAATAAATTTTTCACCCTTCAATTAGCCTGAAAACAAATTTTCATGTCATTCTTTCGATTTAGTTTCAGATAAATTATTTTAAAATGAGCCTAGTTTAGGGGCTGTATCCAAATTGAAGTCCAGTACTCGATTGTTGAAATGCTACAGAATGACTATGCCACTTCTATTAATGTATTATTTCTTGCCAATATGTCCATTTCACTAGCTTAATGTTTTGACTATTTCCAGCCCAAATGTTTTAATAAAATGAGTAAAATACAATTTTTTCAAATAATGCTTTTCTGCACATCCTAGACGGCTCCTTAAACCATCATTTTGACAATTTTCAATCATAATTCCAAAACTATTTGGAAGAAAAATTTGAAGTTGAGAATTCACATAAAGCAGGACATAATAAATGTAAATCTATCAAAAAAAAATTGTAGGGTGCAATTCATACTTTTTTTTTTTTAATATTAATTTCATAATTCATATTATAAATTTTTTTAAATTACAAATTCAGTGTATTTATGTTTGGGTTTTTTATAGTATTATAACCACACAAAAAAATTATCAGATTAGGATTATAATTTCAGGGAATATTAATAAAATATGAAAATGTAATTTAACATTAGAAGCTCTAAATTTTGAATGTTTATAGTTCAAAAACTTATCTTTCAAATGACTTGAAATTCAGTTTCTAGGCTTAGTTTGAACTGAAGTCTAAAATATCAAAATTGGACGTTGACATAAAAAGCAAAGCTTGGTCAGGTTTTGATTTGTAGATGGCCCTTAAGAAAATTTTATATACATCATTTAAAAGTAGACTTTATTTGCAATCGTTTGGTACTAGTAACTTTCTTCTATTATAATTAGTTTCAGAATTAGTAGGAGATGTTTCCTTTTTTTCCCAACTGTACGTATTTTAATAAGCATTCGACAAAATGTTGCTATTTATGTCAAACAATAAAAAGAAATGTAGTAAAACCAGTCGAAATAAACTGTTTATAATAGAATCCTACCTCAAACAGAAAGTTTTTGTAGTCTCGGCGAAATGATAACAGATGGTGCACCTGTTAGCATGGAAACCTGACTAAAACACAATTCTTTTCTGATCCTTTGCAGTTCCATTTTAGCAGGTTTTAGTGTACTGTATTTACTCGCATAATTTAAATCACTGTTTATTTTTTGGTTGCCCTAGTTTTGAAAGAAATTTTCTGAAACGAAAAAAAGTTGCATCATTTTTCACTTGAAAAATGTGAAATAATTTAAATTAATGAAATAGGTTTTCATACAAATCTAACTGCATGTGGTCTCTGGAAATTATTTTTCAACCTGCTTTAACCCTTTCGCAACGGGAGCCTGTTAATTCTTAATCTTTTACCACCAGTTTTTCAAAACAGAATTTTTTTTGTACTTGAATCGTGAAAATGCTCTGATTAAATAAGATATACTTTACATTAAAAAATAACTGGTGGAAATAATGAAGGATTCTGAGCATCTTAAGTGGCATGTATACCAGTCGCTCATCCCCAAGGGGTTAAAGTCGAGCTTTGGTTTGTTTTTGTGATTTGAAAAGAATTGCTATTCTGTTCCTGCAGCCTTATCTTCACATGCCTTAAGAGCAAGTGCATATAAATAATGCTACATTATCAATGTATATTCTGTATACTGACGATAAAACAATTTCAGTTAGTCTTTCTAGTATTTGTTTATATGGTTTCTGTTCTAAAAATTAAATTTATAATACTTTAAATAATAATCCTTTTATTGCAGTTATTATTTAGAAGTTAAAAGTAGAGCATTCCATTTTGCATATATATATATATATATCTATTATACCAATTATACCATTAACCAATGTTACAATTATACCATTGAAACAAATGAAATTGACCAATAATTATGAAATCAATGTTAAACACATCAGAAACCAAATACTAGTTAAAATGTATAGTCCAATAAAATACCTTATAAAAATTAAAAGTGAGGGGAAAAAAAAGCACTTATGGTTACAAAAGAATGCTTATATTGTGAATTACGTTTTCAAGAACACAGAATTTACATATATAAGCAAAACAGTTGTTTTCTGTAGAGAATTAAGCTATAAGCTGAATAATAAATTCTCTCTATGCCCGAACGACTGATGAACCAGAATAATAAAAGAAAAATGAACACTGAATATCAAGAAAGGCCTTGAAATGGAATATATAAAAAATAAATAAATAAATTATTTTTTATTCTGTTACTTCATTTAATATTATATACAGTGGAACCTCGTTATCCCGACACTCTAACGACCAGGAAAAATTGTCGTCATAAGCGGAGTGTCACGGTAACCGGAGTTGGAGAAAAATATCTTTATAGAAAGCTGTATTTTAAATTAATTTAAGACAATTTTAAATTCATAACTGTTCTTGCAGTTTTAATCAATAAAACATTATTACTAAACAAAATTGAAAAGAATAAAAATCAGATTTATGATGACTTCTTTTTTAGGTAGCTTTCATTACAAAAAGCTACCTATTGCAGCCGTTCGGAGGAAAGCGATTTCAAAAAATTTTGGTATATTTTCATCGATCATGACCCCCAGACCCCGAAACCACCCTCCGTTCAAAATTGATATATATATATATCCATATATATATATATATATATATCCATATATCTGACCTATGTCACACTGTAACTCTCGTATTTATGAACCGATTTGGATGTAATTCGGTATGTACATAGTACATACCAATGTCTCGACCGAGTTCGTTGGCCAGCTTCATCCGCCATTTTGTTTCAAAATGGCGGCCATTTAAAAAAATTTTAAAAATTTAAAATTTGAAATGTGGTACCAAAAAATTGAAAATGGAAAAATATTTTTTTCTTATGTATTTTTCCTTTATACAAAGACTCCGGAGCAGTTTTTGTTTCGTCGATATCTTAAAAAATGGCTGAGTTATAGCATTTTGAATTTCTAGCGTGGCTGACATTTTGAAACGTCCTGAAATTTGTCACGCGATAAAAGGCGTATTTATGAACCGATTTGGATGTAACTTCGTTTATACATAGTACATATCAATGTCTCGACCGAGTTCGTTGGCCAGCTTCATACGCCATCTTGTTTAAAAATGGCGACCATTTAAATTTTTAAGAAAAATTTAAATTTGAAATGTGGTACCAAAAAATTGAAAATTGAAAAAATATTTTTTTCTTATGTGTTTGATCTTGATAAAAAGATTCGGGAGCAGTTTTTGTTTCGTTTATATCTTAAAAAATGGCTGAGTTATAGCATTTTGAATTTCTAGCGTGGCTGACATTTTGAAACGTCCTGATTTTTGCCACGTGATAACAGACGTATTTATGAACCGATTTGGATGTACCTTGGTGTGTACATAGTACATACAAATATCGCGACCGAGTTCGTTGGCCAACTTCATCCGCCATCTTGTTTCAAAATGGCGGCCATTTAAAAAAAATTTAAAAATTTTAAATTTTAAATGAGATACCAAAAAATTTGAAAATGAAAAAGATTTTTTTTGTATGTGTATGACCTTAATACAAAGATTCCGGAACAGGTTTTGTTTCGTCTATATCTAAAAAAATGGCTGAGTTATAGCATTTTGAATTTCTATTGTGGCTGACATTTTAAAACGACCTGATTTTTGTTACTCGATAACAGGCGTATTTATGAACCGATTTGGATGTAACTTGGTCTGTGCATAGTACATACCAATGTCTCGACCGAGTTCGTTGGCCAGCTTCATTCGCCATCTTGTTTCAAAAGGGTTGCCATTTAAAAAAATTAATTTAAAATTTAAAATGGGGTATTAAAAATTGGAAAATGAAAAAGATTTTTTTTTATGTGTTTGGCCTTGATACAAAGATTCTGGAGCAGTTTTGGTTTCTGAAAATTTGTTTTTTTTGTTTATATCTTTAAAAATGGTTGAATTATAACACTTTGAATTTCTAGCATGGCTAACACTTTGAAACGATCTTGTATTTGTCACGCGATATCACACGTATTCGCCTATTTCCAAGGAAGAAGGCATGTGGATAGTATACATCAATATCTCGACCAAGTTCGCTCGCCAGCTTCATCAGCCATCTTGTTTCAAAATGGCGGCCATTAAATTAAAAATATATATATTTAAAGTGAGGTGCAAAAAAATTAAAAATTGAAAAAGGTTTCTTTCTTAAGTATTTGACCTTGATATAAGGATTCAGGAGCATTTTTTGTTTGTCTTTATCTTAAAAAATGGCTCAGATATAGCAGTTTCAATTTCTAATGTGGGTGACATTTTGAAAACTCTGATATTTGCCTGCGACAGCACTCGTATATATCAACCTATTCCGATGTGAGTGAGCATGTGCACAGCAATTACTAAGGTCTCGACCAAGTTCACTGGTTAGCCTCATCCGCCATGTTGTCTTAAAATGGCAGGCACTTTAAGAAATCGCCGAATTTGGCAGCCAAATATAAGTTACTTTAAATAAAAGCAGCTTGGATAAAGCTGACTAATTTCGTGAAATTCTCATTCATAATGATTTAGTATTGATAAAAATTAGTATTGAATGTCCTATATTCGGTTTCCACTAAATTGAGCTTCGTGTGTTTGAATAATATAAGTTGGAATTAAAATAATAAAACTTTGTAAAAAATCACCATAAAATTAAAACAAAACACAGGACGCGTTTCGAGCTAAAAACATAACAGCTCGTCATCAGCTAAGCATACACGTGTCCGAAAACGAACAAGTTCAAAAATGAACTGAAGAAAAAGAATGTTGCGAAGAATGCGACAGATGGCGCAACCTGATAGAGGGATATCCAAAAGGGAAATGTGTTGAAAAAAGATAATAAAACTAAAATGAAATAAAATAAAAATAAAACAAAACTGGGAAGAAAGAAAAGCAAATACCTTGAACACGTGCAAAGCAATAACACGGTGCAGCACCCAAATAGTTGAATACAGCGAAACAGCACTGAAAACTGGCGATATGAAGCAATTAAAATAATAAAACTTTGTAAAAAATCACCATAAAATTAAAACAAAACACAGGATGCGTTTCGAGCTAAAAACATAACAGCTCGTCATCAGCTAAGCATACACGTGTCCGAAAACGAACAAGTTCAAAAATGAACTGAAGAAAAAGAATGTTGCGAAGAATGCGACAGATGGCGCAACCTGATAGAGGGATATCCAAAAGGGAAATGTGTTGAAAAAAGATAATAAAACTAAAATGAAATAAAATAAAAATAAAACAAAACTGGGAAGAAAGAAAAGCAAATACCTTGAACACGTGCAAAGCAATAACACGGTGCAGCACCCAAATAGTTGAATACAGCGAAACAGCACCGAAAACTGGCGATATGAAGCAATTAAAATAATAAAACTTTGTAAAAAATCACCATAAAATTAAAACAAAACACAGGACGCGTTTCGAGCTAAAAACATAACAGCTCGTCATCAGCTAAGCATACACGTGTCCGAAAACGAACAAGTTCAAAAATGAACTGAAGAAAAAGAATGTTGCGAAGAATGCGACAGATGGCGCAACCTGATAGAGGGATATCCAAAAGGGAAATGTGTTGAAAAAAGATAATAAAACTAAAATGAAATAAAATAAAAATAATTTTATGGTGATTTTTTACAAAGTTTTATTATTTTAATTGCTTCATATCGCCAGTTTTCGGTGCTGTTTCGCAATATAAGTTGGCTTTTTTAAAATAAGGAATATGAAAGCTACCTCTTCCTCCCGGCACTGGCCGGAAGGACTTTTTTATTGTTACATTAAATATTGATGAATTAAAGTTTACTTGTCCCTAGATATGCTTCCTGCAATTTTTTTTTCAATGTTATACAATGAATTGTAATCAATATTCATTGTTTCAGAAATGGATGTTAGATAATTTCTGATCATTTTAATGCAATGCAATACTTCGGATTTAGTTGGATGAAAAATGCCGTGTAACCGCAAGGAAGTGCCGCTTGACCTGAACAAAAAGACCACGAGTAGACTCATACGTCTATCTGGAGTTTATAAGTGGGTCATTCATAGTGTGTGGGTTTATTTGTTCAGATAAAGGATTGAAGTAAAATTTCTCATTTATCTCTATGTGTATTTCAGAAACTTTTGTGAAAAGTTTGGCTCAGACATTTCTTACCTCTTAATTTCTGTGCTTATAAGTTGGAATTTGAAAAATGGACAATTTTCCTAAACTGTCGGGATATCCGGAGTTTAAAATTATTCAACGACGTAAAATACGGAGTTTATTTACATTAAAATCATATACATAAAATCGGGACTCTGAAAAACGAACGTGATAAGCGAGTGACGTGAAAACCGGGTTTCGGGATAACGAGGTCCCACTGTATATGATTAAAAGTAATTCAATTCAGCTTACCCTGTAAAATTACACAAGTTTTTATCGCCATTCCCATTTGCACATGTTCAAATATTGCGGCTATGAATTAGGTTAATTTAACCGTTAGCTAATTCTATTTTAAAACATACAATCATCGGTTGCAGTTAATTAAAAAAAAAAAAAATAGACACCTTGAGTATTACATTTAATCAATAAAAAGAGGAAAAAAAAATACCATAATATAATTTAAAATACCATTTAACCCTTATAAAATTAATAAAACTAAGTTAAATTATATTCAAAGTCACTTAATTTGCAATATTAAGGCTAAAATAGTTGCTAGTACTGCCATTTAGTGATAAAAAATATTTTTTATTAAAATATATATAGTAATTCAGGGTTCATATGGCCCTTAAAAGTGCTTACATTTTTCGAAAAGAATTTTTGGTGCTTAAAAGTACTTATTTGCATGCAAAATCTGCAAAAAGTCCTTAAAAGTGCTTAATTTTACTATCGTATTATTTCTTAATCAGGAGTGAAACTCTTCTGTTTCTTTGAATTTCTGGTTTAAAAATAAATCTTAACCCCCTCCCCCTTGCCTCCCCTTCTTCCGAAATTTCACTTCACCTTTTCTATCCCCCCCTCCACAATACCAAAGTTTAAAATCTTTAAAACTTAATATTTACAACTTTTTCTACTCTTTTTGTTACTTTATAGTGAAATAAATAATCGGTCCTAAATTTTATTAACAATTTATTCCATCCCATTCATTTCATTAAAATTTCACCCTCTCAAAATTTTGCTTTCCCGTATTTCCCTCAAAGTTTAAAAACTCTTGAAAACTGTTCAATTAAAAAAAAAAATCTGCTCTATTAGTCATTTTATTGTCACAATAAATAATCGATCATGAAGATTTCTCTTCACATCCGATATTGGCATTTTCCCTTTGCTCCCCCTCCCCTCCCCCCCCCCCCCCCCCACACACACACACACTTAAAGAGCACATAGAATTTAAAATCTTTAAAACTTCTTGTTTTTTTTTTACTTATTTGTAAAATTTTAGTAAGGTAAATAAATAAATCATCTAATAAACTTCCTCCCCCAGAAAAATTAAAAAATCTGCTTCCTCATTTGCCCTCTCAGCTCTTAAAGTTTAAAACCTTAAAAGTCATTGTTTTTTAAAAACTTTTTCTGCTCTATCTATTACTTTATTGTAATATTAAATAATCGATCATACAGTTTTACTCCTCTCCCTCCCCATCGTAATTGACGTTTCCCCTCCCCCCTTACCAAGCATACAAAATTTATGCTTCTCCCCTTTGCCCCCCCCCCCCCAAACTTACAAAATTAATAATTTGAAAAAATTTAATTTAATAATAATAATCTTTTAAAGTCTTCGCTTTATTTTTTATTTTCCTCCGCTATTTGTTACTTTATGATAATAATAGTTAACCACCTGAACACTTCTCTCAATCTGAAATCGTGCCCCCATTCCCATTTTCCTTGCACACAGAATTTAGTCTTTAAAACTTTAATTTTTATATATTTTTTTTTTCTATTTAATTATAAGTTCTTTTTTTGTTGTTGTTGTTGTTCTGTGCCAATTGTAAATCTTAAGTAATGGTGAATAATTAAGCAATCATCGAATCAACCTATTTTTTACCCCCCCCCCCCCCCCCCCAAAAAAAAAAAAAAAATCTGCTTTGTTCATTTTGCATCCCAACCTCCACAGCTTATACGAAGTTTAAAATTTCTAAAACTTTAATTTTTTAAAAATATCCTGTTTTGTTTCTTTATTGCACCAATAAGTAATCGCTCATCTAAATCCTTCCTCTTCTCAGAGTTTTTTTTTTTTTCTGCTTTCCTTTTTTCCTTCCCCTGTGAAAAGTATACAAAGTTAAAAAACATTAAGACTCTTTAATATTTTTTTCTGCCATAGTTGTAACACTATACTGATGATGAATGATCACCTAATCAACCCCCCCCCCACCCCCCCACCCCAAAAAAATAAATAAATAAATAAAATAAATACTTTGCTTTTCCACTACATTCTCAAATGGCGATATAATTAATCATCTTAATTCTCCCTTCCACAACTTTGGATTCCTCCCCTCCCCCCTCCCATGTTTACAATCTTTAAATTTACTTTCTTCTATCTTTACAAGCAGAAAGTATTGGATTTGGGAAATTTTTTGATTTTCAATGGATTTACACATTTTAAGGGGTGGAGATCCCGAAAAACATGTTTTTACAAAATGTCTGTCATGTATGTGACACAAATTTTGTGGGCGCTCTATCTCCAGAATTTAATTAAAAAAAATGTTATATGAGACTACTCATATAACTAGTGCTTAAAAATGATCTATTACTTTTATAAAGCACTTCAATAATACATCCTAAAACTAAGCAGATAAAAATTTGCAGTAAGAAGCATCCGCTGAAAAGTAAAACCCTAAATATGCAGAGAGAGAGAAATGGTTGTTT
Source organism: Maratus speciosus (assembly GCA_963932465.1). Classification (NCBI taxonomy): domain Eukaryota; kingdom Metazoa; phylum Arthropoda; class Arachnida; order Araneae; family Salticidae; genus Maratus; species Maratus speciosus. The sequence continues at coordinate 38,711,340 of OZ010788.1, read as the reverse complement.
TTATGCAGTAAGTGTAAGAAGAAATGATGACCAGATAAATAAAAGAAAAACTTAACTTTATTAAAATTCTTTCATGATAAAATACGATAGTATAAAAATAAAGGCTTTGAAATTAAACAAACAAATATTGATTAACTTTATATCTTGCAGAAAAATAAACGTAATAAAACAATACTTTAAGATAATCCCTCCACAGCTCATGCCATAATATATTCACTCTAAATCAAATTGCAAATGAAAAATGTCACCTGTAGTAAATGAATTCATCACTTTATTTCATCTTTAAACTTGAAGAAAAGCATCGTAGAACTAGCAAAGATCCAAAGATTAAAAACATCCTCTCAGCAACTCCATCGTACATAAAACTCAATAACATAAACTTCATATCCGTTAAATAAACATCAGAGCGGCAGACATCAAAACACCGAAAGAGAGACGACCAGCATGCATCAAAAACAAACGTTCCACCAACAGCTATCACGCCGTTCCTTTTATCTATATCGGCAAACACCGAGAGCTGCTCCGCAGAGAAGCTGCAATCGGAAATGCCCTCCTTCCATCGCACGTGGAAAAAGTAATTTGCATAGGCACGTGCCACACCAAAGGCGAAAAGAGCACTCGTGGACTGGCAACGCCACCTACCGGCCAACGGAGTTACCGCTCAGTTCGAAAACGATATACGATAGAGCTCGACTGGAAAAACATCGCGATGTAAAAGTCCGATGATACGATGCAAGTTCTCTTTAAAACAAATAAATAGCTGCACAAATGGACAAAAATAAATTAGCTGTAAGGATGAAAGGTAAGTCATAACTAAACAAGTTTCAAGATAAAAATATATTTAGTTGAATAAAATAAAGATAATGCAATTGATAAGAAAAGTGGGAATATGGCTAACAAATGCCCCCCCCCTCTTATCAATGCTACCAAATACCAAGAAGGCAAAGTCAATTACATGTCAAAAAAAAAAACTTAAAGTCAACTGAAACAAGTCTAATAAAACAAAAACTACCTGCGAAAACTACCTAAAAGTAAATTCGAAAAACATGAGCACCAGAGCGACTAACAATCCATGTAATTTCACTGTAAAATAAAAGTTTGTATCATGCAATGACAATATCACTTTTAACAATATCAATAAAATCATCAACCAGCAACTCAATTCAAAATTTCAATTAAATAGCAATTCTACAACAAACATTATACAACATCAAAAACTTTAAAACAATTAACAATTCAACTCTTAAAAACAATTCAACATCAAATTCCAAAATTAATGCTTCAAGAAAGACAGAACTTCCAAAACAGTTCAAGATATCAAAAATTTCAACAACATCAAAAACCATCTCAACATAGCAATTCCAGTCTCATACTATCACCAGAGATAGACAAACAGTGCCAACATTTTCAATTTCCAAACAAAAATCTATAAAGATTAAGTTCAATTCAAAAATCAAGGAAATATTATGCAAATTTATGACATTTAAATGCAAAAAGAAGTTACAATAGTAGGTGCCGAAACATGATAATCTTCCACATGTCCGTACGACATTTTGTGAGCTGTAATACAATTAGACAACTTTTAAAATAATCAATATTTTTACAATAATGGCTATCAATACAAGATTTTCTTCCACATGTCTATAAGACATTTAGTGATTACAATTAAAGTCACAAGGTACCTACACAAAAAAAAAACTTAGAATACAATACATATCATACATTCAACTTTCATACAACCTTACGTGGCGTCACGATTTCATCAACTCATATTCTCACATAGAGACAAGGAACCTGTAACAATATTGTAAATTATTTAAATCAGGGATTTTTCACACTTTGACAGAACCACTACACTTAAACCATTATTTTAACAAAAAGGAATCCTTCAACATCCACCATTGTAACATACGAATATTTATACATTTCTGCCTAGGCTCCCGGGATGCCCAAGCAAAAAAAACTTTAAATTTTTCTTATACATAAATCTATAAACCCTAATAAATTCAAACACATATATATTTCCATCAAAAAGTACAATCTTTAAATCAACTGGTAATTTGCAAGGTAGACGGGAATTAGTGACAGTTCCATATATTAACATAATCAAAATGGGACCTACAAAAATAAAAGTTAACCTGCCCGCGAAAAGACCCTCCTGTGGCAATGGTCAACTCGAAAATCCACCCCCAGATGCCACTCAGACAGATTACAGTGGCACCCCTGCGAGACGCTTCCTTGGGGCCGTTCGGACACCCAGAAATGGACCTCGAGAAGTATCACCACATTCAGGCGGGATTTAAATGTCCACCAAGCAAAAACCGTAAAGAAAAGTATATATATGATACCAACAATATAAAAAAAAATATACATTATAATTCAAAAACAGTAAAATTTCAAGAAATACAAAACTTCAAAATTATCTAAAGATATGCTCAATAAATCTTTTTAATTCAAACTTGGTGAGCGGCTTAGTGAAGACATCAGCAAGGTTATCCTTGCTGCAGACAAAAAGTAAATCAAAAGTATTTTTATCAACCAGATCCCGTACAAAGAACAGCTTAACATCAATATGACGACTTCTATGATTCTCAATAGGCAATTTTACAAAATCAATAGTAGCCCTATTATCTACATACAAAACTGACTTCATCTTTTCCCCAGTGACAACCTTTCTACAAAAACATTCACTTAGAATCCTGTCAAACCAAAGAAGTTCTTTTGTCGCTTCGGTCATTGAAATAAACTCAGCTTCCATAGTTGACAAACTCACACTTTTCTCTTTAAATGTTCGCCAAGAAATGGGAGAGTTTCCTAAAAATACAATTTGACCACCCAGCGAGGTCCTATCATCTCGATTTGCAGCAAAATCTGCATCAGAAAAAGTTATCAACTGAGGTTTTGTACAAGATAAATTAAGTGTCATATCAATAGTATGTTTAACATATCCCAACAATCTAAGTAAGCCATACCAATGTGTCATTCCTGGATCTGATTGAAATTGACTCATTATATTTACCGCATATGAAATATCGGGACGGGATCTATTAGCAATAAAGGACAAACAACCCAGTACACTTCTGTATGGTAACTGTGACATCTCTCTACGCTCTTCCTCAGACTTAGGACAATCAGATTTAGAATAAACAGAGCCCTTGCTTATGGGTAAGGAGGAAATGGGAAACCTGTACGACTCAAACCTTTTGCAAACATCTTTAATATAGGATTGCTGGTGAATCCGCAAGCCTTCATCACTTTCCTCAAACTCCACACCAAGCAACTTCTTAGTTTTTCCTAAGACCTTTAAATCGAAATATTTGCATAAAAGTTCTAAAGCTCTATTTATAATCCTTTGATGCTTCCCAAATAAAACAATATCATCAACATACAATAATAACACTAAATCCGAGTCTAAAACGTAAACACAGTTACACCACTCTAATTTCTTAAACCCAATCTCCAAAAGAACACGGTTTATCTCAAAGAACCAAACTCGACCTGACTGATGTAGACCATAAATAGCTTTATCCAACTTACAAAATAGACTTTCTTTACCAACCTCAACAAAACCCGGGGGTTGCGACATATAAACATTTTCAGTAAGAGGAGCATAAAGATAAGCACATTTGACATCACATTGGGTGTGTAACCAGCCTTTAAAGGATACTAATAAAGAAAAGAAAAACCTCATGACACTAAAATTAACCACGGGACTAAAAGTTTCCTCATAGGATTCTCCTCTAATTTGCTTAAACCCTTGAGCCACTAAACGGGCTTTAAACCTGGCAATTTTCCCCATGTCATCTTTCTTTATAGTGTACACCCATCTACAACCTACAGGGCTGATGTTTGAAGGTAAAATTTCTAAATGCCATACGCCTCTATCATACATAGTATTTATCTCCTCTTTCATAGCTTTTTGCCATTCATCCCTTTGATCAGATTTTATTGCCTGTTTGTAAGTTCTAGGAATAACTGGGTCATATAGTCAAGACTGTGACTGACAAATATTCACATTAGAGTTAACAACATTAGGTTCAGAAACCACTCCCTCAAAAGTATTGCTCCCTTTAAAATCAAACAAGTTAGGCTTAAAAATTAAATCATTCTCCTTACAATAATCCTCCACTTCCCTTGCAGACCTTAACCTATCGGAATCATTATCAATATCAAAATAATAAATATCCCTACGAATACCAGTATTTCTGGGAACAACTTTTCTTCTCCAGTGAGTATCTTGTAATGTGGTGTGAGGTTTACTAGGGGAATCACTTTCTAAAGAGGACCCCTGACCATCACTCTCTGCCCTAGAAGATGATCCGAGGGAGTCGTTGGAGCTGTCAGTGGTGGCTCTGACCTCCTCAACAACGTCTTCAACCTCGATATCACTCCTAGTAAAAGGAACCCACTGAAACTCTCCTGGAGTATCGCCCAGCACTGCTCCATTTAGCGCATCCCTATAACTGGTTTGTTCGTCAAAGGAGACATTAATGGTCTCAACAATTCTGTCACTATCAGGCAACCAAACTCTATAACCTTTTGTTCTAAAAGCGTAGCCAACAAGATATCCTCTACTAGCCTTTGAATCCAGTTTTTGCCGTTTCTGACGAGGGACACCAACATACGCTAAACACCCAAATGGTTTTAAATGCCTGACAGAAGGTTTATAATTACCAAAAAGTTCAAAAGGGGTTTTGGTCTGATTTTTGTGACATAAACGGTTCCAAACATAGGTGAAGTGGAGAACTGCCTCTGGCCAAAAATTCAAATCCATGCCACTTTCTTTTAACATGGTTCTAGCCCCATCTACTACAGTCTGATTGTACCGTTCAACAATACCGTTCTGTTCTGGAGTAAAAGTATTCGTAAATTCATGATTTATTCCCTTTTCAAGACAAAATTCCTCCATTTTATTATTATCAAACTCTCTCCCATTGTCGGATCTTATGGCCTTAACCTGTCTACCCAAAAATCTTTTGGCACGGTTAATATGTTGCCTTAAAATTTCAAAAACTTCCGACTTCTCTCGCATAGGGTATAAAGAAGTTTTACGGGAAAAATCATCAATTATAGAAACGAAATACCTTTCTCCTTGCCTGCCTTCAACCTGACTTGGACCCCAGACATCAGTATACAAAAGTTCCAATGGAGATTTGGATCAAATAAAATTTCTAGATTTAAAAGATGTCCTCCTAAACTTGTTAAGTTTACATGATTCACATTTAAATTCCCCCTCTCTTAAATTTGGCAAACCCCTAGCACCCGCATTTCTACATGTATGAGCTATCAAATAAGGACTAACATGTGCCAGCCTTCTGTGCCAAACATACATATCATCATGCTTACTGGTAGAAGATGCTTCAAAACTAACTCTCTTAGTAACTTTGCTAGGAATTTTGGGGTATAAATAGTAAACACCATTTTTAAGAATGGCTTTAAAAAGGTGTTGTCCGTTGCATGATATCTTCACCTCGCCACTCTCACCAGAAAAACATGCCCCATTTATATCTAAACGAGGACCAGATATTAAATTACGCCTCAATTTAGGAGAAAACATTACATCTTTAAACATTAAGATTCTTTGCCCAAATTTTAATTTAATAGTTCCACACCCTTCTATAGGAAAAGTTACACCTTCAATGGCTACAGCCATATGCTCATCATTTAAAGGAGTAAATTCAATAAAAAGATCTCTATTTTTACAAAAATGATGCGAAGCTGCTGTGTCGAAGACCCAGTCAGCATCTCCATCAACTAAGTTAGCTTGAGACAAAAAGAATGAAGTATAGGACTTACGTTCTGGACTGTTCGACAGATAGGACTTACGTTCAGGACTTCTCTGACGAGTGTCTCTAGATCGGCCTCTTTTCACTTTGTCATCAAGTCTACGGGGATCACTGTGTTGATGCTTAGCAGGAGATCTTGTATACTGTCGTGGAACTCTCTTATCACTATGAGGGCTAAAGGATCTAACTAATGAAGTATCACGATGAGATGAAAATTCGGCTGACGGTGAACTATCTCTGTTACAGGATAACATACTCCTTCGGAAACTATGGCATTGGCTTTTAACATGACCTGGCTTTTTGCAAAAATAACAGCTCAACTTCTTTCTAGCTTTCCTCTGGTACTGTAATGATTGAGCTTCAGGATACACTTTACTATGATCACGTTCTCTCAGTTGAAGCCTAGTTTCTTCGGCTACCAATGAAGTCACTACATCGTTAAAAATAAACTCCTCTTCTTTCCATCTGAGAATTGCCTGTACCATGGAATCAAACTTTGGAGGCAAGAATCGCAATAGTTGAAATGTCACATAGACGTCATTAAACTTTTTATTTATATTTTTAAGCTGGTTCGCCACTCGTAAAAGCCTGGCAGCATACAAATTAATACTCTCACCACCGGCAATTTTGCATTCACATAGCTCAGTGAAAACTTGCATATGACGGCTTCTTGTGTCTGGATAAAAATGAGTATGGAGCTTTTTCCAAGCATTTACTGGATCACTACATTCTTCTATAATTTTTCTAAAATTTGGCTCCACATTTAAATATATCATAGACAGTGCTAATTTCTGTCTAATATGATAATCTTTAGTATCTTTATCGGTGACACCAACAACTGCTGTGGCCTCTTTTTCTACAGCCTTACTATCTGCATTGAGCTCAGGAGGTTTCTCTATTTCTGCCGCTATATCCCAAACATTTCTTTCCATCAATAAATATTTCACGTCAGATTGCCAATTGGCATAATTACTAGCATTTAATTTCTGAATCTGATTCTGCATCATCATTTTGAAAAATTTATACTTAAACCAAAAAAAAAATTTCACAAATTTAAAAACTTTATGGACCAGCCAAAAAAAATTTATAGTTAAAACATTTTGTATTAAAAAATTCTTAAAAATTCTAATTCTAACCTATTTCCATTCTCTTTTCAAATTATTACTTCAAAAACGAAATTATTTCAAAAAAAATTTTCTAATTATCGGTTATCGTACGAAAACTAACGGCCCCCCCTAATAAAACTATCTCTTAATCCTCCTTGGGCCGTAGTTAAACACTTTACTGCACTAATATAAAGCATAGCTAAACAGAAACTATCTCTGCATGGGTATTAAATGCCCATAACCAAAAAATGTTATATGAGACTACTCATATAACTAGTGCTTAAAAATGATCTATTACTTTTATAAAGCACTTCAATAATACATCCTAAAACTAAGCAGATAAAAATTTGCAGTAAGAAGCATCCGCTGAAAAGTAAAACCCTAAATATGCAGAGAGAGAGAAATGGTTGTTTTTATGCAGTAAGTGTAAGAAGAAATGATGACCAGATAAATAAAAGAAAAACTTAACTTTATTAAAATTCTTTCATGATAAAATACGATAGTATAAAAATAAAGACTTTGAAATTAAACAAACAAATATTGATTAACTTTATATCTTGCAGAAAAATAAACGTAATAAAACAATACTTTAAGATAATCCCTCCACAGCTCATGCCATAATATATTCACTCTAAATCAAATTGCAAATGAAAAATGTCACCTGTAGTAAATGAATTCATCACTTTATTTCATCTTTAAACTTGAAGAAAAGCATCGTAGAACTAGCAAAGATCCAAAGATTAAAAACATCCTCTCAGCAACTCCATCGTACATAAAACTCAATAACATAAACTTCATATCCGTTAAATAAACATCAGAGCGGCAGACATCAAAACACCGAAAGAGAGACGACCAGCATGCATCAAAAACAAACGTTCCACCAACAGCTATCACGCCGTTCCTTTTATCTATATCGGCAAACACCGAGAGCTGCTCCGCAGAGAAGCTGCAATCGGAAACGCCCTCCTTCCATCGCACGTGGAAAAAGTAATTTGCATAGGCACGTGCCACACCAAAGGCGAAAAGAGCACTCGTGGACTGGCAACGCCACCTACCGGCCAACGGAGTTACCGCTCAGTTCGAAAACGATATACGATAGAGCTCGGCTGGAAAAACATCGCGATGTAAAAGTCCGATGATACGATGCAAGTTCTCTTTAAAACAAATAAATAGCTGCACAAATGGACAAAAATAAATTAGCTGTAAGGATGAAAGGTAAGTCATAACTAAACAAGTTTCAAGATAAAAATATATTTAGTTGAATAAAATAAAGATAATGCAATTGATAAGAAAAGTGGGAATATGGCTAACATACAATCTTTAAATTTACTTTCTTCTATCTTTACAAGCAGAAAGTATTGGATTTGGGAAATTTTTTGATTTTCAATGGATTTACACATTTTAAGGTGTGGAGATCCCGAAAAACATGTTTTTACAAAATGTCTGTCATGTATGTGACACAAATTTTGTGGGCGCTCTATCTCCAGAATTTAATAAAAATTTACATTCTGATATAAATTGGTGCTGATTGATTTTTTATGTAAATCGACCAACAGGTGGCGCTGCTATGCTGCATTTTTCACAATAGCTTTATCTCGGGAACTAATGCATGGATTTTCATTAAACTTCAGATTCAGATAGTCCTTCATATGAATTGGTGCTGATTACATTTTGATGCAAATCGCCCAACAAGTAGCGCTGCTATGCTGCATTTTTCCCAATTTCCGCAATAGCTCTATCTCAAGAACTGATGCATGGATTTCCATTGAACTTCAGATTCACTTAAATGTTGACACAAATTGGTGCTGATTATTTTTTGGTGTAAATCGCCCAACAGATGACGCTGCTATGCTTCATTTTTTACGATTTCTGCAATAGCTCTATTTCAAGAAATAATGCATGAATTTTCATCTAACTTCAGATTGAGGTATACCTTGATAAATATTGGTGCTGATTATGTTTTGGTGTAAATTGCTCAACAAGTGGCACTGCTGTGCTGTATTTTTCCCTATTTCAGCAATAGCTCTATCTCAAGAACTAATGCACAAATTTTCATCTAACTTCATATTCAGTTGGACGTTGACGCAAGTTGTTCTGATTAGGTTTTGGTGTTAATAGTCCAATAAGTGACTCTGCTATGTTGGATTTTTCACGATTTTCACAATACCTTTATCTCAAAAACTAATGCACAGATTTTCTTCAAACTTCAGATTCAGTTAGATGTTGGCCTAAGTTGTTACTGGTGATCACTCCATAGGTGGTCCCGTTATGCTGCATTATGCAGGATTTACAAAATTTTAGCAATAGTCATATCTAAAGAACGGAATTTCATATCTTTAGAATTTTCATGATGGGTATAGGTTGCCATCTAATTTTGGTACTCTGATAGCGAATTTTGAAGTATTAAGATGTGTGAGATAGAAGAAAGTTTTGGGATTGACACAGTCAACTTAGTTTTTTCTTCTGCTGTTTCCAAGCATGAAAGAGTTGTGTGTGTGTGTGGTGGGGGGGGGGGGGGGGATTTAATCTTCAGACATTTTATCTTCTTAAACCCTTGTAGTTTTTGAACTGCACTGCAGAACTATCAAATCAAAGGTCAGCTTATGCTATGAGCACATGAAAATCATCTAAATGAAGTTTTTTAAAGTGTCTTTCTAGAGTGAAGTTTTTTTAAACTTTAAAAGCGAAATAAAGTTTGTTAGGTACTTTTTGAAATAGAAAATTGTCTCATATATGCAAACTCTTAGGTATTTTCAGTGATGCATTTCTGGATCACTTTGTGCATGTATCTAGGATGGAGAATTTTTTTCCCTTGTATAAAAGAGAGCAGAAATCTTAAACAATCAGAACACCCAGAATAATATTTGTTTTGAAAAATTAATCCCTTTACTTCACATAAATTCATCAGACATATTTGAATTTACAATTTTAGCAAACTGCCTTCCATTCTCTTTTTTGATTCAGTGAAAATGAACCTATACATAAGTTACAAAAAGAAAATGACAATCATGCGTACAATTATGTTTAATTTATTGTATAAATACCTCTTAAAATATGCCTAAATTACAAGAAATTCCCAGTCGTATAGGATGAAAAAAAATTTCCAACTTTTTTTTCTGTTTTCCTATTTCATGCCTGTATATTTGTTATTTTAAAATTTTCTAAATTTCTACTGCCACATGCTGTAATACTTCCCCCTGCCTGGCCATTTGAATGTTTAAAACTTTTACATATTTACAAAAATGAAACCCTTTATTTAAAAAATGCATATTATAATTTATTAGTTTAATTTGTAGGTCCTTAAATTTTTTTGGTTTTGTTCCCTGCAAGTCCTTGAATTTTATTTAAAGAAATGTGTACGAACCCTGTAATTATTAAGTCGTGACTGCATTACAAAATTCTTTGATGCTGCCATCTATGAAGTAATATAAAAAACAAAAATAGTGCTGCCATCTATTAATGTAAATTAAAACTAGCTTGATATATTCCAAGGTCTCCAAAAAAAGAAAAACTTTTTTAGTATCATACCTCATTTAAAATTATTACTTATAATAATTTTATGTAAAATTATAATTAGTAATATTTATATAACTGTCTATTTAATATATAAATATGTGTAAGTTGTATTTAATAATGGATATCCATCCCTAGTAATTTATCACCATTAAAATAAATAAATAAATAAATAAATATTAATGATGTGAATTATCACACTACTAACAAAGCGTAAACCAACTTAGTGAGAAATGTCCAAGCCGGGAATCGAACCCATCGAAGCTTGGACATTTTTCACTAAGTTGGTTTACGCTTTGTTAGCAGTGTGATAATTCACATCATTAATATTCAATAATTTCAAGCGTAATTTCACTGCTGAAATGTAGTTGAAAAATTAATTAAAATTGTATATTCACCGATGCTGGGTTTATTTGCGTCTCATGTTACGCCGCTAGAATGTGTGCTCATGAAGACTTCTCCATCTTGTGCTGTGGTAGCAGCCTTACCGACTTATATAAGTGAGAAATGCCAAGCTGGACATCGTCCTTGTGGTATAGTGGTAGAGCACTGGAGATCTATTCCAGGGACCCGGGTTCGATTCCCGGCTTGGACATTTTTCACTAAGTTGGTTTACGCTTTGTTAGCAGTGTGATAATTCACATCATTAATATTCAATAATTTCAAGCGTAATTTCACTGCTGAAATGTAGTTGAAAAATTAATTAAAATTAAATAAATAAAGATTAAGATACATATTTATATAGATTTTCAATTTATTAAAATATAAGCAGCATAGTTATTTCATTGCGGCCAATGCACACAATATAACCTGCAACTTTACCTAATAAATCTAGTTGGAAAATCATAATAAATAAATAATAATAATAAATAGTATTAAGCACAAACATATTAAAATTAATAGATATGTAACTAAATCATCTATAGTATTAAACTTAAATTGAGACGTATCATAAAAACCATAAATGCAATCTTATATATATATGTCATTTTAAGCTTAATGCCGACAAAATTGGATGAAATAACGTATCTTAACTATGAATTAAACCTGCAAGCTCCTCTGATGATTCTGTGGGTTATTCATAGTTTCTTATTTTGCATACTGGTTTTCAATGTTCATATCTTGTTCATCTTTAGAATTTTACCAATTTGTTCATATATTTGTGGTTTCATCTTTATTATATATATATATATATATATTGGTACAAATGGAAAATATGTGCTAAGCAAAGTACATACTTTTCAGTTAAAACCGTGCTACTACTTTTGTTTTCGTAATTTCTGTGGCACAACTATTTAGCAGTTTTGGCTTTTCCCTGGAATTAATCATATTTATTACAACTGTTTTTTATGTATAACCATATAACCATCTTATCTAATTCTAATGATAGTTGTTCTTTTTAGAGTTCTGTACTTAAAAAGTAAAAACAGAACCATTATAAAATCACTCCTGTGTCTGTCTGTCCATCTGTCACAGCCATTTCACTATGCACGATGGAAAGCTAAAATTGGCTGAAGTAATAAAGGCTATTGACCCACACATTTATACATTATTAACCATTCACATGAGGTATCCTGTGAAAGCTTTCGTAATGCTGAACTCAGAAATACATTTCTTTTAATTTTAGGTATTCAGAGATAGCATCAAAAATGTAATGCAAAAATATGTTGTCGTCCCCCTTCTATTATCAAATCTATTGAAACTAAAATTATGAAAAAATTAGGGGTAGTAGAAGTTAATGTAAACCCTGCTGGAAAACTATAGCGATTACCCTGGGCCACATAGTTTTTGAGAAAACCGCATTTTTCCGTTACACACAAATTTCAATTTTCGGGTGTTTAGCAAAGGAGTTGAGGAGCACTGGAGGTACCATCATTGCAGAAGTATAAAAGGATTGTTGATAACGATTTTGGAAAAAAAATTGCTGGTAATTAGTCGATATTATCCCTTAAAGACACGGGCGGTTTGGACATACATAAAGACACGGGCAGCATACTCTATGGGGCATAGACTTTTAAAGCCTAGATAACAACTTTTAATGATATATTTGTGTAATGCAATGACCAGTAGTAGTATAAAAGCAATAAACGTCAAATTGTTAAAAACAGTCTAATTTAATTAGAATTAATCACATAATTACAAAGGGATTCGTGACCACTGTGCATTGAATGGCTCTCTCAATACACCACCTGTGTCTCTAAAGGTTAATTAAAAAACACGGTACGGACCAAGGCGCCATTGAAACTTTACGACTTCCTTTTGAAGCGATCTTAGCAAATTTTCAAGTTTAAACTTCGAACAATGGTTTTGTTTTAGGTACATTGTAAAAAGAAAAATTAATACGCTGAATTTGGGTTTATGAAATGCCAAATAAAGTTTAAATATTCACTACTTTCATTGTCAGCACAGAATTAAGTTCATCATAAACAAATTAGGATAAGATTAAAAATATAGAGTTATACAGAATAGCAATATTTGATACTATTTAGGCTTCATATCTCTCTGAACTTTCATGGTATATCCATTTCTACTTTTTTACCATATACAGCTATGCCGAATCCCACATTATATAGTTTTTTGCAAAGTCTTTTAGCAATGATTTTTTTGTTAATAATACAGCTACTAATTAATATATTTATTGTATGGAACCCTCTGTGCGTGAGTAATATTCACACTTGACCGTTTATTGTTTACTGCAATAGCTTTCACAATTTGGGATTTGCCAAAATATAAGCGAGCAACTATCTTATTATTATTATTATTTTGGAAATATGTATTCTTCTCAAAGAAAATTTTTATTCAAGTTATTAAAATGTGTGTGATTTAAAGCTAAAAGGGCTATCCTACCTTTGTGTGTGCAGATAATATACAGGTGTCCAAACACAAATATGGTTGTTTTATTGCATTTTTCTTTCATTACTTCCATGCAATTCCTTTACTTATGGTGTCAAGAGGTGTCTATTCACTTTTGTCAACTACAGCTTCAAATGAATTGCAACATTATGGTTGATTGGAACAATAACATGCAGCAGGAAATGCATATATTTTATTTTGCCTTTTAAGATGCAATAAATGTAACTACTCTTTTCTGTATTTGTTTTTTGTTCATGCTTCTCCTTTTTTGGAAAAAAGTTTAACAAAATAATAAAGACAAATGTTCACAGAAAAGTAGCTTCTTTTGATTTGACACAAAGAATGCATGGCTATAATAGAAATGGTGCCACAAAGTAAATACAGTCATAAGAATATTCCATGATTTAGAAATTTGAGATTCAGGGGATTAGCGCGAGTCTCTTTTATCAGTATTCATCACTTTTCGTCACTTACTGTAATTAGCCTTCAGTCACTATTTTTAACAGCAGTGAAGTGCATTTGAAGAGAGAAAAAATTCTTTTGTTCTTTTTATCAATCACTGGTTAAATAGGCCATTTTTATATATATTGAGTGTCATAAGCAGGATGCGTCTTTACCCTCTGGAGGGTATTTCCTTGACATTCCAAGGGACGTCAGCTAGTGGCTCCTAACCATAATCTTCACACTATTAATTATCAACCTAAGTACTGTAGGTACCATGAGCCTTGGAATTCTGCACAATATGCCACTAGGTGGTACTGTGATGTCCTCTTAGGAATATGAATGGGTGTGCAGGGATCTGTTTAGGAAGAAATTGGGTTCTTTAAGGGACCCTTCACAAATTTTATCATCTCAAAACAGGACACTTCACAAAATTATTTGTCTTAAAAATAGGCCTTTCACAAAATTTTTCCATCTCTAAACTGAGCCTTTCACAAATCTAATCATTTAAAAGTCAAATCTGACCTGCAACTTTTACTTAAATAAAGAAAATATATGTATTTTACATAAATATATCTTCTTAAAAATGTATAAAGAAGAAATGAATATAACGATCATTTCAAATTCACAAAATTATGTCTCGACTTTTCGCAAATGTAAAAAGGCTGTTCACAATTTCACAAAACAGGGCCCTGGGTGTGGGATCAATCTCCTTTGTAGTTCACTGTCCTTGTGCTTTATTTCCGGGTTTCCCTATGGTATTGATCATGAAGTCCGTTTCAGTGAATGTTCCTGGCAGGTTTGCCCTTCCTTTGACTGGGCTTCATAATTGTTTTTTGGCATAGGAGTTTGGGTCACTACAAAGCTTGAAAAATCTATTGCCCGAGGCATGTAAAAATTTCAATCGAGCATGTATTCTCTTTATCAACATGTTCGAACGGGCATGTATTTTTGATGGCATTTGAGATAATATCTGTGATCAGTGAAAGTTAGAAAAGACATCTAATATAGCTGTCCGAGGCTATAACTCAAACAAGATATAACCAATGCTATATTTTTATTGGCTGAAATAATGTTTTATTTTTCGCCTAGTACATCTACATGTGAAAGGGGTTTTAGCTGTATGAATCAAGCTAAAACCTCCCTTCGCTCTAGCCTCTTGGTGGAAACTATGAATGACTTAAGACCGAAAAGCATTGATGACCCTGACCTGACACTTGTACATATGATTGACCTCTCACTGGCTATCAAAAACTGGCAATCGACTGCCAAAGGTACACGACACATTAATGGACATTCTCTACACTAGCAATCAAGTGTAGAGAATGTAACTTAATATAATAAAACAATGTTTAATTAGTTTTGTGACGTAATTTTTATTTATTAAATGAGAATCATTTATCTTAAAAAACTTAATCATAAGTGTTTCATATTCCCTCGAATAAAAAATATTCAGTGTATCGTTTATTGTTTTATAGATTTTGTTACATTTACCAGCTTTAAAATTACTGCCACAAAATTTTGAAGTGTGAAAAGTCAGGCATGTAAAATTTTTATTCGTGCATCTATGTTTTTCTACCACATGCCCGAAAATTTTTTTAGCCCTGGATCACTATGTGATTTTCTGTTACACTATGTGCTGCATTATTTTTTATTGTACCTTTTGCTCCCTCCAGCACACAAATTTTGAAGATTTTAATTTTTAATGCTTTTCTGTTGTATCTCTTACTTTGTAATAACAATAAATAAATAATCAATTATTTAAATTTCTCCCTTACCTTGAAATTTATATTTCTCTCCTTTTGTGCATCCCCCCCCCCTTCTACACACTCACCACTAACATACAAAATATTAAAAAAGTTAAAAACATTTAAAACTCTTTACTTAAAAAAGATCTCCCTTAATGTTTACCTTATAGTAATGATAAGGTAAAATAAATGATAGATGATAAATAATCCATCATTTAAATTTCACCTAGAATTTATTATCTCCCTTTGCCCCATACCCAAAAAGGCGGAATTTTTTAAAACTTTGAACAATAAATACTTAATCATTTTTTTACCCCTCCTCGTAAAATTTCTCATTTGGGATCATCCATTATGTCACGCTTCAAAAGGAGGGAGTCCAGAAAGCATGATAAGATGAAGGAGGTGGATTTACATGCTGTGACACCATATATAAAATATGAAAACAATTAGGTAGGCATTATTTGCAAAAAGCAGGAAGTTTATTTAAAAAGTATGTATTTTTATTCAGGTAGTATAAGATAATTTTTTTTTTTTTTTTTTTTTTTTTTTTTTTTTTTTTACTGAATTGCAGCACCTGTGGAAACAAGTTTTTAGCAATTGTACAGTATTTATATCAATTGGTAATCAATCATATATAACTTTTCCCCCCATAATATTGGTTATAAATTAATAGTTGCAAACATTGTGACATCACAACAAAAGGGAGGGATCATTCAAGTGTGACAACCTATGACATAGGGAGAGGGAGGGGTCAGAAAACTTTAAAATTTCCATGACATAATTAATAGATGACCCCTTTTCTTCCTTTGCTTTCCTCAAGCGTACAAAATTAAAATTTTTAAATTTCTAGTTTTTTGTGATTTTCTTTTTTTCTGCTGAATTTGTTACTTTGTTTTAAATAAATAATCATATAAATCCCCTCTCCCCAAAAAATCTGCTTCTACCCTTTAGTGTCATGATATAAAATTTAACATCTTTAAAAGTCTTTATTTTAAAAAAAAATGTTGCCTCATTTGTTACTTTGTAGTAACTGTTGATAATCTAAATTACCTCTTCCCCTCCTTCAAAAATTTCCACTTTCACCTCCCCCCCCCCCTTTACACACACACAGTACACAAAGTTTAAAATCTTAAAAAAATCTTTAATTAAAAAAAAAAAAAAAAAAAAAAAAAAAAATCTACCCTACTTTGTAGCAACAGTAAATAATCTTCTAAATTCTTCCTTTGCCCTCAACAAAAGGAGAAAGAAATTTCTAGATTTGAATGTAAAGTAAAATGTTTCCCCTTTTCTGTAGTCGTAACTGGTCATTTGACCAGTCATGATATGTTTGGTGTTAAAATGACCTATTCTTATGAAATATGTCTTTTAGGTAATCACAGTTGTGTGCCAAATGCAGAAGCTACATTTCCCTATAATAATTTCACCCTTGTCATGGAAGCAGTAAAAGAAATTCAACCTGGAGATGTAAGATTCTATTATTTAAATCATTTATAGTATGGAGGGGGGAAGAATAGAAAAATTCATTTCATACTCAAATGCAATAAAAATGTTTTAATAGATCTTGCAGTTATCACTTTATTATTTTAATATTGAAACATACAATGTAAGCAAACATAATGACAGCGTATAGAATTTTATTTATGTAAAAATCTGATTTTTGTTATAAAGAAATAACTACACTGAAAATGTTACGAAAATAGCAATCTGAAATAGACTGCTATTTCTAATAAAACATGCTATTAGACTGGTCTGAGAACAGAAAAAAGACTAGTCTGAGAACTGTGAGAAACTTAGAACCCTTTAAAACATCCTTTTGAGCATGTAATTCAGTGATGAAAGTTTAGAGTAAAATAAAGACATTTAGCCCAAGGCTAGGTCATGATAGAAGATCATTTTTCACACCAATGATCCATGACATCTGAAGCAATATGCAGCTTTTCATTAAGAGTAAAGTCTAAAAGTTATTGCGAAGGTTGAAAATGCAAACATAATTCTTTAATCTTCCAATCGACTGTTAATTTTGAATGATGTTGGTTATTTACAATGGCTACTCTTAAAAGTTCCAAACTGTAAAAGTTATTGGAAATTGTGGAATCCGGTGATTTTATGGCCTTTAAACTTTCCAGACTTTAGTCATATAAAAAGTCAGCAAGTTAACACTACAGAGGCTCTTCCTAAAGAGTTATTATGTATATTATGAAATTATATAGTATATTATATTATCAGTATTATGAAATAGAAACACACTGTTGTAGATTTATTGAACAATATTTTTTCATTATCTTTGGAGTCTTTTTTTTTTTTTTTTTTTTTTTTTTTCATTGATGTGAAAAAAAAATTACAAGAGTATATTTCTCAAAATGGTGAAAAGATTAAAAAATATACATTTATATCTTTTATAAATTAGACTTTCATAAAATAATGTAAGCTATGCTAGAATAAATGTTTTCCTAATGGAATTTTATTTATATGTTTGCCATTTTCTTTGCTCCCTACTATATAATAAATGCATATTTTATTTTATTTTTATTTTGGAAAAAGGCTAAATTTTGTATTCATACTTTGAAAGTATTTTGTTGGCTAAATATGTATTTTTTTCCAGGAAATTATTGTTTGTTACCTCGATGAGTGTAATAGGAATAGAAGTCGACATAGTCGTAACAAACTATTAAGGTAAATTTCAACTTCTTTTTATTAGTAAATATTTATACCACATATGCCAATTTGTTTTTAGAATAACAAATTTAATTTTAAATTTCTGTGATGCTGATAGGAGCTGTTATGATCCCAATTTTTCTCTTTTTACGGTATTTCCAAATGGTATGTTACTCTTTGGAGAATGGTCAAAATGGATCTTTGCTTTAATTATTTGTACTTGATTTAATTTAATATGGCAAGGGGACTGCCAAACATGGTGCATACCAATTTTGATGATTTTAAGTAAAATTTCTAAAGGTATTGGATAAATTGGTTTCACAACCTCGTTATGTACAGTTCTGTTGTCACCAACGTCATAAAACAGTTTCTTTAAAATGAGATGACGAAGAAGAAAAATTTCGGGATGTGTTTCAACGATCGGCATAAAGAATTCAAAGTATTTTGTATGTATTTTCTACGCCATCCGTCCTTTATATTGTGAATATACAGCTATGAAGATAAATTTAGATCTACCAGTTTGTGATATTTGAAAGAGGCTATGAACAGGTATGAAGGTTACAGTTTTTCTGGGCGTGGCCTAACAAGATTTCTGAAATGATTTTTCTTTTTGGATATATAAATCTTGCAGTAATCTTATTGTATATTACGACATGAAATGTAGGATTTATCGTCTCTATAAACTAAAAAGCGAACTATGTGGTGGAACTCTTACAGCAGTAATCTTAACGATGTTGGAATGATCAGTATAAATTTATCTTTAATGTTTTTGAAGTAAATTCTATGCACCTTCGATATTCTATAGAGTAAAAATTTAAATATATTCGAATATAATAATGAAACATTTTGATATTATAATTGTAAAGAACAGATGCATCTCGTTTTCTCTCCCCATTCCCCCCATTTAATTAAAATAATACTTTAATAAAAAAAATTGTTTATTTAAATATATTTGTGTATTTTTCTGTGTTTTGATTTACGTGTCTCTTAATATTATTATAAAGTGCCAAATTAATTTATTACAATTATATATTAAAGAATTATTAATTATAAACGCTCTAAAATAAATATTTAACACTTGGCACAATTTAAATATGTTCAACATATACAATTTTCAAGCAAGAAGTGTTTTCTTAGTTCAGGTGGGTCTAAAGTTTATTATTTATATTTTACCATGAAGTTACCAAGTTATATTTATTTACATCTCTCACATGCAATGTTTATCCTAACCACTAACGATCATTTGACGGCCATATTTAATAGTAAACCTATCTCTTTTCTAATTCTTATTAAAAATCACACAATATATTTATTACTCCTAATTTTAATTAATCTAAAATCATTTTATCTTTTCCCTCTATTTTCTTATTTTATTTATTTTTTTCTACCCAACACTTATATGTAAATTTCATCAGTTGTACAAATTTTTAATGTCCTCAATATGCATTTATCGGTACAGTTTACAGATTACATTTTGAAATATTTTCCGATTCTAATAAATAAAAACACTGTCGAAGTCATACTTAACTTTAGCCTACTGGAAATAGAAAAATTGTCTGCAAATGTCACATAAAACTTATGGATACATATATAATTTTTTTTTTTTTTCAAAGGGTAAACTATGAAGTGTATTATTAAAATATGATTATTTTTATGTTATTGGTGTGTTTTTTCTGGTTATTGATTAAAATTTAAATGATGCATTCTTGCCCTGTTCATTTGAATTAGTTTTACAATTTGGGGAAAATACTACACATTTAAAGAAAAAAAAGAAGCGATTAATATTTCACTGAAATAATTCTAGGCTGTACAGGTTTTTGAGGATATAGAAAAACAATAGCATGTAGTTTTCATTTTATACCGAACATATTAAAAAGGCAATACAGAAGGAAATAATAATCATTTGTCTTTCAAAAAAAAAAAAATCCTTTACTCAGTTTGCAACTTCGAATGGCATTGAAAAATTTTAAAGTAAAGTTTTCTTTTCTTCTTTTCGTTCTTATTGACTTGTATTTTCTTCGTTAGATCTTAATTATAAAGCTGTTTTATTGCTTTTTGATGTGATAACATTATGAAATTGTACAAACTCTCCATAATGTTTGATTTTTTTTTTCTTAGAGAGAATTATCTTTTCACATGCACCTGCCCAAAATGTGAAAGTGAAATTTCTGAAGATGATATGTCTAGTGATAGTGATGAAGATGGAAAATGAAAATATATTTTATGTCAAAACTTACAATTATTTTCTGTTGTTTATGTCAGTGCTGTGAAAAAATATCTTGACATTGTTGATTTGTTTGTTAAATATTGTATTTTGACCATTGTTCATATTGTATTTTAGATTTTATTTATGACAGTTGATTCTTTTTTTCTCTATAAATAGTTTTTCATGAAAGTGATTGTAAATACCTGTATTATTTTATTGAATATTTCCATGATTCTTTTGAAAGGATTCCAATAGTAAGTCTAAGTTTTAATAATAGCTGATTGTTCCTTTAAAAAACTAATGTGTGTTGCCTCTAGAATGTAAATAGATTTGAATTTAAAAATTACAAAAGATAATAATTAATGTATTTTAAATCTCTTGTTAATAAATAAGAAATTAATACACATTTTTTGTGTAATTATATTGTATTTTGTTATAAAAACTTTAAAATAATATCTAGATAAGATTGCAATATCTCATTTTCTATAGTTAGTCTCCTTGTCTTTAATAGCTGGGTAGCTCTATCTTTATGGAAAGTCAACAACCATGTTCTTAATATTAATTTCATCATTCATGAGGGAAAATGGATATCGTCATTCATAATAAATACAGTTACACTTGTCTAAATCGGAATGTGAATAAGACAGAAACTAATTTAATGGTCCCTGCTGAGAAAATAGAAAATATACTGTTAATTTTTTGCTGAAATTGCAATCTAACATGGAAAAAGAAAGCAATAATTGAAAAATTCATCAAAAGCCATGTGCATAATACAAAATTTTTATAAAATGTATAATGCAAAAATAATATTCACTATTCAAATCATCTGTACTCTAGACTGCTATCTCAATTAAAAGAGAATGAAATCATGATCTATAAGAAAAAAAATGCTAGTACAGTAAAAGCTCAACTAACCAGCATGCTCGGGAAACGCCGATTGCCGGATAGTTGAGCCAAAGAAGATCCAGTAGTACATACTTATTACAATTCTTTTGTTGAGCACTATAAAATTTGTCATAAAAGTCGAGAGGGGGGGGCATCGATATGTAACAGTGAAACAGGAAAATTATTTTTTGGCTTATTTTTCTGTCGTTGGGAAGTCTATCAAATAATTCTTTTATTATTATTAAATTTGCATTCGATAAAGTTATTTTTGCCGAATTAAAAATAAAAGTGAAACAATATTTTGTGTTAGGATGTAATTTCTAAATTTATTCATTAATCTTTTATAATGTTCCATTATTTATAATTAGACATAAAGATTTTAATTTAGGACTAAGATGAATAACAGATGCTGCTCTTATTCCATGTGCTAATAAAATAAACTTTAACAGGGGAAGTAACATAATTAATAAAGTCAACTAACCAACTAGTGTTCCTGCTAAGATGTTTTTCAAAGTGAAAAATGCGCACTGCCCTTTTCCTAAAACATCAACTTTGCGTCCCGTAAATTAAAAAAAAAAAAATGTTGCCCCTTTCCAAGAAAAAGCATGTGAACAATTGGAAAATTAAGTTCTGTATTATTCACGTGTTGCCTTAATTATACCTGTCCCATGCAGGCCAAGAACATGCGCAGAAACCCCACAACTCTGATGTAATAATGATTGATTCCTTTGTGCATAGCTAAGCACACTATTAGATGCGAGCTGATAATGTCAGACACCTTCGATTATGATAAAAATAAGCTACACAGTCATCAGCTTTTTTGAGTGGTTCAGATAGTGGGCTTTTTAGAGGGCTCTAATTTTCTGGAAACTTGTATTTTAATAGAAATTGGTAAGTGGCCTAATTTATTATTATATGAATTTGCTGAAAATTTGAATGCAATTGGATAATTAGCCACAGAGATAGCAATTATTTTTTTAGTACCAAGTAAGGAAAAGAAAAGAGTATCATTTTGTTCTTTTTTTATTTATACAGTCGAACCTCATTAAGACGAAAATGCTTAATAGGAAATTTCGTTTATGACGAAGGAAAATATTTTCCCCATCACGTTATCTTGGAAAACAATAATAATTGCACCGCTTAATCGAACATGAAGACAAACTTCTCCCGTTTAAGACAAAGTAAATATTGCATCTAATAAAAAAATTTCCTCATCGCAACCTTTCACCTTGAAACAAGTTTATCCCTTTTTCTGAATTGAATGAGGGAGGCTATGCGTTTGTCCTTGGAACTGCTGTGGGTGAAGAGAGGTGGGGTAGGGGTTACCGTGGGGGAAGAAAAAAATAGTTGCATTCTTTCTCTGCTGATGTTGAATTTCTTTTGTGAACGATTCATTTCATTGCTAGCACGTGGTTGATCACATGATGTGAATAAAGTTCTTTGCTACAAATATTGTATTAATCGAATTATAGTTGTATTGGACCTCTAGTTGTGAAAATGAGTGGGGGAAAAAAAAAGGTTCTTAGTTTGGAAACTAAGCAGAAAATTTTATGTGATGTTAGTAATGTAATTTTTAAAAAATCAGAGATTGCAGCAAAGTACGGAATATCTGCTAGTACTCTTTCAACAGTTATTAAGAATCGAGAACTAATTGAAATGGCTTGTGCTATCAATCAGTTCAAACCTGAAAGAAAACGAATGAGAAATGCTAAGAATGAAGAAATTGAAGTTGCTTTATTAAAATGGATAAGAGAAGCTAGAAATTGGAATATCATTTTAAATGGTGCTGTTTTATAAGAAAAAGCAAAGTGTTTGCAGAAGCCCTTGGTGTCTATGATTTTACATGCTCAAATGGATGGCTGTCAAGGTTTAAAGAACGCCGTGGTATTGTTTCCAAAAGGATAGTGAAGAGTCTGCAGTTAATCAGGATGGTGTAGATTCGTTTTTCTCTAAAGAAAGGCTAGCTATTAAAAGAGATTATGCATCCCACAATATATTCAATGCAGATGAAAGTGCGCTTTTTTATAAAGCACAACCTTCATCTACATTACCTTTTAAAGCAGAGAAATGTTCCGGTGGAAAATGTAATAAAGAAAGAGTCACAGTACTGGTAGCCTGCAATATGGACGGTAGTGAAAAATTACCTATCTATATTATCGAAAAATTGGCAAAACCACGTTGCTTTAAGCGTGTAAAGACTACGTGTTCAGTACACATCCACTAAAAATGCTTAGATAAATAAGGAAATTTTTACAAAATGGTTATTAGAATTAGACTCAAGACTTACCAATCAAAAGAGAAAGATATGCATTTTGTTGGACAATTGTACAACCCACAAAGATGTAAAAGGGCTAAAATCAATAAAATGTGTTCCCCTACCTCCAAAAACTACAGCAAAGCTTCAGCCATGCGACCAAGACATTATTCAGTGTTTAAAAACTCTCTACAGGAACGAAGTAATAAAAAAAAACTTATCGAGTGCTTTGACAAACAGACACCATTTTCTATGGATCTCTTAGAGGCAATGTGTTTCCTAAGAAGTGCATGGAACTCTATTACTCCCACTGTTATAAAAAAACAGTTTCAGGCATGGTGGTTTTTCAGAGGAAGATGTTGCACAAACAGATGAAACAGAAATGGACAATGTGATAGAAGAAGCTGAAAAAAGAGGAATAATTTCACACCTGTCGTTTGAGGATTACGTTCGAATGCTATGACATCACAACCCATGACAGATGAAGATATTCTGGCCGATTTAACTGAAAAGGAGAATGAAGAGGAAGAGCTGAATAAAATGGAGGCTGATGCAGAGGTCGAAATCCATCTGTGTCCTTCAATGAAGCGACAGAGGCTTTAAAAACAGTTCAGTGCTTTCTGTTTCAACAAAAAAAAGTCCAGTTGTGCTTTGGGCAATTTGGAAAAAGTGAATACCTTTTATAAACAAATGTAGAATGAAAAATTTGAAACAAAAAACAATAAAAGATTTTTTTAATTCTAACTTAAAGAGGTAAATATATTATTTTTACATTTTATTTATCCTTTACACATTTATTTTTTTATAAGAATATTACAGTACATATAGTATTACTATCGTCATGTGTGTATCTGTATGAGTATGGGTTTTGTGTTTCTATGGTGATGTTAGAAATGTACATTTTTGCACAAAAATACAGATTAATATAAAATGACTATAAATTATTTCTCTGCAGATATCATTCTCATTCTTTTTCATCTTTGTTTTAGTGATTTATTTTTTAAATTACCCTAAATGCATTTTGCTGTTTTATCGGTTAATACGAAAAGATTTTTGCTGCCCTTCGACTTTGTCTTAAGAAGGTTCGACTGTACTACTAATATTATTATTTCAGTTTGCTGTTTAATCTGTTGAAAAATATTTAACACCACAAAACTTTGATGCAATTTCAGTCATCGGCAGCCGGCTGGGGAGAAAAAATGATAACACTCCAACAAAAACAAAAGAAATAAACCTACCCTGGAGCATTTTTTTTTTTTTTTTAATTTCCAGTTAAGTCTAGATGATCAAACACACTCAATTATAAAATATTCTTTAGTAAATATAGTATTTAAAACATACTATAAAGATCTTTGTTAAATATTTCTTTAAAAATAATGATTTCTTATTCTTGAGTAACTAAAACGATAAAAGAAAATATTATGGGTTAAATAATTTATCAGCAGTAAAATTTTTTCAACTGTTTATGTGAAGAGAAAAATAAAGGAGCTCTCCTAATTTTTTTGGTTAGTTTAGCTTTCTGGTTACTTGAATGCCAGATAACAAAGCTTTTATTGTAATAAGAAAAGAAATCCTGTGGCTAATTTGGAAGCTAGAGTGACCACACAACCAAACCCAAACATATACCATTTTCTTATTTTTCTTTCTTGGTCAACCTGGAAATATGCCTCTATTCTCTAGAATCAATGGGAACTGTATCTGTGCCTGGTTGTTCCAGGATATTAGCGAGCATATTTATAGTATGTTTTTACATTATTTATAAGCATTTAAAAACCATTAATGTGGTTTTATGCATAAGTTCTAATTAGTTTCTGAATACTGACACACCAACAACGAAATGAACACTTGTATTCTGTTAAAGGATTGTATTAAAAAAGACATGCACAGTGATGGAACAGTTGCATAAAATCGATAATGCTGCGCATTTCTGTGCAAAACGATCATTTTTCACCAAAATTGCGCCCAACTGCGTCAAATCGATCATTTTCCACCCGAATTTCGCCAAAAGATTTCGAAAAACATACGAATTTGGTCAAACGATCACGGGGAAAAAAAATTTATTTTAACAAAGGATCACTAATTTCGTCAAAAAATCACGTAAAAACGTGATTTAGTTAAAAGATCGCGAATAAAACGCAAATTTCGTCAGTAGATCATGAAAAACACTCAAATTTTGTCAAAAAACACGCGAATTTTGTCAAAAAATAGCGAAAAACATGCGAATTTCGTCAAAAAATTGCGAAAAACGCGAATATCTTAAAAGGATCGCAAGAAAAACTTGAATTTTGTCAAAGGATCGCTAATTTCATCAAAAAACGAACAAACCACGGTCAAAAGATTGGGAAAAAATTAATTTATTTATAAGATAGAGAAAAAACCCGCAAGTTTCTTTCTAAAGGTCTCAAATTTCATCAAAAGATTGCGAAAAACACGTGAATTTCGTTAAAGGAATGCAAAAAAAAAAACACGAATTTTGTCAAAGGAGCGCTAACTTCGTCAAAAAGCGAACAAAACGCAGTCAAAAAATCACGTAAAAACGTGATTTAGTTAAAAGATCGCGAATAAAACGCAAATTTCGTCAGTAGATCATGAAAAACACTCAAATTTTGTCAAAAAACACGCGAATTTTGTCAAAAAATAGCGAAAAACATGCGAATTTCGTCAAAAAATTGCGAAAAACGCGAATATCTTAAAAGGTTCGCAAGAAAAACTTGAATTTTGTCAAAGGATCGCTAATTTCATCAAAAAACGAACAAACCACGGTCAAAAGATTGGGAAAAAATTAATTTATTTATAAGATAGAGAAAAAAACCGCAAGTTTCTTTCTAAAGGTCTCAAATTTCATCAAAAGATTGCGAAAAACACGTGAATTTCGTTAAAGGAATGCAAAAAAAAAACACGAATTTTGTCAAAGGAGCGCTAACTTCGTCAAAAAGCGAACAAAAAACGATTAAAAGATCGTGAAAAAGCCCGTTTTCATTAAAATATTGCAAAAACGCGAATTTTGTCAAAGGATCGCTAATTTCGTCAAAAAACGAACAAAACGCGGTCAAAGGATCCAGATAAACGAGATTTCGCTAACAGATCACGAATAAAATGCAAATTTCATCAGAAGATCGTGAAAAATACGCGAATTTCGTCTAAGGATCGGGAGATAAACGTGAATTTTGTCAAAGGATCGCTAATTTCGTCAAAAAACGAACAAAACACGGTCAAAAGATCGTGAAAAAAAGCTACTTTCGTTAAAATATCGTGAAAAAAAACTGCAAATTTTGTCAAAGGATCGTGCAAAAAACGTGAATTTTGTCAAAAGATCGCTAATTTCGTTAAAAGATCCTGAAAAAAAACTGCAAATTTCATCAAAAGGTTGCAAAAACCTTCAAATTTCGTCAAAAAATTTAAAAAAAAAAAAAAAAACGCTAATTTCATCAAAAGATAGCAAAAAACACGCTGTTCAACAAAGGGTCCGACCAGACCTGCCAACTGCTACGAAAAAATCATAGTTGCTACGATTTGGACCTATAAACTACGATGCTACGAAAATCGGTCTTAAACTACGATTTTTTGCAAAAAAATGAACGCATTTTTTTTGTTTCTAGTTGCGATTTTTATCACGCGTAACATATTTTTCAAAAGTGATTCTGTTTCGAATTTTCAAAAATTTCAAAGTACTCATTTCCGCAAGTTTTAAAAAATTGGTCATTAATCCGAAAATTCAGACATTAAAAATGGGAAAAAAAATCTGGGCTGCAAAACAAGCTTCTTAACATAAAGCCCTCTTTATGTGTATTAACCACGAGTGAAACGTGTTTCTGTAAATATTTATATAGGAATTTCGTTCCTTAGAAAAAAGGGTGCCAATTTAAGAATTTCTGGAGGGGGGGGCGGGGGTGTTCTCTGAAGGGCAGGGATTGAAATAGTGTGCAAAATCGCACAATTTGCACGCGGATAATGAAAGTCCTGGATAATGAAAATTGCTGTGCAGTATTTCCCCCTGCAAATTCTTCCACAGACCTATGATTCTTCGGCGAATATATTTTGAAATTTATTGGAAGTCCGCGAATTTCTTTTTTTATATGGAATTTCCCCAAATTAATTCGTGAATCGATTGCGGAAAAAATTAAGAATTCCTTCAAACGATCGTGTAAAAATATCGGGTATTTCATCAAAGATCTCAGAAACAAATTGTGATTATCTTCAATAGATAGCTTAATAAAATCGCTAATTTCTTTAAGAGTTCCGAAAGAAATTGTGAATTCTGCCAGAAATAACAAATTTCGATAAACTATAATGGGAAATATATTGCAAATTTCGTCAAAAGGTCGTGGAAACTAGTAGTGAATTTTGTTAATTGGTCGCAAAAAGATATCGAAAATTTTGCCGATCGTTTGCGATAAACTATCTAAACTAAAAAAAAAATCAATTTCGTCAATTGGTCACAGAGGAAAATTAATTTCGTCAAAGGATCGTGGTAAAAACGTGAATTTTGTCAAAATATCACAGAAAGAAAACGCGAATTTCGTGAAAAGATCAGTAAGAAAAATCAAATTTCATCGAAAGATCAGTAAGAAAATGCAAATTTCACCGAAAGATCACAGAAAAAAAACACTAATTTGGTCAAAGGATCGTGGCAAAAAACGCAAAATTCGTCAAAGGATTGCGGTAAAAAATGCGAATTTCGTCAAAAGTTCATGGTAACAAGTGCTGATTTCAACAAAGAATCGTGATAGAAAAATGTGAATTACGATTGTGGGAAAAAAGAATGAATATCCTGAAATGATCGCGGGAAAAAAATCACGAATTACGTCAAAATTTACTGCACTGGGCTAAAAAATTGAAACGAGGGTTCTTTTACAAATGTAAAAAAAAAATGCTGTGGAACGAGAAACTCTCAAAATCGTATTAAAATTTTCAGAGTAAAAAATTTACTATATTGAGTTGAAAGACTGAAACCTTCTACGAATGTCGAAAGATGGCTGCGAAACACGAAAAACCAACCAACGAACCAACATCTAGATTAATTTTGATTTTGTGTGCTATGATTTCTCATTTTCAAAGGTTGGCAGGTCTGGAATAACACACGAAAAAGACGTGAATTTTGTCATAAGATTGCTAACAATACATAAATTTGGTCAAAAGATCGCGAAAAACACACAAATTTCATCAAAGGATTGTGAAAAAACATGAATTTTGTGGAAGAGTCGCAGAAAAAAAACGCGAATTCCTTCAAAGAATAGCAGAAAAAAACACAAATTTTGTCAAAGAATACCAAAATGACATTTTGATGCTCCAAAATAATTATTTTCTGCTCCAAAATGAGCTTTTTGTTGCTCCAAAATAGTTATTTTCTTCTCCAAAGTAATTTTTTGCTGCTGCAAAATAGTCATTTTCTGCTCCAAAATGAGCGTTTTTCCTGCTCCAAAATGAGGTTCATCCTGTTCCATCACTGCATGCACAAAAAATGTGGAAACAAACTTCTTTGTTTTAGATCTTTGGTCTTATAGGTCACTTTTGTAATTCTTTCTTTGGCTTTGTAAGTATATAGGTTTAAACATTGTAAGTACAGAGTATATTTTAATGATAGCAAAGTGATGATAAGGTAAATATACAAAATTTTACAATGTGCATCATTTCCGGGATGTCATTTGTGAGAATCTTCACTGTTATATAAAGCATAAAATAAAATAACTATAATTTATAATTATTATAGTATAATATACACTATTATATTTGTTGTCTTATATAGTACAATATTATGTTCTAAACTGTTTTGTATTAATGTAATCCATGAGAGATAGCACTATCTGTGCCTGACACAACACTTTGCTATAATAAGCAGATATTTATCAATTTTGTGCTAGCTGCGATGTAGTCAGGTAACCTCTAGCAATAAATATCATTATTCAACTATATCT
Source organism: Maratus speciosus (assembly GCA_963932465.1). NCBI lineage: Eukaryota > Metazoa > Arthropoda > Arachnida > Araneae > Salticidae > Maratus > Maratus speciosus. The sequence continues at coordinate 38,681,978 of OZ010788.1, read as the reverse complement.
GCCTTAAGGCCGGCTTCAAGCTCCCTGCTCAACAACGTGAAACTTTGACTCTGTTTAAAACATATAGGCATAAAAGTGGCAGACCTAACTATTTAAGCAATTTTGAATTAAAACACGTTTTTCATTTTTTATTTATTTTTTTTTTATTATTATAAATAATTTACTTATTAAGTTATATGAGATTCTTGTCCCATAATTTTGGGAATTCGGTTCAAAATGTCCACTTTGATGGTATTTTCTGAAAGATCTTCTGCCTTTACCAAAAAATAGAAAATGTCTTTTGATTACATAGTTTCTGAATAAGAACACCTGATGATTTCATATGTTTCTGACCAAAAATGAATTCAGAAAGGAGCTGCTTTTGATATAAGAACAGCTTTAATGATGCCCACATATCAAGTAACTATCTACATATTTAACAGTGATGCAGAGGGCGCAATAGCTAAAACCTTTAATCAGATTTTTTTTTAAGAATTTATGAAGATTATCATAGCATTACCGTGCTAAGCCTAATACAAGACTGTGGAGTTGTGAGTTGCTGATAACATATAGCAAAGTAATCCAAACATACTGAATGTGTTGACACATTTTATACAAGGAAGAAGTTTGGCAGTAAATTGCAGCTGATAGATTTTAACTGTATTATTACAAATCACAATAAAAGAGAAGAAAAAGAATCGAAATAAAATTAGAGAGCTTGCTAAAAAGGTGCTATTTAATATGTTAAAATGTCACAAATATAAAAAATGTTATTGCATAATAATATAGTTTTTAAAAAATTTCGCGACGAGTGATTTCGATCACACCTTGATCGTCATCAGGGTAGCTTTGATTGTGTACTGAAAATTCCTAATCGTACTCTGTCCTCGGCTGGACAACCATGTGAGTCTACTTTACAGTTGGTGGGGGGGAGGGGAGGCAGTAAACTGAATATTCCAAGCTTAACAATACATTTTTAATCTATCCAAGCTTAACAATACATTTTCTATTTTAAAAACTTTAACCATATACCGGAATGTTATATGGCATATTATCATTAATAGCCTTATTATCTTTTATTAAAATTTCTGTGGATTCTTTTATTAACAAAATGTGAATGGGAGGTAGGAATAATGATTCTTGCTTCATCAAAGTGAATATTTAAATTTTGCTGTAGGTTTAAGTCTTGCTCTGTGGTTTGTCTATTAAACTTAATATCACTTACATATTCTTTCAATCAGTCCTTAAATCCTACCACAGCGTTAGCAAGACTTAACCTACAGCAAAATTTAAATATTCGTTTTGATGAAGCAAGAATCATTATTCCTACCTCCCATTATCACATTTCATTAATAAAAGAATCCATAGAAATTTTAATAAAAGATAATAAGGCTGTTAATGATAATATGTCATGTAACATTCCGGGTACATGGTTAAAGTTTTTAAAATAGAAGATGTTAAGCTTGAATAGAAATGTTCAGTTTACTGCCTCCTCTTCCCCACTCCGTTGTAAAGTAGACTCACCTGGTTGTCCAACCGAGGAGCTGCATCAGCAGCTAGAAGCGTAAAAGCTGTAAAAATCCCTAAACCTCGTTAAAAGGAAAATATGATGAAAAGATTTAAGACTCATGAAGGTTTTATCAATCAGATGCTGCTTGTGCATGGAGAGGAGACAAAGAGATGATTGTCACATGGTTTATTCTAGACATGTCAATTATTTCGGACATGACTGTAATGCCCATTATTCCTACCTCCCATTATTACATTTCATTAATAAAAGAATCCATAGAAATTTTAATAAAAGATAATAAGGCTGTTAATGATAATGTCATATAACATTCCGGGTATATGGTTAAAGTTTTTAAAATAGAAGATGTTAACCTTAGATAGAAATGTTCAGTTTACTGCCCCCCCCCCCCTTCCCCAATCCGTTGTAAAGTAGACTCACCTGGTTGTCCAACCGAGGAGCTGCATCAGCAGCTAGAAGCGTAAAAGCTGTAAAAATCCTTAAACCTATAAAAAAGAAAATATGATGAAAAGATTTAAGACTCATGAAGGTTTTATCAATCAGATGCTGCTTGTGCATGGAAAAAAGGAGGCAAAGAGATGATTGTCACATGGTTTATTCTAGACATGTCAATTATTTCGGACATGACTGTAATGCCCATTCAAAATAAGTAAAACAGGTATGTCTTCAGTCAACTTGACTTTCTTAATGAAATGAGCAAACCATGTGGTTGACAAGGTGGCTTTGTATCAACACAGAAGGGTGAGCTTGGAGGACAACCCTTCATCAGAACGTTGCTCATGTTTTTCCGAGGAAAGATCACAAAATGTCCATCAGCACTCATACATGCAGTTATTGTAATAGTAGCTCCTCTTTCCACTGAAATTAAAGCTGTGAATTGTCTCTTGCCTTTCCATCCAACAACATAAGCAACTGTGCTTTGGATGATGGATAAACCTGTTTCATCCATGTTATAGATTCTATCTGGTATAAATTTTTTATCTTTGTAGGCTTCTTCTAAGCATCTAAAGATGAAGGATCTAAAGTTGATTGCAGTACATAAAGTGTTTTCGAAGCCTTCAGTGTCCATATCTTCTGTCCCTCACAATCGTGATGGTGATTTTCATCTCTTCATTCCATTTCAGTTTTCACTTTTTTGAGACATATTTAAATTTCGAATGAGGCATTCTGGGAAAAAAGACAGATCAATTTTAACAACTGATTTACGCCATCAACAAATTCTAAATCACATGCAGTGGAGTCTGAAATAATGTCACCACTTTATATTACACTGTACAAGTATTGCCTTCTTGCCCATCAAAAAATTAGCACAAATGCTGGATTAAAAAATACACGAACTCGGCATATTTTGTGATTAACGTTAACTAAGTTATTCATATTTATGGTTGTTTACACTTTAACAGTAATAAAAGTTTCTAAGTTATGTTTACAAAGATCTAAGTCCTCATCAAACCAGCCTGGAAATATAGGTTCGTGAATTTAAAAATATTCAAATTGTAGAAAAGTGTAAATTGTTTCCTATATATGTATGTTATTAGATGGCGTTATTCCTTCCATTTAATTGAACTGTAGATGCCATGGTGTTTTTTTTTTTTAATAAACCCAACTTTATTTCGCATTGAACAAATGTTAAACGATAGACTGTTTTGAGTTTTATTTTTAATTCTTTTCTTTTTGTACATAAATAATAAATTCTAGACATTCAAATAAGGTAAAAAATAAAATGAAATTCCATTTAAATGATACATTGTAACAGTCAGCTGATGCGCAAAACAATGCAGCATCTGAGAAACCATAAATTATTTTCCTCCCTTTCAAGCAGAACAAACCCAGAGAGGTTCACGAATCAGGGTCAGGTGGTGCATAAATCTAAAATACAGGCTTCTTAAACGTTCTGAAATTGTGAGCAGGGTATTGGAAGCTAAAAAATAAAGCAAAGGCAGAGTGTGTGACACATTGCTTAAACAGATTCAAGTTTTTAATAAAAGTAAACATTTATTGAAAATATAGTTAAATAAAGATAAATGTAAATGTACTTAAATGAATATGAACAGAAATGGCAATAACAACATTAATGGCTGACAGTTTTCAAAAAAATCTCGACAAAATATTTTGACGCTTTATTTCCTAATAAGCCGCTTGTTGTTTTAAAACTATAAAGTCACTTTATAAACTTAACAAATGTAAAAACATACTTTAATGCTACCCATACTCGATAAAAACATAAACAGTGTTGCATAGAAATATATATATCTTGATAAAACAATATAGTTACTTTGCCTGAAATTCAATAATCAACACACTTACAATAACTAAGATAAACATTTATAACTGACGTCGTAGAAAAGAAATGGCCTTTTGTAGAAATAAACAGACATACTTATTGAAAAAGTTGACTCATACAAACTATGATACTACAAAAAAGATATAAAACAGTTGCTGGTTTGCCAGACTTTAACTCCCAGTGTAATAAGACTTCATATCGTTCTGAAGAGAAGCAGTTAGTGTTGTGAGCATAAAACAAAACAAACCAGATGAAGTAACATGAAGTGAGCCCAGCTTATATACAAGTCGAAGCTAACAGCTAACACGTGAGACAGAAGTTACTGCCTGCATGTGGTGTATCACATTGTCATTCATTGATGAAAGCCATCTAGAGGCGTAAAGAGTACGGGTGCCGGCTCCGAAGAAAGGATGTCAAAGTGACTATTAAGAATCGGAAAAATTGATTCACGGCAAGTTGAAATGATGTAATTGAAAATTTCCAAAAGTAGATTTAAATAAAGACATGCCAGTAACTGAATAAACTTAAAAGATAATTGAATAGAATGAAATAGCTGTTTAGATTAAGTTGAGAAGAAGTTTAAATAAAGGAAATGGATAACTGTAATTAAGTGAATATTCACTCATGTTTGTGAAAATTGCAACATCATGAAGGAATCATCAGAATTAAATTTAATACACAAATGACTGGTATTGGTACAGACAAATGATTACATTTTCAAAGCAAAAAAAACAATATTGTCTGAAATCAGTATTTGGTAAAGCCACCATGCGCTACAATAAGTGCTGCTATACAACATGACATGGAGTCGATCAGATTTTGAATGTCTGTCTGGGGAAGAGCATTCCATATTGTTTGTATGCATACCCAAAGTTCATCTGTAGAATCTGTAAGACAAGGATTATGAGTGAGACACTGATCAATGAAATCCCACACATTTGCCATTGGCAACATCTCTGGTGCTAGCATGCAGGCTATGGAAGAAGCTGCATATTATCTACTGAGAAAAAGTCTTGAACATTCCTTGCAACTCGTGGGCATGCATTATCCTGTTGAAAAATAGTTCCAGGTATGCCTTGAAGGAAAGGAACAACTTCAGGCTACAAGACTTCAATGATTTACCTGTTGCTGTCCAGAATACCCAAAAATCTTAGCAGCTGGGATTGTCCATGATATGCAATCGCACTCCAGACCACAATTCCAGGTGTTCATCCTCTATGACGTACGATAATGCACTCCGGAAGGTGGCATTTGACTTAGCGCCTAACACGAATACAGTCATCATGGTATCACAAATTAAAGCGGGATTCATCAGAAAAGGCCATTTGTTGCCAATTTGAACACCAGTCTATATGTTCATGAGCCCACTGCAACCGCAGGCATTGTTGGTTTTGAGTGAGGGGAATCCTGTATAAAGAGTTCTTGCATGCAGTCCACGGTGCAGCACACGTCGACGAAGCAGGCAGCGATACACCCATAGGCGTAGCGTGACCAGAATGTTTTTTTTTTGGGGGGGGGGGCGCACCAAGTCCGTACGAAGAAAAAACTGCGCCCGGAGCAAATTTTCAATTTTGACCCCCCCCCCCCCCCTAAAAAAAAAAGCTTACTCTTTGTGATGGGTGTAATAAAATTGATTAAGTGCAGAAACATAAATAAACTCTATTGAATAAATATTTCGCGTTTATTTTGGAACTTTAAAAGGTTTAATTTAGAAATTCAGAGCAACTAAATAACAAGAGAAAATTGCACTTATTTGTTACAGAGTTTATGAAGTTTTGCAACAGGGGGAAAAAAATTATCAACAGAGAAAACGAACTTCCCCGGAAAATAATCGGAGGCCTAAAAATGAATAAATAAACAAATGAAACCGTGGTTCGCAGCATAAATTTCGCGTCCGGTACGATTGCTCCTTTAGCCCCCTCTTTGCACGGCCCTGGGGGGCACGCTAAAGGTCTGCACGGATCCAGCCCGGCGTGAAAATTAAACTTCCACCCGAGCCCGGCCCGACTCAATTTCCCAAAAAACTCCGATTATTCTTAACATACAATTACTGGGCTGCCATTTGCTACTAAAAGCGACTATTTTCAGCATCCGGCTGCTATGGCGAGTATTTTAGATCGACAACCATTAAAAAGCGACTATTTCAAGAAATCAGGCGACTTTTTTCGGATTTCAGTGACTATTTTTACTGAAAACATTCGATCTTTTTCTTCAAAGAGCCTGTAAAGTCATCTTCCGAAACATATTTTTTCAACGGTTGTTTGAGGAGATCAGCGATTTTTTTCCGCGACGAATTCCAAAATGCACGATTTTCTTCTCTCCCCCCCCCCCAAATCGATTGACGAAATACCTATTTCTTTCTGAGATCTTTTTATGCTATCGTTGAAGGAGATTTTGCCAAATTCGCAAATTTTTCTACGACAGACTGATGAAATTGATTTTTTTTCCGCCACCACTTGTCCAAATTCGCGATATATATTTTCTGCGACCAATTGATGGTAGTTACCATTTGTTTCAGAAATCTTTTGACGAAATTCCCGATTCTTTTCCAGATCGTTTGTCAAAATTTGTGATTTTCTTTTCACGACCGACTTACAAAATTCATGATTTTTTGCGCTATCATTTGGTTAAATTCTCAAATTTTTTTGACCAAATTTGCGTTTTTTTGTCCGCGACCATTTGACGAAATTTGCGATTTTTTTTCTTGTGATCGTTAGACGAAATTCGCAATTTTTCGTCCATTCTTTTGATGAAATTTGCGATGATTTTTCCGAATGACGAAAACCGTCATTTGTTTCCGCGACCTTTGGTAAAATTCAAGATATTTTTTACGGTTTCACGAGATTTTTTTCCGCGACGAATTGCGAAATTCGCGATTTTTTCTCCAATCGATTGTCGAAAATAGTTATTTCTTTTCACTATCTTTTGCTACGATCGTTGAAGGAGATTTCGCCCATTTTCGTATGACGTATTGCAAATTTCAAGATTTTTTGGGGGCAATCGCTTCGCTGAACTCACATTTTTTTTCGTGATCCTTTGCCAAATTTCGCGTTTTTGTTTCATGCGATCGTTTCTCAGAACTCACGGTTTTTTTTCCGCGATCATTTGCCAAAATTCTCTAATTTTTCTGCAACGGATTGGCGAATTTTTTTTCCGCCACGACGTGTCGAAATTCGCGATATATATTTTTTCCGCGACCTATTGATGGTATTCGCTGTTTGCTTCAGATATCATTTGACGAAATTCCCAATTCTTTTCCAGATCGTTTGTCAAAATTTGTGATTTTCTTTTCACAACCGACTTACAAAATTCATGATTTTTTGCGCTATCATTTGGTTAAATTCTCAAATTTTTTTGACCAAATTTGCGTTTTTTTGTCCGCGACCATTTGACGAAATTTGCGATTTTTTTTCTTGTGATCGTTAGACGAAATTCGCAATTTTTCGTCCATTCTTTTGACGAAATTTGCGATGATTTTTCCGAATGACGAAAACCGTCATTTGTTTCCGCGACCTTTGGTAAAATTCAAGATATTTTTTACGGTTTCACGAGATTTTTTTCCGCGACGAATTGCGAAATTCGCGATTTTTTCTCCAATCGATTGTCGAAAATAGTTATTTCTTTTCACTATCTTTTGCTACGATCGTTGAAGGAGATTTCGCCCATTTTCGTATGACGTATTGCAAATTTCACGATTTTTTGGGGGCAATCGCTTCGCTGAACTCACATTTTTTTTCGTGATCCTTTGCCAAATTTCGCGTTTTTGTTTCATGCGATCGTTTCTCAGAACTCACGGTTTTTTTTCCGCGATCATTTGCCAAAATTCTCTAATTTTTCTGCAATGGATTGGCGAATTTTTTTTCCGCCACGACGTGTCGAAATTCGCGATATATATTTTTTCCGCGACCTATTGATGGTATTCGCTGTTTGCTTCAGATATCATTTGACGAAATTCGCGATTCTTTTCCAGATCGTTTGTCAAAATTTGTGATTTTCTTTTCACGACCGACTTACAAAATTCATGATTTTTTGCGCTATCATTTGGTTAAATTCTCAAATTTTTTTGACCAAATTTGCGTTTTTTTGTCCGCGACCATTTGACGAAATTTGCGATTTTTTTTCTTTTGATCGTTAGACGAAATTCGCAATTTTTCGTCCATTCTTTTGACGAAATTTGCGATGATTTTTCCGAATGACGAAAACCGTCATTTGTTTCCGCGACCTTTGGTAAAATTCAAGATATTTTTTACGGTTTCACGAGATTTTTTTCTGCGACGAATTGCGAAATTCGCGATTTTTTCTCCAATCGATTGTCGAAAATAGTTATTTCTTTTCACTATCTTTTGCTACGATCGTTGAAGGAGATTTCGCCCATTTTCCTATGACCTATTGCAAATTTCACGATTTTTGGGGGGCAATCGCTTCGCTGAACTCACATTTTTTTCGCGATCCTTTGCCAAATTTCGCGTTTTTGTTTCATGCGATCGTTTCTCAGAACTCACGGTTTTTTTTCCGCGATCATTTGCCAAATTTCTCTAATTTTTCTGCAACGATTGGCGAATTTTTTTTCCGCCACGACGTGTCGAAATTCGCGATATATATTTTTTCCGCGACCTATTGATGGTATTCGCTGTTTGCTTCAGATATCATTTGACGAAATTCGCGATTCTTTTCCAGATCGTTTGTCAAAATTTGTGATTTTCTTTTCACGACCGACTTACAAAATTCATGATTTTTTGCGCTATCATTTGGTTAAATTCTCAAATTTTTTTGACCAAATTTGCGTTTTTTTGTCCGCGACCATTTGACGAAATTTGCGATTTTTTTTCTTGTGATCGTTAGACGAAATTCGCAATTTTTCGTCCATTCTTTTGACGAAATTTGCGATGATTTTTCCGAATGACGAAAACCGTCATTTGTTTCCGCGACCTTTGGTAAAATTCAAGATATTTTTTACGGTTTCACGAGATTTTTTTCCGCGACGAATTGTGAAATTCGCGATTTTTTCTCCAATCGATTGTCGAAAATAGTTATTTCTTTTCACTATCTTTTGCTACGATCGTTGAAGGAGATTTCGCCCATTTTCCTATGACCTATTGCAAATTTCACAATTTTTTGGGGGCAATCGCTTCGCTGAACTCACATTTTTTTCGCGATCCTTTGCCAAATTTCGCGTTTTTGTTTCATGCGATCGTTTCTCAGAACTCACGGTTTTTTTCCCGCGATCATTTGCCAAAATTCTCTAATTTTTCTGCAACGATTGGCGAATTTTTTTTCCGCCACGACGTGTCAAAATTCGCGATATATATTTTTTCCGCGACCTATTGATGGTATTCGCTGTTTGCTTCAGATATCATTTGACGAAATTCGCGATTCTTTTACAGATCGTTTGTCAAAATTTGTGATTTTCTTTTCACGACCGACTTACAAAATTCATGATTTTTTGCGCTATCATTTGGTTAAATTCTCAAATTTTTTTGACCAAATTTGCATTTTTTTGTCCGCGACCATTTGACAAAATTTGCGATTTTTTTTCTTGTGATCATTAGACGAAATTCGCAATTTTTCGTCCATTCTTTTGACGAAATTTGCGATGATTTTTCCGAATGACGAAAATCGTCATTTGTTTCCGCGACCTTTGATAAAATTCAAGATATTTTTTACGGTTTCACGAGATTTTTTTCCGTGACGAATTGCGAAATTCGCGATTTTTTCTCCAATCGATTGTCAAAAATAGTTATTTCTTTTCACTATCTTTTGCTACGATCGTTGAAGGAGATTTCGCCCATTTTCGTATGACGTATTGCAAATTTCACGATTTTTTGGGGGGCAATCGCTTCGCTGAACTCACATTTTTTTCGCGATCCTTTGCCAAATTTCGCGTTTTTGTTTCATGCGATCGTTTCTCAGAACTCACGGTTTTTTTTCCGCTATCATTTGCCAAAATTCTCTAATTTTTCTGCAACGGATTGGCGAATTTTTTTTCCGCCACGACGTGTCGAAATTCGCGATATATATTTTTTCCGCGACCTATTGATGGTATTCGCTGTTTGCTTCAGATATCATTTGACGAAATTCGCGATTCTTTTCCACGATAGTTAGTCGAAATTCTTGATTTTTCACGCAATCATTTGTTTAAATTCTCTATTTGTTACGCGATTATTTGACCAAATTCGCGTCTGTTCAGGGGTGATTCTATTCTGAATTTTCCGAAAATTTAAGGCATTCGGTTCCGAAAAATTATAAAAATCGGTCATCAGGCCGAAAATTCGGGCATAAAAAATATCGCGAATTTCAGAAAATGGTCGCCGAAAAAAATCAATTTCGGCAATTGTTCACAGAAAAAAGTCGCCAATTTCTTCAAAGAATCGCATTCACCAAGGGATAGCAAAAAAACCCGCAAATTTAAACAAAGGATCGCGGAAAAACGTGAATTTCGTCAAAGCATCGCAATAAAGAAACGCAAATTTCGTCAAAGGATCGCAGAAAAACGCGAATTTTGTCAAAGGAAAAAACGCATAATTGGCGCCGGGAGGAGATTTCTCCCTCTCTTTCCATCCTCTGCTGTAACCTTTCAGAAATGTGCTGCCGAAAATCGACATTTGTTTCCGCAATCTTTGATAAAATTCAAGATATTTTTCCACGGTCCTTTGAGGAGATTCGCGATTTTTTCCCTGACGAATTACCAAAATTCGCATTTTTTTCCCCCGCCGATCGTTTCATGGAATTCAGTTTTCTTCACACGATCCTTTGCCAAATTTCGTGAATTTTTCTACGGCCGATTGACGAAAATAATATTTTGTATTTGTTTCAGAGATTTTTGGACGAAATTCGCGATTCTTTTCCACGATGTTTTGTCGAAGTTAGTCTTTTCTTCTGTCGACCGACTGAGGAAGTTCTTGATTTTTTGCTCGATTTTTGATTAAATTCTCGATTTTTTGCGCACAAGCAAGTGTGCTGACCAAATTCGCGGGCATTTTTTTTCTGTCCGCAACAGTTTGACAAAATTTTCGATTTTCTTTCCGTAATCGTAATTCCGTAGGCGTAATTTACAAGTTTTTTTTCGCGACCGATGGTATAACGATTATCTCGTTATATATGTTTACATTCCATTCCCCCCCCCCCCTTCCACAGACAGTTTGAATTAAAATTCTGTTTAATAACTTATTTATTTTGTGCACTATAGTCAAACAGTGCAGCCCCTAAATTAAATTCAGCATTTAAAAACTAAATCGATTGTATTATCAGCCCTTCTCATTTAAATCAAATTATTCTAAGTACTCGTCTCTTTAATAAAATAAAATCAGTGAATCACTCTCTATTTTCACTTTCTGATTCTTTCACACATACGCTTTAACCTTGTACAAAATTCGTTACGGCTGACTGTTAGTTTCAAACGCATTTTAACTTCGGTCATTTCCTTATTTGGGCGTGAATATAACTCATCATTCAAAATCACTTTACATGCAATCTACTTATTAGAATTATTTTCGCTTCACACCCTTTTGTCCAGATGTATGGCATTTCTACATTTTGTGGTAAAGCGGTGTATCTTTGATCTAACATCTGGTCTAGAAAAATACAGTCTCATGCTTTTTAGCCTAACGAACTCTGTCTGTTACTATGCCCTTTCCAGATAACACTTTTTATTTTTACATTTAACCGCAGCTGTATCAATGTACAGATGAGGCTCAGTCTATCATGACTCAGGAATGTATGCAGCCCACAATCTGCCCCCCCCTACACAATTAATATGGTAGAAGCCTACCGTACATTTTTGGCGAACATACCAGCCAATGTTTCTATTACCCCCTGTGCATGGCGCAAAAATACTTTTAGATTGGCGATATTGTAGCCCGCCAAGCAAGAAAGTTGTAACTGTATATTCTTATCATTCCTGCTTTCTCTCTAGCCTCGTGATGACGTCTTAAAAGAGGCTCCTTATTGCTTCTCCCCTGTACCTCTCCCTTCGACTTTCATCATGGAAATAAACTAAATCTTCGCTTACTTGAATTGGAGTTTTTTTTAATAGGACCTGGTGTTTTTTAATCCTCGCAACCTTATAAACGCAAACGGCCATCTCTTCTAGCAAAAAAAATCATCATATAAAATTGGTCTCCGTGACGAGCCTTTTTCAACAAAAAAAAAAAAATGTAAGGGAGAGGTACTTGCTTCTAAGCCTTTTTTCTGCATGGATTTCTGGCAGCGATGGATTCCCCCCGGCTGTCACACCGTGCCCGCTACGTGGATTTCATCATGGAGTGAACTTTCGCCCTGGACGACTGCTCTTCGCCGTAAAATATCTGTGCCTGCCTGCTTCTCTGCTTTTCCCCTTTGCCAACCCCCGGAGTTGTGGAATCAGCTGCTCCCTTACCGTCGCCGAAGAAATCGGCCTGCCTTACATCCTCCCGTACCGAAGAATCCTGCCCGCGTGCAAACTTATCTCTCAGAGCATCCTTCCTGCCCGTCATCGCATTTCACTTGTGAAAGTGTCCGGCGTGTTTTGTGCAGTGTGCTAAAATACAAACCAGCTCAGTGTGTGTGTAAATATTTGTGCAAGTTAGTGTGCTCAAAGTGCTCCTCTACGTGTTCACTTTCTTTTGATCGCAATACTTTTGTTTTCATAAGTCCGACAAGCTCTGCAATCCTACAGTGCGTTGAGAAACCTTACTGTTTGTGAAAAATACTACAAATTATTCATCAGTTAAGTGCAGTGAAACACTAATTTCAAACGAAAAAAAAAAACCCTGCAAAAACGTGTGCTACCCCCCTCATATGTAAAGAAAAGGTGATAAGAGAATACTCGCCTTAGCGAGTGCTAAAATTTCCCTTGTTTACTTTCTGTTTACGAAAAACGAAAGGAACGTCTGAGCGAGTCAGTGATTGAATGAATGAATCCCGCTCTCCAACCTCCTCAATATTCTGGAAAAGTGTGTTTTGTTTTTTTTACCATACGACACCAACCAGTTTGTGAAATAATTTTGTGAAGTGCTCAATTAGATAGTAACGTTCTGTTGTGAGGTTTTATAAGTTGTTCATCTTTATTCAAGAGGCAGTTTGCGATAAAAAAAAAAAATCTCTCCAAAAAAGTCATTTGCTGCCAAAGAATCGTTTTAGTGATTCACTCTCACGCACACATAAATTTCTAGCAAATGTGTATGATATTGACAAAGAGATCATGAAGGTGCAAAAAAAAGTGAAAATAAATACTGCACCAGTCCCTTAAAATAGCACATTTTTAGAGTACGAAAGCATATTTTAATTCCCCCATTTAATTGCTTTCCTTTCGCTTAATTTTCTTTTCAGTTAATTCTGGAAACCTTGTTTTAAAATTTTTAAAGTTGTTTCATTCCATTTGTATGCTTTCTTACTCCATAAGTACTCACAAGTACTTCTTGATTATTTTTATTAATATTATTGTGTTTTTGTACAGGATACGAAAACACAGTGATATTGCTATTTTTGATATTTTGTGTTGTCTATTATAATATTTATAAATATAATATAAGTAGTTTTTCCCATTGCATTGAATGTTCCAATATCTTTAGTTATTAAGATACACATTCACCTTTGCTTAACTTTTAATGCATATTAAAATATATTAAATTTTTTTCTCTCTCAAAAAGAGTTAACGAAGATTATATTTTGTCCCATATATTTTTCTGGTTCGCCTTTTGGCTTGAAAATATTTTAATTTGAGAAATATTTTTAATTTCTGTCCTTTTAGAGAAATAAGGACAGATAGCAAGTTTTTTTTTCTCTGTTAAAAAGGATAAAATAAGTTTTTAATTCAGTTGCTTGCTCCTACCAGTTTTATTTTGAAAGACTTACATGTTTCATTCATTTAAAAAAAATAAAATAAAATAAAATAAAATAGGAGCTATTACGAAATATTTTTCTGTTTCTCTTTTGCTTAAAATAAGCAACGGTATTATTTTTACTTTGGGAAACACAATTTTGTCCCTGGATAAGTTTTCTTTCTCTCTATTTTTTTTATATAAGGTTTAAAAAAAAAAAATAAGACCTTTTGTTTATTTTTAAGTTGTGTATTAGTTTTTTTAATGTGATTATTTATGTGATTATTTTATTTCATTATTTTATGTGCTTTGCATTTTTATCTGTTTATGTGTGTTATATTTAGATATGTATGCAGAATTTCAGTAACAATTTTTGATTAGAGAATTTGTCTTAGGTAAGACGTTGACCATGTCCGCTAAACAAGTTCAAATCAACATTAACCAATTTGACGGAGATCCGGATTTGCTTAAATTCTTTTTTAACCAAATTAGGTCGGTCGCTGAAATTAACAAATACAGCCCTCGGACTACCATTGCTGTACTTGTAGGCAAATTAATTGGTCCCGCTCAAAAATTTTATGCTCAAAATCCGGAAATTCAAAAAATTAATGATCTAGATACGCTTGAAAAAGAATTTGCCGCATTTTTCTCACCCCCCAGCAAGTGCGTGGCTGGCGTTGAACTTTCGAGCTTATCTCTTCTGCCAGCGGAGTCAATTAAAAACCTGGCACATCGGTTAAACGTGTTAGCCGCAACTGTCTATTCAGATATTAAAGACGAAAATGCCCGTAACACGATTAAACTTATGAAATTTATGGAAGCTGTGCCAGCTAACATACGAATAAAGTTACAAGAAGAAGGCGTGAATGAATATCGTGCTGCTGTTGAAAGAGCACAGATATTACACGAAATTCTGCATAACGAAAAGATTCTACATTCCTTACCCTCTGTCAGTAAATCTCAAAATAACATTGAAGAGCAATTGAAGGAACTCTCGGAAAAAATAAATGCATTAACACTCGCACCGCCTGGACCCAAAACTGAAACTAAAAAAAATGACATGCAAGGTAGCCCAAAGTATAACGCAAATGCGATGCGCTATAGGAAAAATTTCAAAACGCGAAATTTCCCAAAACGTTTTTCCCCTCACAATCTTCCACAAAGAAAAGTTGTGACTTGTCAACTCTGTTTCCGTAATGGCCACCAGGCACATCAGTGTTTTAAATGGAAAAGAGTTAATACACAGAGAAGGGAAAATTTTAACAGACGCAACAATTACCAGGTTCAGGAAAACTAGAACAGAGACACAATTTTTATGCTGATGATTTTGTGTCTCAACCATGTGACTTAACATCAGCAACATTTCCTATTGACCCTACATTACCAAAGATCTCTAAAGAAAGATTAGTCAAGTCAACCAGGTCACAAACTTCAGATCACATTAAAATTGCAAGAAATATCACTACTCAAACAGAAAATGAAGGCGATAAAATTGTTCACATCATTTGTAGTGTTAATACGCATTCTCCATCACTCCCTCTTGTAAAGGCCACTATTGCAAACCATAAAATCACCCTATTGGCTGACTCTGGAAGTAGCATTTCGTTACTTTCACAAAATTTATTTAATGAACTTAAACCTGTATTAAAATACAAGAGACTATCAACAGCCATAAATATTAAAACCGTCAATTCGGATGTTTCTTTTTCTTCATGTATTAAAGCATCCATTAAATTAAAAAAAAAATCCTTCTCGCACCACTTTTATATAGTGGATATTCCTGAATCCTCCAGTTTTGAAGGCATTCTTGGTTTTGATTTCATTAGTAAATTTAACATTATCATTGATACTTTCAATAAATGCATTCACATTAACAACAACTTGACTATTCCACTAGAAACAGCACACACTAAGTCTAAAGTCAGTGAAAGTAATCAATGTAACACCTTATGTGATGTAGTGACAAATCAAAAAGTTTTCTTAACCCGTAAAGTCATTCTAGAACCCCAAGAGCAAACATGGTGCTCAGTTTACACAAACAATAATATCAAACATGACATAAATTATCTATTTGAATATGTGGCAGATAAAAAAGAAGTAATAAGTCATGATGCCATTATTCAAATGAATAAGAAAACTAAACGCAAAAAGAAGCCTGTACAATTAAATCATTTCTTTTCTATTTCACTTAAAAATAATTCTGACACTACCATTCATCTCCCTAAACACACAAAAATTGGACATTTATCTGAAGTTGAGGAAATTCTTGACTACCCCTCTGATAATTTGGACAAGCATCATAACTCAGAACAACACTTCCTAAATTTTATTCAGGCATCTAATGAAACATTAAAAAAGAGGAAAGAGGATTTGGCAGCTACCGATTTTGATCTTACACATTTAAGTTCTAATGAAGCAAATACAATGACTAAATTATTACTTAATTACTACCCGGCCTTTTCAAAATCATTAAATACACTTGGACATACTGATAAGATTGTACCTGATTTGAAATTTATTAATGACTACCCTATAAAAACTCTTCCATTTCCCCTTCCCCAATCTTTGCAAAAAGGTACTTTAGAACAAATTAAAGATCTGCTTGATGCCAAAATTATTGAACGCCACTGTTCAGAATGGGCTTGCCCCATGCTTTTAGTCAAAAAGAAACCAGACGGAACTGGTAAACAAAAATTTCGTCTCGCCTTAGATCTTCGAATGGTAAATACTGTAATTCAAGGATCATCTTACCCTCTACCTAAAATTCAAACCATCATTTCAAATCTTTCTCAGTATCGATATTTTTCTTCTCTTGACTTTCATCAGGCATATCATCAAATTGATTTGCCAGAAAAATTCCAAAATCAGTTGACATTTACTACTATGTTTGGTTCTTTTAGATACAAGAGATTAGTGTTCGGATTAAAAAACAGTGCTTCTATTTTCCAAGCTTTAATGGACTCTTTGCTTGATGAGTTACAATTAGATGGTGTATATACATATCAGGATGATTTCATTGTAGGTGCAAACTCTTTTGATGAAATGTGTAATAAATTAAAAAAAATTCTCTCTATCCTAACCAAATACAACTTAACCCTGTCTCCTAGCAAGTGTACTTTTCATAAATCTAGTATTGACTATTTGGGATTTCATGTAGAAAATCAGTCCGTTTCCCCGATTCAGTCAAATATCATAAAAATAACATCTTTTCCCACACCTACAACTAAACGTCAACTAAAAAGACTCATTGGTGTCATTACATTTTATAAGAGTCTAATTCCATCCTTTTCTGAGTTAGTACAACCACTGATAAACCTAACTACTCCTAAAGTTAAATTTAAATGGACAGTTAAACATCAAGAAATCATGGACACAATACAGAAAATTTTCTTTAATTCTCCCATGGTTAGATTACCTGATTGGAACAAGACATTTTATTTAAATACAGATGCGTCAAATGTTGCTATTTCTGGTGTTTTATTACAAGAACATGATCAACAACTTTTACCAGTTGCATATTTTTCTAAATCTCTTAAGCCATCAGAAAAAAAATACCCTGCACTTAAATTAGAACTCATGGCAATTTATAAATCTGTAACCGCTTTCAAATATTATTTATATAACAGACAATTTGTAATTCTTTCTGACAGTAAACCCTTAGAAAAATATAACAAGACTACTAATCCAGCTGATATTATCTCTCGTTGGCTCATGGAGCTTTCAGAGTACTCATACACTTTTAAACATATCCCTGGTAAGAAAAATGTTCTTGCTGACTATTTATCTCGCTGTACTTTTGAAAACAATCAACAAACTCTGGATACTAACCCTGAACTTATCCATGACCCTCAACCATTACCTATTGTTGACTATGATACACCAGACAGTAATAATTCATGTTCAAGCGCCACTAAGAAATATGTAAACTATCTTGTATCTGGTAAACAAACAAATCCAGATCCTTTATTAGAAATTTCAAATGAAACTTTCTGCACTGAACAAAAAAATGACACCACCTTGTCCACTGTTTACAAAGATATTCTAAAGAAAGGACCTTCTCAAAAATATCCTAATTACTTCATACACCCTGATTCGAAAGTTTTAATGTTAAAAAAAGAAAACAATCTTAATAACACTTTTTCATATCACATTGTTGTTCCTAACTCTCTTAAAAGCAAAGTTTTAACAATCTCTCATTTATCTCACTTTGGTTTTAATAAAACTTATGAGTTTCTATCATCAAGATATTTTTGGAAAGGCATGTATGTTGACACTTTAAACTTTGTAGCTTCATGTGTCAAATGTCTTCAATGTAAACATCATCAAACCCCTCCTGCACCCTTACAACCCACCTACACGCCCAGATATCCTGGCCATACTATTAGTACAGACCTTGTTGGACCTTTTTCTAATGGTAAACATATTTTAACTATTACAGATCACTTTTCAAGACATGTTGAACTTTTTCCACTTAATGATACATCTGCAGCTAAAGTCGTTAAATGTTTATTCTCTTACATAACCACCTTTGGGAGACCTTCTGTTGTCTTATCAGACTTAGGACCCCAATATACATCTCAAATATACAACATTTTTAATGATACTCTAGGTATTAAGGTACTTCACAGCTCTGTTTCGAGACCACAAAGCAATGCTCTTTCGGAGAGAATAAATAAATCTATCAAATACTCTGTTAATATACTTTTGCAAGAAGGTCACTCATTTGAAAATGCAATATTTATACACAAGTCGCTCTATAATGGTTCAAAACATTCAACTACATTATTCACTCCTAATCTTCTGCACTTTGGACGTGAACTTTCATTAATTTTTGACACTTTTGATCAGAATAGCAATCAACCTTTTCTAGATAAACATACAGAAATACATAAACTACTTGAAGATTTACACAAAATATATGACAAGGCTTACAATAACATTAAAACAGCACAGGATAAAAGATATAAACATTACGGTCAGAAAGCCAAATTAAGAACCATTTGTCTCAAAGATATTGTGTACTTAAAGTCTGTTGATAAATTCAAACCTAAATACACTGGACCATATATTGTAACTTTCAAACATTCACCTGTGTCATTCTCGATCAAGAGATTGTATGCTGCTGATAATACAGCATTTCGGGTACACATTGATAGGTTACTTCTTGCACCACCTCGATATGGACATTTATTCGATGCTACAAGTCACTTAAACAATCACAACTTCCCTAATGTTTATCAACCACATACATATAATTTAAGAAACAGAAAATAATATACTTCTGTTTACATTTTTTTCTTATGACATGTATTGTGAAGCTAAGTGTACAACCAGAGGCCTAGGTTGTATGTATGTTGCTTACAACAGATCTTTGACAACATTATGGCTGGCCCATGACTGTTTTCTTCGAAGATCTCTTGTGAACAATATTTTGAATCACTTTACACTCATTTCATTTTACTGTACACTTTTTATGTTATTTACATACACTTAACTATTATTTACAGTTTAACATTTATTTTACATTTCATTCTTTTACGATTACATTTCAGTTAAAACTGATAGCTAACACATTTATTAATTGCAGTTAATAAAAAAAAGGATAAAAAAAAAAAAAAAAATTTTTTTTTTTTCACAAGTAATTTGATAACATTTTCTTGGCAACCAGTTAGTTACCTTCTAAATATATGACTTGTGCATTATTTAACCTGATTATGACTTTTTCATTTTTTTTATGTCTCTCTTCACTCTAGGATTGTCTACCCCTTTTTGATTTGATATATATGTGACATATATCTATTTTTTTTATTTTTTTAATTCTCCCTTTCGAATGTTTTGTTCCCGTTCAAAATTATTGCCCTTAGGGTCCAAAACTTCATTGTGTTGAGAGACAACCCCTTGGAATTGGTGTGCCAATTCACAAAAAATCAATTTTTGCTTGTAAACCGACGTGTGCTCCTTTAGAGGACCGCTAGTGTCTTCGGAGGAGCAGGGACTCATATAAGCGGGCGCTGTATGAGTCTCAAAAACTCCCTCCTCACATAAGGCTGAAGCCCTAAGCTGACGCCATAATACTTGTGGTCTACACAAGATTCAGGGTGACACCTTTTTCATGGGCGTGCTTTTTTGTCATCCTATGCTGCATGCATGAATATTACATTTTTTTAAAACCATGTCCAATTTCTTTTAAATCATATTACAATTGATTATTAGTTTACAATTACACTTTTCACTTATTATTATTTACCCTTTACTTCTAGTGTTGCATTTGTGTTTATATATATATTTTATTGTTAGTACTTGTATTTTTCATAAAATGATCCGAATCAGGATCAATATTTTGATGATGTGCAGCCAAGGGTCTAGTTACATGCTGCTTAAATATTTGCTGTCAGAGTCGACTCAGTTAAAAAAAAATATATACCATGGTATGCAATTTTGAAGAAAATTTTACTGAAGGTGGAGATCCATAAACTTAATTTAGAAAATATTAATTCATAAAATCTCTTAGGACTGTTGAACTATTGATGAAAGAGATTTTTTTTTTGTTTTCATGACAGCAACTTGTTTTAAAAAGAAAAAAAAAAAAACTTTTATGTTTTGAAGATATATTTATATGTGTAACTATTTTTCTTGCTGTTTTGCCCATGCACACGGGTCAACAAAAGTTTTTTTTTTGCGGTGTCCCAGGTGATATATATAACGATTATCTCGTTATATATGTTTACATTTCATTCCCCCCCCCCCCCTTCCACAGACAGTTTGAATTAAAATTCTGTTTAATAACTTATTTATTTTGTGCACTATAGTCAAACAGTGCAGCCCCTAAATTAAATTCAGCATTTAAAAACTAAATCGATTGTATTATCAGCCCTTCTCATTTAAATCAAATTATTCTAAGTACTCGTCTCTTTAATAAAATAAAATCAGTGAATCACTCTCTATTTTCACTTTCTGATTCTTTCACACATACGCTTTAACCTTGTACAAAATTCGTTACGGCTGACTGTTAGTTTCAAACGCATTTTAACTTCGGTCATTTCCTTATTTGGGCGTGAATATAACTCATCATTCAAAATCACTTTACATGCAATCTACTTATTAGAATTATTTTCGCTTCACACCCTTTTGTCCAGATGTATGGCATTTCTACATTTTTTTGTGGTAAAGCGGTGTATCTTTGATCTAACATCTGGTCTAGAAAAATACAGTCTCATGCTTTTTAGCCTAACGAACTCTGTCTGTTACTATGCCCTTTCCAGATAACACTTTTTATTTTTACATTTAACCGCAGCTGTATCAATGTACAGATGAGGCTCAGTCTATCATGACTCAGGAATGTATGCAGCCCACAATCTGCCCCCCCCCTACACAATTAATATGGTAGAAGCCTACCGTACATTTTTGGCGAACATACCAGCCAATGTTTCTATTACCCCCTGTGCATGGCGCAAAAATACTTTTAGATTGGCGATATTGTAGCCCGCCAAGCAAGAAAGTTGTAACTGTATATTCTTATCATTCCTGCTTTCTCTCTAGCCTCGTGATGACGTCTTAAAAGAGGCTCCTTATTGCTTCTCCCCTGTACCTCTCCCTTCGACTTTCATCATGGAAATAAACTAAATCTTCGCTTACTTGAATTGGAGTTTTTTTTAATAGGACCTGGTGTTTTTTAATCCTCGCAACCTTATAAACGCAAACGGCCATCTCTTCTAGCAAAAAAAATCATCATAGATGGGAAACTTTTTTTTTATAACCAGTTGTTGATATCTGCGATTTTTTTCGAAATTTTGTGAACAAAATCTTCATTTGGCACCCCTTCGCCTTTGTTCTGGCGCCTGGGGCACCTTCCCCCTCTGCATCCCCCTAGTTTCAGCCTGGGTTATATTCTTAAAAAAAAAAAAAAAAAAAAAAACATTACAAAGGGGGTTACTATTCTATCTTGCATATATTTCAACCCTTAGTTTTTAGTCGTTGACAGCAGGGATGTAGTGGAAGGTATACGCCGTATACCTTCTGGATTTTTTTAAGGAACACCGTATACCCTCTGTTTCCCAAGAAAGCTATAGTATATACACACTAGGGTATACTCTCGACCTTGAGCGTATACCCTCTGCTTAGAACGTATACCTTCTGTTTTTTTTACGACTACACCACTGGTTGACAGTTGCCCGACCTCGGGCCTTTTGAGGCCGGATCTGGATGTAAAAAAAGTAATTTTAGTAAAAGGCATGGGCGACATTTTTCAGTTGTCAGGCAAAAGGACGAGAATTGTAATTTGGGGAGGTAAAAGGACGGGCGGCTATGGCTTAACTGTTCATGGCGCCCTGGTTGAGTTCTTTTTTCATAGGCAGTCGCCCAAGCTCGCGTCTTTCGAAGACTGGGTCTGGTTGGTTGCAAAAAACAATTGCCCCAAAAGTAATGCAAAAAACAATTGCCCCAAAAGTAATGCAAAAAATAATTGCGCCAAAAGGAACAGAGCAGCATTTTCAATTTCCGCCTAGGGTGTCAAAACGCCTAGAAATGGCAAGGGCCGAAACTAGCTATATTTTCACCCAGGCAAACATGGAATTTGGCGCTCCCCATTTTCCTCCGCAAAGTAAATTTACAAAGAAAAATTTACGAAAGTTTCTATTAGCGGACTTATTTAAAAATTTAAAATGTGTAACAGTAAAATACATAATATTGAAAATATTTGTCAAATATTTATTCATTAAAACCTGGGGGGGAAATTGAAAGTAATCGGAGATAATTCCGCTTTATACAGGTTTCCGTCTTAGCACATATAACTGTTGGTATTATTTCGGTTCGAAACATGTAGTTTTTTCGTTTAATACAAGATTCCATTACAGACAGATTTCATTTTTCCAGATTTTACTGTTGTAGCATTACAAATTATTACAATTGAGGCACTTTAATGTCATAGTGATATGAGTCACAGTGTTTTAGGAACTAAAAAACCAGGATTTACTGTAAGCATAAAAATGAATTCCAGCATTGTAAAATATCTTTCTGTACTATCTAAACTAGTTTTGTGGAATTATCACTTATAACCATTCTTATTTATAGATTGATATGTCTAGATACTTTTCTGAACCTAATGCTAATTTTCAAATTTATGTGTGACTCAAAACAACAAAAACAAAATTACAGTTGAACCTCGTTATCCCGACACTCTAATGTCCAGAAAAAGTGTCGTCATAAGCGGAGTGTCGCGGTAACCAGAGTTGGAGAAAAATATGTATATAAAAAGCTGTACTTTTAATTAATTTAAGAAAATGTGTAAATCTCAACTGTTCTTGCAGTTGTAAGCAATAAAACATTATTTAAAGAAAATAAACACAAAAACAAAATTGAAAAGAATAAAAATCAGATTTAAGATTAATTTTTTTATATTGTTACAAGACATATTGATGAATTAAGGTTTGCTTATCCCTAGACGTGCTTTCTACAATTCTTTTTTCAATGTTATGCAATGAATTGTAATCAATATTCGTTCTTTCAGAAATGGATATTAGATAATTTCTGATTGTTTCAATGCTTCGGTTTTAGTTGGATGAAAAACGCCATGTAACCACAAGAAAGCGAGGCCTGACGAGAATAAAAAGACCGCGAGTAGACTTATACTCTATCTGGAGCTTAAGTGGGTCATTCATAGTATGTGGGTTTATTTATTGAGATAAAGGATTGAAATAAAATTTCTCATGTATCTCATTGGGTATTTTTAGACACTTTTGTGAAAAGTTTGGCTAAGATATTTCTTATCACTTAATTTCCATGCTTATAAGATGGATTATGAAAAATGGACGATTTTCCTAAACCGTCAGGATATCCGGAGTTGAAAATTATTCAACGACGTTAGATACGATAATATTTACGTAAAATATCTACATTAAAATCATATAAAGAAAATTTGGACTTTGAAAAACTGACGTGATAAGCGGAGTGACCTGAAAACCGAGTATCGGGATAACGAGGTCCGACTGTATTAAGTTTTTACTTTTTGTTTTGTGAATTTTCAACCACTTGGTTTTTATTGTCCCAGCCAGTCACCTGAACTCGCCCCCTTTAAGGCCAGATATGGTGATGTGCATGTAAAAATGTAGTTATAAAAAAAAAAAAAGAATGAGGTTGTGCATTTGCTGTCTTGTGTATTTTAGGCGAATTTTTTTACCTATTTGACAATTTTAATGCACTTTACTTAGCTTTGCTTTTTGATTTTTCGGCTAGAAAATACTTTTACACTAATTTCACACGCATATTGATATACAGGGTGTTTCTAAACTTATGGTACATACGCTAGGGGGTGATAGAACACATCAAGACGAGTAATAGTGAATAGGAAACCAAGGGTCCCAAACTTTAGTCCCTTTCCTTTTAAAGTCATTAAAGATCAAAAACACTGCATAGCTACAAGAAAAGATGCCAATACTGATAACAATTAGAAGAATGGTCCATTCGCAGCTTAACATTTTCCAAAGTCAGTCTCTACTCCTCTCTTCTGTGTGAACTGTCTCTCACCGATAATTCCGAAGAAACGCCAACCGATTTCCCTAGGGGGGAGGGGGGGGCATGTCCCTTGAACGCCAGAACGAAAGGCGAAGGTGGCGCCAAATGAAAGATTTTGTTTGACTTCTTACTTTTCTGACGTAAAGATTCCATGAAGGCTATTCTATTTTTTTTCTCTCCCTGAGCAGCATTGAGCTTTCTTTTTTCCCATTTTGCTATAGGTGAGGTCGGGTGACTGCCCAGGACAATACAAACAAACAGGAGAAGGAGTCAGGGCCGAAACGCGGCAGATGAAAATTTGATTTGGCTTTTTATACAATACAGGGTGTTTCTAAACTCATGGTACATACGCTAAGAGGTGATAGAACACATCAAGACGAGTAATAGTGAATAGGAAACCAAGGGTCCCAAACGTCTTCCGAAGGAGATAGGCGCCTTTAAAGTTTAGGCACCAAAATTTCAAATGATTATAAAAAACGGAAAAATTGGTCGATTCGTTTGCGGTTTTCACTAAAACTATTCTTTATGTCAGTATTTTCTTGAAAATAAATTTTAAAGATACAGTTCAAAAAATGCCGATAGAGGGCGCTTTAGACTTTGGAGTAACCAACAACTATTTTTTACCGTTATTTTTTGTATCTCATTACATGCTTTCAAAAGATTAGACTTAAACTTAAATTTTGAGCTCAAAATCTGAATCGTTGGGAGTAGTTAAGTAGCGCAAACTGAACTGTGTTCAGGAGTTAAAATTTCAAACGATTATAAAAAACGGAAAAAATGGTCGATTCTTTTGCGGTTTTCACTAAAACAATTCTTTATGTCAGTATTGCTTTGAAAATAAATTTTAAAGATAAAGTTAAAAAAATACCGATAGAGGGCGCTTTAGACTTTGGAGTAACGAAAAACTATTTTTTACCGTTATTTTTTGTATCTCATTACCATAGATATAGTAAAAATAACTAGATTAACCACTCAGTGTTGTTCCCCCATTCCTTCTTGATTCTGTTGCGGTTCGGTGGCAACAACCATTAGAGTGGCAGAAAAAGGGTGGAACTTGTGATACTACAGTAGCAATACATAGTGGATATCCGAGTATTGCGATGTTTTCATTCTGTATGTTTTAAATAAATATATGCATATGATTGCTTAGAATTGTCTGGAAAGACAGTGGAATACCCTATATGGATATTTACATCCATATTTGTAATTTGTTAGATACTTTTTAAACTAATTAGTACATCTTCGATGTAACGTTTAGTTCATTTAGTAATTTTTTTCTTTTCTAGTATTTCTGTTTTTAATTAAAATGCCGAGCGCATACCAAGTCCACATATTATTATGAAAAGATATATTATTGTGAAAAGATATCAGTCCAATAATTATATGAAAAAAAAAAAAGTTATGATTTGCTTAAAAGATTTTTTTTTTAAGAAGAATTTAATATATTTATTTTTAAGCAATTAAAGAATTTTACGTTTGTAAAAAACTTTGAAATTGTCATTTGCCAATAATTAGTTGTTAGCCCAGTTTAATAAATAAATGTTTATTAAGAATATTGTATTGGTAAAGTAATTAATGTTTTCATCTACATTTGCTGAGTAATACATAGCTTTAAAAAAAAAAAAAAAAAAAAAAAAAAAAAAATCTTAAGAATGTGTATTTATTTATTTTTATTTTTTAGGAGAAAAATTCTTGCTATTTAATTCAAGTAAACAATAAGCAAAAATTTATCACATACTTACATATTTAAAAAAATATTAACAAATATCAAATTTTAAAGAAAGTTTTGAAAGTTAAATGTTCTTTTTGAAGATTACTAAAGCAATTAAAATGGAATTTTTTGCATTATTTCCACGTATTCCTCATTTTTTTTTTCTTTCTTGTGTGTCGGGTAATTAATACCAATGATTCAAAATAACAAATAGAGTATAATAATATAAAAATATTGGAAATTCTAAAAATTTTAAACTTTTTTTTTTTATATAGTTGGAGGAAGTAGTGTAGTTCGTAGGAGAGTTTTACATTTACTTTTGCTACAACTTAAGACTGTTCTCAACTGCTCTGCTCAACAAGCTCAAAACGTTTTGACATACCGTATTTTATGTAAGAAACGCCGCGTCTTTTACGAGTTTAAAAATCAATTTTTTTCCAAGTGCGACGTTTACGCCATGTGCGGCGTTTACGATTTTTTTAAAATACCAAATGAGTTTCCTTAATTTAAAAATTCATAAAAATATTTAAAATCAGATTTAAATATTTTAAATAAAATTTCAGATCTTAAGATATTAAAAACGAGGCATCATACACCGCTCAGAAAACTTTGATTAAAGTTAGGTCAATGTGATGCTGTCGACAAAAGTAGCGTTCCGATGGATGCGGCGATTACGATATTTTTAAGTTTATTCAGGCCAATTTGAGGAGTGCGGCGTTTCTTCCATAAAATACGGTATTTACAAGCTCCTTTTTTAATGCAAAGATATAAAATTGGAAGGCCTGACTATGCAAGCGATTCGGAATCTAATTGAGTTTCCCATTTTTTTTTTATATAAAGAAATTACCTATTGAGTTATAAGCAATTTTCATCACGTGACAAAGACTTTTTTTTACCCTTCTTTGAGTGGTTATTCTTCTTTCGCGTGGAAATTTGGTTCAAATAGCCCACTTTGACAATATTTTCTGAAAGATCTATTGCGTTTGCAAAAAATTGAAAAAAAAAAGTTCTGTTACATAGTTTCTGAACAACAACACCTGCCAGTTGCATGCACTTCCGAACAGAAATGAATTAAAACTTATGTCGAATAGACAGAAAAAAAAAATATTTATCGAAGAGTTTTAACTACGCTCTTTTTTTTTTTTTTTTTTGGAGGGGGAGGGGGGCTGGTGAGGTCAAATATATATAAATTATATAGTTTGCTACAACTTAAGAATTGGGCCACAACAATAAGAAAAATAAATGAAATGTTTTAAGTTTTGTGGGTAAGAAACATTTTATATTATTTAGTTTCATCGCAAAGGAATTGATGGGCAAAAAAAAAAAAAAAAAAAATCGAAAATTTTAAAATGTGTGTGTGTGGGGGGGGGGGGGGGGAAGAAGAAAACAGAAATTTTCGACGGGTGGGAAGGGGAATAGATGGAAGGTGGAAATCCGCGGAGGAATCTTACTCTATACTTTAATATAAGCTGTCCCCTTCCCCTGAAAAAAATTCATTTAAAAATGTACATAACTTTTATTTTGGATTAAAAAAAACTATTGAGGAAAATTTAAATTTCAGTTAAGTACTGTTTTGATTCACTTCCACGTTGAAGACTATTTAAGTATAATTGAGAAAAAAAGATAGTTTTTGAAAGTGAATAATCTATGGTATTAATTTTTACCATAAAAATTATTTAACGATAAAAATTGCTAATTTCTAGTTAAAAATCATTGATATTACTTGTATACATTTTGAAACATTTATCAAGGCTAAGGCTTAAACTTATGGAAATGAAATTTAAGAACGCACAAGCTATTTCATTTTCTCCTTATATCGATGGATCACCGTCCATTTGCCACCCTAGTGGAGTAGTTTCGTTCGCGCGCACAGAATCAACTTTTCTCCCCGTATGCGTAATCTAGTTATTTTACTAGATCTATGCTCATTGCATACTTTCAAAAGCTTAGAATTAAACTTAAATTTTGAGCTCAAAATCTGAATCGCTGGGAGTCAAGGGCGGATCTGGAGAGTCCTCAAGGGGGGGGGGGGGGGGGGGGGGGGATTTTAGAAATTCGGAAACTCCAATCTGATGCGCGGGTCGTGTTACTTTTACTTTTAGCTGTGGGTCGGGTTTGGGTCCGGTTGACTTCTATTTTTTGCTGCTGGTTGGATTGACTTATACTTTTTTGCTGTGTGTCGCGTTTGGGTCTGGTTGATTTCTATTTTTTGCTGTGGGTCGGGTTAACTTCTACGTTTTTGCTATGGGCCGGGTTAACTTCCACTTTTTCGATGCGGGTCGGGCTTGGGCCCGGTTGACTTCTACTTTTCTGCTACAGGTCGGGTTGACTTTTACTTTTTAGCTGCGCCTAGCACGTTGGGTTTGGGGCAGATTGATATACATTATATCCGGTTTGGGTCAGTTTCGGATTGGGTTTTCACTACTGCGACTTGCGAGAAGGGTTCGGGTTGACCCGTTTTTTTTAAAAGAAAGTCTAAGTATTTTTGAAGATAAAAACTATATGCAGTAAAATCTCCATAACAGACACGTCCAAATAATTATTTAGGAATACATTTTAATCTCCAGAATTATGTAAAAAATACTAATTTGGTATAAGACCAGGGCTTAATTTCTAACAAAAAAAGTACCGGAGCCCTAATATTTTGCTCTAATACTAATAACTGTAGCGTCCCTCTGCCCCTTTCCACCGTCACTCATTGACGTCTCTCTGTGTCACACCGTGACGTCACACTATGATCGGAAAGATTCGGTGCTTTTATAGAAAAAGGGGAAACGCTGCTCTATTACTTACTATAAAAATAACAATACATGACAATTATATCTACTTACAAATGACTACTACTTACAACTTTCTAAATCTGCAGAGCAGAGCCGCATTCACAATGAAAAATAAATAGAAAACTAACGTTATTTTCGTACTCGTACGCGATGGAAGACTAAAAACCTCAAACAAACAATATCTCAAGCTGATGCTCGTTGACTAAAAAAGGAAAATATTCTTTTCCGGTTAGATATCTAAAAAAAAAATCAAAAAATATCCTAGTGTCAGAAAAGAAAATCAAACTGAAATCAAAGTCATTGTTCGCGCTTTTGAATGACGCCAATATACATGTCGCCGAAATCAATGCCAGAGATAAATCTGCAAATATCAGTAGGATAAACAAAACACTATTTCTGTTTCTCCTATTCTGATCAAAATAGCATTAAAAATGGGGGAGAGTTATTTTATTTTTTCTATACCTAAGTAAATAAAATTTTTAATTTACAGACACATTGAGTTCGAGCGCTTCGGTTTTTCGGAAGCGCTATTGCACAAGGCTCCGGTGAATTCCGATCAATATTGAAATATTTACTAAAAACAGAGAAGTGCCGGAGCCGAGCTCCGGTGGGCGCAATTTAAGCCCTGTATAAGACTGCTTGTCTCTTTATATCTAAGGTGAGTTGTAATTCAGTAAAGAATGCTTTGAAACTTATTAAAAAACATACCGGGTGTCCTTAAATGGATTTTAAAATTTAGTACTTTTTGAATGGTGACAGCTATTTAAAAAAATCTTGCAGGAGGGTTACGTAAGATGTCATGAGATTTTTTACTGTGATTCTTGGTTTTACTGTATAATAGCAACGATAGATGGCGCTGTAAACAATGGTCGTTAAGCCTACGTCCTCCGGGAACCGATTTACGCCTCTTGCTTCCAGCACCATCTTCGTTGCTATTTTAAACTAAAATCAAGAATCGTAGTTAAAAAAATTATCAGGGGTAGTGTAAAAAAGAAAAAAAAATTCTGAAATTCAAAGAAAATTTTCTGAAAGGTTACAGCAGATGGGGGGATTCCCTTCTGGCACTAATTATTTCTGTTGCAGGTCAGGTTAACTGTTTTGGATTCGGATCGAATTCAGACTGAGTGTAGATTCCTGCAAGTTGGGTTTGGGTTAACTTGTTTTTTTTTTCAAAAATTAGTTCAGTATATTATTTCAAGTTAAAAATTATACTTATAACAATAAACGTATATAAGTGTGCTGTTTTCTAAAGAAACCACTGCATTTTCCCCACGACTCTTTGATGAAATTCGCTCGTCTTCGACCCTTTGATGAAATTTGCGTTTCTTCTGCAACCCTCTGACGAAATTAGTGTAATTTTGCAGACCTTTGGTAAAATTCGCGTTTTTTCCAGTGACCCTTCAACAAAATTCGCGTTTTTTCAGCGATCCTTTGACTAAATTCGCATTTTTAAAGCGATTCTTTGACTAAATTCGTTTTTTTTTCCACGATTCTATGAAGGAATTCGTGTTTTCTCCACGACCCTTTGACGAAATTCGCGGGTGTTTTTTTTCGCGGCTATTTGACAAAATTTGCGTTTTCTCCGCGATCCTTTAATGAAATTCGAGTTCTTTTCCGCTGCCTTTTGAAGAAATTCGCGTTTTCTGTGATCATTTGAAGAATTTCGCATGTTTTCCGTGGCTCCTTGACCAAATTCGCGTTTTTTTCTGTGATCATTCGGCGAAATTGAAGTTATTTTCTGCGAACGATTGACGAAATAGATTTTATATGGAGACCATTTATCAAAATTTGCGATTATTTGTATGTCTGAATTTTCGGATAGGTGAATTTTCTAAATTTTTGGAACTGAATGCCTTAACCCTGGAGCTGCGTATTATTATTATTTTTTTTTTTATCAAAATAGGTTAAAAAATTGCGCATATTTTTTATTACACATTTCAAATCTGCACACATTTTAGAGTAAAATATGTCCCAAAATCTTTTTGAAACAGGTTTTTTTTTTTTTAATAGAATTTGATCACAAAAAAAAAGATTTGCTGCGGAAATTGTGGGTTGCGCAAATTTTGCCGCTTTACGTTGGCCGTGGAAATCGCGGGTTGCGCAGCGAGGGGGTTAAATTTTCGGAAAATTTAGAACATAATCACGACTGTTCCCGACATCTATAACCCTCCTGCAAGTATTTTTTTAATATCTGTCACCATTTGCAATTTATTGAATTTTAAAATCAGTCACTCCATTTTAGGACACCCGGTATATTCAGTAGTTATGGGATGATGGCTGAAATTAAGCATTTAAAAAAAAGTTAAGCTGGCTTCGATATGTCAGTTAGAGGTTTACCCACCGCCCCCTGAATAGTAGGCCTGAGCGCTGACACAAAAATGGCGACTGCTGAAGGCGGATTTTTTTCAGAGTGTGTACGGTCCCTTGAATTTTGGCACCAATAATTTTTTTTAAGTTTTTCCCGCTTTATTTTTCTGAGATTGAAAAAGTGAAAGAAATATGTTATATAATACTGGTGTCAATATTTAAGGGACGTATATAAGTTAAAATTAATCCGCCTTCGGCAGCCGCCATTTTTGTGTCAGCGCTCAGGCCTAGTATTCAGGGGGCGGTGGGTTTACCTGGGCTGAAGTTATCAGGCCCAAGCCCAGGTCCAATCCACATAAAAAAATAAAACTATTGGCCGGCCCGGTATAAAAACTAAAAAATCAACTCCAGCCCTGCCTGCATTTTGCAATTAAAATTATTCATAAAGTACACTTGCTTATGCTCATATTTTATTTTCAGATTATGTTCGAAATTCATGAATACAGAAAAACAACATTATTAATGACTATAACGATGACTATTTAGGCAATTATGTACGTAAACGCTACGTAAAAATATGACTTAGATAATTACATTCAAATAAAAATCCAGTAAGATAATCAGTTTAGAATGAAAGAAACGGTTGATAAAAGAAAATCATAATTTTAAAGCTCTACAAAGTAAAAAAGTGAATTTAAAAAAAAATGCGTCTCTGTAACTTATCAAATCAAATTTCTAAAGATTTCGCTAAACAAATGTACAAAACAAATATAATTTTTACGAATGAAAAATAAGTAAGATTGCAGACCAACTTGTGCTCGGGAGAAAGAATTTAGAGGAGTGCACGGGTCGTGGTCGGCCCAATAATGCTTATCATACGGGCTGAAACGGACCAAATGTTTAACTTTTATTTCGGGCCGAGCCCCGACTTGGAAATTTTGGCCAGTGCAGGCCTCTAGGAAAAATGGAGTCCAGGCCAGGCTCGATCTGGAGGAAAAAGAAGTCTGGCCCGACCCGAATCTGCAGAAAAAATTAAGATCCGGGCACGACCCGACTCTAAAAGAGAAAAGACCTGACCCAGCCCGAGTCTCGTGGATTTAAACTGGCGCGACCCGGGTTGGGTCGGACCAACTTGGGCTCGGGAGGAAGAATTTAGAGGAGTGCAGGGGTCATGGTCGGGCCAATAATGCTTATCATACGTGCTGACACGGACCGAATGTTTAGCTTTTATTCCGGGCCGAGCCCCGACCTGGAAATTTTGGCCAGTGCAGACCTCTAGGAAAAATGAAATCCAGGCCAGGCTCGATCTGGAGGGAAAAGAAATCTGGCCCGACCCGAATCTGCAGAAAAAATTAAGATCAGGGCACGACCCCGTTCTAAAAGAGAAAAGACCTGACGCAGCCAGAGTCTCGTAGATATAAACTGGTGCGACACGGGTCGGGTCGGACCAACTTGGGCTCGGGAGGAAGAATTTAGAGGAGTGCACGGGTCGTGGTCGGGCGAAAATTGCTTATCATACGGGCTGGCACGGACCGAATGTTTAGCTTTTATTCCGGACCGAGCTCCGACCTGTAGCTTTTGGCCATTGCAGAACTTTAGGAAAAATGAAGCCCAGGCCAGGCTCAATCTGTGAGAAAAAGAAGTCTGGGCCGACCCGAATCTGCAGAAAAAATTAAGATCAAGGCACGACCCGACTCTAAAAGAGAAACGACCTGACCCAGTCTGAGTCTCGTGGATTTAAAGTGGCGCGACCCGACCCGGGTCGCGCCGGGCTCGAGCTCCGCCCCAAGTCATTTCCCATGAGGATGCATAATGTCGTTTTACAAACCCTTTATTAGCCCAAGGGGGGGGGGTGCGATCGCCCCTTCGCCCCCCCCCCTTAGATCCGCCATTGCTGGGAGTGGTTAAGTAGCGCAAACCGAACATTGTTCAGGAGGGGGGTTCAAATTTCAACTCATGAACACAGTTTAGTTTGCGCTACTTAACCACTCCCACCGATTCAGATTTTGAGCTCAAAATTTAAGTCTAAGCTTTTGAAAGCATGTAATGAGATACAAAAAATAACGGTAAAAAATAGTTGTTCGTTACTCCAAAGTCTAAAGCGCCCTCTATCGGTATTTTTAAAACTTTATCTTTAAAATAAATTTTCAAGAAAATACTGACATAAAGAATAGTTTTAGTGAAAACCGCAAACGAATCGTCCAATTTTTTCGTTTTTTTATAATCATTAGAAATTATAACAACTGAAAACAGTTCAGTTTGCGCTACTTAACCACTCCCAACGATTCAGATTTTGAGCTCAAAATTTAAGTTTGTCTAAGTTTTTGAAAGCATGTAATGAGATACAAAAAATAACGGTAAAAAAATAGTTGTTGGTTACTCCAAAGTCTAAAGCGTCCTCTATCGGCATTTTTTGAACTGTATTTTTAAAATTTATTTTTAAGAAAATACTGACATAAAGAATAGTTTTAGTGAAAACCGCAAACAAATCGACCAATTTTTCCGTTTTTATAATCATTTGAAATTTTGGTGCCTAAACTTTAAAGGCGCCTATCTCCTTCGGAAGACGTTTGGGACCCTTGGTTTCCTATTCACTATTACTCGTCTTGATGTGTTCTATCACCCCTTAGCGTATGTACCATGAGTTTAGAAACACCCTGTATTGTATAAAAAGCCAAATCAAATTTTCATCTGCCGCGTTTCGGCCCTGACTCCTTCTCCTGTTTGTTTGTATTGTCCTGGGCAGTCACCCGACCTCACCTATAGCAAAATGGGAAAAAAGAAAGCTCAACGCTGCTCAGGGAGAGAAAAAAAATAGAATAGCCTTCATGGAATCTTTACGTCAGAAAAGTAAGAGTCAAACAAAATCTTTCATTTGGCGCCACCTTCGCCTTTCGTTCTGGCGTTCAAGGGACATGCCCCCCCCCCCCCCTAGGGAAATCGGTTGGCGTTTCTTCGGAATTATCGGTGAGAGACAGTTCACACAGAAGAGAGGAGTAGAGACTGACTTTGGAAAATGTTAAGCTGCGAATGGACCATTCTTCTAATTGTTATCAGTATCGGCGTCTTTTCTTGTAGCTACGCGGTGTTTTTGATCTTTAATGACTTTAAAAGGAAAGGGACTGATGTCCTCCAAAAGAGGAATCTTTCCTTCAAGTAGAGTTGAGCTCCTTATCACCTGACCCATTGTTGATTCCCCTCATTCTTTTGTGAATAAACCGAAGAGGGTTCAGAACAAAAGATTTCCATGAAATCTGCTGAAGAATGGCAAAAGAAGCGTGTGTATGCAGCCTTAGTGATTCTCCTGACACATGAAGTGATTTAAATGATAGAAGGCATAGACATAGTACATTTGGAATTGGAGAAAGAAAATACCTCTTTTTACCCGACTGCCAAGAAAGGTTATGTGTTTCACGCGCATCTGCCCACACAGCACACTTGGTTACAGCAATGTCTCAGAGACATCGCAACGTCCCTTTATTGTCACGTCTCAGTGCGATGTAACTAGAGCATCTCCGAGATGACAAGAAAGACTGTCGCTGAGATCATCTCTTGCGACATAATGGAGACACAAGCTGCCGTTTTCGCCCATGCGCAAATACCTCCAAGTTACTGGCGCATGCGTGAACTTAATGGCGTCAAAGATAATTTGTTGTGAAGGATGTGCGCGTGCCATGTGATTGCTCCTTGTTTGGATTTGATATTGTGTATTGTTTT
Organism: Maratus speciosus; assembly: GCA_963932465.1. Taxonomy (NCBI): domain Eukaryota; kingdom Metazoa; phylum Arthropoda; class Arachnida; order Araneae; family Salticidae; genus Maratus; species Maratus speciosus. The sequence goes on along the minus strand of OZ010788.1, from coordinate 38,647,366 downwards.
TATTATTTCTTCAGTGGTGCTTGGATCATTTGAGACAACAGCCTGCCGCTATAGGCCTCAGAGAACCCCCATCTCAAAGCTCTAAAGTGGTGCTTCTTCAGTTTGGAAATTTTTAATTAACTATCTGGAAGAAGTATAGTGTATTGTTGTTTGTGTGTGTGCGCGGTGGGGAGGGGGGGGGGGGATAATAAGAGCCTCCTGACATTTATATTTTTACAATAAAGTTTATGAATATATTATTTATCTGTGTCATAAATATTGATTTTTTTGTTTTGATGAAGGGCAATTATAAGAATAATATACTTAGAATAAACACTAATACATCATTTCGTCTCATACTATTATATAAATAGGGGCTCATCATATGAGTTTTCTTTTTTTTTGAATTGATATAATAGAAATATTTATTCAACAATAGGTATTAAAGTTTATCATTTACTGCTTTAAAAGTATATATTTGATTTTTTTTTTTTTTTTTTTTTTTTTAGCTAAAGGATATATTTAAATTTTTAGAGGGGGGGGGAGATTCAATATATTACTTAATAAGTTTTCTTAACAATACTAAAGAAATTATAATGTGTACATTTCGATTATAAAAATAAGCTTGCAAATATTGAAATGTATAAAAATTAGTATTTTATGGCCATCTACTTTTAATGATGGTTAACAATTTATCTCCATCAGATATAAAATGCTTGCATTCATAAATATGAGTTTTTTAAATAATTAAGTTTGAATCAATGCAATTCATAGTTTGAAATAGTGAAATATATATGATGTAAAACAAGCAGCTCGGGAGCATTTGATAGAAGAAAAAAAATTATGTTTAAAATTGATGAGCAGAATTGTAAATAAACATAGAATAAACACAAAACACCTCTTCGTTTGATGCTATTATTTAATAGTATTGCTCATCATAAATCATGTATAGTATAAGTTTTCTTTTCTTTTTTTCTGTTTGGTTGAATTGATAATAGAAATATTTATTCAACAATAGTTATTAAAGTTTATCATTTGCTGCTTTAAAAAAACATTTTAATTTTTTTAGCTAAAGAATATATTTAAATAAAATCATAAGACGAAATGCAATATTTCACCTTGATTCAATCACAAAATATTCAATATGAACTTTACAAAGTTCACTGTTTTACTTAAAAGGCAGCAATAATAATAATAATAATAATAATAATATAGATGTTCCAATTTAACAAATTACAAATGTACTGATTTTACAAATTTAAAATAAATTGTACATTTTTTAACTTGTAACATCTACATTATTATTATTATTTTTGTTCGCCTTTTAAGTAAAACAGTGAACTTTGTAAAGTTTATATTGTATATTTTGGTATATGTTTAAATTTTTATTTGTTTATTTTTTGTAAATCTGCACCTATAGAGAATAAGGAAAACTCATACTACAAAAAAAAGCTGGATGAAGTTCTATATAATCTGAGAGACATAATACTGAAACTTATTTCTGTGTGCAGGAGATAACAGAATTATAAGTGTCTCCAGACATTTATTACAAGGGAATTTATATTTTTTGTAAACAAACATAGAATAAACACCAATTCGTTTCATACTACTGTATGAATATACCGGGTGTCCCAAAAAGGACTGACTGATTTTAAAATTCAATAACTTGCAAACGGTGACAGATATTTAAAAAATTCTTGCAGGAGGGTTATGCATAAGGTCAAAAGTTTTATTACAGTGATTTTCAATTTTAGTTCGATTTACAAACAATAGATGGCGCTGTAAGCAATAGTCGCTAAATTCAGGCTCGATTTTTGGTACTTCGTGGCCCGGATAATACATTTCCATCTCCTTTTTCTGCATGGAACAAGATAAAAGACCAAAAATCGAGCCTGTATTTAGCGACTATTGCTTACAGCGCCATCTATTGTTTGTAAATCGAACTAAAATTGAAAATTACTGTAATAAAACTTTTGACCTTATGCATAACCCTACTGCAAGAATTTTTTAAATATCTGTCACCGTTTGCAAGTTATTGAATTTTAAAATCAGTCAGTCCTTTTTGGGACACCCGGTATATCATATTATTAATATAATATATTATACAATAGTATAGCTCATCATAGAGGTTTCTTAAGAAAGTTATCACAATCATAATACAATAAAATAATTGAATTTTTGTGCAAGAGTAAGTGGATTTCGTTGTAAGATTTTATTAAATACAAGAAAATTTAAAAATCAGCTAAAAGTTTTTAACATTTACTTGGGCTAGCTTCAGTTAAGTGCAGCCCTAAAGGAAAAAAAACAACAACAACAACTGTAGAGCAAAATACAGCTACAAAAGGGTGATGGGGGGGGGGGGGTGAGCTTGCATGTCAGTAGACCAATTTTCACCACTATTTCTGTTTAGTGATCTCCTCCTTGTTTAATGAAAGAAATTCTGTTTAAATAAGGTATGTTAGGAGAAAGAAAAGCAGTATCACATCCAGATTGCTATTCAGGAATAGTAGCAGTAATTAGCATGTGAGTTTGCCAATATTGTGTACCATCATTGTCTGAGAGTAAGGGAGGAGTAGGCTCAAACTGTATCTTTATCCTGGGCTCTCACTTACATGTGGTCGGTATTAGTGATGGGCGATTCTCGAGAATTCGACAATCGAGAAAAATCGTCATCGTAAAAAATCACAATCGATACAGCCATCGATTAATTCATAGAATCTACAATCGAGATGTTTTACAATCGATTGTAACGAGAAAAGCTAAAAACAGTTATTGGAAAACTTAGCTATTATTCTGGCCGACAATTTCATAGTAGTGATAGGGCTTAGTGATAGGCGATTCTCGAAAATTTACCAATCGAAAAAAATCATCGTAAAATACAAAATCGATACAGTCATCGATTACTTTCGAGAATCTACAAAGGAGATGTTCTAGAATCGATTACTGAAATCATTGTTTTTACATATATATAAGGCAGATTTTATTAAATATACGGTAACTGAAAACAGATGGAATATAAAAACAACAAACCAAAGGGAAACTATAAAGGAGCCATAAGACTGGAAAAGTCTTGTAAGGGTGCCCCCTGGTTGAAAAAACGCGATTAGCTATGAAGCGGTAAGGGGAGTTTAAGTATCAAAAATAAGAATTTTTCGGCAATTAGCACCAAAATGGCCAAAGAAATAAGAATCAAAAGCACCCCTTAGTGGCAGAAATATGAACTAAAGGATGATAAAAGGGATCAGAATTTTTTATTGATTTTTCTACGTCATTTGAGATTGGATCTTTAATTTCCCCATTTTTATAAAGTCTTCGACTGGAATACATTAAACGAACTCCCGCGGGGAGCAAAGTAGGAGGGAGGGGCAAGGAAAGTGCATAATATGAATAAGTGGTCACAGGACATTCCAACGATATGGCACATGAGGGGTGTCGGCTAAATTTAGTAAAGTGCCCCCGCTCGGGGGCAAAGTAAGGGGAGGGGCGCGGGCGATATATAAAATGAAATAGTAGTCACAGAGCTTTCCAATGATATATCACATGAGGGGTGTCAGCAAAAGATAGAAAAGAGTCCCAACTCCCAGGATTCCAATTATCATGCCCCCCGAAATATACCCTGCCTATCCTTCTCTTTGAAATTTTCATATATTAAAAATTATTTATCGGAGGGCTCCGTAAAAAAAATCCGATCTAAAATGTTTAAAAACGCTACGATTTCAAAAAAGTTCGAAAAGTGCCTCTCTCGGGGCGCCAAACTAAGGAAGGAAGAAGAAAGGTTCATAATATGAAAGAGTAACTTTGCGATGATAACCGAAAACTTTCCGATGATAGATCAAATGACTGGTCCAAAAAAAAGTTTGAAATCTACCCCTCCCACGTGGGTTCCCTCTTTTATCCTAGAATATACCCGGAAATCACGCAGCCCCACTTTTAAAATTTTATATTTAATAAATAACATTTATCGGAGAGCTCCATTAAAAAACCTCATTTAATGATATTTATTGTAGAAATCTCTACAATTAAAAAAAAAAGTCACCCCCGCACCGCTCCCGCCCCCCCCCCCGAACCCCTTCCGGAATTCAACTCTGGGAGGAGAAAGGTTCATAATATGAAAGAGTGGTGAAAGGACTTTCCGATGATATGTCAAGGAGAGGTTTGGTAAAAGTTTGAAAATTACCCCCCCCCTCCCTTTGTGCACTCTCGCGCACCCCAGAATTCACTCCCCTTCCTCTTTGAACTTTTTATATTTAATAAATAGTATTTATCTGAGTCTCCAGGTATGGGGCAGCTTGGCAGAGCTAAAATAAGAGAAACATTGAAAATTCGGGGCAAAATGACACTAAATTTAACAGTAAAGTTTGAAACTAGGACTATACAGAACTGAATATATAAACCACTATGCTTCATAACCCACATCGGTTAATAGCAATAAAATGATAAGTGCCAGTTAAACTGATGGCATTGAGCTCACAGGTTATTAACACTAACTGTATATTATACTCTTATTTCAAAGAATAATGTCCCTCAAACAATAAATGAAGGGAACTATCCCCCGTTTGCCCCTTTTATACTTAACCAATGAACCTCCAAATCTAATCAGGGAAACTCCTTAACTATAATAAATCAGTATATTAAATTTGAAGCAAATCAGATAATTCTGCATGAAAAAAGAAACATATCGCTAAATTAAGGGTGGTCTAACCCCTTTAACCCTTTTATACTTAACTAATGAACCTTCAAATCTAATCAGGAAAGCTCCTTATCAGAACAAACATAGAAAAAAAATTAAAGTAAATTGAATAATTCTCCATGAAAATCCATTTATCTAAATTAAGGGGAGGGGACTTGCCCCCTTTTCGCCCTTGTATACTTAACCAATGAACCTCCAAATCTAATGAAAGAAGCGCCATATCGGAATAAATCGGTATATTAAATTTGAAGCAAATCCAATAATTCTGCATGAAAAACCCTTTTATCTAAATTAAGGGGAGACTAGCCCCTCCCCTTTATACTTAACCCATAAACCTCCAAATCTAATCAAGGCAGCTTCTTAACATAATAAACCGGTATCCCAAATTTGGAGCAAATCGAATAATTCTGCACGAAAAACCCATTTATCTAAATTAAGGGGGGGCGGACCAGCCCCTCCCCCCTTTCCCCCTTTATCCTTAACCAATGAACTTCAAAGTTTAATCAGGGAAGCTCCTTAACATAATAAACCGGTATACCAAATTATGAGCAAATCAAATAATTCTGCATGAAAAGCCCATTTATCTAAATTAAGGGGGGGGTCTAGCCCCCTTCTCCCCCTTTATACTTAACCCGTAAACCTCCAAATCTAATCAAGGCAACTTCTTAACATAATGAACCGGTATACCAAATTTGGAGCAAATCGAATAATTCTGCATGAAAAACCCATTTATCTAAATTAAGGAGGGGGTCTACCCCCCTTTCCCCCCTTCATACTTAACTAATGAACCTCCAAGTTTGATCAGGGAAGCTCCTTAACATAATAAACCGGTATACGAAATTTGGAGCAAATCGAAGAATTCTGCATGAAAAACCTATTTATCTAAATTAAGGAGGGGGGACCAGCCCCCCTTCTCTCCCTTTATCCTTAACCAATGAACCGTCAAAACTAAACAGCGGAACGCCTTATCAGAATGAACATAAAAAAAATTGAAGCAAATCGTACATTTCAATCAAGAGTTATCGCGTTACGTACATACATACATACGTACACGTACAGTACATGCATACACACAGAACCGACGGGTACATTAGCTCTCAGGCTTAAATAGCCTGTGAGCTAAAAAGAGATTGGATAAGCAGATGGACTCCTTTGAGAAATTATGACTTAAACCAGAAATGCGGTAAGTTTGACTCTGAAAGCTTCATTTCCATCTCGCGTTTCGGCAAATCTCATCTCGATGATTTTTCCAGCATTTCGACGCTTCCAGATGGGAATCTGCTCGATGGTTGGTTCTCTTGCGGTTTTAAACCTTTCGGGATGGGAAGTCTCTCGAGAGTTTCCTCTCGCCCTTTTCAAACTTTCCCGATGGGAAGCCTCTCGCTTGTTACTCTCGTCCTTTTCGAAATCTCCCAATGCAAAGCCTTTCGAGGATTTCTCTCGCGCTTTTCAACATTTCGCTATGAGAAGCTTTTCGAGGATTTCTCTCGTCCTCGGCAGAGAAGAAAAGTAAGAAAATTTATCGAGAGTACCAAGGGACGAGATAGAGAAAAAGGCATGACAATGAGCTGTGAAATGAAGCCCTAATTTTCAAAGTTTCTCTTATTTTAACCCTACCAAGATGTCACATACCTGGATCCCTCCGATAAAAATTATTTATTAAATATAAAATTTTCAAAGAGGAAGGTGGGTCGGGTGATTTCGAGGGAGGAGGACGTGAGAGTGGACTCATGGGGTGCAATTTTAAAAATTTTTACCGAACCCTTCCTGTGGCATATAATCGAAAAGCCCTTTGACCACTCTTTCATACTATGAACCTTTCTTCGCCCAAAGGGGGGTGGGAAGGGGCGAACAAATTTTTAAAACCGTAGCCGATTTCTATAATAAATTTAAATATCACTTTAAATATGGGTTTTTTATGCAGTCTTCCGGTAAATATTATTTATTGAACATAAAAATTTTAAAGTGGCGGCTGTGTGAATTCCGGGGTGAAAGTGGGCCCACGGGGGGAGAGAGGGGGAGCAATTTTCAAACTTTTTTTGGACCAGTCATGTGATATGTCATCGGTAAGCTCTCGGATGACTCTTTCATATTATGAGACTTTCTTCCTCCCCTCCCCAATTTGGCGCCCACTGCGAGGGTAGTTTTTTCCGCTTTTATCATTTTAGATCGGATTTTTTTACGGAGCCCTCCGCTAAATATTATTTATAATATATGAAATTTCAGGACACTTTTCCAAATTTAGCCAAGACGCCCTCATGTGACATATCATTAGAAAGGTTTGTGGCTACTTATTAGTGCTATGCACTTCCAGTGGCCGCCCTCCCCCACTTTGCCCCCCCGAAGGACACTTTTCCAAATTTAGTCAGTACCCCTCTTATGAGATATCGTTGAAAAGGTCTGTGACTACTTATTGATGTTATGCACTTCCGGTGACAGTCCCCCCCACTCTTTGCCCCCCCCCCGGGGGATCAAATTTAATTCTAAATTTTAATTATGTATTGTATATATAATACATGTATATATATATATAATGTATGTATATATAATACATGTCTAAATTAATCTAAATTTTTCAAATTTAGTCAAGACCCCTCGTGTGAGATATCGTTGGAAAGGTCTGTGACTACTTATTGATGTTATGTACCTACGGTGTCCCCACCACCACTTTGCCCCCCCGGGGGCACTTTTCCAAATTTAGCCAAGACCCCTCATGTGAGATATCGTTGGAAAGGTCTGTGACTATTTATTGATGTTATGCACCTCCGGTGACAGTCTCCCCCAATTTGCCCCTCCCGGGGGACACTTTTTCAAATTTAGCCAAGACCCCTCATATGAGATATCGTTGGAAAGGTCTGTGACTACTTATTGATGTTATGCTCCTCCGGTGTCCATCCCCCCCATTTTGAACTCCCCCCCCCCGGGGGACACTTTTCCAAATTTAGCCAAGACCCCACATGTGAGATATCGTTGGAAAGGTTTGTGACTACTTATTGATGTAATGCACCTCCGGTGACCGCCCTCCCTCCCCCCCACTTTTCCCCCACGGGGGTGTTTTTCTAAATTTAGCCGAGACCCCTCATGTGACATATTGTTGGAAAGGCTTATGACCACTTACTCATGTTATCCACCTCCCGTACCCCTCCCCCCTTTCCCCCCACGGGGAGGGCATTTTTATAAATTCAGATCCAGACTTCTCATGTGACATATGGTTGGAAAGGCCTAAAGACCTGTGACGACTTAATCATATTATGCAGCTGCTGTGCCCCTCCGCTCGCTTTGACCCCTCCCCCAAGAGATCTGGTCCGACGTTCATTCGTTTCGATATTATATTTTTTACAAGATTTTGTAGTGCGTGCACACCACACCCGCCTGCTATCATATATCAGTGCCGTATATAGCGGGTAACCTTTCGTGATTTCATATTACAAGATTACGTATAAATTAGGGGCCCCAATTAAAGGAGGGGCCCGCTAGCGGTCGAAGTCACCTAGTCTTTATTAACATCGACTCATTCCAGTTCACCCGCAGACTATTCTTGATAAATGTATGACGTATATAATACATAATATATGATTTATAAAAGAAATTTGCAAACTGTAGTCATCGAGAAAAAATTTATACAATCGAAAAATATCGAGATGTCCATACAATCGAGAAAATCGAGAAAAACATCTCGTTATCGCCCATCACTAGTCGGTATGCATATCATAATCCATACAACTCTTCATCTCATATTGTTATACAATCACACTGTTCATTTTAAATTTCATTATGAGTTTTTTATTATAAAATATGTATTAGGAAAGATTCGGGAAACATTTAGTAGCATATTACCTATACAATATTTTTTTTAAACTGATCAGAGTTTGTTGATATATATCAATGGATATATATCTCGATGTATTTTGATATATATTTATTTTTAAAATATCAAGATTTCTGGTATTTTCGTAAACTTGATGTTTATTTTCAAAATATCAAGATATTTGATGTTTTGCATATTTGATATTTATTTTCAAAATATCACTGAGCAAGGTAATTTTGACATTTTCAATTAAAAGAAGTGTAAATGAAATTTTCAATTGTTATTAACTGTATCATTCTGCAGATAAAAAACTTTGTCTCTGGCTCTGGCAGTGACTTTTTTATCCAAAGGAAACAAATATTTTCCCCAAGTTTTATGTTTGAAGCTTTTATTTTTAAATGTAGAACTAATAATTAGGCGAGATAATTAATTCAAAACAGCCATTGAAAGATATACTGTCTAATTTAGATAATCCATTATATAGCTTCATTAGAAAATAATCTTTTCCTATATTGGTTCAGTTTAGTATAAACTATAGGTAATACATGTTAGGAAATAAAAAATAAGACAAGCTTACATTTATATTAAAATTCTAAAAACTATTTTGTTTTAAAAATTTCTGATTTCTTGATATTTGACACTGAATACTATAATATATATATATATATATATATTAATAACTGCATAAATAAAATTATATCTGTTTTCAGTTAGGTAATCTTCAATTTTGTTCTAAGTAGAAAAAAGAAAGAAGGAAAAGAAATGCAATGCATTTTTAGAATATTGTTTAAGTAAATTTTCATGTTAAGTGCAATATGTTTTAGTTTCTAATTTATATTATGCTTGAAAATATTTATAGTCAGCTATTAAATAATTTGTCATTTAACTATTAAATAATTTATCAGCAAACTAGTTAACTATTTTGAAAATATCGGATATTTTTGATATTTTCGAAAATACCATGATATTTACGAACCCTGGAACTGATCATATCAATTATAAATTTTACTTTTTGAACACTATTCTAATAATTTAAGTACTACTCAGAATACTGATGATAAAAGCCCATGAAAACTGATTTTCAGAATAGACAAAGATTTAGGATGGTAGAGACTTGCAATTAAATACGATAGTAAAGCCACTTAGACTGTGGATTATATTTAGAAAGAATATGGTACTGCATTAAGTACTTTTTCAGCAAATATTCAGCCTTATATCACATTTTTCTGGATGCCTCAGATTTTATAGAAATCGTACAAACTTCCAATACCATAAAAAATATTCTATTTCTGTAAATGCAAGAAAATTTAGGAATCGGAGAAAAAAAAATGACATTTGCTTGAGTTAAAGGAGGTCCTGAATGGTTAAAACCAAGTATATTTTTTTTACGTAAAGTACAGCAACTAAAGTGTCATAGGGCAAGGGTTGTGAGTCTGAATGCCAGTAGGTCGATTGTTACCACTATTTCTGTATAATAATCTTTGTCATAAATTCTGTTTTTAAAAAGATAAAGATTGTTATTCAGAAGCAGTGGTGACAATTGGTGTTTGAGTTTGCCAATATCGTGTGTCACCAACCACATTTAGAAGGCCTTTAATTCAACTGAATTGTTATCCTGGGCTCACACATATGGATGATCTGCCTGAATACCATAACACATACTCTTTGTCTGATACTTTTATATAATTATACGTAATAAATTTCTTCATGAATTATTTAGTAGCGTTGTATTCTGCTTATACAATATTTTTTTTAAGTGACTATCTATTAAAAATTTTAGTATTCAAACACAATTCCAATAATTTGAATACCTGGAATATAAAGTGGTGTCCATAAAAACTGATTTTTAGAAATTTAGAGTAGGATAAAATATTTCCGATAAAGTAGAGGAAAAATACAGTACTCCATTAAGAAGCTACTCCGTCCGGCGAAAACACCCGTTCGCTAATGTTAATCCAATGAAAGAAATTTTGTAACATATCTCGTCTGAATTTCAGTATTTTTAAATCTCTCTTTTTTTTTTTTTTTTTTTTTTTTTTTGCATTGGAAAGCTGAGATCGATCTCTACATCTGCCTTTTCTTACTTTTTTGATTTTATTTTCAGGTATTTTTAATTGGGACACTTTCACTTTCGAAACCGTTTTCGAAAGGGCAAGCATACTCATAAAAGAAATTTTTGAACAAAATCGAAAAAGTAAAAAACGGCCTTTGTACAAACCGATCTCAACTATCCAATGCAAAAAAAAAAAAAAAAAAAAAAAAAAAAAAAAAAAAAAAAAAAAACATCATTTAAAAATATTGAAATGCAAACAAGATATCTTTAAAAAATTCTTCCATAGGATTAGAATTAGCAAGTGGGTCTTTTCGCGCGACTGAAGTAGCGCCCCACAAGCATTTTTTTAAGAGTTCTATCACGTGTATTATGCATGCTAAAAAATCATGTATACTAAATTTGCATTTCTATTTTATTAGAGGATACAAGAAGATTTAAGATTCGAAAAGAAAATTTTTGATGTATTACATAAATGTCACTAGTACTATATTTCTATTATTTTCTAATTCAAAATATCCTGAATGAAAAATAATAGAAATATGAAATTGAGTTATTCTGTGATGCATTTGAAGGGCACACTGGGGCAGCCACAGATTAGGCCCCCACTTGTAAGTGGGGACGTGAACGATAATTTGTTTTAATTAAAGCAAAATAATAGTAACAGAAATGTCATAGGGTGAACCTGCATGTCAGCAGGCCAATTATCACCAGTGTTTCCGAATAGTAATATTTGCCTTATTTAATGACAGAAATTTATCAAATTAGGTGAATATTGCTATTCAGATGTAGTGGAGACAATTAGCATCTAGGTTTTCTTACTATAGTCCACTCATTACAGAACAGTACTAGCAGAGAAAGATCGCATAGTTGTCACAATGTGATATCTCATAGATGTGTTGTGCGATGCACTGAAGACGTTGCAACGCAGCGTCACATAGATGTCACAATGAGCTATCTCGTAGATGCTACAGTGCGACGTCGCATAGATGTTGCAGTGCGATGTACTATAGACGTTACAACGCGACGTCGCTGGTCACGGACATTTTGCGGTTGCCAGAACATCTGTGAGACGATCAGTGCGACATCACAATGTCGCAGTGCGACGCACCTGCGACGTTTCACAGATGTAAGTGTGCTGTGTGGGTGGGTATGTGGATCTCTTTATACCCTCGAAACATCCCAACGGCTGCATGTATTTTAATGAATCAGGTCTCTATGAATTCGTCTTAACTGTCCGATGGTTATAGGCTAGGTTTTGTTTTAATAAATTCAAAACGGCGGCCGTAAAATACATAATGGCGGTAGAGACGAAAAAATATTTTACGCACCATTTTGAGTGGCATATCATTGGATAGGTCTTTCAAAATGAAGACGATGTATCATTGACTATTTTACAGTCAGAAGCTTCGTTTAAATATTACACAACCTGGAAGTTGTATCGTGTATAGGTAGGATCTCTAGCTTTACAGCAACTCTAACCTTCATATACATCTATAGGCCTCATCAAAACAGTTTGTATAGATAGGAACTAACAATTGAACACAACTTAAAAGTCATCAATACAAGTAAAAAAATAAGTAATATAAAAAATAGTTTCACATTGATCCGAAATAATTAATTAGTTCGCTTTTTACGCAGTCGGGTTTTTTGATTTTTTAAATTTAATTTTTACTTGTTTCTAATTCATTTGCAGTCTTCTATTACAGATGAATCTTTTTATATATTTCTAAATTTTAATACATTTGGTTCAGTTTTCCTGTTGGATTTTCGGCTGTGAGACATTTTATGCAAATACGTTGTAATTACAGCGTGAGACTAAAAATTTGTATCCCTTAATGAATGTGCGACCGTGCGACGAATTTGGCTAAACTTCCAAATATCGATCGCAGCGACATCTGCGGGATTTTCATATGTAGAAAATATCTTGCCGATATCGCTGGGATCTTCATATTTCAGCAGCATCGTTGCACATTTAAGGGATACAATATTTTAGAGCTTTATTAAAGGATAGCCGATTTCCACACTATAAATTCTAGGCGTTATACTGTTACTTAGGGCTCCTCTAATACCTCTAATATTATAGGAGCCTTAACTGTACTAATACATTGTTTAAAATCCAAGTACACGGATGGTTTCTGCCATGTAATAAGGAATATAATATCCTATATCTATGGTTTCTGCCATCCAACAACTGAAGCATGACGTCACATTCCCAAACGTTTAGCGTCCTCTATAAATCGTTTTAGTCACATAATTTAGACCCGTTATTTCACTGCTATTAATCACTGCGTCTCACTTTAGCTTTTGGATAAAAACAACAAAACAAGCAAAAAGGTAATATATCAATAGTAGTACCGCAGTTTCGTAATTTTATGTTAGTGTTTTGATGTTATATGTTCGTTTTGATAATTAATTTAATATCCTACAATATTGATATTTTTTTACTCATTTTTTAATAATAACTTTCAAGGCTATATATAAGGTATGAAATAATTTTGTTTACTACCGCTGTAGGGTGTGTGCTTCTAGCCTAAATTCATAGAATGAGGCACGTCATTGCATTGCTTTCACGAAAGTTCAGATTTTAATTTTAGATTATGCATTTTTAAAAATTAGCTGAAGCTAATACTGCGATTGATGTTAGTAAAGTTAGATGATAAAATGAGTTGCTATCCCGAAAACTCTTAACTTTGTTATATAATACTCAAACTGTATTTGAGAGATGGCAGAATTAAAGGCATTAGAACATCCTACTCTTAAAGTTCCATATGAAGTATTAAATAAAAAATTCAGAACTGCACAAAAGACGATTGATCGTGAAGTATCGCATGTTCAGTCTGCTACAGCAGAGTTGGAGAGGGTACTTGCTCAAAAAAACCCTTGCATTGGTGATATAAATCACTGCATAACTATGGTTTTTGATAAACTTACTGTTATGAAGAGAAAAATCGTTAGTAACCAAACAGATGGAAGTATAAAGGAAGAACTAGAAGCAGCTTCAGCTTGTAAAAGAAGATTAGATCACTTAAAAGAATATGGAAGCTCTAATGAATCAGCTGTTGCCCAGTGGAAGAAGAAGCGTCTTGATAGAATGTTGGTTGATCATTTTCTTCGTTGTGGTTATTATAATACTGCATTGAAGTTAGCGAAGCACTCCAATATTGAAGATCTAACAAATATCAATTTATTTTTAGTGTCCAAGGAAGTTGAAGAGTCTTTGAATAAGCGTTGCACTGTTAAATGTCTAAATTGGTGCTATGAAAATAAATCGAAACTTCGAAAACTCAAAAGTTCTCTAGAATTTAATTTAAGACAACAAGAGTTCATTGAATTAGTTCGACAAGATTATAGACTTGATGCCATACACCATGCCAGAAAATATTTTGCTAATGTTGAGGAAGAACATATGGCTGAAGTTCAGCGTATTATGGGTATTTTGGCTTATCCTTATTACACGGAAGTGCAACCCTACAAGGACTATTTTGATATGAACAGATGGGATAAGCTAGTGTTGCAATTTAGACATGATAACTTTAAGCTGTATCAATTAAGTAATGTGTCTGTGTTTTCTGTTGCCCTTCAAGCTGGCCTGTCTGCATTGAAAACCCCGATATGTTATAAATCGGAAGGGGAACGCAATCCAGATTGTCCTGTATGTAGCCCTGCTTTGAATACTTTGGCACAGCCCTTGCCTTATTCTCATTGTTCTCAATCACGATTAGTTTGTTATATATCTGGAGAACCATTAAATGAACACAATCATCCCCTAATGTTACCAAATGGGTATGTTTATGGTGAAATAGCCTTAAAGCAAATGGCTGCGGAAAATAAGGGAGAAGTGAGATGCCCACGTACTAAAGAAGTATTTGATATTAAAGAAGCTGAGAAAATATTTGTTATGTAACAGTAATATATTTGTATACGAAAGTGAAATGAATGATATGTAATGTTCTGTAATAATATTATGCATATTTATATATAAATGCTTTTCTTAAGCTTAAATTCATTTTAAGAAATTTGACTGTTTATTACATAGCTCTAATATTTGATAATTTGAGTGTTATAATAATGTTTATTTTAAATGTTACAATTCATGGAATTTATTTTGAATGAATTTAATAAAATTTTGCTTTTTGGAAAAAGTCTTATTCTTGTTAATTTCAGTTCTATTAGATTAAATGGGATTTTCCAGACTTCTCGCAAGGTCTTGTTTTTGCAAAATTGTGAATATCTATTTTTTTAATTTGTAAAAAATTAGTCATAATTTTGTGAATTTGAAATTGTTAAATTAAAGTTCTTGTTTATACATTTTTAACAAGATCCTTTACGTATCTGAAAGCCAGATAAGTGCTTTAGTGACCTTCAGCTGTTTAGAGACTGGTCAGATTTTACTTTAAAAAGATTAAATTTGTGAAAGGTTCAGTTTGGAGATAGAAAAGTTTAATTTTAAGACAAAAGAATTTTGTGTAGCACCCTGCTTTAGGATGAAAACTTTAATGAAAGGCCCTGTTTTAAGATGAAAAAGTGTATGATGGGCCCTTTAAAGTACTTGATTTTTTTCTTTAACATATTCCTGATTAAACTCCTATTCCTTGATTATTTTGTAATATTTTATTTTAAGAGCCTTTCTTTTGTTGTTACGTGCATTTTAATTTTTTTTTTATTTAATGATATAATTAAATGATTTTTATATATAATATTCAGATATTCACAATCATTGATAGTCTGTTGCTCCAGGCAAATGCTAGGACCTAAGTCCCGAAGAAAAATTGTTTAGTGATCTGTCAAGCCAGTGACCAAAGACCTCTTTTTTTAATGTTTGTGTAAAAATAATATACTATGTTGTATTCAGTCTTTCATGCAATCTGAAAGCTAAAAAAGTATTTAGGAAGGTAGATGATATTAAAACTGACTGAAATGAGATAAAAAGTGAAACTGGAATTTGTTTAATCCAGGATGTCTGAAAACTTCTGTTTATTAAAAATGTCAACATATCCATTACCTAAAATTCAGGTTGGGATGGACCATTAAAATTCAGTCCTATCCCAGAGAATTTTACAGGTGAGAGTCTTCCACCTAAGAAATTTTGCCAATTTTTAGAAAATTTCTGTTTGGAACAATTTATCAAGTGGGGAAGCAATGCAATGACCGATATATAAGCCCATAAAAACTTAATGAAACCTAATTATTATCTATGGTTTCTGAAATTTTATTTTTTGAAAAGTTATCGTGATGATCAGCCATGTAACCTTGAGATTTGTGTCCCATATATGTTTTCCTGTAACTAATGATTAGTTTCGTCTATTTTAAAACCACGTTTTATGAAAACAATCAATGCTGCCCCTGACTATGACTAAACCATGCTATACCATAATAATTTAGACACTATTTTTAGCTACATTCATAATCTATTCTAATAAAAGAACAAATCGCTCTGTTTGTCTGTCTACGATGGCTAGCAAAATCTATTACACATACAAGGCTCAAAACGAACGACATAGTATAAATATACCTCATTTGCGACGTTTGACGTACAATTTCAGACTTGTTTTTAAAGTGATCACTATTGTGTTAATAAAAAAAAAATAAAAGGCTTTTGATGCTAATTGCTACTGAAAAGATGTATCTATGCATCTTTTCGAAAAGTAAATATCCTTACATTTTCAATCTAGATTTTAAAATGTAAATGTGGAGAAGTGCCTTCAGTGATAAATTCAGGGAGAGATTTCTCTCTCCTTCATGGAAGATTTGAGATTCTGTGTTTGGTAATGATTTAATGGGCATATTCCTCTCCCTCCCCAGAACTCTATACTGTCCCTCCTGCAGCTGCAAAATTCTGATATATATATTCCGTTCCCAGAATTCCATGCTGTCCTTCCCACAACTGCAAAATTCCCTTCCATAGAAAAATGTCTGAATTCATCACTGATTACTTTGTAAAGCAAACTATTCTAAAATATCTTCAAAATAAATAAAAGTACATGAAAATTGGTAACATTTGTAATGTCAGCACGGATGTCATATACGCACCGGCAACCTAATTGGTGCCAAAATGGCATTATTTTGTCTGACATATTAACCCAGCTATTCTATAGTTACAGGGATGCGCTATAGCGCGTAAATTACGCTAAAAATTGGAGACGGGACGTAAAAAAATAGCTCTTACGCGTCCCACGGGACGCGTAATTTCGTCAAAAAATCGCGGAAAAAAGCCGATTTTCGTCAAAGAATCGTGAAAAAAAGCGCACATCTCATCAAAATATCGCGGCACAAAAACAGAAATTTTCGTAAAAGGGCCGAGAAAAAATAACGTATTTCGTCAAAGGATCGCGAAGAAAAGCGAATTTCGTCAAAAAATCGCAGAAATAAGCGTAAATTTCATCAAAATATTGCAAAAAAAACGCGATTTTCGTAAAAGGTCCGCGAAATTAGCGTATTTTGTTAACAGATCACGAAAAAATAGCGAATTTCGTCAAAAAATTGCAAAAAAAGCCTAATTTTGTCAAAAAATTGCGAAAAAAGCACAAATCTCATGAAAATATCGCGAAAAAAGCGAATTTCGTCAAAAAATCGCAAAAATAAGCGCAAATATTACCAATATCGCGGAAATAAGTGCAAATTTCATCAAAATATCTCTGAAATAAGCATAAATTTCCTCAAAATATTGCGAAAAAACGCGATTTTCGTAAAAGGGACGCGACAAATTAGCGTATTTCGTTAAAAGATCGCAAAAGAATAGCGAATTTTGTCAAAAAATCGCGGAATTTTGTCAAAGGATCGCGAAAGAAGCGCAAATTTCATCAAAATATCGCGGAAAAAAGCTGATTTTCGTCAAAGAATCGTGAAAAAATAGCGTATTTCGTCAAAGGATCCCCCCCCAAAATAGCAAATGTCGTCAAAAAATAGCGTAAAAGAGAACGAATTTCATCAAAGGATCACGAAAAAGAACAAATTTCATCAAAATATCACGAAAAAATAGCAAATTTCGTCAAATAATCGCGGAATAAAGCCGAATTTTGTCAAAGTATCGCGGAAAAAACACGATTTTCGTGACAGGCTCGCGAAAAAATAGCGAATTTCGACAAAAGGATCACGGAAAAAACGCGAATTTCGTCAAAGTAACGCGGAAAAAACGTGAATTTAGTCAAAGCACCAAAAAAGATGTGCAAACTAAACTTATAGGTAGAAAATTCATAAAATGGGATTTAATTTTTTTATGAGATTCTTAAAAATACAGAATGATTTCAGTGCACTTTGATAATGTATTCAGTAGGTGTACCAGTGAAAAATCCCCCTCCTCCCCTCCTTCTTACTGCATTGAAATGTCTCTCATTTTCAGAACATTTAGGATTTGATGCTGATTAATGATTTAGATGTAAATTTCCCTTCCAAGGAAAATATCTGATTCCAACACAGATCTATGCTGACAAATAATTCAATGTGAAGTATAATGAAAGCACCCATTCATTCAACAAAAAGTACACCTTTACTTAACAAAAGTATTCTTTTTTTCAGCAAAAATATCTTTTTCAATAAACTTGTCTTGCCCCTTTTTTAAAGAAATGCGAACATTAGTGATATTTGTTAGTGGAACTTGGTATCTTCTACTCTCAAATAAACATTATTTTACAATTAAAATTGTATCTTTCATTTTTTATTTTAAAAAAGTAAAGAAAATTTCTCTTAATATTTTTAAAAAATATCTTATTTGAGTGCAAATAATTCTGGTTTTAATTCATTATTTAATTATTATTAAAACAATAATTAATGCATTTCATTTATCTTTTCCAAATAAACAAGTTTCATTTATTCCTTTAAAATATAAATTATTATTGATGGGGACCCGCTTTTGTAGAAAAGGGACCCAGACTTTTGGAAATCCTGGGTCCTGGGGACCCAGGTTTTTTCAAGTACAGCGGCATCACTGAGTTATTAATTAAACTATCATTATTTATTGTTATTTCCTTTTTAAAATAATAGAAAATGTTTCGTTTATCACTTTATTTTCATATTGAAATAAAAAATAACATGTTATATCCCGCTATATCTAACTGGTATTAGAAAACGAGGTTTTTGCCAAGTTGGTGAAACAAACAAAAAAAAAAAAATCACCAAACCTGGTGCATTTTTGACATCTGTGTCATAATGTCTTGGTTACCCTAGTTGGAGATACAACTCAGCACAGCAGTGGACACTACAAATTATTTTGGGTACTTTTCGGTTAGCCGGGCTCTAGAGTTATATTTACATACATATATATACATACATATATATATATATATATGCATATATAACACTGGTACCCGGCTAACCGAAAAGTACCTTATTACCTTATTTTGACTTTGCAGATTAATCTAACAACTTAATTAATGTATTTTGTCACTACACTTATTGTATATTCTTACTACATTTTCTTTGTAAATGCGAATTTTGCTACTTTATGGGTTACTATATCACTATGGGTTCCCTACTTTATGAGTTATAAAGTAAATTACACTGTACAATATTGAAATTGCCTCTGAAGTGAAATTACCTGCATTGCAGTTTGTTTTGAAACGATATTAAGGGGACTGGGAAAGCCCTATCTCCGCCATGTTAAATTCACCATCTTTATGTACCTTTTTCTTAGAAATGGTGAAAGATTTTCTAGGTCTAGATTTTTTGGAGTAGTTAGAATAACATGTTTTATGTATTTTAACGGACCATTTTATTTCTAAGTGAAACTGAAAATGAATTATTAATCTAATTATTTATTGAAAGTCATTTTTAAATTAGCATTTTTGGTAAGATTTCACTGCCTAAAATAAATAATTCTCAACAAATCATTAAATCCTCAATTAAATCCCTGTGTTAAAGTATACAATATAACATAAGTATTAAAAAAAAAAGTCTGAGTTCATAAGTTTAATAGATATTGAAAAAAAGGAACACAAACATGAAAAATTAAAGTTTTTGAGAAAAGTCAGTTAAAGATTTAAATGGCCATTAAGCTGTGAAGTACTCTTAGAAACAATGAATAATTCCAACACTTTTTTTTTTTTTAAATCTAAATAAACATTTGTGACACATCGTTGGAAAGATAAAACTTTAAACTATTTAACGATATAGGGTCAGGTGGGGGAAAGTGGTCATAAAAACAGGCTTTTCAAACTTTCAGAGGATATAAACATCAGAATTTCTGTGATGTTTTCTGAAATTTTGGGTGTTATTTTACATTACATTACTCTAGAGTGCATCCATATCCATTTCAGAAATATTTTTGGGGAATAACACCTTTTTATAGCATATTTTTCCAGGCATGTTTTTATGACCACTTTACCCCAGGGGGTGGGGTAAAGTGAGTAGTGCATGGGGTAGAGTGGTCACATTGAAAAAGTGTAATAAAAAAATAAACTAATGAATAAAAAGTGACATTTTATTATTTACAAACATTTTAAACAACCTTTATAATAAGTTATCTGCCATTTTATTTTATTAAAGTGTAAATTTGTAATGTTAAAATTGTTTGTTGTTAAAATTTGGTTCTTCAAGGATTTTGATCACATCTGATTCTGGAAAATTATAATGATTGCCAAATTTGGATTTTTTTTTAACATACTTTAAGAAAAATAATTATGTTTTTCCCAATTGCTTTATTGATTTCTTCATTTCATATCTTAGCAACACTCAAGGTCCTATAAATATGGTGTGAGATGTCATCTTTAGCGATTATAAATGGATTCAAAAGAGAATGTTGACTAGGGATATTTTGTTGTTGTTTTTTTCCTTTTGGAAATTTAAGCAACTTTTAAGTATCCCATTCCCCTTGTTATTTTTGCAGATATAATGCAAGTGTTTTTTCTGTCAATACTACTCTGATCTTGGACTGGACACATTTCCTTTTCCTTTAAAACTATGTCTAACAATTCTATTCACATCTGAAATGAGTGTAGATAATGTTGCCAATGTAGATTATTTTAAATTTTTTTTACATATTTTGCAGTCTGCTTTCTTGATACTGTTTCTTTAAAATTCCTTCCCAGGCTTTTTTTAATGGGGGAAAATACACCTAGATCTAATGGTTGTAGACTATGACTAGTATGAGGTAGCAGGCAGAGTATTATAATATGATTGTCGATAGCTATTTTTCACAGCATCATAATTCATTTATGTCCATCACAATCATAAATAAAAGGGCAGGCTTTTGTAAGCTTTCTGTGTACTATCTACTTAAAAAAATGATCCATCCAAGATTCAAGTACAGAATCCTGCATCTATCCAGATTCCATGATACATACAATGCTCCTGCACGACCACCCTTTATCCATAATTCATATATACTCACTCGCGAATGGAAGAATGTAATAACCACTAGCTGATATACCAAAAGGAGCACTAAACATTATCTTTCCTTTGGTTTCTGAATTTTATATAATGCATTGCATTTCGTACAATTTTTTAAACTGAACTATTTTGGCTATCCATATCCATTCCAGCCTCATGAACATTAAAAATTCTTTCAGGATTTTCTTGTGGACTATTTTCTTATATAATACAAGTATGGGTATTAGAAAAAGTAGTTAATGTGTTGGTTGTTAAATTAGTCGATGTAACCTTTGCAAGCAATTCAGGTTTACACTTAGTTAATTCATTCACTATTCTGAACCTATTAAAAATTAAACCTAACCTTTTTTAACCCCCATATTATAAACTATTATTAAATAATAACTATTTGCAGTTAGTTTTTAATAGTTATTAGTATTTAATAAACTGGCATTGTATATAATGAATAATTTAACCCAGATCAAATATCTATAAGTTAAGCCTAACCCTATGACCACTTTACCCCATGTAACTAAAACTATTATGAAATAAAATCTGTGATAAATATAACTTAGCTATAAATGAAAATATGTTCTTGAGATATGTGAAAAGCTTTCTGAACTGCCAATTTAACAAAATTTGGGATAAACAAAATGCAGCAGAAAAGTTAATTAAAGAGTTAAAAGAACAAGGTGTAACAAAGACATACAAAATGAGTGCTCAGTGGCTCAAACATGTTACTAAAAATGTTTTTTTGAGTGAGAAACTTTGATCAATACTTAATAAATCTAAAATTTAAAAAAAATTATTCAAATTTCTATATTAGTCAGGATTTTAGCCCTTTTTATGAATTACGACCACTTTACCCCGCCTGACCACTTTACCCCACCTGGCCCTAAAAGAGTAAAAATCGATTTTTTGGTTGAATTTCACTTACCTGGTCCTTTAAAAAGGCATTTCACATTAGGAGTCAATGTTTTATCTCTATATCTTAAACTGCCTGTTTGATGTCTGAAAATAAATTAATAAAATAGTCCAAATATGGTCAAATTTAGGTCTTGATACTGAAAATATCAAAGTTTGTTACAATTTCAATAGGGATTTTATGGATATTTGGGCAAAAGGAGATCTGAGAGCTATGATGAGCTTGTAAATAATCTACTACAATAGTGTCAACTGCTGGTTTGCAATATGTTAATAAAAATTTAGTTTCTTCACTTTCATGTAAATTGTTTTCCTTGTGAGCAAGCAGGTTTATGATGGGTTTAAACCGTCATGTCGAAAACCTCAAATAGTATTACATTTCACATTAAATGTCACACATAATATTTAAAATTCTGTATTACAGTATATTGTATATCAATAATTAGTAGTACATAGTAAAGTATTATTAAGTGCAACTTTTTAACAGGGTAAAATTTTTATTTAATTTTTTTTTTTTTTTTTTTTTTGGTAAAATTGTGCTTTTTTAAAAAGTAGACATAAGTTCACAGGAATTGCATATTTTTTCTCTTACTTAAGATCTTTTTAATTTCTTTATTACTTTTGAAAACTTAAAGCATACCTAAGGTTTCTCTCTCTTTTTTTTTTTTTTTTTGTTCAAATAAAAAGAAACAATGTTATCATTAACCTGATTTACTGATTGTCTATGTCTAATTATAAACATATTGAATAAAAATGTTCTTAAATACAAAAGGTATCATATCAATTTGTACATTTAACTATTTTCTGTTAAATTATTGATATTTATAATTTGATTAATGAGTTAACTTTGTGGTGATGAAGATAAAACATTTGAGCGATTTTAGCTTAATGGATATAAAAGATATAGAATAGGCTTAGGGGTATACTTATGTGATATTTATATTAAAGAAAATACACATTAAATAAATTTGAATTAAAAATAAACTAATGTAGAAATAATTAAAATTAAATAAGGGAAAGATGCCCTACCTGCCTTACTTTTTTTTCTCTATTGTTTATTGTAGACAGTTGTTTTGATTTTACCCCTATATAGGCTATTTTATAAAGGAAAAGTTTTAAAAAATTAAAAATGGCCTTTTAATTGTTTTTTGTAGTGTAGCTGTACTCTGAACATATGCTTATGCACATAATATTGAAACTCATCGTTTAGCCTATTCTACTTCTAAGTACAAGAGAATTCTTAGAAAATGCTTATCCACACCTGCCAGTGTTTATAGCGAAGATTTATTTTCTGAAGCTAGACAGATTTATAAACAGAAAAGAAACATTACAACCAGATAATGATGAAAAACTCTTATTTTTACACCGTAATTTGCCCATCTTAAATTTTGATTACAAATAGTAATGTACAGTAGAACCCCGGTAATCCGAACCCTGGTAATTCAAATATCCGGTTAATCGAAAACGATTTTTTTTTTTTTCGAAAATTATACTTGAACAGATTATTTTACAAAATTTTCTGGATTACAGGATGAATGTCAGGAAAACATGTAGAAGTTAGAATTAAACAAAAAACGGTAATAAAGCATGTTTTTTAATCCTTAACCTTCTTGAATAGAATAAAAAAAATACTGAATAATATATATATATATATATATGAATAATAATATATACATATACATGAATATAAAATGATAACATGCACTGTAGGCCTACTCATAGAAGCGATCTTAAAAAAAATTTCGAATAACAGTTTGTTTGCCAGTCACTATAAAATTCTTTTCTAAAATGCAAAAAGTATTTAATTTTTATTTTTCTTTCAACAGTTTGATTTCGCAAATAATCTACAGAAATGTTTTTCTTCTTCCTCCCTTGTCGACATGGTGACTGAGCTATTTATAGATTCGTGATTTTGAACCGTTTGTAATGGGTTGTTATGTAATTCCTCATTCTGAAGTTCCATTGGATTATTCTAAACATCAGGAGTGAAACAAAGGGTACTATTTTTTTCGGAAAGTCGTGCCCTATTATCCAGCATGTCGGATCTTAGGATGCCTGATTAGAGGATGTTTACTGTACTACTGAGTACTTATAACTTACATTCTTTTAGCACACATCTTTTTCTTTTCTATTTTAATTGGAATTTTGGGTAATCCGAACTTTTTGTAATCTGAACAGGCACTGATCCCAATTAGTTCGGATTAGCGGGGTCCTACCGTATCTGCTTTTATAAGTGATCATTTATCACTGAAGCATATTAAAATAACATCAAATGAGCATTGGTCATCATGTATTTTTACAACTAGTAATACTTTACGTATTGTTTTTCATAAACTAATTACTTGGAATATTCAGCCGAATACTTAAAAGTATATGGCCAAAACGGAATATTCAGTTTACAGCCAAATCATCGAATACCGAATCTACTATTCGGTATTCGGTCAGTCCTTAAAAAAAATATAGTTCTATTTTTATAAATATTGTTATCTCATGTGACTATTTTACTGGTATGTTTATCATTGGTACCTGATACTTGTTGAAACAAAGCCTTATATTTTTTATTGTCAATTAAATTTCTTTGAATGCGGTGACTTACAAAAATTTTCACACAGCTCCAAGAGGAGTTGCAACCCATAGTTTGGGCATCACTGATGTAGATGAATTTGCAATACATAATCCACCTTACAGAAAAAGAAAAAAAAAAAAGATACAGCATGTAGACACTTTTAGTGATATCAATATAGCTAATCCATAAGGGCATCAGAAGGTGCTAGAAAACAATATCTTTTTTTTTTTTTAACCAATGCTTTGACTAGATTCCAAATGTACGGTAGAATAATTGTCTATTTGAGAAAAAAAGTAACACTCTGTTGCTGCCATAATTAAATTTATTGTGACTAGGGCTTTTTGTCGGTTTTTATTAAATAAACTTGCATATAAAATTACGAAAACTGGTAGTTTTATAGAGAAATCTGCTGGATATCTTGTCATCAGTGCTGGAGTTGGGAAAAAACCAAAGGGTATATGCTCGAGGCAGAGAGCATATGCTAAAGAGTGTATGCTATAGTTTTATTTGAGAAAGATAAAATATACAGAGTTTCTTAAAAATATCCAGAAGGTATGCAGCATTTACCACCGTATTCCTATACTATAACCCTGGCTGTCACCATATGTTATGAGATACAAGAAAAAAAATCATATACTATTTTATGTAAGAATAGAACTAGAGGAATCTAATGATCCAGGTGTGTCGAAAGTGAAGTGGTGCCTAAGCCAAAATTTAATACCACTCCGGTGTATTTTTAGAGGCTTATCCTAAGTTATGTATTAGTACAAGAATAATAAAATATTACCTTCATTTAGTACTATAACAGTATCCTGGTCTACCTTTTTACAACCATTACCAAACACGTGGCAGAAGAGTCTTTATTGTAATTATTTTTAATGTTTACCTATGTTATTGAATACAAGGATAATTTGTATTTTACAATTAAGTTTAAATAGTCTTATTTTAGAAATTCGAGATCTTCTAAAATTCAGCTGTCAATAAGTTTGGGTTAATATCATTTTACATCGATTTCGTCAAAGAAAGCTATGTCTATTATTTAAACACAATCAAACTGATTGGTAAAGTTATCATACGAAATGAATATTTCCAACTGAGCAAAAAAATGCCCAGGCCGCGAATTGACCCTGATCCTTGGTTTACAGGGCCAATGCTTTAACCATTTAAGCTGACTGAGCCGACAACCAGTGAGGAGGTGGAGAATTGAACCCGATCTGGGTCACCGGTTGTCGGCTTAGTTAGCTTAAACGGTAGAGTGTTGGCCCTGTAAGCCAAGGATCTGGATTCGATTCCCGGCCTGGGCATTTTTTCGCTCGGTTGGAAATATTCAATTCGTATGATAATTTTACCAATCAGTTTGATTGTGTTTAAATAATAGTTTATCAACGTAACCACCATTTATATGGAGTTCCTTTACCTGCAGTTTATTCTGTTGTGCTGTCTACATGACAGACCAGATGTTATTATCAATTAGGTTATCTGAGCGAAATATGCTCACCGGTTATCAGCCCAGTTAGCTTAAACGGTAGAGCATTTGCCCTGTAAGCCAAGGATCTAGGTTTGATTCCCGGCCTGGGCATTTTTTCATTCAGTTGGAAATATTAAATTCTTATGAAAACTATGTCATTTGGAAAGTTTGGCGTAACTCTCAAAACACTAAGTGATGTGGAATGCTTGTAGGAATCGAACCCTTAAAACCATTCATTTTTTAGAAAATTAGTATGTTAATACACTTTTTAAACTTTTCATTAGGAAATGAGAGTTAATGAGTTGTTGCATTTACTGAAAAAAAAAAGTGACACAAAACTTTTTAAATGACATAGTTTTCTTTCATGCAAAATGATGTGAATGCAAACATTATAAATTATTCTGCCAAAGGTTTAGCGAGAGCTGAACATTGGCAGAGCTCGATTCTCCTGTGGCGCATCCAGGATTACGCTTTGGAGGGAGCTAGCATATTTTAGAGGGCTATATGTGCCCAGATCTGGCCTGGCCTGCTGCCTATAGGTCAAAATTGGGAAATTTCATTAGCGGCCACTGGCCGGTAGAATTAGTTTTTTAAGTGGCCACTTTTTTATTTAAAAATAGTAAACAGTAAAATTTCTATAAGTATTCATCTAAAAGTGAATAGCCCAAATAAATATGTTAATATAAATATATTGGAACCAAAAAAGTAGAATCCTTGATGAAATGAAAGAAAATTTTATTCTCTCCTTGTAAAAAAGTGGCTGATGATAGACAATTTTTCACTAGCCACTTTTTCTCATTTACTGGCCCTGTGACCGGTGGCTAGTGCTAATTTTGACCTTTACCGCTGCCGTGCTCTGTCTTTCTTCCATTTGATTTGATGAGACGTGCCCTATCAGGTCCAGACTTATATTTTTTCTCCTTACTTGAGCAGAGTCTGTAACCAGCCAGAGAATTCAGAGGAAGCTCTGGAAAGTTTTGGTGGGGCTAATTCTGAATGCTTTTTTAACATGTTAAATAATGAAATACTGTACTAAAAAATATATATATATGTTAGTTTTTGCAATTTTTTGATGTGTTTCTGTATTTGGATAATTTTGATGTGTGTTTGCAATTAAATGATTTAAAGTTTTAGAATAAAATTATCAAAATATTATGAAGGTTAAAGAGATCAGGAAGTCGCACGGGGTCTTAAATTTTTAAACATGCTAATATTTCGAATTTCATAACGAAATTTATAAAAGAAAAAAATGTGTAACAAAATTAACAACTTTTCAAAAGTTTTGATTTTTTAAAGACCTATTTAAAAAATAAGGATATTCTTTCATATTTAAAAAAAAATTAAATATATAGTCTAGTCTGGGAGGGACTTCAGCCCTCTTAGCTCCCCCCGTGGGTGCGCCAATGCGATTCTCCATAGTAGGACTGTGAAACCCACTTCTAAAATATTTTAGCAAACTCTACAATTTTAAAGATTGAGGCATTACTTCAGATAAACTGCCACTCGGATTCACCTATGTTTTTCTTTTGTCCATGCCATCACTCCTAATCTATTTTTAGACTGTGCCGGCATGGAGGTAAAAGAAAGGGATGTGTCTCTTCAAATGAATGAAATGTAGTTTCGCTTATAGTCTGCTTTCATTTGCTTCTCTTTCTGTCGTCATTTTTAATTTAGCTAATGGATTTAGAGCTATTTTGGACTCACTTTGTGGGCCCCTGTTTCATTAGTATTCATACTAATGCATTTGGTTTTTTTAACATATTTTTTCAGAATATTAAGATGCTGAATCATCAATATTTTGACACTATTTGCTTCGGAATCTGGGTCTTCAGTACCTGTTTTGATAACTATGTTGTATTTTAAAGCTCCGAATATTTTTAAAGTGATGTCAGTCCATTTTTGTAAATTCTAAATCGCCAGGATTATTTAATTTTACTCATCCGAGATCGGATTTCTATCATCAAAATTTTCTCTAAGAATATTTACCCAGCAATATTTTTAATTTATGATATTTAAAAGGAGCATTCTCTTTTGAATAGGGATGCACCGGATATTGATTTTGCCGGATATCGGATACAGGATATCCGAAGCTCCTTCACCTGCCGGATTCGGATATCCGGCACTATTTATGTTTTTAGTTATATGGTGAATTATTTCTTTATATAACGCCATCTCAGAACAATAAATTACAAACACGTTTCATACATCATTAAAACATTTTAAATGTATTGAAATATAATTTACAAAAACTATATCTCTTTGAACATCAGGGCTTGAAATTCAAGTTTTCCCCAGAAGGGGAGTTTCCCAGCCAACATTTAAAAATACAGGGGAGTTGAACTGTTAGAAAGGAAAAAAAATAATCTTTAAACCCTGTTATTTTTTATGTGCCACTTAAAGAATTACATTTATACAGACATGACAAAATACCTTTGAAATAATTTAAATTAACAACTCAAGAGAATTTATTATCAAAAATGTTTATTTTTATTAAAACAAAGGAACAGAATCAAGTTTTATATATACCATGTCTATTTTTCAACTTTCACTAATGTTATGGGCAATTAACAATTGGGTTGCTAAATGAATTTCTTAATTTAGAATTTATTCCATTTTGCATGTTTTAGCCTCTTTCACAAGTTACACTTTTGACAAACAGCACAGACCAACTTTTATAACTTTAGAAATTATCGGAAACGCATGGTTATGCTCTGTTAAAAAATTTTAGAAAACTTTGCAAAATTTGATGTGCATTATTTTTTAACTTACTTGCATGAATAATGCATATCTGTGATTCTATTGTCAATATCCTACGGTGATTATATGTCACTTCTGAACAAACTTGTTTTATTATATCTTTAATGGAATTATATTCCCAGGTATTTTCGTTAAAATTAAACTATGGAATTTTAAATGCATTCAACATGTCCAAAAACACTTCAGTGTATATATTGTCATCATTTCTGTCCACAATTCCAATGAGATCAGTTTCTGCCAACTGCAACTGTGTTTCAAAGACTAGCAACTCAACCTTAGGCCATACCTTATGTAAAAATGTTACTAACATTTTAATTTTAATTCACTTTCATTCACTACCATCAAGAATCTAACCAGTAGTCAACTTTCTTCATATCCACAAGTTTTAAATTTTCAACAACTTCTGCTCCATCTGTCAGTCCTTCAATCAAAAACTGTATCAACCTTTTCCTGTAATGTCTCTTAATTTTCTCAAGGAGCCGTTCTCTGCTCCTGAAGCTAATGTGTAGCTTGGCAATATTTCATTATTCAAATCTGTTTCATTGCAATTATAGATTGGGGGGGGGGGAGGAGAGAAGGCTGAGTAGTGGCATCTGGTAGGGTAAATAAGAAAGCTTCCCATTTATCTGAAAATTCTTATGGAACCCCAGTCAACAAATATATTTTGGTCCCATGCTTTTCAGATAACCGGAGTTTTACTGTACTTGAAAGATTAATGAATAAATGTTATGCTTACATTGAAATTTTTTCAATCTATTGAGTATTAATTAATAATATTAAATAAACTCTTTGTGGATCCTTCCTATTTATTTATTTTTGTTAAGAAAAACTTTATTTTTGTAAGATTTTAAGAAACATTTATTTCCTCAAAGTAATTGCGTTTGTTAAGGGACATATTCCAGTGAAACTGGTTTTCCCTTCTCAAATCATGAAATTCTATATTAACCCATGGAAAATTTTAGCAAGAACAAAAAATCACACATTAGTCATACATTATAAAACACTTTCTAACACTATCATAATATTGTTACCAAATTTAATTTTTTTTTTCATTCACATCACACAGTTAAACACTTAAGGGGACCCTTCACTAACTTGAAAATGGCCATTCCGTAATGTTAAACCAGTGGGCAGGGTTTTTTTTTAATTGTTTAAATTTGAAAAGTTTTAAAAGATTCTTTTTGCATAAGATAGCAGAGCTCGATCTTTCATACGGCTGTTTTTTACTTTCTCGATTTTGATTGCAGATTCTTTTGCATGGAATTGCAATGCATTGGAATTTTAAATCCATATCCAAAGTTTGAAAAGAAATAGTCAATTGATTTCTTCTATTACATGATAAAAGGTTGATTTTAAAAGTCATGTCCTAATTTCTGTGAATTGCAAAAATCAACTAGTTTGTTATTTCTAAACATGTTTTTTTAAGTTCACCAATTTTTTTTTTTTCTTCATGTGTGCCACAAGTGTAATCTCATCTTGTTTAGTGCTGACTATTGGCCAATTTGGTAAGGCTCAGTCTCCGGTGGCCATTACTGCCCTTTTAGTTATTACCTATTTTGGGCACAGGGAAAAAACATCGCAAAATACATAAATCGGTCATAAAAAAAATATCGCCGATTTCGTCAGTTATGGTGAAAATAACACGGGATATTGTGAATTCCTGAAAAAATACCTGAAATTTTAGCAAGAAGTTTTGGTATGGAGAGATAACATATAATTTATTGCAGGGAGGTCCATTTCTCTCATTATGAAATATATTGTTTTTAATTATGTTTAACAGTCACATAAAATTGATATTTTAGTGTTATTTTATGAATTTAACTATCAGAAAAACTGGAATTCCAGTATTGAAAATGAAATAAATACCTGAATTCAAGTATATTACCTGAACACAATCACCCCTGAAATAAATAACAAAATTTGTCGACCGGTCGCAAGAAGAAAAATTAAGTTCATGGGAAATCGGAAAATATCACAAAATTCGTCTTTCGATCATGGAAAAATATCGTGGAATTTGCCAGTCCGTCACGAGTAAATACCGTGAAATTCCTCAGCCGGTCGCAGAGAAAAAACGCAAAAATTTTCAATCAGATGCAAAAAAAACAATCGTTATTTTCATCAGTATGTCGCAAGGGGAAATACAAACAGGGAAATTTGCCAATCGGTCACAGAATAAAATTGCTATATTTGTCAACTGATCTCGAGAAAAAAAATTATGAAATTCACCGATCGGTTTGCGTGGTTTATCGAAACAAAATCCGATACGCAAACACAACGGAATTATCGAACGACGTATGGGGAATCGCCACCATCTCGGTCAAGCATTCGTGAGTGGTATCACAAATTTATGACAACGGGTAGTGTGGAACATAAAAAAGGATATGGTCGCCCTAGAACTAGCGAAGAAAGTGTGGAACGAATACGTGAAACATTTCGTAGGAGCCCTACAAAATCAGTTCGACAAGCATCCCGGGAGCTACAAATGCCAAGATCCACTGTACACGAAGTGCTTCATAAACGATTGCGACTTACAGCCTACAAAGTTCAGATTCTGCATGCATTACAACCGGATGATTATGCGAAGCGTCATGGATTTGCAGTTGACATGCTGCATCGTTTGGATGCCGATGAACATTTTCTGAAACGAATACTGTTTTCCGATGAATCAACGTTTCATGTGTCCGGAATGGTCAATAAACATAACGTTCGATTTTGGGGCTCCGAACAACCACATGCCGTACGTGAACTCCAACGGAGCAGTGAAAAGGTGAACGTGTGGTGCGGATTGCTTCACGATCGCATCCTTGGACTTTTTTTTTTCTCAGAAACGACTGTGACCTCAAATACCTACTTAGATATGCTTGAGATTTATGCATTCCCACAACTGCAAGACCTCCAACCGAATGTCCTTTTCCAACAAGACGGTGCCTCCTCATTGGGGATTGACAGTTCGTGAGTCGCTGAATAATTCTTTTCCACAGCGTTGGATTGGCAGGGATGGTCCCATTAAATGGCCACCCCGGTCTCCCGACCTAACACCACTGGATTTTTTCTTTTGGGGTTATGTTAAAGATACTGTATACCGAACGCAAGTTAACAGTCTCGAAGAATTAAAGCAAAACATCCAAACAGCTGTAGCTACTGTTGATGTTAGCATGCTGAAACGGTCGTGGATGGAATTGGAATATCTTCTTGATATTGTTCGTGCTACGAAAGGGTCTCATGTAGAAATTTCCTAAGGTAATAAGTTATAGGAAAAAAAACCTTTTTGAGTTATTCTATCTAATGTACTAATTAGTTGCGCTGTAACCCTATTTTTTCTTTTTCAATAAATTTTTGAAGTTGTACGGATCTTTCTCAGACACCCTGTATATCATCTAGGTAGCAAAACATTAGAATATCCTGTACAGTGTTGAATTCAGACACTTTTCTCCAGAAGGGATTTCTGTGGCTCCGGGGGGGGGGGGGGGGAATTGCATTTTGGACTATTGAAAACACAAAATCTCAAATCTTCCAGGGGAGGGGTATTTCATTGGCATCTCATCAGGGGGCAATGTTCTTCTCAGGCCACCCCCCACCCCCCCACCCCCCCGTTCCTGTAGGTCACTTTGAAATCAATTGATTAACCTCTGAAAGGTGGCTAGGATCAATCCACATGGCATTCTCAAGAAGTGGAAGGTGACAAACGGACAAATGAAAGCAGTCTTGTCCCTGTCTGGTGCATGAACATTCACCTGATGGTAACCAGACTTTAAATCAATTGCTGACGTGAAAGCTGTGTCCTTAGCTTCATGCATCAATTCACCAATTTGAGGCAGTGGTTAAGAGCCCAATTAGGTGATGACTTTAAACTTAATAAACGACACAAGGATGCACCATTCTGTCTGGCTTCAGGATTGAAACAGCAGGAGATTCACACTCTTCAATAATTCCTTTTTGAAAAAGGTAATTTAATTCTGCCTTTAGAACTTCATTTTTCGCAGAAGTCATGCGGTAAGAGCGAATTAAAACAAGCGGGTAGTTTCCAGTGTTTATGAGATGCTCAACAAATGGGGTGGCTTCTCCCTCTGGCTGAAAGATGGTTTCATACTTTTTCAGCAAGTAATTTAACTGTGACTTCTGGGTGAGAGTTAGATCTTTTTCTTCATTTTCACGCATTCATTTAAAATAATGTCATCAGCGGAAAATGCAAAAGGCTTTGAAACAGTATCTACAAAGCCATATTTTACATGAGGGTACAGGGTCAAGTAAACAGAGTTGGGCACTGTAGGCCCTGATCCATCTTGGATCGTACTGCCACAGGTTTAGTTTTTTTTTTTTTTTTTGAAATCACAAAAATGGCGGAATGTCATGACATTAGTTTATTTAATTAAAATAACACAACTTTTTCAAAATTTTATGATTTTGGGTATGACAGGGGGGTATTCAACTCTATGTAAAAAAAAATTCAAGTCTGTAAATAGTTTCCAAGTACGAGCACTGTGATGGACAGACAGGGAAGCGAGACTATAAGAGTTTCATGAAATGAAAAAAACCCCTAAAAAAGAACTGCAAAGCAACAAATAGAGCAGGCAATCGAAAAACTTTAAAAAGTTCTAAGGCTTTAAACTTCTTTGCAGTGAGAGGAGGGTGCAAACAAGAAAATTAAAGTTATGGAAAAAAAGAAAGAGGTTGGTGTGTGTGGGAGGGGGGATGTAGGTGGAATTTAAAAGTAGGATTTCGAGGATTGTTTTTAAAGTAAGGAATAGATAAGAAAATATTTAATAAAATGTAAATAATAATTAAAAAAATAATAATAAAACTTGTGAAAAAAATCAGAAGTTTTAAATGGAAAGCTCAATTATATGATTGATTATTTACTACTTACTGTTACCACAGAATTACAAAGCAGGCAGGAGGAAAATTTAAAAATTAGTTTTTCAGAGATTTTTAACTGTGTGCTTGCACTGGGGGAAGGGGAGAAATTTAGATGAGTAATTATTTATTGTTACAAGAAAGCAACAAATAGTACAGAAAAAGTTTTAAAAACTATAGAATTTTAAAGTTTTTAAACTTTACGGAACAAGGTAGAGATGTAAAATTTTCGAAAATTTTGAAGTGGTGGAAAAAAACTTTCTTTCTTGGTAAATTGGAAAAAAATTATTTCTTACAAATAAAAGCTTTTCTTGCAACTTCTTAGAACACATAAAAGAAACATTTTTTAAACATGTGCACAGTAAAAAAATTTTTTTATTGTGACACAAATATGTTACAACACAAAAACAAATGAATAAATAAAATGATAATAGTGTTTATTATCACAAATTTAGTCATTCAGCCTCAGAGTTTTCACAGATATTTTTCTTGCCTAATTTAATACTAGTTTTTACCATTATTATATGATTCAATTGTTAGAATAATCATTTCAATTGCATTTTCTAGTTTAAATTATGATTAAAACCAGGCATGTAGCCAGGGAGGTGGCTAAGGGGGCTGAAGCACCTCCCAAAAGTTTAAAAGTAATTTGAAAAGTTATCTCTAATGATAATTAAAAATTGAAAATGTTTTTCTTATTTTTATGTTCCATTACATTAAAATTATGTACATTTTTAATTGTAAAAATATAAAGTTACTCAATTACACTTACAGTTATCCTTCGTATATCTCTCGTTCAGATATATTGTTCTTTATTTGTATCTACCACTCTATAAATGTAAGTTCTTCTTATAACGCAAATTTAACAATCTTTATGTACAGTAAAATACAATAAGCTTAATTCCGTATCATTATTGACTAAGAAAAAGTAAGTGGAATACACTATAACATATAAGTTAACTTTAGGAGTAAAATATGAAACATTTACTTGCATGTTATGATATTCTTTGATTTTCTATATACTCATTATGTCATGCATATAATGAAACCAATGTTAAAATATTTTGCAGAGAAAGGATTCAAAAACTTTAACAGCCACCTAGAATGTAAAATCATGTGAAAATTAATGATTTTAAAGAAAGTATCTTTGAAAATAATGTTATAAGTGTAAAAGGCTTTTTACTTAAAAAAAAAATATAGTAGCAGGAAATTTTGAAAAGAAACATTGTGAAGTAAAATGATGGGATATTGAGAAACCAAAGACCTCCGGGGTTTTCATTGAACAACTTTGTTTTAAATATTTTGCGAATGAATCTCTAATAGAAAGAAAATGTGCACAGTGTAGTCTGTCTAAAAAAATTGCTTTGTCTTTTGAAGAATTATCAACTTTAGGGATGGATACCCTATATAAGAATTTGTTGGCCGTTTTTCATCTCAGATCACAGAGTTTTCTAGGGACGCTGCTTTTATAGTCAGTACAGGGATATTTTGAGCTGTGTGTAGGGATATGGTAAAAATTTAATTGGCAACAACTGGTCTTTTGATAGAGCTTTGGTTAAAAGTGACAAAGCAGTCACAAAAATTAAACTGATTTAAAAGTTCAGTCCATTGTTGAATCATTATTTAATAAGTTCAAAAGAAATGATGAAACTGGTAAGTAAGGTTTTATTATTAATGTTGTTGACTCTGGTGGTGATCCGTCAAGTAAATCCATGTGAGTCTACAGCATAGCAAGCAACTCAGTTCGATATTGGTGCTGTAACTAGAGATGACTTAGATGATGTCATGAAGGAAAACCGTCTTGATTCCGTTTTATTTCCTAAACAGCCGTACTTTCCAGTGACTGAAGGAATGAAACAAAAGAGGAGTTTTCAAGAAAAATGGATAAAAGTTCCAGAAATAGGATTTCTTTTTCTTGCTTATTCCAGAAAGAAAGGTGGTGTTCATTGTACACTTTGCTTTTTGTTTTCTCACGAAGGGATAGGTAAAGGAAGTCGTGAAAAACCAAGAAGACTAGTTTCTACATGTTTCAGAAATTGGAAAAAAGCTAAATATCTTATCTTAAGGCATATGCAGTTAGATTATCACAAACAGTGTGTTATGATATTAAACAAATTTCTTGAGATTTCTTTAAGAAAACAGAAAGATATTATCTCATTGTTGGATTCCCAAAGAAAACAGAACAGCTCCTAGATCACTAATTGAAACAATCTTATTTTGTGCAGAGAAAGAAATGTCACTTAGAAATTATCATGTTTGTGGTAATCTAACGTTAAAGAAACCGATAAAAAAAGACTGTAAGCTAAGAGTTCATTTAAGATTTAGAGCCAAGTCTAGATATGTTGAATTGAAACAACATATTATAAACAGCCATAGAAATGCTACTTACTTCAGCCCAGACATTCAGAATGAAATCATTCAAATATGCTCGGATGTAGTTACCGAAGAACTAATTACCAAAATAAATAACGCAATCTCTTTGAGCTTAATTGCTGATGAAACTATGGACATTTCAAGCACAGAACAACTTGTCCTTTGTGTTGGATATGTGGACTATTTTAAAAATTCACAATCTCCAATAATTCAGGTAAATAACTTGCCCGCTGAAAAATTTACAAAAGTAATATTACAACACTGGGATGAACTATGTCTTGACATGTCTAAATGGGTCATATAGGCGTATGAAGGAGCGGCCAATATCTGATCTTGTTAGTGAGCTCCAGTCTAGAATTCTTCGGAAGTATTCAAAAAATTAGAAATGCCTGTTGTGCAATTCGCCGGTTAAATCTTGCGTTGTCCAACAACATGTTGATTCTTGCCATCCAAAACTGTCTTGGAACTGTTAATGAAGTGACGAATGTTTTTAGAAATCACCCCAAGGCAAATTTAGTCTTTCAAGAAGCAATTTCATCATATGCCCCACAGAAAACAGAAAAAAACCGACTTCTCTGGCTTCGCGACACAAGATTTATCGAAGGGCATAAAAACATATTAACTTTTGTTGAGCTGTTTAACCCCTTGCGGGGCACCAGTATATATTATATACCACCTACGATTAATGAAGTTTTACACCAGAAAAATTTTATTAAATTTTACTTTTCTAACTTTGGTGGAAAAAAGCCGTAAAATTGCTTTTACTTTTTTTGAAATAGAATTTTTCAAAGATTCCGGTGGGAATTCAGCATTTCACAAACATAATTGCTTGCCCTCAAGGGGTTAAATGCACTTGTGTTAATTTAGAAAATATTTTGTGAAAACCCATGGAAGATTTCTTCAACAGCTAAAACTCCCTTGGCAGTCATGGAGAAGAGGGATTTACTCCTAAACCTGTTTGTTTGTGACAAGTTTTTCAGTCGGACAAAGCCATTGTCAGTTCTTCTTCAAGAAAAATTTCCTGACATGATATAGGCTTTAACTCATGCTAAAGCTGATTTATTTTACAGAAACAGAAAATACAATGGAAATCTTTCGTGAAATATTTAATTCCGCATCAAAACTTGGGAAAGACGTTTTCAAACTGCTGTCAGATCAGAAAAAATTCCAAGATTGAGCCCCTCTCGAAAGGAAATCCTGGCTATGGGCCTGATAAAAATTAATTTTTAAATTTAAATGCGAGAAAAAACTTATAGCTTTCACCTTCTATTACTACAGTTTGAAAGAAAATTTTAACTGTTTTGTACACTTAGTGTCAAAAAAGTGATATACCTGCCCTTATTCGTAGATTGTTTATGA
Organism: Maratus speciosus; assembly: GCA_963932465.1. Taxonomy (NCBI): domain Eukaryota; kingdom Metazoa; phylum Arthropoda; class Arachnida; order Araneae; family Salticidae; genus Maratus; species Maratus speciosus. Next base: position 38,610,233 of record OZ010788.1, on the reverse strand, counting down.
TAAAATCACAACAAAATCGTCTTCAGACTCAGAATATCTTCTTTAAAAATATGAACAGGGCCAGGGGTGAGGCAGCCGCCTCAGGACGCACTGTAAAAGGGCGGCATTTGCCTGGCATATTAGTTCCGGTAAAAAAGACCAAAAGTTGCGTAAATACAACAGTTGATAGTCACTTATGAAAATATGAGGAAAATTTTGTTTTGACATTAGAAATGGAAATCCGATGAGTCCCCCCCCCCCCCCCCCCCCCCCAAAAAAAAAAAGCTCTTTTACTGTGTTTTTGGGAAAGGAGTGGGGCAAAGGAAACATTTTTACTTGGGGGGAGAATTCAACTTTTTTCATTAAACTTGGTATCGTTTGCTATGTATTTTTTAATTCTGAAACGAATGACATTATCCACAAGTCGATACTGTTATTTGTTACAAAGTTAGGCAGGTTTTATGAGTACAAAATCGTGAATGGTTTTATGAATAGAAAGTCGTGAATGGTTTTATGAATACAAAATTATGAATACACGGATTTTGACAACTTTAATGACCTTGTAGAAGACTCAGATGATCCTGATTTTGATTATTGCTATCTTGAAAACATTTAATAAGTTTGATCTTATTTGATATGATATAAAGAACATGTTTTGAACGTGAAATAAATCTGACAAAGCTGTGCTCGATAATAAAGTATAATTTTCGACTTCATATTCATAAAACCTACCATAACTTTGTAATGGTTGATCGTATTGACTTGCGGATGATGTTATTCGATTCAGGATTAACAAAATATTTACAAACGATATCCCACTTCGCCTAGTTAAAAAAAGTTGAATTCTTCCCCCTCACACGAGTTAAAATCCCCCCCTCCCCCAATAAAACACAGTGACTTATCAGATCTTCATTTCTAGTGCCAAAACGATGTTCTTCCCAAATCTTCGTGATGGCCATCAGTCGTTACGGTAAAAATCTGTTTTATCTGAATAAAGTATAATTTTCGCCATTGTATTCATAAAATGCACCGTAATTTTGTAAAAATGGATCGTATCGACATGCAGATGGTGTCATTAGATTCAGAATTAAAAAATCCATAAGAAACGGTACCTTACTTGACCTACTTAAAAATTTTTGATTTAGCCTCTCCCTGGGTTAAAAATCCCCCTCCTTTGGCTCCCTAAAACATGGTAAACCAACTTTATTTTGGGGGGACTCATCAGATTTTCACTTCTAGTGCCAAAACGAAGTTCTTCCCAAATTTTGGAAATTGGCCATCAGTTGCTTAATAAAAAACCTATTTTAGCTGTAGTATATATTGAACATTTAATCCATTATTATTATATGTGACAAAACTTAAGAAAATTTAGAGAAAAAGAATTTTTTTCTTATTTTAGAATAAAAATATGGAGTTGGACTGTATTACATATAATTATAGTCATAGAAGTTGTCTATAAATGCAATGAAACAATTCCAGTTACTATGTTTTAGTCCATAATAGAAAGTTTTGTTCTCTGCGATTTTTGAATTTTTAGTTTTTTTCCCGTATTGCAGTAATTTTTTGACATTCGGTTTTAAACTTTTAGACTGATATAGTAAAATTTGTCCACCACGATTTTAGAAGTTTCTGCAATTTTCACTGCAATTTTTAACTTTTTTTTTTGACATTTATAAAAGGGATTCTGTTTCAGACATTTAACCTAATTTATTAAAGTTTGTCTCCCGCGACTTTCAACACGATTTTTTGCGTTGTTCCTTTTTTCGCGCCGATTTTTTTATATTTGAAAACGAATTCCTGTCAGAATGCTTTATCTTTCACTGTAGTAAATTTTGTTCACTGCGACTTTTAAAGGTTTTTTTTTTTTTTTTTTTTTCGTTTCTCAGCGATTTTTTGACATTAGTAAAAGAAAACAGGCATATTTAAGGTAACGGGTAAATCTTTAAGATTAATGCAAAAAAAATTTTAAAAATATTTTCAGTAAAGTTTACTCGCAATTACATAAAGCGATTTTTGGAATTTTTTTCTCGTTTCGCTAGTTTTTTTTTTTTTTTTTTTTAAACCTTCGTAAGATTAATTCGGTTTCAAACTTTTGCTTTTTGGCGTTCTGGTGCAATTTTTTGAAATTTGGAAAAGAGTTCCGGTTAGTGTCTTCTAGCCCAATGTATTAAATTTTGTTCTGTGAAATTTTTGATTTTTTAAAACTATTTTTAATATGATTTTTATAATTTTTTCGAGTTCCACGGCGATTTTTTGACATTCTTGGAAGGAATTCGATTTAAAACATTTAGCTAAATATTGTAAATTTTCTCCTCTGCGATTTCTGAATATTTAGTTTTCTTAAATACCATTTTCAATGCGATTGTTAAAGGCGTTTTTTTTTCGCATTCTGCTCCGATTTTTTGATATTCGTAAACACAATTCTTTTTCAAACTATTAGCCTAAATGTAGGAAATTTTGTCCTCGCTATTTTTGAAGTGTTTGCAATTTCCAGTGCAATTTCTAACATTTTTTTGTGGTCTGTGATCTTTCGACATTCACAAAAGAAATTCTTTTTCAAACATTTAGCCTAATGTACATTACATTTTATCTTCCGTGATTTGGAAGGAAATTTTTACTGATTTTTTGCGTTTCGCACCCGTTTTTAGACATTCGGTAAATAATTCCTGTTAGAATATTTTATCCCACTGTAGTAAATTTGGTCCTCTGCGTTTTTGGCGATTTTTCCGTATTAATAAAAGAAATCAGGTTTTAATATTTTAGCCCAATGTAATAAATTTTGTCCTCTTTTCAATAAAGTTTATTCGGGATCCACAAACGATATTTAAAATTTTCTAGCGTTTTTGGATTTTCTTTTGTTTTGCGGCTATTTGTTAAAAAAAAAAAAAAAACGGTTAATAATTCGGTTTCAAACTTTTTAGAATAATATAATAAATTTTATCCTCCTTGTTTTTTTAATTTTTAGTAATTCGGATTACAAATGTTTTAGCCCACTACAGTAAATTTTGCCCTCTGCAATTTTTTTCCCTTTTTTGGCATTTTGTGGCAATATTTTGACACTCGTAGGAGATATTCGATTTCAAAATTTTAACTAATGTAGTAAATTTTGTTCACAGAGTTTTTTGAATTTTTATGGATTTTTAATGCAATTCTCAGAGCGATTCTTAGTGTGTTTTCGTGTACTGGTGGTTTTTTTTTCTTTTTTCTTTTGAAATTCATAAAAAATGATTCAATTTGAAAATCTTAGCGTAATATAATAGTGCATTTTATCCTATGTGATTTTCAATGTTTTGAAACTTTTAATGCGATTTTCAGTGCAATTTTATCTTTTTTTTTTCGTTCTGCAGCAATTTTTTGACTCTCATATAATGATATTGTTTCTAAACGTTTAGCCTAAATCCACTATTTGCAATGCGATTTTTAGCGTTCTTTTTTTGCTTTCGCGACGATTTTTCTACATTAAGAAACGTATTTCTGTTACTATTTATAGTAAGGTTTATCACGCTGTTGTAAATTTCGTAAAACTTTGTTAAAATTTTCAGCGTGATACAGTAAATTTTGTTCTTCGCAACTTTTGAATTTTAATGCGATTTTCAACACGACTTTTTAACATTCGTAAAAGGAATTATATTACAAACCTCAACCGCGTCATCATTTGGGAAAAAATTCCTCTTAGAATTTTTTAACCTACTGTAGTAAATTTCGTCGTCTTTCTGCAATTTTTTAATCCTTAGCAACCATTAGTGCTTGTTGTTGTTGTTATTTTTCGTTTCGACTCTATTTTTCCCACATTACTAAAAGGAATCCGGTTTTAATCTTTTAACCTAATATACGAAATTTTGTCTTCTTTTGAGTTAAATTTATTCAGAATTCGTTCAGCGATATTCGAATTTTTGTGAATTTTTTTACGATTTTTAGTTTTTTGCGTTCTGCGGTGATTTTTCGACTTTCACAAAAGAAATCCTGTTTTAATCTTAAGTAAATTTTGTAGTCTGCAAATTTTTGAAATTTTAGCAATTATTTACATACCACTCTTAGTGCTTTTTTTTTTAGATTCGCTGTGATTTTTTAGCCTTAATAAAAGGAATCCGGTTTCAATCTTCTAGCCCAATATAGTAAATTTTGTTCTCTTTGCTATAAAGTTTGTTTAGAATTTGTAGAACGATATTTTTAAATTTTCGCTATTTTTGTTGCGATTTCGCGTTTTGTGCTATCTTTTGATCTTTGCATCGGTTGGGTCAGCTGCACAAGCAAATGAAATTATTTCAGCAAATGAAAATATAATTGTTTTCTGTATTGATTTGGGCGACACAAAAAACAACTTTCAAAAATAAAATTCAAGGTGAATTTATTATCGAGTTAAATATTTCATTGTTGGTAGTTGTGTTTTTGAAAACAGTATTATTACTGTAAAATTAAATCTTCCCGTTAAATGTGCCAAATTTGAAGTGATATGTAATTTTCTCTGCATATCATATTTTTTTCATTTAATTTCAATAATATATCGAGAAGTTTTCTCTAATATGTTTATATATTTATTTATTTTTACTTTTTAGCTTGATAATGTGACTGCTTTATAATATTGATTTCGATATTATAATAAACGATTTCGCCTAAGCAAAATCAAGGGACATTATATCTTGAACTTATGGCTATTTTCTTTTAAATATTACCAATATGAGATTTTGTTTTGTGTATACGATTTCAAAAAGATATATAACTTGTTACTAATATCATTATTTTGCTATTTGAAATTAATACACAAATTTTATTGGTAATGTGATTGATTTTAAATGTTTCACATATTTTGGTTCGGTAATGTTTCTTTAAAAATAGATTCTTTTGACATATTTTGTTTCAGTAATGTTTATTTTAAATAGATTCTTCACCTGTTGTAACAGGAATTTATCCCTAATATTCATTACGTGCGTCAATGCAAAAAAAAAAAAAAAAAAAAAAGATTTTCCAAAGGAAAAAACAAGGCAAAAGAGATTTTGAATCTTAAGTTTTATCCTTTATATATGAGGCTTTCTTGTAAATACTAAAAGAATATGATTTATTAATTTAATTCCAAGTTAGCTGTTGTTATTTTTTAAAAGATGCAAAAAATCTTACGGAGTTTGATTATTTTAAATTCATTAAATGTAAACACATTTTATATTATATTTGTTTTCTTTTAAATAAATTATAGTTATCATATTAATTTACTTATATTTTAAAAAAGTTTGAATAGTGATAAAAAAAAAAGATGACGTCATAAGGGCAGCAAAATAATGTTTGCCTCAGGCAGAGAAATGTCTAGCGCCGGCCCTGGATATGAATCTATTATTTGAAATGGAATTCTTTTACTACAACATAGTAAAAATTGCACCAACTTTTTTTTTTTAAATGAATTTTTTATTTATAGTATGGTTTTGACAACATACCTGAGTTTCTTGGATCAAGTCAATTTGGAAAAGTTATAATTTATATAAGGATGTGAGTTTCAAAACTCGTTTTATCCAAAATTTAAAAAATAGTTTTCTCTATCAATCTATTCTATTGGTGAAACTGCAACGAAAAAACACTACAATCTGCAAAAAAAAACTAGTTTTGTCATGTACACTGGTGTCCAAAATTAAGGACCAGTCACATAATGCTAATTTTTAAGTAAGCGAATACTCAAAAGGAAATAATATAATTCAAATAATTACTATCCCTACAGTACAGCTAGTCCACATAGCATCTCATTCATGTCGCACATGGTCACAAGTGTCACAGTCACTACGGTGAAACAAAAAATAGGAAATTCCACATGTCTCATTATGAGTCTCAAATGATTACTATATGTGACTCCACTGAGATGCCAATGTGGCTGCTGCTTTTTGACGAGTCACCAGGTGACTTTACAATGTAGTTACATTGTGACTCTCATGTGACTGTCATTTTTAGACTCAATTTCAAAATCATAAACGTTGCATTATGATAAGTCACCAAATAATATCACATTATAGTCACATGGTGACTTTTCACAAAAGAGCACAATGTTGATTTCAGAGTAGTCTCTCTGTCACCTGAAAGTCATCATGTGACTTTAATGTGGCATTATTTGTTAACTTATTACAATGCAGCGTTCACGATAACTTTGAAATTGAGTCTGCAGATGACAGTCACATGAGAGTCACAGTGTAACTACATCGTAATGTCATCTGGTGACTCGTCACAAAGCAGCAGTCACATTGACGTCTCAGTGGAGTCACATATAGTGATCATTTGAGACTCACAAGATCCATTCAGTGTATTTATGTAAAAATTCATGTAGGTCATAATTTTTTATATGAATTTATCAATAATTTTTTAATTAAAACTATGCTTTTGAGTAGGAAAAAAAAAACTAAAATGTGTGTAGATACATTCAGTGTATTTATGTAAAATTTCATGTAGGTCATAATTTTTTTATATGAACTTATTTAAAAAAAGTCTAGAATATGTATAGATCATTCAGTGTATCTCACTAAAAACAAAAAAAAATTAAACTGGATGATTTTTTGAGAAGTTATAAATTATAGTTTGTCATATGGGAATTTAACATTATCTTCCAAAATTTTTTACCTCTTCTAACTTCATAAAGATTTTACAAAAATACAAGAACTATATACTCCTGGCTGATTTAATTAAAAAAAAAATAAAAGTAAGAAAAATTATGCATGCAGCATAGATTATGAAACACTTTCCAACACTCCCTGAAAGCTTTAACGAAACTTTGTTACTTAGGGAAATAAGGTAAATAAGATAACTAAGTAAACATTTAAAAATCTGATTTCAGTAGTTACCGCCCATAGCCAAATATGTATTCCAATTCTTTTGAACAGCCCTGTACCTGTATTCGATCTGTATGTTGATATATATACTATATAATGGGAAAATTTAGTTTAGCAAGAAAATGCATAACAGGTTGAAATTCATTTTTCAGCAATATATACTTGAATACTTTTGTACAGCCCTGTAGTTTACCTAGTACCTTTATTACATGCCATTATTTAGCTAAAATTTAATTCAAACTAAAACATGCTTAAAACTACTGAAATTACATTTCCAGAAATTATCATCCATAGACGGTATGTGTCTAATTCCTTATGTGGCCCTATATATTATTTTATCTATATTCTACAAATATTTCTTAGTACACTAAATTCAATTCAGCATAAAAATGCATAACTCCTTTAAAACCCACCATTAAGCAATTTATGCTCATACTCAGTAACCTTTACAAATTCATTTCTGTAGCTCTGTATATGAACTGTAGCATTTATACGCACTTTTATAGTATGCATAAATATAGTGAATAAGTAGGTAAGTGTGATTACAGATCGCACAGAGGGTTTCGTTTAATATTCTTTTCAAAACACTTTATCCTTTTGAAAAATCTGTTAGTTCCACATTTCGCAACCAGGGGCGCACTGTAGTCTAAACAAACCTCTATCCGAATGAAACTCCGTTTTATATACTATCTGTAGATATATTAGTTGAGGGGATTGGGCCGATAGCACTCGAGATAAGTAGGTACCCCTGGTGGTAAAAAGTGGAACTAAATTATGTAAGGCTATGGTGCATAATATGAAAGAATGGTCAAAGGGGTGTCGGCAAAAGTTGGAAAAGTGCTCCCCGGGTGAAAAGACGGAGGTTAGAAAAATTGCTTAAAATACACAAGTTAGAGCCCGGAGGAGTAAATAATATGACTTTTTGAAAATTTTATGATTTGCCGTGTGGTCTGATGTATTCAGTCATACGTATGCAAAAATTCATGTCTCCAACTTAATAAAGAGCTCTCTTAGAAAGAATTGCTTAAAATACATATTTGGTAGCTCAAAGGGTTAAACGTAAGACTTTTTCAAGATTTTAAGATTTGTCGCCTGGCCTCAGGTGTTCTACTATAAGTATGCAAAACTTCAAATCTCCAATTTAATAAGAGGCTCAGTTAGAAAGAATTGCTGAAAATACACATGTGGGAGCCCAAAGGGTTAAATGTACGATTTTTTCAAAATTTTATTATTTGTGGTATGATATGTGGTGTTCAGCTATAAGTATGCAAAATTTCACGCCTCCAACCTAAATAGGGGCTCACTTAGAAAGAATTGTTTAAAATACACATGTGGGAGCTCAAAGGGTTAAATGTACGGCCTTTTTCAAAATTTTATGGTTTGTCATTTGATGCGAGGTGTTCAGCTATAAGTATGCCAAATTTCGCCCCTCCAACCTAATTAGGTACTCACTTAGAAAGAATTGTTTAAAATATGATGGGATTAGATTTAGATAAGTATTAGATTTAGCAGAGTGAATTGAAAATGCCCAATGGAAACTTAAGCTGATGACCCCAAACCTGTTTACATTAAATAGCTAAAGAAGAATAAAATATATATGGTGCCGAAATAACTACAAGATAAATATAAAAACAGTCTAACATTTATTAATCAAAAGATAAAACAATATATAGTTCAGTAATTCATAAATATATTTAACAGTAATAAGATGTAAAAGTGATCTAACAAACCCCATGACATTTGGGAAATGAAGTACTGCATCAGAGAGTGACTGCCGATATGTAAAGTCCCATTTAATACATCAACTGCTTAAATCATGCCGAATCAAATGCTTCCATAAATAAGATTAAATTGATGAGGAACTTCTTTATAACTGATGACATTTCCATGGACAAAGCAGTGATAAACATTGCATGAAACACAAATGATTTAACTTTGAACTTTCCGACAAACGTGACTCCCTAAACAAAGTCCATCTAGAAATATTTAACACAGAGTCATACACTAATCTGGAGTCAATAACGAAACTATCAAACTCTCAATAGGTAATACGAAACATCAGACTCAAAGTAAATCATTACGATGTCAGCTTATAAAGATATGCAGAACTTTCAGTTTCGCATCAAACACCGTTTTAACGATCCAAGGACAACCAGCTGTTAATGACTGAGAATTGGAGAAGGAGGTAAGTAAGCAAAGGAAACATTCATATTTATACAAACCGGGAGAACGAATAATAACTCATCACGCAATTCAATGGGCAGCTAACGATGAATCCAGAGTGACGACATCGTGACGAAGTGTCGTACATCCGATGTGCCATAGGCTCGAACGAGAGACGCCATCTAGTGGCGACCGTGAAACCATACGTCAAATGAAAGAGCTACGTGCCGTTGAATGCGTGGGAGAAACAAATGGATGAAAAACGGAAAGTACGATAATGTAAACAGAATGAATAAGTTAAAGGGATAATAACAAGTTAATTTAAGGTAAGTAGAATAACGTTTGAATTAATAAAGATATTTTATCACTGATAAATAAAGAAGTAAAATGTATTATTCAATAAAAGTGAATATAGAGGAGATAGATATATTGTTATGTAAAAGTATAATGTAGAGGGAAATTCCCGGGCAGTGGCAAGACAGAAGAGGTTAATTTACATATATCAAAATACACATGTGGTAGCCCAAAGGATTAAATGTACGACTTTTTCAAAATTTTATGATTTTTCATATGATCTGTGGTGTTCAGCTATAAGTATGCAAAATTTTGAGTCTCCAACATGTATAGTTTCTGAGAACGGGCTCTGTGACAGACAGACAGAGGAGCGAGACGAATAAGGTTTCGTCAGATGAACGAAACCCTAAAAAAGTGCATATCATAATTAAAAATGCATTTCGAGCAATCATTACTAATATACAGTAATTCGGATACAATATAGTATCTGAAATCTTTTCAAATACACCGCAAACAATTTCCCCTATACTATTATGAACAGAATTCTTTTGTGTGGCCCTGTAAATGAACAATAACTATTCTTTGCACCGCATGTTCAACAGAATGCATATTTTAGTGGGCTTCATAAATGAATATCAATTTTACTATGTTTGAAAGAGAGTAACACCATTAAAAATCGTTTGAAACGATTTTTTCCCATTGGCCGTAATGTAATAGAAAACATTTGACTGTCCCTGTGAATGAACTAAACATGTTACAAACTTCATTTGAAATAGGGAACGTGCTATGGTAGAGGTTACTAACATCCAAAAATTTCAGAACGATCCGAGCATATTTACGAGAGTTAGAGTGTGGACAGACAGCCAGACAAACCGAAGTCATAAACACTTTTCACAACTATGTTGGAAAGTGTTAAAAATACTCAAATAAAAAGTCAAAAGTGAGTGTTACCAAAATTGGTGCACTTTTTTATATATAGATGACCCCTACTTCAAAATGTCATTTATATTCTGAAAGAATGCCTTATAAAGAGTCTAGTGACACCTTTGATTTGATTTTATCATAAATGGTCTGGAAACAAAGGCAGGTAGGATCCTTTTTTTTTTTTTAATTCAGAGATTTATCCACAAAATACTTTACTCCATGGAAATGAAAAATTACGCATTGTGAAAAAGATTTTCGTGATGTTTATTCCTGCAAATTTTCAACTGCCAATGGTTTAAGCTCATTACCAACTTTAATGGAACACAGAAGTGAAGAATAGTTTTTATTATTGAAACAATCTAATTTTTGTTCAGATTTGAGCCAGCTGTCTTTTGCATTTACACAAAACATACGTAAACGCTCCTTTAATTTTTCTTCGGCAATTTCTGAGGCAATTAGTCCACACCGTTCACTTACAAAACTAAGCATTGATTTTTCATAACTAAAACCATTATTTAAATTCTTCAGAAACAGAAAAAAATCTCTGTTTGTTGTCATATTTCAAAAGAATATGTGAGAAAAGACAAAATGAAATAATCTTGTTTGAAATAAAAAAGAAATATGCTAAAATTAATATTACTACAAAATAATTTAAAAAAACTCAAACCCAATACAGTCAACTCTGTGAAATCCGCCGATTTATAATCCGCAAATGTCTATTATCCGCACTACATGTTGGAAGGTAAACAGTGAAAATTGTCATTAACAGTTAAGCTCATCGATAAAGTTAAATGTGGTATTTTTCATGAATTATCATTTTTCTAATGAAATAAACTGTGATTTAAGAAAATTTATATATTTTGAACCCTGCATTCGAAAATGAAAATTTGTACATATAGTAAAAGAGACAATCAAATCAAAATAGAAATTGTTGTTTTAAATTGGCATGAATGTTTGGTTGGTTGGTTATTTAATTTTTCTTTAAATTAACTTAGTTATTAAATACATTAAACAAATAATGCATTATATTTTTCTTTTCCATTGTAATTTTTGTGAGGTTGCTCCTAATTTAAAGCCAGACTTAAAAAAAAAAATGTAAGCAAAAGGATGATCTATAATCCACAAAAATCTATAATCCGCAAAACCCTCGGTTCCTAAGTGTGCGGATTTCACAGAGTCGACTGTAATAACAAATATGCACTGAAATAAGTTCTAAAATGTTACAGTAGAATGTTGCAGTTTTGTAGAATGATTTTAAAGAGTTATGTAAATACCGCATATGTTGCCAATTAAAAATTAAACAAATGCTTTAAATATTCCACAAATGTCATTTGGATATAAGTAAAAACTGCATGCTTTGTTTTTCCAGTTTATTTTAGTTATTCATCATCTCCCTAAACTTCTTGTTTGCGACATAAAAAATGCGAAATTTTTCTTAAAAACCATGCAGATACTTTCAGTATCATTTGTTTTACTCATTTAAACCTAAATATAACAAAAAACAGCATATATATATATAGGTTTATACTATCGTGATAATCCTATGTTTGACATCGCCTATATTTTGATCCACTGTGCAGGGTGGGGCAGGCAGAACTTCTTATCAACAAAACAGGTGGACAATATTCTTTCTCTTTTATGTACTAGAAAACACAAGTATCATTCCAGACATACTTCACATATGGTTTGTCAAACAGTGGATTGTATATGCATGCACGTTTGACAGAAGAATAGGAATGCCAAATGTTGGGGTATTCCATATTTTGGAATTAAATTATTTTATAATCATTTAAGGACTTTAATAACAACTTTGTATTTTCACAAAAATATTTAGCATACTAAAAAAATATAACGTACTATTTTGATGTAAAAAACAAGTTACAAATAGAAAGAGAAATTTTTGGTTGGATCAAAAAATGATAACGATATCAAAAGACAAACCCCCTCCCCCTAAAGATAACTTACAATATCATCTGCCAGACCCCCCCTCCCCTCTAAAATGATAACGTTATATATGCATAGCCCCTTATTGAGTATCTTATTAGTTTTCAAATTAGGCTTTTTTCTTTCTGTTTGATAAGCCTATTTTGAAATTTATATATGTAATTTTTTAATTTATTTATGTTTGTTTTATTTCTCAGGCAAATCGTTATTTCTTATTCAATAATATTTATCTAATTTAGGATATAGTTTTTATAAAATTATTATCTATTTGTTTCAAAGTCTCATTAGTAAATCAGTATTGCTCTTCTGACAATTTATCTTTTAAAAATATTTCCTTTTTGTGTATGAAATCATATTTAACAATATTACTAAATCATATTTTTCAAATTCACTGCTGTTTGAAATATAATCAAAAATGTATTTTTGATTTTTAATAATAATAATAATTATAGTTATTTAAAGTAATGTTATAATTAAGGTATTCATCTTTATTTCAGATCTTAATAAAATACTATGTCTTATCTCACTACTCTTCTACGACCGTCATGCTTACAGAAATTTGTCCTTAGCAATTTCTTCAGAATTCAGCAACTTGATTTATGTACTCCAAAACTTGAGACTACATCTATTTTATTAAGCCAGAACTTGATATCTGTTCGCTTCCATCATCGTAATGAACGTATATTTAGAAAGATAAGGGGTGGTGGTCGTCCCCTTCGTGAAGGAATTGTCAAACCTGAAGGAGGCAAATATGGTTGGAGGGCAGTATTTCCAGAAGATGGACAATACACTACCAATCCATTACCAATCATTAAAATGGGTGGAAGACATCCTGAAACAGGTATGTGCATGTTAAATTTACATTATTATTCATATTAGGGTGGCATTTTTATTTTTGGCCTTTAAATTATGTATGAATATCTGAAGAAACTTGAATATGATGTCAGAAAAATATTTTCACATCTGTAATTCTTGATTCCCAGGAAGATGGGAGCAAATAAACAGTCATTTGTTTGCAGGATTATAGGTAGGAGAGTGTTAGCCACCCACTTCCTCGAAACTGGGTTTTTTTTTTAATGTAATAGACACATTCTGTCCATTTTCATAGAAAAATATAAACTCATAATTGCTGAAGCCCTTCCTCTCACCCCCCCCTTAATAAAATTCTTGCTACACTATTGTTTGTTCGGAACAAATCATAAAACTGCATAAGAAATCAGAGTTTCTCTGAGGTTCAAAATAGGGCAGGGTGTTGTTGGTGAGAAAAAGGCACTTTTTTAATTCTTAAGGGCAGCTCTTCAGGCTTTTAAGGACACATTTTGAATTCTTCAGAGCACTTTTTCAGATTTTTAAGTGCACTTTTTTGATTTTTAAAGCCAATTTTAATATTTAAAAGTCAGGGCACTCTTTTGAAGACAACATTGAGTCAGTTTTTACTATACAAGCGTGCAAAGAGCAGGAAGGGCTGTTTTCTTTTTAACTGAGGTGCAAGAAAGGTGTTATTTTATAAACTAAAAGGGGCATCCTGCTGAAACTGAAGAAATCAGTTTTTTGAAAAATCACACAATTATTGATAGTGATCTAATTTTGACTTCATCTCAAAAAGGATGAGGTAATGACTCCTAGATGCTGTTTTAAATAAGTCTGGGAGGGATTAGTTTTTCTTCAAATCCTTTTGATAAGTTTACTTCATAAGTTAGTCTAATCAAAAGTGGAAATGTATTACTCTTACAATTTGCTTATCACCCAATCATTTTAGTCTTTGGTTCATTAAAAGTTATCTTATCATTTTACTTGCTTTGATGTTTTCTCTTTTCAATGCTTTGAGAATTATGATGAAATTTTCTTAAATAAATCAGATAAACTGATTTAAAATTTTTACAAGTGTAAAAGCACAACAAGTTGAGCACTGACTATTCTTCCTTTTTGTTCCCCTTTTTTTGAGAGTTGAATATGGCTGCATTAAAAAAAAAAAAAAATCTTTTGAAAAAACCAATCAATATAAAAGCTCTAGATGCTACAAATAGTTACAAACAAATTATCAATATAGAGGAGTTTATTATGCATTAGTAAACTAAACTAACTAAACTCTGTGGCTATACAATCCAAGAAGGATCTGGGCCGACAGTGCCCATCTCTGTTTTCTTGACCCTGGGCTCCGAGGTGCTATGTAGCATGCGTCCCGGCCAGGTGGTCAACCTAACGTGAGACCCCCGGTGTTTAGTTCCCAAGCAAGCTTGGTACTCATTTTATCGACCCCGAAGGGATGAAAGGCTGAGTGAACCTTGCCCAGTCGGGAGTCGAACTCTCGACCTGCGGTGCGGCAGACAGGCGTGCTGACCACTACACCACTGGGCTTTTATTATGCATTAGTACTCACAGGAAATTAGCTAGTACTGTGGAGATTATCAATATAAACATTTTTATCATTTTAGCAAATTTTATAATGTATCAGCAAGATTGGAAGATAAAATATCACTGAAGTAAGGAGTTAGATAGATCTTCAGATAAGAATCATTTTTACCCCCAAATTGCCTTTCAGATGAGTCTTTCAAAAATTAGAATTCTCAAATCTCTATTTGTCATCTAGGACCGGTAGCAGAAAGTTCGAGACGCGAGACGGGCGTCACAGTTTTCTTTTCTCTTTTGCAGATTATTTTTCCATTGAACCTTTATTTCGCCTTATATTATGTTTAGCTCTTTATTACTTAATACAAAAACTTAAAATTATTATTAGTAAAATTATTAAAATTCCTAATAACATCAAAGGTAAGTGATCGTTTGATTAATTAACAATTCAATTGTAAAATATTTTACCTGCAGATTATTTTCTGTCCTTGAAGTATCTGTTGCAGACACTTGGAGAATTTTCTGCTTCTGGGCAGATAGGGTATAACTTCATTTTATTTAATTATTCAAAATTGCAATTGGCTTTTTACTTATTTTATTATTTTTTTGCATACGTGCAAAAGTTTTATTTTAATTTAATTTATATAGTTCCTTTTTTAAAAGAAATTATGATTATTTATTAAAATATTTAAATTTATGTATAAGTCTTTGCTTTCCTTCCTTTAACTACTTACCAGTCTCCATTATCAGGCATGCAACCTAATATTATTTTCCAATAATTGGTATATATTTTTTTAATGATTATTTTTTAAATTCATTATATTTTTAATAAATAAATAAAACATTATTTTATAAGAAAACACAAAAAGGTTGTTTAAAAAAAGCTTTCTAAAGCTTATAAAAAATTATTTAAACAAAAAGTGTATCATATCTCACTTACTATTATTTTTTATGATAGGAGATCAATGGCAGTATTCTGCCCTTAACAGAAGAAACCGAGTAGGAAACCACCCATTCACGTAATTCATACCGATGTTCAACAATTTCCCACTCTGCCCTCTTCACGGAATTTGGGAGCAACGGTTGACGTCTCCCTTTCAAGATTAACCAGTTTCCACCAATCCCTTCCAAGGACACATGTGGTTTATTTACCTGAGATGAGACAACCATGTGTTTAAGGCCCCTTTAAAAAGAGACAAAAACTTGCATCATTGTTAGATTCATAGAAAGGAATGATATAATTAAACAAAAACATAATTTGCAGAACAAATTAAAAAAATAAACAATTTATTTCCTACGCTGTTTAAGCCCAAGAAGGGACAGATATTAAGATGTTTCATTCAGTTAGCTCTACGTTTAATGTTACATTTTTGTAACAAATAAGTTAAACCAATTGAACATTAAAAAATAAAAATAAAATTCAAAAAATATGATACTTTAATTACCCTAAAAACTTGGGTTCCGTCAAATGAAAGCGAAATAAATCTTAGACCTTTTTCCATTTATTAGTTGTAAATATTTGTATCGCAGATTTTGTATTATGTTTATGATGATTGTACATAAAATCATAAGGCACGTCTAAAATACAAACCTTTAAAAAAAGTTTAAGATTTATTTCGCTTTCATTTGACGAAATCCAAGTTTTTAGAGTGATTAAAGTATCAAATTTTTTTAATTTTATTTTTATTTTTTAATGTTCAATTGGTTTAACTTATTTGTTACAAAAATGTAACATTAAACATGGAGCTAACTGAATGAAACATCTTAATATCTGTCCCTTCTCGGGCTTAAACAGCGTAGGAAATAAATTGTTTTCTTTTTTAATTTGTTCTGCAAATTATGTTTTTGTTTAATATGTCAAGTTTTTTAATAACTACTGAATTCAGACGAACACATTTCAAAATTAATGGAGGGTATATCATCATCAGGCTTTGATTTGTGCGATATCGCATCACAATTTGTGATGCAATTTACCTATGTATAATTCAAAATGTTTCACCAGTGCAGTAATGCAGGTTGCTGTAGTTTGGTCCAAAAAATTACTCTGAACTTAAATAAGTAATATAAAAATTTTGTTTTTAAAGTCAATTCCTACTTAGGCCATCAAAGAAAAATTTAATATAATCCCTTAAGCTAATATTAGTTTTTGTTGCATTAAAATATCTCAATTTGTTGATTTTCTATAAGCAAGTAGGTTTACAATAGAACTTTATGGGAATTTGGCGAAATATTAGAGATATCGCCAAGTTGGCGTCACTTTTGGCGACTCATTTTGGCCGCCAAATTTGGCGATATATCGCCAAGTTGGCGACAAACTTGACTGTATTTGGCGACAGAACAGGGTCCCCCCTATGGTAACCCCTTATTGAAAATACTTTCATTCATCTTCAATAACCCATGGCCGCCATTTTGTTTCCCATGCAAAAATAAAATTAATTAAAATTTAATTAATTAATTAATATTTGAAAAAACTATATTAACATCAATTGTCATCCTGTACAAGTTAAAAAAAAATTATTTCAACTTGATAGGATGAATAATGAGTATTTTATTAACGATTGAAAATTTGAACAAGATAAATATATAAATAATTAAATATAGGGAGAGTGTGAGCTAATAGTAGGAATTGAAAAAAATCTGCTTGAAAATGTTATTTTTATTTCCACTATGACGCCATATTCATCATCTTTTTAATTCTTAAAAAAAAACTATTTCAGTTTCATGTTTCACGTGAAAATCATTCACCTAAATATAGGCAAATTATTATTACGGCTTTTGAATTATTTACAACAATGAAGGGAAAAAGTTAAATTTTATTAGAAAATGTCCGTTGATTCCAGTGAAAAAAGCGAAATTTGGAATTATTAAGAAAAATATTTGAATAATGTAAATAAAAATTAGCCCATGTTACTCTCTAGATTATAATCCACCTATATGCAAAGGCATTTTATGATCCGTTTTCACCCTGACGTCAGGCAAATGTTTTTACACTTTGAATTTATAATATTATTAGAATTAGCAAAGAATTAAAAATGAGTGGCATCAGGGACAAAAAGGTGGGAAGAAAAAATGAAAAAGTTATCATCTCCATAGGCTTTTCTATGTTAAATTAACATTGAGAAGTGACACTGGAAATAAATAAGTATTGCGCTGCCGCGCAAATAACAGTATGTAAAGTTTTAATAGGTGGTGAGTTATAAAAAAATTACAAGGTTTTAAGATACAATTATATAATTATTATCATTATTTAGAGTAAAATTAAGGGATTATTTAAACAAAAACTATTTGCAATTACATTTTTAGATTAATACAACTTTTAATCTTCTAAAAAAATATGTTTTAGCATGAAGCATTAACATTTTTGGATTATTACAATAAGTTTTAACCTTCTCAAAAATATATTTTAGGATTATTATTATTATTATTATTTTGAATACAAACTTTCAAATTATTTGGCTGATATAACTTGTATTTTAAAGTTATGTTTCACTCATAATTATTTTACAATTATAATTATATTTTTTTATTATTTAGAGTAAAATCAAGGGATTATTTAAACAAAAACTGCTTGTAAATACTTTTTTGTATTAGTACAGTAAGTTTTAATCTTCTAAAAAATATTTTTTAGCGTGAAAGTCTTTTTTTAATACAAGCTTTAAAATACTAGTTTTAAAATACAAGCTATATCAGCCAAATATAATTGAAAAATTATCCTTCAGTCACGATTATTTTACATTTTCAATGATATAATATTTATTGTTATTTAAAGTAAAATCAAGGAATTATTTATACAAAAAGTATTTTTAATTACATTTTTGGATTTGTACAATAAGTTTTAATCTTCTCAAAAATATATTTTAGGATTATTGTTATTATTATTATTATCAGGGGTGGAGAATTTCTAGAAAATCTTACCAGCCAACGATTTATTTCACCAGCCAGTAAAATGCAACGTACAGTAGAAACATTTTATGACAAAATTTACGAAACTCAAAAATAGTTGGTTACTATTATTATAATGCATTTTCATATTTTTTTCCCTGTAAAATTAAGAAATATAAACAAGAGATGAAAGCTTATTATAAAATAGAACTTATTACCATGTTTACATCGCAGTAATTAGGAAAGTTGAAAAATATAGCTAACTACTACTTAAAAAGTTTTCACCTATCTTCTATAGTTTGCAGTTTTCAAAGACTACCTAAAAATTCACTCGCCCTGTCAGAAAATTCACTCACCAGTGGCAAGTAAAATGATGCATTCCCCCACCCCTGATTATTATCATTATTATTATTACTTTGAATACAAGCTTTAAAATAAAAGCTATATCATCCAAATAATTAGAAAATTATGTTTCACTCATAATTATTTTACATTTGCATATATTTTTCATTGTTTAGATCAAAATCAAGGGATTATTTAAACAAAAACTATTTGTAATTACACTTTTGGATTAGTATAATAAGCAGGGATGAAAGAGTTCCTCCTAAAGGAGGAATTCAACCTTTTTGAATACAATTTTGGTCATTCTCTGAATTGATTAAAAAATTCAAAGGAAATTTTGAAAGCATATCGGGGGGGGGGGGGGGGGGGGGACTGGTAAATTTATTCTTCAAACTTTTTGTCTACTTAAACCCTTAGAATTTCTGAACTGCTGTCTAGTAGAGCTATTAAATAAAAGACTAACTTATCCTATGTCCATCTGAGAATTATGTAAATGTAGTTCATTGAGTTGTCATTCTCGAGTGAAGTTTTCTTAGACTTTAAGAAGTTTACATAAGGTTATTTTTGAAATAGAATATTTTATCTCATTTATACAACTTTTTTGGGTTGTTTCAGTGATGTATTTCTAAGACAACTACTACTTTGATGTGCATATATTGAGCATGAGATTTTTTTTTTCCCCTTAGGAAAGAGAAGGGAAACCTTAAGCAACCAAACCACCCAGAAAATATGTTTTAAAAAGTTAATCACTGCACTTCACATAAATTCATCAGATATATATTTGGATTTACACTTTTAGCAATCTGCCTTCCATTCCCTTATTTTGATTCAATGAACTTATGCATTTTTTTGTTAGTTTATTCCTTTTTAAGTGTTTTCTAAGTTATGAAAAGAAAATAACAATCATACTTACCGTTATATTTCCCTTTATTGTATAAATTCCTGTTGAAATATATCTAAATTACAAAAAATTGCTGCCGTTGTATAGATGGAAAAAAATTTCCACTTTTTTTTCTATTTCCTGCTTTCATGCCTGAATAAGTTTTAATCTCAAAAGCATAAAGATTTTTTTTTTAATACAAGTTTTAAAATACAAGCTATATTAGCCAAATAATTTAAAAACTATCCTTCACTCCCAATTATTTTAAATTAAACTTAAGGTAAAATTACTTCTAGTAATGAGCAGGGGTGCAGAATATGTCCGATCTGGCAATCTAGGATCGGGGGAAATTTTAACCACCTGGGAAAATTTTGCAAAAACATATACAATTGATTTCGATTGTAACAACAAAGGCCATAATTCCCTGAGATAGAAAAATTTCATTACAAATAAAAAGATCCATATGGTGACCTTCACAAAATCGATCTCAGAATAATATGTACCTTATATCATGGGTGATTCTGTTCCGAATTTTCCAAAAAAAAATAAGGCATTCCGTTCTGAAAATTAAAAAAAAAAAATCGTTCACCAATCTGAAAATTCGGACATAAAAATACAGCGACGTCTGTCTAAGAATAACGGAAAAAACGCGAATTCGTCACAAGATATTAAAAAAAAAAAAACCCGCAAATTTCATGAAAAGATCGCGTAAAAACCGCAAATTTCATCAAAAGATCGCGTAAAAACCGCAAATTTCATCAAAAGATCGCGTAAAAACCGCAAATTTTATCAAAAGATCGCGTTAAAACCACAAATTTCATCAAAAGATCGCGTAAAAACCACAAATTTCATCAAAAGATCGCATAAAAACCGCAAATTTCGTCATAAGACCGTGAAAAAACGGCAAATTTTGACAAAAGATCGTGAAACAACTGCAAATTTCATCTAAAGGTGCGAAATAATCAAGATTTTCATCAAAGCATGGCGAAATAATCGCGAATTAAATCAAAGGAACGTGAAAAAACCACAAATTTCATCAAAAGATCGCAAAAAACTGCAAATTTTGTCAAAAGATCACGAAACAACCGCAAATTTCACCAAACGATCGCAAAACAACCACAAATTTCTTCAAAAGAGGGTGAAGTAAGCGCGAATTTCATCAAAAGGAAGCCGAAATAACCACAACTCTTCAAAATATCGTTACAAAACGCAAATTTCGTCAAAAGATAGCGAAAAAAGCAAATTTCGTCAAAGGGCCGTGAAAAAAAAACAATGCTGGGAGTAGATTTCCCCCCACTCTGCTGTAACCTTTCAGAAAATTTGCTATGAATTTCAGAATTTTTTTTCTCACTTAGAATCACCTCTGCCATATATACTCGCGGATAAGTTCAGAAATATTGGAAAAATAAATTTTCCACACCTACGATAATACAGCATTTACCCATAACACACCATAAAATTTTGGGGAAATTTTCATGTGGATTGGGGGAAATGCTGGAAGTGGAAACATTTTCTGCACCCCTGGTAATGAGCATAACAAAATGGGGAAAAAAAAGTAATAATAAGCGCCATCTTAAAGCGACACAGATAAGGTTTTCCGACTGCTCATAGCAGTCAGCTAGATTACGATGAAAACAACCCCGCAAAACCGGAAAGTATTCCAACACGTTAGGGGGAGAATGCGAAATTGTCATGTTGTCGGAGCATTACGAGAAAGTCACTCATTCTGATGAGGGCAGAATACCGCCATTGGTCTGGTATTTTTGGGTTGTAGATAAATTTTGGTTTGTTGCAGATTTAGGCCTTGAGGCTATAGGGGACTACACTCTTCCCTACTATTCTATAGGGGAGAATGGGGAAGAATGGGACACTTTTTACAAAAATAGAAAATCAACTTTATTTAACACAAAAACAAAAATTTTAATTTATAAAATACAAGATGAAACACTTTTTAATATCCCTGAACAATATAGAAACATAACATGCAAAAACAGTTTTATAATTAAGGAAATTGTAAGTTTCAAAATGTGTCCCAAACCTCCATACTAACAGGGAGATATGGGACAGCTATAAAGCAAAGTGTGATGAGGCACAAATAGTGTAGTGTTAGCTACATATACAGTCTAACAAAGATTGTAGGTGGATAAATCTATTTGAAATGCAAATAGTAACCAGAATGTCTGACAGAAACTGAGCAATCATTTGTGGAGCTGGCAATTTTAACAAATCGTCTGTCTTCTCAACATAACTTATGTCAAGTTGTCAAAGAAAATAGAATCTCCAGTTTTCATTCTTTTTTCTTATGAATTGCACATTAAAACCAAAATTGTCCTCTACAGCTTCAGTTATTCCTATATAATTTATGTCTGCTTTCTTGGCATAATAATTAAGAACAAAATCATTTCCACCAATGCCAACATTATCATTGACCAATTGATTTCATAGATTACAAATTTTTTATCTTCAGTGGTAATGCGAAATAGTGAATGTCTGTGTCCCAATATCAAATTTCAGTTTCTTCATCACTGAAAGTTTCTGAAAACTAAAAAGTATCTCTTTTTTGTTTTCTCTCCTTGTTTATTTTTTGTCTGGCTTAAGTTTAAAAATATTTTCTGTGCAATTTTTCAGTTATTTCTCTTTAAATTTAATCCTTTTTATTAAAATATTTGCTTAGTATTAGTAATTTACATTTATCTTATTCAAAAGAAGGAATTGGACGTGCCATTCCACCCTTTGCTGGCATGTCTCATTCCTCCCCACTACCTTCTTTTAGGTTAAACTACTTGTATAAACAACAGTGCTGTTTTTAAGCTTAGTTTAAATTATGGATAATATGGAGTATAATGTTCTATAAATAGGGAAACTATTACATCTACACATAAACAAGTCAATATACAGCAAGCATCAGGGATGTAGTGGAGGGTATACGCCGTATACCCTCTGGATTTTTTAAAGGGACATCGTATACCCTCTGTTTCTCAAGAAAGCTATAGTATATATACACTGGGGTATACCCTCTGCTTAGAATGTATACCCTCTGTTTTTTTTTACGACTACACCACTGGCAAGCATAAAATGTATATGAAGCAAATTTACTTTTGATTCTTGAAATAATCTTTTTATTTATACAATTGTAAGCTTATGCAGATCAGCAACATTTTTCAGCAGAAGATTGGGCTACCACTGCTTCATCTAGTCTGTGATTGATGAAATGTTTGGAATGATACGTAACATGAAAAACCTACTGCCCCATTCCACCCCTCACTCTGCCCTAATTACTTTTCTCTGGATTATTGTTCTGATATCTTGATTTTCTATTGTTTTGTGAGTGTAATTTTTTTATATTGCACGTGTTACTGTTATTTTTTATGACAGCAGGTTTGGTGTGATATTTTTGGGTTGCAGATAAATCCTGGTTTGTTGCAGTTTAACAGTGATACAAATCACATTTTCAAGTCCCAAAGAATCATAATATAAAAATTTCTAATAAAGCTAATGACTTTTTCAGTCATTAAAATAGTCATAAAATGAGACTATTGAGTACTTAATCCCTTTTCATGTCCTTTTATTCTCCATTGATTTATTTCTATCTGACTAAATACAAAGTGTCCTAAAAGTTCCCATACTGACGACATACGTACAGTCGGCCCCGTTTAATCGGGTAACGGATAAACAAATACCCCGCTTATCGAGATAAAATCTTCTAGAACCAAAATTTTTTCCATAGAGACAATGTTAAAATTCCCCACCTATTCGAATAATTTTTCTGGATAACGACTAATCTGGTGTGACAAATATTTTTCATAGAAATTTTAATATAAAAGGTCTTTAGTTCGAAAATATCAAACCACCGAAACACAGGTTTCTCAGAGGAAAGGGAGTAATGGCGTTATCACATGAAGTCCAGTTACGCGCATCACGTCAAATTCAAACAACTTTTTCCAGGGTCGCCATAGCAGCGGATGTCTCAAATGAAAGGGGTGTTGAGGGGGGAGGGAAACAAAGAGACTTCGTCTGTATGATTACAGTAAAGAAAAACGGATTGGTCACGTAATGTTGTAGATTATTCGAGGTTATTGCATTGTGACACTGAAAAAATAGACAGTTCTGATCAAAGTTTGGTTCTCACTTTATTTATTCAGTTTGTTTTAAGGTTCTGAAGTAGAAAAATACGTATGTGAAAAGAAAAGATTTAAGTTTGTGCGATAAATTGAAGGTTTTGGATGCCATAAAGCACAGAAAAACACAAACTGAAATCACTAAAGAGTTTCAAATTTCTCTGTCTCAAGTCTCGACCATTAAGAAAAATGCTGATAAAATTGAAGAATGGAGACACAATGGAAACCTACACCAAAAACGGAAAAGAAAATCTAATGACGATCTCGACAATGCTGTGTTGGAATGGTTTCATTCAAAAAGAAGCAAAGGAGCTTTAATAAACGGCGCAATGATTATGCAGACAGCCGAAGAAATTGCGAAGGATTCTATTAATGAGAATTTTTCGGCATCTAAAGTATGATTATATAGATTCCAGCAAAGACACAATTTAAGATTTAAGAAACTACATGGAGAAGCGAGTTCTGTAAACGATGCAGTTTGTGATGAATGGATTGAAGAAACTTTACATCGAATTTTGCTGAGTACAAACCATGCGATATTTTTAATTGTGACGAAACAAGTCTACTGTATAGAGCTATGCCAAAAGGAACAATTGCAAAAATAAACGAAAAATTATATGGATTCAAAATAAGTAAAGATCGTGTAACTGTGCTACTCTGTGTAAATCAAACAGGAGAAGAAAAGCTTCAACCTCTTCTCATTGGCAAAAGCAAACAGCCTAGATGTCGAAAAAAATGTAAAAAATTATCCTGTGGCATATGATTACTCACAGAATGGTTGGATGACAAAACATATTTTTGCAAGTTGGCTGACAAAATTAGACCTAAACAGGAAAAGGCAAAATAGAAAATTTGTCCTATTTATGGATAATGTTGGCAGTCACAAAACAGAGAACTCAATTCGACTGAATAATGTCAGAGTAGAATTTTTGCCTGCAAATACGACGGCCAAAATACAACCTCTTGATCAAGGAATCATAAGATCATTCAAGGCGTTATATAGATGGGAGATTATAAATGAACTTCTCAATATTTTGGACTTGGAAACAGAGAACTGTAATGAAACATTTTCCAGTCTTTCAAAAAAAAAAAAAAAAAAAAAAAAAAAATTAACCTTTTGACTGGTATGCATTTCTGCAACAAAGCTTGGAATAATGTTCCTGTTAGTGTAATTAAAAACAGTTTTAAAAAAGCAAAATTTTTAAAGCTTAAATCTGATGAAGATGATTGTTGAGACACAGAAACTGAAATTTATGATCTTCAATAATTTCAAGAAGAGCTCGATAAACTCCAAATTACACAAGAAGAACTTTTGAAATTTATAGAATTAGAGGAAAATGAGGCTACAGAAATTGATGAGGCATCCAAATCATCTGCTTGCACAGAAGAAGATGAAAATAATGAAGTTGTAATAGATCATCTCCCCCATCCTTGAGTAAAGTACAGAAATCATTATCAATTATATGAAGACAATTTGAAGCTCGAGGTGGAGATTATAAAATATTATATGGTTTGGAAAAAGAACTGCTGAAATATACAAAAGAACATTAAATAAACAATCAACTATATAGGATTTTTTCAAAAAATTGTAATGAGGTAAGCGATAAAACCAAAATATTCATCATGTAATTTAAGTGAATGTGTATTATAATGCTTAATAGTATAAGAATTTTTATTTCATTTTGTAGTTCTCTCTTTTTTTTTAAAGAAAGTAACGTTTTTACTATTAAAATAATTGTTTTTTTAAATGCTATAGATTATTAGTTAGATTTTAAAATATTACTAATGATGTGGTAAGGTAGAATAAATTTCCCCACTTAATCGAATATCCCCGCTTAATCGAATAATAGATGTTGGAACCACACATATTCGTTTAAGCGGGGACGACAGTATTTATTGTTCACAAAACAACAAACCTTAAAATGATTACTGTTATGCTAATGATAAAAAGCACGTTTAACATCACACAGGAAAAAATATCAAACTTACATTTATAATTTTCAAAATGTCCACCTCTTTAAAAGAGGCAAATCTGAACTCGTTTGCGCATGTTTGTAGAAATGCATTTTAAGATGCTGGGAGTGACTTCTTGTATCCTTTGAGTAATGGTTTGGCCTTCCACTTCTTTGCTGAACCTGCATTACGAAATCGTTGAACGAGCCGATATCGCGTATCTTTACTCAGTATTGCATCATTTGGATATTTATTTCATCAAACATCTTTGCACCTTTCATGCGATTTACATTCAAAATAAGTTTTGAGCAGCGTAATTCTCTGAATGCTTGATAAACGCATTTCACCACGAAGAACAAAATAACATAGAACTTTATTCTAGCACCAATTGAGCGAGAAAGGAACGAAACGATAAAAACTTTTGATGCAATGGTAAGCTACAATAAAATTTAATATTAAAAAAAAAAAATTACGGACAATGAGTTCTTTAAGTTAGAGTGCAGGAACTTTTAGGATACCGGTACTTTATTGAGAGATAAGTTTTTAATGTAAACTTAATCAAAATCACTATCTTCAGTTACTAGTAAAATTATTAAATAATATTTATTTTACAGGACGTGTTGTTGTAAGAACTATTGGAGGTGGTTTTAAAAACAAATGTTACTGGGTTGACTTCAAGCGTGAAGGACCTGCTGATGGGAGCGTGTTAGAAGAGAGGGTATTTAAAATAACTGTAGATCATGTTAGATCTGCTCATATTGCACTTGTAGCTAGTGGAGACCACAAACGATGGATCATTGCCTCTGAAAATATGAAAGTGGGAGATATAATTAAGACATCATCTGTTATACCAAGAATTCCAAGTGAGCTTATTTTTTGCACTTAATTTTGATTTATTATATGCAATAAATATTATCAAGTATTTTTTTGAGATACAGTAGACTCCCTGAAATCCGCACAGCTTGGGACCAGAGGTTGTGTGGATTTTAGAATTTTGCAGATTTCTGATCATTGCTTTATTTAAATCTTTTAAACAGTAATTTGAATGTAATAATACAATCAAAATTATAATGAATTCTTGCAATGTAGTAAAATATTAAAATAAATAAGTAAAGTAATAAACTAAAAAGATAAAAAGTAAGATAATTTAAAATATGATTAAAATATTAAGAGTAAAGGTCAAATTACTAACGTATAATTAAATATGTATAATAAAGATGAGATACACATTTTCCTTGAATTATTCAATGAAACTTTCTTCACAAAGGTACCTTATTAATTCAGATAAAAATCATAAAGTAAGGAAGTTTTATTTCAAGTTTAGCCAGTCTTAATAACCAAAAAAGCTTGATTAATATATTTGGTAAAAAGATTGATTACCAGTGATATCAGTAATATACTGAAAATTTCATTGTTTATATCTGTGATGATGCGTGGATTTGAGGGAGTCTACTGTATTAAGATTAGACAGTTCAAATAAAGGCATACTTTTTCGTCTTGAAAATATTTGGAAGTGTTTTATAAATATTTTGAAAGAGTAATGGGAAGGAAAGTAAAAGTTTTTGCTAAAATAAGTGTCATAATTATAATTAAAATGAATATGCAAGCCTCATCAAAAAATCTTATAATAAAAGATCACTGGTTTCAGATTCAAATATTGGATTTTTTCATGATTCTTTAAAATAATTTATATTAATATCTAAATATTGTTAGTTATAAATATGCAATATATTTATAATAAATAATTATACGGATAAATCTTATTCCTTGTACCTTGATGATTAAACCTTTCAGGGACGCCGTTTGCAGTCTGCAAATGCTTAATTTTAATGTCCAAACTGCCAACAGTAATTTTTTAGTACAATTTTGATCTCATAATACACCTGAAGAAAAGCTTTTGAATAAATTCAAGTAAATTTGTTCGTAAATTGTGGTGTGAATTAATTATTTTAACATTTTTGGAGCAGAAATGCTTTGCCCCTGAAAGGGTTAATTCTATAATTTATAATTCCATGTAAAAATGTTATATCGTGTGATAGACACGCAATTAATAATACTCTCTTTTAAAACCTTAGAAACAACTTGTGTTATATAAAACTTGTGTCAATGTAAAAGACCCTTCATTCTCCATGTAGTTTCAAAACTTATTATTTTTAAAAGTAAATAAACTAAATTTACTACACTACTGAATTGAATAATATGCCATTAACATTTTAAAAGTATTTATGAATTTCGTTTGTTTGTCTGATCTCTAACTCACATAAATACAGTCTGATTGCCATGCAATTAATGTACAGTCATGGAAAAAAAAAGTAAACACCCCCTTCTAACTCCTCAACAAATTATCGTAGAAGAAAGTTACTGGTACCGAACGATTGGAAATAAAGTGTACTTTTAAATGATGTATATAATATTGGCTTAGGGGGCCATTTACATATTAAAACGAACCATAACTTTATTTTTTTCAATAGCAGTACCCAATTCTGACAGCATAAGTGAACTCTACACCCTTTAATTAGCCTAAAGACGAATTTTTATGCAATTCGTACCATAAGTTTCCGAGAAATTATTTTAAAACGAGCGTATTTTAAGGGCTGTGTCCAAATTGAAGTTCCGTACTAGATTTTTAACCGAGAGAGCCGCCTTCTTGATCAAGGCACGTTTAAGCGTCAATGAAACCTGTTTGATTACAGTACAGCAAAATAAATTTCAAAATGTCTACTCACTTCCATCATAGACGGCCCCTTAAACCATCATTTTGCCGTTTTTTAAGCATAATTTGAAAACTACTTGGAAGAAAAATGTGAAATTTTTGAATTTCCATAAAGCAAGACTTAATAAATCTAAACCCATCAAAAAAATTGTAGGTTGCAATTCATAATTTTTTCGAATATTAATTTCATAATTCATATCATAAAATTATAAAAATTGCAAATTCAGCTTATTTATGTTTGGGTATATTAGTATTATTACTACAAAAAAAATTAGCACATTAGGAGCATAATTTCGGGAGATATAAATAAAAATATGAAAATGTAATTTAACATTAGAAGCACTAAATTTTGAAGGTTTATAATTCAAAAACTTATCATTCAAATGACTTGAAATTTGGTGTCTAGGCATAGTTTGAACTGAAGATTTGAAATATCTCGTTAAAATTGGGTATTGCCATTGAAAAAAATGAAGTTTGGATTCATTTTAATATGTAGATGACCCCCTAAGAAAATTTTATATACATCATTTAAAAGCAGACTTTATTTCCAATCGTTCGGTACCAGTAACTTTCTTCTACGATGATTTGTTGAGGAGTTAGTAGGGGGTGTTTACTTTTTTTTTTCCACGACTGTACATTATTGAGGTTTACCATCATAGCATGTTCGATCTTGGAAATGAAGTGTGTAGCATTTATATAGTGTATTCATTTACAGGGAACTCAAAAGAATGCCGTTACATTATTATCTATGGGAGGAAAATTATTTTCAGTGTATTTTAATGATGCTACACTATTTCAAACCTATTGAAATTAATATCTTCACTGAAGTGCACTACGAGATGCTTATTATAGAATATGGTGTATATATCGTTCATTTACAGGGACGCATAAACGACTTTGGTTACAGTACTGTCTATAGCAATAATTGTTGGAAGTGGGTTTTTTATCGTAGTATGCATTTTTAAATTTAACTAATTTTTTGCCCATTACCTGGTGTGTATAAATTCTATAGATCATATAGAGGGCTGTACAAAAGAATTCAAATACATTTCTGCTTTTGGATGGAAATTGCTGAAGGAGAATTAACTGTGTTCATGCATTTTCTAACTGAACTAAATTTTAGCATACTAGAAGAATTTGTATACAGTACAGAACCATTTATCCGGAATGCTTGGGGTCAGATGTATTCCGGATAACTGTTTTTTTCGATTAACTGGTTGTGCATTAAAGCAGCATCCATTTGATATGTTTTGTGGAATATGTATGGTTGTGACATTATTTCTGATTTTAAATTATTAGATTACTTGGATTAAAAATCAATGCAAGAAAGATCAAAAGTTAACCAAGATTTTAAAAGAAGGTAATTTATAGGAATACCCTATAAGGGTAATCCTAGGAACAAAAATTCTCCTGTTTCCTCTGCATAAAAATTAAAACATCTAAAATACAACTAAATATGTTTTCATTTCAAATACTAGATATTGTCATCAAATTATACAATTGTTTCAAGCAAAGCCTATGTCAAACTGGCAGTGTATGACACCCTTTTCTGCAAAGATTCTGAAATCAGTCTATCAGAAATATCATTCCGCATAACTGGTTTTCCGGTTAACTGGTTTCCGGATAAATGGTTCCATTATATACAAATCTATAGTCATATACAGAGCTACACAAAAGAATTCGGAAAGACAAGCGTATCCATTTTAAGCAATTAACAGATTAAAAAGACTTAAACTGGCTTAGAAATGTTGCCTTGCAGACTCTTTATCATCGCCTAAGGGGGGGGGGGGTGATGGCCCCTTCTTTGGATCTGCCATTGTTTGAAATCTTTGAAACTCTTTCAAAGAGTAATTAAAAAAAAGTAAAAACTAACTACAGAGCCTTTAAAAAAGAACAGCCCCAAGAAATATCTACTTTTCTATTTAATGCACAATGACAAATTTTAATTTAATTTATTTATTTTACAAGAAGACTATAAAATGTGAATTTTCCATGACTGTAAAATTAAGCACCTATCTTTTGTTAAAATTAAAAAATAAAATTTGAAATTGACATGTAAAATGTATGGATTTTAAAAGCTAAAAGAAAATTTGAAAGAAAATGCAGTATCTAAATATCTGCTATTCTCAAAACCCTAGCTAAAATATAGACATACTTCCTAATATAATAGAAACTTATATTACTTTAATGGAGTTATAGTAAATAACATAAAACTTAAATCTGCATAATTAAAATTTAAAAAATTCAGTGTATTTTGATTTTAATTCTTTACATTGAGATAAAATGTTAAAGTATGTTCCTAAAAATGAAAATTTTCATAGTTTTAGATTCATAGAACTATTATATAGAAATATATCAGATCAGAATCTAATGTGGGAGGAGGGGTATTAGACAATGACCATGTTGCCTCTTCTGTAGCAGAAAGAAAATATTCATGAACTAAAAAATCTTTAGCAATCCATAAGATAAAATATAATTGCCTATTTCTTCGTATGGTGATACAATTCAAAAAATGAGATTTTCCAAAAAAGGTGAACACATTTTTCAGTCATGAAATCAAATTGATTTTTAGTTCTATTTAAAATATATTAAATATTTTATGTCTGAAGTCTAATTCAGTTTACTTACTTCACCATAAGCCTTAATTTGATTACTTGTAGATTTAGACAGTAGGGTTGTATGGCATCATAAGCAAGCCAGAAAGAAAAATCAAGCATAATTATGAAACCCTTTCCAATGCTACTAGCATATTTTAACAACAAAACTTCACTGTTTAATATGGTAAAGAGGATACTTCAGTGAACAGTTTAGAAAACACGCAACTCACTTGAAAACCATATTTACATAATAACTGTTTATAGCCAATAAGGTATTTGAATTCTTTTCTGCAGCCCTATATATGATCTATAGATTTGTATAGTACATCCTACTTAGTATACTAAAATTTAGTTTTAGAAAAAGTATAACATAGTCAAAAGTTAACCTTCAGCATTTTCTGCCAGCAGATGAAAATGTATTTGAATTCTTCTGTAAAACCCTGTATATAATCTACAGATTTTTATACATGCCTCATTTTAAGCTAAAATTTAATACAGGCACAAAATTCATAACACTACTAAAAACACACTCCAGAAATTACTATCCTTAGACGACAATGTATCCAATTCTTTGCGTAGCTCTGCATATGAATTTATTTATATTCTAAAAATATTTCTTAGTTAGTATGCTAAATATAGTTTAGCTGGAAAATAGTTCAATTAAAAACCATTTTTAAGCAATTCATGCCTATATAAAGTCTGAGGCGTCGCGATGGGGGGGGGGGGGGAGCCTCCCCCCCCCAATATATGTGAAGTTGGGAAATTATAGATTTTTGAAACACTTTCTTTTTTTTTTAAAATAAAAAGTAAAAGAAAAAAAAAAGGATTTTTTATTGTTTTGCTGTCTACTTTTCTGAGTTCTGTAATAGTAAAATAGTTAAACTTTCAAAAGAAATACAAAAAGCAGCCAGATTCAATTTCTCATTATGTTTCTCTGTGCTATGAAAATATCATACATCTATCAGACCTGAATTTCTCTACTGTTGTCCATCAACACCGTCTCTAATACATTTCCTTCAAAACTTTATTCCTTTCTCAAAAATCTAAAATTTTCCTATGAAGTACGATTATAACTCGTGCACAATTGAAAACAAAAACTTTCATTAAATGAACCAATAATTATAATTTTTATGTTTTTAATTTCAGCATTTTTCTTTGGAAAGAATTTTTTTTTTTTGCGTGTAACTATCATTATCATTAAACACACATTGAATATATCATTTTAGTTGGAAAATAGAGCAATTTGTTTCACTCTCCATCTGAAAAATTTTTTTGTAGTTATGCCCCTGTACACAGTAATGCTTACCAGTTCTTTCGTGTAATCATGTATAGGATCAACAGAATCTATAGACAGTATGCAAAAGTTTGGTTAAATTTAAAAATGGGATACCATAAGTGAACACTCACTTCCAGCAATTATGTCTAATAACTAGTACTGTAGCCAAAATCTTTGTATGTCCCCGCAAAAGAATGATAAAGGCTACGGACATGATATTGTACAGCAAGCATCTTATAGTGAACCTCAGTAATGTAAATCAATTTCATTATGTTTGAAATAGCGTAAGATCATTAAAATATGCTGCAAACAGTTTTTCCCACAGATCATTATGTAACTGAGTTCTTTTGTAAGACCCTGTAAATGAAGGATAAATGCTTTGCACTCCACATTCTAGAGAAATCATGTTTTTGTGCACATGAGAAATTTAAGATTAATTTCATTATGTTTGCGACAATGTAACATCATTAAAATATACAACAAAAGATTTCCCGCCCATAGACCATAATGTAACAGAATTCTTTTGAGTGCCCTTGTAAACGAACTATAAATTGTTAGCCATATTCCCGCTTTTCTTATCAATTGCATTATCTTTATTTTATTCAACTAAATATATTTTTATCTTGAAACTTCTTTAGTTATGACTTACCTTTCATCCTTACAGCTAATTTATTTTTGTCCATTTGTGCATCTATTTATTTGTTTTAAAGAGAACTTGCATCGTATCATCAGACTTTCACATCGCGATGTTTTTCCAGCCGAGCTCTATCGTTTTCGAACTGAGCGGTAACTCCGTTGGCCGGTAGGTGGCGTTGCCTGTCCACGAGTGCTCTTTTCGCCTTTGGCGCAACACGTGCCTATGCAAATTACTTTTTCCACGTGCGATGGAAGGAGGGCGTTTCCGATTGCGGCTTCTCTGCGGAGCAGCTCTCGGTGCTTGCTGATATAGATAAAAGGAACGGCGTGATAGCTGTTGGTTGAACGTTTGTTTTTGATGCATGCTGGTTGTCTTTCTTTCTGTGTTTTGATGTCTGCCGCTCTGATGTTTATTTAACGGATATGAAGTTTAGGTTATTGAGTTTTACGTACGATGGAGTTGCTGAGAGGATGTTTTTAATCTTTGGATCTTCGCTAGTTCTACGATGTTTTTCTTCAAGTTTAAAGATGAAATAAAGTGATGAATTCTTTTACTACAGGTGACATTTTTCGTTTGCAATTTGATTTAGAGTGAATATATTATGGCATGAGCTCCGGAGGGATTATCTTAAAGTATTGTTTTATTACGTTTATTTTTCTGCAGGATATAAAGTTAATCAATATTTGTTTGTTTAATTTCAAAGCCTTTATTTTTATACTATCGTATTTTATCATGAAAGAATTTTAATAAAGTTAAGTTTGTCTTTTATTTATCTGGTCATCATTTCTTCTTACACTTACTGCATAAAACAACCATATCTCTCTCTCTGCATATTTAGGGTTTTATTTTTCAGCGGATGCTTCTTACTGCAAATTTTATATCTGCTTAGTTTTAGGATGTATTATTGAAGTGCTTTATAAAAGTAATAGATCATTTTTAAGCACTAGTTATATGAGTAGTCTCATATAACATAAATGCTACACACTTGTTTTACAATAGCAAATATTCTATAATAAACATCAATAGCATATAGCAATTACACGGCAATCCGAGCATACTTAAAGAGAGCTATTGTATCGACAGACAGCAGACAAACCAAAATTATAATCACTTTTCAACTATGATAAAAAGTGTTAAAAATGATAAAAATTTCTCTAATTTGGTCACTTTAAAAGATAATTTAAGAATGCTTTTAATGACAGATAGAAAAATGTGTTTGTGATTCTCTCATATTGATAATAATTAAAAAAAGTTTTTTGCGTTGTGATTGAATCAGTCACGGAGAGACATCCTAGCTACATGACGGTCAGCTCAAGACTGCCGATCGCAATAAGCGCACAGTAGAGGTGCCATCTGTCATAGTTCACAACAGTCACCTAACGAATAAGAGCACATAATGTTCTCCACTCAAAAAAATTGTTAAATCTAACAGTCAACCTTCAGATTTTCATAAGATAAAGAGAATGAGAAAAACGAAAGATTTGGTCAAATGCTTACCCTGATCAAAATACTAAATTGTCTCTTATTGAATGGGATTTCATCTTACATTAAATTTTATATTAGTTTCAGACTTGTCAAATATCTTGATTTCAGTAGATTCCTGATTTTTATACGTTTTCTAACACTCCTGATTTTTGACCTATTTCTCCTGATTTCTTGCATATTTTTCAATAACTTTCTCCTTAAATTTACAGTGGTTGAAGGATAAAAACTGCAATACAGGAATACCTGTTCCTTAGTATGATTGATATTTTATGTAATACTAGGGGGCACTGCCCCCTACGAGCTACGCTCGCCAACCCCAGTTCAGACGCCACAGACTCTAAAAACATGCTAATTTGATCGGCTTTAAAAGATTTCAGAAGATTGAATTATAAGCTAAAAAACAGTGGCGATCTCCCTATAAGCAGGTTTCTATTCATTTCTCTTTGATTGGGGAATTTTAAGGCCCAATCAGCTGCTGTTAAAAGGTACAATGGCTGTTTCCGTCTTTGATTAAATAAAATCAGTTAAGCATTTCAAAATAAGCTAATATAAAATGAATTAAGTAAACAGAGTCTTTGTCTCGCGGTATTTTTTAGCAAAGCGAAACGAAAGTTTTTTTTCAAAATAAGACACTTTAAATGTATTGTTTTTAATCTGATGTAATTTTCACCAAACGTTTCTTTCTCTTTTTAATATTCACATGAAATTACTTTTGTTAGAAATGAAATATTATTTGCGCTGTCCTAATAAAAATAGTTGAAAATATCATCTTAAAATATCAAATAAATGTCTCGCGCAGTTTTTAAATTTAAACTGTTTTGCAATATTATTTTTTTTTCATTTTACGTAATAAGTGTAATTTGACGTAAATGTGATGTAATTTCTCCTATTTAAGACTTCTAACGCATGTTAATGAATTTATTATTTTACATATTCTTTCTCTTTTAAAATTCACGTGTAAATATAGTTTTTATGACGTAATTTTCAATGAGTTCCTGTTTTTTATATTTTCTGTTTATAATAGTCACATGTAAATAAATTTTTAATTTGAAGCAAACATTATTGTTTGCGCTGTTTATACAGTTGGCAACAGTTTAAATTAATACCACTTTCTAAAATATGTAAAAAAATCTCTCAAAATGCTGAAAATTTGAATTTAAAATAGAAATAAAACCTTAAAAAATGAGTCAAGTTAAAAAAATAAATGCAGTCTGCTCACCGGGAAATTCTAACGCATAAAATGATCTAAAAATGATTAAATTCCCATGTATAGTTTTTGCTCCTATAAAACTTTTTTAATGGAACGATTTTGTCCAACTTTAGCGTTAAATATCTCTTAAAATAATTCTTTGATTTGAAAACTGCCTGCATCAGCATGTTTATCAAACATTTCTCTATAATACCACCGATTTTCATATTTTTGTATGCAATATTTTGCTTAATATTAACGAAGAAAGACCTCCAGTCACAAAAAATTCAAACCTGGCGGCAGCATTAGGTTACTTTTTTTTTTAGAATAGAGAGAAATTACACTCTGATTGATGATAGGGATGAATCTTTAGAACTGTATGACTTTTACTGGCATGTTTTTGATTATCAATAATCTGTCTTCATTAACCCTTAAATGCCGGGTGTTCCTTTTCGGCAACATACTCAATTTAAACTCTAAATTACTATTAGAATAATATTGACACTATAATGCCTAATGTTGACAATAAAAGACATTCTGAAAATATTATTAAATCTATTTTCAGCATGTATATGGCAACACATGTGCTGTTTAAGAACAAAGATAGATTTATTTTTTCAATTGTTGCTACTTGTTCTTTTTGTTTTGTTTGGAAGCTTGCGAAATACCCTGATTTGTTCTGCAGTGAGAAAGTAAATTTTATTTCTTATTATAGTTCCTAAAATTCTTGTGTGTTTAATATTATAGAATTTTATCAAGGAAAATTATTTTTTCAATTAAAGACCAGTATTGCCGATTAGGGACAAACTGTTTTTTAGCCAAAAACCTTACTTAAAACCAAATATGATTTTTTAAAGTGTTTTTCCCATGATTTATTTAAAAAATGAAAGCCGAAAAACATTACAATGATTTTTGAAAAATCAAGCATTTAAGGGTTAAGACTTATTCAAGAATTTCACTTTAGTTTTATGTGTCTATAGGGAAACAAAATTTCCGCCTGTTATATGTTGTTAATTTAAAATTACATTGCAGCATCCCAAATATCATCTGCTCAAATTTATTGTACGTGTAAGAAGTATATAAATTTTTCTTCTTTTCTCAAGAGTGATCCACTTCTTTTTAATCTTTAACTATAACCAAGCTCTTTTTAAAACATTTCCATCACTTGTCATCACTTGTGCATGTTTGCATTAAAAAATAATTTTTTATTAAAAAAAGTCTTTTTTCAATCAATCTCCTGATTTTTGGTTTTTAGAACTTGACAAGTATGTAGTTTGTAATAAAATACTATAATTATTCTCCAAGGCTCCTTACGTAATTTGCTGATTTACAAACTATGAATTCTTATTTGTCCCAGCTAGCATCAGTTCAATCCACAGCTAATCAAGATTAAATAAAATTTTTTCTTAAATTATAATTTTAAAAATCTTAAGATTAATGTACATATTAAGTTATTTCATACTTAAAATATAAAATAAAGATAATGGACTGTTTTTTTTTGTTTTGTTTTTTAATAGATTTATTCTGGGAAGAAAAGGGGGGGGGGGATGTCAAAAATCATGCATGCCCTAGGTGAAAAAAAAAAAATCTTGGTTCTGGCCCTGACTTCAGCCCCTAAGCCTCTTCCCTTCACTAGCTATATGCCTGTTCTCCAGGTTTGTTTATAAAGGAAAGCCATTTAAATAGCTGATTTTTTTTTTTTTTTTTTTTTTATGATCTATGATTTTGTCACTTGTTAGTTTTTTCTATTTATTTTTTAGTTCGCCCAGAAGAAGGTGATGCTCATCCAATCGGTGCTTTGCCAGTTGGAACTTTAGTGCATAATATTGAAATTGCTCCAGGAGGTGGTGGTGTGTTCTGTCGAGCTGCTGGTGCATCTGCTCAAATTATTAAGCGATTTGATAATAAAGCTGTGATTCAGTTGGCACGAAAACGACAGGTGTTGTTAGATGAAAGATGTATGGTTGTGATTGGAAGAGTTTCTAATGTCACTCATGGAAGTATTCCAATTGGCAGTCCTAATCGTCTAAGACATCTAGGTAAAAGACCACGATCTGGCTTATGGCACAGAAAAGATGGCTACTGTGGGCGAAAAGTTCGTCCACCAAAGAGTATATTAGACACTTTGGCTCCTAAAGAATCAAAACCTGAGATTTATAACTTAACATGGAGAAGTTAAAGTTGTACAATGAATATGTTAAATAAAAGATAAAATGCTAGTTTTTTTTAATAGCGTGTTTGCTTTATTATTTTGAGAAATGAAATACTATAAGTAGATTATGTCAAACAAGTATAAAATATGGAATAGACATAATTTGTAAGCCTGCGAAAACTTTTGAAATTTATTATATTTATTATTTAAAACACAAAGTCCTTAACAGTATATTACCACTTTACCAAAAAGAAACAAAAGGCATATTTATATAAACAGAATACTCATATGTAGTTTTTTTTCTTTTTTATTATTATTAAAACACAAGCCTAAATTTGCCAAATTAGAGTGGGAAAATCTTTTGAAAAATATCTCATTTATACACATAGCCAGGGTTGCTATTTTGTCCACTTCTTTGTAAAAAGTCCGGGACATCAGAAGAAAATGGACAAAATAAAAATCCGCTGATTTTCTACATGTTTAACATATAAAATTATTGCTATGATGTAATAAATTATATTCCTACATTTTTTATTAATTATAAAATGTTTTTTTCAATTAATCATTTAATTAAAATAGAATGACTGCATATTAATCATAATTGATAAATCCACAAAGAAAATGTTAATTACATTATTTTGCTTTTAACCCCCTCACTGACAAGCCCGTGTTAATACGTTCACTAAGCTCCAGGTTTCACTGCAATACAAGCAATATTTAAAGTAATATAATTCTATTGATTTAATGTATTTTTAATACATTGAACAATGATTAATACTTCCAAGGATTGCATTCATATTCGTTATTAAGTTTTTTTTATAAAATGTTCAAAGAATCATTTTTTTAACATTTAAAACAAAATGCAGAGAAAACAACATTAAAATTTTGCCCTTTTCCAAGACAGTCGGAGGGTTAATATTTTAACTAAAAGAAAAATTTTATCATTATATTTTACTTTCTTCTATCTTTACAAGAAGAAAGTATTGGATTCGTGAAAATTTTCGAATTCCGGTTTTCGACAGATTTACACGTTTTAGGGGTCTGAGATCAAGAAAAACATGTTTTTACAAAATGTCTGTCTGTGTGTGACACAAATTTTGTGGGCACTATCTTAAGAATTAATGAATTGAATTTAATAAAACTTTATATTCAGTTAGTCCCTGATATAAATTGTTGCTGATTACTTTTTGGTGTAAATCGTCCAGCAAGGTGGTGCTGTTATGCTGCATTATTCATGATTTCCACAATGGCTATATCTCAAGAACTAAAGCATGGATTTTCAGAAAACTTCATATTCAATTGGTCTTTGATATGATTTGGTGCTGATAACATTTTTGTGTAAATCGCCCAATAGGTGACACTGCTATGCTGCATTATTCATGATTGTCGCAATAGCTCTATCTCAAGAACTAATGCAAAAATTTTAATCAAACTTCAGATTCAGTTAGTCCCTGATATAAATTGATCCTGGTGAGTTCTTTGTGTAAATTGCCCAACAGGTGCTTCTGCTATGGAGAACTTTCACGATTTCCACAATAGCTCTATCTCAAAAACTAATGCACGGATTTTCATCAAACTTCAAATTCACTTAGAAGTTCACGTGAGTTGTTGCCGATTAGATTTTGGTGTAAATCACCTAACCGGTGGCGCTGCTGTGCTGCATTTATCAGGAAGTATTGACATGTATGAGATAGAAGAAAGTTTTGGGATTGCCACATCCGACTAGTTCTAGTTGTTAATGTCCCCCCCCCCCCCCCCACTG
Source organism: Maratus speciosus (assembly GCA_963932465.1). Taxonomy (NCBI): domain Eukaryota; kingdom Metazoa; phylum Arthropoda; class Arachnida; order Araneae; family Salticidae; genus Maratus; species Maratus speciosus. The sequence goes on along the minus strand of OZ010788.1, from coordinate 38,570,794 downwards.
TAAAATGTGTATATACTGAACGTTTTTATGCATATATTAAACTATTAACGTCATTACAAGCACAGGTTTCATTACAACGTAACATTTTCTTATTTAACATCAACTTGTTATTTCATCATATGACTTTTTTTAAAAATAAGACTTGAGGCTGTCACACATTTAAAAAAATTTTATTTCAATTTTTAATTTTATAAACCGATTATTAATTGAAATGGAACTGCCACATGACAGATAAACAAGTCAAAATTTACTGCAAATGTATATGTTTTACAATTGCTATTTAATATCGATATACATTTCATTTATTAACATATTTGCATAAACTAGATGAACTGAACTTAGTTTTTCATTTCCACACAAAATATTTCACATACTTTGTGTATATAAATATGTATATGTGATATTTTGATATAAAAGTTGTTTCTTGATTGGAAAGAATTAATATATTATTATTGTTAAATTCTGCATTTTTAATTTAGAATTTCCAATGGACAAAATGGACGAAATGATATTTTGTCTGGGATGGATTTTTCAGTCATCTTTTTATAGAGGGGAAAAAATCGGACAACCCTGCACATAGCTGACGTGAGTCAACATATACCGATATCTTCTGTACAATGGTGTAGTCATAAAAGAAACAGAGAGTATACACTATCTATAGTTTTACTTGAGAAACAGAAGGTATACAGAGCTTCTTAAAAAATACAGATGGTGTAAAGCCACCATACACTGATTTAAAACATGTTTGTTTGACTTAGGTCAAATTAACACTACCCAGTAGCAGATTTTTCTGTGTCAATCCGCAACAAGATAAAATTTATCTGCGACCCAACAATGTCTACCACCATTAGTAATCCATAAAATTTGAATTTACAAAGAAAATATAGTAAGAAGGTACAATAATCTAGACAAAGTACTATTTAGGCAATTTTTTTAAGGCCAGCTTTTCTTTTTAAGTTATATTAATTTGCAACGTCTAAAATAATCTGTAGCGCCCTCTGTCATGCTGTACAGTTTCTGTTACTGGGGCTACAAAAGATTCAGTATATGGAAGGTGTTGACAGCTATATTAATATGCATTCATGCAATTTTCATCTAGTCAAAATACAATATTACAGGTTTATCAAAAAAAAATTGGCCAAGCCTAAAGAGATGGTAGTACACACCAAAGCAAAAAATTTTTACCAAACACAGGGTGTCTCGCTCTGAGCCTAACTATTGTTCGTAATTTTAACTGAAATAAAGATATTTGAAAGAAATTTTCAAGATTTTCTTTGTGTGAAATGCATTATATCAACAGATTTGTAATGGTATTTTAGTAAGTAAAACTGCATCAATTGTCAATTACATTTGGAAATATTGAGTGTCTAGTTTAGTACTATTCGTAAAAGGATGAAAGCCACATCTAGCATTCTTTGTGATACTTTTACATTTCAGACAAAACAAAGTCAGTATTTTAAATTTTGTTAAAATATCTTCATTAGTGTTTAAGTTATGAACATACAAAAATCTTAATTCAAATTAAAATAATACATCCTCTATTTTAGACTGAGTAATTGGATTGTAACATTAATTTATATAAACATTTATTTTGGTGCACTTTCAATGATTTTTGAATTTCTATATTTTTAACTGGCTTTCAGTAAAAGAGGTTATACATTTTTTTTTTCTTTTTTGGTCTGCAGATGGTTCCATTGCAATATCAACAGGATCTTAAAAGGATATAGTGTTGATTTTTTTAAAAAAGAGCCACAGGTGGGAATTTTTTAAAAAAGGGACAGAATATTCTAAAACAGACACTAACATGACACAATAACACAACATTTTGAATTGATTTGTTTAGAGTCCCCTTTTAACAGTAGTATTTTGCAATATTTTCCCACGACTGGTTGAATTTTGCGATTTTCTCATGAAAACTTTGTGAGTTCTTCCCTGCGATGATCGACAAATTCTCATTTTATTCTGCAACATACTGACGAATTTCACAATTTTTTTTCTCACGATTGGCTGACAAATTTTACATTTTCTTTCGTGACTGATTGAAGAATTTCTAGATTTTTTTTATGATGACTGAATTTCATGATATTTTGATTTTTTTTCACTGGCGGCACTTGTAGTTTTTTCTTTTGGTCGATGGATGAATTCTGCTAGGTTTTCCCATGGCTGATTTATGAATTTCAGGGTCCCCCCCACCCTCTCCCTGTGAACAGTTAGTGAATTTCTGGCTTTTTCCCCCCCTCGACTTGCGAAACTTACAAGTTTTTTTCATGCGATTGATGGACAAATTTGGTGAATTTTTTCCCATGGCCAATTGAAGAATTTTCCGATTTTTTCTGTAACTGATTGGTGAATTTCACATTTTTTTTTAACAAAATCGATTGACAAATTTCATGATGCTTCCCTGCAACCAAATGATGAAATTTATGATTTATTTCCTGCAGTTAAGGGATGTATTCTGTGAGGGTTTTTTCCTTACGACCGTAAAAAGAAATGAATCAAAAGAGCTCATAAAGAATGGCAGTAAGGGCCACCAGCCATGTAAAATAATTTTAAAGGCTGCTGGGCATACAAAGTAGTTAAAAAGGGCCGCCGGGCGTTGCATCCTACCAAACTGGCCTAGAGTCAACACTAGATATATATATATCTGTCTGTTTTACAAGGAGAGGACCAACCTTGTTAATTACAGATTTTGATTATTTTAATATATGTTGTAGGGTAGAGACCCCTTAGTCCCAGTGTCAACGGATTTTATACAATGCTCGTTAGTTCTTGAGAAACTGGGGGGGGGTCTAATATTAGTATAAGATTTAAATACTTACTTCGTTACTAGAAGGATAGATTGGGCGTAGCTCAGTTGATACAGCATTTGCTGGCTGATCCGCGGGCTCGGGTTCGATGCCCGAAAGCTCTAAATTTGTTTTTCTTATTTTGTTTTATAAATATACTTGTAATTATAACTTAATAATCTCATTGTCAATTAAAATTTATAATATTGTATTTCAATTATAATTTTAACCTATTACTTTTACCTAAATAGTTGTATAAAACATCATAAAACTGTTAATTTTTTAAAAATTACTTTTAAAATGTATTTCATATATTCTTTATCGATGCAATGATATTGAACAATTGTGTCAATTCGTGATTTTAAAGAAATATCATTTATACATTGCTTTAACAAGGGAAATCAATACGATGATACTATTATTCTGTTTTTAAAGTAACAAGCATAATTATATTTAAAATTAGCATCGTAATTAAATTACAATGGATTTTTTGCATATTAAAGATTTTTTTAAATTTGTAATACGCATGCTTGCGCTTTCAGATATTTTGTTTTCCCCTTTATCTTCTTTCTGCTTTTATTTTTATTTTATTTGAATATGTTTTATTTTATCATAACTAGATGGCACCACAGCAGGTTTGTAAAGATTTTGGGATTTTTATTATTCAATAATAGATCCAATTTCTTTTTAAATCTTTTTAAAGGATGAGAAATAATAGTTCAAAATAAAAAATGATAAATTTAAATTTGTTAACATTATAATTAATTAACAATATTAAAATTTTTAATTGAGATTATTAAATTATAATCACAAGTATATTTATAAAACAAAAAATGAGAAAGACAAAAAATGTAGCACGTTCGGGGATCGAACCCGGGCCCGTGGATCAGCCAGCAAATGCTGTACCAACTGAGCTTAGAGGTCTGCACGGGCCCGGGCCGGCAGAATGAAGGCGAATTTTCAAACGGGCCGGGAGAATTAGGACAATTTTTTCAACGGACCGGGCCGGCGAAAAGATTGAACGGGCCTGCAGGGCTGGGCCGATAAAAAAATTAATCAGGCCTATCGACCCGATATAAGAATTCAAGCGAAGCAGATAAAATAAGAGCCATTTTCAATGAATATGATTTTCACGAGACGTATAAACGTGCGTCATGAGCCGATGCGAGGTTAACAACATCAATACAGAAATGTAACATGTCCGTCGAAGAGATCGGCATCGTACAGTTACAACATGTCTCATTTCGTGTTTAATTTTTTTCAGCAGACTCGTACCGGGACAGAACTGGTCTTAATCGATCTCAAGATCTGTAGGACAGTCATTATGTTTTGTAGTATTAGTAGTGATAATGAACTTCTCTTAACAGTATCTTTGGAAATATACCTTAAGGTGGTTCTCATATTCACTGCTCAACAATGCGAATCTTTAAGACACATTTTCTGACTCATTTTTAACTATAAAGGCATAAAATTGACAGGCCTGACTATTGAAGGCATTTGGAAACGAATCGCTTTTTCCATATTTGATAAATTACTTACAGAGATTCTTGTCACGTGACTGTACGTTCTTCTCCTTTCCTGTGCTATCGCTTCTGAAAATTCGATTGAAAACGCTAACTTTGGCAGTATTTTAAGAAAGATATATTGCTTTTAACTATGAAAAAAAAAACCAACATTTACATAGCTTCTGAATAAGAATACCTGCCAATCTTACGCGTTTCCGAAAAGAAATGAATTCATAAATGTGTCGAAATGAAGCTCCTTTAGATTTGAAAAAGCCTTAAAAATGAGAAAAATATTTTCACAAATCTACTTCTTATTATACAACTTCCAAAGTTATCATGTTTTAAATCTTTTATTCTGAACTACATTAATCTTTTAATGAATCGTTATTTGAATTTTGAAATGTCTGTAGACACGATGACTAAAACACTAAGTAATTGTTAATGTTTACTATTGTGTGTTTTCTGTTTTGCGAACATCATAGTAATCTAAAATATACTGTAAAATGTTCCCATAAATATGTATGTAGTATTCATTAAAAGAATCTTAATTGTATGTTGAGAAAAAACGTATTTTTTTTCTGTAGAAATTTTGTCGGGCCGGGCCTGTTTTCAGTGATTTTTGTACGGCCGGGCCGGGCTCGGGCTGAACTTTCAATTTTTACACCGGGCCATGCCAAGATAGCTTTAGTTCGGGCCGGGCCGGGAAATTCCGGCCCGTGCAGACCTCTAACTGAGCTACGCCCAACCTGCCCTTTTTGTTACAAAGTAATTATTTAAGTTGTGTACTAATATTAGACCCCCGGTTTCTCAAGAACTAAAAAGCGCTGTATAAAATCTGTTGAACCTGAGACTAAGGGGTCTCTACCCTACAACATATATTAAAATAATCAAAATCTGTAATTAACAAGATTGGCCCTCTCCTTGTTAGACTTACAGGCGTAATTTTTCACAAAGATTACCAACTGAGATGTAATTTTAATATGACGTTAAGATAACACCATTATTTTACGTTTTTAAAATAATCATATTGTGTATTTTTTTTACAGGGAACCTTCAAAATACATGATATTAACAACAATGAAATTCAAAATGAATCTGGATTACAGCCTTGCATCAGGTCTGGTAATCCTACTTAACTTGGATCCAAACACAACCCATAGTTTGGGTTGATTCTAATTGTTTTTGGTTTGACTTGCATTTGGTAATCCTTATTTTCAAAAAATCGTCCACAATATTGTTTTAGATGGAAAAACTATGTATTTGAATATAATACAGCATTTTTTTTACCTTGTCCTCTTACGGACACATGCTTACTATAGCTGATGACGAGCTGTTACATTTTTTAGCTCGAAACGCGTCCTATGTATTGTTTTTATTTTATGGTGATTTTTTACAAAGTTTTATTATTTTAATTTGAATATGATGTTTGTTGGTTCAGTCACTTTTTCTTTGACATTGTCCTTTAGAATTAGGTTCAAGTGGAGGTACAGTTGTAAAAAATCCAGAGAGTATATGTATGCTATAGGAAATAATGATTTCAGAATATTTCCATGGTGCAGGGAGGAGGAATTATTCCCTCCACCCCCCCCCCCCCCTCTTCTGGGAATCTTAAAATTAGAGGTCATTAGCCATATTTTGCTCCTAAAAATTTCATTTTGATGACCAAATTGTTAGCCATAGGCTTGAAAGTTTATTTGATGATAGCTCTTTAAATAATAGCAAATGATAAGCTGTTTTTAAAAGTATAAATAAATATATTTTTGTAGTTAAAAAAAAATTAAAGGTCAGACTTTGCAGGTATAAAATTTTCAGAAGTACCAAATTTGGCAAACTCACTAAAGGAAGAAAGTAATTGACAAAACCAAATTTAGTAGCTGTGGATAGGTGCCAATAATACTACACTGGTGAAAAAAATTAAAGGGACAAACGGTTTTTTAAAGAAACAAAACAAAATAAGTTATCCCCATATGCAAATAAAGTATCAGATGATAGTTAAGTTCCTCGCGGACACACCTGCCACGCAGTGGTCTGTGTCATCATAAGGCAGTGGCGCTGTGATCGCGTTTGTGCAGAGATACCTCATTTGACTGCCGAAGCTTGTAGCGTAAGGACGTTTTGAAGCATTGTAGCATAACCCAATCCTTGTTTTTTTTATTTCTTTGTTTATCCATTGTTAGTATGGCTAGTTATCATCGTCTAGATGATGTCACAAGATGGCGGATTGTTGGAAGACTCGAGGCCGGCCAATCACAGGCTACCTGTTGTAATGACCTCGGTGTTTTGAGAAATGTGGTGTCCACTCTGTGGAAACAGTTCAGTGAGACAGGAACAGTGGTCTGCCGACCTGGTCAACGTCACAAAAGGGCAACAACGCCGGCTGAAGATCGTTATTTGAGACTTCTAGACAAAAGGGATAGGTCCGCGACAGCGACACAACTGTCTCGTCACCTGTATAATGCAACAGATGTAGGTGGCCTGTATGCCAGGTGCCCTGTAGTCTGCATCCCTTTGACTGTGAACCACAAAAAACGCCGTCTAACATGGTACCGAGAATACCTGTCCTGGACAGAGGATAGTTGAGGGCGTGTTCTCTTCAGTGATGAGTCGATATTCAGTCTGGACAGTGACTCAAGACGTGTTCTCATCTGGAGAGAACACGGGAGTCAATATCGGCCCTCTAAGAATGTCGAAAAGGATCACTATGGTACAGGTCGCCTGATGGTCTGGGTAGGTATCATGCAAGACGGCATACCGACCTTCATGGATTTGATAGAGGTACTCTGACAGGTCAGCGGTACAGGGACGAGATCCTTGCATGTGAGACTTTTCCACGGGGCATATGAACCAAATTTAGTCTTTATGGACGATAACGCGCGTCCACATAGGACTCAGTTGGTGAGCAACTATCACTAATCGGAGGATGTTCAACGAATGGAGTGGCCTGCAATGTCCAATGACCTTAATCCTATCAAACATGTATGGGACGCCCTTGGACGATCAATTGCAGCTCGAACACCATCTCCAATGGCCATCGATGAGCTCTATCGTGCCTTGGTGCAAGAGTGGGTGCAGTTGCAACAGGGATTGATAAGGACCCTGGTAAACGGTATGAAATGCCGATGCGAGAGTTGTGTAGCTGTTACAGGCGATCATACACCCTATTAGACATGTTTTTCTCTGACTGACAGGGTGTCGGTCATCTGCTGTGGTGGACACGTGACCAGTTTCCTTATTTAGGGTGCAGGTTGTGCCCATTTTTCTATTCCCATACATTGATCTTATATCGAATGATATTTTGGCCAAGTTTGGTTTTATTTGCTTTGTTAGTTTTTTTTTTTAATTGCACAAAGAACATTTGTCCCTTTAATTGTTTTCACCAGTGTATAAAATACAATACAAATTAAAAAAACTATTACAATTACACAAAATAGCATAAATTTCACAAATTTGTCCATTCATAAATACTTTTCTCAGATTTTATTAGCCCCCGGTATAGGTATGCTATTTCTTTCTCACAGCTTATTTTGTGTATTCCAAAAAATAATGTTACCTTACAGAAGCCAGCCGTAAAACAAAGCAGTACGATTAAATACTCTATAGAAATTTTTTAAACTTCTAAGCATCGCACATTTTCGATTTTTATACCGTCGTATTGGAAAAAAAAGGTTATTTTAAATGCATTTTGTTTGAAAACTGTATCTCCATTTATTTTTGAAATATTAATTTTTAAGAGCCATTTGCTTAATATTGGCAACGGAAGTACTCCATTTCTGTAGAAAGTAAAGGAAAAATAGTTCTAAAATAGTAATTATATATTTTTGTTGCCATTTTCTCATAACAACCGAAAGAGAATATAATTAAAATATGTGCTATTTTGAAAAAAATATAAATGAATGATTTCTGTTAAAACAATGGAGCTATTATAAACTATATTTAATTTTAAGTATCTATCAGTCATTAGATAGCCCTTTTTTTTTTTGTCAATTTTCTTGCTGCATTTGTGCATTATTTTGCGATAGTGATGTGCTATGCATGTTTTCCTGTAGATGTTTGAGTAGATCGTAAATGTGGAATTCTTAAGTGGATGCGAATGACGTCATTTAACATAAAATAAAACGTGTTCTTTACGTCTTAAAATTGAAATGTGTTTTGTACTGCAGTAGAGCCTCACTTAACCGAGTTATTTTCTTCTGATGGACTGGTTACTTCTATAATTATGAAACAGCCATTATAAATGAAGTATTAGATGAAGATGAAAGAGCAGCCGTAAAATGTTAGAACTCTAATTTTCTGGTCAGAATGGAAAGGGGGGGGGGGGAAATGGCCATAATTTCCAAAAGAAATTATGGCCATCCCCCCCCCCCATTCTGACCAGAAAATCAGAGTTCTAACTTTTTACGGCTGCTCTTTCATCTTCACCTAACGCTTCATTTATAATGGCTGTTTCATAAGCCACCAGTCGAAAATAAAGTAATGGAAATGCCAGGGGCGACACTAAATTCTGAAAAAGCAGAATTCCTGTTCTCTAGTTTTATTTTTTGAAAGGAAGTGGGCTATGATAGTTTATTAAATTAAAAGCAATTTTAATGCTTTTTAATTTTTTTACAAATGGTTATTGAGTTTCTACATTTGCAGTCATGATTTTCCTTTTTTTTTAAAAAAAAAACGGAACAAAATAGCATGTTTTTAGAGACCACAATGTCTGGACTGGGTGCTGACAGACGTTGTAAATAAAATTTGCCAATAAGGTAGGTTTTTCTTTGTGTTTTTAAAATTAAGATATACAATTTTGTGATGTATTTAGTCTTTATTAGTATTTATTTTATGTGACATATAATATTAAATAAAAAAGTAAAATTAGAAGTATTTTTTATGCTAAAATAATAATTATAGAACCTAATGGATCTAAAAAAATCATATACAAAATATAATAAAAAAAAAAAAAAATGAAGCATGAAAACTATGCTGGCTGTTAAAAATTACAATCATTCAAAATAATATTGTGTAACAGTTGCAAATTTAGTAGTATCAATAATAACAAAGTGTATTGTTCTGCAGTGAATAATCTTACTTACCATAAAATTAATTACACTACAAAAATGATCATTTAGTAAACATACAAAATATATTAAATGAAAATGTTTTATTTTGCTATTTCTGAAAAAATCTTACAAAGAACAAGGTTTGTAAATACTATATATTAACATAATTTACAGAAAATCAACAAAGTATGAAAATTAAGCACTAAAATTGTTTTCCAACAGCTTAGATCATCTGTATTGTTCCTCACCTGGGGGAAAACAATAAAACAAAACATTTTTTAACATTGAAGGCTTAAAATATTAAAATGTTATACTTAAAATCCAGATCACAATTCATGTTCACAAAAAGAAAAATATTCAAACTATTTATAGCAGACTCTTTTCAATTTCATTTCTAAGGACTTTTTATAATGTCTGAAATAATCTGAATTAAAAAACAGAACACTACAGATTAGGTATCATCAACTATGTGCCTACATGCTTTTCTTGTGTCACCTATGTCTCTAAAATTAAATATTTTATTCTCATGTAATGTAAATATTGTCTTTTAATAGAAAGGTTTCCAATCTGTAATTTTGTTCCTTAAATTAAAATCTATGAACAAAATATTGAAAGATTCATTCACAAATTCTGAAAAATGTTACTAAAGACTGGAAGAATTTTTCTTTTATGATTACCAAAACTAAACAAGTGGGTAAGTGTGATCACAGATCACACAGACGGTTTCGTTTAATATTCATTTCAAAACACTTTATCCTTTTGAAAAATCTGTTAGTTCCACATTTCGCAACCAGGGGCGCACTCTATTCTAAACAAATCTCTATCCGAATGAAACTCCGTTTTACATACTATCCGTATATATATTAGTCGAAGGGATTGGGCCCATAGCACCCGAGATAAGTAGGCGCCCCTGGCGGTAAAAAGTGGAACTCAAATATGTAAGGCTATGCATAGCCTTTATATCTTATAGCCTTTATATCCTTTATAGCTTTCATATTATGCACCATGGTGCATAATATGAAAGAATGGTCAAAGGGGTGTCGGCAAAAGTTGGAAAAGTGCTCCCCGGGTGAAAAGGGCGGAGGTTAGAAAAATTGCTTAAAATATACATTAGAGCACGGAGGAGTAAATAATATAAGACTTTTTGAAAATTTTATGATTTGTCGTGTTGTCTGAGGTATTCAGCTATACGTATGCAAAAATTCATGTCTCCAACTTAATTAGGGGCTCTCTTAGAAAGAATTGCTTAAAATATATATGTGGTAGATCAAAGGGTTAAACGAAAGACTTTTTCAAGATTTTATAATTTGTCGCCTGGCCTCAGGTGTTCTGCTATAATAAGCATGTAAAATTTCAAATCTCCAATTTAATAAGGGGCTCAGTTAGGAAGAATTGCTTAAAACCTGCATGTGGGAGCCCAAAGGGTTAAATGTACGACTTTTTCAAAATTTATGATTTGTCGCATGATGGTGTTCAGCTAGTATGCAAATTTTCACGCCTCCAACCTAAATAGAGTGTCGCTTAGAAAGAATTGTTTAAAATACACATGTAGGAACCCAAAAGCTTAAATGTACGACTTTTTCAAAATTTTATGATTTGCCGTTTGATGTGTGATGCTCAGCTATAAGTATGCAGAATTTCACGCCTCCAACCTAATTAGCGGCTCACTTAGAAAGAATTGTTTAAAATACACATGTTGGAGATCAAAGGGTTAAATGTACGACTTTTTGAAAATTTTATGATTTGTCGTTTGATGCGAGGTGCTCAGCTGTAAGTAAGCAAAATTTCACGCCTCCAACCTAATTAGGAGCTCACTTAGAAAGAATTGTTTAAAATACACATGTGGGAGCCCAAGGGGTTAAATGTACGACTTTTCAAAATTTTATGGTTTCTCATTTGATGTGAGGTGTTCAGCTATAAGTATGCCAAATTTCACACCTCCAACGTAAATAGGGTGTCACTTAGAAATAATTGTTTAAAGTACACATGTGGGAGCCCAAAAGGTTAAATGTACGACTTTTTCAAAATTTTATGGTTTGTCATTTGATGTGAGGTGTTCAGCTATAATTATGCAAAATTTCACCCCTCCAACCTAATTAGGGTTCACTTAGAAAGAAAATTTTGAAATACACATGGGGGAGCCCAAAGGGTTAAATGTACGGCTTTTTCAAAATTTTATGATTTGTCGTTTGATGTGAGGTATTCAGCTATAAGTATGCAAAATTTCACTCCTCCAACCTAATTAGGGTTCACTTAGAAAGAATTGTTTAAAATACACATGTGGGAGCCCAAAGGGTTAAATGTACGACTTTTTCAAAATTTTATGATTTGTCCTTTGATGTGAGGTATTCAGCTATAAGTATGCATATTTTCACGCTTCCAATGTAATTAGAGGTTCACATAGAAAGAATTGTTTAAAATACACATGTGGGAGCCCAAAGGGCTAAATGTATGACTTTTTCAAAATTTTATGATTTCTCGTTTGATCTGAGGTGTCCATCAATAAGTACGCAAAATTTCATGCCTGCAACCTAATTAGGGGCTCACTTAAAAAGAATTGTTTAGAATACACATGTGAGAGCCTAAAGGGTTAAATATACAACTTTTTGAAAATTTTATGATTTGTCGTTTGATGTGAAAAATTCAGCTATAAGTATGCAATATTTCACTCCTCCAACCAAATTAGGGTTCACATAGAAAGAATTGTTTAAAATACACATGTGGGAGCCCAAGGGGTTAAATGTACGACTTTTCAAAATTTTATGGTTTGTCATTTGATGTGAGGTGTTCAGCTATAAGTATGCCAAATTTCACACCTCCAACGTAAATAGGGTGTCACTTAAAAAGAATTGTTTAAAATACACTTGTGGGAGCCCAAAGGGTTAAACGTACGATTTTTGAAAATTTATGATTTGTCGTTTGATCTGAGGTATTCAACTATAAGTATGCAAAATTTCACGCCTCCAATGTAATTAGAGGTTCACATAGAAAGAATTGTTTAAAATACACATGTTTGAGCCCAAAGGGTTAAATGAATGACTTTTTCAAAATTTTATGATTTGTCATTTGATCTGACGTGTCCATCTATAAGTACGCAAAATTTCATGCCTGCAACCGAATTAGGGACTCACTTAGAAAGGATTGTTTAAAATACACATGTGGGAGCCCTAAGGGTTAAATGTACGACTTTTTGAAAATTTTATGATTTGTCGTATGATGTGTGGTGGTCGTCTATAAGTATGCAAAATTTCAAATCTCCAACATGTGTAGTTTCTGAGAACGGGCTCTGTGACGGACAGACAGACAGACAGAGGAGCGAGACGAATAGGGTTTCGTCAGATGAACGAAACCCTAAAAAGGTCTAAAAGTTGGAAACATTCTAGCTAAATTGGAAATACAGAATGTATAGAGTAATGATCTTAGCAAACAATCACTAAATTAAAAACTTACCTTAAATATCCTAAAAGCTTTGGTACAATACCAGTCACTCGGTAACAATTTCAAATTGCTTTATTTTAGTCAAAGACTTGGCTAACATGGCAGTTACATCTCTGGCAGTCCTAAGTTGGGCTTCAGCAAATTTTTCCATGCTTTCTTGAAACATATTAATCCTAAGTCGATGAAATTTTTTAATCTGTAAATAAAAAGAAGAAAAAGTGATCTGAATATCATAAGTATATATTTGCATATGCATGAATAAGTATAAGTTGTAGTATAAACAAAGACCTTTCCTCTAGGGAAAATATGGTTTTACATTGTGTGAGGGAGTTGCCTCCAGGAAAAGCATAGCAACGGTTTGTTAAGAATTCCCAATGATGTCATGACCTTTAGAGTCTATATAAAACTGAACTATTTTAATATAAATTTGTCAATATGACATCGTATTCACTGGCCTTTATTCAGCAAATCAAAATTGGAGCAAGAATTCTTTTCAAAAACAGCATGGTCTTTCGGCTTTATGAGTAGCAATGGTCATTGGTTCATTTTACAGTCATGTGATGCATTCAGCAAATCAAGTTTTTGAACAAGCGTTTCTTTTCGATACAGCAGAAAATGTGTTGTTTATGTTTTTTAACTTGTGAAGCATCAAAGAGTTCTTGTATCTTTCATATTGAACAAACTTTAGAAGATGATTGTTGATTTATATTAAACCATCTTGCTATCATGTTGTGTTTTTCGAAATTAATTTAAGCCATGGCACTATGACTTTTAAATTAATAGTTTTCCCAAGGTTTTTTTTCAGTTAATTGTTTTACATTTCAAAAGTTTATAAATTTTATAATGTTAAAAGGATTTATGCCCATCGGTAGTACCAACACAGGGGTAATTCTGTTCTGAAAATTCACAAAATTTAAGACATTTGGTTCTGAAAATTGAGAAAAAAAAAAAAAAATCTGTCATTTGTCCAAAAGTTCACGCACAAAAAAAAATCATGGAAAAATACTACGAATTTCAACAAATGGTCGCCAAAAAAATCAATTTCGTCAAACGCTCACAGAAAAAAATTTTTCATCAAAGGATTGTGGAAAAAAGAAATTTTCATCAGAAGATCGTAAAAAAATGGGAATTTTGTCAACAGATCACGAAAAAAATGCAAATTTTGTCAAAAGATCGCTAAAAAAAACATTAATTTCGTCAACAGGCCGCGGAAAAAACACAAATATTGTCAAAGAATCATGAAAGCAAAGCAAAACAACAACAACAACAACAAAAACCCGTGAATTTCGCCTCAGGGTCACAGAAAAATGTAGCATTCTGTTTAGAAAACAACACAAACCTCTATGTTTATTATTATAGGTATAGTTTTTAATTTGTAATAATATGCTTAACTAATTTTTGAAAAATCGGATTAACCCAAACCCAAAGTAATCTACACTCAGTCTGAAATCGACCCAAACTGAAAACACAGTTAACCCTCCCTGTACAAAAATAATTAGCACAGGGAGGAGAATTCCCCTCCCCTCTCTGCTGTAACCTTCCAGAAATTTTTCAGTGTATTTCAGAATTTTTTTTTTTTTACTCAGAATCACCCCTGGACCAACAAAATGCATTTTTAATTGTGTTTCCAATTGCTTTTTTTACATTAAAAAATTGTAAATTTCATATGTTAAAGTAATTTATGATAGCTAAAGTTACTGCAAAAAGTGATGAGTGAGCAAAGCGTGTGGGGACCGCATAGTTGTCCTAAAGAGAATTGCGTAGCAATCATGGTGGTTGTTGAGTGTTAGCGAGCAGCTAATAAATAAATAAAGCATTAATTTAATAGGCATGTAACTGAATTATGGGTAACTAAAGTAAATAGAATCGCAAAATTTGCTATAAATAATGAAATGTTTTGTGACTGACTGTTGGCATGCACTAAAATGGAAATGCATTTTGATGTAGTTGACAGACAATCTAAAAAATTATATACTAGATGTATACTAAAATATGCTAAATGTTAAATATATTTAGAGTTTTCAATTAAGAAAGACTTCCATCTATGCTGTACAGTATGCAGTATATTGGGCATCTTTAACTTGTGTAGCTTGAGTTTGATTGCTTAGTACATGGTTGGTGAACCTTTTCACATCAGTGTGCCGAAAAAAAAAAAAAAAAATCAAATGACCATGTGCCAACAATCCCCCCCCCCCCCCTAAAAAAAAAATCCAAATTATTTATTTTTATTATTATTAGATTATGGTAAATATGGCTAACATACCTGCAGTTAATACCAACATACACATTAAATTAATGTATAATAGTGAAAACTTAAACCAAAGCACCTTGTAACATCAAAAGATTAATTAATTATAGTAATAATTACAGAAATAAGATAATATATAAGAAATAAATATCGTAATCATAAAAAAACATTAAACTAAAATCAAAACAACTTGTCAAATGAGTGTAATAATTATGAAAATACATGAGCGGGGAGCTGTTGATTTTGGCTTTTTGTTTTTAAGGATTGTGGTAGTTTAATATTACAGCAAATGTGACATCAAGTTTTGAAATATAGTATTTATTAATAATCTATTGCATGTTAAAGTATTTTTTAAATAATGAATATGAAAGTATACATATAAATTTTGTGACACTGAAAATGAGGCTATGTTTAGATTTTGTTGACAAAAAAAAAAAAAAAAAAAAAAAAAAAAAGATTGTGTCAAAGTCGCACAATTCTTGCTCATTTTTCATTGTGTAATAAAGACCAAAGCTTCAATTTATAACTTCATAATTAATTATCTTAATTACAGATAAAATTCCCATATCCTGTGGCAGAAAATTTGGCAATAAATGTTTCAATATGGTTATTACAATTTTTTCACGTTTGATAAGATGATTTCAGGGATCCCAAATGGTCCACCAACTGAATACCAATATTTTTTTAGAAAATTTTTCTTTTTAGATTTTTCTTACAAACTGCCCCGGAACCACCTTTGAAAGTTAATTCTAGCGCAAACCTACCATAAAATTTTCTGTTAAAATTTATTGATATTCAGTTGGCAGACCATTTGGGAACCCTGTGATTTCGTAAATTTATCTACTAATAAAAGAAGGTTTCACTCTGTCTGTGTTTGTGTGTGTCTGCGATGGCTAGCGAAATCTACCATACGTATGAGGCTGAATTTTTTCATGACTGTAGTCCAAGGCCTCTCCTCATGCACCCTAGACTCAGAATTTCAATATTTTGTTACTAGAGATATTAATTAAAAAAGATAATGAACTCTCATCAAAAATTCACCTTTTACTGTTGCAAGTTCGTAAAAGTGATTGCACTTGCGCAGAAACCCATTTATGCAGCGGGAGAAGCAAACATCGTAGCGAAGAATCGACCACTCAATTTTCTTTCAGTTTTTTATAGTTTTGATTTAATCTTAATCGACCAAATCACTCGGTACAGTCAAAATTGGAAGACATATTCCGGAAGATCAAATTCTTACATCTCAAATGCAGCAATCAATTCAAAAAAATTTCGTAGTTAATCCTTTGAAAAGAAAACTTTAGAAAGGATTGTTTTTTTTTTAAAAACGTTTTTCTCCTTTATGGCAATGTCCCTCTAGGGCACAATTTTATAGGTACCAATAAACCAAATATGTGCTCAGCTGAAACCTTCTAATTGATGGTATAATCGTCTTTTAAAAACATGAATTTTAACCTTTTCAAATGCAGGTCACTTTGCCTCTGATGGAGACGATATTTTTTCTACACTAAACTAAGTAAACGTCCATATTTTAACACAATCTTTTTAGAGCATCTCAATAGACCAGATTTACATCACCTAAAAAATTTCTAAACGTTTGGACGGATAGAAATATTTTTTACAAAATGTGTGAAAATTTTGACGAAATCAGTAAAAATCTAGTCTTTCATCACAGTTTCAATCGTTTTCGGCAATTTTCCCTACTAAATACTTTTTTCCACGAAAATTTAAAGAGTGCTCAGATACAGTTATATTCATAACATAATAAAATTTAAGAGAATTTGGATTGTAAGAACTATTTATTTTGTTATGCTAACGGAAATGATGTGAAAACAAGATAAAAAAAATGAAAAGAAAACACATTTCTTTTTCAACTAGATATCAATATTTTTTTCACGAATTTTTATCATGAAGTGCACAGCCATCATATTTATAACCGCAGAAAATATCAAAGAATTTGAACAAGAACTTTTTTTTTTAAACTACTGAAATGGACCAAGTGAAAAAAAAAAAAGTCTTATGAGCCCTTTTACCATTAAATATCAACTAGATAGTACCTGTCGAGATTTGATGGTAAATAACTTGAATGTTTTATTAGAAAAATTCTTGAATTTTTAATTAGTTGTTTTTAATTAATCATTGAAATTGTGACAAATTTCTATATTGCATAATTGATTCCTATCTCTTTAAGGCAATAGATGATGCTGTCAGCCAAACCTATTCAATGAAGCCAAAGAATTTTAAGTTTATAATTCACAACCAATTTTGCTTGCTTTTTATCATAAATTTAACTAAAAATATTGGGTAGAGCATTTATTTTTACATACTACGGTCTCATTTTTTTTTTCAAATAAAAAACAATATTTATTATTTTTTTTAACTACATGACCATTAAAATCTGCCATAAATTTTATTTTTATCAGTCTCATTCTCTAAAACCCTAAATTTCAAACTTGATGCAGCTAACAATGTATAACATATATTTTATTACTTGAATTTTATTTTACATTTTTTTAAATATTAAACAATGGATATCAAGATAATTTCTTTTATAGCTCTTATATGAATATTTTTCTTTCTTTCCCTTTTATTTTTTACTTAAAAGAAAGGCAAACTTTTCTTTCTGACACACGCACATCTATATATTCTTGATAATGGGCAGAAAATATAACAAAAATTGTAGATCATATCAATTTCTTTAATTGATAATTACATGCAAAATATTTTAGCTTAAATATTAAATTATCATTATTATTTCTTTTAATATTGTTCAGTGTTAAATTTTATTAATTATAAAGCATTCAAATAATACTAATAATAAAATAAAAATCATAACTTCTCCTCCTAAGTGTTAGCCTGTTAAAACATGGCTAAACAGAGTTGCTGTGGTTAATATGGAAGACTTTCAAGACACCAGTTCTAAAACAAACTTAATTTATTGAAGTAAGATGGAATGATATACATTGTAACAGCTTTACTTAGCCGTTAAATCATAATAAAAACAAAATAATATCTGATGCAGCTACATTATGATAGGTGATATAAACGTACAAAAAAATTCACGAAGCTACTGATCCACAATCAGTCCAGACATTTATACACCCGGGAACAGCAATTGTTTTGCATATGATGCCAATCAGTACATACAAACTTACGTAAAACACATCCGAAACGCCGATCATACAAGCACATCTGAAATGCCATTGGCTGCAAACTATGACGTTGCAAGTCAACCGCTCATGGCGAAAGACGCGATTCTGAAATCACTGTTACTGACAGTTACTCAGTAACGACACTTGCCTCCGTAGCTAATACATATGAATGAAACTACCGGTCGTTTCGGATATGTAAACAGAACAAGAGAGGGTGAAAAATAAACGTGCATCAATAGTAAAAGTAAAATACCTTAAAGCTTTATCATTCAATTTAAACTTTACTGAATGTTTAATTAAGCACTAAGTAATTGATGCATAACACTAATAAAATATGTCATTATTGAAATAAATTATCGCCAAAAATATCGCAGGAGTTCTTTTGCTGGGCGTTGGATTCAAACCTGCGTTCTTTACAAAAATTCAGTGCTTTAAACCTCTCTGCCACAAGGAACTCATTCTACTTTCCTCTAAATTGAAGAAGTCAGAAAAAGTTTTGGCGCATGTGCATTAGGGTGGAGCTTAAGTATAGGGTAAAAAAAAACTTTTTTGCTTTAATGTGTAATAGTGAAAACTTTTTTCCTTTTTGGATGTCTAAACTTTTGGCTGAAAAGGTTTTTTTTTTTTTAATTAAGTTGTTTTCCTGTTCCTCAAGGAGGTCAAAGTTTTGAAATTTCAGTATAAAGTAACAAAGTAAACAACGTAGCTGTTAGCTCATATATACTTTTATTTAGCAAATACTATCCAGAAGTCACCACGAGGAGGTGGTTAAATATCGACTTTCACCCTCCTTACCTCCCTTTGTTATGGATTAATTCAATTGGATATTCAACCTACTGTCTTTTTAGGCAAACTTTGTCATTACATTGCGGGAATTCAACTTTCCCAAGATTAAGCCATCTTTTGCTTAATATTTAAAGACGGTTGACGCAGCTCGCTGGACAATTTTGACACATGTTTCCACTGTTTGAGTTTGACAAGGAAAATCTAAAATTCAGGTGTACCCCCTGTTTGTACTTTTTTAAAGTTCTTCATCCGATCAGTCCGTCAAGATAGGATCCATGTTTTTATAGTCTATAATTTCAATATGTTTGCATTTTTTCAAGTCGCTTTCCTACTGGTCCAGAAAATCCTTTTGTACCCATAGTTTTTCCAGCAAGATGTTGGAATGAGTATCTGTATCTAAGAAAAAATTTCATTTGCATGTAGTAATCAAATCCGTTTTTAATGCAGGATGCATTAAAGGCATTTCTGATTCACCCAATAACTTTCAAACTTGAAATGTCTGTATTGTTATTTTGAAAATACACCAAAATTGTAGTGGCTATATTAATATAAGAAGAAGATGTCAATGAAATATGACCAATATATTTTTATCCTGGTTTTTGAACTAAGACCAGGTGTTCATCTTTAATGATTCTTAGTTATACTCTTTTTTTTCTGCTTCAGTTATCATAGTGTTATCCTTTCTGCCATCAAAATACTAACCTTCTAAAATTAACCCATTTCATCTTTCCTGTTCTTTCAAATTCTTCCTTTTCTTTTTTCTTTGTCATCTTCAAGTCCTTCTTTCTGTTACCTTTTCTTTATTATCATCAGAAATACCCATATCTTCTAAGGTGCCATTTGCAATAATATTTGCAGTTCTGTCTAATACTCCGGTTCTTTCACCTTGTTGATTATCTAATTCAGGTTTAGTAAAACAACCAATTGAACTATTTCCTTCCGAACTATTTTTTTCACTTGACGATCATTCAATCAAAACATCAATTTTTTCTTTTAAAGTAACTTTTTTCTTTGATATTTCCTTTTCCAGTCTTGCTACACATTTTTTTTTTTTTTTTTTTTTTTTTTTTTTTGTAGTTTTTATATCTATTGATCCTATTGCCATCACCCCATCTCTCTTTGGTCTTTGAGTAAGTGACGTTCTTGTTCTGATACACGATAATATTTAGTGCTTTTACACAAAGAAATGTTTTTTGCAGGATTACCTAACATTTTGCAATTGTATATTGGATGTGGGATTATTCTTTCTAATCTTAATATTTTTCTTCAAATTTTGACATTTCTTGCGCTAGTCTTGAATCATTTTTTATAATTTGTGTATCAGAAACCGTTGGAATTGAAGGTCTCAGCAATACACTTTTAATTGTATCATCAACAGCTTTAGATATTTTAGTAATAGTGTGTACCAGATTCCAGCTGTCAGATTTTAAGTTAAATTGAACCCAAAAATAATGTTTCATAACATCTTCATATGTTCCTCAAAGATGACAGTCTAATGTTAATTGTTTTGGCTCACGAAATACATGGCACTTCAACAATTATCTAGATTTAGGTACGTTAACAGATTTTGTTACTTTTGACACTGACTGTTTATTGAAAAATAATTAAAGAAACTGTTAACACATGCTAAATCGCACTAACTTCTTATGTGTCGCAGCCATATAAATCAGAGACAATGAAAACCGGCGCCCACGACACTGGCTTCTACAAAAGTCAAATAATGTGGGGTTAACTTTTCTATTTCATTCAAACTAAATTATTCTCTTTATTACAGGACATTAACACTTAATTAATTTAATTTTGAAAAATATAAATTTAACAATAAGCTTAAAAAACTTTTCATGCAATTATTGGCTTTTTTTCGTTTTTTAGGGAAAATCAGGCGCTTTGAGGAACTGGAAAATATTTTAAAATTAAAAGAAAAATATTTTCTTTTTATGGAGCTAAAAAGGAAAAAAATAATCACTATTAGAATATAAAATTTGAAACTTCGTTTTTTAGTTCCACCCTAATGTGCATATGCCCAAAGAATCGATACGTACAGAAGTAGCTTTTTGTTTTAATATATATGATATTTTTTCACCTAGGCTACAAAAAACATGTTTTTAATTCCTAAAAATTTTAAAAGATTTTTGACGTTAACAATATTTTTTAAGCATTTAAAATAC
The DNA here is from genome assembly GCA_963932465.1 of Maratus speciosus. Lineage (NCBI taxonomy): Eukaryota > Metazoa > Arthropoda > Arachnida > Araneae > Salticidae > Maratus > Maratus speciosus. Next base: position 38,549,669 of record OZ010788.1, on the reverse strand, counting down.
CGGAAGTCCCCTGCCCCTCCCTCCCTTTTCAGACATTTTTAAAAATTACATATATAGACTCCAAAAATCAAACTATGCAGAAAAGAAAATACCAAATAGCATATACTTTCAATGTTTTTTTGCAATTTTTTCCTTTAAAAATATAAATTCTGATAAAATGGAGCTTAAGATATAAAATAATACAAATTTGAGTTTCATACCTACTAGTCGCTGTCGTCATGTTTATCATCTCAAGATAAAGCGTTACTGGTTAGGCTGTACTATATGAATTCGGAGTCTACGACAACACAATAACATTACGCACCATTATTATTTTTCGTATTAAATGTGTGCATGCAATATTCTCTAATGTTTTTATATCCAAATCTTGCGTTGTGTAAGCAATATGGAATTATTCCATAGAAGTATCACAAGTAACACCCTTTATTGTTGGGATTTTGAACTAATTTTTTTTTTTTTTTTTTTTTTTTTTTGTGATACAAAATCCCGTACCACGCTGAATAGTTATCTGAAAACCGCATGTCTCCCAGACCCATAATTTTTTTTTTTTTTGTGTGTGTGTGTTTTATTTTTACAAACATATACCTTTATCCTTTAATAATAATAATTTCCCTTCAATGTATTCATTCCGTTCATTTTAATATTATTGCCTAACAAATATTTGTAATTTAATTATTTTTAAATATTTTCTTTTGTGCCAAATGAATCCTTGTAAAACCATCTTGTTTAGTTGCATAATGCTGTTTTTTTTAATGATGGTGTTACTTAAAAAAAAAAAAAACTTATTTACAAAATCAACATTTTACAAATGGGCAATAATAATTTAATTGTAAAAGCATGCATTTGTTTATAACTTTCCAAGAACTATGAATACAAAGCAATTATATACTTTCAAAACATATATGGATTTAATGGATGTTTAAAGGAAGTCGAAGGCTTAGCAAAAGATACCTTAAATCCATTCTTTTCACAATTTTCTTTTCATAAGGCAATTTAATGTTAGCCATATCAAAGGAAAGCATAAAAAACCAAACAAATACCACAGTACAATAACAACAAGATGTGTGTGAGGTCTACACCTCTAAAGCATGCATTTTGTGTTTTTCCTGAAATTCGAGGATTCAGTCTCATTTCCAAAAACGAGCAAGTAAAAGATGTAATTAATGGTGAAATACTGAAGAACGTAAGGCGGCATTGGAAAATATGGGTAGGAAATGACCACTGCTTATAGCTTAGGGCTTATTATTAATAGTACGAATACTATCATCTTTCAAAATGAGTAACCAGTTTTTGTTAAAAGCTGATATCTATTACTATGTGTTTCCTCCATTTTAAAATCGCAATAACTGCTGTTTAAATGTATCATGTTTTTGAACAGAATTTGAGTTAATAAAGTGGCGGATTTTAAAGAAAATAAAAATAATACTAATTTTAGTTTCATTTTAAATGATTTGATTCATGATAACAGAAATTACTGTACTTTTTATCTTGGCTCTGATGGGGAGGCCAACCCCTCATCCCTTGCTGTGTCACTGCAGAAAGACATTTACTTCAATTTATTACTTTCTTCTATCTTTACAAGAAGAAAGTATTAGATTCGTGAAAATTTTCGATTTCTGGTTTTCGACGGATTTATACGTTTTAGAATGCCCCGAACACGATTTGATGGTTTTTAGAAAATGTCTGTCTGTGAGTCTGTATGTGACACAAATTTTGTGGGCGCTCTATCTCAAGAACTAATGCACAGAATTTCACGAAACTTTATATTCAGTTAGACCTTGATATAATCTGGACCTGATTAATTTTTGGTGAAAATCACCCAACAGGTGACGCTGCTAGGCAGCATTATTCACGATTTCTGCAATAGCTATATCTCAAGAACTACTGCACGGATTTTCATAAAACTTCAGATTCAGTTAGTCCAAGATATAGTTTGGTGCTGATTACTTTTTTGTGAAAATCGGCCAACAGGTGGCGCTGCTTGCTGCATTATTCATGATTATCACAATAGCTCTAACTCAAGAAAAAATGCACGAATTTTCATCAAACTTCAGATTCAGTTAGTCCCTGATATAAATTAGTGCTGTTTAATTTTTGGTGTAAATCGCCCAACAGGTGGCCCTGTTGTGCTTAACGATTCCTGCAAGAGCGTTATCTCAAGAACTAATGCACGAATTTTCATCAAACTAAGTTAGTCCTTGACATGAATAGATGTTTTATACATTTTGATGTAAATTGCTCAACAGGTGGTGCTGCTATGCTGCATTTTTTGCGATTTCCGCAATAGCTTAATCTCAAGAACTAATGCTTGGATTTTCAACAAACTTCAGATTCAGGTATACCTTGATATCAATTAGTGCTGTTTATATTTTGGTGTAAATTGCTCAACAGGTGGCGCTGCTATGCTACATCTTTCAGAATTTCAATTTCCGCTATAGCTCTATCTCAAGAACTAATGCACGAATTTTCATCAAACTTCAAATTCAGATATACTTTGATATGAATTGGTGCTAAATTGATGTTATTTCTTGTACTACTTAAATGATTTAATTGACAGGATTTATATAGAAGAAAGTTTTGTAATGGCCACAACATACTAGTTTTTTCTATATTTTTGAAAAAAAAAATTATATTTTGATAACAAATTTGTATTATATTGGCTTAGTGACAAACAATAATAATATATTTTCAAGAGATCTTTTCCTTTATGGTTTAACAAAAAAGAGATTTCATTCCATGCAGAAATGATTTAACCCTTTATCTACTGACGGTACTTATAAGTACCATTAAAATAACTTGTTATAAAATTCATTTAATACATCAATTAGTTGTAATACAGTTTAGAATGAGTTATAGACACATTACTTTATCTTGTTCCAAAAGCATTATTGGTTACACAAAACAAAAATATTTTTAAAAGGATAATTTCTTTTGCCTTTGCATCTTTTCAGCTTTCTTCGCGTTATGGGAGGGGGGGGGGTGATTTTTCAATTAATATTTCTATGTTTCTATTGTAAGCACATTATATTTGTACATTTCCTAATTCTACAAAATACTAAGAAAAATATTTAAAATAAAAGATTTGAGTGGGGTTATAAATATGGCACAAAATCCCTATAAACTCAAATTTAATTAATCCTTCTAAAATTTATTAAATCTTCTAATGTAGTTTAAATAATTCACGAAAAATGCTTTAGAAGATATGAATTCATAATTCAGTACATAAAGGGTTATAAGAGTAAAATAAATTTTAAAAAATGTTTAAATTGGACTAATACAGTACAAAAAGCAACAGTATATACATTTATGAGTTAATATTAATGATGAACTTATTACAGTTTTAATATCACTAATTCTTTAGACTTACTTCTTGTCTAGCAACATCTGAACAATCTTCAAAGGCCTTTTCAGCAGCTAGTTTAGCATTCTCAGCCTGATCAAATATATAAACATATATGCATAGTAAATATTTAAAATAATGCATTTGAAACACTTTTAAAATAATAAAATATTCAAATTATTGACGTATTAGGAATATATGGGTAGAAAATTTCAATGAGGTTCTAAGGCCATAGAAGCCCAAAGACCATAAAAACATGAAATTCCAATAAACCCTGTTTCCAGATTTTACTGAGCATGATTTTTTTTTTTTGGTACAGTGCTTACAGCAAAATCTATATGTACAGTACTCACCATTATTAAAATCACTGGTTAATAAAATCAAGTCACTTTTAAAATCAAATTTAAAGGAACGGATTCAAATCGATGTGAAATCATTGTAAAATCACTGCTCGGCAAAATCAATACTGTTACTTTTAAAAATAAAAGTGTCACATACTTTAATCTATTACCACATGAAATATTTCAAGATCATGAGAAGCTTTTTATATCATAATATATTTAGGAGTGACAAGGCTTAAGCTTTTTTTTTTTTTTTTATAGTATCACATCTTTTATTTTTCATTCAGCCACATTCCTTACCCTTTTCCTCGAAAATAAATGGAGAAGAGAACAAAAGGAAAAGAAAGATAAGCACATGTAGAACAGGATTCCTAGAAGAAGACAGATAAGGGGATGTAAGTATTGGTTCTCATGACTTTGGAAAAGTATCTTCATCAAATGGTCATTTGAAATTCTGTCTGAAGTGAGTGAACATGCATAAGCGCAAAGGTTTAAGTGTTAGAGAAAAGCAAGAATACTGAAAAATATGACAATATGCCACGATGCAGTCAAAGAGAAGTTTCATCAAAACTGGTTTTTTTTTCTGATGAAATTAAAAACAAAGGAAACATCTCACAAAAGAAAACATGATGGAAAATATGATGTCATAGAGCCTGCCTTTTTAAACTACTTAAAGAACGCAAGAATAAAAAAAATCCCATTTCTCACTCAATTCTATGTGAAAAAGCACAGTAATTCGCCTTTCTGTTTGGAGAGGAACCCCCCCCCCCCCCCCCCCAAAAAAAAAATTGGATGGAGGGCTAACCTGATAGAAGGATTGCAGTAAGACGGTTTATCGAAAATTGAATGCCGAAAAACAAAAAGCAGATAACTGTTAATAACTAGAAGGAAGTAGTCTGGGCTATACTGATCAAAGATTATCAGCCTGATGAAATCTTTAACTCAGATGAGACTGGATTATATCGCTCACCCACAAGAAAAGTGACACATCTCAACAAAAGTAAATTTTACAGGAGAGGCAAATGAAGTTTTACATTTTTTTAATGTAACGTAAAACGATAGTACTTAACTCTGCATGCAGCTGTAAAAGGGTACAAAAAAGACTTCAAACCTTTAATAATCAAGACATAAAAAAGATAGGGTAGATTTAGTAAATTTATACACCCCGACCCTAATAAATATAACCCCTTGTTGAGCTGTGACGCTTTTCTTGTTGCACAATTTGTGAAATTCCAGTTGCCTTTCAAAATAGTACGTGCAAAAATGTGGATTTTTAACATTTTTCGAGAAAGTTGAAAAGTGTTTTTGAATTCGGTTTGTCTGTCTGTCTGCCTGAATGACGTCTGTCTGTTTTTCTGTTTGTCTCTCTATCTGTCCGTCTGTGCTCTAACTCGCGTATAGTCCGATTGCCATGAAATTCTTAGATGTTATTGCATATCATTATGGCATGTTTTGTTTTGTAAATGAAGTTTATAAAACATTTACAGTTCATTTACAGAGACACTCAAAAGAATTCCGGTGCATGGAGTTATATTACGGTGTATGGGAGAAAATAGTTTGTGGTGTATTTTAATGACATCACACTATTTAAACATACTTGAAATTTATATAAAATCACTGAAGTGTACTACAGTATTTACTGTAGAATATGGTGTGCATAGAAGTTATTGTTCATTTACAGGGACACACAAAAGAATTTGGCTGAAGAAGAAATTTAACTATTGAAGTCTATGGACAATAATTGCTGGAAGTGCATTTGCAGTTCTGGTATGCATTTTTATACTGAACTATTTTGTTTTAAATATTACTTGGTGTGGATAAATTCTATAGATCATATGCATGGCTGCACAAAAGTTCTCAAGTACATTTCCATTTATTCACAGAAATGGCTGAATGGAAATCTTCAACTTTGCTATGCATTTCACTAAACTAACTTTTAGCATACTATGTAGTATACATATGCAAATCCATAGATCATGTACAGAGTTGCACAAAAAAAAAAAAAAAAAAAAAAAACTGATATTTTCCGACTTTATTGTAATAGCAGAAATTGGGTTTTCAAATGCGGTATGAGTTTTTCAAATTGCTTATTTATACATGATATTTCACCTTAATAAACTGTGATGTTTTGTTACAGTAAACTGATTGTATTGGAAAGTGTTACATAATCTATGCTGGACACATGATTTTTCACCCGTTTTAAATCCCAATGTTTTAACTTTAATATATTATTATTAGTTATCAAAAATATTAGTTTGCATCAATATAAGAATAAACCACAGATTCATAACAAGGTTTCTAAGAAATTAAATTAAAAGAAAAAGCATATTTCAAAACTTTTTTATAAATACAGTAAACCCTCGATTTAACGGACCTCGGTTCAACAGACTTCGGATTCAACGGGCTAATTAAAAAAAAAAAATTAAAAATTAAACAAAAATTAAGGTAAAACAAGTGGGTAAGTGTGATTGCAGATCGCACAGAGGGTTTCGTTTAATATCCCTTTTAAAACACTTTATCCTTAAATTAACAAATCAAAATCGTTAATTTAAAATTATTCCCCTCTCCCTAACCTGAAATTCAACGCCTGTATTTCAAATTTTTATATTTGACAAACGCCAAATAGTTATTTATCACTATTATTTACTGAAAGCCTCCATGATAAAACAGCTTCTAAAACAATGAAACACGCTTCGAAAAAAAAAAAAAAAAAAGCATTACTGCCCCCCTCTCTCTTCCCTACTTGAGAATCAACATACAACCCTCTTTTAAGCTTTTATATGTAAAAAATCAAGCAATGAACAACGACAAAGCATTTCTTTTTACTATTTTTAAAAAGCGATTTCTCGGTAAAAAAAAAAAAATATTTATTATATCTGTGGCGACACAGTGTCTCGTGATCAAATGAACGAAACCTTAAAAAAAAGGGAAAGAACACGAAACGCCGAAAGTGCGCGCTTTGATTCTCACTGCAGCGTGGTTTTCGTTCTAAGCATGAGCAATGATGCTGGCGACCTATGCGGCCATGTGATATGCTTTTCGTTCTATGCATGCGCTAGCGTACCCACGATCCATTTCTGCTTCAGTTCACAAGTGTATTTTGCTACTAGTGCTTTTTTGAAATGGCTTGTAATATTAAACGAAAACGCGTTAATTTATCTATAAAACAGAAACTTGAGTTGATAGAGAAGTTGGAGAGTGGTGTGTCGGTCGCACGTGTTTGCGAACTATACGGAGTTAAAAAACAAACCGTTTCAGACATTCGCAAGAATAAGGAAAAACTAGTCCATTTTTTCCTTAAATACAATGTGGGTGATTCAAAAAGCGGTTTCTCAGTGGCGGACAGTAAACATGTAAAAGTGGCTCAAAATAAAAACCTGGAGGAGGCAGTATACAAATGGTTTGTACAACAGCAGTCAAGTGGCGTCGTCGTCCGTAGTGTTGAGTTGTGGGCAGCTGCAGAAAAATTGGCGAAACATATGGGTTTAGTGACATTTCGTGCAAGTGATGGTTGGCCTTGGCGCTTTCGTAAACGCCATGGTTTCACTAACAAGAAAACATGCGGTGAATCTTTAAGCACCGACATTGAACAGGTGGAACCTTTTCGAAAAAAGATAAAGAAACTGATAGAATCCGAGGGCCTACTTTTGTGTCAATTATACAATGCTGACGAGACAGGACTCTACTTTCGTTCTGTGCCGGAAAATACTTTGGCGTACAAACATGATGCCCAGACGCCTGGCCGCAAGCTAAACAAGGAGCGTATTTCAGCACTCCTTTGTGCTAATGCTGATGGTAGTCACCGTCTTAAACCAATGGTAGTTGGAAAGGCCAGGAAACCACGTGCTCTAAAAAATATTAGTATGCAACAACTGCCAGTCATCTATTCTAGTTCAAAGAATGCTTGGTTCACAGGCGATATTTTTTCTCATTGGTTTTTTAACCAGTTTGTTCCTGCCGTGCGAACTTCAAGAAGAAGTTATGAAAATACCTTCCCACGAAGTAAAAGCTCTATTACTCCTTGATAATGCTTCCTGCCAACCTAACGCGGAAAAGTTAGTTAGTAGGGATGAACGAATAAAATGTGATTTCCTTCCTCTAAACACAACTTCATTAATTCAACCGATGGACCAAGGAGTCATTGTTGCCCGTAAGAGGATTTATAAGAAGAAATTCCTTGAAGAAGTAATGGTAGAGTTGGAAAATGAAAATGATGCAGTAGAAGATTTGAGAGGAGCCAGAACGCTGCAAAATTTGCACACCTACAATTTAAAATAAGCTATCTTTAACTTTGCTGCTGCGTGGAGGGAGATGAAGGTATCCACACTGGCTAATGGCTGGTCAAAACTACTCAACGACGCAGATACTGAATACGATTTTACAGGGTTTGAGATTTCGGATTTTTGGAGTACAATAATGGAGGCTGGTGATGATATCCCTGAGAAAGATATAGAACAGTGGCTCGAGAATGACGAAGCAGATCCATGCTACCAGATTCTAAATGAGGAGGAGATCGCAGAAAGTATTCTGCATGATGATAATGAAGATGAGGTCGAGGACGACAAGAAAGAAGAATTAAGCGAATTTCGACCGAAATTATCTACAGTACGAGAGCATATGGATGACGTCATTACTTACATAGGGGCATCTTCAGATCCCGAAGTGTTTGCGTATTATGAACACTTTAGACAATTTCGAGCTCTTATAATAAAAAAACAGCATTCAAGTGGGAAACAACTAAAACTAGACGCTTTTTTTCAATCCAGCAGTATGGAGCAACCTTATTGTGATGTAAATAACATAAAATGATGCCTGTTGTTTTGGGGGCATTGTAATTTTTTTCCATTTGTTTATTGCTTGTTTATTAATTATTATTTCTGTGTAAAAAGTGTTTCATTCCCATAAAAGTTGCATATGTGTTAATTCGTTTGTATTTCATTACCAATATTGTATTATTAAAAGTAATGTATTGTGTTTATATATATATATATATATATATATATATATATATACAGTAGTATATATGTATATACATATATTGTATATATACAATACATGTATATACACTGTATATATTGTATATATATATATGTGTAATTTGCACAGTAATAATATATGTAATTACAAGTATGTAATAATATATATATGTACTATAATTATAACAAAATAATATTATAAATAGTACTTTTCGATTTAACGGACACATCTTAGTCCCAATTAGTCCGTTAAATCGATGGTTTACTGTATTATACAACTATAAATATGTATACAAGAACTGATTATAAATCACACAGACGTAATTACGTCATTACAACATTTTCTATAACAATTGAAAAATAGAAGTAGGTAAGTTATTTTTCATGCTTCAATAGTAACAACTGTTTATTAGTTCAAAACATTTCTATATATTTATAAACTACATTATCAAAAAAAGGAACCTTACTTAGAAGAACAAAAAATGCTATAATTATTCGTTGTTGTTTAGTAGTAATTCAAAAACAAATATGTTTTATAAGTTTTCAGAGTTATTTTCTACGAAAGCATGAACAGATTACTACGTTGGTTTTGTAGCTTTGTCAAACTTTTGAAAAAGAAAAATATTCAAATCAAAAATATAACAGATAATTATCTTAAAAATACTTAATTTAAAATGAAAAACTAGATAAGTGGTTTTATCTTTTCTTTTTTAAATTTGTTCTTCTTATAAAAGTAAATATTGTAGCATTTTATAGGACTTTCTCAAACTGGAACTTTATTTTTAAAAGTTCTGTATGGATGTTACACAGTCCTTTATTTTCATTGTGAATGTTATAAAGTAGAAAAAAAGGGGCATAACTTTGAGGAATATGCTTGGAAGCACTTAAAGGACAAGCAAGTTTTTTTTCTTCCATTTATGCAAAGGAAAGGGTTTCGAATACGCTTTATGTAAAGGTAAAAGCTCTCTTTTACCTCTAGCATTAATTTCAAACTCAGAAAAATCACCTTGGTCATAAGAATATTTTATGTTGAATGAAAAAAGGTGTTGATTTATCGAATCTTAAAATTTTGATTCTTGGAAACTGAAGAACGTTACCTTCATTACCTTTCAAATAATTTCTAAGCACACTCCATTTCACCACTCAATCGTTTTAAACCTAAAAAATCAGAATGAACTAACTCATTCACTGAAAAATTACTCCCCGTCTTTTTGGCTTTCTAATCAATGTCACATACAGTTGAGGGATGTAAATTTGGCCTTTTTTTGTTGTTTCTCTACTACTGAATGGACAGCATCACATTCATTTTACGTGTGTTCACAGATCAAGAATTTTATTGCTATTTTATAAATTTTTAGCGTCTTAACAGCATGCTTGAATAATGAAATAATACGTTTATTTTTATTTTGTCCATCGCAGTTATCACAGTAAAAAGTTAGTTCCACATTTTCACCGCCAACACGTGAAGCAATGTCTTGTAAATACATCCACAAATAAATACCTATTTTATTCGCTCTGCGTTGAACCTCATATTCATTCCAAAAATGACATTCGACAACATCACTACCTACCTGACAAATTGTAAAGTTGTAACTATTAATCAATGGACAATATATTCATCACCAACAAAGCGATATTTCGCCAAATAAAGAAATTTTCATATTTTTTATTACTAAGGCAATAAAGAGTTTTATAAATTGCTCGAGTATGAGATAATGGAAAACAATTTGTGAGATGTGTCGTTTTTCTTGTTTCATCACTGCACATTTCCTATAATGGAAAAGTGACACATAGTGTAATATAGAGGTTTTCCGTATAACGACACAAATAATAATTTTCCTACAGCAAGATGAACCTATGACGTACCTATTTATGGAATAAAACACAGAATGAATTTTTGCAAGATGTGTCACTTTTCTTGCGGGTGAGCGATATCACAAAGCCCTTCCGGAACACACTTTGATGTTTAAAAATGAATCTGCTGCACGAAACAAACATTAACTGTCCTGTTAAGATACAACATGAGAGGTAATGTGAAGAAAACACCTTTGGTGATTGGTTCCAGTAAAAATCCTCATTATTTTAAGGGTGTTAAAAACACTCCAGTCAATTATGCATAGTAGAAACTCATGCATAACCATAACTATGCAGACCTTCTTCTTAAATGGGACAAACAACTAAGAAACAAAAATATCTTACTCATATTAGACAATTGTTCCTCTTACCCAAATAATTTGAAATTAAAAAATATTAAATTAGTTTTAACTTTGTTTTAAATCATTCAAACTTGGGATCATTTAAATTTCATTCACTTGTTAATAGATTTGTTAAAGAAATTGATTCATTCAGTTCTTCTGGTTCTGACTCTATAAACAAGATTTCAAAGTCAATCAGAGGGATGCAATCCTATCATTCAAAGTACTTGGAAAACTGTTATGTCAACAATGATCTCTAACTATTTTAAAACAACAATTAATATTGCATTTATTTCATTTAAAATACTTGTATTTCACTAATTATATTTAAAATACTAAAAAGAAAAAAAATAATATGAAGAAATAACAGTTTAAACTAAAACATTTTACTTAAAGATGACAGCATTGTTTCTAATTTACATATGCAAAATATAAAAGATGCTATTGGAGATTTGCACACAATCTCTATTACTAAGTTATTATGGATTTTTTCCTTTCAAATAGGAAAAAAAAAAAAAAAAAAAAAAAAAAAAAAGATTTATTTTCCAGTATTGAAATAGGTTTTATTATACTCTAATATTAGTCCATGCATAATTATTTTTACTGCATGTGCTCTAATCTAGGTGTCTACGAATAGACTCCATCAGTAAAAATGACGTCTGCACTTAACTTTTATAACATATGTCAAAAAACAGTTAATTTGAATATTTAATTGAGCTTTTTTTTTTAATCAATTCTTTAAACTTAATTTCCCGACAGTTCAAAATTTATTCTTGGTAATATGTCACAACAATTGTCATTCTCATAGGTACCTTCTGTAAAAATTAGAATGAAAGTTGTCAAATATTTTTTCAATTATGCTTGATGAAAGGTTTTGATATACATAATATCTATCTATATATATATATATATTGCCAAAGTAATATTGTACTATGTATTAGTCTTCACTTTGCTCAAACAATTATTTTTTTGTGCAAAAAAAAAAAAAAAAAAGGAACGCTTTTTTGTGCATGTGTGTGTGTGTGTGCGAGGGGGTGGGGTGGGGTGGGGGGGTGGGGGTGGGTGGGGGGGGCGGTAAAAAAACATTTAAACTCACTGCCTGTTTTTTCAGAGGCTTTGCTTTATCTAGTGCTTTGTTGGCATTTTCATAATCCACAAGTAAACCAGTACGCTGCATTAGCATTTCCTAAAAATAAATAAATAAATGATAAAAAAAGACAGTATTTAAAATAATTTATATTTAACTATTGTATAAATTACGCTATCGACACGGAAATTCTTCCTTTAAAAATAATGATTGATTTTTAAAGATTTCAGCTCACTAAATTAAAATATAGCAATAAAATTACTGTATCATGTTTTAAGTGAGGAGGCTTGTTTAAAAATTTAAGGTAACTTATGTCTTACTAAAGTATAAGTGGAAATTGCATAAACAAAAACATGTATATGTTAATACGTAAAAGTAAATGTATATAACATTAGCAAAGATACAGTAGCAAAAGAAATTAAAATATGTTAGTGGATACTACTGGAACAAAAGAACAATGCATGAGACAAATATCAACAAAATATATTTTCACGTTATACATACTGATTTGTTAACCAAGAAATTAAGGTACCTTTTTCCATGTGTCATTTTAATCTTAGCTAATATAATAATCCTTCACTATTTGTTATTATTATAAAAGAGTTTTCCAGGAAAATGTATGTGTTGGAAAAATTTGGATTTAGGAATATCAGAGACATTTTTGTTTAGTAGGGAAGCAAAAATTTTATTTTTATTTTTTGCCAACCAGTGTTATATCATAGCTCAGTTTTCTTTGTGAATCTTATTAAAAGTTACAGAACATGGAAATAAGTTGCATTATTGTCCCATTACGATTTTTTTATTAATTTATAATCACATTCTGAACAAATAATTCTCGATGCAATAGTTTTCTTGATTACATAACAAATTTCAAATGCTGAGATTTGCACTTTGTTATTTTATAAATTAAAATTAGAAGAAGCATTTATAAAACACTAACATTTTTATAACTGAAAAATAATTATCATAAAAAATCTCTGCTCTTGAACAAGTCTCAACTAGTTTTAAAGGGCAGTTTGAATTTTTCCCCCAGTAGTGCAATAGGGGTGTAACATAACTTTTAATTGGGTTTAACCCTTTTTATTAACACGCAGCCTTGGCTATGCAGAATTTTCCACGTTAACTTCCGGAAGTCCAAAATCATAAGAAAAGGAGAAATGTGTACACTCAATGTTTTCTGACTTAAAATTTGTTTTAAAGTTTTTGTGATTGTAATGCAATTTCCATAACTGTTATACAAAAAAGGCCAATTTACAGGAGCAGTTTGATGATTTCGGATATAAGTATTAGAATAAAAAATTGGATTTAATTTTAGATTTAAAGTGAAATTTAATTTTAATATTACTATTTCTGTATGACTTTTCACATAAGAATACCATTAACAGGAACTGTAAATTAAATATCAGAAGAAAAATACATCAACTTAAGAAACATCCCTATCTGATGTATGTCATGACAATAAACAATTCTTTTAACAAATATATGTGAAAAATATTACTGTACAACTGTAGAATATGGAATTATTTACTGTTGCAAGTAGATTTAATAAAATAACTTGACTCAGGGTCTTACTGGTTGACCAAACTTATTTTATTAAATGTTTTTATTTTATATACTGGTGGTATATAAGAGTTCGATCATGTTTGGAGGAAGCCTCAAGGACTATATTTTTTAAATTACTACATAGTAATTAGGCAAGTAGTTAGTCAGCAAATCTGTGTGTACTCTCGCTGTTTGATCAAATACTTGCAATATTTTCCAGCTGGGGGAGAAAGTGCATATTGGATGGGCACTTAAACTTACTTAGTTTATAACTTTTTATTGATGTCTGGGCCTGCGATTGTGAGAAAGGGCTGACAGAACCCAGCTTTAGCACAAACCACAGATTTCTGCAAATAGCCCTTGTGTTTTGAATCTTAAAGTTGGATACAATTTAATATCTGAAAGTAATATTTGTTGGGCTAAGAAAATAAATTAATTATCAGGGAAGTAGATTAGCTCAAAGTCCCTTTTTGATCAAGCACTTATAATATTTTCTTATTGAGTTCAGAATAAGATATTAAGAGTTAAAATATATTCTTAAATTATAATTAACTTAAATTTTAGATTTAAAAGGAAGCTTTGTGCCTTTCATAATATATATTTTTTTTCTTTTGGCAGTACAGATGACTAAAAAAATAAAATCTTAATAATTTGTGTAGTTATATTGTTAAAATTTCTTCTAAGTACACATGTTTTAATTAAATTTAGATCATAGAAAGCCTATTTTTTTTTCCTTGTATGGATGCAAGTGAGCTTCACGATATGACATTTAAAAATAAAATTATATTTAATTAATTAGAATCAAATGAAAAAAAACAAGTTATTAGTTATGAATACTAAAAATGCAGGCAATGGCTTTTATATCCTGGTACTGACAAACTGACATGTTGTTGCCTTAGAGCAACAGTAGGACATCTAGTGATAATCAAAAATGAGATGTCTGATTTACTATTATGAAAAACTGCATGCATCTAGTGGAATAGTAGTGAATTTTTATAAAACATGTCTGAGATATAGTATTAAACATAACTTTGTCTTTCAGAAGTTGTTCCACTGGATGCAAACACAGTTATTCAGAGCAGTAAGTCAGATATCTCATTTTTTATTATTATTAAATGTCCTACTGTAGCTCTGAGGCGACGATGTGACTTTGGAAAAGTTTCCCATGCTATGGCAAGGGAGGGGGGGGGGAGGTCAACTAAATAGCTAACAAAATCTAAGTAGTAAATTATATTAATAATAAGTAGACAAAAAAGTACTAAGTAGTAAATTATATTAATCAGTGTGTGTGTGTCATAAAACTTTAAATAAACCCATTTGTTGATTGAAATGGCAACCAAAACCAGAAATTAGTGGAACCCAGTTTTTTATTAAATAATTCATATAATTTACTACTTAGATTTTGTTAGCTATTTAGTTACCTTTTATGTAGTATGTAATTATATTAAGATAGACACACACACTGGTTAAAACATAACTAAACAGCTAACAAAATCTAAGTAGTAAATTACATGAATTATTTAACAAAAAACTGGTTCTACTAATTTATGGTTTTGGTTGATATTTCAATAACAAATGGGTTTATTTAAAGTATGACACATGCACACTGATTAATTGCAATAGACAATAATAAGTTTAATAAATAGAATAGCACGAAAATAAAATTAAAAGCATTAACCAACTTATTGATTCTGAAATATTCAAGAACCAATAATAAAACATATTTAGTAAAAGAATTAAATGGTATATAAAATAAAAGTATACAATATTTATACTTACTTTTTCAGAATCCATATAACGTGTAAAAAGAGAAAAATAAGCACCTAAAGTATTCTCATCATTATAAGAAAGTACTTGAAGGCCATGCTATGAGAAAGATAAATAAATAAATATATACAGTAGAAGATCTTTATAACGCAAACTTAAAAACGCAAGGTTGTGCGTTATATAGAATTTTGCGTTATATGGATCACATCATTAAATTCACCTTGTAAACATGGCTAAATAAGTCTGAAACACATCAAAATACATTAGAATACCTTTATACTGCATTCCTTGTTACCAAGAGTTATCCAAATTATAAATTTTTGCATAATATAGGTCAGACATTATTAAATTTACTTTATAAACATGATCCAAATATAACTGAAACAACCATCCCTTATATTAGACATTTTCAAAAATGTTTATTGTAATAACAGCATTTTTTTAGTAAAAAGGTCTTAAATTAGAAGATAAAGTTGAACTAATGTATCAAATTTAGTCTTCTAGAGAGTCTCAATATTTTACAATGTGAAAGTGCAGGTGATTTTTAACTGCAAAAATCATTGTTTACATCTGAGAAGTTGTGCGTTATATGGAGAATTGCGTTATATAGAATTGCGTTATAAAGATCTTCTACTGTATATATATATATTGCATCTATAGAAACAAAAAAGTTTCGGGTGACATTTCTTTATAGAAAAATTTAAGAATCTTAAGGATAAAAAAAGCATATTTATTTAAAAAATATATTATACTCTTTTTTTCCTCCCCTACTTTTTAGTGTTAAAAATATTTCATTATTGCAGTTTCACAACCAGTTAGCATATTTTAGTCAGCATGGTTTGGCACCTAATTAACTCCATGCCATTATAATGTGTATACAGTTGTAAAAATAAAGACTATTTGGTGATTTATCACCTGCCTCATGTAATGGAAAATGCCTTAAAACTAATTTATAATGTTCTAAAATTTTTTAAATGTTATATTGTCATTGAAAACACACCTATGTACATAACTTTTTATAATTCTAGCACATCAAGAAGTGAGTGAAAAATCCATTTTTAGATGCATGAACCATGTAATAAAATAATGTAAAAAAGGATAAAAAAATTGACTAAATTAAAGAAATATAAATAATGCAAGATTCATTTTTGCAGGCAGTTTTAAAATTAGGACTTTATCTATTAATGGAAATCAACTGCCACTGTTTCAAGAACATCTACCTACTTTGGTGCATGTTTTTGAAACAGCAAAATAAAAACCAACATTAAAAAAAAATCATAATTTCTAGTTAAAATTTTTTTTTAACTTAAAATAAGTAAACAGTAAGCATATTATGATACATAAATACAAAATTATGAAAATATGCTATTTATAATAAGGAAACACACACACTTTGTACAATATTATATAAACAACAAGAAAAAATCCCCTGCCTTTTTCACATCTACATATTTTGTCCATACAATTTGTGATGGCCATAAATTTTCTATTTTAGACAAAATTTCATGAAACAAATCTTCTCTTCCTGTCCAACAGTAAATTAATCTACATGCCTCTACGTATGAAATATGGGATTTATCATTCCAATACAAAGTCCTACTTTTCTACTGCAAATATCACACTATCAAATAGGCTTAGCATAAAAGGTACAAAAACATTTTGCGTCCTTTAAAACAAATGCATCCTTTTGGAAGAATCTTTTTTGATTGAAAAGTATATATCAATTTTCTCATTTGGCAGAAGATCCCAAACATTCATTTTAAAATGCCAAATTAAAACACGAAAATGCAATCATGGACAACAAAAAAATGAAAAAAAGGAATGTCAAAATAAGTTTTCTAAAGTAATGAACATTCAAAATCCTTTTTGATCAATCACATTTCTCCAACATTTTTGCTTGTGTAGATTTTTAACGTGTTCAATTCCTGCTATCATTGATATAATAATCCCTGATTCCATAAATTAGGTTTACTATGTAACATAAATCATTTAGAATTTTCAGACTATTATTTTACTAAATGACATCTCTTTCTCTAAATATTGCTATTCTTGAAATCGTGGTTATTTTAAAATTAGGTCACATATTTTTTATACTTTTTTTTTTTTTTTTCCAAATGTTTTGCTATTTAATGTGTGTTTGTATTTCACTTTAGTTAATATAAATACATATTGTTATGCCAAGCATAACATTTATAAAATAAATGAAGATAATTTAAAAAAGAATAACTCACACGGGAATCTTCTAAGGCTTCTGAAAATAAGCTACATAATCTGCAAAAAATAAAATTACACAGAGTATTATTCAGTAAATACTTATCAATGAGCAAAATTAATGCATTTTAAAAGAATGGTTCATAGCATGGTAGAAACAAACTATTATACATTGATAACAAAAAAGTATTTTGAAAAGCAAAATGTCGAATTTATTCAATAAATTACACACTTTTAAAATTTTCAAACATGTAAATTTTAAGTGCAAATAAAATCAAATTTATGTTTTTAACTCATGACCAAAACTAAATATTTTCTATTTTAAAACATTTTCATCATGAATAATACAACAAACAAGAAAATAAAATTAAGATCAGATTCTCCATTACAAAAAATAATCAGAGAAACAGTTTTATATACAGTGCATTTGAAAAGTAGCCATACCTGTGCAGGTGTCCCAAAACGATTGAAATGAGTTTTAATTTTTTTACTTGTTGGAGATATGTAAACAATGTAAATTGCAAAAAGTTTAAAAATGAGGTTGGAATTAATATTATGTTAATTTTAAAATAGTTCGGCCATTTATTTTCAAAAAGTTATAGTTGGTTTTAAGTGCAAGTGCCGAATTTTTATATGGCCTCATGGGTCTTATAAGTTATATTTAGAAAATTTTCATAACAGCAAAAATTCTATTCTTCTGTGACCTAACAGAGTTATAATACTTTGATTTTTTATGAAATTTAGGAGCTTTCCAGCACTAAAGACAGACTATTTTATAGTGCGAGAAAACTTCAAAATTTTATAAAATTCAAAGTATCATAACTCTGTGAATTTTGATCACTGTAGAATGAAATTTTTACTGTCACAGTGCAGAAGAAAATTTTCCACATTTTAACTTATAAGATATAAGAAAAGTATAAAAATTAAAAAAGTGAACTTTAAAAAAAATTAATTGCAAGACTATTTGATCTACATAATCTTAATTTCTACCTCATTTTAAATACCTTTTCAATTTATACTAGCTGGGTACCCATGCTTCATTACGGTAAATTCTCTCTCTTTCATAACTTTCTATTTTGGTCGATTGCCTGTCTTTTTTTTTTTTTTTTTTTTGTCTTTTTCTCTACCTGTAACTATAATTTTACACTTTTTTATTTAAATCAACCAAGTTTTTATATGTAAAGATGGAATCTTGCAATCATTAATTAATTTTTAACTTACTTCCTGGTATGTTAGAATTATAAACATCAGGTCCATAATGAAAATGCTACACTTTAATATTAGAAAAGATTAATTAATGCATTAATTTTAATTTATTTTACCGATAGCCTGCCTCAAGTGATAACTCACCAAATTATCTGTAACTCGTAAAATTGTATAAAAGTTAAAACAACAATAGATTTAATTATGTGCCAATAAACACATGCCAAATTATGCCAAACAACTAAAACTGCAACAATGAAACATTTTAAAGGCAAAAGTGCTGTAAATAAATGGAAAATAAAAAATGAAGAATGTAATATTTTTAAAAAATATGATTATATCAATTATTAATTAATTTAGGATTATATGTTGAGTAAATCCTATGTATCTCAAAAGGTAAAAAATTAAAACTCAATTCAACCTATTTGGGGCATCCTATATAAACACAATCATAAGTTGAGCTATGTGTTGCGAGTAATGTTTTCTACAAAGGTTGATAATCCTGCATTATTCTGAAATCGTTCAACAGTTCATGGGAAAGCTACCTTGAGGGCTTATTAATGCATAGATACGAAAAGACAGAAACGATTATTTCTAATGGCTGGCTTGTTTCTCTGGGCTAAATCCTGCTGAATTTTTTACTTACAAAACTATGTGAAAAAAGAAGAAAAAATTATTGAGGAAAACCTCAACTGCTCCAGGAACTTTAGATTACTATTAAAGATTTCAAGAACAAGAAAAAAAAAAAAAAGAAATGTGTTCAGATATATCTGGACATTTATGATGACTATTTCTAACAACTACTGTAAGAGTAAGTTGGTGTTACATATTTTAACACTAAAGCACCACTAGTGCATAGTTACTGTTTGTATAAACTATACTCAAAGACATATATAAACATACTTATATTTGAACTCTTGGTGTTTCTAGGGTAAAATTTAGCTTCATATTTATTGTATTTAAACTCACAATGAAAGAAATACAATGGAAATCTTCAACATTCTATAGAACCATATCTTTGCTAACTGAGCTAATTTGAACTTAAAATAGATGAAATCTATAAAAACACCTTTAAACTTTGTATCAGCCTTAAAAAGTTTTACATTTAATTTAAATTTACTACCATAAAAGTCAGGGGCAGTGTCAAGACGTTGCAGGTACTAAAGCAAATAAATCAGAGAGGAACCCTAAAATAAATTTTTGCAATTAAAGCTAAAATTAAATGCTATGTTAGCTAGAAGGAAGGAGTAGGGAGGGGGTACTTTCTTAATCAGTAAACCATTTGCAAAATTATGCAAAAAATACAAACAAAACAAGTTCTTGTAAAAGTAGAAACTTTCTTAAATATCATCATCAATGCTTATAATAGTGTTTTCAACAGCTTTACAAGCACTTAATCTTAAAATAAATAGGGTGATTTTTTTCCTTTGAGTGCTGTAAAATATATGAGTCAAGCAGGAACTATTCATAGATAGATACAGATTTACTCTATATACTTATACATAGGCTTATAGACATAGTCTAAGTTAAAGCTCCATTAAAGAAATTTAAAACAAGAAATGAATGACATGTAATAAATCAGAAGAAAAAAAGCTCAAATAACATCCTAATGAGAACATACTTGGACCCTGATTTGGCAACGGAATCACTTGATCCTTGACTCAAAGTTAGTGCTGTTGCAAGATGACCTAGGACATTACACAGCCCTACAAATGATGAAAGAATTAAAAATAAATAAAAAATCATAAAATTTAAATAAAAAAAATATTTGAATAATGTGGGTATTTAAATGCATAGATATAAGCAAAATAAAAAAAAAGCATTTTTATTAGTATATCACTGAAGATTAATTTTCAGCCAGAAAATAGACTAATTTTCAGGAGCTTAAGGATTTCTTGATCTTCAACAGTATTTTTTTTTAAAAAATCCCTAAATAAATTTTAATTTAAAAACTTTTTAATTGATTACACAGAATTTGTAAACAATTTTCAGTGATATAATTTTGAGGGTGAATTAACAGTTACTCAATAGGTATGTGTTTTAATGTTTTATATATATATAAATATTTTTTTTTTTCATTCTGTGAATATAGGCATATTTATATTATTTCATGCTAGAAATTTCAAGTTTTTCAAAATAAGCCCAAAGTTTTCTTGACTTCTGTATTTATATATAATTTAAAATTTGACAAGAGTGTTTCAATTTTGTGACAAACATATTTGTAGAATTACAATTTTCTTTGGTATACATATGACTTTTCAAGATGATATAAAATCATGTTTGTTTTACAGAATATTTGATTTGCCCAATAAAAGTTTTTCTTATGCTAATACAACTTGATCTACTTAATACACAATGACTCTTAGTTTTTCATTTACATTCATGCATTTAGCAATAGACAGTAGCATACTCATACAGTTCTTGCAAAACTTTTTTTTTTGTTGTGTGTGTGTGGGGGGGGGGGGGGGGTAAAAATGAAAATCTACAATTGTGGAGCAAACATTCAAACCGTGTTTTCTCACAAAAAAATAAAAAATGAGTTATTGTTATTTTTATGAACTCTGTGTTAAATTGCACAGAAATAAATGGTATTTTTTACTAAAAAAATTTTTTCTCCAATTATAAATCAATTTTAAAACTTGACGTTTCAATCAAAGAGTGTTTCCTCCAAAGCCTGCATTCAATCAAGCAGTGATTTCTCCAGTCTGCCAATCACAGTTGTCACTTAATGTGTACTTTCGAAACCTACCATACATATCACAATTGAAACGGATTGTTTTAGAAAAAAATAAGAGAACTGTTAAAGTTAAAGGCTTCCAGAATTATAGATTTCAAGATCTAAATGAAGAATATGATGTAAATCTTCTTAAAAAGGGAGTTACTGTTGCCTTGTTCAAAGGGTTGTTTTAGAATATCTTCCTCTTAGCCACGCCATACCAGTCGAAAAGAACAAAGATGTTAGAAAACTTTTGAAGGTAATGTATAGTGAACAGTGGCAAAATCAACCTGATGATATATTCAAATGATACAACCACATTATCCATGATTGATAAGCCTGCAATAAAGAAGAGGGATATGTGTATAACTGTCTAGATGAAGATATTGGTTTTAAAATTTGAAGTGGATTTCTGGCAAACGAGTATTTATTTAGTAAATATTTAATGAATACTACTAGGTACCATAATCTGTCATTTTATTTTAACAATAATCAACTGAAATTCGGTATTTATTCAAATAAAATAATGCTATTGTATTATTTGTGAGTTAGAACTTATTTCATTCAAAAAGCGTTTTATCCACTTGTCAAACAATCAAAACATGTTTCCTCCTCTGAATTCGGTCAAAAAGTGATTTCTCCAAATATTAAATGCATTTTATTAATTTGTTTTATGTTTAATATCTTAGGTATGCTTGCAATTCTTTCTAATAAACAGTAATAAAAATACACAATAAAAATGAGAATTAAATACAAGTTATTTTCTTATTTATTAGTTTTTTGTGTTTTTTGAAAATTTGTATCTGAAGGAGAAAGCATGGTTTGCATGTTTGCTCCACAATTAGGTCCCAAATATTTGAAGATCGGGATCTGAAAAAAAAAACCCCAAATGTTTATAATTAAAGTTCTTAAACTCTTTCACTTGATTTGGTTCTTAACCAATGCAAAGATGGAATTTTGTAATAGTTTTTTCCTCCACTTCCTGATGTGCTTGAATTATAAATATTATGTACAAATACAACATTTTAATAATTTGAGAATTTAATCATAAATTAATGAATATATTGTAAAGTATTTTTTTTTTTTGTTAGCCAAGCTTAGGTAAATCGTCAAATATTCTTTATGGTTACAATTGTATAAAAATTGCTACAACAATG
The DNA here is from genome assembly GCA_963932465.1 of Maratus speciosus. Lineage (NCBI taxonomy): Eukaryota > Metazoa > Arthropoda > Arachnida > Araneae > Salticidae > Maratus > Maratus speciosus. The sequence continues at coordinate 38,527,134 of OZ010788.1, read as the reverse complement.
GAGTTAACTATGTGCCAAGTCATGCCGTTAAAATATGTACCCACTTTCTATAAAACTGCAACGATGAAATATTTTAAATTGAAAAAAAAATAGAAAATAAATAAAATTCACTAGCTCACACTTTCTACCAAGCATAAATCAAATTGGTAAATTTTCCATAATCTGAGCCCAGGTCAAATTAAAGGAATTTCTTGGAACAACGTGAATTCAGTTATGAAATCAGATATGATTTTTAAGATAATCATTGAATGCTTAAAAAATATTAATATTACTTTTATACCCCATTTATAATCTTAATTTAAATTTTAGGGTAAAGAGTTACTAACCAGTGGGTTGGGGATCCTGATGCCTTTGGCAGTGTAGACCTGGGCTTAATTTGTCTATCCAAACACACAAGCTGGCCATATTTTTAATTTTTATGATGTTTTGTTTTGTAAGTTTTAAATTAAAATCTTATGAAAACAAAGAATGTAACATTTTAAAATCAACCCAATTTGGGCCTAGAATTTAAATTTTATAATATAAATAAATTTTTATTAAAAGGCTTATTTTAAAACAGAAGGACAGTATGTTTATTTAAGCCTTTATTAAGCTTATGTTCTTAGTCTCCCCTTTTTTTCAAAAGCAAAATCAGTTAAACTTAGGAAGGGGGTTTATAATAGAGATTAAAAAAAATAAAATAAACAGTTTTTATCGTTAGTTTAGAAGTATAAAAGGTAAACACAGGAGTGAGAATCTTCCAGACTTTCATTTAAAAAAAGGGAATCATCTAAATCCATCCTGAGTTCCCCCCCCCCAAATCACCCCCCTCCCCAAAGCACATAAAATTTAAAATCTTTAAAAATCCTTATTTTTTTTTCAAATTTTACTACTTTATTTAGCATTTTATTGTTACAATACATAATCATCTAAATCCAACGCCAAATTACTGCTTCCCACCTTTTCTCCTTCAAGTACCAAACATGCATAGTTTAACCTTTATAACTTTATTTTCTGACCTTTTTAATATACAGTCTACTAATAATCTATCACTTAAATTATCCTCTCTTCCCAAAACCTCTACTTCACTTTCCCTGCCCACCCTCCCTCATCTCATGTAGATCACACAAACCCCTCATAATCATCTAACTCTCCTCGTAAAATTTCCATTTCTCCATTACCGGAAAAAGGGTGCATTTCTCGATATGGGGAGGAGGAGGGGGGGGGGGGCAGAGATAAGATTTTCTTCTTTTTTCTCGTTTGGTTGTTCTCACCCCTGATATTTTGTTAATAGGGGGAGGGCGAGTTATTTTAAAGAACATATTTATTTTAAAACATAAAACATATGTCTGATTCAGGGGTATAAAAAAACAAAAATTTTGCTTCCCTCCTACATATTTAGAAATCCCTCGTCTCCTTCTCGGGAGAATGGATGGAGCAAAAATTTCAAAGGGGATGAAAATGAGTGATACTTATGTGAGATGAAATCTCACATTTTTGTCCACCTATTCTCCGGCCCGCATCTGTGACAGAACTGTGGCTTTGCTCAAGTTTTTTTTTTCCCCCTTCTCCCTCGCTGACAGCATATTGGCGTGGCCCTGTAAGTTTCTCTTTTCCCCAGTGCTTGAACATACGCACGTCATCCATTGATTCCTTCCCCCCTCCTTGTTTCATCCGAGGCCGTGGATGTGTGCATGCTCAGTAGGCATGAGCGTCCGTTATGATTTCGACCAAGTGACTTTTTTGTGTGTAGCGAATGGGATCGTCTTACTTTCGGTTTGGTATTCATGATTTGCTTCCCGTGTACCGGTGGTTTTTAAATTTAATCAATTGTTTTAAATCTCTCGCTTAATTACTTTTGCATGCCCTGTAGCAATGTTTAAATACTGTTTCACTTAATTTTTTCAGTCAGTTTTAGCTCTGACGGGATTGTCGAAAATGGGAGTTGTGAATTTTTGCTTGTAGTTGTGCCCTTTTTTTTTATCAACAGAGTTTTGTTCTTCAATTAAGTAATAGCGTTTCTCTCAAGGATTGTTTTGATGTAAGTGCCGGCATTTTTAAGGACTATTATGGATGATCAGAAAGGAAAATTATTCCTTTTCATTGTAATTGATACTCAATAAAGATTTAATTTCATCTTCAAGAAAGTATCGTTTCTGACTCTTCCTCAACATTGTTTAGGTTTCAAGTAAGAATGTTTTGATTCTTCTCCTTTTAAATGACTTGAAACAACAAAGTAAAGTATTAAATTTAGGGTTATTGCCTCCATTTTTAACAAGATTTTCACAACGAATATAACTCTAACCTACGATCACGATAAATTGTGAATATTCTATTATTCACATCACAACTTAGATGATATGACATAATGCAGGTGGAATTTTAGATGAGTTGCCTCACTACAAAATAAGAAATAAGGTAGAATTTTTTTTTAAATTAATATTAAACTACTTGCTGGATGGGGGAACAGAAAGGGAAGTGAAACTTTTGGGAGAAAGGAGGATAATTTAGATGATTGATTAATCATTTACTGTTATTAGAGAGCAACAAATAGAGCAGATTTTTCTAAAATAAAATTTTAGAGATTTTAATTTTGTATGTTGGGGGCAGACATTTTTAGGGGTAAAGAGTTAATTTAGACAGCAGATTATCTATTTTTTGCTAGAGAGCAACAAATAGGACAGAATATGGTTTCAAATGAGAGTTGTAAAAATTTTTAAGTAACTATATTTCTAATCTCTAAACTGGGGTTTTAGGGAGAAGGATTCTTGATGAAGCTGTTGAAAAAAGGTGTGATCTCATTAATATCAGGTATGCTCCAAAAGTAGCATTTGACGAAAGTGACACCATGCAAGATGGGTATGCAAAAAAATTGGAAAGGGCAGCATTGCCATATGAAAGGAAAGCGAATGAGAAATACATTCTCAAGCCTTTTCAAAAGATAGATTTTTGCCCTGTGAATAGAAAAGAGTTTGCTAGTTTTACTCTGACAAAGCTTTGTAAAAGGGATGCTATAAGAAAAGTGTTTATCGCTAATATTTGGAGAAAATTTTGCATTTTTTGAAGCACATTTTCAGGTTTAATTAGCTTTTCCCACTAAACATAATGATCTTATAAACCTGAAAGTGTTGATAAAAACTCCAGGATACTGCAGCACAATCATCCTTTACCTGATGAATATATTTAAATTATTTTATTTTCAGTTGGCAAAAACATAACTCATAATAATTATCTAAATTTTAAATGTAGAATAAGAACAGTTTCAGATTGAAATCCTTTAAAATGATTCTCAAAATATTTTTTCTTGTACAGCAATGTGAAACTTTCTAGCACATTTACAGACATAAAACTTAAACATAAAAGCATGAAATTGGCAGGCATGACTATAAAAGTGATTTGGAATCAAATTAATTTTTCAATTTTCGACAATTTTACTACATCTTCAGTTATATAAAGATTGCTGTCTTATGACGGCATTTCTGCATGATTCAAAATACAGCTTTGACAGCATTTCGTGAAAGATCCTTTGCTTTTATCGAAAAATATGAAAATTCATTTTGATTTCATAGTTTCTGAATAAGAACACTTGCTAGTTTTATGTGTTTATGAATAAAAATGAAATCAGGAATGTGTAACAAAGGAGCCAGTTTAAATTTCAGAACTCTCATTTTTGGTCACACAGAAGAGGTTAATTTTTTTTTTTTTTAATTGCTGTGTGACTTATACATGAAGTTTATTGATTAGAAGAGAAAATATACTATATTAAAGCATAAAAATGGAAATCTGGTTGCTGTTATGAAAGTCGATGACATAAATAAAGAAAACATAAAAGTGCAAGAACATAAAAAAAAAAAATCTAATCAAAAGCATATATTTAAGTCTAGGACTAAATATGCGTCAAATTTGATAGCTCTAAGTGCAGCTGTTTGTCGACAATACAGTAGTCTATTTTATTCTATGTATAGATTTTATATGAAAATATTTAGTAAAAATTTCCTTTACAGCAAGATGTAGATGCTTTTATATGGAAAACATTCATAATCTGAAAAAACTTTTATTACATAATAATTTATTAAAAACAAATATGTTACAAATATGTTAAAATTTTTGAATGTGAACATAAAAAAAGACTTACTTTGCTGAGCATACACGATTGAGTTAAAGGCCTAAAAAAAGAAAATTATCAAATAATTAGTATAACTGACAATATCTTTCAACATATTATATAAAAACAAATAATTAAAAGCCTAAAATAATATTGTTTTTTTGTTTTATTTATATTTAAAAAAGTATTTATCACACAGATGTTAGCTCCTTATTGTTTAACACAGAATCTCCTTATTATACAGGCACTTAATAAGGGATTACCATAAGGAATGTAAGCTAGAACTAATGGATGGATTATGATCTTTTGATTGCTATCTGGGCCTCTTTGTGCAGAGATTTCTTAGAAATAGCTTTTGTACACCAATCACAGAAAAACGAGAATTACACTTACTTCGTTACTTTTCATCTTAAAGTTCATTAGAATTGAAGTTTAAAAGTAATAATTGCTGGGCTGAGAAAAAAATTTATAGGTTGAAAATTTAGCTTTGAGCATTAGACTTTAATGATAGAAAAAGAATTTCAGAATGTAATTTAAATTTTTAATCTTACAAGATTTTATTTTATTATCCTTTTTTATCCATTCAGCCTTACAAGCAAGTTTGGTGGTCCACAAGGGGAGTGTGGATGAAAGGCTAATAAAATAAAACCTTTTTAAATATACCCTTTCTTTTTTCAACTTTCAAATCAATGATCAAAGTTAAAATTTTCTCCTGATAAGTTCCCCCCCCCCCCCCCCTCAGTTCAGAAATTATTACTTCTAAACTTCAAATTCTAACTAACCTAACAATGAAAATTGATGAAATAAGTGTAAGTCTCATTTTTCTGTGATTAGTGTACAAAAAGAATTCCTGGGAAGTCTCTGCACAGGCTGGCACAGATATCAATAAAAAGATTCTAACTGAATCATTAACAATGTAATGTGTAATCTCCATTCTAGCCCTTTCCAGGAAAAAGTTAGAAGTACATTAACACATGTGAACTGCACAAATGGTAGAGAGGCTTTTTGGTAAAAATGACATGGCAATAATAGGACTGCGAATAACGGGCCTTACTAATGTATTATGCAGTAACCAATAATAATAAAAAAAATAGATTTCCAATAGATTTTGTGTCATTACTTGTTTACAACTACAACTTCTACATAAATTAGAAGGATGATTTAAAAGAAGGGAAAAAGTCACATATTTATTGCATATACATTTCAACAGGGTATGCATAGTGAATTTAGCAACAAGCCAGTCTACAGAAAATATTGCTTTCTGAGCATAAAAATTTTAATGAAAACATTTAGATTAATATTTCACCTCTTTTAAGATTTATATAAATAGTTATATAGTCATCTCATTGTTGGGTGCTATATTGTTTTCAAAAGATTTAAAGGGTAATTTCCTTAATACTATTGTAACAGAGGATACAAATACATAATGTTTTGTTTTATAATGTTATGCTTTTTTAAGGTAGGATAAGAAACTGGAAATAAATATCTAAAAAAAAAAAAAAAAACTAAGTATATGAATTAAAGATTTATTTTTTATTATGCTTATGTTTCAAATCAGGAATGAAGGATATAAAGTATTCATAACAATTTCTAGTTCCATGAGAATATTTTGAGATTAATGACAAACAACGTACGTGTACATTCACAGTTAATAACTGAAATTAAAAAGAGATGCTCCTGCCTCTGAATATTTTAATTTTTTGACAAATGCTGCTCTATTTTGGATATTATTGCACAGAATTTAATGAAATACAAAAAAGTATTATCCGATCAAAAAGTTTTTTGTAAAAAAGCTCAAAAAATCTCTCCTTAATGTTCCTGTAATAAAAAGTACTGATATCTGAAGTTTGCACAAGTTATAAGCCAAACATACTGAATCTTTCATTGAAAATGGCTTCCTGCGGCTTGACCGTTAATACATTCTAGAGTATTTTAAAATTAATGATTGGAAATTATGCATTTATGAATTATTTGAATATTAAAAGTAATATTAGAATGCAAAGAGAAAAATCCAGATGAAGGCTTGTAAGTAAAAGCTTTCTAATAAATACCATTGAGTTTCAACAAACATAAGTTTTGATTAAGAATCATTTAGTCCACTTATGGTTTAATGGTAATTTTTTACAGTCTAAAGTCATTAACATGAAACCCAAGAAATTAAAGAAAAATTACTTTCAGCAAATCTCACAACATTATATTGTATTGTATAATATTGAAATCTTGTGCACTGACAAAAGAGATTTATTTCATTTGAACATTTATTCTAGTTTGTTTGCATATATTAAGAGGTATTGGAATGACCTTAGAATGCACTTACATTTTGTATGTTTAAGTGTAAGGTGTGTCCCACTGAAATAAAGCCACCGTGACTGTGTGCTGTAATTGGACACGAAACAAACCAATAAGAACAAAACAAATATATTAAGAAAATCTATATACAAATACATATTTACAAGGAATAACTCACTCCCTGCATTACCTGGACAGGAAAAAAAAAATTTGTAAAAAAAGAAGGGGGAAAAGTGTCCCGTCGAAATAAAGCCACTACTGTTAATAGACAATATATCCGCTATGGTTATACAGTAGAAGATCTTTATAACGGAATTCTATATAACGCAATTCTCCATATAACGCACAACTTCTCAGATGTAAACAATGATTTTTGCAGTTAAAAAGCACCTGAACTTTCACATTGTAAAATATTGCTACTCTCTAGAGGACTAAATTTGATACATTAGTTCAACTTTATCTTCTAATTTAAGACCTTTTTACTGAAAAAATGCTATTATTACAATAAACATTTTTGAAAATGTCTAATATAAGGGATGGTTGTGTCAGTTATATTTGGATCATGTTTATGAAGTAAATTTAACAATGTCTGACCTATATTATGCAAAAATTTATAATTTGGATAACTCTTGGTAACAAGGAATGCAGTATAAAGATATTCTAATGTATTTTGATGTGTTTTGGATATATTTGGCCATGTTTACAAGGTGAATTTAATGATGTGATCCATATACCGCACAACCTTGCACTTTTAGGTTGCGTTATAAAGATCTTCTACTGTATATGACTTGGAATATACAATGTGGCATACCATTTACCACTCCTTGGAGGACAGTAGCATCAATGTTCTTCCACGCTTCAATGATGACGACCTTCAATTTTGCCACAGACTGAAACTGCCAGCCATTGGCATATACAGCCATACTGAGGATACCACACACATTTTCTTGGGGATTGAGATCATGGAAAAAGGGCAGGTCATTCCGTGACATGCACCCGATTCTCCAAAAATCATTCCCAGGACGATTTTGTAGCGTGAATGGAGGTTTTTCCTGCTGGAAAATTCAACTTAATCTACCAATTCTGTTTGAAACAGCAGTAAATGGTTTTTTAGCATTTCTTGGTAATCAGAAGCCTTCATGCAGTCTGAGAGAACAGTCAGGTTATGTTTACCTACATAGCCGAAGGCTCCCCACACCATTAATGAGCCTCCACCTTGCCCCACAACATAGATGATACATATTATAAAATTATAATAATCATAAAAAGAACTGGCAGGTTCGGTTCTTTAATAGTTTCTCTAAATTCTCTTTCTATAATACAAAAGTTTTAAGAGAGTAAAGACTAACTATAAAGTAACAGTAAGTCTAATAACAATACAATATAACAATAGCAGAGGTCTTGTGCAGTGATGAAATTATTGACACTTTATTAACATTCATATGGTATACCATCTAATTAATCAGAGGATGTGTTGAAAAATATTAATTGATCTCGCAGCAAAAATTAACTCAATGAAAAATAGATGCTAGCATCAAATTCTTGTCAAGCTTGGTCACATTTTGCTAAATATCGGCAAAATTTGTAAAAAAATTATCCTATTAATTCTCGCCAAGCTTGGTGATACTTGGCGAAGTATCACCAAATTTAATGACAAAAACATCCTGTTCATGATGACGCTATAATGATGCATATGTACTATATATGTATTCTGCATATATATATATACAGTAGATCTTTATAATGCAAACCTAAAAGCATGAGGTTGTGCATTATATAGGACTTCGCATTGTATGGAACACATTTCACAAATCATTAAACATACCTTGTAAACATGTCCAATATGTCTGAAACACATCAAAATATAGTAGAATATCTTTATATTGCATTCCTTGTTACCAGGAGTTGTGCAGATTATACATTTTTGTATAATATAGATCACTCGACACATTGCTAAATTTACTTTATAAACATTGTCCAAATATGCCTGGACCAAAGCCTTTATTATGTTATTCATTTTCAAAAATGTTTGTTGTAATAATAGCAATTATTTTATTAAAAGGCTCTGAATTAAGGAGGTAAAGTTGAACTAGCGCATCAAATTAAGAAATTAAATCCAAGCAAACACTAAAAATCATATTTAAAAAAAATTACGACAGTACATACTTTTTGTCTATTGCTGTCAGATGATATAGTCATTTTAAAAGCAGAAAATTTAAACCTGTCTTTCAGTTGGTACCCCCCTAGTTGTGTCTTATCAAAACATCTTAAGCCAATCAACTCATATAAATGTGCACATTTAGTTTTAAATCTCACAAAAACAGGAAATAGTCTTTTTGTTTTACTTTAGTATCATCCACACAATTGTGTGGGTCAGGGCTTAAAGGGGTATTTTGTCTATCGTCCTAGTAGCTGAAAATTCTCCAAGTGTCTGCGGCAGATACTTCAGAGGCAGAAAATAATCTGCAGCTAAAATATTTTATAATTGAAGCATTAATTTATCAAACAATCACTTACCTGTAATGTCTTTATTCATTTTCATTAATAATAATCTTAAGTTTTTGTATTAAAAAATAAAGAGCTAAACATAATATAAAGGGAAATAAAGGTTTGATGGAAAAAGAATCTGAAAAAGAGAAAAGAAAATCCATGACGCCCCTCTCTTGTCTTGAACTTTCTGCCACCTCTCAGGCAATTTTCGAATTCCATCTTGAAAAAATAACTTGTCTTTTGAGGCGATCCAAGTTTGGAGCCAATTTTTGATTTCTGCGAAAGAAGTGAACTGGCGACCTGCTAAATCACACTGCATCCATCGGAACAACCAGTAATCAGAAAGAACAATGTCAGGAGATTATGACAGGTTCAGTAAAACACCCCAAAAGTAACTTTTCAATGTCTCTTGGTTTCAGTTCATAAGGCACCCAATTTCCTTGCTTTTGAATAATTCCCATGCATTTCAATCGTACAAAAACGGCTTGCTGAATCATTCCCAATGACTCTGATCTATGCCTCTATAGTAATGCCTCTAAATCTTCATCTTCGAATTTTTTTGGCTGTCCAGAGCAAGGCTTGTCTTCAACGCTGAAATCACCATTCTTGAAAAGTTGAAACCACTTCCCTACATGATTTATCAGATGGAGCAGCATTACCATAAACTTCTACAAGCATTCAATTGGCTTTAGCTGAACTTTTTTTTCCAAATAAAGCAGAAAACTAAAACCTGCTGCAAATGCTGCTTAGTTAACACAAAATTTGACATATTCAACACAGTAAAAAACAAAGTTTTCGCATGAGACTTAAAGCAATATAAACTGAATGTTATTGACAGATATCTAACCTCTCTGAAACTACCAAAATCAGCTGTCACAATGAAACATTCAGAACAGATGGCACCATCTTTTGGAAATGGACTGAACTAATTTGTAAACCCAATAATACATGGATGAAATTCATTAAAATCCTAAAGATGCACTTAAAAGATTAACAACCCAAAAATAATAGCAGATTTTTGTCAGACTGAATACAGTGCTATTGAGATTAAATTCCCAACATTTCTAATAAAATTTACTCAAAGGAAGCAAAAGATAGAAAGATGGACAGATAAACTGAAAGATTTGCCTTATCAAGATTTTTTGTAAAAGCATATGAAAAATCATTGAGCTTGAAATCGTGTAACACCTTCAAAACTCAGGCTAATTTTCTGTAATCGGGTTTTGGTGACCAACATTGCCGTCAAATATGAGCGAGTAAATGGTCGTCTACGAAATCATTGTTCAATCTTTATCACATAACAAAAAACATACATGATTGCAATTATGTAATTTGTTTTATTTGACAATAGAATGTGCTCAGGAACTGTAAATGGCAAAATCAACACACCCTGTTTGAATGGTTTAAAGGCAGAAATCCTATGTTTTTGGATTTTTCTGGTTAATTGTGCTACAAAAACTACTTCTCTGTCAAATTTCATGATTCTATGACATTTAGAAATACCTTAGTTATTGAAGATCACCAGTGAGTCAGTGATGAAAAAGTTTTTTTTCGGACTCGAATATTTTGAAAACTATTAACCCTAGACTGGGAGTTTTTTTGGTAGAAATTGAAAGTTTGGATGGTTTCCCCTTATCGATAGGACCGTATTTGATTGAAAAAAAAAATACTAAAAAAAAAATACCCGATGTCAGGTTATGCCAAGGGAGGACCCGCACAATTGTGCAGGTTCGGTCTTAATGCAGCTGTTTTTGGGCTAAATCTACACAATCGTGTAGTTTGGGATTATGTGTGCAAATATTTAAAAATAAAAGTTTAAGCAAAAAAAGTTGTTGTTTATTGACATAATTTTCATCAGCCACAATGAAAATGTTTAAAACAATTTTTGTTTTTGGACAGACCACTACAATTTCATTTTCTGAGATGTGCTCAATGCTCGCACCCCTCTTAAGAGCCGTTGACAAATGGTATGCCCTTCACTCCGCTAGGATTGTGCCTGATCCTTCAAATTTCTTTTTTTTTTTTAGTTTTTCCAGCAGCGGTATTTTGTTGAAATACTGGATCGAAGTACATAAACCTTGGTCTGAACCAGATTATGGACTACAGCAGGTCCTAAGCTCAGATCCTTGTGGACCAGATCTGTACTTTCCCACTGGTATACTACAAAATTTAAAACTATCCCACGTGATACTGTTACAACAGAGTGTGGTTTGTTTTTTATATACTGCTTTACTGAAGGACGTCCTAAAAAAAGGAATCATCTGCTAATCTATGGAAAAATTTCCATGTTCTCCTGGTAAATTCAAGCAGACACTACGGAATCTGTCAAGCATTTGCTGAACTTTCCATAATTTATTATTTATTTCTAGTGGTTTACTTGCTGTGTCGACAAAATGGAATGAATTTATCAAACTTAAAAATCTATCTCGTGATATGCATATAACCAGACTTGTATAAAACCAAAAACTTTCTGCGCATGCAAATATTGAGTAAAAAACTTTCTGCAAATTAATTTAATGTTTAATAAAATAATGTGTTATATTATTTTGATGATATTAATTAAAAACAGTAATTTTAAAGTAATTACCATTTAAATTAAAAATTTATATTAATTAATTAAAGAATAATTATTTTAGTTAAAAAAATAATAAAGCTAAAAATCCATGATATGAAAAGGTGAATTCTTATCAATTACTTTGTCAATGCATTTAGAAACAGCCCAATCCTTAATATTGTAACCTCTTTGCACAAAATGCCAGTCACTTTGTTCAAAAAAGTAATATGGCATTGCTTCTGAAACAACTGAGTCACATTTTATAGGGAGAGGTCTATTCATAGGTATCATTATTAAAGAGACTGATGCAGGGATGAAAGTGCACTAAAGCCATTTTGGAGCAGCAAAAATCTGATTTTGTAGTAGTAAAATCCATTTTTGGAGCAGTAAAATCCATTTTTGGAGCAGTAAAATCCATTTTTGGAGCAGCAAAAATCTAATTTTGTAGCAGCAAAATTTAAATTCTGTTTTTGGAGCTGACTGAAATTCTAGTGCTAATAAACTCCTAAAAATTAAAATGATTGCTATCTTGAAAATATTTTCACATTTGAAAGAATAATTACTCAGATAAAAATTCTCCACACATTTTGCTAACTCTGGGTATACTAAATGACAACTGGGTACAGATTGCAATAATGAAAAAATTAGCAGCAGGAAGAAAAAAAAAATCTGTTTATTTGACTTTAAAAAATATTATTTTAGAGCAGCAATTTTAACTAATCAAAGAAAAGCCTATGAATACAACATGCAGGACTCCCACTCAACTTTTGTAGTAAAAAATGGTAAAAAGGGACAATTTTTTCAAAAAAGGGACAAAAAAACCCTATATATTTTACATAAAAAGGAACCTTTAGGGACCTAAATTCAGCAAATCACAAAATAAAATCTCCGCAACCATTTCACGAAATTAGCATGTTTTTCGGCGATACTTTGACAAAATTCATGTGATTTCACGATCTCTTACCAAAATTTGAGTGTTTTTTGCGATCTTTTACCGAAATTCGAGTTCCTTTTGCAATCTTTTGAAGAAATTTGCTTATTTTTTGCGATCTTTTGACCAAGTTCACTTATTTTTTGCGATCTTTTGACCAAGTTCACTTATTTTTCGCGATCTTTTGACAAAATTCGTGTATTTTTTGCAGTCTTTTCACGAAATTCGCATATATTTTGCTATCTTTTGAGAAAATTTGCGTGTTTTTCGCGATCTTTTAACTAAACTCTCATATTTTCGGGATCCTTTGGCAAAATTCACATGTTTTTCGTGATCTTTGGATGAAGTTTGCGTTTTTGGCGATCTTCTGACAAAATTTACAGGGTTTTTTCTATCTTTTGGCTGTGTTTTGTTCATTTTTTCACGAAACTAGCGATCCTTTGAGAAAATTCATGTTTTTTTCGCAATCTTTTGACAAATTCGTGTATTTTTCGCAAACTTTCGATGAAATTTGCGTGTTTTTCCCGGTATTTTGATGAAATTTGCTGTTTGTTTCGCGATCTTTTGACGAAATTCGTGTTTTTTGCAACCTTTTGACAAAATTCTCGTTTTTTCAACGCTCTTTTCACGAAATTATTGTTTTTCGTGATCCTTTGATGGAATTTGCACTTTTCTCGTGGCCCTTTGACTAAATTTGTGTTTCTCTTGTAATCCTTTCATGAAATTAATTTTTTTCCATGATTCTTTTACGAAATTTGCATTTTTTCGCAATCCTTTGACAAAATTCAGGCTTTTTCTGCTATGCTTTTATGAAAAGTCTTTTTTTCCAGTGCTCCTTTGACGAAATTTGAGTTTTTCCTGCGATTCTTTGACAAAGTTATCTTTTTTTTTTCCAGGATCCATTGAAGAAATTTGCGTTTTTTCCCGCGGTCCTTTGGCGAAATTCGCGTTTTTTCCGCAAAGCTTTGGCGAAAGGGGTGATTTTTTTCTGCGAATGATTGACAAAATTGTTTTTTTTTCAGCGACCATTTGTTGAAATTCGCAATATTTTTAAGGGATATTTTTTATGCCTGAATTTTCGGGCTGATGGCCGATTTTTTTAAATTTTTGGAAAATTCGGAACAGAATCACCCCAGGCAAACAATAAATAAATCATACATAAAATTGGGAAATATTTTTAACTTTTCGGTATTTTTTTTTTTTTTTTTAAAGTTACAAGAACAAAAATTACGTTTTTTTTTTTTCAAAAAAATTTTCCGCAAAGTTTCAAAATTTGCAGAAATTTTTCCACGCACGGCGTGCGCCTATATTATACAACTCTGCATATAACTCATATAAAACTTATAAATCATATATGACATCTATAACTCAGAGCAGAAACATACAGTTCGTTACATGTGCATATTATATATCTAATACTATCAATTTTAAACAGAAATCATAAATAGTACAAACCTATTAATTTAAAATTAAACCGATTTAAAAATGTAATTAATAAAAAATAAATTGCTATAAACATATGTTTAAAAAAAGTAACTTAAAAATAAAAATTTTATATATTAGGAATTGTGCCCATTTTGGAAGTGGTAAAGCCCGGACCCACACAATTGTGTGAGTCATTTGGTTTTCAACATTTGTAAAGCCTAATTAAATTTATCAAAGACAAAAATCACTTAAAATCATGAATAAAGTACATGAAAAGAAAAATTAAATCTAAGCAAACACTAAAAATCCTATTTAAAAGAAATTATGACAGTACATACTTTTTATTTATTGCTGTCAAATGATAGTCTTTTTAAAAGCAGAAAATCTAACCCTGTATTGTAGTTGGTGCCCTCTAGTTGTGTCTTATCAAAACATCTGAAGCCAATTAACTCATATCAATGTGCAGATTTGGTTTTAAATCTCACAAAAACAGTAAATAGTCATTCTCTTTTACTTTAGTAACATCCGCACAATTGTGCGGGTCAGGGCTTAAAGGGTTAAATACAGAAACATGAAATCTAGTTCAGTTTGATCATACTAATATGTGTATGAAAGGAAAACTCAGTAGCTTTCCCCAAAATAAAGTTAAGAGGGAGCGAAAAGTACTTCGAAATGGTTCAAAAAAAGGTAGCTATGGCCTGTGCAGACACACTGCTATGCTCCCAGATAACGGCAGTTCAAACAAAATTTAAAAAAAAAAATTTTTTTTCAGAAGAAAATTAACTTTTAAATAAAGGAATATTCTGAGAATGAATGATTAATATATTTATTACATAAACAAAGTGAAGATGCTAATAGAGAAAATTAGGTGCAACATGTAATAAAAGTATACAAATACAATGCCATTTATTAAAAAAACATTCGCTAATCATTAATCTTCATCAAATATATATGCTTGGTGTGTTCTATTACGTGAAACCTCTAAAACATTAAAAAACAAAATTTCTGTTAAAAATTAACTACTATGACCCAGACATATCAGGCACACTGAACTTGTTGCATAATATTTTAAGAATTTAAAACTAATTACTTTGATGAAAAAGAAAAATTATTTTAAGTGATTTCTCAAAATGGATCTTTACAAAAATTTATTTATTTAAAAAGAAAGAAACATTCTACAATTTACAAAATGGCTCAGCTTTCCATTTTGTTCAGGTAAATAAAAAAATACATTAAAATATGACCATTTTTTAGTCAGTTCCTAGAAATAAATTACTATTATTTTTAATTACCTCACTGGTTTCTTTGATTTGTACACTATATTTGTTTGCCCATTCTCTCTCTTTCTGGAAGAATTCTTCACAGTCCTAAAAAAAAAATCATTTAAAAAAATAATAATGAACAATTATAAAAAAGAAACATCTATAATAAAACAAGATAATCTAATGATTAATTTATTTAAAGGATAAAAAATAACAAAAGTTTTCTTTCTCTCTATCCTAAAAAAATGTAATTAACACTGTCACCATAGTAAACGAATTTTGCAACTGGAGGTCTTATAGGCTAATATTAAGCAACTAGGAGGTTCAGCCTCCTGCTCGCTAGCGCTCGCCAACCCCTATGAATTGCAATTCAATTCACATTGGGAACACTATGCAATCCGAGCTCACTTCGCTCACTCATAACTATTTGCATCAACTCTAGTCAGAATGAGTAATATCATAAAATCATTTTAACATATGAAATTTACAAATATTTTAATGTATAAAAAAAATCATGGAAAACTTCATTGAAAATGCAAATAAAAAAGCATTTTTCTGCCTACAATATTGCACAGCATGGCTTAAATTCATTTAAAACTCTGTGAAAAACATGATGCTAACGAAATGTAAATAAAACATTTTCTTCTGTGTCTAAAAGATAATCTTGATCAGAAAGCTGGTTTTGCTGAATGCATCATGTCACCGTAAAATGAACCAATGGCATTGCTATTCATACATCGATAAAACTAAGGCTCCTACAACTCGGGCTGACTCACACCACCATTAATTATGGAAGTAGCAATATAACTTTCTTCTTTCTTTTGCTATTCTATGCATTTAATTGCCAGTAGGAGAAGAACGTCTATGCTTAAAATGAGATTTTCTCTGAATTTTGATTTGCTGAATGGGTTGGGTCATGTGACTGTAAATTAACCACTGAGAATCATCGCTGTGGTTGTTGCCTAATGGCAAACTATAAATTCAGCCTTATTTCCACATCACATAAGATATATATATATATATATGTATTCCATATAAAATATGAAAATTGGTAGTTTTGTAGAGAAATGTTTGATAAACACGCTGAATCAAACAGTTTTAAAATTAGAGGTAGTAGGAGTTTATTTAACCTTGCAGAAAAACTATTAGCCTAGGTCACATAGAATTGAGAAAATCACATTTTTCAGATACACACAAAATTTACTTTGCTGTCACTTCATTTTTATGTTTTCTGCATTTTGAAACTGCCATCCCAGTTTCTCGGATGGAAATACCAAAAACCAAAAAATACCCCCTTATTCAGATCTCAAAGATTATATAATCCGTATATCTCAAAGACTATATATAGAAATATTAATATTTACTATTTCTAAAAAATATATTTCTTTGAGGTTGCTTTTATGTTTGTTATCATCTTTTCCATTTTTTCTGCAGTTTTAAAATATAATCCGATTTTGCGAATGGAAACAGAAAAAATAAAACCCTACTTATTTGTGATATAAACAATTTTGTTCTCACTAAGAATTATTTACATTGGTATTAAATGCGATGGTAATTAAAAATTTTAATTATTTTCAGGTGTATAAATAAAATATGTAATTGAGTCAAGATCGTAACTCAAGTTGCATTACGTTGTAAATAAGGACTGTTTCCTAGAAATCCACACAAATTTTTCTTGATTGGAAAGCTATGAAAAAACGAGACAATTAACACAAATGGGCACTGTAAGGTAACTTTATGAACCACATTGTACTCTGTAAAACTATTATCCGGTTTCAATTAAACCGTTTCGTTGGACATTATAGATTTTACTTTTGGTGGTACTTGCTAGATGTTGTACAAAATTTAGGTCCATAATTTTGAGACAGTACTTGATTCAGTTGATAAATTTCTGGATGATATTCGCTTTCCATCCTTTAGCCTACACTTTGGACTTAAGATTCGTGCAGAAATGCTGAATTGGTCAAATATCAGGAACGTTAGCCGGGTTGTCGGGCTTTTCTACGAAAGTTATGCTTTGCTGGTGGAAGGGGCTGAGAACGATTTTACAGTAATGACTACTGGCTAAGTCTGGCCAGGAGATGTAATCATTGCCATTGTAATTGCTAAGGATGTAGGGGATGAGACGATAGCAAATGCACTTGTTCAAATGTCGTTGCCCATTTACAATGAACCCTAACTTTCGGATGAACGAACTGAAGTAATTACCAAACGTAATTACTGGGAAAAGCTGAATCAGCAGTGCAAAAATAAATACGCAATTGGAGCGTATATTGCTGAGAAGTTTTGCCAAAATTTATTAAAACAGAATTACTAAACTATCTAAAGTTCAAATTAATTTAAATAGCTGAAAAAGAAAAATGTAATGTTTGGAAAAGGATAAACTAAAAATTTAAAATAATTTTTATTTAACAAAAATAACAAGAGTAAAGAGATTAAAAAAAACTTTAAAATAAAAACCAGGAAAGTATGTGACATGAGTCAAGAGTTTAACAACATGGATACTTCAACTTATCAGCCATATGAAGTTCCAAATTAAACATCAAACAGTTCTTCCATTAACACAGATAGTTTGGAAAGAACCAAAATGACCTCTATATCAACATACAGTTGAACAAGGACTGAAGCACCAAAAAACCTCTAACATTCAATGTATATCTACTTCAAAACACCATTTCAATTACCTTTAACTTTATATAAAACTCAAATTAACTTCTTACAGGGGTGATTGCGAGTTTGTAAAAAAATACCTGAAATTTTATCATGAAAAAGATTTTGCATGGAGAGAGAACATGTAATTTATTGCAGAGAGGGCCAAATCATTTCATTATGAAAAATATTACCTTTAATTATGTTTAGAAATCATATGAAATTGATATTTTAGTCTTATTTTATTAATGTAACTATAAAAAAAACTAGAATTCCAATATGGAAAATGAAATAAATATCTGAATTCAGGTATATTACCTGAACCATATCACCCTTGTTCTTAAAGAAAAATCCTTACATATTAACTTTTAATTTATATCAGGTATAGAAAAACAATGTTCAGTGAATAATCAAATAGATTTTAATATATTAAACTTGAAATAACCTTTAAACTGTATAAATCTATTATAGAAACTTTAATGTTAAAATTGACTTCCCCCATCCCTCACTCTCCAAGCAATACATTTCCAACTGATATTAAATTCAATTTCCATTATACACCTTGCATTATGGAATACCGCAAATACTAGATGCAAAAAACCAGCAATAAAGTATCGTTAGTAACCAAGCAAGTGTAACGTAACACAGTTCCATTTCCTACCCTGCAACATGGAAAAACCTCCGACATTAGACGCGAAAATTGGCAATAAAACATTGTTGGTACCCAAGCAAGTATCAAACATATCCTGGGGAATACATACAGGAACTTCACCGAAACCTTTGAAAAAAAATGAAGTCGAGTAACATCTAACCTAATGACATGTATGACCTTATAAGTAAGAAATAGAAAATTGGAAAAACAAAAACTTTTTTCATTCTAAATGAAAAAGGAGGAAAGACAATTTCAAAATAATTAAATATTAAATTAAGTATGATACCACTAATGAAGAACAGGATATGAGCGTGTGTTATTTAAGTAAACAGCTGTGAAATATTTTAAAGACGAAACCACTTTAAAAATCTTCTTTCCATATTCACGTCTTTGTTGACATTAGCATTGCAGCACATTATCACTAGAGAAATGTAACTTGACAAAAGGGTAAAGACATTCCTTGAAGAATATTTACTCAGAAAAAACTATATATAAAAACACATCTTACAAAAACAATTAAAAACTATATGCAGGTGATAACGAGTTGACATGGCCAGCCATCACATAAGAAACAACAAACGAAACTGATGAACACGCGGCTGCTCATGATATAAATACTGCACGCCAATCACCGAACTAAACAACTGCGCACTCTCCATCCCAATCGCTCAAGACGTCATTGACATCTGGAAAGATCTCTGATGCACCGTGACTGTCACGAGGGAGAAATTCAAATGACGACGGACTGGCAACACCATCTGTCATCAGTTGTCAACTTTCCCCAGATTACTGTATGATAACAAGGCCGTAGCATGAGGATGGAAAGCTGGAGAAAAGCAGATATGGTGTCGTTATGTCGTTAGCTAAAAACGCGATACTGAAAGTCAAAAAGTAAACAGGCAATTGAGATAAACAGGTGGAAAGGAAAAAGACATTTAAATAATTAAACTAAGTAAGAAATATCCAAAGACACTTTAAAAGGATAATAACTTTGAGCTATACTTTAGGCACTGAATTATATGTGTAAACTTATAAGGACTTAGGCTCATGGTAAAATAAAGAGAAGTGATTTTGTCAAACTAACAGGTTATAAGGCGATAAGACTATCTGGGAGTTGTATACAAGGATATATAATATATATACCCAACACGAACAACTCATGCCTTTCAGATGCATTGCAATTCAAATGAGGATCTTGTCTTCGAATTTCACTTTACTCGTGAATTTGATGATAAGTTGTGTCGTGGAGACATCAGATGTGTAGTAGCCACCATTTTCAATAAAAGTGGAGTGACTGAGCATGAAATATGACTTGTCGAGAATTTTCTGAACAAGTGACCACACTTCGTATTCGCGGCAACCATTTGCTTTTCTGTTCGTTTTGGTATGACCCTTTTCTTGTGATATTTGATGTTAAGCTTCTTGGTGATTGTCTTATGTAGGTGGCCGGGTAAAACACTGAATTTGGCAGCCATGGGATGGATTAATACTCGGTCGTTTTTGCCAAACAGTCGTTTTAACTGCTGTAACTTTGACTTGGTGAATTTTTGGGTCCTGGTTGTCTTTTGACCGAGAGTTACTTCTATTAATGTTGTAAAACATCATATATAGTTCATTTGGAGATATTTTCGGCAAATAAATGGTTCATGATTAATTTGTTTCCATGATGAATATTGTCTTTGTAAAACTTGTACACACACACATACATACGCAGACACTCCTCTTTCGACTCCATTCTCGAACAAAAACCAGATTACTTAATGAACTCTCTGCTAACAAGCTTGCTTTTATATACAATAATACAACACTTCATGCGCAGGTTTCGCCTGATCCGTATTCCTTTGCTACTTTGCATAACGGCAAAGTTTGCGTGGATTTCTAGGAAACAGTACTTATAACTATTATAAAATGATAATCCAGCACAATGAGCTATATTCTTTTTGGTCAGTTAAAATGAAGAGAAGAACATGAGTAAATATAAAATTGATGGAGCTTACTTACTGAATGTTCAACAATTGAATGATAGGAGGCTGGAATATTTACTTTTGAAATTGGTATGCAAAATCCGTTTATTGAAACATCCAAAGGAAGTAAGGCAATTTATGAATTTCACTCTTGGTCACCATTTTCACGAGTACGAAATTGTTTTAAATACAACTTTGATTATTCCAATATTCTTTAAAATTAACTGAGCCAGCACTTTTAAGATTTTTTTTAAAAAAACATGACATTGAGTCTTTACCACATCACCTTAAAAAAGAGAACTTTTTTAAAACTTGGCTCGACATTATGAAGGCAGGCACTAGGACCCAAAACCTAAAATCTAACCCTTTTTGCCATAAGATAAAAAATGCACTTTTCTTCTTACATCTTGATAGTAGCTTCATCAAACACAATTCTATTCTTAATTTTTAACAACAAAAGTATAAATACTAAATCTACGGGGAATAATAAAACACCTGTACAAATATTTTTGAACTGATTAGCCAAATTAAACAATGATGAAACCCCAAGAAAACAAATGAGAAAAATTGTAATTAAAAAGTAATTTTTGATATGAGAACTGAAAGAAATACATGCCTTCTGCAGTACGTGTTGACAAATGCAGTATATAATATGAATCAGCTACACAAACTGACGCATGCACATTGTAAGCAGTTCTGAAACTGCACTGGAAGAGGATGATAGTAAAATGATGAGGCGAGGTACTCTTAACGGTGTACGGCGCCAGCTGGAAAAAGCCTAATTGCGAGGCCAAGCAACTACAGCGCCGAGAATAGAATGAGAAGTTGTGCTGGAAAAAGCCTAATTGCGAAGTAAGCCAAGCAACTACAGCACCAAGAATAGAATGAGAAGTTGTGCTGGAAAAAGAACTGTGAGAATTTTCTCACATTATTTAGGGTGATTTTCTAGTTCTAACTATAGCTGTGTTTTACAAAAATATTAACGTTTATCATTTCAAAAAAATTAATTTCTGGAAATCATTTCACAAAATCGCCACATTTTTGTTGTTGTTCTTTTTACTCAGTGTCTTCCACGATATCATTTCACCTTTTAAGAGAATAATGCTTTCAAGACAGGTTGTCAATACTAGAAGATATCATCTTGCATTTTAAAAGAGCAAGGAATGGGGATACTTTTTTATTATTTAAGTTACTTCAGAAACTGTTAGCCAGAATTGAAAGTTTAATATATCTAAATGTGAAAAATTAAATAAGCAATCACTATGACGGCAGCCCATTAGTTCAATTGGAAAAACTTTTTTAATAAATATAAAATTATACAAATTTGAGGTTTGTTTGGAAGGATTTTGATTTAAAAATATAAAATCATACAAATTCAAGAGTACTTGTTGACAAAGGCAGCGAATGGGTTCTCCCAACATTAAGTTCATTTGGAAAGATTTTCGTTTAAAAATATAAAACCGTTCTAAGGTCATTTGAAAATGATCGGAGCAGGCATAGTGTGGACAGGTGTACGCTGCTGAAGGCAGTGGGGCTATCAACTTAGGTTTGTTTGGATATATATTTGTTTAAAAACATAATATCATACAAATACAAGGGTGGACGCTGCTGAAGGCTGTGAGGCCCCCATTACTAAATCCTTCCTGTAGAAAAATGTCTCAGTTCAACACTTTTTTTAGGTACATTTAAAGTTATCCTGGGTCCGGGCAACGCTGAGTGAGTCCGCTAGTAATGCATAAAGAGTGAGATCACATCAGTTTTTGTGGTGTTGTATGCCACATGCAATGCCCATTTTTATTTATTTTGTGGATAAGCAAGCCAGTTTGGTTTTTGTAACAAAGGATGTAGGTTAACTGTTATTTCTTTGTTTGCCTTTTGCATTTTGAGAATTTTTTAAGATGAGGAAACTTCGATCTATGGAAAGAGGTATGTTAAAGTATTTTTAAGATTCCATGACTCTGCCATAAAAAAGTGTGTGTTAATGGCCCAATCAAAGATTATGTCCAAGAAGATCAAAAATGTTGATGCAATATAAAAAATTATACTTAATCTTTTAAAAAAGCAATATGGTTGGAAGCCTCCAAAATTGCATTTGTAACTGCACTGAGATTTGTTAATAGAGGTCAAAAGAATTAACACTGATTAAATGAGAAAAATAACATTATGTTACATCTG
This sequence comes from Maratus speciosus, assembly GCA_963932465.1. Taxonomy (NCBI): domain Eukaryota; kingdom Metazoa; phylum Arthropoda; class Arachnida; order Araneae; family Salticidae; genus Maratus; species Maratus speciosus. Next base: position 38,504,659 of record OZ010788.1, on the reverse strand, counting down.
TTATGTGTATTTGCTCATTTCGTGACTAAATAAAAAGCAATCTGTCCCTTCAAACACCCATCATTATTCAAGTTAAACCAAACTGTTTTGCAACAGATTTTGTTTTACATCCGCACATTTATCCGAAATCTTAAAAAGTTAGCTAGTTGAAAATTAACCTGAGTTACATACAAGCAAGGAAACATCAGATGAGTATGTTTTGACTGTTGCACTTATATGCTATTGGCAATAAGTTATACTGTTTAGAGGATGATTATTTTTATGGCATTAGGTTTTTATGGTTAATGGGAAAGTAAACAAGTACCATAAAAATAAAAAAAAATAAAAAAGCAATTTAACAAATTACAACGACCATTTGGAAAATGCTTTTTCAAAGACTAAAATTTAAGACATAAAAAATCGCACCGAGTTGATCCTACATTACGTACACCATGAATTAAACATTAATAGTATTATTACTACGTATTATCCACCTGAAACTTATGAATTATCAAAGCATTTCATTGGCTGTTCGGGAAAAGGCTTTTCCATCGTCAGATTTCCAAGAAATCTGACGACACATTTTAAATGAAATTTCATTCTTAAACTTCTAAACATCCAACAATATTACTTTTTACACCGTCGGATAAAGAAAAAAATGTACTTTTAAATGCAATTTGTTTGAAAGCCGTATCTCAATTGGTTTCTGAGTTATTAATTTTTTTTTTGTAGTTTTTATTACTTTTTTGTCATAGTGGCAACAGAAAGTATCCATCGTTGTTGAATGTAAAGGGAAATACAAATTACTGTATAGACCAATCAGAACACGAATAAAATGTGGATTAAACCAATAAAAACCTTCAGATATGCTTTTGATTTCTTACCCTGACAGAGAACAATAACCATTTTTCCAAATGGTTAATAATTATATTATTAGAGTTGTTATTTTAAATGTGCTACATAGAATTGACATATAAACTCACAACTAGGCAAAGAAATCACTGGTAACAGCAATAAGAGGAATAAATGCCAGTGTAAAAATAAGAAAATAAACAAAATCAAATAAAAGAAATATCTTAAAAATTGTAAAACGATACATCAAGGTGTATCATAACTGTCTCTGGGGAGAAAGGTTATTCTTAACCTTTACCTTTTAGAAAGGTTATTCTTAAAAAACTATTATGAATACAGCTTTAAGTTTCCTATCACCATATAAAAAATCACTTTAAATTTTTAATTACTGGATTTGACACACTTCACATGATGACAATCTTCTTCATCAATGGCCCCCACAGTCACTTGACTGAACTCCATCTGATTATTTCTTATGGGCTTACAATACAGATAATGTGTTTGTGCCTCCTATGCCAGGTGAATTAACAGAACTGCGAAGAAGCACATGTGCATTTGCTAGTATTAAACGTGAGATGTTGGAAGGAACACGGCAAGAGCTTTATTTTAGAATTGAAGTATGTCGCATCATCAAGGGGGCACTGAACACTTGTAAAGCTTAATATAACTTAAAATGATTCATTATATTGTTTTAGGAAACTTTCTGTTGCATCAATTATACGTTGACAAACAGTTGTGATACAAGAACAAGATGCTTCCTCCTGCTTTCAAAGTAGTAGAATGCCTCCTTTTCATCTGATGAAGAACGACAAAGTTCTTTGAAAGTTCTTGTGCATTTCTTAATCTTATGATGCTATTAAGAAGCTTTTCCCTTTATTTGTAAGTATTAGTTTTTAAGAATAATCTTTCCAAATTATAAACAGAATTATGATATACCTTTTATTTATAATGCCAAATTAAAAAAAAAAAAAGTTTAAAACAACTACAAAAGTACTTAAAACCATGAATGAAAAAATACATTAATATCTAAAAAATAAGCAATAAGTAAATAGAAAATAAAAAAATTCTGTACATGAATGTTTTTCTCTTTAAAAAATATATATATATTTAGCAGCCAAATCTAATTTAATCTATCTGCACCGCATATTTTTATTTTATCACCCACCAAAATAATGGAAGCTGAAATTACACAGCAACAATAAATATTCAATATCATGTAGACAAATGTGTCAAAGAAAAAAAAAACATCAATGGTGGTTGCTACCATAAAGCTACCATGAAATGGCAAAAAGCTGAGCATGCAAAAGAATTAAGAACATGCATCAACATTGTAATAATTTACCAGGTTCTAAATGCTTGGTGATCATGGAGCTGATACATATGGAGAGTCAGTCTTCACATTTAAGTCTATTACAGCCTTGACTAACGCATGTTCTGAGATGATACACCAGCCTAGCAAAGTATAAAGAGAGTAGATTTAACCACTGCATACACAGCGTGTTTTATATTGAAAGATAAGGAAAATAATTTTCCACCTTGTCTCCCTTCCCTCCTTACTCTCAGCTTCCAAAATGTTGGAGGGTTTAGTAAAATAGCTTTAATGAGATCAAAGCTTCAATGCTTCTTGCTTTTAAACTATAACTGCAAAATAAAAAAACTTAACTGCACCAATGCCAATACAACTTTTATATAGTTTTTCATCAGCAAATTCAAAATACAATTTAAAGACTGGCACTGTTCTTAAATTTTAATTTTATTTTTTAAACTTAAAAAAAAAAATCTTTATCTTTTCTTCCCTCTTTTTTTATTAAAAACAAATACAGTAGAGTAATGATTATCCAAATCCCCTGCTTAACAGAATTTTCACTTTAACTGAGTTACAAAAAAAAAAAATTATATATATATATATATATACATAGGATTTAAATTTATACATACTTTATTTTCTTTATAACGTGCATGATCAGCAAATTAACTGACGCTCTGGTATTTTTATTATCCATGATTTGAAAACATGAGTTATGAAAATTCATGATCATGAGATCAAGGTTTGGATGTATTCAAAATTAGAAAAGAGTCGGTCTATAAAAATAATATTGTTCACGAAGCATCAGCTTATGACATGCCAAGGAAGGCACTGTTAGGCCTAATCAAATTGTTCGAAAGAAGAATATTATAGGTTTAAAGTGAGAAATGTATTGTGTTTAAAGAAGGTATCAATGAAGTGGTGTAACATTATCTTTATAGAATTTTTATAGAATTGTATTAAAGTGTATGCATTGTTATTCCAACACCTAGTTATTCAAGTCATCTATAAATTAACATTTTACATATAATCTTCCTACAAATATGGGGGCTCGATGCCGGGATATTAAGCAACTAACAGTGGAATAAGTAATCAATATTACGCAGCAGAATCTTAAAAGGAAAAACAACTAGTAGTGCAATAGATAGTCAAATATTAATCGAAGAGAAATTGTTGTCAATCGCCAGCATCAAAAGATGGATTGTGAATGAACAAGGCAAGTGTAAAAACCGTAATCATATTTATCTAAGTACAACTTTGAAAAACATGTGATCCTTGAATAAAGCTAAAAGAATTGTATTAGATGTAAATTTCCAACTGGGCAAAAAATGTCCGGACCAGGATTCGAACCCGGGACCTTCTGGCTGAAGCCGCCAGTGCTCTGCCATCTGAGCTATCCCGGATGATTCTGGTTGAACTTTTTCACCCAGCTAACCTTGAAGATTACAGCATCTGGTCTGAAACCTGGTTCAGCTCAACAGAATAAATCACAGGTAATGGAACTCCAGAAATCGCTGGATACGAAATTACACTAGATTAATTTTAACACAATTATTCTAATTGGTAAACAAATCATATTAGATGTAAATTTCCAACTAGGTGAAAAATGTCCGGACCAGGATTCGAACCCGGGACCTTCTGGCTGAAGCCGCCAGTGCTCTGCCATCTGAGCTATCCCGGACGATTCTGGTCGAACTTTTTCACCCAGCTAACCTTGAAGATTACAGCATCTGGTCTGAAACCTGGTTCAGCTCAACAGAATAAATCACAGGTAATGGAACTCCAGAAATCGCTGGATACGAAATTACACTAGATTAATTTTAACACAATTATTCTAATTGGTAAACAAATCATATTAGATGTAAATTTCCAACTAGGTGAAAAATGTCCGGACCAGGATTCGAACCCGGGACCTTCTGGCTGAAGCCGCCAGTACTCTGCCATCTGAGCTATCCCGGATGATTCTGGTTGAACTTTTTCACCCAGCTAACCTTGAAGATTACAGCATCTGGTCTGAAACCTGGTTCAGCTCAACAGAATAAATCACAGGTAATGGAACTCCAGAAATCGCTGGATACGAAATTACACTAGATTAATTTTAACACAATTATTCTAATTGGTAAACAAATCATATTAGATGTAAATTTCCAACTAGGTGAAAAATGTCCGGACCAGGATTCGAACCCGGGACCTTCTGGCTGAAGCCGCCAGTGCTCTGCCATCTGAGCTATCCCGGACGATTCTGGTCGAACTTTTTCACCCAGCTAACCTTGAAGATTACAGCATCTGGTCTGAAACCTGGTTCAGCTCAACAGAATAAATCACAGGTAATGGAACTCCAGAAATCGCTGGATACGAAATTACACTAGATTAATTTTAACACAATTATTCTAATTGGTAAACAAATCATATTAGATGTAAATTTCCAACTAGGTGAAAAATGTCCGGACCAGGATTCGAACCCGGGACCTTCTGGCTGAAGCTGCCAATGCGAGCACTAATATGATTTGTTTACCAATTAGAATAATTGTGTTAAAATTAATCTAGTGTAATTTCGTATCCAGCGATTTCTGGAGTTCCATTACCAGAGGTTTATTCTGTTGAGCTGAACCAGGTTTCAGACCAGATGCTGTAATCTTCAAGGTTAGCTGGGTAAAAAAGTTCGACCAGAATCGTCCGGGATAGCTCAGATGGCAGAGCACTGGCGGCTTCAGCCAGAAGGTCCCGGTTCGAATCCTGGTCCGGACATTTTTCGCCCAGTTGGAAATTTACATCTAATATGATTTGTTTACCAATTAGAATAATTGTGTTAAAATTAATCTAGTGTAATTTCGTATCCAGCGATTTCTGGAGTTCCATTACCAGAGGTTTATTCTGTTGAGCTGAACCAGGTTTCAGACCAGATGCTGTAATCTTCAAGGTTAGCTGGGTAAAAAAGTTCGACCAGAATCGTCCGGGATAGCTCAGATGGCAGAGCACTGGCGGCTTCAGCCAGAAGGTCCCGGTTCGAATCCTAGTCCGGACATTTTTTGCCCAGTTGGAAATTTACATCTAATATGATTTGTTTACCAATTAGAATAATTGTGTTAAAATTAATCTAGTCTAAAAGAATTGATCTAATAAATCTCTGCAAGGAATGCGGAATTGAAACACCAGAAAAATCGACAATCCCTGTCCTAATAAAGCTGATTAAAAGCTGGGAGGATTACGATGAAGATTTTATAAAGGATCGCCTAGAAGTAATTATGGCAGCTAGAAAAGAGAAAGCAGAAGAGGAAAGAGAAGAGAAGAAACAAAAAGCACAAGCAGAGATCAAAGAGAAGAAATCATGAGCAGAGATCGAAGAAAAGAAACTGAAAATGGAAATGGAATAGAGAAAATGGAGAATATAATTGGAAGAAAAAGATCGCAAAAGAGAGTTTGAGATTAAGAAAATACAACTACAGGAAAATTCAAGACAACACATCAATGTGAACACAAGAACAAATCCAGGTAAGCAATATGAATTGCTTAGATTATTAACAAAACATGATAGTACGAATGATATTAGTTTATACTTGGCTATGTATGAAAGGCAAATGCCGCAAACGGATATTGATAAGAGTGGGTCAACTATTTAATTAACCTACAGTCGTGGACATAAGTTTAGGACCACCACTGAAAAATAAGATCCAGACAATAAATTGAATACTTACTCGTTAGTAAAATTATAAACTCTGTTTAATACATGAATATTACATTTCTACACATATAAATCGCATACATTAAACACAAATTTTACAGAAAAATAAATATATTGTTGGTCCGCCGTTAGCTTTTATTACGGCCTGCAAACGTTTTGGCATGCTCTCTACCAGACTTCGGCAGTATGCAGCTGATAATTCATTCTCCCAAACTTCCTTAATTGCTTTTTCCAGTTCTTTAGCACTTGTTGGCTATTTCTCAGAGACCTTGTGCTTTAAGAGAGTCCGTAAGTTTTCAATTGGATTCAAATCGGGACTGTTTCCAGGCGAGTCCAGGATTTGAATTTTCTTCGTCTTCAAGAACTGAGAAACAATTTTAGAGCGATGACATGGTGCACCATCATGCATAAAAATTGTGCATTTATGAACGGCCATGTGTAACTCTAACTTCTCCTTCAACAAATCCACCTATTTTTTGCCATTTATAGTCGTTCTTGGAGGTAGGAAGAACAATGCAGCCATTCCGTTCACTGACATTCCACCCCAAATCATGACACTTGGGAAGTGTTTAACAGTTTGTAAAGTGTAACGTTCATAGAAACGCTTTCCATTAGGTCTACGGACATAGTACTTGCGTGTAGAGAACTGCTCTATGATAGATTCGCCCGAAAAAAACCCGTTGCCACTGATGAATTGTCCATTTGGCATGTTTCTTGGCAAAGTCCAAGCACTTAGCTGTCATGGCCGCTGTTAACCTGGTTTTTTTTGCAGGTTCATGGGATTTTAAATGAAAGTCGTCGAACAAATGCTGACTTACTGTTCAACGACTGACATCCGCACCTTTTGCAAGCAGTACTGGCCGTATCTTGCTTGCAGAACTCATTGGAGAACGAACTGCTATTCTCTAATGAAGTGTTCATCTCTAGGTGTGGTTTTACGAGCTCGACAACACCTTTTGGCATCAACATAAGTCCCTGTTTCTTTAAATTCATTCTTACTACGTCTTACTAGTTCACTAATTAATCATTCAGAATATCCTTCATTGGGAAGAATAACAATTTGTGCACGCTGAGCTTCAGAAACTGACGATTTTTGACCTATTTTCATAGGTTTTCAAAACTTGTAAAACAAGCGACAGTTGCATCTGCGACGTTTATTACTCAAAGATCAAACGAAATGTGAATACAGTACTCTACTCCCAGACGGAATGACACCGTCTAACGCAATCGATTTGATTTATGATGTTATCGGTGGTTTTAATTGTAAAAACACTAGTTTCTACACTGTGGTCCTAAACTTTTGGCCACGACTGTAATGCCATTAGATGTGATTAATATAATAACTAGGGAGAGTGAACTCGAAATGCATGATTATGATTACATAAAAAGTATTCTTTTAAAATGCTACAAACTATCACCAGAAGAGTTTAGGCTGAAATTTTTCTCACTCAAAAAAGAGTCATCTGCTAATTGCCGCGATTTCGCTTATGAGATCAAGGTGTACTTCAAACAATGGATTGACGGTCTTCAAATAGATAACTTTGAGGAATTATCAGAATTAATTGTAGTTAATCAAATTAGGCATAATTTACCTACGGAAACAAAGACACATTTTGCAGAGAAATTGTTAGTAATAAAAAAGATAGACGACTTAGTTAACAAATTAGATATGTGCGAAACAGCTCGAAGGGTTTGTAATAAACAATCAGTAAGGAATACAAGCTGGAGTTTTGAGGATAAACGATCGAGAGTGGGGCTGACTACGCCAACTCGAAAAGGCGCCAAGCTGACAATAGGCACAATGTGAATCATGGAAGAAACGAGGCGCATATAATCTGTTTTCGTTGTGGTAGATCTGGTTATGTGAGTAGGAAATGTACCATGGGGAGTAAAACACAACAATAATATTCAAATTATAACCCACAACGTAATAAAAATTGGCAAGAAACGAAATACCAAGATTGGAGCCAAAACACGCAAAGAAAAGTAGTTAATATGGACACATTGAATGGTAAGAAAGGAAGAATCCTGGATCTTCACAGAATAAAAACAAACCTAATAATCGATACAGGGAGTGATATTTCAATTACCAATTCAAGATATCATACTGCAATAAACACACCAATGTTAACCAGCGACATTATATCTATATTGGGCATAGGTGGAAAAGTAATTAAGCCAACGGGTTTATTTCTTGCATAAAGTTTATGTAGATGGTACAGAAATACAGGATAAATTTTACGTGATACAAGAAACTGACTATGATTTAATAATAGGTAGAAAAGCAATCGAAGGACTGACGTTAAAAGTAGAAGAAGATGTTGTTAGAATAATAAACGACAATACAGTGTGAGTAGGATACATTAAGATTAATAAAGGCCCTTTCAAAACAGATGAAGTAGCCACATCAAATATAAGCAACAATAATCGAGGTTGGGAAGATATGGTTAATATCGACTGCGAAAATGGCAGAATGGATTTCACTCATATTACAAATTTAGCTAACAGAGAAGAAATACGGGGATTAATAAAATCCTTCAAAACAAACAAACAAAAAAAAGATAATGGATTAAACATGAAAATACTACTGGCAGATAAAAAAACCATCTGTAAACATTCCAAGAGATTCTCTTTAGTTGAGCAGGAAATCATCAATAAACAAGTACGACAGTATTTAGATAATGACATTATCAGATGGAGCACCTCAGATTTTACGGCACCTGTGATCCCAAGTAAGGAAGAAGAAACCGATAAGAAATTCATCATCACTAGACAGGAGAGTTCCGAAAGTAAAGACACTGAGAAGAAAACAGAAAATAATACCTGTTCAATGACAATTTATGGAGATACTAATGAGGGGCAAGAGGGGGAATTTAGATGAGAATTAAGATTTATTGTAATAATATAGAAACACACAAAACAGAAAAGTAAAAAAAAGTTTTAAAGATTTTAAACTTTGTAAGCTGAGGAAGTGGGCAGGTGTGTGCAAAATGAGAGAAGCAGAATTTTTTTTTATTATTTGGGGGGGGGGGGGGAGAAAGGTTGATTAGATGGTTGCTTAGTTATATATCATTACGAAAGATTTACAATTGGAGCAAGAAAAAATGAAAGAGTTTTTAAAGATTAAGTTTTGTGTGGTAGGAAAGAGAAGGGAGAGGAGTCTAAATGATTATTTTTTGTCATTGTTACAACAAAAAAAGAAATACAGCAAAACACTTTTAAAAAATTAAATAGGTTAGAAGATTTTTGACTTTGTGAGATGGGGGGCAAACAGACAAATGGGGAGAAGCAGAAATTTTATGGGTAGTAGGAAGTTTATTAGATGATTAATTATATATCGTTGCAAAAGAATTCTAAATAGGACAGAAAAAAAATTTAAATTATCAGTTTTAGTGTTTAAATTTTGTGTGCTAGGAATGAAGGGGGTGGGGGGTAGGCTAAGCGGGAGCCTACAATTTTGGACGGAGGGAGGATTTTAGATGGCTAATTACTTATTGGTACATTAAAGTAACAAATAGAGCAGAAAAAAAGACTAACTGTTTAAGACTTTAACCTTAAAAGATTTTAACCTTTGTACCAATGCAGAACGAATAGAGTGCCTATTGAAGTCATTGCGCTTCAGTTCACCTCTTGAGCTGAGGGTAAAGGCGAAAAGCAGCTTATTATGGAAGGGGAAGAGGGGACCTTTATCAGATGACTGATTATTTATGTCAATAAAGATTTACAAATAGGACAAAAAATTAAAATTAAAGAATTTTAAAGCCTTTAAATTTTGTGCACTTGGTAAGACATGTGGGGCAAAGGGGAAACATCAGTTTTGGATAGGGGTGGACAAAAATTACATGATCAATTAGTTATTGTTAGAATAAAGTAACAGATAGAACAGAAAATGTTTTAAAAAAAACCCCAACTTTTTAAGATTTTAAATTTGGTGAGCTAACAAAGAAAGGGGGGGGTGGCAAAGGGGGAGAAGCAGCATTTTTGGGAAGGGGTTGGTGTACTAGAAGAATTATTATTTATTTACCTAACAAAAGATTTACAAATAGGACAGAAAATATTAAATATGAGATTTAAAGACATTAAATTTTGTGTGCTTGCTAAGAGAAAGGAGACAATGTCAATTTTGGTGTAAGAAGAATAAATTATATGATAGATTATTTAGTTTTAGAATAAAGTCACAGAAAAAGTATGTAAGCCAAGGGGGCAAAAGGCGAGAAGCAGAATGAAATTTAAACAAAATTTATATGATTGATTATTCATTGTTACAGTAAAATAACAGATATAGCAGAAAAAGTTTTAAAAAATTAAGAAAGTTTTAAAGATATTTAACTTTGGATACTGTGGAAGAGAAGCAACATTTTGGAAGAGGCAGAATTTAGATGAATTTTTTTAAAAATCAGAAATTCACTGAAACAAAGAGTTTCATCCCTGATTAAGAGATAATAGGAGAGAAACTAAGGCTTTTAAGGACCTTTGCAGATATTGCATAAAAATAAGGACCAAAAACCAAAAATTGCTTTGGAAAAATTTAAGGACTTGGACCTTACGAAACCTGTTACTGTCACTTTTAATCTTATTAATTAATGATGGACATGTTTATGTTTTAAAAGTTAGTCATACCTTATCATACAAGTATATACATTTTTAAAAATAAATATAAACTAAAATAAACCTTAAAAATAGTAAGTATTATGTAAAGCATGAAATACAAATCTAAGTGAACACTGGTAAAATACATACTTCAGATTCAAAATTTTCTAGACATTTTAATTTTCCATTAATTAAATAGAGAAAATAAAAACTTTCTTCTTAGGATATAGTGATAATTTTACAATATATAAATCGCTTGATATGGCAATAGCTTTATCATGCTTTCACAATAGTCATATTATAGAATAATTTTTATATCCGAGAATGTTTCTAAGGAAAAATTTTAATTAATCTCTTAGGTGGATTTCAATTTGAAGGAAAATAGTCTGGTCATTAACAGTAAATGGATGCAAAAATTATAAACTTGATAAGTATGGAACTGAATATTAAAACCTTTTGAAAAAATATGTAAGTGCAAACTAACTCAGTAAAACATACATTTAACCCTCTGAGCAGATTGCTCGTATTTTTCAGTTTCGCAAAAACAGTTTAAATCTGTTGTAGAAAAAAAATATTTTAAACAGAATTGTATTTTTAAATGTATGTCAAATAAAGGGACATGAAGTGTATTCTAGAAACAAACAGGGAAAGAAAATTTAGTCAAGTTTATTTTTATAAGCATTTTTATGAAAATGCAGTAAAGCCCTCAAGATGCTTGGAGGGTTAAAAGAAAAACAGGATTTTATAACAGCAAGAGCAACTTAAAATTTGGCTATTCAAACGGGGTTGTTTTTAAAAACCTCGATGTAAAAGTATGTTTATGATTTTTTATTTCATTTAAAACCTTTTAAACTTTGTAACTCTGACTACTCAGTTTATTTAATGCATATAAGCAATTATTGATGTACATATGCATAATTACAAGATAAGTGGATACAGATACAGAAAAAAAAAAGAGAAAATAGTGGCTTGAAAAATGCCAAGCATTTATTAGAGAATAACAGAAAATTCCTTCCTATAAACATTTGAAAGCTTCAATAATTTTTCTTTTTACCTAATGCTGAAAGAAAAATAAGATCCCTTTCCCCACTCGGGGGAAAACACACACACACACAAATAAAATCAGCTTACTTTGTGGGCATGCTTTCTTCCTTCTAAAGATTCAGATATTCTTGAGAAAAGACCTCTTTTCACTTTTGCACGGGGTGGAGGCTAAAATAAATTGGAAATACAGATTGTAAATAAAAGAAATGGAGTTTTGTTTTCAATAAAATAAAACTGGTTAATTTTTACATAATTAAAAGAGATGAGTTCAAGCACAATTAAAAAAATTTTAGTTAACAGAATATAAATCTGAACACAAGTCTAGAAGTTTTTATATGATTTTAAATGTTGAAAATATGTCACTTGTATGAATCGATACTTTCCTAATATAACTTGGTTTTAATTTTTTTTTAATTGTATTTTTTACTAAAGGTGGCTCAAAACTTTATACATTTTCCCCATTAAGAGAGTTTTTATTTTTTTTTCTTTCCTTATTTCTGTTTATTTTATAAATAAAACTGACAAAAATATTCAAAACTTTTTAATTTGAGACTGAATTAAGCCATATCATTCTTTATGAATTATAATCAGACAAGTTTCTACAGAACTAAAGTTCTACTTTAAGAGAAAAGTAAAATTTAAAATAAAACTTTTCTTTAGAAGGAAGGTAAGGGATAATTTATATTAATATAAGAAAGTTTCGTTCTGTGTGTGTGTTTCAGTCTGTGTGATGGATAGTGAAATTTACTGCATTTACAAGACTGAAAATTTGGATGAGGATGGTCCAAGACAGGTGCTGATGCACCTAAGGCTCAGATTTTTAAATTTCTGATAATTAGCTGAGATATTAATTGAAATCTCATAAATTGGCCTAATTAAAAAAAGTATTTCTTCTCCCAAATTGGCATGCTGAATAGATTTGAACTCTGCAGCGAGGCTCTCACGACGGTCCAATCAAAAGGCTCCATACTCCGGACTTCTAGCTTTGTAGAATGACAGTTTTGACTAACTGGCTAAAATTAAACTAATTAAGATGTCAATTTGAAAATTTCAGAGCAAATGTAGAACATTTTTTTTTACATCTGAATATCCAATTAAAAAAAAAATATATATGTTGGTAATTTTTGATGATTTTTGTTTTTTTTAAATTGACGTTCCCTGGTAATATTAAAAGCTATTTTTTGAGAGCCACCATATCAGAGTGAACTTTGTTTCTTTCAATAGCAAAACCCAAGTTTGACACAATAGATAAATTCTACACCCTTCAATTAGCCTAAATCCAAATATTCATGAAATTTGTACAATTAGTTTCCGAGAAATTAATTATTTTAAAATGAGCTTATTTTAGGGACTGTATCCAAATTGAAGTTTGGTACACGTTTATTGAAGTGCTACTGAATAACTATGTCACTTCTATTAATATATTATTCCTTGCCAATATGACCATTCCACTCACTTAATATATTTTGACTATTGCCAGCCCAAATATTTCAACAAAATGAGTGAAATATATTTTTTCAAACTATGCTTTTCTGCACATCACAGATGGTCCCTTAAACCATCATTGTGACGTTTTTTAATGATAATTCGGAAACTACTTGAAAGAAATATTTGAAATTGAGAATTTGCATAAAGCAGGACATAATAAATATAAATCTATCAAAAAAATTGTAAGTTGCAATTCATATTTTTTTCGAATATTAATTTCATAATTCATATTATAAAAATTTTTAAATTACAATTTCAATGTATTTATGTTTGGGTGTTTTAGTACTATAACCATACACAAAATTATCTCTTTAGGATTATAATTTCAAGAGATATTAATAAAAATATGAAAATGTAATTTAACATTTGAAGCTCTAAATTTTGAATGTTTATAATTCAAAAACTTGGCATTCAAATGACTAGAAATTTCATTTCTAGGCATAATTTGAGCTGAAGATTTAAAATATATTGTCAAAATTGGGTGCTGTCATTGGAAAAAACAAAGTTAGGTCTGGATTTGGTTTGTAGATGCCCCTAAGCAAATTTTATATACATAATTTAAAAGTAGACTTTATTTCCAATCCATTGATACCAGTAACCTTTTTCTATTATAATTACTTGTAGAGTTAGTAGGAGGTGTTTACTTTTTTTTTTCCCCACGACTGGACAATGCAAATGCAACCCAGCTGATTGCTAGATGTGGCTAGTAACTGAAATATAATTCAAATATTTATAGCATTTTGTAAAAGCTATTGTTATTTCGGAATATGACTAATGTAACCTAAATATGATTTTAATCCAAATTAAGCAAAATATTTGCTTTCCCTGTTCTCATGATTTTATTTTTCTAATTTTTTTCTTTTAAGGAAACTAGGGTTGGAAAAAAACCAGTTTTTATGGGGGGGGGGGAGGGGGAACGGTTTTTTAGTTTAAACCGGGTTTTTTAATATATACTTTCCTATTACATACACATGCATATTTATTGATAAAAATAAATATTATTGGATATATAAGTAATATAACTTCATTTAAAATTAATTTAAATTAAATAATTACAATCAGTTATGTAGAAAATTGAAATAATTTAAAATTTAAACACTTTTTGGTAAAAGCTATGTCTTACGTTCCATGAATAAAATGCTCTACATAGTGAAACATTGATATCTTGAAAATCTTAATAAACAATCTTTTGATTACTAGTCCTCCTATATATATAAAAAAAGTAACAATTTGAAATTGACCAATAAAAATCTGTGTAGATCTTCCAGGTACACTCCTAGATTGGCATACGTATTTCTTGTGACCGACTTGTTGTCTTTCTTCGTAAATAAAACTGTTTCATACAAACATATGAAAATTGATGCTATTATAAAGAAATGTTTGATAAACACGCTGATGCAGACAATTTTTAAATCGAATAATTATTTTAAGAGATATTTAATGTTAAAGTTGGTAAAAATCGTTTCATTAAAAAAATTTATATGAGCAAAAACTATACATAGGAATTTAAACATTTTTACATCATTTAATACATTAGAAATTCCCGCTGTGTAGACTGCATTTATTTTTTTAATTTGACTCATTTTTTGTGGATTTATCTCCATTTTAAATTCAAATTTTCAGCATTTCGAGAGATATTTTTTAGATATTTTAGAAAAGGGTATTATTTTAAACTGTTGTCAATTTTAAAAAGCGCACAAAGAATAATATTTCCTTCAAATTAAAAATTTATTTACACGTGGCTATTATAAGCAGAAAAAAAACTTTCAAATGAGAATTAAGTGATTACATGTTAAAAATCAGGAAAATATTGAAAATTACGTCATAAAGAGAAAGAAAATTTTTAAATAATAAATTCATTATTATGCATTAAAAGTCACAAATGGAAGAAATTTACGTCATATTTAAAAATGCCGAATAATTGACAATTGGCAAAACAGTTTAAATTTAAAAATATATTTGTGTGAGACATTTATTTAATATTTTGAGATAATCTTTTCAACTATCATTGTGAATTCTAAGGCAGCGCAAATAATATTTCCTTTCTAACAACAAAACTATTTTCATGTGAATGTTAAAAAGAGAAAGAAAATTTTGGTGAAAATTACTTCAGATATAAAACGCTACATTTCAAATGTGTTATTTAAAAGAACTTTCTTATAGAGCTGTTCAAAAACCAAGAGACAAAGACTCTGTTCACTTAATTCATTTTCCATTAGCTTATTTTAAAATTTTTAACTAATTTTTTTTAATGAAAGACGAAAACAGCCATTGTATCCCTTAACAAATGCTGATTTCACCTTAAAAATCTCCAATAAAAGGAATATGAATGAAAACCCGTTTACAGGGTGATCACCACTGTATTTTAAAATTATAATTCAATTTTTTTAAAGCCGATGAAATTAGCCTGCTTTTAGAATATGGGGTGTCGGAACAGGGGTTGGCGAGCGTAGCCTCGTAGGGGGCAGAGCCCCCTAGTACTATAAATAAATATATGATATAATATATTTTCCAATGGCTTTGCAAAAGAATTTCTTTGAAATACTTGTTATCTGAGATGTCTGATATTTTTGTTAGAACAATACACGAACAGTTTATATCTTTTATTGAAAATAAAGCTTTTTATAAAGAATTCCTGGAATTGTTTGAATTTAACAGTAGAGTCTTTACACCTTTCAAGAAGTATTGTGTATTGTCATTTAACATTTCTCCTCTAAAACTGACAGGTAAAAAAAAGTCCTTCCGGCCAGTGCCGGGAGGAAGAGGTAGCTTTCATATTCCTTATTTTAAAAAAGCCAACTTATATCATTCAAACACACGAAGCTCAATTTAGTGGAAACCGAATATAGGAGATTCAATACTAATTTTTATCAATATAGTGAATGAGAATTTCGCGAAATTAGTCAGCTTTATCCAAGCTGCTTTTCTTTAAAGTAACTTATATTTGGCTGCCAAATTCGGCGATTTCTTAAAGTGCCTGCCATTTTAATACAACATGGTGGATGAGGCTAACCAGTGAACTTGGTCGAGACCTTAGTAATTGCTGTGCACATGCTCACTCACATCGGAATCGTTTGATATATACGATTGATGTCGCATGCAAAGAATCAGATTTTTCAAAATGTCACCCACAATAGAAATTGAAACTTCTATATCTGAGCCATTTTTTAAGGTAAAGACAAACAAAAAATGCTCCTGGATCCTTATATCAAGGTCAAGTACCCGTAAGGCATGGTGACATCACGGTGACGTTGTTGTGAAGTCACACTGTGATTTTGTGACTGTCGATGTGACGTAACGTGACGTGGATGTGACATAATAGTGACTAGAATGCGAGGTCGTTATGGCCATTTTAGAGATCGTTTGTGACGTCACATTGTCACCACTCTGTGAAGTCAGTGAAAAGTGTGTCATTTGTGACTATTTTGGCATTAACTTTCTGACGAACCTGTAACGAAAGTGACAATGTTTTGAAGTCACACTGTGACCAATTTGTGAAATATGTGTCATTTGTGACGAACTTGTCATAAACTCTGTGATGATTTCAAATGAAAATCAAATTTCAAATTAATTGCTTAAAAGGCGCAAAGGCGAACTAGTGAAAAAGATTCCATGCTGGAACTCGAACCCAGGCCATCAGTATAGCGCACTGACATTCTACCGACTAAACCACATGAAAATACCCAGCCTGGAAAATTTCTCACTATTACATGTTGGCAAGGCTACAAACGCAGCACAAGATGCAATATTTATCGTGAGCCACCGACATGGCGCAAACACGAAACTTAATTAAATCCAGCATCGATTGAAACTATATTGATACTTGGAAATTTTTTCAGAGAGAACCATTCGCCTTGCATACAATATTTCAAATGAAAATCAAATTTCAAATTAATAGCTTAAAAGGCAATTTTAATTTGAAATTTGATTTTCATTTGAAATACTGTATGCAAGGCGAATGTTTCTCTCTGGAAAAATTTCCAAGTATTAATATAGTTTCAATCGATGCTGGATTTAATTAAATTTCGTGTTTGCCCCATGACGGTGGCTCACGATAAATATTCCATCTTGTGCTGCGTTTGTAGCCTTGCCAACATGTAATAGGGAGAAAATTTCCAGGCTGGGTATCGTTCCATGTGGTTTAGTCGGTAGAATGTCAGTGCGCTATACTGATGACCCAGGATCGAGTCCCGGCGTGGATATTTTTCACTATGTTGGCCTTTGCACCTTTTAAGCAATTTATTTGAAATTTGATTTTCATTTGAAATATTGTATGCAAAGCGAATGTTTCTCTCTGGAAAAATGTCCAAGTATTAATACTGTGATGATTTTTGTCATAAAAACTACGATAATTTTAAAGTAAAGTTTTGTTTGAAATATAAAATTTTATCTTTTTACCATACTTTTTAGCAAGATATCACTATTTTGGAGTCCTATTCTTCTAAAATATTTTTAATTTTCCATTAAAAAAACAATGCTTATTAACTGACATCTTTTTTTATTAAGTTCTAAGCTTGATCTTGAATTCAAGCTTAATATTAAGAATGTGTAAGCTTTTTAATGTGTTATGATTTGTCATTGCTTTATTAAATACGAACATGGAGTCTAACGGACATTAATACAACTGTTACTTATAGAACTACATGATAAGCCCTATTTATTTAAATTTTTTATTCCCGTATATATTGTATTTTGTGAATATGAGCTAATTAGATTTGGTATGTTTTATATGAAAAGACTGATCTGGGAAATAGAAACAACAAGTAAGATATATCATGCGTTAAGCATAGATTATAAAACACTTTCCAACTCTTCCTAAATGTTTTAACAAGACATCGGGGGAAATAACGTAAATAAGATAACTAAGTAAACATGAAAACGCGTAAAACATTTGAAAAACTGATTTACGCAGTTACCATCCACTAAAAGAATCAATTTTTTTTTTTTAAAGTCAGATTTTTTTATTTAAATCAGATTTTTTTGATTTAAATCAGATTTTTATGATTTTTTTCCCAGCGTTCAAATACTGAATAGCTATCATGAGTTTTAGGTTTCCAAAACAATTACACCACTAATTGCTAACATAATCTATGTTTTTACACTTTAATTAATAAAATTATAATTGTTAGTTAGTAATTACAGAAATAAAAACTGCAAATTAGTAGTTTCATTAGGTATAGTATCATACAATAATGTTATATACATTAATATTGTAATAATTATGTAAAAATTTATAAATACTAGTGACACTTAACATTTATTAAAATTATTAACTGCATTTTATATTAAATAGCTAACATTACTTCAAATTAATTATTAAACAATCAACTCTCTAATTAGGAACATATTATACATTTTTAAGCCTTAATTATTAAAATGATAATAATTCATTTTAGAAAGAAAAAGGGACAGGATGCTAGTTCAAAAAACGGGCACTATTTTATGAGGAAATATATTAGTAATGTGTTTAGTAATCATGTAAGAAAAAAAAGAATATTTTTTTAGCATTATAAGTAAAGTGTCCTTAATTTTTAATAATTTTATGAATAACAAATTGAAAAATACAATTAAATAACATATTTTAATAATATCCTGTTTTTTCTAAAGAAATAAAGTTTTTTTTGTGTGTGTGTGTGTGTTTTAAGGCAGGGTGCATTTTGCCAATTTCAAAAGGGGCATGGTATGGCACCATTAAAAAAAACGGCCTAGAAGAAGCAGTATAAGTAATTACAGAATTAATAAAAACTGCAAATAAGTAATTTCATTACTTAGTAGCACAAATAACAAAACTAACAAATATTATTTGCAGCTCATTTTGCACTTGTATTTAGGAAAATTTCTGTAATCTACCAAAATCTATACTTACACACATGTACGTGTATGCTAACAAAAAAAAAAAAAAAAAAAAAAAAAAAAAAAATATGAAAATGAGTTAAACCCAATCATATAGAATAAATATAAGTTCGCCACTCATATCTGAAATCCTCAAAATATTTAAGTAACAGCATTATTACCTCTATTAGCTTTCAATGGTTCAATTTTTTAGTATATATGAGTTACAAAAGAAAAAAAAAATAAATAATAACCATTTATTGAACCTATACCAAAGAAGCTCTTGCTGTGCTTAGCATTTTTATACCAATTATTTCTTTTTCTCTTATGCATTCATTTACAATTTAGCTGCTGAGCAGATGTCATTCTTTCATTCTTCTTTAACTTGAGATTGCTATTAATTACTATTTATTCTTTTACTTGTAGAAATGTAATTACACTTGCTATGTGTACTTTATATAAAATAATGCATAAATTGATTACCTAAAGGAAATTATGACATTTCAAATTATGTTAGATTTAAATATCATTTTTAAATGAAACTGTTTTAATTTGGATAAAAACTTAAAAACAATGCTTTTTACAAACTCAACTGTTTTTAATTTTTTACAATACTAATGAATTAAGCTTAGAAACAATTATTTAAAGCTCTATTTTGTTTATTCATAAGTCAAAATACCTGTAGAAACTTTCAAATTATGTTCATGTTAGATTTTAATACTTTTTTGAGATTTTAAACATTTAGAAAATTTTTGATTTTAATCAATGATTTTTTTAAAAAAATCGGTTGATTAAAATCATGATTTAATCACTGATTTAAATCAACCGATTAAAATCGTTGACACCCTACCATCCACAGCCAAATATGTTTTCTAATTCTTTTAAACAGTCCTGTATTTGATCTGTAGATTGATATATATATATACTATATAATGGAAAAATTTAGTTTATCAAGGAAACGCATAACAGGTTGAAATTCTCTTTCAGCAATCTATACTAATATATGGAAACATACTTAAATAATTTTGTACAACCCTGTAGTTTACCTAGAACCTTTATTACACGCCACTATTTAGTTAAAATTTAATTCAAGCTAAAACACTCTTAAAACTGCTGTAATCACATTTCCAGAAATTATAATTCATAGACGGCAACGTATCCAATTCTTTGCGTGACCCTGTATATCATTTTATCTATATACTACAAACATTCTTAGTAAATTAAATACAGTGCAGCGTTAAAATGCATAACTTATTTAAAAACCACCTTTAAGCAATACCCAGTAACCCTTACGAATACTTTTATATAGTCCTGTATATGAATTATAGCATATATATATACACCATATACTATGCATAAATGTAGTGAATCATAAAAGCGCATATCATAATTAAAAATGCATTTCCAGCCATCATCGCTAATGAACAGTACTTCGGATACAATATAGTATCTGAAATATTTTGTGTGTCCCTGTAAATGCTATATACACTTCGTATTATACAGGAAATAATTCATAGTATGTAAACCTAAACGACGTATATCAATTTCTGTACATATCAAATAGATTAACATAAATAAAGTACGCTGCAAACAATTCCCTCCACCCCTATATCATTATGTATTGGAATTCCTTTTTTAGCCCTGTAAATGAACAATAACTATTCTTTGCATCGCATATTCTATGGAATGCACATTTTAGTGCACTTCATAAATGCATATCAATTTTATTCTGTTTGAAAGCGTGTAAAATCATTAAAAATCATTTGAAACGATTTTTTCCCCACAGGCCGTAATGTAATGGAATGCTTTTGACTGTTCCTGTAAATGAACTAAACATGCTACAAACTTCATTACAAATAGGGACCTTGCTATGGTAAACGTCAATAACATCCAAAAATTTCAGGTCAATCCGAGTATATTTACGTGAGTTAGAGCGCGGACAGACAAACCGAAGTCATAAACACTTTTCAACTTTATCGGGCCTGAAAAACACTTTATTTCAATGCTTAAATATTATTTTTTTATTTTTTAATGCCAATAAAATAAATGTATGAAAAACGTAGAAAATGAGTTTACAATCAAAGAAAATTTAATAACTGATTCTGAATGTCTACAATTAAATGTTTGATTAAAATCACAAACAGCAAAAAAAAAAAAAAAAAAAATGCTTAAATACAATTAAAAAAATAAATATATCAATTTGAAAAACACTAAATAATTAGTGTTTATAATTGTACTATTAAACAACAACAAACTACAATAGATGAATTAAATGCATTTAACAATTTCTCAAAAATCTTTCCATATGTTATAAGGAATTCCTATTATTTTATAATTTTGGCGAATGTTAAATCTGAAAACATTGGTATGAAGATTTAAGATTTTAAATACTAATTTAAAATATTATTAGCAATGAAAAAAAATTCTTTCAAAAGTAAAAAAACTTTTTCCCAGTATAATGTTAATTTCAAAATTGAAACAGTTTCCTAATATCATTATAATCAAATATCATATTTAACTCCAAAATATTAATGACGATAAAGACTGTGTTAGAATCAGTCTCTGCATCAGCTTTTTTTTTTTTTTTCTTCTAGCGATGGCAGATTAAGATATTTTAAAGCATCGAATCAGAAAAGAATTTCCAGATCAGTCTCATTGCATATAACATACTACAACTATTTAACTCGTGATAATAATCTATCAAACGGAAATAAAAAATTTAAATTAAATAAGACATACCTTTTAAGTTCCATAAATAGTTTAATAATATCCGTGTTTTATCCTAAATTGTCAGACATATTTCTGACAAAATGACAAAATTGTCAGACATACTTCCCGCGTCAAAAGTTCTGATCCTTATTTTATTCTGCGGTTTAATCGAGCGCAGACGATATTGGCAAGCAGGTGCTTATACTGTATTATTATAATTTTTTTTTTTTTTTTTTGTAGACAACAGATTTTTAGAGTTTAAATGTGCAATAATTTTATCTTTATGTGAGTGTAATGAAAATTTTTTATTTGAATGAAACACCTGCGTTTTTTCTTTCTTTTCTTTTTTTTTTTTTAAGTAAAGTTTGTTTTACACGTAATAAATAAAAATTAGGCATCTTCTTAATAAATGAAAAGAGAGTATACAGGATAAAAAAAATTTTCTTTGTCAATCTGTCATTTTTTTATATCCATTTTCTGCAGAATAAAACAATTTGTAAAATAGCTTTTTTTAAAGTCGTATCTCTAAAATACGAATTTAAAATACGAATCATTATATCATGGGTTTTGTATAAAATTTGTATAAATATTTTTTCGTAAAATGCTAATTTTATTTATAAAGTCAGAAAAAAGTAGAATTTTTTAAAAAATAGTTATTTAAAATAGTTAAACACTAACAGGAAAAAATATGACTTGAATGCAAATTCTAAAGCAAGAAATGCATATATGACTAAACTCTGAATACTCTTTCTACGTGCTCATTAAAAGCTACAGACTTAACTGTAATAGAAAATTTTAGTTTGAAATCACAGAAGTGTTTTGAATACCACTAGTCGACAAAAAACTTCTTCCCTGCAAACTAAATATGTAGAGTGTACTGATTTAATATTCCTAATTCTGAATATGTTATCCAAATTGTGCCAGTACGTACCATTTTTCCGAGAAACACTTTTATAATAATAACAATCAGTGAAGGATTAAATTGCAATGGTAGATAAAATTGAAATCATAAAAAAGTATACTTTCACTGTCTTAGATAACAAATTGATAAAATATAGCATGAAAATCTAGTTTGTTGATACTTGTACCGTGCATTTTCCTTTTTAGCCCCCCCACCTCTTTTTGTGTCCGAATTTACTATTTCCTATCCATTAATATGATTTCATTCCTTATGTTGCTGTAACTCGGGCATGTTTAAAATATTTCTGTTCATTTTCAAAGATTTTTGATGTTCATATTTTTGTCACACTGTGACTTACAATATGGTGGTTTTTTTCGTCACATATGTGACATGACGTACGTTACATGCAGTAACATAACAGTGACGTCACATTTTTTTTTTTTTTTTATTGCCAGAAAATATAATTTTACATAAATAACATGTTTTGAATATTTTTTGTAATTTTTTAAAATTTTCTAAGAAGTTCACATCTCAGTCACAATGTGACATCACTGAGTGGTGGCATTTTGGTCACAGATGTGACGTGACCACAGTGACTCACAGTGACGTCACCATGACCATGCATGCTATGAGGGTACTTAAGAAAGAAACCTTTTACAATTTCTAATTTTTTTGCACCTCAATTTAAATATATATATATTTTTTTTAATTTAATGGCCACCATTTTGAAACAAGATGGCTGATGAATCTGGCCAGCGAACTTGGTCGAGGTATTGATGTATACTATCCACATGCCTTTTTACATCAAAATAGGCAAATGCGTGTGTTATCGCGTGACAAATACAAGATCGTTTCAAAATATTTGCTATGCTAGAAATTCAAAGAGCTATAATTCAAACATTTTTTAAGATACAAACAAAAGAACAAATTTTCAGAAACAAAAACTGCTCCGGAATCTTTGTATTAAGGCCAAACACATAAAAAAAATCTTTTTCATTTTCCAATTTTTTAATACCTCATTTTAAATTTTAAATTTAATTTATTTTTAAATGGCAACCCTTTTGAAACAAGATGGCGAATGAAGCTGGCCAACGAACTCGGTCGAGACATTGGTATGCACTATGCACAGACCAAGTTACATCCAAATTGGTTCATAAATACGCCTGTTATCACGTGACAAAAATCAGGTCGTTTTAAAATGTCAGCCACAATAGAAATTCAAAATGCTATTACTCAGCCATTTTTTTAGATATAGACGAAACAAAAACTGCTCCGAAATCTTTGTATATAAGTCAAATACATAAGAAAAAAATATTTTTCCATTTTCAATTTTTTGGTACCACATTTCAAATTTTAAATTTTTAAAAAAAATTTAAATGGCCGCCATTTTGAAACAAAATGATGGATGAAACTGGCCAACGAACTCGGTCTAGACATTGGTATGTACTATGTACACACCGAATTACATCGAAATCAGTTCATAAATATGCCTTTTATCGCGTGACAAAATTCAGGACGTTTCAAAATGCCAGCCACGCTAGAAATTCAAAACGCTATAACTCAGCCATTTTTTAAGATATAGACGAAACAAAAACTGCTCCGGAATCTTTGTATAAAGGTTAAGAAAAAAATATTTTTCCATTTTTAATTTTTTGGTACCACATTTCAAATTAAAAATTTTTTTAAAAATTTTAAATGGCCGCCATTTTGAAACAAAACGGCGGATGAAGCTGGCCAACGAACTCGGTCGAGACATTGGTATGTACTATGTACACACCGAATTACATCGAAATCGGTTCATAATTACGAGAGTTAGAGTGTGACATAGGTCATATATATATATATATATATATATATATATATATGTGTGTGTGACATAGGTCATATATATATATATATATATTAATTTTGAACGGAGGGTGATTTCGGGGTCTGGGGGTCATGATCGATGAAAATATACCAAAATTTTTTGAAATCGCTTTCCTCCAAACGGCTGCAATAGGTAGCTTTTTGTAATGAAAGCTACCTAAAAAAGGGTGACAGTAAAATAAACAGAAATACTTATTTACCAGCTTTTTAGACTACTGAAAGCACTGATCATAAAATGGGAAGTAATTTTATAAAAGTTGTCATAGACATCAGACTAATACACCGGTCTTTTTTCTAAGCTATGTTATACGTATTACTTTTAAATGTCTAAACTAAAAATTAATAATATATCTTTTTAGCATTTTTATGAGACTTTTTTCTATTATGTCTCAAGTGAACTTTATCTCGATTTCCCCCCATTTTCCTGTCAGATCTAAATAGATCCCCATTGGTTATGCAATAGAGGATTTAAATATATCTTATTACATATTTTAAAAGTACTTTAAATTTATATAAGTAAACAGGTGTTTCACAAGCACCCAATTTTTCAATGTTCTCTTATTCGACTTCGTATCCTGAGTTTATTTTTTTATTCTTAAACGATAATCTACCCAATCAAGAAAATTTTCTATTACAGCTTGACTGAAATCTTAAAGGTCATTTTATGTTATTAATTGTAAATAATCTGTGTTTACTCGAAGTAAAATATTTTATTCTAACTATTGAATATTTTAAATCTATTTTATCTTTTCTAAATTCACGTGTTTTAAGTTTTCTCTTTAGAGCTTCAGATATGTTCATTAACACATAAACATGACCTAGACCAGGGGTGGCGAACCTATGGCACGCGAAAGAATAATTTTGGCACAGCATTGTTTGTGGCTCTAAATCAAAATAAAGTGAGATTACACAAAATTGCGACGATTTTTTCTAAATGCAATTAAATGGAAATTCAAAAAATTTAATTGTGGCATATTATATTTCAATCTAATTAATTATGGTCTGAAAATTTTTTTAAACAAAGATTATATTTGAAAACTATTGACAAGAATTAGTTATTAGACAATACCAAATTCTATTAATAAAGTTATGGCAACTTTGAATTTATTTCAGAGCTATTCACAGAAACTGGCGTTTGCTATTTTAACAGTTTTTCTGCCTATCTATGCTTTAAAGCACTGTTTTCACAAATGAATAATATCAAAATTCATACTGCAAGCACTTGCCAGATAAATCCGTTTTAGTTTGCATTAAAAGTAATCTGATATTAAGATACAACAACAGAAATTAAATTACATAGCATTAATTTTTTTAAATTAATTTCTAAAATATATTTGTTGCCCTAATCATTATAGTGTAATACCTACATGTATGTTCCTCATATTTTTTAAATCTTAATAGAAAATTTTAAGTAATTTTAATCCATTATTTTCCCATCTACTAAATTTGTTTTTTAGTTGGCACGTCATGGTCACGTAAAATATTTTTGTGATCAAATTTGGCATGCGACAACAAAAAGGTTCGCTGACACTGACCTAGACTCACTGTGTCTCATGGTAACTGCCAAGATAAGGCTGTTAAAAGTAGAAATTATTTATACCCAATAATTTGAAATACTCAAATTACAAAAATGAGAAAATATTATATTAGATTTGTTCTAAAAAAACCAATTGGTTTTTTTTGAGAGAAAAACTAGTTAGTCAACCAATTGGTTTAAACTGTGCCAACCCTGCTGGTAACAGAATAAAATCCTAATGCAAAAACCCCAATCCCAATGTAGGAATGTAAGAAAAACAAAGGCTTACTAAACCCAATAACAGCCAACCATTCATTAGCATACAGAACAAAGAGTAACCAATAAAGATAATTACTTATGATTATGCCATCATTGAGTGTTTGAGGCATGATGTAATCCTTAGTCAATCAAGCAATCTAAGTAGTAAAGGTGCATTTTTAGATCGAATCTGCCATTTTGGCTATTTAAAAAAATAAAACTCTTAAAAAAAAGAAGAAAAAAAAAAACTACATGTTTTTTCTTCCCCAGCTACTTTTAGAAAAATTAGTTAGTCTGCCATGTAGATTTATAGCTTATAAGAAAAGTTGGATTGATTAAAAATCTTTGTCACTTTAAAAATTTTTTAATTCATCAATTTTCTAAAGCTTAGCTTGTAGCTTCTGCATAACTTGGATTTTGCATTTTTCAATAAAGTGTGAAATAAATGAAAACATTAGGGAAAAAGCAAAAAAACCAGATGAAAAAAAACCCAGCATGTTAAAGCATTTGGTTCACGGTTTAAACCAGCGTGGTTTAAACCAAACAACACTGAAGGAAACTTTAGTGAGTTCCACACTTTTAAAAAGTGAGTTTGAATTGAGCAGACTCATTTTATAAATTTTGAATCTGAACACAAACTCATTTTTCAGGAAGAGAATTTGAATTAGTTATTTTTGTGTGTGTGTGAGCTTGCACAAGACTTTTAAAAATAATATGCTCAATAAATTTTTCTTTTTTATTTCATTCTAAATTAATGTTAAAAAGTATGCAAATATTAATTAAATTCCAAAATTTATTTAGATTTCGTCACCCATCTTTTTGTTCAGACTATCCTCAAAGAAAGATTTTTGCAAAACAGAAAATTTTACCAATTATACATACCTCTTTTTCAGTAAGAAATTTAGCTAGAATTTCATCCTGACCAAATAAACAATGTGATAACAACAAACGTAAATACCTGTGGGAAAGAAATAAATTTCATTAATATAAAAGTTCAAGTATTAATAATGCTTCAAAAGTGCTTTTAAGAATATATTATTATACTGTGATTTGCTAATTTGTACACTTGTATTTTTACAAAAAATTTTATAACTTTAATATTTCCACTGATTTAAACATATTTGGGAACTGTGCTTAATTAAATTCTATTTCAATAAATACATATTTTACTTTGTTTTCAACATTGCAAAAATTATTTCTGAATGGATCCACAGAAATAAATACATGAGCATAATTTTAATTACAGAATTAATTCATATTCATGTTGGACATAAACAAATTAACTATGGTAAATTATCTTTTCAACTAATGTTGAATTAAAACATATCTTGCAGAATATTCAGAAAAAAAGGGGGGTGGGATAGTGTGTCTGAAAATAACTAATATATAGTTAAAATTTATTGATACAATTATTGACAAGGTTTTGAAGCTAGATTTTTAAACTACATAAATTTATTGCAACAGCTTAATTTAATAAAAATTAGGCATAAAAATGGAAAAAAAATTACACAAAAAGAATTATACATGAAAGAACATAAAAAGGTGAACATATTTTCATCTATTTTAATAATTTTAATTGTATAAAAGCTACTGAATGCATATCTAGATAAAGACTTAAAAACAATACTAAAATGTAGACAACAGGAAACCTTCAAAAACACAATTTACAATTAAGAGAAAACAATGGATTCATGAAGGATTTTCAATCATGTAATATAATATTATTTAAAATTTAAGTTATAAAATGTATTACATATTTTAAAACCTCATATAAATTAATGCAACTTAAAATATAAATTGCTGGAAGGAAAATGACTGTGCATCAGGTTAAATTTTATAGGCTTTCCAAATTGATGACATGCTTATAAAGTACAGCTAAGCTTTGTGCTACTGGTACTTGGTTAGTAATAGATTATCAGGCATATAACTAGGAGAGGGACTCTCAAAGGCTGAAGCTTCTCTTAAAATTTGAGAAAATTATTATACAACTCTAAAATAAAAATACATATTTCTAATTTCAATTTTCCCTATCTCCAGAAAAAATGAAAGCAAAATAGATTTTCATTGCAGGAACATTTATTTTATTATTTATTTCAGGTTGTTTCAGGTATTTATTTAAAACTTCTTTCCTTCAGGTTTATTATGTTTGCATTTTTAATATATCAAAGATGAACCTGCTTAATTTCTGGAATGTCATACTAAGTGGACACTCACATTTTATATTTTAAGACCCTTAAACTTGTGCTTTTACAATAACATACACAGTTAATAAAATCTAAATAAACAAATTCTCAATTCATACAAACCATATGCTAAAGAAAATGTGGTACTTCTTTGTTATAGTGACTCCCAAGGATGAATTGCCAAGTGAAAGGAAAATATAGCAAATTTGTAAAATCTCGTAAATTGATTTGCAGTCCTAAAGAAACATCATATATATGTTACCGTTTTATTGCTTTTTTGTTGATGATTCCGAAACATCTTATATGGTTTTTTGTTTGTTCTTTTAAATTGCATATTATATATTTTTTTTTCTCTTAAATTGCCTGTATTTATTTTTATAAAAACTATCTTTGATTTATCTAGCAATGAGATCAATGTAATCTCATTTTTTTCAAAAATGAGAGCTTTTACAAAACAAATAACTAAGCAAAAATGGCCTTGATATGAAAATTTATGTTATTAATGATGAAACTATAGGCAGATGCAATGTAAAAAATTGAAAAAAATAAAAAAGTTCTCTGTGTTGACAATTTGTTCATTTTTTCAAGAATACTGTTCATACCTGCTTTACGGTTTGTGTACTGTTGAGAAGAGGAATTAACATACATAAAAGGTTGTAAGAAACAAGTAAATACGGATGAAAATGTGAAAATTTATTTCAACAGTTGCATGAGAGAGAAATTGTTGAGATCGATGACAGTTTGTATGTCGTAAAACAACAGCAAGGGATTTCCAAAACAGCAGATTTTTGAAGGCATATGCCAGGAAAACCGTGAATGCGTTCTCATTCAAATTTCAAACAGAGTTGCTAGTGCACTCATGGGAAAAAAAATTGTTAATATGTAGAATATAGATCAATAATCTACACTGACTGATAGAAAGGATACAATTCATGGGAGCTTGAAAAAGCAGGCTAAAAGCATTTTACGAAGAACCAAGCATAAGTACAATTTTTTTTTATTCAACAGCAGGTGTTTGCATACAAAATGTTCAAAGAATGTGGGGTTCTATTAATTGTGCAATAAAAAACAATGAGGATATTTTGATATCACCTCAAATGATATCTTACAGAATTTATGTGGGAAAAAAGTTTTTGATGAATTATTAAAAACAATTTTGGGAATATGGCTTACAATGTAAAAACATAATGTCAAACAATCATTATTCTTGTGAAGTATTGTAAGAAATTGTTATGAAACATTATAATAGATCCTTATTAATATAAAATATTATATTATTTAATGTTATGGTGTTTATTTTTATATATCTATTAAACATATACACTTCACAAGCTTGGCTACGACCTTCAGTAAATTTACTGTAACCTTGCAAAATTGTAATTCAGGGGCCACTAAAACAAAGAAGTACCAAAAATTCACTCAGGTGTCACATCCAATCATGAAGATTTGCCGCAGTTTTTGCATTAGTAAAAAATTAATTTTGCAGCAGGAAAATTCATTTTAGTAGTAAAATAAAAAAAGCAACAGTAGGAAAAAATTTATAACAACCTAAAGAAAAAATGATGAAAACTTAATAAAATAAATATACACAAATGAAAACAATAGGGGTGATACTATTAAAAAAATTATTACAAGTGAACATAGCAATAAAATTACATGCTTAAAGCTTTTATAAACTATAAATTTTTCTTTTTACCATTTGATTTTATTTAATCCAACTTAATTTTTTTCCTGCACAGAACTGTTCATTCTAGCCACAACTTCTTGAAGCAATACTTGACCACTTTCAACTGTTGTGACACCTTTGGTTTCACTTCCACATGAAATAGGCTGCTGAGCATTCTCAGAGCTGCTTTTAACTTCTCATACAGTTTCTTTTCTTCATCCTGCAGTTTTTTTCCAGCACTTACTTCTTCAATTAGCAAGCTTGACTTTTATTTATTTTTTTTTATTTTATTATAATCTGACACTTTTTCTTTGATGAAACATATGAAATTTTTTTAATTCCATAGAATAGTTTTCCATTTTATTTTCACAATTTGTCTTTATATGACATTTAATTTTCTTTAGCACATTTAAACTCACTATTTGCAAAGAAATTCCATTTCTTTGCATGTAAATTAAAGCTCCTCTTTACAGCTGCATTTCCATGTAGTAAAGAAAGCAAAGCTTTTACTAATTTTGCAGTATTTTTATATTTTAAATTACTTGTAGTATTCTTTATTTTTAAACTATATGCTCAGTATTTAATGTGTTCTTTTCCTACTTCCTTAATTAATTTAAGACAATTGGGAAGAAATTTTTTTTTTTTTTTTTTTTAATCAATAGAGAAAAAGAAAATTTAAAATTGGGAGGCGTTTTTTCTATTCGAACGACAAATCAGTGTTACTACATTCTATGGAAAGATAAGGGCCATTCATAAGTGGTGCTAATCTCACAAGTGATAAACGATTATCTAAACTGCAATTAGCTGTCATCACAGGGCCAGGGGACAACAACGGTATACATTCACACAAGTTTCTGATGTTAACTATTGCACCCAAATACTCTTTTTTCAAAGAATAGGATCTGTCAACACTCTTCACACGACACATTTACTCTCTGTGTGCCAATTAAGTTGACACCCTGAGGCAAAGTGTTAAAGTGAAGGGGGAAAAGAAGAAGCTGATAAAGCTAAACATTAAGATAAGAGCATTTTATGAATGTAGACATTTTAAAAATGGGGATTGATTTTTTCTAGTAATTTGAAAAAAAAAAAATGTTCATTATTTTTGGGATAGTAGACAAAGAGTGAGGACACTATAAGCAAGAGTTTGTTATATCCATAATACAGAATATCGTTACATCCATTCAAAATAGCAATGTAAAGTATATTAAACAAAATGGTTTCGCTATAACCAAAAGTCACTTTATACCAGGTTTGTGACAACCGGACTCTACGGTATTTTTGTTTTGTATAGTTTGGTGCAGAAGTGCAACCCCCATTCACTAGCACATATACATGTAAAATTGTCAAAAAAAATAAAAAGAACACCCGTACTAACTAGGGCAGGGATGGTGAATGTATGGCACACATGCCGAACTTGGCATGTAAGAAAATTTCTCGGGTATGCAAAAAAAACTTACAGATCATATTCGGTTTATGGAGAAAATTCCACTTTATGTATTTTTTACAAAAAGTATAGTTTTGTGTAACAGCTATATAATTAACTTTAAAATAATCCGTTACTTTTGAATGAATTAAAGTATTATAAATTTCAATGAAATCGACCTTGTAGCGTCATTTTCTCCCTAAACCATTCAACATATAGTGTTTTCTAAATCATTTTACTTTTCTATCAAATTTCAAAGGTTTTATTTTTGAAAATTTAATTTTAACAGATAGTTTGCATAGTAATATAACTAACTGACACGCTTCTTTCAGATTAGGTTTTATTTTATTTACGTTTAGGGCTTTAAGTTATTTTAGGTTGTAATAGATTTAAGTTTTAATTTTGAAAATTGAATTTTAGCTGTTATTGTAAATAATTATGTATCTATTGAACCTACTTCTACCTGAAGAACTAAAAATGGTTCTGATTCAGAAGTATACAATAAAAGGAAAACTCATTTATAGATTATTAATACGGAATTCGATTCGACATGGCTATACCATTGGTTAAAATGTTTTTACATAATAATTTTGAAATTTTTGGCACGCATACTCAAAAAGTTTCACCATCCCTGAACTAGGGTGTCAATGATTTTAATCAAATGATTTAAATTAGTGATTAAATCATGATTTTAATCAAGTGATTTAAAAAAAGAAATCATTGATTAAAATCAAATTTTTTAAATGTTTAAAATTATATAAAAAAGTATAAAATCTAAGATGAACATAATTTGAAAAGTTTCTATAGATATTTTGTCTTATGAGTAAACAAAAAAAAAAGCATTAAATAATTTTTTTAAGCTTAGATTTGTAAAAAAATTAAGTACGATAAGTTTTTGAAAAGCAAGTTTTTATCTGATATAAAAAGCATTTTATTTAAAAATGACATTTCAATCTAATATAATACGCAATGTCATAATTTTCTTTATTCATTCTTTTATATAAAATAAGCACATCAAATATATTAAATGCCTGCAAGTAAAAGAATAAGTAGCCAGTATGCTATTTTCTCATTCTACTTTTGCAATAATAAATTTATAGAAATTGGAACTAAAGAAGAATGAAAGAATGACAACTGCTTGACAACTATTATAAAAGAACGTTTAAAAGAAAAAGAACTAATTGGTATAAAAATGTTTCTTTTGGTAGAGGTTGAACAAATGTTTTTATTTTTTTTACGTGTGAACTCATATACACCAAATAAAGAAATTAGTTAGGGATTGAAAAGGCAACAAGACCTTTTTTGTTAATACCTACTGAGTGTGAGTGTTAATAAATCTGTTACTTAATATTTCCAGGATTTCAGATATAACTGGGCTATTCTTATATTTATTTTGTATGGTTGTATGAATGGGTGCAACTCATTTTCATAATTTCTTTGGTTTGCATACACATAAATGTGCATAAGTTTAGATTTAGGTGATTAACAGTCATTTTTCTAAGTACAAATTTAAAACGAGCTGCAAATGATATTTGTTTGTTTTGTTATTTGTGCTACCAACTAAAGAAATTATACTTATTCGCAGTTTTTATTAATTCTGTAATTACTTACTGTATATATTATTAATTATCATTTTAGTAATTAATGCATAAAATGTATATTATTTTCCTAGTTAGAGAGTTGATTGTTTAATAATTATTGATTTTAAGCAGTGTTAACAATTTAATATTAAATGCAGTTGTTAATAATTTTAATAAATGTAAATATCAGTAGTATTTAATATGGTTTTATATAATTAGTATTACAAAATATTAATTTATATAGCATTATTGTATACTACTAACAAATAAAAATGAATACAGTTTTTATAATTACTGTAATTACTAATTGTAATTAATTAAAGCTTGAAAATGTAAGTTATGATAGTAATCAGAGGCTTAATTGTTTTGGAAACTGAAAACTTTTTATTAAAAAAAAAAAAAAAATCATGGTTTTTTACACCCCAGAACTAACTCTGCTCTAAATCATTAAATAAAAATTTGACGTAACACTTGATTAGTAATAATCGTCTACTAATTAATGCTATACTTAAATTTTGATTAAGAAGTCATCTATGTTAAATAGGGAACTGCTTGGAATATATTTAATCGCCAAAACAAATTTAACACAGTAGATTATTTGACAGTGGCCGAATTATGCAAGCATAAGCATTTGCTGATAGTCCATACCATGGAAGAGAAATTATATAATCTTTACATTAAATATCATCTGATAAGTAAATCCATTGTATATGTTGAAAAATGAAGATCGTACTAGTGAAAGTGCAATGTTACTTAGACTACGAGTGATGAAAGACTCTTGAGTTTAAAATCCAAATATTTATAAAAACATCAGTCAAAAATAAAAGTTGAGGAAAAACATGTTTTAAAATAGATAAAAAACAGGATAAATACCAAATCTTTTTTAACACTGGTTGATAAATGAAAAATATTGCACATTACCTCACTACTTTACCAAAAGTGACATTTTTTGTATCAGACTATTATTATAATATGGTAATGAAGATCCAAAACAGTCCAAATTTAAAATGCGTATAGTTAACAATTCTTTAAGACTATTATAATGATTTGCCTGGCAAAGCAAATGTTTCTCGTAATGTAAGATACTAGAATAAACGATTCAGTAACAAATCTGTAACAGCTGACTCGACAATCTATTTATAGTAAGAGAAAGCCTGCAAGTGCCATGATATGCAGTTTCCCAGAATCGTCTAAGTGAGGATCGATATAAGTCATAATATGCACTAATGCCATCTAGTATAGAAATGGTGCATTAGGTCATTTACTGATTACCGTTAAACAATGATTTTGAAAGTAAAAACTATTGGGAAATGGTAAAAGTTATAAATACTATGAAAAATGTCAACAATAGAAGCACTGATAAAAAAGAAACAGAGTTTTAACAGATAAAAGGTGAGTGATACCTAAAAAGTATTTAAATGAAGTTAAAATAAATATGAAAATGAATGAATGGATGAAAGTGAAATAAATTGCAATGCTGATTAGCGAAAATTAGATGGGAAACATGATATGTTTTCCTTAACAAACAGTCTACATATAAAAATTGGGTACTTTTATGTTAGCCAAGAGCAAGTTTCGCCAACAGCATTTTTTTCTCGCCAATAGCAGCTTATATTTTTTGTGTGAGCAAATTAGAAACAATGCTTTTATTTTGAAATCAAGTAGTTTTTTTTAAGGTATTATTTCTTTATTTTATTTTAAATGAAATATATGTATTTTAAATGCATGCAATATATTTCTTTTAAATTTATGTGTTTTAAATGAAATGAGTAAAAGTTTTATATTTTTAAATTAATTTAATGCAATATTAATGATGACAATGGGAACAATATTTGACGATTTATCATCTGCAACAGGCTAACATAAAAGTACCAAAAATTGTACTAAAGTTTGAAATTTAGTCAATACTAACACCTGATCTTGAAATTATAGTTGGATTATCCAGCAAATTTTACCTTAGGATACCAAATGGCAAGTCATCTACAATAAGAAGAGAAGTTTGTGTGCGAGTGTGTCGACAGTGTTCTGAAATGACCGCTGCACATAAAGCTACAAAATTTGGGAAAAAGGTACGTCTATATATGAAGCTTTGCACCTCGAAGCCCGATTTTCAATTAGATTTTTTTTAATTTAATTTTTTATGCGATTTTTAGTGTTTTTTTAAGTTTTGAGGCAATTTTTCCACATTAGTGAAAAGAATACGGCTTCTTTCTTTTAACCCAATGTAGTAAATTTTGTTCTCTTTTCAAAAAAGTTTATTTTGAATTTGTACAGCGATTTTTGAATTTTTAGCAAATTTTTTATGCGATTATTGAACAGCACTTAATGCATCCTCATACCTAAGGGGGGTTACTGTAGGGGGGGGACACAGTGCTGTCACCAAATGCTGCCAAGTTTGGCAATATATCGCCAAATTTGGCAATCAAAATTACTTGCCAAAAGTGACACCAACTTGCCGATATCTCTAATATTTCGCCAAATTCCCATAGACTTTCATTGTAAACCTATAAGGATTACTTGCTTACAGAAAATCAACAAACTGAGATATTTTAATGCAACAAAAACTAATATTAACTTAAGGGATTATATTAATTACATTTAAGGGAATCCAAGTAATTTAAATTATGAATAAAAATAACATGATATAATGCTTAACATGCTTTCCCAAACATAAATTTTAAGACAGTCCGCATGTCAAAGGAATTAGATTTGAAACTTTTATCCAATTATAGTAAATTTTGATTTTCAAGATTTTTAATTTGCTTTTTATGTTTCTTCACGATCTGCTGCAATTTTTTGACATTCCATTTTTGACCTATAATACTAAAGTAATTTCTGCCCTCATTTCAATAAAGTTCATTCAGATTTCGTATAGCAATTTTTGAATTTTTCAGGAGTTTTGTATGTGATTTTTAGTGTATTTTTGCAATTTCCTACCATTTTTCCAAATTAATGAAAGGAATCACTTTTCAATCTTCGAACGCAATACTTATTTATTTCCAGTGTCACTTCTCAATGTTAATTTAACATGGAAAAGCCTATGGAGATCATAACTTTCTCATTTTTTCTTCCCACCTTTTTGTCCCTGATGCCACTCATTTTTTATTCTTTACTAATATTAATGATATTATAAATTTAAAGTGTAAAAAACGTTTGTCTGATGTCAGGGTCAAAACAAATGGTAAAATGCCTTTGCATATGGATTAATTATAACCCAGAGAGAAACATGGGCCAATTTTTTTTTTTTTTTTTTTTTTTTTGCATTATTCAAATTTTTTTCTTAATAATTCCAATTTTCGCTTTTTTCATTGAAAATCAACAGACATTTTTCATAGAAAATGTAACATTTTTACTTCATTGTTGCAAAAATTTCAAAAGCCGTAATAATAATTTATTTCTTTTTAGTTGAAAGATTTTCACGTGAAATATTAAATTGAGCTAATTTTTCTTTTCAAAAATTAAAAAGGTGAATATCGCGTCATAGTGGAAATAAAAAGGATATTTTCAGAATAAGTTTTTTCTCTGGTCAAGTTTATATTATAGTAAAAAGTTTCCAATGGATAGCTATTTTTACGCAGGTAGCGAACTTAGTGGGGAATTACGTAATTTAAATTTTAAAATGCATTTTTTTTTTCGAGATGAGAACTATTTATAACCCAAGTTAAACTTAGGTAATAACTTTTTGATGTGTTTACATCACCCCTTGGGAGAGAATAAGGTTTAAAAATTTAAGTAAAACTTTTATTTTTTAATTTTTTACTGTATCACAGCTATAATATTGTTAAATATTAGCAGTAAGTATTCAACACAATTTATATTTACATTCATAGCGTTCCTGAGTGGGAAATAAGGTATTTAAATTTAAGTGAAGTTAATTTTTTATGTTTTGATTATAGATTTTTTACGTTCAGATTGGAAGTTTTTGTCCAAACTACCCCAACCTGCATTACTACAGTGGTGAAACATTTTGAATTACACATTGGTAAACTCCATCCCGCATTGTGATGCAATACCGCATACATCAAAGCCTGATGATGATACTCTCTATTAATTTTGAAATGCGTTCGTCTGAGTGCTGTAGTTATTAAAAAACTTGACATATTAAACAAAAACATAATTTGAAGAACAAATTAAAAAAACAAAATTTATTTCCTACATTGTTAAAGCCTGAGAAGGGACAAATATTAAGTTATTTCATTCAATTAGTTCTACATTTAATGTTAAATTTTTGTAAGAAATTAGTTAAGCCAATTGAAGATTAAAAAATAAAAATAAAATTCATACAATATGATACTTAAAACACCCTAAAAAATTAGATTCCGTTCAAATGAAATCAAAATAAATCTTAGACTTTTTTTTAAGTTTTGTATTTTGCATGCATCTTATCATTTTAGGCACAACTGTCATAAACATAACACAAAATCTGCAATACAAATATTTTCAATTAAAAATGGAAGAAGTCTAAGATTTATTTCGATTTCATTTGAACGGAATCTAATTTTTTAGGGTGTTTTAAGTATCATATTGTATGAATTTTATTTTTATTTTGTAATCTTCAATTGGCTTAACTAATTTGTTACAAAAATTTAACATTAAATGTAGAACTAATTGAATGAAATAACTTAATATCTGTCCTTTCTCGGGCTTAAACAATGTAGGAAATAAATTTTGTTTTTTAATTTGTTCTTCAAATTATGTTTTTGTTTAATAATTTTTTTTCTCTTTTTGAAATTTGTGCAGCAATTAAAAATTTTTTTGTGATATCTTATTGTGATTTTCAGAGCTTTTTTGCAATTCGTGTTTTTTTTTTTTTTTTTTACGTACGCAGGCAATGCCGGGCAAGTTAGCTAGTTAGATAATATAATTTCAAAATCCTTTTTTGAACAAAATATGAATTTTAATGTAACAAATGCATTTTTTTACAGAAATCAATTTCTAGAAGCATGAAATATGTGAATCTAAAATTATTGCCAATTTTGCTAAGTAGCTTTGAGTTATGCTTAAAAACTATCCACATTGTAATCTGTTTTGCAATGATTAAATATGAATTTAACATTAGGAGTTCCAAACTTTGAAACTGTATAATTTCTAAACTACTAAAGCCTAATGACTTGCCATTTGGTATACTACGGTAAAATTTACCAAAAAAATCCAAATATGTCATCAAAATTAGGTGTTAGTATTGTGAGATGAAATCTCACAGTGTTTAAATCATGTTACTTTTTTATTTCTTTTGGCCTTATACATCGATGTTCCTTAAACTTAAATCCATATTTATTTTTGTGCGGGCGATTCGTTTCGACCGCACATCGGCAAGTTCTCCGATGTTCCGCAGCACTTGGCATGGGGTGCTTCTCCTTTGAGATCTGTACGATTGTGATGATGTCATCGGAGCAAGTCTCTCACAGCATATGCATTGAATGGATGTCGATCTTTCGGAGGTGTGTCTAATCGCCGAGCGTACAACAAATAAAAACAAAACTTTTTAGATGTGTTCTTTCGGATTTGTTTATTAAGATATTGCTTAACATTTTAAATTCTCTAATAGATTTAAATCTTTTCGTTCTCTAACTTTTGAAGTCCCCGTATTCTTACTATAAATTAAAAATTTCGTTAATTTTAAATCAGAATCTGTTTTGTTGGTGACCTGTTATGACTTAGTTTTGGTTTTAAAGATCGCGGGACGTGAGCTTCGGCTTGTCTGCCGATGGATGTGGAATCCGATGAAAAGCTTTCGAAAACGATGTCTAGGATTTTAATAACTCCTGTTAAATTTATTTTCTGTTGGTTTAAAAAGGCTTTAATTGAGATTTTTATCTATAGAAAATTCACCTAGTGCTGCATCTTAAATTTTAAAGATTTTCTTAAAGAGGAATAAATTATTTTATCGGCAACGTATTTATTTTGAAAATCGGTGACCAATGGGTGAGGGCCTCTTACTTCTCTTCAAGATGAATAAAAAGTTTGATTTGTGTTTAAAAGTCTCCTCATCATTTCTTTACAGATATACAAGTAAGAAGTTTCCTTTTTATTTTTTTACAATTGCTGACCTCAAAGAACAGAGGGTTTTATTGCAATATTACACAATGCATGTTAACTAAAAAGAACTTCAAATTTAATTATACCTTCAAATTAACGGCACATTATTAGTAATACCACATTTGGTGCCGCAAAAACAGTGGTTCTAAAGAAAAATTTAAATTGATTTAAAGAAATTCGTAATATTTTAGAA
Source organism: Maratus speciosus (assembly GCA_963932465.1). NCBI lineage: Eukaryota > Metazoa > Arthropoda > Arachnida > Araneae > Salticidae > Maratus > Maratus speciosus. The sequence goes on along the minus strand of OZ010788.1, from coordinate 38,465,546 downwards.
CTTTTGTTCTCAGAATAACTTTTTAAAAAAATTTTTGATGTGTTCAATCGAATTCAAGATTTGTTCTTTTAGTGAATTTTAAGAAATATGGAATATTTTATGCAAGAATTTTTGCATAACTACATATGACAATATTTTTTTAGCATTGGAAGTTTCTGTTCTCAAAAATTTCTTGCATAGATTTTTGCTATTTTGAAGAATTAAATTTTATAATTCTAGAATGAATTTGTTCTACTCCATCTTGAAGAATATAATATATTTTGCTAAGTTTGTCAAATTTTTTTTAAAGAATTATTTAAATTAAGATCAATTTCCTATTGAAGAATAGTCATATTTTTGATGATGCATAATTATTATTCTATTTAAATAGTTTTATTTGAAGAATTTCATCTACATATTCTTCTATTTGTAATGAATTATTAGAGAACCTAATTTTTTTTAAAGAATGATTATTTGGTATATATATATTTTTTTAAATGAATTATATATTGTTCTTAGAAAAATTCTAATGAGTTTGAAATAATAAAATTGTTCTCAAGAACATATTTCATATTTTAAGAGGCTATGACTTTGGGTTTTTAAATTAAAATTTTATGGCACTATTAAATTGCAACAAATTTGCAAATTCTATATATATTTATAAGAAGCATTATTTTTGAAATCATGATTATTGGTACTGAGAAATTTTATTCTTATGTCATACTTATTATTCTGAAGCTGAAATTCTTCACAGAAGTTATTAGTTGTAAATATCCTATATAACATTCTTAGAGATTTCTATGCTTCTATTCTACAAATTTCAATCAAGATATTTTGTTTAACAATAATTTGAATACTAGAGTTTGTTCATAGATTTATTCTTATGCCATCTGAACTGTGATGTTCTATTATAATCATGCAGTTTGGCTTAGTGCAAAGATAATCTGCAATTTACAAATTAAGAATGTATGCATTTAAGAATATTTTCACATTTATTTTACAACTGTTCTCATGTTGTTTCTAAAAGAATTCTCAGCTGACAAAATTTTATATTTGAAAAATTCATGTTACTTCATTTCTTTTTAAGTTATAATTTTGAAATTGGGACCTTTCTACTTCATCGTATGTGCATTCTATGACAGTTTTCAACAGACAAGATTCTCATGTTGCTCTCAGAAAAAGAATGAAAGCAGCATTATTTTTTTTTACTCTTGAGAAGTAGACATGGGGCTACTTCATTCCTGTTACAATTATATTCTCGAAATTCTTTTACATCTATTTAAAAAAAAAAAATCTTATGTTTTTATACAGCTTTTAAAATAAGTTCTCATATTGTCAGTATTTCTCTGCAATAATTTTAACTGTGTGTCACTGTTGTTTCGCATATTTAAAGACTGTCTCTCTACATATGCTGCTCTAAGAGTTCTTTTCCAACCTGTTAAAAAAAAAAAAAAAATACTCACCAGCAAAAAAACTTTGCTTTACTTTCAACAGTTTCTTACCTGATGAAGTTGGCCATTCACTGATGTGTTGTATCCATTTGTGCTGACCTCTTCTCTAGTATTTTCCTTGTTTTACGGTAGAAGATAAATATATTAATACTATACTTACCTGCTTAACTCACTATTTTATAACAATAACTTTAAAATTTATGCTTCATTTTCAACGCTGAAGTAACTATTGAAGAAGAGTCATATCATGTTTGAGTCATTTTATCCTTACAATGTCTGATTCAATTCAATATCTTCGTTGCTTGTCTTTAAAGCTAAATAAGATTTACAAGTAATCTCAAATGTTTTCTCAAGTAACAGCTGTCGCAAGACCTGATTATGGAAGTTTTGTTCGTTTCTCTTTTCTCTTGTGAGATGTAAATTATCCTTACTAAGTGGATTGGTTGACTTATCTGCTCCTAAAAGTCAGTGTTGCTATTTTTGCAAAATTTTTTTTTGCTAAATCAAGAAGATTTATGAAATATTATAAAATTAGTTACTTTCAATATTGATTTTGTATGTGTGTTCTTACATATACCTGCAGTTACAAGAGTTGTATTTTGATTCAGGAATTCTCAAGATCAATTTATTTTCTGTCTAAATTCCCCATATTTCCAAAAATTTTATTGTGCCTTTGTTTTCATTTGTGAATATACCCAAACTCTCAAAATTTTATGTTGTCATATGCCTCATATTTTTACACAGGAAGTAATTGAATGAATTCTGAAGATTTATTATTAATGAAGAAATTAAAAATTTTTTAAGCATCAAATCAATTTCTATACAAGATTACATAAAGAGAAACGAAAAGCACAGTTCTTAGGAGAGTCCTGCGCGGGTCGGGTTCTACCCGGCCCGAACCCGCAAATTCCATTTTAAGACAACCTGCAACCCGACCCAAACCCGCAAAAATAATTTCAGGCAGCCCGCAACCTGACCCGAACCCGAGGTTTATCAACCCGCACCTGACCCGAACCCGCAATATTTCAACCCGCAATATAAGGAAAGCAAATCATATTTTAATACCATTATGAAAATAATCTACAATTGTATATCTAATAAAGTTCTGCACTGGTCCGGTTGGCGGGGCGGCAAAATTTCAAACTGGCCAGGCCGCTTTATTAGGACAGTTTTTTCAACTGGCCGAGGCGGCAAATAAAGTGAACGGCCCTGCCGATAACTACAATTAAGCGGGTCTATCGGCCCGATATAAATATTTAGACGAAGTCGATAAAATTATAAACGGACCCTGCCGCGCTAGGGCCGAAATTTTAAGTTTTACACGGGACGGGACGGGGCGGGTTAGGACATTCCCGGGCCTGGAAATTCCAGCCCATGGAGACATTTAATTCGCTAATACCATTTTTATATTATACATAGAAGAATGAACAAATCTATATTCTTTAATATTCAACAATAGTAAAACCCTACCCAACGCAGGACTCTAAATGGTGTAAAAATAAAAATCTAATCTTTTAATATGCTTTAAAATTAGTTGCGGTTTCAAAAGTTCCACTTATAACGATACACCTTGTTTTACACAAGTGGCCATCTGCCTTTAGTTTATCAGCAGTTATTATTTTGAAAATTTCCCCAACTAACATAGTGCATCGCGTATCACCACAGTTAAATTATTCACTTGATACATTAGACAGGAAGGACCATTTAGCGTTTTGCTGCATATTGTATTTTTAAAATACGGTAAAAACATAATGCAGTTTGTTATTTCGAAGACTCGTGAAAGGATGACTAAAGACAAAACAGACAGGCACATATTTTGCTTTTGTGAAACTTTGATCTGCGGTTTGTATAGGTTTTTAACAGGAAAAAATATTTTCTACATTCTTTTAAAAAAGCGGGTCAACCCAAACCCGACCCGCAAAAGCAAAAAGCCAACCCGACCTGAACCCGACCCGCACGAAAAAAATTTAAAGTGGTCCTGACCCGACACGGGAAAATATAGCGACGACCCGACCCGAACCGCAGGTTGAGTCGGGTTCAGGTAAAAGCGGGTAACCCGACCCGATGCAGGACTCTAGTTCTTAGTAACTATTTAACAGCGCCTTTTAATGTAGAAGTGTTCCTTGATGAATCGTCAAAATTACTAAGAAATTTAACGAAAAAGTGCTTATTGATATCATCACCTACCTTCTTATGTCTTATTTTTTTCCCCCAAGATGAGTGTGTGAATACAACATCTTTTTGTCATCTTCAGTGCTCTATAATTCATCCTTTTAGTGTGTCCAGAAAGAAGTGAAGCACACAGATGTTGTGTTGCCACCAAAAAAAAGTTCTTGTCCAATGTTCCTGTATAATGTTTATTCAACTGTTAAGTTGATGTTGCCTTTTTGTGTGTATCATCTAGAGATATGTGTCGGTTTTGCATGGTAAACACAATGTTTACACCTTTGCAACAATACACATACCTGATGTCTTTTTGTGTACCAAAACTTTCAGCTTGTTTTTGAACATTCTGATAACATTTATTTATTTTTCATGCAAACTTTAAATTGTGTTTATAACGCTAAGGATTCAAGGATCTGTAAAGAAGGACATTGCTGTTGTTTTTGCAGTTATGGGGTGGTATATTGTGCTATTTAGTGTACATAGTTATTTTTCTTTTTGCACAAGGTGTCAGGAGCCTTGTTTACGGAGATCCAAGCCACCTGAAACGTTGAGTAAGATGAGTAGTCACAGTGTATATTGTTCTATGATTGTGGATAATAGTATATTTTTTACATAATTCTCTTGATTTTTCTGCATGAAATATTTTATGTAAATGATCTATAATATTTATATTATGGTACACTTAAAAATTTAAATTTCCCATGATAGTGTCAATTTTCTTTCATTGTATATCAAAGCATTTATTTTTTCTGGGGATCCCCACCCACTCAAACAAATACTCACTTATTCTTAAAATCATGGTTTGTGTATGAGTTTATCTTTATACATATTTAAAAATTGTATTAAGTGATGTCTCATATTTTAAAGAATAGTATATACTTTGAAAATTTTTGATGAGTAAATAATACAAGAAGTATTGGTGTTTGTTGATATACTGCTTTTGCAATACATATTTTCAGGGCTAATGAAATGTGGTAAGAGTATATGTTTCAGCAATATAACACATAATTTTTTTAGACATGTCTCTCTCTCTCTTATATATATTGTTGCAACTACCTTAGCTATCTGTGTTTTACATGTGGGTGGTCATTTAGTGCCCGATTTGCCCACTTGTTCATGTGGAGTACAGCTGGTTGTTTGAAGTCACATATTTAGTACTAAATTGAATTTTTAAAAAAAAATGATGAATATTGTATTATGAAAATTTTACTAAAGAAATTGTTATGCATGGCCAGTTTATATTTAGAGTAACTGCAAATAAATGTTCTATTTTATGAATTATTAGTCCCAGGCTGTGATCAAATACTGAAGTTATTTTGATCTTTGTTGCTTGTAAAGTGCAACTTTTCTTATATGGTATACCAACTTAAATAAATGTTTGATAATGAGCTCATTTTATATATGCCAATTCTCATTTTATATATGCTAATTCTGATTTTGTTTAGCATTTTTACTTAAGTAATACATAAGATTTTATATATGCTAATTCTCATTTTCTTTAGCATTTGTACTTAAGTATTTGCGAAGATAAGTTTATGACATCATACTGCAATTGCCATAAATGGAAAGATTTGGCATTTTTTTATGTATACTATTTGAATATACTATGTATACTTTTGATGTACTTTCTTTTTCTTCTCTCTTCCCTTTTGGTCACCACTAATTTTTATTTGCAGCAGTTTAACTTTTGGCTTTACTTTAATATTTTAACTTTGATTTTTTTTTTCTCTGTCTTTGGCATTCAAAATTTTGTCATCCCGTTTCTGTCAAAGGTTTTTATTTCATTTTACCTTTTACATCACTTGCTCTGCCAAAATTTTACTCGGTAAATGGGGGTATTGTGAGATGAAATCTCACAGTGTTTAAATCATGTTACTTTTTTATTTCTTTTGGCCTTATGTTCTTTGCCTATGCTATGCCTTTGGCGATGTTCCTTAAACTTAAATCCATATTTATTTTTGTGCGGGCGATTCGTTTCGACCGCATATTGGCAAGTTCTCCGATGTTCCGCAGCGCATGGCATGGGATGCTTCTCCTTTAAGATCTGTACGATTGTGATGACGTCATCGGAGCAAGTCTCTCACAGCATATACATTGAATGGATGTCGATCTTTCGGAGGTGTGTCTAATCGCCGAGCGTACAACAAATAAAAACAAAACTTTTTAAATGTGTTCTTTCGGATTTGTTTATTAAGATATTGCTTAACATTTTAAATTCTCTAATAGATTTAAATCTTTTCGTTCTCTAACTTTTGAAGTCCCCGTATTCTTACTATAAATTAAAAATTTCGTTAATTTTAAATCAGAATCTGTTTTGTTGGTGACCTGTTATGACTTAGTTTTGGTTTTAAAGATCGCAGGCAGCGAGCTTCGGCTCCGGTCTGTCTGCTGATGGATGTGGAATCCGATGAAAAGCTTTCGAAAACGATGTCTACGATTTTAATAACTCCTGTTAAATTTATTTTCTGTTGGTTTAAAAAGGCTTTAATTGAGATTTTTATCTATAGAAAATTCACCTAGTGCTGCATCTTAAATTTTAAAGATTTTCTTAAAGAGGAATAAATTATTTTATTCCTCTTTATTGCAACGTATTTATTTTGAAAATCGGTGACCAACGGGTGAGGGCCTCTTACTTCTCTTCAACAAGATGAATAAAAAGTTTGATTTGTGTTTAAAAGTCTCCTCATCATTTCTGTACAGATATACAAGTAAGAAGTTTCCTTTTTATTTTTTTACAATTTGCTGACCTCAAAGAACAGAGGGTTTTATTGCAATATTACACAGCACATGTTAACTAAAAAGAACTTCAAATTTAATTATACCTTCAAATTAACGGCACATTATTAGTAATACCACAAGTATTGAAAACTTTTCATGTTTGGTACAACTTCTATATGTAGATGATCTTGGAAAATTTAAGTATAGCATTAATCACTAGATATTATTACTAATCGATTTATACCATTAACATATTTTATGTGACAGTTCGTGACAGAGTTAGTACGAGCGGGAAGGAGAATGTTCTCTCTCCCTCTCTCTCTCTCTTGACAACTGTGAAGGATAAAGGAAAATCAAAGTTACAAATTGTCTTTCATTTGAAGCCAAAATTAAGAAATATTATTGAGACAGAGTTTTGATTGTAGAGAAATATGTTTTTTTATTGACCTTCATTGTGAAGATTGGTTTAAAAGCATGTTCAAATGCATCTTCAAAACCATGTTAGGTAGAATGTTATTTTAATGTGGTCACGTAGAACACAGTAATAAAGGCCAAATAACAAGTACTAAAATTTAACATTAAAAAAGACCTAAAACCATTTTTTAAATAAACAGAATGCAGTAAAATTACATAATTAACATCATTTAAGTAAGCCTTATTTATTTATTAAATAAATTAGCTGAAAAGGAAAGAAGCATTTGAGAAACTCACTGTTCCAACTGTAAACAATCTTTATTAAACTGATCACCCATTAATGTTTTTGTATCACTGCCCAACTGTTTTTTGGATTTAGCTTCAGCCATTTCCGAGGTAATGGCAGGTTTAGGTGGAAGCGGTGGAACCTACATAGTAAAAAAAAAGAAAAGAAGGAATCAATAACCTTATAGTAATATAGATTATCTGACACACTCATTATTATAAATTTACCATCATTTTAGAAATTATGCAGACAAAATTCTGTGTTTATATGACAGATACATACTCAAAAATTAAATGCAAAACATTGTAACAATAGAGAAATAGAAGATGGACTCAAGATTAAAAAAAATCAGCAAAAATAAAAGAATAAAGTATATTAAATTTCTTAATATAATATTATCTTTTTTCTGTGCTGTATATTTATTTGATAAAGATTGCACATGTAGTAAAATATACTAAAGAAAAATCACTTATTCAAAAAATATATTAAAAAAAACATCACTTAACACACAACAAAACACAAAATTCGGCAAAATAATCTTAGTAACACTTAACAGTTACAGCGAAGACGCAGTCTCTGAGACTGCATTGTGCCGACAGCCTAATGAGATTTTTGTAATGAAGTAGACACCATGTTTTAAAAATGTCTTCTGTACAAAAAATTTTGTTGAAAAATAAAATTATATTTTATCTCTCTCCTAACTAAATGTTCAAAGTACACATCTGTACAATTTTATGCTAATGTTTAAGGAAGCTTTACTGAATCCATAAATAAATTCAGACTCTGAGACTACTAGTCCCTTATTATGTTTTACTTTTCACCTCCGATGCTATGGGTTAATAAGATTTCATTCATTTGGCATTTGTTGATGATATATTTTTTATTTCTAAGGGACAGATATCGTTATCTCAGTTAAGATTCATTTGTAAACACATCTATTTTTAGAGATGAATTGCCCAACATCACTTCATTTTAACATATACCAAAGCCGCAGCAAGTGTTGTGAAGGAAGTTGTTACCAGATGCAAGCCTAATTAAAAATTGGAGTTAAAAAACATTGATTTTAGAATCATGTTTTGTGATTAATCTATTTTCCTAATATTTTTTTTATCTGGCTGCAGTTTATTTTTGTGGCTGTAGTTTATTTTTGTCGATTAGTCAAATTGATGAAGTTGGTCAAAAGTCAGTAAGAATCCTGCAATGAAGTGAGCAATCATCTTGTAACAGAATCATGAAAATATTTTAGAAGGTCCTTCACACATTTTTTAAGAGGATCATGTTTTCTTTTTCATTTCAAAAGATAAAAAGACTATTATAGGAAGAAGTAAAATAGACTTCACCAAGTGAATCCTAATTTTAAAGAATGTCTAGCAGCAACGATAATCGCTAATGGTGCTGATGATTTTGCTCCACTGGCTATAATTCTTAAATATAAGAGTATTCTATCAGATGTTGCCCATAGTATACTTATGTGAGATATAAGAAGAACTTAGACAGAATGAACTATGTCTTATTTAATGAATATCTTACAAATGTACTTCATCCTTTGTTGCTGAAAAAGAGAATTTGTTTTCCTATAATTCTGTTAAAATAAAAAATTATTTGTTTCACAGCTGCCTACTAATAAGATTTTGTTTCTTGTTTTAACTTTATTGATACATTAAGCCCAATTTCATTACTGTCAACAACTGACTTTTTCATGATGTCAACTACTGATACAAAAAAAAAAAAAAAGGCTTTAGAAAAATTTAGTTTTTCAGGCTGTGAATTAATATTTTCAGGCTTTTTAAAAATATCCTGTTAAAGGCTATTCTGGATATTAAGAAAAAAGAAAATAGAAGCTTCTACTTCAAACAACCATTAACTTGTGATCAAAATAGTGTGATTTAAACAGTTGAACACTAGTGCTTTTATCCTATGTATGCATTAATTCCTACCCTGAAGCCAGGCTCGGACTGGCCCGCCGGGCCATCGGCCTGAGGGCCGGTGCGCCCTCACCCAGGGAAACCTTTGCGCCTTTAACGCTGGTCTCAACTGCTCTGCTCAAGAAGCGCAAAACGTTTTGACACATTTACAAATTGATTTTTTAACGGAAAAATATAAATTTGGAAGGCCTGAGTATGGAAGCGATTTGGAATTGAACTGTGTTTTCCATTTCTTGATAAATTATCTATTGAGTTATAAGCGATTTTAATCACGTGGCAAAGACGTTTTTCACTATTCTTTGAGTGGTTATTCTTCGCGAGAAAATTCGGTTCAAAACGCCCACTTTGACACTATTTTCTGAAAGATCTATCGTGTGTGCAAAAAAATGAAAAAAACAGTTCGACGTTAGTAGTTTCTGAACAATAAGACCGGCTAGTTTCATGCATTTCCGAACAAAACTAAATTAAAACTTACGTCATAAAGTTGCCCTTTTGGATTTGAAAACAGCTTTAAACCTTGTCAAGCCAGATATAATACTAACAAGTGAAATTGTCGTGAGTCCGTTCAAATTTTTGCGCCCTATGAAAATCCAAGGTCTGCGCCCTTTTCCCTGGCCCTGTCCGACCCTGCCTGAAGCTCACAAACTAGTCGAATCTAGATTCCTATCTGTAGGCGTGTTTATAAAAACAGTTTACTCAAGCAATAATTAAAATCCATAAGTAGCATTACTTTTTATAGCTATTTCTTTCTATGCCTTTGAATTCTTTTTTTTTTTTTTTTTTGGCACAGCATGTCCCCAATGCAATTTTGTGCCATTAAACCCATACAACCAACCAATCTATGTATTAATTTCATTCTGTAGATGCATACATGATAACTGAATCAGAAGCATGTAAGCTGTTCATTTAATTTTAATAAATGTTTATAATTTATAAAATACAGCAGATTAACTTATAAAATTTTATGTGAAAAATGTTTTTGGAAGAATTAGAATCAATTGTCTTACTTAAATCTAAATAAACTGTGTAAAAAGAAAGTTCATGTTAAATCAAAATCACAATAAAAAAAATTCTCATGTAAAAATAAAATGGAAATGGGCATGTTGGCTATGAAGTAAATTGATTATTTCTATCTTTCACTTTATTACTAGGGGGCTCTGCCCCCTGCAAGCTACGCTCGCTAACCCCCGTTCAGACACCGCAGAATCTAAAAACACGCTAATCTGATTGGTTTAAAAAATATTATAGAAGATTGAATTATACTGAAAAAGCTGTGCAGATCTCCTTGTAAACGGGTTTCCATTCAATTTCCTTTGATTTCAAAAATTTAAGGCCGAATCAGTTGCTGTTAAGACATCCAATGGTTGTTTTCGTGTTTGATTAAAGAGGATCGGTTAAACGTTTGAAAAGAAGCTAAAAATAAAAGGAATTAAGTGTACAGAGTCTTTGTCTCCCGGTATTTTAAAACAATTTCTATAACAATAGCCTAAGTCATGTGACTATCATCAAGAGTTCCGGGCAAACCACTTCGCTTTTTATATTCCTGGTGCCATTTTGGTACTTTAATATTAGCCAGGTACAGGTGATAAGTCGCCAAATATTATTCTATCGCCATCATTTCATCTATATCATAATAGTCCAAGTCATGTAACTGCCATAAATAAATACGCTCTGGTCCCTTCGCTTTTCATAAGAAAGTTTGTCCCAGATATCATATACGGCCCCATATTGGCGCGATTTTTTTTTCCGACGCTAATTTGGGGAAAAGATCAACAGCATAAACAACAACATCCAGCTTATCAAATCAAGCAAAATAACGATACTATAGTGCCAGTTAAGTACCCATTGCATATATGACATTGGCGTCAGAAAAAAATAGCGCCAATATGGGACCGTATGTGGTATCTGTGCCGAAAGTTTTCCCTTTCGATTAAAAAAATCAATTTTTTTTTTCGAATAATACTACATAAAAGCATTGTCGCAAAGAATTCTTGGTACTGTTATGCTAGCTGGGTATAAATCTCGCCAATAACTATTTTTCAACTCGCTGGTAGTATTTATTTTTTATTTTTCGAGTGGCAAATTAAAACATTGCTTTGAAGTTGAAATTAAATGTCATTGTTTGTTACATCATTTAATATTTGGCCAGATGCCATATACGCACCCGGTTTGGCGTGATTTTTTTTACGAAAATTTGGCAAAATCCTCGTTTTCGAATACCAGTTACATATGTATTTTTGGTACTACTTAGTTATCCTGTCGAACAAAAATCTATCACGAAACTATAAGATTAAATGCCAATAATAGTTGATAAATGTCACATTCACTTGACTTTAAGCAAGTTGCACGTCTTTACGTCATCAAGAGATTTTTATTTCGACATTTTATTTGTATATTTATTAATGTTATACAATTTTCTTTGTTCTTTCGTTATTTAAAATAAAAATTATGTCAATTTGTATAATTTGGCGAGTGGTTTGGCGATTTATATAATTTGGCGAGTGGTTTGGCGATTTATATAATTTGGCGAAATGGGTCGATGGAATAACTAAGTAGTACCGTATTTTTTAATTATGTTCTATTATTTTTTATTTTTAAAGGAAAATAACCAAAAAAATAATTAACTATAGAACAAAACAATTTATGTAATTTAAAAAAAGTAAATAAACACTTATTATTAAATAAACAACAATAGCCGGGTTACCATGTCAACCAAAATAATGCCATTTTGGCACCAATTAGGCACCCCGGTTCGTATATGACATCTGTGCCTAATATTTTTCTTTTCATTTCGTTTAAAAAAAAATAAAGAAGTGAAAGCCATTTACTGTAAATGTTTCTGTTTGTATTAAATAAAATGATAATGAAATACAAATTGAATTATGAACAAAAGTAACATGATACATTTCTTAGCATACATTTAAGGGAGGCCAAACTTCTCGCCAAATTAGTTTAAAATAGTATCCTTTTCTAAAATCTGAAAAAAAAAAATATCTGTTTGATTAAAATTTGAGTTGCCATCATTAGAAAAATGTATACAAAATTAGAAAAAAATTAATATTTCGAAAACTAATTCGAATTTAAAAATTCTAATACCAGTTTCGAAATCTGCGGATCAATATTGATTTTTGGTATTAATTTCATCGCAAAGTATTCTATATTTTAGGAGAAATCGCCGTGAAACATAATCAGTTGTTTAATCAGTCGATTCAAAGAATCGTTACATTTCAGCCGTTTCATATATTCATTTCATTAGGATTTTATATATATAGGGTAGATAATTAAAGATTAAACAGTTTAGATTACCCAAAAAGGCACCTTAGAGAAATATAATGGGAAAATACAAATTTACACAGCTTAATAAAATATGCATATAGTTAAATAAATATAATAGTTATCTAAACAATATAAAAATATTTATAAAACCAAATATTAAACAGAAAAAAATTCTGCTTTAAGCAGTTTTCATTCTTAGCAAGTAAAATTTCATTTGATTGGAATCAAGAAATTTTCCTTATTTAAGGCAGAACTCAATTATAGATAGGTTTTACTATATATATGTAATATATTGCGACGTCCTAGACCTGTAGAGGAGTCGCAGCCCGTTCACTTCCCGGCATGGGTGAGTACAACCGGCTTTAAGATGAAAGGACACCTTGGGGTGTCATACTTGGATAATAAATGGACTCGGGAGCTTCTTGGTGGATCAAACTCATTTATTTCATGCTCCATCGTACAGTCTGATTCGTGAATCCGGTCGGAGGTCCCCCGAGACACTTACATCACTAATTCCAGAAGTGCTAGCAGAGGGCATAATTGTAAATTTGGGAGGAACATTACTTTAATTGGTTGTTTAGCTTTTGATTGATTGTCCGGATTCTAATTCCAGAATAGGGTTTGGTCAGCTAGGGGAATCAGCTAACCACACATGGCTACCAAATTTGTAACTCCGCTACTTTTTTACTCTTAAAGATCATCCGAAATTGATATCTGAAAGTAATAATATGTATTGCTGGGAAGTTAAAAGGGGTAAAATTGGTTTTAGTAAGAGATTTGAAGTTAGAAAAAAGAGGCTTCGTATTAAAATTAAAATTTTTGAAATTTAATTTGAATTTTAAAAGGGGTTTTATCCTTTCATATTCCCCCCCCTCCAAGAAGAGGTCCACCATATTCGGCTGCAAATCTGGGGTGACTCATCTAGGAAAATGGTGAATACAAAATTAGGTAAGAAAGAATTTAATTGTGCAATGCTACAGATTAAGGTTAATATTGAAGTTAAATTTAAAGTAAATATAATGTTAAAGTTAAGTTTACTAAGGCATGAGGGCTGAATTTTGTTGCTGGAAAACATATTTAAAATTTAAATTCTGAGGCATAAACTTTAAGGAAGGAATTGAAGATTTAAAATTTTGATGCTAAAATATCTGCAAGTAGCACATTTTTTGGAATGATATTTACCTTGGAGTATTAAAACCCATGTTGCACTGACACTGGGCATGGTGAAAATTATAGCAAGTGTATATTTGTATTTTTTTAGCTATGGTTTTTCTTTTCATACAACTTAATTTTATTTTATCACGAATATAACCCTAAGGCTTCATCATAGAAGTAGCTAGGCTAGTCTCTACCAAAACAGAAAGGTAGAATAAGAAGAAATCTAATGTGTTTGTTGTTGTTACTATTATTATAGCGTATTTTCCCTTTATTTTATCTCAGTGCGACAATTCAGTATTTTTAGAAATGCAATATTTTTCAAATTGCATTTGTTATACAGTATATTTTGTTGATAGTATTATTGCATATTTTGTATTTGTGAATATTTTTGCATTTGAATATGTTGTATATGTTTCAGTATGCTGTTTACCTTTGAATATTTTAGTATACTATATATTTTAATGTTGTAATTTTACACCAAAAAAGGATGTTTTCCATCAGGCATTACACAAAGACATTTACAAAAACTGTATAAAAGAAAACATCCAAAAGACAGTTGGTTTAGAAAAAGTTTGGTGTAATCAAATGTCCTAAATTTCGAGATCGTCCATTGTTTTCACGAGATAAGACCCGTGCAGGCGAGCCCTGTGGCTCTTGTTTTAGTGAGGAAGGGGCGATATGAAACGATAAAGCTAAGCCCCTTTTTACCCCTTTTAAAATTTGAAATCCCCATTTTAAAAAATAGAAATTTAAATTTAAAAATTAAAATTCAAACTTTTTAAATGCTTTTGTAATTGTGCCTCAATGATTGAAACTTCCTTTGCCCCTGTTAAGTTAGTTTTACCGCATCAAATCTTATAACTTTAAAAGATTGTTTTGTCACATTTCATAAGAATACTTTTTGCTAACGTTAGGGCAATGTTAAATTCTATCGGCATCCTGTCGGCCAAATGTAAGCCAACACGTTGGCCCAGGCAATCAATCAGGGAGCTCGCAGCCAATTAAATTAGAAATACGCCCAGTTTGATAGCGAGGACCTCGGGCAGAAATAATGTCAAATACCTCATATTTATACCATTGCACGAGTCTCAGGAGAGAAGATTTTAACATCTAAATAATGCCCTAATATCACTCCACTTTGCTCTCCAGGGGTTGCTTTGCGATAGCCAAAGTCATCTCGGAAATAAGCAAGACTCCACTCTCAGCCCATCTGAGCCTGGTTTAAAAGGACTCATGTAATCAAAAAGAAATAAAGCAGGTCCTCATAAAAGACTGTGTCTTCCTTTAATCAGCCATGCACTTTCTCCCAGACTGTCATTGGATCCTGTACAGCACTCACAGCCCACGACTACATGAAAATGCTAACGAACTCGTATGGAATGATCCTCTGTACACACCGCATGCTCTACTGGATCCAGAAACTTAGAAAAGCAGAGCACAGAGAACCACCCCTGACACCGCAATTCCTTTCATATATATAGGGGAGACCGGGGTACAGTGGTCCACTTTTGCAGTTAACATTTTTTTTTCTCTTTAATGGAGAGACCAATCTACCTGAAAATATTTTTGAATATTCTTTAAACCTTTCTACATGCCTCATAATCACACTCGTAAAGTGGACCAGTGTGCCCCGGAAACAGGATACACTGGTCCACCCACTAGGGCACAGTGTTCCACTATTAACTGTTGTCTAAAATACAATATAAATCTATTTATAATTAATCTAATTCTTTTTTTATTTCCCCTTTACCTCCAAAATAATATAATAATACAAATTTGCAAGTAGCATTTTGAAATAAAAAACATAAAACTAAAGAATCATCAAAAAATTTATAATATTTTGAAAATAACAATATAAGATACAGGAGTGATTGCAAATAAGTTATTAATTAAGTACAAAAAAATCAGCAAACATTAAGACAAATATAATGATAAAAAATTTATTAGAAGCTCAAAATAGTCAGGATAAAATAGTTCATTATGAGCTAACCATGTGCTCTGAAGCTATAAATAACCAATCCAGTGGGATCATCTATTACTTATTAGGCTACAGTTATATTTTTCAAAGGCAGTAAATACAAAACAAAATATTTCTTAATATGCTAACTCTACAATGCATGATTTTCATTTTTCTCTTTCTCTCTCTGCCCCCCCCCCCCCAAAAAAAAAAACTGCTATATTGAACAAGAAAACTTATTTTAAAAATCACACGTGAACTGTTATCCATAATTTAGGAGAAAATTTAAGTGTCAGATGGCTACATTATAATCTGAACAACATATAACATGAAATTTAAAGTGTGCCAAATGGCTACTCTATGCATTGTAGGGTTAAATAAATTGTCATTTTTCTTTGTTTGTTTTAAGATACTTATTTAACTATAAAATAAAGTAATGTTTCTTTATAAAGAATAAGCAATTATTAAATATTTTGAAAATTCTTCAATACAGGAGCGATATTCATTACAGACCACTGTGCCCCATGTTAAAGCTCAATACATACTCATAAAAATAATATTTAAAGTTTTCTTTTAAGCATATAAACTTTTAAATTAAATAAAGACCATTATTTTACCTTTTCAAAAAAGTTGTTTTATCTTATTTTTCCATAACCTTTAATTACTCAATAAAGAAAAGTATGATGATGAAAATTTTTACTTTTAGGAGCTCAAAACAACCAGTCAAGAGTTCATTATGAGCTAACGATGTGTTCTGAAGGCCATAAGTAATCAATCCAATGCTGTTATCAGTTAGCCTAAAAGAAAAGCTTTAAAAATTTAAAAATAAGTAAAATATAAGGGGTGGTCCACTGTGTACTTAGGTCCACTGTACCCCGCTCTCTCCTATATATATTGTGGAAACAAATTCAAATGTATATTATGCTAGATAAAACTTATAACCCTATCCCTCTGGCAGAGTTAGATAATATAGACGAACATGTGAACGCCGTTCGCAGAAAATTTTCAAACTTTGCACACAGTTTTGATGTTTTTTTTTTTTACAAGTTTCTTTATTTAAAAAAAGAAATTAATAAGACCCCAGGCGGAGAATCGGTGTAATGCACGTTGCAGACTATTGACAAGGTCTGTAGGCTATTTTTCAACTGAAGAAAAAAAAAAGTTTGCTAGAAAGTATTTGCCATGTACCATAGTACAGTATTTTTTGGAAGAAACGTCGCAGCTCATACGAGTTAAAAACATTAAAATATTGTAAATGCGGTGCTTATGCCGGAACGGCAGGTACAATTCCTTTTTTTTTTTTTTCCCTCCTGCCAGGGCCGGTAGCAGAAACAGTGCAGCACCGACGCGGGTGCTGCAGATTATGTTAGGCTTTGCAGATTAATTTAACAGGTTAAAAATAAATTTTGTGTTAAAAAATAAATATTAAATGTTGATCTCTTTTTAAATAAAGTTTATTTGGTTGGAAATTTTAGCGAATGTTTATGTGCTTGTATATAACTTTTCATTTTTGCTGTTGGCGGCAATATAGGACTCGGGAGGAGCGCAGTGTTTTTTTGCAGAGAATTTTAAAGAAATTATTTGAGTTTGCAGACAGTTTTACATTTTATCTAAGTCTGCCCTCTGGTAACTAGAATTAGATATGCTCAAACAAAACCTGCCTACAACATTGAAAGTAGGACTTTTGAGGCAAAATAATTTGTTTTAATAATCCCTCATTCTTGAGATCAAGGCTTGAATTATGAAAAGAGAATGTGTAAATAAAGCCAAAATAAATATCTGGTCACAAGTCTCATTATTGAGTCATACACTTGCCAATATAACTCTTCAACATGTAACTGCCATCCCAAATCTAACAAAATGACATAAAATCATCACATGCTAATTGGTCATTTTTTTTAAAAGTAGGTTGAAAAGCTACTGTGAACATTATCTCAATATATACATTGAAAATAATCTTATAATAAAAGAAACAACTACATGCATTATATTTTCCATTAAAGTCTCATTACTGAAATAAAAAAGAAATAATTCTTACTATAAGACCTGGGAGAGGATTAGCAGTTAACAAACAATGTTCTAACCATTCAAAATCTTCATACTGCCGGTGAACTACATAAGTTTTTTCTTCATTTTTCTACGAAATATAAAATAACTTTCAGACACAGAAAATAAAATTCATTTATACAAAGAAAATATAAAAATCAGATATAAAAGTTAAAAGGTACTTGATTAAGTACTTTCTCATTGTTAATTTTTTGTAATCAAAATCTAATGCCAAACATTGTGATTTAACGCCATTAATGGATAAGCATAGCATCACACTCCCTGTTGTCAACTGCAGTACTATATGATTGATTGCAAAAAGGACAGTTGGATTTGGGCAAATAAAAGAGCAATTCATTATGCCTAATGTAGCCAATTTTGTCCTCTACAACTTTTTAATTTTTCTAAATTATGTAATTTTTAGCATTTTGTAGAATCTTTTGCATATGTAAAAGAAATCCTTTTTCAATTTTTATGCCCAATATAGTAAATTTTGTTCTCTGCAAGGTTTTAATTTTTTGCAAATTTTTTATGTGACCTTCAGAGTTTTTTCAAGTTTTAAGGTTATTTTCTGGCAAAAAAAATTCTGAAATGTAAAGAACTCTCCATTAAATTTTGCCACTGTCATGATTAAATTCAAGTTAGAAGAATGTCAAATCGGTTTCAATAGCAATGAGGATACTGGAAATTCAAGAGTATGCTGTGGAAAGCAATGGCGGACCCCACCCTGGTTTGTTTGAGAAGAAGTGATTAGCAAAACAGGCAAATCTCCACTAGTAATTAATACTCGCAAAAATAATTAAAACTGCACAAAAACAATATCATTAATTAGTGCCACAAATAACAAATATAGCAGATGTAATGAAGAAATTAGTTTATTTCAGCCATACTGATAACAGAAATCCTTTTAGATACTTTACATTCAGTTAAAAAAAATAATTTTTTTAACCTTCTCTATATCAGGATTTCTAAAATAAAATCACTACAATAAAATAGACCGTATACGCATATCTGCTGTTCTCTGGATGAAAGACTGCATCTCGACCTATAGCAGGGTTGCAAAAAAGCCGGCTAAAATTAAAAAAAGCCACGCCGGTGGCTTTTATTGGTTTTAACCGGCTTTTTTTGGCCAAAATTGGCCTTTTTTGGCCATAACTGGCTTTTATACAACGAAGCACTGTAATTATAAACTACATTTTTTAAAAGTATTTTTAATTAGTTTTAAAGACATTTAATTGATTTAGAGTTTAATAAGTAACCCAATTTCTCAATTATAAAGACATTAATACTGGAATAAAACTGGTTTTGCTGGTGATTTGTAGTCCAAATAGCAAATATGTCAGCTAAATTTTAAAAGGGCCATACCAACTAGTGATGCAACGAATAGTGGTTTGGCCGAATAACCGAATATTCGGCCAAGTTACAGCCGAATATTGAACTTATTTCTGCCTAAAAACAAAATATAGTATGCACTATATGCACAATTCATGTATATTTCACAATTAAAATGTATTGCTTTCTTTTAAAAAATTATTTATATACAAATTTTTAATTTTTAAAAGCATTATTTTACTCTGAAAAAATATTCGGCTATGTTCGGCCTAAAAATTGCCTCAATAATAGGTATAATTCAGCCCCCCCCTCCCCCCAAAATAAATTCTTAGCAAAAGTTCCTCATCAGGTATTGTCTAGTTACATTTTAATAAATATTATGTGTGTTGTTACATTTTAAAATAATGACAAAATTTGAAAAGTACTAGGAAATATAAATTTCAACTTTCAGATGAAATAAAATAAAAAATAAGAAATCTTAATATCTTAAGAAAAACCACTGATAGAAAGGATGAAAGGAATATCCTCTAAAATGGTGGAAAGAAATCATTGTAGACTTTATAAAGCTCACAATTAACAAAAACATTTTTATCATTTATTATTATCATTATATTTTTTTCTTTGCTGTCAGCAGATAGCACTAGAGTTCTTTATAGGTATAATTCAAAATATTATTGAAAGAAATATATTTTTATGTAACAAGGGATAAATGTTAAACTTCTCATTATGATAAAAAAAAAAATTTTAATTTGCTTGTACAGCTGTATTAAAACAATTTTGAATAGATTAATTTTAAATTTAACAGATTATGTTAACTTATTACAAGCAGATACTTTTTGTACTTACTGATACAGCATAAAAATTTTTTAACATGATTCCTAAATTAGCCTCTTATTTATAAATGGGTAGATAAAACCTATTCGGGGTATGAAAGTTAATGGAAAAAAATGGGTTAGTTAATTTCAAATAAAATTTTCATTATACATGATGAATATAAATTGTC
Organism: Maratus speciosus; assembly: GCA_963932465.1. Taxonomy (NCBI): domain Eukaryota; kingdom Metazoa; phylum Arthropoda; class Arachnida; order Araneae; family Salticidae; genus Maratus; species Maratus speciosus. Next base: position 38,445,835 of record OZ010788.1, on the reverse strand, counting down.
AAATTAAAAAGTTATACTGTGTAAATATAAAAATATTTATTACAGTATTATTCGGCCAAAGCCGAATATTCGTTGCATCTCTAATACCAACTGCTTTATCTGGTTTACACTGACCTTTACCCCCCCCCCCCCCCCAATTTTTACTGCTTTATAAAATTAAAGAGGACAATGGTTATTTAGTTACATGTTTTATTACTTAATTTTAAGACCTATTAATATACAAGTCTTATTTTATTTGTAGTAAACATATAAAATTATAAGTACATAGTCATTTAATAAAAACACCATTTCTCACTACTAAAAACATTATGAATAGCATATGCATGAATATGCTTAGCAACAAACTTTTCAAAATTTTATTTAGAGAATTTATTTTTTTCTTGTTTAAATGCTCCATTTTTTATGCACTTATGTACCAAACTCTCCTCAAATATTATATCCTTTCTAATTTATTTTTAACATTTATAACTTTATCTCTCCATATAGACACATAAGAATGTTTCCAGAATTTCCATGGTGTGCTACATTTTGTCATTGTTTAATTAAATATAATTTTTAAAATGTGTAGTATACGTGTAGCTGTATAATATGTAATTTCAAAACACCAATTTGGAGTCTAACTTATATTCTTTTCAATATTTATAATTATTTTCACACATAATTGCCCTCCAGAAGTTATAAAGACTTATTTATTTGACAAAAATTAATAATTTTTTTAGCAGAAAATATTTTTAATTGTATTAAAAATCAATTGATCCAAATTTAAAATGAATTCACTGTAAATCAACTTTTAAAAATAAAAGCTGGCTTTTTTTAAGCGGTTAAAACGGTTTTTGGCCTGGCTAAATGCCGGCAACCCTGACCTATAGTACCAAATTTGGGCATGAAGGTATCACTGAACCAGCGATTCACCTTTTATTAGACACGCCCCACCAAAGTATCTGTAAAATCACGATTCCCCCCCCCCCCTCTTCTTAGACACACACGCATCTATAACATATATATTTTATTATTTAAAAAGTTAACTCTATTCACATGGAAGATGCATAACTATTCAGCTAATTCAGCCTTAACAATAACTATTCATTTCCCATGTTTTTAACTTATCAAAGAAGTGAATTTTCTGCAACAAATTGTTTTTAACATAACTATAAAACAATGAGACTATACATCTTCACCTTAATGCCAAAAAGAGTTTTGATGTTCCTTTTTAATTTGCATCAGTGCTAAACAAAAGTGTTATATGGTCTGCATTTTCATCTTCACGTACGTCTTGAAGAGACACTTACATTTAGCATGACAGTTGATAACATTGACACATCTTACAATTCACTTTAGTAACATATTACAAATTGACGGAAAAGCTTTGGAGACATTTTCCACTTTCTTTCTATAGCTAACACCAGTGTTGAATTAAGGGGGTGGCGCAGGGGGGGGGGGGGGAGGCATTCTTCCAAAGTAATGAGATGTCTCCTCTGCAAGATTTGAGATTTTGTGGTTTCAATGGTCAAAAAGTACAATTTCACCCCCTGGAACTCTATAATGTCACGCCCGGAACCACAGAAATCCCACCTGGAAAAAAGTGTCTGAATTCATCACTGGCTAACACAATGTATTGTGGATTTGAAGATTCTCATCTTTATTAATTTTAAGTAGCCATTATTCCCCATCAAAACACATTTCTCTGTTTTCTATTATCTTTAATTGTCCGACATACATTATTTGATTTTAAAATGTAAATTATATATCTCATATACTATTTATTTACTGCGTAGAATACTTATACAAAAACCATATAACCATTTTCCTTTTTTAATGCTATTTAAGATTTATAAATTTAATAAAGCTGGTAGTACCCCATTTAGATATTATAAATATTTTTTTAAGTCTAATATTTTCAAGATTATCAGATTTAGATATACTCTTAAGTAGTTTCGTGTGACATATAGCTAGCAGAGCGAATAGAAAAATAAGGCTTATACAATAATTAATCAAAAAAGTTGCGAAAAATTGTAAAATGCAACAGTATCCAGAAAACCTATAGAGACTTTTACATGTTTAGGAAAAAATAAATAAATAAACCGGAAGGTAAGGTGTGATAACATATATTTAACCCGGGAGGACGGGCGTCACGAAAAGTAACACGAGAACGGGCATGGGGTGTCAGCACACCCCAAACATATTAAATGGCATAAATACGAAAAAACACTTTAGAATTTTGTCTGTTAGTGAAATTCATGATAATTACACTCTTTCTCCTGAAAAATGATAACTGAAATGTTAAATTATGGTTAATTTAAAAAATTAATAAATGATAAATTAAAAGCACTCAACGACAGCAGACGAATATTTTCAAGCGTGGGGTGTCAAAACACCCTGCGCCCGTCCTGCCGGGTTAATGATTGTTCATATAATTATTCTGACTCTGTTTCTAAAACTTTTGATTGGGATTTTTTTTTTTTTTTTATCAAAAACTTATTTTCTAAATTTTATTTTCAAATTTTGCATAATACTTTTATTTTTAGTCTACATCCAAAAACACTGCAACAAATGTGTGAGTAACAAATTTGGAAATTTTCCAAAAATAGGTAAAATTTCTTAAGCAGGAGGCGACAGCTCATTAAAATCTCTTGGCTGGAATTTGAAAATTTTGAATGTGAATTTCACCATACTGCCCTGAAAACAGTACAGTGCGTTCCGTAAACTTTTGCATAAGTCGAATTTGTAAATTCCTTAGGTAAAATTTCATCAGAAACTGCAATATTTATTATATATATATATAATATATACATTATTTACACAGTATTATTTTATAAATAAAGTATCATGCAGCAGTATTTACTTCGAACTGAAAGAACACTTTTCAAATAAAAAGTATCTTGTGGAATATGGGATTTGTAAATTTAACATTGATGAATTAATTTATATCAATTTTGAATCTACATCAAATGAACTGCTCTGAAGCTGGAAGAAAAAATACACTCATTCCTCTTCACCGAAACTTTAAAATTAGGTTTCGTTATGGTTTGACTTCAGCTAACAAAATTATAACGGTTAAACAGAGTTTTTTTTTGGCTCATTTTAATCAGATTTGTGTTTGAGTTTTGTTAAAGATTTGATTGTATATCCCAATAAAAATATAACTATATCTAATATATAAAACTATATTATTGTTGTGGTTTTTATCTGCATATTTTATTTATAAAACAATTATCAAAAGTATGCAAATGTGTATCAAACATGCTAGTAAGTTCATAAATGTAATTTTTGAAATTTCTTACGTAAGTGCAAATTTACGTAAGTCGAGGGATGCCTGTATTATTTTCATATAAGATTTTCTTATATTCATAAAGTGAGATAAAGAAAAAAAAAAAACCTTTAAAAAACTTACATTTTGGGACTTTATAGTGTACTTAACAACATCACCATCTTTTTCAACTGTATTAGAAAATTTAACAGTAAATAGAGGTTCAAAAGGTTCTGGAGGCACAGGTGAGGAACAGGTTGAAAAACCAGATACAGTTTCAAGAGTTGGAGAGTTAGGCTCAGAGGCTGAATTTGGATCTTTTTCTTTCAAAGATGAAGCATCTCCTTGCTCCATTATCTACAATATGAAAATAATATTTTAATAGTAGAAATACAGTCCCTGCACCCCCCCCCCCTCCTCTGCAAAAGAAAAAAAAAAAGCTAAATCCTATTTATTAGATGCTATAAATTATAACAATACTTTTGTATTATGCAACTTGCAAATTTTTGAGCTCTTTACAATCAACAAGTGATTTTTATTTCTGGAAGAAAATGATTGCAATTATCCTTAGGAAGACATAAAAAAAATAATGATAATAATAATACATACATGAATACATATTAACACATATGAGGTATGATCCATGTCAATTCAGGCAGCCAAAGAAAAAATCTTACCTTCATAGTCTCAGAAGTTTTTGAATTGAACATATGTTAAAATTCAATAAAAAATAGGATACTTGTATATTTTGGTTTTGCCCAAAAAAATTCCTGGCCCGAGATACAGGCCGCCAAAGATTGCATCCCGGGCACCATTTCCAATTCGCCATTTTCGATAAAAATTATAAAGTGCTCTATCTCTAGAATGGTGCAAGATATTTTGTTGCGGTTTTTTTTATTTTAAAGATAATATTCTTCTGTTTAAAATGATATACCCAATTTTGAAAAATGTATTCAACTTTTCTTGTGGCAACCTTTTGAAAAAAAAATTTTTTTTTCAAAAAGAATTTTTTTTTCGAAAATGCCAATCCCAAAAATTTTGATTTTTTTGCTGTTGATCAATACCATTGGGAACTATCTTCACTGTAAAGGAGAACTTCCACTTTTGAGTTTAACAAATTTTAGAAACATTTAAAAAATTCAGAGAATTTTACAGGAACTGTATATATACAGTTCCAGTAAAAGTCACTGAATTTTTGCTTATTTGTATCATATTTGTAAGAATAAGCCTACTATATATCCTAAACAAGTTAGAAATTGCAATATCAAATGTGGCAAATGAGGTGCGTGCATAGTATTAACTAGTTTTATAAATATTCAGATCTTGGGGCAATAAGTGTTACACTCTTGGGCAAAAAGGCATGAATACAAAATTTACTATAATTCCATATATTAAATTCAGTAATACGGAAGTAATATGAATCCATCTTAAAAGGACTTAATCGCCATGGCAACCTAGAATCATTGCCTATCATGGTATATCATTGAATCAATTATGTATTATAGGATTTTTATATAGAATGAAGAAAACTTTTATTAATGTCTTTAATGTTTTAATTTGATTTTCATAGCATTTGAAGTGATACATACTTTATTGCAGAGGTTTACAAAAAATTACTTCCTGTGTCATAGAAGATGCATAGTGTTTACAGGGACACACAAAAGATTTCGGATACTTTACCTTATTGGAAATACTGTACATTAGCGATGATTGCTAGAGGTGCATTTTTAGTTGCAATATGAGTTTTCAAGTTTAATTAAATATTTACATATTACGTTGTGTGTATAAAGGCTGTAGATCATATACAGGGCTACACAAAAGAAATCGTAAGGGTATTGCTGGAAGTGCATTTTTAGTTGTGTTTGAGTTTTTAAGTTTAACCAAATTTTTCCACGTTACATTGTGTGCATAAATGCTGTAGATCATATACAGGGCTACACTAAAGAAATCTTAAGGGTTTACTGAGTATGAATGAAAGTAGCTTAAAGGTGATTTTTAAATGAGTTATGCATTTTTACACTGAACTACATTTAGTATACTAAGATATGTTTGGAGAATATAGATAAAATGATATACAGGTCCACACAAAGAATTAGATACATGGCCATCTATGGATGATAATCTCTGGAAGTGTGATTTCACTGGTTTTAAGGATGTTTTAATCTTAATTAAATATTAGCTAAATAGTGGCATGTATATAAAGATAGTAGGTAAAATACAGGGTTGTATGAAAGTATTCAAGTATGCTTCCGTCTATTGACATAAATTTCTAAAAGTCAAATTCCGACCTATTTATGTGTTTTTAACAATTTCCAACATAGTTGAAAGTCTTTATGGATTCGATTTGTCTGCCCATCTGTCTGAACTCTAACTTGTATTAATATAATTTGTATTGCTGTGTAATTGATATATGTTATTGAGATTGTTTTACTATGTTCGGTATTGAAAATAAAGTATGTATCACTTCAAATGCTATGAAAATCAAATTAAAACATAAAAGACATTAATAAAAGTTTTCTTCATTCTATTTAAAAATCCTATAATACATAATTGATTCAATGATATACCATGATAGGTAATGATTCTAGGTTGCCATGGTGATTAAGTCCTTTTAAGATGAATTCATATTACTTCCATATTACTGAATTTAATATGTAGAACCATAATAAATTTTGTATTCATGCCCTTTTTGCCCAAGAGTGTAACTTATTGCACCAAGACCTGAATATTTATAAAACTAGTTATAGTACGCACGCACCTCATTTGCCACATTTGATATTGCAATTTCTAACTTGTTTAGGATATATAGTAGGCTTATCCTTACAAATATGATACAAATAAGCAAAAATTCAGTGACTTTTACTGGAACTGTATATATACAGTTCCTGTGAACTTCTCTTAATTTTTAAAATGTTTCTAAAATTTGTTAAACTCAAAAGTGGAAGTTCTCCTTTACAGTGAAGGTAGTTCTCAATGGTATTGATCAACAGCAAAAAAACCAAAATTTTTGGGATTGGCATTTCCAAAAAATTTTTTTTTTTTTTTCAAAAGGCTGCCACAAGAAAAGTTGAATACATTTTTCAAAATTGGGTATATCATTTTAAACAGAAGAATATTATCTTTAAAATAAAATAAACCGCAACAAAATATCTTGCACCGTTCTAGAGATAGAGCACTTTAAAATTTTTATCGAAAATCGCGAATGAGAAAGGATGCCGGGGATGTCATCTTTGGCGGCCTGTGTCTCGGGCCAGGAATTTTTTTGGGCAAAATGAAAATATACAAGTATCTTACTTTTTCTTAAATTTTAACATATGTTCAATTCAAAAACTTCTGAGACTATGAAGGTAACCCCCCTGCCTGAGTTGATATGGATTCAGCCATGAATACATACGCAGAAACATACACTGTTGGATTCTCTATGAATTTTATGCCCATAGTTGGCTGTTCTACTGTTTCTTTTTCTCCCTCTGAATATGCAATGAATTACTGACTTTTTTTTTCTGTGCTTGATGTTGAAATGTCGAAGCTATTCGTGTAACGTGACTTGCCACAAAGTGTTTTAAAGCAAAATGCTGCATGTAATTACTTGTATATATTGTACATTAAGTGGTTAGTTTTTGAAGTTGCAGATATGAAACTTTCAGTTCAGATGTAGGGGCAAAATTACAGACTTTTTTATTTTTATATTATTCTGTATGTATTTTAATATGTAATTCTTGTTAATACGACTTAAGTCATACCTTTTCATGAACGAAGTATAAGTTAATTTCTGAAAAAATTTAAGATATTGCTGTTACCACTGTTAATTTCAATCTTGCTATCAAATATATTTATGTATTAATCAATCTTTAAGTCTGGCTTAATCTGAAATAAAATATCCTTATTTTACGATTTTCATGTGAATTAGTAAGGTATTGTAGCGATGTCATCTCACTTGATCCATATAAAGCAAATTACTAGCTTTGAGTAACTGGCTTGTACTATTGTCCCTCTACTGATCATTAGATCCCTGGTTCAAATCCCTCCGGCATCAATTCATTCTTTTCATTGGTAACCCAACCAAACGCAACCTTCTTCATCGACCACAATCATCTCCTCTCAATACCAACATATGCAGCCTCAAACAATCATCCCCAGCACCCAAGCAAAGCCTGTGAAATGCTCACAGCACAAAGCGCCTGTCGCTCACCACACCTGCGCACGGCAACACGACAGCAGCACTCACACATGCGCATCGTTCGTCTTCAACATGACTTTCTCACTGGGGATGGAGTGTGTAGCGATCTCATCTCACTTGATAAGTATAAAGCGAGTTACTAACTTAGAGTAACTGGCTTGGCCTTTTGCCCAATGCTAACATTCTCCCCAACTGATCATGAGATCCCTGGTTTAAATCCCTCCAGCTCCAATTCATTCTCTACAATAGCTTTATAAGGCAAGTTTCATTGAATAATTCAAGATAAATGTATCTCATCTTTATTATGCATATTTAACTATACATTAATTATTTATTTGACTTTGACTTTTAATAATTTAATCATTTTAAAAATTATCTTAACTTTTATTATTTTAGTTTATTACTTTATTTATTTTAATGTTTTACTATATTGCAAGAATTCATTATAATTCTGATTGCATTATTACATTGAAATTACTGTTTAAAAATGTAAACAAAGCAATGACCAGAAATCCACAAAATTCTAAAATTTGCAAAACCTCTGGTTCCAAGCTGTGTGGATTTAACCCTTCAAACGTCTTGAGGGCTTCCCTGTATTTTCATAAAAATGCTTATAAAAATAATCTTAAAGTAAATTTTCTTTCCCTGTTTGTTTCTAAAATACACTTCATACCCCTTTATTTGATATTACATTTTAAAATACAATTCTCTATTAAAATACGATATGTTTTTCTACAACAGATTTAAGTTGTTTTTTGAAATGGAAAAATACGTCCAAACCGCTCAGAGGGTTAAGGGAATCTACTGTCCTACACAAAAAATCCCTGCTGACATTTACATGCACAGGTAGATTTTGAAGTTAAGAACTAATTTCACCAACAAAAACTAAATCAAGATTAGAGATAAACCCAGTTTTACAATTTTATCTGTCTGCTTTTGACGAGTTTTTTTATTTCTTTTTTCTGTAAGAGTTGGTTTTAACAGAATCATGCCAATGTGATTTTTTTTTTCTACAACCGCCCCCACTCCCCCTCTATTTTTTTTTTGCTGTAAGACTTGTTCCTATCAAAAACTTGTCAATACAAAAGTTATAGATAATACAGTAGCCTCTCTCAAATCTGCAAACACCTAAAATCCACATATCATCACAGACCCGGTAGCAGAAAGTTCCTGACGGGTGACGTGCGTCGCAGATTTTCTTTTCCCTTTTGCAGATTTTTTTTTCCTATTGGATCTTTTTCCAACTTTATATTATGTTTAGTTCTTTATTATTTATTACTAAAACTTAAGATTATTATTAATAAAAATGAGTAAAATGCTTAAAAACATTAAAAGTAAATGATTAATTAATTAAAGGTTTATTTGTAACATTTTACCTGCAGATTATTTTCAGTCCCTGAAAGATCGTCGCAGACACTTGGAGAATTTTCTGCTATTGGGATCACAGATGTAAACAATGAAACTTTCAGTTTAGATGTAGGGACAAAGTTACAGGCTTTTTTATTTTTATATAATTCTGTAGGTATTTTAATATGTAATTCTTGTTAATGTGACTGAACTCGTGTTTTTTCATGAAGCAAGTATAAATTAATTTCTAAAAAAATTCAAGATATTGCTTATATCACTGGTAATCACAATCTTTTTACCCTATATATTTATGTATTAATCAAGCTTTTTTGGTTATTAAGTCTGAATCTGAAATAAAATTTCCTTATTTTATGATTTTGATGTGAATTAGTAGGTACCTTTAGGAGGCAAGTTTCATTGAATAATTAAAAATAAATGTACCTCATCTTTATTTTGCATACTTAAGTATACATTATTTATTTGACCTTTACTTTTAATAATTTCATCACTTTCAAAATTATCTTAATTTTTATTATTTGAGTATATTACTTAATTATTTTAATATTTAACTATATTGTAAGCATTCATTATAATTTTGGATTGCATTATTAAATTGAAATTACTGTTTAAAAATGTAAATAAAGAAATGACCAGAAATCTGCAAAATTCTAAAATCCGCACAACCTCTGGCTCCAAGCTGTGCGGATTTGAGAGAGCCTATTGTATTAAGAAGATTTATAATAAATCTAAGTAAATTTGATATCTTGTGAATTGACAAAGTTATGAGTTATTTTCTTCTTACACCTCCTCCTTTTTTTTTTTTTCCAAGTAAGAGTTGGACCTTTCAAAAACTTGTCAATATAAAAGATGTAGATAATATTAAGAAGGTATATATAAATTTAAGTGGATTTAATATTTTGAGAATTGACGAAGTTATGATTTTTTTTTCTCTTAAAATCCTATTTTTTGCATACCTTGAGGCCATTTTTAATTATATCAAAAATCTGTCATACATAAATATTTGGTATTTTTCCTAGAAGTAATAATAACTTTAAATTGACTTGATATGTAACATAATTAAGAAGTTATGGGATTTTATCTGTTTTCACAAAACCTGTCCCCATTTCTACCCCCTTCGTCCGATTTTGCCCATTAATGAACTTTACCGAGATTTTCTGCCCTTTGATTTTATGTATCAATTTGGAAAAGATTTGTGGAGAATTATGAAAGTTATTGGGTCCATAAAAAAGGGATTGATATATAGGGCAGATGTGCCAGTAATGGACATGGTTCAATATTTTTGGTTTATAAAAAAAAAATAACCAATAAAAATTTAGCTTTTATTATTATTTGTTTTTCATAACTCCCCCTTGCATATTTTATAATCTTGCACTGCTCCGTGTTCCCCGCCACTGAAGTAACATATTTTAGTGGTTGCACACTGAAACACAATGGACTGAAAAAAAAATTAGAAATCTGTAAAATTTTCAAAAAATTCCAGAAATTCTAAAATTTTAGTAAAAATTTACAAAATTTTCAAATATTTTTTTTCATGGATTTCGAGTCCCTCCGGATTTCAGATAATGGGTCCTATACTGTAGTACCAAATTATTTTACTTCATATTTAAAATATCCAACTCACAGTATCATTTCTTTCATACTTATAATTAGTGATGCAACCAATAGTGGTTTGGCCGAATAACCGAATATTCGGCCACTGAATAATGAACTTATTTTTGCCTAAAAGCAAAATATAATACAGTACAGGACCCATTATCCGGAATTCCGAAATCCGGAAGAAAAAAAAATTGAAAATTTTCTATAAATTTGTAAATTTTTACTAAAATTTTGCAATTTCTGAAATTTGTCGAAAATTTTACAGATTCCTAACTTTTTTTTTGGTCTATTGTGTTGCAATGTGTAACCACTAAAATATGTTACATCAGCGATGAGAACACAGTGCCCCCCCCCTCCCCCCCCCCAAAAAAAAAAAAATTAGAAAAAAATTATTTTTCTGTCAAATTTTAGTTTAAAATGAATTTATATTACGATTCGTTTTTAAAAAAGATATTTCATACCCTCCCTCTCACTTCGATAAAGTATTATGACTACACAATTATGTTACTTGAATCAGGGGGGTGATCCTGAGTAAAAAAAAAAAAAAAAATTCTGAAATTCACAGAAAATTTTTTGAAAGTTTACAGAAGAGGGAAGGGGGCCTCTCGGCACTAATTATGCGTTTTTTCCACGATCCTTTAACGAAATTCGTGCTTTTACGCGATCTTTTGACGAAATTAAGAGAGTGTTTTGCGATCCTTTGAAGATTTTTTTTTTTTTTTTTTTTTTTTTTTTTGCTATCTTTTGACAAAATTTGCGTTTCTTTTCTGCGAGATTTTGACGAAATTTGCGGTTTTCTTCCGCAATCCTTTAACTAAATTAGCGTGTTTTTCGCGATCCTTTTACGAAATTTCGTTTGTTTGCGATCTTTTTGCGAAATTTGTGGTTTTTCGCGATCTTTTGACGAAATTTGTTTTTTTTTTTCGCGATTTTTGGATGAAATTTGCAGATTTTTTCGCGATCTTTTGACGAAATTGCAGGAAGCTTTTTCGATCCTTTGAAGAAATTTGTTTTTTTTTCACTATATTTTGACGCAATTTGTGGGGGGTTTTTTGTGGTCCTTAGAAGAATTTTTTTTTTTTTTTCGCGATTCTTTGATGAAATTTGCGTTTTTCCTGGGATTTCTTTGACGGAATTTGGGGGGACCCGAAATCCGGAAAATTCCAAAATCCAGAAAGCCTTCGGTCCCGAGGATTCTGGATAATAGGTCCTGTACTGTATGCACTATATGCACAATTCTTGTATATTTCACAATTAAAAAGTATTGTTTTCTTTTAAAAAATTATTTATATAAAATTTTTAGTTTTTGAAAGCATTATTTTACTCTGAAAAAATATTCGGCTATGTTCGGCCTAAAAATTGCCTCAATAATATAATTCAGCCAAAAAAAAAAAAAAAAAAAAGAAATTCTTAGGAAAAATTCCTCATCAGGTACTGTCTAGTTTTATTTTAATAGATATTATGTGTGTTGTTACATTTTAAAATAAAAACAAAATTTTAAAAGTACTAGGAAACATGTTTCAACTTTCAGGAATCTATAAATAAAAAATAAGAAATCTTAATATCTTAAGAAAACCCACTGATAGAAAGGATGAAAGGAATACCCTCTAAAATGGTGGAAAGAGATCATTGTAGACTTTATAAACGCTCACAATTAACAAAAAAATTTTTATCATTATTATCATTTTTTTTTCTTTTCTTTTCTTTCAGCAGATAGCACTATTAAGAAGTGTATAGTGAATGTTTTCAGATTCAGAGGAAGGAAATATCTGTAAGGAAAAGGAAATTACATTGATTTCATTTAACAGTATCTGATGCTCTAACATACCAAAGATCAATAAATGATTTAATTGTTGTAGGTAAAAAAATCGTTTACACATTTTAATCATTCGTCATTAGCATGTTCAAAATTAACTGATATACAAATTAATGAGTTAAAAATTCCTAAGAAGAAATTAGTTCAAAGTGTGGCAACATGCTGGAATAGCACCTATTATATGTTGGAGAGATTACTGGAACAAAAAAATGCACTTTCTCTATATGCAACTAAATTTGGAGAAATAAATAATCTGACAGCAAACCAGTGGGCTATTTTAGAAAAATTGCTCAATCTATTACAACAATTTGAAGAAATAACAAAACAAATTGCCTCATCGAGATCATTATCTGAAGTCATCCCAATAGTTATAGCATTAAAATCATATTTATTTAAATCTAGAGATTTTTTTGGTGTAAGCACCATGAAAGACATTCTTCTACAAAATTTGGAGAAGCCTTTTGCATCGATTCAAGACAATGAACACAGTGGCGTGGCGTGAAAATTTCCAGTGGTCATCGCAATTATTTAAGTTTGTGGTGAAAAATTATTAACTCTAAAATTCAATGGTTGAATGTTCAAAAAAGAAACTTTAAATCTTACCTTCACTTATACATGAACTCCAAATGTTCTGCTAAAACTGGATCGTAGAGTTTTAAAAGCTTATTAAGAGTTTTAAAATATTGCTTGGTCATCGCCGCATCCAGCGATGACCGGACGCCACGCCACTGAATGAACACTATTCCATTGCAACAGTTTTGGACCCCAGATTTAAAGTGTTCTTTTTCAACAAATGTGAAGCAAAGGATGTAGGAGTAAAATCCAAATTAACTGCTTTAGTAAGACTAAGAAAGGCTAGTATGAAATCAGTAACAGAATGTGAACTAAATATTTCCAACATAACCATTCCATCTTCACAAGTCCAAATTCTTTGTGGGCGTGCTTTAATGAAATTGCAAGCCAATCGCAGAGTGAAGCTCTATAGAAAGTTCCTTTCAATATGAAGAAGTAAAAGAAATTAGTAATTTTCTTTCCCAGCTACTACTAGAAAGACAACTCAGTGTCATTTGGAGTGATGGGCGAAAAATTCAGAAGACTTTCCAAACCTTTCACAATTAGCCAAAAAGTACTTTTCTGCACCAGGAAGTACCATATATAGTGAGAGATTATTTTCAGAAGCAAGCAGCATTTACGAAAAAAAAAAAAAAAAAAAAAGGAAATAGACTATCACCTGATAATGCTGAATTCTTATTATTTCTGCATCACAATCTATGTTTATTTAAAACATTTTAACTGTTTTTTAAGGCAAATATAAAGAGTTCAATGCTATTCTTGAAAAAAATATGTAAAACGTAAATGCATACTAATTAAAAGAATTTAGTACTTACATTTCTTACATCATTTAATAAGAAATAGTAACACACTTAAAAAAATCACTTAAATTATATTTAACTTTTAAGCATATTTTACTAAAAAAAACCACTTAAGTATTGCAACATATACGACTTAAATATCTAATACATATATACTTCTATATCTAATCAATCATATATTTATGGTCTTTAAAGGTATAATTCAAAATATTATTGAAAGAACTATTTTTTTATGTAACAGGGAATAAATGTTAAACTTCCCATTATGATAAAAAAAATTTGAATTTGCTTGTACAGCTGTATTAAAACAATTTTGAATAGATTAATTTTAAATTTAACAGATTATGGTAGCTTATTACAGATACTTTTTGTACTTACTGATACAGCATAAAATTTTTTTAACGTGATTCCTAAATTAGTCTCTTATTTATAAATGGGTAGATAAAACCCATAAGGGGTATGAAAGTTAATGGAAAAAAAAAAGTGTTAGTTAATTTCAAATAAAAATTTTCATTATACATGATGAATATAAATTGTCAAATCAAAAAGTTATATTGTGTAAATATAAAAACATTTATTACAGTATTTATTATTCAGTATATTCGGCCAAGGCCGAATAATGGGCTTGATATTTTGCTGAAGCCGAATATTCGTTGCATCTCTACTTATAATATTAATTATTATACAAGTAATATATCACATAGTCTCTGGAAGTTTTAATTGTTAAAAATACTGAGAAGAAACTATACACTAATATACTCCAAAACTTTTTTTTTAATTATTACCTTTTAAATTCCCCAATGTCTCAATAATTTGATAGATATAATTGCCTGATATTTAGTATTTTAAAATATCCACCTAAATAATTAAAATATGGATCTTCTGATAATACAATGATTGATGCAAACAGTGAATAATTAATTATCAAAAATATTTATTAATTACCGGTAACCTAATTGTTAAATTTATTTGAAAATACCTATTTTGTTTCATTAGTATGCTTTCATTAATTTCTGGTTCTAAATACAGTCATAAAAACAATTATATTTATTACTTTTTATAAGGTGCCCATTACTGACATTTTAGGTGTTTTGATATATTTCTGTTATTTATAATTAAATTTTTATTTATATCGGGAAATGAGACTGTGAGAATGGTTAAATGTTGTTGATAGATCAACGTAATATTGAAAAAACTGGAATATAATAATCATAACTATTAATTAAAAAACAATTTTTAAAGAAATTCCTTAAGGGTGTCCATTACTGGCACATCTACACCCTATAAAGTTTTCAACTGGGGGTGATTTTGAATTCTAGGGTTGATGATCAGCATAGATCTGCAAGATTTTTTCAGAAATTCCAACATAGGGGAGAATGTAATAGGTAGTGTTTCTTATGAAATCCACCTGAAAGATGACAGCATGTGAGATACCTGTGATAAATTTGTTATGCATTTGTAAAAGATTTATAAAATAAAAAATAACCACAATGCTGTTTTAATTAGAGATTGACCGAAGCAGCAATTTTGCCGAATACCGAAGCTTCGGTCGAAGTGTATACCGAAGCTTCAGTATTCGGCAACCGAATACTTGAAACTTTTTAATATGCATTTTTGCATATTTTAGCTTTTTTAATAAGCTTTAATTGAAATTAAATTCTCGATAATTTAATTCAGTTACATTTTTATTCTTAAATCTAATTACACAAAAAAATTTAATGACTTCTTTCCAATCACAAATTCATTAACCCATCACTTATTTTTTATTATTTTATCACTAGTTAATATCCAAAATTAACCTATGAAAGTATTAACTATACAGGGTATTATTAAGGATAAGGATTGTCAGAAAAACAAAAATTCATTCAAATACAAAGAAACAATGTTGTCATTAAGCTGATTTACTGATTGTCTAAGTCTAATTATAAACATATTGAATAGGAATGTTCTCAAAATACAGAAGGTATCATATCAATTTGTACACTTATCTATTTTCTGTCAAATTATTGACAGAATATTTATATTTTGATTCATATTTTAACATTGCGGTGATGAAGAAAAGAAATTTAAGAGATTTTTATATAATGGTTATAAAAGCTATAGGATAGGCAAGGCATAGGGGCATACTTATTTGATGTGTGTATTTTCTTTAATATACACCTTAGATATACAGATATGAACTCTGATATACTTATTTGATGTGTATATTAAAGAAAATACACATTAAATAAATTTAAATTAAAAAAAACTAATGTAGTAGAAGTAAATAAAATTAAATGGTAAGGGAAAGATGCCCATCTTCCTTACTTTTTTTTCCTCTGTTGAAGAAAGTTGTTTTGATTTCATACCTATATAGACTACTTGAGGAAGAAAAAAGTTTTTTTTTAAATTAAAAATGGCCTTTGACTTCTTTTTGTAGTGAAGCTGAACTCTGAACTCATGCACATAATATTGAAACTCATTGTTTAGCCTATTCTATTGCTAAGTAAAAAAGAATTCGTCTACTTCTAAGAAAATACTTATCTGCAATTATTCGGCCGAATACTTTTAAGTATTCGGCCGAAGCCAAATATTCGGTTTACATGCCGAACCACCGAATACCGAATCAACTATTCGGTATTCGGTCAATCCCTAGTTTTAATCAAAATTAACAATTGTAAAAAATGTTATGTCACAACAGGGAAGGAGTTGTCAGATGTCATTAGAGTATGACAACCTGTGACAAAAGGGCAGGGAGAGGTAAAAAACTATATTTGAATGACATAATTAATGAATGACCCTTTACTACATTTACAGCATTTTAGCATGAAATCTTATCTTTTATTATTAACACCCACCCCTTCAATTTCTCAAGTACTTAAAAATATTTGATCCTCCTAAATCATTGTAGAAGATTTTCTAATAGCAACATAAAAAATAAATATCAATCGCTATATTACACATACAGAGAGCTTCTTTAAGTTGAATATTGCATTCTCAAAGAGTTTCTTCAGGTGATTACATTTACAAAGCAAATTCAATGGAAGCAATTAATTCTTCAGGAAATAAATCCCCATCGAACTAATTATTTGATAAATCAACTCATATGAATTGAAAATTAAGATTTCAAAAGTATATTTTTGAAGCAAATAATTGGATCGTTTTAATTTTACTCACAAATTTTTACTTTTAGCAAAGGAATTTTGGAACAGATGCTGTATCTTCCCTCCGCCGTTGTTGTTTTGAAATGTTTGGCGATTTTTTGTTGGCATGTTGACAGTGGTTATGGATATGGCAACCTCGATATGTTGAATCCCGTGTGACGTGTCGTTCTGGCAACCCAGAAGTTCATGTTGGAATATTGTGAATGTATTTTGATATCGTGTTGTATAGTTCTGCCTTTTTATTTTTATGTGAAATTTATTGAATGTATTTGATTGACTATGTTTTCTGTAGTCCGTTTAAACGCTGTTGCTGAAATAATTAGGAAATATGGGGAAATTTTGACAAGAAAAGAAGGTTTGTTTATAGTTTGTGAATACGTATTGATAAGCCTATTTTGGAAAATGTCGGCGATAATATTTCGAGCTGGATCTTTCAAGAAAGAAGATGTCTGTTAAGGTATGTTGATAATTTTATGTATATTATACTACTTTTGAGTTTTTTACATTTTGAGATTGCTAGAAAGCGAGAACTGCTGAATTTTGAGAATGCTATATCGCGAGAAATGCTGAATTCGGCGATGTTTTTTTTCGGAAAATGTGCGTGAAGCGCACATACAACGATTACTGGTTGCCATTTTAGCGAATTTTGTTTTTTATGTGTATTTTTGCTTTAAAAGTTTTTTACATTTTGAGATTGCTAGAAAGCGAGAACTGCTGAATTTTGAGAATGCTACACCTAGAGAAGTGCTGAATGCAGTGATGTTTTTTTTTCAGAAAATGTGCGCGAAGCACACATACAAGGATTACTGGTTGCCATTTTAACGAATTTTGTTTATTATTTACATTTTATTTTCGTTAAGCCAAATATGCGTATAAACCGGTGCTTGGTGACATTTACTACTTGGCAGAAAAAGGGTTTTCACGCCAAGAAAAATCCAAGATGGAGGCCGGGGGGAACTTATGACATCTGTTCCGGAATTTTTTTAAAAAGTCATTTTGAGCACACTAATTTCATTTTGTAACTTTATAAGGTTTAAAGTAGAGAGAGGAAAATAACTGAAAGCAGAGCTTAACAGCTTAATATTATTAAAGCAAGCAAATCTGTTGAAAAACACACAGGGGTACAAATTTGTAACCTGTGTTATGAGAAAAAATGTTGAATTTATTATTTTTTATAAGAACAAGCAACCAAACAATCCTATTTACCATGTGTTTAATAAATGTTCTCAGCCAAGTTCATGCTGCATATTAACTAAAATATGTTTAAGGAGAATGAATAAAATTATAAACAAGTATCTTCTGTTACCAAATTGTGGAGAAATTTTAAAAATGATCACTAATATACGAAAAATGACTTTTAGGGATTGTACTATGGTTACTTATTGAGTATATAGATTACATAATAATCAATGTACAATTAAAAAAAAAAAAATTAATTATTACTTCTTCACAACAGACTAAATGGGATAACAGAAGTTCCAACAAAAACTTAATTCAGTGATTTTGTCTTATATGTTAGTAATGATGTATATAGTTTACTACGCAAAAATTTTTCTTAATTAAATGGATTAACAGCTAATTTTGAAGAATAACATCAGTAACCTTCGTTACCTGGTAACAGGATTGAGACTTACAAAAAAAAAAAAAAAAAATCCTGCCAACACACTTTATTTGGTTTATCCACCAGTCAATCAGTTAATTTGATTTTGATAGAGTGGTACCAAACCTGAACTGATTTTATTTACATCTAGTATTCTAAAATCAGAGAGGTTACACAAATCAGGGACACCCACTTTTTATTAAAAAGGTAAGAGAAAACATGGGCTTGAATAATTAATTTATGTAATGCTTTATTTATAATAGTATATGATAGTTATAATAGAATTCTTACACGTGAGGATGTTATAGTACCAAATAAATAGTATATTTCAAAGAAACTTCACCTTGGTACAGTCAAAAGTTTGAGTGATGATTTGTTTATTTTTTGCTTAGTAAATAAAATCTTAAACATACTTAATGTATTTGTTAATGAGCAAATAAGATACATAAAAAACAGTTGCGACACTGAGTAAAAGTATTGAATACTTTATTAAGGAAAAATCCTTGATATTCAGGACACGAAATCTGACTGTAAATTTAATCTAACACACGAAAGGAAACAACTATTAAGAACGAAATAACTGGAAAGATAAAAAAAATGAAAAGGTAATCAACTGGGAAATCAAAACATGTAGAAAAAAATCATAACATTTCTGAAAACAGAAAAACATTTAAAAATAAGTAAATGAGAATGCTTACGCCGGTATAGCGATTCAATCAATAAAAGATTAAAAACTACATCACAAATTATACATTAAAAAATTATTTTATCATAGAGTTCAATTTCATAAAATAGAAGCGATAACAAATGAAAAACACAATATAAACCAATTTGAATTCGTAGGCGTTTCTCAAACACTCATGTTTATGGCTGCGTCTGCTTCATGTTATGGTAAACAGTATCTTCTTCCTATACTTTCAGTTTTCATATCAATATTTTTACTATAAAGTTTTTGTTAAATAAATTCTAGAATTTTTCAAATTTTGTAATTATAAATTTCTAAAATTTTTTTTAAAGTTTACTGTGATGGTTTTAATGAAAAAATTGTATGAAGAAAATCGAATAATCCAGTTTAATTTCGATTATTCACAGCTAATCGGAGAACGTGGTAGAAAGTATGACGTCATTCATGTTTCAACCAACTCTAGGGGGCGCTGGCTTAGCAAAATTGTGACTATTAGGATGACGTCATTGAATAATCTAGGGGACGCTGTTTCAACCTCGCTACAGCGCCTAGAAGATACAACAGTGTGGAAAACGGCTATTCCTATAATGCTTTAAAAAGTGCTAAAAACTTGTATCCCATAAATCTCCAACAATGCTCAGCGGCAATATGCTGATACGAGCGCCATCTCGTAACTCTTTTCAATATAAACCCTGTGCTTTCAAAAATTATAGAATGTTAAATATCGGAAACTATAAATATAAGATATTTTAGTCTGTTATAAGCTAATTTGGTTAAGGAATGACGTGAAATAGGCTAAAGAGTCTCTTTTAGAATGACTATCGTTTTTAAAGCACTACGATGGCGCTACGATCGACATCTTGTTATTCAGCTTCGTTGTACATTTATGGGATTTAATTTTTTAGCACTATTTTGTAGCCGTTTTCCACACTGTCTTCTAGGCGCTGTAACCTCGCTTTTCAGTCATAGAAGTACCAATAACGAGAAGGAAGGCAAGCATATCTTTGCATTGCATCTTCCCTGCCTGCTGTTTGCCACCGGATAATTTCTCTTTCCTTAATCCCCATGAACACTTGCGGCAAAAGGGGTGATAGTAACAAAGCCCATTGGATAGTAAGGTGAATCGTTATGGGGGTTTGCAACACCGTTAGGGCGGTTGCAAGCAGTTCTGTTTCTTTAAATCCCGTCAGCCCCTGCGCGCTTCGGAACTAATCCGGTTTCTTGTCTTCCATCTAGTTATTGTTACTTCTATGGTTTCAGTAGAGAGTAGGGCTACGTAGGGTTCACAGGAGTTCCTTACGTCTCAACAACAGGTTTTTACCAACGTCCCTAGATAAGGGAAAAAACGTTCATAGAGCGTGTAGAATATATAGTGCAGAAATCAGACCAGTCGACCAAAATCACAGTCAGGTGAAATCCAAGAGTTCTTCAAGTTAGTTCTTTAATCTGAGGTCGTGCATAAGGTCCATTGGACCTTATGCACGCGACCTGAGGTCGAGTCTAAAATTCGTCTGCTGGCGGTGTTTAGCATAGCAGTCTATGGAGTGTGAGTTATTAATGCTTGTTTGTTAAAAATACCGCAAAAAAATTATTTGATGCAGCAGCAGGTACTTTATATATTGTCATCTAAATTCAAAATGTTGTTCTGTATGCGAGAAAATTCCCTAAGTTTGGAAATTTTCAGTTAAAATGTATGCACTTAACCTGGGTCAAAGCTAAAGTCGTATGCTAGCGGTGTTTGCGCATGCGCATATTGGTATTCTGCAGGTGCAGTAACTAGAATAACAGATAATCATACCGCCAGCTCTGGCGTCTGACGTCACCTGAATAGGGTCCATTTTGAAGCGAATTTTTTTCTGTTTCATTTAAAACAAGCCATCGAAATTAACTCAAGATATTTTGATGACTTTTTATAAAATAAGATTTCGATTTTAAGCTGTAAAAAATTTTAAATAATATGGCAAGTACTTTTTTAGTTAATGAAAATTAAAAATGAAACTTGTATTTTTTTCCTTGTTTTACTTTTAAAATCCAAAATAAAACAAATATTTGCACTTTTCTATAGAAAAATTTAATAACTAAGAATACTAAAAACTTTCAAAAGTTTTTGCCTAGTGGAAAATAATTTTAAAAAATAATGTCAGTTTTTAAACCAATTCCAGTCATTAAGAACAAACAGAACAAAAAATATTACATGAACAATTTTGTAATAGTATGTTCAATAAGTTATTTTGTTTCCTGGTTCATGTATCTAAATCTAGAATTTTTAAATCGATTTTTCACTCACTTCTGGTAAGCTAAGGTTTTAAAAATTATGAAAGCAGGTGTGTTTTCGATGGCAATATAACATTTTAATATTTTGAGAATTTAATTTTAAATTAATAATATGTTTCTCTAAGGAGAACCCAGGTGATAAGTTGCTAAATATTGTTTATGGTTATAATTGTATAAGAGTTACAAAAAGAATGGAATTAATAATGTGCCAAATCATGCACGCTGAAATATGTCAATGGACTCTATTCAGGTGACGTCAGACGCCAGAGCTGGCGGTAGGATGATCTGTTATTCTAGTGACTGCACCGGCAGAATACCGGTATGCGCAGGCGCAAACACCGCTAGCAGACGACTTTAGCCTTGACCCAGGTTGAATGCATACGTTTTAACTGAAAATTTGCAAACTTAGGGAATTTTTTCGCATAAAGAACAACATTTTGAATTTAGACTACAATATATTAAGTATATGCTGCTGCATCAAAGAATTCTTTTGCGGTATTTTTAACAAACAAGCATTAATAACTCGCACTCCATAGACTGCTATGCTAAACACCGCCAGTAAATACCGCCAGCAGACGAATTTTAGCCTCAACCTCAGGTCGCGTGCATAAGGTCCATTAGCTGTGAAACTGCAACAATGAAATATTTTAAATATTAAAATGTAAAATATAAATATAATATAAAGAATGTAATATATTTTTAATGCACTTTTATCATTAATTAATTTATAATTTTGTGCTTCAAAAAACAATTTAGAAATCTTGAAAGGTTTAAATAACCTTTCAAGGTTATATGCTTTTTTCCCCCTTTTGTATATGTTTGAAAAAAAACAGAGAGAAAATTGGGATTTTTAAAATAAATGCACAAGTTCAAGTGCACAAGTGCTTTTCTAATCGTAAGTTAAACGAAGGAATTTCCATAATCGGGGTCCACGCCTAATTAACACATTGTAGCGGACTTGAATAGCAGTCATGAAACTAGGCATGATTTTTAAGATAAACATTGAATGCCTATAAAAGAATGTTTACCTTTTATGTCCCAAATTATGAATTTATGAAATTTCATCTTCTAAAGCATATTTTATGAATTTTTGAAACTACATTAGAAGATTTACACAATCATTTAATAAATTTTAGAAGGATTTTGCCAAAACTAATTAATTAAATTGAATTTATTGGGATTTTGTGCAATATTTGTAACTCCCCTCAAATCTTTTATTTATTTTTTTTTTAAAGTATTTTGTAGAATTACAAAATATACAAATATAATTTCTTACAATAGAAATATTTCCGAACAGAAACTTTCGCCTCCCCTCCCCCAAATGTGTCAACGTCAAGAAAGCTGAAAAAGACGCAAAAGCAAAAGAAATCATTGTTTTTTTAAATTAATTTTCTTTTGTGTAACCAATGTTTTTTGGAACAAGATAAAGTAAAATATCTATAATTCATTCTAAACAGTATAACTACTAATCGATGTATTAATTTAGTTTTATAACAAGTTATTTTAATGGCACTTTAATGTAACGTCGTCATAAAGGGTTAAAAACAGAAAAACTTTTTTACTTTCATATTTATTTTATGGAGCGACTTAAAAAAAAAGAAGTTTTTGGCAGGGATGTAGTGGATGGTATACGGGGGTATGTACCGTATACCCTCTGGATTTTTTTAAGGAACACCGTATACCCTCTGTTACTCAAGAAAGCTATAGTATATATACACTAGGGTATACCCTCTGTATTTTTTACGACTACACCACTGGTTTTTGGATTTATTTTTAAGGGTATTTTTTTTTCATTTAATGCTAAAGCATTAAATTCTGTATTTTTTAAATTATTTGTGTAATTTTTTTCATATAATTTTGTTAATTTAAAGTTTAGAAAAAGGTCTTTTTTTTTATAGTTGTTGACTTTTTCTAGGATAATATTAATTTTTTGTGCTCTTGTGGATTTAAATGGTGTTGGGGGGGGGGGGCGGTACAGGAGAAAATTTATTGAGATTTTTACCAGACGGAATTTATAGACAATTTTTAAATGATATTATAAGTATTTTTCAATGAAAACTAAATTTTTATTAAAGAATATTTGTCATGTCATATTATTTAAAAATTGTTATAACTTATGATCTAAATTATTCACTCTCGTTGTATAAAATGTTATCAAAATATCTTAATTGAGTTAATTTCGATTGATTATTATAAATAGAGGCGAACAAAATAATAACGTAAATAATGCATAAATGTAAATAAGGTAACAATCGGTACAAAATAGATCAGTTTCAACTGACGTCACACCCTAGCAACGACCTTAGCAACGAGACGTGTTTTTTGTTTGACCCCCAAATTTGGCCGATTGTGATTGGTTGGCTCATAATACAGGCTACAAATAGTTGATTATGATGGGTTCGGTGAAACTTGGTGGTCTGGTGATTACGTGGTTGAAACTGATCTATTACTTTTCCCCTTACTCCTTTCAAAATTCAAAGGACTTTACCCACGTGACGTCAGCTGCGGGTAAGCATAAGAAAAACACCAATAGGCGTGGAAAATATTTTAACACTGTTTCCCCTTCGTCCAATAAATACAGTCGGTCGATTTAATCTTCGAGCACTCCGACACCCACGGGTTTTTTCCGAATCCGAAAAAGAGGCGAAAACGGGAACGGGAAAAATCGACCGATTGTAATCGTACGGGGAACGCGTAAAAATTAAACTCCCGACAGTCGAATCACGGGTCGGAAAAAAATAATTAAAAAAAGGAAAAAGAAAAGAGGGGAAACAAAAAATCATCAACGAACGGTTCCAGAAGTAAAACCATATCGGGTAAAAATTTAGTTTCTTTCACGTCAGAAACGACAAGTAAAAGTTTTTTAATTCATCAATATCGGTATACGACGCGTCTTAACCCTTTGAGCTCTGCCGGGTGAATTTTCACCCACATAAAATCAAAGTCTTTTAATTTCCTTCAAAATGACTCTTTTTTAAAAGCAAAAATTAGTTTTTTCAGATTTTACTTGTCTTCTTCAAACCTAGATGGCAGCACTACTCTCTGCAAACATCTAGTAGGTTTTTAAGGCAATCTTAAAAATACTCCAATTTTGAAGATTTAAAAATTTTGCATTTTTCAAGCATTATAAAGAAATATTTTTCAAAGGAGATAACTTTTTTTTCTCTTGGACACATCAAACAATTAATAATAGTTACATGCAAATTACGAAACTGAAAATTTAAATAATTACAGGGGATAGAAATAAGTAAAGGTAGAATTTTCTACCACCAGAGCTCTAAGGACTTGAAAAATGTGATTTGTCACTAGATGGCAGCACTGCAAATTACATACTAGATAGTGTTTCAGAACCCAAATTTAGATGCATATAATTTAATTCCAAGGAATCTAAATTTGTGTTTAATTTAGCAGATTGACGAGTTTATTATGTTTTAAATATTTCTAAACAAAAATTAAATGTTTTTAACATCAGTTTCATCTATAAATTTGACATATTTTATGTTTTGTTTGTATTTTTATATTATGATTTTAAAATTTTGAATTTTCTCATTTAATAATTTTTTTAAATATTTTAAAAGTCTTAGAATTTATCTAAACAATGTAACTGCTTAAAATATGTTGAAATTTTAGCAATTGTAGTAATTTTAGAATAACTTTGCGGTGTCATTTCTTGTATTTGCGTGTTGAAATGAATGCCCTAGAGCTCTGATGGTGGAAAAACTTCCCACGTCCCCCGGCCTAAAGGGGGTATTTAAAAAAATTTTTAATCACATAGTTCAATTTCAGACAGTCTCCTAATCACATTTTAAGTGTTTTTCTAGCATATTTTTAAAATTTTAATAACCCGGAGCTCAAAGGGTTAAAGAAACGAGCCAGAGGCGGCCCATTTTTCACTTTCACTTTCAAGCAATTCGTCTTTCCCTCCCCCATTTGAAACAGAAAAAGGGAAAGAAAAACATTTCTCCCAACACGAATACCATTCCAAAACCAACGAACAATTTTAAAATTCTAAATTTCCTCCATCGATTTCATCGAATCGCATAATAAATTCCACCAACCAATCACCTCCATCAATAAACTCTCCCGGTTCCTTTTCGAGTATAAAAAACCAGACAATCGAAAGGAGTTCCACGGAATCATCCACGGATCGCGCATTCCAAAGCCAACGAACAATTTTAAATTTCTAAATTTCCTCCATTAATTTCATCGAATCGCAAAGATCAAACTTCCACCAACCAATCACCTTCATCAATAAACTCTCCCGGTTCCTTTTCGAGTATAAAAAACCAGACAATCGAAAGCAGTTCCACGGAATCATCCACGGATCGCGCATTCCAAAGCCAACGAACAATTTTAAATTTATAAATTTCCTCCATTAATTTCATCGAATCCCATCCAGAATCAAATCGCATAATAAATTCCACCAACCAATCACCTTCATCAATAAACTCTCCCGGTTCCTTTTCGAGTATAAAAAACCAGACAATTGAAAGCAGTTCCACCGAATCATCCACGGATCGCGCATTCCAAAGCCAACGAACAATTTTAAATTTATAAATTTCCTCCATTAATTTCATCGAATCGCAAAGATCAAACTTCCACCAACCGATCACTTTCATCAACAAATTTTCCGAGTTCCGTTTCGCGAAGAAAAACAGTTTAAAAATCGAAAGCAGTTCCACCGAATCATCCACGGATCGCGAGGAATTACTCACAACACAAAATTCAACCGAAAATTCTAAATTTCCTCCATCGATTTCATCGAATCGCAAAGATCAAACTTCCACCAACCAATCACTCTCATCAACAAACTGGACTCGAATTTCCTCCATCGATTTCATCGGATCCCGTCGACGACACATCGACCACACTACACTTCACGCGGCAAACATTCGACCGAAAATTCTAAATTTCCTCCATCGATTTCACCGAATCCCATCCGGGAACGAATCGCAAAGTTCAAACTTCCAAACGAGCAACCACGGCCATCAAAGAACATTTCGACGAGAGAAGCCGAGAAAGATAAAAACTCATTAATATAAAATTGTATATCATAAAAAAAATATTATTTAATTATTATGATGGCTACAAACATCAAGAGTGGAATGCATCGAATGAATCTAACATGGGATATCTTTACTATCGACTTCCTGTTCATGGATATTATACTAAGTACCATGGAAACCTATTTTCTATGTTTAAAAAAGTGCAAGAATCCAGCTCAGAAAGAAATATTTGCCCTTTTGAATGGAAAGAAAATATCCAGGAGAATCGGTTTCCAAGAATTTTATTGACTGTTGTGTGCAAAAACAACATGGTTTAAGAAAAAGCTGAAAAAATTTATAATTGTCAACCTGTATCTTATATAATGCCAGTTTTGAAAATACAATCTTGCCACTATGATCTGCCCGTAAGGAACGAATCGCAAAGATCAAACTTCCAAACGAGCAACCGCGGCCGTCAAAGAACATTTCGACGAGAGAAGCCGAGAAAGATAAAAACTCTCGCTATATTCTGTAATTCAGTCGATTCTGAAAAGTTGTTTCCTCGAATCACTAAAAGAGTAGCTAAATTCATTCCAGCATAGAATCCTTTCCCGTACACAAAAGATCGTCTCTCGCCATATTCCGCAATTCAGTCGATTCGGAAAAGTCGTTTCCTCGAATCACTAAAAGAGTAGCTAAATTTATTCCAACATCGGGCCGAGCATCAAATCCTTTCCCGCCCGCGAACGATCGCGAGCTTCGACCCAACAACATCTCGACCCCACACGACGCGAAATTTAAGGTTATTCTCAAATCGAAAAGGGTAATTTTCCGACATAAGTTTTAATTTATTTTTGTTCGAAAATGCATGAAACTAGCAGGTGTTATTGTTCAGAAACTATGTAATCGAGCTGTTTTTTTTCTATTTTCTTGCAAACGCAATAGATCTTTCAGAAACTAGTGTCAAACTAGGCGTTTCGAACCGAATTTCCGCGCGAGGGAAGAAGGAGCACTCAAGAGTGGGCGAAAAACGTGTTTGTCACGCGATCAAAACAGCTTATAACTCAATAGGTAATCGATCGATGTAAAAAGGAAAAACAGTTCAACTCCAAATCGCTTCCATGGCCATGGTTTCCAATTTTATATTTTTCCGTTAAAAAATGAATTTGTAAATGTGTCAAAACGTTTTGCGCTTGTCGAGCAGAGCAGTTAAGAACAGCCTTAACCGAAAATTCTAAATTTCCCCCATCGATTTCATCGAATCCCTCGAAAAAACAAATCGCTGAGATCAAACTTCCCGCGGACGACTCTTACACAAATAAAGCAGAAACACAACAGTAGCGTCAAACAAACAACATCACGCGGCAGAAAATGGACTCTATTCAGGTGACGTCAGACGCCTGAGCTGGCGGTATGATGATCTGTTATTCTAGTTACTGCACCGGCAGAATACCAGTATGCGCAGGCGCAAACACCGCTAGCAGACGACTTTAGCCTTGACCCAGGTTGAATGCATACGTTTTAACTGAAAATTTGCAAACTTAGGGAATTTTCTCGCATAAAGAACAACATTTTGAATCTAGATTACAATATATTAAGTATATGCTGCTGCATCAAAGAATTCTTTTGCGGTATTTTTAACAAACAAGCATTAATAACTCACACTCCATAGACTGCTATGCTAAACACCGCCAGTAAATACCGCCAGCAGACGAATTTTAGCCTCAACCTCAGGTCGCGTGCATAAAGTCCATTAAATTTCGACACGACCCGCGATCGGAAAAAAGTAACACGAGGAAACAAACATCGACAGCAAAACATTACAGGGTGTAATTCCGTTCATCGCTCGTTTCGAGTTGTGGACCCGTATATATATTCGCTCTCGACCTCGAGAGACTGTTTTAGAACATCCTGTTTCGCCAGAAAAAAAAATGCGATCACGTGACATCCTTTCGACGAGTCGTGGGAAATCGAAGCGAAAACGAAAATAATCTCGCGCGGCGTAAACCTCCTGTTTCGCGGGAAGCTGATCACGTGATGGCCTTCGACCCGTTTCTTTTGATCTTTTCTCGGAACGATTGCGCGACGCGAGCGTGGGAGGAAGCCGATAAGAAAACTCGCTATAATTAATCACTCCGCATCCCGTTTCGCCCGCGCGACCTTTTGACCTTCGGGATAAAAAAAGCCGACGCATCCTGTTTCGCACATGAAACTGGTTGCGTGACGGACTTCGGATAACGAGCTCGACCTATTTTCGTTTCTGTTTCGGGAAAAAGTGTGGAAGGAAGCCGATAAGAAAACTTGCTATGATCAATCTTGTTTCACGAACGAAATTATCTGAAGGGCATCGAACGTGAAAACATCGATTACCAGAAGAAGAAACGAGTCGCCCCGGTATCGAAAACCTGAAAAACACTTTACTTAATGTCGAAAATTGGGCTTTTCCTGATGTCGAAAATTGGGCTTTTCCCCATGTCGAAAATCGGGCTTTTCGGGATGGACGAAATGCTCTTTGAAAGAAAAATATCTACCCAGAGTTTCGTGGATTTTTATACGGCTGTTGAATTTCTCGAACCCCCGAAGCTTTTCGTATACTCGAAGAAAAAAAGTCTTTTCCACCTTGTGTCGAAAATTGGGCTTTTCGGTTACGTGATGCGTTCTCTCTTACGAAGAAAAAAACGAAATATAAAGAAAAACTATATATAAAGAAATGGAATGGAAAGACGTATTCTGGGGGATCTGTGCTCTGTTCGAACTCGCGTTCGCCGCGATGACGTTGTTCTTTGCTTGTTCCGTCGTGTGAGCGACCGTCGATGTCTTTTTTGACCCCGAATTCGATTCGCGGACGCGTTGCTCCGAACGACTGTTCGAAAAGAATAAAACTTGTGGTTTCGGCTCGTGAATGGGACGACGAAGAACTTAAAGAGGCCACTGAAAAATTCACGTGCACGCCCGGAATGTTTTCGAACGCTCGGAGATGGAAAAATTTCTGAGAAAAAGCATATCGTTTACGGAGACTCGTCTCGGTCTTTTTGTAATTATTTTTTTAATTCGAACGGCTGTTCGAGAAGCATAGGGCTCGTACAGTCGGCTCGTGAATGGGACGACGAAGAACTTAAAGAGGCCACTGAAAAATTCGCGTGGACGCTTCGAGGAGCATGGAGCTCGTGGTTTCGGCTCGTGAATGGGACGACGAAGAACTTAAAGAGGCCACTGAAAAATTCGCGTGGACGTCGGAAATGTTTTTTTAAACGCTCGGAGATGGAAAAATTTCCGAGATAAAGCATAGCACTTTAGTCGTTATCGTATATCGCGACTCGTCTCGGTCTTTTTGTAATTATTTTTTTAATCTGAATCGAGGTTCGAAAAGGACAGAGTTTATAAAGAAGACGCGTTATGATTTAGTTGAATTAGGCTGGGATTACGGTGCCTCACTTAAGATCAACTTAGAGACTTACGATATAAACAAAACGTAAACGGCATTACGGTGCCTCGCGATCTTACGACAGCTTGGAAGCAGCCGTAAGTTAAGATAGAAGTGGATGCGCGCGCAACCACAACAAATGTAACTCCGGCCTGTGATTGGCTGACTGCAGGAGGACTTACGCCGAAGCACGAGGACTTGCGCCGAGGCACCGTAATACCAAGTTACGACTGATCGCAGGAACGCCTATCCTACGATCGAGCGTAAGATACGGTCGAGCGAGGCACCGTAATCCCAGCCTTAAACCACTCGTGTTCTCGAAAGCGACATCCGTTGTTTGTTTTGCTGTGTGATCAATCTCGAACCGCTGATTCTCGATGTCTGTTTTCTACCCGTGATTCGACTGTCGGGTACCGTGTCGAGAGTTTCATTTTTACCCCGTTCCCCCGTACGATTAATCTCGAACCCTTCGTCGTCGATTTTCCCGTTCCCGTTTTTGCCTCTTTTTCGGATTTGGAAAAAACCCGTGGGTGTCGGAGTGCTCGAAGATTAAATCGACCGACTGTAGGCTTTTTCGGCGGAAAAATTCCCGCAGAGGCTTGGCTGTCGCCATTCGTGGGTAAAGCAGTTGGTTTGAACAGCAGAATTTGCCTCATGTCTCACAATTATTGTCGCATGTTTCGCTGGTGTGTGGCGCGCTAAATACTTAAAAAATGCTAAACTATTGGAGGTACTTTTCGGTTAGCCGGGCGCCAGTGTTTTATATACATATTTATATACATACATATATGTAAATATACATATATTTACATATACAAATATTGTATATATACACACATATATATATGTGAATATATGTGTATATTTACATATATGTATGTATATAAATATGTATATAAAACACTGGCGCCCGGCTAACCGAAAAGTACCCTATTGGATCCCTTAAATGTCAAACGATGCTGAAATCCCATGAGTCGATTACAGCGACATCTGCAGGATATTTTCTAAAACTCTATTGAAATTTGAAATCGCACAGATTGTAAAAAATCCACAAAACGTACCACGCAAAGCAGATTTTTGTTTACTTTTGAATTCTACGAATGAAAGACTTTTAATAAACTTTATATTTTAAACTTAAACCATACTCACATTAGCACCTTTGTGCTCGTATAGTTGTACTATTTATGGAACAACTCCTACGGTGAGATAACTTCAAAACTTAGTAATAATAACTCATAAAAAACAAGCTACCAGCATTTATTTTCTTTCTTACTTGAATCTACAAAAATATAAGAAGTTGCCACAGAATACATCAAAACTTGTCCCTTTTTCTTTTTTAACCAGCGACAATAACATGTGAACGCGCAAAAACAAAATAATAAATGTCATTTCAAGTCTTTTTCTTTACATTTTTCATCTCTGATCGCGTGATTTTGAACAAAAATAAATAATGTCGATCCCGTAACACAGATGTTACTGCGATCAGCTCCCTGGATATCAGCATCATTGCAGATTTAAGGGATACAACTTTTTAGCGCAGATTTCAACACTTTTGTTGTCCCTCGGTTGTGCCGCAACGCAAAGCATGCTACAAATCACGTCACAAAGTATGAGTAATCTAGTTAATTCGTTTAATAATCCACTCCATATAGTTCAGTCTTTTTTGCGCGCATATAACCCGATCGTCGTTCTTGAACAACTTTGTTTCCGTGGTTACGGCTACACACAAAACACAATGGATTTGTGTCGGTCGGAATCCAGAAAAACCTTGTGCAGAAGACGGAGCTGCACGGTTGACGGTCTCTGCGGTAAAACGTGGGGGGCGTGTACTGAATAGTAGCTAGGTGTGTTGGTGTTTTCCCGGATTTTGAAGTTTGCGTTTTCTTGTCTTGTTGTAATTCCTTGTCTCCAACGGGGTAAGTCTGCTGAATTGTTTCTTGATAAGGGGTTTTTTTTTTGTCTTCTTGTTTCCCCTGTTTTCCTGGTGTGGTGTTATTTTGCCGAGCCATAGTTGCATGGTATTTTGTGTCTGTAAAAAGTGTATCTCGCCGGTATGGCGAACTCAATTATAAATATAGTAGAAGATAGTACTCCGGAAGTAGAGTCACTAAATATTGAAATGGTGGAAACCTATGAAAATAATGTGCTATTTACTGATATCAACCCAAACGTGTCTCGCAATTCAGCTTCGGCTGAAACATTAATAATAATGGCGGCAGAAAATGGTGCAAGGAATTTTAATATCTTCATAAAAAGTGATGAGTCTAAGAACGTTCCTAAAAGGGACCCACGCGCTGTTCAAATAGAATTACAAGCAAAAACTGTTCATT
Source organism: Maratus speciosus (assembly GCA_963932465.1). Classification (NCBI taxonomy): domain Eukaryota; kingdom Metazoa; phylum Arthropoda; class Arachnida; order Araneae; family Salticidae; genus Maratus; species Maratus speciosus. Next base: position 38,413,814 of record OZ010788.1, on the reverse strand, counting down.
TCAAAAAGATTGAAAATGTGAAATTTACTCGCACGGGTGCGTTTATAGTAAGCACGAAAAACCCAGAGTGTGCAGTTGATATAGCTAAAATAGCCACATTTCTCGGAGTTAAAGTCTCGACTAGAGTGAGTTGGGAGAATATTTGTAATAGATTTTTGCTATTTAACATGCCGGTAAATATTTCTTTGGCTGACATTGGACAAGAGCTGTCTACGGAAAATAATATTCAAATTTTGGAACTGCGAAGATTCATAAAGCGTGAGAGCACAAATGACGTTTCTCCCGTGTTAGTCACGGTTCTTGGCACCTCTATCCCCCCTGAAGTTAGGATTTGGCTCTCAATACAGAGAGTGCGACAATTTATTGACAAGCCCAGGCAGTGTAAGAAATGCTTTAAATACAACCACTCCCAACTAAAATGTAGTTCTGACCAGTTATGTGTGAATTGCAGTCTCCAACACTCTGGTCCCTGTACAAACCAAGTTAAATGTGCTAATTGCGGGTCTGAACACAGATCAGACTATAATCAATGTTCGGCTCGACTTAAAGAGGCTGAACTGTTAGAATTTAAATCTAGAAACTTATTAACTTTTATCGAAGCACGTCGGAAGTTTACGTATAAACCTGAACAAAAATCCTACGCGACTATTACTAGTAAACAGACAACTGATCTGGATCAGTTACAAAAAGCATTTGAAGCTCGTACAAACAAGATGTTAAAAATTATAATCGACCATATCTCCAGTCACTCGGAGAAAATTGTTGAAGCAATAGCTTCTCTAAGCAGTACCATTATGAACTGTTTTGCAAAAATGAGCGACAAGTCGCCGGAAAGGCGTAATAGGCCTAACAAGCATGCGAAGACTCAAGGACACATGACCTAAAAAAAAAAAAAAAAAAAAGTTTTTATTGTTTGATTTGCTTTTGGATTGTTCTCTGCTAGGGGCAGTTTGTTTTTGTTATCTGGTTCTTGGTATTTTTGTCTCATTTGTTGCGCTTGTTTTGTCTTTGTTTCTGGTTTTCTGTTTTTGATGGGGATAACTATTTTACAATGGAATTGCCGCAGCCTGTTAAACAAGCTCCCCTGGTTTTATTTGCCCCCCTTCTCTACTGCTGATATCCTGGTCCTTCAGGAGACCTTCCTTACCCCTGAAAAGTCTGTTGATATTCCTGGAAAAATAATTTATCGTTTGGACAGAATGGGCCGCCCGGGGGGTGGCCTGATGATTGCGATTAAGGCTACTTGGTCTTCTAATCTTCTTGACCTTGGTTCCCTAAACTTCTCTAATGAGGTCTTGGGCATTCAGGTGTTTTTTGGTAACATGTCTCTTAATATCATCAATCTCTACTCCTCTTCGGGCTCAGTGGTAGAGGATTTAGACAAAGTGACGCAGCACATCTCTGGGTCTTCTCTCATACTTGGAGACTTTAATCTTCATCATCGCCTGTGGGGTTCCCTGGTGTCCTCGCGTGACGGTGAAGCGTTCATTGACTGGATGGCAAACAATTCGTACTGTATGATGAATATAGACACGCCTACCCATGTCTCCCCAAGTGGCTCTTGTTCCTTGATAGATATGTCTATTTGCTCTTTGGATATTTTCTCGAAGACTGCCATACAGGTGGATGAGGACCTCTTTGACAGTGACCACTTCCCAATCATCATATCTGCGGATATTAGTACAGGCCCCCAGAATAAGCCCGTTCTTTATAAATGGCCAAATATCTGTCGAGAGATCGATAACAAGCTTCCCTCAGCTTCTAATGTTAACTATGTCTCTTTTCGGCAGATGGTTCAGAGTGCGATGGAGAAGCATAGCACCACTCATAACAAGTCACAGAAGACCCTCCCGGCCTGGTGGAACTCTCGTTGCAGTAATCTACGAAAGCAAAAGTTATTTTTTCTGAGGAAAGCTCGTACCCTGGCCTCCAGTGAGTATTGGGTTAAATTCAAAAGGACCTCTGCTAAGCTCCGTCAAGTGATCAAGGAGTCTAAACATCACTTTTGGGATGCTGTCTGTAGAGACGCAAAAGACCCCAGATTATTGCACAAAGTCTTCCGAAAAATTTCAAGTAGGTCCAGCTCCCTGATTGATTCTCACCTTACCCTTCAAGTTGATGGTATGCCCAGCTCTGATGCGGCGTCTCAAGCAGAACTTTTTGCCGACCATTTTGGCGAGAATTGTGTCCATGAACCAATACCTTTAACTTATGGCTCTGACAGCGAGTCCAATCTTAATAACCCGTTCTCTCTTGCTGAGCTCAAAGACGCCATCCGACGTACCAAAACCACCTCCCCGGGAGAGGATAAGATCAGCGCTGCTCTGTTCAAGGGCTTGGGTGACCGGTCCCTGAACAGCCTGCTTGGCATGTATAATGATATATGGCTTTCGGGCGACATTCCTCCTGACTGGGTCTCTGCTGTTATTCTGCCCATCCTTAAGCCAGGCAAATCAAAGAAACTGGTTGCTTCCTACCGGCCGATTGCATTGACTGCAGTTGCGTGCAAGATTTGCGAGAGGATGATCGCCAACCGGATTAATCATTACTTGTTAAAAAAAAAAATTCTTGACAGCCGGCACTTTGGGTTCCAGCCGTTTCGGGATAGTCATGCTACCTTAATCAGGCTTCATCATGACATTACCAATGCTCGGAGAGAGAAGAAGTACATCCTTGGCATCTCCCTTGATATCCAGGCCGCCTACGACTCAGTGTACATTGACGGTTTAATATACAAATGTTCTCAAATCGGCATTACTGGGAGAACTCTTCGTTGGCTCCACAATTTCCTCTCAGAGAGGTCCATAAAGGTCCGATGGAGGAACGTTACGTCGACTTCAAGAGGTATTGGGAAAGGCGTCCCGCAAGGGGCGGTCCTTAGCCCGACTCTTTTTACCATTTATATGTCTGATTTCTTTGAGGTCTTAGAGTTCCTCGGTGTAAAATTTTTAATCTACGCGGATGACATATTTATCTACTGTGAGGATAGCTCCCTGGACAGCTGCAGTGATAAGCTACATGAAGCGCTCCGGCTTATTTCCCAATGGTGCTCTTATTGGAAGTTATCAATCAGACCGGACAAGTGCCATGCAATCAACCTGTCGAGACGTCTCTTAGAGTGCGATTATGAATTCAGCATTAATGGTGGATTAATAGAGTGGTGCTCAGAGCTTAAATTCTTGGGCTTCTACTTTGCTCGCCGTGGTGGCTTTCGGAGACACATAGAGTACCTCAGGAAGAAGGCGTTCAGCAAGCTTAACATCCTCAAGGCTTTGGCCCACAAACGGTATGGGGCAAGGTCCCACCATCTGCTCACTCTGGCCTTCTCTTCGATTCGAAGCGGTATCGAGTACGGGGCAGCGATACTCAAATCGGCATGCAAATCACTTTTTCAAAAGCTGGAGGTCATTCAAACCAGTGCCATCAGAATTGCTTTGGGTCTTCCGAAGTGGACACCGAACATCATCGTATGGAAACACGCGGGCGCTATCCCCATGACTGATAGAATCGGCTGTCTGGCAGTCAGTTTCTGGCTAAAGCACCTGTCACTGGGAAGTTGGTCTCCGCTCGGGGACATCCGGGGAGACGGACTGGAACCTTTGGTTACAGATATTCATTATGTTGAAGATTGGCTCGGAAAGCTTGGAAGTACACCAGACCACCTTCTTCGGTTTCAAATTCCTCTTCCCATGAACATGGAGGCTGTCAGGTTGGTCACTGGGGGTCTCCCTTTCCAAAGCACTGACCTGGCTGCGAGCATGGTTCCGCAGTATTTTGCTGATTTTATTCAGGATTACTCTAACTCTTGGAACATCATTGGTACGGATGCATCAAAAACGGATTCCTTTACCTCAATAGCAGGTTGCTCCTCAACGAACCATTTTGTGTACAGAGTCCACTCAGCCAACTCAATTTTTACAGCAGAAGCCTTGGCGATCGGCACAGCACTGGACGAGCTGGCCCACCAGCGGATGCATAGCGTCGTTCTTACCGACAGCCTGTCAGTTCTATCTGCTTTACAGTCTGTTAATTTAAAGTCTCCAACTGTCATTATCTGGCTTCATAATAAGATCAGTAGAGTTGCAGGGTTTGCTTCGAACATTCACCTCTATTGGGTCCCGGGGCACCGGGGAATCCCTTTAAATGAGAAAGCTGACAGCCTTGCTAAAGGAGCGACCATTTCTGATGTTTTGTTAGATTGGATCTCTCCTGAGGACATCAGCCATGCTTATAAGCAGGATGTGTGGGGAGTTTTTAATCAGTCATATAGGAATAGTAAATACAGTACCTCACATGGTGACATTCCTTCTATTAAGAATTCTTCGGTATGGGCTCGGAACAGAAGGGAAGACGTCTTGATTACCCGACTTCTTTGTCGGATGTTGATTACTCCTGGTATGCTGGCGAGGTTCAACTTGATTGATGATGGTAGGTGTAGTACATGTGGTGTCACGGACTCCCTGGATCACATTCTGTTCACATGCTCCAGGTATCACGCTCATCGCAAGCGTTGCTGGGATAACAGTGTTTTGAATAGTGGGTATTTTGGTTCTTTTGATTGGTTTGTGAGCAAGTTTGCTTCGTCCGATAATTTTCGTATGGCTACGATGAGGTACCTTTTTAGCATCGATCGTTTTTAGTTGGTCTTCCCCAGGTGGGGTTTCCGTGTTTTGGTTTGTTATGTTGTGGATCATTCGAGGCTACAGCCGTGCAGCTTTAGGCCTCAACCCCCACCCCCCTTCAAGTTCAAGTTCAAGTACAATGGATTTGTCGAGATTTGTACTGTTTGTGAATCTCATGCTTTCTTTTGTTTGAGTAAAGTAGAATTTATTGTGATTGCGGTAAAATGAAAGTACATTTAATACGATCATTAGGTTGAATGTAAGTTTTTATTCTGATAATGTAGATAATTTCAAAATAATATCATTTATTGTATTTCTTCTGTTCTTATATATTGATGCGTGTTTAGGATTAATGTAAGGGAAACAGGTTTGGGTGGGAAGTATAACGGCAAATGTTAGATTTCAGACTCTTTAGTGGACATCAGAATCAGATGTGCAGTGCAGAGAAATGTAACTCTTGAATTAATTAATAATAATAAAAAAAAAATGAATCATTTAAAAATTTAAAAGAATAACCTACAGTTGAAAGACAAAAGTTACATTTGTAGGGGGATGAAATGTCTTTATCTTATACTCAATCTCTACAATATCTGTGACTTCGCAATTTATACCTGTAACATTGCAGAAAGCCTATTTAAAAAAAAAAAAAAAATCTAGTTGCCTAAAGGTCATGCCCTGTTTTTTCATACACACACAAAAATTTTTCACAGCTGTTGCTTTATCCTTCTCTTTTCCTATTGAGTAAAGCAGTTTTTCTTATTTTCTTGCAGCAGTAAGTCAGTCATCTTAGTGCTAATTTTTTAATTTCCATTTTAATTTTTTACTTTCTGTTATAGGGTGAATGTACCAGTTATGGCCACTTCATCGCAAAACTTTCCCCAATTAGTTACTGAAATCTCCCAAACAAATAGAATTTGTTTTAACATTTCTTCTATCCAATTGTCTGTCTGGATCACTCCCATTGGCAAGGTTATTCTAGTTCTAAGATACTTAAAAAAAATCAGAAAACTTTTGTACACTTGATGTTGCTCTTACTTAAGCAAAGTGTTAAGGGCTGAGATAATGTAATTTGAAAACATCTGGCATACAAATTTATTCCTTAAGATTCTGATACATATATTTTTCTAACTCTATCAGGGTTCGTTGATATAGGGTGAACTACCCAGTAATTGACCATTTAGTGAAAGTTTCTTCACGTTTTTTTTTTCTGTGCTAAATTTAAGGAGATATTTCTTGAAACTTTTTTTTAAAAGCAACAATCACTTATAAGGATCAACAATAAATAAACATTTTTTGTCTACTTTTTTGCAATTTTATTTTATTTAATATAATAGTTGCCAAGTGAGATTTTGCCAGTAATTGACCACTTAATGTTAGAAAATGACCACCACTGTGTCAGTAATTGACCACTCTGAAGTTGAACTGATAAACCTTCTTAAAATTAATCATATGAAAAAATGGGGAAGTTTGCCAAGTTTTATTCTACAGAAACTGGATGTCTAGCCTCCTGGACAGCCAGAAAAAAATCAGGAAAATTTCAGATTTCTAAAAAAAAAAAAAAAAAACTCTTACGAATTTGAAATTTCTGAGAAATTTTTTAGAAAAAGAATTTCAATCATAAAGCCAAGGATTTCTAAATTGCAGTAGTAGCAAAATATGTAGCTGTGCTCTTTATAAGGACTGTTTGAACCTCTTATAGATTTTTTTTTTTTTTTTTGCTTATCCTCTTTTACTCTTTCCTTGGCAATTAAGGCTTTTGGTATGTAATATCACACAATCTCGACACCTGAAAAATTGTTGCCACCTGGCTAACCGAAAATTACCAATTGTTTTTATTGGCATGAAAAACCTAGAAAAGTAAAGGAAATTGATCACTGAACTTGGCTAGTCAGTCATTCTGTATTGAAAATATAGATGTACATTCTATATATATGAGCACATCATGATCTGCTTTTAAAAAACTAGTCAAGTGATTTTTTGTAAAAAAAATTTAAACTGTTTCTGAACAGAAAACATATTAGTGAATTTCCACAATGTTTTGTAAGATTGAAATTAGTGGTAAAACGTGATATTTATATGTAAATATAGACAAGAAAAGAATAGTTACTATTTCGAAATTTATTTATAAAAAAAATCGATTAAAGTTAACACAAAAATGAAACTTAATCCTCATCTGTTTCACCAAAACAACTGACACACATGAAGTCAACTTCTTTGTCACTGTCATCCAATGCAAATTGTTGCCTGTGTCTCGTAGACGCACATTTTAGTATGATAGGGCTCATACCAGATTTCTTTAATTCCTATCATATCTTCTTCCATCCAGATTTCTTCACATGCCTTTCACACCCAATCGTTTATCAGACTTTGCTTATATGTCGAAGTCTTTATTGCTGCTTTTTCACCTTTTTTTTTTGTTTTCTCTAATTTTTTAACTTGGCTTACTTTCTGTCTTCTTTCTTCTGTTTCTTTTTACTTTCCCAATAATTTAGTCATGCTTTAAAGCAGCCATGCTCAACCTGCAGGCCACATATGGCCCAGTAATCTTTTACTTGTGGCCCGAGATACATAATCATTAATCTCTATTTATAAAATTGATATATGCATAAAATATATTTAAGATTTTCCCTATTGCTTTATATTTTTGTGGGATGACAAAATCTGTCATGTTATTTATAATTAATTTTAAATTATGTTTAAATATTTTAAATGGCATTTTCGTTTAGTGAAAAGTTTTTTTTTTTAGTTGTAGTCCTATTTGTGCTACAGTTATGCATACATTTCTGAAGCACTTGGCAATCAACACTCTACTTTTGTCCCTCAAAACTTACTGTAATGTTAATGTAAATTGTGTATTGTTATTATGTTTTATTATTATACAACTGCAGTTAATTAGGGTTGAACTTTGTCATGGATAAAATTAGCATAAAAAACATTTTATATAGCAATTTTAACAGCATACTTCCACAACAATTGTAATAGAAATCTACCACAAACTATGTTTGGAGCTGATGGTGGTAAAACTATTTTTTATAAGATTTGTGTGACAAACCCTAATGATATTTAGAGCCTCACTATACTAATTTTGTTATCTTTACATTTTAATTACACTTTTCTTGCATTATTATTAACTATTATTAACTTGCATTATTATTCTATTAACACATTTATATAAATGTGTTATGACTCTCTTAACATAACAAATGTTTGCTTGCTTGATCAGTAATTGACCAAGCATATTTAGTTATTAACCACCCTGGTCAACTACTGAAAGAACTCATTTTTTAAATAAAAAATTGGTGAATATTGCTTTCATAATAGAAATCTATGTATTTTTTTAAGTATCAAAAGGAATGGATGCAAACAAGCAAAAAGTCAGTAATTGACCATTTTGGTCAATTACTGAATGCTTTCAACATTCACACATCTAGTAGTTGACCACCCCCCTTAACGTCATTTAATTTATGAATTTAATATTAAATGCCTAATGATTAACTTAAAACAAACAAAAATGAACTACACAACTCATTTGATGAACCAATGGAACTAAATTAAACTTGATGCTGCAAGATTAATAAAACAACTCACAAAACAACACTACTATTACAAAATGTATTCACTTTTGATATTGTTAGAAGGTGCATTTTCTTTAATTTTTTACATTCAATCAGAATATAGATCGCAAAAGTAATTTTTTCCTGTGCAATTCATTGGATGTTAGATATTTTTATTCAGCATTCAAAAGCACTTTATCAACACATTGATTCTTGTTTTTAACACATAAATGTGTTTTTGGTCAATTACTGGCATGTGGTCAATTACTGGAAGTTCACCCTATATCAATGGATATCATGATATATATCCGATATTTATTTTCAAAATATCAAGACTTTTGATATTTTCACATACTTAACATTTATTTTCAAAATATCAAGATGCTTGATATTTATTTTCAAAACATTACTGTGCAAGATAATTTTGATATTTTAAGTCAAAACATGTATAAAGAAAATTTTCAACTGTCATTGACAGTGTCATTCTGTAGATACGGAACTTTTGTCTCCGGTAGTGACTTTTTTAAACAAACAAAAAAAAAATATTTTTTTCTAGCTTTAGATTTGAAGTTTTTATTTTTAAATGTAGAACTAATAATTAAGGTGAACTTCCAGTAATTGACCACATGCCAGTAATTGACCAAAAACACATTTATGTGTTAAAAACAAGAATCAATGTGTTGATAAAGTATTTTTGAATGCTGAATAAAAATACCTAACATCCAATGAATTGCATAGGAAAAAATTACTTTTGCTATCTATATTCTGATTGAATGTAAAAAATTAAAGAAAATGCACCTTCTAACAATATCAAAAGTGAATACATTCTATAATAGTAGTGTTGTTTTGTGAGTTGTTTTATTAATCTTGAAGCATCAAGTTTAATTTAGTTCCATTGGTTCATCAAATGAAGTGAGTAGTTCATTTTTGTTTGTTTTAAGTTAATCATTATGCATTTAATATTAAATTCATAAATTAAATGACGTTAAGGGGGGTGGTCAACTACTAGATGTGTGAATGTTGAAAGCATTCAGTAATTGACCAAACTGGTCAACTACTGACTTTTTGCTTGTTTGCATCCATTCCTTTTGATACTTAAAAAAATACATAGATTTCTAATATGAAAGCAATATTCGCCAATTTTTTATTTAAAAAATGAGTTATTTCAGTAGTTGACCAGGGTGGTTAATAACTAAATATGCTTGGTCAATTACTGATCCAGCAAGCACACATTTGTTATGTTATGAGAGTCATAACACATTTATATAATAATAATGCAAGAAAAGTGTAATTAAAATGTAGTAACAAAATTAGTATAGTGAGGCTCTAAATATCATTAGGGTTTGTCACACAAATCTTATAAAAAAAGTTTTACCACCATCAGCTCCAAACATAGTTTGTGGTAGAGTTCTGTTACAATTGTTGTACAAGTATGCTCTTAAAATTGCTATATAAAATGTTCTTTATGCTAATTTTATCCATGACAAAGTTCAACCCTAATTAACTGCAATTGTATAATAATAAAACATAATAACAATACAGAATTTACATTAACATTATGCAGTAAGTTTTGAGGGACAAAAGTAGAGTGTTGATTGCCAAGTGCTTCAGAAATGTATGCATAACTGTAGCACAAATAGGACTACAACTAAAAAAAAAACTTTTCACTAAACGAAAATGGCATTTAGAATATTTAAACATAATTTAAAATTAATTATAAATAACATGACAGATTTTGTCATCCCACAAAAATATAAAGCAATAGGGAAAATCTTAAATATATTTTATGCATATATCAATTTTATAAATAGAGATTAATGATTACGTATCTCGGGCCACAAGTAAAAGATTACTGGGCCATATGTGGTCTGCAGGTTGAGCATGGCTGCTTTAAAGCATGATTAAATTATTGGGAAAGTAAAGAAGAGAAACAGAAGAAAGAAGACAGGAAGTAAGGCAAGTTAAAAAATTAAAGAAAAGAAAACAAACAAACGAAAAAAAAAAGGTGAAAAAGCAGCAATAAAGACTTCTACATATAAGCAAAGTCTGATAAATGATTGGGTGTGAAAGGCATGTGAAGAAATCTGGATGGAAGAAGGTATGATAGGAATTAAAGAAATCTGGTATGAGCCCTATCATACTAAAATGTGCGTCTACGAGACACAGGCAACAAATTGCATTGGATGACAGAATGACAAAGAAGTTGACTTGATGTGTGTCAGTTGTTTTGGTGAAACAGATGAGGACTAAGTTTCATTTTTGTGTTAACTTTAATAATTAATGGATTTTTTTTTATAAATAAATTTCGAAATAGTAACTATTCTTTTCTTGTCTATATTTACATATAAATATCATGTTTTAATACTAATTTCAATCTTACAAAACATTGTAGAAATTCACTAATATGTTTTCTGTTCAGAAACAGTTTTAATTTTTTTTACAAAAAATCTCTTGACTAGTTTTTCAATTCCTACTATTAGCTCACACTCTCCCTATATTTATTTACTAGCGATCTTGCCCGGCGTTGCCCGGGTACGTAAAAAAACAGCAGGAATTACGAAAAAGATCTGAAAATCACAATAAGATATCACGAAAAAATTTTAAATCGCGAAAAAATTTTGAAAAGAGAAAAAAAAATGATATATTGTGTTCGAAGATTGCAATTTGATTCCTTTCACTAATGTAGAAAAATAGTAGCTAATCGATAAAATACACTAAAAATCACATACAAAATTCCCGAAAGATTCGAAAATTGCTATACGAAATCCGAATAAACTTTTTTGAAATGAGGGCAGGATGTACTTTAGGTCAAAAATGGAATGTCAAAAAATTGCAGTAGATCGCGAAGAAACGTAAAAATCGCATTAAAAATCACAAATGTTCAAAAATCACGAAAGTCAAAATTTACTATAATTAGATAAAAGTTTCAAGTCAAATTCCTTTGACCCTGTAGAATCTCTTAAAATTTATGGTTTGGAAATCATGCTAAGCATTAGATCATGTTACTTTTATTCGTAATTAATTTACTTGTACTCCCTTAAATATAATTAATATAATCCCTTAAGTTAATATCAGTTTTTGTTGCATTAAAAATCTCAATTTGTTGATTTTCTGTAAGCAAGTAAACCCTATTGTTTTACAGTGGAAGTCTATGGGAATTTGGCGAAATATTAGAGATATCGCCAAGTTGGCGTCTTTTTTGGCGACTAATTTGGTTGCCATCTCTTCTCCAACATAGGCTATATTTTATGTACGTACAACAACCTAAAAATGCGATTTCTGCGAAGTTGTTGGGTCTAGAAATTTGGTCTGGTGGTTACTTTTAAGATATAAATGCTTGCTATGAACGGTTTCTAAAAAGTTCGAAATTTAAAAAAGTGAAATGAGCAGAAAGCACTCTAAAAACGTTCTAAATTACGATTTGCTTGGAACTGTTAGAGCTAGAAACTTAAAATTTGGCATGGCTAAAAGTTTTTAAAAAAAAATTTGAAATTTAAAAGGGTGCACAGCAGGGTTGCCGGCTTTTAGCCAAGCCAAAAAAAGCCGTCTGGCTTTCTTTGGTTTTAACCACTTTGTTTAAACGACAAAAAAGCCGGCTTTTATTTTTCAAAAAGGTGATTTATAGATAATTCATATAAAATTTGGATTACATTATTTTTAATACACTTATAAATATTTTCTACTAAAAAAATATAAACTTCTATTAAATTTCGTCAAATAAATAAGTTCTTATAACTGCTAGAATGCAACTGTGAAGGCATTATGTCAGAAAAAAAAATTATAAATATTCAGAACAATACATTAAATTAGACTCCAAAGTATTGGTTTGGAATTCTTTATTATAGCTCTACACATACCACACATTTTAAAGATTATATGAAAGAATACTAAGAAAATGTCACACATCAAAATAGAAACATTCTTACATACTGATATTTACTTTTAAAATTGATTAAAACTAAATAGCATATATGTATTTAATAACTGAAATTATCTTGTATAATACTTGAGAATACCTAGTACCAAGCAATTGATATTCTAACTTATAAAAATGATATATGTAAAAACCCAGTAGCAGAAAGAGTGCAGCACAGCAGCGGGTGCTGCACATCTTTTTTATACCTTGAAGATCATTGTAACAACTTTAAAAAAAAATCTGGGTTAAGAAAACTTGCTAAAATATAATTTTTCTTTCTAGATTTATTTTACTTTTGCTTATATTTTCTTTGTAAATGCACAACTGAGTTTATTTTATGAGCTACTCTAATTTCTTATCATAATAAGCTTGGTCTAGCATTCTTGGGTCGCAGATAAAATTTTGATTTACTGCAGATTAACACAGAAAATTCTGCTACTGGGTGTAAAATGTTTTCCTGCTACTAAGCTGTAACGTAACTTATTCCAGATGTGTCCATACGGACCTGGGGCGTATCCAGAGACTCATTTTTTTGGGGGGGGAGGGCGGGAGTGATACCGAATGATGTATAATCAACACAGTCATAGTTTCTATTGGTTAAATCATTCCTTGCAATTAATTATTATATGAATATGAAATAATGAATGCTATTTAAAATTACTATAGACTCTCGATTATCCGACGTTCAATTAACTGACACACTCGGTTAACCAACCCTCTTATTATATAAGCCTCCTCTACTCAAAATATGGCTTATTGTTACTTATTGTGTTGAAAAATTAAAAATGTTACCATAGAATTTATTTATTAAATGTCTTATTTTTATTCTTTTCATTTTTAATCTTTTACTCTGGTAATTATTTATCTTATCTGTTTATTCAAAATAGGAACTGAATAAAAATCTCAAGAGGGATTAACATCCTTGAAATGTCAAAATGTGTCATCTAAGCGGTGTGTATACTTCTTCATAATCTACACGTTATTAGTCCATCAAGGTTAACATTTCTTACTGAGACCCAGGTCTGTTTCCATAGCTTCTCTACAAGAGGTAGAAAGACAGCGAAAAATAGTAAACCAAACAATGAACGGTTGGTAACAGTAGAGCGGCATTTTCTACACTGGTTATCAAAAATTAAGGAAAAGTCACAAAATGCTAATTTTCAAATACGCGAACACTCAAAAGGAAATGATATAATTCGAGTAATTACTATCTCTATAACATAGTTAGTCTATAGAACATCTCATTCATGTCACAAATGTCACAGTCACTACGGTGAAGCAAAAAAATAGGAAATTCCATACATCTCATTATGAGTCTCAAATGATCACTATATGTGATTCCACTGAGACATCACTGTGACTGCTGCTTTGTGACGAGTCACCATGTGACTTTACAATGTAGTTACATTGTGACTCTCATGTGACTGTCATTTGTAGATTCAATTTCAAAGTCATCGTGAACGCTGCATTGTGATAAGTTACCAAATAATGTCACATTAAAGTCACATGATGACTTTCAGGTGACAAAGAGACTACTGTGAAGTCACCATTGTGCTCTTTTGGGAAAAGTCTCCATGTAACTATAATATGATATTATTTGATGACTTATCATAATGCAACATTCATGATGACTAAGAAATTGAGTCTCAAAATGACAGTCACATGAGAGTCACAATTTAACTACATTGTAAAGTCACCTGGTGACTCGTCACAAAGCAGCAGTCACATTGACTTCTCAGTGGAGTCACATATGGTGATCATTTAAGACTCATAATGAGATGTATGGAATTTCCTATTTTTTTGCTTCACCATAGTGACTGTGACACTTGTGACCATGTGTGACATGAGCAAGATGTTATATAGGCTAGCTGTGTTGTAGATATAGTAATTACTCGAATTCTATTATTTCCTTTTGAGTGTTCACGTATTTGAAAATTAGCATTTTGTGACTTTTCCTTAATTTTTGATAACCAGTGTATTTAAATAACCTAGAAGGCCTTTCATTAAGTAGATACGTAAAGGAAGAACTGATTTACCAAGTTGGCTTTAAAAAAATTAACTCAACATATGCATTTTAGCTTTTAACTGACTAAGACATAATCCTTTTTTGTTCAGTCATCAAATACCCCTTGAAATTCACCAATGTGGGTGGCAATAGCAGTACCATATATACTCGTGTATAAGTCGAAGAATTTTAGACAAAATTTGAGAGTTGAAAATGGGTAATGGACTTATACACAAGTTAGTAAAAAAAAAATAAAAAAAATCACAGATAGTCGGTGACTGGGCAAGTAATCACACATGGGTCTACGTTGGAGAGAGGGATAAAAGTGGACAATGGTCATTTCCCTGTGATTGACAAAAAAAGCTTAACAATAATTTTCCTGTAATTGTTCTACAGCGCACCTATTTTCTCATGGGATAGAATTCCTTTCAATATAGGGACATACCTTTCAACATTTTAATCCCCTTTTTAAAAAGAGTTCAACTTGAGAATGCTTCTAGATATCTCTCCCAAAAGCCCTACAATACAAAGAAGTACTATATTTTAGCAGTCTAAGAAGTTGTTTACCCTTATCAATAAGGCTTGAATAGATTTTTGAAAGATATTTTTTTTTTTTAAGTATCATTAAATTGGTGTGAATAGGTTTCAAAATAGTTTAAGCTTCTTCGGTTTTACATAATTATACAGGTTTAAAACGATAAATTAAAAAAAAGTCTAATTAGAAAAGTAAGTAACAAAAAAGAAAAAGTTTACTATTTTAATGAAAATTTATTAATTATTTTTTATCTTCGATTACAAATAATTTTTCACATACTACCTGAAATGTGGTTCGACTTATACACGGAAATTCAATTTTTTTCAAAATTTTGCTGAAGAATTGGGGGTTGACTACTTACATACGAGTCGACCTATACACGAGTATATAGTACATTTTTTAAAAACATTAGAGTGGCTTTTTTCAGAAAACATTAAGATGCTTGAAGTTTTAAAAGGTCCTTTCTTTTTCTTGTTTCTTTCTTTCTTTGGAAATTGCAACGAATCCCATTCTTTTCTCAAACAAAAGAGCTTTTTGCAAAAATATTATACAGAAATTAGAAGTGCAGCTTTCTTGAAAAGATGAAAAAGTTTCCACACTTTAAAAGGATCCGCATAACAGTGCCAATTTTCTGTTGTAGAAATTCAACACAAGGTACACAAAGTGACATCGTCCCCCACCTCAACCTATAGTGTCAAAAATTATGGTGCCATATGCCTTTTGACAGGACATAATCCTTTTTTGTTCATTAATTGCCGAAACGTCAGTGAGGTTTACCATTGACACCTGAAAAATGTTTGGTTTTCGTTTGCTTGTCTGCCTGTTCTGCGAAAACTGCTGTAAAAAGAGTTGGATTTATATCTTGCGGGAGACGATTGCCCCTCCCCCCACTCCCTCCTGGATGTTATATAGACTAACTATGTTATAGAGATAGTAATTACTCGAATTATATCATTTCCTTTTGAGTGTTCGCGTATTTGAAAATTAGCATTTTGTGACTTTTCCTTAATTTTTGATAACCAGTGTAGAAAATGCTGCTCTACTGTTACCAACCGTTCATTGTTTGGTTTACTATTTTTCGCTGTCTTTCTACCTCTTGTAGAGAAGCTATGGAAACAGACCTGGGTCTCAGTACGAAATGTTAATCTTGATGGACTAATAACGTGTAGATTATGAAGAAGTATACACACCGCGTAGATGACGCATTTTGACATTTCAAGGATGTTAAGCCTTCTTGAGATTTTTATTCAGTTCCTTTTTTGAATAAACAGATAAGATAAATAATTACCAGAGTAAAAGATTAAAAATGAAAAGAATAAAAATAAGACATTTAATAAATAAATTCTATGGTAACATTTTTAATTTTTCGACACAATAAGTAACAATAAGCCATATTTTGAGTAGAGGAGGCTTATATAATAAGAGGGTTGGTTAACCGAGTATGTCGGTTAATTGAACGTCGGATAATCGAGAGTCTATAGTAATTTTAAATAGAATTCATTATTTCATATTCATATAATAATTAATTGGAAGGAATGATTTAACCAATAGAAACTATGACTGTGTTGATTATACATCATTCGGTATCGCTTCCCCCCCCCCCCCGCACCCCCGAAAAAAAAATGAGTCTCTGGATACTCCCCAGGTCCGTATGGACACATCTGGAATAAGTTACGTTACAGCTTAGTAGCAGGAAAACTTTTTACACCCAGTAGCAGAATTTTCTGTGTTAATCTGCAGTAAATCAAAATTTTATCTGCGACCCAAGAATGCTAGACCAAGCTTATTATGATAAGAAATTAGAGTAGCTCATAAAATAAGCTCAGTTGTGCATTTACAAAGAAAATATAAGCAAAAGTAAAATAAATCTAGAAAGAAAAATTATATTTTAGCAAGTTTTCTTAACCCAGATTTTTTTTAAAGTTGTTACAATGATCTTCAAGGTATAAAAAAATGTATTTGAAAATTAGCATTTTGTGACTTTTCCTTAATTTTTGATAACCAGTGTATTTAAATAACCTAGAAGGCCTTTCATTAAGTAGATACGTAAAGGAAGAACTGATTTACCAAGTTGGCTTTAAAAAAATTAACACACCATATGCATTTTAGCTTTTAACTGACTAAGACATAATCCTTTTTTGTTCAGTCATCAAATACCCCTTGAAATTCACCAATGTGGGTGGCAATAGCAGTACCATATATACTCGTGTATAAGTCGAAGAATTTTAGACAAAATTTGAGAGTTGAAAATGGGTAATGGACTTATACACAAGTTAGTAAAAAAAAAATAAAAAAATTCGCAGATAGTCGGTGACTGGGCAAGTAATCACATATGGGTCTACGTTGGAGAGAGGGATAAAAGTGGACAATGGTCATTTCCCTGTGATTGACAAAAAAAGCTTAACAATAATTTTCCTGTAATTGTTCTACAGCGCACCTATTTTCTCATGGGATAGAATTCCTTTCAATATAGGGACATTCCTTTCAACATTTTAATCCCCTTTTTAAAAAGAGCTCAACTTGAGAATGCTTCTAGATATCTCTCCCAAAAGTCCTACAATACAAAGAAGTACTATATTTTAGCAGTCTAAGAAGTTGTTTACCCTTATCAATAAGGCTTGAATAGATTTTTGAAAGATTTTTTTTTTTTAAGTATCATTAAATTGGTGTGAATAGGTTTCAAAGTAGTTTAAGCTTCTTCGGTTTTACATAATTATACAGGTTTAAAATGATAAATTAAAAAAAAGTCTAATTAGAAAAGTAAAAAACAAAAAAGAAAAAGTTTACTATTTTAATGAAAATTTATTATTTATTTTTTATCCTCGATTACAAATAATTTTTCACATACTACCTGAAATGTGGTTCGACTTATACACGGAAATTCAATTTTTTTCAAAATTTTGCTGAAGAATTGGGGATTGACTACTTACATACGAGTCGACCTATACACGAGTATATAGTACATTTTTTAAAAACATTAGAGTGGCTTTTTTCAGAAAACATTAAGATGCTTGAAGTTTTAAAATGTCCTTTCTTTTTCTTGTTTCTTTCTTTCTTTGGAAATTGCAACGAATCCCATTCTTTTCTCGAACAAAAGAGCTTTTTGCAAAAATATTATACAGAAATTAGAAGTGCAGCTTTCTTGAAAAGATGAAAAAGTGTCCACACTTTAAAAGGATCCGCATAACAATGCCAATTTTCTGTTGTAGAAATTCAACACAAGGTACACAAAGTGGCATCGTCCCCCACCTCAACATATAGTGTCAAAAATTATGGTGCCATATGCCTTTTGACAGGACATAATCCTTTTTTGTTCATTAATTGCCGAAACGTCAGTGAGGTTTACCATTGACACCCGAAAAGTGTTTGGTTTTCGTTTGCTTGTCTGCCTGTTCCGCGAAAACTGCTGTAAAAAGAGTTGCATTTATATCTTGGGGGAGACGATTGCCCCCCCCCCCCTCCTGAATGTTATATAGACTAACTATGTTATAGAGATAGTAATTACTCGAATTATATCATTTCCTTTTGAGTGTTCGCGTGTTTTGAGTGTCCCCCCTGGATCTGCACCTCGGAAAATCTCCTCCTGGTGCTAAGTGTTTTTTTCGCTATCCTTTGACAAAATTCACGTTTTTTCAGCGATTCTTTCGCGAAATTCACATATTTTTTTCGCGATCCTTTCACGAAATTCGCATTTTTTCCGAGATCTCTTGACGAAATTTGAGTTTTTTTCGTTATCGCTTGACAAAATTAGCGTCGAAATTTGCGTTTTTTCTGCGATTCTTTGGCGAAATTCGCGTTTTTTTCTGCGATTTTTTGACAAAATTTACATTTTTTCTACGATCCTTTGACAAAATTAACTTTTTTCTGAGATCCTTTGACAAAATTAACATTTTTTTCGCAGTCCTTTGACGTACCCCCCCCCCCCCCCGCCAAATAAATTCTTCCAAATATTAAATGCATTTTATTAATTTGTTTTATGTTTAATATCTTATGTATGCTTGCAATTCTTTTTAATAACCAGTAATAAAAATATGCAATAAAAATTGGAATTAATTACAAGTTATTTTCTAATTTATCAGTTTTTTGTGTTTTTTGAAAATTTGTATCTAAAGGAGAAAGCATGGTTTGAATGTTTGCTCCACATATCAGCTATTTTTCAGTCTAATTCGTCTAATCTTCCAATTGGGTTTATAGCCGATGTTGGCGACAAAATCACTAAAATAGCTCTAAAATTGCTGAGATACAAGTACGTTTTTAATTATTTGTTTAGCAGATTGGTGTAATGATATTTAATGCTCCTACCTAAAGCTACAGCTGAGATATAGCAAGATGATTTAAAATTTCTATTCCCCATTTAACCCGCTTGGTGATTGGATTTCTAAAATTGCTGAAATATGTGTTTAACTATTTTTTCAGTAGATTCGTTATTCTGCAATTTATGTTCCTACCTTAAACTTAAACTGCTACTGAGATATGGTGAAATGCCCTAAACTTTCACTTTCCAATTAATTCTTTTAGAGGTTGAATCGCTAAAATATGTTTAACTATTTTTTAATAGATTTGCTAAGCTAAATTTTACGCTCCTACCAAAACCTGCTGCTGCAATATGGCAAAATTACCTAAAACTTTCTACTCCCATTTAACCCCCTTAGGGATGAATTCTCAAAAGTCCTTTCTTTTTGCTTGGCTTGACCTAATTCATAACAGCAATCATACTATTCAAATTTCGTGATACTGACTTTAGTCGTTTCAGCTCTGCATTATTGAGTCGGTGAATCAGTCAGGAGTTCTCTTTTTATTATATTAGCAGTGATGGAACAGCTGCGCCAATTGCTCTAATTGCGCCAAATCGATAATGTTGCGCATTTCTGCACCAAAACGATCATTTTCCAACAAAATTGTGCCCAACTGCGCCAAATCAATAATAATTCTTGAGCCAAATCGATCATTTTCCACCCGAATTTCGCCAAAAGATGCGAAAAACATGCGAATTTTGTCAAAAAATCGCGAAAAACACGCGATGTTTCTCAAATGATCACAAAATAAAAAGTGAATTTTAAAAAAGGACCGCTAATTTCGTCAAAAAACGAACAAAACGTGGTCAAAAGATCGCAAAAAAACGTGATTTCGTTAAAAGATCGCGAATAAAACGCAAATTTTCTCGAAAGATCGAGAAAAACACGCAAATTTAGTCAAAAGATCGCAAAAAACACGCGAATTTCGTGAAAGGATCGTGAGAAAAACGTGAATTTTGTCTAAAGATCGCTAATTTCGTCAAAAAATGAACAAAACACGGTCAAAAGACCATGAAAAAATGCTAATTTATTTAAAAAATAAAGAAAAAAACTGCAAATTTCATCAAAAGGCCTCAAATTTGACAAAAGATCATGAAAAACACGAAATTTTCGTCAAAAGATCGCGAAAAACACCCGAATTTCGTCAAAAGATTGCGAAAAACACGCAAATTTCGTGAAAGGATCGCGAGAAAAACGTGAATTTTGTCTAAAGATCGCTAATTTCGTCAAAATATGAACAAAACACGCTCAAATGATCGTGATAAAATTCTAATTTATTAAAAAAAATAGAGAAAAAACCGCAAATTTCATCAAAAGGCCTCAAATTTCGACAAAAGATCGTGAAAAGCACGAAATTTTCGTCAAAAGATCGCGAAAAATACGCGAATTTCGTCAAAAGATCGTGAATAACATGCGAATTTCGTCAAAGGATTGCGAGAAAAAAACGTGAATTTTGTCAAAAGAGCGCTAACTTCATCAAAACACGGTCAAAAGATCGCGAAAAACAAACGAATTTTGTCAAAGGATCGCGAGAAAAAACGTGAATTTTGTCAAACGATCGCTAATTTCGTCAAAAAACGAACAAAACGGGGTCAAAAGATCGCGAAAAAACGCTTTTTCGTTAAAATAACGCAGGAAAAAATTCCGCAAATATCATCAAAAGAGCGCGAATAAAACGCAAATTTCGTCAAAATATCGTGAAAAACATGCGAATTTCGTCAAAGGATCAAGAAAAAAAAGCGTGAATTTTGCCAAAGGATAGCTAACTTCGTCAAAAAACGAACAAAACACTGTCAAAAGATCGTGTAAAAACGCTACTTTCGTTAAAATATCGCTTAAAAAAACGCAAATTTCATCAAAAAGCTGCAAAAAACACGCGAATTCCGTCAAAAGATCGCAAAAAACACGCGAATTTTATCAAAGGATCGTGAAAAAAATGTGAATTTTGTCAAAAGATCGCGAGAAACTGCAAATTTCGTCAAAAGATTTCGAAAAACATGCTAATTTCGTCAAAGGATCGTGAAAAACCGCAAGTTTCGTCAGAAGATTTCGAAAAACACGCTGATTTCAACAAAGGGTCCGAAAAAAATGCGAAAGTCATCAAAGGATTGCGAAAGAATGCGAATTTTGTGAAAGAGTTGTGGAAAAAACGTGAGTTTCGTTAAAGAATCGCAGAAAAAAACGCGACTTTCGTCAAAGAATTGCAGAAAAAATGTAAATTTCGTCAAAGAATACCAAAATGATGTTTTGATGCTCCAAAGTGTTATTTTCTGCTCCAAAATGAGCCTTTTTGCTGCTCCAAAATAGTTATTTTCTACTCCAAAATAGTTATTTTCTGCTCCAAAATGAGCATTTTTGCTGCTCCAAAATGGCTTTTTTCTGCTCCAAAATGAGGTTCATGCTGTTCCATCACTGTATTAGTATGGATAAGAAAAAGAGACCATCTGAAAATTAAATTTCATCTTTTAATGTGGATACATACAACTTCTTTTTAAGCAAATGCTATATCTGAAAGATGTATACTTGATTCTCATACTTTTTGCAATTGGAAGTATCTTTCTATTACCAGCAATTCAGGGAAGACTATCTATTTTGAATGACATGGTATAAAAGTAAATGGTACTATTAAAACAAGCATTTCAATGTATTTGCATTAAATGTTCATTTTAATTATATTTTTATGTTTTAATTGGTAGTCAAATACATAGCATAATAGTAAATATTATAGTCTATAAAATGAAGAAACCATGAAATATCTATACTAATAAAAGAACAAATCTCTCTTTCTCTCTGTGTGTATCTGCAATGACCAGCAAAATCTGCCGCATGTACGAGGTTGAAATTTTTTGTGAAGGCAGTCGAAGGTCTCTCCTATGTACCTGGTTCTCAGAATTTTAAAATTCTAATTAATAGCTGAGTTATTAATTAACAACTGTAACTCACTCTCATTAAAAAAACATCTCTGTCGTTGGGAGAGGGGGAAATCTCTGACGCATGCGGTGATACTCAAATGAAGAAGAAAAAAAAAAATATTTCCGAGTATTTTGTCATTTATTAACTAACATCGTCCAAACTGCTTAGCAAAGTTAAGGACATGTTCTGAAAGATTATACTCTTAGGTCTCAAATGCTGCAATCAATTAAAAAATATATTGCAATTAACCCCTTGAAAAAAAAATTCAAAGAGGATCGTTTTTCCGAAAAACGTTTTTCTCCCTTATTGCAACACCTCCCCACGATGCAATTTTAAAGGTACTGACAAACCAAATATATGCTCATAAAGCTGAAGCCTTCTTCAAATCGATGGTGTAATTGGTTTTTAAAAATATGAGTTTTAACCTTTTCAAATACACTGTCAAACGCAGGTCACTTTACACCTCATAAAGAGGATTTATATTTCGGTGCGAATTCTCTCCATTTTAGTTAAATGTTTTCCCTCTAAAATATGCATATTTTTTTATGAAAATTTAAAAAGGGTTTGGTTTTAGTTATATTTATGATCCATTAAAATTTCAGAGAATTCGGACAACACTAACCATCTATTTTGTTGTGCTAATGAAACCGACGTGAAAAAAAAGAAACGATTTGCGAATAGGGAAGCTTAATTTACTAAGCTGGCCGAAGCACTTGTGGTGTAATCTCTTAATGCCTTAGTTTTCTGAATGAAGGTACTCTGGTTGGAAACTCGATATGACTGAGTTTAAATTTGAAGTAGTAGATTTTTGCTATTTTAAGGATTTCATTTTTCTTTTAAGGGTATGGGTATCTAAAGTGAAAAAAGTTCTGGTATTTTTAAATCAATATGGCAATAAGTACATACAGTAAGTATTGTTAACTTTAAAATAATTGATGCATTTTTATTATTTCTTTTTCAGTATTACAGTTTAGGATGCATTTGTAATTACTTTTTCATGTAAAGATTTTAAATAAAAATTTACTAATAATAATAATAAAAATTTTAAATATTGTAAACGTAATTAAATTTTAATTGAATTCACCAATTAATTTTGAATAAAAGAGTTTAAAATGTGAGACAAATAAAAATTCAAAACCTTAACTACTGACTTTAGAGTCAGGCCCTGGTAATTTGCAAAGTCTCTACCCCCTCCCCCACTGCTCTGTACCGACCTGCGATACAAATTTCTGGTTTATTTAAGAATATTATTGTGGGCCCGGGCAATGCCGGGCAGGGCAGCTAGAAATTGAATAAAATTGAACTTTATATTCTACTCAAAAAAATTCTAACTTATCATAACTTGAAATATCTTTTCCAAACTTTTAAAGAAAACAAAATGGCAGTGTCATTTTACTCTAAAATGGTTTTGAGCCCACCCAATATTTTTCGAAAGTTGGCGCCACTGTATCGGTCTCAAACTTTCATGCGTTAGTAGCCATAGCTTCTGGTACATCTGCCATAGTTTGTGAACCCCTGTTCTATATAGATAGTTTCTCAGCCATTCATGAAAACGCATACTGTCTGTATTTTTTTCCCCCATTTCTGAATATGTAACTTTAACATATAATTTACTTTTCTTTGGTGTTGCATATTTCAGAAAAGTATTTAATTATTATTATTATTTTTTTAAGACTGTTTGAATTACCCTGCTGTTAGTATCTGATATCAAAGAAAGAGCTTATTGTTTAAGGAGATGAGATGAAGAAATCTGGTAAGAGATAATATAATAGGTATATATAGTACATTATACAGTATAATGATAATGCAATAAACTCCTTTATCCAATGCTTTCAGCATAATACAATCCTAAGATTTGGGATTCCACTTGATTTGGGGATCTAGAAAATCTTAGGAATATGGTAAATTCTGGGATACATTGGTATGCAGAAATCTAGCGATCTACTTTCACAAAAAGTGATAAGTAAAGGTCTAAATTTACATAAAATCTATCCCACTCAACTATCACAGAACTATATTTAAAATGGTTTAGGAAAATATTTTTCTTTTAAAATAAATTACTTGTTTTCAAATATTTGTGCAATGGTCTATGCCAATAATCGGAACATCTTGGATTGTCAGCTTATCTTTTACAGTTTGGGGGGGGGGGAAAAATAAATGTATATTAAAACATAAAACTAGCAACCTTCGACCATTACGCTGGTTGGTTTCTTCAAAGGAATCTTGAATCAAACGAAATATATCAAGATATATCTAGCATAGATGAAATAAAAAAAAAACTTTTTCTTAATATCTCTTTTCAAAATAACTAATCAAAAAGCCGTATTAATATGTTTGTATAATCTTACATTATCGAGTTCAAAGCCGATGTTGGCGACAAAATAACTAAGATACCTCTAAAATCGCTGAAGTACGTGTGTTTAAGTAATTTTTTTAGATTTCTTATCAGGAATTTCATGCTCCCACCTAAAACTGCTGCTGAGCAATGGTAAATTGACCTAAAACTTTCCACCCTCCCCATTTTAATCCTCACAGTGGGGAATTTTTTAAATCGGCGAAATATATATTTTTAGTAGATTTGTTATCCTGAATTACACGCTCCTACTTAAAAACTGGTGTGTAAATATGACAAAATGACCTAAAATTTTCGACTCTCCATTTAACCCCTTTGGAGGGTTAATTTCTAAAATAGCTTAAATAAGTGTTTAACTATTTTCTAGTAGATTTGTTTATCCTGACTTTCATGCTCCTACCTTCTGAGACATGTCAAAATGACCTTAAACTTTCAACACCCCTCTGGCCCCTCGTTTAACACCCTTGGTGCTTGAATTTTTAAAATCACTAAGATATGTGCTTAACTATTTTTTAGGAGATTTTTTATCCTGAATTTCATGCTCCTACTTAAAACTGCTGCTGAGTTATGGTGAAATAACCTAAAACTTTCCTTTCTAACAATGAGTGTGTTCAAGAAGCACGCGCGTTACGCGCGCGAGCTCAGGAGACAGGAACATGGAGTGGGTCCATATCATGTATGGAATAACACGTAGTATGTTCAGGAACAGATCATGGATTTGATTAATTAAGGTGCTAATTATAAAGATATTTTGTTGCAAAAGGAACGTGTGCTGGATGGCCGAATGGATAAGGCAGTGAACTCGAGACTAGGGATTGTGGGTTCGAATCCCTCCAGTCCCACATTGTGTCACAATTTTTTTTTTGTTTTGTTTATTGGTTGTTTTATATTTTTCATAATGAATAAGATATTTTTGATGAAGATATATTTTTTATTTTTGTTATACAGAGGCACGTGTATTTTTATTATAATAATAAAATACTCATTTAAATGTGAGAAAATGAGGTATTTTGAGATGAAAGTTTTAGATCTGAACGCCTTTTAAATATTCAAAGTTTTGTTTCTAAGTGATTATATATGTAGTATGTATATGTATAATGATATAAACATTAAGCAAATCCAAATGAAAAAATAATATATATTGTGCGAAAATATCCTTTTTTTTTTTTTTTTTGAGTACTTTACGAGTGAATTTTTATCCAGACTAGGCTAGAAATCATATTCTACTTTGAACATTATAAAAATAAAATGTAATAGTTGTAAATTATTTTAACTAAAAATATCTGTACAGGGTCATTCCATTTTAAATCAACAAATGGGGTGTGCACTACTATTTTTGATTTATATGACAATTTCCATGTGCATTCCCCATGTCTCCAAGACCTCAAAAATGTATTTTTTTTTTATTTAAAAAAAAATATTTTATTATATATAGGCTAATTTTGGCGTTGGCAACAGTAAAAATTTGCTATTTTAATGCTTTGTCTTATGAACTGTAACTATTTTTCTATCAAAGTTATAGAGCACAACCATATCTTATTACAAAGCTAAGACAATGACCTTTTTTCATATGGTATCAATAAATTTGAGATTTAAATATAAAGCTTATTTTTTCAAGGTCAAAGTTAGCAATACAAAATTGATTTTTTACCGTTTTTGAAAATTTAAAAAGTCATGAAGGGCTTGGAATAACAAGCTTTTTTTTTTCCTTACATTCATATGTATGGATACTCATTGTATTAAAAAAAATTGGCTTGTTACCCTGCCCCCTTCACAAGATATGGCCCCCCGAAGTTGCACATTTTCTAAAAAATCCAATTTTCAATGTTAAAAAAATTAATGTGGGGGGCAAAGTAAATTTTTTTTTACTTGTCTGATCTTAAGTACTTCATATCAGCTTTCAAACAAAAAAAAGATTGCTTTGTTATTCAAAGGCATTTGGCAGCTTTAGGGGGTCTGAATTTTCAAATAATTGCTCTGAAACAATGCAATTTTTTCATGTGCTTTTTCTGTAAATATGCATTTATTTTTGCATATATTATGAACTTATCTTATTTAAAGGCTTTATATTAACCTCATAAATAGTATTTTAATATATTCCTACCTCTTATCATTTGTAAGCATCCATTTGCCAGCTATGACAGGAATAGCCAAGTCTCAACTTGCCCAGCCTTGCTCCCACATGTAGAACAAACATGAACAGTTCTGTGTATGCTTCCTACTAGTGGTTGGCACTGTGCCAATGACAAAGCTGATTACATATTATTGGATACAACTACCCAATAACATCAGAGTAAGACAAATGATTTGCCTAATGATGTCAGAGTCACATGACTCAGTTGATTCTTTAACTCTGGAAAGTTGCTAAACCAGTGTTCTGTTGTAGTCTTGATATGTCAGTGTTTAATGTATTTATTTTTTTTCATTTCAAGATCCACTACATATTTACAGAATATTTTGGTGAAGCACTGTTCTTCATTAATATAAAAGATTTTTTTTAAAACTCACTTAAATGTATCTTTCTACATATAAATAGTAAATTATGGATAACCCTAAATGTTCTGTAGGAATTTTTAAGAAGGATGATTGTAACATTTTAAGTTACAGTAGACAATCAACTATAAACAGTATTTCAAAATATAGTGATGAGGATAAAACTTTACTGCATTTAAGAACTGGATGTAAAAGCATTGAAACTGTTTGTACATACCATGAAAAAAAATTTCTGGACAAATATTCCCACCTTTATGGAACTTCTTGCTGTGACCCATATTCGGCACATAAAAAGGTGATAACAAAAACCCTAAGAATCATCAGCAAAGACTTGTATATGAGAAACCCGAATTTAAATCTTATTCCTGGAAAATCTCTTTGTTCCAGATGCCTCAATAAAATACAGAATCAGAGAGTTGAAACCTATAAAGATAATAATGAAGAAATTTATGTACCTGAATCTGATTTAGTTGAGTCTATAAATGCAGCATGTACTTCTCTGGGAGTATCACCTTTGAAAGTGGCCAAGTTATCGCATGATCGTAAATCATCGGCATTAAGAAAAACAGTTTCAAAGATAACAAAATCTGTCACAAATAAATTGAATAAATCATTTGATCTTTCAATTGCTCCATATGAAGAAAAAAATAGTTCTTGTCAAAAGCAGTTATGTGATAAGTATGAAAAATTAATAGGAGATCTGAAAGAGAGAATGAAAACTGCTGAGTGTGTTCAAGATAAAGTAAATATTTTAAGTTTGTTGCCTCTAACTTGGAGCTGTGCAAAAATTCAAGCAGAATTTGGTGTCAGCCAGTATTTAGTTCGAAAAACAAAAGATTTAGTCAAAACACATGGAGTTTTACCAAAACTGGAACCTAAGAAGCCAAGCAATGTTCTTAGTACTTATACAATAAAAACTGTACAGGATTTTTATCAGAGAGATGACTGTAGTCGCATAATGCCTGGAAAAAAAGACTATTTCTGTCAGAGGAAAAAATGGAGAAAAGTCAAACCTTCAAAAAAGGCTCATTTTGTGTAACTTGAAGGAACTTTACATATATTTTAAAGAAAATTACCCTGATCTGAAAATAGGATTATCTAAATTTGCCGATCTTAGACCAAAATTTTGTGTGTTAGCAGGAGCATCTGGTACACATTCAGTATGTGTTTGTTTGTACCATCAAAACGTAAAACTTATGCTATCATCGATAAAAAGTCATCATAGCTACAAAGATCTCCTGCAGATTATGGTCTGTGACATGGAAAATGAGAACTGTATGTTTTCTGAATGTACTGCATGTCCAGGTGTGGATGCCATTTTACCACTGATCTATCCCAATGACAACATTCAAATGGACTTGGAAGATTATGAATTTGAGGAAATGCAAGTCTCATATAAACAATGGGTGTCCACAGACAGATGTGAACTTACATTATGCATGCTACCTTTGCAAGAATTCTTGGTTAAGTGTTGTGAAAAACTTGAGCATCTAAAAAAGCACCACTTCATTTCCAGTAAACAAGCAGAGTTTCTGAAATTGAAGAAAGAGGTTCTGGATAACGGAGAATTTGTGGTTCTTGGAGATTTTTCGGAGAATTTTTCTTGTGTTGTCCAAGACGAGGTTCAGACCTATCACTGGTCAGGTGTACAATGTACTCTTCATCCTTTTGTTGTCTACTGGAAAAAAGATGGAGAAATTCAGTCTC
Organism: Maratus speciosus; assembly: GCA_963932465.1. NCBI lineage: Eukaryota > Metazoa > Arthropoda > Arachnida > Araneae > Salticidae > Maratus > Maratus speciosus. The sequence goes on along the minus strand of OZ010788.1, from coordinate 38,385,421 downwards.
AAAGTTTTTGTTTTGTAAGTGACTACCTTGATCACAATACAACTGCATTTTATGCTTTTCAAACGATCCTTGTAAGAAAGCTGAAGGCAGACCACTCTTTGATTTCAAAATTATTCTATTTTTCAGATGGGTCTGCCGCACAGTACAAAAACAGGAAAAACTTCATTAACTTGAGCCACCATGAAGAGGATTTTGAGGTAAAGGCAGAGTGGCATTTTTTCGCCACATCGCATGGCAAAGGCCCTTGCGATGGGATCGGAGGAACAGTGAAGAGGCTAGTGCGAAAGACTAGTTTGCAGAGGCCAAGCAATAATCAAATCTTGAATCCGTTAGATGTTTTTAAATATTGCACTGAACATATTAATGGTGTAACATTTTTCTATGTTTCTTGTGATGATGTTAATGCAGTAGAAAAAGTCCTTGAGAAAAGATATAAATCAGCATTATCATTACCCCAAACTCGATCTTTCCACAGCTATATTCCCATCAACAAAAATATTATTCATGCTAGAAGGACATCCTTTTCTTCAGATTTTAAGATCTTTCAAATCATGAAAGACGAACCTGTCAACCTTACATTATCAACAATCCGACCAAAATTATCAGATTACATTTGCTGTATATATGATGGTGACTGGTGGCTAGGAGAAGTTTTGGAAATAAAAGTATATGATGTTGAAGAAGAATACAGGATCCACTTCTTTCATCCTAAAGGACCTGGAACATCATTTAAAAAATCACGTCACGATAACCAAACTTGGGTTCGATTTCAAGACATTTTGAAAATCCTAACTCCGTCAGAATTATGGTCTGCACAGGGTAGATGCCATAATATCACACCTGCGATGAGTGAACATTTATCAACTCTTCTCCGTGAGAGAGCAAAACACTGAACAATATACTTTTGCATGCTTTGAGAGTTCAGTTTTATTCTATGTCCTCAGGTGTTAAAATTCTTAAATTAGCTTATTAAAGTTTAAATAGGTTCTTTGATAACTCTTCTTTGTCTTTTCTAGCTGTTTTCAACATTTAAATTTAACAATCTTTCACAAAAAACTATAAGAAGTATGAAAAAAATCGTGTCGTTTCAGAGCAATTATTTGAAAATTCAGACCCCCTAAAGCTGCCAAATGCCTTTGAATAACAAAGCAATCTTTTTTTTGTTTGAAAGCTGGTATGAAGTACTTAAGATCAGACAAGTACAAAAAATTTTACCTTGCCCCCCACATTAATTTTTTTAGCATTGAAAACTGGATTTTTTAGAAAATGTGCAACTTCGGGGGGCCATATCCTGTGACGGGGGCAGAGTAACAAGACAATTTTTTTAATACAATAAGTATCCATACATATGAATGTAAGAAAAAAAAGAGGGCTTGTTATTCCAAGCCCTTCATGACTTTTTAAATTTTCAAAAATGGTAAAAAATGAATTTTGCATCGCTAACTTTGACCTTGAAAAGATAAGCTTTGTTTTCAAATCTCAAATTTATTGATACCATATGGAAAAAGGTCATTCTCTTAGCTTTACAATGAGCTATTGTTGTGCTCTATAACTTTGATAGAAAAAAAGTTACAGTTCATAAGACAAAGCATTAAAATACCAAATTTTTACTGTTGCCAAACGACAAAATTGGCCTATATATAAAAAATAAATTTTTTAAAAACAAAAAATATATTTTTTTGAGGTCTAGGAAACATGGGGAATGCATATGCAAATTGTCATCAAAATTAAAAATGGTGATGCAACAACTTTTTTGAAAATTTGTTGATTTAAAATGGAATGACCCTACATATATTTTTTAAAGAGATAAAATATATAGGTCTGCTGCCTAGTTTGTAATGAATAAAGTATGATTAGAATGTTTATAAATTTTTTACTGAAAGTATAAGTAAGTATTTTGCTTATACTAACAGAATTTTGAATGCCATTTATTTCTCATGTTTTATGATGTATTTTGGTCTGTTATCCACACGGTATTAAAATATGCAATCATAAAATAAGAAATATATATATTAAAACCTACTCTGAAAAACTGTCTAACTAACAGTGCAAATTCCATTGAAATCCATCCAGTATAGTAGATTACAAACAAATCTCATATGTTGATATCAGAATCTTGGTTTACTAACAGCATTCTATTTATCACAGAAGATATAAATCAACTGATAAATCATTTTTAAATAAATAAAAAGAAAATTGTTAAAAAGTTAAAATTTTTAGATCACCAGTTGAATTCTTAAATTGTATCAATCAACCTACCAAACAAAGCACAACCAATAACACATAAGCAGAAAACGCACAATCACGTGATCAAATCGCCCACACAATTTTTTTGAGCAGCTCGCGCGGAGTTTGCGTGCGGTTGGTTAACTATTTTTAAATGCTAAATGGGCTAAAGTAGATAAAGAAGGTCACGTGATGTTTTTCCTGACTATTTTAGATTTTATCTGAGTGAACATAGGCATGTATTCCTGTTACGAAAACCATGTTTTGGAAGGATGAAGAAATATAGTCGTTGGTTTTACCTTTTTTGAACCATAAAAATAATGAAATAATTGAATTATGTTAAAATTCCTTTCTTCGATAAGACCTACTCCATGGCATAAACTTCTGAGCGCGCGCGCGGCGCAAAGTGCACCTCTGAACACGGTCAATATCTTTGTTTTAAAATGAGTATCTACTATTGAAAAAAAAAAATAATTCTGGAACTCCTTCCATGAATTCACAAGACACTCTTTTTTTCTCAATGATTTTCCAGAATTCATTTCAGGCTTAAAGAGAATTGTGTTTTGGCATTTTTCAGATGGGAAATGAAAGATATCATTTCATGTCTTAAAAGAAGGGTAGGGGCTATAGGTGAAAACTGGGAAATTGAGTTAGTAGCCAGTGGCCGGTAGACTCAGTTTCATTAGTGGCCACTTTTTAAAGTTAGTGGCCACTATAATGTTTCAAACTTTCTTGGCATCTAGATAAACTATAATCGTTGTATACATACATATTTTCTATAAATCAGAGTTTTATACCAGCCAGCTATTCATGATAAGAATAGGGACACAGTTGAAATTCAAGAAAATTACTTTAAAACTACAAAATTGTTATCATATTAATTGTTTTTAGAATATATTTTTGGATTATTTGTAAATGTTCATAAACACAATTATCAATCAGATTACTGTTACTTTCTTTACATAAAAAGTTGGTAACTAAATCAAAATTCTAACAACTAGGTGTATACAAAAAAAAAAAACAATAAAATGCTGTTTTGATTTATTTAATAATTAAATGTGTTATTAACATACCGTATACATTACATACAGTTGAAATCTAAGCTGGTGAGTGTATTTCGCAGGATTAAACAGTATCTCTTGCAGAAAAATAATCTAACTGATCAAACACATTGAAGATATTGTAATGTCCTTACCCTTTAGGGCCCAATTTTTTTTTCAATTTTGAGAACAAAATTACTTTTATTTTTATAATCCTAATCGTAGCTATCCAAATAGATTTACTGATATGATAATAGGTTAAGAGTTTTTGGAGATGTTTGGAAAATTTCGTATTACAAGAGGGTTTAACAGATATTACAACTTTATAATGATTTTTGTGTTTTACCACACGATTCGCTTAGAAAAGTAACCTATATTTTAAATTTAAAGAGTGAAATATGTGTATAAAATTAATTACTCAATGTCCAAACATAAATGAACTCATAATAAGAAAAGCATAGCCATATACTATCATTACTATGTGTAGATAGTAACAAAAGTAATTTTTAAGACAAAATAATACTTGATGAAAAGACATGTACTATTAGTAGTAAACCAGACCCGAAAGGGTTAAAATCCACTTGCATTTGCATCCAGTGAAAAAAAAAAAAAAGGAATAAATTATTTGAAATACATGTGGAATCAAAACTGATGAATATATTTTGCATAAAACTATATTTCTTGAAAAAATAATCCAACTGAAGAGCGAGCATGGCGAAAAACTGAAATATTGAAAATACAGCTAAATCGCTGCAATCTGCTTGCATCCGGTAGGAAAAAGAATTAATCAGTTTGCTAATTAGATGTAATCAAAGTAGAGATGCATATTTCCATGAAAAAAGTTGTATTTCAGTTGGTGATCAATAACAGATTTTTTTATCGCCACTTGGCGAGTGGCGACTAGAGTGGCGATCGATGGCCGATATTTTAATCGCCACTTTTACAACTTTAATCGCCACGTGGCGAGTGGCGACCGCTAATTTACACCTATAGTAGGGGCAGTGTTGAATTCAGAGGGTGGTCTGGGGGGACATTCCCCACCTTCCCGAGCAATGAGATGTTGTCGCCCCCCCCCCCCCATCTGGAGGATTTGAGAATTTGTGTTTTCAATCGTCAAAAAGTGCAATTACCCCCACCCTCCCGGAACACTATAATGTCCCCCCCCCCCCCCCCCCCCCAGAGCCACAGAAATCCCTCCCGGAGAAAAGTGTCTGAATTACACATTTCATAGTGTGGTATTTAGTCCCAAAACCTGGCCAAAATTATTTATTCCTCTAACAGCTACAGATCTGCGTTTTTATTTGAATTGTAGGGTAAAAATGGTAAAACAAAGTCTTATTTGTGAAATCAAGGGATTTATTCATCAGTTTCATCACTATTACTGTGTTCAAGAATATTAACATTTGTGATATCACTTTCTGATTAACAATTTTAGAACTTCAGAAGATAAGGCCTTTCTTTTCTTTTTTGTGTTGCATCTCATGCCCGTTATTAGGGGGTCAGAAGTTAAAAGAAACCTATTAAGGACATCCCTCTTACAGGCCGTTCGAGAAAACTGTCTTGTGTAGTTCAATCTAAATGACGTAATATATTCTGCAGCTTCTTCACTTAGTTGGCCTATTGGCAGAATAGTTGCTATTATGACATCTGCTCCATGACGAAGTACTTTGTGCATTGTTGGGGACATAGGATAAAAACCATATAGGGTCACATACATTTCAGCCATTTCTTGGCAATATTTTTCAAAATCTTCTGAATTAATTTTGTATCCATAACACAATGTACCTAATATCACTTTAGCTGATATATGAAATTTTTATCGACTCCAGCTATTGCCGCCAATATTTCGTATTCCACAAGAAATCGTCTGCTGGTATTTCCATCATTAGCATTTCCAAAATTTGCTTTGGGGATGTCAACAAAGAGCCCAAGTTGTTGTTTGAAATTATTCTAAATGCCTTTTTTTTTTAAATTATCTACCACTTGTTTTTCCTCAGCAGAAAGGCAGATGTTCCAATTTTTTACTGGTAATCTATATGCTACGTGTAATTTACTCTCGAAAAATCGTATACGAGCATGTAGCAAGGAAATCCTGAAACTTAAATTTTCATTCTTGCATTCCCTCTTCTTTGATAAGTCATTAAACTCAGTTGAAGTAACATCACATATGTAGCACCTCATCATAGCTTTGGCATGTGTTGCGGTATTGCATACTTTTCCATCCACCATGGTGGGTAAAACATTCTATGTTTTATGGACACATAGTTAATTTCTGTGCTAGTAAGTGCTGTGATTTGTGATTTGATATCTTTTATTTCTTCTTTTGTTACATCCTTTGTCTCCTTGATGAATCGAATTCTTATAGATCGACAGTAGTGAGGTGATGATGGTGCTGGGTTTTGCCAGAGAATTTTCTTTTCGGGCCCGTAAACTAATTGAAGAGGAACCATGGAACTTTAAAAAATATTGGAGTCCGAATCGGCTTCATTTTCAAACTTCATTTTATATTGCATCTGCTGTAACCTTTCACAACCCCACTTATTAAAATTAAAGATCGTTTTTCGTCATCACTCAAAGATTCTACAACTTCTCTAAGATGTAAAATCAGTCGTGTTGCCGTAAGATCCATCAACGTTTGCACTTTTACTTCAGCATGTCTCTGTCACCCTGTGAATTTCTGGATAGCATTCTTTTTTTAGCCTTTGAAGAACAGAACAGAACATAAAAAAAACCTTTATTCATTTCTTGTATCCTCTCATATCGGGCTTCAGCAAGTCCTGCTTTTGTATACATAGACAAAGCATGTAAAGGTGATAACTGGTGAGGTTGCTCTTGTTCTTCACGACTTTTTTCATGGCCTTTACATATTTTTTTGCTCTTCAGGGACTTTTTGTAAGATCTTTTACGATATTAGGAGCATCTACTTTGCCTAGCTCCTGGAATTTCATTTGGGTTGCGTAGGTCAATACTTCCACGTCCTTTGATCGAAGGTCTTTGGTTTTGCGGCATTTGCTTCTTTCACTTGAATCTGCAAAAGATTTTTGAGGATGACCTGGATTGACTCCTGTAATAGTAACAAGTACTTACTTAATATATATCTAATAATAAAAAAAAGTTTCGTTGTTTCACTACACAGAATTGGTTTTTAATAACGAAGAGCTTTTTCTTCATCTCAGCTATCCTTAGATCACCTTGAGAATAATTTAAGTATTGCACGGCAGCGCAATACTTATTTATTTCCAGTGTCACTTCTCAATGTTAATTTAACATAGAAAAGCCTATGGAGATGATAACTTTTTTCATTTTTTCTTCCCACCTTTTTGTCCCTGATGCCACTCATTTTTAATTCTTTGCTAATTCTAATAATATTATAAATTCAAAGTGTAAAAACATTTGCCATACGTCAGGATCAAAATGGATCATAAAATGCCTTTGCATATATTTGGATTATAATCTAGAGAGTAACATGGGCTAATTTTTATTTACATTATTCAAATATTTTTCTTAATTCCAAATTTCGCTTTTTTCATTGAGAATCAACGGACATTTTCTAATAAAATCTAACATTTTTCCTTCATTGTTATAAATAATTCAAAAGCCGTATTAATAATTTGCCTATTTTTAGTTGAATGATTTTCACGTGAAACATGAAACTGGAAGGTTTTTTTTTTTTTTTTTTTTTTTAAGAATTAAAAAGAAGATGAATATGACGTCATAGTGGAAAAAAATGACATTTTCAAGCAGATTTTTTAAGTTCAGATTGTAATTTTTTGACCAAACTACAACAACCTCCATTACTGCACTGGTGAAACATTTTGAATTATACATAGGTAAATTGCATCACAAATTGTGATGCGATATCGCACAAATCAAAGCCTGATGATGATACCCTCCATTAATTTTGAAATGTGTTTGTCTGAATGCAGTAGTTATTAAAAAACTTGACATATTAAAGAAAAACCTAATTTGCAGAACAAATTAAAAAAAAACAAAATTTATTTCCTAAATTGTTTAAGCCTGAGAAGGGACAGATATTAAGATATTTCATTCAATTCGTTCTACATTTAATGTTAAATTTTTGTAACAAATAAGCTAAACCAATTGAACATTAAAAAATAAAAATGAAATTCATACAACATAATGCTTTAAACACCTATATACTTAGATTCCGTTCAAATGAAATTAAAATAAATCTTAGACTTTTTCCATTTTTAAGTTGTAAATATTTGTACTGCAGATTTTGCATTATGTTTATGACGATTGTACATAATATGATAAGGTACATGAAAAATACAAAACTTTAAAAAAAGTCTAAGATTTGTTTCGATTTCATTTGAACGGAATCTAAGTATATAGGTGTTTAAAGCATTATGTTGTGTGAATTTCATTTTATTTTTTAATGTTCAGTTGGTTTAGCTTATTTGTTACAAAAATTTAACATTAAATGTAGAACGAATTGAATGAAATATCTTAATATCTGCCCCTTCTCAGGCTTAAACAATTTAGGAAATAAATTTTGTTTTTTTTAATTTGTTCTGCAAATTAGGTTTTTCTTTAATTTCTTAATAATTCTTGCTCCATAAATTTAAGCTTTTCGTCAAATGTTGACTCATTTAAGCATTGCATGATGGCATACAACTCATTTCGAGTCATATACCTCAATTCAGAAGGCCTGTTAACAAAATAAGTAAAAAACTAAATAGCAGTAATTTATATCAGAAATTGTTGAAACTAACATAAAAATTCGTTAAAAATAAGGGGGACGGTTTCGGGCGGCTGATTGTTTTATAACTATCTTGTATACTAAGTACTGCATGTTACACAATAGATTTCATTGCTTAGATATGTTTAGCAATATAACAAAACCCTTTCTAAATGTTATAGATAATTATATTTATGCCACTGTTAATTACACCTAAGTTATCGACCATATTGACAAAATCGGATGGATAGTCATTTTGTAAATGCAGTGTGTATAAAGTACATAGGGGGGAGGGGGGCACATGTGAGCAGAACATATTTCACTCAGTTAATTTAAAATAAAAAAATTCAAAAAATTACCAATTGATGGTAGTACTGGTACCATCTTTTGGCTGAATTTTCAGAACAATAGGCCATTTTGATTTCTGTAAGTTGTAATTTGTTTGTTTTAGAAGGTGTGAAGTAAAAAAGTCTTCTAAGTTATTGAAGTAAAAATTCCTTCAAGACATTTTTTTAACAAAGAATATTAAAATTGCATTCTATAGTGGCATTAATTAGTTAAGTCTACAAAAAGTTTTGTTTCCTTATTTCAATTAAAAATGTCTTTTTTTTATAAGTTAGGCTGAAGTTGGTAGATGGGGCACTTGTGAACAGAATATATGGGGGCAGATGTGAACAATTCACAAGTGTATTTTTTAAGTCTGCGAATGCATTTTTTTTTTTAGTTTAAAATTTAATTACCCTTACCAAACATTGAGCTATATATTCAATGTTTTTAGGGTTGCTTCACAGTTTCAATTTACTGGAATTTAGATAACAATTAAAAGTGACTCAAAAGGAGTAGGCATATTAGTGTACAATTTTACGAATAATTTCTTGTATCTGTGTTGAAACATTTATTGATTTATTCACACAACTAGAAAGAGGACATCTAATTAGTTTTTATCACAGTTTTTATTCACAAAAAAATATTTTTGTCTTATTTATGCATGTGTTCCATGTGTGTTGTGCATGTGTGCCCCAGCTATGTTCACAACTATCCCTCCATCAGGGCACATGTGAACAAATTTAGACAATTTTTAGAATGATAATATAAGTTAGAAACTCTTGATAAATCCATCCAAAAGTTTCACCAAAAGAACAAACAAATTCTAAATATTCATATAAATCAATTTTTGGTTTAATAGCTCATAACAATTTTGAGAAATAGTCAAAAATGTAAAAATTGTTCACATGTGCCCCCCTCTCCCCTACGTAGTTCAAAATAATCCATCACAACAATAACCACTAAATTGTTTAGACACAAAACTACAAGTAATTTTAAAACACTAAAATCTGAGCGTATTGGAAAATCATAATACCGCTGTAGGCTAACGGCAACTTCCGACTGATCGCGTGACCCGCCGTGTCGCACAAGCACCTTTGGAGTTTTGCATTGGGATATAGTAACTACTTAACATTTTGAGGAATAATAAAACAGGGTGGGAAACTAACTGATTTTTAAAATAATCATTTTTGGCCATGTTTTGGAGCTAAATACCACTCTGCACTGGGTAGGGGGAAGGGTGTTTTTTATTTTTTAGGTTCCTTGAGAACGATTGGTCAGAATTGAAAGTTTAATATACAAATGCAGTATTAAGAATTAACAATCGTTAGTCGTCAAATGCAACTAATTTATTGCATTTTACAACCACAAAATTATGCCTGGTCATCAAATTTGATACCTAGTTTTCTTTATGTTTAATTTTAACAAGCGTTCTCATTCATACTTTAGCGCAAGTTTTTCCCTCTGTTGCATGCACTTCAAGAGTACCTGTTTTCGATAAAAGATCGGGCAGCAGTATGTGTTTTAGACTCTCTTGCGCCTGTGAATCACCTCTAAGTTGTCTTCACGTTTAACAAGAGAGTCTATTTTATTATGCATGTGCAATATTTCTCTTGTATGTTCCTAAACATTTTTTTAGAATCCAAATATTGTAGTTTCGCATTTCAATATTTTTAAAAGATTTTTTTTTCATATGATAGATGAGGTCGATCTGTACAAAGACCCTTTTTAACTTATTTTTATTTTGCTTAGAGGTTTATTTTACTGGGATACCTTCACTTTTGAAACCGGTCCTGGAAACCAAAGTATCCTAATAAAAAAAAAACTGTAAACAGAATCGAAAAAGTAGAAAAGGGTCTTTGTACAGATCAACCTCAGCTCCCCAATGTAAAAAATAAATAAATGAAAATATTGAAAAGTGAACAAGGTATTTAAAAAATTTTCTTACATAGGATTAACATTAACGGGCAGGTGTTTTCGCCTGAGTGAAATAGTTTCTTAACACATAAAAATAGAAACAATATTATTGTTCATATGGTTGCATAATAAAATGAGAAAATATATCATGTAAAATTGCAACCGTGAAATGCTGTTTGGCACCTAGAAAAAAAATTTTAGACATCATTTGATACCTTACTTAGAGTTCCTATTTTCTAATACAGTAAATTCTGTCTAAGGCGGACTCTGTGTAAGCTGGAAATCTGTCTACCACGGAAAATTTTTAAAGTCCCGGCGAACTCATAGAAAATAACATTAATTCTTGCTGCATAAGCCGGAATCTGCCTAACGCAGAAACTGAAAGGGTTTTAAGGACCCACCGAAACCGAAATTTTGCATAAGGCGGAAAATAGGATATTTTAAAAATGAAAGGCATTTCGTTTATGAAATTTTAAAACTGATATATATGTGTCAAATACTCAATGTCGAGCATAAAATTAAATTCCGTAACACTTTAAAAAAGTTAATTCAAAAGAACAGAAAAATTAAATTCTAAGGTATTCTTGCTTATGCCATTTTTTTCTGTATAAATATGCATTTAAAAGTTATTATTACTAGTTGAGTGCACATTTATGAAAATATGTAATTGTCTACAATATATTATGCTTTAAGGTTATACTCAAATTCAAAGTGATGGCTTTCTGTCTCATTCCCGAAGTTATTATTATTATTATTATTTTGTGTGTGTAAACATCAAATTTGTAGGTATTACAGCGGTATTAAGAAATTGAATAGCATTTCTCATTTATTTATAGACAATGGATCTTCCAGAATTTCAGTTTTCGACAGATTTTCGAGTCAGGACAACCAATGAAAGATCGAATGAAAGATCGCGAGCAATTCATTATTAACTTAAGATCCAATCTTTTTATCGAAAACATAAAACGCTATTCGACTGACGTATGCTTCATTCCAATAAATCACGCTCTTTTGCATAAGCCAGAATATTGTATACCACGGAAAATTTTCTCAGTCTCGACCGATTCCGCCTTAGACAGAGTTTACTGTACTGCCTAAATGTCAGAAATTAAATCGACAACCACTTTATCGGAAAGGGAAGCCCCTTTGTTTAAAACAGGGTTCGCACAGACTCCTTAGACTCCTTGGAAACTCCTTAGAAATGAAAACATTCCCAAGTAGTACTTAGAACTACTTAGATAAGCAAACCACTACTTAGAAACTCCTTATATTGTATTGCGGCTTCGGACGCAAGCGATATTGCTGCCGAGGAAAAAAAAATCGTGATTGAAAAACGCACGGTAAATCCTTTATGCACGTCATTCAGCTGAAGCACAACATTGATTGGGTAGGGCAATCTTAATAGTAGGGCTCCCACTAGGTCCGAAAAGTCCGTTTTTGACACTGTTAGCCGACCTTTATTTTAAATTTTATCGATGTTTTGCATATTTAGCCAAGAATCTCGGAAAAAACGCGTTTTTCGCAAATACCTTCCAAAAAATACCGTCAAATTTCGCCAATCTATCGCGGAAAAAAATCGTAAATTTTGTCAAAGGATTGTGAAAAAACACAAGTTTCTCCAACAGATCGCGGGAAAACTCGGATTTCTTAAAAAGACGCGAATTTCTTAAGACAGCGAAAAAACGCGAGTTTACTCAAAGGATCACGAAAAAACGCGAATTTCGTTAAAGATCGAGAAAAAAAGCAGATTTCCTCAAAAGATCGCATAAAACGTGAAGTTCCTCAAAAGATCGCGAAAAACACGGTTTCCATCAAAAGATCGCAAAAAAAAGTTACTTTCGTCAAACGATCGAAATAAAACGCGAATTTCTTTAGAAGATCTCGAATTTCCCCAGAAAATCGCGAAAAACACGTGGATTTCGCCAAAGGATCGCAAAAAATACGTAAATTTCGCCAAAGGATCGCGAAAAATACGCAAATTTCGTCAAAGGATCGCGAAAAACACGCAAATTTCGTCAAAGGATCGCGAAAAACACGCAAATTTCGTCAAAGGATCGCGAAAAACACGCAAATTTCGTCAAAGGATCGCGAAAAGAACGTCAGATTCGTTAAACAATCGAAATAAAACGCGAATTCCATTAAAAGATCGCGAAAAAAAGCGAATTTTCCCAGAAGGTCGCGAAAAAACCGCGAATTCCTCCCAGAAGATAGCGAAAGAAACGCGAATTTCCCACTGACGATCGGGAAAAAAAACGCAAATTTCATCATAAGATCGCGAAAAAAATTCAAATTCGTCAAAATTTCACCTTTAAAGAAAGCGATTACCGCTGTTCTAAAAGAATAAATTAAAAACTTGTTATATTTTTTCTTGTATGTTGCATTTAGCATTTTTTTTTCTTTTTTTGCCTTTTAAAATTTTCTTTATGATGTTGGATTTAGCATTCTTTTTTTCTTTTGCCTTTTAAAATTTTCTTTAAGATTTATCATGTATGTGATATACATATTAAGTGTTTGGGGTTTGACTAATCTCTATTTATATGACCTAGGGGTGATTCTAGTCTGAATTTTCCGAAAATGTAAGGCATTCATTTCCGGAAATTTTAAAAAATCGGTCACCAATCGGAAAATTCTGTCATATGGTCGACGAAAAAAATTAATTTTGTCAATCGTTTGCAGAAAAATCGCCAATTTCGTCAAAGGATCGCGGGGAAAACGCAAGTTTCGTTAAATAATCGCGAAAAACCCTGCAAATTTTGTCGAAAGATCGTGAAAAAACACCCACAAATTTCATCAAAAGATCGGGGAAAAAACACAAATTTCGTCGAAAGATCGCGAAAAAACGGCAAATTGCGAAAAAAACGGCAAATTTCGTCAAAAGATCGCGAAAAAAACACAAATTTCGTCAAAAGAGCGCGTAAAAACTTACAAATTTCGTCGAAAGAGCGCGAAAACTCAAAAATTTCGTCAAAAGATCGCGAAAAATTGACAAATTTCGTCAAAAGATCGTGAAAAAACTCACAAATTTCGTCAAAAAGGCGCGTAAAAACTCAAATTTCGTCAAAAGATCGCGAAAAAACCCACCAATTTTGTTAAAAGATCGCGAAAAAACCCTCAAATTTCGTCAAAAGAGCGCGTAAAACCCACAAATTTCGTCAAAAGAGCGCGTAAAAACTCACAAATTTCGTCGAAAAATCGCGAAAACCCAAAAATTTCGTCAAAAGATCGCGAAAAAACTCACCAATTTCGTCAAAAGAGCGCGTAAAGACTCACCAATTTCGCCAAAAGATCGCGAAAAAACCACAAATTTCGTCAAAGAGCCACCGAGAAAACGCATAGCTAGTGTCGGGAGTGGATCCCCCCCTCTGGTGTAACTTTTCATATTTGCTGTGAATTTCAGAATTTTTTTTTACTCAGAATCACCCCTGTGATATGACCGTTGGTCACTGCATAAAAAAGTAGTTTGTCAATTTTGTATTTAAATTTACGAAATCAATAAGCAATATATTGTGAATACTGTGCAATTTCAGCACTAACAATTAGATTCTAATAAAGTAAAATTTGTTTTTGAAATGTTTTTCTCTCCAAATTGGGCATTAAAAATTTGAGTGTGCATACCACATAACGATGCAGCACATAAAAACATCATCAACAACAAAAAAGGCAAATCCTTAAAATTTTTTGGACTCCTTGGATTTTTTGGGTACTCCTTGGATTTTTTCTTCCCAACTCTGTATGAACCCTGTTAAAAATATTTTCATTTAAAAATAAAAATTCATATAAAATCGGTTAAAGGATAAAAAATCATACAAATTTCAGGTTTGGTTGAAAAAATGAAGTGTGCGTAACCCAGTGTAAGTTGCTGAAGGCAAAGGGGCCATTAACTCTAGGTTCATTTGCATAAATTTTCATTAAAAAATACATTATCATACAAATTTGAGGATGTATGCTGTCAAAGGCAGAGGGTCTCCCAACATTAGGTTCATTTGTAAAAATTTTTGTTTCAAAATATAAAATCTTTCAATGCTGATTTTAGGTATATATATATACAGTAGACTCTCTCAAATCTGCAACCCTTAATTCTGCAAACGCCTGAAATCCGCACATTATTGCACATGTAAACAATGAAACTTTCGGTTCAGATGCAGGGGCAAAATTACAGACTTTTTTAGTTTTATACCATTCTGTATTAATTTTGATATGCAATTCTCGATAATATGACTGAACTCGTGATTTTTCAAAATGAAATACAAATTTCTTTTTGAAAAAAAAAAAATAATAATAATAATAATCAAGATATTGCTGATATCACCGGTAATCACAATCTTTTTACCAAATATATTTAATGTATTAATCAAGCTATTTTGGTTATTAAGACTGGCTAAATCTGAAATAAAACTTCCTTACTTTAACGATTTTGATGTATTAATGATGATAAATAATGATGATCAATAGGGTACCTTTATAAGGAAAGTTTCATTGAATAATTCAAGGAAAAAGTATCTCATCTTTATTATTCGTAATTAATCACACATTAATTATTTATTTGACCTTTACTTTAATAATTCGATTATTTTTAAAATTATCTTACTTTTTATCATTTTAGTTTATTACTATACTTAATTATTTTAATATTTCATTACATTGCAAGTATGCATTATAATTTTCACTGCATTATTACATTCAAATTACTGTTTAAAAAAATCTAAACGAAGCAATGACCACAAATCCACAAAATTCTAAAATCTGTACAACCTCTGGTCCTACGCTTTGCGGATTTGAGGGAGTCTACTGTATAAGGTTATTATCGATCACTGGCCTGGGCAGTGCCAGCGGGTCAGTTATTTGCAGATAAAATTTGATTTTAACAAGATTTCTGATAACATATTACCAAATTTTATGGAACATGATCTTTTTTCTTCATATAACCAATAGAGTACACAGCTGTAGTTTCAAAAGCAATTAATTAATGTTTCTTACCAAGTGATTAGTAGTAGAGAGTAATTAACCTGAAAACTAGAAAAAGAGGTTCTGCTAGAATTTTTGTCAGAAACTGATAAGGGTTTTCCTGTTTGATTTACGACTCTTTACTACTAATCATGAAGAGATAACTGATTACACTCTAAATTAGTTGGCTCCCTATCCCTACTCATTACATAAAGGGGAAAAAACAAGATTTTTTTCTATATATTTTTCATCTCTAGTTACTAATATCAGCTTTTTTTAAAGTCAGAGAACCATTTTGGCATAATTTTTGGAATTTCAACATGTATAGGTAAAATGGTAATATTCCATATATATATATATATTTTTTTTTCACATCTATTTCGAAATCTTTAGGAAGACGAATGGATGGAAATATATATATATATAAAGTTGAGTTGAATCTTGTCACATGTATACAGAAAATTTCCCTTGAAGATGAAAGTATTTGTCGTATCTATCTTAATGATTGTATGTTAAATCAATCATTTTATAGTTAAATTTTCAGTAAAACTAGGTGTAGGTTAATTATTTATGTTTAAGGAACATTATTTCACACTGATTATTAAGAGTCTAATATTTTTTTAAAAATTTACACACATACTCATTATAAGACTGGATGTAGGTGCATAATATTAATGTATCTATGATAGATATTTATATTTTATTTTTCATATTTGTAATTAGACTGAATTTTAATTTATCTTTATTTCCATTTCCTTTCAAATGATCATTAACTATATGTGTTTCACTTATAAAGTTGATGTTTATTTGTAGAAGTTAAAGAAAAGAAAAATGTGAAGAAATATCGAAAACTGTACAGTGATGTACCCGGACTTGAAAGACTTCCTCCTCTTCCTGATATTGAAACTGATATAAATGTTCTCATAAATAAAGATCGTTGGAAAGACAGTAAAATGTGGAATGTTGGAATATCTACTAAGCGTAAAACGTTTTTTCATTCAAAGATGTAAGCATGTCTTTTTTTTTTTTTTTTACAATTGTACATTTTAAAACGTGATTAATTTCAATCCAATCATTTCAGCCTGTTATAAAACAGCTGTCTGTAAAAAAATTGTACAGAAATTTTTAATTTCCTTTTTTTTCCCTTCTTACCTTACAATTTTTTTTTTTTTTTTTTTTTTTTTTTTTACAGGACCCAAAGTAATAGCAAAAACTGTAAAATTCTGCTCTCCTTTTTTTTAGTCAACAGGCCCCAAAATAGTGTTGAACTAGCAAAATTTTCCCCTTTTTTTCTTTCTTTTTATTCAAATTTTTTAAGTCTGCATAGCTGAAGCAATGCAGGAATTGTAAAATTTTGACATGTTGTTTTGTGAGAATGCAAGACCAAAAGTAATACAGACATTGTAACATTTTTGCGTTTTTTTCTCCTCGAATTCACAGGATCTGAAATAAATAGTAAAATTCTCATTTCCTCTCCTTCCTTTCTCTTAGATTTTTTGGGATGTGCAAAACCTAGAGTAACGCCAAAATTGTAACATTTTTGTTCAAGTCTGTGGAGTCCAAAATAATGTGAGCATTGTAAAATTTGTACCTTAAAAAAAACTTTTCTGTTTCCCTTATACACAGGATCTGAAAATAACACAAAAAAGGTGAAATTTTCACTTTTTTTTTTAGTCTGTGGTACCCAAGATAATGCCAAAATAGTAAAATTTCTGCTTTTGCTTTCTTTTCTTCAGATTTTTCTTGGTCTGCTGATCTAAAAAAACGCGGAAATTGTAAAATTGTTGCTCTTTCTTTCCCGAATCCATGGGACCCAAAATAATACCGAAATTGCAAAGTTTCGACTTAGTTTTTTTTTTTTTCAGATCTTTTAAATCTGGAGAAAAGAGCAATGCAACTAAATATTAAATATTACTTTATTTCGTTACATTAAGACTCTTAATTTCATTAAAAGTGTAGAAAAACTGAATTGTCTCAAAACTTTTGCTTAAGTAATTTTGCGAATTTTCAAATTATTTTTAATTCATGCATATGTCTCAATTGTTCTAATGTTGCATTTTGTTGAGCTTTAAAAGGGGTACAACTTACTAATTTACATCATTAAGAAATTTTGCTTACAGAAAAACATATTGTCTCAAAACTTTTGCCAGCTACTGTAATTACTTCCTGTATCTTTATTGCAAAAAAAAAAAAAAAAAAAAAAAAAATCTATCACTAGTCTTTTCTATCTTACAACAGATATTTCAAATCTAGTGATGCAAGGAAGTACAGTAGGCCAAAAAAACAAAGAAACATTTTAATGTTCATATTGTCAGAGAAAGAAAAACAGAAATAGCCATTTGACCGGAAATTATGACTTTTTCAAATTATATAGATGTATAAAAAAAAAAAAGGAATAGTGTCATCTTCATACTGAAATTGTACCAGACTCTGAAATTTTCAATATGTGCACCTAATTTTGAAATCATATTTGTTTTTTCTGTAATTTTTTTCTTAGAATACCAAATGGGAAATCATTTACAGGGCTTGAATTTCAGGGCGGGATGGCAGGATTCGCGCCCAAAATTTTGAAATCCCGCCCAAAAGAATATCGTGGGCGGGACGCTCCCGTCCAAAAAATCTTACCATTTTCCTGAAAATTTTGCGTTTTGAAATGCGATCAACTCCGGCGAACGCCTTGCAAATTTCCCGATATTTTCATGCTACCGATTGACACATTTTGCGGGTTTTTTTTTTTTTTTTTACCGCGAAAGATCGTTGAAATTCACGAATTTTTCACGTGACCTATAGACAAATTTCGTTATTTTTTTCTCGAGATCGGTTGACAAGTGTCCGCGACCGATTGGCGAATTCAGGAGCGATTCTGTTACGAATTTTCTGAAAATTTAAGACATTAGGTTCCGAAAATTATGAAAAATCGGTCATCAGCTTAACAGAAAAATATCACGAATTTTGGCAAATGATCGCCGAAAAAATCAATTTCATCTATCATTCAAGGAAAAAATCGGCAATTTCGTCGCAAAGAATTGCGAATAAAACGCAAATTTTGTCAAAGGATCGCGGAAAAGCGTGAATTTCGTCAGATCGCGATAAAAAAACTCGAAATTCATCAAAGGATCGCAAAAAAAAAAAAAACGCAAATTGCATCAAAGGATAGCAAAAAATTCGTAAATTTCGGCAAAAGAACGCGGAAAAAATGTGAGTTTCGGCAAAGGATCGCAAAAAAGGTGAATTTTGTCTAAGGATGGCGGAAAATTGGAAATTTCGTCAAAGGATCTTGGAATAAACGCGAATTTAGTCAAAGGGCCGCTGAAAAAAACCGCGAATTTCATCAAAGAATCGCGAAAAAACTCTAATTTCGACAGAAGATCGCGAATAAAACGCGAATTTCATTAAAAGATCGCGGATAAAACGTGAATTTCGTCAAAAGCAGGGGGTAGTTCTGAGTGAAAAAAAAATATATTCTGAAATTCGTAGCAAATTTTCTGAAAGGTTACAACAGGAGGGGGGGGGAAACCACTCCTGTCACTAACTGTGTTTTTTTTTACGCCCCTTTGTCGAAATTTGCAGTTTTTTCGCTATCTTTTGACAAAATTTGTCATTTTTTCGCAATCTTTTGACGAAATGTGCCTTTTCCGCGATCATTTGACGAAATTTGCCGTTTTTTCGCGATCTTTTGACGAAATTTGCCTTTTTTCCGCGATCCTTTGACGAAATTGGCGTTTTTCGCGATTCTCTGGCGTTTTTTTCGCGATCCTTTGACAAAATTGGTTTCTTTCGGCGAGCATTTGTCGAAATTCGCGATATAGTTTGTCCGAATTTTCGGGTTTATGACCGATTTTTTTTTATTTTCGGAAATGACTGCCTTAATTTTTCGGAAAATTCGGAACAGAATCACACCTGGTCAAAAGATAGCGGATAAAACGCGAATTTTTGTCAAAGGGCTGCAGAAAAAAATAGCCTGAAATCAAACCGAACCACAAAAAAAGAGTTTACTCGACCTGCAACAAAAAATAATTAGCTCCTAGAGAGGATTTCCGAATCCCTTCCCATCCCCTGCTGTAACTTTTCAGGAAATTTGCTGTGACTTTCCAATTTTTTTTAAACTCAGAAACACCCTGACAGTCTGTATTAATACAGACATGACAAAATAATTAATGTAAATCTTTAAGTAATACGTAAAATAACAGTGGGTTTTAGATTTTTTTTTCTCCCTCCCAAATAGCTCAACTCCCCTCCATTTATAAATGTTGGTAGGGAGACTCCCCTCCTAGGAAAAATTGAATTTCAAGCCCTGATTTAATCAAATAAATTAGGAATTATGAAAGTTTAAAATTTGGGGCTCTTAATGTAAAATTCATTTGTAATTGTTGCTGAGCAAATTACAATGCAGGTATATTTTTTTAAAGCATAACTCAAGAACTAGGGGTTGGAATAATGTGTAATTTTATACACTGCAATGCAAAAATATACATATCCCTTAGAATTTGACAATTCTGAAAAATATGTTGACTTTTGTGAAAAGAGAAAGCCATTAGATGAATGTAAGTGGTAGTTAACAATACAATAAGAGAAAAAAATGCATATTTAATTATTAGTATAGGTAAAAATACAGAAAAAGTGGTTTCTTGCCAATGCAAAAGTATACATACCCAGAGTAAAAAAGTCATTAATGTTTGTTTTTGTGGGTACAGAAGGAAACTAATAATTACAAGGACATCCGTGACGTCATATGATGTCATAAATATGGGATGGCATGATTCCAGTAAGATTTAAAAATGTAGGTTTGTCCATTTTATCCCTGCAAAACAATTAAAATTTTCAGTTCGTGGAACTCAAAATATTTTGATGAAATAACCAAATTTTGAACTTAAAAAGCAAACTGGGTGTCCTCGGAAACGTTCAAAACGGCAAATTGTTAAGGCTATATCAAATGAAATTAAAAGTACAAAGGAAGTGAAGACAGAATTACAGCTTAACGTTTCACAGGATATCGTTCTTCGAGCAATTAAAGGTAATTCAAATCTTGTTTTTGCAAAAACCTGCTCCAAATCTGAAACCTTGACACAAAAAAGCATGATTATGTTACAAGTAAAATGGCCACAAACTGGAACGATTTAAGTTCTTTTTTTCTTCATGAATTAAGGATTAAAAAAAAGAAGTTACAAATAAATCTTTTATGTGTTCAGATTATTTTTAGTGACAAAAAGAAATTCAATCTCAACGACCTGATGGTTTCGCAAATTACTTGTGAGATTTAAAAAAAGAACAGAGGTACTTTTCAGAAAGAAGCTTTGCAGGAGGTAGCGTAATTGTATGGGGAGCACTCACTGCTCATGGAAAGCTTCAATTGAACTTCACAACATCAAAAATGGATAGTATTGATTACCAACATATATTGAAAGACCACTTTATCCCGTATCTCCGGCGATTAAGGAAAGTAAAGTTAACTTTTCAGAACGACAATGCCTCAGTACATAGCAGTAACAGTGCATGTGATTGGTTGAAGCAACAAAAAGTTAATGTTTTGAAATAGCTACCTTGTTCCCCAGATTACAATCCTATGGAGAACCTGTGGGGAATTTTAGTTCACAAAATCTATGCCCTCAACAAACAACATGAAAGCAAAGACGAGCTTCGTGAATCAATATTAAAAGCCTGGGATGAAATTGACAAACCTACGTTGATAAATCTTATTGAAAGTATGCATATAAGATTTATGACATCATCTCATGTCGCGGACATCTTTGTAATTATTAGTTTCCTTTTGTAACCACCAAAAAAAAAAAAAAAGGTCATTTTTTATGCTGGGTATGGATGCTTTTATATTGGCAAGAACCCACATTTTATGTATTTTTTCTTATGCTATTAATTAAATATAATTTTTTTTCTTTTTGTACTACATATTTCATTTACCACTCATATTCATCTAATGTCTTTCTCTTTTCCCAAAAGTCAACATATTTTCCAGAATTGTCAAATTCTGAGGGGTATGTATATTTTTGCATTGCAGTCTAGTATCATAATTGAAGCTTCTAGAAATAGATTTCTGCTAAAACATTTGTAAGTTACATTTAATTTGTGTTTTCAAAGATTAATTAAAATTTTTTTTTCGAAAAAATTATAAGTTGCAACCTATGAATATTTTAAACAAAAATAGGTTTTTAAAGACTTAATATTTGTGAATTATAAAATTATAGCTTATTCTGCAAAGTAGTTCTATAATTATGCTTAAAAAATGCCCGCATTGCAACTTGTTTTGCAATGATTAAAAATGAATTTAACATTTGGAGTTACAAATTTTAAATCTTCACAATTCTTAAACTGCTTGACTTAATGATTTCCTGTTTGGTGTCCAAAAGTAAAATTTAATGACAAAAGCAACGATGTGAAAATTAGTTATTTGTATTGAAAATTTCAGAATCTAGTGCAATTTTGCAAAATGAAAGAATAGATACTTTCCAGTTGAATGGCTATTTTAGTTATTTTTTGGAAAAATTTAGGGATTAAAATGCATAGCGTGTACATTTTTACTTTCTTCTATTGTTACAAGCAAAAAGCATTGATTCATGAAAAATTCCGACTTCCAGTTTTCGATGGATTTATACCTTTTAGAAGGTCCCAAACACAATTTGATGATTTTTAGAAAATATCTGTCATTGAGTCTGTCTGTTAGTCTGCCTGCTTGCATGTGACAAAAATTTTGTGGGCGTTCTATCTCAAGAACTAATGCATGGAATATGGAATTTCAGAAAACTTTAGATTCAGTTAGACCTTGATATAAACTGGTGCAGATTAGTTTTTGGCTTGCATCATTGAACAGGTGGCACTGCTATGCTGTATTTATCACGATTTCTGCAATAGCTCTGTCTCAAGAACTAATGCATGGATTTTCATCAAACTTCAGATTCAGTTAGACGTTGACATAAGTTGTTGCTGATTAGGTTTTAGTGTAAATCACCCAACAGGTGGCTCTGCTGTGCTGCATTTTGCAGGATTTACACGATTTTTGTGATAATCATATCTCAAGAACTAATACACAGAATTTCATATTTTTAGGATTCTCATGATAGGTGTAGATTGCGTTTTATTTTTGGCACTGTAATAACGAATTTTGAATTATTAATGCATATGAGATAGAAGAAAGTTTTGGGATTGAAACATCCGACTAGTTTCTTTTGACCAACTGCACCTTAAAACCATCAAATATACATGATATTTATTTATGAAATTGGTTGTCGTATAAAATTAGATAACACTCAACTTAAGTCATACAGTTAAACTAGTGATGGGCGATTCTCGAAAATTTACCAATCGAAAAAAATCGTTATCGTAAAATACACAATCGATACAGTCATCGATTACTTTCGAGAATCTACAAAGGGGATGTTCTAGAATCGATTATTGAAATCATTGTTTTTACATATATATAAGGCAGATTTGATTAAATATAGGGTAACTGAAAACAGATGGAATAAAAAAACAACAAACCAAAGGGAAACTATAAAGGAGCCATAAGACTGGAAAAGTCTTGGAAGGGTGCCCCCTGGTTGAAAAAAGCTGAAAAAACACGAGTAGCTATGAAGCGGTAAGAGGAGTTTAAGTATCAAAAATTAGAATTTTTCGGCAATTAGTACCAAAATGGCCAAAGAAATAAGAATCAAAAGCACCCCCTAGTGGCAAAAATATGAAATAAAGGATGATAAAAGGGATCAAAATTTTTTATTAATTTTTCTACGTCATTTGAGATTGGATCTTTAATTTCCCCATTTTTATAAAGTCTTCAACTGGAATACATTAAACGAACTCCCGCGGGGAGCAAAGTAGGAGGGAGGGACAAGGAAAGCGCATAATATGAATAAGTGGTCACAGGACTTTCCAACGATATGGCACATGAGGGGTGTCGGCTAAATTTAGTAAAGTGCCCCCACTCGGTGGCAAAGTAAGGGGAGGGGCGCGGGCGATATATAAAATGAAATAGTAGTCACAGAGCTTTCCAATGATATATCACATGAGGGGTGTCAGCAAAAGATAGAAAAGAGTCCCAACTCCCAGGATTCCAATTATTGTGCCCCCCCCCCACACCCCGAAATATACCCTGCCCATCCTTCTCTTTGAAATTTTCATATATTAAAAATTATTTATCGGAGGGCTCCGTAAAAAAATCCGATCTAAAATGTTTAAAAATGCTACGATTTCAAAAAAGTTCGAAAAGTGCCTCTCTCGGGGCGCCAAACTAAGGAAGGAAGAAGAAAGGTTCATAATATGAAAGAGTAACTTTGCGATGATAACCGAAAACTTTCCGATGATAGATCAAATGACTCGTCCAAAAAAAGTTTGAAATCTACCCCTCCCACGTGGGTTCCCTCTTTTATCCTAGAATATACCCGGAAATCACGCAGCCCCACTTTTAAAATTTTATATTTAATAAATAATATTTATCGGAGAGCTCCATTAAAAAACCTCATTTAATGATATTTATTGTAGAAATCTCTACAATTAAAAAAAATGTCACCCCCGCACCGCTCCCCCCCCCCCCCCCCCCCCCCGAACCTCTTCCGGAATTCAACTCTGGGAGGAGAAAGGTTCATAATATGAAAGAGTGGTGAAAGGACTTTCCGATGATATGTCAAGGAGAGGTTTGGTAAAAGTTTGAAAATTACCCCCCCCCCCCCCTCCCTTTGTGCACTCTCGCGCACCCCAGAATTCACTCACCTTCCTCTTTGAACTTTTTATATTTAATAATAGTATTTATCTGAGTCTCCAGGTATGGGGCAGCTTGGCAGAGCTAAAATAAGAGAAACATTGAAATTTCGTGGCAAAATGACACTAAATTTAACAGTAAAGTTTGAAACTAGGACTATACAGAACTGAATACATAAACCACTATGCTTCTTAACCCACATTGGTTAATAGCAATAAAATGATAAGTGCCAGTTAAACTGATGGCATTGAGCTCACAGGTTATTAACACTAACTGTATATTATACTCTTATTTCAAAGAATAATGTCCCTCAAAAAATAAATAAAGGGAAATATCCCCCGTTTGCCCCTTTTATACTTAACCAATGAACCTCCAAATCTAATCAGGGAAACTCCTTAACTATAATAAATCAGTATATCAAATTTGAAGCAAATAAGATAATTCTGCATGAAAAAAAGGAACATATCGCTAAATTAAGGGTGGTCTAACCCCTTTAACCCTTTTATACTTAACTAATGAACCTCTAAATCTAATCAGGAAAGCTCCTTATCAGAACAAACATAGAAAAAAAAAATTAAAGTAAATTGAATAATTCTCCATGAAAATCCATTTATCTAAATTAAGGGGATTTTCCCCCTTTTCGCCCTTGTATACTTAACCAATGAACCTCCAAATCTAATGAAGGAAGCGCCATATCGGAATAAATCGGTATATTAAATTTGAAGCAAATCCAATAATTCTGCATGAAAAACCCTTTTATCTAAATTAAGGGGAGACTAGCCCCTCCCCTTTATACTTAACCCATAAACCTCCAAATCTAATCAAGGCAGCATCTTAACATAATAAACCGGTATCCCAAATTTGGAGCAAATCGAATAATTCTGCATGAAAAACCCATTTATCTAAATTAAGGAGGGTGTCTACCCCCCCTTTCCCCCCTTTATACTTAACTAATGAACCTCCAAGTTTAATCAGGGAAGCTCCTTAACATAATAAACCGGTATACCAAATTTGGAACAAATCGAGTAATTCTGCATGAAAAACCCATTTATCTAAATTAAGTGGGGGACCAGCCCCGCTTCTCCCCCTTTATCCTTAACCAATGAACTTCCAAGTTTAATCAGGGAAGCTCCTTAACATAATAAACCGGTATACCAAATTTGGAGCAAATCAAATAGTTCTGCATGAAAAGCCCATTTATCTAAATTAAGGGGGGACCATCCCCCTTTTCCCCCTTTATACTTAACCTGTAAACCTCCAAATCTAATAAAGGCAACTTCTTAACGTAATAAACCGGTATACCAAATTTGGAACAAATCGAATAATTCTGCATGAAAAACCCATTTATCTAAATTAAGGGGGGGCGGACCAGCCCCCCCTTCTCCCCCTTTATCCTTAACCAATGAACTTCCAAGTTTAATCAGGGAAGCTCCTTAACATAATAAACCGGTATACCAAATTATGAGCAAATCAAATAATTCTGCATGAAAAGCCCATTTATCTAAATTAAGGAAAGGGGGGGGGTCTAGCCCCCTTCTCCCCCTTTATACTTAACCCGTAAACCTCCAAATCTAATCAAGGCAACTTCTTAACATAATGAACCGGTATACCAAATTTGGAGCAAATCGAATAATTCTGCATGAAAAACCCATTTATCTAAATTAACGAGGGTGTCTATCCCCCTTCATACTTAACTAATGAACCTCCAAGTTTAATCAGGGAAGCTCCTTAACATAATAAACCGGTATACGATATTTGGAGCAAATCGAATAATTCTGCATGAAAAACCTATTTATCTAAATTAAGGAGGGGGGGACCAGCCCCCCTTCTCTCCCTTTATCCTTAACCAATGAACTTCCAAGTTTAATCAGGGAAGCTCCTTAACATAATAAACCGGTATACCAAATTATGAGCAAATCAAATAATTCTGCATGAAAAGCTCATTTATCTAAATTAAGGGGGGGGGGGGTCTAGCCCCCTTCTCCCCCTTTATACTTAACCCGTAAACCTCCAAATCTAATCAAGGCAACTTCTTAACATAATAAACCGGTATACGATATTTGGAGCAAATCGAATAATTCTGCATGAAAAACCTATTTATCTAAATTAAGGAGGGGGGGGGGGACCAGCCCCCCTTCTCTCCCTTTATCCTTAACCAATGAACCGTCAAAACTAAACAGCGGAATGCCTTATCAGAATGAACATAAAAAAAATTGAAGCAAATCGCACATTTTAATCAAGAGTTATCGCACATTTTAATCAAGAGTATACGTACGTAGGTACAGTACCAGCATTGCATACACACAGAACCGACGGGTACATCAGCTCTCAGGCTTAGATAGCCTGTGAGCTAAAAAGAGATTGGATAAGCAGATGGACTCCTTTGAGAAATTATGACTTAAACCAGAAATGCGGTAAGTTTGACTCTGAAAGCTTCATTTCCATCTCGCATTTCGGCAAATCTCATCTCGATGATTTTTCCAGCATTTCGACGCTTCCAGATGGGAATCTGCTCGATGGTTGGTTCTCTCGTGGTTTTAAACCTTTCGGGATGGGAAGTCTCTCGAGAGTTTCCTCTCGCCCTTTTCAACCTTTCGGGATGGGAAGCCTCTCGCTTGTTACTCTCGTCCTTTTCGAAATCTCCCAATGCAAAGCCTTTCGAGGATTTCTCTCGCGCTTTTCAACATTTCGCTATGAGAAGCTTTTCGAGGATTTCTCTCGTCCTCGGCAGAGAAGAAAAGTAAGAAAATTTATCGAGAGTACCAAGGGACGAGATAGAGAAAAAGGCATGACAATGAGCTGTGAAATGAAGCTTTAATTTTCAAAGTTTCTCTTATTTTAGCCCTACCAAGATGTCACATACCTGGAACCCTCCGATAAAAATTATTTATTAAATATAAAATTTTCAAAGAGGAAGGTGGGTCGGGTGATTTCGAGGGAGGAGGACGTGAGAGTGGACTCATGGGGTGCAATTTTAAAAATTTTACCGAACCCTTCCTGTGGCATATAATCGAAAAGCCCTTTGACCACTCTTTCATACTATGAACCTTTCTTCGCTGAAAGGGGGTTGGGGAAGGGGCGAACAAATTTTTTAAACCGTAGCCGATTTCTATAATAAATTTAAATATCACTTTAAATATGGGTTTTTCATGCAGTCTTCCGGTAAATATTATTTATTGAACATAAAAATTTTAAAGTGGCGGCTGTGTGAATTCCGGGGTGAAAGAGTGGGCCCACGGGGGGAGAGAGGGGGAGCAATTTTCAAACTTTTTTTGGACCAGTCATGTGATATGTCATCGGTAAGCTCTCGGATGACTCTTTCATATTATGAGACTTTCTTCCTCCCCTCCCCAATTTGGCCCCCACTGCGAGGGTAGTTTTTTCCGCTTTTATCATTTTAGATCGGATTTTTTTATGGAGCCCTCCGCTAAATATTATTTATAATATATGAAATTTCAGGACACTTTTCCAAATTTAGCCAAGACCCCTCATGTGACATATCGTTAGAAAGGTTTGTGACTACTTATTAGTGCTATGCACTTCCGGTGGCCGCCCCCCTCCACTTTGCCCCCCCCCGGAGGACACTTTTCCAAATTTAGTCAGTACCCCTCTTATGAGATATCGTTGAAAAGGTCTGTGACTACTTATTGATGTTATGCACTTCCGGTGACAGTCCCCCCCCCCACTCTTTGCCCCCCCTGGGGGACACTTTTTCAAATTTAGTCAAGACCACTCGTGTGAGATATCGTTGGAAAGGTCTGTGACTACTTATTGATGTTATGTACCTACGGTGTCCCCACCACCACTTTGCCCCCCCCCCCCCCGGGGGCCACTTTTCCAAATTTAGCCAACACCCTTCATGTGAGATGTCGTTGGAAAGGTCTGTGACTATTTATTGATGTTATGCACCTCCGGTGACAGTCTCCCCCAATTTGCCCCTCCCGGGGGACACTTTTTCAAATTTAGCCAAGACCCCTCATGTGAGATATCGTTGGAAAGGTCTGTGACTACTTATTGATGTTATGCTCCTCCGGTGTCCATCCCCACATTTTGAACCCCCCCCCTGGGGGACACTTTCCAAATTTAGCCAAGACCCCACATGTGAGATATCGTTGGAAAGGTCTGTGACTACTTATTGATGTAATGCACCTCCGGTGACCGCCCCCCCCCCACTTTTCCCCCACGGGGGTGTTTTTCTAAATTTAGCCGAGACCCCTCATGTGACATATTGTTGGAAAGGCTTATGACCACTTACTCATGTTATCCACTTCCCGCACACCTCCCCCCTTTCCCCCCACGGGGAGGGCATTTTTATAAATTTAGATCCAGACTTCTCATGTGACATATGGTTGGAAAGGCCTAAAGACCTGTGACGACTTAATCATATTATGCAGCTGCTGTGCCCCTCCGCTCGCTTTGACCCCTCCCCCAAGAGATCTGGTCCGACGTTCATTCGTTTCGATATTATATTTTTTACAAGATTTTGTAGTGTGTGCACACCACACCCGCCTGCTATCATATATCAGTGCCGTATATAGCGGGTAACCTGTTCGTGATTTCATATTACAAGATTACGTATAAATTAGGGGCCCCGATTAAAGGAGGGGCCTGCTAGCGGTCGAAGTCACCTAGTCTTTATTAACATCGGCTCATTCCAGTTCACCCGCAGACGATTCTTGATAAATGTATGACGTATATAATACACCATATATGATTTATAAAAGAAGTTTGCAAACTGTAGTCATCGAGAAAAAATTTATACAATCGAAAAATATCGAGATGTCCATACAATCGAGAAAATCGAGAAAAACATCTCGTTATCGCCCATCACTAAGTTAAACCCACTTAAGAAGTTTCCGAAGGGAATGGAAGAGAAAAGCTTCTTAAATGGGAAAATTAGCATTTTTGGAAAAAATCAATAGTTTAAACATTGATATTCAGAAGAGGGTTTATTTTATCTTAGTACAATAATACAAAGAATACTTTCTATAAAATTGAGTTTTCTTAAGAAATTTAAATTAGTTTGCACACTTTAAAGAATTAGCTAATAAAGTACAAATACATAATTACCTTAGAAACTCTTTATTTAATCCAAGACAAGAAATTTCTCTTTAAGAGTCATTTGATATATTTTTGCAAAAAAAATCTATTATAGTTTTTTGTTTCTGTTTTTTATTCGGCAACCTTTAATTGATAACAGTCTAATTGTCTTAAGCTTTTGAAAACTTCTTCAGGCACATTTTCAACACTTTTGATAAAACGCCGAAAGGTTTCTAGTCCTTTTACAGCTTCCGAAAAACTAGGAATTTCCACATCTTCTTCCTCAGTTTCACTCATTTCTTCATTTTTCACCTTTATATGCATATGTTTTATCTGGTAAAAGATTATAGAAAAGTCCACACTCATCCATATTGAAAATGTCTTTAGGATGATAGCCGGTTATCAAATTCTTCCACTCTTCGATTTCTTGTAGATTGACACTTTTACTCTCATCTTGTATAGAATTATAAGTAAATCCAGCTCTTTTCTTCATCCTATCAATCCATCCATTTGAAGGAGTAAATCCAATCTCCATTTTTTTGGCAATTTCCTCAGCCTTGTCTCTAAGAATAGGTCCGCTTATAGGAATATTAGCAGATCTGGTTTGTTTGAACCAAATCAATATCTTTTCTTCCATATTTTCCTCTTTTCACCTTTTTAAATTTATGAGATTTTTCAGAACAGATTAAAATGAGATCTCGTTTTGCTACAATTCCACTCAGAGTAGTCACTGGTATGTTCAACTTCTTTGAAATTTCAACCCTTGTTCTTTTCACGTTACTATCAACTTCTTTCAAAATTTTGATTTTCTCTTCAGTTGACAAGGCTTTCTTTTTAATTGCCTTGCCCAACATTTTTGGAGAAAAATAAAACCAGAATTTTTTGTTCGTGTATTTTCTAACGAGAAAGCTTTGGTGTTATGCACTTTACACTGACTTAAAAACTGTGAAATGAATAAACCAAACACAACTTTGGTACATTACACTCATGGAAGAGGGTGGGAGAGAATCTGTTGTAGCAGAAAGTAACTATTGAACTGAAAGAACCACCCCTCGGTAGGGCGGAGCAATTCCCTTTTTTCTTTATCAGTCACTATTGTTACAGTGATGAGCCCAGAAGTAGAATTTTCTGCGTCAGTCTGCAGCAAATTAAAATTTATCTGCGACCTAATAAGCCTACTATCATAAGAAATAACAGAAACACTTAAAGTAAGCAAAATTTCCATTCATAAGGAAAATATAATATAAGGATACAACAAATACCATAAATCTAGAGGTTTAAAGCAAATTTCAGCTATTTTATAAGTCCAGCATTTCTTTTTAAGTTGGTGGATTAATCTGCAAGGTTTAAAATAATCTGCAGCGCCTGCTGCCGTGCTGCACTGTTTCTGCTACTGGCGTGACGAGGGACCTATCCTCTACCCACATTCCATTTCCATTAAACACGCTAAACAGATTTTAAGGTGAAATAGAGGTGATCACACTGCTAAACATTGACCATTTTGGATAGCGAAGAATATAAAGAAAGAGATTTCCATCACAGAAAATAAAATAATAATCAAAAAGACAAAATAAACACACTTTGAAAGTAAAAAGGGAAGGAAAAATAAAACTTTTTAAGTGGGAAAGAGTTTCGAACCAAACTTCTTAAATGAGTTTTTTAGCGTTGTAAGAATAAGAGAAAAATGGGAATCGAAAATATAAACTTCTTAAACAGGAAAACTTCTTAAGCGGGAACTTCTTAAACGGGTTTTACTGTATATAGTAAATTGCAGAGAAATAGAGTGTATCCTGGAAAGAAAAGTCTTGTGAGAAAGATTACAAAATATATCCCCTTTATTGGAGTAACCTACTTAGAACTAACACATTAGCTGAAGTGATAGTGCTAAGGACCACCCGAAACATGTTTTTAAGACTGAATTCAAGACCGAATTTCGTTACTCTTCCTATTTTTGGCCGAAAATGAAAATGTTCAAAATTTTTTTTATAATTAATACATAGATAACTATACGTAATTATTAATTAATTATACCCCAAGTTGGCTCTCTGTGCCTCTGACCAAAACTTTTTATTTATGTTTTAGGCATACATACCCAGGGGTCGATCCAGGCAAAATTTGGGGCCTATTTAGAGCCCTTTCACAAAAATCTATTTAATAAAATAGGCCCCTTCACAAAAATAAATTTAATAAAATGGGATCCTTCACAAAAATAAATTTAATAAAATGTTAATAAAACAGGCCCCTTCACAAAATTCCTTTGAATAAAGTAAGTCCCTTTCGTAACATTCTTTTTTGTAAAAACTGTTTTAAAATGTGTACTTTGTAAATAAAACCAGGTCACAAAAAACAAAAAAAATTAGCAAGTGATTTAAAGAAGCTTTTGTTAATAAATTCTTGGTTCGAATTTGAATAACTGGATTTCAACTTTCGTTACAAAATATTATTTTGCACAAAAATATTATAAAATTCACAAAAATAACTTTTACTTTTCACAAAATGGGCCCCAAGAATAAAAACATGCATCAACCCTGATACCTTGATTTATCTTTTATAATGATTTTTCTAAATGATCATCTGTTACAAATTTCTCAATTTCATCTGTTACAACTTTCTCAAAGAGTATTTGAAACACTTCCGTGGTTTCAAGGTAAAAATTTTCTATTACTGTTAACTCTGCAGCTTTTAATGAGCATGTGAAAATGTGTCTTCAAAGTTGAGTCATATAATCATTGTTTGCTTTATAATTTGCACTCCTGCCTTGAGTCAGTCATGACTGATAATTATAAACAGTGAACTTCATACCAATAAATAAAGAGTGTCTCATTTGATCCGATACAGCACAAATCAATGAGTAATGTTGAAAATTTCTGAAGAAAGAAACAAGATTTTTGGAATACAGAAAGTTTCAGTCCAGCCGAATATTCGGCAACAATTTTGCCAAAAATGGATTTTCTGCAAAGCTCAGATTTTGGGCGCAAAATGAAATCGAATTTTTGGTTGATCTCTAGATATTGCACATATTAAGAGCATCTGTTACACAAATTTAATAAAATTCTTCTGAATAAACACATTAACTTTTTTACAATTTTCATTATAATTAAAAAGAGACCTTTAAATTCAATATTTAAATATAAAATGTTGAGTTTCTTTAAAATTAAAAAGTTGTAAGAAGTCTAAAGTTCTAAATTTTTCTTTCTTTTTCAGTAATCCATCATAACTAATAGTAATATAAGTTTTTTCACAACTATATTTAATAGAAGAATAAATATCCGTTTTGGGCATTTACCTGGTATATACTGTGGGTATTTACCCTAAAAATAAATACCCGGGTATTTTACATCACTGGTCATGACAAACCTCTATCAATTACATGGCAATCAGAATATATTTACATGTGTTAGAGTGTGGACAGACATATGGAGAGATAAACCAAATTCATAAATAATTTTCAACTATGTTGGAGATTTAAATCCAGAATATGGTAATATTTTTATTTATTTATTTATTTATTTTTTTTTTGTTAAATTAAAATGGAAAATTAAATCCAATATTTAACAGATTTATATAACAGATTTCCAATATTTAATAAATTTATTTATTTATTTATTTTGTGTCAAGTATTTATTTTATATTTTTGACATAAATTTGAACAAAACATGCAAATGTAACATAACAAAAGTATGTATACTAAAATTAACCAAAAAAATAATTTGTCGAACAAATTAAAAAAACAAATTTATTTCCTACATTATTTAAGACCGAGAAAGGACAGATATTAAGATATTTCATTCAGTTAGTTCTACATTTAATGTTAGAATTTTGTAACAAATTAGTTAAACCAAGTGAACTTTAAAAAGTAAGAATGAAACTCAAACAATATGATACTTAAACAGCATAAAAACTTAGATTCCGTTCAAACAAAATCGAAATAAATCTTAGACTTTTTTTCAAGTTTAAGTTGCAAGTATTTGTATTGTTGATATTGTATTATGTTTACGGTAGGTAAAAACATGTGATTAGGCACATTTAAAATACAAACCTTCCAGAAAAAAAAATCTAAGATTTATTTCGATTTCGTTTGAATGGAATCTAAGTTTTTACGCTGTTTAACACGTTAAGCACCACGTCAGTAACCGGTGACTGACACTGAACTTTCTGTTTAGAGCACATCATTCACTGATGACTGAAGGTCTAAAATATGATATAAAACTAAAAATACACATATTTAAAGTAATTAATGAAAATTTATTTAAAATTTACTTTTTATTTATTACAGGATTATACTTCCCTAAAAATTACTTAAAACATTGTAAATTTTTCAGCTTCAGTGTCAGTCACCATGGCACTCAACGTGTTAAGTATCATATTGTTTGAGTTTCATTCTTACTTTTTAATGTTCACTTGGTTTAACTAATCTGTTACAAAAATTTAACATTAAATGTAGAACTAACTGAATGAAATATCTTAATGTCTGACCCTTCTCGCTCTTAAATAATGTAGGAAATAAATTTGTTTTGTTTTTTAATTCGTTCGGCAAATTATGTTTTTGTTTAATATGTCAAGTTTTTTAATAACTACTGCATTCAGACAAACTCATTTAAAAATTAACTAGATGTATCATCATCAGGTTTGATCTACAAGGTATTGCATCACAATTTGTGATGTATTTATCAATATTTTATCCAACATGTTTCATCTGTGCAGTAGTGCAACGTTTGGACAAAAACTTCCAGTCTGAGCATAAAAAATCTTTAATTAAAACATAAAAAAAACAATTTACTTAATTTTAGTTATCCCATTTTCCCCTCTGGTTTTCTATGAATGCAAAAATATCCTTAAATCTTGACTGCTAATATTATAACAACAGTATAGCTGTTACACACACACACACACAAAAAAAAAAAAAAAAAAAAAAAAAAAAAAAAAACAGTTTCACTTAAATTTTGCTACCCTATTTCCTGTGAGGGGCGATGTAAATGCAAGATTAAATTGTTGCCTAAATTTAACTTGGGATAATTATTTAGCATCAACATCAGTCATTTTCAGGCCACCCCCTCCCCCCCCCCCCCAAAAAAAAATGGCAAAAGACCTTGAGGAATAATTTTAGATAAAAATGCTGTAGTAATGTTCAGTTTACTTAACGTTAAAAGTCTCTGTCCTTTTAAAATTTATAAATAATCATTTTTTATTTCTTAATACCACAAAGAGAAATTGCATACATGCCCGTGTGTAATGCTGACATCATATTGAAGATGAAACCTGTAAAATAAATTTTGGTTATTTTCAAATTTATTAACTTCTAAGCATCTGACGATTTCAATTTTTAAACAGTCTTAAAACAATATAAATAGTTCAGTATTTCTTTCTGGCTGGTATTCCTAAACGAAATTAAAACTTCATCCACATATAAATAAAAGGAAAACACAAATAAATCACAAAGTTAACACCTTTTTAATTGAATCGGCCCATCTGTATGTAATTGAGATTCATACTTAAAAATCAGTATCGGTGAAATATGTTGCAATTTTTTGATGTCGTAGTCACCTGCTTTCTGTATTTACTCTTATTACTGCTTCTTGTGTCACTAACAAATGTCTGAAAATATCAGTTTTATTTCCCATATGATGCCATATTCATTTTCTTTTTAATTTGTAAAAAATTTATTTCAAATTCCATTTCTTATGTGGAAATATTTTAACTGAAAATTAATTACTGTAGATAAATTATTATTACGGCTTTTAAATTTTTTTGCAACAATAGAAAAAAATGTTACATTTTATAGCAAAAATGTCCATTGATTCTCCATGAAAAAAAGGGAAATTTGAAATTATTAAAAAGGATATTTTAATAATATAAATAAGGCTTAGGCTATGTTACACCCTGCATTATAATTCACCCATATGCAAAGGTATTTTATCATCCGTTTTGACCCTGACGTCAGGCAAACATTTTCGTACTTTGAATTTACAATATCATTAAAATTACAAAGAATAAAAAATTTGTGGCATCAGGGACAAAAAGGTGGGAAGAAAACGTCAAAAAGTTATGATCTCCATAGGCTTTTCTATGTTAAATTAACATTGAGAAGTGACACTGGAAATAAATAAGTATTGTGCTGCCGCACAATACTTAAATAAAGTTATTTCAAGCAACTATGGATTCTTTTGAAGCATTGTAAAACTGTAAAAAGAAAAAAACATAGTAAGTTCTAGAAAGTATGTGTTTGGAGAAAATATTTAAAACATAGGGATTGCATACACATTCATAGCATATTTATTCTGGAAATCACTGAAGTTTTCCTAATTTTTTTTAATTAGAACAGCCTGGTGATTGCTATGTGACAGCTGTGATTAGTTAAAAACTGAATGCTTCCTAAATGACAACCAGTTGTGGCTTCATTTTAGAAAATATCAAAGATAAATTAATAATTAATTAAATTCAGTATTATGCTTTCACATTATGCTTTTTTTTTTTAGTTTTTATTATCCTCATGAATATTTATACTTAGTAAATTCATAAAATAGTTGAAAAATGAGTCAAAGTTTTCTTTGACCCTCTAAAACTTACTCTTTCTTAAAAGAACCACTTTTAAGGAGGGTACTTTTACTGGTTGATGTATTAAATATTTAATTCAATTTCTTCATACATTTTTATTATGTATTTTTTTGTTGTTGTTGTTGTTTAATTTTCTGATGCTAAAAAGAAACCAAAATCTATTACAGGTCTAAGCAGGCTAGTGCATTAGAAGAATCTGTTCAACAAAGAAAAAATATTTGTGAATTCAAAGGAGTTTCTAGAAAGCCAGAGGTTTATTATTATTATTTTTTTAATTTTGAATAATCAAGAGCAGAACCTGTCTTATAAAAGCTTTATTTGTAAAGGGAGGGGAAGGAGAAAGAACAATCAGGCCCATACAGGAAGAGGGAGGGGGGGGGGGGGGGGGGGAGCCGGTTCAAATTACCCGGGCCCAGCTCTCCTAGGGGTCCTGACTTCGGTCCTGGTTTATTAAATAAAACAGCAAAAAAGTTGACTCATTCTTCTTTATGTTAGAAATTTAAGTTAAATTGCTAACAGATAATCAAATTAAAAAGTCAGAATTTGCTAGAACATCTTTGCAGCCTGGAAAGGAGACCCAGGCTCAAGGCTTCTGCTCTTGTAAATGTATAAAATACATGACAATTAAGATTTTTACTTTCGAAACACAGTAGTTTTTATTAAAAATCAGCAGAACCCAAAGTTAGTAAGTGTTTAAAGATTGTTAACTTTCAAATTTTTGACCATCTTGTTCGAAACTTTAAAAAGTATTTTTAATATTTATTACTTTTAAGGGGACATTACACCTTAGTCCCAGAAACTGCAAAATTTGTCCTATGTAACACATTTTTTTTAAAGGTAATGACTGTAGAATCATAAAAATTTATCATAAACTAATAATGTTTAAAAAAAAAAAAAAAATAACTGTAAGTAACTGTAAAAAACTGTAACTGTTTTTTAAAAACAACATACTATCCAGCAATTTTTTTTCTAATACGTGGCTATATGTAGATTTTTCATGATTCTATTACAATTAATACTATGCAGTTATACCTACAAAGATGGAAACAATCCATTAAAAGCAGTATTTCACACCGATTGTTTGAATTTCCATCTTAGCAGGTTTTATAGTATCATATTTATAGCAGGTGTGTGTGTGTGTGTGGGGGGGGGGGGTGACTTCGAATTACTACTGGAACCTGCGGTTTCTATCTACAGCCCTGAGAACAATAAATAAATGAGAAGGGAAAGGGAAAATAAAAAAAGCATTCATTTTATGATTTGTTTGCCATGCAGGAAACTAACAAAATAGTAAATTAAAAATTTAATATAAATGTTTATTTGTTATTAATAATATTTATTTCATTTCTTCAAATGTATGTATTTGATTGTAAACTGTATAATACACATATTTAACACTTGAATTACTGTATCATTATTTTTCACATTAGTTAAAGTATATTACTTATTTCTACATTAAAAAAAACAAACAAATTAAAAGCCTCAAATTTTAAATACATATCTTAAAATGCATGTACCACTTTGATAACAATGCATTAAAAGCTAAAAAAGGTATACATTTATTTCTTCATACACAGTAAGAAAGGAACATTCAAGGAGTAAATTAATTAGTGTTGAAGAATATTTTCCTTATTCTTTCAAAAAGAAAAAAAATGTTTGTTTTCCTTCTCTGTCAGGTAATTAAAATTTTAGTTTTGTTGTATTACTTCCTAACCAAAAACAAAATGTAGATCATTTTATTAAATGTAATTATTTAACTATTTAGTAATCTCAGTATTTAATAAGTACAGTAGAATCTGATTACAACAAATGTCACTTTAACGAATATTATTTAGATTAGAAAAAAAAATCTTTTTTTTTTTTTAATTTTAAATATATTAACTTAACGAATTTCAGATTAAACAAAATTTCCAAATAAGAAAAGCAATCTTTGTGGGAAAATTAGAATTCTGAAAGAAAACTTTTTTTTATAATTTTCACTACATTATGATCTTTGAATTTTCGGCGTTTACCGGATAGCTGCACAGCGTGTTGTGTTTCTTCAAGTGGGTCTTGTATCAGTGCTATTTTTATAGATAACCTTTTTGGAGTGTTTGTGCTTCCGTGTACGTTTTTTTTTAGATTCGGTGTGTTGCAATTATGTCTGGTAAAGCTGCGGAGGTCAGCATGGCGAATTCTGTGATTAACATAGTGGATGATAAAGTATCTCAGCAACCTCCAGTGGAAACTGTGGAAACGATGGAGGTAGTCGAAAATAATCTGGTTGGCGACGAAAATAATAACAACGTGGTTCATTCGTCAGTAGCGTTGGATTTACTTCTTCAGTGGGCGGTGGCAAATGGAGGTAAGGCGTTTAATATCTTTTTACAAAGTGCTGACTCAAAAGCAATACCACAACGTGATCCAAGAGCGGTGCAGGCAGAGTTAAAAGAGAAACTTACTCAGGTGGAGGATATTGATAATGTTCAGTACACGAGAAATGGGTGTATAATAGTGAGCACAAATAAAGTGGACTGTTAGTCTGAAATAGTGAACTGGTCAGAGTTTTTGGGGGTGGCCATTAGAATTCGCGTGGTGTGGGAAAACTTAACAAATTTTTAATTTTTAATGTTCCTGTTGACATTCCTCTGGCTGAGCTAGGGCAGGAAATTGAGGAAGTCAATGCAGTTAAGATTTTTGAACTTAGAAGATTCATCCGTGAGGACTCGCTAAACAAGTTGTCACTGGTTTTGGTGACGTCATTAGGTACGAATCTGCCATCAGAAATAAAAATATGGAGCTCATTACACACTATACGGCAATTTATAGATAGACCCCGCCAGTGTGGCAAATGTTAGAAGTTTAATCATACAACTGGCAAATGCACCTCGAACCAGATTTGTGTCACATGTGGCACGGTTCATACAGGTACTTGCGCGTCGTCTGTTAGATGTACAAACTGTGGGGGCGAGCACAGAGCAGATTATTTGCAATGCCCATTTCGGTTGAAAGAAGTTGAATTTTTGAATTTCAAAAGTAAAAATTTTTTGTTGTTTGTGGAGGCCCGGAGAAGATTCTCTCAGAGGTCGAGCTCCGGATCCTATGCCAAGGTTGCCAGCATAAAAAAATTGGACTATGAGGAAATACAAAAAATAATTAAAAATAGGACGAACAACCTGGTTCGTGTGTTGGTGGAAATGACTGCTAAAAACTCAGAAAAGGTACTGGACTCGATTAATGCACTAAGTAATGTTATAATGAAATTTATGGCAGAGGTCAGCGATCTGCAGCCTGGGCGGAAACGTCCTAACAGAAAGGATGACAGAGGATTAAAAAAAAAAAAAAAAAAGTTTTATTTATGTTTTCAGGTGATTGTTTTCCTCTTCTCTTTTTTGTTGGCCACATTGTTTGGACTGTTTTTTCTTCGTGGTTTTGTGGGCTGGCATCTGCAAACTGCTTTTGCCTGGGTAGCATACCTTTTGTGTTTTCCTGTTGCTTTTGTTTTATGGGTTACCGGGTCTATGCCTATTTGGGGGGGGGGGGAAAGAAAAAAAGTGTATGGTTTTTGTGGGCTGGCACTTGCGAACTGCATTTTGCCTGGGTAGTTTACCTGCTGTGTTTTTTCTTGTTGTTATTTGTTGGGTTATTGGTTCTCGGTTTTATTTATGGGCATTAGTATGGTGCAATGGAACTGCCAAAGTTTGTTGAATAAACTCCCCTGGCTTAGTCACCCTCCCTTTTCAAGTGCTGATATTCTAGTGTTTCAAGAGACTTTCCTGTCTCCGGACAAGGCGGTCTCCCTTCCTGGAAAAGTCTTATATAGATCCGATAGGCTGGGTCGTCCTGGCGGCGGGCTAGCTATTGCTGTTAATAACAAGTGGTCTTCTGTTAACATCAACCTTCTTGATTCGGGTTCTGCGAATGAGCTTATGGGTGTCCAGTGTCTTTTCGGCTCTGTGTACTTGAATGTTATTAATGTTTATTCTGGTTCCGGTCTTGTGGTTCCAGATTTGGTTAAGTCTTGTCATGGTATGGATGGTCCGACTTTGATTCTGGGGGACTTCAATCTCCACCATCAGCTCTGGGGATCCCAGGTGTCGTCACGAAATGCCGAGGCCTTCGTGGAGTGGCTGGGTGACAGTTCTTTTTGTTTGATGAACTCATCTGATCCAACCCATATTGCCCCAAGCGGAGTGTGTTCATTAATTGATCTTTCTCTGTGCTCGTCAGACTTGTTGGTGGGCTGAACTGTTCAAGTCGAAGAGGACACATATGAAAGCGATCATTTTCCAATTAACATTAATGTTGAAATCAGGACTCCCTTGCAGCCAGGTTCTATTCTGTATAAATGGCCTCGCATTTGCCAGGTGCTAAATGATTTTCTGGAGCTTTCGCCTATTGCACAATATAAATCTTTTCTCGATCTTGTTCGCGATGCCATGCACTAGCATAGCTTCTCAAGGAAGCACCCTGCCAAAGGCCTCCCGGTGTGGTGGACAACTAAATGTAGTGGATTGCTAAGCTAGAAGAGATATTACCTTAAGAAAGCCCGTCAGCTGGTGTCTACGGAGTTCTGGGTGAAATTAAAATAGGCTTCTGCTAGACTTCGTCAGGCAATACGGGGTCTAAACGTCGATACTGGGACTCTGTGTGCTGCGATGCAAAAGGTCCGTGTATCCTGTACAAAGTTTTTCGCAAGTTTAAGAATCGACAGGCCATGTCTCCTGATTCCCATCTTTGCCTGAGGCATGCTGACACCCTGAGTTCAGAGGCGAGTACTCAATCAGAACTCTTTGCAGATCACTTCAGC
This sequence comes from Maratus speciosus, assembly GCA_963932465.1. NCBI lineage: Eukaryota > Metazoa > Arthropoda > Arachnida > Araneae > Salticidae > Maratus > Maratus speciosus. Next base: position 38,345,180 of record OZ010788.1, on the reverse strand, counting down.
GAGGCTGCGTGTCACAAGCCAATTCCCCTTACTTTTGGGACTGACAAACCCAAAAAGCTGAATCGTACTTTCACAATGACGGAACTGAAGGAGGCCATCCGTAGGACGAAAACAACAGCTCCTGGGGAAGACAAAATTAGTGCTGCACTTTTTAAGGGACTTTCGGATCACTCCTTGGAGTGCCTTCTCAACATCTATAACAATATCTGGGCCACGGGGGACACTCCTTTGGAGTGGACCTCTTCCTTGATTATTCCTATTCTCAAACCAGGTAAACCTAAATCTGACACCGCTTCCTATCGTCCTATTGCGCTTACCTCGGTCATGTGCAAAATTTGTGAAAGAATGATAGCCAACAGAATCACCAGGCATCTTCTCGAGAATAGAATCCTTGACCCCAGACACCTTGGCTTTCAACCGTTCCGTGACAGCCAAACCGCAATCACAGCACTCCACCTTGACATTGGGTGGATTATTATTATAAAATGGGTCATCATCATCAACTGTTTTCAATCCAGTGTTGGATGTAGGTAATTCACATTATTTCTGGCAGAAGGCAGACTTGTCATAATAGGAGGAAACTTTAATTTTATTGGTTAAAACTATTTTTAATAATGGGTTTTCTGAGATTACACATGTCTTGCATCATCTTGATTGCACCACTAAAATATAATTACTGCCCTTGACATTAATATTATTTATATTCTAATAAATGTCAGCTAGAGAGACTTTAACTAAGATTTAGGTCATTTTAAATACTTATTTTGACATTAATGTGAAATTATCTTTTGTTATAATGATTTAATCTGATTTATATGTTCTACATCTAATAACTGTCAAATATGGAGAAAATTGATTAAAATTTATTGCTAAAATATAATCTGTTTACTTGAAGCAATCAACTGAATCTAATCATATTGGGAAAAGCTAAGAAATATCAAAGTATACTGGAGAGGTCGCTTCTTGACGTCATGTACCATGGACAGAGGGTTCCACAAGGGGTAGTCTTGAGCCCAGTCCTGTTTACCATCTTTTCATATGATTTTTTTAAAAGTTGTAGATGGCCTAGGTATTAAATACCTGATGTATGCTGACGACATTTTTATTTATTGCTCCAATGTTTTGCTGACTGCTTGCCACAGCAGACTCCAAGAGGCTCTCAGATTGATTGCACGTTGGTGCCTCTACTGGAAATTGTCAATACGTCCTGACAAGTGTCATGCCATAAATCTATCTAGAAGACAAGGTGATTGCGACTTTGACTTTAGCATCAACAGTGGCCTAATTACTTGGACAGATGAAATAAAATTCCTGGGTTTTTATGTGACTAGACATGGAGGGTTCCAAAAAACATGTGGATTACTTGCAGAAGAAAGCAATAAATAGAATAAATATCCCGAAGGCACTCTTGCAAACTTGTTACGGGACTCGCTCTTATCATTGCCTCATTTTGACTATCTCCTCCATCCGAAGTATGATTGAATATGGCGCTGCAATTTTAAATATAGCTAGTGAAACCAGAGACATCCTTAGGACTGTGCGACAGGTGCGGCCGCACAAGACCTCGCTACTAGGAAGGCCTCGCACTCGAAAAAATAAAATTAATACAAAATAGCTAAATATAATTCATTTGTTGTGAGTCATTTATTTCACAATAAAATTTGTGTAAATGAGCTTATTTATAAAATGTTTTATCCATAAAATGCTCGGTGCAAGTCGCAGATGCTTAGAAAAGAATAGATTGTTTGTAGCTTATATTCAATATATAGATATTATTATACACTAGCCTCTAGCATATAGGCAGCACCAGACACAAACAAAATCTGGACAGGCACATGAACTGAATGTGAATTGTCAAGAGGTGATAGATGATTCTCACAAACCGATCACTTTAAATGGTTATTTGACAGCACAGATTTTCTTTCCGAATTGTGTAATCAAGTTCTTTTTTTTATTATACAAACCTCCTAACCCGTCCAGCATTGTCCGGATCTATAATAATAAGCTTAAGTGTTGAATGATGAATGATTCTATATATTTTTAAACTAAAATCATTCTAAGCGAACTGAATGATGGAGGCCCCACTACCTTAGGCAGTGTAAACTCTCGAATGTGTGTATTTTAAAATGAATATCTATCCAAACGAATCTAGAGTTGGTGGCTCACTGCCTTCGGCAGAGTAAACAGGGCATACTACGCACGCTCCCATATATTTTTATTTTATTTTTTTAAATCAAAGACTGGCCTATCCCAAGACCGTGATAATAACTTTACATCTACCTAAAATCAGTGTTGAATGATTTAAACAAAAATTTTCCCAAACGAATGTAGTGTTAGGGGACCCACCCCCAATGCCTTTGGTAGTGTATGCCCTTGAATTTGTATGATTTCATATTTTTAAAGGAAAATATTTTCAAACTAACCTAGTGTTGGGGACCCCACTGGAGCCTTCTGCAACGTGTATAATGGGTGTGCAATGCACGCTACTGTCTATTCTGAATATATATTTTTAAACATAAATCTTTCTAAAAACGAATCTAAAATTGGGGTCCCACTGCCACGATCTTAAAACTAGCATGATTTGAGGCCAAGTAAAAATGTTTCTTGAAATTGTAGCTATTATTATTATTATTATTTTTTTTTTTTTTGCATTATTTCTTCATGTTTTTTGTGTAGCTCTACGTGAGGACCCAGCGATCGCGATTTCAATATGCAGAAAACAACGAACGTTTCGCTTTCGTCTGCGTGAGTGACTATGGAACAGAAGATGCTGATGCAGGATTCCCCTGAAGAAAGGAAGCTTGCCATTTTACGATGTTTATTATGGTTTTTAATTAATATGTCGTCTCATTTAAAAAAATGAAAATCTTCAGGTGCATACGGATCTGTCTTCGTCTAGTTATCCAAATTTTCAGACTTCTATGTGTGATAGATTTCCCAACACATCGCAGACACACATTTTTAGGTAAGTTCGTAATTATATAAATACGTAGCACCTATAGTCGTCGTCTGATCCGCCTGTCTGACTGCATATAACAGCGCAAAAACTACACAACCGAATGGTTGAAAATTTAATATGCATAATCGTTGCAGAATTTTGCCATTTTGTCATTTCAAATTTTATGAAAATCGAATCACAGCTTAAAGAAATATTAATAAAAGTTTTCTTTATTCTATTAAATCCTATCATACGTATTTAATTCAATGATATCCCATGATAGGTCATGGTGATGCCGTCCTATTATTTCCGTATTACTGATTTTAATATATATAATATAATAAATTTTGCATTTTTGCATAAGAGTGCAACCGCTATTGCATCAAGATCTGAATATTTATAAAACTAGTTATAGTGCGAACACACCTCATTTGCCACGTTTGAAATACAATTTCCGACTTGTTCTTTGATGAATATAGATATGTCCACTTGCATAGGTATGTCCTATTGCAAAAAAAACCAAAAAACGGCGGGGAAGCAAGGGAGCTGAAACCCACAACTAAAGTCTTAGTCTTCAAAAATTATGAAAGGTTAATGTTTTTAAAGGTTCTTGAGAAAAAAAAAACATTTTGGGAAGTATTGATTTTGGCACAGTTGTTTTTTTTATTTTTAAATTATCTTATTAAGTTAAAAAATAGTGACTTGTTTAGTTTTTGCTAATTAAATAAAATACTTTAAACATGTTACAATTAAAGAAAAAATATAGTTTATAGGTCAAAAATTTCATTGTTATCACATTTACTGTCTTTAATATGAAGTGGACTAAATAAAATTGATTAACCATTTGACTGTGAATTAATTTTTTTAATAGAAATTGCTACAACTGCCGACTTAAAAAAATAATTATAATTCTATTTGTAGCATTTAAAAAAAATAATCTTTGGCGTACACTTTTATGACAATTTCAAGAGAAATTTACCCCAAAAAATATTGTAAATAACAGTACAAACCGAATTTTTAAATATTTGATAGTAGCAGGTACGCTGTAGGTTAATGGGGCGTATATGTCCCGCCATAGTGAAATATGTAATTTATATTGACCATTATCTTATGTTTATGTTTCTATTTAAATTATAAGAAAAGAATTAACAATTTTTTCCGACCAAATTGGTTTAAAAATTGGTTGATTTTGCGTAATTTTGATTGACTGTTGGTTGATCACTGATCACGTAATGTCGGGATAACACTGCCATATCACATGTGTGCGGAAAGGGAAGGAAAGAGATACAAAAACATAATATAAGAATTTGGAGCACCAGGATAAGTTTTTAGGTTTGCATATGCTGCGTGGGGTCGCGAGACGATGGAATTTCTAGAATGAGCGGGTGTTTGTACAGGACTAGAGGATTCAGTGGAAAATACTCGGTTAGACAACAAAAGGGATTGAAATTTTGAACATCTAGTGACTCTGTCATCAGTATATTTTTAGTGAGATTAGCAGGTTAGCTATAAAAATGTCCCATGTTAGTAACACGAGTTTCAGATTACGTCATAAAAAGAGATTAAGAAATTAACGGATAAGTTTCAGACCACCAGGGTAAAAGGCATTGTTATAAAAATCATATGATAGCGCAGGAAATATCTGGCAACGGATGGTAAGTAGGTTTGAGAAAGAAGTCGCCCCTTGAAAATTTTTATAGGGGCAGATGATTTTTAGGCGGTATTTGAGCAGAGAGTAAAAATAAGGAAGATATGAGAATTGCGAGGTTAGGAGAGGGAGTTTAGATTCGGGAGAAGAAACATCCCTTTTTTTGAGATGGAGTTTTAGCTTAGAGAAGAAACAACCTTTTTTTAAGAAGGGAGAATTTTGTATTCTAGGGGTTCATACGAAAGAATGTGGGTTTTGCTTCCGTGAGACCGCATATGAGTAATTAATATATTTTAGTGATACATAGTTTCTTATTTACCAAAGATGACGATGCTTCTGACTAAGGAAACAAAGAGGTGAGTGGGGATTGTTCTATCGGGTCTTCGAGCAATCAGTAAATAAATTTAAAGTTACATTTAATAAATGTATATGAGTTAGGCATCCTTAGTAAAGGGAAACAAATAATTAACGGCATGTTGTTAATGCCTGTTTGTCGCTTTGAGTTCATAATAAATTCTTGTTTAATGTTCAAAGTTTTGGAACTTGTTTATTTCAAAACATGCGACTCTCGAACTTGGGAATATAAGTAAAACCTAACTAAACACACACGAGTTGTCGGACAGTAAATAACACTAGAGATCTGGAGGGGCCGAAATTTTTTGACCCACGTACAGACCGGGCCAGAGATAGCTATCTCGGCCCGATGTAAAAGCTAAAAGCTCAGTCCCGGTCCAAAGAGAGAAAAAATAATTAAAATTAGGCAGACCCGACTCAATTTCTAAAAACATTTTTGATATTTGCTGGCCAGTATTATCCTACAATTCAATTTTTTTTTTTAGATACTGGGATACACATTTAAGTAAACATTTTGAAGTACAGAATTTTTCAGTTTAGATGTCCGCAAGATATAGTATATGGAATTACATTATTAGTGATCACATAAGACAATTACAATCAAATGTGAACTCGTTAAAATTAAATAATTTAGAATGGAATAAAACGGTGAATAAAAAAGTCATAATTATGAACCTCTATAAAATTAAAAAAAAAAGTAATTTAAAAAAAAATATTGCTCTTTAATTTATTAATCTAAAATAAAAGCATAATCCTGTGTGTGCCATTGTGTATATATACGTAATGCGAGCATTTGCAAAAGGTTATTGCATTGTGTTGCCAATTTAGCGGATTTTTTTTATTCAAAGTATCTAGCAAAATTTCCAAATAGTTACCTTCACTTCATTAATTACGGAATATATGGCATTAAATAAAGCAAAAATTACTATTCGAAATTTCTCGTAGATGAATAAAAAAATCAGTTAACTTGGCAACATTGGTAAGGAGTAGGAGGGTACTTAACTAGTTTGGAAGGGGGCCTCACAACATTTCTTGTACCCGGCCTCACTTTCACTAAGGACGGCTCTGAGTGAAACCATGTTCAAGAGGCTGGAAGTTTTACAAACCACTGCTATCAGAACGGCTCTCGGGCTATCCAAATGTGTTCCTAACCCCATTCTTCGAAAGCATGCAGACATTCGTCCTCTTTTTGACAGAATCAGCTCACTTGCTTTTGGTTTCTGAATTAAACATTGTGCTCTGAGTAACTAGTCTCCTCTATGGAATTTTTCTGAAGATAACCTCCAGTTGTTAGCTGGCAGTATCCCCTGTATAGTGGATGTCCTTGAAGAGATTGATGGACAGCTGGAATATTTGATCACTTTTCAGATTCCTCTTCCGTGCATTCATGATAAAATTTAGTTTTCACTTGATGATCTCCCATTTCAGAGGAAGGATCTAGACAGTACTGTTAAAGTCCCTCTGTATAATGAATTTATCCAGCGATTTCTTGGTTTGTTATGGCCACAGACGCTTCTAAGTCTTCTTCTATCACTGCCATTGCAGAGTGCACTGCGATCACCCAGTTTAGCTACAGAATCCATCCAGTAAATTCCATCTTTACTGCAGAAGCTATTGCTATTGGTGCTGCTCTCGACAAACTGTGTCTCTCGAATTGCCGCATTACCCTTCTCACAGGCAGTTTATTGGTTCTCATGGCGCTGCAGATAGTTTCCATCAAGTCACCCAGGGTTATCTTGTGGTTGTTCAATAAAATCCGGAGAGCTGTTATGTTCACTCTGAGGATTAGAATATGTTGGGTACCGAGCCATCGTGGTATCTCCCTTAATAAAAGATCTGACAGACTTGCTAAAGATGTGACAGATGCAGATAGTATGCTTAACTGGATTTCACCAGAAGATCTTATCCCATATCAAAGACAGCTTACCTACCAGGAATTTAGCCGTCAGTATAAACTAAGCAAGTATCCGATGGTGCGATTCCATCTGTCAAACAAACCCACGCCTGGGCTGCAAATCGCTGTGAAGATGTGCTGATTATTCGTCTTCTTTGTAGAATGCTAATCATACCTGTCCTCCTTTTTCGTTTTGGTTTGGTAGATGATGCATGTTGTAATAGCTGCCGGGTGATTGATATCTTGGAGCATATATTGTTGTCATGCTCTTGTTATCGTGCTCACCACGCTTTATGTTGGGACAGTGCTGTTTTGAGTTCAAATTGTTTTTGTTCTTATGATGTTTTTTTAAATGAGTTTTGCCAGTCAAGCAACTTTCGGTCATCGATTCTTCGGTTTCTAAAAAGTATCGATCGGTTCTAGCTTTCTACTACTTTGTTCTGCATTAGTGTTTTCTTGTTTTTTTTTTTTTATCATTTGAGACAACAGCCTTGCCGCTATAGGTATCAAAGCAACCCCCCTTCAAAGTTCAAAGTAAGTATTCATTACATCAATCAATTTTAAAGATGAAACTTAGCTTTACAATTAGATTTCACATTAGAAAAAGAAGTTAGAAATTTTGAATATTAAGTTTAAAAAACGATAGGATTTAATTTTTATCCTTTCATATATGTATATATATATATATATATATATATATATATATATATATATATTATGGATGAGTTATGTGGAATGTCGAGATATTGGGAGTCCAGTTAGTAGGATTCTGCTGTTTTTGAATTTGAAGTCTGCACAGGTATGGGCCATAATCTGTGAAAAAGAAAATAAATGGGCTGTGTTGGAAAATTTACTTTTATGTTTGACTTCATCTAGAAAATTTTAGCTCATATAGAGCTTTAAGTGAAAATCCAGGGAAAGAAAATTGCATGGCTTTATCAAAGAATTTATCACTTCCTGTGACACATGATAGCCGTCCAAGAAACAAGCTTCCCACATTGTCAAAAGATGTCAGTGAATGCTTTACGAAAGACATATATGCCAGATACATTCTGGTTGTTACTGTTGTGTGCACCTTTTGTCACTTCCTGATCACTTGCATTAATGTTGTTGTAACAGCCGAAGATGCTGTCTCTCATCGACTGCAATGTGAGGTCCATGAAAGTTTTTGAATGTACAGAACATAGCATCAATCCATATACATTATCATGTCTAGTGTATGGCTTAGATGTCATGAGAAAACAGATGTTGCATCATTGGTGTTGCCAATTCTTTTTATGGTAGGCAGAATGTCCATGATGAAGAGGAAAGTGAGCCTTTAACTTTCATCGATAACGACCTCATGGAAGTTACAAAAAACACACACATACAAAAAAAAAAAAAATAATAATAATAATCCTGTATGACTTCCAAATGAAGTTTTTTAAAAAGAGGGAAAATGTGCTATATTGGGATATAAAGATTGAAATCAGATTGCTTTTACAAAAGTTGCTAACACAAATTGAAAATGCAAAAGCGTAAAAATAACATGTAAAACTTTAAAACAATTTTTGAAAGTCAGGCATCATTATTGACACATGCTTGCTTTCATGTTTCTGAAATTTTTTTTTTTTTTTTTTTTTTTGTAAGACCTTTATGTAAAATAGATTCCTCAAGTGTGATCACATACACAAACTTCAAATTATTATTTGGATTTTTTAAAGGTAGAACATAGGATATCTTTAAAAACATTTTTAAAGGTCAAATTTTGTAAAATTTCACTTAATCAACATTATCTTAAGGAACCATGCTCTAGATCCATGTGAAATGCCACATTATGATTTTCCACAGTATCTTTTTTCTGATAACAAAAGTTATTTATTATTATTATTTTTTTAATCTATAATGTAAAAAATTTCTTTATTAGTATAAAATATTATTCTAACTTCATGTATTTTATGGATTTACCAGAACTTTTTCATTTTCAGTTTTTTTATAAAGAATTGGAACAGAAAGTAATGGAAGCTCCTGTCCATCCTTTCCCACAGGATACCCTTCAAAATTTAATTAACCTTCTATCTGTAAATTTTGGTGTTTCTGTGAGAACTGATCCTACCTTTCTTAAAGAGATGAAAGATGTAGAACACAGTCATGAAGAAGTCATGAAATTAATTCGAGGTTTTTATATTTCTTATTATGTTTATTTTATTTATTTATTTATTTATTTATTTTTGTGTGTGTGTGTATGTGTGTTAAATAAATTTTCTTTGGAAATAATAATGAATCCTTCAGTTTTGTTAAACATGAATAAGAAGCTTTCAGAATGACAATAAAATTAGTCCATGTTAGTTTTATTCATTTGTTTGGAAAAGGCTTAATGCTTCCGTAAAATCTTTAATCTCAGTGTGAACAGAATCTTAAAATAGATGTAAATCTTCTAACTTAGAATGTATTTTAAACTGAAATTTAGTCAAATCTTAAATAATGAAGTTGACTTATTTTTCAATAGCGAATGTATCAATTAACTATATTTCTGAAAATTTACTTGACTCCTGAGTTCTTTTTTATATTAATAATAATCATAAATTAAATTCCAAGTGCTTTTCAAAAATGTAATTCAAAAATTGTAGAATAATTGAAATAAAGTCATTCTAGTATAAGCTAAAGTTCATTTGTGTAGAAAGTTACTCTGTAAATGTAAAGAATTTCTATATTCTATGTCAGGGTTGGCAAACCTTTTTATAGTCACGTGCCAATAAAAAAAAAAATATATATTTATTTTACTTGACCTTGACGTGCCAACTAAAAAAGAAATTTAGTGGATTGAAATATAATGAATCAAAACTACTTGAAAATTACTTATTAAGATATTTTCTAAAATGAGTAAGATACATGTAAGTATTACACTGCAATAATTATAGAAACAGTTATATTTTAGAAATTAATTAAAAAATTAATGTGATTAATTGTTGTATCTTAGATGAAAAATAATTAATATCATGTTTAGTTAATTTCAACAGAATGCAAACTAAATGAATTTATATGGCAACCACTCTCTATTCAATTTTTTATATTCTAAATTTGCGAAAATGACAGATATAAATAGTAGAAAAAAAATTATTAAAACTGAAAAAAATGCAGTTTGTTTAAATAGTTCTGAAATTAATTTCCAAGTTGCCATAATTTACCATCGGTAATAATCTTTCCTTTTTTATAGTTTTCAAATACTTTCTTTGTTTCATAAATTTTCAAAACCATATTAATTAAGATTAAAATTCTTCAATTTGCAATTAATCAAATTTAGAATCTAATCAGATCCTCTAAGTTCGTGTATTTTGTGTAAAATCGCTGATCCTCATTTAGAGATATAATCGAAGACACACCATGCCAAAATTATGCTTTGGCGTGCTGAAAGTGGCACGCATGCCATAGGTTCGCCGACTCTGTTCTATGTTAACTTGATGTAAAATTTTTCTGTAGTAAATTGAAATATTTCATTATTTAATCAAACTGTTTGATCAGTTTCATATGTTGCAAATATTTTCTCGAAAGCATCTCATGTGTATAGATTTATAAGTTAAAGTAACCAAAGATAATCAATAACATCTTTATTTGAAACTAGCAAAACCTGCAGCTTTGCTCGCATAATTGTTGAAATATGTCAAGTTCTATGTGTTCTTATTTTTATTGTAGGAAATTATACTTGCTATGAATAATTAAGAAATTACTAACTTAGCCAACGTTTGACTAAACTTCATTCTTATACTGTATTAGGTAAACATGAGACTTAAATTAATGAGAACTTTGCTACAATTTCAGACTTAATATTGTCTTTGTTCTAAAGCAAATTGCATAAAGCAGATAGGGAAATCCCAAGCTTTGGCACCGCTTCTCTTTGGCTACATTTTGGTAAATTATCATAATTCTCTAAAATTTCTCTCTTTACTTTCAAGCTTAAATCCTTTCTCTTACACATCTTACTCATTACGGGTTTCAAATGAATCAAACTTCAAACTGAACTAAATTATCTTTTAAAAATTACTTAAAGAGAAAAAAAGCCACATGGTCATGTAACAACAATAATTCAAACATTCCACTGCACTAATAATCTTTGAAAGAATGCATATGTTTATCCTCTGCCCCATACATCTACACCTTACCCCCATTCCTCTTTAAGGGGGCGAGGGACCTTAAAAATAAATTTTTTATTTTTTGTAAATTCAACTTTAAATATTACTCAAAGGTACATTATATGCATTATGGCATGCATTTATTACAAAAAAAAAAAATGTTATTTTGAGAAAAAAGTGGAATTTTACGCATCGTCTTAGAAATTTCTGAAATGTCCCTGCGCATTCCATATCAATGAAAATTCCCAATATTTTTTATAAAAGTTTGGTTTATATATATAAATAAAACTGTGCATCGAATTTTATACAATTGAATGTATAGGTAAAAAAAGAAAAAAAAAAATTGAAATTTTTCGAAAAAACTTAAAAATTTCAATTTTTTTTTTTTTTTTTTTTTTTTTTTTTTGTAAATTTTACTTTAAATATTACTCAAGGGTACATTATATGCATTATGGCATGCATTTATCACAAAAAAAATTAAAAAAAAATTTTCTTTTGAGAAAAAATGGCATTTTACGCGTTGTTGTAGAAATCTTCGAAATGCCCCCTGCGCATTCCATATCAATGAAAATCCCTAATATTTTTTATAAAAGTTTGGTTTATATATATAAATAAAACTGTGCATTGAATTTTATATATTTGAATATAAAGGTATATATAAAAAAAATTTCAAAATTTTTTCGATAAAATTTAAGTATTTTTCAAAAAAAAAAAAATTTTCCTACCTTTATATTCAAATATATAAAATTCGATGCACTTTTTTATTTATATATATAAACCAAACTTTTATAAAAAATATTGGGGATTTTCATTGATATGGAATGCGCAGGGGGCATTTCGAATATTTCTAAAACAATAACTAACTTTGGTAAAAGTAGGATGGAGTACCTTTGGAGTACCAATGGAGTAACCTTTGGTAACTGCATTTTTAAAACTCCATTTTTTTTTCAAAGATAAAATTAAAAAAAAAAAAAATTTGTGATAAATGCATGCTATAATGCATATAATGTACCCTTGAATAACAATATTTAAAGCGAAATTTACAAAAAATATAAAATTGATTTTTAAGGTTTTTAAGGCCCCTTGTCCCCTTAATTCCTCTTTTCTTTCTGCACTAAAACTACGAAATCCAAGGGGGATAATTGGTTGTTAAGACATGTGATAGGCGTGTTTGTTGCTAAGCAGATGCAACTTTCTGGGATATTGGCTGTAATTTTTTTGTTTTGTTTACGTTTAATCTGAAAAAGAAAGCAAAAATAAAATTTTTTAGTGAAGATTAAACTGATTGTTTTGCTTGCACATATCTACTATATTTTGCTGCTGAAGAAATTTTTGAGTTTCTTAACTGGTGATGCTGATTTTATTAAGTGGCAGTTTTAACAGAAGTTTGTATTGATTTGATTCTGGTCCTCACAATTTGATCAGATTAAGCAGCTGATTTTATAAACCAGTAATTTTATTAGGCGGTGGGTACTGTGTATTCTAGAGATAGAGCATTATTTAAAATTTTAATGTTCTGTACAAGTGACCACATACACACTGGATGATATCATTCATTGAAAACACTGCCAGTCGTAATAACCGCCTATACAGGCTGTCAAAAATGGCTGTAGGTAATGATCAGATGTGTGTTGGGAATGTTTGACACTGCATACATAACGGCTGTCATGTGAGCCGCAACATTGTTGTGTGAATGACTGTTGGAGTCCCTCTCAACTACGCCACATACATAATAGGCCATTCAGTTGATATCTGGAAGCTGGGGGGGGGGGGTCAACAGTTTGACGATGACATCGTCATGAATGCTTGGCCATCCATTTTTGGTTTGTATGGGCTGTATGGGATAGTGCAGAGTCTTGTTAAAAAACGTACGACCTCCTATGTTACAGAAGTATTTTAGTGCTTTAACACCTCAGTATAAGCAACAGCATGGACTCAGGCCCCTTGAAGAAAGAAATGTGAAGGCATCCGATCGTCTTCATTTCCCAGGACCTCCCAAAATCATCAATGAGGCTGGAATTTTCTTGCTAATGTCTGTCAGAACCTCTTCGGGGATTTTACACCATCCCCGATCTTTCTGCAGCTCCACTTTCTTGACCTGGGCAAAGTTCTTCTCATTGGAAAGAAACAAGAACATTCCTGGTCCCTCTTGATGTTTCAGCTTGTTAAGAATGCACTTGTCTCTAGTTACGCCTGGTTGTTACTCCTGGTTCTCTCAGGCAAGAACTATACTCTCCTCATCACGCATGATCTAATGAAGGTCCTCATGAGTCACACATCAGAATTTGGACTCATCAACCTGCATCTGCCTAGCAAGTGCCCTCATCAACTTCGTAGGATTTTCATTGACTTGACAGACAAATTCTGGTGTCTTGATGATTTCATATTGCTGACAATGTCATTTCCTGCGTGAAATGTTTGCCACATGAAACCTGGCAGCCTTTAGCTCTCTTCTTACATTAAAGACGAATGACCTGAATGACCTGGTGAGTTTCAGGAATATGGCAATCTCTAAATCGAAGTGTTCTTCAGGCAATGAACTAATGACAGCATGTCTCTTCATTTCCTCAGTTACTCTACGTTCTGACATGTTTACATGTAATAGAAAAAGATTTGTAACTATGATATACCGAGCGATATTTCACCTATAACACATGTTCTCAAATACCTGATGCACCCTGTATAGTCTAAATATATTTTAATAAAAATTCAAAACTACCATAAGGCAAGCAAGAAGCCACTATCTAAAACTTTTATTGGATTAAAAATCACAATTATTAAAATAAGTTTTATTGTAGAAATGAGATTTTTAGTAGGTTTTTGACACTATATGACATTTTTTGACAAAGAGATTTTGGTTTGACTTGAATAATTAATTTCTCGGAAACTTATGGTACGAATTGCATAAAAATTCGTTTTTAGGCTAATTGAAGGGTGTAGAGTTCATTTATGCTGTCAGAATTGAGTACTGCTATTAAAAAAAAACAAAGTTATGGTTTGTTTTAATATGTAGATGGCCCCCTAAGCAAATTTTATATACATCATTTAAAAGTAGACTGTATTTCCAATCGTTCAGTACCAGTAACTTTCTTCTACGATAATTTGTTGACGAGTTAGTAGGGGGTGTTTACTTTTTTTTTCCACGACTGTACTTTTCCATGTTATTCCCTAAAAAAAAAAAAAAAAAAAAAAAAAAAAAAATGTGCAGGATACTCGGTTAATTTTTACATGTTAATTTAATAAGAAATTCTATAAAAGATACGGTAAATATGTATGTCTTTTGAACATGCAATAACATTTTTCAATACGTATTCTTTTAGAGTTGGGTTAGCCAAAACATCATCTGGGCAAAATATAAGTCTAGGATCAGTTGGGACTCTTCCTAGTCATTCGGTTGATTGCTGTTGCTGTCCGTTTGGGGGTTGCACATCTTTTGGTAATACCGGATTTTGTACAATTAGCCTTATCGTTATTTTGATTCTCTGGATTTTTTGCCAGGAATGGAGATATTGAGGCTTTGTGTAGTCCTAGTGTTTAGTTAAAAATTGTAGATTTATTTGCTTGCATGCTAGATGTCAGGCATCCATACATATAACATATTCATCATTTAACTCTTTTACATTTTATGGGATTAACACATTTTTCTGCGAGCTTCGTAGTCTTTAATTTCATCTTCCGGGCTATTTCATTCATATGAAAACACCCACTTGCTAATGTTAATCCTATGGGAGAAATTATTAAAAATATCTCTTGCATTTCAATATTTATTTATTTTTTTTTTTTTTGCATTGGATAGCTGAGGTTGATCTCCTCAAAGGCAATGTTTTACTTTTTCAATTGTCTATATATTTTATTCTTTTTATGAGGATACTTCCACTTTCAAAACCAGTTCAGAAAGGGAAAGTATTCTAATTAAAAAATAAAAACCTGTAAACAAAATCGAAAGTAAAAAGCAGTCTTTGTAGAGATCAACCTCAGCTATCCAATGCAAAAAACAAAACAAATTAAAATGTGGAAATCCAAACAAAATATTTTTAAATATTTCTCCCATAGGATTAACAGATTTCTGAGCACTTTTTTTGCATGAGTGAAGTATAGAGGCATTGCAAACCGCATGTATTCTTTACTGAGTAACGGGTAATCTCTCTGGTACGAAGTACCAAATCATTAGTTCGGAATATGAGTCGTTACTGCAGAACTTAGAAACAAACTTCAAACGTTACTTTCATTTCGTGATTCATGAACAGAGCCGCATTGT
Organism: Maratus speciosus; assembly: GCA_963932465.1. Taxonomy (NCBI): domain Eukaryota; kingdom Metazoa; phylum Arthropoda; class Arachnida; order Araneae; family Salticidae; genus Maratus; species Maratus speciosus. Next base: position 38,329,979 of record OZ010788.1, on the reverse strand, counting down.
CTGATGCGGAAAGATGTGAATTTGTGTTCGGAAATCAGTTGTTCCCGTATTAGTGTCCCATATGGGTATTCATTTAATCGTTTCGTTACTTCAGTGGCTTTGCTTCAGCCCTCGTTTATTTGCCGAAAATGTCCGTGTGAATAATTTTGGAAGGAAGATTTTGAAGTCACATTATCAATAGCAGAACAAACTGCTTTTAGAAGAACGATTACTATGAGATCGTTTTTTCTTTCAGGGATTGTACTTTTTAGCTCACAGGCTATCAAAGCCCAAGAGATAATGTGCCCGCTGGTTCTGTATGTACATAACGCGATAACTCTTGATAGAAATATCCGATTTGCTTCAATTTTTTTTCTAGGTTCATTCTGATACAGCACTTCCCTGATTAGTTTTGGTGGTTGATTGGTTAAGTATAAAAGGGAGGGAACGGGGGGCTAATCCTTTTCTTAACTTAGATAAATGGGTTTTCCATGCAGAATTATCGGATTTTCTTCAAATTTGGTATACCGGTTAATTCTGATAAGGCGCTTCCTGATTGATTTGGAAGTTCATTGTTTAAATATAAAGGGGGGAACTTGGGGCTAATACCCACTTAATTAAGATAAATGTTTTTTTCTATCCGATTTGCTTCAAATTTGGTATACTGATTTATTTTGATAAGGCGCTTTCCTGATGACATTTGGAGGATCATTGGTTAAGTATAAAGAGGGGAAACGGGAGGGAGGTAATCCCCCCTTAATTTATTTTTCAAGGGGCATTATTTTTTGAAATAAGAGTATAATATACAATTAATGTCAATGGCATGTGAGCTCAATGCCATCAGTTTAAAGGGCATTTTTCTTTTTTATTTCTCAGATATGAAGTGTTATATGCTTTTTTCAAACATGGAGAGATTAATTGATTTTTTTTTTTGCCAAGAGGTTTTATGAATGCATTTAAAAAAAAGAAGCATGGATCCAAGCAATAAAGAGACAAGATATGTTTATCATTTAATATTTAAATTAGATTAATTTCGTATTAATTATGCATTTAATCTATTAAGATTGCTCATAATTTTACTGTAAAAAAAAACTGAAGCTTATAACAGAATAAAATATTTATTGTAGCTGCATTTAAGGAATGATAAAGTATTTTTATGAAATATAACTTTTTAAATCATTGCTTTTTACTCATATTCACAAAAAATCTGTAAGCACTTTTGATCAGAAATTAAGAAATGGATTAGTGTCTCTTTTTCCTTTAAATTCAAAAGATTTGTTTGACGATATACTATGAAAATGTGTGTTTAGAACCAAATTTCTGGATGTGACAGTAATTGAAGGGCCATCATATAAAAGCACTTGATTATAGCTTGAACTGCGATGAACTTATCGAAAAATGAAAAAACGCTATTCGTTTCCATATCATTCGCATCACTGCCAATTTTATGAGTTTATGCATTAGTTGAGTATATGAATGTGTCAGAAAGTTTTGCAATGTCGAGCAGAGGTAAATATGTTTTGAGAACCGATTTCATGCTAGTTTCTGTTATAGACACGTTCAGTTGTCATGTTTTACTGGTTTCAGTAAGCAGTGAATATTTCTATTAATATACTCAATTACTATTTTTTTCTTTAATACATACAGTAATACTTACGGAGATAGAATTGTGAGAAATCCCTAAGGAATTCTGTTTCAGAGAAATTTTTCATCTTAGCAGATGCATTTCCTTGTATTATTTTTATGGAAATCAGATCTTGGAATATTTCAATTCAAGGTAAATTCCACTTTTACACAGATTTCTGTTACAGAAAGGTTTCATACAAAACTTTATTATGGGTCTATGTAACGGTAACAAATTTTTGAAAAGATCTCACATACGGTATATAATTATATTTACTGTAGTCTTATGACCATATATTTCACATGCAGTATTTGGAATGCCCAATTTTATACTTTATGAAATGTTAAATTAGTGTAAGCATCCATATAGATTTTATCTATTATTTTAAGGAACAGTTTAAACTAATTATAATAATAAAAAAAAAAACTTCAGAAAATTAGAAAATACATTGAATATATGTGTACTACTACTTAGGATAATTTTTAATATCAGTTTTCTAAAGAGTAATGAGTAACAAATATTTTCTAATGGGTAGTGTGTTTGAAAGTAACGAATACATACGGGTGTTCATTTAGTCGGTACTTTTACAGCACTAGTGAAGTAGCCTCTTAAGTATAATTGAATCATTAGATCTCGTGAAGCATCCTCTATCATTTCTTGAATTTCCTGTGTGTTCCATGAAACATCTTTCAGCACTTTTGGAACACCCTGTGTAGTTGAATCTATATTGTATGTCAGGTGTTGCCCAGGGCCTATTATAATAACCTAAAATAAAACTCAAGTTTGTATGATTTTATATCTTTTGAAAATATTTTAAATAAATGAACCTAGTTTTGGGGGTCCCATTATCTTTTGCAGTGTCTTGTGTGTTCCCAGCAAACCTCCCTCTGAAGGAACCTGTGAACTGCATTCCCCGCAACTTAAGGCAAGTATGTACCGGAAGTGCTCTGCATGTGCCAGAGATAATCGAAAGTCAAGTTGAATGTGCCAGTTCTCGTAGTAATCAAGCAAGCCCATAGAGCCCGAAAAAATAATGCACCATTAATGTTCAAAAATGTTGGCAACTGAAGTCTTAAGATAAAATTTTATAATACAGAAAGTAGCTGAATTGTAATCTAAATTGAATGAACCAAATCCTGTTGAAATTGGGCCCTTATAACCCAAGGAAAGAATGTGCGCCCAAGCAGTGGAAGGTGCACCCCCCCCCCCCCCTCTCCCCGTAAATTTCATGAATTACTTTTAGTATTAACACAATATTTAATAAATGGATGATTTCCTTTATCTAAAGTTACCTATAAAGTAACGTCAGACTCATAGAGTGATAGACATTTTCTAAAAACCATCAAATCATGTTCAGGATCTTCTAAAACATATAAATCCATTGAAAACCGGAAGTCAAAATTTTTCATGAATCCAATATTTTCTTCTTGTAAAGATAGAAGAAACTAAAATTAGTTTTTTTTTTAAATTCTAGAATTTATTATAATACATATTTAAAGATTCTGTTAACTGAAATTCATTATTGCTATTACTATTTTTACAATAAATTGCATTGATACGTTCTGTGATTAATTAAGTCCTGTTATAGCTCGATTTGACCCGAGTATGTAGAGAAAATGTAAGCTTGATTTTGGCACTCTCAGAGTCTGCTGAAAAAATTCAACACTGACTCGCACACATCTAACTGTCTAATGCCAATGTCTATTATATTATGTTTCTGTATTGATGTTGTGAAACTAGCATCAGCTCATGCAGCATATTTGTACTTATTCTCATACCAGTCATGTCCATTGAAAATTGTTTCTATTTTATCAGTGTAGTTTATTTCCAATTTGTTGAACTGTGTCGGTCAGCCCGCTTAATTTTTTTTATCAGTTCGGTTTAGACCATTATAGCAAAAATTGTCTTTATTCTGCTCACCCGGCCTGTTTAAAAAAATTTAATATAGTGTTTGTAGTAAAATAGTGTCCCCTTTTTGAAAAATTTCCGCCCAGCGGCCCTTTTTTTCTAAAGTCAACACTAAGGGAGTAACTACATTCCTTTCCAAAGTTTTGGAGAGAAAGTTATATTAAGGATTATATTCCAATCATATTTTATTTATAATTTTACTAATATTAAAAAACATATTGGTGACATTGAAAAGAAAAATTTAAGAATAATAATTTACTTTAATCATTGACAAATGTTTATGTTTAATAAACAATTCTTTAACTTTGTATGTTTTAAAAGTATTTCATGAAATCTTCTGATTCTAGTCTTCAATGTGTCAGTTAGTTGAAAGATATTTATTGTGTCAGAATATTTTTTAAAAAGGACGCTTCTTGATACGATAACATCGCTAGTTCTTCAGCACGAACACAAAAAAATAAATAAATAAAATAAAAAAGGTTTATTGTTATTGACACACGAAAAATGCAAATAAAATTCCAACCGAAAATGCGCCACAACAAGCGACAGCGAAATAATAACAATAACTCTCTTTGGGCATTTCCCTCGATTCGCGCACGATCGCTACTTCGGTTCCATATTTTTCATTTCATCTCAAAATGCATTTCTCGCCAAACAAATCTCGCCAAAAGTGCGTGAATCGAGGGAAGATTCCAAATTCGCGGTAACTGCATTTTTAAAACTCCATTTTTTTTTCAAAGATAAAATTAAAAAAAAAAAAAAATTTGTGATAAATGCATGCTATAATGCATATAATGTACCCTTGAATAACAATATTTAAAGCGAAATTTACAAAAAATATAAAATTGATTTTTAAGGTTTTTAAGGCCCCTTGTCCCCTTAATTCCTCTTTTCTTTCTGCACTAAAACTACGAAATCCAAGGGGGATAATTGGTTGTTAAGACATGTGATAGGCGTGTTTGTTGCTAAGCAGATGCAACTTTCTGGGATATTGGCTGTAATTTTTTTGTTTTGTTTACGTTTAATCTGAAAAAGAAAGCAAAAATAAAATTTTTTAGTGAAGATTAAACTGATTGTTTTGCTTGCACATATCTACTATATTTTGCTGCTGAAGAAATTTTTGAGTTTCTTAACTGGTGATGCTGATTTTATTAAGTGGCAGTTTTAACAGAAGTTTGTATTGATTTGATTCTGGTCCTCACAATTTGATCAGATTAAGCAGCTGATTTTATAAACCAGTAATTTTATTAGGCGGTGGGTACTGTGTATTCTAGAGATAGAGCATTATTTAAAATTTTAATGTTCTGTACAAGTGACCACATACACACTGGATGATATCATTCATTGAAAACACTGCCAGTCGTAATAACCGCCTATATAGGCTGTCAAAAATGGCTGTAGGTAATGATCAGATGTGTGTTGGGAATGTTTGACACTGCATACATAACGGCTGTCATGTGAGCCGCAACATTGTTGTGTGAATGACTGTTGGAGTCCCTCTCAACTACGCCACATACATAATAGGCCATTCAGTTGATATCTGGATAGCTGGGGGGGGGGGGGGGGGGGGGGGTCAACAGTTTGACGATGACATCGTCATGAATGCTTGGCCATCCATTTTTGGTTTGTATGGGCTGTATGGGATAGTGCAGAGTCTTGTTAAAAAACGTACGACCTCCTATGTTACAGAAGTATTTTAGTGCTTTAACACCTCAGTATAAGCAACAGCATGGACTCAGGCCCCTTGAAGAAAGAAATGTGAAGGCATCCGATCGTCTTCATTTCCCAGGACCTCCCAAAATCATCAATGAGGCTGGAATTTTCTTGCTAATGTCTGTCAGAACCTCTTCGGGGATTTTACACCATCCCCGATCTTTCTGCAGCTCCACTTTCTTGACCTGGGCAAAGTTCTTCTCATTGGAAAGAAACAAGAACATTCCTGGTCCCTCTTGATGTTTCAGCTTGTTAAGAATGCACTTGTCTCTAGTTACGCCTGGTTGTTACTCCTGGTTCTCTCAGGCAAGAACTATACTCTCCTCATCACGCATGATCTAATGAAGGTCCTCATGAGTCACACATCAGAATTTGGACTCATCAACCTGCATCTGCCTAGCAAGTGCCCTCATCAACTTCGTAGGATTTTCATTGACTTGACAGACAAATTCTGGTGTCTTGATGATTTCATATTGCTGACAATGTCATTTCCTGCGTGAAATGTTTGCCACATGAAACCTGGCAGCCTTTAGCTCTCTTCTTACATTAAAGACGAATGACCTGAATGACCTGGTGAGTTTCAGGAATATGGCAATCTCTAAATCGAAGTGTTCTTCAGGCAATGAACTAATGACAGCATGTCTCTTCATTTCCTCAGTTACTCTACGTTCTGACATGTTTACATGTAATAGAAAAAGATTTGTAACTATGATATACCGAGCGATATTTCACCTATAACACATGTTCTCAAATACCTGATGCACCCTGTATAGTCTAAATATATTTTAATAAAAATTCAAAACTACCATAAGGCAAGCAAGAAGCCACTATCTAAAACTTTTATTGGATTAAAAATCACAATTATTAAAATAAGTTTTATTGTAGAAATGAGATTTTTAGTAGGTTTTTGACACTATATGACATTTTTTGACAAAGAGATTTTGGTTTGACTCATAAAATTAAAAATCATGGTTAAAATCAGTAAAAACTGCAATGTATCAAAAACCTACCAACCCTGCTTGAGCCAAAAATTAATACCACTTCTGTACTTTTTTATAGTTATTCTTTGTTATGCTATAAAGAATGGTAAATTATAGAAAATGTCCTTCTTCTATTATTATAATATTATCTTGATCTGCCTTCCATATACATCTTCTTCTGGGGTTTATGAAATCCCCTTTAAGTTTACAGATGGAACAATGTCATCATATATTGGTATGGCTATGCATCAATTTTTTGAAAGGTTAAAAGAACACACAACTGATTTGTAGTTCAATAAATTTTCTACTGCTCTCTTAAGGAATTTCTTTAAAGGACTTATTTCATTTATTGACTTCGACCAAGCTAGGATTATTTTGAAATAAGTTGTTTCGTTTAAAGCTGTCATTTATGAATCTTTGGAAAATCCTTTAAGGAATCAAGAAATTTGTAACGATAATGTTTCCTTTCCCATTCCTGAAATTTGGCTTTCTATTTTGAAAGAACTATGAAATTTCCATGTTTCTTTCAGCCTTTCATTCTTCTGTTTTACTTTGTATAACAGATGGTGCCACTGAGCTGTTTTTATGGATTTTATAAGTTTCCATTGAACTTTTCTCAGTTTGAATTTAATTTTTAAGATGTAGTATATAGATTATTTCCTGCCGATTTGTATTTTAGAAAATTTTACTCCTAATGATTGTTTTAAAGATTAAACCGAAACATTGAGATTTATTTATTTGTAATAATGTGTTTATTTTATATCATCTTTGAATTTGGGAATAAAGTGTATGTTAGATAGCAACACCTATTTTGTTTAGTATTATGTAGAATTCAGTTTACTTTCGGGCCTCTTATGAACCTTTTGATATGGCTTTGCTGTGTCTCTTGTCATCTACTCCACACTCATTCTCCATTCTTGCCACCTTTAAACTGGCCTATAAGTAAAGTGTAGGGCTCCCAAAATTTTGAATGCTCTTTGCACCATTTTTTGAGGCTACTTTGGGCCTCAGATGCTCCAAACTCTGGAATAGTCTTGCTGTTGCAGAGTTCTCCACCAGAATTTCCCAATTTATTTTTTTGATTGTTGTTTTGTTTCCAAAATTTATTTTGTCTCTAGTTCAGTTTTGATGGAGGTTATGCATAGCTGTTCCGTGTTGTTATTTATTAAGTACTGCATTGGCTTGGCTTGTAATAATGCCTGGCATATTTAAACTGAAATACATTTTCTTTTTGAAAATTATTTTGTAAAAGTAGTCAATTCTATTTGAAAACATTGATATTATCAAATAACAAGATATCATTATGAAATTTGTTTTGAAGTTGAAGTTTACTCAGGTGCTTTGTAATTTGAACTGAAAACTCCAAGTACTTTGTCTATTGGTGGTGTTTTAAAATTACACGTTCATAATTTTTCGATTTAAAATGAAAACTGTAAATTTATATAACAGTTTGAAGTATTCGAATATATATCTTTCTGATGTTTGCCATCTCTAAGACCACGGTTGATGCAAGTGTGTTAATGCAAAGTGTATTTTCAGCATGCACATTCTAACAATTAAATTAAATACAGGTAAAATTGCTAAGGCTTATTTCAAAATAAGCCTTAGAAATTTTGAAATAAGCCTTAGCACAGGCCACAGTTAAATTGTCAGCGGGCCAGTTGTGGTTTGCAGGCCACGTGTTTGACATTCCTGATATAGCGGATGGAGAAGGATTGAAAAGTATGAGCTTCAGAGACTATCAATTTCAGCAAAATACCCTCAATTGCAAAAAAGTCAAAATCAAAAATACGCTAAAAATATAAATCTGCATGACCGGCGTTGAAGTCAGATGTCAAACCCGATGTCTGACTCTATTTTAAAATATTTTAGTTAATTACAGAATAATTAAAAATAAAGAATATCTATAAATATTATCCAAACATGTGAAAAATAAAATTTTCATTAAAAGAATGCATAAAAATAAAAACTGAAATTCAACAAATTTGGATTTTAAATATGACACTGTATTTTATTTTTTCAACCATAGATACTCAATCAGTTTCAGGAAAAAGATTTATTTGAAAAATAAAAATATTTCATGCGGATCACAGCCACATTGTGATACATGAAACAATGTAGTATACTCTAATATATTTTCATTAATTACAAAATGTAGAAAATAAAAAATATATGTTAAAATATTACTAAAACTTGTGAAAAATGAATTTTTCATCAAAAGAATGCATAAAAATATAAACTAAAAATTTATAAATTTAGATTTTAAAAATAAAACTTTATTATCATTTAATCGTATATAAATCGTATTTTTAATCATATAAATACTGAATCAATTTCAGGAAAACAATCTTGAAACAATGCAGCATTCTACTTTTAAATACTTTAATTAATTACAGAATAATAGAAAATAAAAATATATATTAAAGTATTACCAAAACATGTGAAAACTTAATTTTTCATCAAAAGACTGCATATAAACTGAAATTTGATAAATTTTTATTTTAAGTATTAAACTTTCCTTTTTCTTTTCAACTTTCAACCATATAAGTGCTTAATTTTTAAAAAATACACATTCCAATCTCATAAACTCTGAATCTCATTAAAAAAAAAAAAAAAATCAATTTTTATTTAAATCATCTTTTTGTTAAATCGTCTTTTTCTTAAACTGGCTTTTTGTTAAATTGCCTTTTTCTTAAATCGGACAGCATTGAAGCTGCAATGTTTGCTTGCTTAAATCGGATTCTGGTAAATCGATTTAACATCAGATTGTCACGCTTACGGTATATACATCAATGTAGATAAATCAGTTTTCCAATATTAGTGCTGAATTGGTATTTTGTTTTAAATTGATTTAAAGCCAATAGACAAATCATTTTTTTTATGTTAGCTTTAAATCTATTTTTTGTCTTAAATCGATTTAAGACCAGTGGTTAAATCCGATTTCCGATGTTTATCTTAAATCGCAATTTAAGACAATGGCTAAATAGGATTTCCAATGGTAGGTTAAATCGATTTAAGACCAGTGGTTAAATTAGATTTCGAATGTTAGCTTTAAATCGATTTAAGGCTTAGGCTTAGTGACGAAAAAGGGTTGCAATTCAAATTATGGCAATTGAAAGAAGATTTGGTGAGTTATCACTGGTGCCTGGCTAACATAAAAGTACCAAAAATTCTTACCTTTTTCACATAAATATAAGAGATAATTTAGATTTATGAAATGAGATTTTATAATAATCCAATTTTATGTAATTTGCAGATTTTCATTTTAAAGTCTTTTCATAAAAGAAAAAAAAAAAAGAAAAAAGAAAAGAAAATTGAATTGAAAGGAAAATGCTTTTCATAAAAAAGAATTTTATGAAGTGTTCTGTAAAGGATTCAATTTTGGCACAGGTCAACCTCAGTTTAGATAATTACTCTCTAAAATGTTAAAAACACTTGTATTTACCAGTAACTTGCTTACTTTATATCTAATATGATGAATCCTCTTTTAGCTAATTTTGTTTTTAAAAGAAGAAGGAGAAAAAAGCCTTCAAATTATCACTTCAGGTATTTATTATTATTTTTTTTAAATTTCAAATCGATTAATTATGAGGAAATATTTCCATTGTGCATATTATTTGAAATAAATAAGTAAATAAATAAAATTTATTCAGCTAGTATTTTGTCAAAAGATTTTCTAGTGTCGCAATGTTTCTGTTAGTCTCATTCTACTTAATACTAAGTGATATGTATTAGTAAACTTATGTATCTTAACATCTAAATCATATGTTTAATTAATCTTAATAACTTTGATTAATGATAAGCATTTTCTTAAGGCTGCAAATTGGTGATTTTTTGATATAATAATAAAAAATGCAATCAGAAATGCCATGAATCTTTGTAATGAATTTTATTTTACTTGACCATCCCTGAAAGGTCTTAGTGATTTTGCTGAGATTATAGATTTTGATAACTTCTCAAAAGAAAAGAAAATGAAATGCTGTTTTTAATTAATTAATTCGGGATAAAAAGTTAAATAATGAAAATGAGCAAAATATAAATGTTAGAAATACAAAACACTGTATTTAAATTCATTTATTTTCAGCTATTATGAAAACTTTTTTTGAGTAATTGTCATCTAAAGTTGCTAGATATAAATTTTGAAAGGCTTTTTATATTTATGATTATGATTAATATATTGTCATTATTATAGTCATTCAGAATTTCTGAGAAACTCTTCGCTATATAAAATATTCTTATTGGTTCTTAAAAAGTTGGAAAAATCAAGTAGCATTGTCATTTTTTTTTCTCTATTGAGCCCAACTTAAACCAAACATTCTGTGGCCTCTTTATCTTTATCAATTATGGAATGAGGAAGGGTTAATCCTTGTACTTTATGTACTATAATATTTGTGCCAAATTTATTAGTAATTCTGTTCTTGAAAACTCAACATCTGAAGACTTCCAAGTTCTTATAAATGGAACAATTGTCAGTAACTCATCATTATAGCACTATATTTGTAATTATCAAATTTGACCAACACAAAAACAGGAAAACTGGGTGGTTGACAGTTGTTATAGATAATATTTTTGACAGTTCTAACATTGCCATTTACCAGGCCTACCGCCGTTACTTGCAGAACAAATAGAATTATGGCCCCTTCAAGTCATTACTGAGTTTCAGACTCTCATTTTCACACTCATAGATAATACCTGTGAAACTCTGAGCAAAATCCATCAAGTACTTTTTTAGTTATATTTGACATAAGGTTTTAATTTTTGCCATAGTAGAGTCTCTAAGAAAAATCTTGTGTTGTGTATTAGTCTTACTATGCTCAAGAAATAATTTCCCAATGATTTGAAAGTTTTCCTTGGTAATAGAAGGGTTCTCATTGCCACATAGGTACCTCCTATGAGAGAAAGAGAGTATTTTTGAGTTACACTTATCAAAAAATTTTAATATTTGGCCATAAAAAAATCTTGTGTTTTGTATTAGTCTTCACTTCACTCAGACAATAATTTAAAAGTGGATTGAATTTTTTTCTTGCTAATTGGAGGTTATCGCTGTCCCCATCATAGATTCTCTTGTAAAAATGTGGACAAAAACTGTTTTATTTTTGCTGCCCCCCCCCCCCTCCTGAATTTGCGTTAACTTATTCCACTTATATAGTGTGACTCCGGCATTATATTCCATAGATAGCAAATATGTTTGTATGTGTCTTACCAACTTTTCACCATAAGCATGGACAAGTTAAGGCATCGTTGTTCTGTTTAAATCGGAAATATGACTTCATTTCACATTAGAGAATTCACATTAAAGTACAAAATCACACAATTTTTTTTAAAATCTTAACCCTTAAATGCCAGGTGTTGCCTTTCGGCAATATACCCAATTTAGGCTTATAAATACTATTAGAATAATATTGAAGCTATAATGCCTAATGTTGCCAATAAAATACATTCTGAAAATATTATTAAATCGATTTTCAACATTTAGATGGCAACACTTGTTTTGTTTAGGAATGAAAATAGATTTATTTTTTCAATTTTTGATACATGTTCTTTTTGTTTTGTTTGGAAGCTTGCGAAATACCCTATTTTGTTCTGCAGTGAGCAAGTAAAACTTATTTCTTATCATAGTTCTCAAAATTCTTGTGTGTTTAATATTGTAGAATTTTATCAAGGAAAATTATTTTTTCAATTAAACACCAGTATTACCGATTAGTAACAAACAGTTTTTTAGCCGTAAACCATACTTAAAACAAAATATGATTTTTTAAAGTATTTTTCCCATGATTTATTTTAAAAAAAGGAAGCCGAAAAAATTTTTTTTAATGATTTTTGAGAACTCAGGCAAGATATGTCCGTAAGTAGTTTCACGTACAAAAGTTTCTTCATGTTGCATACAGCAGAGCAAAAAGAAATGCAAAAGTTATTTAATAATTAATCGAAAAAGTTGAGAAAAATTGTAAAATAGAAAAGAAATCAGAAAAATTAAAAATATTTTTAAATATAAAAAAAAGTGGGGGGGGGGGGGGGTAATACTGAAATATTTTGAAAAATTGCTCATATAATTATTCTGGTGTTGAACTTATTTTAAGTTTTTGAACCAGATTTTTTTATTATTATTATTATTATTCAACAAAAAAAAAAAAAAAAAAAAAAAAAAAAAAAAAAAAAAAACTTTTTATATATCTTATTTTTAATGTAAAGGATTTTTACGTATGCCCCACGTTGGGAACCACTGCTTTAAATGAATAAAAATCACTGCAGAAAAGCAGAAATAAAGTTAAAAGATAGTAAATCTGAGTAGATGGAGATGGTAAGTACCTGAAATAACTATAATAAATAAATATGAGTGAATAAGGTTAGGGCTAACCTCTTGTATATGATAACAGAATCTGAAAATTCCACCTTATTATTTTTCCTTGTGCAAACCCCAGTTATAGTTATTTCTTTTCATCTGATAAGAGATTTTTTGCTAATTATTTTAAATTATAATTATCTAATCTTATTTTTAGGATTCCATACTTAAAAAGTAAAAACGGAACCATTATAAGATCACTCCTGTGTCTGTCACAGCCATTTTACTTGGAAATTATGGGATGTGGAAAGTTCAAATTGAGGGAAATAATAAAGACTATTGACCACATATTTACAGATTATTAAACATTCATAAATATATTTTGGAATAAATATGGAGGGGCTAATTAAGTTACTCGAAAAAAAATAAAATATTTTGTTTGTATATCGTGTGAAAGCTTTCGTAACACTGAGCTCAAAAATATATTCGTCGAAAATGTAGTGCAAAAATATGTCCCCCCCTCCTCTATTTCCAAATCTACTAAAACTAAAATTATGAAAAAATTAGAGGTAGTAGACGTTAATTTAAACCTTGCAGGAAAACTGTAGTGATTACCCTACATCACATAGTTTTTGAGAAAAGCACATTTTTACATTACACACAAATTTCGATTTGCAGGCATTCACCAAACGTGTTGAGAAGCGCTGGAGATAACTATTGTAGCAGAAGTATAAAAGCATTGTTGATAATGATTTTTGAAAAAAATCGGTAATTAGCCGAGATATTAACCCTTAAAGACACGGACGGTTTGGACATATATAATGACAGGGGCGGCGTACTCTATATACCATCGGCTTTTAAAACCCTGATAACAACTTTTAATGATAGATTTGTGTAATGCAATGCACAATAGCAGTATAAAAGCAATAAACGTCAAATTGTTAAAAACAGACTAATTTAATTAAAATTAATCACATAAATACTATGGGGCTCGCGACTAGTTTGCGTTGAGTGGATCTCTCAGTACACCTCCCATGTCTTTAAAAGTTAATTAAAAACCTATTTTTGTTGAAACACGGCATGGACCAAGGTGGTATTGCAACTTGGCGATCTCCTTTCAAAGCGCTCTTAGCACAGTTCCAAGTTTAAACTTTGAACAAGGTTTATGTTTTGGCTATACGGAAAAAAGAAAAGAACGATGAATCCAGTTTTATGAAATGCCAAATGAAGTTTAAATATGCACTACTTTTATTCTCAGTACAGAATTAAGTTCATCATAAATAGATTAGGATAAGATTAAAAAAAGAGTTATACAGAATAGCAATATTTGATATTTTCTTCATATCTCTTTGAACTTTTATGGTATACCCACTCATACTTTTCTAGTATATACAGCTATACCCAACTCTATGTGGTATAGTTTTTTACAAAGTCTTATTGTTACAAAGTCTTTTAGCAACGATTTTTTTTAATGATACAGTTAATAATTCATATTTTTATTGTACAGAACCCTCTGAGCGCGAGTAATACTCACACTTGACCGTTTATTAAATTATAAAATAACTGCTATTATAATGCTATAATAAGTAAAACAACTTCTAAAATATATATAAGTAAAATTCTAAGTGCTGCTAACGTCCATTGTGAAGCTATATACATTAATGGCAGGCAGAAAAAACACTTATCGCAAAGCATCCGTTATAGAGAAATTCTGATAACAGTTATCGTTGAAACATAGTGCATGTGTTCAGGTATTGGTATATAATGTCTTTATTGAAGCTTAAGCATTTCATTTTTAATCAATCAGATATCCGAACCAAACCAAACTGTTGGAGTAGGGTTTAATCTTTCCCCCTTCTCACTTTTCAGTAGCATTAAAGATTGATTGGGGGTTATGAGTTTATAGGTATGTATTTACCTAAACCTTAAAACCATATCTTCTTTAAAAAAAAAAAAAAATAAATAACAAAAAAAAAATAAATATATGTATTTCATATGAAATAAACTATTATATACTTGAACTTTAAATAAATTGATATATAAATGATATATATGAGATCATGTAAGTAATTACCAGACTTTAGGTAAATTTAAGCAAGTTTTTGTTACAAAGTTGAAATAAATTTAATCTTCTTTTAAATACAAAAATGTAAAGAAAAAAAAATAACTTATAGTCTGTTGATATTTTATCCAATGGTGTGAAAATTCTGCAAGTTGAAGTAGATTTGAAAATAAAAGTTCAGTAACAACATATTTTATTTCTGGGATCTAATGCAACATCTATTTGATCAGACTTGTAGAATATATGTGGCTATGACAGTGTTTTGATCTCAAATTAATTATTAGACTTCTCAGAACGAACCAGGTCCAAACGAGATAAGACATTAATCAAAGTTTAAAAGAAAATGATTTATCAAAATTACCTTGGAAACAACCCCCCCTCCCGTTTCCTCTGCATAAAAATAAAAATGTCCAATATATAACTAAATATACTTCCATTTCAAATCTGAGTTGTTGGAATCAAGTTATATCATGCATGTTGCAATGTTTAAAGCAATAAACATATCAAACTGGTAACTGAATGGCTCATTTTTCTGAAATAAGTCAGTTGGAAATATCATTCTGGATAACTGGTTTTCAGATAAATAGTTATCCAGAATGATATTTTTTAACATATGTCAATTATCCTAAAATTCTTAAAATTCTCTATGTGCAGTTTCTGCAGATTTTTATTCCCCACTTTTAATTGTTATTCATTGCTGTATTCTTAATTTTTAGTGCTGTGTATGCTATAAGTCATGATTTAAAAGAGAGAATTTCATCTTCAAAGGACTTTTTGAAAAGGAATCTTCATACTGTACATTTGCTTATTCACAAAGCAAATAACATATGTTTACTTCATATTCCAGAATTGTTGATTCCTAATGATATTTTTCAGTAAGTTTTATGGTTAGACATATTTTTGCTTAATCATGTTAAATAAAAGATGTTAAGCTTGTAATGAATTTGATAAAATACTATAGATTTATGTTATTTTGATTTCTGAAATTGAAAGATTATTGTAACATGAGTGTAGTTACATTAAAAAATTATTCTAAAACAGTGTTTTAATTTTTTTTTTTTTTTGAGCATGACATTTTTATGCCAGGAGTCAGGAGGCTTTCTTGGAAAACTTTAATAAAATCTTTTAATTTTTATTTTTTTAAATATGTTTTGAACCTGAAAGTGTCTAGAATATGCCTTTAAAACCATTTTTTGTCATAGCCAATATTTAAGTTGTGACAACCAGTTTAATGGACCCATGTCATGGCTGAGAAAAGAGAATGCACTGGAACTTTAAACATGTTTTTCTTGAGACAATTTTTTTTTTTTTTTTTTTTTTTTTTTTTAATCCGTGTAGGTTCTTATGCTTAAACCACTCTATGCTATCTAAATTTTGTTTTTTGCAAATTAAACTAGACATTTTTAATTGGAGACAAATCTTTATAAAATTAAAATTTTTAATAATTACAATTTTTTAAAGTTAGTGTCAAAAGTAAAGTTAGTGTCAAAAATTAATTTCAAAATTCAAACAGCTACCACTTTGTAAAATTTTGATTTATCTTATCAATTTTAGGTTTGGTCTCCACCTAATTTAATATACAGTAGAAGATCTGTATAATGCAATTCTCCATATAACGCACAACTTCTCAAATAAAAACAATGAATTTTGCTGTTAACACTTGCATTCCCACATTGTAAAAAATTGCTACTCTCTAGAGGACTCGATTTGATACACTAGTTCAACTTTATCTCCTAATTTAAGACCTTTTTAATGAAAAAATTGCTATTATTACAACAAACATTTTTGAAAATGAGTAATATAATGATTGATTTGGTCCAGGTATATTTGGACCTTATAAAATAAATTTAACAATGTGTGGAATGATCTATATTATGCAAAAAGTTATAATCTACACAACTCCTGGTAACAAGGAATACAGTATAAAGATACTCTAAATCAGGGTTTGTTGATATATATCTGATATTTATTTTTAAAATATCAAGATTTTTGATATTTTCAAATTCTTGATATTTATTTTCAAAATATCTAGATGTTTGATATTTTGTATATTTGATATTTATTTTCAAAATATCACCATACAAGGTAATTTTGATATTTTCTTCAGTCAAAACAACTGTAAATGAAATTTTCAACAGTTATTGATTGTGTTATTCTGTAGATAAAGAACTTTTGTCTCTGGCAGTGATCAATATCTTTTCCAAGCTTTATGTTTGAACATTTTATTTTAAAATGTAAAACTAATAATTATGTGAGACAATTAATTCAGAAGAGCCTCTGAAAGATAAACTGTAATTTAGATAATTATTTATATACAGCATTATTAGAAAAGTATCTTTTCTAATTTTGGTTTAGTGGAGTTTGTTTAAACTGTACAGCAGGTTAGGGAATAAAAAATAAGACAAGCTTACATTTGTTAAAATTCTTCAGTTAAAAAAAAAACTATTTTGTTTTTAAAATTTTGTTTTATAAAATATAAAACTTTTTTTATACTTGATATGAATCTTATAGTTTATATAAGTGTATAAAGCAAATTGTATCTGTTTTCAATTAGTTGACCTCCAATTTTGTTCTAAGTAAAAAAAAAAAAAAAAAAAAAAAATGCATTTTTAGAATATTGTTTGATTAAGTTTTCATGTTAAGAGCAATATGTTTTAGTTTCTAATTTATATTATGCTTGAAAATATTTATTATCAGCAGTAAGTTGACTATTTTGAAAATATACATATCAAAATATCGGATATTTTTGATATTTTCGAAAATATCCGATTTTAGAATATTGTTTGATTAAGTTTTCATGTTAAGAGCAATATGTTTTAGTTTCTAATTTATATTATGCTTGAAAATATTTATTATCAGCAGTAAGTTGACTATTTTGAAAATATACATATCAAAATATCAGATATTTTTGATATTTTCGAAAATATCATGATATTTACGAACCCTGACTCTAATGTATTTTGATATGTTTCAGGCATATTTGGCAATGTTTACAAGGTAAATTCAATGATGTATGAAAGGTGATCCATATAACGCACATCCTTGCATTTTTAGGTTTGCATTATGAAGATCTTCTATACTATTTTAAGAATACATATAAAAATTTGTTTCAGATGATTATTAAGAGTGCAATCATCCTGATTTACTATGAATGCCATGCATGATAAATTTTGGAACAGTTTAGATCAATTAAAATATCAAAATTTTTGTAGGAAAACATTCACACATTCAAGCAAAAGTACATTAATTCAATGCTAAAAATCCTTTTTTATTATGTTCTTTATTTAAGCCAAAGTAAAAGGTAAAAATGCCTTAAAAATCAAGCTGTTTCAGAAGAAAATTCTCTTAAGTTGCAGATCACCACTTTACAAAGGAAGTGTTAAAGATTTAAAATTTTTAACTGTTTAATAAGGGTTAACTGTTTAGGAACACTACTTAATTGCATTGGATTTGTAGGACTATCTTTTATGAGGGTAGTTGTCATATTGGTACTTACGTATTATCCGTGCCATTTCATATCCACTGTGCCAGCAATGGTGATGATAAGACATTAATTACAATAACCCTTATTAATTTTTCTTTTTGCTTTCTTCATTTTAAGTGTATAATTAATATTATATAATTCTATTAAAATCCATGGCAGAAGTATTTATATACATATAACTGTGTAATATGATATAGCATAGATACAGGTATAATATATTACTATAGTCATTGATACAGTATACTTATATTGCAAAATATTTCTGGTGGGAATGACAAATTGCTTTAAATAAAACTGCTATTGTTAATATCATTTATTGCTAAAAGCTGCCAATTTCATGTTTATTCATTTAATAAATGTAAACTAAATTCATGTTTTTGTATGATTTTAATTTTTTTAAAAATATTATTTATCATTTTTAATGATTTTATGTTTTTATTAAATGTACATTAAATTACCATTTTGAGCTTTTTAAACTTTGAACCATTGAAACTTTTTGTTTTGTTTTAATTGTTTATTTAAAATTAATTATAATTATTTATTAATATTACTAATATATTGGCAGTGCAAAAAATAGAATAAAAATTTTTTACAATTTCCTATACTTGCTGTTTCAGTGGATCCACTTGCTTTGCCAATTATCCCCATAAATATTTTTCTCTTTTGTTAGAATTTAACTCTGATAATTTACTTTAAAAAGTATCATTTAAAAAACTTACTTGATCAGAATTCTTTTGGCAGCAATAACAAATTTTGTTAACCAAAGTAATAAAATAACTTTAAAATTACTTTTCCTTTAGAATAGAATTTAGTAAAATATAATAATATATTAAAATATTGATGCTTGTTAATCTCTTATCGACATATTTAAATTATTGTATTTTATTGGTGATAGTCATAAATTAACCCAGTCTCTTCTTTTCTTTTAAGCTTGCCAAAACCTTGTAATATTTCTGAAATTGTTGAAAAAATTGTGTCTTCTTGTGAAGAAAAAGAGCAAAATTTACTTAGGTACATTGTTCAGACTTTATTAAATACAGTATTGAATATTTATAATATAGTGTTTTGTAAGCACCACAGAAAAAAAATTAATAAATCTTTTGTATAAATTTATTTTTTAATCTATGATATATATACAGGATGTGCCCTCTTGTTGTTATCCAATAGCTAATTCCCAAACTGTTGGTTTTAGAGGTCTGGTTCTAAATGCAAAAATGTTTCAAATTTTGTTATTAATCTTATCAAAAAGCCATGCCATTTTTTTTTTTTTTTTTTTTTTTTTTTTTTTTTTTTTTAAGTTATAGAATTGTAACTTTTGTTTGGTGCCTGGGTGCTATAAATTATATTTAGAAAATTTTTCTACGATCAAAACTTACCCAGTTACGATTGTTTTAATTTTATGAATTGAATGATCTGTAATTTTAGATTTGCATGTTTAAAGCTTTTAGAAATCGATTTTTGTTAAAAAAAAAACCGCATTAAAAAAAATAAAAATATTTCGAAACTATATGTATTTTAAAATTAATTTTTAATAAATTTTGAATTGTAACCTATAATTTTTTAACTGAAATGGATTTCTAGAAGCTTCAAATTTGCTAATCCAAAATTACAGATAATTCCACTAAGCAATTTTTGAGTTATGCTTAAAAAAGGACATGCATTGCAACTTGTTTTGCAAGAATTTAAAAAATAAATTTAACATTAGGAGTTCCAAGCTATGATCTACCTTCATAATTCCTAAATACCAAATGACCTTCCATTTGGTATCCAAAGGTAAATATCGAAAAATCCAAATGCAAGGCTGCCATAACTGCTATTAAAAGCTACTATTTTCAGCATAAGGCTACTATTTTAGTCCCAAATCCTTCAAAATTGACTATTTTGGGGATCAAACCAGAAAAAAGGAGGCTATTTTCTATTTTCCAATTCCAGCTACTATTTTTGCAAAAAAAGAGATTTTTCATCAGTCCCAGAGAAGTTGCCCCGTCCCGTCCCACTTCTCCCTTTTTTAACTCAATCTCCTGCCATTGCATTTCAGTATCAATTTCTTCTTCTTATTATTTTTTTTTAATCTAAACAAACTTCCATTTGAAAAAAAAAAAAAATATATATATATAAATATACTACAAAGATGCCAGTCGTCCAAATTTCAGTGGGAAACTACTAAATCTCCCATCCATATGTTTACAGTATATTTTCTTCAATTTTTTATTATTCTGAAAGGTATTTAACTCTTTAACCATCATCTGAACCATATATGATTCACTCTAATTTTGGTCAGTGTACTGCATGAATCGTATTTGTTTCTAATCCCATAGCTCATAGAATAAATATGTTTTGTACCAGAAATTTGCGTTAATAAACGAGCTGAAGTAAATTCTACTTGGAAATAAGATGCATTTTACTAAATAAAATTGTTGGTTAAAATTAGCTTATGTTTGAAAATTGCTGTGGCACTTATTGTGACTCAGCAGGGATCTCAAAATTGTTTAACATTATGCTGATGAGCATCATAATCTTTGACAATGATCTACCACTGCACAGTAGATCGATCATTAAGAAAATGTGCACACAGGCCAAAAAAATAAATAATTATTTGACTAATATTTTGCAATAAAATATTTTTAAAAGAATGTCTACAAAATATAAATGTATATTCACTTTTATAATCATGCAACATTATATCATATATGTATAACTTGGAAAATACTCCTTTCAGCAATAGAATTTTTCTGTGAATTAGAGTGACTCTTAAGTGTGCCTCCAAATGTCACGTAGGTAAACTAGACTAATAACAATTTGAAAATATCTTTAATAATGTCCTAAAACACATTTTAAGTCATTACTGACTACATTGTGTTTGAATTTTACATATGATTTCCCATTATAAATCAGACATATAAAATTAACCACAACATAAATTTCAAAATTGTATACCTTAATTTGTTTAAAGTTGTTAGACACTGAACACTTGTTGGAGCTCCTGAATGCATTTACCTTAATGTCAGGTAAAGGATTCTTTGCACAAACCTATGCATTTTTTAAATAAGTGGATTTCAATGTTTTTTAATAAATGGCTGCTCTGATATGTTTGTCAGGAAATATTATATCTTATACAGTAGACTCCCTCAAACTTGCACAGCTTGGGACCAGAGATTGTGCGGATTTTAGAATTTCGCGAATTTCTTGTCATTGCTATGTTTACATTTTTAGAGTTCCATACTTAAAAAGTAAAAACGGAACCATTATAAGATCACTCCTGTGTCTGTCTGTCTCTCTGTCACAGCCATTTTACTCAAAATCTAAGGAACGTGGAAATTTCATATTGGGGGTAGTAATAAAGACTATTGACTCACATATTTACAGATTATTAAACATTCACAAATATATTTAGGAAAAGTGTAGGGGAGCTAATTAAGTTACTTGAAAAAATAATCTTTTCTTTGTATATCATGTGGGGTATCGTGTGAAAGCTTTTGTAATGCTGAACTCAAAAATACATTTCTTTTAATTTTATGTATTATATTTTCAGAGGTATTGTCGAAAATGTAGTGCAAAAATATGTTCCCCCCATCTATTTCCGAATCTACTGAAAATAAAATTATGAAAAAATTAGAGGTAGTAGATGTTAATTTAAACCTTGCAGGAAAATTATAGCGATTACCCTAAGTCACATAGCTTTTGAGAAAATCGCATTTTTCCGTTACACACAAATTTCCATTTGCGGGCATTCAGCAAAGGTGTTGAAGAGCGCTGGAGGTATCTATCGTTGCAGAAGTATAAAAGCATTGTTGATAATGACTTTTTTTTAAAAATTGTCGGTAATTAGCCAAGATATTAACCCTTAAATACATGCACGGGTTGGACATACATAATGACAGGAACGACATATACTATGCACCATCGGCTTTTAAAGCCTACATAGGAAATTTTAATGATATATTTGTGTAATGTGATGACCAGTAGCAGTTTAAAAGCAATAAACGTCAAATTGTTAAAAATAGACTAATTTAATTAGAATTAATCACATAAATAGTATGGGATTCGTGACTAGTTTGCATTTGAGTGGATCTCTCAATACGCCTCCCATGTCTTTAAAGGTTAATTAAAAACTTATCTGGAAAAACGAAGCACAGACAAAGGCGGCTTTGCAAATTTGCAACCTCCTTTCAAAGTGCACTTAGCACTATGGCAAGTGTAAACTATGAAAAAGAGTTTTGTTTTAGGTATACTGTAAAAAGAAAAGATTATTACTATGCTGAATTTAGTTTTATGAAATGCCAAATGAAGTTTAAATATGCACTACTTTTATTCTCAGTACCGAATTAAGTTCATCATTAGACAGATCCGGATAAGATTAAAAAAAGACATAATAGCAATATTTGTTATTATTTAGGCTTCATATCTCTTTGAACTTTCATGGTTTATCCATTTATACTTTTCTATTATACGAGCTATAGCTATACTGAACCAGCAAGCTACAGCTCTTATACAGCTATACCCAACCCTATGTAGTATAGTTTTTTACAAAGTCTTATTATTCTTTTAGCAACAATTTTTAGTGTTCCATACTTAAAAAGTAAAATCCGAACCATTATAAGATCACTCCCATGTCTGTCTATTCGTTTGTCAATGCCATTTTACTCGAAAACTATGGAACTTGGAAAGTTCAAATTGGGGGGAAGTAATAAAGACTATTAACCCACATATTTATTATTTATAGAATTAATCACATAAATACTATGGGATTTGCTAGTTTTCATTGAGTGGATCTCTCAATATGGCTCCCGTGTCTTTAAAAGTTAATTAAAAGCCTATCTGAAAAAAAAACGTGGTAGGGACTAAGGTGGCGTTACAACTTTGCGACCACCTTTAGAAGCGCACTTATCACAATGCCAAGTATTGATGGGCGATTCTGGAAAATTTGAGAATCGATTAAAATCAACATCATATAAAACAGAATCAATCATAATAAGAATCAATTCCCAAATTCTTGAATCGATACTTGAATTGATATTTTGATATTCACAGATTCACACAGATAAGCTCAAAAATAGTAAGTCCAAGACGTAGCTAGTCAGCAGGGCCATAACGGCCACCTTACACCCCTCATCCCCATTTATGAGGGACCTAGAGAATGTTAGAGACCCAGAAGTAAGCTATTACAGACCTTTGAGTTGAGTAATAAAGTTTTTTAACTTTTAAAATTATTATTTTAATGTTTAGAATTAATTTTAATTAAGATGTCATTTTAATAATAATTTTTATTATATTTAAATTTATTTTTAAAGAAAGATCTCGATCAGATAAAAAAAAAGGAAGAAATGATTTTGTTTTTCCATCCAGAAAAGATGTACTTTCTACTCTTATTTCCTTCAACTAAACAGATGGGGACTTACTTCCTGTAAATGTCATTCTTAAAAATGCACAGATGAGCGAAATTTTGAAGGCTCTAAATTTATTTTAAAAGTTAAATGGTTTTTCAGTCTTTTTAGGGCCTACTATAAGTGTGGGGGAAATGCAAATAATGAAATCTTCTTTTAGAATAGCTGTGATAATGTAATTAACCAATCATCACGTACTAATTATCCCCCAAATTAATAAGCAAAATTCTCCTTTTAATAATTTATTTAACTAAAATTTCTTTCCTTTTTTAAAATATAAACCTCCTTTATCTCATTTGCAGTTTATAAATATCATTATTTTTAATGTTTACCAAATTTTCAGCTGTTAACAAAAAAAAAAAAGTTCTCATCCTAAGAATCATTAACAGTGAAATAACATACTTTTTTCTGGTTAACAAATAAATAAAAATATATTCTTTGATTATGTGTTTTTTTTAAGCAGTAATCTAAAAACTCTTAAACAGTTATTGACTCATTCGCTGACAGTGTCAGACGTGGAACATAAATCTGCAAATATCATGATTTTTTTTTTTTTTAAATAGCGTTCTCGTTTTTATACTAGAACAGAAAAAGAGGACTTCTGTATTTTTTGTATAATGTTCTTTTCTAATCCATTTTAAATTGCTGATTCTGGAAAGACTTCAATTTTTATTTCATTTTGTGTTGTTCCTATATACAAGCTTGATACAACATCCTCATGTGTATTCTATCTCCTGTATACATATATACGAAATAAAATAACGGTACAAAATTTTCAGTGTCACTTTGTTTAAATTGTTTAATATATTATTTGAAGAAATAAGTTTTAAAGCCTTTTAGCAAGAATTTTTATGCGTGTATACTGGAAAACATAGGACCATTTAATGTTGGAAAACTCCAAAATTTCATAAAAATTCAAAGTATCATAACTGAGTAAGTTTGGTTGTTATATACACAAAAGCGAAAAACTTTGACAAATTTGAGAGATATAACTCAATGAGAACACTGAGTAATGTGGCTTTAAACCAAGGATAAAGTGTTTGAACTTGAAAAAAAGGCCGAATTTTTTTATTATTGTTCATAAATACTAGTTACCAATAGCTGCAGATATCATATTAATGTTTAGTTGGTAACCAAATAACTCAGGAAGAACGTCCAAAACGATCCCATTGCAATTGGACCATAATAAAAAAATTAGTATTTGGGGGAGGGAAGGTGAGAAGGGGACTGGTGAGGATCTGGAAAAGTAGTAACATAAACTAGTAATAACTTAATGTGTTAGTAACCCAAAGAACTTGGCTCCTAAACTAAAAACATAACAATTTAACCTGGAAATAAAAAGGCTCTTATATGAAATTTGACAGCAGCGTGCTCACATAATTAGTCCAAGGGGAGCTGCACCCCCCCCCCCCTAATTACATGTTTTTCAGGGTTTACATGATTTTAGGTATGATATCTCAGGATCTAATGAACGAAATTTCATCAAACTTAATATTCCGTTAGACAACTGTCATATGTTGTTCCTGATTAGGCTTTCGTATAAATCATATAACAGGTTGCACTGCTATACTGCTTTTTTCAGCAAATTGAGTTCAGACTTTTTTATTCGGGAGGGATTTCTGCGGTTCTGGAGAGAAACATTCTAGAGTTTTGTGGGGGGGTAGGGGGGGTAGTCCTCCGCTATCACCCCCTGAATTCAACACTTTTTCAGGATTTACACGATGTTAAAAAGAATATCTCAAGAACTAATGAACGGAAATTCATCAAACCTAATATTCTGCTAGACATTGACATAAGTTGTTCCTGATTAGGTTTTCGTGTAAATCATATTACAGGCTGCGCTGCTATACTGCATTTTACACGATATTCGTGATAGCTATATCTCAAAACTAATGCATGGAATTTAATCAAACTTCATATAGTGTTACACTTTCACATAAATAGATCCTTATTAGGCTTCGATGTATACTGCCAACAGGTGTCGCTTTTATGCTCTTTGAATTGGGAATTTCGGTTGCAGACATCTAAAAGGGTGTGGGCCAAAATTCAATGATTTGTTTGGAAAATGCAATGCTTATATTTTCTTTTAAAATGCACATATTTCAATGAACCTATACTTTTTTAATCTTCATGATGGGCATAGGTTATCATTTAAATTTGACACTGTGATAGCGAATTTTGAAGTTTTAACATGTGTTATATAGAAGAAAGTTTTGGGATTGGCACATCTGACTACTTTACCTTCAACTTTTGAAGGAAAATGAAAATATTACCTTTAGAGATATGGATTAAAAAATTTACAGTATTGATTAAATCGAGTCAGCCATAGTATCGATTAAATCAATTAAAAAAATCGAAATCGCCCATCACTAATGCCAAGTTTCAATTTTGAACAAAGGTTTTGTTTTAGCTACACTGTAAAAAGAAAAGATTATTACGACGCTGATTTTAGTTTTATGAAATGTCAGATGAAGTTTAAATATGCACTACTTTTATTGTCAGTACCGAATTAAGTTCATCATAAACAGATTAGGATAAGATTAAAAAAAGAGTTACACAGAATAGTAATAATTTATATTATTTAGGCTTCATATATCTTTGAACTTTTACAGTATACCCTGTTGTGTGTTTGTAATACCTTCCTCTCAATAGATGGCGCCTCTACTGAGCGTTTGTTGCGATCGGAGATTGCCAGTGATCGCAGTTGTGTACTAGTCGCTATGTAGTGAGGTTGTTCTTATATCAATAAAGCTATGTTAGTTTATCCTAGAATTACGGCGTTTGTTCCACAACTTTAGTAAACCCTAAAGTTATATCAATTGGCGACGAGATGCGATTCGATGTTAAAAGAAGAGGAAAATCTTTTTCTCTCTCTTCCTTGATTGGAATGATGCCGCCGATCTTTGCCGCGCCGTGTTAACCCTAGCACGCGGTCGCCGGTAGCAGCGCGCGTCGCTGTACGAAGCCTAACGCATTGGTACGTATTTTTTGCATTAGATGGGCTCTTTTGGGCAGATTAAGGAATACGATTCATCAGCAGAATCGTGGACTTTGTACACTGAAAGACTGGAACAGTTTTTTATAGCTAATGGGATCAATCAAGCAGATTGAAAAAGGGCTATTTTTCTAACTGTCGTCGGCCCAACTACCTATGCCTTAATACGTAATCTCCTTTCGCCTGCGGCACCAAATACGAAGACTCTGGAGGAAATAATTCAAGTTCTGAATTCGCACTTTGATCCAGCGCCGTCCGAGATCGTTGAGAGATATAAATTCAATAGTAGAGTGAGACGCGCCGGCGAATCAGTTGCCAATTTCATCGCGGAATGACGCAGCTTGGCTAAGCATTGTAATTACGGCGCATCTCTCGATGAAATGCTGCGAGATCAGATCGTTTGCGGGATCCAAGATGAAAGTATCCAGAGAAAACTCCTATCTGAAAGCCAGTTAAGCCTAACGAGGGCTACAGAAATCACGGTAACTATGGAGACTGCGGCCAGGGACGCTAGCAACCTACGTATGGCGCCCGGATCCGGCTCGGAAGTAAATAAAATTCATTTAAAGAAGAATATTGTACCCAAAAGTTCGAATTCTCGTGTTTCAACTCAAAATGCCGAAAAATGCAATAGATGTGGAGGTAATCCTGTGTCCAGCGAATGCCGTTTCAAAAATTCAACTTGCCATGCGTGTAAGAAAATTGGCCACATCGCTAAAGTTTGCCGATCTAAGAAGAAAAATTCTGGAGTTGGGTGCATAATGTGCAAGTGGAGGAGGCTGAAAATAAAGTACCTGTAACTTACACACTATTCAACATCTCAGGGATGGAAGAAACCTTGCCACCTGCTAGAGTTGAGTGTCTACTCCAAGGTAAGCCATTTGTTTTTGAAGTGGATTCAGGTGCCCCATTTTCTCTAATGCCTTTAAATGAATTTAATAAAGTAAAAGAGTATTTTCCTCCTTTGGGTCAAACCTCAATTAAGTTAAATTCTTATACTGAGCATCCTATCGAAGTGATTGGTATGACTCAAGTTGAAGTGTCCTATGAAGCAAAGTCTCACTCATTACCTTTGATGGTTGTTGGACAAGGAAGTATTAATTTAGCAGGCCGTAACTGGATTTATCCATTGCAATTAATGAATGTTTTTAAAAATGTAAACCATCCTTATGCCATAAACAATCTGCCAACTTCTGAATTGTTGTTCCAGAACCTTTTAGAAAGATTTAAAGATCTATTTTCACCAAAATTAGGTCTTGTGAAAGATGTCAAGGTGCATTTAATTAAGAAAGTTTCTGCAACTCCAAAATTTTTTAAGGCATGTCCAATACCATATCCTCTGGTAGACAAAGTTGTTGACCAAGAGATAGTTCGGCTGGTTCAAGCAGGCATTCTTGAACCAGTGAAGACCGCTGAGTCTGCAGCGCCAATTGTACCTGTGTTGAAGCGTGACGGCCGTATCAGGATATGCGGAGATTTCAAATTAAAGACAAACAAGATGACTGAATTAGAGCAGTATCCACTTCCTAACATCGAAGACTTATTTGCCCAGCTGTCAGGCAGAGTTGTTTTCTCTAAATTGGACCTCCGTGATGCCTACTGCCAGTTACAACTGGATGAAGAGTCAAAAGATCTAGTCATCATTAACACACATAAAGGACTGTTCCGGTATACCAGAATACCTTTCAGAGTAGCCTCTGCTCCAGCTGTGTTCCAGAGAGAAATTGATAAAATTCTGTATGGTCTGAAGGCTGCTTACTATCTTGATGATGTTTTAGTGTTCGGAAAAGATGAAGCTGAACATTTACAGAACTTGACAGCTGTTCTAACGCGGTTACAGGAAGCTGGTATGAAACTCAACCCTGACAAATGCGAATTTTTGAAGACTTCAGTTGAATATCTTGGTCATCGGATTGACAATAAAGGACTTCATCCGCTAGAGTCTAAAGTCGAAGCAGTTGTCAATACACCAGATCCGAAGAATAAGGATGAACTACGTTCCTTCATCGGATTGATTACTTACTATGCTAAGTTCCTGTCAAACATGGCCACTTTGTTAGCGCCATTATATGAGCTCTTAAAAGATAAAACCAAATGGAAATGGGATAAATTACAGAAAGAAGCTTTTTCTAAAGTGAAAGAAACCTTACGAAATTCATCACTGCTGATACATTTTGACAATAAGAAGTTGTGTTGGCTTGTGACGCCAGTCCCTATGGTCTTGGAGCTGTATTATCTCATGTAACCGAAGATGGTGATCGCCCAATAGCTTTTGCGTCACGTTTCTTAACTGACGCTGAAAAGAATTACAGCCATATAGAAAAGGAAGCTCTATCCCTGGTCTTTGGCGTAACAAAATTTTGTAAATACCTGTTAGGACGAACATTCACGTTACTTACTGATCATCGTCCCTTAGTTAATCTCCTTTCTGTAGACAAGCCTGTTCCAGTTGTGGCTGCTGCGCGAATTCAACGTTGGGCTCTGACCCTTGCAGCATATTCATACACTATCAAATACAGAAAGGGTAGTTTGCATGCTAATGCAGATGCCTGCAGTCGGTTGCCCTTAAATACGAAGCATCCTGATCTGCCAGCTCCGACAGAGTCAGTGTTGTTGTTGACACAGTTAGACGACACTCCAGTGACGAGGCATCTGATTGCAACAGAAATTAACAATTGTCCTGATCTACACAAGCTAAAATCTTGCATCTTAAACGGCTTTTCGAAGAAAATAGAGCAAAATCTGCACCCTTTTCTAAGAGTAAAATATGAATTATCTTTTGAAGGAGACATCATTTTCAGGGGCTCACGTGTATTTATTCCACCAAAATTTAGAAAATTCATACTAGATGAGTTTCATTCATCTCACCAAGGCATAATGGCTATAAAGGCCCATGCTCGTTCCAGTATTTGGTGGCCAGGATTAGATAATGATCTTGAAGCAAGAGTGAACGGTTATGTTGTTTGCCAGCAAAATGCTTCAGCACCTCCAGCAAAGTACTCTTCTTGGCCTGTGCCAGAACAAGCATGGGAGCGGATCCACATTCACCATGTGGGTCCAGTGGAAGGCCACATGTTGCTAGTAATCGTGGATGCCAAAACAAAGTGGTTAGAAGTGGCACAAGTCTCAAGTACAGCATCTTGTGTAACCATAATGGTGTTACGTAGCCTGTTTTCTTGTTTCGGTATTCCCAAAAGTCTGGTCAGCGACAATGGCCCTGGTTTCAGCAGTACAGAATTTGGTGAATTTTTAGCTAACAATGGCATTTCCGAGGTTAAAACACCACCATACCATCCACGTTCGAATGGTTTAGCAGAACGAGTGGTCCGTACAGTCAAATCAGCCCTGAAGAAAATGACTGGAGGGACTTTCGCAGAGAAGCTGTCTCGATTCCTTTTCAACTACCGCAATACACCATCGGCAGCGATGAGAATATCTCCAGCCATGGCAATGTTCGGTCGGCCTCTTCGAACACGGCTGGACCTAATTCGAGATCCTGTGACCCAGACATGTGAGACGAAAGAGACAGGGTCAAAGAAAATTTCAGAGGGCACTCCAGTTTGGGTGCGTGCATTTGGTCGTGGCCCACCATGGGTTGCTGGCAATATTTTACGTCCATTGGGAAAAGTTATGTGTGAGGTCTCAACCCCCATTGGAAACTGGACTCGACACATTGACCAGTTAAGGCTCAGACAGGAAGAGCTGACTAGTGAAATTCCTACTTCACTTAAGTTACCAGCTCCTGCTGCACCACAATCAGAATCTGCTGACTTGCAGACTGAGGTACCCACTTGCGCTCCCAAACCTCCTGTGCTCTCCTCAGAGGTAAGTTCTCCAGGCAGAGTGAGTAAGTCGCCTGCAGAACCCCCAGTGCTATCACCACAAGTGCTCACTCGTGATGAAAATTGTACTCCATTGATTAGATGTTCAAAACGTGTAAGAGTAAAACCAGTACGTCTCCAGTTATAAACTGACAAACTGTTTGTTAGTTTTTGAACTGTTCTCTGTGAAATACTGTTACATCTAAAATTATAGCCTGACAAACTGTTTGTTAGTTTTTGAACTGTTTTCCTTAAAAGACTTGTGTTTTGAACTGTCTATATGTAATGACGTTTACATCTTGTACTTTCTTTAAGAAGGCAGGGAATGTTGTGTGTTTGTAATACCTTCATCTCAATAGATGGCGCCTCTACTGAGCATTTGTTGCGATCAGAGATCGCCAGTGATCGCAGTTGTGTACTAGTCGCTATGTAGTGAGGTTGTTCTTATATCAGTAAAGCTATGTTAGTTTATCTTTAGTAACCCCTAAAGTTATATCATACCCATTCATACTTTTCTAGTATATACAGCTATACAAAACCCTATGTTGTATAGTTTTTTATAAAATCTTATTATTGTTTTAGCAGTGATTTTTTTTAATAATACAGTTAATAATTAATATATTTATTGTATGGACCCTCTGAGCGTGAGTAATACTCGCACTTGACCATTTATTTTAAAGTAATTTCTTACAGTGCATTTTATTCAGTTAATTCTTTTGAAATATTAGGTGTTTTAATCGGACATGTTTGCTCTGGGTTGGCCCGGTGTAAAACATTAATTTGAATATAATAATGCAATCAAAATTATAATAAATGCTTTCAATATAGTAAAATATTAAATAATTAAGTTAAGTAATGAACTAAAATGTGAAAAAGTAAGATAATTTTAACAAGTAAAAAAAAATCATGCGTTAAGCGTAGATTATGAAACACTTTCCAAAACTTCCTGAATGCTTTAACAAAACTTCGTTATTTAGGGAAATAAGGTATATAAGAGAATTAAGTAAACATTTTAGAAAACACTTAAAAAACTGACTTCAGCAGTTACCGTCCATAGCAAATATGCATTCCAATTCTTTTGAAGAGCCCTGTATTTGATCTGTAGGTTGATATATATACTATATTGCTCGTGGGCTGCAATAGTGGCACAACTCAAAAAATCAGGTTCTGAGATTAATGGGTTCGAAGTTTCGCCTTGTAATGAAATGCAAAATTTACACGATTCATTGTTGTCATAAGTGTTAAGTGGTACTGAATGACTCTGTAAGGATTCAATTAATAATAATGCAAAAAAAAAAAAAGTACCCTCACACCCCGTGTTATATTGACGATAAATATGATTATATGATGGTGCATTCAGATTATATCATATATAAGGCAACAGCGGCACTTCTGCCATCTGTTTGTGAAATACTGAACTACAAGATATGACGCTATTACTGCTGGAAAGAGTATCAATCTGCAATGCTGAAGAGTGCATTAACTCAAAATTCATATTTCTTGAGTCTTTTGCCACTATTGCAGCCCACGAGCGATATAATGGGCAAATTTAGTTTAGCAAGAAAATGCATAACAGGTTGAAATTTCTTTTTCAGCAATTTATACTAATAGATGGAAACATACTTTTATACTTTTGTACAACTCTGTAGTTAAACTAGTACCTTTATCAGACACCACTATTTAGCTAAAGTTTAATTCAAAGTAAAACACTCTTAAAACTACTGAAATCACATTTCCAGAAATTATCATTTATAGACGGCCATGTATCCAATTCTTTGTGTGACCCTGTATATCATTTTATCTATGTTCTACAAACATTTCTTAGTAAACTAAATGCAGTTCAGCGTAAAAATGCATAACTCATTTAAAAACCACCTTTAAGCAATTTGCAATCATACCCAGTAACCATTACGAATTCTTTTGTGTAGCCTTGTATATGAATTACAGCATTTATGCACACCATATACTATGCATAAATATAGTGAAACATAAAAGCACATAACATAATTAAAAATGCATTTCCAGCAATCATCGCTACTGTACAGTACTTCGGATACAATATAGTATCTGAAACCTCTTGTGTGTCCCTGTAAATGCTATGCCCTTTGTATTATACATGAAATAAGATATAGTAAACCTCAGCGACGTATATCAATTTCATTATACATGAAATAATTTAACATAATTGAAATACGCCGCAAGCAGTTCCCTTTACCCCTATATCATTATGTAAAGGAATACTTTTGTGTGGCCCTGTAAATGAATAATAACTATTCTTTGCACTGCATATTCTACAGAATGCATATTTTTGTGCACTTGATAAATGCATATCAATTTTATTATGTTTGAAACACTGGCGCAGCGAAGGGGGGGGTTTTGGGGGTTAAAACCCCTCCCAGAGCTAAAATAATTAGCATGATTGCCGCTTATATGAATCACTAGTTGAGCAAATTAGCCGCTTTAATGAATCAAAACCAAAATTAATATTAAAGTTTTTTAGCTTATCCAGAATCCACGGCTTTGTTGAATAAAACTCTACTTATGGGTGATCCTGCTCCAAATTTTCCGAAAATTAAAAAAAATCCGAAAATTCGGACATAAAAAATATCGCAAATTTTGACAAATGGTCGCCGAAAAAAAAAAATTTTTGTCAATCATTTGCAGAAAAATCGAGATTTTCGTCAAAGGATAGCGGGGAAAAACGCAAATTTCGTCAAAGAATCGCAGAAAAAGTGCAAATTTCGTCCAAGAATCGTGGAAAAGACGCAAATTTTGACAAAGAAACATGGAAAAAATGCAAATTTTGTCCAAGAATTGTGAAAAATCCACAAATTTCATCAAAAGATTGCGAGAAAATCACAAATTTCGTTAAAAGATTGCGAAAGACAGCAAATTTCGTCAAAAGATTGTGAAAAAACACAAATTTCGTCGAAAGATCACGAAAAAACCCCCGCAAATTTCATCAAAAGTTCGTAAAAAACCCTGCAAATTTCGTCAAAAGATCGCGAAAAAACCTGCAAATTTCGTCAAAAGATTGCGAAAATATCACAAATTTCATTAAGGGATCGCGGAAAAACCACAAATTTTGTCAGTGGATCACGAAATAATGCAAATTTTGTTAAGAGATTGAAAAAAAAAAAAAACGTAAATTTCGTCAAAAGGCTGCAGAAAAAATGCATAGTTAGCGCCGGGAGTGGATTTCTCCCTTTCCCCCTCTGCTGTAACTTTTCAGAAAAATTTCTGTGATTTTCAGAATTTTGTTTTCACTCAGAATCACCCCTGATTCTACTCAACAAAAGTGATTCAAGTAAACGATGAATATTGTATTTAAAACTGTGAAAATGCACATTACATGCATCAGTTTTGTGAAAACTGGTCATTTTTTTAAAAAACAGCAACTGTCACATTTTCGAGACGTCTTATGCTAAAAGAGTGGTCATTTCTTGCCGCACAGAAACTTCGAGTTTGAGTATTATACATGACAAAAAAATTTTAATTGCATTTCTGTCTATGTTTCATGTTCGAAACCACAATGGAGCATCTGGAATTTAAATTGCAGAGGAAAACGTAAAAGACATGCTTTCTAGATATCTCACAGTTTCAAACGCTCGTTTTGCGTTTTTGCTCTCAGTTATCTCAAGACCAAGTTATGTGCATTAAAACTTTGAAAAAGTAAGAAATACAAAAACATTACTATAAAGATAATTACTATAAAGATATTAACATAAGAAGCTGTTTTTGACTGTGATTTTACAGATTATTGCAATCAGTGTGTCTTTTGAATCATTTGTTTCAGGGTTGGGAGAGATACTGTAGCAATCACATTCCCCGCAGGAAAGAATCACTGATTGCAATTGCATTGACGTATAGACAGATGACTGTGAGTAGGATTTTCACAAGACAGACATTAAATGTGAAACCTTTTTCTTAGGATTAATGAAAATTACTATCTATATATTACACACAAACTTAATCCATTTGTCCAGCGAAAAAAGTGAGGTACTAGCAAAACCCTCGGCTTTGTTCGTGATAATTAAAATATGCCTAAATAGTGGTATTTGTGGGCGTATTTTTATTACACGAAATTATACTGCTATAATTCAAATGTTACTAACTAAGCCACTGTTTAACTAAACTTCATTATTATTTAACAGTAGGCAAAAATGTGACTTAATTTAATGAGAAAAATTAAAACTAATTCTAAATAAATGATAATTTAGAATGTAATTTGAAGCTTTTACGTTCATTTCAGTTTTCCTTTGAAGTTTTGAATTTTTTAGAAACCATTCTTAGCAAGCATTTACATCTTAACACATTGAGTGCCACAGTGACTGACACTGAAGCGCTGAAAAATTTACAATGTTTTAAGTAATTTTTAAGAAAGTATAATCCTGTAATAAATAAAAGGTAAGTAAATTTTAAATAAATTTTCAGTACTTACTTAAAACAATATATATTTTTAAAATTTTATATCATATTTTAGACGTCAGTCATCGCTGAATGACGCATATTAAACGGAAAGTTCAGTGTCAGTCACTGGTGACTGATGTGGCGCTTAACGTGTTAAAAGTAACCATCGTGATATATTCCAAACTTCAAGTCTAATGGTTTACTACCCCCAACATAAAATATAGCTTATATTGGAACAGGAACTGTCAGCATCAATTTGCCAACATTATATTATTTTAGAAATCGGTTTTGTATTTCCTGAGATCCTATTAAAATCGTAATTTAGAAAGTTTTTAGAATGCTTTCGCTCATTTTAGCCTTTTAAATGTTGAATATTTTAGAAACTGTTCTTAGAGACCATTTACATCTTATAAATATCTACCATGCCAAATTTTAACTTTCTATCTTTAACAAATCTTTAGAAATTGAAATTCAGATAGTTTTTCGCTCACTTCACTGTTTTAAATTTCGATTTTCTTAAAAACTATTCTTACAGAGCATTTATAACTTACAAGTAACTACCATGCGAAATTTATAGTGTCTACTAACCCCTTCAGTATCGTAGAAATCGCAATTTTACAGCATTTTTTGCTCCTGCAACCCCCTGGTGGCAGTGGCACCGACATAAAATATAGCCTATATTCGAGCTAGGACTGTTACCATCAATTTGCAATCACTGCATTTGAAGTCAGTTTCGTATTTCCTGAGATTTCATAAAAATCATAATATAGAATATTTTTACGCTTTTTGCTCATTTCACCCTTTTAAATGTGGAATTTTAGAAACTGGCCATAAAGATCATTTACATCTTATTATCTACCATGTCAAATTTCAAGTTTCTATCGTTAACCATTCCATAGAAATCGTTATTTAGAAAGTTTTTAGAACTCTTTTCCTGCATTTTTAGCCCTTTTAAATTTCGACTTTTTTGCAAATAGTTAGAGAGCATTTACATCTTATAAGTAACTGTCATGCTAAATTTCAAGTTTTTACGACCTCCAGTAACACAAATATATTTTTAGAACGTGATTTGCTCTTGCATCCCCTTGGGGATAGTGCCACCGGCATAAAATACAGCCTATGTTGAAACAAGGACTGTCACCATCAATTTGCCACCATTATCTTTTAAATTGGTTCGATAGTTCCAGAAATTACTCCCTACAAACTTACAAACTAACAAACGTTGCTTCTTCATAATATTCGTTTAGCTAAGACTTCAAGTGGAACCCAGATATTTTATGAGATTTGTAACGATAATGAAGATATTTTAATGAAATTTTCAAAAAATTCACATTGCTTTCCCTTTATGCGAAATTCGATGTCACTTAAAGTGCTAGTAGTCACAGTAATTCAGTCACCGTGCTTAATATGTTAACTACATTCCAAAATATAGAATACCTAATTCAGCACTGTTTGGACGTGGATAATTATAAATTCTACCAATTCTCGCAATATTATTACATTGACACAAAGCAAGGTAAGTCTATTGAAAATTTTGTTAAAATTGCTTCATTATTAACCTTTTCAGGGGCAAAGCATTTTCATTCCTAAAAGATTGAAATAAATGTATGACACTGGAATTTACAAACAAATTTATTTTTAAATAACAAAGAACTAGATTTCACTCATATATAATAAACCTAAATTTTTTTCATTAAAGTTCTGGTGCTATTATGGCATTTGGGAATTAAAATTCCCAAATTATTTTCATAAACATACCACCGCCCCTCAAAGGGTTAAACAAGAATTCGGAATTGTCTTGGAGTGAAAACCTGTGTATTTTTGGCTGAAAAATTGGATTGCAACCACCAGATATTTTCTGATGAACCACCCGATGATTTTTGATACAAAAAATGTTTGTTGTACAGTGTTATTCGATCTTTTAAAATTTGTCTTTTGATTGTTTAAAACACTTATAAATCTAACATAGTTTTGTGTTATTTCATTGATTCATTTTAAGTTTTGTAACTCTAATATTGTAAATGCTGTTTAAATGAATCATAACCAGCTTATCTGCTGATTCTAATATCCGAGAAAAAAAAGCGTTATGATTTCACTCATTAAATAGACTGATCTGATTAGCCAATAATTCAATTAATCGGCAATCACCGTTATGAACAACTCAACCCCCCCCCCCCCCCCCCCCCCAGAGCCGAATTCTGGCTGCGCCACTGTTTGAAAGCATGTAACATGATTAAAAATCATTTTAAATGATTTTTTCCCATAGGCCGTAATGTAACAGAAAACTTTTGACTGTCCCTGTAAATGAACTAAACATGCTAGAAACTTCATTTAAAATAGGGAATGTGCTATGGTAAACATTAATAACATCTAAAAATTTCTTGGCAATCCGAGTATATTTACGGGAGTTAGAGCGCAGACAGACAGCCAGACAAACCAAAGTTATAAACACTTTCAACTTTGCTGGAAAGTGTTAAAAATGATTAAATTATTAAAAGTAAAGGTCAAGTAAATAATTAATAATGCATAATAAATATGAGACACATTTTCTTTGTATTATTCAATGAAACATTCCTCATAAAGGTACCCTATTAATTCACATCAAAATCTTAAAGTAAGGAAGTTTTATTTTAGATTTAGCCAGACTTAATTACCGAAAAAGCTTGATTAATACATCAATATATTCGGTAAAAAGATTGGGATTACCAGTGATAACAGCAATATCGTGATTTTTTTCAGAAATAAATTTAAACTTCCTTCATAAAAAAACCAAGAGTTCAGCCATATTATCGAGAATTCAATATTAAAATACATACAGAATAACATAAAAATGAAAAATTATATAATTTTGCCCATACATCTGAACTGAAAGTTTCATTGTTTATATCTGCGATGATGTGCGAATTTTAGATGTTGTCGGATTTGAGGGAGTCCACTGTATTATAATACAAGCAAAAATTGTGTGTGTGTAAATTTTATCTTAAAAATGGCTCTAACGGTTTTGACTAAATTTTGTATTTTACCATTTTTGGGCATGAGAAGACCATTAGGCTAGGTTTCATGTTCGAGAAAATTCGATTAGTGGGTCAGTTTGGGTCAAATTGGGTCAGGGTCAAGCCAATTATATCTAAAAATTGTTCAATTGACTTTAACTAAATTTTGTATCCAACTGTTTTTGAGCATGAGAAAACTATTGGGCTAGGTCACATGCTCGAGAAATTTTGATTAGTGGGTCATATTTGGGTCACTATGAGTCGAGCTAATTTTATCTAAAAAAAGGCTCTAAGAATTTTGACTAAATTTTGTATTCTACCATTTCGGATTACGAGAAAACCATTGGGCTAAGTCACATGTTAGAGAAAAATCGATTAGTGCAGTGGTGTAGCTAAGGGGTAGAGTGGGGGGTGGTCCATTCCGCGTGTCACCCTCTAAGAGGTGACACCCAATGTTTATTTTCAAATATAATATATATGTATATATGTAATCTTATAAGATTTTGGAAACTAATTCTGACATAAAATGAAATTTCTAGCGCACTATGCAACAGTCAATTTTTTTTTTTTCCGTGGAGAATTTGAAATTGTATACAGAGTGAGGTGTCTAAATTAGATATGCACTAGTGAACAAAAACCTACCTATCCAACAAGTGGGTAGCAAAAACAAACTTTAAAAGAAATAATTTTCTTCTGCATATCATTGACTTATACGGACTATGAGATGAGTGATGAGTCGCCCCTATCATTTCTTATGTGGAAGGACCAAAGGACAAATAAGGAATAATATCATTTCCTGTGCTACTATTGCCTTGGGTTCTTTTGCTTTTTTTTTCGAAAGTGATTGCATCCACAGACAATATAATTTATAGTTGTCTGTGATTGCACCATTAAATTCCAGGAAAAGTTTTAGGTTGGAAACTAGTACAGTAGACCTCATGCTCATTCAATCTAAGGCTCCTACTATTAGTATTATAGAGCCATAATTCAACCATCAAGAGAAAGCGGCTGTGATGTATGAGTTATGCAGGGGGGATTCTGTTCCAAAAATTTAAGGCATTTGGTTCTGAAAATTTTTTTTAAATCATTCACCAGTCTGAAAATAAATATTGCAAATTTTGACAAAAGGTCGCCAGAAAAAATCAATTTTGTCAATCGTATGCAGGAAAAATCGGCAATTTCGTCAAAGGATCGCAGAAAAAAGGAAAATTTTGTCAAAGGATTGGAGAAAAAAGCTCTCATTTCGTCAAAGGATCTCGGAAAAAAACGCGAATTTTGTCGTAGGATCGCGAAAAACGCAAATTTCGTCAAAGAATCGCAGAAAAAAATGAAAATTTCTTCTAAGGATTGCGGAAAACCCCCGCAAATTTCTACAAAGGATCTCGAAAAAAAAAGAGGCACTAGAGTCGTCAAAGGATCGCAGAAAAAAATGAAATTGAAAGAGTTGCGGAAAAACGCAAATGTTTTCAAGGGATTGTGAAAAAAAAAAACACAAATTTCGTCAAGGGGTCCCGGAAAAAACGTGAATTTTGCCAAAGGATTGCGAAAAAATGCAAATTTCATCAAAGGATCATGGAAAAAACACAAATTTCATGAAAGGATCATGGAAAGAACACTAATTTCGCCAAATGATCGTGGAAACACGCGAAATTTGGCAAATAATCATGATCACGGAAAAATGCGAAATTTGCCAAAGTATCGCAGAAAAAACATGAATTTCGTCAAAGGACCGCAGAAAAAATACTGGGAGGAGATTTCCCTCCCCCTTCTAGCCACTGCTGTGAATGTCAGCTTTTTTTTTTTTTTTTTCTTTTACTCAAAATCACCCCTGGAGTCACGTGTAGTCAGAAAAGTTTATTTCAGTAATTTAGCAAACGGAGGAATGGTAAGAAAACTTTTTGACAAAGCAAGAGCTTAGATTTTGGATTACCTTATTTGACTAGTTAATTTCAATTGATTAAAAATATAAATATGTATTTTAAATTATGTTAGCGATAACATTTACCTAAAAAAATTATTTTGCTATTATTAGAAAAGAAATTGCTTTTAGAAAGAAACAATTCAATATAAACAAATGTGGTCTAAAAATTCTGGGACTCCTAATGGCTTTATAATAGACACATTAATTAAAAATGAAATATAAAGTGAAGTACCTTTCATGAGTTGAATTTTCATGCTTTTTTTATTTAAATGTCTTGAATCTTAAATCACATTTTATGCCTTTATATTCTAATGTTAAAATATTTGCTTATACGATAAAAATAAATTTTTAATTTCATTTATACATTTTTTCGAAGGATATTTCTGAATAGATTGGCTAAAGTATGTAGTATAAAAATATAATACAATATTTCTTTTCGCCATTCTTTTTTTTTCTAATATTATTACTTTGATAATATAAAGTTGTTAAAAGTTTTAAAAAAAATGTTATAATTTTATTTAACGTAGAATTGTGACTGCAAAAATATGAATGTGTGTGTGACACCATTTACATCTGCCCCGGGTGTCTCCCATCCTAGCTACGCAACTGGATTAGTGGGTCATTTTGGGGTCACTGTGGGTCAAGCTAATTTTATCTAGAAAACGGCTTAACGATTTTGACTAAATTTCGTATTGTACATAGTTTTCTGTACAATAATACCATTGGGCTAGGCCACATGTTCAAGAACATTTGATTAGTGGGTCACAATGGGTCAGGGTCAAGCCAATTGTATCTAAAAAAACGGCTCAAACAATTTTGACAAAATTTTGTTCCTTGATTTTGAAAAAAATGTTTCCCTGTAATTTATTAAACCAAGTGTATTTCCAAAGATTCCGTTAACAAATGTGCAATATTCCTATTATTTTTACAAAATAATTACAGTCCAACAGGAACAGTTATGTCCAGGCCTAGTTTGGACATGATATAAGTAACTCAGTCCATTCCAGGACTGACACAAATTGTCTTTGTTTTGTTGATCTGTTTGAAAAATTGTCTTTAATTTGCTGACTAATTAAGGACTGTTAAGAACTCTTGCTAGTGCAGATCTCTAAATTACATTACATTTCCTAATGAATCTTCATTTGAATGTGTTTGTCTAAGTAATCAACAATGTTGTTATTTCATATTCCATGGCTTGTGGTCATATTATAATCTGAAATATGTTGCACTTTTGCATAAATATCGATAAAATATCCTTTAAAAGAAACTTTAAACATAAAATAATGTTAGTTAAGATTTTTTAAAAATTATTATTGAATCAGATCTGGCCTGATTTCAATGAATTTTGACCAGGCCAAATTTTTAGCTTTTACTCTGGGTCATGTTGGGCAAAGGTAGATTTCATTCATACTGGGCCCAGGCCTGAAAATCTTACCCTCTTACAGACCTCTATATAGTGTTCAATATTTCTCCATCCACAGCATGAAAGTCAATATTTTTGTTTTATTTATTTTATAAAAGAGTAAAAACAAAAGTTAAAAAATTGAACATAAACTTGCTGATATTTTTATGCATTAAATAAAATGTTTTAGTTGTACTACTTATAGATCCATGATTTTCTTTTGAGATTTAATATAATAATTTTTCATCTGATCCATGTGTTTCATATTTTAAAGCTATTTAAGTTATAAATTTTTGACAGCAAAAGTTATAGACTGTGCATTAATATTCTTATTTATGTAAAAGAATAAAAAAATGTAATGTCATGTCATGTCATATGTGAAATATCTTGTAACTTAACTCTTAATTTTTCTCTTTCTCTAAAATAGTTATTAACTGTCTCTTCCCTTTTTGTTTTATTTTATTTTTGTATGTATGTGTATGTTTATTTTATTATATTCCAAAAGGTTTTTTTTCCTGCTAAAAAAAGTGTGATTTTGTTGCTCTAAATTAGTTATTTTCTGTTTAAAAAAAAAAAAAAAAAAAAAAAAAAAAAAAAAATTGCTGCTTTAAAATTATGTTCATTCTATTCCATCAATGTGCATTCAAAAGTCTAAAGTAAAATCTCAAATTGACTGCAAATTGATTTGAACCAGTTTATGTACAGAAGATATTTCTTCTTTTGGAATGTAACGTTCCAGTTTAGCTTATTGAATATTATAGCATGACTGCCACTGGTTGTTTTCTTTGTCAATGCAACTTTTCCTTCAAATAATATATTGTTCTTTAAAAAGATTGAGGGTTAGCATCATAGCTAAATACTTTTTTTTTTTTTTTTTTATGAATTCATCTCAATCTTTTTCTCACAAAATTTTTTGATTTGTGAGATTTCATTAGGATTTTTTGATAAGGTGACCAATAGGCCTGGGCGATATATCGATGAAAATGATATAAGATATAAATTGTGGTAACAATATCAAAAATCCGTATGCGATGATTTATTGCGAATATCATAACTCTGATGTAAACCGTGATTATTATACTTCTTCATTAATCCACAATATTAAACAGCGCTTCT
Organism: Maratus speciosus; assembly: GCA_963932465.1. Lineage (NCBI taxonomy): Eukaryota > Metazoa > Arthropoda > Arachnida > Araneae > Salticidae > Maratus > Maratus speciosus. Next base: position 38,287,904 of record OZ010788.1, on the reverse strand, counting down.
TCGACTTTGATTACTCAAAATTCTCCCAGCCTAAACCGTGATATTAAATACAGACTCCTCGGTTTCGATTATCATGTTACTAACGCTAGATTAAAATTAACACAATTATTCTAATTGGTAAACAAATCATATTAGATGTAAATTTCCAACTGGGTGAAAAAATTTTCGCCCAGTTGGAAATTTACATCTAATATGTTACTAACGGTGCGATTTCTCCCACCCTAATAGGTTTTTGAAAAGGGGAAAGAGTGATCGTTTTGATGTTAATATGAAGTGTGATTTATATCATACATCTGATTTTCACATGCGATCACCGACAGCGAATCATATATATTTTTTACATTATTGACAGTGTAAGCTTGAACTGAGAGCATGCGTTGTATTCCGCATATGCTACAGATACCACGGCTTTCATTTCATTCTGGTATTTAGATTTCAGCAGTGTTGATGAATATTTGCTCTTTGTTATTTAACAATGTGTGAATTAGAGCAATAAAGAAATGAAATATTACATTTTATTTGCTTAGTGGATTTAATTGAACAAATGAAATAATAATTCCATAGTAGCATTTATTAATGTCTATTTTAGGGTCATTTTTAAAAATGCAGATATTTTTACTTCTGTGAAGTGCATTTTTTTCTCCTCACAGTTTCTTTTTAAAATCGTCATTCGTGTAATGTATATGAGTACTTGGTATTTTACTCCCCTGCCGTCATTTGTTTGTGGGGAGTGGGAAAGAATATTTAGATGTTTGTTTATTTATTTAATGTCACTAGAATTCAAAATAACAAACGGCAGAAAAATTAAGCAGTTAAAGTTTGTGTGCTGACAATCAAAGGAGAGACGCAAATTTTTCGGTGTATGTATGTGTGTGTGTATGGGGGGGGGGTAGTTTTTTTCTTTTTTACGTTAAGCGGACATTGGTCGAAACGCAGGAGATCCTCATCCAAGTTCCCTGGTAGCACAATCATAAGAAATTAGAGTCTTAAAGTTTAGGAAAAGATATATTTTTTAATTCAGAATTTTTTTAAATTAAATTGTTAGGGCTGTTCTCAAAAAAGCATTTTTTCACACAAAAATTTCTGGTACATTCACAGAATTTTTAAGTATAAAAGTAAGAAATTAATTGAAAGGGACAGTAAATCATCAAAATCTTTACCCACTATTCTGTAAAATTATTTATTTATTGCGCTTCATGTATACAGCATACATGGGCACTGGAAGAACGAAATCAAGGGAATGGTAAATTTTGAAATACATTTGATTGTGGTCCACAGCATACGGAGAGTTTTATTTTTTCTTTCTTTTTTTATGAAGAATATAAAAATGAAATAAAATAAACTAAGAATTTTTTGTTGGAGACGCCAACACATAAGACAATTTTAAACACAACAGCAATATAAAAATTTAACAATTAAAAGTTAAAACAATTCAAAAATTGATTTTAAGCAAATTATTATTTTTCCCCCTCTGTCAACGAAATTTTTTTAGTTCTTTTACTTTCTTTTATCTGTACAGGAAAAAAGTGTTGGATTTGTGAAAAAAATTTTACTTCCAGATTTCGACGGATTTATATGTTTTAGAAAATCCTGAAAATGATTTGACTATTTTTAGAAAATGTCTGTCTTTCTGTATGTGACACAAATTTTGTAGGTGCTCTATCTCAAGAACTAAAGCACGGAATTTCACAAAACTTTAGATTCACTTAGACCTTTATATGAACTGGTGCTGGTTAGTTTTTGGTGTATATTGCCCAACAGTTGACACTGCTATGCTGCATTTTTCACAATTTCCGCAATAGTTCTATCTCAAGAACTAAGGCACGAATTTTCATCAAACTTCAGATTCAGTTATACCTTGTAAATTGGTGCTGATTAGTTTTTGGTGTAAATCGCCCAATAGGTGGTGTTGCTATGCTGAGTTTACACGATTTCCGCAATAGCTCTGTCTCAAGAACTAATGCATGGATTTTCATCAAACTTCAGATTCAGTTAGATGTTGCCATAAGTTTTACTGATTAGGGTTTGGTGTCAATAGACCAGTAAGTGGGGCTGTTATGCTGCATTTTTCAGAATTTCCACTATAGCTTTATCTCAAGAACTATCGCATGGATTTTCATAAAACTTCAGATTCAGTTAGACATTGACATAACTTGTTGCTGATTAAGTTTTGGTACTAATCGCCCAATAGGTAGGTGGCGTTGCATTTTCTATGATTTTTGCAATAACTCTATCTGAAGAACTAATGCAGATTTTCATCAAACTTCAGATTAAGTTAGACGTTGACATAACTTATTGCAGATTAGATTTCAGTGTTAATCGCCCAGCAGGTGACGCTACTATGCTGCATTTTTCACAATTTTCGCAACAGCTATATCTCAAAAACTAATGCACAGACTTTAATCAAACATCATATTCTGTTACAATTTCACATAAATAGATCCTTATTAGGCTTGGGTGTCTACTGTCAAACAGGTGTTGCTTATTATGCTTTTTGGATTAAGAATTTTGGTTGCAGACATCTAATAGGGTTGGTGCTCAAATTCAATGATTTGTTTGAAAGATACGATGCTTATATCTCCTTTTAAATGCACACAATTTATTGATTCTATATCTTTAGAATTTTCATGATGGGCATAGATTGTCATTTAATTTTGGCACTGTGATAGCGAATTTTGTATTAACATGTGTGAGACAGAATAAAGTTTTGGAATTTGCACATCCGACTGGTTTCTTTTAGCATTTAATTATTTACATTTCCTCATTTGTATATAGTTTTTTATTAATATATTTGACAATGATATAACTTTTCTAAAAAATGTTAATCATAAATAAAATATTGAATGTATATTGAAGTTATGCATATATTATGAAGGTATATATATATATATTTAATATCAATCATCCTTTTATTACTTTGTTCAGTTTTATACGTTACTTGATGTTTTACTACTTTGTTCATATGCCCTAATATTGATATATCAGAATATCATGATATAAAGATGCCGATTAATCATGATATTTAATCCCTGCCCTAGTGACCAGTCACTTTTGCAAAATCCTTAAAACCTTTAGATGCTAACTTTTATCTTGCTACATGCAACAGAGTTTCTCCAGAAGTATCTCTTCACAAACTTTGAGTTAGTCTTTTATGCATTTCTGTTACCTGTGAAAATTTTAAAGTGCAAATGGTTTAGGTCCATTACTAATTTTGAAAGAATACTGAAGCCAAAAATCACATTTCTTATTCAAATGATGTAATTTTTGTTCACATTTCCACCAGTGTTCTTTTGTATTTATGCACAACATACACAAAAGTTCTATTAATTTTTGTCCTTCAGTTTTTATAGCCATCACCTATTTCTGTTCTTTTTCAAAACTAAGCAGTAATTTGTAATAACTAAAACAATTTTAATTAATTCTTCAACTACTTCTCAGACTTGATAATTCACATCTTTAATATTCACTAAAACAATTGTTTATATTCTTTACAAACAGAAATAGATCTTTGTCTAATCGCATTCTTTGCAGTGTATCTTTGTGTTTTCTAGTAAAATTAGCTAAAATCTTAAAACTAAGGAATAAGGAAGCTTCCTTTCCTTCCCAGTACAGGCTGTAAAGACTGTTTTATATTTAGTCCATCACACAAGTGACAATCACAATTTTCCACTTTTATTTCTTAATAGTTGAATTTTATAGTCACAGTTGATAATTTTTGTATGTAACTTTATTATATGTTATTTGTAATTTTGATAAAATTATTTTTAGTGTATGGTGGCCAGAGATTTGCTTATTATTCTCAGATAATGCATTTATGAAGAATTTTAAGAGAAAACATCGTCTTTCATTTTTGAATTGTGGCAACACATTAATATCTGTCAGAGTAAGATTTTTATATCTAAGCTATTTCTTCTATGATTTTTTTTTTTTTTTTTTAAAGCTGTATATTTAATTTCTAAATTTGTTCAATATATAATTCTTGCTCAAACAAGTTTAATGTTTATCTGTTTTTCTCTTTGGAGGTTACTGCATTACTTTTAAATACTCTCCACTACATATCAAGCATTTTTCAACAAGAATTTGAAGGGCTTGACTCACCTCCATTTCGCATTAATTTAATTGTACAACCTGTGGGAACTGGAGCTATAGTAATACCTGACCCGTCTCTGGAAAGTTTTCAAGAATCATTTATAACTCTATTTGAAAAAGTAATATCTTTTTTTTTTTTTTTTTTAAATCTATGCATTATAGTTTAATAATTGTATAAAAAAAATGTGTAAGGTAACTTAAATAAAAGATTTTCCTCTCCTGAGATTTGAATTTTCATCTTATGTGCAAAATATACAATCATTGCTTTATTTGCCAATGTATTTCTTTAATTTCAATAAAACTAAAATACACACAAATAATATTAACTTTATTACTGTTTGATGATTAATTTTTATTTTTATTTTCAGATAAATGGAGTTTTGTCTGCAATTCCAACTCTTCAGAGTTGGACTGGTGATGATGAAAATGAATCAAAAATGAATGTTTCTATAACAGAACTATCAATGCATCTACTTAAGGAAGAATTTAAACAACAGATTAAAATTCTATATAACAACATTTTGTATTGGGCTCATTTTTATAGTATGTTAATTGTTAATAGGATTTAATGCTTTTTTTTCCCCCTTAGAAAAAATATTTCATAAGAAAATACAACATAAAAAATCATCCAAACTTTTTATGTATGCTATTTTCAAAATTTTAGTTTTTTGCAACATCTTTGTACATATATAGTAGATTCTGATTAATTGGGATAGATTAGTTCTGCATGATTTTCCTCAATAAAGCAGCTGGTCCAGTTATCAGAAGTAAATTTAATTATATTTTTATGTTTTATTCTTGACATTTTGTCTTAATTAAGCAGCAGCTCCAATTAATTGGTGTCTCATATAAGTGGAATCTACTGCATCTTATTCTAAAAAAAAATTTCATCATCTGCTAAATTTTTATGTAAATAATTGTTGTAATTTTCTTATTTAGTAGTATATTTTTCATAAATTGTACATATAACTTTATACAGTCGATTCTAGTTATATGGGACACAGGTTAATTTTAGAAGCCATTTAATTGGGGCAAAATGTCACGAACAAAACAAGAAAATATCATTAAATTCTTTTGATAATTTGGGCAGCTGCTTTATTGGCACAAATTGTGCAGAACTGTTGCATCCCAATTAACTGAAAGGTACTGTATTCCTTATTGAAATTATGTTATTTCTTGCAATTAATTGATATTATGTTACATGTGTGAATGAACTAGTCCACAAGCTGTTATAAATTCATGAACCTGTACTAGTTCTCTTCTGTACATAAAGACTGCTGATTGTATATAAAGTTCTTTCTAGAGTTTGTAAATGTACTTTTAGCAATGTTTTCATTCTGAAGTTCATTATTTTCATCTATTTCTTTAAAATAAGTTTCATTCTCATCTATCCCTGTTTCAGCTTCTGCTTTTTCCCAAAATAATGTAGTGTGCTAATCCCTAAACTCCCTTTTTCCACTCTTCCAATTAGCATATTCAATTTTGATTTATGGGATGTTTTGAGACCTGTAGTATCAAAGTTACTATCTTGAGTGATGAAATATATCTATGTTATAAAGCAAAAACATGTCCATGAGTAACACTGATGTCATATTGGCAGTGGCAACACATGACCAGTAAATTTCGCTTCTACTGCAAATTTTAAACTTTTAAACATTAAACATTGTCAGTTTTTACAACGTCAAATAGAGAAAAAAATATAATTTCAAATGCAATTTGTTTGAAATATGTATCGCAATATACTGTTTTTTTTAAAATAGTTTTCAAGCATGATTTTTTTTTTAACATCATCTTTATTCCATGCAGTTCAACTTTTCTTTAGCACTTAAAATAATATAAATAGTACAGCATTTCTCTCTGGTTAATATTCCATAGCAAAATTAAAACTTAAAAAATAAATAAAATACAAATTTAACAGTTATGTAATCCAACAATTTAAATTTCTAAACCATTGAATAGGAAAAGAGAAATGTACATTCCAATATAATTTGTTTGGGAACTTTATTTCGATTGATTAATTATGCTTTTTTAGCTAATTTTCAAGAATGATTTTTTTAAAATCTATCTGTCACTTCAGCTTGATTATGGAATATTTTACTTACAACAATATTAACAGTTCAGTGTTTATTTCTGGTTCATATTCCATAACAAAACTAAGACTTCATCAATAAGTAAATAAAACACAAATTTAACAGATATTTAAACAAACTACGTCTTTATAGATTGAAATAATCAAAATAAGAAAAGTGAAATCTTTGGCAACTTAGTTGGCTATTAAAATCTGGCATGTGGCTAATATGAAAGTATCACTTTTAATGAATTTTAAAACTTTTTTTTTTAATACAAAATTGATATTTTTTTCCATAAAATCCTTTTTGGTGTTAATTGTGTGGAATTAAGAAAAAATGTATTAAATATAAAAAACCTAGTAGAGTTGTTAATTAAAAAGGAATTTTACATATATTCTATAAACCAGGAAAGTCAGTTTGGAATCCCTGGTATATTATATAATATATTATAAATATGTTATCAATATTATATCTATATTATAAAGTAATAACATGTTCACAAGTAACGTTGATGTCATAGTGATGGTGGCAACCACCTGAACAATCAGTTTCATTTTATGACAAATTTTTTTAACTTCTAAAAATTGCACAATTTATATTTTTATATCTTTAAATACGAAAAAACAAAAGTATTTTCAAAAGTAATTTCTTTGAAAACTCTATTTAAATGTATTGATTTTTTTATAGTTTTAAAAATATTTTTCAATAATAATTTTTTTTTTAAATTTATTTTTAAAAAAGCAACAACAACAACAACGAACAACCAGATTATGAAAGATTAATCTGTTTGCAATTAAAACAATAAACAATTCAGCCTTTGTTTATTTCTACATAATTAATATTCTGAAGCTAAATTGCCAAATGAAATTAAAACTTCATAAATAAATACACAAATAAATAAAATACCGACATGTAATCAAACTATGTGCTTAAATACTGAAACAATTTAAATCAAAAAGTTTTATGGAAGATATTCTATAAATACAGAAACCTTTTGCGATTAACTGCTGGCATGTGACCAATTCTCAATTACCAAACATGCTTTTTGGTATAGTTGGTGCACAATCTAGGAAAATCTATGTAAAAAATTTATTAGTTTTTACTTAAAATTGATTTTCACCAATGTTCTGTACACTGGACAGTATATCAAGCATCTTTAAACTGGATAGCCCAAGTTGGATTGCCTTGTATTTTTAACTCCAAACCCAAATGAGAAAAAACCATATAAAATCAATTAAAAAAGACAAGAAACCACAGAGCAGATTGTCAAAAATCAGAAGACTCACTAAAAGTCATGGATAAAGAATTTTCAAACCCTATCATGAGCCAACATTCCCAGTTCACAGGCTGTAGCATCTGATACTTCTCACACAAAATTAAGATATGTTCCACAAAATCTGTAACATTGAAGCTATTGCATTTGTCATTATCTGTTAAGCCAAATCAAAAAAACGTGGTGAGATTTTCAGCAAGTTATATAGAAGTCTAGTGGTCAGCACATCTTTGCTCCTGCTATAAATGAATTCATGAGAAATTTTGATCAAGGAAATATCTCCATAAGAAACAAAATATTTACTGTGCCTATACCTCTGGTGTATATCAATACTTATTTTCCTTTTATTGTAATTTATGTTTTCCAAAGAGATCCAATCTAAAAGAAGATTGGTATTTTGGGCATTTTGTAATGCAGCCTGCTATCTTAACTGTTATCAGTGATCCTTAGTTGGTCAAAATTGAGCATGAGACTGTCTATATACATCAAATCATATGCTTCTTAACCCTTAAATGCCGGGTGTTGCTTTTCGGCAACATACCCAATTTAGGCTCTAAAATACTATTAGAATAATATTAAAGATATAATATCTAATGTTGCCAGTAAAATACATTCTGAAAATATTATTAAATCGATTTTCAAGATGTAGATGGCAACACTTGTGCTGTTTAAGAATAAAGATAGATTTATTTTTTCAATTGTTGCTACTTGTTCTTTTTGTTTTGTTTGGAAGCTTGCGAAATACCCTATTTTGTTCTGCAATGAGCAAGTAAAATTTATTTCTTATTATAGTTCCTAAAATTCTTGTGTGTTTAATATTATAGAATTTTATCAAGAATTTTTTTTTTTTTAAATTAAAGACCAGTATTGCCGATTAGTAACAAACTGTTTTTTAGCCGTAAACCATACTTAAAACGAAATATGATTTTTTTTTTTTGTATTTTTCCCATGATTTATTTAAAAAATGAAAGCCGAAAAACATTATTACAATGATTTTTGAAAAATCAGGCATTTAAGGGTTAAAGTAGTCAAGTGATATGCCTAAAAGGTGGTACTCTTTTTATGTGCTAAGTGTAGCATTTCAATTACACTTTGACTGTCCTGAAAAGGCAAAAACTGCATGTGTCTATAATTCAACATATTTCTAGTACAGTAGTTACAGAAGGGCTGTACAATTATACATTCACAGATTAAATCATCACAGAAGTAAGGATAATTGACCAATACATATCTATCTGCCATTTGTGCTTACCAAATTTATTTGTTGGAACAATAATAATTTCCAATGGTCTAGGACAGAGATGATGAGCGTTTTTGCATATTTGTGCCCATATTTTTCAGAATTATTATGTACTAACATTTAAACATGCCAGTAACATAATAACTTAATTAAAAATTAATTTTTTTAATAGAATTTGTACCAAAATATTTTTTACTGATACTAAATTTGACTCCTAACTTATTATGTTGCATTAACTTAATAACATAGCCATGTTGCATTGAAATCTGTATTAATAATTTATAAATGAGATCTTATTCTATTGTATACGGCCAATCCTGATTCTGGTATATATTTGCCATTTTTAGTTACAAGACTGTAGAAGTGGGTTCATTATGTGTATTATTTAAACTATCTTTTAAAATCCAATTTTCAAACATAAAATCTTCAAATTTGATAGAGAAATAAAATGAGTCAGCAAACACACATATTGAATATGCATTGTTGATAAAATGACACTACCAAACACTTACACTGAGATTTATGATGCATTAATTCATTCAAAAGTAACTGATTGTGTTTTAATAATTTATGCATGGTAAGCAAAACTGTACTTTTTGTAACAAGCATCCAATAGAATTTGCCCCATAAACTGAATGTTACCTCACGCTGACTGTTACGTGCCATAAACTGAATGTTATAGAAGTTTTTCGTGCACCAGAGAGTCTTTTTTACATTCCACATTGGGCACTTGTGCCGTAGATTCACCATCCATGGTCTAGAATAATTCTGCCATGCTCCAGATGTCAATGTAAATCTGTTCGAGTAATTCATGAGACTTATTGCTAAGTCCTTTAAATGGTACTGAGCTAATTTTATCTTCTTCTGAGGTCCATATTTGCATTTTGTTTCCTAATAGCTAAATTTTTGTATTTTCTGCATTGTCATGTATGATCAGTAAGCATTTTTATTCTTTGCATTGTAAACCAAACTTTTATTTCTAAGGGTAGTTGTAATTTCAAGGATTGTGCTCAGAATATGGGCATATTCTTTAAATCTATCTTTCCTTGGAAATCATCTGATTTCCAGAATTATCTTACTTTATTTTGCACCATCACTTCATTTACATTTTCTGACAATGGTATATCCATTGGCACGTTAAACAGTAGAAATCTGTTAGTTATATTTTCCATGCTTTTGCTTGTTGTGGTTACACCCAAAGATTCAGTTTTTATTACAAACTTATACAGGACACTCTACATCCTTGCTTACTAATTCAAATATTTCCATTTGGTTACCTCTTAAATGGTTAATTTTATTATGATGTGCTATTTTCATTGTATAATTTGCTTTTGTGTGGTCTTGAGATTATTTTTTTGGTATATTGCAGGGGTGATTGTGCTCTGGGTGTAGCCCGGATTTCCGGGTTTTTCGATCTATCCTTCCGGGTTTATGAGATCGTTACGTTTAGCGGAAAATTCGGACATTAAAACGTATCGTGAATTTCGACAAATGGTCGCCAATCAAAAAAAATCAATTCCTCAATCGTTCGCTGAAAAAAAATCGACAATTTCTTCAAAGGATTACAGAGAAAAAAGTGAATTTTGTCAAAGAATCTCGAAATAAACACATTTCGTCAAAGGATCGCGATAAAACTAAGATTTTCGTCAAAACATCGCGGGGAAAAAACGCGATTTTCGTCAAAAGATCGCGGGAAAAACGGATATATCGTCAAAGTAACGCAGAAAAATGAATATCGTCAAAGGATCGCTAGAAAAACACTAATTTTGTTAAAAGATCACGTAAAAAACATTAATTTCTTTAAAGAATCGCGGAAAAAACGCGAATTTCGACAAAAGACCGTTGGAAAAACACATAATTAGAACCGGGAAAGACTTTCCCCATCCCGGAATTGCGGGGAAAATGCGATTTTCGTCAAAAGATTGCGGGGAAAAACGCGATTTTCGTCAAAAGTTTGCGGGGGGAAAACGCGATTTTCATCAAAGGATCGCGGGAAAGATGGAAATATCGCCAAAGAATCGCTGGAAAAACGTGAACTTCGTTAAAGGATCGCGGAAAAAAACTAGTTTTTTTTAAATAATCGCAAAAAACCCCTGCAAATTGCACCAAACGATCGCGGAAAAAACGCGAATTTTGTCAAAGAATCTCGAAATAAAACAAATTTCATCTAATGATCTCGAAATAAAACAAATTTCTTCTAATGAGCGCGAAATAAACACAAATTTCGTCAAAGGATCGCAAAAAAGTGCAAAATTCGCAAAGGATCGCGAAAAAAAAACAAGATTTTCGCAAAAAGATCGCGGGAAAAACGGAAATTTCATTAAGAGGCTACTTCAGTCAGGCGAATAGACTGTTCGCTAATGCTAATTCTATGGAAGAAATTTATAAAGATATCTCGGTCACATTTCAATATTTTAAAGTAATTTCTTTTGCATTGGATAGCTGAGATCGATCTGTATGCAGGCCGTTTTTTATTTTTTTAATTTTCATTGCAGATTTTTTTTATGAGGATGTTTTCACTTTCAAAACCGGTTCCGAAAATGAAAGTGTCCCCATAAAAAATATCTGTAAACAAAATCAAAAAAGTAAAAAACAACCTTTGTACAGATCGATCTCAGCTGTCTAATGCAAAAGAAATCATTTAAAAATATTGAAATGCGACCGAGATATCTTTATAAATTTCTTCCATAGGATTAGCATTAGCGAACGGGTCTTTTCATTTGACTGAAGTAGCCTCTTAAAGGATCACGGGGGAAAAAAAAAATTCTTCAAAGAATCGCGGAAAAAACGCGATTTTCATCAAAAGATCGCAGGGAAAAACGCGATTTTCGTCAAAAGATCGCAGGGAAAAACGCGATTTTCGTCAAAAGATCGCAGGGAAAAACGCGATTTTCGTCAAAGAATCGCTAGAAAAACGGAAATATCGTCAAAGGATCGCATAAAAAACGCAAATTTTGTTAAAGGGTTACAGGGAAAAAACATGAATTTCTTTAAAGAATCGTGAAAAAACGCAAATTTCGTGAAAGGATCGCAGAAAAAACACGTAATTAGAACCAGGAGTGGTTATCTCCCCACTCTCTCTTCTGTAACCTTTCAGAAAAGTTGATGTGAATTTCAGATACATTTTTTTTTTTTTTTACTCCGAATCACCCCTGGTATTGTGTTATCCATCTCAATCTTGGTAGAAAAATGTCCAGAATTGCATATCTGTAATGTGTAATACCCAAAAAGAAAGCAGGAAAAAGAAATTTACCTTGTGTAAGAGTAAAGCTTTAAAAATAGATTTTTATTTATTTTTTTCTAATACTTAGCCACTTAGAAGTAAAATTGGATTGGTTTTGACATTTTTTTACTGTTTTCAAATAACTAGATATGACTTGCATTAAATCTACTAAGAGAATAACTCTTAACATATAATTTGTACTTGTTTCATGAGTACTTAGAATAAATTCATTTACTGAATATAGAATTCGAACTTTGCATGTAACAAGATAAATTGCACTCTCCATTTGATGAAGTCATTTAGCTTTCAGTGAAATTAACATAAGTTTACCAAATTATGTTTTTCTGCAATTGTATATTTCAAGCAATAGCAGAAATATGTCATTTGATTGTCATGCTGTTGCAGCATCAGTTGTTATGTAAATTGATATTGGTATATTTTGCATCGATAATTTTCAGGGTTCTTCACTTTGTATCGATTAATTTTCAGGGTTTTTCACTCTGAGTCACAATCACCCCTGTTGTTTATGTTGGTGCTGGTCAGGAACAGGGGCGCGCCAGAAGTATCCGACGCCTGTGTGCAGAACTTCAATTGGCGCCCCATATTCCTAAACACCCCCCCCCCCCCCCCCCCACACACACACACATCCAAAAAAAAAAGGAAAAAATAAATTTTTTTTTCAATGAGTATAAGTGCATAGCTGCCAAGCCAACCTTCCGGTGGTTTTCCCCAGATCAAATAAAAGAATTTGAACCAGAAAATTTATTTAATGAAATGTGTCTTGTTTCTACAGGGTTCTTTTTTATTTCATTTATTAAATTAAATTTCTAGCTTAAAATATTGTTGTTTGACTTTAAAAATAAGGAATGTTGGCAGCTATACAAATAATGGACATCCCTAAAAAGTGGGTGTTTCAGCTGGTTGCTTCCCCTCCCCACAAATGGCATACCTCCTACATAAACCAGCTTCTTTTACCCCCATTACTCCCGGAATTTTTAAGATCTGATCTTTATTTATATTTATACTTAAAAATTAAAACAGTTCAAATAAACTTTAATTTGGAAATATAGCTGTGTTGAATTAATCAATGGTAGCACTAAGACACAAAGAAAGGAGTGCTCGTAATACGGTAAATACATTTAAAAGTAGAAATTTTTTTTCTGAAATCAGTGGTGTCTGTATTACATCGGAGCTTGTTATAGTACTTTTATTTCTTTTAAAATAATGTAACGCCAATTAAGATGCGCCTTAAACAATTACCACACGTAAATTATAATCAGGGGTGCATTCGAAAATGTTCCAGTCCCGGAACATTTGATTTTACTTAAGCAAATATAGAACCCCTATGATGGCTATATAACAATTGTTATGAAAAATGCATATTCATTTTGACGTTTACATTGCTAAGAAGTAAAGCGTATCTTTACCTTGTCACACTCTTAACCCTTCCTTCTCTGTCAGATTTTTTTATTTTTCGAATTCCCAATTTTCGTGCAATGAACCCAAGTTCTAAATTAACTAGTCGGATATGCCAATCCCAAAACTTTCTTCTATCTCATACATGTTAATATTTCGAAATTCTCTAGTACAGAGCCAAAATTAAATGGCAATCTATGCCCATCATGAGGATTCTAAAGACATGAAATTTTGTGCATTAGTTCTTGAGATAGGACTATCGCTAAAATCGTGTAAATCATGCAAAATGTAGCATATCAGCGCCACCGGATAGGTATATTTACACCAAAATCTAATAATCAACAACTTATGTTCACGTCTAACTGAATCTGAAGTTTGATGAAAATCCGTTCATTAGTTTTTAAGATAGAGCTATTGCGGAAATCGTAAAAAATTCCACATAGCAGCGCCACCAGTTGAGCTATTTACACCAAAAACTAATTAACACCAGTTTATATTAGGGACTAACTGAATCTGAAGCTTGGTGAAAATTCATGCATTTGTTCTTAAGATACAGCTATTGCAGAAATCGTGAAAAATTCAGCACAGCAGCGCCACCTCTTGGGAGATTTACACCAAAAATTAAACAGCATTAATTTATATCAGGGACTATTCAAATCTGAAGTTTGATGCAAATTCGTGCATTTTTTCTTGAGTCTATTGTGATAACCAAGAATAATGCAGCATAGCAGCGTCACCTGTTGGGCGATTTTCACCAAAAACTAATGAACAGCTAACTATATCCTGGACTAACTGTATCTAAAGTTTTATAAAAATCCGTGCAGTAGTTCTTGAGATTATTGCTGAAATCGGGAAAAATGCCACATAGCAGCGCCATCTGTGGGCGATTTTCACCAAAAACTAATCAGGACTAGTTTATATTAAGGTCTAACTGAATCTAAAGTTTTGTGAAATTCCATGCATTAGTTCTTGAGATAGAGCGCCTACAAAATTTTTGTCACATACAGACTCACAGAGTGACAGGGTGACAGACAGAGTGATGGACAGACATTTTCTAAAAACCATCAAATCGTGTTCAGGACATTCTAAAATGCATAAATCCGTCGAAAACCAGATGTCGAAAATTTTCACGAATTTAATACTTTCTTCTTGTATAGATAAATCTTGTATAGAAGATAGAAGAAAGTAAAAATACTAATAAAACAAAGTTTTGCTCTGTCTGTGTGTGATGGCTAGCAGAATCTACACGGCACGTACGAGGCTCAAAATTTTTGTGAGGATAGTCGAAAACCTGTCCTGGTGCACCCAGTGATGTAAAATAACCACTTTGGGTATTTTTCAGGGTATTTATTTTTCAGTTAAATATAGCTGTGAAAAAATTTATAATGGATTGCTGAAAAAGAATGAAAATTTAGAACTTTAGACTTCCTTCAACTCTTATATTTTAAAGAACCTCAACATTTTACATTGAAATATTGAATTTTAATGTCTCTTTTTTTATTATAATGAAGAGTGTAAAAAAATAATGTATTAATTCAGAAGAATTTTATTAAAAAAAAACAATTTTAATTAAATTTGTGTAACAGGTGCACTTAATATATGTGCAATACTGATTCAGCTAATGTATATTAGTACGACATAGGTCACTTCAAGCACTACCACGGTAATACTATAATACGACGGTAGTTCTCCATTAAAGGGGACACATTCTCTAATTTTTCCCCAGAAGACTTTTCTTTCCCTGATACTCTTTTTCTCTGCAAATAACTACATCAGTCTAAGATGAGTGCTCTCTAATTTCATATGATGGCCAATTTCATGAATAAATATCATTTGTATCTGACGGTTTTAAGGTGCAGTCGGTCAAATGAAATAATGACCTCATGCATTTTACTCACCAAATTTTTCCTGAAAACAATTAAATAAACATTCGATAGGAAATTATGTATTCTTTCAAGTTATATTAAAAAAAAAATCTTAAGGCTCATCTTCATACATCTAAAATTGTACCGAACTCTGAAATTTTCAATACAAACGCTATAATTTTTACATCATATTTGGCTTTGTCATTAAATTTTACTTAAGAAAACTAAACAGAAAGGCATTTAGTCAAGTAGTTTAGGAATTGTGAAGATTTAAAATTTGAATCTCCAAATGTTAAATTCATTTTTAATCATTGCAAAACAGATTGCGATTGCTAATGTTCTATAAGTCTTGATTCTTCTAACTTTGACAACTACTGTGTGATAGACAGGAAGGACCATTTAGCGTTTTGCTGCGTATTGTATTTTTAAAATACGATAAAAATATAATGCAATTTGTTATTTCGAAGACTCGTGAAAGGACGACTAAAGACAAAACAGACAGGCACGCATTTTGCTTTTGTGAATCTTTGATCTGCGTTTTTATATAGGCTTTTAACGTGAAAAAATATTTTCCACATTCTTTTAAAAAATCGGGTCAACCCGAACCCGACCCGTAACAAAAATAGTTAAAGTCAACCTGACCCGCAACGCGAAAATATAGCGCCGAGTGCGGGTTGGGTTCGGGTAAAAGTGGGTAACGCGAGCCGATGCAGGACTTTACCCCAGACTATTAGGTGGCAGTCCACTCGTGGGGGAGAAAATTAATTTTTTCATGTGACATATTGTTTTAAACATATTGGCCTGGACATTACTAAGCACTCACTCCTCTCCTCTTAACTCATTTTTTTATCAGTAGAGGTCATTTTAAAGTTTTAATTTGTTCATTACTACCCCATACAATTTTTCAAAAATTAAGAAAACATTTACATAACAAATCTCAACAATTAGCAGCATTTCTCCCATTTTCACACAGTGAACGGGTACGTATTTAAGACAAAATGGGGGGTGGGGGGGGGGGGTGATCGTTTGAAAACCTCGTAACGCAGAACTCAAAAACATATACAATAATAGATACAATTATTTTCAGAAATTCGTCGAAAATGTATGGCGAAATTATGTCTCCCCTACTTTTTCCAAATCTACTGAAAATAAAATTACGAAAAAATTAGAAGTAGTAGGAATTTATTTAAACCTTTCAGGAAAACTATAGAGATTATCCTAGGTCATGCAATTTTTCAGAAAATCTCAGTTTTCCTTTATACATAAACTTTATCTTGCTGGCGCTCAGCCGGGGAGTTGAGGAGAGTTCGAGGTACCTATCGACGCGAAATCATCCAAGGACTGTCGATAAAGATTTTCCAAAAGAATTGCCGGTAATTAGCTGAGATATTAATTAAAAACCTATCTAAAAAAACGTGGCACAGACCAAAGTGGCCATGCAACTTTGTAACCTCCTTTCAAAGCGTATTTGGCACAATGGCAATATTAAACTTTGTACAAGGCCTTTGTTTTAGGTAAGACGGATCACAATGATAAATAGTCAGCGTTTTTCATTCCAATTGAATTCAATTATTGAAGGCAATTATTGAAAAAATATTTAATAAAATAATTCCGAGTTATTTGCAAAGTCTTATTATTCATTTAACAACTATATTTTGTAAGATTGTAGTTAGAAATTAATAAATTTATTGTATGAACCAGGGTTGGCATGATTTAAATCAACTGATTTAAATCAAGATTTAAATCTAGATTTAAATCAGCTGATTTTTTTAAAAAAATCATTTGATTTAAATCATTTTTTTTTTTTTTTTAAATGTTGGAAATTAGTTAGCAGAGAAATAAGAAGTGGGTGTAAATTAGCAGGTGTTTTTCTGGTATTTCCAGGATCGCTATCAGAAAGAATGTGGCAGGTGCAGGTTAAGTCCAGGTGATTACAATCCAAAATGAGGATTGTTCCCTTGCTGAATGCACATATCAATGGAAAATTTTCGGTAAAAAGTTAGAAAATGTATTAGATAAAGATAGAATTACAAAATTTAAAGCAAGATATGAACAAGCTATTAATGGCTGTCATTTTGCTGGAGTTTTATTAAGTCCCTGTGTTTTAAATCGAAATGAAATTTCACTTAATGTAGAGGAAAATAATGAAAGTTTGGCATTCGTTAAAGAAAATTGTTCAAATCTTCTCACCACTGTAGCACATTTTCAAGCAAATAATGGCCCATTCCAAAAATTACCATTGCTTGAGAAAAAAGTTTCAGTTATTATGACAGATTATGATTGGTGGAAGTCCTTTTATGTAATGGGAGGTAAAGAGATAATCAGCGAAATTGAAATTGAATTTATTTACCAAATAACAACAGCCGTGGCTTCATTTGCTGGAATAGAAAGACAATCTTCTTCTTTTGGACTAGTTCATTCAAGTCTTCGTAATAAATTATGTGTGGACAAAGCTTCTAAATTAGTGTTTTCGTTCAAACAATTAAATTCCTGATTTATTTCTATTTGCTTAAAAAATATTGAATTAATTGTGATTTTTATCCCTTAATAAATAACTTGCATTAAATGAATATTTAATTTGTTTTTTAAATTTTGCCATTTTCTATTCATTTACAACACATTTAAGTTTATTTCTTATTTAGTGTGCACAATTCAATTACAAAATAATAGAATGGCTTTAGATTAAAGCCTAGATGTTTAATTTTTAGTACCAATCAGTAACTAGAATATAGTATTTTCTTAACTATATAATTATTTCTTATGTTATTTTTATAAATTATAAATATTATTTATTCTTTTTTAGTTATTTATTATAAAAAACTGCTCCATGTATTGTAAAAACAAAAACACAATAATTAAAAATGGAATTCTAAAAAAATCAAATAAATCTGATTTAAATCAAAAAAATCTGATTTAAATCAAAAAAATCAGATTTTTTTGATTTTTTTAAAAAAATCATGATTTTTTTCCAACCCTGGTATGAACTCTCTGTACGCGAGTAAAACTAGTGCTTGATCTATTATAATTTGTTCGAAGCAAATCTATAAAATATTCAATTAAATTTTCAATAAAACGTAATTCATTTTGAGGTTGTTCTCAAAAACATGCTTCCCTACTGTAAATGACATGAAACTTCCTTACATGCTCATGGGCTCGTTTTTATGCGTAAAAGCATACAATGTTATGCAGTGTTACAATGCATGGCTATTAAATTGGGTTGGAATCGAATGGCGTTTTTCATTTCTTTTTTTTAAATGCATTGCATTTTGAGCTCCATCCTGTTTTATTTATTTATTATTTTTGTTATAATGTAGCCGATTGCTGTGATTGATTTGTGCTTTTTTCGGCAATTTACTTTTACATGGGAACCGTGCATAACCTGGGGTCTTATGCTGCTTTACCATTGTGCCATTTAATATACTACTCATTTTTATGTCGCCAGTGTGTGTATCGCTACCAATACTACAGTAAGATAGAAGTGTTATATATTTCAATTATTTGAATAATGGAGCCTTCCATGTTTGCCCCCAGCTGCAGTGTGCCCTGTTTTCTGAAAAGTTGGACAGGTCTGATCTAGAGTAGGGATGTCAAAAGGGGCATTCGCGGTCGCCCTTCCGATTTTTTTTATGCTTCTAGCGCTTTTTAAAAATTTATTTTAGGTGCATGACGGCGCCCTTAAGCCTTCTGTGATGCCTTACGACTGTGACCTTTCGACACCATGGCGCCTTTCGGTTTGGGACCCCCCTCCTTACCCTAAAGCTACGCTGCTGACGAGCATCTACAAATTTCTTATATCTTAAAAGTAAAAATGAACTCAGAAATGTGTAATCAGAAATGACACACTTTCGATTTTGAATACTGCTTTAATAAATTTAAATTGGATAAAAGTTTTTCAAATTTTTCAGCCTCGCCTAAACTATTTGGCGCCTTTACTATTCTGGCGCCTGTGTGCGGTGCACACTTTGCACACTGGGTCGGCGCGCCCCTGGTCAGGAATATGTTGAAATTAATTGTTCGAATTCATTGAGTCGAATGAATCATTTGTCAGTTGTTCAAATAAAAAAGATACTAGATAGGAAAAAGCTATTTCTTACTAAAGTCTGGGAATGATGTTAATGAAATGCAAAATGGCGACATTCTTTGAATGAAAAAAGTTTCTTTATTCAATCAATATAAAAGCAAATGGTCTTTCCTCTTGATCGTTAAATTTTTCTAGAAAAAATTTAATCCATCCTGGAGAAAAACTTATAAAATTTCCATTGTCAATCATCTTTGTAAAAATTCATTAACAGCAATTTCTTCAGCTAAGCATTGCACCATCTTTCAATCTAAAATCTTATACTCAACTGCACTAAAGGTATGATCAAACTTAATTTTTTACAAAACGGTGTCTCCAAAATAAATCCAATAAAACTTTAAAATCATATGCTATAAAAAAAACTAACAGTCACCAAGTAGCAAAAGCTGATATGCTATGTTACTATGTCACATTGCGTGATTGCCATGTCTCAGCATCGTGAATAGAAAGTGAGAAGAGAAACACATGCAGTGAACAATGATATAGTCGGCACTGGAAATGAAACAAATTTCTCCAAAGGTAAATGAAAACTTGACTGCAAACAAAGAAACAGTGTGAGAGAATCCTCACATTTATCTTATACCTAATGTTGTTGACACTTGATAGTAAAAGACAAGTTTGAACAACCTCATGGTGTTTTTTGACACTTGAAAATTTTGTTTTAAATTATTCATAATTTTTTACAGGATAATCTCATCAATAATTTTATTTTAATTTCTTCTATCTTTGAAAGCTCTACCTGAAGTGAATATAAACTAAAAAAAATTTAAATTCTTAGGAAATTCACCAACTCTGTTAAATTTGGTCAACAGAAGACGCCCCCCCCCCCCCCCCTCACACACACACAATTTTTGTAAAGTTGGCCAGTTTTTCCATTTTTTTTCTTTCCTTTTTTAATTTGTTATAATTTTGATGTTTTCTACTTCTTAACTTTTAATTATTACTTTATACTATTAGTTTGAAATTGTAATTATTTTGATGCTTCTCTTATTCTTGTTATAATTTTTTCAAACAGCTGAAGAATTTGATTATATACTGTCTGCAAAAGCATTTGAAGATGTTAAATCTTTTCTTAATAATGATTATGAGTTCATTGATATTTGCAAAGTAAGTTTTCTGAAATTTCTGTTTGAATATGTATACATTTTTATAGTTTATAGTATATGATCTGTACTTTTATGTTAGCCAGCTGCCAGTGATCGGCAATCTTGCCAACCCTTTTTTTTCTCGCCAAACTTATAACATTAGCCAATGAGAAATAGCCGAAATTTTAACATTTTAATCACAGACATAATTCTATGTGAATGAATGAATAAATTAAAATATTTTGACGAAAACTAATTAAGGTTAGTTGTAAAAAAGTTCGATAATTTGTATTATAATATTTTTAAAAACTTAGCAAAAAAATAATCATTATAAAATACCTAAACACAAACGTGTCAATATCAATACAAATAACAAAGTCTCACGTAATTGGGTCTATTAATGGTAAGGCTCAGTCAATAACAGAAATTTTTAAACAAACGATAACAAACTAGAAACATTTTATTTCATAATAAAAGCATCGTCTCTAGTTTTATACACTCAAAAATAGAAGCTTACGTTATTTAAGGTCTCAAAATCTTTTCATATCATTTACAATTTTTTAAATTGCCATTAGTTCTTCTTCACATGAATGTAGTAAAGTATGATTGTAAGTGATGACAGCTGTACCACAATGTTTTTTTATGCGATTTTGAAACACAATTTAAGAAAATCAATATAGATGATTCAAACCATGTTCCGTGCCGAATGTACTTTTTACAAGTATGAACATTGCATCACCACTGAATGATATCACTAAAATACATTTCCATTTCATGTCCTTTCATTCAAAATACATTTCTAGGCAAAATATCCTTTTCTTGGAAAAAAAAAAGTATGACTTGTACTTCAGATGTTGCACGAGGTGAGTGACGGGAAAGGGTTGTAATTCAAATGATGCCAATTGAAACAAGATTTGGCGAGTTATCACTGGCTAATGTAAAAATACCACATATTCTTTCCATTGTGAATTTCTTAAAATGATGTTTTAGGAAAGTATAGTGTTCACATAATTTCTGCATGTGAAAGATTTTTTCATACTTTATTGGTTTTCTTTTATAATTTCTATTATGATTAATTACTTATTATATTTTTAAAGTGGGTTAGAAACAATTTATTATGCACTAATTGAAAAGTACTTATTTTTATTATTTGCAAAACTAATAGATTAATTAAAGATCTAAACCATATAAAAATTAATAAAATGTTTTTCATATATATATATATATATATATATATATATATGTGTGTGTGTGTGTGTGTGTGTGTGTACTATTTTACATTTTAGTTAATTTTTCAATTGCATTATCAAACAGAAAAAGAATGCAAATCATTGAACAGAGCTCCAATGTTAAGCTGATCTCCACTAATGCTTCACTATTCTAATAAATAAATCAATAAGCATTTTTTCGTTGCTTTTTCTATATTCTTGCTTTTTTCAAGAACTTTTACATTTTTTTGTTGGATGATGAGAAAACTACATGCACATAAAAAAAACTAAAAACTTTTGCTGAGCTTAAATTACTGTAATTTCCGATGTATAAGTTGCAGATCAAACAAACATGTTTAGACTTGGAACATTTATTTAACAAAATATAACTTTCTCAAACCCAACACATATTTCACTTAAATAATTAAATAAAGTTTCTTGTTCTAAACATGTTTGTTTGATTCATGGCTTTTACACTGGAAATTACAATATATTAATATCATACTTGAGATATATTATTTTCACTCTTAAGAACTAATAAGGTTGTACCCATGGAAATTCAACAGGATAAAAAACAATAATAAGGAAGTTAGGTAAACTTAATTAACCCCCCCCCCCCCCAAAAAAAAAAAAAATAAATAAAAAAATGTGGCTTTATTTTAAACTAGATTTACTATACTACTGTTTCTATTACCCTTAACTTTTCTCATTATTGAAAAATAAAACTTGATTTGTTTAATGTATTGTTTATTTCAAAATAAAGCTGTAATCAAGGTACATAATAAAGTTAAAGTAACCAATTAAAGGCTCTATTCTAATGTTTTTACTTATGAAATGAAAAATCATAAAAAATTATGCCACATTGACACAATTTTCTTTATCATATTATTATTATTGTTTGTTTTTTTTCAATGAAAAATACATTTCCGGCTTAACATAACATCAGTTTCATCAGTGCAACCTTTTCACTGTTCCGATCCTCCAATTAAATAACATATTACTTGGATTTTCAGTTATTTAAATGTTGCTTGAAGCATAAGCATATCATGATCAGATATTTTAGGGGTGCATAAAGCTTATTAAACACATACAGATATATATATATATATGTGTGTGTGTGTGTGTGTGTGTGTGTGTATGTGTACAGTAAAACCTCTCAATCTCCTTTCAGGACTGCAGAATTTGTTCGATATTTGGTGGTGTCTTCTTTTCAGACATAAAAATATCAAATATATATATATGTGTGTTGAGAATTGAAAAAGGTTTTCACAAAATAGAGATTTTCGTATTCTGGAGGGTGCATTATCGAGGTTTTGCTGTATATACTGTGGTACCGTTGTTAAAGAGGCATCTGTTAGAATAATGTATTTTGTTAATGACAAATGGTTGTACGGCAAAAATCTCTTTGTTAATGGCACTCTAGTTTCAGTAACTACTAGTAATTTCCGATGGCATAGTTTTAATAAAACGAATAACATAATGCCTGCATCAACAGGTCTACCACTGTAAAAAGGCCGGTTTATTTGCATAAAAAATGCCCCAAAACACATTTCTTGTTCGTAAACCAGTGAATGAAAGATTGACATTATTTTTAGCAGTAAGTACAAGGTGGAGGCTGCAAAAAGTCCAAGATCCAACTGCTGCAAAAAGTCCAGCCTGAAGTCCAAACACGTGATCATCTTCACTACATCTTACTTTTAATTATTGTGGTCTGTTAACATTCTTGTCATTGACCATTTTGATTTAAGAAGTACTTCTTGATTATGTTCTTTCGCTTGCTTGTTTTTGGGAAAAAGGCATATAGCATCTTGAAATCATTCAAGCTGAGCTGGGAGCAGTGTAGCTTTCCACCGTTGCATAAGGGATGAGAGTAGTCTGAAACTTGACCCACCCAAAGTGAATATAGAGTCTTTCGAAACTGTCTTTGTTGATCATCATTTTGTCTCAATGAGTTTGTTAATGTGAAGCAAATTTCAAAAGCTCTAAGCATTTTTTGTCTACGAAGAGCCAAGATTTCTTTTATAGAATGTCCCTTATATACAGAGATGTCTTTTACGCGATGTAACTACCTAATACCTCCAAGGATTTAAACAAAGTACCTTTGCAACATCTTTGTTCAAGTTCAGCCATAAGACGACAATTGAAAATTCGTCAATAAAGATAAATAATACTGTATCCATGCTGAGCTGTAGATTTCTTTCTGCCTGACTTTTTAAATCAGGTGGTTTTAAACACGATGGTTTTTTAAGCACTGAGTGAATTAACTTTCCTTCGACATTAAGCGTAGCAGTACCTGTTAGTGCCAAAAGAATGACACCTTCTGATGCTAACTGCTCTATGATTGTTTTACTAATTTCTTTGATTATCCTACTTTTTCCAACTCTTGATTTTCCAATAATAAAAGTTGACTTAGGGAAAATTGTCACTTTTGTTTGCAATGACGAAAGCTGTTCTGTGCATAACTAAAGTATTTTCTGCTGCTCATCTGTAAATCTGATGTCAGAATTATCAAAATTTTCATGCAGCGTGATTTGTTGTTCTTTAAAATAATTCAGAAATGTTAAAAGTAAAGAGAATTCATTGAATAAGAGAGTCTATGGTAAAGAATAACCACCCGGAATGTGTTGAGTGATTTTGATTTGTTTAATGTAGCTCCGATCTTTGGGACAGTCAAAAATTAAAACTGGATCCATCGAGCTAACGGCAGAAAACTTCAAAGCCCCTTTAAAGACTTGCATGTCTGGCATAGCCCAGACTTATTTAATATGGTATCAGGGAACAGTTTGTAACACGTATGTAACACGCACACATGGGTAATCTGCTATACTCCTCTATCAAACTTGATACTTTTGTTCATCTGAGTTATTGTTATATCGTTATTCGCGCAATTACTCGTAGGCAGCTGGGTTCTTTATGCAACTTTTCCACATAGAATTATGCCGAATAACTCTTTTCATCTCAATTGCTTTCTTTTAACTGGCATTTTCGAAACTTTTGTGTATAATGTTACACATATAAAAATATGTACATTTCTTAAAATGTACACTACATCTAGGCAGCAGGTTAAAAAAAATCACGGAATGATTTATGACTTTTAGTGAACTTGATTTCTCATGAATTATCTTTCATTGTTGTATCCACTTTCCGATTATAAGCATAAAACTATATAGTCATATACATTAACGTCAAAATTTTCGCCAAGTTTGGTGGCCAAAAATATGTTGATATAAATGCAGCGAATTTGGCTGTAGCTGCCAAATTTGGCGAAATTTCCACTGAAATTCAGCACTGATGATTCTTCTCGAATCGGGTTCTTCGTATTTTAGCTTAGTGTTTTCCCATAAATTTAACTAAAATCTTAAAATTAAGAAATAAGTAAGCTACCTTTTCTTTACGCTTTAAGGACTTTTTTTTTGTTATCTACATATTTCTGTTTTCAAGTGTACATCTAGGCCAAAAAGGCTTATCTCATTCACTTCAGAATGTTCACTCGCATTTCAGTTGCAACAAATTCTCTTACGGCGAATTAAAATAAATGAGTAACCTTCTGTAATTGAGACCACTACCAAATGGTTACATTTGCGCATAAAACAGCGCTCACTAAATTATGAAATTTTCTACCAACCCGATTACGGAAATTTCCTAATACAAACATACATACCTCTGAATAAAAACATACATAATAATACATACATGTAAGTAATACATACATAACATTATATTTTTCTCGACTTCTTTTATCATCATTCGTTGCCATGCGGTTAATATTGAATCTGTTATCATGCAACTAACATCCAAAATCGTATTCTCCGTATTCGATTTCTTTTTATTTCTCTTAATTTAAAATTCAAAGTGAATCGCATCGATTTGGTAGGTTACGGAAAATGTTCACTTGCATTTCAGTTGCAGCACATTCACTTACGGTGAATTAAAAACAAAAATTAATAACCTTATCAAATTGGGACCGCTACCAAATAGTTAAATTTGCACATCAAACTACACTGACTAAATTATGAAATCGTTTACAAACCTGATTACGGAAATTTCCCAATACAAACATATATACGTTTTAATACAACTATACATAAGAATACATACATATAAGTATTACATACATGACATTATACTTTTCTCAATTTCTTTGATTATCATTCGTAGCCATGCGATTAATACTGAAATCGTTACCATGCGGCTAATAAACGAAATCGTATTCTCCGTATTCGATTTCTTTTCATTTCTCTTAATTTAAAATTCAAAATGAATTGCACTGATTTGGAAGGTTACGGAGAATGTCCATGTGCATTTCAGTTGCAGCACATTCACTTACAGTGACTAAAAAAAATGAGTAACCTTCTGTAATTGGGACCACCATCAAATGGTTAAATTTGCGCATCAAACAACGCTGTAAAATATTTATATATACCTTTAAGCTAATGTTTTGTTTAATAACGAGATGAAACCCGTCGTATTTTGATGAAAGAAATTATTTAAAAAGGAACTCATACATTAGTTAATACTAAACTCTCAACAAATATTATTTTTAATTTAAAGTTACCAAAATACTAATTCCATAAACTTCGACTGTTCAACGTATTAAATTAAAATGTATTAGTATACCTAACCAAGATGAGTAATTATGATGAAACTACTAATTGAGGCTCTTATGTTTGAAATTACCGATTGAAAATCAGCAAAAATAATCATAGAATTATGTTTCGCATGAAATCTAAACTTAACGTCATTTTCATCGTCTCAAAATTTACATACGCATCTCTCAAATTTGCATTCTCCAATTCAAAAATATCGTAGTACGCAATAAGTTATTAATACATATATTTCCAAACTTGAAATCAAATTTGTTAATACGACTTTGCATGTGAACATTCGCACTCTTGACTTGTGATTCTAATCGCCGTATCGGCGAGTAAAATTCCAGAACTTTATATCTTTTAGAGGGTTTCGTAGTAAAATATTTCGTTTTATCAGAGAAAATGATGGTTTTCATTTAAATATGACGTCACTTTGCCTCATTGAAGCATTTCACATAGCATCTCAAACTCAGTGGAGTGAAAAAGTATTGAATTGTAATAACTTTTTGAGGAAAAATTTAGTGTTTTTTTAAAGCGTGACGTCATTTTCTGTTCCCTTTTTTTGCAAATTTAATTTTGAACTTTATTAGAAATTGGCATCAATAAAGATAAACATACTTTATTAATTTTCTTTTCTTTACAACAATGGAAGTAATCCAATTGCTACGATTTAAAAAAAAAAAAAATCATAGAAAAATTTTTAATTTTTAATTTAAATATAAAAATGGGGATATTTAAAAAGAAAATAGCTAGTGCCGCAAATCTACAAAGAAACAACTTTCATTTAAAAAAAGAACTATTAAAATTGGTTCAGAAAAAAGCTCAAGGTAGATGTCTAAAAAAAAAAACTTTATCTTTCAAATAGATTTAAACCCGCAATGTTATCTCTATGGGAAAATTTTGAGCAGACATTTCATGCCGTTAGGGTTGACGAATATTTATGATTTTCAATACGCACCGAGATTCTGGCACTACTAACGTCCATTTAATTTTATGTGTCGATACGACAAATATTTTGGATGCTATCGTGTTAACAATAAGTGTAATTTTTGCAGGGAAGCCGGAGCTGTGCTCCGACAATTACTGGAATCTGAGGAATCTGAGTCAGAGAAGTGGAACGAACATCTAAGTTTCTGAACCTCAGCTGCATTGTCTTCTTTCATCTGCCTCCAAAGGTCGTCCTTACAAAGTTCAATAGAATAGTACCTTTTATACACATCATTATAATCATGTTCAGATCTAATCTACACATCATACATTTCTGCTATGGCAAAATAATGGTTCACATCAAAAGTTCTTTGGTTAATGAAGTCATATACAAAACAATTATAATCTGCCATTTTTCAATTTAAGATATACAGTCGGACCTCTATTTAATGAACCTCTATTTTGCGAATTTCTCTATTTTGCGAACTTTTCCTTGGAACCAAGAACATTTTGCGAATTTCTTCGTAAAATAACCTCCAAATAGCGAAGTGCGTTCTCTATTTAACGAACTTTTTCTTGTGATCTAATTTTTTTTTCTCCCCATTTCTCAAAATATTTCTGGACATTTCAAACTTATTCTTTGTTTAAACACATTTTATGATGTTCAATGGCCTTGAACTGGTTTTACCAGGCGCATTCTTTTTCAGCAGTGAGAATTCGGTAAGTACGGAAGATGAAGACGATAATCCCTTAGAGTAACTTTTAAAAAAAATATGTGGATACAGATAAGAAAAAAAGAAGAAATTAACCATGATGTGCTGATTGATGACTGTATTTCACTTAATTTTGAAATTGAGACTTCGGAAACACTATCCGAATTGGATATTTTCGACAGTGTGAAAAATAAAAACAATACAGCAATGAATTATGATGAAGACGAATATGATGATGGAAATGAACATGATGCAGGAATAAGCAAAACTTCGTATGATGAAATGCTAAAGTTATTTGAAAGAATCCAATGCAGATTATAGTTAGAAGAAAATATGCATGAAGGATTTTTGGTGCATTGCAAAGATGCGAGTCGTATTATGAGAGAAAGCATTTTTAAAAGAAAAAACTCAGGCAAAATTAACAGAGTTTTTCAGAAATTAAATTTAAGGATGCATATGTTAATGTATGATTAAAATTATATGTTATAATAATAATAAATACGATAATGTCATTAAAATTCATTAATTTTAATGTAAAACTATTTATTTTATACAGAAAATACAGTGTATTCCCGGACAATGTTTCGTTTTCCTTGCAGATTTCAAAGATTTAAACACATAGAAAAAATGAATTGATGATGGATATTGGTGGACAAAATAAATAAAACAAATCCATATAATTTATTAAAAAAATGTGATTAATTACTTTTAGTAAAAATATTTAGTGTTTATCAATTTAAAATCTGTTTTATGTAGTTTAAAGTATTTTAAAAGGTGAGTCTCTATTTAACGAATTTTCCATATAACGAACTTTTTTCCAGGATTTAGCGACTTCGTTAAATAGAGGTTCGACTGTATTCTATTGTAGATACTAACGCAAGGATTGAAAGAGTCAATGGTAATTATTCAAATCTATCCTGGGTTCTTACACATATTCGTCTTCTATTTCATAGATGGTAGACTCTGTTATATACTGTGGTGTATTACTACTAGGTTTAGATGAAGATGCAGACTGCTGTTTGAACATAGTTGAGATAGATGCGTATGGTGGTGTGCGCCCAGGATTTGAGCCAGCGCTTGATTTATGTGACGTCACGATCCCTTCATACGTATTCTTGCCTTTGAAACTGAATAATTTAGTGCCAAATACTATACCATTTTTGTGACAGTAATCTTGTACCTCTCGAAGTGATCTTAGCCTATCCGTCCCCCCTAACTCATAGTAATAAATATCATTTCTTTTGCCATCAGATCTAGGTTTTACCTTCCTGAACCACGTAGCAACTCTAAGTACTCTTGAGATTTCTTCGCCCTCCTCATCGCTCTTGTCTTCAGACGGGCTTCCGGAGGCGGAGTCTGAATAGCTAGGTTTGGCCGTGTGTTCAGGTGTGGAAGTAGCAGATTTAGAAGGAGTATCAGGTTGTAGATCAGTATGTGGATCAATTTCAGGTGTTTCAGACTCTATTATATATGTGGACCGTTTCCATTGCGCTGTTCATCTTTAGAAAAAGGATCATCACCTATTGTATAAGTAGGACGTTGCTCGTTTGTCGTGTACATGTCTTTGGGTATGGTGGCATTTTCACAGAATTTTACATTTATGGTTTCTATGACCTTATTTATGTCTGGAAGCCAAACCCTATATCCCCTAGTAGACATAGCATATCCTACCAAGATACCTTTTCTAGCTTTTGGTTCAAACTTATGACTTCTTGTTTGTTTGGGAAGTCCTACATATGAAACTGTTCTAAAAGGTCGTAAATGTCTTATGGAAGGTTTATTACCACAGTAAGCTTTGAATGGAGCTTTGTTTTGATAGCCATGGCAAACGTGGTTCATCATATAAGTGAAATAAAGTATGGCCTCTGGCCAGAATTTAAGACTTAGTTTAGATTCATTAAGAATGGAACGTGCTCTATCTACTAGTGTTTGATTTAGACATTCTGCAACGCCGTTTTGTTCCGGAGAATACGTATTAGTGAACTCGTGTTTAATGCCATTTTCTGAAAAATATTTTTGAAAAGATTCATTAGCAAACTCTCTTCCGTTATCACTACATACGTGTTTTACCTTTGTATTGAAAAAGCACTCAATTCTTTTATCATAATTAGTGAATACTTTATAAACTTGTGTTTTGTCAATTAAAGGATAGACTGACGCTTTTCTCGAATAGTCATCAGTTATGGTAAGAAAATACTTCTCTCCCCCTCTACCAGTTATCTTTGTGGGTCCCCATAAATCGGTATGTAATAGCTCAAGAGATTTACAAGATCTTATCTGGTTTATAAGTTTGAAAGATGTGCAACGATGTTTATTTAAGCTACATGTTTCACAATGAAAATCTCGATTTTTAACATGAGGTAATCCTCTGACACCATTATATTTAACTGTGTTTTCAATTAATGCGGGGCTAATGTGTCCTAACCTTCTATACCACATGCGAAGGTCATCCTTCTGAACTGTGGATACCTCAAAGTGTACATGTTTGGTTTTTACGTTAGGTTTAGGATTTTTCTTAGTTATATGTCTGGTTTCAGGGTGTAACAGATATATACCATTTTCGAGAGTGGCGCGAAACAAAGTGTGGTCTTCGTGATATGCTTTTACTCTACCCTCACCTCCTTTGAACTTTGCACCTTAGCTGTCTAAGCAAGGAGCAGAGATAAGGTTTCGTCTTAACTTAGGACAATGCATAACATCCCCAAAAATTACATCATCACCATTTAATCTTAAACTAACTGTCCCAGTCCCTTTGATAGGAAAGGTTGCACCATCTACCGCAACAGCAAGTTCCTTGTTGTGAAGAGGTTTATATTTAACGTAAAGGTCTCTATCATGGCAAAAATGGTGTGATGTACCGGTGTCGAACACCCACGCATCAGCATCACACTTCACATTACTAAGGTTAGGTTGTATAAGGTAATTTACCTGTCCTTTGGCTTTCAGCTGAGATTGCCTTTTAAACCTGGGTCTAGCTCCACGTCTGGTTCTGGGATAGTCTGGACTTGGACGTCTGGGAGTACTAGGCCTGGATACTGAGTAATTTCTGGAACTGCTAGGTTTGGACACTATTGAGTCACAGAAACTGGTTTCAAGCGATGATACTGGTTCGGAGACGCTAGGCATAGATGATTTACACTGATGCTTGTAAAGGCCTCTTCTACCGCACTTGTGACAATTTCCCAGGAATCTACGACGATAGCTGGTTTGATTTGGTGTTTGACTCCTGGAGAAATTCGACTGTAGAGAGGTCTCATTTCGGTCATGTGTACGTAACTTCAAGCGAGATTCTTCAGCAACTAGCTCTGTTAGAATACCGTTAAAAACAAATTTGTCTTCTGTCCAGCGTAATATGTTCTGGACCAGATTGTCATATTTCTTCGGTAACCATCTGAGCAATTGAAATGACAAATACACTTCTTTTAATGGCTCCTTCATTGCCGTTAATTCGTCTGAAATTCTTTGGAGACGGGCAGCATACATATCTATAGACTCATCAGGATCAATTTTACCGGTACAGGTCAGTTCGACGCCAACGTTTCGACGCCAACTGTTCGACGCCAACGTTTCGACGCGTGGTCAGTTCGACGCCGTACTTTTCGACGCCGGGGCAGTTCGACGCCATATATTTTTTATGAAACTTAGGAACTTCCGATTTTATTTACGTTTGCACAGCTTATTTAGACTTTCTAACAGCATATATATATATATATATATATATATATATATATATATATATATATATATTTTTTTTTTTTTTTTTTTTTTTTTTTACTTTTCTGTGTTAAAAAAAGAAAAGAAAAAATGTTTACAATGTAAAATATCTTTATTTTTATGTTCTTACTAAAAAACACCCATTCTTATTTAAATTAATTGCTAATGAGCTATTTTCTTCAAAACTTTTAAATTCCTTTACAATGTATTTTATTCTATTTTTTGCTATAGGAATATAATTCACAAATATCCACATTTTAAAAGTACTAATTAAATGAAACTCTTTAATAAAGACCTGTTTTGTAATTTTTAATCCTTGAATAGTTGTGTAAATTTTAAAGACTAAAACGCAGTAAAACTGTTAACGTTATTTGTTCAGAATTTGGAAATACCTTTAGTGTAAGTAAAGCAGCTTCCATAACGTATTAACTAGAATTCACATGCAATTCCTTTGTCCTCACCTTGACAAAGGGATAGGGAGCGTCCATAAAGGGGACAATGAGGGCGCACGTAAATGTACAAAGGAACCGTGACATTCCCACTCAGGGGGGAAGAAATGTTGCACAGAAAAGCTAACACCGCTTCCCCTAGAAACCCTTGCCGATATAAGAAGAAACGGGTTGAAACTTCGCATTGACGCCTGTGACTAGCTTATCCTTATCTATTCTTCTTTCTTTGAAACATATTACAGGCTTGTAAATAACTCTAACTCTTTTTTGACAAGTGCAACCCCCCCCCCCTCCTCCAGTTGGGGGTTATGAAATCGCCTCAGATTTGTCGTTAAGTATTGCCGATTGTCAACGCATGCGCATTTCTTATCTTCTCTAAAGCGCCCGTAATCTATTTGGAAGCCTGTCGATATTTTTAAATTCAATGTTAGCACTTTCAACCGTAGAAATGTCTGAAAGCCGAAAATATATGACTAAGAGAGGTAAAGAAAAGTATGAGCACGATGGATATTTATATTGTTTCGATAAATATATAGAAAATGGAGCAAAAAAATCGTGGCGTTGTGAAGTTGAATTTTCCAAAAACAATAAATGTAAAGGAAGAATTTACACTGATGCAGTTACGAGTGAATTTTTAAAACTTGTTCGCAATCATGCTCATGAAGGAAATGCAGCACGTGTTGAAGTTGTCCGCACTTTAACATCAATAAAGCGAAGGGCAGGTGAAACACAAGAAACTCCCGCAGTAATTCGCATTGAAGAAACGCAAGAGCTGTCTGTTGGAGCATTAGGACAGTTTCCAAGCAGAGAAGCTGTAAGATTAGTTATTAAAAGACGTAGAAAAGACATAAATGCACTCCCGTCGCAACCAATTGACAGAGCTTCCATTGAATTGCCAGAAAATTATAAATATTACGGAGAAAATAAGGAAAATTTTGTTATCGCCGATTCGGGAGTGGGGGATAAAGACCGAATTTTAATTTTCGGAAAAGCCAGTGTCAGCGATTGGATTCACCTCGTAACAAAAATTTACGTTGATGGAACTTTTAGTCTAGCACCACATCATTTTTACCAGGTTTTTGTTATTATGGCCGAACGTGGAGGTTTTGTATTGCCAATCATTTATGCCCTCTTACCCGACAAGGCGGAAGAAACATATACACGAATGCTTGAAATGATTCAAGACAGTTGGCCATTTTTTAAGGCGAAAAAAATTTCTTTAGATTTTGAAATTGCCTTAATTAACACTTTTTCAAGCAAGTTTCCAGACGCCGAAATTCAAGGGTGCTTGTTCCACCTTGTGAAAAATATGAAGCGCAAATTAGCAGAATTCAATTTAATGCAACGATATAATACCGATGCTGATTTTGCTCTCTATGCACGTATGATTCCTGCGTTAAGTTTTGTGCCTATCGAAGAACTTGAAAATGCTTTAGAAGTTTTGAGTGAGAATTTACCTAATCAGTTAACCCCAATTTTAGATTACTTTGAAGATTATTATGTTGGAAGGATTCAGAGAAATAATCGTCGCCGTCGTCCTATTTTTAAACCAGAAATGTGGTCATGTTATGCTAGAACCTTAAATAACGAAGGACGCACCAATAATTTCGCGGAAGCAGCACACAGACGTTTACAGTCCGAATTTGGTGTTTCACACCCCACATTATGGAAATTCATAGATGGTCTCAGACGTGTTCAAAATCAGACGTGTTCATATTGCTTATTTATTTGAATCACGCTTCATATACATAACAAAAATATATATATATTATATCAGGCATATTGCATATTTATTCTAAAAATAAATAAAAATACGGAAAAAAATATATGGCGTCGAACTGCCCCGGCGTCGAAAAGTACGGCGTCGAACTGACCACGCGTCGAAACGTTGGCGTCGAATCGTTGGCGTCGAACCGTCGGCGTCGAAACAACCTGCTTCGCAATTTTACAGGCAAGGATTTCCGAAAAAAGTTGCTTGTGTCTTGCCCTGTTATCAAGTTGAAAATGAGTTCGTAATTTTTTCCACACTGCTTGTAGATCATCGATGTTTTCTATAATACGTCGAAATTCAGGATTAACATTAAGATAAATTACTGAACGGGCAGTACGAATCCTCGACTGGTAATCTTTAGTGGCTGCTGCGTCACCAGTATCAGGTGCCTTTTCGACTCCTGTCACAATGTCCCAAGCATTTTTGTCAAGAAGTAAATACTTGATGACTGCCGCCCAATTCCCATAGTTATGGAAATTAAGCTTTGTGATGCGCACCTGAATGTTGGTCATTGTCATAGAATAGAAAGAGGTTAATAGAGAATTTAGAGGTCTTCTCTAAACATTTTTTTTTGAAAAAAAAACACTACTTTTAAACTAGAAGAAATAGTACCAAAAAAATTTTTTTTTTTTTTTAAGTTATTGACAATCCAAAAAATTTATAAACTCTATCTTTAAGATAAGAATAAAAAAGGTAACTGCGCCCCCCCCCCCCCTCCCACTTAGGTACACTAGTGGGTCTGGCCACGACCTATGCACACACCTGTCCTTGTCAAGGTCTAATGCCCTTATGGACCTGGAAACCAATGTTTCCAATTATCCTGGCCAATGGGTGTGCCTGGCCCATAACCATGTTTTTTTTATTTAATTTATCTTGGTCGGGGTACCGAACCAGGGTCTGAAACAGATCTAAAATTGAGTAGCAGTGTTTAAACAAATAGCGAGGCAAAGATATGGCATACGGCATAGACCTTAAATAAAATTCAATGACAAGGTTGTTGGCATAAGTGTGTAAAGATAGATTAAGACATAGAAGAAACAGTGCTTAAGTTTTTATGAAACTAACGTTTATTTCTCAAAAAAAGTAAACTAAAAATAAAACAAGTACATAACTAATAAAAATCAAAGTAATT
This sequence comes from Maratus speciosus, assembly GCA_963932465.1. NCBI lineage: Eukaryota > Metazoa > Arthropoda > Arachnida > Araneae > Salticidae > Maratus > Maratus speciosus. The sequence continues at coordinate 38,253,063 of OZ010788.1, read as the reverse complement.
CGTGACAATGATAAAGTCAACACTTCAGGCTGTTGCAATAAATATATATAGATGTAGATGTAGGCCAGTATCTCAATGAGTACAATAATACAATAAATATAAATATATTGATATTTTACTCACTATTATATGAAGCGGAACATCGCATCGTTGAAGGCACTTTCAGAGAAGCATAGCACTGAACGTATACATATCCTTAAAAATAAGTGCTGATGGCGTTAAACAATGTGCGATGACAACAACTTATTTGATGTTTTTATCTTTTAAAACAGTTAAAATATAACAGGTCCAACACATGAGTAGATATCACAGCTTTGTAGGAAAAAAAACGGGTAAAACTTGCAAAAGATGGAAAGGCTCACGAAATATTGCACTATGTAAAGTCAGACTATTAACCTTTCGTATATTCATGAAATAAAACAAATGCCAATAAACTTTCAGTATGAACTGGCATTCCTGACATCATTTCTTAAACTGCATATGAAAACAAAAACAATTTCAATATTTCATTAGCTGGCATAAAGTTCTACTAGCACGATAATTCACTGACTTAAAAGCCATCAGAAAATAAAACAGAACTGAAGAAACAAAACGTAAGTCAAACAAACAGATACATAGATAGCTAGATACATACATCCATACCTACAACGTGCAGAGACTAATGTTTCTTTAAATATCTTCCAGCCGGCGCTTCTTCTAAACACATGTTCGACGGAGTTGAGTAACATATGTGCTGCTTTGCAGAAAAACTATTTCAACTCCAGAACGGAGAAAAAGCGTTATGCAACGTATCTGAGTTGCGAGGAAGAATGAGGTGGAGGAAAAACGATTGAACGTGCAAAGTCGGATAACGTGAATCGATCTTCAATCGAATTGTGAAACGAATGACTAAACCACATTATCGGCCAAAAGAAAACAGTGGATTACGAATAGATATTTGAATAAACTGAAAGGAATAAGGATAACCAGACGTAAGTAAAATGTTAGAATGAACTTATTTGAAAAGTAAAAATAAGAAATGATTGAAGTAAAGTAGGTAACTTTAAGAAGGTATAAACGTCAAGGAAAGTAGGGTTCGCGTATAACTGAGAGGCGCATAAGTGAGAGGTCACTGTACTCAAGTATTTCCCTTAAATTAACTATTTCTGAATATTTTTCTACATTAAATCATCAATAATTTTGTAAGATAGAGGTATGTCAATTTGCAGTGTGTTTTCTGGTATAAAAGGGGAGAAAGTGCACGTGAAAAACAACAGTTGCGAAAAGTACTATTATTTTGTAAAATGAACATTTTCATTAAAACAGATTTTGTAAGAAATTAAAACTTAATGAATAATAATGATAAAAGGTTTTCTATGCAAATATATATAATTAAAAATAAATGTTTATTTATTTGTTAAGGTGGAAATATTCTCGTACTTATCCTTGTAAATAAAGTTAAATAAATAAATAAAAAACAGTGATTTTTATTTTGGTTGATTTTCAGTGTATTATGTAAAATAGTTAAGATAATTTTCAAATTTATCTCGTAATTCAAAACATAAAATGTAATCATGTGAATAATGACATAAAGTATGTTAATGATTCGCATGCAACAGAAAAAATATTGCTGTTCTGAAAATAAAAACCTTTTAAAAAAATTGCTAATTTCTGCCAAAAGAAATTCAATGTAATCTAAAAAATTCATTTTTAACATAAAATAAAAGCATTTGAAAAAGTTATAGACACTGTTAAATTTCAACTTAAAAAAAAAATCTTCTTTGGAAAAATTAAATGTCCATCCTCCCTCCGTCAAAAATGTTGTGTATTATTCCAGTTAAAATAAAATGCATTTATGTTCAACTGTGTACAACCGATTAAGTAGTATATTTAAAGGAGGCGAATTGTTTTTTTGTTGTTGTGATTGTCTACTAGGAAGTGTCAAATCAGATTTTTGTGTTCAGAAGTAAACATGAGTAACCTATCACAGTCATTTTAAAGAATAATAACATATATGTGATAATAATAGCAATTCATTTGAAATAAATCTATAAAACCTAATTAAAATTTCAAGAATAATTAGTTTTAATAAAATTAAAGAATAATACATATTTTTTAAATATTTATTCCTTGCTCAGAATTCTTGGTACATTTATTATCATGGGTAAGCCTAGTAACACAGTGGTCAGAACGCCTGTCTGCTGCATTACATGTGCCGAAGGTAAATAAGGTGCAGTATTTAAAAATAAAAAAAGGGTTTCTTTGAATGACAGCAAAAAAAGGAAAATAATAAATAGATGAATCTGATCTTACTTAATATAATGATGATTGAAGGACACAGAAGCTTGTTCAAGGAAGACAAGTAGATATGATAAATCCAACTTTATTAATATGGAGAGGTGGAAGGTTGAAAAAGCGATTTTTAACTGGTCACCGTACATCATGAAACACGTTCCTTGGGAGAATTAAACCTTAAAGTAATTCCATGACTATAATGATGCAAACTGATGCTGGTTGAATTTATTCTTTAGAGAATGGCTTGATATAAGGAATGTCCAAATTGAAATGAGGAAAATCAAATAACATCGGCAATTGAATAAAAACTTTTATGGTTTGAATTATCACCTTAGAAGAACATCGCATTCATTGAACGGTTGTTCCCGCTTTTTCGAATCAGGCACTTGACCCGAATTCTAAAAGGACAATTACATTGTCAAAAATACACTATGAAAGTTTGTTACAATCTGTTTAAAATTTAGCTGCACTTAGTATTTATACCATGCAAACGGGGTTTTCAGTAGTGCAAGGAAATTAACTTTAAATCTATTAATTAAATTAAAATGACGATATATGTGCTGGGCGAATAAAAAAGGGGGAGAGAAAAAATTAACTTTGCAGGAAACCGAAAGTATATTGATTCACATAGCAAAGACACTCCCTTTGCCGGATGTCACTGCAATCTGCGCTAGTCTAAAAATAGCTTGCATGATGAAAGAGTGAAGGGGGAAAGCTGAGAATAAAAACTATCTGTTTACATTTCAGTAAAAAGTGTTAGGAAATGTATTTATATTTCCCTCCTATTCTTATCTTTCCATTCAACCTCTTTCATTCAACCTATTTAATTTAACCTATTTCATTCAACCTGTTTTTATATAATCTCTCTTTAAGTAATTTCATAATTGTCTTTAAATAAGTAATGGTTTAAATACTTTATTTACATTTCAAACATTTAAGTTTCATTAATCTAAGTTTCTAAATTTAAACACTTTCATTATCTTTATTTCAGTGTTTAAATATTAGTTTATAATAAATATATTATCTTTACTTTTACCTTGAATCACTTTTGCATAATTTATTTCCTGGAGCATCTGTATTTACTTATCAGCCACATTCTTCTGACATTACGTAATCTCTCTTTCAGTTGACCAGCTTGTCAACAAACATGGATCGATTAGACAGTCTCATAAACTGAGGAGTTACGATGACCATTGACAGATGGCATTGTTTGTTCGTTAACGCGTGTCTATCTCCAGTGGCCAATCGTTACTGGTCTGCATTTCCTGGGATCATTCTAGATGCCGGAAGTAGCGTTTGACTTAGCGATCGGAAGTCACGTTAGGGGGCGTTGTCGTCAGATGGAGGCAGCTATTTATATTGTAGGAGCGAGCTCATTGATAGCTTTGTTTTTCTTTTAGACATATACCTCGTTGCATGTTGGCTGCATAATGTCACTGTTATTTACGCTTGCTGTTTTAAGAAATACGATGAGACGTGAAGTGCTGGATATGATAGGAGATTATAGAGTCAGTTTTACTTAATAGTTTTAAATGTGATATTCTGGCTTTTTCGTTCAGTATGGAGACTGTGTGATGAATCAACATTGTCAATGTGAAAGTGGTTTCACTATATGAAATATGTTTGAAGACCGATGGCATTTGGTGTTGAATAGTATGCCTGAATAAATGCGTCAAATCCTTTAGAGTCTTTTTCAAGTGTACAGAAAGCGGGCCACCAGCGACATGTATTAGTTAGTTTATTTTTTATATTTCTTTAAATTGAAATACACTATTTTTCTTTACAGTAACTTTCTCTCCCTTTTTAAAAGATATTTTTGGTTTCAATTAGTTAAAGTAATTTTGTGGAGATTAATCTAGTCAACTTCCTTTTAGTAAGTGGGTTATAAACTGTAGGGTTGTAAGTTGGTTCCAAAAGGAACCAGGGATGTTCTTCCCGTCTTGACACTGCAAATTGGTTGTAGCAATAATGGTTCAAGACCTACGCTTTCTGGTTGTCCGTGCGAGGTACTTGGAGTTGTTATTGACTGGCAGTGTTGAGATTTTTGCAATTCCTTTGAGATCCTACAGACGGATTTCTCTAGGGGATCTCTGGAGAGGCTTGCTGCAGTTTGTGATTTTATTTATGTCTCTTTACAAAGTTTGCTTTAGTTCTCCAATGTATTAACTTCTAGTGGCAGTATGAAGTATTTGGAGATTCGTATTAAGCTTTTGAATATAATTGAAGTTGAACTTGACTTTAAATGACACATCTTTTATGGAGAGAAAGATAATTAAATGTGATTGATTAAAAATAACCTTTTTGCTATTTATAATGTTTTAAAGTTAGTTTATGATATTTTTCTATTTAAAGTTTAATGCAATTTAAAGTTAATCAATTGAAGTTAAGTAAAGTAATTGAAGTAAAAATTTAAACATGATTTCTTTTTAATATTTTTACTTTGAAACAGCTTTTAGCTTTTGGTGCTCTAATTCATCTTAATTAAACATTGATATAGAGTAATGTTTTTCTGCATAGCATTATACCAGATGCTTGTGTTAATTAGATGCTTATGAGAACTTGAGAACTTATGTCGATTGTTTATACATCTACTTTTATTTTTATGGTTTTATTTTTGCTTTGTTTTTGTTTAATTTTGTTTAATAAAATTGCTATTTGTTTTAAATTTATTTAGTCATTCTTTCAAAATAGCATCTAGAATATTTCAGACTTTACATTATTTGATTTCTACAGACTGATTAATTTCTCTGGGTAAACAGTTACAGTTGAAACGTTCCATATACGTAAAATGCTTTGCTTTCCTTTTTATATCTCTTCCAATTACTTTTGTTAATTAGATAACAAAAAGAAAAATAGCGCTGTGAAAACAATGTGTTGAACAAAAAAAATCGCAGGCGCAAAATAAGAATGCTTGCACTACAAATGAAAACAAATGTGATTACCACATCACACTACAGGTTGTGAGTTCGACTCCCGGCTAGGCAAGATTCACTCAATCTTTCATCTTTTCGGATCAATAAAATTAGTACTTGGGAACTAAACACCTAGGGTCTCGTGTTAGGCTGATCACCTGTCCGGGACATATGCTATACACCATCTCGGAAGCCCATGGTCAAATAAACAGGGTTGGGCACTGTAGGCCCGGATCCTGCATGGATCATATAACTACCAGTTTAGTTTTTAGTTTAATATCATCGGTCTTGTGTGCACGGCACAATTTTTTTTTTCTGTGTGTGTGTGTGTGGGGGGGGGGGGGGGGGCAGACATTTTACGTTTTATAGTACCTAAGTCATTGTTTCCTCTCTCATTTTTGATGCCAACAGCCTTAGCTATGCAGCTGCTAGCTGTTAAACAGGACAAAAACATGGTTAGCAGCCAGTAGTTTAAAATAAAATACTTATATTTAAAACCATACATTTGTTTATCTGGTTTTATATTCACTTGAGCAGTTTAGTTAATGAGATGGAAGTTTAGGACATTTAATTTGGAAAAGGGTTTTACTAAAATACAAATACACAATGTGATAAAAAGCACACATTAATTTTAAATATAGATAGCAGACATCTGTGTCAGAAGCACAAGGTTAAAAAACATTTTAAATGCATTGGAATATAAAAGTAGAGGAGTAAACAATGTAGCTTGCAGCCAAAATGGTGAAGAGTGGGAAGAACATTGGATGTAAGTAATTTTTATATTTTGGATGTAGCTGTAGGAGACCTGTGAAAAGGCAGCACCTAACTCATTCAAAAAGAGGTAGAAAATACATGAACACAAAAGAGAGTATGGGACAGAAGGTGGGGAGTGAGTTAAATAAATGCTATTCAAACTTGTGAGAATCTGCAAGTACTTTTTAAGTCATTCACTAAACCATTTGAATTTTTCAATATGTGAAAAGATTCTCAAAAGTCAAGATTATGCATAGATAGCATTTTTAGATTATTGGACCTTCAGAAAAATTGAAAATGCAGTTGCTAGACCAACTTTGGTTAGCAACAACAGAACGTTTAATATTTCCATTTTTAATGCTGTTTTTATGTTCCCTCCAAGCAGATCGTTAGAGTGAATTTAATTTGGCTTATATGCATTGGATTGTATTCACTGGAAATTTTATAAATCCTCCACTCAGAAGAATTGTCTTTTGGATGTTTCAGATATGAAAATTTCATTTTATTAAAAGGAGTAATGATTATTTAAAAATCAAATTTCTTCAGGTTTTGAGAAATGTGTTGGTAACTTTTTGGGTAGTATAGTAGTATAACTAAATTTCTATTAAAAACTGACAAGCGAACCACTTTTCGTGTTGCTCGCACATAGCATCGAGACCTGGTGCATTTTGTAGCCCTGTACATAAAAGTTAGAGAACCAATAAAATTTCTCTGTTAAAATCATATTTTATATACTTTTTTATACTTTTAATTTTTTATTATTACATTTTTATTTGTTTATTTCACGCCAAAAATGTGTTAAGTCGCCAAATATGGCACTACAGTTTTTCCTCCCGCTTTATCCCAGGAGTAAATGTGCTGTACATATTACTAGAATTATATCAAATTGCAATTTGTTTGATAATTGATAGCATAAGAAAGAAGAATTAAGTTTTTTCTTTCTTTTTTTTTTTCCTATGCAGATGATAAATATATAAATAGTAAATATATTTCTATAAAAGGTTTCAAGATTATTGAAAATTTTTTTTTAGTGAAATACAAAATAAGCAAACTATTTTCTTTTGAAACCGAATGAAATAAAGTTTTGAATGTTTAAAATGAAATTTTGATGTATTAAATGGTCCTTTGGTAAAAGTAATCATAAAGTAAATTAATATTGTTACACAATTTAGAAAAATTACTGTGGCTAATTAGGTCAGACATTACAATTTCTACTGAAGTCCAAACCACTCCTCACACAAAACAAAAAGCTATGGCATTTGGCTCGGATTGCCGGAAGCTCTACTTATGAAAAAAAGTGCCAACTTTTTCACCGCTAAAAATGTGAATATAATGTTGCAATTTATCAAAATCAAATTCGTGGGTTTTTGAAGGAATTTAAAAAATTTTTTCCATATTTTATACTATATACAAAATGTAGTGTGTAGCAGTCATAATTTCGTTACAGGGACATTCAAAAGTATTTCATTACATTACGGCCTATGGGGAAAAATCGTTTGTGGTGGTTTTTAATGATGTTTCATAATTTCAAACACTTTGAAATTTAATGAAGTGCACTACAAGATGATTGCTATAGAATATGGTATGGATAGTATTTATCGATCATTTACAGGGACACTAAAAAGAATTATGTTAAATTACTGTCTATGGAGAAAAATTGTTTGTGGTGTATTTTGTTCATGTTACACTACGTCAAAAGTTTTTAAATTGATATGTATCTCCGAGGTGCTCTATAAGATACTTACTATTGAATATGATGTGCCATTCATCTTTCATATGCAGGGCATGCAAAATAAATCAGTTATATTTTTCTCTGTATGAACAATAATTGATGAAAGTGCGTTTTTCGTTGTGGGACACTTTTTTAAATTATAAAAATTGCATACTATTTAGTGTGTATAAATTCTATAAATCATATACAGGGCTGCACAACACATCTGAAGTACATTTCCGTTTACTGATGGAAATTGCTGACGAGGAATTTTCAACTGTGCTATACGCTCACTAACTGCTCTAAATTTTAGCATATTGTGAATTTTATGATATATCTATAATTCATATACAGGGATGTACAAAATTTTCAGCTATTTTTTCGACTTTGGTTGAAATTGTGTTTTTAAACATGTTATACATTTTAAAAATTATTACTTTTAGACATCGTTTTTCACATTATTAAGCTATGAAGTTTTATTATAGTAGTCCGAATGCGGTGAAAAATATTTGGATCCTGCATGCGTTGATGCAGGATTTTACGTTCTTCTTGATAATTTTAATGATACTTTCTTAATGGTATGGAAGCTAAAGTGATAAAACTGTTTTTGTATTATTATAACAAATCCTAAAATTTAAGATACAGTGCAAACATTCGACGGCTTTAATGAAAATTGCTGTGTTGTATATTCTGTTGTATATTTATATTTATCTCTGCACATAGGAACCTTATCTAAAGAATGTGAATAATAAGATATCATGAGAAAATGCCTACATTAGATTTTGCATTGTATCAAATATGAATTTGGAGAATTTGTCTGGATCAATTTTGCAACCACTCGAAATTTGCAGCCAAGTAATATATTTTAAATCATTTTGTCCTGAGATATCTACATACAACTGGCAATTTTTATCCAAATTTGGTCATAAATTTAAACATTTCGCTCTTGCAAAACTTCATGTGCACTTCATTCTAATTTTCCTCGATAAACAAAATATTTTCAACCAAATTCACATTTTCGTTAAATTTTAAATCTTGTTGCCATTGCATAATGGTGCAAAAGTTTATTTATGTGACTAACTTAAATACTGCTGTCTTTGATAAAAAGAAAATGGTACTTGAACTAAAATGTCAAAAAAACTTATTTAGACTTAATAAGATAAAAACAAGTCTAAAAACTGGGAGGGCCCCAAAGGGCAGACAAATTAAATTAGAACAAAAAGGTAATAATCTAAACTATTTAATCATATCAAAAATTGAGCTTAATCGTGCTTTATCATATAACTTTTTCTGTATTAAAACTAAAAAATTGTAAAAAAAAATATATAGTTTTTTGCAACTTTAAATATGAAAAACAGCTGATATGTTCAAACTTTATGCACATAAATCTGATAAAATATATAAATCTCAAGTCCATATTTTGTTTGGAAGCATCCATAATCAAGCAGTATATTTTATTCTGCTTCAAGTAACAGATTAAAGAACTATGCTCAAATTGATTGATTCATTCCCAACTGAGAAGCACCAGCTTTGCACTAGTCTATGGACTATACAATTATATTTATATCAAAACCAGTAGCAGGGTACAATGTGCTAACTATTGAGCTATAACAGGCAAAAAAAATTACGCTAGGATAAATTTTCCAAAATCGACTTTTGGCCAGCTGGAATCGGTAAATCATCCACCGTGCAGTGATTCCATCTGAAAAACCACAATCAACAGCAACGGATTTGATGTAATTTAATTTTAATTTAAGTAAATTATCAAATGTTTCAGGCACTATAAACATATGTATTAAAAGCAGCAATTAGGCTGCTTTTAATAAATACATCTTTAATGTATGTTTCTCGTGCCTTAAGAATTTACTCACATCGGAAAAAAATCAAATAGTTTAGGGAATGACCTAACAAGTACTCACAGATTCTTACAAGTTTGCATGGCATTTCCCCCTTCCCACACACTCTTTGTGTAGTTTAGGGAATGACGTAACAAGTACTCACAGATTCTTATAAGTTTGCATGCCATTTCCCCCCCTCTCCCACATACTCTTTTGTGTTCATACATTTTCTACCTCATTCTGAATGGGTTAGGTACTGCTTTCTCACTGGTCTCCTAGACATCAAGTTTACTTCGGTCCAACTGCAAGTTACATTGCTTGCTCTGCCTCTTTTATCTCATGTTATTGTTTTTAATGTTTTTTAACATTGCACTGAATGAAGATGGAGTTTTAGGAACTCCAAAATTGATATCTACATTAAAATTTAATTTGTGCTTTTTATCACATTGTTAATTCATATTGGCACAAAGTCTCATTCATTTGTTTCAAAGATTGTTACTTCTTAATGTCTAAATTTGTTTGTACTGTCATAATATGAACTCACAGAGATATTTAAATGTGTTTTAAATTTTAATTATTTTTTAAATTGCTTTATAATTTTTTTTCTTTTGTTATTTATTCCTGTATAGATTTTTTTGTAATTTAGTGTTATATTTTTGTTTTTATCAGCATCTAGATTTTTTCTTGAAAAAGAGAAAAGAGGTGAATAGTTTGTTTAAATACAAACAATTACCTTTATTCTATGTTGATTTCAAGGTTTTAAAGTCTCAAATGAATTCTCTTATTGACAATATTATTGTTCAGTTGAAAAAAGCCGCTTTTGAAATGCTCAGAAATTTGAAAAAAGGGTATGTCAGAACTTTCTAACTAATTTTTCATGCTTTATTATTATTGTTGTTATTTTTGTTATAGTAAAAATTGATGTAACAACATCCTATAATTACTAATTTTTAAAAATTATATTAAATAATACAGTGTTGATTATAGATGGCTGTAAATTAGATGGGGAGGGGTTTCTGTTTTTAAAACATTTTAACGTTGTTTTATTTAATTTATGCAATTTTAAAGTTTGCCTTTATCAGTCTCTCTACAATATTTTCATGAGGGGTTGAAAGTTAATATGTATGTTGATTGTTTCAAATTATCATTGCAAATTATTATAAAACCTGAATCCAGTATGTCCACTTAACTTTTTATTTTCAAAAGAGGATACTAGGAATGCAGAGTAGGGGGGGGGGGGGGCGACTCAAACATTTTAAAATTATTAATTTTTAAAAGAAAAACACATTTATAAATTAACAATTTAAAAAATAAGGCATTGTTTTTAACACTTTTCAATAACATTGAAAAGTGTTTAATACTTTGATCTGTCTGTTTGTCCCCATCTAAACTTCTGTAAGTATGATTAAATTGCTACAAAATCAATAAATTTTTTTGAGTTTCACTACATAATGTTCCCTATTGCAATTGATACTTGTAGCACTCATGTTTCATTTGCAGAGGCACACAAAGAAATTCATATGCATTATATTTATGATGTGTGAAAATTATTTGAAGTACATTTTAATGAAGTTGTAATATTTAAACATAACAAAAATGGTATATAGTTTTTTAAATTCACAACGTTTCGTATAGAAAATAGTGTATTTAACATTTATCGTTCATTTACAGGAACATACAAAATAATAGTTAGAAACGTCATTGTCTGTTGAAGGTAATTCATAAAAGTGTATTTTAGTAACAAATTAATTTGAACTGAAAGAAATTGATGTATGTCACATAGGTCTATTGTTGCATGTTTACTGTAGAAAAAGGTGCATTAAACATATTATTATTATTATTATTATTATTATTATTTTATATAGTACCATGCAAGGATACCTGGGTGCATTGCCATCTGTGGGTATAATTCCTAGAAGCATGCTTTAAATGATATTATGTGTTATCTTCAGAACAAAACATTAATGTGCTAAATACAGGGCTATTCAAATGCATTATTGTCTATGTGCTGTTATTTCTTAAAATCTGTTTTGCAATTGAACTAAATTTTTGTATGTTATTTCTTATTTGGGGCAAATATGATCGATAGTTCCTATACGAGGCTACCTTAAGTAAAATAATTTGAATATATTAGCATTTACTGACAATTATTGCCTAATATGTGTTTAAACTGAATTCTTTTTATTTTTGATACAATATAATAGAGATATCTTACAGACATATATAAATAATGAGCATGATTGTTTTGGCTATTAGATAGGTTGATCTTAGCTAAATATCTGAATTTTTTCTCAAAAAAATTTGTGTGCTTTTGATGGCAACTTAATATATTTGGTGACAAAATTTGGCACTTTTAATTAATAGTAATAAAAATAATTTCATTTTAATTTATAATCTGTTTAATATTCTTATAATAAACATCAGCAGCAACCCCAGCTTTGGATAAAAATTTGGATATGAGAAAATCACAGAATATTCTTGGACACAAAATGTAGGAAAATTTAAAAAGGTGAGCATATTAAAGAAAACAAGAATTCATAGAAAATTCTTTAAGAGAGGATAAGTAATGCGTACTATCCACCCTTGGGGATCAGTTTAATCCCCCTTAAAATTTGTGTTTGGGAAAACATGCTAAGCATTGTATCATGTTACTTTTATTCATAATTTAATTTACTTGGACTTCATTAAATATAATTAATATAATCCCTTAAGCTAATATTAGTTTTTGTTACATTAAAATATCTCAATTGTTGATTTTACAATGGCAAATTTTTATTGGTTTACAATGGAAGTCTATGGGAATTTGGTGAAATATTAGAGATATCTCCAATTTGGTGACGAACTTGGTGGCATTTGGCAACAGAACAGGGTCCCCCCCCCCTATGATAACCCCCTTATAGGTATGAAGATGCATTAAATGCTGTTCAATAACCAATGAGATTCATTTTTTTTTCGGGCGTTGCCATTAAACAGTTAACAAATAATCGTGATTTCTGTGCCACGTATGATAGCGTAATATATATACCGTAATTTCTGGAAGAAACGCCGCATCGCGAAAATTCCCACAAAAAAAATAAAGAAATGGTCGTAAATGCCGCATCGTCGTAAACGGCGCAGGTGAAATTTTCGCGGTAATCGCGATTGACATGCTAAACAGAATACGGCAGTTCACTCTCCGAAATTATTCACTAGTGTTGCCAAATAAATTTCCTAAAAGCCATTGAATGGGACGAACTGGAATTTGTCTTGGAACTTTTCTATACATTGAAAAGCGTTATATGAACCAGAACATTCCTAAGTCGAAAATCTTAAGATTGGGTTTTAGCAGACTCAACTTTAACTCAAGTATCTTAAAAAACGTGTTTGAACGGAATAAAATGACATTTATTTTCACGTGCCATATATTAAAATTATTTACAAATAGGTAATAAACGTATTAATTTTAATATTTACCACTACGTACAAATAAAATAACGTTATCACATCCTATTTCCTCAATTGAATAAGATATAAAATTTATCTTTTTAATCATTTCTAAAAGAATCTGTAGATCAGGAATGGAGGCGGGATTTTTTTCTTTTTTTCAAAAAAAAAAAAAAAAAAAAAAAGTTAAAAAGCAAACTTGCTCAATAAATAATTCATCGAGGTCCGGTAATTTAAAACGAAAAAGCGTGGAATCTGCTGGCATATCTATCAAAGTGATTTGAAATTGAATACGTTTTTCCATTTTCGATAAATGTATTGTAGCTTAAATTATAAGCTATTGCTATTTAATGATGACCTTCCCCGAGCTGTCTCATCCGGAAATTCAGCTCGAAAAATCAACTTTTATCATTTTCTAAATGTTTGTTTTTTCCCTTATCAAAAACTGGAAAACGCTATTCGGTTTCGTAAAAAATTAATAAATGCACCAATAATTTTATGCTACTAATATTAAAAATGATTTATAATGAATGCAGCCGTTATAATAAAGTTCTCAAAAACAAACTTTTTATTTAATTCCTATCGGTCTATCTGCAAGAAATTTCATGACGACCTACTTTTATTATTTCTCTGCACGTGGTGCGATAAGGATTATAAACATTATGCTAACTGCAACGAAAAGACATCACGTGCGGTCCTAAAACTATCTTCTCCCCCTCCCCACCTTCTTCTATCGCTCTGTTTGGAATATTTTAGCTGTCACAAACTCAAAGGAATAAATATAGATTTCAATTAAAAGATTTTGTTTTAAAAGACACACGAAATTATAACTAAAAAGGAAAAAAATATACTTACCAGCACTGTGCTGTTTCTTAAATGCAAGATACAGTACAAAGTCTAAAATCCGGACATCCAAAATTCTCCAAAATCCGGACGTTTTGCTAACCAACTTCTTTTTTTTATTTTTATATAAAATAAAAGTATTATAAATTTGGAATTCTTAAAACCGGATCGAAAACCTCTCCACTCTTCTAACATTTTTTAAAGAACAAAGATATTCATACTCTTTTCATTCCACTAGTTTCGGCAAAATGATCTTACGATCTGTTTTTCCATAATGCTTTTCCAGATGGCTTTTTAAAAAGCCCTGATGACTCAAAACTATTAATTTTTTTTCTCATTTTTTGCGCGAGAAAAAACTATTCAAATTCTATTCTTTTAAATATAAAAAGGACTTCTTGAATGTGTCAACAGGTTTGTGTTGCTTAAGTGCAGAAAAAAAATATTGAGATGCAAGCAAATAAAAAAGAAAAAGAATGAAAACCGAAACTCTTATAATCCTTACTGTTAGAAAAAAAAAAATAATAATCCTTATCTCCTATGTAAATTGACCTATTTCTTTCAAATTTTCAGCAAGTTGAAATAATAGTAAATTAGGCTGCGTAACAAATTTTTATTAAAATATAACCAGTTATTAGAAAGTTAGAACGGCTGCCCACTTTATAGAAACTGCGTAGAAAAAGTAACATTTGCGGTTTGTTTTCATTTATTCACTTCGCTCCGTGAAATCAGAATCAATGTTTACACAATCGGATCATCAACGTTGGGTGGATTATGTTTTGCTATGCAGAAAGAAACCGTGAATAGATTTTTTCCCTTTTTAACTAAAGATTTAAAAAAAAATACAAAATACAAAAGCATACCATCCAAAATAAGACGTTTATATTTTAATTTACAAAGCTTAGAAAATCAATAACGAAACTTTCTCGAAAAATGAAATTTGTTGAAAATTGGAGAGGGGGGAGAAAAAGTGCTCAGTTTATTAGATGTTATTATCAGTTTATTAGCAAAGGATTGGAGCAGCGGAACGTCGTTACAGGAGAGGAACTGGTGTCTGTTTATGGAATACAGGAGAAGGTTATTGTCGAAAAATCTTCATTGATGAAGCAGCGCAAAATAACAGACATGTTCAGTGAAAAAGCATTGAGAAAAATGCTCAGGCAGGGCCAATATATTTCGTTCGCCTGGGTCTGAAAATTTCGGTTCGTCCACATTATTTTAAAATTTCATTAATATGAGATTTCTCATCTTTGGGAGTGAAAAAAAAAAAAAAAAAATGCGCGTAAACGCCGCATCGCTTGAAATTTTAATTTAAAGCACGTAAACGCCGCGGCGTTTCTTCCGAAAATTACGGTATATATATATATATATATATATAGATTATTAAACTGTGACAAAAATAAGTATATTGCTATTATTTTAAATCGTTATTATTATTATTTTTTTATTATTATTATTATTTTGTAAACAAAAATTGAAATCGTGCATCAGGCATAGATTATGTAACACTTTCCTACATGAACAGAATATTATTAGGAAATGTCATTGTTTCATAAAATTAAATAAGATGTCTAAATAAACAATTTAAAAAACATAGCACAGTAAGAATCCATTTTCAGCCATCACTGTCCATATCTGGAAATGTGTGTGAATTCTTTTATACAGCCCTGTATACAATCTATAGGATTTATACGCACCACATAACACACTAAAATTTTGATAAATTTAAAAATACATACTACAGCTGAAAACACACCTCTTTCAATTATCAATTAATTTCAGTATGGTTGAAGTATCAAAACATCATTAAATGACAATGCAAATGATTTTTCCCTATAGGTCGTATCAAATGGAATTGTTTTGTGCACCCCTGCAAAGTATTTTATACTCCTGAGAAAGCATATTGTGGTCCATTTCAGTGTTCATATGATTCTCATTATGTTTGAAATGTTGTAACATCAATAAAATGCATCACACATGATTTTTTTTGCATAGACAAAAGTGTAAGGAAATTCTTTTGTGTGTACCTGTAAATGAACTGTCAATACTGAACATTCCTTTTCAAAACGAAATATTCTATAGTAAATCTCAATAACTGATAAAAATTACATGACAGTTCAAGTATTTTAATAGCACAGGCAGAGACAACTGAAGTCTTTTGAAGTTAAGTGCTTTTGAAGTTTTTTTTAGAAGCAGCTTGTGAAAAATCATGATGACAAGGTGATTTCAAAAGGTTTATTCCTCATTTCATCCTTTTAAAATTTTAACTTTATGAAAAGTGTTTTTAGAGAGGGTGTACATGTACATCCTGAATGTAACTTCTATTCCGTATTTTAAATTCCTTGCTTGAATAATTCTACAGAAATCATTATGAAATAATGATTTTACAGTGTTATTCCTTTATCTAAAATTCAAATTTTTGAAAAACGCTAATGTATTGCTCTTGTATATTAGAAGTAACCATAGTCGGATTTAGGCTTGGACCACCCAAGCCCAGACTCAAAAGAAAAAAAAAAAAAAAGACAGTGATGTAGCAAATAAAGTTTTGAGATTATCATTTTTTAATTATGGAAAATTGAAAAAAGTCCTTCCAGCCAGTGCCGGGAGGAAGAGGTAGCTTTCATATTCCTTATTTTAAAAAAGCCAACTTATATTATTCAAACCCACGAAGCTCAATTTAGTGGAAACTGAATATAGGAGATTCAATACTAATTTTTATCAATACTAAATCATTATGAATGAGAATTTCGCGAAATTAGTCAGCTTTATCCAAGCTGCTTTTATTTAAAGTAACTTATATTTGGCTGCCAAATTCGGCGATTTCTTAACGTGCCTGCCATTTTAAGACAACATGGTGGATGAGGCTAACCCGTGAACTTGGTCGAGACCTTAGTAATTGCTGTGCACATGCTCACTCACATCGAAATCGATTGATATATACGAGTGCTTTCGCAGGCAAAAAATCAGATTTTTCAAAATGTCACCCACATTAGATATTGAAATTGCTATATCTGAGCCATTTTTTAAGATAAAGACAAACAAAAAATGCTCCTGAATCCTTATATCAAGGTCAAATACTTAAGAAAGAAACCTTTTTCAATTTCTAATTTTCTTTGCACCTCACTTTAAATATAATTTTTTTTAATTTATTGGCCGCCATTTTGAAACAAGATAGCTGATGAAGCTGGCCAGTGAACTTGGTCGAGATATTGATGTATACTATCCACATGCCTTCTTACATCGAAATAGGCGATTGCTTATATATATATATATAATAGGCGATATGTTATTGCGTGACAAATACAAGATCGTTTCAAAATGTTAACTATGCTAGAAATTCAAAGTGCTATAATTCAACCATTTTTAAAGATATAAACAAAAGAACTAATTTTCAGAAACAAAAACTGCTCCGGAATCTTTGTATCAAGGCCAAACACATAAAAAAAATCTTTTTCATTTTCCAATTTTCTAATACTTCATTTTAAATTTTAAATTTAATATTTTTTTAAATGGCAACCCTTTTGAAACAAGATGGCGAATGAAGCTGGCCAACGAACTCGGTCGAGTGCTATAACTCAGCCATTTTTTTAGATATAGACGAAACAAAAACTGTTCCGGAATCTTTGTATTAAGGTCAAACCAGGGTTCGTAAATATCATGATATTTTCGAAAATATCAAAAATATCCGATATTTTGATATATATCCGATATTTTCGATATATATCCGATATTTTCAAAGCAGCCAACTTACTGCTGATAATGCTGTTTTTGACCATAATATAGATTAGAAACTAAAATATATTGCACTTAACATGAAAACTTAATCAAAGAATAATATAAAAATGCATTTTTTTTTCTTTTTCTTTTTTTTTCTCTTAGAACAAAATTGAAGATGAAATAATTGAAAACAGTAACAATTTGTTTTATACACTTATAAAAAACTAACTATAGGATTCAGTATCAAGACCAAGTATAAAAAAATCAGATATTTTCAAAACAAAATTTTAAATACAAAAAAGTTTTTTTAATTGAAAAATTTTAATATAAATGTAAGTATAAAATGTTTAATTTCATATTTCCTAACATGCTGTATAGTTCAAACTTAACTGAACCAAAACTTGAAAAAAGATTCTTTCTAATGAAGCTGTATATAATTGCTTATTTAAATTAGTTTATCTTTCAATGGTTGTTCTGAATTAATTATGTCCCACATAATTATTAGTTCAACATTAAAAAAAAAATAATAATAATAATAAAATGCTTCAAATCTAAAGTTTGAAAAATATATTTGTTTTCTTTTTTGGCTAAAAAAGTCACATCCAGAAGAGACAAGTTCTTTATCTACAGATTCACAGTCAATAACAGTTGAAAAATTATTTCATTTACACTGAAATATTACAAATTACGACTGAAAATATCAAAAATATCTTGCGCACATTCATATTTTGAAAATAAATATCAAATGCAGAAAATATGAAACATCTTGATATATTGAAAATAAATATCAAGTAATATGAAAATATCAAAGATCTTGATATTTTGAAAATAAATATTGGATATATATCCATTGATATATATCAACGAACCCTGGCTGTATATAAATGATTATCAAAATTACATTTTATCTTTCAATGGCTGTTCTGAATTGACTGTCTAATATAATTATCAGTTCTACATTATATCAAAATTACCTTGCACGGTGATATTTTGAAAATAAATATCAATATACAAACTATCAAGCATCTTGATATTTTGAAAATAAATGTAAACAATTTGAAAATATCGAAAATATCAAAAATCTTGATATTTTAAAAATAAATATCGGATATATATCAAGATATATATCATGATATATATCCATTGATATATATCAACGAACCCTGGGTCAAACACATACGAAAAAAATCTTTTTCATTTTCCAATTTTTTGGTATCCCATTTTAAATTTTAAATTTTTTAAAACTTTTTAAATGGCCGCCATTTTGAAACAAGATGGCGGATGAAGCTGGACAACGAACTCGGTCGAGATATTTGTATGTACTATCTACACACCAAGGTATATCCAAATCGGTTCATAAATACGCCCGTTATCACGTGACAAAAATCAGGACGTTTCAAAATGTCAACCATGCTAGAAATACAAAATGCTATAACTCAGCCATTTTTAAGATATAGATGAAACAAAAACTGCTCCCGAATCTTTTTATCAAGGTCAAACACATAAGAAGAAAATTTTTTTTCAATTTTCAATTTTTTGGTACCACATTTCAAATTTAAATTTTTCTTAAATTTAAATGGGCGCCATTTTTAAACAAGATGGCGGATGAAGCTGGCCAACAAACTCGGTCAAGACATTGGTATGTACTATGTATAAACGAAGTAACATCCTAATCGGTTCATAAATACTCCTTTTATCTCGTGACAAAATTCTGGACGTTTCAAAATGTCAGCCACGCTAGAAATTCAAAATGCTATAACTCAGCCATTTTTTAAGATATAGACGAAACAAAAACTGCTCCGGAATCTTTGTATAAAGGTCAAATACATAAGAAAAAAATATTTTTCCATTTTCAATTTTTTGAACCTCATTTCAAATTTTAAATTTTTAAAAAAAATTTAAATGGCCGCCATTTTGAAATAAAATGGCAGATGAAGCTGGCCAACGAACTCGGTTGAGACATTGGTATGTACTATGTACACACCTAATTACATCCAAATCGGTTCATAAATACGAGAGTTACAGTGTGACAAAGGTCAGATATATATATATATGAATAAATGGGAAATATTTAAGTCATCTCCGATTCGCTGACGACATTTTAATTTTCAGTAACAGCCCTGAAGAATTGGAAAATATGCTAAAAGAGTTGGCAGAAGCTAGCATTAATGTGGGATTAAAAATAAACTTGGAAAAGACTAAGGTGATGTTCAATTCATTTGAATCAAAAAAGAAAATTGTCTACAACAACACTGAAATTAAAGAAGTGCAAAGTTATGTGTACCTTGGGCAGGAAATATCATCGGATAATACAGTACAGGACCTATTATCCAGAATCCTCGGGACTGAAGGCTTTCTGGATTTTGGAATTTTCCGGATTTCGGGTCTTCCCGAATTTTGTCAAAAAAATGGCAGGAAAAACGCAAATTTCATCAAAGAATCGCAAAAAAACACAAATTTCTTCTAAGCACCGCAAAAAAAACCACAAATTGCGTCAAAATATAGCAAAAAAAAAAAACAAAACAAATTTCTTCAAAGGATCGAAAAAGCCTCCCGCAATTTCGTCAAAAGATCGCGAAAAAATCTGCAAATTTCGTCCAAAAATCGCGAAAAAAAAAAGGCAAATTTCGTCAAAAGATCGTGAAAAAAACGCCACTTTCGTGAAAGGATCGCGAAAAACACGCAAATTTAGTTAAAGGATTGCGGAAGAAAAACTCAAATTTCGTCAAAATCTCGCGAAAAAAACTCAAATTTCGTCAAAAGATAACCAAAAAAAAAAAAAAATTCTTCAAAGAATCACAAAACACTCTCCTAATTTCGTCAAAAGATCATGCAAAGAAACGAAATTTCGTGAAAGGATCGCGAAAAACACGCAAATTTAGTTAAAGGATTGCGGAAGAAAAACTCAAATTTCGTCAAAATCTCGCAAAAAAAACTCAAATTTCGTCAAAAGATAGCCAAAAAAAAAAAAAAAAAATTCTTCAAAAAATCACAAAACACTCTCCTAATTTCATCAAAAGATCATGCAAAAACGCGAATTTCGTTAAAGGATCGCGGAAAAAACGCATAATTAATGCCGAGAGCCCCCCCCCCCCATCCTCTTCTGTAAACTTTCAGAAAATTTGCTGTGAATTTCAGAATTTTTTTTTACTCAGAATCACCCCTGATTCAAGTAATATAATTGTGTAGTCATAATATTTTGTTGAAGTGAAAGGGGGGGTGTGAATTTTTTTTTTTTTTTTTAAAGGAATCGTAATATAAATTAATTTTAAACTAAAATTTGACAGAAAAATGATTTTTTTCTAATTTCGGGGGGGAGGGCGTGTTCCCTCATCACTGATGTAACATATTTTAGTGGTTACACATTGCAACACAATAGACCAAAAGAAAATTAGGAATCTGTAAAATTTTCGACAAATTTCAGAAATTGCGAAATTTTAGTAAAAATTGACAAATTTATAGAAATTTTTCAATTTTTTTTTTCCAAATTTTGGAATTCCGGATAATGGGTCCTGTACTGTAGTATCATGAATGAAATCAATAGAAGAATAAGAAATGGATGGAGTGCTTTTGGGAAGAACAATATTATTCTGAAGAGTAGCATGCCCCTCTGTTTGAAAAGAAAGGTATTTAACCAATGTGTTTTGCCGGTGCTAACTTATGGAGCAGAAACATGGACGCTAACAAAACGGATGGTACAAAGATTACAAACAACACAGAGAAGTATGGAAAGATGTATGCTAGGTATAACTAGAAGAGACAGAAAAAGAATAACCTGGATAAGAAGTCAGACGAAAGTTTTTGACATCATTGAAAGAATTAAATGGCTAAAATGGAAATGAGCTGGGCACATTGCAAGAAGACAAGACAATAGATGGAGCACAAACACTGTACAGTGGTATCCGAGAGATGTAAAACGGCCAAGAAGACGACCTCAAGTAAGATGGAGTGATGAAATCAGAAAAGTAGCCGGTGTAAATTGGATGACTAAAGCACTAGACAGAAAACATTGGAAAAATCTGGGGGAGACCTATATCCAGCAGTAGATTGAAAACGGTTGATGATGATGATGATGATGATGATGATATATATATATATATATATATATATGTATGTCAATTTTGAACGGAGGGTGGTTTCGGGGTCTGGGGGTCATGATCGATGAAAATATACCAAAAATTTTTTTAATCGCTTTCCTCCGAATGGCTACAATAGGTAGCTATTGTAATGAATTTTTGAAGCATTTGTAATGAAAGCTACCTAAAATTAAATGACTGTCATAAAACATTTGCAAGTCTAATTACAATGAGTGATTTACAACACTTTCAAGAGTAAGAAATTGCTTAAAGGCAGCTTCTCTATCATGAAGCAATATTATCTTGCTGTTTAACAATTGAAAAGACAGCAATGAAATTGAATTTTGAGATTGGCTCAATCAAAATCTTGACATGATAATTTTTAATTTCAAAGAAAGAGGTTAAAGTTTTAATGCCATAATAGCTTCAGTTTCCTTTATTCAAATTCACAATACATATGTAATGTGGCAGATAATAATACTTTGCAACATTAAGAAAGGTTCAGGTTTTTTTTTAGTCCATATGGAACTATTTTTATACTCTCAAACCTATGAATATTGTGAAGCCAGTATGTTTATAAGCATACTAGCTGGCTTTGCCTGTTAGCGTGTCCCTAATGACATCGGGGCCTGTAATTTATACGTGATCTTGTAGTATGAAATCTCGAACCGAACAAACCTCAGAACAGGTCCCTGCTGACTACAAACCTTTACACTGGATGTGCTGCGCATGTGTTGGAAAATCTTGTAATATGAAATTTTTCCAAAAACTGATCTCAAACCGAATAAACCTTGAACCAGAAAGGGGACCCATGAGCACAAAAAGTAGAATCTGTCATACTTACTAAATGTTACTTTCTCCTATATATCTAAGAAGTAAATACTGGAATCATGAAAAATCAAGAGAATCTGGGATTAAATTAGGTTAAAATAATTACATGAAAATACTGCATTAAAATGCAGGAACTCAGCGAAACATACTCATAATTCCTATCCCTGATATAGCTCAAGAACTGGCCCTGCTGTCCTGTGTTTTTCACAGTTTTTGGCATCTTGGCATCTATGGGTGTGGTATTACTAATAAATTGTGCTGTGATATGAAAGGTAAATTTAATTTGAGTTCCTTTTTATTAACATGCGTTGTGTAGTATTGCAATAAAACCCTGTGTTCTTTGAGGTCAGCAATTGTAAAAAAAATAGAAATAATGGAAACTTCTTACTTGTATATCTGTAAATAAATGATGAGGACACCTTTAAGCATAAATCAATCTTTTTATTCATCTTGAAGAAGAGAAGTAAGAGGCCTTCACCCATTGGTCACCGATTTTTAAAAATAAATACGTTGGCTGATACAATAATCTGTTCCTCTTTAAGAACATCCTTAAAATGCAGTATGTAGCGCTAGGTGACTTTTCTATTGATAAAAATTTCAATTAAAGTCTTTCAAAACCATCAGAAAATAAATTTAACAGAAGCTACTAAAATCACAGACATCATTTACGCAAAAGCTTTTCACCGGATCCCACATTCATCGGCGGCAGACCGATCGGAACCCGCAGCCCCGCGATCTTTTTTAAAACGAAACTATGTCATGACAGCAACAGCAACAAAACAAATTCTGATTTAAAATTAACGAAATTTTTAATTTATGGTAAGAATACGGGGACTTCAAAAGTTACTGAAAGAAAAGATTTAAATCTATTAGAGAATTTAAAATATTAGGTAATGTCTTAATAAACAAATCCGAAAGAAAACATTTAAAAAGCTTTATTTTTATTTGTTGTACGCTCGGCGATTAGACATACCTCCGAAAAGATCGACATCCCTTCTATGCATATGCCGATAGAGACTTGCTCTGATGACGTCATCACAATCGTACAGATCTCAAAGGAGAAGCACCCCATGCCATGCACTGCGGAACATCGGAGACTTGCCGATGTGCAGTCGAAACGAATCGCCTGCGCAAAAATAAATATGGATTTAAGTTTAAGGAACATGGATGTATAAGGCCAAAAGAAATAAAAAAGTAACATGATTTAACCACTGTGAGATTTCATCTCACAATACCCCCATTTACCGAGTAAAATTTTGGCAGAGCAAGTGATGTAAAAGGTAAAATGAAATAAAAACCTTTGACAGAAACGGAGTGACAAAATTTTGAATGCCAAAGACAGAAAAGAAAAAATCAAAGTTAAAATATTAAAGTAAAGCCAAAAGTTTAACTGCTGCAAACAAAAATTAGTGGTGGTGACCAAAAGGGAAGAGAGAAGAAAAAGAAAATACATCAAAAGTATACATAGTATATTCAAAAAGTATACATAAAAAAATGCCAAATCTTTCTATTTATGGCAATTGCAGTATGATGTCATAAACTTATCTTCGCAAATACTTAAGTACAAATGCTAAAGAAAATGAGAATTAGCATATACAAAATCCTATGTAATACTTAAGTAAAAAATGCTAAACAAAATCAGAATTAGCATATATAAAATGAGAATTAGCATATATAAAATGAGCTCATTATCAAACATTTAATTAAATTGGTATACCATATAAGAAAAGTTGCACTTTACAAGCAACAAAGATTAAAATAACTTCAGTATTTGATCACAGCCTAGGACTAATAATTCATAAAATAGAGCATTTATTTGCAGTTACTCTAAATATAAACTGGCCATGCATAACAATTTCTTTAGTAAAATTTTCATAATAAAATATTCATAATTTTTTTAAAAATTCAATTTAGTACTAAATATGTGACTTCAAACAACCAGCTGTACTCCACATGAACAAGTGGCCAAATCGTGCACTAAATGACCACTCACATGTAAAACACAGATAGTTAAGGTAGTTGCAACAATATATATAAGAGAGACATGTCTAAAAGGAATTAAGTGTTTTACTGTTGAATCATATATACTCTTACCACTTTTCATATTGAAAAAGCAATACATCAACAAACACCAATACTTTTTGTAACTAATCAAAAATTTTCAAAGTATATACTATTCTTTAAAATATGAGACATCACTTCATACAATTTTTAAATATGTATAAACTCATAAACTTATAGACAAACAGACAAACCATGGTTTTAAGAATGAGTGGGTGGGGATCCCCAGAAAAAAAAATTAAATGCTTTCAAATACAATGAAAGATAAAAAAAATTGACTCTATCATGGGAAATTTAAATTTTCAAGTGTACCATAATATAAATATTAAAAATCATTTACATAAAATATTTCATGCAGAAAAATCAAGAGAATTATGTAAAAATATACTATTATCAACAATCATAGAACAATATACACTGTGACTACTGATGGTTTACTCAAGATTTCAGGTGGCTTGGATTCTCCCTAAACAAGGCTCCTGACACCTTGTGCAAAAAGAAAAAAATAACTATATACACTAAATTGCACAATATACCACTCCATAACTGCAAAAACAACAGCAATGTCCTTCTTTACAGATCCTTGATTCCTTAGCGTTATAAACACAATTTAAAGTTTGCATGAAAAATAAAATAAATAAATGTTATCAGAATGTTCAAAAACACGCTGAAAGTTTTGGTACACAAAAAGACATCAGGTATGTGTATTGTTGCAAAGGTGTAAACATTGTGTTTACCATGTAGAAACTGATGCATATCTCTAGATGATACACACAAAAAGGCAACATCAACTTAACAGTTGAATAGACATTATATAGGAAAACTGGACGAGAACTTTTTTTGGGCGACAACACAACATCTATGTGCTTCACTTCCTTTGAAGCTAATCATTAACTTTCAGCAATCACTATTTCGGGACACACTAAAAGGATGAATTATAGAGCACTGATGAAGAGAAAATGATGTTGTATTTCATGAGAATTGATGATGTATTCACACACACAACTTGGGGGAAAAAATGAGACATAAGTAGGTAGGTGATGATATCAATAAGCACTTTTTCTTTAAATTTCTTAGTAATTTTAAAGATTCATCAAGGAACACTTCTACATTAAAAGGCGCTGTTAAATAGTTACTAAGAACTCTGCTTTTCTTTTCTTTTTTATGTAATCTTGTGTAGAAATTGATTTGATGCTTAAAAAATTTTTAATTTCTTCATTAATAATAATTCTTCAGAATTCATTCAATTAATTGTGTAAAAAATATGAGGCATATGACAACATAAAAATTTAGAGACTTTATGTATATTCACAAATGAAAACAAAGGCACAGTAAAATTTTTGAAATATGGGGAATTTAGACAGAAAATAAATTGATCTTGAGAATTCCTGAATCAAAATACAACTCTTGTAACTGCAGGTATATGTAAGAATCAATATTGAAAGTAACTAATTTTATAATAT
Source organism: Maratus speciosus (assembly GCA_963932465.1). NCBI lineage: Eukaryota > Metazoa > Arthropoda > Arachnida > Araneae > Salticidae > Maratus > Maratus speciosus. The sequence goes on along the minus strand of OZ010788.1, from coordinate 38,227,164 downwards.
TTCATAAATCTTCTTGATTTAGCAAAAAAAAAAAAAAAAAAAAATTTGCAAAAAAAAATAGCAACACTGACTTATAGGAGTAGATAAGTCAACCAATCCACTTAGTAAGGATAATATACATCTCACAAGAGAAAAGGCAAACCAACGAAACTTCCATAATCAGGTCTTGTGACAGCTATTAGTTGAGAAAACATTTGAGATTACTCGTATACTTATTTAGCTTTAAAGACAAACATCGAAGATATTGAATTGAATCAGACACTGTAATGATAAAATGACTCAAACATGACATGACTCTTCTTCAATAGTTACTTCAGCGTTGAAAATGAAGTATAAATTTTAAAGTTATTATTATAAAACAGTGAGTTAAGCAGGTAAGTATAGTATTAATATATTTATCTTCTACCGTAAAACAAGGAAAATACTAGAGAAGAGATCAGCACAAATGGATACAACTCATCAGTGAATGGCCAACTTCATCAGGTAAGAGAAACTGTTGAAAATGAAGCAAAGTTTTTTTTGCAGGTGAGTATTTTTTTTTTTTTTTAACAGGTTGGAAAAGAACTCTTAGAGCAGCATATGTAGAGAGACAGTCTTTAAATATGCGAAACAGCAGTGACACACAGTTAAAATTATTGCAGAGAACACTGACAATATGAGAACTTTTTTTAAAAGCTGTATAAAAACATAAGACTTTTTTTTTTTTTTAAATAGATGATGTAAAATAATTTCAAGAATATAATTGTAACAGGAATGAAGTAGCCCCATGCCTACTTCTTCTCAAGAGAGAAAAAAAAAATAATGCTGCTTTCATTCTTTTTCTGAGAGCAACATGAGAATCTTGTCTGTTAAAAACTGTCATAGTCTGCACATACGATGAAGTGGAAAGGTCCCAATTTCAAAATTATAACTTGCCATAAGAATATAAAAGCAAAGAAGCAACATGAATTTTTCAAATATAAAATTTTGTCAGCTGAGAGTGCTTTTAGAAACAACATGAGAACAGTTGTATAATAAATGTGAAAATATTCTTAAATGCATACATTCTTAATTTGTGAGTTGCATATTATCTTTGCACTAAGCCAAACTGTATGATTATATTATAGAACATCACAGTTCAGATGGCATAAGAATAAATCTATGAACAAACTCTTGTATTCAAATTATTGTTAAACAAAATATCTTGATTTGAAATTTGTAGAATAGAAGCATAGAAATCTCTAAGGATGTTATATAGGATATTTACAACTAATAACTTCTGTGAAGAATTTCAGCTTCAGAATAATAAGTATGACATAAGAATAAAATTTCTCAGTACCAATAATCATGATTTCAAAAATAATGCTTCTTATAAATATATATAGAATTTGCAAATTTTTTGCAATTTAATAGTGCCATAAAATTTTAATTTAAAAATCCAAAGTCATAGCCTCTTAAAATATGAAATATGTTCTTGAGAACAATTTTATTATTTCAAATTCATTAGAATTTTTCTAAGAACAATATATAATTCATTTCAAAAAAATATATATAACAAATAATCATTCTTAAAAAAAAAAAAAAAAAATATGTTCTCTAATAATTCATTACAAATAGAAGAATATGTAGATGTAATTCTTTCAAATAAAACTATTTAAATAGAATAATAATTATGCATCATCAAAAATATGACTAATCTTCAATATGAAATTGATCTTAATTTAAATAATTGTTTTTAAAAAAATTAGACAAACTTAGCAAAATATATTATTTTCTTCAAGATGGAGTAGAACAAATTCATTCTAGAATTATAAAATTTAATTCTTCAAAATAGCAAAAATCTATGCAAGAAATTTTTGAGAACAGAAACTTCCAATACTAAAAAATATTGTCATATGTAGTTATGCAAAAATTCTTGCATAAAATATTCCATATTTCTTAAAATTCACTAAAAGAACAAATCTTGAATTCGATTGAACACATCAAAATTTTTTTTAAAAAGTTATTCTGAGAACAAAAGTTCTAAAATATTACGAATTTTCTTCAAATCAATCTAAATTTTTCTTCAGAACCACCGTTTTTGTGGCACCAAATGTGGTATTACTAATAAATTGTGCTGTGATATGAAAGGTAAATTTAATTTGAGTTCCTTTTTATTAACATGCGTTGTGTAGTATTGCAATAAAACCCTCTGTTCTTTGAGGTCAGCAATTGTAAAAAAATAGAAATAATGGAAACTTCTTACTTGTATATCTGTAAATAAATGATGAGGACACCTTTAAGCATAAATCAATCTTTTTATTCATCTTGAAGGAGAGAAGTAAGAGGCCTTCACCCGTTGGTCACCGATTTTTAAAAATAAATACGTTGGCTGATACAATAATCTGTTCCTCTTTAAGAACATCCTTAAAATGCAGTATGTAGCGTTAGGTGACTTTTCTATTGATAAAAATTTCAATTAAAGTCTTTCAAAACCATCAGAAAATAAATTTAACAGGGACTACTAAAATCACAGATATCGTTTACGCAAAAGCTTTTCACCGGATCCCACATTCATCGGCGGCAGACCGATCGGAGCCCGCAGCCCTGCGATCTTTTTTAAAATGAAACTATGTCATGACACCAACAGCAACAAAACAGATTCTGATTTAAAATTAACGAAATTTTTAATTTATAGTAAGAATACGGGGACTTCAAAAGTTACTGAAAGAAAAGATTTAAATCTATTAGAGAATTTAAAATATTAGATAATGTCTTAATAAACAAATCCGAAAGAAAACATTTAAAAAGCTTTATTTTTATTTGTTGTACGCTCGGCGATTAGACACACCTCTGAAAAGATCAACATCCCTTCAATGCATATGCCGTGAGAGACTTGCTCCGATGACGTCATCACAATCGTACAGATCTCAAAGGAGAAGCACCCCATGCCCGGCGCTGCGGAACATCGGAGACTTGCTGATGTGCGGTCGAAACGAATCGCCCGCGCAAAAATAAATATGGATTTAAGTTTAAGGAACATCGATGTATAAGGCCAAAAGAAATAAAAAAGTAACATGATTTAAACACTGTGAGATTTCATCTCACAATGGGATGATAGAAATTCATTAACATCTGAACATCTGTGGGCTTTCCTGCATTTTCACATAAATGCCTATAAATCCAAGTTATATTGAATTTCATTTTGCAGTTTAATACTAAATTGTCTCTTCATATCCCTTCATCTATATACTTCGTAAAACATAATTCTGTTAAAAATGTTTTTGTCTGTGACCACTTTAACTTGTTTTCTGGTAATGGAAAGTTACATGACAGATGCTATGAGGGTTAAACATCACCTTGACATAAAATGATGCAGATTAAGTTTTAGTATATATTGCCCAAAATGTGATGGTGCTGTGCTGCATTTTTCATGTTTTCCATTATAGCTCTTTCTTGATATCTATTGGATGGAATTGCATCAAATTTAATAAGTAAGATACTTATGAAAAACTGTTGATTTAATATTGTTCTTGATCACTTAACAGGGGTTGTTGATAAGCTTTACTTTTTGTGAAGGACCTGTAATTGTATATCAATCTCTATTGGGTATAAATGCACCAAATTTATTTTTGAGGTTATGAATTAAAAAAATGTATGCGTTGATCTAATTTCAAATTTTAATACCCAACAGATGGTGTTGTTTTTATATATTCATTGGTCAGTGTAACACTGTATTAAATTAAGAGAAATGCACTATGCTTTGTAGTTGTTGGTGTATAACTCTGCTATTTAAATTAATGTATTAGAAAATGGAGAAATTTTTGTAAAGGCCACAGCATACTCATTAAATCCCCAACTCAAGTATTTTCTTGTGAAATTCTTGTGAAATACAATTTTCAGAAATATTTTTTATAGTGTCTTTTACTTATCTTACCCTTTTAAAAGTTTATTTAAATCCATTATTGGACAGGCTTTGAAACCTAAATCAAACTTTCCTGCCCATAAAAGCATAATTTATCCATTATCATATTTCCTTGAGGTTTTTTTTATTTATTGAAATGGTACTTATTGGTTATTTCTGTTCACAAAATGTTTTAAAAATAGTTTAGATATCAAACAAGTTGCCCGATTTATTCAAAAGTCTATACAGTTTTTTGCAGTAGTAACCTTTAACATATCTGTCAAATTTGAGCTCAAGTGAATACACCATTTGAACAGCATCCACTCTCACACACACAAATATGTAATACATCTTTCATAAAGTTAAGAAAAAAAAACAGACATGAAAATGGAAGGAAAGTGGTCGAAAGGAGGGCCGACAGATGCCCATATACACCACTTCACAGCAATATTTAGGCTAATTACTCAAGACTGTAATTGTTATACACATTAGAATTTTGACCTTTAATTTCTTAGGCCACAGATTAAATTTCAAAAGTTGGACTACATTATTACCTCTCTTACTAAGATGTATGTTTGTGGTAAGTTACATTGTAATTATTCAAGCCATTTCTGAGAAATCATATTTATTTTCTTGTCATATTGAGGTGGATACATAGGAAATTTCATTTGTCTTCTGTTTGTTAGCTTCAACAGTGAACTTACCACTTACTGCAAGTAAACATCAACATTGACCCAACTACATTATATTTATTTTTCTCAGAAACATATTTTTTTATTAACACCATTCACGGAGGTGTGCTTTTTACTATGGCTAATGTTTGTGTAGTGAGTCAAAGCTTAAAAAAAAACTATTTATTCTGTTAGAAATATAACTAAGGAGCAATTCTATATAAGAATATACAATAAATTTATTTGGAGCGGATAGAAAAAACTTCTCCCCCATCTGGAGCTCCTTTTATATCTTATCAATTCTTCTCTTTCAAAGTTTAGAAATTGCATCTTTTTTTATTTACAGTGATTGCAAATTCTTGCAAAGCATTTGTCTCTGAAATATACATTTTCAAAATTGAGACATTCGTGGAGGTGAGGAACATGCTCCAAATATTAACCTAGATATTTATTTTTTTTAGGAAAATTGTTTTTGTTCTTTAAATCAACATCTGTTGATATAATTACATAAGCAGTATGTAAGCATATATCTTAGAGTTGATTTAGTCGCCTTGAATTACAGTTACTGGATGTGAGAATCTCCAATAACCATGGTTGCTTCTTTATAACAAAATCTAACACCTGAGTATAAAAACAAATTTCTAACTTATAATTTAACAACAGCAAACATAACGGCTAGCTTTAGCATCATGGGAAATAAAATGCGATGATAATTTTGCCATCTGCTAGCATGAAAATGCGACTTAATGTTTAGTTCATGGAAGTGAGAATTTATTATGTGACACTACTTTTCGTACTCAGAAAACAAACAAAATTAGAAAGAAAGTAATTAACTATGTTAAGTTATTTTGCTCTAGATATAGTAGTAGCTAGAACAATAATTATTTAACTACTTTTTTTTTTTCAAATAAATAAGTAATCAAACATTTTCCTTACTAACATTCAGTTTGTGACATGACATGAAGGTGAGATCTCACATACTGTCTGAGATATAAAAAATATAAAGTAACTATAAAAAATGTATGCACACAACACACTTAGTCTTCTTTCGTTATCAATAGAAAAATATAAATAAATTAAAAAATATTCATGTCAAATAGTGAAAAATGCTGTATGACTGGAATAGTGCACTTTTGGGAGAATGATCCATAACCTCTTAATAATTTATTACCAATGAGAGAAAATTTTTTTTTGTTCGTTTATTAGCTTATCCATTGCTCTTAGCAACCATTGGGGGAGGGTGACCAACGGCTCTATACACCACAGCAATATTTAGCCCAATTACTATAGACTGTTGCATATAAGGTAAGCATTATATTTTTTATCTTTAATTTCTTAGACCAAGAAATCATGTTTATTTCATGGTCAGATTGGATTGGATACACAGGAAGCTTCACTTGCCTTCAACTCGCTGCTCTAAAACTGTGTGTGTGAAGATATAAAATAAATAAGACTAGTAAAATGAGATAAAAGTTTAGAGCCAGATATACAGATTATCAAGACATATATATATTTAATATGGCAGTTAAGGAAGAAAAAAAAACTAAACAATAAGTATGAATCACATAAGATTACAAAAAATCAATTATGAAAAAATTTAGAAAAAAGACAAACACATTTGATATTAACTCATAACCTTACAGTTACAATGCAGCTACTCTGACTAGTCTTTGATTTTCCATGACAATAATGGGGAAAAAACAAAAGACTAAAATATTTGAAACTTTATAACTGAATATTAGTAAAATAAAGAATTCATGTTTTAAATTTCATTAATTTTCATTACTAAATCTTGTGGAATACAAACATGCCCCTCTTCTTTTACTTTTGAAAATTATCAAAATACTATTTTTTTTTAAGCAAAGCTTTATTTTATTTTAAAATATGTATGATTTAAAATTAAAAAAAAAAAAAAAACTGAAACACTTTTAATTCATTTCTGTAATTTTTCATAAATACTAAGTTTTTCCTTTTTTTCCTTCAGAATTTGTATTGAATTTAAGCATTTGGAAAAAACTCTTTTGACAGTACCTTCAACTGCCAAAGAAATGGTGCAACTAGTTGAATTTGTTCAAAATTTAAAGGGAACTGATTTTGATATACTTCTTGAAAAAGTAGAGGTAAAAAATTTTATATTTTCTAAGCATTTCTAAACAGTGATATTTTAAAAAGTTTTTAATTTTCATATTTAATAATATACCGGGTGTTTCAAAAATTCGGTGCAAAAATAAAACGCATTTTTAAAAAAATCTATGATTTGGAGAGACATGCAGCTTGTAGATAGATATTCAGCATGGTACATGATTTTATATGACACCAACAAAAGCATTAGTTCAAAATCTCAATATTAGAGGGGGCTACTTCACATAATTTGATATTGCTCATACAACACGAGATTTGGATACAAAAACCTTAGAAAATACTGCATGTACACTTTTTTGTAACAAAATCTTGTGTTGTATGAACAATACACGATTTGGATATAGAAACATTAGAGAATCCTGCATTTACACTTTTTATATCCAAATTTTGCAATCCATCAGCAATATGGAATTATTTCATGGAATTATCTGCAGTAGCGCTCTCTGTTGTCGCAATTTTGAACTGTTTTTTTATTAGAGTCATAAAAATCCCATACCTTGCTGAATATTTATCTGCAAACCTCTTGTCCCTCCAGCCCATAGATCCTTTTTTATTGTGTTTTACTTTCACACCAAACTTTTGAAACACCCTGTATTTACTTGCAATGTTTAATCATCTGTGAGTTATCCATTTCTTTAAAGTATTATATATAAAATGAAATTTTTGTATCAAATAATGGAAATCATATTACTTTATTTTATGCAACCAAAATGTAAAAATTATCCTGATATCCTAAATATGCAAGGTTTATTTTAAATATTTATTTGATGATACCTTAAATATTAATCAATATTTGCTGAATCAAACGTATGACACTAGAGTTGATAATCGAAAACTAACCCAACACTCATTACCCTGCAACATTTAGCAGTGTTCGAAATCCTTGGTGGTCTGCTGGTCTGAGACCACCAAAAATTCAAATAGATCACTCCGCAGAGCCAGTAACTCCCCCCCCCCCCCCTCTCACAGGCAAACATAAACTTTCCCGTCCCCGTCCCTGACAAAATCGCAACTAAACACAAATCACATAATTTTATTTTATTTAAAAAATTGTATAAAACCTAAGTCAGTTGAAATAAATAATCTGAAATGAAATATTTAATTAATAATTTTATAGTTTTTCTTTATATACTGTTTCATTTTTAGCAAATTATAATTTTACATTTTATTATGTTGAAAATTTTGGATAATTGCAAAGGAAGTTTGGTTTATATTCTAGGAGGGGGAGGAGAGTCACTCAAATGGTTAAAGGGACTTAATAGAATTTTATGTAGCAAGCCAGCGATGATTATTGCGGACCAGTAAACTCTTATGCTTACTGGTCCTTGGGACAAGTAACTGTTTTATATAAATTCTACCGCTGTTTAGCTACACTGAACATGATATGGATATTCTTTATTGCTCATAACATAAATAAAGCTGTTTATTTTCAATATTATAATTTAATTTATGTAAATGATCTTAATTTGTTTTTTGTAGGTAAATATACTATTTATTTTACTTATTATTCCTTATAGTCTTTGTCTTAAGATATTTATTTATGTTTACACTTGTAATTTTTTTTTTTCAGAATACAATGAATAAGCATTGCAAATTGATGAACCTTGTAGAATTAGAACAAATTGATATTGACCTGAATGTTGAAATTCTGGCATGGCCACGGAAGATGCTGCCTGTTTTTAAAAAATGCTACAGAGTAATTACTGTATTTTAACTGTATCTTGTTAAATATTTATTTTGCTATGAATATGAAGCTTGTTTTTGTAAAATTATAGCAAGTATAATATTGTTTGGGGGGAGGGGTGGGTGAAATTAATGTTTTCCTGCTTGCTACGGAGGAAGAACTATGGAGGGAAAACTTAAACGAGCATGAATTGCCGAAAATACAAATAATATTTTTGTAAATACTGTGAGTGCTGCAATTTGTGTGTGACTATTCTTTTAGTAGAATGCCAATAGAATGTATGCATAAGACTCGTACATTGGAATCTGAAAACATTTTTATTTTATTCGTTTATCTTTTATTATTGAGATTACAAAGTATAAATTATGGTGGTTGTAAGTGCTTTGTTAGCTAGCAGTTTTATTTTATTATTTTATTAAAATATAAAATTTTGAAGTCTTAAAAATTTCATATCAATCAAAGAAAGAATGCTTAAAATGTGTTCCTTAGTTTAATGAAATATGTGTTTAATAATAATAAATAAATAAAATGATGTGAGATCTGGACCAGTCTTATGCTGCATGATATCATAATCATTATTTTATTCATCAGTTGAATTCATTTGTAAAATAAAAAGTATTTTGGTGCTTCACTCAGAAGCGCAAGCGTAAGAACTTATTTTTTAAAAAAAAAGATATTCCTCCTCCCCCCCCCCACACACACACACCTCCTGTCCCACAATTTCTAGAAGCTTAAATTTCCTGAAACTAATTTATATATTACTTGTAGTAATTAGTAATACAAATAAGAAAGAAATGAAATAGTTGGTTAAATGTTTTAAATACTAAATAAAATTATTTCAATATAAAACTGCAGAAGAAGCTCCTGATCTACAGATTTACTAGTTTTATTTCTACTATAAATTTAATTAATATTTACTCTTTTTTGGGGGGGGGACAGAGATGAATGATAAAACATATAAGACTGAAAACAATCGCTTTTTAACAATTTGTGTTGCTTAAAAATTTGTCTTTATTTGAATAGGGAGGACTTGAGCCTCATGAGCCCCTCGTTTATGTCCTTTAATTATTCTCTACTTCCTTATCTGTTTGGTTGATTGCCAAATTATAAAATATGAAAGGCAGAGTTCTAAAAAAAATAATCTGGCTAATATTAAAAGAGTTATTAACCAAATGAAATTAATTAAAAGCAGCTATTTGAAAAAAAATTTGTTCTTATTAGATTCATTTAAGTGTAATTTAAAAATTTAATTTGATAAATATGAAAAATATGCAGTTTAGTAATTCAAATCTTTGTGATAACGCCTATCCTATAGAAAGAGACATTATTATTGTTATATGGCATGAGTTGTTAGATCATTGTAATAGTGGTGTAATGAGAAATATGTTTAATGAAAAGTTAGTAGAGAACTGCCGAAAATTGCATGGTAAAGAAATACAATGTCAAACCTTGCCTAGAATACCAGAGCTACTCACCCAAAGTTAAAAACAATTTGGTCAAAAGAGTTATTGGAATTAGTACATTCTGATGTATGGGGGTCCCACACCCGTAACTTCTTAAAAAGGGATATAGGTAAATTTTAACTTTTCTGTATGATTATTACAGACAGACTTTTTGTTGTCCTATGAGAATGAAAGATGAGGTATGTAGTAAACTTAAAAACTTTGTAAATTTTGTAGTATCTCAAACAAAGAAAATGATAAAATGAATCTGTACTGATAATGGTCTGGAGTATGTAAAATGATCAGTTATGGAATTATTGGGAAATATGAGAATTTGTCATGAGAGAACATCCATCTATAGCTCCCAAATTAATGAATGTGCAAAACGTTATTACAGAACACTTTTCGATGCCATGAGATCTTTTATGCTGGTAGAAAATTTACCACATAACATCTGGGTGATGGCCATAGTGGTAGTAAATTATATTAGAAATTGAATTTTGCACACTACCACTGACAATATCCCTTTCAGGCAGTGACACCAGAATTAAAAAAAAAAAAAAAAAACTCCAATGCCTATTTAAAATAAAACTTTCGATTTGGTTGTCACTTTAACTTAGCTAAAATTATTGTTTTTGAATGCAGGTTAGAAAATATGTGAATTTTCTTAAATCTCAATTTATTTCTTTGGAAAATTGATAATTCCTGAAAAAAACACATCATTTAATTTCATCTATGAGCTTAAATGATAGCCACGATTTTCATTGTTTATATTCCAACATTTAATGTGTATAATAGATGTTTGTGGATTATATATTTGCTGATTTCATGGAGTTGACTGTACATACAAAATCTTAGCATGGGACAAGTAAGTGAATAAAAGCTATGAACTCAGAAATCCATATGATGTTAGACTGAAAAGTTTGGACACCTCTTCTGCAGATCCAAAATAGAAGGTTATAGGTACCAAATGAATTTTTACTGTTAAAAAGGAATCAAAACGGAAGATCAGCTCTTATAAAGTAGATTGGTTGCACTTGGGAATAACCAGCATGAAGGTCTAGATTTCAATGAAGCATTTATTCCTGTAGTAAATTTCTCCCTGATAAGACTTGTTATGATAATTTTTGTAAGTCTTTTAAGTTGGGCACAATCCTTTTACTTGATGTTCATTGTGCTTATTTTAGAGGTCTGCATGGGCCGGAATTTCCGGGCCGGGCTGGCCCTTGCCCAGCCCATAAAAATTGAAAGTTCGGCCCGAGCCCAGCCCAGCCCATTTGCATTTTTAAAGTTCTCGGCCCGGCCTGTACAAAAATTAGTGAAAACAGGCCCGGCCCAATTCAATTTCTACAAAAAAATCCGTTTTTTCTCGACATACAATTAAGATTCTTTTAATGAATACTACGTACATATTTATGGGAAAATTTTACAGTATATTTTAGATTACTATGTGTTCGCAAAGCAGAAAACACACAATAGTAAACATTAACGATTACACAGTGTTTTAGTCATCGTCTCTACAGACATTTCGAAATTCCAATAAGGATTCATTAAAAAGTTAATGTAGCTTAGAATAAAGGATTAAAAACATGATACCTTTTGGAGCTGTATGATAAAAAGTAGATTTGCAAAAATATTTCTCTCATTTTTAAGGCTTTTCTCAAATCGAAAGAAGCTACATTTCGACACATTTGCGAATTCATTTCTTTTCGGAAACGCGTAAGATTACCAGGTATTCTTATTCAGAAACTATGTAAATGCCGTCTTTTTCATAGATAAAAGCAATATATCTTTCTCTGAAAATACTGCCAAAGTTAGCGTTATGAATTGAATTTCCGGAAGCGATAGCACAGGAAAGGAGAAAAACGTACAGTCACATGACAAGAATCTCTGTTATCTCTGTAAGTAATTTATCAAATATGGAGAAAGCTATTCATTTCCAAATGCTTTTAATAGTCAGGCCTGTGAATTTTATGCCTTTATAGTTAAAAATGAGTCAGAAAATGTGTTTGAAAGTTTCGCATTGTTGAGCAGTGAATATGAGAACCCCTTAAGGTATATTTCCAAAGATACTGTTAACAGAAGTTCATTACCACTATTAATACTTTTACAAAACATAATGTCTGCCCTACACATCCTGAAATCGATTAAGACCAGTTCCGTCCCAGCACGAGTCTGCTGAAAAAAAATTAAACTCGTAATCAGACATCTTGTAACTATATGATGCCGATCTCTGCGATGGACATGTTACATATCTGTATTGATGTTGTTAAACTTGCATCGGCTCATGACGCACATTTATACTTCTCGAGAAAATCATATTCATTGAAAATGGCTCGTATTTGATCTGCTTCGCTTGAATTCTTATATCGGGCCTATAGGGCCGATTAATTTTTTTTATCGGCCCGGCCCTGCAGGCCCGTTCAATTTTTTTGCCGGCCTGGCCCGACCCGTTGAAAAAATTGTCCTAATTCTGCCGACCCGTTGGAAAATTCGCCATCATTCTGCCGGCCCATGGGCCTCGGGCCAAGCCCGGACCCGTGCAGACCTCTAGCTTATTTACATGGAGATATAGATAGAGACACTTTTATTAGGCAACTTGTTGTCTATCTAATCCCTATAAAAGAAAATTATGTTTTGAAATTAAACAAGGCTTTTTATGTACTTCATGAAGTTGGCAGGCATTGATTTAATGATTTGCATCAAGAAATGATTTCTAATGGTTTCTCAGGGGTACCAGGGCTCATGTGTGTCTATAGTTATAAAAGTGTAGCAGTTATGTTAGTTTATGTTGTTGGCTTGTCCATATTTGCTAAAAATGACAAACCTTAAAGGAATTAATTGAATGTGCTGAAAGTCTATATCAAGTAAGAAATTTAGGAGTCATTACCAATCTCTTAGGAATTCAATTTGAAACTAAAAATGACTTTATAAAAATACATTGTAAATATTATGTTTAAAGAAGCATAATATTAAAAATATTTCTCTTCCTATGCAACCTGGTCTGGTATCCTCTGCTGCAAGACGTTCCAGTAACTTAGGAGGAAAGGAATCTGATGAGAAATATTCCATGCTCGAATTAACTCGAATGCCTGCTTTACATCAGCAATAGATGTCTACCAGATATCATTTATAGTGTGACATGTTTATCCCATTTCTGGGGGAATTTCAGTGTAGTACACAGGAAATCACCTGTGAAAGTCCTAATATACAGGGTGTTTCATCAAAGAATGCATGTTCAGAAATAAAGCGCGAAGGTGCTGGCCCATTTAGAAACTTTGTCCATGCAAACATTAAAGCTCCATTCCTGTTGCGAGTTATCGTGAGAAGAACAGTACTAATAGCATGCAAATGTCACATAGGGAAGAAAGAATGCATATGCAAAATTTCGCCTCTAATAATAAATAAAAGGCGCTGATCTGAGTGTGCAACTGTCAATCGCAATAGGTACGTATCAGAAGATATTGCCCCTCACTAATAGGGAAAAGGCTGATATGCATGTTATCTTTGGAACTGCAAATGGAAATGGCTCAGACACTCAACGGTTGTATGGTAGAGCGGCTTTCCAACTTGCTTTTGTCACTTAATTGTTCTTTGTGTGATTTTGCCTCATATAACAACGTCGCCTTTGGTGTGCTCTAGCCTCTTTGTGTTTTAAATTTGACCATGCATTCTTTGATGAAAGTTGTTTGTTTAGATGTGAACTATCACTAAGTTTTGCCCAACTTTTATGAAACACCCTGTATATTGCCAATACCAAGGAGATGAATCAAGGTGGGAATTAGCTTTAAACTCTCATCACCATTCCTATACAATTAGTAGCCTTTTCTGATGCGTCATGGGCTGAAGGAAAGTTGTAGAGCTGTTATTTAACCTTCATCAAAGGACAGCCAGTCTCGATGAGTCAAGGAGGGAGTTAGCTTTAAACTCCCATCACCACTGCTGTATAATTAATAGCCTTTTCTGATGCATTATGGGCTGGAGACCCAGCTTACATAAAGTCGTGGAGCTGTTACTCATCAGGGGACTGACAGTCTCCTGGAGATTCACTAAGCTAGCCACGGTAGGTAACTTTCCCATGGAATTGGAATACAATTCAACCAGTGAATAAGCAAAGGAACTAGAATATTTTTCGACCTGCCTTAATCAATTAAATGAAAATCTTTAATTTTAATACCAGTGGTATTACACCCTGTATATTGCCAATACCAAGGAGACGAATCAAGGAGGGAATTAGCTTTAAACTCTCATCACCATTCCTATACAATTAGTAGCCTTTTCTGATGCGTCATGGGCTGAAGGAAAGTTGTAGAGCTGTTATTTAACCTTCATCAAAGGACAGCCAGTCTCGATGAGTCAAGGATGGAGTTAGCTTTAAACTCCCATCACCACAACTGTATAATTAATAGCCTTTTCTGATGCATTATGGGCTGGAGACCCAGCTTACATAAAGTCGTGGAGCTGTTACTCATCAAGGGACTGACAGTCTCCTGGAGATTCACTAAGCTAGCCACAGTAGGTAACTTTCCATGGAATTGGAATACAATTCAACCAGTGAATAAGCAAAGGAACTAGAGTATTTTTCGACCTGCCTTAATCAATTAAATGAAAATCTTTAATTTTAATACCAGTGGTGTACAAAAACAGCAAGCTGTTCTTTACTGTGATAATAAGTTTCACTAAGACCAAAGCTGATAATGCAGGTAACAGGCATGTAGACCTGAAGTATAAGTTTGTATGAGATTTATATGAGCAAGAAACGTTTTGTATTTTACATTGTTCATTGAAAAAACCTTGCCGATCTCATAACCAAAAAGGAATTTGTTCATTTTTGTAGTGCATATTTAAAATAACTGTTCCTAACTTTTCACAAATGCATGGACCTATTCTACATGTGATTTTACTTATTTTTAGGTATGAAAAAACAAACAAAAAAAACAATTTTGACCTTTCGCTTGCTTATCAGTAGTGATTTAGAGAATTTCTTTAGTGGACTATGAGTAATTTGTCTAGACACATCATAGCTCTAAATATTCTTTTGAAATGTAATTTAGTTAGTGAATAATCTTATATCATGTAAAAATAGAATGCAAATGGATGAGAAGCCCTACTAGTTTTATAATAATTAATTTATACTTATGTGAAAATTTCATAATAGAAAATACTGATTTAAAAATTTTCCCAGATTATAGAAGAATGCAAGGTTCGTTTTGAAGAAAAATTGACTGCTGTTATTAAAAAGGTTAAAGTGGATTTGCAAAATTTGGCTGAGCATGCTGCTGATTTAGAACTTCTGGGTGACATTACCATGGTCCAAGAGTACAGAAAAGAAGCAATACTTCTAAGTAAAAGAATCAAGGCTATAGATGCATCTATTGCTTGGATCAATGAGGTTTGTATACGAAATATAATTTTTGAAATATTCTGCAAAATAATGGTATCAGACAATTTTAGGAGTTGTTTCCTGTTTAATATTAAGCTTAATGCATTATACTTTTGTTTAAAAAAAAAACCCTTTTAATTGGAAATTATTACTTCTATAAATTCATAATAAAGTCTATGAAACATCTCCATATTAAAATGTGAAAAAACTGCAATATTTATAAAAAATTTACATTGTAATCTTTCCCTCCCATAATTTCTCAACAGTAAAATGATAAATAAATGATCAATTAAAATAATGAATAAATTTTTCTCTGTGTAATTAAATTCTCATTATTTTGATTCTGTGCTAATATTCAAAGTTAAATAAACCATCCATGAGTTTTATTTTTTTCAAAACCCTTTTACTGAATTATGATAAACAAAAAGTTACAATGTATATTATATTATATATTTATATTATAATATAACATGTATTATATATATATATATATATATATATAATATTATATTATAATATATAATTATTATTTATATTATTATAATATATAATTTATATTATAATTTTATAAAAAGTTAATTATTTTTTTAACAATTATTTTTAAATTAAATAGTACTTGTTGTTAGAGATGAAACAGATGTCAATTTAGCCAGATGCTCGATATCTGATGAAATTTGCAGCCGTATATTAGGCTGCAGTAGTTTCTTTCCCTTCCTTTTTCTTAATTTTTGTTTATTTTAAAAGAAATGAAGGGTTTATCTCAAAGTAGTTAGCTGTTACTATTTTCTTTTTAAATATTCCATTAATGATTTTTATGATTATTTTTAGTTTGGTACCAATTTTATAATTTGATAATTACTTTCTTTTAAATCATTAGTTTTGTCAACATTATAATTAGTGCAAGAGTATTATTATTATTTTTTAATTCTCCAGCAAGTAAATAATATCTGAATTTCTTTTCATATCATAATGCACACTCTATCTTAATAAATAAATAAGTAATCTTCCTTATGTTCCATATTTTTAAGTGGCGCAAGTGAATATTTTTAATACTTTCCAACAGTTGAAAATTATTTTTGACTTCAGTTTGCCTGTCTGTCTGCCCATGCTCTAACTCTTATAAATAAACTTGGATTACCATGAGCTTCAACTATGTTGTTGAGGTTATTCCTATTGAAAATGGAGTGTGTAGATTTTATAGTTCATTTACAGAGATACACAAAATAATTCCATTGTATTATGTTCTTTGGGGAAAATCATTTGCAGTGCATTTTGATGAAGTTGCTCTGTTTCAAATGTAATAAAATTGATAAGCATTATTGAAGTGTGATACAACATTCTTTCTGTAGAATATGGAGTATATAGCATTTACCATTCATTTACAGAGAGACTCAAGAGAGTTCTATTATGTTATGGCCTATGTTTTTTTTTTTTTTTTTTTCAAAAAAAAAAATTATGGCCATTTTTTTTTTCTTTATTCTGACCAGAAAATCAGAGTTCTAACTTTTTACGGCTGCTCTTTCATCTTCACCTAACACTTCAGTTATAATGGCTGTTTCATAATAATAGAAGCCATCAGTCCATCAGAAGAAAATGAAGCAATGGAAATGCCGGGGGTAACACTAAATTCTGAAAAAGCAGAATTCCTGTTCTCTAGTTTGTTTATTTTCAAGGACACACACACACACACACACACACACACAAAAAAATAAAAGAATTCTGTTACACTACTGCCTATGAGTGATAATCACTAGAAAAGTATTTTTAGATGTGAAATGTGTTTTTAAGCTTAACCAAATTCTAGTACATTACTGGGTGTGTATAAATTCTATTATAACCTATATACAGGGCCGCACAAAAAAAAAATCACAAGTGTTATTTTATGGTTGTGAATTGCTTAGTGGTGTTTTTTACTTGTGTTATGAATTTTCCAGCTTAGCTTTATTTTGTATACTAATATTTTTTGTAGAGTATAAATAAATTCATGTACAGGGCTATGCAAAAAAAAAAAAAAAAAAAATCAAGGAATGCTGTTACTTCGTTCTCTAGGAGGAGGAGGAGAAAGATACCTCTTGAGAATGAATAATCTTGTGTGTGTACGAAATAATATTAATGAAAGTAATAGTTTTAATGAAAGAGTAACATAAAAGCCAGTTGTATATATTTATAAATGGGCATTAAATGGTAATTAATATCAATCTTGTGAAGTAAATTGTTTTTAAATGTATAACACATTTTCTTAAAAAAAAAAAAAAAAGTGATATTTGCATAAAACTGCTATAAAATGTGTAACTAAATATAAAAAGCATGATTTTTCCCCTAAAAGGAAGTAGAACGGATGCATTTTACAATATACAGCAATAGATTTGTTTTTAAAACATATTTAGCCAAAAATATAATGGGAGACAAAATGGGGTGAGATTTATCCTATGTATGTGCCAACGTTGCAAAAATAGGCATGTGTGCATACCCATACAGGTTAACAATTTGGCTATTTTTACTCAAATATATGAATCATAAATGCATTTTTAAACTTGTATTAAATCCAATCATAGAAAATCCCAGTTTTTAATGTGTTGAATTTGAATGGGAATTTCAAAAAATTAGTCAGCTTTCTCTGTAAATTGGCTTATTTTATGATGGCTTCATTTTGTTGCCAAATTTGGCAATATTTCCCCAAGTATCGTTAAGCTTGGTGAGAATTTGACATTGACGGATTTCTCAACATAGTTTTAAAAAGCTTATGAGAGTTATGACAATGATTACAACAATGGAAGAAAATTTGGGAGAAATCACATTCAATAAAGCTCATAATAAGCCTACTTATGGAGAAATCCGTTACTTTTAATCTGTTGTCTTGTTTGTCCCCTTAGAATTTCAAATTACTATGTCTAATTTTTTTTATACATCCATTTAAATTTGAAATCTTTAAGACTTTGCCATTTTGAAACAAAATGACGAATGAAGGTGACCAACAAACTCAGTCGAGACCTTGGTAAGTCCTGTACATTTGTTGGTTATATCTGAATCGGTTCATAAATATGAGTGCTATCTCATGACAGAAATGAGATATACATGGCAAAAATATGGATTTATGTAGTAAATTGCTTTTAAATATAACTAAAATAACTTGACTCGGGACCTTTTTGCAGACCAAACCAGTTTATTAATCCAGATCGATGATACATCGAGAGAGTGGGAGTCCAATGGTGGCTCCGAGAACCATAATCTTACAGACTTCTATTTTCCTGAGGTCAGTAAAGCACCTCAAATGCTATCAAAAGTTTAACTTGCAATGCAACTCCACTCCCTTTGGATGAGTATTTGTGTAATGCATTTTAGAAGAGCCATAAAAATTAAGTCTAGCCATAGTACTATAGATTTACTACAGTAAAATATACAAAGATAGAATTAAAAATGTAAGGAAGTTTATTTATCTCAAGAGATAGAAGACTAATTAGCTGATCTGAGATTAGGAGGCAGAGCTTCCTTAGAATGAACAGAGTAGTTTGAAAAGCAGAAAAATTGAGAAAATATAACCATAAATTTAAATATTCAGATAGAATAATGACTAGAAAATTTAATGTAACAAAGTTTAAAAGCTGCTGAATAACTCGTCAATTTAAATATTGAGATGGAATAATGACTAGCAAATTTAATGTAAAGAAATTAAAAAACTGTCGAATAACTCATCATAGCCAGATCACAAAAAACAAGATGTTAAATAAATCTATCTAATGTAAAATATATAAGATTAAATATAAGACTAGCATAATTTATATAAAATTATAGAAAAGTAGTTTTTTCATGGTTAAATAATGATGAAGAATGAAACAAGTATTAGCCAAAGAGGTGGAACCCGTCGAATTTTGACAAAAGAAAATGTTTAAGAAGGAATTGTTTAATTAATTTATAATAAACCTACAAAATTAGTTACAATTAAAAATGCATCTTATACTGGCTAGTCTAACTCTCAAATAAATATTATTTTAACCTAAAGTTAACAAATTTCTATTTCTATAAAACTCAGTTGTCCAAATTATTAAAATTAATCTTTAATTGTATATTTAATCAGTAAAATATAATAAAAATCAGTTATTATGATGAGGTTATCAATTGAGTCTCTTATGCTTGGTATTCCGGAATGAAAAACATAAAAATGTATTCCACTATGACACGATCATAGATTTCCCCCCCCCCCCCAGGAAATCTAAACCTGACATCATTTTCACCTTCTCAAAATTTACATACACACTTTTCATAACCGTATTCACTATGTTAAAAAAATTGGTATTTTAATTTGATCATTTTAAAATCATTTTAACTCAAAACTTGAAGTCACGATTGTCAGCAACATCTTTGCATGTTAATAGTCACACTCTTAACTTCAGATTCTGATCTCAAAATAGGAGAGTAAAAATTACCATAATTTATGCTTTTTAGACGCATTTGTGTTAAAATGTTCAGTTTTATCTAAGAAAATGGTCATTTGCTTTTAAATATGCCATTATATTCAGTTACTTAAGCATTTCTCCTAGTGTCTCAAACTTAGTATCAGTACGCATGCAGAAGAAAAAAACTATGGAAACTTATGAGGGAAAATGCGTGTTTTCAAAAGCAGTACGTTATTTTCCGATCAAAATATTTTGGCACAGCATGTCCCTAATGGGATTTTGTACCACTAAACCCTATACATCAAAATTTAAACCATGCAAATTTTTAAAAAATTGGTTTTTAAATTTTTATTAGGAAATGGCATGAATAAAGATAAATAAACTTCATTAATCCGCTCTTCTCTGCAATAATGAAAGCTATCTAGTTACCGCCATTTGAAGGAAATTTCACAAAATTCTTTTAAAATAAAAATTTAAAAATGGCGATATTTAAAAAAAAACAGCTAGTGCGGGCAGATCTACAAATGAACACCTTTCGCTTAAAAATATTTATTGGTAAAATTGGTTCAGTAGAAAGCCCAGGTTAGATGACTAAAAAACAGCCTTGTATTTTAAATATAGAGATTATATAAAAATATGAAGAATTAAATTAAACAAATTATGTTATTTTGATAAAATTATTGTAGAATGTCTTAAGGAATAGCAATAAAATTTTATTAGTTGAGAGAGCTTAAACTTGGGGAACCTGATATTATTTTAAACCTGGAATTATTGCCAAGATCGTCTTTGTTTGCTAGTCTAACTCAGCAAAGCAAATTTATCCAGGCGAGAATCATCAAGTTCTGTAATATAAATTGTTATTTTTTGGACAAAGACTTCCGGTTTGAGCACGCACACTGTATGTCACGGCCGGAAAATGTTATTACACACAGATTAATAAAACTACATTCTTTCAGCTTTTTGATGCGAATTAAGTAAAACCGGAGAAAATAAGTCACACAAATAAAAAGAAAGTGTTGTATTGTGTGTAAAGTAAATTTGCAATAAACTAAAAATCATTTAATTGATAAATAAAAAGGAAATAAAACCAAAATTTCCGGGGTTTATAACAGACACTGTCCTTGGCATAGCTAGTATTTTAATTTCAGTTTTTATGAGAAAATGGCAGCAAAATGATACAATATACTTGACTATTTTCCTTTTACTTTTAATAGAAATGGAGTTGCCACAATTACAAAAAAGATATTAAATACTACAAAAAAATTAATATCTCAAAAATAAATTTAGTTACAGCTTTCAAACAAATTCCACTTAAAAGTACATTTTCTTCCCTATTTGACGGTTTAAAAACTGAAAATGTGCGATGTTTAGAAGTTTAAAAATTTGCAGTAGTGAAAATTGCAAAACTGAAATTTCATTTCAAATTTCAAAATGTTGCCATTCACAAAATGACGTATGCATTATGCACAGATATGTTTGTCCTTTATAATGTAGATAGTATATCTAGAACTGTAAACAATCTGGGTGTTCATAGACGATATCTTTAAGAATTTTATAATTCTCACTGTGAACATTTTTTTAAAGAAATTTTATACAGATTAAGCTAAATAATGCTATAAAAAGTGATAAAATATCTTTATTTAGATTTACAAATGTTTCATCGCACAAACGGCGACATTTTCAAAATCATTCATAATCTATACTAATATTATAAAGAAGTAAAGTTTGTTTGTTTGTTAGAGGTAATCTCTGGAGCTACCAAACCAATTTCAAAAGTAATGGTATCAAAATGATGGTGTTAGTCCAATTTAGAACATTGGCTATATTTTATGTCTCTGTCACTACCCCAAAGGGGGTGCAGGAGCAAAAAATGTTCTAAAAATGCAATTTTTGCGTTACTGAAGGGCCTAGAAATACGAAATTTTGAATATTAGTTATAAGATATAAATGATGTCTAAGAACAGTTCTTAAACAATTCAAAATTTAAAAGGGGTGAAAATGCACAAAAAGCGTTCTTAAAAACATTCTAAATGGTAGTTTCTACATAATCTCAGGAAATATCAAACCGATTTTAAAAATATTGGTGTCAAAATGATGGTGACGACACTTGCTCCAAGATAGGCTATGTTTTATGTCGGTGCCACTACCCCAAAGGGTGTGCAGGAGCAAAAAACGTCCTAAAAATGCAATTTATGTGTTACTAAAGGGCCTAGAAATATGAAATTTGAAATATTAGCTATTTATTAGATATAAAGGATTTCTAAGAACAGTTCTTAAACAATTCGAAATTTAAAAGGGGTGGAAATGCGCGAAAAGCGTTTTAAGAAACGTTTTAAATGGTGGTTTCTACACAATCTCAGGAAATACCAAACCAATTTAAAAAATAATGGTGTTAAAATGACGGTGCTCCAACATAACTTGCTCCAACATAGGCTATATTTTGGGTCGGTACCACTATCCGAAAGGGGGTGCAGGAGCAAAAAACGTTCTAGAAGTAAGATTTTTGCGTTACTGAAGAGCCTAGAAATATGAAATTTGAAATATTAGCTACTTATTAGATATAAAGGATTTCTAAGAACAGTTCTTAAACAATTCGAAATTTAAAAAAGGTGAAAATGTGCAAAAAGTGTTCTAAAAAACATTCTACATGGTGGTTTCCACACAATCTCAGGAAATACTAAACCAATGTAAAAAATAAAGGTGTCAAAATGATAGTGACAACCCTTGCTCCAACATAGGCTATGTTTTATGTTGATGCCACTACCCCAAAGGGGGTGTAGGAGAAAAACTTTCTAAATTGCGGTTTTTGCGTTACGGAAGGGTCTAGAATCGTGAAATTTGGAATGGTAATTAGTTACAAGATATCAATGATCTCTAAGGACATTTCCTAAAAAATCGAAACTTAAAAGGGGATCAAAATGCAGAAAAAGCATTGTAAAAAATGTTCTAAATTGCGATTTCTATGCAATCTCAGGAAGTACTGAACTGATTTCAAATATAATGGTGTAAAGATGATGGTGTTAGATCTTGCTCCAAGATAGGCTATATTTTATATCTGTTTCCACTACCCCAGAGGAGATGCAGAAGCAAAATGCGCGAAAAGCGTTCTAAAAACGTTCTAAATGCCGATTTGTCAGTAATATCTCAGGAAGAATCAAATTGATTTCAAAAGTAATGGTAGGAAATTGATGCTGACAGCCTCTTCTCTAACATAGACGCTATTTTATGTTGGTATCACTATCACCTAGACGTTGCAGGAGCAAAAAAGTGTTCTAAATTTCGATTTTTGTGATCGGTGAAAAAATTAGAAATTTAAAAAGGGGTGAAAATGCTCGAAAAGCATTCTAAAAACGTTCTAAATTGCAATTTCTACTCAATCTCAGGAAATACCAAAGCTATTTCAAAAGTAATGGTTGCAAATCAATGGTGAAAGTCCCTGCTATAACATAGGTTATATTTTATGTTGCTGTCACTACCATCTGAGGGTTGCAAAAGCAAAACATGTTCTAATTTGTGTTTTTTGCACGACTGAGGGGTCTAACACTTTGAAGTATGGCATGGTATTTACTTACAAGATACAATTGCTGACTAAGAACAGTCGAAAGAAAATTCCAAATTTAAAAAGATGAAGTGAGTGAAAAGCGTTATAAATTACAATTTTTATGTCACAGTAGAATATAACATTTTAAAGTGGTAGCGCGCCATGTGGAAAGCACATGGTCCTTTTTCGCGTATTTTACTTTATTTCAATAGTTTCTTTTTGAATTTCAGCTTTAATTTTAATTCTATCATTCCGCATTTAATATTTCCTTTAATTTAATTCCTCATCCATCTATGTACGACAATTAGTTCATATTTTGATGTTCCATCAGCGATCTTTCTCATTTTACTTTTGTTTTTACCCGTTCGTACACCATTTTAGCAAGCATGCTGTAGCCTTGTTGAAATAGTCATTTTCCTCCCTTTTCTCCATCGCACTTTGCTTGGCGTCTGTTTTCTACGCACATTTGCCGGAGCGCTGTATTCATCGCTCTGTTGGCGCGGGCGCTCATGCATTCTCTCCATTTATCGTTTCGTTTGCGATCACCAAGTTTGGTACCGCAGGGTTTTCGAAGGTAGAAATTTCAGTTACGCGAATGCCATGGTCGGAGTAGGTAGCCGAGAAGAAGTTCGTCCGTGTGTTGGGATGTCGGGATGTGCCACCACCAGATACCTTCCCTGAACGCAAAGAAGAAGAATATAATCCATTGTTTTGCTCATAATTATTGTGTGGCGTTTTTCTTTTCGTACACTTTACATCACGTACTTCATTTTTTTTTATAGAAGTTAAGTATTGTACAAAAATATGCTCAGTTCATGTCGTCAACTGTGGGTAAGCAAATATTTTCCATTATTCCTTTTTCATAAATTCAAGATATATACATGTTCTCTGGAAAGTCAGCGAGTGCCGTTCCTGGACATTTTTGTTACAGAACTTGCATTGTAAAATCCTTAAGAAGATAATTTAGAAGTTTTATATTCACGTTCAAACAATTAGGCCTATTATGGATCCCATGTGGTCCGTTATTTTTTTAAGTGACTTTTTCATATGCAATCTCCACTATACATCACGGACCTATCATGATAATTGATGCCATGTTCACCAGGTCACAATTTTCCAGTAATTATAAGAAGATTTAAATAAAATAATAGAAATTTAATAAAAGAAGATATATTTTAGGTGACAACACAGCAGAAATTTTAGAGCAAATAATATTGTAGTAATATGAAGATTATTATTTTTTTGTTAAAGTTTTATTTTCAACCATATGCTGTTTTTTTAGGTAGATTTCGTATGAAATACTACCTATTGGCGTCGTTCCTATGTTGGAATTTCTGAAAAATTTTTGCAGATCTACACCGATCATGACCCCTAGAGCCCAAAACCACCCTCAGTAAAAAACTTTATCTATCTATTTATCTATCTATCTATGTATGTATGTATGCATCTATCTATATATATCACTTTCTTCTGGACACGATAACTTCCACAATTCTGCATCAATCTCTTCCAAACTGATACATAAAATCTCGGTCAAGTTCGTTAATGGGCAAAATCAGACCAAGGGGATGGAAATAGGGAGGGGTTTTGTGAAAACCGAAAAAACCCCATAACTTCTTAAATTTTGTACATATCGAATCAGTTTAAAGTTTTTATTACTTCTAAAAATAGGGCCAACAATTTATGTATCACAGATTTTTGATAAAGTTAAAAATGGGCTTAAGGGGTGCAAAAAATAGGGGTTTTGGGAGAAAAAAATTCATAACTTCGTCAATTCTCAAGATATCAAATCCAATTAATTTTATCATGAATCTCCTTAACATTATCTACAACTTTTATAATCACAAGTTTTTGATATAACCAATTCGTACCGCAAAACAAATTTAAAAACGAAAACAAAAAGGGCGTTTGAAGAAGAAAAAAATCGATAACTCCGTCAATTCAAAAGATATAAAATCCTCATGAATTTAATATCTTCTTAATATTGTATACAACATCTATATAGACAAGTTTTGGATGGGACCAATTCTTAACGCAAAACAAATTAAAAATACATAGCGGTTGAAGAAAAAAAAAGGGTGTATTCAAATCCAAACTGCTTATTTTCTGACTCATTTTACAATTCATTTTTACTCTCAAAGGCTTCCAATTGATAGATTCTCTTCTTCAGAAACTATATAATGTACCGTAATGGTCAATTTTTTGATAGAAGCAGAATATATTTTAAAACATGCTGTCAAAGTGGGCCTTTTGAACCGAATTTCCCGAAGTGGATCATGTTGGAAAAATCATCGTATTAAGGGAGTATTCAAATCCAAACTGCTTATTTTCTGACTCATTTTTAAATTCATTTTTGCTCTCAAACGCATCCAGTTGGTAGATTTGCTTATTCAGAAACTATATAATGTACCGTAATGATCGATTTTTTGACAGAGGCTGAATATATTTCAAAAAATGATGTCAAAGTGGGCATTTTGAACGGAATTTCCCGAAGCGATTGTGTTAGAAACGAAAAATATTGTCTTACTGAGAAAATAATTGTTTATATAACGAAAATTAAAAACACAGGTTGCTTATAAATCTCTTCAAAAATCACGTCAACAAGTTTCATGTTTTTCCTATTAAAAATGAATCTGGAGTTATGCCAGAAAATTCCGAGTTGTTGAGCATGGAAAAGTATTTTTTTGAATACCGCCCTAACGTGATTATGATAAAACCAGTTATTATATAAAAATGAAATAATAACTCGTCATAAGCAGCCAGATAAAATTGTTAAAGTGGGTTTATCTCTAATCATGATTTGGTTTTTGTTTATGAAATTAGTATACTTAACTTCAAAATCTACCTCCACCTGTAGGCCGGGCCGCCTAGGGATTTTTTTTTTTACATATAACATAAATTATCTGTGTAACCTGCCTTTTTAACCTACACTTCACAGACCTGGCATAGCGTAACTCAGCCAATCATTTTTATTTAAATTTTTTGTATATTTTTTTTTCATCACCATGCCTGATTTTGAAGATAATGCAGTGTGTGCAAACACCAGTCTGCTTAAGCAATTTGGTCTTATGGTGGTAGAATTATGCGAAACACTTACAGAGGATGTCTCATACATTCTAAGTGTATATAAAGGTACTAAAGATAATCCTGAATTTGCAGCGGTAGTAGGGGATATCAATAGAACTGTAAAGTTTCGCATAAGTGCCATCAATAGTTTTTACAGCTTTGTGAAAAAGGGATTTTCTGATGTGGTAAATGAAAAAAATAACTTAAAAGAAGTAAATAAAAAATTAATCGAAAGAGTGCACAGGCGTAAAAATTCATATAAGTCAGTAACAACAACCAGTATTAGCACACAAACTGAAAAAAGCAATTTGGCAAAAACATGCAATAACACCACACTTACCATCAAGACTGATGTCATCTCTTTTGATACATCTGAGTGCAATATTAGTGCCGAAAATCTTAATCCATTTGACAAATCTATATCGATAAATGAACTGTCCAGCAATGATTCAGACATGAAGATGTGCAAATTAATGATTTATAACTTAAATGAAAATGCTGATACACCAGATTTAATTCAAACGATCAGTAATAGCCTAAATGACAGCATTCCGTCCGTCAAGTTCATCAAAAAATTCAAGCGCAAAACATCCACTAATTACAATTACCTTATTGAAGTACCTCAATACATAGCACAGTTATTAATTAAGCAGAAATATTTAAAAGTCCAAGAATCCAGGTGTCAAATAAAGAAATTCATCAAGCTAAAACGGTGCTTCAATTGTCAAAAATTTGGTCATCTAGCCATTTCATGTGTAAGAACCAAAATTTGTGCATGGTGCAGCGAATCGCACGATGAGGGGAAGTTTGACAAACCTCCAAAATGCAACAATTGTGTGCATAGCAATGAGATCCACCGGCACAGTTTCAACGTCAGCCATCCTACTTTTTTGAAGTCTTGCTCGTCAGCGAAATTCTATATTTTACAGGCATGACTTCAAGCACATTCAACCTGTAATTTAACTTCAACTTTCAACAGCAGCTACAATTAATTTTTTTTCTCATCATTTTTTTTGTGCTTAATTTTATTTATAGTGTTGTGTGACGGGCAGGAGACTCAAGGCCCAATGGAGTGGCCTTAACAAGATATCTTGTTTTTCTTCCGTCAGTCATGCAATTTCTTTTTATTCAAATGCAATAGTTAAAGTACAAGTTCACTTACCTGTAATATCAGCAGTTCGTCAGCAATGCCTGTACAGGCTGCTCCAAGTGTGATTTTCAGTTAATGGAACTGTTCACGAGAACTCTTGAACTGTCCTTTAATTCAAGTGTTTGTTTTTTTTTTCTCACTAGAGAACTGTGCAGCCTCCAATTAAATTTAATTTAACATTACAATAGTTTTCATTTTTTGCTCTTTCCCTGTTGATGTGGTTCCAGATGACGTCTGTAAATTTTGGGTTCTGTTTAAAATTTGTGCAATATAATTTTATACATTTTTTTTTTTAATCTTTCATAATATACGTAGGAATATAATCCATGTGTCAACAGTTTGACACAACAAGTTTAAGTACAAGGTTTGTTATAACCTTTGTTACATTTTTTTAAACATTTTAATTTTCCCTGATTGGCTTAAAATTTCATCACATTTTTTTAAACTTTTCATATGTACTTTTGTAAAATATTGGCTAAGTGTATTCAAGCATTATGTGTTTTTTTTTATCTTTCTTACCCCCTTAAAAATACTCATGAGTTTCTTTCACTCCCCCCCTTTTTTTGTGTCCCCTCACCCCTTTGGTGAGCTTTGTCCTGTATTTGTTTGTACACTTGTATGTTTCATTTCCTTTATGCATATGTTTTTTTTACATCAAGCGCTTGACAAAAGTATAAACATCAGTTCACATTACCATTATAGTTTTTTTTACAATGTTCATTCACCGTTAAGTTATTTACACATGTGTTATTACTTTCTTCTATCTTTACAAGAAGAAAGTATTGGATTCGTGAAAATTTTCGACTTTCAGTTTTCGACGGATTTACACGTTTTAGGAGTCAGAGAACCTGAAAAACATGTTTTTACAAAATGTCTGTCTGTGAATCTGTTAGTCTGTCTGCCTGCCTGTCTGTCTGTATGTGACACAAATTTTGAGGGCGCTCTATCTCAAGAACTAATGGATGGAATTTAATGAATTTAATAAAAATTTATATTCAGTTAGCCTCTGATATAAATTGGTGCTGATTAGTTTTTGGTGTAAATCGCTCAACAGGTGTCGCTGCTATGCAGCCTTTTTCACGATTTCCGCAATAGCTCAATCTCCGGAACTAATGCACGGATTTTCATCAAACTTCAGATTCAGTTAGTCCTTGACATGAATTGAAGTTTTGTACATTTTGGTGTAAATCGCTCAACAGGTGGTGCTGCTATACTGCATTTTTTACAATTTCCGCAATAGCTCTATCTTGATAGACATACCAAACACTGGTTTTCTCATCGCCTCCTATTTCCTATTTATCATAATTTCATACCACAATCATCATTTTTTATTTACAAATTCATATTTTATTTTTTATTTATTACTTCATTATAATATCTCATAATATCAGTAATAAATGTTTCCAAAACTTAACTTACCTTTTTACTTCATTTCCGGACTTTATCTATCAGTTTTACATAATGTATTAGTCCTGTAACGTCAATAGCTATCTCTATCTTTTTCCGTTCACGGACTCCATTTTTTTTTGCAACCTACATCGGCAAAACCACGCTCCAAAGTGATTACGTATTTCCGTAACGATATTTTTCCCGCCAGATGGCGACTGACAATATCGTATTTATTATCGAATCTATCATCGAATCTAGCTTTTGCATCGATTCGATGCCGTTCCGTGATTGGCCCGTTTCGTGGTCTCTGCTCCGAAACGTCTATTTCAACCCTAGCCATTTCATATAAATAAAGGTTCTGGACATCATTAGTTTGCATTTTTATCTTCCTTTAAATGGAAGTAACTTTTCTAGATACTGAATGTTGGCTGGTCCAACATTCTGGAAGTATTAATTAACATACTTGTTATTTTGTTTTAACTATGAGTTTATTCTTAAATAGTTCTAAATCTTAAAGTAATGTTTGAAAATGTATCTTCAAGCCTTCTGCAAACCGCCATTGTTATGGCATGTCTTTATATGTACAAGAGCAACTGCTGTGTTAATCTTCATATTGATTACTTGCTGTATCATCACCTTGTGTTGTCAAAGTAAAATAAACTCTTTTCGTTCATTCTACTATTATGCATTTTGTTTTATTATCCTAGTTAAGAGATTGTTTTTCATATATGCTCATTTAAATATTTCACTTCCAGTACGTCCTATTTACCAGCATATACCTCCACTGGGTTTTTCTGCATGTTTAAATTAACTCTGTTACGTATATAAACCACTAAAGGTTATATTACGTCTAAGAATATGGGTTATGGGCGGACATAACCTAAGAAGTGTATGAGCTAATCGATCTCTTAAGATAAAATGAAATATTATTTGCAATAACCCTGAACTTTTCCTGAGTCATCAAATCAAATTTTTACTTTGAATGCTGTTTATTGAATTTTTTTTTATATATATTTCAACGAACTTTTATTAGTTACAGGATTCTTGCATATTTCAACAAACTGTTTTTAGTTGTAGAATTTTTGCATATATTAACGAACTTTATTCCGGATTTGATGATTTTTCTACAATAGACTGGTTTACTTTGCTGTTTGATGATGAATTTTTCGTTTAAATAGATTACTTTTCTTCAACTTTAAAATTTTTTTTAAAGAAGTTAAAGGCACAGGTGAAGATAACGGACGAAAAGCTCCGGGGGGGCGGTACCACTTCTGGTACTTAAAATTTTTTTTTGGCTGTGTTTAAAATTTTTTCCATGATGGCCACAAATGTGATAGATAAACTTAGTTCAAGGAACTATGCTACTTGGTGTAGCGATATGAAGTATTTGTTGTTAGAAAAAGGCCTGTGGGAGATAATAAGTTTAAAACAGACGGTACCTGAAGTTAGTATGAGTGTTACTGCCGATATGGTTAGTCAATTTACCTCCTGTGCAAACAAGGCTCTTTCCTTGATTTACCTTAATATAGAGCCAGAATTTAAGCGATTAATTGATGATTGTCAAGAACCAGTTGCAGCTTGGAATAAATTGCACAAAAATTTTCATCCAGATTCACGTACTCATCATATGTCCTTGTTTAATGAGCTTATGGGAGAAAGGATAAGATATGGTGAATCTATAAATCTTTTTGCGACAAGGCTGAAGAAAATTTATCAAGAAATTAAGTCTATAGATAAAAATTTTGCTGAATGTTACTTAAGTTACCAATTCCTGCACTTTCTACCGTCAAATTACGACACTTTAGTACAACAGATGCTGGCTAAACCTGCGGATGTATTTAAGTTCGATTTGGTGGTTGATGAACTGGTGGCGGAAGAGACCAGATAAAAGTTGCGTGATCGAGATAATGCTAAATAAGTGAACATCTCCAATACAGTGAAATTGCAGAAATCGTTTAAAGGAAAACCTCATTTTCGAAAATCACAAAGAAAAAGATGTTGGAAATGTGGCAAATTGGGTCATTTACAGACCAGTTGCTTTTCAAAGTCTCCAAACAACCAGTTTCATCATAGAGATGTTTCTCCCTCTTCATATTCTCGACGTGGTCACTCTTCAAGCCGATCCAGTTCCCGTAATCGCTACTCCAAACAGTCTCCCGAGAGGTACCGCAGTGATTCATCTTATTCTAGCCCGCCACATGATGACTCCAACTCCCTTACTAGTTTCTACGACTCGTCTCCTAGAGGTCTTAGAGGTTCCAGAGAACGAAGCAAGAATCCCAGGCACAAGCATACTAGACGTTCTTCTCCATATGTTTCTAATGACAGAGGTGGTGGCTCTCGCTCGAAGTTATCAAAAAGTACATGTAAGTCAAATCTTTGTATCACACATTCTAGTTTAAGTAATGTTGTAAATGATTGTCACTGGATTTTTGATACAGGAGCGAGCCATCATTTCTGTAATAATAAAAATTTGTTTTCTAATTTTCAGGAACTAAATGATGAAATGTCAGTTGCCGTGAAAAATGTTCTATTTCCCATAAAGGGTAAAGGAGAGGTTAAACTTCGTTTTGGTCAAAGGGTTTTTACCTTATGTAACGTAATGTATACTGATCAGTTACGTAGAAACCTTATCTCTGGTCCTCAATTAGATTTAAATGGTTTGACCTTTCAGGGTCATAATGGTGAGGTGAAAGTCCGTCGGGGGGCTGAGTACTTGTTTAGCACATATTTAAAAGATCGAATTTATAGGCTGTATCCAAAAATCCCAATCTCTGTTCATAAATCTGTTAAATTTGAAACTTCTGCCGTTAAACAGAACGAGAAAATGTTACATTGGCATCGCAAGTATGGTCACATAAGTCCTTCTTTAATTGCACATACAAGCCGTAAGCAAGGCATACGTGGCTTACCAGGGCTAAAAGAGACCAATTTATTTTGCGAATCATGTAAGTTTAGCAAACTAAAGAATATTTCCCATAAATTTAACAAGAATATCCGCTCTAATCATCCACTTGAGCTTCTGTATGCAGATTTGTGGGGTCCATGCCGTATTGAAGGAAGAAGTGGCGAACGTTACTTTTTGTCAATTATTGATGACTTTTCCCGCCGTGTATCAGTTTACCCGTTAAAATTGAAATCCGACACTTTTGATGTCGTTAGAAAGTATATTATACGGGCAGAAACATACCTGAATAGGAAAGTCAAGAGCTTTCGGACTGATAATGGTGGGGAGTTTGACAACATTTCTTTTAAATGTTTTTTTGATGAAAAGGGTATTCGCCACGAGTTCACAAATTCATACACGCCACAGCAAAACGGCGTTGCGGAACGTTTCATGGCTACGGCAGCAGATGGGATTAGAACATTACTAATTGACAGTAATTTAGATCCGAAATTCTGGCCAGAGGCCTTAAAATACTTTGTATACAGCTGGAATAGAATCTGCCCAAAGCTTCTGGGGAAACGCCTTTCGAACTTTATGGTAATAGAAAGCCATCTGTCCGGCATTTAAAGCCGTTTGGTACGGAAGCATATATTAAAGTTCCAAAGCAAAGGTCGTGGAAACTAGAAGCACGTGCCAAAAAGGGATTTTTAGTAGGGTACCCATTTCGTACACGGGGTTACAGAATTTGGATTCCAGAGGCAGATGATATTGTAGAATCTTCAAATGTGTATTTTAATGAATGTACGACTGGGGTAAGACGCTGTGTAGCTGTACTGGGCACCAATGATTATGCCCTCTTCCTTCCCAAAGCTGAGGTTAATCGAGATGTTGCCGTTGAAGATGAACCTGAGGCTATCCCGGGTCCTTCCAGCAGTTCTCAAGATTACCCGCTTGGGAGGGGGGAGGACAAGGATTCGGGGTCCAGTGACACTATTCAGCCAACTATTCTTAGAGATGTTCGTTGGCTTAGAAAACCTGTCATGCGTAGAAAAAAAGATCGTATAGACATCTATTATTATGAATTGGGTAAAGACGACAGGTTGCGTTCTTTAAACAAAGTAAAGAAATACTGTGAAGAAAACAATATTCTATTTAAGCCTGAAATCTTTGATTTTAAACAGTCCAATCCTTATTCTGGTATAGTCCCCATTCCTGAAGAATCCTCTCCTTCTGATAGTGAAGATGACAATTCTAGCGAGTCTAGTTTTTCACATATATCCGCATGACTAGCTAACAATAGTGAAACTCCCAGAACATTTAAGCAGGCATGCAGATCGGAACAGAGCTCGATCTGGTGGGAAGCAATGAAGCTCGAAATGAAGGTTATGAGAGACCGTGGAGTTTGGCATTTGGAAGAATTACTGGTACATGTCACTCCAGTAGGTTACTGGTGGGTTTACACGACGAAACAGGATGAATTTGGACAGATCGCCAGGCACAAGGTTAGACTTGTTGCCCAAGGGTTCAAACAAATAAAGCAAGAGTCCTACGAAGAGACTTTTAGCCCTGTTGTGAACTTTGACGTTATCCGATTTTTTTTCTCCCTTCTTGTTTCGTGTAGCGGGTGGTCACACACTCAGTGTGACGTGACCAGCGCCTACCTGTATGCACCACTGAGTGAGGACGTGTATATGCACCAAACTCATTGTCTAAGTTTAATTGGTTAGGGGTTTTTAAAACTTAAAATCAACTATAAACATATCTTAGTAAAAGGGTTTCTTTTTTATAAAACAGTTTTTAAACATTTAAAGAAATCTTATTTTAAACTGTTTGTATCTGTGTTTACACAATGAATTTTCTTATGCATATCATTAATTTTTGTTTATCTATTCTAGGCATCTAGAGCGACACCCAATATTTGTGTGTGAATGATTCCTGGTACCGGGAGACTAATTGTTGTATAAATGTGCCCTTAATTCATTTCGATGGATTTGTACGTTAGTTTTTTTGAAAGAGCCGTCGTTTTTGTTGCCTGAGCCTAGATGCCTGGATCTCAAGTTCTCATAATTGCTTAAATTTTTATCTATATGAATTGTTTGAAATTGTAATAAAAATATTTTTCAATTGTAACTATTGTGATCAAGACGTCTTGGAGAGCTGGTGATAACGTTTCCAAATTGGAAACTGTTATATATTTGAAGTGGTACGTCAGCATCATTTTTTATTTTTGTAATTTAAATTGTATGAGAATTTTGCACCTTTTTAAAGTTAACTTCTTTGTTAGGCTCCTGTTAATCTTCAGTCTAAGATTAACAGGACAGATACCTCTGTCTTTAGGCAAAGAAGATCTGTTATTAGCCAAGAAATTGTTTTGGAGAGTTAATTAATTTTCTCGTTTAGCAAATTCTCTATACATTTTTACTTAAACTTTAAAAATTTAATTTAACTTGTGAACTTTCATCACTTAAATTTTTTTCTAGTCATTTGTTAAAATTGTTAAAAATTGTTAATTCATGTTCAAAGTATATTTAAAAACTTCGTTTAAAGTTTTTTGACTTCTACTTTTTGAAGTTCAAGTTTTTCAACTTTTCAATTATTGGAGTTGTTTCACGTTTTTGGGTTCAGAAATGAACTAGATGTATTTCTTCAGTTTGAAGCAATCTTAACTTTTCAAGTTTAAAATTTTTCACCTTTCTAAAAGTTTTTTTTTTGTTTGTTAAATTGTTTTGGTGAGTTGGGTTGAATGGTGATATCTATGGATTTTTTAATCCTTTGCTCTCTGAGTTAACTTTTTTTATAAGTTATCTCTTTATTTAAAGAGGCAATGAGAGGGGGGGGGGGGGGCATTTGATAGAGATACCAAACACTGGTTTTCTCATTGCCTCCTATTTCCTATTTATCATAATTTCATACCACAATCATCATTTTTTATTTACAAATTCATATTTTATTTTTTATTTATTACTTCATTATAATATCTCATAATATCAGTAATAAATGTTTCCAAAACTTAACTTACCTTTTTACTTCATTTCCAGACTTTATCTATCAGTTTTACATAATGTATTAGTCCTGTAACGTCAATAGCTATCTCTATCTTTTTCCGTTCACGGACTCCATTTTCTTTGCAACCTACATCGGCAAAACCACGTTCCAAAGTGATTACGTATTTCTGTAACGATATTTTTCCCGCCAGATTGCGGCTGACAATATCATATCTGTTTTCAAATCTATCATCGAATCTAGCTTTTGCATCGATTCGATGCCGTTTCGTGGTCTCTGCTCCGAAACGTCTATTTCAATCCTAGCCATTTCATATAAATAAAGATTCCGGACATCATTAGTTTGCATTTTTATCTTCCTTTAAATGGAAGTAACTTTTCTAGATACTGAATGTTGGCTGGTCCAACATTCTCGAAGTATTAATTAACATACTTGTTATTTTGTTTTAACTATGAGTTTATTTTTAAATAGTTTTAAATCTTAAAGTAATGTTTGAAAAATGTATCTTCAAGCCTTCTGCACAGGCGTAAGTAATGACAGATAGAATGAAAATTGTTTATTGTATATTAGTATTTTATTGCGGATATAGAGAGAGGAGATGCAAAGAGGAGAAAGGGATTTTAGAACTCCAGCAACATTTCCACACATACTAAGAATTCCTTTACAGAAAGTAACACATTTGTCAATGATAAACCCCAGGTACTTCGCATTATCAGAGCAAAGGGCTGTAACATTGTTAATTAGTGAGTATATTGGGATATGTAAAGAATCAAGAGAAGCATACAGCAGCAGTTTTACTTTCATTTAACTTGATGTGCCATAGATGTCAACACTGAATGAAAATGTTAAGTTAGTGTTGAAGATTTTTATAGGGAAAGGGTTTGGATGATGTGTAGTGGCATAAATAGTGGTGTTGTTCTCATACAGGGTGAGTATGAAGTGGGAGGGATTAGCTTTTCATTGCAATATCTTAAACTTAAACTTGTCTCCTTAAAAACTTCTTAAATGTCTTAACTTAAAAACCCTTAACTTTTTTCAAATGACTTAAATAGTCATCCTTTCTGTTTGTTTGTCTTCTTTTACAGTTATAAAATATATATAATATATATATATATATATATATATATATACCATTTTAGTAGCATATCCAGAATGTCACACACAAACAATAATAGCCAAAGGAAATCTGTTGAATTCTGGCCTACATATGTACAGAAAAAAAAACCTATCTCTTTTTTTATCTTTTTAATCGAATTGCAATTCTTTGGGAAAAGTTTTACATTTTTAAAATATGAATGAAATTCTTGCTTTGAAAGTATACAAAATATTTCTTTTATCCAGAATGATACTCTTTTTTTACAACACTAATGTAATTTTTCCCACAGAGCTGTCTCTTTTGTTTCAAAACACGAGCCATTTATATTTCAGTACACTGAACGTACATTAAACTTGGATGAACAAGCATTCTGTGATATAGCTCTTCCCAATGGCAAAAATAAAACTCCTTGCTCCAAGCTCATTATCATGACCCAGTTTTGGATGAAAGTGAGAATTAACCTTACTGCCATCTGTGGGGGATAATTGATGGAAGTGCAAATTTAGTTATGTTATGTGTTTCCTAGCAGAATTAATTTTTAGCGTAATATGTTATGTGTATAAAAATTTGTAGATCATATACAGAGCTGCACAAAACATTCTAAGTTACCCGTAGACCATGTGCTGGCTGCACAAACAATCACCTCATCGAGTTCATGACTAAAATTTCAGCATCAGATAGAACTCAATTAGCATATTAAAATGAAACACGTCTGCCAAATTATAGCTTGGTGGAAAACACCTGCAGACTGAATTTTAGTGTTTAGTTGGTAGATCCCCATTGAGTTTTCCAAGGAAATTCCTGCATCAGAGCATAACAACATAGAAAGGGGTAAAAGGATGCAGGGATTTCATTAGAAAACTCAATGGGGATCTACCAACCAACTAACACTATGTGCAGTAAATGCTGAAAATAAATTTGCAAGTGTGTTATCTGTTTTATATCTGAATTAAATTTTAGCAA
Source organism: Maratus speciosus (assembly GCA_963932465.1). Lineage (NCBI taxonomy): Eukaryota > Metazoa > Arthropoda > Arachnida > Araneae > Salticidae > Maratus > Maratus speciosus. The sequence continues at coordinate 38,190,491 of OZ010788.1, read as the reverse complement.
ATCATGTGGTGTGTATGTAAAATCTATAGATCATGACTTATATAGGGTTTCTCAAAAGATTTCAAATATCTTATTGATTGTGGATGTTAATTGCTGAAATTTGGCATTCAACTGTGTTATCAGTTTTCTATATTATTTGTTTGGATATCTTCTTTTACCTTATTAAATAATAAAGTTATGTAACAGTATCCTGAAAGTGTTTCATAATCTGTGTGTGACACTTTTTCTGTTTTGTTCTTAAATGTTGCAGAAGTTTAAAAATATGACATTTTAACATGTTCACCACTGAAAAATGGTGGTGATGTAATTCAACAGATAAATCATTGCCAGTGAATATGTTTAAAAGAATATTTACATTTCTCTATGACTAATTTGCGAACAGTTGTAGAAGTACAAAAGATATAAAATGAATGTATCGTTTTTTAATACGCATAATGTTTATGTTTTATAAAATGGATCATACTTATATATTTTTATAGGAGGAAGCTTTAGCAAAACAAGCACCAAGTTCATACCCTGAAGCAGAAATGATACTGAACTCGATAACTCCATTTTTACAACTGTATCAGTTGTATATTGATTGGGATGAAGCTGAAAAAGAGTAATATTTATTCATTGATTTTGCTTTTGATTAATTTGCTTTGTATTTTTGTTTCTACCAGCACAGATTCAAGTCTTTTTTTTTTTTTTTTTTTTTTTTTTTTTTTTTTTTTGTGTGTGTGTGTGTGTGTGTGTGTGTGTGTGTGTGTGTGTATTGTTTAGATTTTACTAACTAAACTGTCCTTTGTTTTTAGGGTTTCGTTCATCTGACGAAACCCTATTCGTCTCGCTCCTCTGTCTGTCTGTCTGTCTGTCCGTCACAGAGCCCGTTCTCAGAAACTACACATGTTGGAGATTTGAAATTTTGCATACTTATAGATGACAACCACACATCATACGACAAATCATAAAATTTTGAAAAAGTCGTACATTTAACCCTTTGGGCTCCCACATGTGTATTTTAAACAATTCTTTCTAAGTGAGTCCCTAATTAGGTTGCAGGCATGAAATTCTGCGTACTTATAGATGGACACCTCAGATCAAACGACAAATCATAAAGTTTTGAAAAAGTCATTCATTTCACCCCTTTGGGCTCCCACATGTGTATTTTAAACAATTCTTTCTATGTGAACCTCTAATTACATTGGAGGCGTGAAATTTTGCATACTTATAGCTGAATACCTCACATCAAAGGACAAATCATAAAATTTTGAAAAAGTCGTACATTTAACCCTTTGGGCTCCCACATGTGTATATTAAACAATTCTTTCTATGTGAACCTCTAATTAGATTGGAGGCGTGAAATTTTGCATACTTATAGCTGAATACCTCACATCAAAGGACAAATCATAAAATTTTGAAAAAGTCGTACATTTAACCCTTTGGGCTCCCCCATGTATATTTCAAACAATTCTTTCTATGTGAGCCTCTAATTAGGTTGGAGGCGTGAAATTTTACAAACTTATAGCTGAACACCTCACATCAAACGACAAGCTATAAAACTTTGAAAAAGTCGTACATTTAACCCTTTGGGCTCCCACATGTGTATTTTAAACAATTCTTTCTAAGTGCGTCCCTAATTAGGTTGCAGGCATGAAATTTTGCGTACTTATAGATGGACACCTGAGATCAAACAACAAATCATAAAATTTTGAAAAAGTCATACATTTAACCCTTTGGGCTCCCACATGTGTATTTTAAACAATTCTGTCTATGTGAACCTCTAATTAGATTGGAGGTGTAAAATTTTGCATACTTATAGCTGAATACCTCACATCAAACGACAAATCATAAAATTTTGAAAAAGTCGTACATTTAACCCTTTGGGCTCCCACATGTGTATTTTAAACAATTCTTTCTATGTGAACCTCTAATTAGATTGGAGGCGTGAAATTTTGCATACTTATAGCTGAATACCTCGCATCAAAGGACAAATCATAAAATTTTGAAAAAGTCGTACATTTAACCCTTTGGGCTCCCCCATGTGTATTTTAAACAATTCTTTCTAAGTGAACCCTAATTAGGTTGGAGGCGTGAAATTTTGCATACTTATAGCTGAGCACCTCGCATCAAACGACAAATCATAAAATTTTCAAAAAGTCGTACATTTAACCCTTTGATCTCCAACATGTGTATTTTAAACAATTCTTTCTAAGTGAGCCCCTAATTAGGTTGGAGGCGTGAAATTCTGCATACTTATAGCTGAGCATCACACATCAAACGGCAAATCATAAAATTTTGAAAAAGTCGTACATTTAAGCTTTTGGGTTCCTACATGTGTATTTTAAACAATTCTTTCTAAGTGACACTCTATTTAGGTTGGAGGCGTGAAATTTTGCATACTAGCTGAACACCATCATCCGACAAATCATAAAAATTTGAAAAAGTCGTACATTTAACCCTTTGGGCTCCCATATGCGTGTTTTAAGCAATTCTTCCTAACTGAGCCCCTTATTAAATTGGAGATTTGAAATTTTGCATGCTTATTATAGCAGAACACCTGAGGCCAGGTGACAAATTATAAAATCTTGAAAAAGTCTTACGTTTAACCCTTTGAGCTACCACATATGTATTTTAAGCAATTCTTTCTAAGAGAGCCCCTAATTAAGTTGGAGACATGAATTTTTGAATACGTATAGCTGAATACCTCAGACCACACTACAAATCATAAAATTTTCAAAAAGTCTTATATAAAGTCTCCTTCGTGCTCTAACGTATATTTTAAGCAATTTTTCTAACCTCCACCCTTTTCACCCGGGGAGCACTTTTCCAACTTTTGCCGATACCCCTTTGACCATTCTTTCATATTATGCACCATAGCCTTACATATTTGAGTTCCACTTTTTACCGCCAGGGGCGCCTACTTATCTCGGGTGCTATGGGCCCAATCCCTTCGACTAATACATATACGGATAGTATGTAAAACGGAGTTTCGTTCGGATAGAGATTTGTTTAGAATAGAGTGCGCCCCTGGTTGCGAAATGTGGAACTAACAGATTTTTCAAAAGGATAAAGTGTTTTGAAATGAATATTAAACGAAACCCTCTATGCGATCTGTGATCACACTTACCCACTTGTTTAATAAATGTTCTTTAATAATGCTGCAGATATTACTTTTAAAATAATTAAAAATAAGTACAGTTCTATGTTAAATAAATCAGGCTTTCAAGCAAAAAAATAAATTAATAAAATAAAATAAATAAATAAATAGAAATAATAATAATTCAATTATATATATATATATATATATATTTCATTTTATAACCATTTCTAAAAATTTTCATGAAATAAAAAGATGTAGGGAAGGATATTAAAAAACCTGTCTCTATTGTTATAAATGAATATTATGTCGCTGCTTCCCACTCCGTCCATTATAAAATGCGAAGCTGGTTCTCTCTCAGATCATTAAATACAGTTTAATTAAATTAAAATGTAAAATAAATGCTTCATTAGCCAAAATACAATGGGCATACCATTACTCTTAGATGAAGTCTTAAATCAATATAATGCTACTCCGTATTCAGTAACTCAGTTTACACCTGATTATTTATTATATAATTATGCAAGAAAATCGCTTATTATCATTAAACTAAAGTTATACCTGCTAAAAGTGAAAACAGTACATTTAAAAGCTTCTAAATACATCTTAATAAACATGTTTCATGTACACAATTGCTGACATTATGAAGAATTTATCTAGAATTTGGCACAAGAGGCTTTATAAATTAAAAAATAACAGATAAAATAATTCACATTCATGGATGACCATTTTTATTAAAACACCTTCTTTCATTGTACCTATGGTTTTGTTTATCAAGTACATTGTTAATTTTTTTTTTTTTTTTTTTTTTTTTTTTGAAAATAGTTTATTTATCAGTATTGATCTTGATAATGTCACGTGTGTATGAAACATGTTGATTTATTTATTAAAAGATATTTGTAAACCTTTAACCTGTTCGGTCCCTGGGCCCCCATACCTCTGTTCTTGTCCTCATAAAAACTAAAATGTCTGATTTTTTTTACATTTTCACATCACTTCTTAATAGCTGAATGTTTTTTGCATTCAAAGCAAATGAATAAATGGCAGAATCTAAGTGGATTCCCACATAAAATAAATGTTATTTTCATCTGAGTTTGCAAAATGCCTAAAAATGCCCAAAAGACAGTATGACCAAGAAAGTGAGAAATATTCAAAAGTATTTAACTTAAATCTTTTTCAATAAAAAATTTTGGGGATTTGTAGATTATTTACTTGTTTAAAGCTCTTAAATTTGTGATTGCGTTAATTTAGATTAGTGGTTATTAAATTGATGTTTTTAAGGAAATTTGTAGTTTTAGATCCATATTTTTGAACCTAAATTACTAAGTGCCTAAAGGATAAATTTCAGAAAAGATATTTTTTCTGTCATTTACGATGTCATTTTGTTTGGAAAAAACCAATGAATAAGCATTTGTATTATTATTTTAGCTTCGGAACTGAAGAGGTTAAATAGGCTTAAAGAGGCTTTTTTCATTTTCTCTTTCATGTTTAACAAAGAATTTGAAAAAAATGCTTTGCTTTCTATCTGTAGATGATTATCAAATATCCACTTTACCCTTTTCCTTCGTGCAGATATCTTTTGGATTATTTTCACCTCAGAGTTTATAAATCTGTGCCTTCACTGAGCATGGTGAAAGTTATAGCTTTCTTTATTTTCTGCTGTAATTTTTCTACTTTTTTACATATTTATTTTAAATCTTTATTTTTTTAATCATGAAATATATTGAAATATTATGGAGAAGAAAGCATTAAGCATATTGTATCTATTATTATTATATAACATTTATATTTGTCATATCCAATTTTACACCCATTTGAGTAATTTTATATTTTACATCATATTGTAGTTTTAAATAATGTTTCTGAATATATGTTTGTATCATGTTATGTTTTGAATATTCTTTTGAATCTGTTTGTATAATGTTATATTTTTAATATTCTTATAATTGTGCAACTTTAAATAGTTATGAGTGGTTTTGTATGTTGGTATAACTGTCACGAATAGCATAGAGTGAGCACTATACAATAAAACTCTTTACTTTAACTTTTGGAAATATGATATGTCTCACACATTGTGCTCATTGTGACAATGAAGGGGCTCATAAAAACAAATTAGAGTTAAAATAAACAGTAAATGATTCTTCAAGATCATAAATAGCAATTATATTTTTCAAGAATGGCAGTTATTAGATTTAGATCATATAATATTTAAATCAAATTAAATCATTCAGTTAAAAGATAAATCCACATTAATGTCAAAATAAGTATTTGACATGTCATAAATCCTAATTAAAGTTTCTCTAGCTGACATTTATTAAATCATAACTAACCATTAATATGGAAGGTGTTAATTACTATGAGTGATGCAATTCGGCTGTAAGGCAAGCATTGTGTCACCCCAGAAAACCCATCACTAAAAATAGATTTAACGAAAATGGGTTGAACAAAACACTGCATTTAACACTAAGGCCCCCTGCTGGGAATTATCTAAATTACTCCCTAGGACAAGATGAAATCCTGTAGGTTTTGTGGCTGTTCACTGTATATGAAATGCTAGAAAGGTCACGGTAGCTTCACTTGGCCTTCAGGAAATATAATGAGATTGTAACATCCCTCAATTGACTTGCTTTCCATGGTGCCTGATTTCAACAAGGATATGTAATGGAAGAGAACAAAAAATCAGGTTCCCAAAGACTCATCATCCTGGTGTCCTTGGCTATGAACATGCTATGTCAATGAGGAATGAAATACTGTAAAGTCCCTACTTTATATATAGTAGATGGTGTATATGACGGGATAGCCATTTAAGCAGTGTACAGCTATTACATGATTGCAGAAGTTGTTTGATTTTGGTATACAGCCATGAAAAATATTATATAGTTAATAAATTAAAGATAGTGCACTTTAAATGATCGCATATTCAGTGATATTAAAGGGGGGAAATACACTGCTCAAAACAATTAAAGGATATTGCAGTTTTAGGTGGATTTTGTATCTGGTAAACTGTTTAGCTGATTGATACATGGTCGACAGACATAGTAGGTTATATGAGAATAAATTACACATGTTTGGCAGAAAAAATGCATTTTATTGCGCATTTGTGTACTAAAGGAAAAAAACACAATTTGTGCATATGAGAAAAAAAGAATAAGAAAAGGTGTTTTCTTCAAAGAAAATCATTTTCAGTAGGGGGTATGGTTTCCACGGGCGGCCAGCAACGTTGAACACCTTTGAGGCATGGACTCAATGAGGCTATTAATGACGAGTTGGGGTATTCTACCCCACTCTTCCAGAAGAGCTCTTTCCAGTTCTTGGAGAGTTTGTGGGGGTTGTTGGCGGCCAGAAACTCGTCTTCCTAGAGCGTCCCAAATGTGCTCGATTGGATTCATGTCTGGAGAACACGCTGGCCATTCCATTCGAACGATTCCTTCCTCAAAAAGGAAATCCTCCACCAGGTTTGCACGATGTGGCCTGCAGTTATCGTCCATTAAAATGAAGTTATCTCCGATTGCTGCAGCGTAAGGGACTACAATAGGTCTGAGGATCTCATCCCTATATCGGCGACCAGTCAGAGCTCCATCTCGAATGATATAGAGGTCAGTGCGCCCGTCAATGGAGATGCCACCTGACAGGAAAAATATACATTTTTCCCTTCTATTCTTGTTATTCCAATTACCTTTTTCCATTCAATCTTTAACTACATTAAACTCCATTAAATCTTTCTTATTTAATTTGGTATTTATTTCTAAATAAACTCTGGTTATATGCTTTAAGTTACAATACTTTCGAGTCTCATATTTAAACACTTTATTATCTTTATTTTTCAGTGTTTAAATATAGTTTTACAATAAATACAATATTCTTATCTTACCTAATTTTTTCTTTTACGTAAGTTCACTTTCGTTTGTTCATCACGTTTCTTCCATTACCACATGTCCTACGGCATTCAGATTCTTTCATTTTTCGCCGGTGTCAACACTGTACTGAAAAGTTAGCTCACAGACTGAAGAGTTATGACGGCTGTCGGTAGATGGCGTGACCTGTCCGTCGTGACGTACTCTATCTCGTGTCCGTTCACTGGTCAGTTTTCCCCGAATCGTCAGATGTCGGAAGTAACGTAGACCAGGTGATCGGAAGTCACGTGGGGACGTTCTCGGCAGATGGGCAGTGCTATTTATAGCTTGACTTAGCTTCGTCGATGTCTTGTGTCTGTACGTGTTGGTGCTTTGGGGAAGAAGGTGGTTCACGTTTTTAAATTGTTTTTATCGCTGCGTTTGTTTTTAAAGATGAAGTGGATGGCATTTTAACTATTATATTTCCCGGTGCTGTTTCTCTAGTCATTTATGCTTTTCGGATGGAAAGCCTTATATCCACTCGTGTAATTTTTAATCGTATTTCAAGTGATTGTGGAGTGTGATGGAAATGCAGTTTCTTTTAGAAGTGTAAACAGAGGATGGATATGAACTGTCACCGTGCATTTGCCATTTTAAGATTCCGTAAGGAATTACCTGGAGATGTACGTGTGTGAAGGTCAATCTTTTGGAATTGGGAAATGTCTGCTGCCTGCCGCACATTTTTCAGATAATGTTTCTTTTAATTATTTCTATTTATTGAAATAGTTTGACTTTTTATTTACAGTTAATATTCTCTCTCCTTTTTAAAAGTACGTTTTAAGTTCCAGATATTATTCTGGTTTTACTTTTTTGGAATCTTGCCAACTTTACTTTTTATAGTGGAGGAACTAGTTGTAGGATTATAATATGGTTTCTAAGAGACCAGGGTTTTTCCCGATCTCTGTGTTGCAGCTAGGTTGTGATAGGAAGTTAGTCCGATACACACGCAACAGCGGATTACCGCGCGGTGTAGTCGGAACTGTTACGACTTGCAACATCGGGATATTTGTGATTCCTAGGAAACGCTATCAGCCGGTACTCGCTAGGGTGTTTCCAATTAGGCATGCTGCAATTTGGAAATCCACTTATCATTAACTTTCAGTTAATGTTCTGCTTCTGGTCTTTATTTTACTTTTGAGTGGCAGTTGAGAGTATCTGGAGATTTCAGTTAAGCGAATGATAAATAAGTTGTGCTTGCCTTTTTATATGAAATCTTTTATGGGAGAGGAGAGTTTGAAGTTGATTAAGTAATGTAATCTTTTCCTTAATTATTGTTTTTCTTAAACGTCATTAATCAATAGTTAATTGAAATAAATTTACGTTTTGCTTTTTAAGATACCCTTTTGAAATTAAGCTTTATTTTTCCTTTTAATCGGTTTATAAATAAAGTTAATAGTTTTTGATTAAAAGTTTAAATTGATTATAAGTTTAATTGCAGCTTTTACAATTATAGTAAAATATGATTTCTTTGAAATAATATGTTTACTTTTTGGTGCTCCGGTTCATGTTTCAATCATGTTGATATAGAGTCATGTTAGACTGTTTTTTTTAACTAGTAGTGAACTAGAGAACTCATGTCATGTGTTTGGAAGACTTATCCTATTTTTAATGATTTTATTTCTACCTTTGTTTTATTTAAATGTTTAATAAAATTGTTATTTGTTTGAACTTGGCTTTGTTTCTCTTTAAATATTCTTTTGCAGATATTCTTATATTGCTTTATTTCACCAGCTTTAGTTAAACAGGTTTTTGGGTAAACAAAGTCAGCAGATGTTTCCATCTGTGTGTTAACTCATTTGTTTAAGTATTGTCAGAGTAATTAACCCTTTGGTTATTGCTAACAAGGTTATGGGCCTTTGTTTGCCCAAGTTTAAAAATACCTGTCTCTTTTAAAATCTGTCTCTATTTTTTGTCCAGTTTCAACTTTGAGATTTTTCTTGATCATAGTCGGCTCACCATGTGCAAAGTTGTGAGGGAGCTTTGTGATGGGGGGGCCGTATGAATGTATTTAGTGATGTTTTAAAATATAGTGTGTTAAAGATTCTACGTTTGGATTAGTTGAAGTTTAAATTGAAATTTTTTTTGAATGTGCGGTAAGGTGGCATGGCAGTACGATATCCTTTTTGGCAGCTGAAGGCTTGCATCAATTTTTTTATTGAAGTTCCGGCTATTTTTCCCCTGAGTGATACGACCAAGGTGTAAAGTGACATTGGAAGTTCCGGCGTCTATTTTTTTGGTGTGTTCCACGATGTGATAAGTGACTCTTGCATAATTTTTATGCGATTAAAGATTCAGCCGTTTCTTTGGGATCACCGGGATACTGACTATGGAATCTTTACTGGGTAAAGTGAGAGCTTCAACATCAGTGTTAGTGTAACTCGTGATCCAACCAGTGGTCTGCTTACCTGTGTGCCTCACGATTTCGATAAGTAACTGTCTTGTCAGTGATTTACAGTATTGTCCTGGTTTTACAAGATTATGTGGTGTTAGCAGAAGTGCACAGTGGATGCATCCTGGACCCAAGTCCTTTTAAATGCTTTATTCGCTTCGTCGGATGGAATCGGCAGTGATATATGAGACAATACAACATGTGAACATTCGTCATTTTTAGACATTCAGATTTTTTTTTGATAATTTTTTTTGTAAGAAGAACATCGGTTTTTTTTTTTTAGTGGATCCATGGATAAGGTTACAGAAAGTGCAATGTATCAAGTTGAGACAGGGAGTCGTCTGTTAACTAGTTTAAAGTTTTTTTTAATGTGTAAAAGTTAAATTTTTTTTGAGAATATTGAATATAATAATTATTGAAAATTTTTTTTGATGATTTGAATGTTAATGCATTGTTGTTTTTAAAGTTTTTTTTGTTAAGTATTCAAATAATTAAAGATGAGTTTTTGATTAAAATAGAATTTTAATTTTGAATATCTAAATAACTATAAATGCGATATATCTGTATTTTTCTATAAATGTTAAATAGTTATTGCTGGTTTAAACTGTTTTTCATAATGATAAAGAATTTTAGTGAGTTTAAAATGTTTAGGCTTTTAAAGTAAAATTTTTTTTAAAGAGGTTTTACAGTTAAAATAAGGTGTGAATTGATATGTTTTTTTTTATACAATCATTTTTAAATGAATATCTATGTTTTTAACTAGGTTTTTTTTTTAATATTGAAGTTAATAGAATTTTGATTTGGGACATTATATTGAAAGTATAATGGTTAAAATGCTCAGGGATAGTTTAATACTTCTTGCTACAGCTTCAGTTCTTTTAAAGTTAAGGTTTAAAAGTAAAGTTAACATTTTTTTTTTGAAAATTGTTATATATGTAAAGATGGTTTAGGATTTTTGAAGTTGATAACTTAAATTAGCTTTTACAGACATTGTAATAGTTTAAAGTCTTATATTTATTTTTAGAGGGTGCCATTTTGTGTTTAACTTAAATTTCTTTGTCTATTAAATCTAAGTTGAAATAGAAAGTTTTTGTTTTGGGGGAGTCCGGAGATGTTTGGATCAGTTAAAACTTTTTGACCTCAATTGGGCCTCTTGTTTTGAATTGAAGAGTGTTTGCCCTGTAAGTTGAGGTCATGGTGGTCTGTACAAGGGTACAGTTTGATACAAGTCGAAGGATTCTCATACAAACTTTTTAGTTTAGTTTGTTTTCCTCTTCTATTAGATTATTATTTTTTATCATTTTGAGTATATGTTTTATGTTACTACTTATGTTACTATATGTTAATATATGTTACTTTGAGTTATATGTTTAAGTTGTATGATGATGTTTAACTCTACTGTCTTTACTTTGCAGTTTTTGAATTGTGTTATATGAAGTAATAGCTAAACTGCTCAATTAACTGCTTGACCTGGTTTAAAGTGCTACATTGTAAGGTTATTTCCCTAATTTGAAAATGACTAAAGTTTGAGGCTAATTTGCTAACATAACTGTCATTTATTGGGGGGGGGGGGGAAATATTGGCTTTCAACATTTGTAAAAATGTGTTAGAAAATGTTGAGGGTTTTTTTTTATTAACCTTAGGTTAAGCTGATTTTCTTTATTTTATATCCGTAGGACTGTTGTGGCTGTGGCTAGTTGAGTGAGTGTAAGAGTTCCTGAGTATGACCATTCTTTTTATTGATCTGTCAGTGGTTAGATAAGAAATTTTGTTGGAATTTTTTGGTTGAGATGAATAGATTGCATAAATTTTTATGGAATGCAGGAATTATACTCAACAGGTTGGTTCTGTTTTGAGATCATATTAAGTTTAGATGATCTGAGTTGGCTGATTGGAAATGCTTCAGGGGGGTTGAAATGTGTTTATGATCTACTGGATGTGATAATTACTGTTGTATGGAGATTACCTGCTGATAACCTATAATACAGATTGAGGTTCCTTTTGACTTTTGAGATTGCCTTCATTTTTGCTTAATCCTGATTAGGGAATGGCTTAAATATAATTTTAGTGTAAGAAATTTTGATCTATTTTCTTCAGTTGATTTGAGCAATGTTTAAGGAGAGGCATCTTGTGAGTGTTTTTGGAATTTCGATTCTCTGGTTAAATGTGTTAGATAACTAGCTTGCCTACAGATTGAATCTGTTAGGTGACTGGTTTGTTTTTTTTTAGTAGTTTAAGATCAGGGTATTAGCTGAGTTTCTATCATACCATTTTTTTTTTTAAGATGTTGACTTAAGGTCTTTGTTGTCAATCATGCTCTGTTTTTCAAGATAAAGTTTAAGGGTAATGTTGAAATATTCGATATCTTAGTTTTTATACTTCTAAATTTTTAATCCGTTGCTACTCTTATCTATGTCTTCTTTGTAGAGTGTGGAAGGATTGTATGGAGACTTCGGCCGAAGCATTGAGTGAGTAAATGCATTGCTGCAAGGATTAAATTTTTGATTGTGATGAATAAATGTAATGTCTTAGATTAAATTTTTTTTTTTTTACCGGATATCTTGGATATTGAGTAGTTATAAAATTTTTCCCTGGTGGATTTTTATGGTTAATAGGGCTTGATTTGATTTTTGTGATAGAATGATCTTAAGTCGTGGGTTTAGTGTAAGGAGTAGAAAGTTGTTTTCCCCTAGCCTGAAGTGTGTTAATTGTTTTTCGGCCTAAATTATACCTAGAATAAGAGTTTTGGGTCAAGTTTTAAAAATGTAGGATCATTTATAATTGTGTGTAAGGTTAATGATCAGTGTAATAATCTTCAAAAAGATTCAAGTGTTATTTTTCGTGTTAAAGTGTAAGGACATTTGAATTTAAATTTTATAGTGTTAGGAATTTAAATGTTTTGAGTTTTTTTTTGAATATGAAAGGTTTTATATAGGCTTCTGATCTCCTTGTGATATTTACATGTATTTTTTTACATATGGAAGTTTTTGGGAAATTTTTTTTTTTTGCTATGTGATACTTTGATTGTGTTAAACTGAGTATTTCTAGTATATTGGATCTGATGGACTGATGTTTCTAATTAAGTAGTTTATTGAAGGCCAACATGTACTTTGTTCATTTTATGTGATGTATATATAATTTATAATTTTATTTTTCAGTTTGTATGTATGGACTGGAGCCCAAGAAGGTTTTTAGTTTTTTTTTTGGCGTGACTTATATAAGTTTTTAAGGAGGATGTTGAGTGCCAGGTATGGACTTGTTAAGAGTGGTGAACAAGTATATAGATTATTGGTTGAACTTGTTATTCTTGTTTTGCAGTTTTATGATGGTTGGATGTGAATATGGTAACCAATGGTATGCCAATGTGAGGATTTGGTGTAAGGTAACCTCTTTCTGGTATACATAAGTTTGTTAACCTATTGGTTGGTTTTTATGGAAGTAACAAGAGGGGGGGCCTTGACAGGAAAAATATACATTTTTCCCTTCTATTCTTGTTATTCCAATTACCTTTTTCCATTCAATCTTTAACTACATTAAACTCCATTAAATCTTTCTTATTTAATTTGGTATTTATTTCTAAATAAACTCTGGTTATATGCTTTAAGTTACAATACTTTCGAGTCTCATATTTAAACACTTTATTATCTTTATTTTTCAGTGTTTAAATATAGTTTTACAATAAATACAATATTCTTATCTTACCTAATTTTTTCTTTTACGTAAGTTCACTTTCGTTTGTTCATCACGTTTCTTCCATTACCACATGTCCTACGGCATTCAGATTCTTTCATTTTTCGCCGGTGTCAACACTGTACTGAAAAGTTAGCTCACAGACTGAAGAGTTATGACGGCTGTCGGTAGATGGCGTGACCTGTCCGTCGTGACGTACTCTATCTCGTGTCCGTTCATTGGTCAGTTTTCCCCGAATCGTCAGATGTCGGAAGTAACGTAGACCAGGTGATCGGAAGTCACGTGGGGACGTTCTCGGCGGATGGGCAGTGCTATTTATAGCTTGACTTAGCTTCGTCGATGTCTTGTGTCTGTACGTGTTGGTGCTTTGGGGAAGAAGGTGGTTCACGTTTTTAAATTGTTTTTATCGCTGCGTTTGTTTTTAAAGATGAAGTGGATGGCATTTTAACTATTATATTTCCCGGTGCTGTTTCTCTAGTCATTTATGCTTTTCGGATGGAAAGCCTTATATCCACTCGTGTAATTTTTAATCGTATTTCAAGTGATTGTGGAGTGTGATGGAAATGCAGTTTCTTTTAGAAGTGTAAACAGAGGATGGATATGAACTGTCACCGTGCATTTGCCATTTTAAGATTCCGTAAGGAATTACCTGGAGATGTACGTGTGTGAAGGTCAATCTTTTGGAATTGGGAAATGTCTGCTGCCTGCCGCACATTTTTCAGATAATGTTTCTTTTAATTATTTCTATTTATTGAAATAGTTTGACTTTTTATTTACAGTTAATATTCTCTCTCCTTTTTAAAAGTACGTTTTAAGTTCCAGATATTATTCTGGTTTTACTTTTTTGGAATCTTGCCAACTTTACTTTTTATAGTGGAGGAACTAGTTGTAGGATTATAATATGGTTTCTAAGAGACCAGGGTTTTTCCCGATCTCTGTGTTGCAGCTAGGTTGTGATAGGAAGTTAGTCCGATACACACGCAACAGCGGATTACCGCGCGGTGTAGTCGGAACTGTTACGACTTGCAACATCGGGATATTTGTGATTCCTAGGAAACGCTATCAGCCGGTACTCGCTAGGGTGTTTCCAATTAGGCATGCTGCAATTTGGAAATCCACTTATCATTAACTTTCAGTTAATGTTCTGCTTCTGGTCTTTATTTTACTTTTGAGTGGCAGTTGAGAGTATCTGGAGATTTCAGTTAAGCGAATGATAAATAAGTTGTGCTTGCCTTTTTATATGAAATCTTTTATGGGAGAGGAGAGTTTGAAGTTGATTAAGTAATGTAATCTTTTCCTTAATTATTGTTTTTCTTAAACGTCATTAATCAATAGTTAATTGAAATAAATTTACGTTTTGCTTTTTAAGATACCCTTTTGAAATTAAGCTTTATTTTTCCTTTTAATCGGTTTATAAATAAAGTTAATAGTTTTTGATTAAAAGTTTAAATTGATTATAAGTTTAATTGCAGCTTTTACAATTATAGTAAAATATGATTTCTTTGAAATAATATGTTTACTTTTTGGTGCTCCGGTTCATGTTTCAATCATGTTGATATAGAGTCATGTTAGACTGTTTTTTTTAACTAGTAGTGAACTAGAGAACTCATGTCATGTGTTTGGAAGACTTATCCTATTTTTAATGATTTTATTTCTACCTTTGTTTTATTTAAATGTTTAATAAAATTGTTATTTGTTTCTCTTTAAATATTCTTTTGCAGATATTCTTATATTGCTTTATTTCACCAGCTTTAGTTAAACAGGTTTTTGGGTAAACAAAGTCAGCAGATGTTTCCATCTGTGTGTTAACTCATTTGTTTAAGTATTGTCAGAGTAATTAACCCTTTGGTTATTGCTAACACCACCATACACCAACACTCCTCCATCGCCAAATCTGACACTTTCAAGAATGAACGCAGGATTATTCCTACTGCCACGGTCCCTCCAGATGAAAATACGCCTATTATCCAGATGCACAGAAAAACGGGACTCGTCAGAAAACAGAATATTCATAGGCGTAACTTAGGCTCTAAGACTGGGGGGGCAAAAATTTTAAGGCCTTTTTTTTTAAAATATTTATAACCTCCCTCCCTATCACCACACACATGCACTTAAATTAAGACGTCTTATTTTACCGCGCAAAAACACCCAGATTTTTACTTATTTCGTAGATATTTTCATATATTTTAGTTTATAAAAATATTTATACTCGTCCGAACATTTCAAAATTTTTGCAGGTGACGTAAATCTGGTCTATCCAAATGCTCTAAAAAGTTTCTGATAAAATACGCACGTTTTGTTACTTTTAGCATAGAAAAAAATATCGTCACCGTGAGGCGCGAAGTGACTTCCGTGCCGGTATATTTGAAAGGGTTAAAATTCTCATTTTTAAAAGCCGATTATAACATCGATTAGAAGAATGTTTCACCTTTAAGAACATATTTTTGGTTTTGTCGGTACCTCTAAAATTGTTCCCTGAAGAGGCGAAACCGCGACGAAACACTCAGATTTTTTATTTTCATCGAATTTTTCACATATTTTATCTTGTAAAAAATATTTTATACCCGTCCGAACGTTTCAAAAATTTTGTAGGTTATGTAAATCTGGCCTATAGAGATGCTCTAAACAGAAAAAAAAAGTATGGTGTGTAAATTAAAAAGTAAAGTATATTAAAGTATGGACGTTTTGTTACTTTTAGGGTTAAAAGAATATCGTCTCCATAAAACGCGAAGTGACCTGAGTTCGCCAGTGTATTTGAAAAGGTTAAAATTCATATTTTTTAAAACAATCGATTAGAAGGTTTCAGCTTTGAGAGCACATTTTTAATTTGTCGGTACCTCTAAAACTGCGTCCTCGAGGGGCGCTGCAACAGGACAGAAAAATGCTTCACGGAAAAAAACGAGCCTTTTTGGAAAAAAAATTCGAAGGATTAACTGTGATATTTTTTTCAATTGATTGCGGCATTTGAGGCATAAGAGATCTTATAGAATATGTCATCTGTTTTTAACTTAACTAAGCAGTTTGACTGATGTAAGTTAATAAATAATGACAAAATACTCCCGAAATTCCTTCTTTTCGAACTTCATTTTCTCCCGATGCATAAATAAGGCTTCTGCGGGTGCGCCATCACTTTTTCCCTTTCGCAAGGGCCGAGATGAGTTATTAATGAGAGTGATTTGCGAATTTTAATTAATAACTCAACTAATTATTAGAATTTTAAAATTCTGAATCTGAGGTGCATCAGAAGAGACTTTGGACTACTTTTATAAAAATTGTCAGCTTCGTACTTACGCTAGATTTTGCTAGCCATCGCATACACACAGACAGATACACACACACACAAAGCGAAACTTTTTTTTTTATTAGTATAGATTGTCCTCAAATTGGGCGAGCTTTTTTGACATTTCCCCTTAATAATTCATTTGATAATTATTTCTTCTTTTTCATACTGATACACATTTATTAAGGGGAAAAAACAAAATTAGCATACAGGAGAAATTTGAAAGGGATTGATTGAAAAAATAATTCGTATGCGACATCTTAATCATCGGTTAGATTTTAGAGCTGTTTAAATATAGTAACATTAATAGTTAATTTTTTTTCAACTGGCGGTAAACTGTTATAGTCCACTAGTTTCCAGGGAAATTTCAGATAACTCGTTTTTCCCACTCTTTTCGTTCTTGACTATCAAAGCTCTGAAACAACCTCAAATGTAGTGTGAAAAATGTAATAAATTGGAGAGTTCAGAACCCGTTATCAGAGAAACATTCTGAAAGTCAACCGCCAATAGCGAAAAACACTTTTGATACCATCCCACACATTCTGGTTTAAGATGAATCCAGATAATTTAGCAATACAAAAATTTTAAATTAAACACTGATTTTAATGTTTATTTTAATTCGAATGTTTTTAATTTTTCACATTTTCAAAGTGGGCTCTCCTTAAAGACCTACATAAAAATATTCAGTATTTTTATATAATGTTTTTACTTTCAAAATATTAAATACAAAGTTTTATGTAATTTATAGTATTTTGATGGAAGAATGAAGAAAAAAATGTCAAGTTTTCTGCTTCGATTTATCTAAAGCATATTTCCTTTTTTACCATATTCTTCAATTGTACTTAAGGCTGGTCTCAAATCCAAAGGGTCAACTTTATGACACAAGTTTTCATTTATTTTTGTTCGGAAAAGCATGGAATAGGCAGGTGCTGTTATTCAGAAACTATGTAATCGAAATACGTTTTCCATTCTTTGGTAAACGTAAATGATCTTTCAGAAAATACCATCAATTGGAGTTTTGAACCGAATTTCCGGACGTAAGGAGAAAACCAGCCAGAAAACCATAAAAAAAAATCATCAATTATGTATTATTTTATCCTAAAGAAAACAAGTGGGTAAGTGTGATATGCAGAGGATTTCGTTTAATATCTCTTTCAAAACACTTTATCCTTAAATTAACAAATCAAAATTGTTAATAGAAAATTAATAATTCCTTGCATAAATGGCAGCACTATTATATTTAGGAATGCGTCCCCCTGAAAATTATCCACTCCCATACTTCAGTTTTTTATATATTATACAAAGTTTAAAACAAAACGGATATTTATATCAAGAATTATCGCGTTACGTATATACATACGTACTATATACAGAACATGCGGGCACATTAGCTATCAAGCTTTGATAGTCTGGGAGCTAACAAATAAACGGTAATAAAAGCTAAATGATAATGCATGTAATTAATAAATAGACGTAACCAAATGCGTAAAGTTTTTTTTAAAAATCAGATTATCCTTTTTTTCACGGAGCCCTTGTTTGCTCCCCCCCCCCCCCCCAACCACACACACACACAAATTCAGCTCACCTTAAATTCATAAAATTCTTATTATGTGTTATGAACTATGTCAAAGTTTAAAATCGATCGGTTCTTTAGTTTTCCTAATTTGAACAAATTCCCGTCAATTGTCTGTACGAAAAAGCATCCCTTTTATGTTTAAAAATCGATTTTTTCATAAACCGGAAAGTTGCGGTCCGATTGTTTTTTAAATTTAGATTTTACGAATCAGCGTACGAAATAACATCCGAATGCGAAAGAACCAAATTTGTAAAATCAATAGTTAAAAAAATCTGTACTGCGATTATGTACAAACATTATAAGTATTAAAATAAATAGGGTTCTTACTGATTAATACTAAAAAATAAATAGAACTATATTCCAACTATAATATTAACCTAAATAAGTAAATAGCAAAAATTAATATTTTATGAAGAA
Source organism: Maratus speciosus (assembly GCA_963932465.1). Taxonomy (NCBI): domain Eukaryota; kingdom Metazoa; phylum Arthropoda; class Arachnida; order Araneae; family Salticidae; genus Maratus; species Maratus speciosus. The sequence goes on along the minus strand of OZ010788.1, from coordinate 38,172,167 downwards.
TTAAATAATAATGAATATGTAACATGGTTCATATACTCGAGAACAAATACTATTCCAGCACACTTTTAGATACGTGCATAAAAATGGCATAGAATAAACACATAAGGAAAATAGTGACCACATTGATTATCTATTTCACAGAAATCTTATCAGATCTTTCATATATAATAAGAGATATATTAAGAGAACAGAGCTTTATTTTTTTCTTTAACTGAAAGGAAAAAAAAAGATATTTAATTTAATGATAAGAATTTATCATTACAAGAGTAGGAGTCAGGAATAAACTAAGTTAAAATTTAGTAATTCTGTACATCCATCAGGCGTCCTTTTGACGAAATTTGAGTTTTTACCGCGATCCTTTGGCAGAAAATTGCATTTTTCATGATCTTATGATGAAATTTCGCGTTTCCCGCGATCTTTTGACAGAAATTTGCGTTTTTTCGCGATCGTTTGACTAAATTTGTGTCCGTTGCTCGATCTTTTGACGGAATTCGTGTTTTTTCTGCGATCCTGTGACAGAAATTTGCGTTTTTTGCGGCACCCCTGGGACGAAATTCACGTTTTCCCCAAGATCTTTTGACGAAATTCGCGCTTTTACAGCGATCCTTTGACAGAAATTTGCGTTTTTCGCGATCGTATGACGAAATTCCGCTTTTTTCAGCAATCCTGTTAGAGAAATTTGCGTTTTTTTCGCGATTGTTTGACTAAATTTGTTTTTCTTTTTCGCGATCGTTTGACTAAATTCGTGTTTTTTCCTCAATCCTTTGACGAAATTCAAGGCTTTTCTGCGATTTTGTGACAGAAATTTGCTTTTTTCCCCGCGCCCATGGCACAAAATTCATGTTTTTTCTGGAATTTTTGGATAAAATTCAAGTTTAAACAGCGATTTTTTGGCAGAAATTTACCGTTTTTGGGATCTTTTAACGAAATTCCGCGTTTTTTTCCCGCAATCCTTTGACATAAATTTGCGCTTTTTCACGATCATTTGACATAAATTTGCATTTTTTTGCGATCGTTTGACTAAATTTGCATTTTCCCCACAATCGTTTGACTAAATTCAGGTTCTTTCCGCGATCCTTTGACTAAATTCGCTTTTTTCCGCGATCCTGTGACAGAAATTTGTATTTTTTCCACAATCCTAGGACGGAATTCATGTTTATGTCCAGGGTCTTTTAACGAAATTTGCGTTTTTGCAGCGACCCTTTGGCTATAAATTACCGATTTTTTTGCGACCATTTGTCGAATTCACGATATTTTTTGTCAGAATTTTCGTACTTTTTTTTTTTTTTTTTTTTTTTTTTTTTTTAAGGAAATACTTTTTTTTTCAAATTGACAAATTTATCCGTAAGGTCCAAAATAAATCTGCGACACACGTCACGCACTTTCTGCTACCGGGTAAAAATGTAACTCTTTTTCTTTCCGTGTCACTTGGCCTGCCGTGCAAAAAATGCAATTCTGGTTTTAATTACCAAAAAATTAATTATCTTCGCTTCTGATTGTCGAAATTAAAAAATAAAGACATATTCTGAAAGAGAATGAAATTTTACGTCGGATGGCATAAAAATCATAGCTCGAAAATCGATATTTAAATTTGGTCTTATATAAAAATTCTGAATTCTGAGTCTGTTTCTGACCGCGAAACCGCACCTGTTTTATATTCTGTGGTTATCGCCGAAAATTCAATTCATCAGACATCTCTCGCCTTCACAAATGAAGGAAAATAAAAGATTTTTTCTCGATTTCTAACGAATTTCAAAGTTTTTATGGTACGATCAAGATAATTTTTAGAATTTCTGAAAGCTGATTTTTTCCCCGTCTTGTGGTACTAATTTTGAATTCCTGGGATGAGTAAAAAAGAAATAAAAGCGCCTTAAAGCAATCGCTAGTACTTATCTGCCGTTAAAATGACACCTGGTTTTAATCGATGGAAGAGATAGTTTTTATAATTCCATAAAAAATTTATGCTTTTGTTGAATCATGAATGCCTTTCAGATCTTGTAATTGGGTTTTTTTTAATTGACAACGTCCATTAATTACTACTTTTTCAAAATTTTACGATTTGTGGTTTGATGTGGGGTGTTCAGCTATAAGTATGCAAAATTTCAAGTCAACATATATAGTTACGGGCACTGTGACAGACGGACAGACAGACGAGTGAGACGAATAGGTTTTTGTCAGATGAAGGAAACCCTAATGACAATTGTCAGAATCAAAAGATAGTAATCAAGAGATCTATCCCACATGTGTATTTAAATAGTTCTATGAAAATAAAAAAGGTAAAATGGTTCCGCTTTTCTGAAAAATAGAGCAGAGGAAATATTCTTACTCGAGCTTTGACTACTGCATCAGAAATTACTTCTATGAACGTGGAGACGTTAATTCTGGTTATTTTGAATTATCCAATGCTTATGCTAGTTCGTGCGCAAAATAGCATATAAATGGTTAAATTAAAAAAAAAAAAATGAAATACAAAGCTGGGCTTTAACTACAAAGCGACTGTAGGGGCAAAAGGTATTTGCCCTGTTCCTGGAAAACTAGGGGGTATGTGATCCCCACTTGCCCTCACCAGATTACGCCCAAGGGTACAACCGGGTACAACACGACATGTGCAAGACTCTAGTCCCTGATGTACGCGAGAGAACGGAATGTATGTGCATCTGTATATCCAGACGCCATGAGAATTTCCTCAGCTCACCAGTACTGGACTGACACTACGAGTATATTCAAGGAGCGTCACTATAGTCGAGAGACCTGAGGAGCCAGGAAGTTCTTGTTTGTGCTTATATTATCTTACGAAAAAGGACAATGGTCAGAGTCAAGACACAGTAATCGTGATATCTATTCCCACCTCTTCCCACACGTGCACCCCCAAAAAAACATCCCTGGAAATGAAGAGGAAAATAAGTTTTGTACTTTGTACAAAAAGGAAAAAAAGGGAGGCGGAAAAAAATTCTCTTGAACTGTTATTATAGCAGAATGTTTTGTCAAGACATAAGAAAAATTACTTATGTCAACGTGAAAACATTAATTCTGGCTGTTTTGATTTTGCTGTATCCAATTCTAGTTCAAACCCAAGATAGTAATATACATTATTAAACTAAAGGGGTAAAAAAAAGCGAAAAAGGAAATACAGAAATTTGAAAACAAGACAAAAAACTGGAGGGGCAAAATACATGTCTTGCCCCTGCTCTTAAAAAACTGGGGGGGCATATGCCCCCCCTTGCCCCCGCCAGATTACGCCCATGAGAATATTGCTCCATTCATTTCTCCTCCAGTTGACATGCTCGGTTGCCCACTCCCTGCGGTCGCGACGATGCCTTGATGTTAATCTAACACATACCATCGGTCGGCGAGCATACAGACCTACAGCATGGAGCCGGTTTCGGACAGTCTGAGTTGAAATCGTGGTGCCTGTAGCCGAGCGAAGGTGTTGTTGGAGAAGAGTAGCATTCATGGTTCGGTGTCTCCGAGCTGTTAATGCTAAATACCGATCTTCATTGGGCGTTGTTGCCCGTCTACGACCTTGCCCTGGTCTTCGGCCTGCACATCCACTCTCCAAAAAACAGTTCCAGATCCTGGAAATGACACTTTGTGACACTCCAATGGCTTGCGCTACTTCGGCTTGAGTTTGGCCCCCTTCTAACCTACCAACAATTCTCAAAGCTTCTGAATCTGTCAAATGACTTCGCTGAGACATCGTACTCATCGAAACAAAGCAATCACTGAATGCCGATCATCCTTGTCTTCATTCTCTTTTATCCAGTTGAAAGTCAAATTTCATTCGCTGCCGCTGAAGCGACGTTTTTGACGTCGAACTCAAAATTTGCATACTCCACAGTTTGAAAACCAGAAAACTTTGCATTTGTGATTCTCTTCTTCTATTTTCGGCAAAAAAAATTTCGTTTATATCTTTATTTTATGTAAAACTTCAAATATCCTTTAATTGTTTTGAGCAGTGTACTAATTTGCAGTCATACCAGCATGCTTTGCAAAAATAAAAATGTTAGCATAAAGTCAATTAAATGAGCAACCATAATTTGTAATAGTGTAATCATACCAGCATAGAACCGAGCAAATCAAAAACAGTAGTGGCAACCTCCGAAAATCCCTGTGTGTTTTCTTGAGAAAGAATCAAACACATCGACTCCAACTTCTTTAGAGACATATTCATCACACAAAACTAGAATACTTTTGAATTAGTCAGCATCGCATTTAATAAAATACATCTTGGCGGCAAAATTCTAAATAAATCAGGAGTCAATCTTCTGATGCCAAGGCTATTTTTAGCAGATGATCGCACCGAAAAAGTTCTGTTTTAAAGTTGTTCAATTTGTTTTAAACCTTTTTGCATAAAGACTATAATTCAATGCATTACTACAAATGGATTTTATCGGATCAAAGCCTTGTATTTTTCTAATGACTGTGGTTTAACAAAAACTGAGCATTTCGGTTCCCTAAAAACAGGAGAAGAAAAAAATTTGTATGTTCTGGTCCAAATAGGATGTTTAGAATTCGAATATATTATTGAAAAGAGAAATATTAATAGCGTATTGCAAAATGCAAAGAAATTGACATGTTAAAAAATATTTATCATTTAAAAAAGATAAAAGAATAAGAGCATTTTTAAAAACGAAAAATGGTAAAATTAAGTGAGGAAAAATTTAGAATAAATTTAAGATATGTTAATTATTAAAAATACATTATATATTTTGTTCAACAAGTTTTTTACTTTATTTAACTATACTTGTGTTTCGTGTAAGCTTTACTGTGTAATGTCATAATTTTTAGAAGGCAAGTTTGTAAATTTTCATATGCAAAAGTAGACCCAATTGTCTTGAGAATCTAAAGCCAAGTTCTTAAAAAAGAAAAAAAAACTAGCTAAAATTTGTTTTCTAGGTCTTCCTGTTGAGTTCCACCAGTGTTGTATGCAAGCCCCTCAGCTTGGAGGGGGGCATATGAAAGGATAAGAAAATAAAGCCAATTTAAATTTTGAAATTCCCAGTTCCTTTTATGTAACTTTTTAATTGAATACGTAAAACTAATTTTCTCATTTTAAGTTTGTTTCTAAGTCCGACATTTATTATTTTAAGCCTTTAAATTCTAATTTATTTTAAGACAAAAATTGTTGAACTTAGTGCAACTTTGCTTTTTTTGTGGTTTGTAAAGCACTAGTACTTAACCATGCCTGAGTGTCATCACAGGCCTACATATGTTAATCCAATAAAATTGAAGTTCTCTTCTGTTTTGGTACTTTTCTTCTTACTGGGAAAAATCAGAAATACGAACATAAAATTGGCTTGCCCGAAAAAAGAGCATACTTTTTTATTAAAATGTTTGTCTGATAATCACTATGCCTCTCTGGATGCTGAGCATGACTTAAGAAAGATTATTATGTGACATAAAAGAAATAAAATCAGGTCTCAACAAATGTAATTATTGGCTGTCATCTACACTCTACATCCAAACTGGCAGTATGAAGAAAAGTAACCACCAGCATATCTTACATTTATTAAAATTCGAATGTAGATGAACAGACAAACAGACAGAATTACTAGAATCATAAGCACTTTATAACTTTGTTGGAAAGTGTTAAAAATAATGATAAGGAAAAAGAAGAAATGCTTTATAACAATTAGCATACAGATTTTATAATTAATAAATAAAATTTTGTGATGTTTTTATTTTTTTTTACTTCAATACTGCAATTATATTTTGCTTTTTGCTGGTTTAATTATTCCAAATAATAAACGTTAGTTGCTCTTGATCAGGTTTTTTATTTTAAATACTATAATATTTAGGTTTTAAATTTGCATTTGTTATTTGATTATTTAACTTGCTTAGATTTTTAAATACTTTCTGATATTTTGTCCGGTGATCTTTTAAACGAACATTTATGAAAATTATTTCTTTATATGTTTTATTTCTCTGTTTTCATTCTTTATTTTTTATAGATGGATGGATGGTACATTCTTTGAATTGGATGCTGCATCTATTGATTCTAAAGTAGCTGAATTCCGTATTGAAGCTTTTAAAATAAAAAAGGTTTTGCAAAAATTATTAAAAGAAAAACTGAAAGAATCTAAAAAGAATGTTGTAACTGAAACAACTCTTCCACCATTTGCTATTGTCGATAATGTAATCAAAAGGATAACAAAATTTTCAGTGAGTATTTATTTTTAGTATAAAATAAAAGCAAAAAAAATCATTGGAGTATATTTTTAAGACTACATGTAGTTTATCCATATTATTCTAATCTTAAAACTGTAATATTACTTTCAACTGTTCTAAAAATCTTCAGTGAAAATTTTCTTTTTTAGTTCCCAAACTAGACTAGTGAACCACTAAATCAAAATTTATGATTTTCTTACCACCTATGGAGAAAACAAATGCTAATAGGGACATATTTACAGCTTGCCATTAAACACCCATACCCTGCTTCTTCCAAAGGACTCTCAAATTTTATAAAAATCCTTAATGAAGAATCTGTTGTATTTGAATCTGTGCATTCTGTGTCTGAAGCTCTATCTTCTTTGGAACCACAGGGAGTATAGACTAGTACCATTCATTGCAGAAAAATCTCTGTATGTCATTCCATCTTTTCTCTGAGGAATCTGACCATTATCCAAGATATTAATTAAAAACATTGAATGATATATAATGAGTTTCCATTGTCCCATTGATCCCTTCCATGCAGATCATGGGAAACCGAGGTTTTTCAAGTACAGAGGTAGAAAAGATTGTTTTTTTTTCCACTTTAAAATAATAACTGCAGATTTGTTTTCTATATTTTAAAATAATAGCTGCAGGATTCCCCATGAAATTACTAAAAAAAAAAGGGAAATATGCATATACACAGTACTGATACTGGTAAAAATGTACTTTTTATTGTCTATGTGAAGCGAAGACTAATACACAATGCAATATTACTTTCCAAGTATTTATAGCTACGATGGATATTAAAACTTTTTGTCAAGCATAACTCAAAAAATATTTGTCGGATTTTGGTCTAATTTATCACAGAAGGTACCTATGACAGTAACCTACTTAATGCACCTATTATGAAGAATAAGTTTCAAACTGTTTAAAAATTATAGTAAAAAAACTGATAAAAAAGAACAATTTATCTATGTATCTCTCAGAAATTAGTGTACGTCATTTTTAACGGCTGGATGTTTTCATAGACAACCGGATTAGAGCCCATGTAGCAAAGAAAATACACACGCTATAATATTAAAGTGCAATAAAACATATTTCAATTTAATGAAACAGGAAAAAAAATTTCTATATATTTTTTTCTATTTAGAAAAAAGCCATAATAACTTAATATTTGAGTTTTTGTGAAAATCTCTCTAAATTAATCGGCAAAAGCATCTTTTATATTTAGCGCTTGAAAATTAGAAACAATTATTTGATGTTTAAATAAAATATATTGATTTATAGCATCATTTCTTTATTTTCTTTATTTTTTTTCTTTTTGATATTTTAAATTAAATTGCTACTTTTCCAGTATAGGGGCGAAGTAGAGAAAATAGGTTTGGCAAGAGAAGTAAACTTTTCATATATATTTTCTGGCAACCTATTCATTGCATCATATACCCAAGTATTTTTTTAAAGATTTATACAATTTATTTAGTGTAAACAAGCCATTTACCTATTTTTATATACAAACAGAAGTAAATTGTATTTAAAAAACAATAGTTTTATTATATTTAAATAAAATGTTTATATTTATGTGTAAAAATAAGCATAAACGTTCATCAGATTTGTTCGATAATTGTTTATATCTTTTTGCAATAAATCACACTTTCTGAAGCCAAACTTGCACAAAGATTAAAAAAATAAAAAAAAGCCTAGGCAAAGTAATGTTGCAAAAGTACCACGAAATGAGTTAAAATCATGTATTTTTAATCAAGAGAATGAAAGGTTTATATTTTAAATGAAATAAATATAATATGAATATGGCAAGGGAAAAATTATTGGCAATTTATCACCTGCGCTTGGCTAACAAAAAAGTGTCAATATTGCAATTGGTATACGAAATGGAACAATTATTTTATAACCACTCTTCATACAAGAAAAATGGCCAATAATCCACATTCAGATACACAGGCAAGGTTGGTGTCAAACAAGAATAATACTAATAACAACATTGTTATAACTGTATGAGAGTTATAATAGCTAAATAAAATTGGCTTTGAGCAAACAACACAAGTAGTATTTTTACATATGTTTTGAGTGAAGCTTGATTATCAAGGTACTAATTATTCATAAAAGCAACAGTTATAAAAACAAAAGCTTAAATTCAAATGTAAATATATGCAACCTCGCCCCCCCCCCCCCCCCAAAAAAAAAAGTTACAACAATGAAATTAAATTGCCATTAAGCGACGGTTTTTAAGATAGGACATTGCCTATAATATTTTAACTAATCACGGTACTTTACTTTAGCTTGTTTCAAATTTAGCTAAAAATATACATATATATATATATATATATATATAACCAATAATTAAACATAACCTACCACCATCAAAAACCGTAATATTATGAATTAAAGCTGTAAGTATATAAAAAAAAAAAAAAAAAAAGATTAAATTAATTATAAGAATTATTATGGAAGAAAAATAAGAAAGTGGACACCGACAAATAATGGAAATGCTTATATATTGAATTACGTTTTCAAGGGCACAGAATTCAATGATATAAGCAAAATGGTTGTTTTTTGTGGGAAAAATAAGCTAAAGCTAAAAGTTATTTTCCCCTGTGCCCAAACAACCATTAAAATCAAGTGAATTGATTAAAAATGAAAACAGAATAGAAACAAATAATATGAAATGGAAAAAACAATAAAACCTATTTAAATATTTATAGGATATAAAATGAAATAATAAACACCATACCGATTAATATTTTAGAATAAATCCACGTGCACATGGCACCCATAATATCGTAAAGATTAAGGTGAATAAAACAGTTAAGAAATCACAGTAATTGATACCATAGGATGCAGTTAATACATATTGAAATAAATGTTAAATAACTTTTAATATAATATAAAATAATATAAATAGAAAGTAATTACATAATTAAAATGCACTATTAAATTAATAAAAAAACGTTAAACAATATCGTCAAAATTTAGCTAAAAATTCCCCTGGTGTAGTAAATTATAACTGAAATGTAGCTGGAATAAGTAAATCTAGAACTTATCGAAAAAGAAAAAAAAAACACAAATTGTGGTGCTGCCATCTAGTATTACTTTTATGATTTAATTGTCAAAAGACAAACAATTGTAAGCAATTGAATGTAACAATTGTTTTATTAACAGCAAAACCAAACATATCCTTATATATAGATAATTATAAACTTAATATAAACCACACAATGTATTTAAAAAAAAACTATTGTTAATAAAATTTAAAAAGCATACAAAATATTCTATTAGCTAACTTATTTAAACTACACTAAGAATTTAAATAATTCTAGAACATCGATAATATATAGCATATAGCTATATGCTATAAAACAAAATAAATTCAATAATAATTAATATAAATAATTATTAAAAAAATATAAAAATCTTTAATAAAAACTATTATATATAAGATAATTATAAAATGAACAGGAAATAAAAAACATATGGTAGTATAAAGAAAGTGAACAGATACTTAAATTCCGATTACCTAAAAAGCACAAATATAGTGTGTGGATTATTTTATACATCCATAAAAATCCTAAAAGTATGAATGTGGGACATTCAAAAACATAAAACCGATAATAAATTTTATAACACTAAGTGAATATAAATAAATATTAAAATATTAATAAGAATAGAGGAATAATAATAAATATAATTACCCAATTTTAATACATACAGTATAACTTTATTTATATTAAATATACTTATATGTATATTAATCACTATAAAAATGGCATACTATTAGTAATTAATATGATATTGTCCTTATTAAATTAAAATTTATAACAAATGATTGTAAATAAGATTAAACAAAAATTAAGCTAATTATGAAATTCACCAATTACATATAAAATATCAAATCAACATCCTTATAAAATACGTATCAAAAATATATAGTAATAATACAAAAGCCCCCAATTTTTTTTTTTTTTTTTTTTTTTTTAATTAACCATTGCGTATTATCCAGACAACACCACCCTCCTCCGTACTCTAACATCTACCCACCCATCCAACCTATAATAATTTTTTTATGTTATTTTACAATTTTTATTTTTTTATAGAGATTTTTTTATTTTATAATTTTTTTGTAATTTTGTTTACGCATGTGTTAATTTGTTTTAAAAGATCATGTAAGAAAAATATTAATTGTATATTAATGAATATATGAATTTTTTTGGAAAACCATGATTTAATGCATCATAAATTAGTTTTTTAATATTATTGTTAATTAGAGGAGAAGAACATAAACATTTTATTCTATATAAATGATTAAGTATTATATTTCGAAATACAGAATGATGTAGACAAGATTTAAAATTTGTAAATGTATTAACTTTGAATTTAAATTCTTTACGTTTGTCATATAAATCTGTGATTGTTTTGTTGTCTTTTATTGTAATTTTAAGATCTAAGAAGTTAATTGTATTGTTAGATAAAAGGTTTTCCGTTAATTCCAAATTAGTGGGATAATCTACTGGAAATGGAGTAATTGCAGAATGATCAGTATCAATTAAAATTATGTCATCAATATAACGATATAAATGTAGATTATTATTAGTAAAATTACGTTCATAATGATATAAGTATAAGTCTGAGAGTAAACTGGATGTACAACCGCCTTGTGGTATACCGACATGCTGTAAATATAAAGTGTTATCTTGCAAGATATAATTATTATAGATAATGAAGTTAGTTAAAGATTTAAAATATGCAATATCAATATTAGATGGTAATTCATATATATATATATATATATATATATTTATTTCTTTATTTATTTATTTATTTTTTTTATTTTTTTTTTTTTTTCAAAAATCAGCCTTTTTCTTCCACATCTGTAACTTAGAAACAATTCTTTGATGTTGAAATAAAATGTTTTGACTTATGCTATTATCTCTTCTTATTGTTTTTATTTATTTATTTATTTGTATTTTAAATTACGTGAGTCAAAGTTGTGTTTTTAAAATGCGTTTAATATATTTATTTTAAATTAAAAGAATGCATTACGAAAGATGGTGATAAGAACAATATTTGGAGATTTATCATCTACCTGGCTAAGTGCCTTATTACCATGTATTTAATACCCTTCATAGTACTTCACTGTTATATGCTTCGCTTGGCGCTTTTTTAAAAAGCTTGACACAATTTGGGTTTAAGAAAGTGAGATGTTTTTGCCAAATGATATAAACAACTATAAAAATAAATCTGAAGAAGTATTAAACTAGTTTATATATGTATTTTTAAAAATGCATCTGCTAACACGTATTGGATAAATTATTTATGTTTGTATATAATAACATGTAAACAGTTTCTGAATCTGTATTTCTAGGCTAATATTATAAAGCATAACGTTTGTGTGTTTGTGGGTTGTCATCTCTGAAACTACCTAGCTGATGTTAAAAATGATGGTGGCCAATAAAAAAAAAAAAAAAAAAAAAGAATGTTAGTGGCCAACTCTGCTTCGAAAAATACTATATTTTATGTTGGTACAACAGCCTTCATCATTGCAGGAGCAAAAAAGTTCTAAAATTGCGATTTCTGTGATATTGTTTGGGCTACACATTTAAGATTTGGTATGGTGGTTACTTTTAAGATGTAAATACTCATTATGAATGCTTTCTAAATGGCTTGAAATTTTAAAGTGAGAAATAAATGTAAAATGTTCCAGAAAGATTCTAAATCACGATTTATTTGGAATTGTTTGGGAGAGAAAATTTGAAATTCACGTGGCTATTACTTTTAAGATGTAATTAGCAATCAGCTTTCAAAAAACAGGAAAATTAAAAGGGTGCACAATAAAAAAATGTTCTAAATTGCAATTTCTGTGGTACTGTTGCAGTTAGAAACTTAAAATTTTGCATGGAAGTAGCTTAACCCCTTAACTGCCCCGGATGTATACATACGTCTGTAGAAAATATGTGCATCTATTAAAGAGATGGCGATTTCCAAATATAGCGAGGCAATATTCACCACGGCCATTATATAACAGTATAACGTGTGCATTTTCTTACTGATACTTCAGAAAACTAATGTACACCTTCTTTAATTGCAGAAATAATAGATTTAAGTAAGGCACTGGAGATCACGTAAGATTTCATCGGCAGCTAAGGGGTTAAAAGATATAAATGCTCATTATAGAACGAATTCTAAAAAAATTCAAAATTTAGAAGACAAAATAAAGCAAACAAAGTTCTAAAGATGATCTAAATAACAAAGTACATAGAATTGTTAGGAATATAAATATGAAAATTGACATGGCTCTTACTTTTAAGACGTAAAAACTGGCAATGGAACAATTTCTAAAAATTTTGCTATGTAAAACTGTGCAATAACAAAAAACTTTCGAAAATTTTCTATTTTTGTGTTACTGCTGGGTCTAAAAACTTGAAATTTTGAATAAGGTTACTTCTAAGTTGTAAATGATCTCTAAAAATTGTTTAAAAAAAATCAAAAGTTAAAAAGATGAACGGAAACGGTTTAACTTACCATTAATTTGGAATTGTTAGATATAGAAACTAAATATTTAATAATACTACAATTCTACCCCCCCCCCCCCCCAAAAAAAAAAAAAGCAACAAAACGGATAGTACAAAACGGATAGATACCCACCTAGCATTGAATAAATTGTGTAAATATTGAACAAATGTTGGTATGAAACAGTGAATAGTTTGTCTGAAAATACTTGTCAAAATGTTCCTTCTCTAGGCTTGTTCTTGTTTAAATTTGATATGCAATTTTTTTTTTTCCCCCCCAGAGTCACTAATCTAAAGATTTTATCATAAGGTTATTTTCTCAATCGTCATTAGCATATTTTTTATATAGTAACATATTCGGGTAAAATTCCATAATCGGGTTCATATTAGCTTATTTTAGCTTGCATGATTTGCTGAAAATATATGTAAGGATTTGTAAATTACTTGAAATGACACTTTGACAGCTCAAAGTTTAGGCAGATGATATATTCAGATCTTGTGTCATACCTTATGCTGCAGTCATTGCTGATTCCTTTTATTTAATGCATGCTAAAGCATACAGCTTAACTTGTGCAGAATATGTTTGAAAACAAAATAATACAGCATATGTAGTGGCCAACATGCATTCTTCATTTAAGTTCGATTGAGCATATCTGCAACACACTTGATTGACGCATTGCATGCCACGGTTGACATGCTCAAGACTTTGATATATCACTTTTTGAAGATAGAATTCCGTAAACTCTTATCGTCAAACTTTTTGCATTCATGGAAAAATGATATTCAACACCCAACAGTATTAACTATTCGATGGGACCCATAGACTTCTAATATAACTGGACGCAGAAATGGCAACCTTTTCTTGAAGCGCATATCATGCTTCCCACCATCATTTGATGGTGGGAAGCAACCGGTTTTTCACGCATCCCACCAAGACCTATTTCGTCTGCGTTCATTTTGGAGCGTTTCTTTTATCACGAGAATGGAAACAGAAAATTGCCAAGAAAGGGATCACTGCCAAACAATGACACCCTTTTGGCGATGAGATCTCCGACATGAGTGCTTCAGGGTTCGACGGAGAGAACAATGGGATTCGCTCTCTATTCAATTCCTCCTCTAAGATGGGACGACACACCATATAACAGATCCAGCATTTTATTCAAGCATCATATTTTTTATCATTTAGAGTTACTCAAATTGGTGCGGAGCATCTGCTTATGCTCTTGACATCATTTCAAAGAGTTGAAATTTCGATATAAATAAGATATTTTAGTGTTTTATTTTCTGTATTACTTTTAATGTGCTGCATACTTCCAATTTTATGCCCATGCATGGTTGTCTTGCATGATTTACTTTCTCATTTTTTAACAGTGTATATGAATTTATATATGCAAAGGGCATTCCATAAAAACTGAAAGTAAAATCACAAAAAAAAAAAAGAAATATATTTACAGCAAAAAATACATTATTCTTTTTCAAAATAATTTCTCTCAGATGATATGCAACGGCCTCATCGTTCAACCCACTTTTCAAAACAAGTAGCGAATTTTTTCAGATTTTTTTTCAGATTTTTTTCAGAGGCTATGTAGAGGTTTATAACACCAAAACATCAGTGAAGAATGCAGAATTTCATGTATCGAGTTGCTTTCAAAAACATACTTGTTGTCTGGGAGCGAGTCTTTTTTTGAGTATAGAATAATGTCATAACATCTTTTGTAAAATGTAGTTCATGTTGACATAACATGACTAACTGCTAAAGTTTTAGTAGTGAAAGTGTCTAAATATTTCATAGAACAGTGGCGGATGCTTAAATTTGTATTCTACACAACTCATCTATAGTAAAAGTGTTTTCAAACAGATAATTCTGTTCTCTTTTTAATGGAGAAACCCTATAATACATTTGATCCATTGCAAAACGCTAACGACGACTGCAAACAAGCTGTTCTAGTATATTTACTTCAGTATTTATCTACTAGATGAGTAGTAGAATAGTGTTGATTAAAATTCCTGAATTTGGAATTTTGTGAGTGCCTTTTGAAGAGTATTTTAATGGAGTTACAGAGAGCAATTTATTGCTATGTCCTCAGTTTTCGTCTGAATGTTACAAATATCATAGGTATTATGTATATATGAAAGGATAAAAAGCATTTAAAATTTCAAAAATTTAAATTAAAATCTGAAGTTTCTTTCTCCTAACTTTAAATCTATTTCTAAAACCAGTTTTACCCCTCGTAACTTTGTTTCCCAGCAATACATCTTATTACTTTCAAAGATCATTTTAGGACGATTCTTAAAAGTGAAACTGCTAATCTAAGCGCTTTTTGCAGGCATCTGTGGGTAGGGCAGATACGTCATAGTCCCTGGGAATTGTGCGGGCCTTGACCACAGATCAATCAAAACTTAATGAACCAATTAAATTAAATGTTCCTCCCAAATTAACAATTCTGCCCTCTGCTGGAAAATATTAGAATCTTCACCATATTACTCAAAACACGTGCGAAGAAAGATGGAATTTGGCTATTTGAGAGGCTAGCTAAACTTACGGTCATGTAACCTCCCAAAGTCTATGCTGTTGGCTCCGGGACCGGCGATCGACTCGCGAATCAGATGTATGAAGAGCGCCTAAAAATGAGTTCGATTAGCATAAAGGTTCCCGAGTCAATTTCTCATCCCATCCCAGTCATCATCTAGGACAATACCACCTGGGATAACATTATTTTATTTATAACAGAAGTCGCGCAGGATAAAGGATGCGCATGAAGAAATCCCAAGCCTTAACCCACGCGAAGTCGAATTCCGAGAGCTGAGATCGGCCATGAACAGTTAATTTAGTCCAGTGAATGCTGAATTCGGACCGGATAGATCCCGCTCATATGCTTTGAAAAGTCCCAAGTCTAGCCTGTCACCTGCCGTTGAAATCCAACAAAAATCCCAGCGCCTACATAATCTCTACGCCTGTAATCCCAACCTGAAAAACAACTTGCCATAAAAAGTTTGGATGAAACAAGAAAAGAAACCATTATTTTTTTGTTGTTGGTTTGCCCTCTCTCTCTGCGTCGGTCGTCTGATAACAGAAATTAACAGTCTGATAATAGAAGTTGTGAGATTTTAAAAGAAACATTCCTTTTCTTCCCTACTGCAACACCTAACAGAACTGATCTTTGCACCACTTTCTCTTTGCGAAATAAAAACTGATGAAAACTATCAGCCGGAAAACTAGGTCAAACACGGACAGTTGTTTTCAAGGACAGAGGTCAACTTTTCGTTTTCTTCGCTTATCATCGCATGAAACATGCAGAATCTAAAGAAGAGAGAGAGAGAAAAAAAAAAAAAAAAGAGATTCACATTTGAAATCACTGGACAACTGAACTTCTTTTATTTTTCATTTAAAGTGGTGATAAAGTGTACTTTTTTATAAATTTATTTACATGTTTTTATTTGGATATGCTAACTTACAGGTATGAAGCTTCTTTTTATTTTACTTTTATCGATGTTTGTCTTTGAAAAATTACGTATAAAAGTTGGAAAAAAAAAAAAAAAAACTGACGTGCTTTCTTTTAAAGATTATTTTCCTTTTAAATTTTTTTTTCAGTTTGTAAATTAGATAACATTACAGATTTCTTTTTATGTTCATTTTATGAAATATTTTGATAATAAGAAAAGTTTTTCTGTACATTAAACAATGTTAAGTTTTTCGTAATAATGAGAACTATGAATGAAAAGTTAACAAAAAATACTGTTAGCAATATGGGTATTATATTAAAGGGATTTTAAAGATTTTAAACCAATTTAAATTTATTATTTTCAAATTTTTATTACTTTTATTTTTTAATTTTCTTGTGAGATTTAAAGTTTATGATTAAAAATTTTGAAAATTTGATGTAGACATTCTGCATGCACGTTAAAATCGTAATAACTAAGGTAACAGTAGTTTTTGTTTTCTTATTCATCCGGTGAAGCATATGTGCGATCACCAAAAAGTAAATTTATTTTATTTTAAAGTTTTTGGGCAGACTGTGAATACATGTTGAACTAGTTACATGTTTTAAACAGAAAATTATCAAAAAATACTTGCGCCATTGAATAGTTAGTGTCCTGTTCCAGTAATTATTTTTATAAATAGAGATGAGCATCCTGAAATTTTTACATGTGTGTAAATAGTAAGTTATGTCAGTTTGTGTGTTATTTTCATTTAATCCATATTTTAATCATTTTTGTGTTGGTAAGTAAATTTTTTTGTGCATAATGAGAAAAGATCAGCCCGTTTTTCAAGTATTTGTTTTTATATATAGAATTTTATGCCAATTATTATTCATTTTAGAGTTTTGTGTATAGCTAAATATTATATTTTATATTGTTATATTTTAATACTTGAGTTTTTAATTTTTAATATTTTATCCAATATATAGTTTTTTTTATAATAAATCCCATTTTATAAATAAAAGATATGAGCAGGTATTTCACCCCTGCCAATTTTAGAAAACAGTTGAAGGTCCCGCCCCCACCATGTTCAAAATATATTCAATATTTTCAATTATTGTTTAGACATGACCTTGGTAACCCCACTTTAACCGTAGTAAATCCAATAGTGTCTAATTCCACACATCCAATTTAAAAAAAAAAAAAAAAAAAAAAAAAAAAATTTTTTTAAGTAACTTCCACTGAAAACAACCCTCCACAGACAAAGGGGATTCAGTGACCTGTATAATCTGAATAAATGTGGCAACTGTTGATAAAATAAATGTCCGGACAATAAAAGCTAGCTAACAAAAATTTGTCAACGGGTTGCCATGCACTTAGAAGTCTTGGTCATAATCCTGCTTGTTTGAACCAGGGTCTATCATTTTATTAAATTTTTTTATTTGTTTTATCTATTTAATTTTCCTGTTTTATTTATTGATTTTTTTTTCTTTTTGCCAGTAGTAAAATTCTTGAATTCTTAAAAATTTAGAGATTTTTGCTGTTTGCCAAGAGCTGAGTGAGATGTAAATGTGGTTTAATAAATTATGACTTTAGTTTATTAATGCCACTGAGGAAAATAAATACCTCAGTCTGCAAATTAGTAAACACCATTGCTTACAGGTAAACTGCATCTGCATCTTCACACAAAAAATAAACATAAAGCTCATTTTTCTTTTTTTTTAAATTTTTGCTAAAATCTCCATTGAGATTTAAGATATGCGAAAACCGTAAATGGTTTAGGATGTGCTAAAACCTCCCTGAGGTTTAGGATAAATACTACTTACCTTACAAGTAGGCTTCCATGTAAATAGACTTCAAAATATTATTTTTCTTTATTTTCATATTTATATCAATATTTTTATTACATTATTTAATATTTACAATTTACCAATTTTATATGTCAACATATTTTTAATATTTTCACATTTTGAAATAAAAGGTGAAGAAAATTTCAACTTTTTATAAGTCCACATTTTTAAGTATTTCCCTAAGTTGAATATTTTTATATTTTTCTGTACATTATTTTTTCTTTTGAATACTATTTGAATATTTTGTACATAAAACATATTTTCCACAGTAATCAGGTGTGCTTTTATATTTTTATTAAAATAATTTTAATTATTGTGGAAAACATAATTCATGACTGGAGGAATCTCTTACAATACATGAAAAGTAATCTTATATTGTGTTTTCTTTATAATTATGGAAAAGAATTTTGTTTTAAGTTTTCCTATGTTTATTTTCAATTTCTAATATTATAGTTGTACCTAAAGTTATATTTTTACATAGTTGAATTTTATATAAAAATGTGAAATATATGATCAAAGACTTTAACAAAAAGAGCATAAACTTCTTGACCAAAGGACTTCGAAAAAAGAAAATTATGGTCAATACTTAAACTATATTATTTTATTTTGTGTTTTCCCATATATTTCTTATATTATTATTGTAATTTGTTTTTTCAGCTTTTCTTTATATTCTATGGTATTCTTATATTTTATGTCATTAATTTTTTCAAGTATTATGTAAAGTTCGGTCAAGTTGTCCCGAGAGCCAAATCCCAAACTTAGATATTATTGCATAAAAACTTAAAATTTTAAATTTTTTCCTTAAAGTTTACAACTCAAAATTTAAATTTTAAATATGTTTTCCAGCAGAAAAATTCAGTCCTCATATCTTAGTAAACTTAACTTTAACGTTACATTAAATTTAAATTTACCTTCAGATTTAACTTCAACCCTAATCTGTAATGTCGCACTTATCTGTTTTTGTATTCGCCATTCTCCGTGCGAGTCCCCCCGGATTTGCAGGCAATTCCGGGTGGACCTCAACTTGGAGGGGGGGATATGAAAGGATAAAAAGCATTTAAAATTTCAAAAATTTAAATTAAAATCCGAAGTTTCTTTCTTCTAACTTTAAATCTATTTCTAAAACCAGTTTTACCCCTCGTAACTTTGTTTCCCAGCAATACATCTTATTACTTTCAAAGATCATTTTAGGATGATTCTTAAAAGTGAAACTGCTAATATAAGCGCTTTTTGCAGGCATCTGTGGGTAGGGCAGATACGTCACAGTCCCTGGGAATTGTGCGGCCTTGACCACAGATCAATCAAAACTTAATGAACCAATTAAATTAAATGTTCCTCCCAAATTAACAATTCTGCCCTCTGCTGGAAAATATTAGAATCTTCACCATATTACTCAAAACACGCGCGAAAAACGAGGAATTTGGCTATTTGAGAGGCTAGCTAAACTTACGGCCATGTAATCTCCCAAAGTCTATGCAAGTTGGCTCCGGGACTGGCGATCGACTTGCGAATCAGATGTATGATGAGCGCCTAATAAATGAGTTCGATTCGCATGAAGGTTCCCGAGTCAATTTCTCATCCCATCTTAACCATCATCCAGGACAATACCACCTGGATAACGTTATTTTTATTATTACATATATATATATATACACACATATACATATAAGTATTTGAGTCTAAAATTATACAGTACATACTATAAATTTTTCAGAATAAGAATTTAAATTTTTTAATTCAGATTTTCTCAAAAACAAAAAGAAAATGTAGATTATCATAAATGCATATTAATTATGGTACATAGTTATTCTTTGTTATTTTTATTCTAATAATATTTTAGCTGATGAAACTTTTCTAGTTGAATAACTGTTAAGTTGTATAATCCATACAGCGTTTTGTTCCTGCCATGGTTGTTTTGTGTAATCCTGGAATGAAATTACGACATTGGAAAATGGTTTCTGAAATTGTTGGTAAACGAGTCATTCCCGATACCTCAACTACGTTTAAAGATCTCATTGAAATGAAGGTGCATAACTTTGTGGATGATATATCTCCTATCAGTTCAAAAGCTTCCAGGGTAAGATTTCATATTTAATATCTGTAAATAATCTACTTTTGATTTGCTTTCTTCTTCTTTGGATTTTAAAAATATTTTAATAGTTTTAATGATTTGTTAGCTTAATCCACTTGTTTATTTCTCCAGTTAACTAGTGCAACTCCAGTTATTCTTCCAGTTAAGTAGAATACATCTGATCTTGACCATTCTGGATAAATTGTTCTATAAATTTCAGTTAAATTTCAAAAATTTAAATTAAAATCCCCAAGTTCCTTTTTTCTAACTTTAAATCTCATTCTAAAACCAGTTTTATCCCTTGTAACTTTGTTTCTCAGCATAATATTTATTACATTCACCATTAAAATCTGAGAGTAACTTAAGATGCTGACATTTGGACAATTCTTCTTCATTTGTGGTTAAAGCCTTCTATATCATAGATCCCAGGAATTGTGCGGGTCTTGACCACATGTCAATCAAGTACTGATAACCAATTAAACTAAATGTTCCTCCCAAATTGGCATCTTTGCCCCCTGCTTGAAAATATTATAAGCCCCAACATATTAGCAATAACAAGCATGAAAAAGTTTAGATTTTGCCCATTTGAGATGCCTGCACAACCTATGACCATGTAGGTCTCGAAAAAGATGTAAATGGCTCACTGGACCTCTAATCGAACTCGCGAAAATGACTGTAAGATGGAGTGGTAAATAAACATGTTCGGTCCATTAAGGCAATTATAATCTGTCTCACACATGCACATATATATATATACATAATTAAACTCAAAAGAAATCATAACTATTGTAATAAGATTACATCTTCATATATTTATGAAAAAAAGCTGATTCAGCTAGCTTTTTAACCATGCATACTTTGAGTTTTTGTGCGTTTTTATACCATAGTGCAGCAAGTTCTGCTTTTTTCCTGGAGATGAACATGTTCATGTTGAACATTTCCTGCAGCTGTAACATGTCTGTGTTATGGAGAAGGGATGTAACAAATTATTTGACCAAACAACGGATATTTGACCAGATTTTAGATTTAAAAAAAAAAGAAAATCTTAAAATACAGATGGATTAAAATTTCTTTTTTTATTTTAAAATAAAAATAAAGTTAAACACATATTACAATTGATATTCTGTTATTTGTATGTTTAAAATTTTAACAGCTTGGTATATTTTTTGTTATGTTTCAAACATCTTGATGCTAATAATAAAATATGACTTTTACTAAATCTAAATTTTTAATATCATAATGTTATCTGTAGGTACATGTAATTCATATGCAATTTAACTAAAATAGGAACTCATTATTAGTCCTATTAAATTTACAGTCGACCAAAGGAAAAAAGAGAACACCCCCACACATTTTATTTACAGTCGACCAAAGGAAAAAAGAGAACACCTCACACATTTTAATCTCCGAATTGCCACAAAAGAAAACAAAAATTGCCATTCAGCTGGAAATTATGTCTTCTTTCAATTTAAGTTAGAAAAATAAGCTTAGTGAGTCATTTTCATACTGAAATTGTATCAAACTGTGAAATTTTCTGTTTGAACACATCTAATGCTTTAATCTTAATAGAATTGTTTTAACTTTTGCACAACTTATTGTGAAAGTTGTTTTGTAACTCCTTGTCTTCCTAAATTTCCACATTTTTGTTTTTGGGAGATTGAATATTAAAATGCAACATTCTCTCAATCATGTGTTTTAATTTAGCCTAAACTTCCATATTTTTAAAGTTTTCAGTAGTTTTATTTATTTATTTATTTCATTGACAATTCTCATATTTCAGCATATTTAATTCCCTTTAATGCGAAATTCATTCATCGTTGTCTGACGATTTCTCAGTGAATTGACTTTTCATCATGTTGATTGCAATTTTAAATATTTTTACATGTGAACAAGACCGTTGTGACTGGATGACATTTTTTACTCTTCATCCTTCCTTCCTTATTTGATTGATTGCAGGTGTGCAGAGTTTGGCTGTAAGCATTTATTGCTTGTATTCAGTTGGCACTGTAGTCGG
The DNA here is from genome assembly GCA_963932465.1 of Maratus speciosus. Taxonomy (NCBI): domain Eukaryota; kingdom Metazoa; phylum Arthropoda; class Arachnida; order Araneae; family Salticidae; genus Maratus; species Maratus speciosus. The sequence continues at coordinate 38,150,141 of OZ010788.1, read as the reverse complement.
TGTTGCTTGCTCTGATCCGTTGTTGGCTATTTGTCGAGATTCAGAGCCTATATCCATGATTTTCAAGTGTATACAAGTCAGCTGCTGCTTTTCAGTTAATGTGCTGAATCCACCACCACTTTTCCCTTAGATTTTAATTTACTGCTTCAATAAATAATTTTGTGTAAATTAAACTAAAACTTAGTAGTTTTTTTTTTATTATTTGATTGTCTGTTTACTCAAGAATACAAGGCTGTCTAGGCTTTCCATCGTTCACTGGCAATGGGAGGGGTAGTGATAAGTTAAGTATAATCAGTCAGCTCTGCACAGGACCAATGTAAAACTTTCGAATTTCAAGTTTTTATCTGCCATTTCTTCTCTGTTGTAAATTTAACAGCAGTATTTGAGAAATCCGTCCATTACATTTGCCAAATATGCTATGTGCGATTTTCCTCATATCTTTTAAGTGTGACAAAAGGCGATTTGTAGGAAGTGTAAATTATCTTTTAGATTTTCTTTATTGTTGATGTGATACCAGTTTTTAAGAGCCTCTAAATTTATAACCATGACCAAATCTTGCCATCTACCAAGCTTTCAACGATTTGTATGTATTTTCATCCATTTGTTAAACGGTAATATTTAATAGTTGCTTACAATATGCTCTCTGGATTTACATTCAACATAACTTTTTGGCTGGCATAAGTAATATTTGTAAATTTGTTACAAATATGCCATCACAAGCAACATCATTAAATATGTTTTAAAATGTTGTATATTTAAAATACTTAGATTTATCTGATATAAATATTTAAATAACTAACAGGCTTCAAAATATCCCTGCCCCCCCCCCCCCCCAAAAAAAAAAGCAAAAAGAAAGATTAAAATCAAAAGATGCTTTACTCTTTAAATTCTGCATTATGTTCTTTATTTTCTAATTCATTGGTTTAATTTTATGAAAAAATCTGAGCAGTATCTTTATTATAAACTTTAATAAAGTAATTCTTATGGTGACTAATATAAAATGAAATAAAATTTGGTAAAAATTAATTTGCGAATATTAAAAAACCTTAGATTAATGTGAGCCTTATGTAACAAGAAAAATTTGGTTTCATTGAGGTTTAATTTGGCTTATATGAATTTAATTCTATGATTTTGATCATAATTTTCTATTGTGTTAATTTTATGATTTCTTAATTTTAAGCTGCAATCAGTAATTTATTTTTCATGAATCACAAAAAAGGGGGAATACACACTTTAATGGATAGGTAAAATATGTCTTTTATAATATGACTAGAAAGATAGCCCGCCAAAAATGATGGAAAATGACGAAAAAAAAAAGATATGTCCAACACATGAGCAATGGTGTGTTTTTCTTGCTTGTTTTTGCAGTGAAATAACACATTTTAAAAACAAAACACATTTATGAAAAACTATGTATGTAATGAATACATAAAAAATGAAATTTAAGGATAAATTAAAGTTGACCACAATACTTCAGGATTTTCCACTATATGGGCCTTGGAGTTTTTTTTTTTTAAAGCTTGGTGAAATTCGGGCGTCAGAAAATGAGATCCGTTACCGAATAGTATAAACAGCTATGAAAACAAACTTGATAAAATTTTTTGTTTGTTTATGTACGTATTTTAATTAAATGTATATTATTGTTGTTTTTTATGCAGAAATTGCTTCTGTTTTTGCTTAAAATTAGATAAATGGCTTCTTTATGTTAAATAAATTGTGTAATTATTTTTTTTAAAAATGTGTGTGTATATGAAATGAAACAGTGAATAGGTTGCCAGACCATATGTTGCCAAAATTCCTTCTTCGCCAAGGCAGTTTTCTCTATTTTGCAAAGGTCCCTAGACTGGAAAAGTACCGAGAATTTAATTTCTGCAACCAGCTATGTAAAGCACATTAAAATTGGATAGGTAGAAGCTCAGATAGTACAGCGCCATGTAGTTGTGGCTATTTTATTAGTAACATCGGGATGAAGATGTAGACATACAATTTTGTATATTAGTACTCTTTAAATTCTGACCCATAGATTTTGAAAAAGAAAACCCTTAAATGCGCTGAGTTTAAATTCAATTGCAGTGAGCTCGATTATAAAGGTTAATGGGTTTCAATGGGAATTTCGCTAAATTAGCCAGCTATCGCCAAGTTGGCTTCATATATGACAACTTATTTTTGACCCCAAATTTGGCAATATTTCGTCAAATCTGGTGATATTTTCCCAAGCTGGTCAAAATTTGGCGCTATTGTAGTAAACCTGTATTAGTACTTTTCAACGCTCATTGTTGAAGCTGGTGCCAATTTCTCCATAGGAAGCTTAACATGGCCGCGATTAATAAGATGGTCCAACCAGAATTGTGAGGGACACACAGAGACTTGGATTTTATATAAATAGATGCTGTTGATATTTTGGTTCATTTATTGAAATTTCTCTTTGTTTTTTAAGTTAAGGCCATCATTATATTTAGGAATTAGGATTAGAAAGAGGTCTCAAGAAAATGAAGGAAGAATGGCAAGATATCACATTTATTACTCTGCAACATCGTGATAGTGGAACTTTTGTTTTATCATCTGTTGATGAAATACAGACTCTTCTTGATGATCATATTGTAAAAACTCAAGCCATGAGAGGATCTCCTTATGCAAAACCATTTGAAGGGGAAATAAAGGTATTTGAATCTTTGTCAAAATGTGCTCCAGAATTTCATTTTTATAATAAATTATCAAGAATAAAAATTAATTTTAGAATAAGTTTTACATTTTACCAAATTGGATTAACATTTAGAAGAATATAATTTTTTATCCACATTGACTTTTAATGTATTTTGTATTAGTACTTTCGTATTATTTGCATGCGTTATTATTATTATTATTATGATCATCAAATTTTCCAGTTATTTTACTTATGTAAATGATTAAGTTAGCTCTCTTATTTATATTTTTATAACATTTTAATGATATGTTTTTAATTTGACATTTAAACAAAATAATACAATAAATTAAAATTTGTTTATTTTTTATTTCTGAACAATCTGAGTTTAAGACATCTAGCATTAAATTACTTTACCTTTCTCTCTTTTTAGGTGTATTCGTAATTATATAAATAGCATGTATAGTTGTCGTCTGGTCCGTCTGTCTGTCCACATATAACGGTGCAAAAACTACCCAACTGAATGGTTTGAAAATTGAAATATATAATTGTTGCATAATTTTGTTGAGTCATTTCAAATTTTATGAAAATCGGATGTATAGTTTAATTACAGGGACAGTCAAAAATATTCTGTTACATTACGAACAATGGGAAAAAATAGTTGCAAGTGCATTTTAATGATCTTGCACTCTTTCAAACATAATGAAATTTATATGCATTTATGAAGTACACTAAAATATACATTCTGTAGAATATGTGGTGCAAAGAATATTTGTTATCAATTTACAGGGCCACACAAAAGTATTCCATTACATAATGGTATGGGGTGAAACATTGTTTGGTGTGTATTTTAATTATATTAAACTTTTTCACATTTTATGAAATTGATATACGTTGCTGAGGTTTACTACAAGTTATTTCCTGTATAATAGAAAGCACATAGTATTTACAGGGACACACAAAAGGTTTTGGATACTATACTGTATCCAAAGTACTGTATATTAGCAATGATTGCTGGAAGTTCGTTTTCAGTTGTGATATGAGTTTGTAACTAAAATTTTGCATATTATGTTCTGTATATAAATGCTATAGATCATATACAGAGTTACACAAACGAATTTGTAAGGAATACTGAATATGAATGGAAATAGCTTAAAAGTGGTTTTTATATGAGTTATGCATTTTTATGTTGAACTACATTTAGTATACTAAGGTATCTTTGTAGAATATAGATATAAAGATATACATGGTGTGACGATTTTAATTATGTTGAGAATAAACATAAGTGGCGAGAATAGAGTGATCGTATAGTAAAGATGATAAGGTTGACTTGCAGTAAAAATAAAATGAATAGTCTTACTTAAATGACAACAGTAGACACTTTGAAGAGACAGCAGTTATAAAAATCTTCTTTATTCGTTGATTCACTTGAGAGGTGGAAGGTAATTAGGAGAAGTAGGTCACTGTACACATTCGAAGAACGTTCCACGTAGAATTATTAAAACTTGAAAGTAATTCCATGATAAAGATGAATACTGGTTAAAATCATTTTTTTAAAGAAGGTCTTGATAATAAAAAGTCCGAAATCAAATATGCGTTAAATTAAAAAAAACCAGAGACCGAAGATAAACTTTTAGATATCGCGATACAGCTATTGAAGAACATCGCTCTTTGAATTTAGGCGCTAAGGCCCGAAATTCAAGAAAGACAAATCACGTTGTCAAAAATAATACATATTTTCGTAAATCTTAAAATCTTAAAATCTGTTAAAAAACTGGCTGCATTGATATATATACTGCATAAAAGGGGTTTACAAAACTACATGCAGAAATGATTTAAATCTATTTGTTAAAATTAAATTTGCGTATGAACTGTAGAACGAATGACAGCAGGGAAAACGAAACTACATTCGAAGACACACCTCCAATATGACGCGGTCGACGTCACGCTGATTCTAAATATAGAACAGGAAGAGGGGGAAAAGCTGAAATCAAAACTGCGGTAAAAAGGAAAGTAAAAAAAGCGATTTGAACGATGTTTTGCATTGAAAATAAATAGTTTAAAACATGAGATAATAATGCTGCATTACAATTTAAAAAATAAATAAATGTGATTGCTACATCACACATGGCCATACAAAGAATTGGATACATGGCCATCTTTGAATGATAATCTCTGAAAGTGGGATTTCAGTAGTTTTAAGCATGTTTTAGTCTTAATTAAATTTTATCTAAATCATGGCGTGTATATAAAGATAGTAGGTAAAATATAGGGTTGTAGAAAAGTATTCAAGTATGCTTCTGTTTGTTTGTATAAATCGCTGAAAGGGAAATTTAAAACTACCTTGTGTTTTTAAAACTTTCCATTATAGTTCAAAAGTGTTTGTGAATTCGGTTTGTCTTGGCCGTCTGCCTGTCCGAACTCGAACTTCCATTAATATAATAGTTGGATTTCTGTGTAATGGATATGTGGTATTGAGATTTACTATGCCATGTTCGGTATTGAAAATAATGTATGGGTCATTCCATGTCAGTTCAGGCAGGCATGTAACCCACCATCACAGATTTTGATGAAACTGTGTGTGTTTGTTCCTTTTATTAAGATATGATTCCCAGTATTTTTTTTTTACTCCTTGGTCAAATAGTTTCTGAGAAAAAAATTGTCAAAATTTTGTAAAACTGCCATCAGTTGGCATTCTTGACTGCTCGATTTTCAAATGTAGCATGACATAAATATGATCATATTTCAATATCTATTCCACAAATAATCTTCAAATAATTTATGCATAATATATAGGGTACGTATTTTATGAAAAAAATACCGTTACGCTTATATAACATTTTAAGTGTGTCTAAAAAAATGTTTAATCTTTGAAGTCGTGATTTTTTTATGAAAAATAATGCATTACCTAAAATAGCATTATTAACAAAAGGCGGTATTTTTATTAAATTTATTTTTTGTGGGGGATATACTTAAAGGTGTCCTTTACATGATTCTGAAATAAAAGTAGTGGGATTTTGGGTGTTTTTAGTAGTATTTCATATTTAAAAATATTTTGAGGCGTATTTCAAATCAAATCAAGCAGAGTCATTCCATGTCAGTTCGCCTAAGATATTTAATTCACTGTCACAAATTTCAATGAAACTGGGTATGTTTATAGCTCATTTTAAGACAGGATCAAGGAAATTAAAGGTGATTACAAGTAAAATATTTTTTAAGATAAAAAAATATCTAAATTTTGAAATTTTTTTAAAAATGTTTTTAATGGCAGATCTATATTCAAAGACTGCATAAAAAAAAGTCATTTCAATATAAAATCACTAAATAAGTTTCAAATAATGTATATGTGACAAATAATGTAGGCAGATTATTATTTATTGTTGTTTGTCATGTTTAAATGCCAAGAGTGTGTTTAATCTTGTGAATTCTTAAAATCAAGAATTTTGTGAAAAATAATGTGTTAATCAAAAATTTATTATTAACCGAAGGCAGGCTGTTATTACTTTTTTTAATTGTACGTAAAAATATCTTTTCAATAGTTATAAAATAAAAATAGTGAAAATATGAGCAATTTTAACAAAATTTTCATAAAATGTGAATGTTTAATGATAAATATTGAAGCTTTTCATGCTAAGATGTACTAAAATGACTACGATATCGTGTAATTCTACTCTTGCTTAAATATAATACAAATAATAATAAAATAACAAATATTATTTACAGAAATAAAAATTAAATTAAATAGTACCAGTTCCTTTACCAACACTACATTGCTCAACAGCCGACTTAAAATCAACAGCCCGCACTCTTATTAAAAAATACTTTCAACTGTTCAAATAATAAATAAACTGCATTTAAAAATTTTAATATCAACTTATTATCTTAAGACGATAATAATAACTAAACAACATGATGAATTTATAAATCAGCTTTTAATTGAAAAGTCATGAAATGGTCCCTTTAAATATTGTTGTTCATCGAGTCAATCAAAACAAATTATATAAAAAAAAAAAATAGTGAGCCTAATATGCTGACTGCAATGACACTTCTAACAAAACTAATTAATTCATTACCATCTGAAATCAAACCCGAAAGATCAAAAAGAAAAAAAAAATCATCTGTAGTGTGAATGTGACATACTCAGTGGTTGTTGAGGCATGTCTTTGTGACATTTTCACCTGTACTTCAATAAAATATAAACATGTAAGCTTTTTTCATTCATCCAAATTAAGTAAAACAATTATAAAATTTTGTTGTCATTACACCAGATGTTAAATTTTTCGTTACATACTATTAGATAAGTTCTTTACTTTTAGACATTATTGACATAATATCATAAAATTTACTATATGTATTTTCTATAAGTGTATAATCAATATATATATGCTTTATTAAACATAAATGAATAATTTTTAAATAATTTGTTTGAGAACAGGGATATATATACACACATATATATGTTGAAAATCCATCTTTCAGCAATATTGTGATGAAATAAATCAAATTACCGTAATTTCCGGTGTATAGCCCGTGGATCAAACAATCGTGTTTCGAGCCAGAAATTTTTAAAAATAAAATGTAACTTTTTAGATCACAGTAAATATTGGTCTTCAAATACTGAATAAAATGTCTGGGTCCAAACTGAATTGTTTGATCTGCGGGCTATACACCCGAAATTACGGTACATATCATTAGAAACTGAATAAAGTTACAAAAGTGCAACTCATTAAGTTTTAAATATTTTTTTAGATATAGTTATTTGAAAGATATAAATATAATGGATTATGCATTTTTTGCATATATTTAAAGCACAATACGTCAAAATTTTCTTCAACAGAGTGAAATTTGGTATTTTTTTTCAATATTAGCAGCTCAATGCTAAATTTTCAATATTAACAGCCAAATATGAGTTTAAAGATTAGGACTGTCATTTTGAAAATTTCTATTGGGCGGTGAGGAGCTAGTGATTTTTCTCTTTTTTGGAAAGGGATAATTGCTCTTCGCCCTAGAAGTTTTACTAAAAAACAATATTGTTTATTTTTTTCCTGAAGAAACGAACATAAAAGATAATTTGAAAAATAAAATAAATGTATAAATAAAAATATTTCCAGGGATGATACATTGGATAGGTTTTACATTTGAAAATATTGATAATTTTAAATATGATTTAAATACTACTAAAACCAACCAAAATCCCACTATTTTTATTTCAGATCCAGTTATAATGTAGTATTATGTACAATTTAAAATTAAAAAATTAGTCATAGAAACTCCGCCTCTGATTGATAAAGATTTTTTAATAATTTCATCATTTTTTGTAAAATATTTTTGATTTCAAAGATTGTACAATTTTTTAGACACATTTAAATATTTTTTAACATTACAGCAATATTTTTTTCATAATCTATATACTTTATTTACCTTGCTTAAATTATTCGAAGAAGATTTCTTTATTAGTTATTGAAATATGATTTTATATATAAAATGAGGCCTTTGAAAATTGAACAATCATTAATGGCAACTCGTGGCATTTTTCCAAAATTTTGATAATTTTTTTTCATATGTTCACTATTTTTATTTTATAACCATTTAAAAGATATTTTTACGTACAATTAAAAAAAAGCAATAACACCCTGCCTTCGGTTAATAATAATTTTTTTATTAACACATTATTTTTGACAAAATTCTTGATTTTAAAAATTCATAAGATAAAAGACACTCTTAGTGTTTAAACATGACAAAAAACAAGAAATAATAATCAGCCTACATTATTTGTCACATATACATTATTTGAAACCTATTTAGTGATTTTATATTGAAATGACTTTTTTTTTTTTTATGTAGTCTTTGAATATCGAACTGTCATTAAAAAAAATTTAAAACAATTTTTCAAAATTTTGATATTTTTTATCTTAAAAAATATTTTACTTAGGATCAAGAAAATTAAAGGTGATTACGTCTTAAAATAAGCTATAAACAAACCCAATTTCATTGAAATTTGTGACAGTGATTAAAGGGCTTAGGGGAACTGACATGGAATGACTCTGCTTGATTTGATATGAAATGCACCTCAAAATATTTTTAAATAGGAAATACTACCAAAAACACCCAAAATCCCACTATTTTTATTTCAGAATCAGGTAAAGGACACCTTTAAGTATATCTCCCATAAAAAATAAATTTAATAAAAATATCGCCTTTTGTTGATAATGCTTTTTTTGTTAATGCATTATTTTTCATAAAAAATTCACGACTTCAAAGTTTAAATATTTTTTTAGACACACTTAAAATGTTATAAGCATAACAATATATTTTTTTCATAAGCTGCGTACCCTAAATATTGTGCATAAATTATTTGAAGATGATTTGTAGAGTAGATATTGAAATATGATTATATATATGACATGCTACATTTGAAAATCAAGCTATCAAGAATGCCAACTGATGGCAGTTTTTCAAAATTTTGACAATTTTTTTCTCAGAAACTATTTCACCAAGGAGCAAAAAAAATTACTGGTGATCATATCTTAATAGTAAGAACAAACACACGCAGTTTCATTAAAATCTGTGATGGTGGGTTACATATTGATATTTTACTGCCTGATTTGACGTGGAATGCCCCGTATGTAACTTTCATAGTTTATTTACTGAGATACTCAAAAGTATTCCATTCCATTATGTACTATGGGGAAATGTCATAATTATATAAATACATAGCAGCTATAGTCATCATCTGGTACATCCGTCTGTCTGCAGATAACACCACAAAAACTACCAAGTATGTAGAATTGTTGCAGAATTTTGTTGAGTCATTTCAAATTTTATGAAAATCAAGTCCAAACTTAAAAAAGATATCAATAAACGTTTTCTTCATTCTATTAAATCCTATCATACGTAAATAATTCAATGATATCCTATGATAGGTAATGATTCTAGGTTGCTATGGTGATTACATCCTATTTTTGATAGAGACATTACTTCCATATTACATAATTTAATGCATAAAATCTTAATAAATTTTGTATTCATGCATTTTTCCATAAGAGTACAACAGCTATTACACCAAGATCTGAATATTTTTAAAACTTCGTTATAGTATGAACATTTGCTACATTTGACGTGTAATTTTCAACTTGTTACATTTGAATTTTGTTTGGCTACAACCATTCTATATATAATGTTTAAATTAATTTTTTTCCTCATACTTTCTGAATTTTTTAAGGAGTGTTTTCTCGTGTGCATCTTTTAATATTTGTGTGTAGCAGATAAGTGATATATCAACTAATTTAACATTTATGATAATAATTGAAAAAAAAGAAATTCTGATGTGTTACTTTGATCATTTCAGGATTGGGAAGATCTTTTAAAGCTTACTCAGGATACTATTGACGAATGGTTGAAAGTTCAAATGCAATGGTTATATTTAGAACCAATATTTTCTTCTGCAGATATTTTACAACAGATGCCAAATGAAGGAGCATTGTTTCAAGCTGTTGATGCTATATGGCGAAATACTATGAAACAAACAACAGAAAAGCCAAATGTAAGGAAATATAAAATATTCAATTATACTTCTTTGATTTATTTAGTTACTAGCTGTTATCCTTGACTTCATTCACATTAGATTTAATGAAAAATCAATTAATTAATTAAGCAATGCATACTTTCCATTCAGCCATTCTTCTGTGCTTTTAGACGTTTCTGTACATTTTGAACTTTTAGACTTGTGTAGCATCATTTTAACCTGATGACGATTGTAGAAGTGATTCAAAATGTAGGTTTTTAGCGTTTGTGAATTCACTGTTTTGTTGTATGTACCATTTAGCACTTTGATTTGAATTCAAAAATTTTTAAGTATAATTTATGGTGCAATTGTCCAATATATAATTAAGAATTTATTTACTGTTTATATATTTTAATAAGAATGAAAATGTTTCAATTATTTTGAAATTTTATTTTAGGTTTTAACTAGTACTGGTGACCCAAATACTTACACCAATCTCTGTAAATGCAATGACATGTTAGACCAGATTAACAGAGGGTTGAACTCATATTTAGAGAAAAAACGGCTGTATTTTCCCAGGTAAAATGATAATGATGATAAAAAGTACAAAGACAATAATTTTCTTTTTTGTTCATTGATAAATATGTTTGGAAATCAGCTTTAATTGTTAAATTGTGTATTTATTAAAATTGCAATTTTTAAATTTATTTTTACAGATTTTTTTTCTTGTCTAATGACGAAATGTTGGAAATATTATCTGAAACAAAAGATCCTCTTCGTGTTCAGCCTCACCTTAAAAAATGTTTTGAAGGTATAGCTAGTTTAGATTTTAATGAAGATCTTAAGATTAAAGGCATGCTGAGTAGTGAAGGAGAAAAGGTGTTTTTTTCAAACGTAATTTCAACAAAGGAAGCTAGAGGTCAAGTTGAAAAGTGGTTGTTGCAGGTATTTCAATTCTTTATTTTCATTCATTTTCAGTAACTGTATTTTAACAGTGCTGTGTTGATACTTTAAAAGTTTTATTTAAATTATAAAATATTATATCTTTTAAATAATTTTAATATACACTATGAACTTAACTCTCTCTTCAATTTATTCAAAATTGTTTAAATTTCTTACATAAAAAAACAAATTAATAATTACTAAATTGCGTCAAAAAATTAAATTATTATTAATTAGCTACTTATTTAATAAAAAATTAATGATATCTTAGTTTGATATTGTAGAACTGATAGTGTATTTTCACTCTTAAAACTTCTTTGCAATGTTACTTTTTATAAAAACTTCATTCAGTGCGTTTAAAACATCTTTATGTTAGGCATTCAGTGTTATGAGTAATGATATTTAACTAGTTGATTTATTTATCTCTAATTTGAATCCAGCAACAAATGTATAATATTTAGTTACAAATTCAGTTTTCTTACTTTTAGAAACTTGTTATTTTCTTACTATTATGCTATATAAATGTGCACTTGAATTGTATTAATTAAGTTCTGATAAAATGTTCTAACTGTTCTTAACAAAGCATTTTAAATACGGAATTTCAAAGAATGCATATTTCTGTTAATCTATAAATTATAGAATTATAAATACTTCAATCAAAGTGAATCTTGTGCATTTGTAGTTTGCTATTAAAGAAAAAAAAAATACTCCAAATAGTAATCATATATAGTATTTTGGATGTCAACATCCCCTTTTCAATGCATATTGGGCATTCTCACAATCTTTTGACTTTTGGGAAAAAAAATCTGGCGAAATTAAACTTGCTAAAATAACATTTTAATCTGATAGACGAATGCCTTAATGATTCAAAATAAAGAAAAAATGGTCAGCAGCGAAAATTTTTTTATTTAACTGAGGTTTAAGTTAAACTTGCGAGTTTAATTTTCCTTACCATTTTACCCCTATAACTTTTTATTTTCTTCTAAATTTTTACTTACAATGAATTTGCATAGTACCCACAGGAAATTCAAATAAGAAATAATAACAATGTAGTACTTTTAATACAGAATTTTTTTATAACATTGTCTTAAAGGGGTGTTAAAGAAGGGACGGTAAGGTAAAAAAAGGGGATGGTATTGGAAAAAAGGTACGAAATGGTAAAAAAAGGAACGGTAAGGATGGAACTTTAAGGAAAATTACCACCTATTTTTAGGAAAATCATGTTAAGACTAAGTGATAGCCACAATGTTCATTGATTTTTAGAAGCAGTTGTTAACATTGGATTAAATTATTATTATTATTTTTAATTTACCTCGAAAAGTGCAGCAATAAGCCTTGGGGATGGTGAGACTACAATTAAAGCCACAATGCTTGAAATTGATATTTAAAAGCTGATTTAAATTCTATAGTAAATTTCCTGCCAAAGAATTTTAGACATTCTTTCCCTAGCATACTTCTGCATGAGAAAAAACTTGAAAAAAATTCTGTGGCTGCATCTGAAATGATTTTCTGTATAATTTTAGAAGAGGGATGGTAAGGAATCTAAAGCCCAGGGACAGAGTTTAAAAAATAATAACAACCCTTAAAATGTGTGCAGGTTAATGTTTAGCTACATATTTATACATAACAATAGTTCCAGTTTCAGAAAAAAATTACATCGAATTATTTTTATTGAAACAATTTTATGCAGACAGCTCCAAACTTAAAAGTTAGTATCAAGGACACGGGACGGTAGATGAGTTTTCCTGGTATTTGGACCCCCAACATTGCCCAAAACTATTTATCTCATTAATATTGTTATGCAATAATGAAATGGGATATTCCCCAGTATATGAAATTAAAAAAACACAAAAAAGTGTATTAAATAAAGAAATATCTTTCAGGGATATGAAAGTCAAAAGATTGTGAGAATGCCCCATATACAAAACACTCAACAATGAATATGAAATCATATGAAAGGTTTTTGAACAGACTTTTGATACACTCATTTTGTTAAAGCATGTTTGTTTAAAAATTGCAGTTAATTAAAAATTAATGGAAAACATATCACAAAATAATCTCAAAGATTGCAGTGCAAAAGCCTTGCATGGCTCACTGGTTAGGTCTAAATGCAAAATATAGAGCATGATAACTTCTGGGAATCTTTTATCTGTTGAAATGTGAAAAGTATATGTCATGCCAGGGTTTGAAAAATCATGATATTTTGTTTTTTAAATCAAAATAATTGGAATTTCTTATTATTATTAAAATTGGATTTTTATGATTGTTTTCCTGTTTTAAAATATTGAGTGGCAATTAAGTGTTGTAGTAGGTTTTTAAAATAATTTGTTTGTTAATTTGTCTTCATACTTCATCTATTCTTCTAAAAATCTTGCTAATTTTTTTTTTATTTTAAAAAAAAAGTTATTATTTTAATTAATGGCATTTAATGAAGACAAGTTCAAGAACATGATTATTTTTTAGGTTGGTGGAAGTAGTTGGTAACACATAAATCATTTTAAAGTAAACTAAATACCTTGTTTTGATGATAAATATTTACTGCAAAAATTAGTTTAGAAAACAAAAAGCATTTTTTCCAATTTTACACACACAAAAAGCTTTTTTTTTTTTCAGATTTTTTTTTTCATCTTTTCTTTTAATTTAATTAAAATAACATAAATAAAATTTATCTTTTTGTGTCAACTCATATCTAGTTGTAATATAATGTATTTTCTACATTCAAAAACTTTTCCACCAATTTGTATTTTATTTTTCACTTTGAGGTAAGAATCTTTCTGATTTTATTTGTATATCTTAGTTTTCATTTAGTACTTTACTTATTTTTATTTATTTAATTTTAATAAAGGCATCAGTATATGTCTTTGTACAATGTTACAGTGTCATGTTTTTCTTTAAGTACTTTATAATAAAATTAATTACATGAGAAATCCCTATTTGTTACCAAAATAACTAACAAGTTTTTGTTCAAGAGAAAAAGTTTCAAAAATTGATCACCTATAAACAAGCTATAGATTCACAGCCTACATTATCTTTATTCTGCTTTTCTAAGCTTTTGTAGTCAGTGACAGAACCATGGATAAAACAAATGCAAGGTTTTTAAAAACATTAATTTATCAAGTAACTATAACAATGTCATCTCAAGTAGCATGTATTGACAATAATCGCATTTGTAAAAATGCCATATGATGACCAAATGAATTTGAGTCACTTTTGTTCTGGAAATGCCATTAGGGATTCAGTGAGTATACATGGTCACAACCATGGATAAAACAAATTCAAGATTTTCAAAAATAAGTTAAAAAATATTAATTTATCAAGCAAATTATAACAATATCATCTGAAGTAGCATGCATTGGTAATAATGGCCTTGGTGAACAGACCATACAATGGACGGATGAATTTTGAGCCACTTTATCACAACACAGTTACTAGCCATGATTTAATTAATAATTAGTTCTTCTAGTAGTTTGATTATAATTCACAATACTTCTCACAGGTTTAACTTTAGCCCTAAATAGAGACACATTGTACGATGTGAAATCGCAAAACTCCAGGTGGAATCGCTACAAATTCTTCTGATAAAACATGACATCACATGGTTTCTTTTCTGCTACAAATGTTACAAATACCCCAGACTGGAATGAAATTTAAAGGAAAAAGGAAAGTAAAAACTCTTGAAAAGAGAAAAAAAAACTATTATTAAACCACAAAAATTGTTAAAATGAGAAACTATTGAAATTTTAAACATGTGCATGAGGAAAACACACTAACTGAACACAAAAGTGTTGAATGGTAATGACAGAAGAAGGAGCACAATGTGAAAGGTTTCCCTACTCAACCTATCACAGTGCATTGCTGACTTACCATCCACGAATTATACATGTAGAAATTTAATGCACATTGATTTTGTCGAATAAATGTACTTCTACTGGATCGGTGTCTAGAAGGAATACCAGGCAGATTTTTAACTAAATCTTAAACTTTAATGTTCTTGAATATATGGATGAGGCATTTACATTTGAATTTAATCATGATAAATATAACTTGCCGGCGACATTCTGCTTTAAAACCGAGGTCCGCTGACCTGGTATTCGGTCGACACGATGTTTCACACGACCGTTCTCGAGAGCAATCAACAGTCATCTCTTCTTCTCACAATAGTTTTTGTAAGTTCAGCAGTTTTTTTCGTAGACTTAGAGGTTGGGATGGATCATCCCGAGCCTCATTTAAAGAATGTGCTAGTCTTTGCAGTGCAGAGTTAAAATTCTGTCACCACAATTCGACCTACCTGACAGGGCTGGGTCCTCCCAGTCACCCATCTACCTTATATGCCAGACTGGTACTGAACTACTTTTTCCAGAACGTATCTTATACACATAAAAAAATTCACAAACAATATATAAAACAAAGTAATAGCAAAATCAGTCACTAAATACTGATGATCAAAAGTTTTCAGTCCTTGACCAATATTTTTAGAGTTAGAAAAATAATAAAGTTTTTCTGCTTGTTACATGGAAGCAGTTCTTTTCACAGTTTATTCATAATAGTAAAAAAAAATATTAATAACACACAGTTTATAAAAAAATAAAATAAAAAACACACACAAAAAAAAAAAACTTAAAGCATAAGTATTTCGTCTTAGACAGTAGAAGTCCAAGGCTTCATGTGATCTGCAGCCGTTGAGGTCCTATTTGGACCCTCATGGTGTCCAACTTTGCTCACGTTGTATCAATCATTTCTCTTTACTGCAGTAATCTCATAGGGACCAAGAAACTTAGGCTTTAGTTTGGTACCTGTCCCAAACTGTGTTTTTTGAATGGCCACCAAATCACCAAGTTTATAGGTGTTGGCCTTTTTTCGCTTTTTGTTAGATGTTTTCATGTTTTCCTGTTATATTTTTAATATGTTTTGCTTAGCTATTTCTCTATTCGAATTTCTTTCCGATATGAACGAATTTAATTCCTCATCATCTAACAGTGTTTTGATTTGCAGATCAGTTTTCTGCCGCAGTTTCATTCCTGTCAGTAGTTCGAAAGGTGTAAATTTGGTACTCCTTGATACAGTACTATTCATGATACGTTGCACGGGTGCGACAAACTTGTACCATTTAGTGGGGTCTTCTACGCTAAGTTTTGCTAAAATTGGATAAGAATTCTGTGCATTCACTCTATTTGACCATTTCCTCTAGGTATCCCTGTTGTTATGGGAATATGCTCTATGTTCTCTTCCTTACAATATTTCTCAAAATCAGCAGAGGTGAATGCTGGTCCTTTATCGGTAATGATTCGCGATGGATTTCTGAAAATATCATGTTGTCGGGTTAACTTATCAATGACTTCTTTAGCGACTGTAGTTTTAATGGGATATAGCCAAACAAATTTAGTAAATGTGTCCACAACAGTAAAAATATGGTTGTAATTTTTATTTGTAGAAGGCATGGGACCAATGTGATCTATGTGATAGGTCTCGAGGGGCATATTTTGTTTTGGGATCGGGTTTAACAGACCTTCTCCTTTTCCTTGCTTTTTATTACAAAGTATACACTCTATGCAGTTAGCAATGACGCTTTCAATTTGCTTTCTTAATTGGGGTATAAAATAATTTTCTTTTAAAATAATTTCAGTTTTAGCCACTGCGTAATGACCTTTGTTATGAACATCGTGTATTATTTCCTTTTGCATACTGGTAGGAATCATCAGAAGTTCTCTATCATTTTCATATTTGTATACGATGTCGTTTCTTATAAAATATTCTGAACTTTCATTTTTTTCAATTAACTTTTTTATCGCTTGTATGTGTTCGTCCTCTTGTTGTGCGCTCTTTATATTTAAAGTTAATTCATCATGTGATCGGGTAACTATTAGTACTGTATTTCTACTTAATGCATCTACATGTTTCATTTGGGATCCTGATCGGTGGGTAATTTCATAATCAAATTCCTGTAAGAATAGGGCCCATCTGGCTACTTTTGGCATAATGTCTTTTTTGTCCATTGTCTTTTGAAACACGGAACAATCTGTCACAATTTTAAATTTCATGCCTAATAAGTAGTTTCGGAACTTTTTAACCGATTCTATTACCGCGAGTGTTTCCAATTCGTAACTCGAATATTTTGCTTGAGTAGGTGTAGTTTTACGGCTCATGTAATGAATAGGATATAAGTTTTTGTTTTCATCTTCTTGTAGCAGGACACTACCAAAACCTATGGTGCTTGCATCGGTGTGCAATTCTAGTCTAGCGCCTCGTCGGAATGTATACAATACTGGGGGGTTAACTAATTTTTCTTTAAGAGTCTCAAAAGCTTGTTTTTCGAGGATTCCAAATTTAAATGTATTTCCTGCTTTTAATAAATCACTTAGAGGTCTCGCTATAGTTGCATAATGTGGGATGTATTTTCTGAAATAAGAAGTTAGGCCTAGAAAACTGTGTAATTGTTTAACGGTGCGGGGTTCAGGAAAATTCTTTACTGCCAAAGTTTTGGCTTCCGAGGGCCTAGTAGTTCCGTTTTCGATAATATAGCCTAAAAATTCAATTTTCTGTTTAAGGAATTGGCATTTTGCAAAATTAAATTCAAGTCCATAATCCGATGCAACTTCTAGGACGCGTTTCAGTTTTAAAAGCGCTTCTTCTTCAGTCTCCGCAAGTACTATGACATCGTCTAAGTAAATTAATATTACTTTTGCTTTAATTAACTGTTTAAAAACAGCTTGAATATATCTCTGAAAATTCTGGGGCCCAACCGATAATCCAAATGGAAGCTTTAAATATTCGTACTGGGAGTTATGTGTGACAAATGCTGTATATTTCCTACTCTCCTCTGCCACGTCTATATGAAAAAAAACATTTTATAAATCCAATGTAGTGAAAACCTTCACTTCTTCAATGTTATCTAAAACGTCTTCTATTCTTGGCAAGGGAAAATTATCTCTAATTATTTTTTTATTTAAGGGGCTATAGTCTACACACAATCTCCAGGAATTATCTTTCTTTTTCGCTAACACAATAGGCAATGCATAATTAGAATTACTCTCTGTTATAATTCCCATTTCCAACCATTCTTGTATTTGTTTATCCACAAACTCCTGTTCTGGATATGCTAATCTATGCGGTCGTTGCACATTCAGAATATCATCAGTTAATACAGTACAAGATCTTTATAATGCAAACCTAAAAACGCAAGGTTGCGCGTTATATGAATCACATCATTAAATTCACCTTGTAAACATGGCCAAATATGTCTGAAACATATCAAAATACATTAGAATATCTTTATACTGCATTCCTTGTTACTAAGAGTTATCCAAATTATAAATTTTTGCATAATTTTGGTCAGACATTGTTAAATTTACTTCATAAACATGATCCAAATATAACTGACACAACCATCCCTTATATTAGACATTTTCAAAAATGTTTATTGTAATAATAGCCTTTTTTCAGTAAAAAGGTCTTAAATTAGAAGATAAAGTTGAACTAATGTATCAAATTTAGTCCTCTAGAGAGTAACAATATTTTACAGTGTGAAAATGCAGGTGCTTTTTAAATGCAAAAATCATTGTTTACATCTGAGAAGTTGTGCGTTTTATGGAGAATTGCATTATATAGAATTGCGTTATAAAGATCTTCTACTGTATTATATTTACTTTTAACTTTGTGTCCTTAACCTTGTTTGGCTTATAATTAGTAATCAATTCCGTTAATTCTTTCTTAATAGTGTTGTTTGTAATATGGTTTAGCTCAACTTCCTGAAAATTAATAGAATTAGCTGTCTCGGCTAAATAAATATCTGTGGTTTTCGCTGAGTCTAACTGTGGGATAGAACACTGTTCACTTTCTAACAAACAACTTTTATCAGAGCTTAATTGCATGTTTATTTTTTCACTAAAGTTGAAAGCTGTTTCATTTTGATTAGTTTGTTCCTTTCTCACCAATTCAGCTGTCGAAATCATTTTTCCTATTGTGGGATTGTTTTGCTTTTCTGACTGCAACATCGCATGAAATCTGGGTGTGACATAGATGACGCGTCTGGTTTTTGTCATGACTGTTTCTTGTGGGAAAGCAGTGACGTAATTCACCCTAACTTCCTTCAATTTCCGTTTCCCTGTAATTTGCAATCCTTTTTCTGACATATTGAAATTTACCTGTTTCAAAAAGTTATTCCCTAAAATTATAGAATGGCTCAAATTTTTTACGATGTATAAATCTGCATTCACTGTGTAACCATCTATTTCAATTTTTACGGTCGTAAATCCTGTTGGTGTAATTTGGCTACAACCAATACCTGATAAAACCAAGTCATTTTCATGCAATTTAGGACATCCCAGGGCTGTATAAGTATCGTTGCTATACATATTGACATCACTTCCTGTATCGATTAAAGCATTCATATTTTTCCCTAAAATCCCCACGCTTTTTATTATTTTATCAACCGGATTTGAGTTATTGCTTACGGCAGCATTTGCATTTTTAGGAGAATTATTTGTACACTGGTCAGACCTGTGGCCAGGAATTTTACATTTCCAGCAGACCGGATTTTCTTTTTTTTCGGGGGCAATCTCTCCAACGGTGGGAAAAGTTGTTGCAATTGAAACAACGGATTTTTGTATTTAAATTCTTTTGGGGGGTAGGTGTATAATTTTTTTCATATGGTACGCGACTAATGTCATTTCGATGGAACGTTCTATTATTTTCACCAGCTTGACATTTTCTAAATTCCGTGTTTGGGGGCTTAATTTCAGTTTTCCGTAAGTTCATTCTGGCGGTTTCAAAATCATCCAATTTAATAGTCAATTCTTCTACACTCGTAATTTTCGGCAATTCGTCACAAAAGTGTTCCTTCATTTCTAGGGACAATTTTCGCCTAATCTGGTCAATAATTAAAATATTTTTTAATTCTTCGAATGTTGATATGTGTAATCCCAATAACCATTCATTCAAAAAATTTCCTATTTCAAATGAGAAATCTTTCCATGGCGCTGAATTTTGTTTTCTATGTAAAAAGAATTTTTGCCTGAATTGCTCTGGTGTAAGTTTGAAATGTCTTAAAAGTATTTTCTTCACACAGTCATAATCACTGGATAGTTCTTCACTTTCACGGTTTATTAAACTAACAATGTCGAGCAGTAACAGTGCCAACAGATATGTAACCCATTCATTTTTTTCTATTCCTAGACGCTTCACCTGCCGTTCGAAAAAGGTTAAGTAAATGCTAATTTCTTCCTCATTATTATATCTATTTAGCAATTTTAGAACATCGGAACCCTTTCCGGCGATTGTAGATAAAGAAATATGCAATTGGGTATTTTGTGTATTTTCCAATTGTAATTTTTTTTATTCAAATTCACGATTTTCAATTTCTTTTTGTTGCAACAATTTTTCTTTCTCCTCTCGCTCGCTTATAATTCCCGCCAGCAAATTTTTAACTAGATCCTCATTATACGCATCGCATTTTACAATTAATTCAGTCAGTTGACTTTTATTAGCACCATCTGGAGCATTTAAACCTAACTCGATTACCGCAGTAACTCTTTTTGGACCTTATTAAGTGTGCCATAATTATATCTAACCAATTAACACATAAATAAAATATCTGAATATAAATCAATAATATATCTATATATATAATAATTAAACAAAAACATAATTTGCAGAACAAATTAAAAAAACAAAATTTATTTCCCAAATTGTTTAAGCCCGAGAAGGGACAGATATTAAGATATTTCATTCAATTCGTTTTACATTTAATGTTAAATTTTTGTAACAAATAAGTTAAACCAATTGAACATTAAAAAATAAAAATGAAATTCATACAATATAATACTTTAAACACCTATATATTTAGATTCCGTTCAAATGAAATCGAAATAAATCTTAGACTTTTTTTAAAGTTTTGTATTTTGCATGTATCTTATCATATTATGTACAATCGTCATAAACATAATGCAAAATCGGCAGTACAAATATTTACAACTTAAAAATGGAAAAAGTCTAAGATTTGTTTTGATTTCATTTGAACGGAATCTAAGTATATAGTGTTTAAAGTATTATATTGTATGAATTTCATTTTTATTTTTTAATGTTCAATTGGTTTAACTTATTTGTTACAAAAATTTAACATTAAATGTAGAACAAATTGAATGAAATATCTTAATATCTGTCCCTTCTCAGGCTTAAACAATTTGGGAAATAAATTTTGTTTTTTTAATTTGTTCTGCAAATTATGTTTTTGTTTAATAGGTCAAGTTTTTTAATAACTACTGCATTCAGACGAACACATTTCAAAATTAATGGAGGGTATCATAATCAGGCTTTGATTTGTGCGATATCGCATCACAATTTGTGATGCAATTTACCTATGTATAATTCAAAATGTTTCACCAGTGCAGTAATGCAGGTTGCTGTAGTTTGGTCAAAAAATTACAATCTGAACTTAAACTAGTTGGATGTGCCAATCCCAAAACTTTCTTCTATCTCATGTCAATTCGTTATGATTAGTTTTATTGGTATTTTTATTAGAATTAAGCATAACTTCATACACTTTTCGATGGTACAATATTTGAAAATTGCACAAAAATCGCTATTACAGCGCCCCCTTCTGGCAGAATTTTTCCAAATTCAGGAAGGACCTTCTTGCCATGGCCAAAAACATACACAAAAAATTTCGTTCAATCCTATGCAAAACTTCATACACGTTTCGATGGTACAATATTCAAAATGCACAAAAATCGTAATTACAGCACCCTCTACTGGTGGAATTTTTCCAAATTCTGGGAGGATCTTCTTGCCATGGCCACAAACATACACAAAAAATTTGGTTAAATTCTATGCATAACTTCTTACACTTTTCGATGGTACAATATTAAAAATGCACAAAAATCGCTATTACAGCGCCCCCTACCAGCTGATTTTTCCCAAATTAATGGAGGACTTGCTTGCCATAGCCAAAAACTTTTTTAAAAAATTTGGTTTATTTCTATGCATAACTTCATATAATTTTTGATGGTACAATGGCGACATATGGACACACGGACAGACAGACAGACATTTTCTATAAACATGTTTTTTAGAATATCTGACCCCTGAAACGTGTAAATCTGTCAAAAACCGGAAGTCGAAAAAAATTTCGATTACAATACTATTTCAGTTTCATGTTTCACGTGAAAATCATTCAACTAAAAATAGGCAAATTATTATTACGGCTTTTGAATTATTTACAACAATGAAGGAAAAATGTTAAATTTTATTAGAAAATGTCCGTTGATTCTCAATGAAAAAAGCGAAATTTGAAATTATTAAGAAAAATATTTGATTAATGTAAATAAAAATTAGCCCATGTTACTCTCTAGATTATAATCCACCTATATGCAAAGGCATTTTATAATCCGTTCTGACCCTGACGTCTGGCAAATGTTTTTGCACTTCGAATTTATAATATTATTAGAATTAGCAAAGAATTAAAAATGAGTGGCATCAGGGACAAAAAGGTGGGAAGAAAAAATGAAAAAGTTATGATCTCCATAGGCTTTTCTATGTTAAATTAACATTGAGAAATGACACTGGAAATAAATAAGTATTGCGCTGCCGCACAATACTTAAATATGTAACAGTTTTATAAAACACACTTACTTCGTACCAGATATTTCCACAAAAAAAATAAATATATATATTTTTTTTTCTTCACAATATAATAATACAAAAAAAAATAATTATTTAACACCTGTTTTATAACATTTACTTCCATCAAATTTTTCTCAAAGGATTATATATTTTTTTATTTCACATAAAAAATAACAAAATAAAAAAAAAATATATCGTTAAAACACTTTTTTTCTCTCGAACTAGAAAACATGTAACTTTATTAGGAAGCAAAAAAAAAAAAAAAAAAAACAACTTCCTATCTTTATGAGCAAAATATGATATATTACTTCACTCTTCCGTCTGCAAAAAAAAAAATCTCAGCAGACACGTTGAATAAATCACTTTCCCCCAAAAAAACTCACTAAAAAACTTCACTAAAATAAAAAAAAATATTCTTTTTCTTCTGGCGTACACACACAAAAACTCACTTTTCCCATTTAACACAAGAAAACAAGAAGCTGAAAATCTTGCGATGAATAAGTAGGTCAACCAGTCACCGAGACTCGAAACACACTTTTTATCAGCACTCAGAATTCACGATGTATTCACAAATGATTCATCACAGAACACGCTTACTTCTATCTTTCGATGAAATACCCAGTAGAAATTACGAAGCGCCGAAAGCACTTGACTCTTTCCAGCTATTCACGGAACATTCGATGAAACAAACTTTTCTTTTCTTTTTCCTTTTCAGAACATCATTCACGGAACATTCGATGAAACAAACTTTTCTTTTCTTTTTCCTTTTCAGAACATCATTCAACTTAAGGACATCAGAATTTCTTTAGGACATCAGAAAATTTTTCGTACAAGTTCATTCCACACTTTGCAGGTAAATCGTGGCCGACAGCCCCCAATCTGTAGAAATTTAATGCACATTGATTTTGTCGAATAAATGTACTTCTACTGGATTGGTGTCTAGAAGGAATACCAGGCAGATTTTTAACTAAATCTTAAACTTTAATGTTCTTGAATATATGGATGAGGTATTTACATATGGGGTATTTGCATTTGAATTTAATCATGATAAATATAACTGGCCGGTGAAATTCTGCTTTAAAACTGAGGTCTGCTGACCCGGTATTCAGTCGACACAATGTTTCACACGTCCGTTCTCGAGAGCAATCAACAGTCATCTCTCCTTCTCACAATAGTTTTTGTAAGTTCAGCAGTATTTTCCTAGACTTAGAGGTTGGGGTAGATCGTCCCGAGCCTCATTTAAAGAATGTCAGTGATGGAACAGCTGCGCCAATTGCTCCAATTGCGCCAAATCGATAATACTGCGCATTTCTGCTCCAAAACGATCATTTTTCAACAAAATTGCGCCCAACTGCGCCAATTCAATATAATTCTTGAGCCAAATCGATCATTTTCCACCCGAATTTCGCCAAAAGATTGCGAAAAACATGAGAATTTGGTCAAAAGATCGCGAAAAACACGCGATGTTTCTCAAATGAGCGCGAAAAAAAAGGGAATTTTAACAAAGGACCGCTAATTTTGTAAAAAAAAGCGAACAAAACGTTGTCAAAAGATCGCGAAAAAGCGTGATTTCGTTAAAAAATCGCGAATAAAACGCAAATTTTGTCGAAAGATCGGGAAAAACACGCGAATTTTGTCAAAAGATCGCGAAAAACACGCGAATTTCGTCAAAAGTTCGCGAAAAACACGTGAATTTCGTGAAAGGATTGCGAGGAAAACGTGAATTTTGTCTAAAGATCGCTAATTTCGTCAAAAAACGAACAAAATACTGTCAAAAGATCGTGAAAAAATGCTAATTTATTTCAAAAATAGAGAAAAAAAAACCGCAAATTTCATCAAAAGGCCTCAAATTTCGACAAAAGATCGTGAAAAACACGAAATTTTCGTCAAAAGATCGCGAAAAACACGCGCATTTCGTTTAAAGATCGCGAAAAACACGAGAATTTCGTCAAAAGATCGCGAAAAACATGCGAATTTCGTCAAAGGATCGCGAAAAAAACGTGAATTTTGTCAAAAGAGCGCTAACTTCATCAAAACAAGGTCAAAAGATCGCGAAAAAATGCTACTTTCGTTAAAAGGTCGTTAAACACATAAATAAAATATCTGAATATAAATCAATAATATATCTATATATATAATAATTAAACAAAAACATAATTTGCAGAACAAATTAAAAAAACAAAATTTATTTCCCAAATTGTTTAAGCCCGAGAAGGGACAGATATTAAGATATTTCATTCAATTCGTTTTACATTTAATGTTAAATTTTTGTAACAAATAAGTTAAACCAATTGAACATTAAAAAATAAAAATGAAATTCATACAATATAATACTTTAAACACCTATATATTTAGATTCCATTCAAATGAAATCGAAATAAATCTTAGACTTTTTTTAAAGTTTTGTATTTTGCATGTATCTTATCATATTATGTACAATCGTCATAAACATAATGCAAAATCGGCAGTACAAATATTTACAACTTAAAAATGGAAAAAGTCTAAGATTTGTTTTGATTTCATTTGAACGGAATCTAAGTATATAGTGTTTAAAGTATTATATTGTATGAATTTCATTTTTATTTTTTAATGTTCAATTGGTTTAACTTATTTGTTACAAAAATTTAACATTAAATGTAGAACAAATTGAATGAAATATCTTAATATCTGTCCCTTCTCAGGCTTAAACAATTTGGGAAATAAATTTTGTTTTTTTAATTTGTTCTGCAAATTATGTTTTTGTTTAATAGGTCAAGTTTTTTAATAACTACTGCATTCAGACGAACACATTTCAAAATTAATGGAGGGTATCATAATCAGGCTTTGATTTGTGCGATATCGCATCACAATTTGTGATGCAATTTACCTATGTATAATTCAAAATGTTTCACCAGTGCAGTAATGCAGGTTGCTGTAGTTTGGTCAAAAAATTACAATCTGAACTTAAACTAGTTGGATGTGCCAATCCCAAAACTTTCTTCTATCTCATGTCAATTCGTTATGATTAGTTTTATTGGTATTTTTATTAGAATTAAGCATAACTTCATACACTTTTCGATGGTACAATATTTGAAAATTGCACAAAAATCGCTATTACAGCGCCCCCTTCTGGCAGAATTTTTCCAAATTCAGGAAGGACCTTCTTGCCATGGCCAAAAACATACACAAAAAATTTCGTTCAATCCTATGCAAAACTTCATACACGTTTCGATGGTACAATATTCAAAATGCACAAAAATCGTAATTACAGCACCCTCTACTGGTGGAATTTTTCCAAATTCTGGGAGGATCTTCTTGCCATGGCCACAAACATACACAAAAAATTTGGTTAAATTCTATGCATAACTTCTTACACTTTTCGATGGTACAATATTAAAAATGCACAAAAATCGCTATTACAGCGCCCCCTACCAGCTGATTTTTCCCAAATTAATGGAGGACTTGCTTGCCATAGCCAAAAACTTTTTAAAAAAATTTGGTTTATTTCTATGCATAACTTCATATAATTTTTGATGGTACAATGGCGACATATGGACACACGGACAGACAGACAGACATTTTCTATAAACATGTTTTTTAGAATATCTGACCCCTGAAACATGTAAATCCGTCAAAAACCGGAAGTCGAAAAAAATTTCGATTACAATACTATTTCAGTTTCATGTTTCACGTGAAAATCATTCAACTAAAAATAGGCAAATTATTATTACGGCTTTTGAATTATTTACAACAATGAAGGAAAAATGTTAAATTTTATTAGAAAATGTCCGTTGATTCTCAATGAAAAAAGCGAAATTTGAAATTATTAAGAAAAATATTTGATTAATGTAAATAAAAATTAGCCCATGTTACTCTCTAGATTATAATCCACCTATATGCAAAGGCATTTTATAATCCGTTCTGACCCTGACGTCTGGCAAATGTTTTTGCACTTCGAATTTATAATATTATTAGAATTAGCAAAGAATTAAAAATGAGTGGCATCAGGGACAAAAAGGTGGGAAGAAAAAATGAAAAAGTTATGATCTCCATAGGCTTTTCTATGTTAAATTAACATTGAGAAATGACACTGGAAATAAATAAGTATTGCGCTGCCGCACAATACTTAAATATGTAACAGTTTTATAAAACACACTTACTTCGTACCAGATATTTCCACAAAAAAAATAAATATATATATTTTTTTTTCTTCACAATATAATAATACAAAAAAAATAATTATTTAACACCTGTTTTATAACATTTACTTCCATCAAATTTTTCTCAAAGGATTATATATTTTTTTATTTCACATAAAAAATAACAAAATAAAAAAAAAATATATCGTTAAAACACTTTTTTTCTCTCGAACTAGAAAACATGTAACTTTATTAGGAAGCAAAAAAAAAAAAAAAAAAAACAACTTCCTATCTTTATGAGCAAAATATGATATATTACTTCACTCTTCCGTCTGCAAAAAAAAAAAATCTCAGCAGACACGTTGAATAAATCACTTTCCCCCAAAAAAACTCACTAAAAAACTTCACTAAAATAAAAAAAAATATTCTTTTTCTTCTGGCGTACACACACAAAAACTCACTTTTCCCATTTAACACAAGAAAACAAGAAGCTGAAAATCTTGCGATGAATAAGTAGGTCAACCAGTCACCGAGACTCGAAACACACTTTTTATCAGCACTCAGAATTCACGATGTATTCACAAATGATTCATCACAGAACACGCTTACTTCTATCTTTCGATGAAATACCCAGTAGAAATTACGAAGCGCCGAAAGCACTTGACTCTTTCCAGCTATTCACGGAACATTCGATGAAACAAACTTTTCTTTTCTTTTTCCTTTTCAGAACATCATTCACGGAACATTCGATGAAACAAACTTTTCTTTTCTTTTTCCTTTTCAGAACATCATTCAACTTAAGGACATCAGAATTTCTTTAGGACATCAGAAAATTTTTCGTACAAGTTCATTCCACACTTTGCAGGTAAATCGTGGCCGACAGCCCCCAATCTGTAGAAATTTAATGCACATTGATTTTGTCGAATAAATGTACTTCTACTGGATTGGTGTCTAGAAGGAATACCAGGCAGATTTTTAACTAAATCTTAAACTTTAATGTTCTTGAATATATGGATGAGGTATTTACATATGGGGTATTTGCATTTGAATTTAATCATGATAAATATAACTGGCCGGTGAAATTCTGCTTTAAAACTGAGGTCTGCTGACCCGGTATTCGGTCGACACAATGTTTCACACGTCCGTTCTCGAGAGCAATCAACAGTCATCTCTCCTTCTCACAATAGTTTTTGTAAGTTCAGCAGTATTTTCCTAGACTTAGAGGTTGGGGTAGATCGTCCCGAGCCTCATTTAAAGAATGTCAGTGATGGAACAGCTGCGCCAATTGCTCCAATTGCGCCAAATCGATAATACTGCGCATTTCTGCTCCAAAACGATCATTTTTCAACAAAATTGCGCCCAACTGCGCCAATTCAATATAATTCTTGAGCCAAATCGATCATTTTCCACCCGAATTTCGCCAAAAGATTGCGAAAAACATGAGAATTTGGTCAAAAGATCGCGAAAAACACGCGATGTTTCTCAAATGAGCGCGAAAAAAAAGGGAATTTTAACAAAGGACCGCTAATTTTGTAAAAAAAAGCGAACAAAACGTTGTCAAAAGATCGCGAAAAAGCGTGATTTCGTTAAAAAATCGCGAATAAAACGCAAATTTTGTCGAAAGATCGGGAAAAACACGCGAATTTTGCCAAAAGATCGCGAAAAACACGCGAATTTCGTCAAAAGTTCGCGAAAAACACGTGAATTTCGTGAAAGGATTGCGAGGAAAACGTGAATTTTGTCTAAAGATCGCTAATTTCGTCAAAAAACGAACAAAATACTGTCAAAAGATCGTGAAAAAATGCTAATTTATTTCAAAAATAGAGAAAAAAAAACCGCAAATTTCATCAAAAGGCCTCAAATTTCGACAAAAGATCGTGAAAAACACGAAATTTTCGTCAAAAGATCGCGAAAAACACGCGCATTTCGTTTAAAGATCGCGAAAAACACGAGAATTTCGTCAAAAGATCGCGAAAAACATGCGAATTTCGTCAAAGGATCGCGAAAAAAACGTGAATTTTGTCAAAAGAGCGCTAACTTCATCAAAACAAGGTCAAAAGATCGCGAAAAAATGCTACTTTCGTTAAAAGGTCGCAAAAAGCACGTGAATTTCATCAAAAGATTGCGAAAAACAAGCGAATTTTGTCAACGCGAGAAAAAACATGAATTTTGTCAAACGATCGCTAATTTCGTGAAAAAACGAACAAAATGGGGTCAAAAGATCGTTAAAAAAACGCCTTTTCGTTAAAATAACGCGGGAAAATTTCATCAAAAGAGCACGAATAAAACGCAAATTTCGTCAAAAGATCGCGAAAAACACGCGAATTTCGTCAAAGGATCACGAAAAAAAAAAAAACGTGAATTTTGCCAAAGGATAGCAAACTTCGTCAAAAAACGAACAAAACACTCAAAAGATCGTGAAAAAACGGTACTTTCGTTAAAATATCGCTAGAAAAATGCAGATTTCATCAAAAGGTTGCAAAAAACACGCGAATTTCATCAAAAGGTCGCAAAAACGCACGAATTTTGTCAAAGTATCGCGTAAAAAACGTGAATTTTGTCAAAGGATCGCTAATTTCATCAAAAAACGACCAAAACGGGGTCAAAAGATTGTGAAAAAACGCGAATTTCATTAAAAGATCGAAGGAAAAACCACAAATTTCTTCAAAAGGTCGCAAAAAACCGCAAATTTTGTCAAAAGATCGCGAAAAATGGCAAATTTCGTCAAAAGATTCCGAAAAACACGCTAATTTCGTCAAAGGGTAGTGAAAACCGCAAATTTCGTCAAAAGATTTCAAAAAACACGCTGATTTCACCAAAGGGTCCGAAAAAAATGCGAATTTCATCAAAGGATTGCGAAAGAATGCAAATTTTGTGAAAGAGTTGTGGAAAAAGCGCGATTTTTGTCAAAGAATCGCAGAAAAAAATGTGATTTTATCAAAGAATTGCAGAAAAAACATGAATTTCGTCAAAGAATACCAAAATGATGTTTTGATGCTCCAAAATGAGCCTTTTTGCTGCTCTAAAATGGTTATTTTCTACTCCAAAGTGGCTTTTTGCCGCTCCAAAATAGTTATTTTCTGCTCCAAAATGAGCATTTTTGCTGCTCCAAAATGGCTTTTTTCTGCTCCAAAATGAGGTCCATGCCGTTCCATCACTGGAATGTGCTAGTCTTTGCAGTGCAGAGTTCAAATTCTGTCACCACATACATGACATAAATACACAAATAAATACATAAAGAACACTGAACGATAATAGAAAAAGAAAACACAATGTGAAGGTTGTCCCTACTCAACCTATCACAGTGCGGGGCTGAATCACCATCTAGAAATACACATGAAATAAACAGTTGAATGTCAATGTGAATCTAAAAAAAAAAGAAGACATCGGAAGTGATGCATCATCCAGTGTGTTCAGGCAGTCACAGTGACAGAGAAAGAGATATGTATAATATTTACAAAACACTTAAAATAAACAGTGGATGTTAGTGTGAATGGAAAACAACAACAACTTTTTTTTTTTTTTAAATGAAAGAATAATGATCAAGGAATAAAGAGAAACTGAATATGAACTATAAATGCTGCATATTTGTAAAATTTAACAACAGGCTGTCTAACCACTTAAAAATAACTAAAGTTGAGAAAAAAAAAAAAAAAGCCTAAACAAGATTTTAAAACAAACATTAGAGAATGTTTTAAAATTTTAAACACAAACTGAAAGGCTACTTGCTATAGAATACTATAGAAGGTTTTGCTTCACACAAGATAAAAATGCTACTTGAAAAGGTTTTTGAAACACTTAAGTTGTTTGGCTATTGACATAGACTTATAACACACATTAGACTACTATTATAGATACACTTATTACTTTAGGCTACTGTGCAGAAACCTAAGTATTACTTAAAAAACTGTAAATATTTTCTTTTCATAACACAATTAACACACCAGCTATACTACTATATCTTGAAAAAGAAAAAGAAACTTTAAATACTATTGACTATAGACTCTTATTTAAACAAAACATGAGTGCATATTTTAAGAAAAATTTATCACTTTAAGAAAAATAAAATTTTTGCCTCAAGATCTGTTTTTCCCAAGGCTTCACTTTACTAAAAAATGGAAGCATTTTAAGTATGATGATAAAATTAAACCTTTGCTTGTAATATTGTATAGAAATTTGCTTGAAAATTGCAAAACTTAACAGGTAGCTAAAGTTAAAAAAATGCAAAGTTTAACAAGAGATATTAAAACATTAAGACAAGTTGAGAAGGCAAAGCTTAAACAGCTAAACAAAAAAATGCTACTGAGATTGTAACATTAAAATTTTAAACTTAGAGAGCAAAGATTTAATAAACATAAAATGACTGATGTTTAACACACTATGAAATTTAAAAGCAAACATTTTAGAATGTTATAACTTGCAATAACTGAGCATAAAACACTGGGACCTTAAAAAAACAACAACACAAGAATGTTAACTAAGTGAAAATCTGAAATGCCAGAATAAGTGAGCTAACCAACTAATAACCATTTCTTGGCACCGGTAAACCACGAACGGATGAAAGACCTTTTTCAGATAACTCCTCTTGATCAGGGAGCAATCAAATGAAAAAACCCCCACTATTTTAAACCATTACTATAACTTGATTTACCACAATTAAAAAAAACTCTATTTTATGAACATAAAACATAAAATGAACTATGGAAAATGTTTACTTAAATACACTGAAAACCTAAAATTTTAATCACCGTTATTAAAAATATGTAAGCACTTTTCTTAATATCGACATAAGATTTACATTAAAAAAAGAAAAAAAAAACACAGAAAATTCTGTATATGAAATTTATATATGCATATACAGGGTGATTCAGCTCGTCGGTGACAAACTTTAAGGATCGATAGAGCACACCTAGACGAACATTTTTGAATAGGGAATGTAGGGTCCCTGACGCGATGGTAAGGCGCTAGGCGCTTTCGAAAATTTGGGTGCCGAAATTCGAAACGTCATAAAAACTAGGGAAATGGTTAGATTTTCTTGCTTGTTGCGTCGAAATGATTCTGTTTGTTTAGACTTTCTTCAGTACCAATTTGATAAGCGTATCTCTTAAAACATGGATAGGGGGCGCTGCAGACTTTGGAGAGCTAGACAACAACTTTAAGCCCGTTATTTTGATAATTTAACACATGCTCGCCAAAGTTTATACTCTAACTTAAAGTTTGAACCCAAAAGTAGAGCCCTGCAAAAAGCGTAAGAGCCGGAATAAAATGTCAAAGTACAGGGTGGTCGAAACTCGAAGGCTCCTAAGAGATAAACAAACAGATTTCTTGACTTATGGCATGCATTTTCATGATTCTGTTTGCTGGGGCTCTCTGAAACTCAGTTGAACGGTACAAAAAGAAACATCGATAGGGGGCGCTTTGGGCAAAAAACATAATTCGTTGACATTTCGGACGCTAACTGGAAACGGGGCGCTACGATCAGTTAGTAATAATGAAAACACATTTTCTACCTCTGCTCAACACTTCTGAATAAATTTAGACCAAAAACATCAATGATACTGGAAATTTATTTACAAAAAATAACACTACAGAAGATGCTCGAAATTTCGACCTTGGGCCATGATGCAGGCTTCGCACCTCCGTCGCATTGAGGAGTGTGTGTTTCCAACAATGCCAGGAGTATCTCTGATCTGCCCTGCAGCTGCCACAATGCGCGCCACAAGTTCTTCAGCACTGCTGACAGGTGTATGGTATACCTCGGCCTTCAGGTAACCCCAAAGGAAGAAATCCAAGCAGGTGAGGTCTGGTGATCGGGCAGGCCAGTGAACTGGACCCCCACGCCCGATCCACCGCTGGCCATACCTTGCGTTTAGATGGAGATGCACGTCGTTCGTGTAATGGGCCGGAGCTCCATCGTGCTGGAACCACATCTGGCGACGCGAACCTTCGGGTACGTGCGCCTCATCCAGAAGCTGCGGCAGCACTTGATCCAGGAAAATCAGGTAATTTCCACCTGTCAGCCGTTCAGGTAACAAATAAGGGCCAATGAGGCAATCCCCCTGAATGCCGGCCCACACATTTACTGAGAAACGCTCCTGGGCTGCTCGGCTTCTGGTTTCATGTGGATTTTCATCACACCACACATGACTGTTGTGGGCGTTCCACATTCCCTCCCGGCTGAAGGTGGACTCGTCCGTAAACAAAATGCTGTTTACAAAACGGGGATCCCTGGATCTCATCGCCAAGTACCATCTTGAGAATTCCACTCGAGGGCCAAAATCCTGCTCTCTGAGCAACTGCACCCGCTGGATGTGGTAGGGGTGCAGATTCCGGGAACGTAAGATGCGCCACGCAGTTGCTTGCGAAATGCCAACATGTCTGGCGATATCTCTCGTGCTAAGACCTGGGTTGTCCTCAACCAGGTTAAGCACAGCCTCTTCGTTGTCGGGGGTGCTCACTGATCGCTCCCGTTCAGGCCTGCCTCCGTCGAAAGATCCCGTTGTGGACAACCTCTGGTGTACTCGAGCGAAGAAGGCATGGCAGGGGATTTGCCTGTTGGGGTAACGCTCGGCGTACAACCGCTGAGCGGCTCGTCCATTACAACCAGCAGCGCCATACGCCAAATGCATGTCAGCCAATTCAGAGTTTGTGTACCGTTCCATCCTACTACCGATCTGCAGACAAGTAACCCGAAGCTTAAGTAGGTACCGCACGTTCAAAAGATGTGTCTGCGCATACAACTACGTCATCTCGCGTTGTCGTCTACGCATTACGTATCTTTTGCATATCGATATGGTACGATATCTTTTGCATAAATCAGCAAAAAGCACCTTATGTAAATTTTATTGCGCGCATTGTGCATGATTGAAACCAGCTATGTTTGTTAAAAAAAACAAACAAACTGCAGTTTTAATAGCTTCTTATGATAAGTAAATTACTCTCTTGTTTTGTTTCTAACTGATCGTAGCGCCCCGTTTCCAGTTAGCGTCCGAAATGTCAACGAATTATGTTTTTTGCCCAAAGCGCCCCCTATCGATGTTTCTTTTTGTACCGTTCAACTGAGTTTCAGAGAGCCCCAGCAAACAGAATCATGAAAATGCATGCCATAAGTCAAGAAATCTGTTTGTTTATCTCCTAGGAGCCTTCGAGTTTCGACCACCCTGTACTTTGACATTTTATTCCGGCTCTTACGCTTTTTGCAGGGCTCTACTTTTGGGTTCAAACTTTAAGTTAGAGTATAAACTTTGGCGAGCATGTGTTAAATTATCAAAATAACGGGCTTAAAGTTGTTGTCTAGCTCTCCAAAGTCTGCAGCGCCCCCTATCCATGTTTTAAGAGATACGCTTATCAAATTGGTACTGAAGAAAGTCTAAACAAACAGAATCATTTCGACGCAACAAGCAAGAAAATCTAACCATTTCCCTAGTTTTTATGACGTTTCAAATTTCGGCACCCAAATTTTCGAAAGCGCCTAGCGCCTTACCATCGCGTCAGGGACCCTACATTCCCTATTCAAAAATGTTCGTCTAGGTGTGCTCTATCGATCCTTAAAGTTTGTCACCGACGAGCTGAATCACCCTGTATATATATATATATATATATATATATATATATATATATATATATATATATATATTTTTTTTTTTTTTTTTTTGCTAAACTATTGAAACTTAATAGTGCAAATTATGAAAATTAAAAATAATGATTTTGAGACAAGCTCAAATAATCCTACACCATGAAAATAATTTTCAACTACTCCAGCACTGTAAAATACTTAAGTATTACAGGGAAATATATATCTACACAAGAAAATACAGAAATGCACACAATAAACATAGTATATAAATAACTATATTTCCTGCTATTTAAAAAATTTACTATTGAATAAGTCAGTAATTAAGTGCTGAAATTATTACTTTTAAAACCAGAGGTATTTCATCTAGAAAAAGCTAAGCAAATGCAATGAAACAGTGTAAAACCTGTTAAAATTTTATTGAATTACGAAAAAAAATTACCAAATTTAACTAAACCTGTCGTATAAAAATGTTTAAGTTTTATAGGAAAATATCTATCTGCTGAAAAAGATACACAAAACCTACAGTAAAAATAGCAGATTGCTAGTGATATTTTCCTGACATTGACAAAGAAAAACTTTTTCTTTCTTTAATTTTACTATTGCATTTAAGTCAGAAAATGCCGAGACTATTAACTTTGAAACAAAGTAGTTACCACAAGACATTTTAAGGAAAAGCACAAATACAAAATAAGAACACTATAATAAACTTGTTGAACTATCAATATTACAAACTCACAAAACGTGACCTATGTTTGTTAGGAAAATTACATTTTAATTGAAAGTTTTACTAAAGCTGTGTCAAATAACTTAAAAACCTGAAAAAATTAACAACATAATTTTTTGTGACGATCGACGACTTAGTTGAGCTGTATGGAGTACAGTTTTTGAAGCACAGTTCTAATTCTGAGGATCTGGTTACAATTTTTTTTTTTAATCTTTTAACAGGAGAACTAACTGCAAATGGGCACGTCACACCAATTATCGCAACACAGTTACTAGCCATGATTTAATTAATAATTAGTTCGTATAGTGGTTTGATTATCATTAAGGATACTTCTCACGTTTTTAACTTTAGCCCTAAATGGGGACACGTGGTACAATGTGACGTTGCAAAACTCCAGGTGGAATCGCTACAAATTCTTCTGATAAAACATGACGCCGCATGGTTTCTTTTCTTAAACAAATAATAGTATGGAATATTCTTACCATTTTTCGAAGCTGTGGATAAGGAGGAAAAATGTTGACATCGTGGGAAAGATGGACACAAATTTGTAGTCAAACAAAAATATTTTTTTTTTATCTGGAAGTCATGACTTGAGGGTTGACTGGTGGACTTGCACACAATACTAATTTAAACTAAAAGATTTACGATTACGAACGTTGTCAGAAAAATATGCTTTCACCAAACGCGGCACCGGTGAGAGCCATAAAGCAGGCGTCCCCCACGCCAGGGTGAGTTATTCTTTAAAAACGACCTATATGTTCAACTACTTGAGCACGACTGACTTCTCTGCTCTGTAAAAATCCTGAAGAAGCACACCGCTTGGCGAATCGACCAACGACCGGGCCAATCAACATGCACGGAGCAGAGGAGCCACGCACACTCAACGCTAAAAACAAACACATGCTGAATGCCAAAAGGGCGATAACAAAAACAATCAGAATATGCTCCAAACGGCAAACGAGCGACGAAGAACAACTTTTCCTGCACGCAGCTCCAACATGGCGAACCGCCACAAAAGCAGATACAAAACTAGAAATAAATATAGACTTACGATTGTGCCGACGGGAAATGAAAATACAAACAAATTGCTGTAGGACAAAAAGTGATCTACCAAATTAAAGAGAATCGTGAATGCTGAAAGATGGGAATACTAAAATAATTAAATATTAAAGATAAATTACTAAAATAGCTAAAATTAAGTTAATTAATGGAAGATACAACCACATGCAAACGCCAGATCACGATTATGACAAAGAGATCGCATATACAACGTGACACACTTGAGTTCTGGAAGTGCCATAAGGGATATCTCTTTCGCAATGAATACTATTCTCTTCAGTTAGTGCTTCCAAGATTTAAAAAAAAAAGTAGTAGATATGAGGTAGCTACAATTGGTAACATAAAAAAGTCATTCTTTGGTGCATCTCCCCCTTACTTTGGTCTATGTGGTTTAAATATGTGATCAAAAGTTGGTTAAATTGTATTATACTCTAAATGAATCAAGGTAAAAGTTTTTGCATTGAAAGAATTAGCATTGACAGTTGCTTGAATTAAAAAATGAGTGTTAATAAACACTTGTGATTTGTTAATGTAAAAAATATCAATCTTTTCATACATGCACTAATAATTTAGTTTCTCCCTGCTATAAATTCATTATAAAATATTATTCATATGTACTAAGGAACTCCCACTTGTTTTTAATTTAATATTATTTCCTTTTTTATTTTTAGCCTGCAAGTATTTTTACAATTTTGTAATTTCTTCACTTTTGTTTAAAAGGTCATTGAAGCATTTAAATTAAATGAAGATTATTCTACAATTGTGATTTTTTTTAGTTATAGATCAATTAAAATTATTCTATAGGTGCAAGATGTAATGCTGATATCTGTCCGAAATGTTATTCTTGATGCTCATAAGGTCTGGTATATTTTATTACTATCTTCATGTTATATAGTATTGGAATACCATATCTTATTATTATGATATTTTATCTTTACGTAAATCTATAATACATAAAGATGTTGAATAAAATCTAGCATATGTTTTTATTTTACTCTTTTTGATATCAATAGTTTTTATTTTATTAAATTTGCAGTTTAACTATTCATTTTTTTGAAAACTTAGTATCAATGTGAATAAATGATAGAGTTTCATGAATAATTTTAAATTTAATGTGTTTTTTAATATACATTTATTTATTTGTTTGCAATGTTGTTCTAAATTCTATTCTATTTTCTGTTCAAAATTCATCTCACTCATTACCTAACAAAATTTTAAATGAAAGAGGCAGAGGGGGGGGGGGGGGGAAGGGCATAAGTTGTATTTTCAAATGAATTTAAGAATAGCATAGTAGTAGTTATAACATGTAAATAGTTAGAAAAGGATTAAATATATACCATATTTACTCATGTATTATGCACACCACTTTTTTTAATGGGAAAAAACAGAAAAATAATGTTTTGTGTATAATGCACATCGTAGTATTTAAACAGCGCAAAATCCAGGAATTTGAAGATAATTCTGTAAAAATCATGACTAAAAAAAAAAATCTGGTATGACCACATGTATTTTTACTCTTGGCAAACTTCAACTAAGCTTTTAGATTCCCCATTGGTATTTAATTGAGAAAAGAAAAATGTATTAACATCCTGTAAAGAAATTTTTTAATGAATCTTTATTTTGATATTAATGTTTAGTTTTTGTAACATATTTTTGCCACATCTTTTATGACTCTTTAAATGAATTAGATGGAACTTTTGACTGCTTAATTAAAAAATAATGCACATTTCAAGATTTTTTTTTTTTTTTTCCAGATGAAATTTTTTTACTGTTTGTCCATATATTAAAATGTAAGACTCTGCCATCTTCAATATTAGAATGTATTAGAATGCCTGCCATCTTCAGTATCAGAACATATTAGAATAGTCGTTAAACAGTAACATTCTGGTCATGGGCAAGTGTTTTAGCTTCTTTTGCTCAAAATTTACGAGTAGTAAATATTTAGAAGCGCTAAAAAGAAAATGTTTTCTGAAATTTCTTTCTGGTCAGCTGAATTGCCCTCCAATATGAGATGTTCTATGATATTTAAGATGGTTTTTTGTGTGGGAGGGGATTTGAAGTGTGAAATAATTTAAAATTTTTTTTGAAATATGGCTATGATGTAGCAAGCTATAGAAAAGTGTAATGTGGTTAACTGTGTGAACTGAGCTCGTGACATGAAATTGCTGTGACATTGTTATTGATGAGGAAAAGGCTCCAAAATATGATCAACTAAAGAAATTCCAGCAAAAATTTGTAAGGACTTTTAGACAAGATTTCTTATTCCGCTATCAGTAATTTATTTGAACATAGAGGTAGAATTTAACTTTATTATTTAAACATATGATCATTCACTTGAAGTTTGGAAAGTATTAAAATGAATTACCAATCCGACAATAGGACCTAGCATATGGCCTTATTATCTGTATTGTTAGCTCGTTGATTGAATCCAGAAGAAAAAATCGAATTCAGTGCACCGAATGTCTGATAATCATTTCAAATTGGTGAACATTTGAAATTAATCAAACAACCTATTTCAGAAATTTATCTTGCTTTTTGACTTATCCATCACCTTCCTGATGGTTTAAAATATTCTCAGCTGGTCTGCTCACAAGTTCAAGTATGACAACATTCTCCTCGAATAAATTTGTGAATAATCAAAGCTACAGTTGTGAAAATAGGATAAGACTAAAGTTGGAGTCACAGTGTGTACTTAAAGTATTGTCATCTCCAGTGGCAATGGAAAAGCTACTGAAAGTCTCTAGTTAATTCCTCCAACAGACAAATTCCTGATATACAGTAAACTCCCGACTATCCGGCCTAATGTGACGGAAGGGTAGGCTGGATACCAAAAAGGCCAGATAGGACATTTTCGCCAAATGACATTTTCGCCAAATTGGCATAAAAAAATCATGCCAAACCTCGTGCGTATATGGCATCTGTGCCATAAATATAAACATTTTATTTATATATATATATAATATCATTGCTTTTTATATACAATTTACTTTTGTTTGTATATAAAAATAGGTAAGTGGCTTGTTAACACAAAATAAATTGTATAAATCTTTAAAAAATTGCTTGAGTATATGAAACAATGAATAAGTTGCACGAAAATATGCATAAAAAGCTTACTTGTCTCGCCAAATCCATTTTCTCTTCCTCGCCAAGGCCCTTATACAGGAAAAGTACCAATTTCATTTTTAAAGACTAAAAAGAAATTAATATAAATGGAAATTGTTTTTCAAAAATCATGCTTTCATTAAAATTCACAAAAATTTAGAAAATATATATGTTTTTTAAATGCACTAAATTGTAGAAAAGTCTTGAAAAAAACCTTAAATGCACGGAGTTTAAATTTAATTCGGTGAGTTCAATTATAAAAGATAAATGGATTTAAATGGGAATTTTGCCAAATTAGCTAGCTATCTCCAAGTTGACTTCACATATAGAAACTTTTTTGTCACCCAATTTGGCAATATTTCACCACGTTGGCCAAAGTTTGGCGATATCTTGGTAACCCTGTCATTAGTACTTTTCAGAAAATACTCATTCTTGAAGCTAATGCTGATTTCTCTATAGAAAATCAAACGTAACCGTTAAGTAATCCGCCACAGACAAATATAATTGTAAGTTAAAAGAAAGCATGTAAAAAAAATAAAGAAAATAAGAAGAAATGATGCTATAAAGCAAAATATTGTATTAAACATCATCTAATTGTTTCTAAATTTCACACGTGAAATATAAAGTATGCTTTTGGCGATTAAAAAATGCTATTGAGAGATTATTGCAAAATCTCAAATCAAAGTTTTTATGCCTTTTTCCTTTTAAATGGAAAAACAAACAGATTTCTTTTCCTTTTTGATTAAATTTAAATATGTTTTATGGCACTTCAATATTACTGTGTGCATATTTTTTTTTATTTGCTCCATGTGTTCAAACCAGTTGTCTACGAAAACATCCACTTGTGAAAGTGACGCATACTAAATTTCTGTGATGTATGCAATGCAGATAAATTGTGCTTTTTTATCAGTTTTTTTTACATAATTATTTTTTAACTTATTTTTTATAGTAGTCAGTAGGCGACCCTCATAGGTACCTTTTGGTGCAATCAGAAACAAAATCCGACAAATATTTTTTGAGTTATGCTTGACGAAAGGTTTTTATTAGGCTTTCTTTTTAGTAGGACATGGCTTTATATCCATCGTAGCTGTATGTGCCCGGACAGTAATATTGCTCTGAGTATTAGCCTTTGCTTCGCTTAGACAATTAATCGAAGATTCGTTAAATAAATTTAAATTTATTTTTTAAAAAATTAACTATATATTTAAAAAAAAAAAGATCCTGGTAGACCATCAATTGAGTTGTACATTTTCCTAAGTTGTACGATTTTTTGTTCGGTCCTGAGCAAAACGTATAATTGGAGTTCCACTGTATCTTGGAAACTATGGCTTCAATCGAAGAAATAAGGATTTGAACCCAAAGGAGATGAAGAGCAACACATGATGGGTATAAAAGGTGTGAAATGAATCTAGTGAAATGAAAAGATAGTGAAGGAGTGTGGAGGGGTTGGGTAAGACGAAAACTGGGAAAATAAGCTACAATGAGTTAAAAAGAAAAGAGGAGAAAGGAAGGGGAAGGGGGAAAAGAAGAAAGTCGGGTAGAGGAAATAGAAAATCTATAGGGGCAGGTAGTGGTTGCTGAGAAATGGGGCTTAAAAGTCCAAAAAGACATGCCCTAAAAGAAACTGGTGACCCCTTAAAGTGATCCCCAATTCTGAAACTGAAAGCCAAATGCTCTTATTAACTGAAGAACATATACCATTGTGTCACTGACTCAATTCTAGGTGCTAAAAAGACTGAAAAAGCTAATATAAGTCTATGAGAAAATATGATTTAAACCATTATCCAAATAAGTCTAAACTCCTCCCTGCCAAAACCAAATGCCAAATCTGTATTCTTGACACAATTTTATGAGCTGCAATTGCATCCTACGAGGAGAATAGCTAACAAAAGTCTATAGGGAAATATGCCATAAACTGATATTACAGTGTGCTCAATGCAACTTTTTGAGCTTTGTCCTCAGAAAGTGAAACCAGAGATAATAATTGAAAAAGGTAAAGAGTTTTTAATAATGTTGGCAATATCTAGTCATAAAACCAATGAATGGAATTGCGAGGTTTAGAGGCCCAAGAAAATTTAATTTTTGTAAAGGAATACAGTGAAATTTAAAGTAATACTAAAATTGGTTACTAAAATGACTATCCTACTAAATATCTTACTAAAATGCTTTAATAGAATGACATGGTCCTGTCCGACTCATTGTCTATGAAAAATGCCAACATTGCTTTACCAATATTATCGTACAATTAAAATTCTTTTAAAAGAATATTATAAGCTCTGTTTATAGAATAATTCTGCAATCACCTATCACTATGATAACATTTCTTGTCGGATAATTGCTAAATTTTCACTTGTGGCCTTTTTTCTTCTCGGTAAACCAATTGATTGTAGAATTTGGGAATTTCATGATTGTTTCGATTATTATTTCTATGATGGCTATTGTTCTTGATTGTTGAATTATCAATAATCACTTATAACTCTATCAGTTATATGGCGATCCGAGTATATGTACAACAGTTAGAGCATGGACAGGCAAATCAAAGTCATAAACATTTTTCAGCTACATTAGAGAATGTTAAGAATGAAAGAGAATTTTTTTTTATTTCATTCAGAATGAATGTCTACTCAATGAAATAAACTTGATTAATATATTAATGCTATTATTTTATTAGGTAAGTTAAATTCCATTTCATTTTGAAAAAAAAAAATCATATGTTTAAGAAGTATATATAGTTATTGAATAAAATAAAAATCCACTAACAAATCTCCCTTTCAGTGATTCAAATAGCAGAAATTGAAATTATCAAGATTCTATTTATTTATTTTTGATTGGAAGTGGGTATTTTCTCCCTGAACTTATACGTTATGTACATATAAGATTGCTGCCAACAAAAGATATTTTAGTGTAAACATGAACTATGAAAGAAATGTTCGAAGATAACTCCTCCAATATATGAAATTTAATGAATATCTACTAAAAAACAACTTTTCAAAAGTAAAAAAAAGCCAAGCAAAAAAAAAAAAGGTGAAAGTTGTGGCTAAAAAATAGTGTGATATCAAATTTCCAAGCTTATATTACGGTACTTATTTAACATTTTTTGATAAAAATTTACCATATGTAAGTCGAGTACCTAAGTATGCGTTGATAGAAAGCCTTTTCTCCTTTACTAAATACATCATAACGTGTTTCTGAAAATTAAATTTTTTTAAATTATGCATGATGGGCTTGGCGGCCATCTTTCCATATTTTACACAAATTTCTAAGCACACAAGTTCATTGTTAAGATTGGAAGTTCGAAATTGTTACTAAAGCAAACATTTTATTCTTTTAATTTATGGAAATGAGTGCCTAAAAATTTGTGTCTAAAAATAAAGCTGAAGTAACTTCAGGTTTCATCTTATGATTCTCTTTTTTCGGAGGGGGGGGGGGGGGGGGTGAGGGTTAATTAATTAGTTAAAGAAGTAAAAATCAATTTGTTTTTTCAAAATAAAAAACTTTCTAATTTATCTGGCTGTAGCTAAAACTAGAAGTTCGAAATTCTTAATAATGCAAATATGTTACGAGCTTGAGTGCTTAGAAATTTGTGTAAAATATGGAAAGATGGCCGCCAAGCCCATCATGCATAATTAAAAAAAAATTAATTTTCAGAAACATGTTATGATGTATTTAGTAAAGGAGAAAAGGCTTTCTATGAACGCATACTTAGGTACTCGACTTACATATGGTAAATTTTTATCAAAAAATGTTAAATAAGTACCGTAATATAAGCTTGGAAATTTGATATCACACTATTTTTTAGCCACAACTTTCACCTTTTTTTTTTTGCTTGGCTTTTTTTTACTTTTGAAAAGTTGTTTTTTAGTAGATATCAGTTCTTTTTTTAAAACAAATGATATATAATTGAAATAATTGTACTAGCTCAAATTAAAATTAGTCCTTGTATAGACTTTATAAGCAGGGAGCAAACACAATATTATACATTTTGTTTATCTATCATTCATTTTTTATAGTGATTAATAATTTAAAAGTAAGGAAAGTCAATTTCTTCTTTCAAAGTATCAGTCTTTCTCAATTTATATCTCCTTAAAATTTTCTACGAAAGATGAAAATTTAGTAAAAAACAGAGTCGAAATAAAATATATATTTACAGGTAGTCTGTCAGTTAATTGTTTTTTCTAACTTTTTTTGCTGACGGTTTTGCAAAATAAATTTATCTTTACAAATACCTACGGTTAATCCAAGAATGAAACCCCGCAGGCATCTAAAGAATCGAAGATCTGTAAATCTAGCAATTCTAGGCATAATAAAGGAACATTTTTGATAAAAAAAAATCTAAAAATTTAAAGATATAAACTGTACATATAACTTCATTGTCATTTAGATCGTGTTATAGAGAAGAAAGAATAAATATGTAATTTTACTCAAGTCTGTTTATCCATACCTATTTGCATGAATGTGAGGATATTAATTTACTATAAAATATCCCCTAAATTGATTATCTTTAATAGTCTATTATTAAAGCCGCATATACATTAGAATTAAATATTTTTTGGTTAAAATTTGCCTGAAATCTATAGTCTTATCGTTCGTCAAATTTGTTTTTTTTTTTTATGCCCAGACTCTTTTTCTGAACTCTGACAAAAGATCACAGACATATTGAAGCTATCCAAATTCTTATATCTTTCTATCATATTTCCTTTTTTGAGGGGGGCGGGGGGGGGGGGGGGTGAGGAAGAGCCCTTAAGAACTTCGTTTTGTTCTCAGAATTCTGAATTATTCATTCAAAAGATCTACCTACATAAGTCTTGTTGCAGAATTTTCATTAGCTAAGAGTTGCATCAAGTTATACATCATGTGAATCTATAAAATTAATTTTGTGAAATACTAGATGGGAGCCATTGATATTTCCAGACCATTTGCCTACATTTTAAACTTGAGTCATTTACTACTATTCATTAATTTTCTATACGAATTAAAGAAGTCGTTGTTTCCATGCCAACTGTACCTTTCACTATTGCTTGCTTATTTGTTTGTTTGATTTATTGAACACATACATCATATCACATGCGGATCACGGCGGGGTTCGAATCTGCTTCCACCTACGCTCTCAAGCGATTAGCGGCATGGTGTCTTATCCACTCAGCCACGGTGGGCCACTATTGCTTTCTCTAATGCCCAGATACTCAAATTTAACCAACTGCAGATAGAATCATGGTCATAACAGAGAACATTTATATGTTAGAGCAGAGTTGCCAGTGGGCTACTTTTTTTAAATTCAGATTTCTTGATTGCCAGCACTTATTATAAACGGTAAAATTCCCTTTGTTTTCACCTT
Source organism: Maratus speciosus (assembly GCA_963932465.1). Classification (NCBI taxonomy): domain Eukaryota; kingdom Metazoa; phylum Arthropoda; class Arachnida; order Araneae; family Salticidae; genus Maratus; species Maratus speciosus. Next base: position 38,105,524 of record OZ010788.1, on the reverse strand, counting down.
AATTAATATGTCATTAAGGCGCATTTTACAATTTCAAAAAAGTGGTGCCAATCAAGTATCTGAATTAAAAAAAGTAGCCCATCTGGCAACACTGTGTTAGAGTGGTGACATATGTACAATTCGTGTACTCATATTCAATTTTTTGTCCAAAGTACGGTAACTTAGTTTTCAGTAATAGACGAGGAAGATTTCAATTAAACTAACCAGAAAAGTTAACAAACATTGGCTTCCTGATTTGATTTTATTCAAAATTGTTTAACCAACCAAAGTTAATGTCCGGGATCCAGATAAATTTTTCTCTGTTAGTAAAATTACATTGACCAATCAGTAGCCTCCATCCTTGCAGGCTTTTCGGTGTTTACTGCAAACATCAAAAAGTTCGGAAAAATGCAGACGTCTGATTGATTAATCTCATCCTGCTAATAGCGAAAAATCTATCTTGATCCCGACCTATTCAACGCCCTTTAAATATTGGAGAAATCCTTGACACGTGTCAGGAAAACGTCACACAAAGCAGGCAAAACAAAGAAGAAAAATCATTCATTGGCTCGTGAATATGAACAAGCCGATGAATGATTTTGTTTCTTTGCTTTGCCTGCTTTGTGTGATGTTTTCGTGACGCGAGTCAAGACGTTCTCAAATATTTAGGAGGCTTTGGCTTATTTCACCACCATGAAGTTATGAAAGGAAAGGAACAGACATGTCAATCTTCCCGTGTGAAAAACTAGTTACCAAAAAAAAAACGAGTTCTTTCCCTCTCTTCTACCCTTTTCTCTCTTGATTTTGACCGATAGCAGCCCATTTAGCAGTCTCCAGTACAAGATGCCGCTATATACGGTGGACGCAGGAGGGAGGGTGTTAGCGCGACCAATGACATAATAGGCCAGTTCATGATGTTTAAAAGTCATACGGAGTTGGATCGAGGCTAACGAAAAAGACAGGCTACCGCGGTGGGTCCGATTCTTCTTTTTTTACAAATCGCTGGAGTCACGTGATGCTCTTTTCATGCACCTTCTTTGGTGCATTCGAGCATCACGTGACTCCAGCGGTCTGTAAAAAAATAAGAATCGAACCCACCACGGTAGCCTGTCTTTTTCGTTAGCCTCAAAGTTGGAGCATCTTTACACGAGGATTAGTACAAAGCTGCGCGCCGTTTTTTTTTTTTTTTTTTTTTTTTTGTGTCAATTGCCGTGTACAGATAATCAACTCCGTGTGACGTTATGAACTGGCCTTATATGTTGTTGGCCACAGTTTAGGAACAGCTACAAATGACTTCATCTATATCTACTCCGAGGTAAACGAAACAGACAAGCTACCGCGGTGCTATAGCACCTAGAATATATAGTGTGGAAATCGGCTATCCCAGTAATACTTTAAAAAGTGCTAAAATATTGGATCTCTTAAATTTCAAATGATGCTGAAATCCAATGAGTCGATCACAGCGATATCTGCAGGATATTTCCTAAAACTTTATGACGATTTGGTAACAGCGTCTAGAATACCTAGTGTGGAAATATTTTATTAAACAACGCTAAAAATTTGTATCCCATAAATGATCGAGGATATTGCTAAAATCCCAAGTATCGATCGCAGCGAAATCTGCGGGATTTTCGTATTACATTTTGTAAAGTCTAGCAATATCTTGCAGTTATAGAAAATATCCTGCAGATGTCGCTGTGATCTGTATATTTCAGCAGCATCGTTGCACATTTAAGGATACAATATTTTAGCACTTTTTTAAGTATTACAGGGTTAGCCAATTTCCACACTATATATTCTAGGCGCTATAATTTGGTCTAGACGCTCTAGCATTTTTTTTTTTTTACATTTTATTAACATACATCTGACCTGTGTGCTTGGCGTCAAGCCCGCTGTAATAATACGATGTTTACTTTGAAAGTATATCACAGATGTCGCTGCGATCAGCTCCCTGGATTTCAGCGTCAGTGCACATTTAAGGGATACAACTTTTTAGCGCTGCTTGGATAGCAAATTTCCACATTATGTATTCTAGACGCTATAGCGGTGCATTACACGTGTCTCTTTCTTCTTTAAAAAATATCCTGCAGATGTCGCTGCAAATGACTGTTTGGAATTCAACATCGTTGTACATTTAAGGGATTCACTATTTCCGCGCTTTTTTAAGTATTGCTGGGATAGTCGATTTCTACAACATATAATCTAGGCCTATAATGGAGCTATAGTATCTAGAAGATACAGTTTAAAAATCGGCTTATTAAAAAGGGGCTAAAAATTGTATCCCATAAATGTTGAACGAGGCTGAACGATGAATGTCGATCACAGCAACATATGGTAATTCCAACGTAACTATTTCAAAAGACATCAAATGAGAAAACGTTTTGCTCAGAGAAGATCTAGAAAATGTTGCTGCTATCGACATTTGTCATTCAGTATTTTTCAATATTTATGGGATTCAATTTTTAGCAATTTTTAAAGTATTACTGGAATAGCCGGTTTCCACACGATGACCATGATCTAGGTAGATTTTTCTTTGTTATCGCAACGAGATTGACCAATCAGAAGCTAGAATTATTGCTAATTTTTCACTGTTTGCAAAAATGTGCCTGGATCTCGGCCTATATTTCTAGACGTTATAACTGAGCTCAAGAATAGTACAGAATGCAAACTCCGTATTTTGATACATTAAGGCCGGGATCCAATTAGGAACAAGTGTGTCGCTATAACGAAGTAGCGACATATGGCCAATAAAGGTTTATTGGTAGAAGTGATAAAAACAAATCGTTAAAGGTCTTTGCGAGCGTGTCATTATCGTCAGACTAATGCATATTGAATTATTTCCCTAGTCTAATAAAGCTCGTCCATGCGCGTATTGTCTAATGGAGGATATTCCAAATATGGATTCAAGGCTGAAAAAGTCACGTGGTACTGGCAATTTACCTAAAGAACTTCTAACTGATGAGAAGGGAAACAGGAAACTACTACTGCTTTCTCCCGTGAACTGTTTCATTGGCTAGCGGGGATTTACATTATGTCGACGGAGCCTTCCCTTCTTTACGTTAGACGTTTTTGCCTTGGCCACGTGATCATAACGTAGATAGAATAGCCTCTATTCAAGAAAGTGGATTGCCGTACTATAGCACCTAGAATATATAGTGTGGAAATTGGCTATCCCTGTAATACTTAAAAGAGTGCTAAAATATTGTATCCCTTAACTGTGCAACGATGCTGCTGAAATATACAGATCACAGCGACATCTGCAGGATGTTTTCTCAAACTGCAAGATATTGCTAGTCTATACAATGTAATACTAAATCCCGCAGATGTCGCTGTGATCGATACTTGAGATTTTAGCAGTATCGTCACACATTTAAGGGATACAAATTTTTAGCGTTGTTTGGATAGCATATTTCCACACAAGGTATTCTAGACGCTGTAGCCATACTTTCGCCAAAAACTTGAAATGAGCATGCTTCCTATGCATATATCACCACTCTTATGTATAAAGGCTCTCTGTTATGGTGTTGATTCTGAGCGCTCTTTGTTAAATTTCTATATTTGTGTTTTAGAGAAAGCAATACAGAAAAGTACTGTTACTGTGGAAACAACAAGTTCTTTAATATCGAAATGTATAGCAAAGGAGTTCAGAATCAGTGCCTTAAATAGTTTCGAATATGTATTGTTGTTATGACAATCAATACCCTACCTGGATGTGGAAATGCAAAATTGTGTTCAACATAATGGAGGATATTCCATCTACATTTTGATCACGTGGTCAAGGTAAAAACTTCTATCGTAAAGAAGGGAAGGCTCCGTAGACGTGTAATGTAAATCCCCGCTAGCCAATGAAACGGTTCATGAGGCAAAGTAGTAGTATTTTCCCTTCTTATCAGTTAGAAGTTCTTTGGATAAATTACCGGTATCACGTGACTTTTTTCAGCCTCGAACCCATATTTGGAATATCCTCCATTGGGTGCAATCTAGATAGATTTTTGGCTGTTAGAGAAACGAGATTCATCAATCAGAAGCCTGCATTTTTGTGAACTTTTCGCTGTTTGCAGAAATGCAGGCTATTGATTGGTGATTCTCGTTTCGCTAACAGCGAAAAATCTATCTGGATCCTAGCCTACATTTCTACAAACATTGCACTTTATCCACGGCACTAAAAAAATGACTCAAAACTTTCATGACATAGGCCGGGATCCAGAAACAGCAAATATTCTCAAACATGCAGGCTTCTGATTGGTCAAACTCATTTCGCTAACAGCGAAAATTCTATCTGAATCTCAGCCATAGTTATCTTCGATGAAATCAATGCAAAAGGATAATATAAAAGAAAAGTGTAAGATTTCTAAAATATTTTGGCGGGTTTATCGCTATTTGGCATAATTTGTAAACTTTAGAACTAATTAACAGTTTTTCGCTAATTATGAATAGAAAATTAATGTTTTTAAAGCTGAATTTTATTAAAGCACGTAGATTGAGTAAATATCTATCCAAAAATTCAATCCTTACTTTTTTCTGTCCATTATTTAAGTCTCTACCTCAATTGAAACATAAGTTGTGACGAAGAAAATAAATCTGTCATTTTCAGTATCTCGACGTTATTTTAAAAAATCTATATCTCTGTTTATAATTAAGTTATGAGGATGCATTTGATCTTAAATTGAAGATCTTCTTTATTAGGTCCTTCTGGTGATGGTTTTATTTTTCTGCGATGATTGCTTCTTTTGATATGGGAAATTTTACGCTGGCATATTTCGTTCATTTAACATGGAGAAGTTGTCATCAGTATAGTAAGCAGTTACGGTGTCTTGCCGTTATTCTTGGCGTTTGTTTGTTTGGCGGGGTTAGCATTTTTTTTTTTCAGCTTGGCTTGGCAGAACGACCGTCCTGCTTGATCTCAGATAGAAAGAGCTGGCAATGTTTGCCTTATGTGCATGATGTCATAAATCAGCAGTCAGAGAGTAGTGATAGAATAAAGAGATCATACAAAAATTAAGATTTGCGTAGCTTAAAAAAAAATAACTATTCAAACATAAATGGATTTTTATACAATAAAAGACATTTGAACCATTTTTGCAATTAAATTTATGCTTCTTAAACTAACAGATCCTGTGAAAAATAGAATTAATAAATTCTGTATTGTTAGAAAAACAACTTAATAAATATCAATTCAATTTTAGATTATCATATTTGGATTTAACGGATCAAAAATATTTTTTTATTTTATTTTCAGATATGTTAGTGTTCTTCCATAGAAGGTTTAATACTTAAATTTTGCAAATGCATAAAGTTTTCTTTCTTTTCTATGGTTTTTTTTTCTTTTCTTCCCCCCCCCCCCCCCCATTCAAATGATTTTACTAATCTTCTTTTAATATTTTGAAATTGCATGATCTCTTTATATTGCTAGAGTAACAGCAATTAGGATAATTTAAAATATAAAATCAGTACTATTTTTTTTTCCCTCTATATTTCTGTTACTATTTTGAGTATTTTTTTATTATTGTATTTAAATATTTCTTTTTCAGCCTTAAAATGATTTTCTCAATGTACATTTGGTCTAAATTTTCTAAACTTTTTTCCTCCTCTTTCAGTCATATGCTATTTCTGAACGAATTAATTGGATTGTGCAGTGGCCAGGGCAAGTTGTACTCTGTGTATCACAAATTTATTGGACTGCTGAAGTGCATGAAGCTATTACTGGAGGTCTAAAGTCTCTAAAAGCTTATTATAACATTTTAAATAAGCAATTAGCTGGTATTGTTGATCTGGTAAGAGGAAAATTAAATAAGCAAGTGCGTGTTACTCTTGGTGCTTTAGTTGTCATCGATGTTCATGCCAGAGATGTTGTCCAAGAACTAATTGATTGTGGTTAGTAATTATAGATTCATTTTAATCTTTTGTAAAATAATGATTTTTGTCATATGCTAAAATGTTTTTACTGCCTTAACAATTAGCCATTATTTTAAAATATTCTGTTGGTATAAGTAAAAACATTTATGTATATTGTAAAAACATTTTATTATCCACACCCTCATTATCCTAATTTTTTCTCTGACTTTTATGTAAGTTATGATTACAGTCAAACACGGTTAAGATATGTTTCAAGGTAGGGGGCAAAAGTCGCATATTGAGCGGAATTGCATAATAAATGTGATTTTCATATTTTTGCAGTAACTTTGCTTAAATAAGTTATAGGACTGGTATGTCTTGAAATTTAACAACACATATGTGATAAAAAGTTTTACTTAAAGACTTATACTATACATAAAAGGTAAAAACTTCCAAAACATTAATAATAAAATTCTAAAAGAGTGAACCAACAAGTTTCAACCAATTTGTGACAATCATCAGGGTTATGTTTCAGTATCGAGAGACATTTATAACATATAATATTATAAATATGTATAGATTGTAAAAGTCAAATAAACATACTACCGTATTTTCAGGAATACCCGCCGCACCCACTGTAAGCGCCACACCACCGAAAATCTGTTTAAAAAAAAAAGTATATCGGCATAAGCGCCGCACCCATGGAGCTCATATTTATACAGTACAATCTAAATTCCGGATTCGTTCCGGCCGCGGCTTTTCCAGATTTTAGAGATCTTGAAATAACAACTTAAAATTATAAGCAAAAATTGTAAAGAATCATGAAAAAAAAATAATAATAACAAATTGTAATATTTATAAAAAAATCGCTAATAACATATTACGTGACTCAGCAAAGCCAAACATTTCATCTTATAAAATTAAATATACACAGAACATTTTTACGATTACGATTTTATTTATTTAAATATGTCAGTCAGTGCTTGTTACCTTAATTTAGGCCTATTGGCCATTACTGTTTCTGTAATTCAATATAATGACATTAATTTGTTCTCGGTTATAAATTTTTTTCTGTTATAGGTCTAATATTGTTTTATATAAACTATTTATCAGTTATTCTGTTGATATTTCTTTGTTTTCTTAATTTACCAAATCATAAAAAAATAATAATAAACTTTGAGAAGAATTGGGGGAAATGACTGGTACGGCCATCTCTTGGCAAAATGCAGAACAAAACCTATAATAGCAAAAGTTTAAGGAAATTATTTGGTGCTGCCATCTAGCGATAAAATAGGATACCTGAAGTAAACAAATGTGAAACATTTGATTAACATTTATGCGGTCTGTATTTGAGATTTCTGGATTTTAGAGACTGTACCCAGATTTAAGATGTCCGGATTTTAGAGACTGTACAGTATATAAATTTTTTCCCTTAAATGGCGTAAAAAAAAAAAAAAAAAAAAAAAAAAAAAAAAAAAAATAGAAATTAAATATAAAGAAATATAGTAATGTTTTTAATCTGTACATAAATATTTTCACTTAAGTGCCTAAAAAAATATATTTACAATATAAAGGAATATCGTATAGAGGCACTGCTGAAACCACTTTAGCATAACTAGAAATGTTCCTGTTTTGTTTGTTTTTCATTTTTTTTTTAAATCTCTGTTTAAAGATTCCATTGGACGAAAGACATGTTAGATTTAACGTATGCAAATGCAGAAAAAACTGTAAGCAAGCAAAATATTATTGAAAAATGTGATGTAATAAAGCATATGGCTATAAGAAAACATTGAAAAAATACATTCTAGTCTCTTCAGACTACTGCTAAAAACAGCATTTCATCACTGGAGCAATAACCAAAACAGAGAAAAATACAATAAATAAACTTACCTGTAAATATTGCAGAACCTTTTTTCCCTTGAATGTTGATTTATTATTTGTTTATTTTTTAATTTAATAACGTTTTCTATCACCGATGGACTGTAAATAGCAGGCATATAATTTTAAAAGATTGATGTTCAGATTCATTTCTATTTTTTGATAATAATATTAATAAAACTTTCTAAAAAAATATTGGATTACGTTTAGTAAGAAAACACTACTTCCATTTATCTTTAAAATACGAAGAAAAAAAATGAATTTGAAAAATTATTATTAGCATGAAGTGAAAAATACAGAAAATATATATACAAGATTTTATCAATATACATTTTTTAAAAATCTTCAAATCCGTCGAAATCAGAATTCTCGCTGTCCAAATTAAACAGTTCTAAAAATTGTTTATCAGTCAATTGATCGGAACTTTCATCACCACTGTCATCAGGATCAGATGAATCACCGGTATTAGCAATTTCTGAATTCACAGCATTTTCTGAAATATTGGCTGCTTTGAAGCCCAATATCACAGTTTTAGCAGTAACGTCTCTCCACGCTAGCGACACCCAAGATGCAACTTCTTCATAACTGGCTCTACGCATCTTGCCAGATTTGGTATAGGAATGCAGCCCCTCAACCATCCACGTTTCCCATAGCTTTCTGACTTTAGATTTAAAAGACTTATTCACAGCCAAGTCAAGGGGCTGCAGAATTTTGGTTAATCCACCTGGGATGATTGCCAGTATGACTGAAACTTTTTTAGCTGTTGTTTTCACCGAGTCAACTAAGTGGGCTCTCATTGAATCCATGATGAGGAGCCCACTAGGTTGAAAAAAAGAATTTTTCCTTTTCTTCCATACTTCTGCCAGCCACTCTAACATGATTTCCTCCGACATCCAGTCTTTCTCATTGCATCGTATGATGACGTCGGAAGGAAAATTTGCCTTAGGCATCGTCTTGCGCTTAAATATGATAAGCGGTTTCAATTTGTCCCCATTCGCGGCACAAGCTAAAACACAGGTAAAAGCAGTTTTTTCATTACCTGTAGCTGATAGATTTTTCCCCAGTAGTGTTTACAGTTCTACTGGGGGGACAATCAAAAGTTAGTGGGACTTCGTCCATATTGATGATTTGCGATGCTGAAATTTTTTTTCCCTCTAATTATGTCAGCGACATAATTTAAAAAGGAAGATTTTTTTTCTTCCCAGTCTGGTGGTAATTGTTGTCCCACAGTTGTCCGACTTCTCACAGACAGGTCATTTCTTCCCATAAAACGAAAGCACCAATTAGGACCACCTTTAAAATTTGCTAACCCAATGTTAGAGGCCAAAACTCGGGCTTGAAGACGTATTTGTACCGTGGATACTGGGATTCCTTTTGCTCTTTGTTCTTTTACCCACTTGGCTAAATTGTTTTCCAGATTTGGCCAGGCAACAACGCCACTTCTCCGTGCCCTCTTAGCTTTTGGCATTTGCTGCAGTGCTGATTTCTCAGATCGCCATCTCCTAACACAGCGCTCATCAACTCCAAATTCGCGCACTGCAGCACGATCACCAATTCTCTCTGCCTGATCAACTACAACGAGCTTGAACGCAGCTGTGTAACTTTTTAGCTTCTTGGGAGCCATTTTTGCTTTTAAAAAATAAATTTGTAAGTTTGGAGCGTCAGATAAAAAAGAGCAGAGCACTACTAAAATAATTCTCAGCTTAAATGAAATTAGTTTGTAGTACGCAATTAGAATCCAATCAGAGACAGGCGCAACTCCCTGCACCAATGAGCAGGGCGCAACTCCCTGCGCCAATGAGCAGGGCGCAACTCCCTGCGCCAATGAGCAGGGCGCAGCAGGATGCTAGCTTCCTCCCTCGCATCTTTTCCTGGAAGAGTTTCTGCGAATAACTCTAGTAGTAGGAGAGCTGTTGAACATTTTTGAGTAGGTATTTGAGGCACCCTGAAAATTTGTGCAACACTTCTTTTGTAATGCCTGAATACAAAATCGAATGTCTGGCTGAAGGATCGTGGCCCAAAACTTGTGCCAGATACGTGTCAAGTGCCATTTTTTGACACTACCCAAAAAAAGTATTTGAGGCACGCTGAGATTGAAACAGAATAATATTTATACTTAGAAAAAAATATTTTGAAAATTACAGACACTTTAGTCGGCCCAAAACCTGTGCCAGACACGTGTCAAATGCCATTTTTTGACTACCCAAAAAAGGTATTTGAGGCACACTGAGATTGAGGCACAATAATATTTATGCTTAGAAAAAAATATTTTGAAAATGACAGACACTTTAGTCGGCACAAAAACTGTGCCAGACACGTGTCAAGTGCCATTTTTTGTCTGGCACAGGTTTTGGGCCACGATCCTTCAGCCAGACATTCGATTTTGTATTTAGGCATTACAAAAGAAGTGTTGCACAAATTTTCAGGGTGCCTCAAATACCTTCCCTAAAAGGTTTAACAGCTCTTGGACTATAGGTGTTCTTTCCACAGAGTTCTAAATCTTTCCAGTGATGACGATTCGTTAGATTTTCGACCAAAGACTTTTTTTTTAATTAATTTTGGTGTAGGAATATTTTTTAATGAAAATATTATACAGCTGCACCTCGAAATTCCGGAATCGGTGGGACCAGTGTTGAATATAGGGGGGGGGGGGGGGTCCCGGGGGACCCCCACCCGGAGCAATGAGATGTCCTCCCCGAAAGATTTTGAAATTTTGTGTTTTCAATGGTCAAAAAGTGCTATTTCCCCTCCCGGAACCACAGAAATCCCTCCCGTATCTGAATTCAACACTGGGCGGGACCACCGCGATTCCGAATTTTTGAGGTCTGTTAAAAAATATTTTTTATAACAATATAACAACATAAAAAATGCAACCCCCCACCCAGTGTAACTAACGACGATAAAATAAAAAAGTGAATTCAATAATAAAATAGGAATAATACACTAAAACATAACTCATATTAAAACTCAATTAATTAAAATATAATACACAACAGATACCTAAAATTGTTTATTCATTAAAAACTATTCAAATAAAAAATAAGGAAACTGAGAAAGTGTTTTTACGTTGATAATGCACTTAGCATTACAAAAATCTCTCATCTGGTTACCTCTTTTTTTCTACTGTATTCAAAGTTCTTTTCAAAGAAATTAAACGACATTCTATCAGCTTACTTGCACGTCAAGGTCATAGGGCAATGTGTCCGAACATTCAGAGAGATGAAGATAAGAGTGAATTTGAATATCAAGTGTTTTTTTAGTTGAGTCGGGAGATAACAAAATTGCGTCATGTTTGTTTTTTAGTTATAAATACGTACTTGAGTTATTTTATTAGGCGCTTCTTTAAAAATAAAGATTATAAACATGGAAAACAAAAAAGATAAAATAAGTATTTTTGATCGGAACTCTTCGTACGAAACATTTTTTAACCATATCAACATAAAAAATCAATGTTTTGAAAAAATTCAGTCGGGTTGGGCCAAGATTTTAACAGTTTTCTGGCCGATGCCAAACTTTTAGCTTTTATGCCGAGCAATAATTTTTTTTTCTCTTTTTTGTATGAGCCAGGCCGAACTTTATGGATCGGGCTACTTCACTCAAGCGAAAACACCTGCCCACTAATGTTAATCCTACGGAAGATTTTTTTTTTTTCATTTGACAGTTGAGGTCGATCTGTAAAAAGACCCTTTTTTACTTTTTCGATTTTGTTTACAGATGTTTTTAGTAGTATGCTTTGATATTCGGAACCAGTTTCGAAAGTGAAAGTATTCCCGTAAAAAAATAAAAAAAGTAAAAAAGACTTTGTAGAGATTGACTGCAGCTATGTAATGCAAAAGAATCATTTAAAAATAATGGAGTCCGAACAACATATTAAAAAAAAAATTCTTTCTTAGGATTGACATTAGCGAGCCGCTGTTTTCACGTGTGTGAAATGGCCCTTAACCCTTTGAGGGGCGGCCCCACCAGTGGCCGAGAGGTTCTGCTCTCGAAGCTGGTAGATGGGAGGTGCTGGGTTCAATCCCAATCACGTCCGTCGGCCTAATCGTTCGGAGTTTTCTTCGAACCTTGGTTTTCCAAGCGCAAATACGGGTTAGGTTCCCTTAGAAAGACCCCCACAGAAGGGCATTCCCCCCACCCCCTCCACTTAGGGCCTATATCCCTTGTGTTGATAATTGGCCATCATAAATACAACCAACCAACCCTTTGAGGGGCAGAGAAATTCTGTTCATAAAAGGATGAAATATTTGATTGACACCAGATTTTACGAACGAATTTCTTAGAAAATACAAATCTGTTTTTTTCACACTGTCATTGTAAAAGCAAAATTTTATTAAAATATTCTTGGTGCGGATTGTTCGTTTCAGAATTAAAATTAGGTGGTCACGTCGCGTGATCACCGCCCTTCAAAGGCTTAAAGTTGTCAAGCTAACATCGGCTCGTGCAGTACATTTATACTTATTCTTTCAAAGTCATATGCGTTGAAAATGGTTCATATTTTATCGGCTTCGTTTAACTATTTTTATAGCGGAAGTCGGCTCACTTGATTTTTTTATTGGCCAGACCCGTTTATTTTGTTTATCGCCCGGCCCGGCTCATTAAAAAAATTGTCCTAATTCAGCTGACTCAGCCGGTTTCAAAGTTTAACTTAATTTTGCCTGGTCGAGTCGGGTACGGTTCTCTATTTTAGGGGCCGGGTTTAAAAAGAGTCCGGTACTGAAAAAATAAAGAAAAATCTTGCTCTCCAGTGTTTTTACTGTGTATTAAGAGATCCATTCCACAAGTGTTCTATGCTGGGATTTGAGATTTCTCTCCTCATGACCAGTAATTTCATAGAGTTAGCACTCTGTGAGGAGTTTTGCTTTCCAAGTAGAAGGAAAAGGGGACATTAAAGGAAAAAATCGCGACAGCTGTATATTCCAGTATCCGGAGGATAAAGTAATTATTGACAGATACGCGGAAAGTGTAATCATTTTTAACTAGAGAACCGGTGAAACAAACGTTTGTTTAAAAATAAACAAGTAACATTTCTCGGATATCTGTGGTTGAGAGACATTTTCTAATGTTTTGGTACCAATTCGAGAGCATATAACTGTTGATCAAAGGGGGAAAAAATGGCATCATAAAATATCGGTATGACAAAAAAAAAAAAAAAAAAAAAAAAAAAAAAAAAAAAAAAAAACAAGATGCTTCAAGACATTGCTATAAAGGAAAAAAATCACCGTACCCGCCGCCCTGGCGTAAGAGCTGCACTTGGAATATTTTATACTTTCAAACTCGTATGCGCCGCGGCTCATATGCCCGAAAATACGGTATGTTGAAATTGCCACCATCATAGTGCCATCTATATAGCTGTAATTTAACTATCCATTTTCAAGAGAGAAAATATGAAAGAATCAGAATATTAATTCCAATAACTATGCGAGACCTCTTTAACCTTCAGTTGAATGTTGTTTCAAAACATTTAACCATAACTTATGTATCTTGTAAGAAATTCCTTCGTTGCAAGCATCTTTATTTCTTAATTCAATTTTGAGGGATTCTCTAATTATGCTTTTTTGTGAATAAGTGCACATCCAAGTAATTTTTACATTTTCCTAATCTATTGCTTTAATTTCATTTTTAGAACAAAATCTTGCAAGAGCTGCCAATTGTCTGTTATATTGTATATCTGCTCTATGTTCTTTTAATCTTGTTTCAGATTTTCTTTTTGTACCTATATAAAATATTTTCTCACCGTTTTCTAGAATAATCGGAATTTCACATACACCAGCTAAACTCAGAGGGGGGATGGGGGGGGAGGTAGCATCAAGTTTACTTGAAAGTAAATGGAATTGCTATAAGATGAATATTAAGCAGTCTGAAGTATTTTTTTAATTCTTCATAAATACCTGTAAGGTAGGGTGGAGCGAAAAAAATTAATTTTTTAAAATCAAAAACGGGTAGGTGCCAAAAGTTGCCTTTATACTAGTACATCATCTGCGTGCAATATTACCGCTGAAAAAAAATGGCTTGAGTCTGCGCTTTTGGTTCAAAAGTCGAATTTTTGGGTAAAATTTGACATTTTTTCAAAAAAATTAAAAAATTCCTATAGAACTGGATATTATTTAAGAGTGTTATTTAAACCTTTATTATTAATGTCTTAACATATTTAAACGATAAAACGATATCTTTGTTCTGTATAACGGGAACAAAACTGACAACTTTTGGTAAAAAAAGGCGTTTCCACTCTGTTGTGTCTTACAGTTAATTGTTGTTTGGAATACAGCTCTTATGTAGTTGCTTTCAAATCTACCCAGGAGGTATTACGTGCGGGTGGCTGCATTTCATGACACTAAAGTGCGTAGCTTGACCACCCTTCCATCTGAGCACAATGTTTTATTTATATATTGAATTGTGAATTTTTATCAAAGACTGGCATACGTTTCCTATGTATCAACCTAATACATCTCTTCTTTGTATCCACAGACGTTGGGTGATGCTGCGGTGACACTTCATCACGTATATTTCTACTGCTTGTGCATGATAAGGCAAGCAGAGTAATGGAGTGGAATTAATGGAATCTATTCAGCCCTTTAGTATCTTCACCAAAATTACATCCAGTTACTGCATAGTGATTGGGAGTTCTGTTCCTACAACATTTTACAACATTTAGGTATTTCATCTTTGAGTATGCCATCATTTACTCTACCTCTTGCATTTATTATATGCTGATAAGCTTTTTGTTTAATGTGATGGCGATCGTCATCAAAATTGCAATAATAATTTGCTCTCGATGTGAAAAGCTACCATTGTCCTAAATAATTTTTTTAGTATTTGTTTTTTGCCGTTTTCTGTGATGTTTAGTAGCCGAATAATTTCCCATAAGTTTTTAGATCAATTATTTAGATGTGGATTTTATTTGGTGTAAACCATCCTGCGGCATAAACTTGGATTACATACTTTGTGAGTGAACCAGACTCTGATGGTCAATCAGTGCTTATATAAAGGCGAATAATATTATGCGCCTTTGTGAGTCATCTTGCGTAGGACAAGTTTCTTGGGTTCCTATTCGCTAGTTCTTCTGAGCAATATCTTGATGAAATAACTTTGCGAATATCTATCAGGTATATCTGGTATGTGCTGAGTACCCTTTTCTCGATTTCAGGAAATAATGTTTAAAATTACTCTCTATGGCTTCAAAAATTGAAATAAGAAGGGAATAAGCACGTGGACAAAGATTTTCCTATTTGTCCGGTGCATCTCTGTGGGTTAGAATCTAATTTTTGCCAACGATCTTATCTAATAAATGATGCAGAGGAAATTCACTGGACTTGGAGGTGGCATATGATCAATTGTAATGGTTCATTCTAAACGTGTCCTTCGCAGAATGGATGGCAACGACTAACAGAATTATCCTCCTTCAAATGAGCACTCACTGCCCATCAGAGTCTCTACGTTCACCCAAAAAGTACTATGTTATCCAAGTTTGGCTCCAGAATAGTTTACAATTAAATATAATCCACAGCTAAAGAAGGGATCTAAAAACTCATGGGAAATTTGCTACACAAAAACAACTCGGCTACTAAACAACACACAAAACGGAATAAAACAAATACTAAAAAAAGGTTATTTAGGACAATGGTTGCTTTGCATACGCAGAGGAAATTCTTATTTCAATGCTCTCTGACGATTGCCATCACATTAAACAGCTAGCTGCTCAGCACATAGTAGTTGAAAAATTAGAGTAAATGATGGCATACGCAAATCTGAAATATAAACAATCAAGTTTGAAGCGGATAATTATATAAATCTAATTCATTGGAAAAGTTTTGTGGTAACAGAACCTCTAATCAATATGCATTTATCGTGTGCAATCTTGGTGAAGATAATAGAATGCTGAATAGATTACATTAATATCCTCCGCACTCCATTACACTGTTTGTCTTCTCTTACACAAGCAGTAAAAAATAAGTAAAGGAGATCACAGTAGCAGCATTCAAAGCCTGTGGATCCAAAGAAGAGATGTACCAGGTTGTGATACATAGAAAACTTATACCAGTCTTTGATAAAAAATCACAATTCAATGTATAAATAAAACATTGAGTTCAGATGGTAGGGTGGTCGAGCTATGCACTGTTGTGACATGAAATGCAGTCACCTCCACGTGGTACCTCCTGGGTAGTTTTGAAAGCAACTAGCTAAGAGATGTAGTCTAAACAACAATTAGTTGTATGACACAACAGAGTGGAAACGCCCTTTTTTCACCAAAAGTTGTCAGTTTTGTTCCAGTTATACAGAACAAAGATATCGTTTTATCGTTTAAATATGTTAATTCATTAATAATAAAGGTTTAAATAACACTTTTAAATAATAACCATCTCTATAGAATTTTTTTAAATTTTTCGAAAAAATGTCAAATTTTACCCAAAATTTCGACTTTTGGGTCAAAAGCGCAGACTCAAGACATTTTTTTTCAGCGGTAATATTGCACACAGATGATGTACTAGTATAAAGGCAACTTTTGGCACCTACCCGTTTTTGATTTTAAAAAAATAATTTTTTTCGCTCCACCCTACTGTAAGGGTCATTCCATATCAGTTCAGGCAGGCATGTAACCCACCATCACATATTTTGATGAAACTGCGTGTGTTTGTTCCTATTAATAAGATATGATCACCAGTATTTTTTTTTACTCCTTGGTCAAATAGTTTCTGAGAAAAAAATTGTCAAAATTTTGAAGAACTGCCGTCAGTTGGCATTCTTGACTGCTCGGTTTTCAAATGTAGCATGACATAAATATGATCCTATTTCTATATCTACTCTACAAATCATCTTCAAATAATTTATGCATAATACATAGGGTACGCAGTTTATGAAAAAAAAATACTGTTACGCTTATAACATTTTAAGTGTGTCTAAAAAAGGTTTAAACTTTGAAGTCATGAATTTTTTAAGAAAAATAATGCATTAACTAAAAAAGCATTATCAACAAAAGGCGGTATTTTTTTATTAAATTTATTTTTTGTGGAGGATATACTTAAAGGTGTCCTTTACCTGATTCTGAAATAAAAATAGTGGGATTTGTTAGGGATTAGCACCAGTACCAATTCCCCAACATCTTATACTTGTAAAACTGATTAAAAAATTATGTGTTGATTAAGCAGAGTTCAACAGTGAAAGTAGATCCGAGGATGGATTTCTAAAAATATGCAAATGAGAAAAATAATAAAGTACGTTGAATGAAGGAATGTTAAAAGTGGATGAAGTAAATGACAGGTGAGATAAAGCTCCAGGCTTAAACTTCTTTTATTAAGTTCCAAAGTTCACAGTAAAAATATCTTGATAAAAACAGTCTTTAAAATAAACCAAATATTGATGAATAAACAACGAATCACTTTAAATCAAAAACAGCCATTTAAACACTTTAACTCAGAAGCCATGAAGAACAGAAAAGACTAAATATCGTAACTTTAAAAGATGATTTTAAAAACAAAACGAAAATAAAAATAAGCCGCATGATTAAATATTTACCACAAGATCAATACAGCATCCCGAGAATGCTCAAAGCAATTCTTGTATCGAGAGCATTGGTAGATAAAACAAGTAAGCCTCCTTTCCTTCCAAATAACCCCCTTAAATACAGCAGCTGGAACGGCACGTGTCGACACGCCCACTCTCCAGAATGATCTACGAGATGGTGATTTGCCGATGACGAACTACGTCAACTAATTCATTCATAAATCCGTTCCCCGCCATCTGTCGGGAGAAAAATACACCACGTCATACGCTCTCGTAAATTCTACTATGTCGCGTGGCAAACGTAAACATCTGAAGTTGTAAAAATAAAGATACGGCATTATCAATGAACTGTAACTAAAGAAACGTAAAGCTGAATAAATAACTAAAGGATTAAAAGGATGAACGCAAGATAAAAGGTGAATTTAATTTCAGAATACTTTATATTTAAATGAAATTATCTTAATAAAAATAAAGTTTATAAATAAAGAACTGTAAATTATACTACCAGGGTTAATGTACTATTGAATACAATTAGAGGCATTGAGAACTGGGAAATGGGCTTGTTAATATTTCCTAACAAGTGCCCCCCCTCTCAATGTCTCAATCGAAAACGAAAAATAAAAGATCTAAAAATCTTCACTGACCATGGAACACCTTCTTTCTATAAAAACGGTTAAAAACAATGAACAAAACCAAAAAAAAAAATATTAATCCTAACACTTAACATGAAAAATACCTGTTAATGGCTAGCAACTAACAAAAATTAAGCATTAATAAACTTCCAACGCTTTAAATTTAACAACCGAGAAATGCCCAACAAAATTTTTCCAAACGAAATCCCACAAATTAACCATCAAAAACTTCAAAGTCAAAAGCCAAAAGATCCAGCATAAAACTTGCCTAAATCCATTCATGGCCTCTTTACAAAAATTCAAATTTTAAATTTCTAACAATATAAACACAATTCAAACATTTAACAAATTGAAAAATATCACAATGAAAAATCAACATACGTACCAACTTACAAAAGTAAAGTTTCAATTTGAAACAATACATACTAGCCAACTTCGTCATCTTGACCACAGCTAAATATGCAAATTTATACAAAACTTAAATAACTTTTTATTTAACAAAAACAAAAATAGAAAAATTAACTAGAGTAGCTTCATCAGTCTCTCCCAGTAGCTTCCAAAATCCAGTAAAAATGACAAACTTAAGCAATAACTTGGCATCTGATTAATAAGACATAACAATAAATAGCTGTACACTTATCCATCTACAGACAACATCTTACAGCAATATCCATTTTCTCTACCTACATTCGCACAAATATTCACATTGAAGATATCAGATGCCTGCAAATAAAAGATCTATTAGAAACAACATAATCAATACAAAAATAGTCCATTATCATAAGATATATTCCTGTAACAAAACTTCTATATAAATATAACAGTACTAAATCCAACTTAAGACTTGACAAAGGTATAACAACTTTAAAAACATTAAACCTCAAAAGAACTATTGCTACAAAGGAGAGAAACTGGATTTCCTAAACAAAAATTCATATTCTTAATTTCTATTACTTTAACTTTAATTTAATATATTTAAACTTCAAACAGATTAATCAGAAACTTTAAACTATTAAATAGATATATCCAAACATTTTAAAGTTAAGTTACATATACTTCTCTCAACCAACTGATAAACGGGGACTAGTGACATTCTCATATACACAAAACTAGGGACTCACAAAATCAAAAAAATACAATGCCCGCAGAAGATCTTCCAGTGGCGGTTACCTCTCACACAAACTACCTCAGAACGTTCTCTGGCATTTGTCTCCCAAGGGACCACCCACCCGAAACGGTACTGTGGGCTGCTCGAACCCCCAAGAATAGAATGGTAAGAGGCACCATTTCCACCATTGGATGGGAATTAAATGCTTAACAGCTAGATGAAAAAGGTAATGAAAAACAATTGTGATCAAGAGACTTCATAAAAAGCTAGATAAAGCTTGCTAAACATCGTTTGCTTAAACCATGTAAATGGCTATGGCCACTCACCACATACACAGGATTACAAACTTTATACATCATGTAAATCTTATACTGAAGAAAAATGGTGGTACGCAGTATGATTTCTAAAAACTTCAAACAGAAATCTAAAAACAATCTGAAAAGCTATCTAAACATTAAAAACCTGTATCAAATACAGTTCTAACAAAAATTAACAAATCGTGTTTGGTTTGAGGCTTCGTAAAGACATCACTGAGGTTTGACTTACTAGGAATATATTCTAAATCAAAAGCTTCACTGTAAATTAAATCCCTAATAAAAAATAACTTGACATCTATATGACGAGATTTATAGTTTTCTATAGGTGATTTTACGAAGTTAATGACCGCCTGGTTATCTGCATAAAGCTTCGACTTGATACCTAAATCGCGTATGATTGCTCTATCCCGACACTCCTGCAGGATCCGGTCAAACCAAACCAGGTTTTTGGAGGCCTCAGTCATGGCGACAAATTCTGACTCCATTGTGGATAAACTGACGCACCTTTCTTTAAAGGTACGCCAGTCCACGGGGGAACTGCCAACCATGACTATTTGCCCACCAACCGATGTTCGGTCATCCCGGTTCGCCGCAAAATCAGCGTCTGAAAAGGCAACCAACTTCTCCTCATTACACCGTAACCGGAGATGGTAATGTCGAGTATACTTTAAATAACCAAGCAACCGTAATAACCCGTACCAATGTGAAATACCCGGATTAGACTGAAACTGACTATATATATTAACCGCATAACTAATATCTGGCCTGGTTCTACTGGCAATGAATGATAAACAACCCAGTAAGCTTCTATAAGGAAAACGAGCCATGTACCCTTTTTCGAAATCAGAAGAAGGACAATTAACCTTAGATAATATAACACCCTTACTAATAGGGAGAGACGAAATAGGAATTCGAAAATTCTTAAATTTATCACACACCTCATCAATATAACTAGACTGGTATATATATAACGACTTCCCCTTTTCAACAAACTCGACCCCTAAAAGTTTATGTGTTCTTCCCAAAAGCTTGATGTCAAAATGCTTTCCAAGCAAATCCAGGATTATGTCAATCTTCTCCTTAAATTTTCCAAAAACTACAAAGTCATCAACGTATAGTAGCAGAACTATATCAGAATCAAAAAGGTAAGTACAGTTACATGACTCAAATTTCCTAAAACCAATCTTTAATAAAACTTTATGGATCTCATAATACCACTCCCGGCCACTTTGATGCAGCCCATACAGCGCACGATCCAGTTTGCAATACATATGCTCTTTACCGGGGATAACGAAACCGGGCGGTTGTGACATAAAAACAGACTCCCGTAGCGGGGCGTATAGGTAGGCGCTTGTTACGTCACACTGAACGTGTGACCATCCGCAACACGATACTAAGAGGGAAAAGAAAAATCGAATCACTCCAAAGTTTACAACAGAACTCCTCATACGATTCGCCCTTCACTTGTTTAAATCCCTGGGTCACCAAACGGGCCTTAAAACGAGCGATTCGTCCTCTTTCGTCCCTCTTGACCGTGTATACCCACCGACAGCCCACTGGGGTCACGTTTCCTGGCAAATTCTCCAAATGCCAAACCGACCGTTCGTTCATAACCCTGATTTCCTTTCGCATTGCATCAAACCACATCGCACGCTGCGGAGATTTCTGTGCCTGCTTAAAAGAATTTGGAATTATTATATTGTCTAGTCATGCAGATATATTTGAAGATTCAGGATTATCAGAGTTCTCGTCATCAGATTCAGAATGTATAGGGACTAAACCAGCATACGTATTTGAGCCACTGAAATCAAAAAGATTTGGATCATACTTAATACCATTTACATTACAATACCTCTCAACTTCTGCAGGTGATCTTAATCTATTAGTTTTACCTTCCTCAAAATAGTAAATATCTGTTCTGTCCCTGGAAGATCGCTCTACAGGTTTACGTAACCACCTAACTTCTCGCTTGGAGGAAATAGGGGTTTTAACGTCTTCAGCTTCGGAATCAGACTCGGAATCCGCAACCCCCTCCCCACTAACCCGGGAATCCGGTGGTATGCCGGGAGGATTCAAGGGTCCCCAAGAATCTACTCCTCCAGCATCTTCACCTTGATTATCACCGGAGTCAATGGAGAAAGGATCACAAGATCCCGGGCCCATCACGAATCCACTGCCTCCAGGAACATTCTCAGGAATCTCTCTAAATGTAACACTAATAGTTTCAACAATTTGATCATTTTCAGGTATCCAGATCCGGTAACCCTTGGTATTAAAAGCATAACCCACAAGATAGCCCTTTTTCGCTTTTGGATCTAACTTTGAATTACGTTTCTGGTGAGGAATTCCCACATAAGCAGTTGTCCCAAAAGGTTTAAGATGCCTCACAGATGGTTTTCGGCCCCCATACAATTCAAAAGGAGTCTTCGTTAAAGACTTAGGACAGACCCGGTTCCAGGTATAACAAAAATATTTTAAGGCCTCTGGCCAAAACCTGGGATTCAATTTACTTTCAGCCAAAATAGTACGGACTCCATTGACAGCCGTCTGCATAAACCTCTCAGTGACCCCATTCTGTTGGGGAGAAAATGGGTTTGTCAACTCGTGATGTATTCCCTTTTCATCAAAATATATTTCAAAATTATCATTGACGAACTCACCCCCGTTATCAGACTTAAAATTCTTCACTTTTCTACCCAAGAAATTTTCTGCACGAGTAATATGAGATTTGACAATATCAAAAACATCCGATTTTAATCTCATTGGGTATACTGAAACTCTACGGGAGTAGTCGTCCATAATTGAAAGAAAATACCTTTCCCCATTTCTCCCAACTGTTCTGCAAGGTCCCCAGACATCCGCAAATAAAAGTTCTAAGGGATGTTCAGAACGAATGCTGCCAATGGGTTTAAATGAAGGATAAATTTATTCAACTTACAGACTTCACAATGAAAATCGTTATCTTTCAGATCAACCAATCCCCGGACCCCATTTTCCTTACATATATGAATCAAAACAGAGGGACTAATGTGCCCACATCTGCGGTGCCATAATTGCATTTTACTTATACGTTTAGCATTACCTGCAGAATTAGATTCAAAAGACACATTTTTCAAAGGTTTAGGAGCCCTAGGGAAAAGCTGATAAAACCCATTTTTCAAAAATGCATTAAATAAAATGACGTCTCCCCTCATGATGTCAATTACGCCTCCACCACCCAGAAATGTTAAGCCTTTCTTATCCAACTGAGGGCCAGAGATTAGATTACGTCTTAGTTGGCTCGAGTACATCACCTCCGTAAAGGTGAACACTCTTTGTCCAAAGCGTAATTTTACCTCTCCCTTACCCTCAATCGGAAAAGATATATCCTTGACAGCCACATTCATTTGTTCATCTGAAATATTACAAAATTTAACAATTAAACTACGATTAGAACAGAAATGATGTGAAGCACCTGAATCAAAGATCCAGGTGTCAACATCCGACACATTACATAAACTGGCTTGAGATACAACATAAGTTGACTTACGTGAGCTGTCAGAAAAGTCCTCTATATCTGCTCCATGCTTTCTGGGCTGTTGTCTGGATACATGATTCTTTCCAAAATTACGGGATCTTCTATAAGGCCTGGGCGATGGAGATCTAGGATACTGTCTGGAATCATGAGAAAAACTCCGGCCAGCAGTGGAATCAGTCGATGAGTCACGATAATCATGTCGGTGAGATCCTCTACCTCTGGGCACAGTCGGAGAAAAATCAGAAGAACTCCTGGATTTCGGTGATGATTCTGCATAAGTTGGATGGCTCTGTCGATCAGAATTATAACGAGAGTTCAGATACTTGCGACACTTGCTTCGAACATGACCAGAAACCCCACAATGCCAACATTTCTTATAAAAACGTGGTTTCTTCTTATATTTTACACTGTTAGCTGATGGCACGTACTTAGAACTATCTTGATCACGAACAGTCAATCTGGTCTCTTCAGACACTAATTCTAAAACTATCTTTTCAAACTTAAACTCATCTTCGGACCACCTCAAGATACTCTGCACAATACCATCATATTTCCGTGGTAAATACCGTATTAGTTGAAAACTCAAATAAATCTCGTTAAAACCTTTATCTTGTTCTTTAATTATACTCATAAGTCTCCTTAATCTAGTTGCAAAGATATTTATCGACTCGTTCTCCTTCTTTCTGCGTTCTATCAATTCACTAAATGACTTCATCAAAAATGACCTAGAGTCGGGATGGAAATGTAACCGAATTTTGTTCCAAGCTTGAACAGCATTCGTACATTCAGCAATTACACGCTTAAATTCTCCTTCAATATTCAAAAATATTGCCGAAAGAGCTTGCCTTGAACGCTGTTTAAAAGTGCTTACATCTGATTCAGTTACTGTAGTACTCAGGACCAGCTCCTCTTTACCAGATTCTATAATGTCCCACAGTCCTTTGTCAATTAGGACATATTTCATGTCAATGCTCCATCCAGCATAATTCGTGGAGTTCAGCTTTTCGATTGTGTTGCCGGCCATTTTTCATCAACTTCAACAAAAAAAAAAAATAATGAAGATGAATGATAAAAATAGAATTTAAAAATATAAAACTTTCCTCATAATCTTCTTCAAAAAAAAATTTTTTTTCAGACACGTACTAAATCTTCGCCCCCCCCCTCCCTCTTTTTAATCACGCTGCGTCATTCTTTTAACTTAAATATTTCTCATAGACCTCTATAAAGGGTAAAGGGCCAACTGAAGATTCTCAAATTCAATCTTTCCCATTAATCCATATCCTCAAATCTGGACTTATCTGCCCATAACCTAAAACTGTTAGGGATTAGCACCAGTACCAATTCCCCAACATCTTATACTTGTAAAACTGATTAAAAAATTATGTGTTGATTAAGCAGAGTTCAACAGTGAAAGTAGATTCGAGGATGGATTTCTAAAAATATGCAAATGAGAAAAATAATAAAGTACGTTGAATGAAGGAATGTTAAAAGTGGATGAAGTAAATGACAGGTGAGATAAAGCTCCAGGCTTAAACTTCTTTTATTAAGTTCCAAAGTTCACAGTAAAAATATCTTGATAAAAACAGTCTTTAAAATAAACCAAATATTGATGAATAAACAACGAATCACTTTAAATCAAAAACAGCCATTTAAACACTTTAACTCAGAAGCCATGAAGAACAGAAAAGACTAAATATCGTAACTTTAAAAGATGATTTTAAAAACAAAACGAAAATAAAAATAAGCCGCATGATTAAATATTTACCACAAGATCAATACAGCATCCCGAGAATGCTCAAAGCAATTCTCGTATCGAGAGCATTGGTAGATAAAACAAGTAAGCCTCCTTTCCTTCCAAATAACCCCCTTAAATACAGCAGCTGGAACGGCACGTGTCGACACGCCCACTCTCCAGAATGATCTACGAGATGGTGATTTGCCGATGACGAACTACGTCAACTAATTCATTCATAAATCCGTTCCCTGCCATCTGTCGGGAGAAAAATACACCACGTCATACGCTCTCGTAAATTCTACTATGTCGCATGGCAAACGTAAACATCTGAAGTTGTAAAAATAAAGATACGGCGTTATCAATGAACTGTAACTAAAGAAACGTAAAGCTGAATAAATAACTAAAGGATTAAAAGGATGAACGCAAGATAAAAGGTGAATTTAATTTCAGAATACTTTATATTTAAATGAAATTATCTTAATAAAAATAAAGTTTATAAATAAAGAACTGTAAATTATACTACCAGGGTTAATGTACTATTGAATACAATTAGAGGCATTGAGAACTGGGAAATGGGCTTGTTAATATTTCCTAACAGGATTTTGGGTGTTTTTAGTAGTATTTCCCATTTAAAAATATTTTGAGGCATATTTCAAATCAAATCAAGCAGAGTCATTCCATGTCAGCTCGCCTAAGACATTTAAATCACTGTCACAAATTTCAATGAAACCTGGTATGTTTATAGCTCATTTTAAGATGTAATCACCTTGATCCTAAGTAAAATATTTTTTAAGATAAAAAAATATCTAAATATTGAAATTTTTTAAAATGTTTTTAATGACGGGTCTATATTTAAAGACTGCATAAAAAAAAAGTCATTTCAATATAAAATCACTAAATAAGTTTCAAATAATGTATATGTGACAAATAACGTAGACAGAATATTATTTATTGTTTTTTATCATGTTTAAACACTAAGAGTGTGTTTAATTTTGTGAATTTTTAAAATCAAGAATTTTATGAAAAATAATGTGTTAATCAAAAATTTATTATTAACCGAAGGCAGGCTGTTATTACTTTTTTTAATTGTACGTAAAAATATCTTTTCAATAGTTATAAAATAAAAATAGTGAAAATATGAGCAATTTTAACAAAATTTTCATAAAATGTGAATGTTTAATGATAAATATTGAAGATTTTTATGCTAAGATGTACTATAATGACTATGATATCGTGTATTGCTACTCTTGCTTAAATATAATACATACAATAATAAAATAACAAATATTATTTACAGCAATAAAAATTAAATTAAATAGTGCCAGTTCCTTTACCAACACTACACTGCTCAACAGCCAACTTAAAATCAACAGTCCACTCTTATTGAAAAATACTTTCAACTGTTCAAATAATAAATAAACTAAATTTAAAAGTTTTAATACCAACTAATTATCTTAAGACGATAATAATAACTAAACAACATAATGAATTTATAAATCAGCTTTTAATTGAAAATTCATGAAATGGTCGCTTTAAATGTTGCTGTTCATCGAGTCAATCAAAATAAATTATAAAAAAAAATAGTGAACCTAATATGCTGACTGCAATGACACTTCTAACAAAACTAATTAATTCATTACCATCTGAAATCAAACCCGAAAGATCAAAAAGAAAAAATCAGCTGTAGTGTTAATGTGACATACTCAGTTGTTGTTGAGATAGGAATGTCTTTGTGAAATTTTCACCTGTATTTCAATAAAATATAAACATGTACGCTTTTTTCATTCGTCCAAATTAAGTAAAACAATTATAAAATTTTGTTGTCATTACACCAGATGTTAAATTTTTCATTACATACTATTAGATAAGTTCTTTACTTTTAGATATTATTGACATAATATCATAAAATTTACCATATGTATTTTCTATAAGTGTATAAACAATATATATGCTTTATTAAACATAAATGAATAATTTTTAAATAATTTGTTTGAGAACAGTGATATATATACACACATATATATATATATATATATACATACAATATATGTTGAAATCCATCTTTCAGCAATATTGTGATGAAATATATCAAATTACATATCATTAGAAACTGAATAAAGTTTCAAAAGTGCAACTCATTAAGTTTTAAATATTTTTTTAGATATAGTTATTTGAAAGATATAAATTCGGATTATGCATTTTTTGCATATATTTAAAGCACAATATGTCGAAATTTTCTTCAAAGGAGTGAAATTTGGTATTTTTTTTTTTTTTTTCAATATTAGCAGCTCAATGCTAAATTTTCAATATTAGCAGACAAATATGAGTTTAAAGATTAGGAGTGTCATTTTGAAAATTTCTATTAGGCGATGAGGAGCTAGTGATTTCTCTCTTTTTTGGAAAGGGATAATTGCTCTTCGCCCTAAAAGTTTTACTAAAAAACAATATTGTTTATTTTTTCCCTTAAGAAACGAACATAAAAGATAATTTGAAAAATAAAATAAATGTACCGTAATTTCCGGTGTATAGCCCGCGGATCAAACAATCGTCTTTCGACACAGAAATTTTTTTAAAATAAAGTGTAACTTTTTAGATCACGGTAAATATTGGTCTTCAAATACTGAATAAAATTTCTGGATCCAAACTGAATTGTTTGATCTGCGGGCTATAAACCAGAAATTGCGGTATAAATAAAAATATTTCCAGGGATGATACATTGGATAGATTTTACATCTGAAAATATTGATAATTTTAAATATGATTTAAATACTACTAAAACCAACCAAAATCCCACTATTTTTATTTCAGATCCAGTTATAATGTAGTAATATGTACAACTTAAAATTAAAAAATTAGTCATAGGAACTCCGCCTCTGATTGATAAAGCTTTTTTAATAATTTCATTATTTTTTGTAAAATATTGATTTCAAAGATTATACAATTTTTTAAACACATTTAAATATTTTTTAACATTACAGCAATTTTTTTTCATAATCTACATACTTTATTTACCTTGCTTAAATTATTTCAAGAAGATTTCTTTATTAGTTATTGAAATATGATTTTATATATAAAATGAGGCCTTTGAACAATCATTAATGGCAATTCGTGGCAATTTTCCAAAACTTTGATAATTTTTTCTCATATTTTCACTATTTTTATTTTATAACCATTTAAAAGATACTTTTACGTAAAAAGCAATAACACCCTGCTTTCGGTTGATAATAAATTTTTGATTAACACATTATTTTTGACAAAATTCTTGATTTAAAAAATTCACAAGATAAAACACTCTCAACAAGATACACACTCTTAGTGTTTAAACATGACAAAAAACAAGAAATAATTGTCTGCCAACATTGTTTGTCGCATATACATTATTTGAAACCTATTTAGTGATTTAAATTGAAATGACTTTTTTTTTAATGCAGTCTTTGAATATAGAACTGTCATTAAAAAAATTTTAAGCAATTTTTCAAAATTTTTATTTTTTTATTTAAAAAAATATTTTACTTAGGATCAAGAAAATTAAAGGTGATTACGTCTTAAAATGAGCTATAAACAAACCCAGTTTCATTAAAATTTGTGACAGTGATTAAATGGCTTAGGGGATCTGACATGGAATGACTCTGCTTGATTTGATTTGAAATGCACCTCAAAATATTTTTAATTAGAAAATACTACTAAAAACACCCAAAATCCCACTATTTTTATTTCAGAATCAGGTAAAGGATACCTTTAAGTATATCTCCCATAAAAAATAAATTTAATAAAAATACCACCTTTTGTTGATAATGCTTTTTTTGTTAATGTATTATTTTTCATAAAAAATTTATGACTTCAAAGTTTAAACATTTTTTTAGACCCACTTAAAATGTTATAAGCGTAACAATATGTTTTTTTCATAAACTGCGTACCCTAAATATTATGCATAAATTATTTGAAGATGATTTGTAGAGTAGATATTGAAATATGATTATATATATGACATGCTACATTTGAAAACTGAGCAGTCAAGAATGCCAACTAACGCCAGTTTTTCAAAATTTTGACAATTTTTTTCTCAGAAACTATTTCACCAAGGAGCAAAAAAAATTACTGGTGATCATATCTTAATAGTAAGAACAAACACACGCAGTTTCTTTAAAATCTGTGATGGTGGGTTACATATTGGTATTTTACTGCCTGATTTGATGTGGAATGCCCCGTAACATAACAAAATTTTCTGTAGATAACTTTGGATTTATAATCATCTTGAATCTTGAAAAGAGGATTAATATGCTTTTCAATAATTTTATCTATATATTTTCAAAGAAAACCATGTTCAATTTTTTTTTTTTTTTTTTTAATGAAATTAAGTTTCTGTTTGGAGAGATTTGCCAGAGCATACATCATTTTAATTAGATTTACTTTTTAGCCATGATGAGCTCCACTGACTCTGCAGTCAAGGCCTGTAGTTCTCAGTTTTAAAGATACAAATAAGATAAAGATTTAAAGTTTGTTATTTTTTTTAATGAAATTAAGTTTCTGTTTGAAGAGATTTGCCAGAGCATACATCATTTTAATTAGATTTACTTTTTAGCCATGATGAGCTCCACTGACTTTGCAGTCAAGGCCTGTGTGGTTCTCAGTTTTAAAGAGGTGAGGGATGTGAATGGACCACTTTATTAAAATAAAAATACTGTTTTTAATTTCTAAATTTAAAATGAGAAAACTCAACTTATTTTCCTTAGACTTCTAAACCCAATAATTAAAACTATTTTTCTCCTCTTAACTGTTTTTTGACATTTATTGATATTTATCAAACAGTAGATTTTGAAAAGAAATTACCCTTCCTTGACATAATACACTTATTGCCATATCATAAAATATATTAAATGATCTAAAATCCCTATAAAAGTTATAAATCTCTATTAATCAAATTAGATATTACCTATCAGAATCAAGAATTGCATCCTTATACTTTGTAGCATAAACAAACTGGGTTTTTCATGATATGCTAGATTATTTAGGAATCAAATTATAAACAATAAATGATTATCATCCAGAATTACACTTAAATCATAAAGTTTAATCAAATTTCCCCAGAATGACAATAATTACTTTCAGATCAATAAATCAAAGTAAATAATTACCGTAATTAAGTGCAATGGCGCATATGAATTTGAAAGTTAAAAATATCCTTAGTGCGGCACTTCTGTGGGGGTGGCAGGTATGGTGATTTTATTTTCCTGTAGCAATTTCTATTGATAGTGTTCCCGTTTGATGTTTTACAAAGGGTGCTGTGCCCTTTTTTTTTAAGTGCTGACACCACCTGTATTTTTTAGAGGTGAAAAAAACATCCTACACAGGGTTGATTCTGTTCTCTGAAAATTTATTTCATTCGGTTCCTAAAGTTATAAAAAAGAATGGTCGTCAATTCGAAAATTCAGAGATAAGAAAATATTGAGAATTTTGACAAATGGTCGCTGAAAACAAATCAATTTCGTCAATCGTTAGCAGAAAAAATGCTATTTTCGTCCAAGGATTGCAAAAAAACACAAATTTTGTCAAAGGATTGTGGAAAAACTCGAATCTTGCCAAATGATCGCAGAAAAACTCAAATTTCAGTAAAGGACCACAAAAAACAGTAAATTTCATCAAAGGATTTCGGGAAAAAAAAAACGCAAATTTCATTAAAGGATCGTGAAAAAATAGCGAATTTCATTATAGGATCGTGGAATAAAATTCAAATTTCGTCAAAGTAACTTAGAAAAAATAAACGGGAATTTTGTCAAAAAATTGTAGAAAAAGTGTGAATTTCATCACAAGGGCACCAATCTTCTCAAAGGATTGTGAAAAAACACGAATTTCGTCAAAAGATCATTGAAAAAACACATATTTTTATTAATCACTGTCAAAAGGTCATAGAAAAAACACGATTTTCGTCAAAAGGTCATGGAAAAAACATGTATTTTTATCAATCGCTGTTAAAAGGTCATAGAAAAAAACATGAATTTCTTCAAAGGATCTCGGAAAAAATACGATTTTCGTCAAAGGGTCACTGAAAAAATGTAGCAGACTCTTTAGAAAGCAGCACACATAAAAATATCTATGTTTATTATTAGATACCGTCATTTGGGGTTACTTAAGCCACTTGTCAGAATAAGACTTCTGACAATTCAAGAGCATTTACTTTAGTGATTAACTAATTGTTGTAAAACTTGGGTCTACATTTACACTCTATGTTTACATGTACGAAAGTTTTTTAAAACAAGTTTTTTAATCTTTCTCTTATGTTAATTGGTGATGGAGTAACAAAAAATGTATAAAAGGCTAAAATAAGCATACATGTAATGCTCAAGACATTTATTAGTAAAACTAAACATGTACAATTTTTTTTCTTACATTTTTAGTATTTTGGATATTTCATTTTCACTGAAAATGATCAAGATGTTTAATTTAATATGCAGGTATTGAGGTTTGGTTAACAAGTTCAGATTGTAAAAGCTTGCATTCTCTATTAGTTGTTGAAGCAAGCTTTTCAAAATTGTTGCCATTAGGGCCTTTGGAAGTGCTTACTCGAGGCTCAACGTTGCAGACTTCTGCTTCAAAATTTCAAGTTCTTCAATACCTTTTCTTGCTGGAACATTTAATTTCCTTTTAATGTTTCTCATGTGTTCTTTCTCCTTCTTTTTGTCCTCTTGCAGATAGATTTTAAATGATTGAACCCAGTTGTTTCTAGAATCACGATCTTCAAATTCTTTCTTTTTATGGCCATCATGAAACCTCTTCAATACTTATTG
This sequence comes from Maratus speciosus, assembly GCA_963932465.1. Taxonomy (NCBI): domain Eukaryota; kingdom Metazoa; phylum Arthropoda; class Arachnida; order Araneae; family Salticidae; genus Maratus; species Maratus speciosus. Next base: position 38,074,240 of record OZ010788.1, on the reverse strand, counting down.
TCGATCCAAAGGCACAATCCCTGCTATTCTGAAGCCACTTTTCAAGTTGTTTTTGATGTTTTCTTCTCCTAAGTCATCAATACTCATTTTTAAGAGTCGAGGAAATCTGCCTTTAGGCATAGTGCCATGATTTTTCTTTTTCCAGTCATTGAACGTCTCATGCCACTTTACCTTTAAAGGTCTGAAAAAAGCCACATCTAGAGAAATATAATCTATGAAGTAGAACAACCATAAAAGTACTGTTTGAGGTTATATTTGAAACTGTTTATAGTGAATTCAATTTAAAAATACAAGTTTGGTAATTAAAGTTATGAAACGAATAAAATTATGAGGAAATTATCTTAAATATAAATAGAGGTTTATAAACTTATCTTTAAATCTCACACAGTATTAAAATATGTGATCCAAAACTTTACTAAAATATGGAACTGATGACAGTAAAGTTAACCGTCAAATTCAAAACAGTGTTGACAAAATCAGCGCATCTGAAATTTACCTAGCAACATGGCTTTTGTTACACCAGTGACTTAAGTAACCCTGGATGATGGTATAGTTTATAATCAGAAACAAACTGAATTAATTTTTGAAAAATCAGGTTATTCCAAAACCCAACTTGCAGGAATCTACACTCAGCCTGAAACCCAAAGCTGAGTTAACCTGAACTGCAATAAAAAGAATTAGCGTCGGGAGGGAATTTAACCCTTTTTTCCCCCCTCTGCTGTAACCTTTCAATAATTTTGTTGTGAATTTCAGGTATATGTTTTTTAAAACTCAGAATCACCCCTGGCTCTATCCTCCTTTCCAGTATCTTCTTTACACCCAAAATTTTTCCCAAAATATTTAGCCTTTTTTTCATGCAAAAACATGTGGACTTTGGAAAACACAAGTACTGTTGCTCTGTATAACTCATGTGTAAAGTCTTATCCTTCCACCCATGCAAAAAACAGATGCAGTAGCTGTGTACTGATCACATTTTCTATTTGAAAATCGCCTAAGAATGGCATGCTTATTCCTTGGGATTTCTCTCTTTAAAGTTATGCCTTCATTACAAAGCAAGCAGACATTAAAAGAAGATGTTAATGAAAAATAAAGTATTACTGTGCAAAAAAAAAAAAAAAAAAAAAATGATATGTTTAAAATAAATACTTTTTTCTTCAGTTTGGCTTCACGAAATCTGTTTTGTTGCAACTGTTTCTTTTTGCATTAGGAAACATTATCAATGGAAAACTTATCCAATTCTCACAGCATCTGAGTTCTCCGAGCTAAATAAACAAACCACAAGTCCTTGTCAGCTTTTTTTCCTAGTGAGTCTGATATTGGCTATTTTATGTGTGCCCATAATTTTCTTAAAACTTTCTATATTTTAATAAAAATTTGGTACACAGATTAATTTATTATTATTGCAACTTACTGAAAATTTGAACAAAATCAGCCTATTAACAACAAAAATGCCTATTTTTTTTTATACAGTTAAGAAGAGTTTTGCTTTAGGCTCTTTTTCTTTTAACCATTATTTTAGTTTGCTGCTCAACAATTCTATTTCCAGCAGCTGAAAACATTGACATATTCACAGAATCCTTTTTACACTTAAAGGAATAAAATTTGCAGGCATGACTACTGAAATGATTTGGAATTTTAAAAAAAGGGTTCCTTTTTCAACAAATATCTTAAATTTTTAATTAAAAATATATTTGCAAATCAAGAAAAAAAATAAAATAAATAAAAATTGCATTAAAAAATGTGCCAAAAATGAAAGAATATGCAAAAAAATTAAAAAATTGCAGAGCAACAATATGTTAGGCTAAAATATTGAAATTGGATTATTTTACATATGTCGAAAAAATTGTACGAAACATGAAAAAAAATCATATTGAAAATCATTGTATAAATACAAATAAATTTTATTGAAAAGAGGACAAAATTTGCTATATTGGGATAAGATATTAATACATTTTATGAATGTCAAAAAATTGCCGCAAATTAGGAAAAAAACTGTTAAAAATTGCATTAAAAATATCCCAAAAATACCTGTAGGAATTCCGAAGAAAATTGATTGAATAGAAGATAAAATTTATTATATATGGGTAGAAAACTAAAATGCAAAAAAAAAAAAAAAAAAAAAAATGCTAAAATTCCCCCCAAAATTAAAAAATCGGAGAGAACAAAAATTACTATACTGGGCTAATAGATTAAATCAGGATTTCTGTTACGAATTTCGAAAAATGTCCATGAAACATGAAGAAAAACTGTAAAAATCGTATAAAAAAATTCAAAAACCGCTGTACGAATTCAGATTAAATTTTATTGAAAAAAAGGACAAAATTTACCATATTGAACTAATAGTTTGAAACTGGATTCCTTTTACAAATATAAGCAAATCCTGCAAAACACGAAAAAATGCTGAAAATAGCATATATTTTTTATTTTGATGTATTTTCGTAAGTGCGGTGCTTGTGCTAGGTGCAGTGCTTCTGCCGATTTTTTAAATATTTTAATATATTTTCGGAGGTGTGTCGTTTATGGTGGGTGCAGCACATATTCACGAAATTACAGTATGTTTAAAACATAAATTTAAATTAGCGTCAAAATAAGAAATTGCTCATTACATTTTAGGATGCAAATCATAATTAACTCTTGTCTGTTTGACAGTTAGTTCTATGATATTAGCTTTTAAAGGATATTTAACATTAAATTTAGAATTAGCTGTTGGTGGAGCAATCAGATTTGAGTCAAGACTCTTGTCTCCATAAAACCACGGCTATAAAAAGACAATGAACCAATCAGGAAAGAAAAATTTCCCACTTTGATACTTCTGCCCTCTGCGGGGAGAAATTGAATGTACCTGAACAAAAGCAGATTGCACATGCAGAAATTATGAAAAACTAGTTGGATGTGCCAATCCCAAAACTTTCTTCTATCTCATATATTTTAATCTTTCAAAATGCTGTTACAAATGTCAATATTTCATTTTTATTAGTTCAATACTATATCAACTTTGACTTTCATCTTGAATTTCTGCTTCAGTCAATTAATCAGAGTAAAAACGAGTTAATCTTGATCATGATATTTATTAAAATCATGAATAGTTGGCTTATCAGGAAGTTCCCGTTGATTCACAAGCCACTGGTGTACAATAGAACTATGAAAAATTAAGAAGATTACACAAGAATCACTATTACAGCGTCCCTTTCTGGCAAAAATTTTCCAAATTCAGGGAGGACCTTCTTGCCATGGCAAAAACACACACACAAAAAATTTGGTTCAATTCTATGCATAACTTCATACACTTTTCGATGGTACAATATTGTAAATGGCATAAAAATCGCTATTATAGCGTCTCCTTCCAACAGAATATTTCCAAATTCAGGGAGGACCTTCTTGCCATGGCCAAAAACATACACAAAAAATTTGGTTCAATTCTATGCATGACTTCATACATTTTCCGATGGTACAATATTCAAAATGGCTAAAAAATCGCTATTACAGTGCTCCCTACTGGCAGATTTTTTCCAAATTAAGGAAGGGCCTGCTTGCCATAGCCAAGAACTTAAAAAAAAAAATTTTGGTTCAATTCTATGCCCAGTAGCAGAAAGTTAAGGTTGTGTGGTTGTGTCTGCGACAGCAATTTAGTGGGATGAAAATTGTCTGTGGGAGTAGCGAGTTACATTTTAATATGTACAAACATTAATAGTGTTAAAATAAATAGGGTTCTTACTGATTAATACTATAAATAAATAGAACTATATTCCAACTATAATATAACCTAAATAAGTAAATAGCAAAAATTAATATTTATGAAGTTATATCTAATAATGAATATGTAACATGGTTCATACACTTGAGAACAAATAAAATTCAAGCACTATTCCAGCACACTATTCAAGAACTGTTTAGATACAATGCTTTAGAAACTCCAGTTTTTATTTTGTTTACATCTTCCTTAGCTAGTAGATGAAAGTTTTTTGTGCTGGATAAGAGAATTTAGCTAAGATTATGATGGCTAAGAGAAAGAAATTTTTAACAGAAAAAGAGTACACTCGAATCGTAAATAAGCATATGAGTGATTATTTTTATAGCGAAAGCTCTTTAGATTTAACTGAGAGTACCGAATCGGGTATAATATATTATAATTATGGCATAAGAAATTATTCTTTGATTTAATGGATATTGATTTGTTGAATGCTAATGTTCTCGGTGATAAAAAATATGGGACTAAAACTCCATTTGTTCAATTTAAAATGAGTGTTGACAAATATTTGAAAATTATGGATGTTTCGGAATAGAAAGGCAGTTCACAGCTAAATCAACATCCACACCTTTAAGGCTTTCTGTGAGGTATTTTCCTTCGCTAAATCTCAATAAAAGAGGTGAAAAAAAGCAGAAGAATGTGTGTAGATTGCTCACAGATTGTAAGAACGCAACGGAAAATAACACAGACTTTTTACTCTTGTGAGCTATGCAACATGGAACTTTGTGTTTATCCTTTCTTTAAAGACTATCACACACTGTCTCCTTTCTGAATTGTTTATGCATATAATATTTACAGCATATGTTTTATCATTTTTTGGATTTGCTTAAGTGTAGATTTATATAACTTTTGGTTCTATTTATATAAAGATTCTGTATAATATTAATTAAGATAAGTCAAACATTTTATTTTTGCATACACATTTTACTGAAAATATTTTCAGAATGTTTTGATATTTTGTATTTACGATTACATTATTATTCATTACAGTTTCATAAATAATCAACTCAATCGGCAAAAAAAAATTATTTTCTATGTTTTTTTTTTTAAGGTTAGGCTTAGCAATGCAAAATGCCCCATCCTCAGAGACAGATACACTCCAACAGTGCGCCATCCCTGTAGAGAGTTGCATTTGAGTGACGTACCGTCATATAAACAAGTTTGGGACTGATGCATATATGACATGCCAATCGCGAAAGGGTTTAAATGAAAAAGACATGCGAAATCAATAGCTGGAAAATTGCAGTACCTATTTTAATGTTAGCTCAGTTTTGGAAGTGATAAGTTGCATTATTAGAAATCATTCACGTCCTTTGGAATTACTAGTTCTTTTGAGGCTTTGATTTCATATTAATTATAACATTCTTTTCCCACTTTTTTTTTGTTAAAAATGAAATTTATTGTTTATTTATTTATTTTTAGGTATTGAGAATCAATTTGACTTTCAATGGTTGTCACAGTTGCGGTATTATATTCAAATAATCAATGACATGGACCATGTTCGAGTGAAAATTACTAATGCTGATGTAAAATATGCATATGAATATCTTGGAAACACACCAAGGTTAATAATGGTTTTATTTATTTATTTTTGTTTGATAAATTTATAGTGAATTTATTAATTACTCATTTCTTTTAACCACTTGTCAACTAATTTGTTTTTGTAATGCACATTTAGTTTTTGTAGAAGAATTATTATTTCCATATAATGAACTATAAAACAAGATTAATCCACTTGTTAAATATAATTAAGGCAAAATATAGCCAAAACAAAGAACACATTCTTCCCAGCTGAAAGCTGCCAACTCCTTATTTTCTGAGTCTATTTTAAATGATTGTACAACATTCAATACAAATTTCAGTTGTGTTGATGATGTTATTTAAAGCAGACATACATCTCTATTCTTTCATACAATGTCTTATTTGAGATCTTTAAAGTAAGTGTTATGAAAACTTAAGTATTTTATTTTCATATAATGAATGCACATGCCCAAATAAATTCTCTGGGCTAAATGAACTCTAAATTTTAATATTTTTTCATTTGAACTGACATTTATTAAGCTGAAGGAAAAAGTCATACTGATTCCTGCTCTTCACTGGAACTTTGCTTCTTTGTAACGTAAAGTATTCATAGATGAGTTATTACACAAGGAAGACGAGATAATAGTCTTTCAGGCCCAGACTTATTATTCCTTTTTGTACGTGTCCTTTCCTTAAATCATATCCAACTGGGTTGAGAGAGGATAGTCACCACAAATGCCTTCAAAAACATTCTTCTGAGCAATGGTATTCTTGTTGGCCAGTCATAATGGAAAAAGCCACAAGAAATCATCTGTCCTGGATCTGTATATAAAAGGAACTGATATCTATAAAACTGAAGGAAAAAGTCAAGCTGATAACAGAAAGGAGATTTTTCCTCATGTCATTGTATATGCTTACATGCAAACATAAGTTTGTATTTACTGCTAAAATCATGCCAATAATTTGGCAAATATTTTCTATATTTTGACTTAAATTATGTTCATATTAAACTTTCTTTGCACTATTATACTGTCTGTTTATTCATAAATATATGTTATAGGTTAGTGATCACTCCATTGACTGATAGATGCTATCGTACTCTTATTGGAGCTTTTCATCTTCATTTAAATGGTGCTCCAGAAGGACCTGCTGGGACTGGAAAAACTGAAACAACCAAAGATCTTGCCAAAGCCCTAGCTGTCCAATGTGTTGTTTTTAATTGCTCTGATGGACTTGACTACATTGCCATGGGAAAAGTATGTTTATGTATTTTTTTTACTTTTTGAAAAATGTAAGTATTTCAATTAATCAAAAAATTTTTAAATACCATAATCATTGTGTTCTTCTGAGGGATCCAGATGGTTGGCAAAAATTCTTGATGGGCTTAATGGGTATACCGTAATATATATTTAAGTTAAGTAATATATTGTGTTGTGGACAAACATTTAGCCCAAGAAAAAAATACACTAAACTTGAAATTTAAACAATAAAATAATAGAATGTGTGATAGGAGAAATGGCAATAAAAATTAAAAATATATTATAATTATCTAATACAAAAATATTTAATAAGATAGAAAATTAAATCTAATTATTTCAGTTAGTTAAGTTACAGCATCAGGATCGAGATCTTTAGTCCTATGTGGAGTGGACTATTACCTAAGTTTATATTGAAATATGCTGATGTCCAAAAACTAAGGGTCAGTAACAGGATGCTTTCGATTGAACATGGTTTGCCGAATAGCTGCTGAAATTCTTGGCAAAATGTCCCTGAACTTCAAGGGTGTAAATAACATATTTGACTTAGTATTTTTCAATGAAGATTTAGTCACATGGACAGTTAGGGGGCCAACAATAAGTTTAATAATAAAATAATGTTTGCTATCACCTATGTCACAGAAAAGCTCATAATGGTCTGGCATTGTTGCAAATGATTATGTGGGTCTTTTTTAATGTTTGTGTGCATTTGTGTAAGTATAGCAAGCATATTTGTGAAAGTGTTAATGTTCTGTAAAAATTCAAATGTTTTTTCTTTATAGCATACAGAGTTTTCAACCAAATTTGACACCACTTTCCCAAAAGTTAAAAAAAAAAAAAAAAAAGTAGAAACAGTGTACTGCAATTAAAACGTGAATATGTATTGAATATTTGATGAGGCATGGCATTTATGAAATATTTTTTAACTGTGCATGCGTAAAATATTCTAAAAATTTTATCTCATAATTTGGTAGTCAGCTATTTAGGGCAACTTATATAAAATGTCCAGTCAAATATTGAGAGTTGCAGTGAGCTTATTGACAAATTGTGGAAAATCCCTTATTATAAAGCTACTTTTAGAAAGCAACTTACTACACCATCTACCAATAAGTATTTGGACACCTGTGATCGAAAAGAAAAACAACATTTATTCACATTTAATAGTTAGTAGAGCCTCCACAAGAAGCAATTACAGCCGCAACCTCCTGGGCATGCATTCTACAAGTCCTTGTGTGACATCTAGTGGAATTTTTTTCCATTCGACTTGGAGAAGACAGGTAAGTTCCTTCACTGATTTTGGACGGTTGTTGCACCCCTTAATTTGGTGATCCAACTCATCCCAGAGGTTTTTGATTGGGCTCAGGTCTGGGCTCTGGGCATGCCAGTTCAGTCGATTAACACCACTGTTACCATAGCAATCGATGGTGGACCTCGCAACATGACAGCTGATGTTATCCTGGATGTAACATGGGTCCAACCCGTGGAACTGCCACAATTCAGGAATCAATACAGGAAGTACACTGTCATCCAAAATAGTGCAGTAAGCATCAGTGTCGAGCTTACCATGAATTGGGACCAAGGATCTCAGACGAAACCAGGAAAACATCCCCAGACCATAAATCTCCCTCCACCGAACTTAACTGTGGGCACAATACATTCTTGCAGGAGGCGTTCTCCAGGCAGATGCCAGGCCCAGACCCTACCATCTCAACGGTAGTGGGTGAACTTTGATTCATCAGAGAATCCATTTCCACTGCTGTATGGTCCACTTTCGACATGCTTTGCACCACCTTAACTGAGCAGCACGTTTGAACTTGGTGATCAAAGACTTATGGGTGGCAGCACGACCATGAAAACCAAGCAGATGAGCTTTCTTACAGATGGTATTCATCGAAACAACATACCCGGATGGGTGTTCAAACTCTTGGCATATGGTTGTCATTGGTTGGGTGCTGTTCTTCCGAATTTCTCTAGACAGCACCCATCGGTCTCTATCTCCAAGTTTCATGGGTCTGCCGACTCTGGATATATTATGACAATCACTGCTCTCCTTCTACTTCTGAATGACATTGGGCACAGCCGATTTTAGGTAATTCAACTGGCTAGATATGTCTCTTAATGATCGGCCATTTCTGTGGTACACGATGATTACACTTTTCTCGAAATCAGATAACTCTACTTCTTGGCATCTTGTATGAGACTGATGCCAATATTGTTTTCGACAACATATTTAATGGCGAGGAGCATGACGTATATCAGGACTGCAGATATCGACTTTTGCATAGGTGTCCAAATACTTGTTGGTAGATAGTGTATATCGCCTTTATCTTTTTTTTTTTTTTTTTGCAACTACATCACTGCAGGAGGTCAACCCAATATAGAAAGAAACCTTCGTGTTTAGTTCCCAAGCAAGCTTGGTATTTATTTTATAACTCAGAAGAGATGAAAGTTTGAATGAACCTTGTCGACGTCCGGAGTCAAACTCTGGACCCCTAGCGGATACCCTGACATGCTAACCACTAAGTTACCGAACTTCCAATTTGTATGAATTCTCTTTTATATTTAGCTTGCCCCTGTAATATGCACATTAATATGAGCAGTCATATATTTTTTATAATTTCAGTAGAATTATTTTCTACAGTACAAATATAAATAAATAATAAACAAATCAAAAAATGATTATATCTGTACATTAGGAGAGTAGATTTCTTTACAATTCAAAGTGTTTTAAATCTGAACATATAAATAGTAAATTATACTGCTTAACTCTTTTTTTTTGCACAACTATATGTTTATATATGCATACTATAAGTATATGTATGTTATACGTATACTATAACTTTATGTGTATAATATATTATTAGTGTGAAAAACTTCGACAAGACAAGTTCAAAATCCTTGAAATAATGTCCATTTCACTTTCCTCCTTTCAAAGTATATATTGCTAAATGATACAAAAAAGTGGTGGAACCAGAGAGAAAAGTAAAGCTCGATCTAAAAAAGTTACAGTAAAAAATTGTCAAATAGTTTCAGTTTAAAAAAGTAAGTAGTGCGTAGAAAAGTAATGGAATCAGATTGTCTGTTAAGCTCATGAAATTACCCAAATTTTTGTTGATAGCTGAAAGTGTGGACTGAGCTTTACAGGTGCCTTAAAATCAATCAGGGAAGTAAAGGCATTTTAAACTCATTCTCAATTCCAATCATTCATAACAAGTTTAGAAATTTGGGCTCATAAGAATATGTTAGAGGTTGATTTGGAAATGAGCGAGAACATGAGAGGTATCGATAACATGAGAGATCGTTCAGTACGAAGTACGACCATATTCCATTCCAGGGGTCACTGATAAGCCTGGAAGATCAAAGTCCAAAATAAGCCCAAAACCCTAAGCATGTACCATTCAACCATATGCTAACTACTTGTCTGGCTTAAGTCCATTGACATAAGGCTCTCTTTTCACAGAAATTACATGAGATAAAAATTATTACGCTGCATGTGTTATGTCAGAAATGTTAACAACAATTCCTCAACAACTTGACTATATTAATGTTATAATTAAAATATTACTTCATGGTTTACATTCTTTCAGCTTTGTGGAGTTTAGCTTGACTTGATGCAATCATGTCCACAATTCTGGACCTGACAGAATTTTTTTGCACATAACTACACATTCTATTTACTATACCCAGTACTCATTTTGAGTGGATAATATGATTTTGAATATAAGGCACCAGTAAAGCTCAGTCCACATTTTCAGCTATCAACAAAAATTTGGGTAATTTCATGAGCTTAACAGACAATCTGATTCCATTACTTTTCTACGCACTACTTTTTTTAAAAAACTGAAACTATTTGACAATTTTTTACTGTAACTTTTTTAGATCGAGCTTTACTTTTCTCTCTGGTTCCACCAGTTTTTTGTATCATTTCACATCTTTTTCAGATCCTTTCAGGAACTTAATCAACCAACTTCAACTAATCAAACAACCGCCCCAATTATACCAGCCAGTGATCCCAATTAACCGGCCCAACTAATTGTCCTAATCAAAAACTAACAGAAACATTGGTTCACCAGTGTATTTCAAGAGCTCTGATGACCCATATTTATTGATAAACCCCATATTGGGATATTGACCTATACTTTACTCAGGACTGACTGCCAGACTAGTCCTTAGACTAAGTTTTATACATAGTGTGTTCTCTTCAATTTTTTTGCTATGTACCTACACTGCTCTGGTTTAAGGGAATATGCAGTATCCTAGGCCAATCCCTCAAACACACAAAGAGCTAGGGTAAGAAACAGTCAAAAGAAATGAATTAAAACTGCAAAAAAACTCTAAAAAGGGAAACATTCTGTCTTTGGAACTTAATAGGAATTTAAAATTAAAAAAAGTCTGAAAACGACTGAATGCAGAAAAATGATCAAAAGTGATTGAAAATATTATACAATACACCTGTAAATAATATCAGAAATATTACTAATATTGGATATTTATAATAATATTTCGGTGGTCAAACTAAAATATCACGATAATGACTAACATATTTACATATAACTGTAATCATTGATCAAAAAATCATGAAAATTGGAAAGTAGGTGACCTTTGTAAAATATGAATTAATTAAGGAGATAAATTACGTAAACGAGTCTATTGACAGTTGGTGTATTTCGTACAGATAAATTATATAATTGAGCCTACAGACAATTGGCGCATGTTACCGAGCGTTGATTAGGGCATAATTAACTGAACCGTAAGCGCATGCATCTATTTTTGTAACGTTAACACACACGTGAGGTAAATCTCACCTCATTTTGTCTCCCATTATATTTTTGGCTAAATGAGTTTTAAAAAAAAGTCTACTACTCTATATTGTAAAATGCATCAGTACTACTTCTTTTTAGGGAAAAATCAAGCGTTTCATATTTATTTTCCGATTTTATAACAGTTTCTGTAAAAATGGCGGTTTTTTTCCTTAGAAAATATGCAACGACTTGTTTTACCTCTTAAAACATGAATTATTTTATAAAATTTACAGTAATTACATTTAATACACTTTCATCAACATATGAAGGCAGCTTTTATTTCTCTCTTTCAGTAATATTATTTTAGTGTGTGTTATCCCGTAATGAATAAACATATCGAAATGTAATGTTTGTACATGCGTGGGATTATTTAATCCCAAAAGCCATATTTCTACTTTTCTAGCCAACAAAACTAAAGACATTCCTTCATACAACCTTTCTCAACCTTGGTCTTGAAAGGTACAAATAAGATCAGAAGTGTTTCATGACGTAATTTTGAAGTTTTTCCACCTGCATAACCCCTTCTCCTGCAGGTAAACGCAACGTCTACCAAAAGCCAGACCGTTCGCATATGTACTACACCATAAAACGGAAGAGCATATAGAAACACGAGCCTTGCTAAAATGACATAATTTTGAATTTTTTTCATCTGCATAACCCTTTCTCCCGCAGGTAAACGTAACGTCTGCCGCCAGCCTGACCGTTCGCTTACATACTACACCATAAAACAGAAGAGCATATAGAAAAATGAGCCTTGCTAAAATCAAGTTAAGAAAATGATGCTAGCTCTTAGACCAGAGATGGCGAACCTTTTCACGTCCACGTGCCAAATTTCCCCAAAAATATACTTTACGTGATCATGACGTGCCAACAATAAAAAAATTTAATGGATAAATAATAATGAATCAAAACTACTTAAAATTTTGTTTTTAGCATTAAAAAAATACAGGTGATATTTGATGTTATACTGTAGAAATTTATTTAAAAAATATTACTTCTGTTGTCTCATCTTAAATGCCAAATAATTTATATCTGCTTTGTACTTAGTTATTTTTGATAGAATGCAAGTTTAATTGCACTCACTTGACAAGACGTTTTTAGTTGAATTTTTCATTTTTTTTTTTTTTTTTTTTTTCACGAAAAGAATGTCTTGCAGAAAAAATTGTCAAAATAGCAAGCGCCAGAAACTATAGCTTTTAGTGTCTGGAATTGGATTCCAAGTTGTTATAATTTTAAAATCAGCATTTTTGCTTATTACACTTTTCATTTTTGTTTAGCGATAATCTTCTAATTCTCAAAATTTTCTGAGCCAATATTGAGCTAGATTCGGATAAATTAAGTTATATTTCAATTTGTTCAATCTGTGTGACAATCACAACCAACCAAACTAATCGGATTCAAGTGACACAGACAACATCTATATTAATTAATGCATTTTGTGAAATTCTACTATATTTTGATGTAAAACTTAAATCTACGCCGTGCCAAAAGTAATCTGCAACGTGCCACTTATGCCACGCATGCCATAGGTTCGCCGTCCTTGTTACTTTTGGTCCAACAATCTTATTTTTTTTTAAACTCGCAAAAATGAATTTCATTTGGCGTTATAATGATATAATTATACTAAAGTGTTTCTGCTTTTAAAATTAAAATGCAATGTTTTCTTTGGCGCGTGCAATAGGAGTATACGATTTCCTTGACAATACACAAGAAAATGCAATAAATACAACCAAATGAACTAGCATTTACCGAAACTTTCTTTCATATGACTTAAAAATGAATCTTTCGTTTTATGGAGAATAATAATAAGTATTAATTTCGGAATATCAGGAGTCTCTTTTCAGAATAAAACATCATTACAAAGTTTTGTCAGTTAAACAGAAATTGACATCATACCTAGCAAACGATTTTTTTTAATTATTATCTTTTCCTATTTTTAAAAATTTTTAAAAAAAATTAAAACTCCTGTATTAAAATTGATTTTTAAACATTAAAATTTTCAAATGAAGATACTGCGTCATTTTAACACGTGTTTAGTTAAACTTTTTACATATATATAGGAAATATTTTCATTTTCTGATTAGAATGACGTCGATTTGAAAAATGCAAAAATATTGTGAGAAAATCTAATTTTTATTTAAAACAAAATACGCATATTATCACTTTTTTAAAATTATTGTGCCGCTTTTTAGCATGTGGCAACAGAAAAGAAAGATTGAAAGAGATATTTTTGTATTGTAAAATTATGGAACGCTATGTAAAGTTTAAATGGGTGCCATTCCTTTAATATTGGGTAATTTTTTATCCGACCTTCGAAAGGCACATCTCTAAATTAAGACCTTTCCAAAAAGCCATTATTCATCACTGAATGTTTTCTGGTTTGGATTGTAATTGAGTTGTTGTCTTTTCACCATGTTTCAAAACGTAAAAGATGCGGCTGAGCTCTACTATACAGCACGATCGTGCTGTATGATAAGGATCTAAAATGGGGAAAAAAATAATTTTCAAGAAAATTTATAAAAGTATTGTTGCAAAGCAGCTATAAAATAGTGTCAGTATAGTTTTAATTTTTAAAAAATTAATTTGGTTTTTTGGGGTGGAAGGGGGATTGTTTTATATATAAATATGTATAATAATATATATACATATGATATAATATCATATAAATATGTAAATATGTTGTCATATAAAATTTACAAATAGAAAAATATTTCTTCTTAAACAAACAGTATTATAATTTCTTTTATATTTAATATAGAATAGCAAATTAAACAATATTTTCACTATTTCTTAATGCTATACAGATTTTTTCTGTAAATTATATAACTTTTCAATTTTAATTCAGCAACTAAATTTTTACTGTATATTTAACATTATGTGTAATTTTGTAGATCTAGATTGAGATCTACAAAAACTCTCTACAAACTCTTTTGTTAATTTCATAGAACAAAATGTAAAAATGATGTGTGATAATGAATTTGCTGATTGTAGTTTCACAGAAGATAAATTTATATATCCTTTTCTGATATATCTTATTCATTTAAAGAAAACATTTATGTTATAAAAATTTCAAATTGAAATGAAAGCTTTTTTTTTTTTTTTTTTTTTTCCAGTTTAACCCTTTATCTACTTACGGTACTTATAAGTACCATTAAAATAACTTATTATAAAATTCATTTAATACATCGATTAGTTGTAATACAGTTTAGAATGAGTTAGATGCATTGCTTTATGTTGTTCCAAAAGCATTATTGGTCATACAAAACAAAAATATTTTTAAAAGGATGATTTCTTTTGTCTTTGCATCTTTTCAACTTTCTTGCCATCTGGGGGGGGGGGGGGGGGGGGGGTGAGATTTTTCATTTTGGAAATCTATACTAATATTATAAAGAGGAAAAAATTGTTTATTTGTAGGAGGTAAGCTCTGGAACTATAGAACCTATTTAAAAAGTAATGGTATCAAAATGATGGTGTTAGTCCAACTTAGAACATAGGCTATATTTTATGTCGGTGCCACTACCCCAAATGGGGTGCAGGAGCAAAAAACGTTCTAAAAATGCAATTTTTCCGTTACTGAAGGGCCTAGAAATATGAAATTTGGAATATTAGTTACTTATAAGATATAAATGATGTATAAGAACAGTTCTTAAACTATTCGTAATTTAAAAGGGGTGAAAATGCACAAAAAGCGTTCTAAAAAACATTGTAAATGGTGATTTCTACACAATCTCAGGAAATACCACACCGATTTAAAAAATAATGGTGTCAAAATGATGGTGACAACCCATGCTCCAACATAGGCTATGTTTTATGTCAGTGCCACTACCCGAAAGGGAGTGCAGGAGCAAAAAACATTCTAAAAATGCAATTTTTGCGTTACTGAAGGGCCTAGAAATATGAAATTTGAAATATTAGCTACTTATTACAGATAAAGGATTTCTAAGAACAGTTCTTAGACAATTTGAAATTTAAAAGGGGTGAAAATGCTCGAAAAGCGTTTTAAAAAACGTTCTACATGGTGGTTCCCACACAATCTCAGGAAATACCGAACCGATTTAAAAAATAATGGCGTCAAAATGATGGTAACAATCTCTTGCTCCAACATAGGCTATGTTTTATGTCGGTGCCACTACCCCAAAAGGGGGTGCAGGAGAAAAATGTTCTAAATTAAATAAATATTTGTAATGCTTAAAGTATAAATTATTGTGAAATTTTACAATTGGTACAATATTTGGCGAATTATCGCTTGCGATAGGTTAAAAAAATGAATCTGAAAATTTGATTTGACAATTTTGAATGGCAATTTTTTTTTCTTTTTAACTCTTTTATCCTTTGCGCCAGGTTAATAAAAACGTGTTTGAAAATTTGATGAAATAAAATCTTAGGTTACATTCTTTAGTCTTTTTCTTTTTTTTTTTTTTTGTCAATTTAATTATTATTTTTGTATAATTCTCTCACCATATGATTTACAGGAAAAACTAGAAGTATTTGTAAAAATGGCTGTATTAGTGAGTTATATGCTATTTATTTATTACCTTCGTCACCAAACAATGCAATTTTAAGCCAAATAAGACAAAAGTGTGAAATAAGCCGAGAGAAAAGCATTTCGGAGTAAATTTTTATATTCAAGCGTAAATTATATAAAAAGCAGTTAAAATTATAATTATGTAGGCAATCATTTAAATTTTAGTGTAAATGTCTTCCATATGCACACATATTCTAAAGTAATTTACTTTCAAAGATTTAAAATATTTTTTACCATACTATGGAATACCATTACTATGGAAACATGCGTTTTGTTTTCCTCAAGCATGTGATTTTTATATCCTCGAACTTGGATCATTACTTATTAATTGAATATTGTGTATAATGTTCATTTTTTAACATGCTGAACATATTGTCGATTTCATTTACAGGAATATTCGCTGCTTTAAAAGTTAAGATATAAGAATATTGTTAAGATTTCTGCAATTATACGTTATTACTATAAAAATAAATAAATAAATAAACATTTTGCAATAAATATTCATTGCTAATTTGTCATTTCTTTTTAGCTTTTTCTGCATAACTTTCTTTTGCTTAATCTTTGTTTAAAAAATGTTTTATTGAACATATTGGACTAATCTTACGGAATCGTGTCACCTGCCAATTAGCATATTGGATGGCGTATCAAAATTCAAAAGATTAGACAGATTTTGAAATTAGCGATTACTAAATAGTGGCAAGTGGAATAATGGCCGTGGACTTATCATATCAGTCTAGATAGGATTAAATTACGGATTCCGTATACTTCGGATTTTTATATTACTGGAATTTCGATCAGTGTAAAGCGAATTATCCTGACGCACACTCTAGCAGCTAAACACAGCAACAAATTAAGAGTTATTTTCATAATCTGGGTTATTTACACAACAGACGGAAGATTAATTTACTCTGAAATATAAATAAAATAGCAGGCTTTTTTGTTTGTCCGTGTTATTATGCTCTTTAGAAAAATGCAAAATAAATCTTCGATTCAGGTATTCACCAAAATGCATATTGCTAAAATTTTTGTATAACTAACTTAATTATCATTGTCAGATCTTAACCCTGGTACACGTGCAACAATATTGTTGCATCAGTTTTAATGTTTGACGTGGACCCTCACAATGACGTCGATTACGGATGATTATAAAGATTTTATTGGATACATGAGGTTTATTTTTTACAAGATTAAGTCATCGAGTTTTTTTCGGGTTAACGGTTACATGATTTCTGCTGGTCTGCAAAATGAAAAGACGGTGAAAAGGACGTCATTTTAGATTTATTCAGGCAATTCATCTTTAAAAACACACATTTTCATGTTTCACTTTTCTTTTAAATATGAAAGTTAAACAATCTTCTTTGTCTGCAAATAATTTATTACTTTTTTGACAGTATTTACTCTGCTAGAATCTAAAGAGGGAAAACAGTAGTAGCACAAGAAGATGTTTATTAAGAAATATAACTAACATCCACTGAGATTGTATTTAAGCTACCAGAATCACATATTGCGCGAGCTGAGAGGCTAGGAGATCAAGGACAAACAAACGAAAATAAACCAACCGAGCATTATTCAAGTTCAATGGTAAATCTCGCAATCATTGTAATGCATCTCTAATTTAATATTGTCAGATATGAGAACATTTTAATTCCTATTGTCATAACGGCCTCATTTCCCTACCAAAAGTGCACAGTCAATAATCAACTAAAAGAACTGCTACTTAATAGCTAAATTTTGTCCAACGCATAAGGTAATATAATATCGCAATGGCGTTCGCATCTTTTCAGCAACGCAGAAGGACATTCAAGCTAAAGGTCCATTAAAAAAAAATACAAGTTCGAATTCACAATTTCATTTATTTGGAAATACTGACCACCGCAGCGGGTATAGCCTGCTAGTATTTCTATATTTCTATTGTAAGAACATTTTTTTGTACATTTCCTAATTCTACAAAATACTAAGAAAAATATTTAAAATAAAAATTTTGAGTAGGGTTATAAATATTGCACAAAATCCCTATAAATTCAAATTTAATTAATAATTCTAAATCCTTCAGTCCTTCTAAAATTTATTAAATGATTATGTTAATCGATTCAAATATTCATGAAAAAGGCTTTAGAAGATAAAATGTTCACGAATTCATAATTCAGTACATAAAGGGTTAAATGCCTGTAGAAATTTAATAATTATGTTTATGTATTTCTACAACATATTTATTAAAATAATAATAATAATGTTACTCTAGGTAATGCTGCTATTTCATTTTCAAAGTTAAGTTTATGAATGTCTTATTAACACAAAGCAGAATAAATAATAACATTTAACCTGTGAAACTAATACTTTTAATTATTTATACTGTAATATCTATTTTATTTTTTTATAGTTTTTCAAAGGTCTTGCCTCTTCTGGGGCATGGGCTTGTTTTGATGAGTTTAATAGAATTGAACTTGAAGTGCTGTCTGTTGTTGCCCAGCAGGTGACGATTTACTCTTATTTTTTTTATCCATATTTTTGTTTTATTAATTTTTAACACATTTTAAGTATTATATCTCTTGTATTGTTTGAATTATAATTTACTTTATAAACTATATTTATTTATAATATATTTCAATTATTTACATTATAATATTACATCATTATCTCTTGAACCAACAATATATATATTTTTTTTTCATTGTGTTTCAGTTTTTTACTTTAATATTAATTCTATTTCACCATACATAAAATTTTCAATATTGGTGCATCACAGAGATGAAAATTGTAATTTTAATTTTAGTTCTATTAGTGAAAACATATTTTATTAATAAATAATAAAGTTATAAATTGTTTAGGTAAGTAAAAAAAAAAATCATGTCATATTAAAAAATCAAGTCATTTTTTTCTAAAATATCTCTTATGAATAAGTATTTCTGATTTAAAATGTAAAATTAAAATAAACTTCAGATTCTTCTATTCCAATTTTTAAAAGCAATATTAATTTTTTTAGCCGAAATAATTGCAGTATGTATTTCCATTCCTTATTTTTCAAATTTCTGTCTTTTCCTTTTCTTTTTAATTTTAGCAAATTACTTTTTGCATATATGCATATACACTTGCAATACAGTAGAAATGCAGCCAGATTTAAAGAAAATTATGAAGGTATTTGGTATTGTAAAATACAGGGTTGTTATAATTAAAGTTTGCCTATTCAGAAGGCTCTAGAGCCGGTTCTATGGCTCCAAACGAAACAAAATTTCACTAGTATGTAGTTGAAAAGATGCGCTCTGCGAAAATCGAAAAAAAAGTTAGTTACATTTTTTGTCAGTAGGTGGCGCTGCGCCAATATTTAAGGCGATGTTTGCAGATTCCTTATATCAATTTCAGTCAATCCAGACGAAGCACAAGAATTTAAAAGTTTCAACAAACTTCGAGGAACTGCGAATTGTTATAATTAAAGTTCACCTAATCAGACAGCTCTAGAGCCTGACCTATGACTCCAAACAATACAGAAAAATGAATATAATTTCATGTGATGTAATGTGCATCAACAAAAATAAAACATGTTGCTCGGCAACGAGGAAATAACGAAGAATAACATTACGCATGCTCAATGAATTCTCCACCATTTTCAATAACGCATTCCATTCTCAGAATTGTGCTTTCTACAGCATTGCGTAAATTGACCTGTGAGATTGAGCGAATATGAAGTCTAATACTGTCTTTCAGATCAGAGATTGTCTGACATCTGTCTTTAGATACAGAATCTTTCAAAAATCCCCACAACCAGAAATCGCATGGTGTTAGATCAGGCGTCGTGGTGGCCAGACTGTTTAAAAATAACGACTTATGATGCGGTCTTCTATAAAATGGCTTGTTAAGAAAGTCCGAACTGCTCTATTAATGTGCGGTGGTGCACTGTCTTGCATAAACAGGATATTTTGAAGGCAACCTTGCTGTTGCAGCTGGGGAATCAGAAAATTTGACAACATATTGAGATACCTTCTCCCATTTACGGAACATGTAATGGGTCCTGTGGATTTTAGTTCCTCAAAAAAATATGGCCCTATCGTAAACGTAGCTGTGAAACCGCACCACACCGTCACTTTAGCTGCATGCAATGGAACTTCTTGGACAACATTAGGATTCTCTTTCGCCCAAATTCAACAGTTGTGTATGTTCACTTGTCCATTTAAATAAAAATGCGCTTCACCAGTCCATAGAATATTCCAGGGCCAAGAATTGTCCACATTCATTCGTGCAAGAAACTGTAGTGAAAATGATAGCCGACTTTCTGTATCACCCTGTATTAGCTGTTGCACCCTCTGAATCTTGTATGGATAGTAGCGCAAAATTTGATGCATCACTTTTCTCACAGTGGAAATCGGCATATCGACTTCATTCGCAATAGCTGGCACACTTGCATTACCAAATGATTACTGGCTTGCTAAATCCACGGCAACAGTAGCAATATCTTCAATGCTAGAAATGTCTAACTTTTTTCGTCCTCTGCCAGGAAGAATGTCGAGTTTTCTTGTTTCCTCGAACTTTTTAATCATTTTGTGAACTCCACGATCTGACATTGGTCCACGTCTAACATCTTTTAGTTTCCGGAATTCTCGAAGAGCTGCAGCTGCGTTGCTATTATTTTGAAAAAATAACTTTACAAGAAGTGCCTTTTCTTTCAAAGTTAACATTCTCCACAAAGCGTAGATTCAAATGCTTTTCAGAACCAATCAACTGTTCCAGTGTCAAAGAAATCACAGACACACTTTATCAGCAAGTTTTAAATCGTCAGGTGATTAGAAGGGTATTTCAAGTTTCAGAAGTTGCGACGTCACTTTGACATCGTTCGTCGAAAATTTGAATAAAATGTGATCTTTTTCACGCATTGGGTGAAATTTTGTGATTTTGTGTGTTTCATCTGGATTGACCGAAATTGATATAACAAATCTGAAAAAGTTTACTTTTACCAACTGTGAAATAAAACTTCCTGTATTTTGTTTTTTACAAAATAAAAGAATTTGCAAATATCGGCTTAAATATTGGTGCAGCGCCACCTATTGACAAAAATTTTAAATATTTTTTTTTTTCAATTTTCACAGAGCGCATCTCTTCAACTACGTACTAGTGAAATTTTGTTTCGTTTGGAGCCATAGAACCGGCTCTAGAGCCTTCTGAATAGGCAAACTTTAATTATAACAACCCTGTATGTTTTATAACAACTTTATTATTAAAATCACAATTTGATATTACAGTCAGACTTGGTTAAGCATGATCTTGCTTAATATGTGGATTTTTTGCAGTTCCTTGAACATCGCACATAAGACTAATATAAAAATATCCCATGTAATACACGATTATGCTTAATATGCGATAACGTTCCCTTGGGACAAAAAACTCACAAGATGCTAATTCATAGACAGATATGAGTTTATTCGCTCTTCTCCAGTGTTGTCAATTTAGCGGATTTTTTTAATTAAAATATTTACGACTTTCCGATTAGTAGTAACTGCTTCATTTAATGACAGGAATGTGACCTTTACTATTCGGAAATAGTGATAGATACTGTAATAATAAATCCACTAAACTGACACTGTTGATTAAATAAGGCGAGTGTTACTAATCGAAAATATTGGTTGATACTTGAATAAAAAGCCCCACTTAATTAGCAAATGATGAAAAAATTAGCAGCTGTGTTGAACCAAGAATGGAGCAAAAAAAAAAAAAAAAAAGTACTGCAACTTGTGAAGACTGAACAAATGTGGCTGCTTTTGTGTATTTCTTTTATATTTTCTGTGCCTTGTTTACTTTTTGCCATGCTAGTGACATTTTTTTACACAAAGATTGACATGGGTATTTTTTTCTTTTAATATAAAAAAATTAAGGACTAATTATAAGGGTTCTTATTATTAAAAGTACTAAATATGATTTAAATAAATTATTGCTGGGCAATTCTGAAAAAATCAAGTATCAATAAACATGGACATTGCATAAAACAGCATCGATCACAATAAGAATCGATTTCTAAATTCTAGTATAGGATGTTCTAGAATCTATACTTCGATATTCACACAGTCAAGCTTAAAAACAGTAATTCCAAAACTTAGTGATCAATTGGAAGGAAATTTGATTGCGAATCTCAATAACAGGGCTAGATCAATATTTCTGGCGCTAATTTCATAGCAATATATATTTATTCTTTTGATTTTACTATTTTAGCGACAGAGCTACTGTCAAGTATAAGGGGCTTTTTCTTTCCAGGTTAAATTTTTATATTTTTACTTTAGAAGCCTAGTTATTTAGATTACTAATTTATTCAGTTGTATTTTTCAAGTTTGACCCCCCTCCCTTTTCCTCCTTCCCCTCAAATCATAACTTTCTTAACCTTTTGTAACTCAACAACTCCGATTTGAAAAATTTTTACACAGATATTAAAAGGCATCGTTTTAAGCATGGAAAAAAATAAGAAAAATTCAGAACAGAAAAATGAAATTTTATTTGGAAAAATGGGTTTGTTGCATATCTGGCACAAAGACTGAATATATTTAAAATTTTAATTTACACGAAAATTTTTGAAACAATTGTTAGTTTTGTTGTAGCGAAGTCCCATACCACATTTCTCACAAACAGTTTGAGTAAAGTTTTTACAATTGGGGTATTTACAATGTATTCTTTTTTCTGCCAAATATGGCCAGTGCCCAATTTCGTCTAGGCGCACTTGTTTTGGTGGAATATATTGAATAGGCGCTCTATGCTTTTTTTGTTGAATTCTTTTTTTCTATGAGACCTTTCCCTTTTTTGCCAGCTTTGGACTTGTTGTTAATTTTACAGAGGGCGGAAAGATCCCTAACTTACCCTATAGCAATTAAATAATATAAAAACAGACTAATGTTTCTCCTTATCAATAATTTTACTCTTCTGAAAGAAATGCAACTTAAATAACCATTAGAAGATATTTTCGATGCTCTTTCGAAATTTTTAGAAAATCCATTACTATCAGTTTGTGAAAAACAAACTGATCTAAAACTAAATTTATTTTTGTAGCAGAGTTATTTTAAACACAGTGTAAAAGCACCATATATGAGTATGTTGAGTATAAATTCTAATTCCTTCCATAATAGATATAATTCTGCTTCATAGGAAATAAGTAATGCTACTTTGTTTTAAAACAACATGACAGAAAAAGTTTAAAACAAACAACTTTTATTCTTCGGAAAAATAACAGTCTTGATTAAAAAATGTAAAGAAGCAATCTTGATATATTGCACTTGCATATATTATACTTTCATATGAAAAACAACATTCAAAATATAAAGGCATTTCTAATGAGTATCTAATCAATAAATCATCCTGACTCAGCACTGTATCAAAATAAAAAGAAACTACCTGCTTGTAGTTTCATTTAACCATAGTGTCAAACTTCAAAATCACATTTCACTCCCAGATAAAGCAAACAAACTCTTCTCATTTCCAAACAGCTGTATAACCAAAAAATAACATCAAAAGAATGAGCAGGTTCAGTGACACTCACTCACTGTATTTGAAGGAGTGAAGGAATGACCTAGAAACAGGAAGTCAAGGCCCTCTTCAGTCAACAGCTGAGAAATATGAATATCAGTTAACTTCCTGCATGCACTTGTAGGATGTATGACATGTGAAACAGGTGGTTTTATCTAAGCAAAGAGAGTGAGGTATGCATTTTATATCACCTGCAAAAAAGTAAACAAGGTTTAAATTAATTCAAAGCAATTTATTTAAGAAGTGTTGAATGAAATATAAAAGAGTTTTAAAGATAGGTAAGTTTAACAATAAATATATTTAAAAAGTGATTGAAGTAATAAATATCTTTTAAAGTAAATTTTATTATTAAACTTTAGGAAGTGTTGAGACCATTAAATAAAGGAGGTTTTAAACCTGACAAATGTCCCCCCTCTCGACACTTCATAAACCTTCCTCTAAACTACATCCGTTATACCTTAAAAAATTCTTTTTTTTTCCCAAACAAAAAATCTTGAATTAAACTCCTTCCAAAACGAAGCAGCTAATTACTGAGATAAAGCGCTGAGCCAGAACCACACATTATGATATGCACAAGGTACAATTCAGAAGTTCAACTATCTTCCATTAACTAAAACATAAATTCTAAAAACATTGAATATTCATCAATAAAATTCAATACATTAGAAAAATTATTTTGTTAGAGTGTTAATTGTTAATAAAAGTGAATATGAATAAATATATACTACATATAATAAAAAAATTTGGCCAAAAAAAATTCCATACAATTGCTTCCAATCACCAGGTACCTTTACCACGTTATTTTTGCATCATAAAACTCATTTGTAGTTGAGAGAAAATTCGATCAAAGTTTCTCAAAATACTTGATTGTTCATTGAAAAGCCAATTCATAAACAGATTGAGAAAGTCACTAGTAGACAAATGCGCCGACAGTTAAACCAACAGTACCACATTGCAGTTCATCAGTGCGTAGATGCAAAATCAGTGCAGAATAACAATCCTATTTAACTTGAAAATCACTGAAGCAAATAATTTCACAGATGAATATTTTAAATAAATAAGTTGGCCTGGGAAGAAATTTAAACACTTTGGAATCTGATATGGTTAGTTTGGGCAACTGGGACATGATTTTACAATGTGACTCTGGAGCTTCTGACAATTCAGCTTAAAAAAACTAATGTTCATTTGAATTAAAGTCTGAACTTCTGTAAATATGTTCAGTTAGGTTCCCTCTATCAGACAGAAATGCTCAAAATTACATTTTAATATTTAAAAATATAAAAATATGCATATTTCATCTTTCCTTCCTCATGGGTCCAGTTGCCCCAAAAAATGGGGTAACTGGACCAGGGGGGTCTATGTTCCACATGCGTTTATATTTTTTCATATCGGATATCAGGTCCTGTTTGAAAAAGTATAAACAACTTAAAAAATTTTAAACCAGGCAGATCATGTAAATTATATGTCAATAAACAGCGTTGTAAGGGGAATCTTTGCTGTCAATGTGTCTAAAAAAAGCACTAAAAGGGAAAATGTTAGATTTATTTATACCAAAAACATAAAACTTAAGGAAGTACTTATGTACTTTAGTATAGATAATAAGTATAAAAGTCACATGGGTATTTTAAGGGAAAAAATAGCAAGGTAAATCTATGAACAAACGGCTACGTAAGTACTTAAGTACTCTATCCAGGGGTCGCATTATATAGGGAAAATTTTATTGTTCCTACCAGAACCCTTACAGAAAGGTGCGATGAAGATATTATTTTCAAAATAATGGTAGGAATGATAAAAGTTTCCCTATAGAATGCGACCCCTGTGCATAGTATAATTTCAAGGGCTGGCTATCTCGCTTTCAGGGGCAAGGTACTTGCATTCGTAAAATGTTGAAATAATTTAATGACACCAATATTTAAAAGAGAATCTATCTGAAAAAAAGTAAAAGTATATTTTCGCGTACTTAATAAAGGTGAAATTTTCATTATAAAATTCAGGTGCCACTGTTGCAATTAGGAATTAAAATTAAGTGATGCCATAATGGCATCACTGCCTCTCAAGGGGCCAATAAATTTGGTTTGATACCGCTCAATATGCTTTTTTAAAATTTCATTACATAATTTTAATAAGGTATTCTATCATTTTCTTTATTGTGAGCAAAAAACAATGGAGAAATTTACTTCCCGTAGTAAGAGAAACACAAAAAATTTATTTATAACTATTGGGGTAACTGGATCCAGCATGGTCCAGTTACCCCATTCTTGAAAAATTTATGGGGTAACTGGGACACTGGGCTTACATTTGAAACATGAAGTAAATATGTATAGATATCTAATAATATTAATGTAGTTATATGTCTAATCTTTAAAAAAAAAATGATTGTTTAATAAAAGTACTTACAGTATTTTAATAATCAGCCGAGGAAGTTCAACCATGTAGACGTTGTTTTTTAAAAAAGAAACGTAAATTTTTGACAACCTATCACAGCAAAATCAGAGTTACGATTGAGTTGATACACGTTGTTTAGGAAGTAGAGATTAAGGGGCATTGTTCACAAAAGCTAAAACTTAAAAAACACCAACAGTTTTTTATAAAATAGCCTATGGTCCAGTTACCTTGTGGTTCCAGTTACCCCAACTAACCTTATAAATAAAGACATCACAAACTTCCAATTCAAAATTCATTCAGCAGGTTCATTCAGATAAGTTGCCTGGCCAGGTCTTTTAGTTGCACACAACATTTAATGAACATCAGGTTCCTGCAATTATAAAAGACTTCTTTAAGCAATAAAGAATTCAAGCAGTTTTACACTATTGAGTATATTGCAAAAATTCTAATGCAGAAAAATTCATTAAAATTCAAATTTACATTTACTATGACCAACTTGATTTCCAAAATTCAAATAGTTTAAATTTTTAACTTTTAATCATTACATTAAATTACTTTAAGTTTCATTATTTTAAAGATTTTCAAGAAGTTTCCAATACAGAAGATCTTAACTTCTATTTTTCTTGAAATATATGTACAGTGTCATTGAGAAAAGATTAGTTTAGAAATACATTTGCTGATACATCAGATTATAAACACATTTCTTTAAAAAATTTATGCATAGATTCTCATTAATTTTTAAACAAGGCATAAGCTCAATTCAATTTAGGCACTACAAAGGAACTATTCAACTATTTGTATCAAAAATATTTTCAATAAATTTGAGCAGGTCATTTTTGGTGAGGGGCTTAGTAAAAATATCGGCTAAATTAGCCTTACTTCTCACATAAACTAAGTTAAATTTTTCATAATAAACTAATTCACAAATGAAAAATAATTTTATATCAATGTGTTAAGAACGCAAATTTTCAATTGGAGATTTGACAAAATCTATTGCAGCTTGAGTGTCAACCCTCAACAAAGGCTTTGACTTTCTATTTTCTATAAAACCCTTTTCTGAACACTCGCTAAGTATGCGGTCGAACCAGGCGAGATTCTTTGCAGCTTCTGTCATAGCCGCGAACTCGGACTCCATAGTGGACAGTATGACACTTTTCTCTTTAAAAGTTCTCCAATCTACTGGAGCAGTGTCTAATAACACTAATTGTCCTCCCATGGAAGTCCGGTCGTCTCTATTGGCTGCAAAATCAGCATTTGTGTATGTAATTAGATCAAGGTTCTGACAATCAAGTTTAAGTTTGTAGTGTTTAGTATGATTTACATAACCCAATAGTCTAAGAAGTCCACACCAATGTAACATTCCTGGATTTACTTGAAATTGTGAAAAAATATTGACCGAATAACTAATGTCAGGTCTAGTTTTATTAGCAATATAAGAAAGACAACCAAGGATATTTCGATATGGATATTGAGACATTTCAGATTTTTCATTTTCTGTAACAGGACAATTAACCTTTGAATAAAAAGAACCCTTTGAAATTGGCAAAGAAGAAATTGGTATTTTATATTTCTCAAATTTCTTACACACCTCTTCAATGTATTGCCTTTGATGAATCTCTACAATACCTGTGGACTCATAAAATTCTACACCAAGAAGTTTTCTCGTTCTGCCTAGAACCTTAATTTCAAAATGTCTCTATATCTTATCCAAAACTTCATTAATTACAATATCGGACACTCCAAAAATAACCATGTCATCCACATACGAAATAAGAAGTACATTTGTTGAAAAAGTATATACACAATTGCAACTATCCAATTTTACAAAATCTAAATCTGTCAACACCCTGTGGATCTCAAAATACCACTCACGGCCGCTCTGGCACAACCCATATATAGCTCTATCTAATTTGCAATATAAATTTTCGCTACCCGGAACCTCAAAACTTTTAGGCTGACTCATGAAAATATCCTGTTTAAGAGGAGCATAGAGGTATGCACTTGTAACATCACACTGCAAGTGGACCCACTTTTTCAACACAACAAGCAGTGAAAAGAAGAAACGTACCATGCTGAAATTTACAACGGGACTGAAAGTTTCCTCATATGATATGCCCTTCTCCTGCTTAAACCCCTGTGCAACCAGGCGGTCCTTAAATTTGGCAATATTCCCCCCCCCCCCCCCCCCCATCGTGTTTTAGGGTGAACACCCACCTACAGCCGACTGGTATGGTATTAGCTGGCAATTTAGACAAATGCCAAACTTCCCTTTTTTTCATAACCTCAATTTCTGTTTCCATGGCCTTTAGCCAAAATTCCTTTTCAGGAGATTTAATTGCCTGCTTGGTGAATTTACTTCACCAAGATTAGACTGTATAAAGAAATTACACTTACGTGAATTACTTCTTTGAGGTCTGAAGCCATTCCGAGAACCCTGTTCATTCTTCCGAGAGTTCCTGCCAATGTAGGTTTGTCAATGTTTAGAATGTCCTCTTTTTAGACTGTCTCTGTTTATTGACGGCGATCTGGAAAAAGGTCAGCTTCTACTAGAAGGAGAAACATATTTTTCATTTTTAAAACAATTAGACTGTGTATGCCCTAAATTACCACAAGTTCAACACTTTATTTTTCTAGAAATTCTTTGTGTTTCGTTACTTTGAATATCAAAGAACTCTTTCTTGGAATCTGCCTTACAAAGTTTGAGATGAGTTTTCTCAGCATTTAGTTCCTATACTATTTTAGAAAAAACAAAGTTATCTTTATCCCATCTCAATATATTATGAACAACTTGATCAAATTGAGATGGTAAATATCTCAGCAGTTGAAAACATGCATATATTTCATCAAAATTTTCATTAAATTCCTGAAGCTGTATTGTTAAATGCTGGAGGCGTGAAGCAAAAAGACCTATTCTCTCATCCTTTCCCTTACAAGACTCGATCATTTCTGAAAATACTTCCATATGTTGCGATCGCGTATCAGGTATATAACTCTCTTTTAGAGTTTTCCAGGCTTCAACAGGACATTTAGTATTTTTAATTAATTTTCGGAAGTCCTTCTCAACATTTAAGAAAATAAATGACAGAGCTACATTGAATCTATGTTTAGCCTTTTTAACATCTGCTGCCCTAACATCTGTACTAACTTTTGGAAGCTTTTCCTCTCCTGTAACAATTTCCCATAAACCTTGATTTATCAATAAATACTTCATATCTGCAGCCCAACACTGGTAATTGGTTGCATTTAACTTATCTATATAATTATTTGATTGAGCCATTTCCAAAAGAACTTAAAAAACATTTAAAAAAAAATTTCTTTTTCTATACCAAAACCACCAACATCATAATCTAATTCAAGCAAAAGCTATTCATTGCACAGCAGGGCATCATCTTCTGAAAAAAAATTTCATATAAAACCATCTTTCCAAAAAATTATTATTTTTTTTTCCCCCATATAAAACCATTTTTCTAAAAATCTTCTAAAACTACCCTAAAAAAAAATTTCCATCATGTTACATATCTCTAAAAAATTTCTATAAAAACAGCTCATTCCATCTTTATCTAGAAAAATCTTTCATGTTTTTCATCATTGCTACTATTACTGTCCCCCCATCTCATTTTCTTATACATCCTATTTATTAATGGGGGCAGTATTTTAAACATTAGGCTATTCAGCTGGCAGAAATAAATGTTTCATCCAGAAAAAAATGAAAAGGTACTTCATTTATCCATCATGCAGAAAAAAAGGACATCATTTAATAAATGACTTGTTACTAATTAAGTAAACACACTCTTTATGGTTGATGGGATTTGCCCATAACCTTTATTAGTTTGTGAAAAATAAATTGATCTAAAACTAAATTTATTTTTGTTGCAGAGTTATTTTAAACACAGTGTAAAAGCACCATATATGAGTATGTTGAGTATAAATTCTAATTCTTTCCATAATAGATATAATTCTGGTTCATAGGAAATAAGTAACGCTACTTATCCTATGAGTAACTGTGTCATGCTGTTTGAAACAACATGACAGAAAAAGTTTAAAACAAACAACTTTTATTCTTCAGAAAAATAACAATCTTGATTAAAAAATGTAAAGAAGCAATCTTGATATATTACACTTGCATAACCTCCTGAGACCCCGCGTCCATTCTAATGGACATTTTTATTTTTATGTAAAATACTTAATTTCAGTTGGAACTTGTAAATACCTGCTGTCATTATACTACATGGTCTAGTGTTACCATCTTTATGCTGAAATAATAAACAAATTGCAACTAAATATGTATTTTAATCATTTGAAAGTGGTTGGCAACAAGAGAAAGACTTTTGAAGGTAAGCAGACAGTCTGAACGCTAATTTTATACATTTTTAAAAAGTATTTTGATATTAATGCTACATACATCTATTGATAAGTGTTGTATTAATGAAATGACATACCAGTTTAAGTAATCTAATGTATATTTTAGAGAATAAACAACTTTTCTTTTAATGTCCATTCTATTGGACGTTGGGTCTTCATCAGTTGTTTTTATTCATATTAGACTCTTTTTGTATACTGAAGAGAGATATTAGTTTTTACTTAAAAATCAACACAGTATTGAAACAAATAATAGATACAGAAGTAGATAATATATATTCTTAAATAAATAAAAAAATATTTAAATATTATCCTAAAATGTAATTTTACTGATAAAATGCTTGATCTAAATCAGTACATTGTTAAATTTTGGATTTCAGTAAAAAAAAAAAATTGTGAAACATTTAGTAAATACAGTTAATTAAGCCTTTTCTGTGTCTTATTCTTATTCATAACTATTTTTGGTATTATTTGTCTTTTAGTATACTATTTATAATTAAATTAATAAATTTAAGCATATTTAATTAGCAAAAAAACTTTAAGAAAATATAATTAAAGATAACGGTATAAGATTCTAAATAAACTCATTCAGATTTCTTTTAAATTTCTTCATGACATTTACTTGCCAATTGTGGTAGCTGTGCCACTATTTATTATCATTATTCTAACAAACAAATTACTGGTGTTGAGAAGAGTTTTAAAAAAATTTTATTGAATTTTTATTATTATTACTGAATTGATGAACACGTTTCTTAGTTAAAATACACTTTTTCTATTTCATGATGCAAAAATTGAATTTATGGGATGTTTGGAAGTGACGTGATAAATGATAAAAACACAATTCTGATGTCAGCAAAATTTGTAGTGAAAGAAATAGGAACTTGACGCTAAAAATCTTGTTTTTGAAGTCTGTGCAGCGATCTCATCTTAGTTGATAATTATAAAATAAAATAAGTAAGAATGAAAAACAACTTGTATTTGTATATTTGATTAACTATAAAGAATAAATGCGAGGTTTTTATATTATTTTACTGTTCGTAAGTTGTTTATAATTAAATTAGTTAATTTAATCGAATTTAAACAGAAATAAAAATTTTAAGAAAATATAACTGAAGATAATAATTTAAGATTATAAATAAACTGAATTTTATTTCTTTTTAATTTACTTTGGCATCTAAATGTCAATTGTGATAACCATGCCACTAATTTTATAACTTTTTTTTTAGAAAAAACTTTTATTGATGTGATAGATTTTTTTTTTAATTCTTTTTTTTTTTAACTATTTAAAAAGTCACTAAATTGATTTATACTTTTCAAATAAATTTCATAGAAAAATTCTTTTCCTCTTTGATAATGAAAAAATTAAAATTGTGCAATATTTACAGGTGATGTATGAACGATAGAAGCACATTTATAATGATAGAAAATGTAACTCAATATAGTAATTTAAGATTACAAATAAACTGCGTTTTATTTCGTTTTAATTTCTTTTTGGCATCCACATGCCAATTGTGATAACCGTGCCACTAACTATTTATAATTTTATTTAGAAAAAAACTTTTATTGATGTGATAGATTTTTTTTTTTCATTCCTTTTAAAAAACTATTTAAAAATCACTAAATGGATTTATACTTTTCAAATAAATCTCATCCAA
Organism: Maratus speciosus; assembly: GCA_963932465.1. Classification (NCBI taxonomy): domain Eukaryota; kingdom Metazoa; phylum Arthropoda; class Arachnida; order Araneae; family Salticidae; genus Maratus; species Maratus speciosus. The sequence continues at coordinate 38,042,495 of OZ010788.1, read as the reverse complement.
AAATAGTTTGTTCTCTTTGATAATGAAAAAACTATAATTGTGCAATATTTAAAGATGATGTATGAACGATAAAAACACATTTATATTGAAAGAAAATTCTTCAATTAAGAATTTTTTATTTAGAATCATGTAATTCAATAATATGGTTTTTACAGGACTAAGACCCAATGTCCATTATATTGGACACGCCAAAACTCTATATATTTTTTAGTTTTAAAAATAATTGAATATATATCAAGTTTTCTAGCCCCACAAAGAGCCTTAATCCTAAAAATGGTAAAATTTGTGCGAAAAATGCGAGCTTGGGTCTCAAGAGGATATATTATACTTTCATATGAAAAACAACATTAAAAATATAAAGGCATTTCTAATGAGTATCTAATCAATGAATCATCCTGACTCAGCACTGTATGAAAATAAAAAGAAACTACCTGCTTGTTGTTTCATTTAACCATAGTGTCAAATTTCAAAATCATATTTCACTCCCAGATAAACAGCCTTGCAGCCAAAAAATAACATCAAAAGAATGAGCAGGTTCAGTGACACTCACTCACTGTATTTGAAGGAGTGAAGGAATGACCTAGAAACAGGAAGTCAACACCCTCTTCAGTCAACAGCTGAGAAATATGAATATCAATTAACTTCTTGCATGGGCTTGTAGGATGTAGTGAAAGTGAAACAGGTGGTTTTATCTAAGCAAAGAGAGTGAGGTATGCATTTCATATCCCCTGCAAAAAAGTAAACAAGGTTTAAATTAATTCAAAACAATTTATTTAAGAAGTGTTGAATGAAATATAAAAGAGTTTTAAAGATAGGTAAGTTTAACAATAAACAGGGCTTAAATTCTAACAAAAAAAGTTCTGGAGCCCTAATATTCTGCGCTACCGGTACAACAACTGTACCGTTCCACCCCCTCCCCCCCGCCCCTGTAATCTGCATATTTATATTTCGTACATTAATTGCAAAATTTAAAGCATTTTTTTTTCTTTAGCAAAATAAAAATTTTAAATATATCTATCAGCATATACTTAGCTGTCAACTATTCCACTTTTTAGTTATCACTTCTTCTGAATAGTAAAAATCCGTGCCTATTTTTTTTATGTTAATTAATTGCAGAATTCTGCGATTAAATAGGGTAACGATTATGATTAGGAAATGGTGTTAACACAAAAAAGGGATAGTTCGCAGCTATGCATAAAAAAAAATGAATGAAATTTACAGAAATGAATATTTATATGCTGAAGAATGGAACAATGTTTTACAATTTCCTGTAAAAAGTACATATCTTAAACTATAATCATTTCCTTCCGCATAACAATCTTTTGCGGCGAGTCCCTGAAAATCAGATAAAATTAAAAATTTGACAACGTTATCGGAAAGAATCTATGCTTTTATAGAAAAAGGGGAAACACTGCTCGATTGCTTTCTATCAGAATAACAATACATGGTAATTATATCTACTTACAAAGGAAAGTGACTTCGTATAGGTGCACAGAGCCTTAGCGTGGGTACCGTTCATGATACAAAATAAATAGAAAAATTACTAACATGATTTTTATACTCGTATGCAATAGAAGACAAAAAACCTCGAACAGACAAAACGTCAAGCTGATGCTTGTTGGATAAAACAGAAAATATTCTTTTCAGGTTAGATATCGAAATAATAAAAAGAAAACCCAGCCAATAAAAAATTCTCCTACTGTCACAAAAGAAAATCGAACTGAAAGCAAATTTATTGTTCACTCTCTTGAGTGGTGCCGTATCAACACGTCGCCGATATAAATTTGAAATAGAAAAACACGATTTCTGTTTCCCCTGCATTCTGATCAAAATAGCATTAAAATGATTTGAAGTGGAATATAATACGTAATTTTAAAAGAGGATTTTTTTTCAATACATGAATAAATAAAATTTTAAATGTAATACAGATTGAGCTTGAGTCAGTCTAAGCCTAAAAACTGATATAAAAATTGAGTACGTTTTATCTCCATCCCCTACGTGTGTGACACATTACGTCACATATAAGTGTTTTGGTAAAAAGAATGCAAAAGCTTGGAGATGGGAAGGAAAGGAAAAGGTAATTTAAGCTTCGGTTTTTCGGAAGCGCTATTGCACTGGGCTCCGGAGCCCTGTATTTATGCGCTCCGGTGAATTCCAAACAATATTTATATATTTACTAAAAACAGAGAAGTACCGGAGCCGGGCTCTGGTGGGCTCCGGCGCAAATTAAGCCCTGACAATAAATATATTTAAAAAATGATTGAAGTAATAAATATCTTTTAACATAAATTTTATTAAATTAAACTTTAGGAAGTGTTGAGAACTTTAAATAAAGGAGGTTTTAAACCTGACAATTACAAAGGAAGACATGGCACGTTGTTGCAGGTCTGCAACAAACAAAAGTTTACGTTTATCTTATACGTATTATAAATTTCCTAGCTCGAAAATGTTCTTTAAATAAATAATTTAAACTCACCTTTGTAAACAAAATAACTGTAGACGTCTGCAGACTTTTTTAACTCCTATATTTCAAAGCTTAATTCAGCAAAAATCACGTATAACTGATCAAGTGATAAATCAAATTTTGGCAAAAAAAAAAAAAAAAAATCAGTATCGACATTTGTTGTGGATTTAATGGAATAATTATGTTAATAGTAGTGTAATAGAATAATAATGATCAACAAAATCGTCTTTTGAAATATACTATTGAAATAACAATGACGTTTTTGGTATGTTGTAGATCTGCAACACGGTGATACAAAGGGTTATTTATGGTCTGATTTCAATGATACCTCTTTTGATGTTCTTCCCAAGTCATTTGATTACCAACTAAACATTAATATTATATATGCAACTCTTGGTACCACTATTTATGAACAATAATCAAAATATCAAAATTTTCAACTCTTTTCCATTTCAAACATTCCATTGTTATTGTTGGTTTAGAGTCATATTACTCAGGATTCTTGTTAGTTAAGTTGTATCTCTCAAGTTTATCCTCCTCCTCCTTCCTCATAAATCATTACTTTTTTAATTATTATCCGATTTGAAAGGGACCTTCTTTGACATTCTTTCCAAGTCATTTGGTTACCAACTAAACATTGATATTATATATGCACCCAGGGGCGGATTTATTAAGTGAGGGGCCCCCCTCACTGGAACTTTTTGGTGGCCCTTCCATCTTGAAAAATTGGGTATATTTATAATATATACTAATAAAAGAAAATTTCGCCCTGTGTTCGCGATGGCTAGCAAAATCTACCCCACATAAAAAAGCGGAAAATATTTGTGACGGTAGTCCAAGGCCTCTTCTGATACATCTGAGACTCAGAATTCTAAAATATCTTCTTATAAGCTGAGTTATTCATTAACAATCGCAACGCACTCTCATTAAAAACTCATCTCGTTCAACGAGAAAAAAGCAAGCTTTATTTACGCATCATGAGAAAATGAACATCGAAAAGAAGGAATTCTGGGGGGGGGGGGGGGGGGGGGGTAGGGTGTTTTTTGTCATATTAACTTACATCGGCCAAACCACTTACTAAAATTAAAAACAGAAGACATATTCTAAAAGATCGTACCCTTATGTCTTAAATTCCGTTAAAATCAATTAAAAAAAATATCGCAGTTAACCCTTTGAAAAAGAAAATTCAAAGACGGTCGTTTTTTACAAAAAAAAAAAAAAAAAAAGCTTTTCTCCTTTATGGCAACGCTCCTCGAGGGTGCAATTTTAGAGGTACCAACAAACCAAAAACATGTTCTTAAAGATTATATCTTCTTCTAATCGACGGTACAATCGGTTTTCAAAAATACGAATTTTAACCCTTTAAAATAACTGCCGAACTCGGGTCACTTCGCGCCTCACGGAGACGATATTTTTTGTATGCTAAAAGTAACTAAGCATCCGTACGTATTTTAACACAGTCTTTTTAGATAATCTCAATAGACTAGATTTAGATCACCTACAAAAATTATGAAATGTTCGGATGGGTAGAAATATTTTTTACAAAATAAAATTGTGTGAAAATTTTGGCGAAATCTGTAGAACTTTAGTGTTTCGTCGTGGTTGCAATTTTAGAGGTACCGACAAAGCAAAAATATATTCTTAAAGCTGAAACATTCTTCTAATCGGTAATGTAATCAGTAAAAATAAAATGTGTGAAAAGTGCGACAAAATCAGTAAAAACCTGAGTGCTTCGTCGCGGTTTCGCTAGCTTTTGTTGAGCATAGACTCTAAAAAATCTAATTACGCAGAAAATAAAATACCAAATAGCATGTACTTTTAGTTCATTATTTTCTCATTTAAAAATATAAATTCAGACAAAATGGAGTTCAAGATATAAAGTCATACAAATTTGAGGTTCATTTAAGAGTCATTCATCACAGGTACGGGCAATACCAGGCGGGTCAGCTAGTTTTAAAATAATAGCTGTTCATAACGTAATTGCAATAATTACTAACAAATAAATTAAAATGTATTCAAATCGTTAATGATTAATTATATGAAATTCATTTCATATTCAAATTACATCAGATTATTTTACACGAACTTAGATACTGTGACAGATAAATGTGCTAAAATGTGCTTATGTATTATCATAAATGTGCTTATTTTCCTTTCAATTTTTTAAGAACATAAAATGATAATCCAACCAAACTTAATCAGAAAGTAAGGAGACAATATTTTAGCATTTGCTGAGCCTTAACTCAAAACCTCTTTTCGCTGCTTTTCGTTTTGGCTCATTTATTTCACGAAATAAGATATAATTGTATGGGGTTTTATGCATGGGGCTGCAGCGGTCTGCACTGCATGGCATTATCTTGCTTGCAGTTTTAATTTCATGTTTTAATAAAACAATTTCAGAAATCAAATAAATTCATCAACTATAACCAAATTAAATGATATTTTTCTCCTTTTCGTTACACAGCTGGGCTCAAAAAATGGCAAATGCTTTATGGATATAAAAAGGATTCGAAGCACCACGAATTGTTTTATAACCATCTGCACTGCATTTTTATATAAATACTAGGGGGCTCTGCCCCTGCAAACGTATAATAGTCACGTGTAAATAATTTTTTAATTGAAATGAAATATTGTGCTTTGCGCTGTTTTTAAAATTGGCAACAATATAAAATAGTAACCTTTTCTAAAATATGAAAAAAATATACCTTGAAATGAGAAAAATTTGATTAAAATAAATAAAAAAATATTATTTATTTAATCGTATTATTATTATTATTTAAGGATTTTTTTTTTCAAATTTTCCTGAAAAATATTGCACACATATTAAAAATATTATCACAATATTGTCTTCACTTTCGATTGAAATGAAAGATAATTTCAATTTGAATTTGAAAATGACGAAAAAGAAAGTAAATCTATTAATCCTTATATTTTTCTCTTTCCTGCCTTTTTTTCCACAAAAATGGAGTCATTTAGTTGCCATCATTAAAAAAATATTGTAACAATTAGAAAAAAAAAATTAACACCTCGAAAACTAAATCGAATTTAAAAATTCTAATACCATTTTTGACATACAGACAATCAATACGGACAATTTGTACTAATTTCACCGCCAAGGATTTCATATTTTAGAAATAATAGCTGGGAAATACAATCAGTCGTTTCATAAAATCGTTTCATTAGGATTTTACATATAGATAGATATTTTTTAAACACCAATTTAATTAACTAATCTGCATATAAGTTTGTAATTGTGTGTGTTTTAATATCGAATGCTATAAAAAATAGTCCCAAAAATGTAAAAGTGTAACTGTCACAACTGCGATTAGCAAAACATCTGCTAGAATGGAAAAAAATTCATATTAGGGAAAACTATGGGGGACATTGTCTTTAGCAGTCATGATATATTTGATTGTTGTGTGTCATTTTTGATCTGGATGTGGAGAATTTTATGAGAGGGAAAAAGTATGAACACTTACGATGCAACAATAAACTTCTGCAATAATAAAATATTGATTACTAGTTGACCCGTCCGGCGTTGACCGGGTCCGTTATAATAACCTTAAACAAAATTCAAGTTTGTATGATTTTATATCTTCGGAAAATCGGTGCCCCAATGCCTTCGTCATCATAGAGATTTTCAAATGAACTTAATTTTTCCGGGGCCCCAATGGCTTCGGCAGCGTTGAGTGTGTTCCCAACAAACCTCTTTCCAGTGGCGTAGCCAGGGTGGGGGTCCAAATGCTCAAGATAGCAGGGATTTTGTAAAGTTCAGTTTGCCTTATCTAATTGGAGAATTTTCTGTTATTAATAAAGTCGAAGTAAACTTCAAAATATTACTGGTATCCAGAACATTTGGACCCCCTCCCTGGTTATGCCACTGCATCTTTCTGAACGAACCTGTGACCTGGGTTACTGCTGTCTGAGGCAGCGTATACCCGAAGTGCTCCGTACCGCCAAAGACAATCGAAAATCAAGTTGAATGACCCAAACCCCATAGTTATCGGGCCCATGGAAGAATATTATATATCAATAATATATATATTAATATCGAGCCCATGGAATGTAGAAATGGGGGAATAACTAAATGGAAAAGTTCCTTTTGACAAAGATCGGATTAAAAGGGAGCAATTATTAACATTTGAGGGCACAAAAGCTTCAAGGGACCCTGTACCACGTCCCAGGGGACCACAATCTTAACTGTAATATAGTTGGGTATAAGGGAATTTTTTTGTAGTTTATAAAGTAGCCGGAGAAGCCAAGAACTATGCAAAAGAGAATTGTAAGAGAATTGGATTATTTTTAAAGAAGGGCCCCAAGAAAGCCATTAATATTCAAAATTGGTAATAGCTGAAGTCTGAGAAAATTTTTTCTAGTTCATGTAGTAGTTGGGGGATCTAAGAAGTTGTTAGAAAAGAAAGCTAGTGAATAGGACCATTTTTAAGGAAGCTATAATAGGAGATGCAAAAGAGGCCAACTGCGATAGTTCAGAGCAGGGATCTTAAATGAAAACATGTTAAAAGGCTACTTTGCGCTTTAGATCTTCAATTAGACGAATTTAAGCATAGGGTATGAATTATCAGAATAAAATTTTAAAGAAATACGCAAAAATGGGGGCAGATGCTTTAAAAAGAGCCTTAGGGCACCAATAAAAATATGAGAGTGTTGGCCCGGGTACAGGAATACAAGGATCAACTTTAAAGTTATGCATTGAGAGGGCTACACAATTAGGGAGTGAAAAATGTATGGCAGACAAAAAGTTCAAGGGCCCCTGGACCGGGTCCTAGGGGGCCATGTCTTAACTGGAATGTAGAATCTGGGGAATAACTAAATTGAAAAAGGGCACCAAAAACGAATATTGAATTAAAAAGGGAGAGTTTTTAACAATTTAAGGCACAGAAACTTCCAGGACTCTGTATCGGTTCCCAGGAAGCCAGGATCTTAACTGAAACGTAGAAAGGGGGATAACTAAATGGCAAAAGCCCCCCAAAAAATGAAGAAAATCGGATAAAAAAGTGGCAAGTTATTAAAAATTTAGGGCATAAAAACTTGAAGAGCTCAGGTGGCCCGGGTCTTAAAATATTAAAAATCTGACCCTCAGGTACATCAGGAGCTGGCTTAGACTATCCTCACCGAAATGTTCAGACTTCTATGTGAAGTAGATTTTGAAAGCCATTGCACACAGACACACAGTGCGAATCTTTCTTTTATTAGTATAGACTAGCAGACCCACCCGGTGTTGCCTGGGCCCGTAAATAATAACCTTAAACAAAACTCAAGTATGTATGATTTTATATCTTTTGAAATTCTTTTAAATGAACCTAATTTCGGAGGCCCCCATTGCCTTCCGCAGCATCTAGAGTATTCCCAATAAACTTCTTTCCGTACGAACCTATAACCTGGGTCCCCGTTATCTAAGGCAACATGTACCGGAAGTGCTCTGCATGTGCCGGAGACAATCAAAAACCAGGTTGATTGAGCCAAACCTCGTAGTAATCCAGCCCAAAGAATCTAAAAACAGAATGCATTATTAATGTTAAAAAATGTTGGTGACTGAAGTCTAAGGTAAAATTTCATAATACAGTTGGGTCCTTAGAATCCGAGGAAAGAATGCGCCCCCAAGCAGTGGAAAATGCCCCCTCCCCTTGTAAATTTCACGAATTACTTTTAACATTAACACGATGCTTAATAAACGGATCAAATCCCTTATCCAAAGTTACCTTTAAAGTAACGCAATTTTTAATTTACGGCTGTAGTTTGTAAATGTAAGTTGATGCTGAAAAAGGAGATTAATGTTTGAAAAAAGTGGTAGCTGAGGTACAAAGAAAGACCGGGCCCTGGGGACCAGTGTCTTAACTGTTTTAGTAGTTTTAAAGTAGCTGGAGGACGCTAAAATTATGTTAAAGAAAATTGTAATAGAATCAGATAGTTTTTAAATAAGCTACAACAAAGGCCCCAAGAAGCAGATTAATATTCAAAATTGGTGGTAGTTGAAGCCGGCGAAATGCTTTTGTCATTCATGTAGTAGCGGGAGGACTTAAGAAGTTGTTTAAAAAAGAAGCTTGTGAATCGGACCGTTTTTAAGGGGGACAAAGGACCCCGTAACAAAGGACCCAAAAAAGGCCAACTGATAGTAAAGAGCAGGGTCCTAACATGAAAACTTGTTAAAAGATCAAAGTTTTTAGCACTTTAGATCTTCAATTAGTCACAATTAAGCATAGAATAATATTTTAAAGAAATGCACAAAAAATTGGGTAAATGTTTAAAAAAAAAGGCCCTAGGGCCCCAATAAAAATATGAGGGTGTTGATCCAGGAAGAAGAGTCCAAGACTCAACTTTAAAATTATGTACTGAGAAGGTGAGAAAATCAGGGGGTGAAAAATTCTTGGCGCACAAAAAGTTCAAGGGGCCCTGGACCGGATCCTACGGCACCCTAGGGGCCCCATGATCTAAACTGGAATGTACAAATGTGAGACTAACTAAATGGAAAAAGGATATCAAAAATGAAGATCGGATTAAAAGGAAGCAATTTATTAACCTTTTATTTGCACAAAAACTTGAAGGGGCCTTGTATCGAGCCACAAGGTGTCAGGGTCTTATCTGAAAAGTAGAAAGGCGAGAATAACTAAATGGAGAAAGGTCCCCCAAAATGATATGATAAAAAGGGGATAAGTTATTAACAATTTAGTGCATATAAATACTTAAAAGGGCCCAGGGGCCTCGACCCTTAAAAAATTAAAAATCTTAGCCACAGGGGCTATCAATCTGAGCCAGCATTAGGACCTGTCTTGGACTATCCTCACCTAAATTTTCAGACTCCTATGTGTGGTAGATTTTGCTAGCCATTCGCACACAGACAGACAGAGCGAAACTTTGCTTTATTAGTATAGATAATCAGTAACAAAGTAAAAATTCACTTAAAATATCAGCTTTATGAAAACTGCATACCAAATGTGGGGCCCCCAAAATCAGGTGCCTCAGGTTGCCGGCCCTTGATTTAATTAGTCCCTCAATCTGTATAATTAAATCGTCATAGAATGTCTCTAACAGTGCTCCTTTCGGCTCAGACACAAGTTTCCTTTGAATCTCACCCTATCCGTCCACAAATGATCATAGTCATAATTCTGATAATTCATAAAGCAAAAAAAGATGAGGGAAAACTAAAACATTTCTTGTAGTAGCAATTGATAGAAAAAATTATATTTATTACATGAAAATGATATTGTAATAATAACTGAAAAATAAAAAAAGAACACTTAGAAAATCTTTTTATCAAAACATCACATTTCTCTTTGAACTCAAAAGAAGATTTGGGGGCCCCTTGGGATGTGGGGCCCCTCGCGATTGCGACCATCGCGACCCCTTAAATCCGCCACTGTATGCACCTCCTGGTGACCACTATTTATGAACAAACCTGAAAATTTTCAGCTTTATTCCAGTTCAGAGTTGAACTGGGGGAGGAGACAAACTTGAGAGATACAACTTAACTAACAAGAACTTTGAATAACGCAGCTCTAAAAGATGGAATGTTAGAAATGGAAAAAAGCTGAAAATTTTGATTATTATTCATAAATACTGGTCAACAAGAGTTGCAGATGTAATATCAATGTTTAGTTCGTAACCAAATAACTTGGGAAGAATGCCAAAAAAAAGTCCCATTGAAATCAGACCTTAATAAAGAAAGTTATAATTTGAGGAAAAGGGGGAGAAAAGAAGGGGCAAACTTAAAAAATACAACTTAATAAAATAGTAACCCAAATAAGTAGACATAACTAAAAATATAACATTTTAACATGGAAAGAAATTATAAGAAAGCCCTTATACAAAATTTGACAGGAGCTTTGCCTCTAAAATAATAAAATCAAAAGAATAAATATATATGTATATTGCTATGAAATTAGGTTCAGAAATAACAATCTATCCCAGTTAACAACTGACGGGGATATACATGTAATATGAAGAGGTTTGGAAAAAATAAATGAGTGACCTGGGGCGGAGGGAACTAAGCCCCCAGTGGTCAGGAGGGGCAAACCAAAGATAAAAAACGTTTGGCCATGTCAAGTATAATATTGATCAAATTTTTAAAATGTGGAATTATGATTATTTTGGATAATTAGAGGCCTTGAAATAGCTATTAAGAAACAACATACATACATGTTTTGGGCAGCCCTGTAAACCAATAAATTATAAGAGCAGACACTAAGTAATTTCTATCAATGTTCATATTATGGTACAACCAAACATAACAACTGAAATCTAGGCCAAAACTAAAATGGAGCGATAAAATATATTTTACAAATTAGAAATAAGAATGTGAGGGAAACTGGGAGGTAAGGAGGAATTTGAGTAACAAAATATGAATGAGGAGACAAAAAGCTTTCTAATGATGTATTACATGAAGTTCTTTGGAAATACTAAACTACTTGAATATACCAATCCCAAAACTTTCTTCTTTCTCAAACCTAATATTTCAAAAACAAACAATAAGACTCCGGTGTTATTACTTTAATACTGCACCAACTTTGATTTTCATCTTATATTTCTGCTTCATTTTACTAACTGGGATAAAACCGAGTTAATTTCCATCATAATATTTAAAAAAATCAATACTTTTGTTATTCTGTTGTACAGCAGCTGCTTGAGAATCGCTGGGTTAGCTAGACGAGAACTGCCCGTTGCGGCATGAACAACTGATTTACAACATAAGTCTGAAAAATCACTATTGCATCGCACCCTTCTGGGTGAAAAGCCCCATTTTCTATTGGAACCTGAAGTTCTTAGTCAAAAACATATATGAAGTTTGGTTCAATTCTGTGCATAACTTCATGGGAAAAATGTTTCTAAAATCTTGTGGGACCTGCTGGCTATAGCCAAAAACATATATCTGAAATTTGGTTCAGTTCTATGCATAACTTGTTACATTTTTCGATAACACAAAGAGGACACACATACACACAGACAGACAGACATTTTCTAAAAATATGTTTTTTAGGATCTCTGACCCCCTAAAACATGTAAATTTATCGAAAATTTGAAGTCGAAAAAAATTTTAATTTCTTTTCAAAAATACTTTCTTCTTTATAAAGAAGAAAGTAAAAAGGAGCAACTGAACCCCTAAGGTCAGGAAAGTGTGGTTGGGGGGGGGGGGGGGCAAACCGAGGACATAAAATACCTAGTCGCATGAAATATACCTTTTCTCAAGGTATCAAATTGGAGAATTATAATTAAATCAGTCAATTAGGGGCCAAGAAATAGCCATTGAAAAACAAAATGCATTTTTGGAGTGGCCCTGTTATGATTAAACAAATGGAAAAAAAAAACGAAGCATAGTTGGATCTCATCTATTTTTGATATGATGGCAAAAACTTAAGTAAAATGGAGCAATAGAATAGATGATAACTTTTCATGCAAGTATAACCAAACCAATTATGCCAAGTGTGTGCACTAGAACAAAAGTTTTGAACAAAAATCAGAGAAACCACATTACCCGCATTGAAGTATCCACCGCAGTGGTGATTTAAAGGAAAATAAAAATGAACGTAATGTCAAAGTATTGGCCGCAACGATGATTTGAAGGAAAATAAAAATGAGAGATATTACCTCGAGATATCTATAAAAAATTATAGTGTCGATAAAATAGAATTGGCTATAGTATTGATAAAAAGTATTGATATCGAGTGAAAAATAGTTAAAAAATTCATTAATGTTTCTGTTGGACATAATGCCATAATGTCACTCCTGAGTTACATAAAAAAATTATAATTTTAAATTATATGCTTACTTTAAAGTGTTTACACAGCACAGCAACACCTATATAATAATTCTTTAAATGCTTTTAATAATTTGCATGATTATAATTACTACCTTATAAAGACAAGTTGCGACCCGTCGAAATTCGACGTACTAAAATGTTTGAAAGGAACTGTCAGATCGAAATTATAATAAACCTACAAAAATAATTACAACGAAAAAATCATCTTACATTGGTGTTCTAACTCTTGAAACAAATAATATTTTAAACCCAAAATTACCAAAATATTATTTCTACAAACTTCAACTGCCTAAATTATTGAAAAATTAAACTGTATTAGATTACGTAATCAAGATGAGTAATTATGATGAAGTTATCCATGGAGCTCTTATGTTTGTTTTTACCGGATGAAAAATCAGTAAAAAGGATTTCGCTTTCTCACATCATAAAATTTTCCCCCATAAAATCTAAACTGTACCTTCTTTTCACATTCTCGTAATTTACAGAATAACGCACCATTCAAATTCAGAATTTGAAAGTATTTTAACGCGCAAAAGAATAGATTATTAATGAATGCATTTCCAAAGTTAAAGTCACATTTGTCCGATACAACTTTTCATGTGAACATTCGCACAAACCTTAAGTTCTAATCTTAGTACCCGGGAAAAAAAAATTCAGAAATTTGACGTTAGTTGTCATAGTATTCGCCATTTATAGTATTGGTCAAAAATTTTGTTTTATCAAAAAAAAAAAAATTCGTTTTGTTTTAAATATATCATTTTTACTTAATGAATCATTTTGTCGAGCGCCTCAAACTCATTTATCAGCGTAATGTAAAAATATTAAAATGTAGCTGATTTATGAAGAAGAATGCGTATTTTATTTAATGTCTGACATCATTTTTTGTTCAAAAATTATAAAAAAGTTACTTTTATTTGTAATGTGAAAATGGCATCAATAAGGATATAATGAATAAAAATAATAAACCATGAATATTTCCCTTTACTTTCAATATAAATGGAGTACTTCAGTTGTCACAATTACAAAATTTGTATTAAAAACAACAAAAAAATTAATATCTCAAAAACAAATTGAGATACAGCTTTCAAACAAATAGTATTTAAAAGAGAATTTTTTCCCTTATACGTCGGTGTAAAAAGTTAAAATGTGTGATGCATAGAAGTTTAAAATTTTGCAGTAGAGAAAATGCAAAACCAAAATTTTATTTCAAATTTCAAAGTGTTGCCATTCGCAAAATGACGTATGCGTTACGCACAGATATGTTTGTCCTTTATAATATAGATAGGGAAAAAAACGTCAGTCGCACACATTGCAACTAATATCAACAAAAGATGTTATAACCTCCCTGTGATAACAAATCAGAACAAAAACAGATTTCATGACCTTAAATGATTGTTATCTTTCGTAAGTAACAAATAATAGATACCAACAGACCAATAGAAAATGCCAAACGGCTAAAAAAAGATCATGTAACTTCTGAGTTGCAACTATGCATTTAAGGGTTAAAGTAATTCTAGGATTAATGATTATTCTTCTCTTTCTCCCAAACAGTTTTACTTCCCATCATTCACATATGAGTAAGAAGATCCATAGGAGGAAAAAAAAAATGTAAGGATAGTCATATGACAAAAGCAGTTACTTTCATATGCTCTTTTTTTTTTTTTTTTTTTTTTTTTGGAGAGGGGGGGAGGGGGTAGACTATCCTTTATATTTTGTGGTGCATCTATTATATTAATTTGTGTGCATTACTTTACTATCACATGATACAGAGCTTCTACCATATATATGTAATACTGCTTGGCTATGCTAAAGGGAGCTGTGGAGGAAATTCACCCTTACAGTGACTTTTAGAATAATTTTGTGTATGTTTGCGAATAATATCATCAAAATCTAGTAATCATCTAACTGATTTTTGTTTATCTATTTTTAAACAAAATATTTGATAAAGAGGAGAAAATTGTAAAATGATTGATTTTTTATTTTATTGTGTGCCACTTTGATATTTAAAAAAATTAAAGATGGCTATGATATATGAGTAACATGTAATAGTATACATAAATGTTTTTTTGTTTTAAAAATTAAATGATATTATAAATTAACTATGTGTGCTACATTCTGTATCTGTTACAGATGACATTTTAATTTCATATCCCTGTTTATTATTTTTCTGGGAATTCATTGTTATAGTTCTTCATACAATTTTGTTTTTATCTAGATTCTGTGTATAATAAGAGCTGTGCGTGCCAATATGGACACATTTAACTTTGAAGGTACTGAACTAAAATTAAATCCAAATTGCTATGTTTGCATTACAATGAATCCTGGATATGCTGGGAGGTCTGAATTGCCAGATAATCTTAAAGTATTTATTTTATATAAATCTTTATCTTAATCACTTTTTTTCTTGGTCTGTTTTTAAAAATTTGCATGTAACTAAAATAACCTTATTAGTCACCTGGAAAATATTTTGCTTGTGCTTAAAGTGTTTCGAATAATAAAAAAAATTGTATGTTGGTTAACTTTTTCACAATTTCAATGTAAATTGAAAATTTTCCTTTCGATATATGTATAAATATATAGCAAATCTTTTCACCAGATACTGTTTCCTTAGTATAGTTGAATATAGCCTGTAGCTGCAAAGTTAATGATCACCTAGGTTTATACTTTTGAGAACCTGGCCTTTATTCTTTTTTGAGTTACATAGTCCTTTTCAGTCAGGCCTGTTATGCTGAGAGTCCGAAACTTATTAACAAAACATTATTGCAGAAAAAGCACTCTTCAGTTGTCCATTTTTATTATTGTACTTTTAATTTTCCCCAATAGGGAATTGGGGTGGAGAATAGGAGTTACTTATTTAATGAATAGATTAGAATATTTTGATCGATGTCTGACCCACTCCATGCAGAAAGCTCCCACATTTTGCTTTGCCCATCTGACTACAGACAAAAAAGGATTATCCATAAAGTCATCGTTTTTCACATTAAAGTTGGGTAGAATTTGAAGTCAGGATGTAATAATTGTTGGGCTGAGAAAGTAAGTTAACAGACAAAGATTTAGGTTTGAGTATTAGATTAAAACACTAGAAAAAATTAGAAAAAGAATTTGAGAATTTAATTTAAACTTTGAATTTTTAAATGGCTTGGAAACTAAGGTGGTAATTTTATTACCTTTCATCTGTATATGTATGTATAAATGTATACACACATACATACACACACTGTTGTGCGAAAATTAAGGACAAAGCGGAAAATTGGCATAAAACCAAACAGGGCAACAGAACGGACTGAAAGACGAATCACGAGGTAGACCTGCGACCGATGCAGTAGAGGCATGCACATCTATGGCATATAATGTAAGAGAAGGAGGTCGAAAGAGTATAAAGCACAGAGGCAGTGGACATGCAGCAATTCAGTAAAAATTATTGCATGGAGTACATTGATTTTAACGACTGTTTGTTGCTACTACTGTCTGATACTGCCAATAGGCAATCCAGGAGAATTCATCTGGATAACTTTATCAAAGGTTGCATCATTGAGAGGTTGGAAGAAAGGCGAAGTGTGACAAGTGTGGTAGAAGAGTTCGGAATTGCTCACAGCTTTGTTTCACGAGCCTGGAGAGCATTTCAAACGATGGGAATAGCTGTCTGAGAGTTCAGCAGTGGTCATCCACAAGCAACAACAAAACTGCGGTAAACTGCTATATTATCATACAGGCAAAAAGAAACAGACGGCAGACAGCTGAAGAAATCGCAAGGCACATGGAACAGACTACTGGATGTCGGATATCACGTTTTACTGTGGCCAGGAAGCTGCACAAAGGTCATCTATATGCACGGCGATCAGTATGGTGTGTACCAATAACGCCTGCTCATTGGAGATGCTGGTTTCTGTGATGTCAGGAACACAAGAACTAGACACAACAGGAGTGGTGTCAAGTTCTCTTTATGGATGAGACCTGATTTAGTCAGACGAGTGATTCTGGGTGTATACTGATCTGGAGAGAGCAGGGAACATACAATCACCCCTCTAACATCATTAAATGGAACCGTTTTGGAGGTGTCAGAGTTCTCGTTTGGAGTGGTATCATGGTTGGAAGCCGTAGGAGCCTCCACGTCTTCCAAGGGGGTTCAATCACTGGTGTCTTGTCTGCTATTTTACCGAGACAAAAATTCTACACTTCATCTTACAGTGACTGTTTCAGAGCTCTAGGAGAGTGAAGATATACGACGCATGGATTGACCTGCAAGGTTCCCAGGCTTAAATAGTATAGAACACGTGTGCGACCGTCTCAGGAGACACTTGGCAGCATGTAACCAGGTGCCAGCAACGATTCTACAGCTGCAATTACTGTTACAAGAGGAATGGGACTCAATACCTCAATAGCTCCTTGATAACCCCGTCCTCAGCATGGACAGATGTTCTGAATCCTGCATCACAGTCAGGGGTGACCATATCCCCTGTTAAAGACTGAATTGTTCTTGCCAGGTGCCTGCCAGATGGACATTTCTGTCTTCTCTTCAGTTGTGCTCTAAGTTGTCTTTTCAATAAAGGGCCTTTTGTATCCTTTTTAGGTGCGTTCGTAATTATATAAATACGTAGCACCTATAGTCGTCGTTCAGCCCGTCCGTCCGTCCGTCCGTCTGTCCGTCCGTCCGTCTGTCCGTCCGTCCGTCTGTCCGTCCGTCCGTCTGTCCGTCCGTCCGTCTGTCCGCATGTAACAGAGCAAAAACTACCCAACCGAATGGTCTGAAATTTCAAATATATGATTGTTGCAAAATTTTGTCGAGCCATTTCAAATTTTATGAAAATCGGATGTATAGTTTAATTACAGGGACAGTCAAAAGTTTTTCTTTACATTACGGCGAATGGGAAAAATTATTGAAAGTGCATTTTAATGATATTAGAGCCTTCCGAATGATCTGAAATTTTAAAGATATAACTGTTGCAAAATTTTGTCGAGCCATTTCAAATTTTAGGAAAATCGGATGTATAGTTTAATTACAGGAACAGTCAAAAGTTTTTCTTTACATTACGGCCAATGGGAACAATTATTGCAAGTGCATTTTAATGATATTACAGCCTTCCGAATGATCTGAAATTTTAAAGATATAACTGTTGCAAAATTTTGTCGAGCCATTTCAAATTTTAGGAAAATCGGATGTATAGTTTAATTACAGGGACAGTCAAAAGTTTTTTTTTACATTACGGCCAATGGGAAAAATTATTGCAAGTGCATTTTAATGATATTAGAGTCTTCCGAATGATTTGAAATTTTAAAGATATAACTGTTGCAAAATTTTGTCGAACCATTTCAAATTTTAGGAAAATCGGATGCATAGTTTAAATACAGGGACAGTCAAAAGTTTTTCTTTACATTACGGCCAATGCGAAAAATTATTGCAAGTGCATTTTAATGATATTACAGCCTTCCGAATGGTCTGAAATTTTAAAGATATAATTGTTGCAAAGTTTTGTTGAGCTATTTCAAATTTTAGGAAAATCGGATGTATAGTTTAATTACAGGGACAGTCGAAAGTGTTCCGTTACATTACGGGGAATGGGAAAAATTATTGCAAGTGCATTTTAATGATATTACAGCCTTCCGAATGGTCTGAAATTTTAAAGATATAATTGTTGCAAAGTTTTGTTGAGCTATTTCAAATTTTAGGAAAATCGGATGTATAGTTTAATTACAGGGACAGTCAAAAGTGTTCCGTTACATTACGGGGAATGGGAAAAAATTATTGGAAGTGCATTTTAATGATGTATCAGACTATGCGCTTTATGAAGTGCAAAAAAGTATACATTCAGTACAATATGGGGTGCAAAAAATAATTATAAAACTAGTTATAGTACGAACGCACCTCATTTGCCACGTTTGACGAGCAATTTCCAACTTGTTATTTCTTGTTTAGAGGGTTTGATCACTTGTCCCATATTTTCACATCTTGGGGATCTCATGGTATGATTTTGGGTGATGTGGAAAACTCCTGTATGGTGTTACATTTGAAAAAACATCTTGTCCTTAATTTTTGCACTCCAGTGTATATATATATATATGCTGGTGTGCAAAATCTGTGTGTGTGCTTATATATATGTATGAAAGGTAATAAAATAATGAAAATGAAGTACTATTATTTAAATCTCAGTTTGCCTTTGTAATTAACTTTTTCTATATTGACAGATATTAACTCTCACTATGATCACAGACACTTTTGAATTCATCTCTCTATTCTAAAAAAAAGTAACTAATGCTGTCGCCGTCGCTGTAAATGATTTTTTTGTGACCGGGAGTCTTTCTTCGTTAATATTAAGAAAACTACTGCATACAAAAATATAAAAATGGGTAGTATTATAGAGAACTGCTTGATAAACACCCTCATGCAATCGAATAATTATTTTAAGAGCTATTTAAATGTTAAAGTTGGTCGAAAAAAGTTTTATAGTAGCAAAAACTATGCATAGGAATTTAATAATTTTTTTCTTAAGTATAATACATTAGAAGCTCCCAGTGTAACAGAAAATCTCATTTATTTATTTATTTTAAAATCTACTTAAGTTGTTATCAAAATTCAGAATTTCAGTGTCATATTTTCTGTATTTGTTATCTTTGTTTAAACATTGAATTTCTTTAAAGATCTTTTAGCTGCTCACAGGGTTCGTTGATATATATCAGTGGATATATATCTTGATATGTATCATGATAAATACCCAATATTTATTTTCAAAATATAAAGATACTTGATATTTTTGATATTTTCATTTATTTGATATTTATTTCCAGAATATCAGGATGATTGATATTTTGCATATTTTATTATCTTTGATATTTATTTTCAAAATATCAATGTGCAAGATATTTTTGATATTTTCAGTCAAAATAAGAGTAAATGAAATTTTCAACTCTTATTGTCTGTTGTTCTGTAGATTATTTACTACAAATCTGTTCATAAAGAGCTGTTGTTTCTGTCAATGACCTTTTTTAGCCAAAGAAATTAAATATCTTTCCCAAGCTCTGTTTGAAGCTTTTATTTTTAAATGTAGAACTAACAATTATGTGGGACATAATGAATTCAGAATAACCATAGAAAGTTAAATAATTAATTTAGATAATCAGTTATTTATAGCTTCATTTAAAAAGAAAAGACTTTTTCTGGTTTTAGTTGAGCTTAAACTGTACTTGGGGAATAAAAAAGAAAACAAGATCACATTTATGTTAATTTTTCAATTAAAAAAAAAAACTATTTTGCATTTAAAATTTTGTTTTATAAGATATAAAATTTTCTTGATATTTTATATAAATCCTACAGTTTATTTTCTTTTTTGTATGTGTGTTTGTGTGTATAAAGCAAATTGTTTCTGTTTTCAATTAGTGATTTTGTTTTAAGTGAAAAAAAAAAAAATGCATTTTTAGAATATTGTTTTCTTCAATTTTCATGTTCAATGCACCGTGTTTTAGTTTCTAATTTATATTACGCTTGAAAATATTTATTATCAACAGTAAGTTGGTCATTTTAAAAATATCAGATATATATAAAAAATATCAGATATATATCAAAATATCAGATATTTTTGATAGTTTCGAAAATATCATGATATTTACGAACCCTGGCTGCTCATTAAAACTATTATTGTATGTATTTTCTATTTGCTAAATTGCGTGATGTTAAGCATTTTCAAATATTAAATTCAGTAAATCACAAAAGCTCATTATTAGAATTTAAAAAAATGTTTTTCCTTCTTTCATAAATTTGTTATTTTATTCTGACCGTCGTCTACTTTCCTGTTTAGGTTTTATTCCGTACTGTTGCTATGATGGTACCTGATTATGCTATGATTGGTGAAATTTCTCTTTATTCTTTTGGTTACTTAGATGCTCGTAATTTAGCAGTGAAAATTGTTACAACTTACAGATTATGTTCTGAACAATTATCATCTCAGAATCATTATGATTATGGAATGAGAGCTGTTAAAGCAGTATTAGCAGCCTCTGGTAATTTAAAATTAAAATATCATGATGAAAAAGAAGATATACTTGTAAGTATACGGTATAGACTTTGTTTTCTAATTTGTTTTATTTTTTAACCTAAAAATGTTATTTGGATTATTTGTGTACTTTTTAAATGATATTGCACCTCATATTAAGATAGTCCCTTTTTCTAGAAATTATTAGAATGAAGATTTCTATGGCCAGCAGATTTTCATTGCTTTTTCTTCATTTTATTTATTTATTTAGTTATTGTCAGTGATTTTTGTGATATTTTCACTTTTTTTAAAAGTTGCTCTTAATTAAGAGATGCATTAAACATTATCTTCTGATGAAAGACAATGAAAAATTGATTTACTCAAATATTCTGATTAATCAGATCTTAAAAAAGAAAAAAGTTAGGACTTTAATATGTGCCAAGCAACATTAATGTCATTGTCGCCATCATGGCACAGTTAGTCAACAACATAGAGACTGAATATCTTGCATTCTGTGATTAAAAATTTATTTAAGTCTGTCATTATATTCAATGATGTGCTATTAATCAAATTTGAAACTTTTTCTTTTCCTAAAACCTGTAATTAAATTTACAAGATAATGATGAATTTATAAATGTCCTTTCTGATGCCAAATTCATGATTTTTATTTTTGCTTTCTAAGATTTATTACTTAAATAGGCAACAGCTGCTAGCAAAAACACATTTACATTTATTTCACGCAAAGTTGCGAAATTCAGAACAGTGGTTTCTATTGTAGCAGATTCTGGGTCTCCTTTTTTATTTTATTTATTTTTTTTTTTTTAAGTTTATCACAACTGAGGAGGCTGTGCTTCGAAAGGCAATTGTAACATCTAATTTTTTCATGGCAAAATATAGATGTGTGCTATTTCTAAAGACAATTAAAGCGATAACCCTTGCACAATGACTAGATTTTCATTCGTTTATGCTCAACGAAGAGTTAGAATTATTGTGATCGCTACTGGAATAAAATACAATTTTTCTTACTAAAAATGCTTAAAGTAAATGTGATAATTGGAGATATGCACATATGGCTATAAGAACAGGCAAGCAATATTGACAGCATGCATGCACATGTTTGTCAATGTTTGCGAAAAAATATCACTTTTCTATGAGTTTATGAGTTTCTAATTAATATCTTGGCTAATTACAAAAAATGAAAAATATGAGCCTCAAGTACATCAGGACCTGCCTTGCACTATCTTCACACTCCTAGGTGCAGTAGATTTTCCTAGCTATCACATGCAAACAGATAGAGCGAAACTTTCTTTTATTAGTATAGACAAATGCTAAGAATTTGCTCAATCATACTCATATTCACATACTGATTACAGATTCACAAAATGCAATTTATTTTTCAGTGTAATCTATTTATCATGACAGTATATTTTACTATTGATTTTTTGTAGTTATTTTATTGTTTTTGTACCGCTGCTGCTTCATTTATAAATTAAACATTCTCTAAAATTTTCTCTCTTATGGTTTTTTACTTTAATGTTACCTACCTTTCATTCTACCTTTTTTTCAGCTTTTGCGGTCTATACTTGATGTTAATTTACCTAAGTTTTTATCTCATGATATACCACTATTTGAAGGAATTATATCAGATTTATTTCCTGGTGTTGTTTTACCAAAACCAGATTATAGAGTAAGTTTTTGCTTTTTTTTTTTAAATTAAATTTTATAACATGTTTTGTAATTTTAAATTGTTGAAGTTAGAGTTTAAAAAAAAAAATCATTAAAGATTAATACAATCTATTTTTTTCTCCATTTTATGCATCTATAATCAGGTTAATCAAGAATTCGCTTTTAAATTATGTATAACTGTGCAATTCTACAAAATGTGGTCAATTTCACTTTTGGTCTCCAAACATTGCAAACAATGAAATCTCCAAGTTTTTCTCATTAAAATAATCCATATATTAACTACTTTTGTACACAGTAAACAAATTTAGGTTTCCTTTATGGTTTTTGAGGAAAATTTGCTGTAATAGCATGAAAATGTAATGACCATCACATGTACTCAGCATGCTGACTCAATTCAGCATTCAATTCAGATGCAATTTCCAACTGGGCGAAAAATATCCGGACTAGGATTTGAACCAGGGATCTCTTGAATGAAGCCACCAATTATCTGCCGTCTGAGCTATCCTGGATGAATTCGGTCGATCTAATTAACCCAGCTAACTTTACTGATTATAGCATCTGGTCTGATATATGAATCAGCTGAACAGAATAAATCACAGGTAATGGAGCTCCAGAAAACGCTGGATATGTAATTAAACTAGATTAATTTTTACACAATTATCCTAATTGGTAAATAAATCATATATGTCAATCTCTGACGGATTTTGAAGTTTCAGGAAAATCTGTGCATTCGTTCTTGAGATAGAGCTAATGCGTAAATTGTAAAAACTGCAGCATAGCAGCACCACTTGTTGGGCGATTTACACCAAAACGTAATCAGCACCAAATTATATCAAAGTATAACTGAATCTAAAGTTCAGTGAAAATCTGTGCATTAGTTCTTGAGATATCGTCACTTCAGAGCAACGGTAGGACATCTAATAATAATCAAAACTGAGATGTTTGACTTATTGCTATGAAAAACTGTGTCTGCATCTAGTGGAACTGTAGGGAATTTTTATAAATCACATCTGAGATATAATAAACATAATTTTGTGTTTCAGTAGTTGTTCCACTAGATACAAACACAATTATTCCTAGCAATAAGTCAGACTCTCATTTTTTATTATTACTAGATGTTCTACTGTTGCCCTGAGGCGACGATATAGCAATTGCAGTAATCAGGAATAATGCATCATAGCAGCACTACCTATAGGTTGATTTACACCAAAAAGTAATCAGCACCAATTTATATCAGGGACTAAGAGAATTTGAAGTTTTATGAAGATCTGTGCATTAGTTCTTGAAATAGAGCATTTGCAGAAATTGTGAAAAATGTTAGTTATTACTATTCAGTAATATAAAGAAATATATTCAATTAGAATAAATTACCTGTAATTCTGTGAATAAATTAAAGCTTCCTAATCCACAATCAAACTTATATCATTTTTCGCCATTTCAAACCTTTTTGGTTCTCTTAAAAGTCGACATATTCATAATAGTACGATTCCATCCTTCATTATATATGTATATTGAAATACCATTATAATATATGATAACATTATCACATATGGCGAAGAGAGAGTAGGAGAAAGAGGTATTAAATTGCACAGTCTTGGAGGCCAGTTTAACAAGTTCATTTCTTGAAATCAGTTTATCACAAATTTTGATTTTAATTAATGGATGGTTGCAATAACTGTATGACACACAAATGCCTTCCTGATGCTTAGAATAATTTTCAAATGATAATGCCTTGTACTGATTTTTTGAATTAAAAAAAAATATTTGATTAAAATGTCATCTTTCATGTTATTTTTTTTTTACAATTCCATGTGAGAGAAACCAGTGTTGAATTCAGACACTTTTCTCCGGGAAAGATTCTGTGGCTCTGGGAGGAAGGGACAATGTCCTCGGGGGCCACCTCCTGAATTCAACACTGGGAGAAATGCCTTTCATATAAATGTATGTAAATTAAGTTTTTATTTTCAAACTCAAAAGTTGCATTTAAGTTAAGTAAAAGCTTCAGTGACTAAACAGTAATCTGAGTTCACATTGAGTATTTAAAATTCCTTCTAAATCATGAGTGATGATTTCTTTATAAAATATTTCATGAATTAAATTAGTAGCAATTTTGATGAGATTCTTATAATAGGCATAAAAGCAATATAGCAAGATTGACTTCATGGAACTGTTAATCTATCCAATTTATGAGATTCTATTTGCTCTACAATTTTGATAGCAGAAAAGAAGAATTTCCCTGCTCCTAACCCCTTTCTTTTAAATTTTACATGTAAGCATAACATATCCACATGGAAGCCAATAGCAGACAATGTTCCTAGGCAGTCACCCATATGAGTACTAACAACAGTCCATGCTGCTTCATATTAGTGTTCAAATAGGAACCAATTTTATACAGCATGTTCAAAAGTAATATAGTGTAATGCATGTACATAAGTTAGAAAAGTGTTCCATAATTTATGCATAACACAGGAAATTTTTCTTCTTCAAAATAGTGCCAAACAATTTTTTGTACATACTATAGGAAAACCACACACTGGCCCTGAACACTGGTATCATTTTCAAAGTATCTGAAGTTACCAGAATAACAAATGTGTTATAATTGAATTGCAAACCTATGAAATATAATAAATGTATTATAAAAGAAAGGTTGGTTGGTTGATTATAGATGCTATGGTTTGAGTTGGTATTCAAACTCAGCATCGAAAAAAAATATTGTCAGTCAAAGCTCTATCATCTATCTGACTTTACAACTGAAAGAGCTGTTCTAAATAATAAAAACAGTTTCACTCTCAACACGTAGAAGTCTGGTATTTTTATTCATTAAAAATGGGGATGGGCAGAAACCTGTTATGCCACTTCAAAAGCGTCTCATTTTTACCTGATTTCATTTCTTTTTCATGTTTCAGGCATTGATTTTTTTATTTGCTGTTGATTTTTTTCTCTCCTGAAAATGACATTATTATTATTGGTCCATCAAAAATTAAATTTTCTCTAATAAATTGCTATATTTATACCATGATCATAATTTTCTTTTATTACACTTGAGATTGGAAGTGGAATGTTATAATTGTTATTCTTATTTAATGTAACATTTTACAAAGTGTTATCGCAAAATTTTATCTAGGTATTTCATGAGGCAATATTTGAAATTTGTCAGAAGATGAATTTACAGCCAACTGATACATTTATTTTAAAGATAATTCAGACCTATGAAATGATGGTAGTCCGCCATGGGTAAGTAATTTTTTTTTCTTTGGTCCTTTTAATCGTATTCAGTTAGTTAAAAATGAAACCCAGATCATTCCATACTATTTAACCACTAAATTGTTTCAGAGAGACATAAAATGTACTAACATAAAGTCATAAATTCACCTATAGTGGGCTATGTACTAGTACTGAGCTACTAATTTTTAAAGTTTAAAAACAAGCCTCTAAGGCATTTCTGAAGAATGACTTACAGAAATCTGATTAGCTAAAACTATTAACTGTCCATAAACTGTTTGGAATAATTATTTTTTCCTATTGGTGGGCAAGTTTACTTTTTAGAGTTTCTTCTAAAATGGATTTTTAAGCAAATTCTTATGCATTTTTTAAGGTATAAATATGCTTTTAAAATATTGTTTCTCTAATATTATATTTTATTTTTCATTAAACTCCTCTTGATATACTCTATCACACTATAAATAATTTATTAAATAAGCCAAAAATGTAAAAAAAAAAAAAATAATAATAATAATATTTCATTAGTTTTAACTGAGTGGTGGCCCACTTCTGGGCCACTATTTCTTAAACTGTACCATTACTGGCCATGAGGGCACATTGCTGGAGCATATGTCAAATTTTGTTTTTATCTTTTATTTATTTGAATTAAGTATTTTTGTGTTTCTAGGCCTTTGTACATAATTTATTTAGTTTTTTGGTCATCAAAAGCCAGGGACCTGCCATTGGTGCACAAGCAGAGTCACCATTTGGGGAAAGCTGGAACAGCAGTCCCCCACAAGAATTTGATATTTCTGAAAAATTATCAGTAATCACTGGTTGGACTAAAAAAACATCAAAAATTGTTTATAAAATAATTTATCACATTTCATGACAATAAAAACATAAACATTAAATAAACACTTTCAGAACAAAAATTAATAATTATCAAGAAAATTTTCTTAAGTCTTGCTATTTTAACATTCTCAAAATGTGACATTTATCATTAGCACATTGAAGAATTTTTGGAAATGAGCATGAAATTTACATTTACAAATATCATTACAAATTAAAACCTCACAATCAGTCAGGCAAGCATGCCTGATTGTACTTTCTTTTTTCTTCTTTATAAAATTTCTAGTACCAGTAATAATTTCTTCCTCCAATCCACAAAAACGTAAATTTACATGACCCATCGATTTATGTTTTCATAGGAGCTTTTTGTATGTTTTTATTTTAATTACATGTATTATAGATTCATGCTTGTTGGTGCTCCTAATGCTGGAAAAACATGTGTTTTAAAAGTTTTGGCTGAAACACTTTGTCTTTTAAAAGAAAGTCAATTTGGAGATGAAGAAGCAGTAGTTTATCGCACTGTTAATCCAAAATCTATAACGATGGGTCAGTTATTTGGAGAGTTTGATCCTGTTACTCATGAGGTAAAAAGTTAATACTTTTTAAAAAACTTTTTTATAATATTTAACATTTTTTTTAGTTTATTGATTCATTTATTTATTAAAATTAACTAAATTATTTTTATGATGTTTAGTTAAATTTGTATTATGTAGTTCAGACTTTATTAAAAATTATTATAATAAAACAAATTTAAAAACTCGAAAAAATATATGTATATAATTTTGAAAATTGAATACAAATTGCTATTTATCCATAGTCATATGTGAGGGGAGGGGGTCTCCAACCTTCCATGCTTGAAAGTCACACTTAAATTTTTAAAGTTTAGCATGCTATCCTAATTCAATTACAAAGTGCAGACAAAAACTGTATACTCTTTTAAGTTTCAAGACCTGGGGTGAATATAGGTGCTGCACATCTATAAAATTCTAATTTTCATCTTGATTAATAATAAAAAAAATATATTTACTTAAAATTGCACACAATATTTAATTTTAACCCCAGAAATTTTGTACAATTAATTAATGTAGCAATACTAGCAGGGTTCTTGCTGCTGCTCGCCATTGTGCCAAATCACGACAAAATGTTTAATTTGGTGAGTAAATAGATGATTAGACCCGTCAAATTGCGAGTGCTCAATTTTTGGTCATCTTTTTTGTGTGTGTGTTTCAGTACACTCTTATTTACATTACTGAATGATTGCTGTCACTTATCATGTTCAGTCGTATCATACAATTTACAATATTTTTAGAGATACTAAACCAACACCAATTCAATTTAGCTTCAGCCAAAGTCACAGTAAGCAAAAATGTCATTTCAATATGTTTTAATGTGCCCAATAGGCAACATTACTATTTTGAAATAGTCTTTGAAGTATGGGCTTTAATGTAAAGCCTAAGAATTCTAGAAAAATAAAGTTTTTGATACATTTTGTTGTTTATATTTTGAATTTTTTAGAATTCATTGAATATAATGTATTGAAATCCTGAATTAACTGCGATTGGAAGTTTTATTTCATAACATTTTATTGAGTTAAATCAAATTTAAATTTTTTTTTCTTGATTGCGCAAGACATTTTGAAAACAGTTACTTTTTTAGTTTCTGTAGCGGATAATTAAATTTAGATGAATAACTGATCTATAAACAGTTTCAAAAACTTAGGTTATTTCAGAACATATTGAAAAAAAGGTGGGCTACGTTAAGGGGTTAACTTTCATTGTTTCACAACGAATTTATAACCCTGAATACTAGTAGTATTACATAAGAAGAATCTGTCAGCAGTATTGCCAATTTTAGGCCTCTTTTTTAACACTTTTCAACAAAGTTGAAAAGTGTTTATGATTTCGTTTTGTTTGTCCATCTGTCCGTGCTGTAACTCTTGTAAATATACTTGGATTGTCCTGAAATCTTTGGATATTATTAATGCTTACCCTAGCACAATCCCTATTTCAAATGAAGTTTGTAGCATGTTTAGTTTATTTACAGCGACCAAATGAAGTTTGTAGCATATTTAGTTTATTTACAGGGGCAGTCAAAAATATTCCATTACATTATGGCCAATGGAGAAAAATCATTTCAAATGAATTTGAAAGATGTTGCACATTTTTATCATTTGGCGAATGTTTTTTACTTCTGATTAGCTGTAACTCTTGTAAATATACTTGGATTGTCCTGAAATTTTTGGATGTTATTTATGCTTACCCTAGCACAATCCCCATTTCAAATGAAGTTTGTAGCATATTTAGTTTATTTACAGGGGCAGTCAAAAGTATTCCATTACATTATGGCCGATGGGGAAAAATCATTTCAAATGAATTTAAAAGATGTTGCACATTTTTATCATTTGGCGAATGTTTTTTGCTTTTGATTAGCCAAATTGCTAATGTTCGTAAAAAGTCAGTGAAAACCCTGAATACTAGTAGTATTACATAAGAAGAATCTGTCAGCAGTATTGTCAATTTTAGACACCTTTTTTAACATTTTTTAACAAAGTTGAAAAGTGTTTATGATTTCGTTTTGTTTGTCCATCTGTCCGTGCTGTAACTCTTGTAAATATACTTGGATTGTCCTGAAATTTTTGGATGTTATTGATGCTTACCCTAGCACAATCCCTATTTCAAATGAAGTTTGTAGCATATTTAGTTTATTTACAGGGGCAGTCAAAAGTATTCCATTACATTATGGCCAATGGGGAAAAATCATTTCAAATGAATTTGAAAGATGTTGCACCCTTTCAAACATAATAAAATTGATATGCATTTCTGAAATTATCATCCAAGGAGAAGGTTTGAAATCAGTCTAGTAGTTCAAAAATACTATTTTTTCTTATAATGTTTTCCACTCATTTCAACCTTTTAAAATTCAAAATTTTAGAAACTCTTCTGAATGAGCATGTACATTTTAAAAGTAATAATTATGTCATATTTCATGTTTTTTGCCATATCTTTTTTAATAAAATAATAATTTAGAACATTTTCGGTTCATTTTGAACTTTTAAATTTACATCTTAAAAATAACCACTGTATGAAATTTCATGTTTCTCACCTCAGCTTATTCAAAGAAATCTTAAATTTATAATGTTTCTCAATCTTATACTCTTTTGACAGCAGTTCCACAGAGATAAAAGTAGCCGCGTTTAAAGCAGAGATTTTCACTAAGATTATCCTAATAGAGTTTTTAAAATCAGTCCAATGATTACAAAGTAATCATAATTTTAGAGCATTTTCTGCTCACTTCATCCTTTTAAATTTTGATTTCTTTTTTTTTTTCTTTAGAAATTTTTCAGTGCAATATCTCAAAAGTATCAATCATGTCAATTTCCAGTTTTTAGCCCTAAAAAATCCAAATAAATTGCAATTTAGAATTTTTAAAGATATTTTCTGTTCATTTCACCCTTTTAAATATTGCATTTTTTTTTAATCTGTTAACTGTGATATTAATAATACCATTAATACTACCATGCTAAATTTCAATTTTCTAGCTACAACTGTATTGCAAGAAATTTTAGAGTGTTTTTTGTTCCTGCACTTTTTTAAATTTCGAATTCTTTAGAAACGTCTAGCATTTACATATTAAAAATAACAGTCATTTCAAGTTTCTAGCCCTAACCAAATAAATAATAATTTAGAAGGCCAAATAAATATTAATTTAGAATGCCAAATAAATCATAGTTTAGAATGTTTATAGAACATTTTTCTGCTCTAATTTTTTAGAAACAGCTCTGAGTAATCATTTACATCTGAAATTAATCCCCATGCCAAATTTCGACCTTTTAGCCCCAGCAGTATCACCAAAAAAAAAAAAAAAAAATAATAATAATAATAATAATAAATAAATAAAAAAGGAATGTTTTTAGGGGATACTGGTAGTGACATAAAATATATCCTATGTTATAGCAGGGACTGTCACCATCATTTTGTCTATACATATATATATATATATACACAGTGGAACCCATTTAAAAAGTTCCCATTTTCTATGGTCCCAGTTGGTTTTTAGGTGCGTTTGTAATTATATAAATACGTAGCACCTATAGTTGTCTTTCAGTCCATCTGTCTGTCCGTCCGCATATAACAGCACAAAAACTACCCATCCGAATCGTTTGAAGTTTAAAATATATAATTGTTAGTAAGTACAGAACTTGTGTGGAAATATAAATTATTTAAAAACAACGTTTAAACACACACAATAAAATAAGTTGATTTGATCAGATGTATACATTTCATGAGTACTAGGACTCACATCCTCAGTGTAAAAAACTTTAAAAACAATATCCCCCACAACTACATGTACGGTGAAAACCCAAATGTCAAAACAAAAGACCATCAAGTTCCAACAGCCAATGAAGTTAATGCGGAAGTGAAGTGTCGTGATACAACAAATCCACCCAGAAAGTTGAGATGTATGGTCTATTAGATAAATCATTAACCAAGGAGTCTTTAAATTTATGGATATGAACAGCCTCAAAAAAGTCTAAATCCAGAGGATTAATGCATTTCTTGATAATGGTAGCTGAGTCATAATTAAAATTATGTTCCTCCCCCCAGCAATGAGAGGCGATAGAGGACTTCTGCAATTCTTTTTTCTTTACATAGCTTCTATGTTCATTGACTCTGTAATGGAGTTTTCGTTTAGTTTGTCCAATGTAGGACAAACCACATTGGCATTGAATGTTGTAAACTCCCCAATAATTATTAGGAGGAATTTGATCCTTAAGTTGCGAAAAAGTTAATTTATTAACTGGTTTAAAAACCACATTAAAATCATAATGTCTTATGATATTAGCCATCTTAAAGCTAATGCTATTATAAAATGGTAAAATGATAAGGTTAGTAATGGAAACCGCAGTAACAGGAGAATCAAGATTATTAACACATTTATTAAGACTATGAGAAATTAAATTATTGATATAAGATAAACTAAAACCTCGATCAATAGCCACAGATCTAATGTAATTTAATTCTGTAATAAGTGAATTATTATCTGAACAAATTAAGCGAGCTCTATTAATCAAATAAAGAAAAGCCGAAGCTTTTTGGGAAGGGGGGTGACATGAATTGAAATGGGGGGGGGGGGGGAGTGTGACAGCAAAAGGTTTATGGTAAATGCAAGTGTCAAAGGTGTTAAGCTGACGTGTAACCAACACATCCAGAAATGGCAATCTATTATCTGTTTCAACTTCATAAGTAAATTGAATGACTGAATCTATTGACTTTAAAATTGTTAATATATTGTCAACAGAAAATAGAGAAAGTTCTAAGAGTGCAAAAGAATCATCTGCATATCTACAGTAAAATGGGAAGTTGATAAGGTTAAACATTTTAACCTCAAAGTAATGCATATATAAATCTGCTAAAAAAGGACTAAGGGGATTACCCATTGCTAAACCATCTGACATAGAATAATATTGATTAGAGATTTGAAATGAATTTTGTTTTAAACAAGTACTGAATAACTCAATAATGTGGTTGATTTCATAATCTGTGTAATGAAATTCTAATCTAGCAGTGAGACTTTGTAGTGCACCTTGAACTGGAACATAGGTGAACAGAGAAGTAGTATCAAATGAAACCATGCATTCATATTCATAGCTAATATTTACACTATTAAGAATTCTAGTTCTTTTGTAAATCGTATTAAAAACTTCACCCCCTCCCCCTCTTTACGCGTTGTTTCATTTGATACTACTTCTCTGTTTTAAAGAGTCCTTGGTTAATGATTTATCTAGTACACCATGCATCTCAACTTTCTGGGTGGATTTGTTGTGTCACGACACTTCACTTCCGCATTAATTTCATTGGCTGTTGGAACTTGATGGTTTTTTGTTTTGACATTTGGGTTTTCACCGTACATGTAGTTGTGGGGGATATTGTTTTTAAAGTTTTTTACACTGTGTAGTCCAGGCAATAGAGATCGTATAGGGACTCTACCTAGCAAAATTAATGGTAGTTCTGGAAATTGGCTTACTTTATGTTTTTTGGGTCGCTGAATCCGAATTTATAACTTCCCACCAAAATTTCCCCCAGCAACTGACCCAAATTTTGGGGAAAAGCCCCCCAAAAAAGGTTTTCACTAAAAATCTATTTTTGTTATTGTTTTAAGGGAAAAGTATCTAGAAATTCAGAAAGTAGACAAAATTTGCAACAAATTAGATATATGACATTATGACTTAGGATGAAGGGGAAGAGGGGATCCGCCTCGGAACATGCATACGGTGCTGTGTGAACTAAGTTGTGCAATTCCACTTAACCACTCACACGTTTACATTAGCCCTCCCAGCTCTCCTTCAAACTCTCTCTATAAGGTTTACTTTAAGTTTTTTGGGTCGCTGAATCCGAATTTTTAACTTCCCCCCAAAATTCCCCCCCCCCCCCAAGTAGTTGTTTTTAACTTAAATTTCTTATTGTTTTAGAGGAAAAGCTTTATGAAAATCAAAAACTAGACAAAATTTGCAACAAATATGATATGTGACATTATGACGTATGATGAACGGGGAGGGGGAGGGCTGCCTCTGAACATGCACTGCGGCACTATGTGTACTAAGTTATGAAGTCCAGGCAATAGGGGATTTTACCTGGAAAAATTAATACTAGTTCTGGATTTCGACTCACTTTATGTTTTTTGTGTCACTGAATCCGAATCTGTAACTTCCCACCAAAATTTCACCCTTACCCCCCAAAAAATTTGGTTTTTGAGAAAAGCGCGTGGGGAATGTTCCGAGGCAGCCCCCTCTCTCCCCGTTTATCCTTAGTCATAATGTCATATATCCTATTTGTTGCAAATTTTGTCTAGTTTCTGAATTTCGTAATGCTTTTCCACTAAAACAATAAGAAATTTAAGTTAATAACAACTATTTTGGGGGGGGGGGGGGGGTGCTGGGGGAAATTTTGGTGGGAAGTTACAAATTCAGATCCAGCGATCCAAAAAACATAAAGTAAGCCAATTTCCAGAACTACCATTAATTTTGCTAGGTAAAATTCCCTATTGCCTGGACTAGAGGATGTGAGTCCTAGTACTCACGAAACGTATACGTCTGATCAAATCAACTTATTTTATTGTGTGTTTAAACGTTGTTTTTAAATAATTTATATAATTGTTACATAATTTTGTTGAGTCATTTCAAATTTTATGAAAATCGGATGTATAGTTTAATTACAGGGACAGTCAAAAGTTTTCCGTTACATTACAGCCAATGGGAAAAAACGATTTCAAGTGCATTTTAATGATGTTACAGCCTTTCGAACAGAATGAAATGGATATGCACTTATGAAGTACCCTAAAATATACATTCAGTACAATATGTGGTGCAAAAAAATATTTATAGAACTAGTTATAGTACGAATGCACCTCATTTGCCACGTTTGACATGCAATTTCCAACTTGTTTGGTCTCTTTTCATTCGGTAAAAATGTTCTAAATTCTACATACCGTAATTTCGGGTAGATAAACCGCGGCTTATACGTGTTTAAAAGTTAAATTTTACCTTTTGCGGCTTATCTGCCGGTGCGACGTATACGAAGTAATAACGATTTTTTCCAGAAAAAAAAATAAATCAGATCATGTAATATTATAGAGTGAAAATCTGAAAAACAATATTAAAAATGTTTCACTGATTAGAAAAAAATATCGGGAAGTTCTTTTTTATTTCATTAAAAAAGAAAAAAAAATCTATGCATGGTTTCTTTCTGCATAACGAAACGTATTACTCAAAGATAATGATCTCATTCTGATAACGTTCAACTTTCCACTCCACCACAGAGTTGAATAAACAACTGCAGATGGCTCTTTTCTTTTACATAAACTAGGGGTTTTGGGGAGTGCTGTAATTTTCTAATAACTTTTTATAGTTTAATAAAATTTTGTTACACAGCCTAATTTACTGTTATTGCAACTTGCTGAAAATTTGAACAAAATCGGACAATTAATAATAGAGTTTTTTTTTTTTTTTCTAATAGCTAAGAAAAAACGGGTTTTGCTTTTCGTTTTTTTTTTCTTTTAAATTATTTTTTCTGTTTGCTTGCAGCTCAATAATTTCTTTTGACTGCACTTACGCAAAGTGAAGTCGCTGACACATTTAAGGAATCCTTTTTCACGGCATTTTAATAGAAAAGAAAGTAGATTATCTTGTTTTCTTTAAGTGTGCGCATTTGCGAATGTTGTATTTTTTATTTTCAATAATGAACGCATGTATTTAATTTTTGTTTATTTTAAAACTTTCTTAGAACATTTTATTTTAAATATTTACAGAATATATCAAATCGAGTACCAATTAATTTCTGTTAATAGACATTAATGTTTACAGTTAGTAGTGAAGGGATTTAAAAAAAAAATCTCTTTATACGTCTCTCCCAACTTTTGCCAATAGTTCATGTTGTCAAAATGATTATTTATCATTACTTATTTTCAGAATTTCACGTTGTGTTATTTAATTGATGGATTCGAATAAAAAATAGTGTTATTTGTAATAATAGCATTATGTTTTATAAGAATCCCATAAAATATATTTCTACTTGCCGATCCAAGGCTGAAATGTGTGATGCAATTAGATAAATTCACAAACCAAAAGTTATTTATTTATTTATTTTCATTATTTGAATTAAATTTAAAATTCTAATTTTTAAAATGGTTTTAAAAAATGCACGAAAATCTTCAATATGGCGTCTATAGTAGTACATACACCACTTTCAATAAGTGCGGCTTATGTGCCGGTGCAGCATATACGATGGAATTTCAGGTTTTTTTTATCATTTTCGGACGTAGCGGCGTATATGCCAGGGCGGCTTATCTACCTGAAATTACGGTACATAGAAACTTCCCACTTCCACAAATATTGTTCCTGGCAGTGACTTAGTCAAGTTTACATACATGTCATTAAACAGCTTTTTAGATACGTTCATAATTATATAATTACATAGCACCTATAGTCGTTGTGCGATCTAACTGTCCATCTGCCTGAATATCACAGAGCAAAAACTACCCAAAATGGTCTGAAATTTTAAATATACAATTGTTGCAAAATTTTGTCGTGGCATTTCAAATTTTATGATAATCAGATGTATAGTTTAATTACAGGGATAGTCAAAAGTTTTTCGTTACATTACGGCCAATGAGAAAAAATTATTTCATGATGTTACACGTTACAGCCTTTCGAACGGAATGAAATTAATATGCACTTATGAAGTGCACTAAAATACACATTAATTACAATATGCAGTGTAAAAAATATTTATTTAACTAGTTATAGTACGAACACATCCCATTTGCCACGTTTGATGTGCAATTTCCAACTTGTTTATTTCTTTAATGCTAAAACCCACTCTTTAAGAGGTTTTAATTTTTAAAATCTACTCGCTTAAGAAGTTTTCATTTCCCCCGAAAATCCTCTTCCTGAATTTCACTATATGGAAACATTTTTCGCATTTACAACAATCTTTCTTTCAAGGGGGAAAAAAGATCCAAAATGTACATATGAAAAAAGGAACTGATAAGCGGAAAATCAAAAGAATGTGACACCTACCCCCATGGAGTACACGGTAACCATTGTTCAGAATTCGGAGGAAGTTCCAGCCAACTGATTTGAGAATATCATTCTTGTAAGGCAAGGGGCTTTCTTTTCTTTCTATGCCGGGTGGAGGGTGATTATCACTGTGATAAATGTAAGTTAAATATGCAAAAGCACAAAATACAGTGTGAAATGAAATACTTTATTTATTTGTTTTTTTTGTGTCCTAAAAGGGGCTTTTGCATTTTTGTTATTTTTGAGTGACCTTACAAGCTTTATTTGAAGAAAGAATCATAAGCAACTATTCTCGTTGGCATTTTCACAATAGTTTCAGAGATCTGTGACTGCTCTATAGACGTTCTCCCAAACACAAATGATATTCTGCTTGCACTATCAAGCTCCATTCTTATGACTAGCTTAATAAATTTTTTAAGGATTTTTTTTTTAGATTATTTCAGTAGTAATAAATAAATAAATAATGTGAAATTCAGAATAAAATAATTCAGGTATGTCAGTTTGTTATTATTTATCACTATATTTTCTTTATTTATTTTAATAATATTAATGCATTAAAAATATTTAAATTTTTAATTTATAAAACTATTCTGCATATCTAATTTAACACTTTGTATAATTTTATACTATTAATGTTTTTATTATGTAGTTTGCCATTATAGTTTTTCCCCTGGGAAGTTTTCCCATTTAAGATGTTTTATTTACCTGGTCTCCTGCTGGTCCACATCAGATCTATTTCATTGGTCTTTTTAGATAGCTGCATTTCGTCCCCTGCATATGTGCTGAGAATTTTGGGCGAAAGCCAAACTGCTGGAAGATAGGATTTCACTGTATATATATATATATATATATATATATATATATATATATATATGTGTGCGTGTGTGTGTGTTTTGTAACCTTCATTTTTTGTTTTATGTATTGGTGGAGAATAGAAGACATAAAATTCATAGGCTGGCAGCTGCACTTGTTTTGACTCTCTATCCTCTATTTTCCTCTTTACCGTTGTATTTATAAGAGTATTATTATTTTCCACAATGGTTAGCTTGATCTATAAGATATACATATATGTACCATCTTACTAGTTGAAGACTTTCACTTATCTTTCTACAAGGCTTATTCCATAAATAAACAGAATTTTGTGCACTATATTTGTATACGAGCTATTTTTAAAATGAGTCGTTAGAAATACAACATTAAATGTTTGAAACTTAGTGTATATCAGTTACATTTTAAATCATTTTATTTTTGTACTGAAAAATTTTACCATTGCTGCTTAACTCCATTAAGTGCTTTTTTATTTATGTATATTATACTCTTTTTTTTTTTCCTTTTTCCAGTGGACCGATGGCATTGTAGCCATAATATTTCGTGACTTTGCTTTTTCAAAAAGCACCGACAGAAAATGGGTTGTATTTGATGGTCCTGTTGACACATTATGGATTGAAAGTATGAATACTGTTCTGGATGATAATAAAAAAGTATTTATTGCATTTCTTTTATTTAGTTATATTGAATTGTATAATGTGTGCCAGCCTTAATTATTATTACTATTCATTTCAGCTGAAATTTTATGTTTTTCCTTTAGAATGAGTAAACAATATTAAATTTTGGTGACTTGCCCGTTAAGAGCTTACACTTGTAACACAAAGACACTTGAATGCTGAAGTTAAACTATGAAACATTTTTTCCAAATGTCTCACTTGCATTTTAATATTTTTAAATGCTTTTTTTTTTTTGTGTGTGTGTGTGGGGGGGGGGGGGGGGTACGTAATTTCATTAGTAAGTAAGCCATAGTAAAATAAAATTCAAGTAAAAAAATATATATCTATTATAAATCGTTAGCTGCATCAAGTTTCAGATTTAGGTTTTTAGAGAATGAGACAGATAAAAATAAAATTCATGGCGACTTTTAATGGTCGTGTAGTTTTAATAAATAAATAAATAAATGAAAATAAATATTGTTATTAAGAAAAAAAAAAAAAAAAGGCCGTAGTAAGTAAAAATAAATTCTCTACCCGGTATTTTAAGGTAAATTTCTGATAAAAAGCAAGCATAATTGGTTGTAAATTATAAACTTAAAATTCTTTTACTTCACTGAATAGGTTAGACTGACAGCACCAGCTATCGCCTTAAAGAAATAAGAGTCACTTATCAATATAGAAATTCATCACATAATTCGTCATTCAATAATTAATTTAAAAGCAACTAATTAAAAATTCAAGAATTTTTCTAATGAAACATTCAAGTTATTTACCGTCAAATCTTGACGGGCACTATCTAGTTATGTTTAAAGTAGCAAGAATGACAACATTTGTTTCTCTATACTCCCCCCCCCCCCCCTTATAAGGGAAGAAGAAAAAAAACTTCTAGCACTTGAATTAGGATATCTGAAACTTTTATTCCAAATTCTGATAGAAAGGACCTCAAGGTTATATAAATTGCTCACAACTTTAATTGTACTTGTGCCATTTAAGTAATTAAATTGTTTGAATTACGTCAATAATATTAAAAAAAAAATCACGTTTTAATACAAATAATTATGTCAAGAATAAAGTAAATGGATAATTTAATTAATATATAAACAACGGAAAAGTGTTTTGATGTTACTTAAAAGGTTAAATAATACTGACTCAAACACTAGCAAAAGTTCATATGCATTTGTTTACAAACATTAGTGACGAAAATGTTTAAGCATAATATGCATTCCGAGACAAGTATAAATATGATATGAACAAAAAATACACACTACACAAGAATATGGATAACTATCAAGTTGTAATACCAATGTAAACAGAAAACAATATTCCAAAATCAAGTTTGAATACATGAAATGAATCTGATATACATATTGAATAAACAAACATATATGAAATATAAAGAGCACTTACCCGTTTCACACAGAGATGTGATTTTCGGATTTCAAGAATATAACAGATCTCTTTATATTTTTCCCCAATTAGATAAAAAATTTCTTTTTTTTTTTTTTTTTTTTTCCCAATAAAATAGCTGCTAATCAAATCTGCAACAGCATATGAAATACGGTGCCCATGTTCTAAGGTTGCTTGTATCTGATTGGCAGATATGTTTTAAGCATGCTTGTATCTGATTGGTTATTCCTTGTGCCGATATAACCCGATATCGGGCGATGTTGGTCAATCTGAGTTTTTCTACATGGATTTACAGAACTTAAAATGTTATTATAATTGTTTCCTGTTTTCTACCTTTCCACAAAAAGTACAATATGTAAATAAAAAATTAAAATATTCATGATTCCAGAAGTTTTAATGTTACAAATCCAACATTGGCCAACATAGATCAATATTTGCCAATGTTGGTAAAACATGACCGGTCTTTGCCAATGCATGCCAAGATTGACCGATATTGGCCAGTATCGGGCTGATATTGTTGTGCTACTTGGGGCCTTCAGTATCTCAAAAATCATAATTTAGAAAGTTTTTTGCTCTTGCAACCCGTTTGTGGTACTGACGCTGACATTAAATATAGCCTATGCTGGAGCAAAGACTATCACCATCAATTTGCAACCATTACTTTTGAAATCGGTTTGATATTTCATGAGTTTCCATAGAAAACTTAATTTAGGATGCTTTTTGCTGATTTTTACCCCTTTTAAGTTTTAAATTTTTTTAGAAACTGTTCTTAAAAAACATGCCATGCCAAATTTTAAGTTTTTAGACCCTTCAGTAACACAAAAATAGCATTTTTAGAAAGTTATTTGATCCTGCACTCCCTTGGGTTTAGTGTCACCGACATAAAATATAGCCTATGTTGGAACAGAGACTGTCATCATCAGTTTGCCACTATTACTTTTCAAATAGGTTTGGTAATTCCAGAGACTATCCCCTACAAGTCAGTTTTAAAAGTTTTTCATTTTGAAAATGCCATATTTCATGAAATCCTTTGTATATGTCTTGTTTTTTGTTATTATTACTTGTATTTATCCTTCATTTTATGTCTCTTTATAGCTTTGTCTTATGAGTGGAGAAATAATTCAGATGTCTAATTCCATGAGTTTAATTTTTGAAGTTATGGATTTATCTCAAGCTTCTGTATGTATTCTGTTTTAGCTCTTAATTTGAAATATTATGTAGTTTTTATTACTTAATTTTTTAAGCAAAAAATATACTTGATGAAAATTTCAAGCTGCCAACTTTTCCATTTTCAGTGGAAAGTTTCCATTATTTATGCTTATCTTCTTCTGACTTACAGTTTTTTATCTGTTTTTTTCTAATTTTGTAAAAAAAATTAGATTTTTTCCTGCATAAAAAAAGAAATAAAAAATTAGGGAGAGTGAAGTGGGGTAAGTGCCTACTATTTTATTTCCGTGGCAAGTACATATTTTGTAGGGAAAATCAGCAGAAAGAGTTCTAATTGAATATCTAAACTCATAGCAGTATAAGCAGAATTTTTTCGTCACATCAACATAATTTTGTTAGCTATTACTTTACTTTAACATTATTTTCCATACAATTGCATTATTAGTTGCTTTTCGTGAATTAATATTTTTATATTATATTTTAACATCTCAAAGGTTCTTTCTGTGTAAATGGCAGAATCAAAGAATTTTATGCAAAATTGAGATTGCATAAGTAACCACAATTGCTATATCAGAAAAAAATTCATTTTTTTATCTAACAAAATTATAATTTATGTTGTTTAATGTCTGCAATTGTTATGCCTCTAACGAAGGAATTGCCCATAAGTGTATTGCATTTTATTACCTCATGAATGTGAAAATACTGTGGTGGTAATAAACTGTGATTCTATTGAATTTTTAGCAAATTGAGAATTGAATATCTGCAATTTCCCAACTTTTTATTTTTTAAAATTAAAAATAGAAATTATGAATAAAAATATGCTCTTACTGGCTTGAAACAATGTGAGTAAAAATTGTAAATGATATCAACTTCAGTATTCATTGAAATATTAAGTTCTTGGATTGAAATATTAAGTACGCTTTTTGCTACTTTCATGTTGTATAGAAATAATATTACTTTTTTATTATTTAAGTGTATTTATTTCTGCATGAAAATGTTATTTTTAGTTTCTAAAAGTAATAATATAAAATGCTAACAATTCACTTTTGAGCCCTTTTTATTCAGCATTCTATACCTATTTTCTAAGTGCTGTTCAGAAAACAGGTATCACATGTTTTTGTCACATATTTCTGAAGTCATTAAGTACTATATTTGCTGCTTTTTAAAAAATACGATATTTCTTGCCATAGGAAAAAAAAATAAGAAACAAGGAAATAAGTAAATAAAACTTTTAGCAGTAAC
Organism: Maratus speciosus; assembly: GCA_963932465.1. Taxonomy (NCBI): domain Eukaryota; kingdom Metazoa; phylum Arthropoda; class Arachnida; order Araneae; family Salticidae; genus Maratus; species Maratus speciosus. Next base: position 38,001,682 of record OZ010788.1, on the reverse strand, counting down.
TTTGGATTGTCTTTTATAAAAATAAACGTTTTGTATGATTCTGATGAAGTCAGATGTATACTGAGTGCTATTCTGCATATTTTATGAAAATGGTGTCACATCAATTCATCGTAGCGAAAATTTTTTCTAAGGCGATCATGATTTTTTTCCCTTCAGATATAGCAAATTATAACTAATATGTTACCGGCTGATTTTAAATACAGATATATTTAAAAATATATATAGTACCATAATTTCTGGTAGATAAGCTGCCCTGGCGTATACGCCGCTACATCCGAAAATGGAAAAAAAAAAAAAAAAAAAAAAAAAAAAAAAACCAGTGACACTCCGGGAGTGCCAATAGAAGTGAAAACTTCAACAATTACGTGTGTGTTTTTTTAATTGTCAGGAAATGTTTTATGCGTTGAATTGTGTAGCAGCACTAATGAAAGCATCTGGGGACACGGCAGTGCCCCTGCCAAGTCTTGAAAGCACAGCCGTAAGCATCTTTTTCTGGAAGCAACTCAGGGTACTTTTGATCCCCAATATCTTTGTGTTGGTGATTCCCAGCAACTTGAAACTTCGTAAATCTAAAGTAATGTGGAAATAGAACTAAATGCTGAAATTTCACGTTTCTATTTTTTTTATTTCAGAAGATATATGAACTTAAACTTTCCCCTTTTCGACACTGATTCACCGATCATCAAAACTCAGAGGTACGTCCTGTATCCCTAGAATCTTGAAATTTGGTATGAAGGTAGTGTTTGGGATACAATGAAAGGGAAAATTTAAAAAATCCGGAAAATTTGGATAAAAAGTCGAAAAATTTAAAAAACGAGAATTTGGCAGAGATGTGATATACGAATTGGTTTGGCGCGATTTTTTAACGTCAATTTGGTGAAAGCCCGTTTTCCAATACCAGTTACAATATATATTTTTAAATTATTTTCTATTGTTTTAAAAAGTAAACAACAATAAATAAACGGTAATTTCATTAATAACTATAGAACAAAACAATTGTACAATTTAAAAAAATAAAATAAAAGTAAATGAACAATTTATTAATAAATAAGCAACAGTAGCCGGGTTACCTTGTAAAATAAAATAACGTCATTTTGCTGTCAATTAGATACCCAAGTGCGTATCTGACATCTGTGCCCCGTATTTTATCTTCCGTAATCGAAATTCCCGCCAATACTGTTGGTTATTGACCAGACCATCAACACGATAAAATACAGTGTTATCGGTTTTTAGTTACACGAAATAGGTAGGTCATGAATACGGTATAATTCATTTTAACTGATGAAAAACAAAATAATAATTTGTTTTAGCAATATGCCGGGAGAAAAAGTGAGTTTTAGCTTCCTTCTTCTTTTGCGGATTGAGCTGAAGAGGGAAAAGTTCCTGTCATTCACCGCTTGGCGCGCTAGTGTCTATGTGTCAAAATGCTAGCATGTCGTTATGTTACAGTGTCTCGAAATCAGTGGTTTTTTCCCCATCTCAAAAAAAGCTCAACGCGCCTAAGGAAGTTTTCACTTCAAAAACTGAAATTCCATCGTATATGCCACACCTATTGAAAGTGGTGTACGTACTACTATAGACGCCATATTGAAGATTTTCGCGCATTTTTTTTAATCATTTTAAAAATTAGAATTTTAAATTTAATACAAATAATGAAAATAAATAAATAAATAACTTACCTTTGCTTTGTCAATTTATCCAATTGCATCGCACATTTCAGCCTTGGATCGGCAAGTAGAACTATATTTGATGGAATTCTTAATATAAAACATTACACTAGAATTACAAGTAACACTATTTTTTATTCGAATCCATCAATTAAATAACAACGTAAAATTCCGAAAATAACTAATGATTAATAATCATTTTGACAACATGAACTATTGGCAAAAGTTGGGAGAGACTTATAAACAGAATTTTTTTGAAAATCTCTTCACTACTAACTGTAAACATTAATGTCTATTAACAGAAATTAATTGGTACTCAATTTGATATATTCTGTAAATATTTAAAATAAAATGTTCTAAGAAAGTTTTAAAATAAACAAAAATTAAATACATACGTTCATTAGTGAAAATAAAAAATACAACATTTGCAAGTGCGCACATTTAAAGAAAACAAGAGAATCTACTTTCTTTTCTGTTAAAATGCTGCGATTATGTAAAACTGAGCATAAAAGGATTCCTTAAATGTGTCAGCAACTTCACTTTGCATAAGTGCAGTAAAAAGAAATTATTAAGCTGCAAGCAAACAGAAAAAATAATTTAAAAGAAAAAAAAACGAAAAGCAAAACCCGTTTTTTCTTAGCTATTAAAAAAAAAAAAAAAAAATCTCCATTATTAATTGCCCGATTTCGTTCAAATTTTCAGCAAGTTGCAATAACAGTAAATTAAGCTGTGTAACAAAATTTCATTAAAATATAATAAGTTGTTAGAAAATTACAGCACTCCCCAAAACCCCTGGTTTATAAAAAGGAAGAGAGCTATCTGCAGTTTGTTTATTCAACTCTGCAGAGTTGGAGTGGAGTGGGAAGTTGAACGTTATCAGAATAAGATCATTATCTTTGAATAATACATTTCGTTATGCAGAAAGAAACCATGCATAGATTATTTTCTTTTTTAATGAAATAAAAAAAACTTTCCGATATTTTTTTAATTATTGTTATTTCTAATCCGTGAAGCATTTTTAATATTGTTTTTCTGATTTTCACACTATGATATTACATGATCTGATTTATTTATTTTTTTTTTCTGGAAAAAATCGTTATTACTTCGTATACACCGCACCGGCAGATAAGCCGCAAAAGGTAAAATTTAGGCTATTTTTAAACATGTATAAGCCGCGGCTTATCTACCCGAAATTACGGTATATATGTTTTTTTTACTGCTTTTGTCCAAAAATATCAATTGTTAAAGTGAAGCGAAATTTTTTATATGTGATTTTTGTGAAGTTCCCAGTCGCAAATATGTAAGTTTAATGAATAATGCAACCCATTTCTTACTTAAATTAGTCATAAAATAGATATCGTTTCGATGACCAGAGCAAATAATGAATAAAATTCTAGAAAAATTGTAACAAAAAGAATATATATATACAGTGAAACTTCCATTTAACAAAGTCTGATCGTTACACTTAAACACTTCGTTATGAAGAAAACTCGTTAAATAGAAATAAACTTAAATTCTTGAAATTTGTATAACAAAATACACATAAAATGAAAATATTGGGAAAATGCATTTTAATTCGGGCAGTAACTTTTTTATGCATTGTGGACATATAATTTTTTTTAAAATTAGAATAATGTCTAAAAAACACACACAGTAAAGATATGTAAAACAAAAACGTAAGTGTAGCGTACCATTTCTCTTTTTTCTCACTATACCAAATCCTTAACTTTAAAAAAGTCTGTAATATTACTTTGTACAGGTTTCTTATAAAAAATACACTGTTCATAAAAATGTTCGCACTTTTGTTAGAATCCGAACAATTTGTCTGTAACATTTTCGTGAAGATGGAATTCCGTTCATAGCGTATCGAAGGCTTTTAGCATTTCTTCTTTTGAAGGTCTTTCAATTTCTTCTTCATTACCATCTTCATAGCTCAATGTAGTTTCTTCACTACATTTTATTATATTTTGCAATATGTCATCATTAGTAGTATATTTAGTTGTCTTAAGTGGTTCAGTTGTTAAAAGTTGAATAAACTTCATTATATAGAATATATTTTTCGTAATATGGAGATTAATTTACATGTTAATGATGTTCAAAGTCAAAGTTCAGCAGAAAATTTCGTTAAGTAGAAAACTTTGTTAAATAGGGACTTCGTTAAAGGGAAGTTCCACTGTATATATGAAAGGATAAAAACCCTTTAAAAATTCAAATTAAATTTCAAAAATTAAAATTAAAATTCGAAGTTTCTTTCTCATAACTTTAAATCTCATCCTAAAACCAGTTTTACCCCTTGCAACTTTGTTTCCCAGTAATACATCTTATTACTTCCAGAGATCATTTTAGGATGATTCTTAAAAGTGAAACTGCTAATCTAAGTGCTTTTTGCAGGCATCTGTGGGTAGGGCTGATACGTCACAGTCCCTGGGAATTGTGCGGGCTTTGACCACAGATCAATCAAAACTTAATGAACCAATTAAATTAAATGTTCTTCCCAAATTAACAATTCTGCCCTCTGCTGGAAAACATTAGAATCTTCACCATATTATCCAGAACACGCATGAAAAACGAAGGATTTTGGCTGTTTGAGATGCTAGCTAAACTTACACCAATGTAATCTCCCAAAATCAACGCTGTTGGCTCCGGGACCGGCGATCGACTCATGAATCAGATGTATGATGAGCGGCCCAATAAATGAGTTCGATTCGCCTAAAGGTTCCCGAGTCAATTTCTTAGTCATCATCTAGCACCATACCACTGGAATCTTTACTTTATTATTACAGAAGTCTGGTAGGATGAAGTCCCCTGCCATGGAATAATCCCAAGCCTTAACCCATACGAAGTGAAATTCCGAGATGTGAGATTGGCCACGAACATTTCCTTTAGCCCAGCGAATGTTGAATTCAGACCGGGCAGATCCTGCTCATCTCCTTTGAAAAGTCCCAAGCCTAACCATTTGCCAACGATTGCTTCAGTATCTGTGTGACTATGTCCATCTACTAATGTGACAATCCTGATGGCAACAAACTGCTTCTTAAAAAATCACCTGCCGTAAGAAAAATAGAGAAAATAAACTTTTTTTTTCTTTCCCGGACAACCAACGAAAAGAAAAGGAATGACTTCAGTGCCGAGAAAAATTATGCACTGCGTATCATCGGATTTTTTAGAAAGACCGCAATATCCCAGTCAAGTGGAGTTTTAATAACCGCATAAACTGTTTTCAAAAAAGGAAAAATCTTACTATCTTTGGGAAAAGAACTTTTATCTAAATGCTTTTGATAGATAATCTTTCTAGAAGGACTGTGTTAAAGAACTTTGTAGTATTTCATCGGAGAAAAAGAAACCGCGGTTCTTAAAAAGAAAGAAACCACCTCTTATTCACCTCTTTCGTATGCTATTATTATTAGTAAAGAGAGAAACTTTCAGCCCAGCCTGAACTTTTCTGTTTCGCGGCAGTAGGTCAAGTTCACCAAATATGTTTACCAGACCACAGGTCACCAGTAACTCTTTCGTTCTTCGTGTTGGCCAATGATTCACCATCCTTGGATTGTAGACATTTATTTTTATTTTCCAGTGGATAAATGATGAGATACGACGAGAAAAAAAAAATTACTTAGTTCTTTATCGTTAAAAGTTATTTGAAATGAAAAAAAAAAAAAAAAACAATTATATAGGGTTTTATTTATTAGTTTTTCATTCTTTTTTGTAAAAATTCATTGGATATTCTTTATTTACAGGTAAGTTTCTTTTTATTTATTCATTATTATTTTAGATTGGTGTTGTTTTCGTTTAAAATTACATCTAAGTGGGAAAAAAAAAAAAAAAAAGACGAACTTTATTTTAAAGATTATTTTCCTTTTACATTTTTTTTCAGTTTGTAAATTAGATAACACTACGGATTTCTTTTCATATTCATTTTATGAAATATTTTAGTAATAAGAAAAGTTTTTTTTGTACATTGAACAATGTTAAGTTCTTCCTGATAATGAGAACTATGAATGAAAAAGATAGCAAAAGTACTGTTAGCAATATGGGTATTATATTAAAGGGATTTTAAAGATTTTAAACAAATTTAAATTTAGTATTTTCAAATTTTTATTACTTTTATTTTTTTTATTATTTCTTGTGAGATTTAAAGTTTATGATTAAAACCAGTGGAAACTTTTTGGGTTGACATTCTACATGCGCGTTAAAATCGTGACAAATGAAAATAACAGTAATTTTGTTTTCTTATTTATCAAGTGACGCATACGTGCGATCACCAATAAGTGAATTTATTTTATTTTAATGTTTTTGCATATTGTAAATAAATTCATGAAACTTGTTACATATTTCTAAACTAAAAACCATCAAATAACAAGCAATTGAATATTTTCAAACAATTAATGTCCTATTTCATTGAATCGCTTTTATAAATTCACATGACTACAGTACCATTTCTATATGTTTGTAAATAATAATTTGTGTAATTTATGTGCTACTTTAATCATTTTATAAGTAAGTAAATTTTTTATGCATAATGAGAAAAGCTCAGTCTGTTTTTCAAGTATTTGTTTTTATATATATAATTTTATGCCAATTATTATTCATTTTAGATTTTTGTGCAAAGCTGAATATTATATTTTATATTGTTATATTTTAATATTTGAGTTTTTAATTTTTAATATTTTTATCCAATATATATATATTTTTTATAATAAAACCCATTTCATATTTAAGGGCCCAAGTGAGTTGGCTACCCCAACCACTTTTAAGAGACAAAATGGAAGGTCCCATCCTTACCAGTTCATAAATACAAGATATGAGCAGGTATTTCACCCCTGCCAATTTTAGAAAGCAGGTGAAGGTCCCGCCCCCACCATGTTCAAAATATTTTTCATAATTCAATTACTGGTTTAGACATGACCTTGGTAACCCCACTTTAACCGTGGTAAATCCAATAGCGTCTAAATCCAAACATACAATTTTAAAGATGACCATGGTTCCACCCCATTAAAGTCTTTAAATCAGAGTTTTTTTTTAAAATTTAACTTCCACCAAAAACACCCCTCTACAGACAAAAGGGATTCAACGACCTGTGCAATCTGATCAAATGTGGCAACTGTTGATAAAATAAATGTCCGGACAATCAACAAAATACAAGATCATTCAAAAATTTGTCAACGGGTTGCCATGCACTTGGTCATAATACTGTCATCCCTTGGTCATAATGAAGTCTTGGTCATAATCCTGTTTGTTTGAACCAGGGTCTATTATTTTATTAATTTTTTTATTTGTTTTATCTAGTTAATTTTCCTGCTTTATTTATTGATTTTTTTTTTCTTTTTGCCAGTAGTAAAATTCTTGAATTCTTAAAAATTTAGAGATTTTTGCTATTTGCCAAGAGCTGAGTGAGATGTAAATATGGTTTATTAAATTATGACTTTAGTTTATTAATGCCACTGAGGAAAATAAATACCTCAGTCTGCAAATTAGTAAACACCATTACTTACAGGTAAACTGCATCTGCATCTTCACACAAAAAATAAACATAAAGCTCATTTTTTTTTTTAATTTTTGCTAAAATCTCCATTGAGATTTAGGATATGCGAAAACCATAAATGGTTTAGGATGTACTAAAACCTCCCTGAGGTTTAGGATAAATATTACTTACATTGTAAATAGTCTTCAATATATTTTTCTTTATTTTCATTGTGCATTTCAATATTATTGTTATATTTGTTTAATGTTTACATCTTTTCTTTTTTATATTTCAACATATTTTTTACATTTTCACATTTCCAAATGAGTGAAGAAAAGTTTTCAATTTTTAAATATTTCTATAATTTGAATGTGTTGTGCATAAACCAATTTTTTCCCAGTAATCATATGTGAGTATAGTTTTATATTTATCATATTTTTTAATATTACCTGTATCTTTGTATTTTATAATAATTTCAATTATTGTGGAAATCATACCGATTTATGCCATAAGAGACTAACTACAGAACTTATCTTGGAAAATAAGGAAAAGATTCCTATATTATGTGCATAAATTTATATTTTTACAGAGTAACTTTATAAAAAAAAGGTGAAATATGTGCTTAAATACTCTAACTGAAAAAAAGCACAAACTTGAGGACTTTCAAGTAAGAAAAATATGGTCACTACTTTAAATTGTATCATTTTTTATTATTGTGTTTTTTCCCACATATTCCTAGTATTATTATTGTTGTTTGTGTTTTCAGCTTTTCTTCATATTTTATGTCATTATATTCAAATATTATATGTAAAGTCCGATCGGATCGCCTCGAGAGCCATATCCCAAACTTAAATACTTCAGCTTAAAAATTTATAATCTTAAATTTCCTCCTTAAAGTTTATACTTCAAAACCTAAATTTTAAATATATTTTCCAGCAGCAAAATTCAGTTCTCATATCTTAGCAAACTTAACTTTAACGTTACATTTAATTTAAATTTACCTGTAGATTTAACTTTAACCCTAATCTATAATGTCGCACTTATCTGTTTTTGTAGTCGACATTCTCCGTGCGAGTCCCCCCGGATTTGCAGGCAATTCCGGGTGGACCTCTTCTTGGAGGGGGCGGGGGGGGATATGAAAGGATAAAAACCCTTTAAAAATTCAAATTAAATTTCAAAAATTAAAATTAAAATCCGAAGTTTCTTTCTCATAACTTTAAATCTCATTCTAAAACCAGTTTTACCCCTTGCAACTTTGTTTCCCAGTAATACATCTTATTACTTTCAGAGATCATTTTAGGACAATTCTTAAAAGTGAAACTGCTAATCTAAGCGCTTTTTGCAGGCATCTGTGGGTAGGGCTGATACGTCACAGTCCCTGGGAATTGTGCGGGCTTTGACCACAGATCAATCAAAACTTAATGAACCAATTAAATTAAATGTTCCTCCCAAATTAACAATTCTGCCCTCTGCTGGAAAACATTAGAATCTTCACCATATTATCCAGAACACGCATGAAAAACGAAGGATTTTGGCTGTTTGAGATGCTAGCTAAACTTACACCAATGTAATTTCCCAAAATCAATGCCTGTTGGCTCCGGGACCGGCGATCGACTCGTGAATCAGATGTATGATGAGCGGCCCAATGAATGAGTTCGATTCGCCCAAAGGTTCCCGAGTCAATTTCTTAGTCATCATCTAGCACCATACCACTGGAATCATTACTTTATTATTACAGAAGTCTGGTAGGATGAAGTCCCCTGCCATGGAATAATCCCAAGCCTTAACCCATACGAAGTGAAATTCCGAGATGTGAGATTGGCCACGAACATTTCCTTTAGCCCAGCGAATGTTGAATTCAGACCGGGCAGATCCTGCTCATCTCCTTTGAAAAGTCCCAAGCCTAACCATTTGCCAACGATTGCTTCAGTATCTGTGTGACTATGTCCATCTACTAATGTGACAATCCTGAAGGCAACAAACTGCTTCTTAAAAAATCACCTGCCGTAAGAAAAATAGAGAAAATAAACTTTTTTTTCCTTTCCCGGACAACCAACGAAAAGAAAAGGAATGACTTCAGTGCCGAGAAAAATTATGCACTGCGTATCATCGGAGTTTTCAGAAAGACCGCAATATCCCAGTCAAGTGGAGTTTTAATAACCGCATAAACTGTTTTCAAAAAAGGAAAAATCTTACTATCTTTGGGAAAAGATCTTTTATCTAAATGCTTTTGATAGATAATCTTTCTAGAAGGACTGTGTTAAAGAACTTTGTAGTATTTCATCGGAGAAAAAGAAACCGCGGTTCTTAAAAAGAAAGAAACCACCTCTTATTCACCTCTTTCGTATGCTATTATTATTAGTAAAAAGAGAAACTTTCAGCCCAGCCTGAACTTTTCTGTTTCGCGGCAGTAGGTCAAGTTCACCAAATATGTTTACCAGACCACAGGTCACCAGTAACTCTTTCGTTCTTCGTGTTGGCCAATGATTCACCATCCTTGGATTGTAGACATTTATTTTTATTTTCCAGTGGATAAATGATGAGATACGACGAGAAAAAAAAAAATTGCTTAGTTCTTTATCGTTAAAAGTTATTTGAAATGAAAAAAAAAAAAAAAAAAAAAAACAATTAAATAGGGTTTTATTTATTAGTTTTTCATTCTTTTTTGTAAAAATTCATTGGATATTCTTTATTTACAGGTAAGTTTCTTTTTATTTATTCATTATTATTTTAGATTGGTGTTGTTTTCGTTTAAAATTACATCTAAGTGGGGAAAAAAAAAAAAAATGACGTACTTTATTTTAAAGATTATTTTCCTTTTACATTTTTTTTCAGTTTGTAAATTAGATAACACTACGGATTTCTTTTCATATTCATTTTATGAAATATTTTAGTAATAAGAAAAGTTTTTTTTGTACATTGAACAATGTTAAGTTCTTCCTGATAATGAGAACTATGAATGAAAAAGATAGCAAAAGTACTGTTAGCAATATGGGTATTATATTAAAGGGATTTTAAAGATTTTAAACAAATTTAAATTTAGTATTTTCAAATTTTTATTACTTTTATTTTTTTTATTATTTCTTGTGAGATTTAAAGTTTATGATTAAAATCAGTGGAAACTTTTTGGGTTGACATTCTACATGCGCGTTAAAATCGTGACAAATGATAATAACAGTAATTTTGTTTTCTTATTCATCAAGGGACGCATACGTGCGATCACCAATAAGTGAATTTATTTTATTTTAATGTTTTTGCATATTGTAAATAAATTCATGAAACTTGTTACATATTTCTAAACTAAAAACCATCAAATAACAAGCAATTGAATATTTTCAAACAATTAATGTCCTATTTCATTGAATCGCTTTTATAAATTCACATGACTACAGTACCATTTCTATATGTTTGTAAATAATAATTTGTGTAAGTTTATGTGCTACTTTAATCATTTTATAAGTAAGTAAATTTTTTATGCATAATGAGAAAAGCTCAGTCTGTTTTTCAAGTATTTGTTTTTATATATAGAATTTTATGCCAATTATTATTCATTTTAGATTTTTGTGCAAAGCTGAATATTATATTTTATATTGTTATATTTTAATATTTGAGTTTTTAATTTTTAATATTTTTATCCAATATATATATTTTTTTTATAATAAAACCCATTTCATATTTAAGGGCCCAAGTGAGTTGGCTACCCCAACCACTTTTAAGAGACAAAATGGAAGGTTCCATCCTTACCAGTTCATAAATACAAGATATGAGCAGGTATTTCACCCCTGCCAATTTTAGAAAGCAGGTGAAGGTCCCGCCCCCACCATGTTCAAAATATTTTTCATAATTCAATTACTGGTTTAGACATGACCTTGGTAACCCCACTTTAACCATGGTAAATCCAATAGCGTCTAAATCCAAACATACAATTTTAAAGATGACCATGGTTCCACCCCATTAAAGTCTTTAAATCAGAGGTTTTTTTTTTAATTTAACTTCCACCAAAAACACCCCTCTACAGACAAAAGGGATTCAACGACCTGTGCAATCTGATCAAATGTGGCAACTGTTGATAAAATAAATGTCCGGACAATCAACAAAATACAAGATCATTCAAAAATTTGTCAACGGGTTGCCATGCACTTGGTCATAATACTGTCATCCCTTGGTCATAATCCTGTTTGTTTGAACCAGGGTCTATTATTTTATTAATTTTTTTATTTGTTTTATCTAGTTAATTTTCCTGCTTTATTTATTGATTTTTTTTTTCTTTTTGCCAGTAGTAAAATTCTTGAATTCTTAAAAATTTAGAGATTTTTGCTATTTGCCAAGAGCTGAGTGAGATGTAAATATGGTTTATTAAATTATGACTTTAGTTTATTAATGCCACTGAGGAAAATAAATACCTCAGTCTGCAAATTAGTAAACACCATTACTTACAGGTAAACTGCATCTGCATCTTCACACAAAAAATAAACATAAAGCTCATTTTTTTTTTAATTTTTGCTAAAATCTCCATTGAGATTTAGGATATGCGAAAACCATAAATGGTTTAGGATGTACTAAAACCTCCCTGAGGTTTAGGATAAATATTACTTACATTGTAAATAGTCTTCAATATATTTTTCTTTATCTTCATTGTGCATTTCAATATTATTGTTATATTTGTTTAATGTTTACATCTTTTTTTTTTTTTTTAAATCAATTTTATATTTCAACATATTTTTTACATTTTCACATTTCCAAATGAGTGAAGAAAAGTTTTCAATTTTTAAATATTTCTATAATTTGAATGTGTTGTGCATAAACCAATTTTTTCCCAGTAATCATATGTGAGTATAGTTTTATATTTATCATATTTTTTAATATTACCTGTATCTTTGTATTTTATAATAATTTCAATTATTGTGGAAATCATACCGATTTATGCCATAAGAGACTAACTACAGAACTTATCTTGGAAAATAAGGAAAAGATTCCTATATTATGTGCATAAATTTATATTTTTACAGAGTAACTTTATAAAAAAAAAGGTGAAATATGTGCTTAAATACTCTAACTGAAAAAAAGCACAAACTTGAGGACTTTCAAGTAAGAAAAATATGGTCACTACTTTAAATTGTATCATTTTTTATTATTGTGTTTTTTCCCACATATTCCTAGTATTATTATTGTTGTTTGTGTTTTCAGCTTTTCTTCATATTTTATGTCATTATATTCAAATATTATATGTAAAGTCCGATCGGATCGCCTCGAGAGCCATATCCCAAACTTAAATACTTCAGCTTAAAAATTTATAATCTTAAATTTCCTCCTTAAAGTTTATACTTCAAAACCTAAATTTTAAATATATTTTCCAGCAGCAAAATTCAGTTCTCATATCTTAGCAAACTTAACTTTAACGTTACATTTAATTTAAATTTACCTGTAGATTTAACTTTAACCCTAATCTATAATGTCGCACTTATCTGTTTTTGTAGTCGCCATTCTCCATGCGAGTCCCCCCGGATTTGCAGGCAATTCCGGGTGGACCTCTTCTTGGAGGGGGGGGGGGGGGATATGAAAGGATAAAAACCCTTTAAAAATTCAAATTAAATTTCAAAAATTAAAATTAAAATCCGAAGTTTCTTTCTCATAACTTTAAATCTCATTCTAAAACCAGTTTTACCCCTTGCAACTTTGTTTCCCAGTAATACATCTTATTACTTTCAGAGATCATTTTAGGACAATTCTTAAAAGTGAAACTGCTAATCTAAGCGCTTTTTGCAGGCATCTGTGGGTAGGTCTGATACGTCACAGTCCCTGGGAATTGTGCGGGCCTTGACCACAGATCAATCAAAACTTAATGAACCAATTAAATTAAATGTTCTTCCCAAATTAACAATTCTGCCCTCTGCAGGAAAATATTAGAATCTTCACCATATTATCCAGAACACGCATGAAAAATGAAGGATTTTGGCTATTTGAGATGCTAGCTAAACTTATGGCAATGTAATCTCCCAAAATCAACGCTGTTGGCTCCGGGACCGGCGATCGACTCGCGAATCAGATGTATGATGAGCGGCCCAATAAATGAGGTCTAAATTCGCCTAAAGGTTCCCGAGTCAATTTCTTAGTCATCATCTAGGACAATCCCACTGGAAACATTACTTTATTCTTACATATATATATATATATATATATATACATATATATATATTGGCATGTGCATACAGAAGCAGGACATTTCGATCCCGATGCCATTTCGGTCCCTAGCTACTTTGGCCTCTTGCCATTTTGGTTCCTTCTCCAGCAAGCTGAAATTTTAAAGTACAGTGAAACCTCCCTGTGCGACCACCTCCATTAAGTGACCACCTCTCTGAACGACCATTTTTTCATGGAACGAAATTTATTCCCATAGGCTCAATACTAATTTTACCTCCATTCAGAGACAATCCCAGTTGAACTCCCTCCATGAGCGACCAATTTCTTTGAAAAAAATGAAACAAATTCCATTTTTTCCTGGTTGCTTGAAGAAGGTTTTATTAGAAAAATAATTCCAGAGAGCGCATTATTCACCAAACTTCTAAACTATGTTTAGATTTTTTTAAATTACAGTAACTTTTAAGTGTTTAAACCCCTTTGTGCCTTTTTAGGCAATGAATTTAACTTTGATGACAAATTAAGAATGACGGCAATAAACTCCCCTGCCCTATTCTGTCAGGAAGCTCTCAAAGAAATAGATGAATTAATGAAATCGTCATTATTTGTTCCCATCCAAAAAAAATTGCATTTATTTATAGAACTTCGAAAGGACTTGGAAATAAAAGTTATAGAAGATAAAACCGAAAAATCAAAGCAAACGTTAATGTATTCATTTTTTAAACTCTGCAGTAATTATGTAATTAACTTTTGTTTTTATACTTAAATTTTTATATTTTTTTCTAATGTGAAAAATAAATTATAGTAGCATTAATTGTGACCTTTCTTCAACAATTAAAATCTGGATTTAAACATGACCTCCATTAAAAGACCACCTCTCGGAGCGACCAATTTTTATTGGAACGGAATGTGGTCACTTTAGGGAGGTTTTACTGTACATGAAAAATGTGATATAATTTTATAGGGAACATTGTCCAGTTTTTTAATAGAAGGCCTTTAAATTTTAATATAGCGTGAATATAAGAGTTTGATAACCACAAACATTTAGAACACAGATCCAAATTTTCGCAACTCACACAAATTTTGTTTCATGACCATAATCGTTTTAAAGATGGGGGTGGGATGGGATTTCTATCGATTTTTTTTACTGAAGCCTTCATATTTTAATATATTATAAATCTAAGGACCTGATAAAATTAAAATAATTAAACTTAATGCTGTAATTAATGCAAAACACTTGTATTCTGTCTGGTAAATGTAATCTTTATAAAGGAAGGACATTATTGAGTTTTTAACTGAAACCCCTAAATTTTAGTATAGTACGAATATAGGGACGTGAAAGCCAACACCCTTATAACTTAGCACCCCATGCAAATTTCATATGGTAGAAGTAATTGTTTTAGTAAGGGTAAAAGAGTACTGTAATTTTTTTTTTTTTTTTTTTAATTAAAGCATCCCACATTTTAGTGAATCATAAATATAAAGTCCTAGCAACTTAAAACATCTATAACTCGAGTTGTAATTATCGTATAATAATCATATATTGTATGCTAAAAGTAATCTTTAAAAACGAGGGACTTTATCAATTTTTTAACTGAAGCTCCCAAAATTTCAATAAAGTGCGGATATAGGGGCTCAGAACCACAAACACTTATAACTCGGATTCAACTCCTCACTTGTAACTCGGTGTCGCAGTGCATGTAAATTTCATATGGTCTGGCCCGGACTGGCTCCTTTGGAGGCCCTCGGCTAAAAACTGAAAAGGGGCCCCTTACTGGAGAATTTAGAGGGAAGAGAATATTAGAATATTTAATTTTTGAAAATCAGGTTTGCATGCCTAAAAACCACATTTTAAAATACATACTCGTAGCTATTTTGTCACTTGGAAAATAGTTGAGTAAAAAAGTAAGCTTTTTCTGCTGTAGTTTACTTATTTTTACAATAAATATTTATACTATTTTTTATACCGTATCTAAACTACTTTCATACCAGAAAAAATAAGTGTACTAATTAATTACGAGTGATTTATTATTTAAAATTGAGATTGGGAAATATTTTTAGCTTTAGACAATCAAATTATAGTGTTGAGCCATAATGATATAAACCCTACTGTAATACTAAAGTAAATATTAAAAAGAGGTACAACGGTAATGAAAACCCAAGAATATTGAAAAAAAAATGTGCTCTTTAATTTGAATTCAGTTGTTACAAATTGTAAAATAGATTTTACAAAAAAAAAAAAGACTCTACAATGGCTATACCTTAGTACTAATACAGCGAACTAAGAAAATTTATGTGATTGTGAACGGCTGTTTACAAACATAACACCTTTTTGGCCAGTTTTTCATTGGTCCTGGTTACTTAATCTATAATAACATCTTTATCAAAGTTATAAAATAAGTCTATTTCTACATTCTTGAAAGATTAGATTGATTAGACAAAATGTGTTGGCTTAAAGTAGATACAAGTCGATTCTTAAATATCTTAAGTTTACAAAACACTCTTCAAACGTGACTTGTGTACAAGGCATTATTATTACAAACTTGTAAGCTACATACACGCTAAAAAAAGACAGATGCTTCTTAAATTATGAAAATTTACTACAATGACGAATCAAAATATTCGATAACCTCTTCAGAGCCACCCAATATTCCGAAAAGCTTTCACTTACCTTTAGAAACCTCAGAAAACAATTTATTTTCGAAATTTAAAGAAGAATCTATAAAAGTAAATTTTTATTAGCTGACTGTACTTTTTGGAAACGTTTTCGAGTAGCTTTTACATTACATTAATCATTCTCTCTACCCGGAAAATCGGTTTTTCGGGTGCTATCAGACATTTGCAGCTGCATAACGGTGTGCATGCACTTGTTATAGTAAAATGCTAATTTAATGTTAATGATGTTAATTCTATATATTTTTCAGTTTAAAATGTTTGCTGAACATAAAAATATTTATTTGGGACCTCATAGGATCCGAAAAAAAGGCTTTCTGCTGCACTGTAAAAGCTACTCAAAAACGTTTTCGAGAACTACACGCAGCTAATAAAAAAAAAATTTCATAAATTCTTCTTTAAATTTCAAAGATAAATTAGTTTGTGAGGCTTCTAAAGATAACAGAACGCTTTTCAAAATCTTGGGTTGGGTTGGGTTGATTTTTGACGGCCAATTATCTACACGAGGGATATAGGCCCGGGGGGAGTGCCCTCCGTGGGGGTCTTTCTAAGGGAACCTAATCCGTATTAACACATGGAAGATCCACGGCTCGAAGAAAACCACGAAAACTCCGAACGATTAGGCCGACGGGCGCGATTGGGATCGAACCCAGCACCTCCCGTCTACCAGCTTCGAGAGCAGAACCTCTCGGCCACTGGTGGGGCCTCGAAATCTTGGGTGACTCAGAAGAGGTTATTGTATGTTTCCGTTCATGATTATATAGTACATTTTCGTAAATTAAGAAACGTCTGTCATTTTTTACAGTGCAGGTTAGTAAACAATCCAGATAGTGAGAGTTAAAAAATAACAAAAAAGGCGCATGATAAACACCGAAAACGTTGTTTCTTGTCAGGGCAGTAACCATAAATATTTTCGTTTTCTTCAAATTCAGATTCTACATTATCATATTTACAGATTTTTTCAGCTCCATTCAGATCACTTGTTTTCTTTCAATGTTAGTTTTTTTCAGCCATCGTAAAAATTTCATACTGATCTGCAAACTGTTTAAGCTTTATCAATAACTGACTTCTTTCAACTTTCTAAAGTTTAGAAATGCTACAAAGGACTTACGTAGGAAAACTTTCTAGCATTACGATTTCAATAGATTGGGTGTAACAAGGAACTATCTTCTAAGATTTCTTTGTTTGGACTTCGATACTTGTCCTGGCACAATGTAAAATACTGAAAAAGACCAATTTATAGTTTCGGGCAGTTGAGATTCCAAAAGCTTCTATTGATTTTTCACCGGACATTACTTTTTTCTTTGAAGTTCTTTTTCCTTGAAATCTAATTTTACTTCTACATCAATACTGTTATCTTCTAACTTGCTATTAACTGTACTTGCATAATATTTTGTTTTTGAATACAGAGCCTAGTAGTGTTTATCACTCCTTTTATCCCTTACTTGTTGAAGCAGTTTCTCTGCTAAGTTGCGGATTGTAGAATAGTTAATGTTTTCACTTTGTAAATGTAATTTGAAGAATAGGAGATGTAACACGAAATAAATCTAGTAAAACAATATACATAAATAGGTTTTCAAAAATTTGGATCATTTGCTAATCAAATTTCTTGCCATGAATTTAGATTTGCATTCAAAATTTCCATTTTATATTTCTTTTAAAACGGGAATAAAATTAAATAGTTTACATGTGTTTACACTTTCCTCAAATCTTAAAATTCCCTCATCGATAATCAAAGAAAGAGCTTTATATTTGCTCCTCCACCTTGTGGCTCCCATTTTTTGCAACCTGTGCTGTTTTCATTTGCAATACGTTTTCTTTTTGTTTCCCTTTCCAATACAGCCATTCTTTTTTGAGATGAGCTTTGGAAAACGGTAGATTCTTTCACCAATCTAAATAGGTTTTCTGATGGGAGCAACGTTACTGTTGAATCAGCTACTACCAAGTTCAGTAGGTGTCCCATACAGTGAGTGTAAATAAAATCTTTGTTTTCTTTTTTGAACTAAACTTGTAGACTGATATACCTGTAGCAACCCATCACATTTGTTGCTCCGTCGAATAAACAAGAAATAATAATTGATATTGCTATACCGCACTTGCCTAATTCTCTATAAAGTCAATTATTAAGTTCGTATAAAGTCAATCCACATGAAACATCGACTACTGTTATTTCTAAAAGTCTTTCATATACCTTTCTTTGAACGACATAGCGGACGCAAATTACAACCGGCCCATAGTAGTTGCATCTTGAGTATTAGCTGACACAATTTAAAGTTAAATATTAGTTTAAAGGAAGACAAGACTGGGTGCAATCCTATGAAAAATTTGCCAGATTTAAGACCCATTTCCTCAGAAACTACCCAACCGATTTTGGTGAAATTTGAAAGCCATATTCACTGGATTATGCTCAAGATTTATGGCAGACAGTGACAAAATTTTTTTATTTTAGAGCAATGTCAATTTTTCAGAAAAAAAAAAACCTGAAGCTAATTAAAGTTTTTTAAAACTCTCTGCCACATATAATCTTATATTTATGCTCTACCACCAAAAAGAACTTATCAAAATTGCTCGAGTACTTTATGAGATAATGGGATTTTACCTGAAAAGAACGATTTTTCAAGAGAGACAAAAAACTTAGATACTTCTAACGTTTGAAGTTCTTGCACAATTTTATCAAACACATGAATTAAAGTAGTATATATAAACACTTGGATAAAATTTAGTTACATATAATAAATGAGGTAATGTTTTAAACCTTATTGGTTCTATGTCACTTCCCACGTGATTTCCGAACCAGCATCTCTTACACGAATTTTATTCGGTTAGCACCACTTTTTTTTATAACAAAGCCTTTTACTTGTACTTTGACAACATGTTCATACTACAAAATTTATATTAAAAATATAGTGGCGCGAGTAGAATTTACAAATAGAAATAATTATAAGATGTTAGCGTAAAAATAATGTGGATGGGCGTGGCGTCCGAGTCGGTGTATTCCCTTGAATTTTTACGACTATTTCTAATGGTCAGAAAAGAAAGAGTCTTACCAATGGATTCAGGAAGGTTTAAAGAACTTTCTAAGCCAATAAAACAAAACTATTTTTTTTAATTCACTCATGTCTCCCCTTAATAAGCAAAGGTTACATATTAAGTTAGGAATATTAGCGTGAACTACTTCTCGTTTCGTAAGCACTAGAATAACAACAGCACGGTATATGAGAAACATATAAGAGGTTGCAGTTAAATTCAAACAGTCTCAGTTATAGTTTGTACAACTTAAAATAGGGCAAATTACTTTTTCATTAAAGAATAAAAGCATTTTTTAAAAACCGGATTCCTTCGAAATGCCGCAGTGTATGTGGGAATTGAAGGAATTGCAAAACGCTTTTGGCGATTTTTTTTCTCATATGTTTTGCCAATCCTGCTTACTATATCAGCAGAAATTAAGAATTTGCAGTAAATCTCTCAGGGAAGCTTTGCTGTTTTGATCAGCCAGTGTCGTGATGTGCTCTAAATCTGAACCTATGAGCACTGCACAAAGCGCGATGAGCAAGCCAACAGTCCTCCTCCGTTTAGCTAACAACATGATGCCACCACTGGCGAAACTACATAGGCTACCATAAATCAAAACCAACTGGCAACTGCTTAAAATTGATTGTAAATGCGTAAGATTACTGGGAAACAATCAAATTAATCTGATGTAACTAGTTATGATGTAGTATATCAATTTTTTGAGGCTCTTTCAGGGCCCCTTGTGCCGGAGGCCCTCGGCAATCGCCGACCAACTGACCTGGCCAGTCCGGGCCTGCATATGGTAAATGTAATCATTTTATGGGGTTTAAGATTTAGCACAAAAGAAATTTTCAGGCAATTCGAGATTTCAACTAATTCTGACTTCTTGTCTGAATCCCATTTTTCAACCCTCCTTAAACCCATTTCTCATACATTTTTTTTTTTTCAAAAGAAGGTAAAGAGGTTTAGCTCATTAGGCAGGACACAGTTGTTTAATAGAGTTACTGTTTATTGATGGGTCTATCCACAACTAATCCTGCTCTGAAAATATCTCATTATGATACTGACTGTTAAAAAAAAAAAAAAAAAAAAAAAAAAAAAAAAAAAATCAAGAATGGAAAACAAAATCTGCTAATCTTCCATTATAACAATGAGATATAAAAATATACGAGTTCTGAAGAAAAAAATGTCTGCTTAAAAGTATGTTTGAAGAAAGGGGGTGGGTGTTCCTTCCCATGGATCTGCACTTGCTTTCAGCCTTCTGCTGGTGAAGATTTTTTGTTTGTATATTTATATAATTTTCTTTAATTCACTACTTTCCCAAACAATTAAAGATTTTTCTGTAGAACAGTTTTAAGTTTATGATTTTGATTTCTTGATTTTATGCATCATATTTTATGCTTGATTTGTAAATAAACTTTCGTGTGTTTGACGCAGTAAAATTTCTTTTATATATACAGCCAGCCACTGTTAGTCGATGTGGAATGATTTACATGGAACCATCACAACTGGGTTGGGAACCTGTTGTAAAATCATGGATTAATATTGCACCAGAAATTTGGAGTTCTGATCACAAATTAATTTTGCAAGCTCTGTGTAGCTGGTTAATTCCTTCTACTACACAGTTTGTCAGGAAGCAGTGCAACGT
Organism: Maratus speciosus; assembly: GCA_963932465.1. Lineage (NCBI taxonomy): Eukaryota > Metazoa > Arthropoda > Arachnida > Araneae > Salticidae > Maratus > Maratus speciosus. The sequence continues at coordinate 37,981,083 of OZ010788.1, read as the reverse complement.
AATGTATTACAATTTTGATTTTTTATATTATTTTGAATTAAATTGCAAAAAAAAAAACATTTTTTATATTTAATACTTTATTCACTTTTTAGCTGATTTCAAAGAAAGGGGGTTATACAATTTGTTTGTGTTTTATTTAATGTACGTCTGTGCATAACTAAATGGATGCTCTGATTTTATTTATTTTATTTTTTGCTTTCCAAACATATATTGTAAGAAGGGTTTTGTGGGTTCTATGTGTGTGTGAGCATAATAGCTTCCAAACAGTTCTGTTGAGCTTCTGTTGGAGCTTTCTGTCCATAAATATGTTGTAGGTCACTAATTGAGCTCCCATTTGACAAATATGTGATAGATCACTGTCACAAAAACTATATAGATTTTCATACAAATTTAGCTGATCTTTCAAGTCACATTTTGTTTACTCTGATCTGGTGAACAGTTTAAAATCCTGTAGTCTGGAAATGGTGCTTCCAGAGGTTCTTTTTCCGGGTGGTTCAAACAGCCCCAGGTATCATTTCTTGTGGATGGGTTCTTGAAAGGCAAATATCAGACAACTATTTCAGGGTAGTAACCACCATACGAAAACCTTTCCATGGTCATGTTAAATCTTTGAAGTTTGTTAGTCCCTATTTTTTGGTTTATTAGGAGTGTCATTATGTCCAGCTCACCAGGTCAGAATGTTTATTTTCTATGTCTCAATCTTGTCAAGTATGTGCATAAAGAAGATGGTTAAATTGCTTTGTATTGTTTTTGATCCTATGAAACTTCTGTAGCTGAACTATCTTGACTGATTCTAACATTGAACAGCATTTTAAATAATTTTTTGATTTTGAAACTGGTTGCATCGGCATGTTTATTACTCATTTCTGTATGAAACTACTACATGCTTTATATGGTGATCTTTTTCAATAATGTATTAAAAAAATTCACATTCAGTGCTGAAAAACCTAGGGAAGCAGTCCCTGTCTGTCAGTTCTGCCTATATACATCTATCAATAGCCTCTGCTTCTTTAAATTTTGAATTATCATCTAAAATCAATTGTGTGTGACAGTGGGGCAAGAATTCTTTTTGGGTATTTAATGATGTAAGCATCAATGGCAATACCGACACCCAGACACACATTGTTCTATAAGTGATCTTTCAGGTTGTTGAGTTTGCAGGGGAAAACTCATGAAACTATATGAAGATGATCAGCTGGCTTTTTGTTCTTTTGGAGAACTTCATTAATTTCTCACCAACTTAAATTACATGTCATCATAAAAAAAAATCAGATTTTCTGAATTTTTGAACAATTGCCATAATTCTTTCATAGTATTTAATCATATTTTGCTGACTGCCTTAAGACAGCAACGTAACTGTTTTTCCCTGCAGTGAGGTCATTTATTTGTGCTTTTTGAATAGTGAAATTCTTTAGCCCTTTGTAATGCTCAATGTTTATTTTGGTGGATGATGAGGAAAGCCTCCTTTTTTGGTATTTATTGATGTAAACATCAGTGACAACACCAACACCCATACACATTGTTCTATATGTCGTCTTTCAGCTTGTTCAGTTTGACGCGGAAAACTCATAAAACTACATGGGATGATCAGCAGGCTTTTTGTTCTTTTGGAGAACTTCATTGATTTCTTATCAACTTAAAATTACATGTCATCATAAAGAAATCAGATTTTCTGAATTTTTGAACAATTGCCATAATTTCTTCATAGTATAGAGTCATATTTTGTTGACTGCCTTCAAAAGCAACGCAACTGTTTTTCTGGCAGCGAGGTCATTTATTTGTGGTTTTTGAATAGTGAAATTCTTTAGTCCTTTGCTATACTCAATGTGAATATCAGTCTGATACTGTCAAATATTCTTTAGGAAATACTCGCAACTCTGACATACATATATCAACAATGTATTGTTGAAATAGATCAGAGAACAAGTGAAAACTATCCTCTGACTGCCATTCTGTAAGCATGCAAATTGCAACATTGTTAAATGGTCATGTTTAATTTGTATTCATGAGCCATTGTAGGTCATTTTTGGGTCCCTCCTTCCTGACGCATCATTTGGGAACAGTAAAAAGTAAATCATCAGATCACAGTGAGGACTGAGAATGGACAGGAATTTTGGGCCCTTTTGCTTGTAATGAGCAACATCGTGCTTATGGTCTGGTGGATCCCCATTAACAGACCTGAAATCTCCCACAATTTCTTCCATGGTGGTTATGTTATGCATGTACTTGTTCATTGACATGTTGCTGACAAATTGCAGATCCAGGTCTTCTCCCACCAATAAGGAATTCATGTCTTTGCCTGCATTCTGATAGGTTCAGACATAGAGGTTTGGAGCCAAAATATCCTGCAAATCTATCAACACTACTTTTGTTAGTTCATTATTTTCTTAGCAGCCAAGTTGACAGTTAGTTGCTGCCATTGAATCTATAAAATATAGCTGTCCATATGAAGAATCTTCACCATTGCATGAAGAAAATTTTAAATGGATCAGTGAATTTGACTATGTGATTTTGCAACATGTGTGTTTCTGACAGTTTAGATATAATCTCATTGATGTATATTTCATAATACACATCCTCTTCTTGTAGGTTTACAATGGTGTTCCATCTTTGCAATCTACCTGAGTAATGGCAATAAAAAAAATGTAATAATAGTCAATTAGACTGTAGTTATATATAACATGAAGTAGCAGCAGTTATTTGTACATAAAGAACATGTTAAAATGAAGAAGACACAATAGAGAGTGTTATGATTTCCAAACAACTTTAACTGCTACTGCCATCATTAGTTAAAGTAAAACACATTGTTTTAAATCCATCACAAAAAGCTAGCTCAAAATAAAAATAAAAAAGGAAACTCAATTTTATTCATAATATTTTACGATAGATTGTATCAAAAATCACTATACTTTTTCTTGTGAATAGCAGAAAAAACATTTATCTTTTCCATAATCGTAAATTACACTGGGCACTGGAAATTAGCTCCACAAAAAATCAGAGGGTGCCAGAGGTGGAAATTTATATTTTTCCTGACCTGATGGGGGAAAGGGGTCAAACCTGTTCTATTAAACTGTAAAATGTGCAGATTGGTCCAGTAATTTTCTTACAATTTTGAAATAACTTTTTTCCTTGTGGGATTATATATACATGTAACTTTCTCAATACAAGCTGAAACAATGAAAAAAGCATGGTACAGTCATGGAAAAAAAAAAGTAAATACCCCTACTAACTCCTCAACAAATTATCGTAGAAGAAAGTTACTGATACCAAACGATCGGAAATAAAGTCTACTTTTAAATGATGTATATAAAATTTGCTTATGGGGCTATCTACATGTTAAAACGAATCCAAACTTCATTTTTTTCAATGTCAATACCCAATTTTAACAAGATATTTCAAATCTTCGGTTCAAACTATGCCCAGACACCGAATTTCAAGTCATTTGAATGATAAGTTTTTGAATTATAAACATTCAAAATTTAGTGCTTCTAATGTTAAATTACATTTTCATATTTTTATTTATATCTCCTGAAATTATGCTCCTAATGTGCTAATTTTTTGTGTAGCAATAATGCTAATATACCCAATACCCAAACATAAATGCGTTGAATTTGCAATTTTTATAATTTTATGATATGAATTATGAAATAAATATTCGAAAAAATTATGAATTGCAACCTACAGTTTTTTTTAATGGATTTAGTTTTATTAAGTCCTGCTTTATGTAAATCCTAAATTTCACATTTTTCTTTCAAGTAGTTTTCAAATTATGCTTAAAAAATGCCAAAATGATGGATTAAGGGGCCATCTGTGATAGACGTGACTAGATATTTTGAAATTTCTTCTGCTGTCGTGTAATCTAGCAGGCTTCATCGACTGCTTGAGTGGTGCTTAAGGTGCCTGGATCAAGAGGGGGGCTCTCTCGTTAACAATCGAGTACGGAACTTCAATTTGGATACAGCCCTTAAAATACGCTTGTTTTTAAATAATTAATTTCTCAGAAACTTATGGTACGAATTGCATAAAAATTTATTTTTAGGCTAATTGAAGGGTGTAGAGTTCATTTTTGCTGTCAGAATTGTGTACTGCTATTGAAAAAAAAACAAAGTTATGGTTTGTTTTAATAAGTAGATGGCCCCTAAGCAAATTTTATATACATCATTTAAAAGTAGACTTTTTTTCCAATCGCTCGGTACCAGTAACTTTCTTCTACGATAATTTGTTGAGGAGTTAGTAGGGGGTGTTTAATTTTTTTTATTTCCATGACTGTACATTAAAAAATGGGTATGATAGCATTAGTAACTTTTTTTTAAAATAAAAAGAAAGTAAATAAAAATTGTGATATGTTAAATTTTTGTTGTCTGAAAGCAGTTTCTAAGTTGTATAATTAATATAATGGATACTAATGATTAAGATTTCTTTTGGAAAAAAAATATATACATATATTTTCTTTAAAAATATCATTACTTTTTTGTTATAAATTACTATACTTTTAATTAATAGGAAATAATAACTACAAATGATAATCATCTTCTTGATTCTTTGCTAAAAATGGTACAAATTATTATGGACGAGGCTTGTGCAGATGCAGAATCTATGTTGCATTCTGATGAAAAGATAATAAAATATTGGATCATTGGAGCTTTTATGTTTGCAACCGTGTGGACCATAGGTGCAACTGTTGATGAGGCAGGAAGAGAAAAATTTAATGTATTTCTAAAGGAATTGATTGCTGGAAAGAATTCAAGTTATCCCATTCCATCTGAAGTTGGTCTCAAAATTGATATTCCTTATCCCAAAGAAGGCTCTGTTTATGACTACAAATATTTGGTAAGAGTTGCATTTTATATGCTCTCTTGAAATTATTTTTATGTATATTTTAGATAAGATGTTATATGAATTTTTTATCAATTTAATCTCACATTATAATATGAATGTTTCAAATTTATTTAAATTGATAACTAACCCTTTGGGGACGAGCGTCATGTATATGTGCTGCATAAGTTGCTCAGAATCCTTGATTATTTCAGCCAGTTATTTTTTATTGTAAATTTTGCTTTATCTAATCAGGGCCTTTTCCCGATCCAGTTAGGCAAAAATTTCTGTTTTGAAAGAACGGTGATAAAAGATTACGAATTCTATGAAAGACGCTCGTCCCGAATGAGTTAAATAAAACTTGTAGAAATTGTTTTTTTTATTGTTGCAGTATAACTGAACAGCCAAACGTATAAATAGGACAACCTAGATTATCAATAGATATTAATTTTGCCAGATATCAATTCTCCCAGAAAAGTTTCTCTGTTATCCCAGATGTCAATATCCTCCCAATAATGTCAGAAAATGTGTCTATCGATGATATTTTGAAAAATAAAATTAGAAACAGAGTTGTTCAAGTTGTTCAAACTTTAATGATACATTTCAGTTTAAGGCTAGAATATATTAAGAAGATATGTAAATCAATGTTAAAAATATTGATTTATTTTCTTATATCAACATCTTATTTCTGATTGTAGTTTCATTTGGGTGATGAATATAACTGATATGTGCTTTTAATACTTTATAGCTAAAATAAAGTCAAACAAAATTTTCATTAATATTTTATATACTTATTTACTAGCTGAGCAGTCCGGCCTTGATCAGGACCATAAAAAATTGCACAAAACATGAAAAAATTCTAAAAATCATGAAAAATTCAAAAATTGCTGCATGAATTCCGAATAAACTTCTTTGAAAAAAGAACAAAATTTACTATGTTGGGCTAAAAGTTTGAAACCAGATTCCTTTTACTAATTTGGAAAAATTACAGCAAAATACTAAAAGTCGCTAAAATTTCAAAAATTCTAGAGTACAAAATTTACTATATTGGGCAAAAAATTTAAAACAGGATTCCTTTTATGACTGTTGAAAAACAGCCACATAATGCAAAAAATCTCTAAATATTGTACACAAAATTTGTGAAAAATTTAAAAATTGCTGTATGAATTTTGAATAAATTTTATTGAAAAGAATACAAAATTTACTAGATTGTGCAAAAAGATGGAATTCATATTATCGTGCAAAAAGATGGAATTCATATTATCACTAATGTAGAAAAATTGCCGTGAAATGCAAAAATCGCAAAAATATCGTAACATCATAAACATTGGAGCTAAAACATCGCAACCAGAATTCTTTCATGAATGTGAAAATATATCTACAGAATGCAAAAAGAAAACCTTCAAAATCACATTAAAAATTGCTAAAATTTCCAAAATCACAGAGGACAAAATTTACTATATTAGGTGGAAAGTTTGAAACTGAATCCCTTTTACGAATGTCCAAAAATCACCGCAGAATGCGAAAAATTTTAAAAATTACTGTATGAATTCCAAATAAACTTTATTGAAATGAGGACAACATTAACTGTATGGAGCTAAAATATTAAAATCGGATTTCTTTTACTGATGTAGAAATTTTTTCTGCAAAATGCAAAATGCAAAAAAAAAAAAAAAAAGCAGTTAAAAATTTAAAATTTGCAAAAGAACAAATTTTACTGTAGAAGGCTAAATTATTGTAACTGGATTTCTTTCATGAATGTCAAAAAATTGCATTAAAAATCACTACAAATTTAGAAATAATGTAGGTCAAAATTTACATATAAGGCTAAAAGTTTTAAACTGAATTCCTTTTATGAATGTCAAAAAAGCATTGTGGAACACGGTAAAAGGCTAAAAATCACATTAAAAATAAAAAAATCACAAAGGACAAAATTGACTTTATTAGGCTAAAAGTTTGAAGCTCCAAATTCCTTTTACGAATGTCAAAAAATTGCAGCAGAACACAAAAATCTCATTAAAATACCATTAAAAAATCGCAAAAAATAAAAAATTCTCCGTATTTATTTTGAATAAATTGTATTGAAAAGAGGATAACATTTACTATATTAGGCTAAAAGATTAAAATCTAAATCTCTTTACTAATATGAAAAAATTGCCATAAAAAGAAAAAAATACATAATCGCTAAAAAATTCAAAAATCACAAAAGGAGGGAATTACTATAGTGGACTAAAACATTCTGGAATTCTTTCACAAATGTCAAAAATTCACTGTAGAATGAAAAAAAAAGTGCTAAAAATTTTAAATTTGCAGAAGACAAAATTTGCTATATTATATTAGAAGTTTGAAATGGAATGTCAGAAAATCTCCAAGGAACAGATAAAAGTCTAAAGAATGCTTTAAAGAACTCCATGAAAAATTCAAAAATCACAGTACGAATTCTGAATAAATTTTATTGAAAACAGGTGGTGATAATTAAAAGACGTGACTGGTAAATAAAATAACTGACTCGGAACCTCACTTTTTCAGTAAACTTCGTTTATTTGGCACATTTACAGTACAAGGAAATCCCAAGTCCGCTGGAGGCCCTGAGAAACCATATATACACATTCTTTGTCTATTAGAGCCAGTTCAAAATCTCTAAAAAAAGTGAGCTCTTCACCTGAGCACATGAGTTTTGTTATGAATTGTGGATATTTTCCAGCAGTGGGGAAAAATGTCAACTTGGGAGGAAACTTAAATTTAATTGGCTCAGTGTTCTTTAATAGGTGTGGCAATAGGCTTGACTCAAGCCTGATTGCATCATTAATGGTAATTTCCACCTATGACACTAATGGTTATTTATGTTTTAATAAAATGATTATTTAGGTTTTAATAATTTATGTTTTAATAAATGTCAGCTAAGAGAAAAGTTAAGTAGGATTGATGGACTAAATGTAATCTTATTTTGACATTGATTAACTTAAACATAATCACAAATCTAATAACTGTCAAATTTGAGGAAAAGTAATTAGAATTTATAGCCTAAATATAATCAATTGTCATACTGGGAAAAGTAAATCACTATGTATGTTTTTAAGTATCCATTTAAAATTTATTTTAATCTTTAGTTTGATTTTATGAGCACAATAATTGCCATAGTGCTAGTTTATTGTGATTTATGATTTTAAGTATTCATTACATCAATCAATGTCAAAGAAGTTTGAAATTTATAATATTAAGTTTGAAAAAGGATTTGATTTTTATCCTTTCATGCATATATATGAGCCGTTCCATGTCATGTGTGAGACAGCTTTTCTACATCTTTCTACTGTTTTAACAATGCTATTGTATCCTCAAATTAAAACAACTATGCTAATATGAAAATATAGTTTTTTTTTGTTAATTTTAATGTATAGTTTATGTTTTAACAATTTATAAGTTAATAAATATAGTTATTTATATAAGTGTCACACACGGGACATTTTGTCTGTTTTTCATGGAATGGTCCTTTAGCTCTATGCACAATACTCTCTTCAGAATGCAGTACACAGGCAGACATACAAGCTTATATTTTAATGGTACTATTTTCTGTCTGCTTATTTAATTTTCAAGGAATAGCTTTTGCATGTAATCTGTTTTTTTTAATTGTTATTATTATTATTATTATTTTATTTTTTTTAGACTAGAGGAAAAGGTCAGTGGTTTTCATGGAGAGATTCCATTGTACCTATAACAACATCTAACCTTAATATACGAGAAATAATTGTTCCAACAATAGATACAGTTCGATATTCCTATTTAATGGATATCTGTATACGCCATCGGAGGTGGGTATAACAGTTCGATTTTAACATTAAACTTTTACATTTTTTTCTTAATGGTTTTCTATATTTTATTTTTTACCAAAAATTATCTGCTTTAAGCTTATTTTAGATTAACAAATTATATTTTCAATCATTTAAAAAAATACAATATTATGTTCTCTTAGATCTCTGCTTTTAGTTGGACCAACTGGTACTGGAAAAACTGTCTATGTTCAAGATAAAATGATGAAAGGCATTGATAAAGAAACTTTTGTGCCATCTTTTATTGCTTTTTCTACTCAGACATCCTCTGGGCAGGCTCAAGTCAGTATATAACTAATTGAAGTAATATAATTTCTGCACAATGTATTGTTTGCAACTATTTTAGCTGTTAGTTTATATTAATGTCTATTAATAATCATTTTTGTTTTTCAAATTTGTCTGCCACAGTTAGTATTAAATCTGTTGTGTGATTTTCACTTACCTGGCTTATCCTGCAAAAACTATTGCATATAAAAGCATGAAAACTGGTAGTTTTATAGAGAAATGTATGAGAAACATTCTGAAGCAGACATTTTTTAAACCGAAGAAGTGCCATTTAATGTTGTAATCAGTAACAATATTTCAGTTACATAAGTTTTATAAAATTGAAAGCTATGCATAGCAATTTAACCGTCTTTTGCAGGCATATACTTGACTAGATGGTGTGCAGTGTCGAACCATTTTTTTAAATTTGATTATTTTTCAAGTTTTTCCCATTTGAATTTCATTATCTAAATACAATTTAGAAACTGTTATGTTAGCTGGGCACAGATAATAAATTGTCAAATATTGTTCTTATAGCCATCATTTGTATTGCATTCATTTCATTTAAAATATAAATCGTTCACTCATTTCATTTAAAATACACTCCTTTCATTCATTTCAATAAAGTAGTAATAATGTGGGATAATAAATATCCTCAACAATGCAACTTAACAAACTCAAGGGTTTAATTAATCAATATTCAATATCATACAGAAAGAAAAAAAACATAACACAAGGAACATGGGGAAATTGCAATATATGAGACAATCTTCTCGCGTATGGAAGATTTAAAGTAAAGTACCAAGAGAGATTGACAGTTCCATTGTTTTTATCTCATCATGAAAGTTGAAGTTTCATTAAATGCCAAATAAAAGATTTGATCAAGAATTCTTGGTAAATTCCAATATTTATGTTTACAAGTGTATTATATTAGCGATGTGGTTGAATTGTCGTAGAATATACTAAGCATAATATTTATTTGAGTGAATAATAAATGTTATATAAAATTGAGCAGCTAATAGATATATTCATTTGTATTTCTAAGCCAAGTGAATCCTTAACTAGGTGTAAGATAAAATCCTACAAATTATGGAAGCTCAGGGCCAGGATCTGATCTAAATAAAAAGATTCTTTGAACTTTTACAAATAAGAAGTCAATTGAACTGAGTTACTGGATAAGAAAATATCTTCCGTAATCGTTTTAAATCAGTATCTGAATAAAAAGTTACTTTATTCCAGGATAACAGTTGAAGGAAAGCTATAGATTATAAAATATATGTAAAAGAGAAAAATCACATTATGTCGATTTTGAACAAAGTGATTGAGCTGTGTCAGGAATGCAGAATAAGCATGCCAGATAAAGTAACCATTCCATCACTAACTGAGGTAATAAAAATCGGGAAAGTAATGATATAAAAGACCATTTTGAAGTAATATCATTGGCTAGCAAAGAACAGAGAAAAACAGAAGTGACGTGAAAACTGGGTGTCGATATAATGAGGTCTGATTGTATATGCATTATTGAGGTACACTACTAGATACTCACTGTAAAATGTGATGTGCATAACAGGTATAGTTCATTTACAGAGACACACAAAAAATTTTGGTTACTGTACTGACTATGAGAGATAAATACTGGAAATACGTTTTAAGTCGTGGTATGCATTTTTAAATTTAACTAAATTTTTGAATACTGCATGGTGAGTGTAAATTCTATAGATCATATGCATGGCTGCATAAAATAATTTTTAAACCTTACTGTGTATGAGTGTTAATTACTTATGGGTGTTTTTTAATTGAATTATGTATTTCCCAATTGAGCTATAAGGTTGTCCCATAAAAATTGGGCAACTGGACCAGGTAGGTCTGTTTTCCACATGCATTTGTTTTCTTTAATATGGGGTATCAGATCCTGTTTCAAAAAGTTTAAATAACTTTCAAAAATTTAAACCAGGCAGATCATGTACCTGACACTCCATTCCTGACACTCTTTCTTTAACTGGTTTTTCCTGTATTAGATACAAAGTTGGAGAGGACCTGAACGAATATTATCAAAAAAAGACTAAAATAGGGAGAACCTTAGGTTTAGAACAGAAACTTATCCTGGAAGAGCTAACGGAGGTTTTGCCATTAGAAATGCAGAAGTTAGTTGTTGCAAGCAACCCCTCAACTACACATTCGTGGCGTGAATTAGGGTTCAGAATTTGCAAACTGCAACTGGACAGAAAGGGAAATGAGAGCAAAGCTGAAGCAAGTCCACAAAACCCCAACCAGTATCGACAGTGGCGACCCTTCCGACCCCCATATGAGACGGGACAGAATTATAACCGACAGTGGAACTACAGAGTTCCCTATCAAAACCCCCCAATTCGACTTTTTCCTTCAAATCAAACACGAAGTCCCCAAAATACGTTTCGACCAACTTCAAATGTTCAACCAAGACCGAATGTACATCACCAGACCACTTTGCCGCCCTCCCCATGCAAAGTTTGTCTTAATATAAGAATACCAAATGCGTATCATTTGGGTGGGAGACTGCCCTTTTCGAGAACAAGTTTTAGCAGTTCCAACCCCTAGTCCCAATATGACTTTTGCGAACCCCAACCAAGATCATGGAGAAAATGAGTCATCTGAAAATACATCTAGTAATCAATGACGGTTTCTTATGTCCGGACATATACAAAAAGAAAAAGCTAGCTATAAAAAAATCAAATAGAGATTGTCAAAAAGTTACTTACGTAAAATGTGAAGACTCACTACCTTGTTTGATCGATACAGGGAGTTCAATCAGTGTTATTCCTTGTCATTTAGCCCACAAACTTAACCTAAAAATATGTAAAGTTCAACAGAGTATATCGGTCACACAAACACAAGGTGTTCTTGCTTTGAAAGAAAAATGCCTTGTTAGTTTGAAATTAGGCAGGGCCGGCGCTAGATATTTTGCCGCCTGAGGCGAACATTATTTTGCCGCCCTTATGACGTAGTAGTTTTTCACTAGGGACGCACCGAATAGTGATTTTAACCAAATATCGATTGCCGAATATTCGGTAAACCGAATACCGAATAGTGACTATCAAGCCGAATACCGAATATTCGGCCTGCCGAATAGTGACTATTAGGGACTATTCGGCAGAATACCGAATGTTCGGCATGCCGATTACTTTTAAATTTTAGAATTTGAAAGTATGCATTAAAAAGCTAAATTTTGAAACAATTTTACATAATATTTAACACACATACTTCCCTATTGATAAACAAGATCTTTTTACAAGTAAATTCTACATAAAAAAAATTATCCTTTGAATTTCTATTTAAGAAGAGGATAGTTTTAAAGCTTAATTGATAAAATTTTAAGTTTCATGGATTCTTCTCTGAATTAAAACAAATGAATAAAATTTTCTTATATTCTAAAACAAATATTTTAAAAACAAAGGGAAATTTTGAAGGAATTGGATGAATAATTGTACAGTCATATACTGTTTATTTGTCAGGAAGGGACTGAAATCGTCATTATTGGTTAATTTTCTTACGTGATACCTTTCAAATAGCTAATAAAAATGTAAAAGCCTTCCCTTTTAAATATAATTCTATTTCTAATTATTAAATATCTTTATTAATTGACAGTTAAAAATAGTAGTTGTTTTAAGGTCTTTAAAAAGATTTTTTTAAAAGTTTTTAAGCTTTTTAAAAAGATCTGGCCGAATATTTCGATATTCGGAAAAACCGATTATTCGGCATACCAAATATTTTGATATTCGGACAAGCTTAATATTCGGCATACCGAATAGTTTGATATTTGGCCTAACCGAATATTCGGTAGTATGGCCGAATACCGAATAGATACCGAATATTCGGGGCATTCTTTTTTTTCACCACTACTCAAATGTTTTTTAGAATAGTAAATTAATATGCTAACTATAATTTATTTTGAAAACTAGTATATATCAAATTAATTTACATTTTTAAAATAATCCAATTACTTAAGAAATTTTGCATCTTGTAAAAAATAACAACAGCTAGCTTAAAACTGAATTAATAAAAATGTAATCGCATCCTAATAATATTTACAAGAAAGTATCGTATCAAGAATAAAACCGACTCTTGAAAAAAACTCATTCTCCTTTGGGAAAAAACATTTATTAAATCGATTTTATGAATACTACATAAAATATCAGTAACAGCTGGCAAAGAAATTGCGTTTAAAATAAGCATTATTGAGCCATAATATGTCAAACAATTAAAAAAAAATCAAATTACGTATAAAATTTGTATATGAATTACAAAATAGAATATAATGATATCAGTAACATATATCTTTTTAAAATCATATAAGCCAAAATAAAATCCCTTTTTGAATAATATTTTAAAAAAAAAATAACTTAAAAAAACAAGATACAACTTCCATATCTATTTTGTATTGATTTTTTTTAGCAAAATCATTTGTTATAATATCGAAATAAATATTATAAAATTATCACACTTTCGGGCCAAAAAAAGAAACACACAAAAAGAAATCACACATGAAATTCTTGCTTAAATTAGAAATTATGATATGATGAGATATTTACATGAAATTACATTATACATGAATTTACATTAATCATAAGAAATATGATGCATGACAATTTGATTTCACGTTAGTGATATTTACAAAAAACACAGCTATCAACAGTGAAATAATTCGATATAATTAGCTCTTTATCAAAATCGTTTATTATATCTTCCTAATAAAAATAATTGCATTTTCATCTGCTAGAATAATTTAAATTTAATACCAATTCTCGATCCAAAAAGTATTTAAACAATTAAACAGTACATGAATATCTTGCATAAAAGTAAAAGGAAAAAATAATTGTATCAAGAACAAATTAATTTCGTGCTTTTTTCAAAATATACAGTGTTGCCTGTACTTAAAAATAGTTAAATATCCAATTATACACATGTACATTAAAAATATAATTATACATACGATGGCACTACTACTTACTGAAAATAAAAATTAAAACGACTAGCGTAAATAAAACACAAATTTTAATACTTAAATTGACTTATTTGCAAAATTGTTTATTCTGATGGCGTAATATTTTAAGCATCGTATTTTCAGACTCTAGAATAGCAAAATATGAAGCTTTCTTGATGTTTAATAAAATTTTTAAATCGGAAAATGAACAAACAATTTTATCACAATCAAACAATGCACTCAATTAAATAAAAATAGACCAAAGAATAAAGACAGCAGGAACAAATTACTAAGGTGCATACACGCCTTGAAATTTCCAAGGTGCGTGGCACCATTATTTCTGTATGGATATTTCTATTCAATATTTAAGTGGCAGAATTCGAAAAATAGCATTAATTACTATTATATTTTAAGTAAAATAAAAATATACTTAACTGCAATCACCTTATTTAATAATAGAAGTCTTAATATTTTCCTGATATTAAATAGGATGAAAAATTTTATTTAAAAATTGCGGTAAAACTGTACGTACCCGGAAATTAAACATCCATTTGAAATTAAATAATAAAAATGCAATCATATATTGTTTACAATAACATATAAAAAATATTAAAGAAGCAAACTTTTATGCATTAACTCTTTCATAAATTTAAATGAAAAATACAATTACATCTTAAAATCACATAGCCATTTAAATAAAATTAAAATATAATTAAATGCAATCAAGTATTAGTAATAACTGCTTGAACTTAGACGTCAAGAATTAAGCAAACATTTTAAAATCTAACACGCCTTGCCTTTTCTTTCGCAAAATCATTAATTATGTCATCATAATCAATGTTAGAAGCAATTACATTGTCAATTGCCAGTATTGCTAAATTGGATAGGTGCTCTTGAGCCATTGTAGATCTCAAGTAATTTTTTATAATTTTTAATTTTGAAAATGAGCATTCACTACTAGCAACCGTTATTGGCAAAGTTAAAAGAATGCTAATACAAATAAAGATATTTGGAAATACTTTGATTAATTTATTTTTCTAAATGTGATTTTAAAATGTCAATGGCTGTCATCCCCTTTTTTACGATATTCCTAAAAACGAGCAATTCATTATATAAATTATCTAACTCTATATCATCGGTTAAATGCGTGTGTAATATTTTGCAGTTATTGAAAATATCGGTCGAGTTTACATCGGTTAATGAAGGAATATCATATAAAAATTGGAAAACGTTACTATGGTCGTTAAGCTGTTTAAATCTGTCAGTGATAGAATTTTGGCAGATATCTATAAGATAATTAAATACCTCGATTTCAAATTTCTTTGATGGGTCATCGATGGGAGTGTCTGTTCCTTCGTAAGTGAATAATTTACTTTTGCGTCTAATTCTTAGAGAGGACGAAGGTTCAAAATCGCTATTTATTTCCATTTCGTTTGCAATTTCTTTCGCGGAAGTCAAAATTTGTTGAAAACCACTAACGCGAAAGTCTTTTAAGAAGAGATCTACCGATTCTAAAACCTTAATACATTGTGGTATGATCATATTAGGACTTTGTAGAAGTTTTGATGCGATATTAATTTTTGTCAAAATTTCATACCGAAGTACTGCACTGCAAACAAATTTGAATGTAGAAATTTTATTGGCCAGCGATTTACTCCTACAAACTGTCTCACTGTCTCTTGATTTATCTAATGAAATTTCTACTAATGCATCATATATATTGGGTAAATCATACCTCAAAGGTTTCACAGCTTCAACTTGACTTTCCCATCGAGTCGTGCTAACACATTTTAAAGTTAACGATGTTATATTCTTTTTTAATACTGACCATCTGGGCGTAGACATCGAAAAAAAACAAAGAGTTCTTGAATAAGTAAAAAAAAATTGCATAATTCCCCGGATTGTTTAGCAGCATCATTTATAACCAAGTTCAACGAATGACATGAACAAGGCACAAAAAAAGCTTTAGGATTTTCATTTAAAATGCGTTTTTGCACACATGAATGACAACCTTTCATATTAGCTCCGTTGTCGTAACCCTGCCCACGAATATTTTTCATTTCGAGGTCTAAGTTTTCTAATTCTTTGACAACAAGCTCAGTTAATCCAGCCCCTGTTGAATCAGTTACAGGTAAAAAATTAACAAAATATTCCTTAGGTACGTACAGTTCATCATTTTCTTTCGTTACAATTCGAATAACGAGAGACATTTGTTCGATTCTGTTAGCATCTGGAGTACAATCTAGTACTAAACTGTAATATTTAGCTTCCTTAATTTTTGAAATGATAGTATCGCGAACTTTTTGACCCATTAAATTAATCATACTGTTTTGAATGTCTTTGCTTAAATAATGTACATTGGTACGATTCTTTGAGGATTTTACTAAATGATCATAAAGTACAGGAAAAAATTTAGCTAACGGTTCTAAAATTTAAAAAAAATTACCATTATTTGACTGAAATGGCACGTCTGAAGTGCCTCTCAGTGCAAGCATTTGGGTTGCACAAAGTTGAACTGTACCAACAACTGCTTTTAAAATTTCTCGCCAGTGTTGTTTTTGAATTTCCAATAAACGCTGTTGCTCTTTATCAATTGTTTGGCCTTTTTGGAGCCTAATTTTTAATTCAATCCATTTTCCGAAACATTCAATATGATTTTTAGAATATTCGTGAGATTTTAACGCACGTGAGATATTTTTCCAATCGTTAAAACCATTTACCGATAAGTTTTTAGCAACATGATCACGATCAGCATTATTAAATAACATACAACAAAAGCAAAACACACAATCTTTTTTTTACACTATATACCAACCATGTTCGTTTGAATTTTTCCCATTGGACATTACTCTTTCGTAATAAAATTCAGAAAAATGTCTTCTATGAACGTCGCGAGGAAAGAAAAAGTCCTTAATCTGCACTGGACCATTTTCGATTACCAATTCATGTTGTGAACCTCTTAAGTTTTTCCAGTCAGCGGGGTCATTAGATATTATTTCAAAGGTACTTTGACACGGAAGATTTTCATCTTCAAATATGTCCTCCTTGCCTTCTTCAAGTTCATTTTCAACGCCTGAAAAAACTTTGACTGATGAAGGTTCTCCAATATCTTGTTTATCTTGTCTCATTTCAGATACATTTTCATCTTCCATTTCATCTTCTGATATAACCTGATGTTCTGCTTCGATATTTGGACACAAACATGCCCCGCTTTCTCTTTGTTTTTCTTGATTTATTCCTAATATGTCTTCTTCTATCATGTCCGAAGGAACCTGAGGTTCTGCTTCAATATTTGAACACGGAGGTAGTTCTATGCTTCTTTGTGTCTCTTGATTTATTTCTAGTGTGTCTTTTTCTACTAAATCTTTTGAAAGAACCTCAGGTCCTGTTTCAGAACCTGAACCGGACTGGGATAAAATATACTTATGCATCCATTTGGAAGATTTCTTTTTCTCAGCCTCTCTAGCTAATCTTTTTTTCCTACACGTATAGCCACTATCTTTCTTCCGTTTTAAATTGCTCATTCTAAAAAAAATAAATTATTGGTGACTGATTTATAAAATACGATAACTAATAATTGAAAAACAACAAAAAAAAAATGTTATTTCAATGAATTTTTTGGGGGGTACTTTCCCAGTATAAGGAGGCCTTTGGTTTTTATTTTTTAAAGCTTGACGCAATTTGGGTTTTACAAAGTGAAGTTTGTTGTCAAATGATAATTGACAACAAACCTCTGTGAAAACAAACCTGGTGAACTTTAAGCTTGTTAATATATGTAAACATTTTATTTATATACTAGTCCCACCCGGTGTTGTCCGGGCCCGTGATAATATTTTTAAATGAACCTTAAATTTCTATTATTTTATATCTTTAACTTGATTTTATCTGAAGTATGTGCCCGCTGACTGTGTGAAAAATCGGTTTAAAAAAATCTTGATAATTAGCGGCAAAATGGCTCGAAAAAACTGACATGGGAGACGAAGGGAGTAGGGTGATATGTTTGCGACGACTGCGTAATTTTCGTGCTAAAATATTAATAATTAATTGTACAAATCACTAACTTACCCGTAATAATTTTTTTCACATCGAAATCCTGTGTATTTTTTTTATATTTGTTTTCAAACTGATTGTTGTCAGAAAAGCTTATATTTCCACCACTAAGGGGTGCAATATATTCTAAATGAACCTCCGACAGCTCCCCGCTGATTGCGGTACCGTATAGCAGTCTTGCTGGTCATGCGCCGCAAAATCTCTTAGTTCAACTTTTCACCAATAGGGGCGCATTCGGTTCTGCACAGTCCAATTTCCAAATGAAACTCCACCAAGTGTCCCCGCTACCTTCGGCATCGTACAGCAAGAGTGCTGTGCGCGCTGCCAAAATCCAAACGGGGGAAGGGAGGTTCATAACACGAAAGAGTGATCAAAGGGTTTTCCAATGATATATCACATAAGGGGTTCGGAAAATGTTAGAAAATTGCGCCTCCGGCAGCCTACTGTTGCGCCCTCGGAATACAACCCCCTCTTTGAAATGTTTATATTTTATATACATCAGATGGCTCAATAAAAAAAATCAGATCTAAAATGATATTTATTGTAGAAAACGCTACGACTTAAATTTTTTTAACCTAACCTCAATAGAGAGAGAAGCCCGTTAGTCAATATCATAACATAATATATTTTAAATAATTTTATATAGCCTATAATAAAAAAAATTCTGACTTTATATTTTTAACAATTTTATATAGCCTATAAAAAAAAAAAATCTGACTTAAAATAATGATAATTAGTGGGGAAATGCTAAGATTTAAATAACGCACTGTAGAAAAACATTTCTTTTTCATTTAAAAAGTCGATTTTTTGATAACATAAAAAGTTATTCATAGATTTTTACGAAAAATACATATTTGGATTCAGCGTTAAAAAATACACATAGATGCATAATTTTCAAATCAATAAATGCAATATTTGTATAAATTTTATGTACCACAAAACAGACCCGATATAAAAATTCTTTTTTTTCTTTCCTTCTGTTACTTTCTTTTTTCTTTTTCTTTTTTTTTAACCGCAGACAGGATGTCTCTTTCACTTAAAAAAAATCATTATTTTTTTTTTATAATTAATTTTCTAACTAACGAAAATTACATATTAACAAAAACTGCATATTTGAAATCAGCGTAAAAAAAAAAAAAAAAAAAAAATGCGCATAAGTGCATAAATTTCAAATCTATAAATGCAGCATTTATAACAATTTTACACCCCACGAAACGAGACCGATTTTAACGAAAATTTCACATCTGGAATCAGCGTAAAAAAAAAAAAAAAAAAAAAATACGAATAGATGCATACATTTCAAATCTATAAATGCAGTATTTGTAAAAAAATTTATACCCCACGAAACAATCTCAGTACAAAAATCTTCTGTGGTTTTTATTCACAACCAGGGTGGCTGGCTTTTAAATTGAAGTGTTTGGAATTATGTTTCTGCAATCTAATTAATGAAATAATAAACGCCTACGCTTGTAATTGACCGATTTTAACGATAATTACATATTTGGAATCAACGTAAAAAAATACGCATAGATGTATAAATTTCAAATCTATAAATACAATACTTGTAAAAATTTTAAAGGCCGTGAAAACGTCCCGCTATGCCTGGCGACAACTATCTGTCAGCAAAAGATTTCTGAAACAAACACCTGCGGTCGACTCGTTGGTTTAGAAAAGAGATTAAATTAAATTTATTAAAATCGATTTTTAAGGGATATTTTGACTTCTAGGAATATTCGTTGGAATATTTCAAAAAATTTTAAAAATTCTAAAAGAGAATTTTTTTTTGCGTATGGGTACTAAATTTAGCGTTTTTAGGTGGGATACTTTCTGAGATACGGGTGTCTTTGAAAATCTACAGCCCTTTATGGCAGTGGCAGCCGGACGAATTGTGTCAAATTCTCCCCTTCTTTCCGCATTTCTGAAAAAAAATCTTTGAGTTATGATTAAAATCAATGCTTTAGTTGAATTATGAATATTTTTCATTCTTTTAATTGGGGTTTTTAGTTAGCAGTTCAGCTAATTGTTAGAAATTTAAAATTCTTAATCTCAGGTACATCAGAAGAGATACACCAGATCTTCGACTACCCTCACACAAATTTTCAGCCTCATACATGCCGTAGATTTTCCTAGTCATCACACACAGACAGCGCTAAACTTTCTTTTGTTAGTATGGAAATATATTATTATAATGCAATTTACATTTGTTTGTAATAAAAATTATATAAATGGCTTCTTTATATTAAATAAATTGTATAATGATTAAAAAAAATTACTTGTGTATATGAAACAGTGAATAGGTTACCAAAAATATGCATGAAAAATTTCCTTCTCTCGCTAAAGCCAGTTTCTCTATTTCGCCTATATTGGAAAAGTACTGTTTTTGTTTTATTTTTTAATAATATTATATGTAAAAGCAAAATCGCCACATTTTATTATTGGCATCATCAGAATAAATTATATTGTCCATGAATCAGTCACCTAATTCAAGTACAGGAAGTACAGTTTTATCTCATGCTTAACTAGGAGTATCAATAAAATAAACTGATAAATACTTGAAAATGATAAATGCAGTTGTAGCAATAAATGCACATGCAAAGGGAAAAGAAAGTTATAAAATTTACATTTTTTAAAAACACTAAAAATGGATTATAAATGGATATTTTTTAAAGTTATTTATGATAATCATTATTTTTTTAAACCTATTTTATCTAAAACCATTAAAATATATATATATATATAATCGACGACAAATTCGAAAATTGTGATCAGCTACGCAAAACAAGATATATATTATTCTTTTTTGCCACACTCTTTTTTCATGGCGAAAAAAAAACACAATATTTGTGAAATTGAATTTTCATCTTTTTTAGAAATTATTAGATTTAAAGAAAATGTAAAGTTGTATACTTTACTTGGATATATAAAATTTTTATTCAACCAGTCTTTTTCTACAGAGAATGAAAGTAGCCAAGATAGTGTAAAAATGATATGATATATATATAAGATCGTTAGAAAATGTTTAAAATTGCAGAAAATTGAAAAATAGGAAAACGGAGATGTAGATGGGAAGGGGGGAGGGGAGGCGAACGGTAAATAATTGATTTATACAAAATAATATTACCACTGCAACACATTGGAAATTCTCTCCTGCTTTCAGCGGAAACAGTTGAAAGTTATATAAGGAACTGCTACTAACGGTTTAAATAATCACTAATAAACAACAGAATGAAACGCTTTAGTATAAAACAAATCTTAAATGTTTTATGCGAATTGTTAGTTTGCGAATGGAATCCCGGAAAATTATTCTTTTTTATGCAATCCATTGTCAAGTAAACATTTTCAGGTAGCATAACTGAATCTGTACACACACACACAGCTGTAACAAAATAATGCTAATGTTACTATTAATTCTGTTAATTTTGTAGTTTGTCAGATAAAAATATTTACTTGAGAATGGATAGCATCCAAAAAAGCGATTTTCCCGGTAGAGAGAATTGATTGCTGATGCAGTGTAAAAAGTACTCGGAAACGTTTTCGTAAATGACGAGCAGCTAATAAAAATTAATTTTTATAAATTCTTCTTTAAATTTCTAAAACAGGAACGTTTTTCAGAATCGTGGGTGACTCGGAAGAGGTTATTGTACATTTCTGTCCGTTTCGTAGATTCAGAAACACCTGTTTTTTCTAACAGTGCAATGCAGCACAATTTCACCAAACATTCCTTTTTTACAACACACTATTTCGTATCGAATATTACATGGTTGGAAACATTTTTCAACATTTTGCAATAAATTCCTTGATTAAAAGCTTAAAACAAAAAAAGGAATAATAAACAAATTTGGAAAAATATGAAACAATTGGCTCTCACATTTTATACTAGGAGGCTTTGTCCTATACGAGCTACGTTCGCCAACCCCGTCCAAACCCAGCAGGCTCTAGAAACACGCTAATTTGCTATGTTTTAAAAAGATCACGCTATTACGGAAGATTGAAAGATATTACTACGATTAGTGGCGGTCTTTCGTAATCGGGTTGCCATCCATTTTTGTTTTGTTAAAGGGATACATTCAACGCTGTCGCGACAAATCCCGGCTGATGGAATGATTAAGTAAAATCAATTATACGTTTGAAAATCAGCTTGCATAATAGGTTAAGTACAAATGTCACTGCCTACGGGACTTTTATAACGTCTAGAGAAAAAGTTTTCCTTGATACGCTATAAAAAATCGTTTTAAATTTGACATTTTTAATAAATCCTTTTAAAAAGGTCCTCAGATAAATACTTTCCTCAACTTAATAAACAGGAACTGTTTTATCCATTTTTAAACGTAAAAGCATGATATTTGCAGGCGTAATTATTGAAGTGATTTGTACAGCAATTACACATTTTGTTTTTCATTATCCGATAAATTAATTACAGTTATAAGTGATTGTTGTCCCATCACGACAGTTCTTTCCTTTCCTACGCCGTCGCGTCCAGAAATTTAACTGAAAACAAAACGCCAACTTTGACCAGGGGCGCGCCAGAAGTATCCGGCGCCTGTGTGCAGAACTTCACTTAGCGCCCCATATACCCAAACCCCTCCTCCCTACAGCCCCCCCCCCCAAAAAAAAAAAAAATCAATAACTATAAATACATACCTGCCAAGCGTACCTTCCGGGGTTTTCTCCAGGTCAAATAAACAAATTTTGAACCTGAAATTTTGTTTAATGAAATGTGCCTTGTTTCTATGGGGTTCTTTTTTATTTTATTTAATAAATTAAATTTCTTGTTCAAAATATTTTTGTTTGACTTTAAAAATAAGGAATGTTGACAGCTATGTAAATAACGGACATCCCTAAAAAATGGGTGCTTCAGCTGCTTACTACCTCCCACCACAATGGCATACCTCCTAAGAAATTAGCTTTTACCATCTCTCCCCGAATTTTTAAGCGTTAGTCTTTATTTATATTTGTACTTAAAGCAGTTCAAACAAACTTTAATTAAGAAATATAAATGTGTTCAAATAATTAATGGTAGCGCCATGACACAAGGAAAAGGGTGCTCGTAATACGGTAAATATACATAAAGGTAGAAAAATATTTTCTCTAATTACGGAGCGAATTATAATTTTTTTATTGTAAGATGCGATTTAAGGGTGTATTCCGATCGAAACTGCTTATTTTCTGATTCATTTTAAAATTCATTTTTGCTCTCAAACGTATCAAACTGGGAAAATCTCTTATTTAGAAACTGTATAATGTGCCGTGCTTCTTAATTTTTTGGTTAATGCAGAAAATACCGTAAAAAACGCTGTCAAAGTTGGCGTTTTGAACCGAATTTTCCGAAGCGGGCGATCTGGGAATGAAAAAAATGGTCATACTGAGAAAATAATTGTTTAAAAATCAAATTCTAATTAATTGAGCTGAAAATGAAATCACACGGCATGTTAAACATGTCTTCAGAAATCACCCCAGCAAGTTTCATGTTTTTACTTTTAAAAATGAGTCTGAAAATGTCTCAGAAAATTTCGAGCTGTTGAAGGAGGAAAAATATTTTTTCGAATACACCCTTAAACAATTACCACACGTACATCATAATTAGGGGTGCATTTTTAAATGTTTCCCCCGTCCTAGAACGATTGGTTTTATATTAGCAAATATAGAACCGCTATGCTGCTTATATAATAATTGTCAAAACGTATCTTTATCTTGTCACATGCTTAACCCTTCCTTCTTTTTCGGATTTTTTTATCTTTTTGATTTCAATTATATATATATATTTTTTTTTTTTGCTGAAAATTAATACAGTGAAACTTCTTTTAAACGCCACCCCTATTCAAAGGCCACCTCTATTAAGGGCCAATATTTTTAGGAACGAAAATTTTTCCCATAGACATAATGCTAAATTTACTTCTATTAAGGGCCGCACCTACCCCTCATAAAGGCCATTTTTTTCACATGTGCTTTAAATCTTAAACAGGTGTATTGAATTTCTGAACCAAAAGGTAAGAGTTCAGCAGACAACTGCACTTGCAACAGGGGGAGATGGGGAGGATTTATAAACACAATGAAGGACGACAAACATGTGTTCCTCACACTTTGTTAGACCTTTCAACCTGTAGGGGTTGGGTTGGAGGGAAAACTTGACCCTTTGTTGTGGGCCCACAAAGGATAACAGGTTATCTAGAAAAACTGATTCCACATTTACTAAAACTGTGAATGCATATTGAAGCACAATTTTTGCACTTGTGTGTAAAAACGCTAGCATAAATAAATGAACTAATATCTCATTCTAAGGCATTAATAAATTATGCAAATTTAAGTAATTTGTTCCATAAAGTAAAAAAATCATGAGAAACCAAAATTGTCTGTGAAAAAATTATGAAAAGTAAACAAAATTCAATAGAAAAAGTTTTCAATCGTATATATAGAGTTTGAAAATGTTAATAAACAGTTTTTTCACCTACATAGGTTGTGATTCCCTTATTTTAGTTGTTTTTTGTCACCCCTATTCAAGGGCCACACCTCATAAGGGCCAATTTTCGATGGAACGGTATGTAGCCCTTACAGAGATGTTTCACTGTATTATGTTCTATCCCGAATACGCAAACGCAAAATAATTTTGTCATTAAGCAAGTAAGCAGCATTATCCTAGATCAGGATCGGCGAACCTTTTTACGTGCGCGTGCCAAAAATTCACCAACAATATCTATCAATGGTGTAACGTGCCACATTTTGACATAAAATAATTTTGCAAAGTACGATGTTTATACAAAACGCTAGTTAAAAAATCAGATGCTATTTCTCTGCATATTTGAATAAACCATTAAATTAAAATTTTAATTCGTAAATATGATTCATTTATGTAATAATTTTCACTATGATAAGGAAATAAAAATACGAAATTTTATTTTAGAAATTTTTGACCTTATTATTTATGCATCTAGTTATGATTATCCAAGTTGCATTAAGCATTGTATCAATAAATTATTGATGAGATTTTTACTGTTGTATGTTCGATGGAGAATGCTTTATACCTGATTCATATTTTGATAGTTTTATAAATTGGATCCATTTGCCATCTTACTGAAGGGACTGTCTAAAAAAATTAATTTGAAAAGTACAGCAAAAGTACAGTATAAAAATCATACAGAAGGGCAAAATACATGTCGCAAACGCTGCATAACATCGCAAGAAAAGAAAATTCTTTTCATGCAAAAATAATTGCCTTATTTGTGATAGTCTGTCCGTATGAAACAAAATTTTATTCATTATAATAGAAATTAAATTTCATCTGTATAATAATTATAAAATTTATTTTTTAGCGTGCCAGAGAAATTGTCTTACGTGCCAACTCTAGCACGCGTGCCATAGGTTCGCCAACCCTGTCCTAGGTCATATAGTTTTTCAGAAAATCGCACTTTTCCATTATACATAAACCAGGGATGAGAATTTTCTGTCTTTTGGCTGATTTCCGCTTTTTTGTTATTTCAAGGAATTTCCGTTTTTTTCCCTCGAAATTCCGCCTTTTTCCGAGGATTCCGTATTTTTTCTCCTGCAAAATTTTGTTATTTTCCGAAATTTTCACTTTCCTATCGATTCCGCTTTTCTTCCGATTTCGAAAGAACATTCAAAAGTGATTAAAAAAACGGCAAATTTCGTTAAAAGATCGCGAAAAAACTATAAATTTCGTCAGAAGATCTTGAGCAAATGGGAAATTTCGTCAAAAGATCGGGAAATGCGGCAAATTTTGTCAAAAGATCGCGAAAAAGCGGTAAATGTCACCAAAAGATCGCAAAAAAACTACAAATATCGTCAGAAGATCGCGAATAAACGGCAAATTTCGTCCAAAGATCGCGATAAAAATAGCAAATTTCGTCAAAAGACCGCGAAAAAGCGGCAAATTTCGTCAAAAGATCGCGAAAAAACGGCAAATTTCGTCAAAAGATCGCGAAAAAGCAGAAAATTTTGTCAAAAGATCGCGAAAAACTACAAATATCATCAGAAGATCGCGAATAAACGGCGAATTTCGCCCAAAGTTCGCGAAAAAAAGGTAAATTTCGTCGATAGATCACGAAAAAGCGGTACATTTCGTCAAAAGATCGCGAAAAAACGGTAAATTTCGTCGATAGATCGCGAAAAAGCGGTACATTTCGCCAAAAGATCGCAAAAAAGCAGAAAATTTTGTCAAAAGATCGCGGGAAAAGCAAAATTTTGTCAAAAGATCGCGAAAAAGCAGCAAATTTTGTCAAAAGATAGCGAAAAAACTACAAATATCATCAGAAGATCGCGAATAAACGGCAAATTTCGTCCAAAGTTCACGAAAAAACGGTAAATTTCGTCAATAGATCGCGAAAAAGCGGTACATTTCGTCAAAAGATCGCGAAAAAGCGGCAAATTTCGTCAAAATGGCGCGAAAAATACATGTATTTAGTGCTTTTAGTGTATCCTCTCCTTCCCCCCTCTTTTGTAACCTTTCAGAAAATTTGCTGTGAATTTCAATTTTTTTTTTTTTTTTTTTTTACTCAGAATCGCTCCTGATTCAGAATTTACTTTAAGCTGACTGTATGTCCTGTTCCAATTAGCCCGTGTGACCAAAAATAATTAACCATTGTGATTTTCACTAAGTTTTTCATATTTTTTGCTAAAAAATTTACACACAAAAACCCCATTCTTAATTAAATTATTTCATTTTCAGGAGTGGCCATGATTCTGATAAGTCGAGCATTTCATATGACCTACGCTCAATATTTTAAGAACTGTGTGTAATTTGGCTATTTTCACTCCTGTAATGTAGTATACAGGCTTGTGCGCTTGTCTCCATTTTCCCGGAAATCAGACCCTGGTTTTATTTCTTAAAGTATCTTTCACGGATAAAATGTGGTACAATTTTTTGTTTGCGCGTGGTTTCAGTCTTTTTGCTTTTTTGCAATTCTCATCCCTGATAAACTTTACTTTGCGTGCGTTCAGTGAAGAAATTAGGGGGAGTTCGAGGTACTCATCTTCACGAAATCATCCAAGGATTGCTGATAATAATTTTCAAAAAGGATATTGGATAATTAGCAGATATTAATTAATAACCTTTCTAGATAAAGGCATCACAGATCAAGGCGGCGATGCAACTTTGCAACATCCTTTCAAGGCGCATTTGTCACAATGTCAACTTTAAACTTTGTACAAGGTCTTTGTTTTAGGTAAGGCGAATCATAACGATAAATAGTCACCCTTTTTCATTCCAATTGAATTCAATTATTGATAAATATTTAATAGAACAATGGCAAGTTTTTTACAAAGTCAACGCTTAAATTTATTGTACGAAACTTTTTGTACGCGAGTGAAACTCGCACTTGACCGATTATTCTTTGTTCAAAGCAAATCTAATAAATACAATTGAAATTTCCATGAAACGTAATTCAGTTTGAAGTTGTTCTAAAAAATATTTTTACCTCCTGAACAACATGAAACTTTCTTGCATATTCATGGGCTCGTTTTTATGCGTAAAAGCATAAAATGGTAGGCGTGACTATTAAATTGGTTTGGAATCGAATGGCGCTTTTAAATTTTTTTTTAAGCATTGCATTTTAAATTATATCCTGTTTTACTTATTTATTGTTTCAGTTATATGTAGCCTGTTAATTTGTGCTTTTTTCGGTAATTTACATGGGAACCGTGCATAACCTGGGGCTTATGTTGCTTTATCATTGTGCAATACAATTACATTCAAAATTGCACTTATTCATGTATAGGGGGGAAAAAAACCTTTCCTCCTTCAAAATTATGTGTTATATTCTATTTCAAATCATTTTAATGCTATTTTGATCAAAATGAAGGGAAAACAGAAATCATGTTTTCCTATTTCAAATTAATTACATTCATATTTATGTCGGCGACGTGTTGATACGGCGCCACTCAAGAGACTGAACGATGAATTTGCTTTCAGTTCGATTTTCTTTTGTGACAGTAGGGTAATTTTTTATTGGCTTTTTTTTTCTAATATTTATATATCATATCTAACCTGAAAAGAATATTTTCTGTTTTTAGCCAACGAGCATCAGTTTGAGGTTTTTTGTCTTCTATTGCGTACGAGTATAAAAGACACGTTAGTGGTTTTTCTATTTATTTTGTATCATGAACATTGCCCATGCTAAGGTTCTGCTCTGCTGATTTACGAAGTCAATTTCATTTGTAAGTAGATATAATTGCCATGTATAGTTATTCTGATAGAAAGCAATCAAGCAGTGTTTCCCCTTTTTTGTATAAAAGCACCGAATCTTTCCGATAACTGTGTCAAATTTTTAATCTAATCTGATTTTCCGGGACTCACTACAAAAGATTACTACTGCTAATCAGAAGGAATCGATTATAGTTTAAGATATGCACCTTTTATAGGAAATTGAAAAACATTAGTCAATTTTTCAGCACATAAATATTAATTTCGGTAAATTTCATTTTATTTTTTTTCTTAAAAATGCGTATCTGCAAACTATCCTTTTTTGTGTTAACACTATTTCCGAATCATAATCCTTACCATATTTAATCGAAGAATTCTGCAATTAATTAACATTAAAATTAGGCAAAGATTACTATTTAAAAGGAGTGATAACTAGAAAGTTGAATAGTTGACAGCTAAGTATATGCTGATAGATATTATTTAATTTTTACTTTCTTCTATCTTTACAAGAGGAAAGTATTGGATTCATGAAAATTTTCGAGTTCCGGTTTTCGACGGATTTACACGTTTTAGGGGTCAGAGAACCCGAAAAACATGTTTTTACAAAATGTCTGTCTGTGAGTCTGTCTGTGTGTGACACAAATTTTGTGGGCGCTCTAGCTCAAGAACTAAAGCACGGAATTTAATAAAAATTTATATTCAGGTAGTCCCTGATCAGAGTTGGGCAAAATACATCGAAAATTCATTTTCGATACAAAATACATTAGTTTTAGAACCTAAAATACAAAATACTTTTCGAATTTTAAAATATCCAAATACAAAATACATGTATTTTCAAAATACATTGAAAATACAAAATACATTTAAAATTTTAAAAGTTTGGGCATAAGGTTACAGGTCTGCACCGGCCGTGCCTGGCAGGCCAATTTTCATTCAGAACACTCTGATCGAGCCGGACCTGGATTTCACTCTTTCCGGGTCAGGCACGGGTTTTATGTTTTTCTGAAGGCTTGGGCCGGTCAGGACCTTGACATCATTTTTTCCGGTCCGGGCCTGACTTCTTTTTTTACGGGCTGAATCGAGGCTTAGTCCCTTGGGGATGAGCATCTTATACAGAATTTTTAATCTTTTATCATCGGTTTTTCATAACAGAAAATTTGGCCTAATTGGATCAAGAAAACGTCCTGATAAAATATGGCAAAATTTACAATAAAAAAGAACTGGTGGGGATAATCAAGATTCTGAACTTCATTCTTCATAGAGGTCTGCACTGTCCAAAATTTTCAAGCTCGGTCCCGACCCAACACGTATGAAAATGTTTGGCCCGTCCCTGCCCGGTCTGGCCTATGCAAAAATCAGTAAAATCTGGCACGGCACAACAGTTTTTGCACAAAATGTATATTTTTAAAAATCGCCATTATTCTACAATTAAATTGCTAAATTTATTATTTTTAAAGAATAGTACATATAGTATCTCTTAGGCAATGAAGTTAAAGCACAGAAAAAGAAACTGTGAAAAAGAACCTGCCTAAGACGAATCATGTGTAAAACTGAAAAATGTGTTGATCCATGCAAAATGAATATAATAACACGCGTGAAAAGAATACATTTACAACAAACTATGTACCTGCTAAGAACGAAACCTGTCTATAACGGATATTCTCCTTTCCTGTCGATTCCGTCTTGGAAGATTTTATGCTATAGCATTTTTCATATATTTAAGTCTCCACACCATAGAATGTGGATTAGATTTTAAATGATAACTAAGATTTTCCCATACAAATACAGATACATTTAAAAGATAAATATCGCAGTCCAGCATGTTTTCTTAAAAATGAAAAGTATAAACATGAAAAAAAGCTAAAATAAGTATTTTTTGTCAGAATTCCTCATACGAGACGATTTTTAACCATATTGGCGTAAAAATCAATATTTTGTTGAAATTCAGTTGGACCGGGTTAATCAAGGTTTTGTACGAGCTGGGATCGGGCCGAACTTTTAGCTTTTATACCTGACTGTGCCAATATTTATTTATTTTTTTTTTTTTTGTACAGGACGGGACGGGCTAAAAAGATTTTTCTACGGGTTGGGCTCGGGCCGAGACCTGTTATTTCGGGCCGTGTATGTTTGCGTAGTAACAG
Organism: Maratus speciosus; assembly: GCA_963932465.1. Lineage (NCBI taxonomy): Eukaryota > Metazoa > Arthropoda > Arachnida > Araneae > Salticidae > Maratus > Maratus speciosus. The sequence goes on along the minus strand of OZ010788.1, from coordinate 37,950,873 downwards.
TTAGACAAAATAGTTTTTTTCATTTTAAACAATATAGTGAAGTTTGTTTTTAAAATAGGTTAACAAACCAGCGATGTAGTGGAGGATATACGGAGATTACGCCGTATACCACCTGGATTATTTTTAAGAAGCTCTGTACACTCTCTGTTTAATCAATAAAGTTACAGCGCCTAGCTCTGTTTTCACAGACTAAGAGAGACTGCTCAGATGAGGATATTAAGAACATAGATTCCCCCCCCCCCCTCCCGACAACTCTTATTAAGGATTTTAAAAGTGCAATTTTTTCAGCTGGAACTGAATCCGCAGGAAACCGTGACTTTTTTCTTACGATTTCAGCACTGTTTCAAACCCATCCCGCAAGTGTCAACTAGAACAGACCAGAACTCGAATTAGGGTCAAACCAACTCGAACCCGACCCACAATGAAAGAATGAGCTTCCACCTGACCCAAACGACATCTCTGGTTGATGTGCGTTCGGGTAAAATCTGGTTACTTACTTGGTGCAGAACAGTAATTCACGTTCATTTTACTTAATTCCCTTAGCTATTTAATATCGCTCATTTTGACGTGCAGTACACGATGGATGATATATTAAAATTTCGTGATGATAGCTTCATTTTTACGAAAGTTAACGCTTATAAAACCAAAAAAGGGTTTATAGTATTGTCCTGTTGAAATCGAAACGTTGTCACCTTCAAACTAAACCCTTTCTTAAAAAAAAAAAAAAAAAAAAAAAAAAAAAGTAGAAGAAGAGTGAGCGAGATTGAAAATCGTAGCATTAGTTCAAGAGTTATGCATGGATATACACGAATTGCATAACCCCCTTTGTTGGAAGTCTGTATATATATAGATAGATAGATAATTCATTAATGCCTCGATCACTGCAACTCAAATATGAGTGCTTCACATGAATAAAAAATAAAAAATAATTTAAAGAGAAATATAAAATAAACAACATGCTAAATGTTTTTGTTTAAGACCTAGGAATATCATAATATGCGGAAATGACACCGAATAATGTTTTTTCTTATTTTTTTCTTTTAGTAGTGAGCTTTAGTAATGATCTTTTAGAGTTTAATAAATTACAAGTGCCTGTAATCAATGCATCGCTCTTCGTCGTGGTCTGTCTTAAAGTTTCATTAATCTTGAATAAGTGATTTTATTAAAATGACTTTAAATTTTCATAACGTATTGAATATCTCATTCGTTTATATTGTAAAACTGTATTTAAACACATACATACTGTATTTGTAATAATAAATATATCAATAAATAGAACTATATTTATGTAATAAAATTCATTCTCCATTTAATAAATATCACGAGTGGGGTAAATTACACCTGAACATTAATACAATGAATACAAAGGAGCTATAAAAAAAATAATGTTTCAATCAATGCATAACCGTTATAAAATCAAAAATCTTACCTTTAAATGAGTTTTAAAGTTAGTTGTGGCTTGAAAAGTTCCACTTATAAAAGTAGACCTTGTTTTACACATGCATAATGCGTTAACGTTTTAACAACATTATCAACAGAAATTATTTTTTTAAAAATTCCCGCCTAATACAGCGCAACTGTATTATCCCAAATAATTAATTCACTTGATACATTACCAGCGGGGGCTGAGTCATTCTTTCATGAGTCTCCTAAATAACTAACTGCAGTATATTTCTATGGTATTTAAAAAATAGAATACACAGCAATACTCTAAATGATTCTTCCTGTTTATCACACAGTAGTTTTTCATTCTCATAGCAACATTAGAACTATAAAAACTAGAACGTTTTGTAATCATTCAGCAAAAATACTTCAGCAGAGCAGATGCATTCATTATAATCCTAAGACGAAACAAAACAGTCAGGCGCGTATTTTGCATTTGTGAATCTTAGATTTTGCGGTTTTAAAAAAGCAGCTTGAAATCGACAGAAATGTATTTTGAGTATTTTTAAAATACAAAATACTTGGAAAAATCATTTCAAAATACATTACCAAAATACTTTCCTTTAGTCCGTTTAAAATACAAAATACAAATGTATTTTGAAAATGTATTTCAAATACATGTATTTTCGATACTGTCCAACTCTGTCCCTGATGAAAATTGGTGCTGATTAGTTTTTGGTGTAAATCGCTCAACAGGTGGCGCTGCTATGCTGCATTTTTCCCGATTTCCGCAATAGCTGTATCTCAAGAACTAATGCACGGATTTTCATAAAACTTCAGGTTCCGTTAGTCCTTGACATAAATGGATGCTGTTTACGTTTTGGTGTAAATCGCCCAACAGGTGGCGCTGCTAGGCTGCATTTTGCAGGATTTACACGATTTCTGCAATAGCTCTATCCTCGGCTCTAACTCAAGAACGAATGGACACATTTTCATCAAACTTCAGATTCAGTTACTCTTTGATATGAAATGATGCTGACTATGTGTTGGTGTAAATCGCCCAATAGGTGGCGCTGCTGTGCTGCATTTTGCACTATTTCTTCAATAGCTCTATCTCAAGAACTAATGAACAAATTTTCATCAAACGTCAGATTTAAGTATAACTTGATTAATATTGCTGCTGATTATGTGTTGGTGTAAATCGCTCAACAGGTGGCGCTGCTATGCTGGATTTTTCATGATTTGCGCAATAGCTCTATCTCAAGAACTAATGCACGAATTTTCCTCAAACTTCATATTCAGTTAGACGTTGACATAAGTTAATGATAATTAGGTTCGGGTGTAAATAACCCAATAGGTGGCGCTGCATTGCTGCATTTTGCTGGATTTACACGATTTCAGGGACACCTCGAGAACTAATGCACGGAATTTCATCTTTTTAGAATTCTCATGATGAGCACAGATTGCCATTTAATTTGGCACTGTGATAGCGAATTTTGAAGCATTGACATCTATGAGATAGAAGAAAGTTTTGTGATGGCCACAACATGCTAGTTTTATTTTGCTAAATAAAAAAAAAAAATGCTTTAAATTTTGCAAATAATGTACGATATATAAATATGCAGATTGGAGTGACAGGGGGGGAGGGAGGGGAAACGGTACGGTTGTTAGTAGCGGTACCGCAAAATACTAGGGCTCCGGTACTTTTTTGTTAGAAATTAAGCCCTGATCGTCAGTATGTCTATCGCTACCAATACTACAATAAGATACAAGTGTTACATATTTTCAGTCATTTGAATAATGGAGTCCATCCATATTTGCCACCAGTTGCAATGTGCATCCTGTTTTCGGAAAGGTTGAAAAAGCCTGATCTAGAGCAGGGATGCCAAACACGGCATTCGCGGTTTCCTTTCCGAATTACTAAAGTTTCTAGCTTCTTTTTTTTAAATCTATTTCAGTCGCTTGAAGGCGCCGTTAAAACTTATGTGGCGCCCTTCGGCCGTTAACATTCAACTGATCTTTTGACACCTTGGCGCCTTTCGGCTTGAGACTCCCCCCCCCCCCCCCATCTCTCCTAAAGCTACGCCGCTGAAAAACATCTGCAAATTTTATATATTTTTAAAATAAAAATAAATTCATAAATGTATCAGAAATAAACCACTTTCGAGTTTAATAAATTTTAATTAAATAAAAAAATTTCAAATATTTCAGCTTCGCCTAAAATATTTGGCGCCTTTAGTATTCTGGCGCCTGTGTGCGGTGCACACTTTGCACACTGGGTCGGCGCGCCCCTGACTTTGACAGCACTTTCTGAAATATCTTCTGCCTTTACAGGAAAATGAGAAAAACAATTACAGTACATAGTTTCCTAAAATGAACACCTGTTAATTTGATACGTTTGCGCACAAAAATAATATTAAAAGTATGTTTAAAAGTAGTCAGCTTGGATTTGAGAACAGCTTTAAATTTAAGCTATAAATTATAGAAAGAAGGGAAAATTGTAAATCGAAAGTGGCGTTTTATCAAGGTCTCATTTTTTTGGATGGCGGTTTATTAAGATATTTTATAATTATTCCCTTATTTGGATAAAGATCCAGGACATTGAGAAATTAATGATATATGCGGGAGGATTTTTAAAGCAAGTGACAAGTAGTGTTGCCAGGTGTCCCGCGTAAATCGGGGCTGATTTAGGTGGGACACCTGGCAACACTAATAACAAGGTTTTAATGAAATATGCTTTAAAACTCTTCAGCTCCGAAGCTAAAATAATAATACAAATGCTTATTTATTGGTTTTTTTTAAACAAAATGACATCGTAAATGACATAAAAAATATCTTTTCTGAAATGGAGGCGCTTAGTAATTTAGGCTAAAAAATATGTATCTAAAACTACAAACCCTCTTAAAACACCAATTTAATAACCATTAACCTAAATTAATGCAATCACAAATTTAAGAGCTTTACACAAGTAAATAATCTACAAATCCTCAAAATTTTTGATTGAAAAAGATTTAAGTTAAATACGTACTTATGAAAGTTTTCACTTTCTTGGTCATATACACTGTCTTTTGGGCATTTTTAAGCATTTTGCAAACTCAGATGAAACTAATATTTCTTTTATCTGGAAATCAGCTTAGATGCTGCCATTTATTCGTTTGCTTTGAACGCTGAAAACATTCAGCTATTAAGAAGTGGTGTGAAAATGTAAAAAAATCGTATCTTTTGATTTTTATACGGAAGAAAACAGAAGTCTCCGTACGGGGACCCAGGTTAAATTATATTTCACTGTTAAGGGTATTCTCAAATCCAAAAGGGCAAATTTCTTACATAAGTTTTAATTTATTTTTGTTCGAAAATGCAGGAAACTAGCTGGTGCTGTTCAGAAACTATGTCATCTAGCTGTTTTTTCCATTTTTTTGCAAACGCAATAGATCTTTCAGAAAATAGTGTCAAAGTGGACGTTTTGAACGATTTTTTGCGCGAACGGAGAATAAGCACTCAAGAGCGGGCGAAAAATGTGTTTGTCACGTGATCCAAAACGTTTATAACTCAATAGGTAATTGATGGATCGAAAAAATGGAAAAAAATAAAAAATATATATACATTAACGTAATATTTACCTGATGTATGAAATGTTATTACTCTTTAACCATATTACTCAAGATCTGATTTTTCACAGTCAATTAATGAAAAGAATTACACCATCAAATGACTGACTGACTCACAAGTAAAATAATGAAATACTAAATACAAGATGCTGCATGAATTTGTTTTGATTTGTATTCTCTGGCGCCGTCTACCCTTTGTGAATTCTGCTGAGCTGATTTTAGTATAAGGCTTTTCTTTGAAAAGAAAAAAAAAAGCATGAAATTGTTTTAGCTACAATATATTATGTCTTAGTTTAGATTTAATCCATGTTCCACAATAAAGATTATGAACTCTTCGATTATTACTTGGCTGTAATTATATGAAATGTACTCTGTATTTTCATTCAAAAATAAAAAAAATTATCATTTTTTTTGGCAAATATAATGGTAAAGGATTATATGTTCAATATATGCCAGGCAAATGCCGCCCTTTAAGCGTGCGCCCTGAGGCGGCCGCCTAGCCTGCCTCATGCCTGGCGCCGGCCCTGAAATTAGGACATATCTCTAAGAATATTGAACTTTTTATAATTAATAATCAGTTACCTTATGCTTTGATTGGGCTGCCCCACTGTAAATTGTTTAAATTAAATATTGACTGTGTTAAAATGCAAATCACTCAAGATAATAAGAGAGTATCTCTCATGGACAATATTTCAACGAATTCATTCATTTATCAGAAGCATATACTAGCCAACCAGAAATTGAAAATGTAGAGATATTCTAAGAAAATTTTGAGCCGGAGTTGTTAGGGACCACTGACCATGTGCAATATGTGCAGTCTGTCAAGGAACAATTACCTGCTCTTCTAGCCAAATATGTCTGTATTTTCGCTAAAGATAAATATGATATAGGCTGTGTAAATATTGAACCCCAGAGAATACAATTAACATCAGACCTACCTGTTTAAGAGCATATCGCACTTCCCCTAAGGAAGAAGAAGAAATTAAAGAACAAATTCAGAATTTATTGCGAGCCGGTATCATTAAAGAAAGCTATTCCCCTTATTCATCACCCGTAACTTTGGTGTATAAACATGAAGAAAGGAAGAAAACCCGGTTATGTATCGACTTTCGAAAATTAAATGCCATTACAAAAACAGATGCAGAACCCTTACCTAGAATAGGCACCCTGTTAGATAAATTGGCGCATGCTAAAGTTTTTTCCACTCTTGATTTGGCCAGTGGATATTGGCACATCCCTATCCACCCTCGAGACACTGAAAAACTGGCATTTTCCACCACCTTTGGATTATATGAGTGGAATTGTTTACCATTCGGATGGGAAAATGCGCCTGCTTGGTTTAACCATACCCTCAGAAGAATCCTTAATAAATACAAAATTGACTTTGCCTGTAGTTACTTTGATGATGTTATTGTATTCTCCCAAAATGAAGAGGAACATTTGTGTCATTTAGAGACCTTATTTAATATCTGTGTCCAAGTAAACCTTAAACTCAAATTGTTAAAGTGTAATTTTGTTAAATCCAAAATTAATTTTCTAGGATATGAAGTTTCGAACGGTTGTATCACACCTGACAACCTTAATATAGAGACAATTAAGAAATTAACACCACCTATGAATGTAAAGGAATTACAACGTTTTTTGGGATCTATAAATGTTTATCACAAATTTATTTCAAAATATGCTAACATTTGATACCCTCTCAACAATTTGTTGAAAGAAAAATGTCCTTTATGTGTGGGACCAAAATTGTCAAAATTCTTTCGAAAAATTAAAAAATGCTTAATTGAAAAACCTATATTAAAGTTATTTGATCCCAAAACACCTTGTCATTTGTTTGTAGATGCATCAAGTCATGGAGTGGGATGTGTTGTGAAACAAGTTGATGAAAAAGGAACATTACATCCTATAGCATATCGCTCTAGAAATCTTCGCGATTATGAAAAAAATTATGCCATTACTGAATTAGAATGTTTGGTGATTGTGGATGCTTTAGATAAATTTTATCATTATATACAGGGTCAAAAATTTGTCATACATACTGACCATGCGGCACTTACCTGGCTCAAAAGTGTTAAAAATTTAAGAGGACGTCTTTTCCGCTGGTCCCTAAAACTTAGTATGTTTGACTATGAATTTAAATGCCAGAAAGGCTCCTCTAATGTTGAAGCTGATATGCTCCTAAACAGCCTGTTTCAAATAATTTACCCCATATTATACATCTCCTTGACTTGAATGAAGTAAGAGACAATCAGAAAAAAGAAAATGTAACAGTTGATGGTAAAAAGTACACTGAGATAAATGATGTTGTTGTGATTAAAATGAAAAGTTTGTATAAGATTGTGGTCCCCATGTCTTTACGTCTACGCCTGTTAGAAAAAACCCATGCACAATTTGGCCACCTGGAATTTATAAGATGATAAATTTAATCTCTCCACAGTATTATTGGCCTAACATTAATCAGGACATTGAAAATTTTGTAAAACACTGTCACACGTGTCAGATAAACAAAAAATGTCGGCAAAAAAGATTTGGCTTATTGCAATTAATGTCCCCAACAGATATACCTTTTGAATGTTTAGCAGTGGGCTCTGTTGGCTGATTTAATTATTACAATTCTACAAAAAAATATTTGCATTTAGTCGTTGACTATGCAACTCGCTATGTGTGGTGTTTTCCTTCAAAAAATGTAACTACCAAAACTTATACAAACATTTTGAAACAATTATTTCAGATACAAGTACCAGATAGATTGTTAACCGACAGAAATGGAGCATTTACAGCTTCCAGGTTTAAAAGATTTCTTCGTACTTACAATGTAAAACACAGATTGACGAGCAGCCATCACCCAGAAGCGAATGGGAAAATTGAACACCTAAATCAGACTATTGTCACTAGATTAAAATGTAAAGTCAATTCCACATCCAAGAAAATACCCTGGACTAAGCTTTTAGATGAAGTCTTATATGAATATAATAATACTCCCCATTCTGTAACCCAGTTCACCCCTAGTTATTTATTTTTAGGAAAATTACCATATGATCCTCCTTTACCAAATAATAGTTACTATCCCCCTGTGGATGAAGCTAGAAAATTGGATAAAGAGAAAACAATTGCTTACCATAAAAAGAATAAAGTCAGTTACGATGCTCGTTCCCTTCCTGTAAAGTTTAAAGTTGGTGACATTATGATGTATGAAGAATTTCATTATCCTAATACCCGTAAACTGACTTCGCCATATTCTGGCCCATACACCATTTTAAAACAACTTTCTGTTGTATCCTTTGAAATTGATAAACCCAGTCCACATTTTAAGAGAAACTCTGAAATTGTCCATTCATCAAAGTTAAGATACTACCACCCTCTTCAAAATCTTAAACTCAACCATGTATAAACCCTAGCTATCTCTTTCATCTTTCAATTTTTTTTATTTTTGCTTTCTCCTGTCGTCCCCCTTGCTCGTAGCATTTGGACAAGGACCCAGCTGGGCGTGTAACCCAACCCCCCGGCGGCGGAGAATGATGGTGACAGTTTAAAAGTACTGTTAGAATTTTTTTTTTTTTTTTTTTTTTTTTTTATCATTATATTATTATGATAATTTTGTAACATATGAAGGGGTCATCCATCTTTAGCCGGACTGTTTTCCCGGATTCTCTTTCCAGGTTGAACGAGAATCTGACAAAACTGCTTTGTTTCCTCTCTGCAGGTGAATATCGATTACCCACCTTCCTTTTTTGGTTGTGCAGGTGGCACATTTTTTGGGATGATATTCACCTCAGAGTATTAAAGCCCATGTCACACTGACCCTGGGCATGGTGAAAATTATAGCAAGCGTATATTTGTAGGTTTTTGGCTATAGTTTTCCTTTTTAGACAACTTAGTTGGGTTTTCATGAAGATAACCCTAAAGCTGCATCATAAACGTAGCTAAGTCCCTACTAAAACAGAAAAGTAGAATAGGAAGAAATCTAATGTGTTTGTTGTTATTATTAGTATTATAGTGTATCTTATTTTATCTCAGTGTGAAAATTCAGTATTTTTAGAAATGCAAACTTTTCAAATTGCATTTTGGTAGACAATATATTTTTGTTGATAGTAGTTCATATTTTGTATTTTTGAATATTTTATATTTTTGAATATTGTGTATTACTGAACATTTTTATATTTTTGAATATTTTGTAGTTGTGAACATTTTTTACATTTGAATATGTTGTATAGTTTTCAGTATGTTTATCTTTGAGTATTTTAGTATACTATATATGTTAATGTTGCAATTTTACACCAAAAAAGGATGTTTTCCAATGGATACTACACAAAGACATTTACAAAAACTTTATAAAAGAAAACATCCAAAAGACAATTGGTTTAGAAAAAGTTTGGTGTAATTAAAGATCCCATGTCACTCGAGACTGTCCCCTTATTGTTTTGCTGCAGCACCATTGAAAGGATCCCAATGTGTTAACCAATATTTTTATGTAAACTTGGTATATAAATGTAAAAATAGGTCCAATTGGCTTGAGAGCTGGAGAAAATAAAAATCTAAAACCGATGAAAAAAAAAAACCCTGGGTTAAATTCATGAGATAAGACCCACAGGTCTTGCAGGCGAGCCCTGTGGCTCTTGTTTTAGTGTGGGGGGGGGGGGGATATGAAACGATAAAAGCTAAGCCCCTTTTTAAAATTTAAAATCCCCTTTTTGCCCCTATTAAAATTTGAAATCCCCGTTTTAAAAAATCGAAATTTAAATTTAGAAATTAAAATTAAAACTTTTTAAATGCTTTAGTAATTGTGTCTTAATTGATTGAGTGCAGTTGCCCCTGTTAAGTCAGTTTTTCGGCATCACATTTTATAACTTTCAAAGATCGTTTTGTCACAGTTCATAAGAATACTTTTGCTGAGGTAAGTGCAATTTTAAATTCTAGCAGCAACCCGTCGGCCGAGTTGAGCCAACGCCTTTGGCCCGGGCAATCAATCATTCAGCTAGTGGCCAATTATATTTTAAAGACGCCTCCTTTGACTTCAACGACCCCTAGCAGGAATAATGCAAAATACCTCATACTTATACTGCTGCACGGTCTGCAAGAGGGGGCTTTATCATCCAAATAATGCACTAACTTCACGCCACTCTGCTCTCCAAGGATAGCTTTGCGATATACCTAAGTCCCAATGTCCAGCAAGGATTAAACTAGCAGCTCTCACGCCAAAGGGGCCTGATTCCTTAAAAAGATGTAACCAAGGATCAATAAATCAGATCCCCGGAAAAACTGTGTCTTCCTTTAATCAGACACTCACTTTATCTGAATTTTATTAATTCCCGGATACCACTCACACTGCGACTACAAGGCTATGCTAGAAACTCAGAGGGAGCGATTCGACGTCGGCACGGACGCATCTGCTGTCCGCACCCCTGCACCCATCGGCCGGCAACAATCGAGACCGCGACAGAGGAAACACGACGGGAGCCCCATATTGTTACATATATATAGATCTACAGATCATGTGCTAGATGTATAGAAGAACTTAAGTAATAACATAGAAGGCTGTACAGAATTATTTCATTTCATTTCCATCTATTAATGAAAATTGGTGAAGATGAATTTTCCACTTATCTCTTTACTGTTATTGTTTTGTAACTGAGCTAAATTTTAACACACTATTTAGCATATATAGAGAGTTATAGATCATGTACTGAGATGTATATAAGAATTTAAATACCTTTCCAGCTATTGGTGGTAATTGCTGAAATCTGATTTTCAAATGTGTTATGCGTTTTCTAAATTTTTTACTTAAACTCTGTCTTCTTTCATTTTTTTAAATTGTAAAGTTCCGTTATCGTATTCTTGAAGTGTTAGTCTTTATTATTTTTAACTCATTCATACTGATTGATAAAGGTATAACATAAACTGATTTTTTTTTTTTTTTTTTTTTTTTTCAACTGAGGGAAAAAATGCCCCAGGCGATTCCATCCCCAGCCTGGGCATTTCATGACATTTCTGTATTAGAAAGTGTTTTTTCATCCATGTTTAATACATTATTTTGTTTCTTTTTTATTATTGTTAAGGATAAAGAGTGTAAGGAAATGTTTACTCAGTCATTCCATGTCAATTCAACCAATTTTTTTATGGTTTGTAACCCGACCAACAGGAATTTGGATGAAACTTGGTGTATATACTAATTTCTATCATGATATGAATACATCAGAAATTTTTCCTTCCTAGACTTCATAGCTTGTGAGATATGGGGGGTCCAATTTTTCTCAAATCGCACATTTCTGAGTCTGTATTTTTAGAGTGCAGTTCCATTTTCAAAAAATTGTTTCTCTGGATCTAAAATCCGAATCATCTTAAAAATATCACCGTAAGTACATCAAAAGATGCAGATTTTAATAAAAAAATATTTAAAAAATTAATTTTAAATATTTAGGGCCAAAAAATTAAATCAAAGTTTAAAGTTGTGGTTATTTTTCCAAATTGTTGTGACTTTACAAAAAAGTCTACACAAAAAGGCAAATGAAATTTCCAATTTCTTTTTGTTTTAAATAAAAGTTTACACTTTGAGCTTTCTATTTATGAAATAAAAATGATGTCTTTCTCATGGCTTATGCGAAAATTCTGACTTATTTTGGGATGCTATACCTATCAAGAGATAAAAATCTTTAACTTTGCTTATGGTACCTAAATAATTGCTCCACATTTTAAATTTAAATTTATTAATCATTTTGATCTATTTTCAAAAATGAATTCTTAAAATCAGACTGGTTTATTTATTTTTATAACAGTAGAAAATTTGTATAGTATTGGTACATATAACACATTATCTGAAATTGTGCTGTTCTCAATCTTATCGCATATGTTTGTCATATAAATGTACATCTATCATTGGATTCAATGGTATAATATTTCTATAAATACTTTCACAATGGTAGTATGTAAAGAATATGAAGCAAAAACTTTATAAATAAAATAAAGAAGCACTTATATTAAATAAATTCAACAAGTCATAAGAACCACAGTAATTATTTAGGTACCACAGTTTAAATTAGACATATTAGAGTTTTTTTTTCTTGAATGGTGCAATTTCTCAAAACAGGGCAAAATTTTTACATAAGCTAGGAGAAAGACTTCATTTTTATTAAAATTGAAATAATTATTAATTAAATCTAATACATTAAATAAAATTGCTTATAAATATTTAAAAAATTTAGATTGTTGTAAAGTTCCAATTTCTTTTTGTTTTAAATAACAGTTTACACTTTAGGCTTTCTAGTTATAAAATAAAAATGATGTCTTTCTCATGACTTATGCAAATTTTGCCCTGTTTTGGGAAACTGCACCAATCAAGAAAAACAAAACTCTGCCTAATTTTAGCTGTGATACCTAAATAACTACTGTGGTTCTATGACTTGTTGAATATATTATTCAATGTTTCTTTCTTTCTTTATTTTGCAAAGTAAAGTTTTTTTTTTTTTTTTCTTCTGAGTAAAAGGGGAAAAAAATCTATGACTGCAGTCTATCCTTCCTCCATTAAATTTTGTGCATAATCCTTATGTTTCCTTTATTTATTCATTCATATATTTTCTTTTATTAATAGCATTTTTTAAAATTTAAACATTCCCTTAATTTTGTTTTTACAATATAACTGTAAACAAAATATCTTTTGTTGGTATAGAATAAGAAAATGCAATAATTACTTTTTACCAATCACATTTTCAATATGTTTTTTTCTGTGTGTGTATGTGTATTTGAATTAAAATACTTTATTTGTATTTAACATTTTTTTTTTTAACTTTCTATCTTATTACCTTAGATAATTTAAATCATTTTAAATATGTTTTTTATAGTTTAAATATCTTATATTTAAGAAATCCTAGTTCATTTCTACAGGATGAAACATATTTCTACACCTGCCTTGTATAAACAAATTCCGACAAAGGCAGGATAAATTTTTTTAGTAAAGGCGGGTGTTTTCGAATCTCTTAATCAAATTATTAGTAGTCTGCTGTTTCTCATAATAGAAGGGTGATCTATTTTTCCTTGTGCTGCAAAGGAAAATAATAGATGAATTTGAAGTAACTAATTATGCTGCAGGACCGTCATGACAACTTCTAAGAGAAATGAGAATCTTGTCTATGCCAGAAATAAGAAAAGGTAAACAATTGAACTAAATTGAAAAGTTTTATAATTGTAATGAATATTGAAGAATCATGACTGGAAAAAACTGTAGTTAGCATTGCTAAGAATGTACTATGCACAAAAGCGATTGATATTATGTATATCTACATGAATTGTATTCTCTTTTTAAACAGGAATTTCCAAAAAACTTGAGGATTATAACTCTAGGTATTCAGTCCAGTATTAGCAGCACTGTTCTTTTAAATGAATTTGTCACAAGCTAAGTAAAATATTTGGAAAATGTTATTCCACTCTTTTATAACGAAAGCTAAATTTAATTTCCTAAAAGAAACTAAAGCAAACATTGGCCCTCAAAAAGCTATCGTTTTGTTTGATTTCAGCAAAAATTTTACTTTTCTTATTTAAGATGAGGTTTAAAGTTACCATTGGACCAAAGAAGCTGCACTCTTGATCCAACTGTTATGTACACTCAATCTCTCAGTATTAGATTATCAGCAAGCAATATACACATTTTATCTTATGATATGCAACATGATGTCACTCTTGTGTGTTTAACACAGAAGGAAGTGTGTGAAGGAAGTAAAGTTTTTGCTTTTTTTTTTTTTTGTGCATCAATTGTAAAATAGATATTTCCTGATGTAAAGAAAGTCTTTGACTTTAGTGATGGGTGCTCTGGCAATATAAAAATTGCAAATTTTCATAAACCTTTACCAAAATGAAGAGAATTTCCCCTTAAGATATTTAACATTTTTTTCTGGGGGTGGGGGGGGGGGAGGAGGGGGGATAGCCACCGATTTTGAAATACAAAGACATTTTAGATACTAAATTACGAAGATCTTCCTAATATACCAATGTTTTGTTATGTTATTATGTTCGGAGTTGCAGTAAGATAGGAAAATTGAAATATATATTAGAAGGCTCTCAATGTTGCTTATTCATAATAAATATAAATTTTAAATTGCACAAAGAAAGAATGCTGCAAAATAAGTCTAAGTGATACTGCAAAGTACGTCATTTATTTCTATATTTATATTTAGCTCAGTTATATTTTTGAATTTCAATCTTTTAAATATAATATTTATACTGGTTTTTTAGCTTTAAAAATTAACATATAATTAAACAAATTATTTATTTGTTACATGAAAAAATTACAACAATCTAATTTTTTATAATATTTATAAGCAATTTCATTTAATGTATTAGATTTAATTAATGATTATTTCAATTTCAATAAAAATGAAGTATTTCTCCTAGCTTATGTAAAAATTTTGACCTGTTTTGGGAAATTGCACCATTCAAGGAAAACAAAATGTCTCTAATATGTCTAATTTAAACTATGGTACCTAAATAATTACTGTGGTTCCTATTACAAAGCTGTTTTTTTTTTAAATATAAGAGCTTCTTTTTTTTTATTTACAAAGTAAAGTTTTTGCTTTGTTTTTTCTGAGTAAAAGGAGAAAAAAAATCTATGATTTCAATATCCACCCCCCCCCCCTCTATTAAATATTGTACATATTCTTTACATGCTACCATTGTGAATGTATTTATAGAAATACTATACCACTGAATCCAATGATAGATGTACATTTATGTGACAAACATATGCGATAAGACTGAGAACAACGCAATTTCAGATAATGTGTTATATGTACCAATACTATACAAATTTTCTACTGTTATAAAAAATAAATAAATCAGTCTAATTTTAAGGTTTCATTTTAGACAGTAAATCAAAATGATTAATAAATTAAAATTTAAAATGTGCAGCAATTATTTAGGTACCATAAGCAAAGTTAAAGATTTTTATCTCTTGATGGGTACAGCATCCCAAAATAAGTCAAAATTTTCACATAAGCCATGAGAAAGACATCATTTTTATTTCATAAATAGAAAGCCCAAAGTGTAAACTTTTATTTAAAACAAAAAGAAATTAGAAATTTCATTTGCCTTTTTGTGTAGAACCTTTTTCAAAAAGTCACAAAAATTTGGAAAAATAACCATAACTTTCAAAGTTGGTTTAATTTTTTGGCCCTAAATATTTAAAATTAATTTTTTAAATATTTTTTTATTAAAATCTGCATCTTTTGATGTACTTATGGGGATATTTTTAAGATGATTCGCATTTTAGATCCAGAGAAACAATTTTTTGAAAATGGAACTGCACTCTAAAAATACAGACTCAGAAATGTGAGATTTGAGAAAAATCCAAAAATTGGACCCCCCCATATCTCACAAACTATGAGGTCTAGGAAGGAAAATTCATCTGATGTATTCATATCATGATAGAATTAGTATATACACCAAGTTTCACCCAAATCCCTGTCGGTCGGATTACAAGGTCTGGTTGAATTGACATGGAATGACTCTACTTTTATAAGATGACCAAATATCAGCTAATAAAACCAGGATGCAAAATGTAAATGTTGATACCTCCCTCTCCATCCACTTTGGCCATTGTTGACAGTTTTATATATTGAAGCAAATCTGTAATTTATATTAAGAATTTCTGAAAATATTTTCTCTAAATTTGCTGCTTTTTTATTCTTTTATTAACTTAAAGCATTTTTGTATATTTTTAAGATAAATTGACTTTTAATTGAAAATAATTTTTTTTTCCGCTGTTGTTTCAATTTAGTGATTAAATAACTTGCTTTAATTTTATTTATACAAACAGTTTAAGATAAATTATATTTGATGTATATGTAAAGAAAAGTCTATTGAAATTACCAAAGTGTTGATTATTTTACTATTGAAACTGTGAGTTTCAGATTTTGATTGACATTGATTAAGTAAAATTTTTCAAGATCAGGTTTTGTTTGTTTATTGGCTATGAATTCTCTATTTTGATAGGATATTATTATGTCAAAGCTTGAAAAAAGAAGAAAAGGTGTTTATGGACCTCCTTTTGGTAAAAAGTGCATAATTTTTATAGATGATTTAAATATGCCTGCTGTTGAAATCTATGGGGCTCAACCTCCAATTGAACTACTTAGACAGTTTTTTGATCATGGCTTATGGTATGTTTTAAGGCAGTTAAGCTTTTTTCACAGTTATAGAAAAATGTATTTACGTTTTTTTTTTATGTCTATTGATGTATTCTTTTCAGCTGAGAATGTGTTATCAGTGCATGTAATATTTTGTGTTTTTATTATTGTGTGGAATAAAATCAATTTTTTGAAAAATTGCAATTCATAAATGTATTTGACATTTGAAGTCCACCGAAGTGGAGAGTGCTTTGGGGCCTATAGCTACAATGGCTGTCGCCGCGAATGATCCTTATTATTATACATAGAAACAACAACAAGTCACAACAATTTTTATTTTCCATTACATATATTATACAATTACAATGGGACATTCACAATTACATCCATGTCTTACCCAGGGACTCGAACCCGGGCCCTCGGGGTGACAGCAGCCTCCGCTTACTGACCACGCCAGCGGGCGACCCCATAAATGTATATTTATCAAATTGAAATTTTTTCTTAGATTTGTATGAACTATTGTAACTTGAAAAACTGTGCATAAATTATTATTATTATTACTATTAGCTGACAGCCCTATCTCCTAACATTGCCTCAGCCTGTGATGATAACTTTAAATATAGGGGAACCTGGGGCAGAACAGGGTACCAAGTTGAAAATATAATTTAATAATACAAATACCTTTAATAATACAAAAGGGTTAATTAAGAGAGCTGCAAAATTTTCTATGAACAAATTATAATGTAATGATTAAAAAAAAAAAATAGTAATATTGTAAGAAGACAAAATATTTTTTTTTTTTTTTTTTTTTTTTTTTTTTTTTTTTTTTTTTCAGAAACAGATCATTATGTCATTTGCCCCGCTGATGGGGCAGAACGGGGTGGTAAGGACAAGTAATTATAAAAACATATAAAACTAGTGAAAGTGCAGAAAAAAAAAGTTTGTTCGATGTTTATT
Organism: Maratus speciosus; assembly: GCA_963932465.1. Classification (NCBI taxonomy): domain Eukaryota; kingdom Metazoa; phylum Arthropoda; class Arachnida; order Araneae; family Salticidae; genus Maratus; species Maratus speciosus. The sequence continues at coordinate 37,933,811 of OZ010788.1, read as the reverse complement.
ATAGTTTTAAGTGACTATAAAGGTTTAACTACAGTTTTCATTGATTGTGTCCTTTTCTTAAGCTTATTTACAAAATTCACTATCTATTCCCACACAGGAATTGTGTGCCCATTTTTTGCACATGGAACAAGCGACCCAACCTTCAACTGACTTTGAATTAAATTCACCACAATATAAACATTTACAGTCAGAACAAGTTAGGTAAAAACATTTTGTGCAGAAAGGGGTACTTCTCCATTCTGCCCCATGGACACAATTTAGGTTAGGGAGGTAAAGCCATTCGTAAGAGGTACGTAAACAAACGTTTAACTACACGAAACTAAAGACAATTAAATGTACTTAAAGCATGAACTAACTATAGTTATAATGTAAACAGGTATGTATGCCGTACCTTGCTTACAAAATCATCAGAAACTACAATACAGGACCAAAAAATCACACAACGAAAAATTCATGCACTAACACTCGAGAAAACTAGACTAACATGGCTGCTGAAGTTGAATGGCAACAGGTTTATGTGTAGATTATAGGTATCATCTTTTTGTTTGATTAAAACTTTTGAGTTTTGTAAAAACATACAAAATTGCAGTTTTCATTCCTTATTGAAAATATTTTTAAGAATCTAAACTTCTTTTCATTTTAGGTTTCCACACACAAAGTATGGGGAAAATCAAAAATGGTGGGACACCAAAACAAAAAAATTAATTTCTGAAATTTTTGCTGAATAACCCAAATACAATAATTACCATTTAAATAAATAACATTTTTAAAATAGAATTTGATTTAACAAAGTGGCAGACTGTAAATAGATTAAAAATGCTAATACTATCAACATTAATTTTAATTCGGCTAAGTCAATTAACTAGTGTTTTATATAACTAACAATTTCTGAATTTTTTTAGCTCTGTGAAGGGTTTTAATCCTGAAAATCTCTCTCTTCCCAGCGCCAGTGGATTCATCTATTGGCTTTAAACTGATTTAAAACAAAATACCAATTCAGAGTTAGCATCGAAAAACTGATTTATTTACATTTATGTATCTACTGCATGCATGGCAATCTGAGGTTAAATCTATTTAGCAGGATCCGGTTTAAGCAAACATTGAAAGCCTCAATGCTATCCTTAAATCTCTTATTTAAGTAAATTTTTCATTTTATTTTTAGCTCCCTATACAGTATGCTATTTCTTTCTTGCAACTTATTTTATGACATCTCCAAAAAATAACGTTACCTTACAGAAGCCAGCCATAAAACAAAGCAGTACAATTAAATACTCTATATCAATTTTGTAAACTTCTAAGCATTGCACATACAGACCTGCCAACTGCTATGAAAAAATCGTAGTTGCTACGATTTGGACCTATAAACTACGATGTTACGAAACACGGTCTTAAGCTACGATTTTTTTGCAAAAAACACAAATGCACTTTTTGTTTCTAGTTGTGATTTTTATCCCGTGCAACATATTTTTCAAGAGTAATTCTGTTCCGAAATTTCAAAGTATTCATTTTCGACAGTTTAAAAAAATTGGTCATTAGTCCAAAAATTCGGACATTAAAAAATGCTCATGGGGGGGGGGGGGAAATCTGTGCTGCAAAACAAACTTTTTTAACATAAAACCCTCTTTATGTATATATATTAACCACGAGTGAACCATGTTTCTGTAAATATTTATACAGGAATTCCCTTCCTTAGAAACAGGGTGCCATGTTAAGAATGAGGTGGGGAGGTGGTTCTTTGAGGGGCAAGGTTTGAAATAGTGTGCAAAATTGCACTATTTGCACATGGAAAAGAAAAGTCCTGCATAATGAAAAATGTTGTGTATTATTTCCACCTGCAAATTCTTCCACAGACTTATGATTCTTTTGCGAGTATATTTTGAAATTTCTTGGAAGTCCGTGAATTTTTTTTCTTTTTGGAATTTCCCTAAATTAATTCATGAATCGATCGAGGAAAAAGTTGAGAATTTCTTTAAATGATCGTGTAAAATTATCGTGTATTTCTTCAAAGATCTCAAACAAATAGTAATTATCTTCAATTGGTTGCCGAATAAAATCTCTAATTTCGTTAAGAGTTCAGAAAGAAATTGCGAATTTCGTCTAAAGATTGCGCAAAAAATCACGAATTTCGGTAAACTATCGAGGGAAAAATATTACAAATTTAGTCAAAAGGCCGTGGAAACGAGTAATGAATTTTCTTAATTGATCATGAAAAGATATCGAAAATGTTGCCGATCGGTTGTGATAAACTATCGCGAATTTCGACAAATGATCGTGTAAATAAAATCGATTTCGTTAATAGGTTGCAGAAGAAAATAAATTTCGTCAAAGGATCGTGGTAAAAATGCGAATTTTATTAAAATATCGCTGAAAGAAAACGCTAATTTCGTCAAAAGATCAGTAAGAAAATGCAAATTTCATCGAAAGGTCAGTAAGAAAACGCAAATTTCACCGAAAGATCGCGGAAAGATATACAAAATTCGTCAAAGGATCATGGTAAAAAATGCGAATTTTGTCAAAAGTTCGTGGTAAAAAGTGCGGATTTCAACAAAGAATCGTGATAGAAAAATGTGAATTACGATTGTGGGAAAAAAAAACTGTGAATATCCTGAAATGATTGCGGGAAAAAAAAATCACGAATTTCGTCAAAATTTACTGCACTGGGCTAAAAAATTGGAACCAAACTCCTTTTACAAATGTAAAAAAAAAAAAAAACACTTCGAAACGAGAAGAAAGTCTAAAAATCGTGTGTAAAAATTTTCAGATGGAAAAATTTACTATATTGAGTTGAAAGACTGAAACCTTATTCCTTTTACGAATGTCAAAAGATGGCAGTGATACACCAAAAACCAACCAACCAACCTCCAGATTAATTTTAATTTTGTGTGCTACGATTTCTCATTTTCAAAGGTTGGCAGGTCTGCACATATTCAATTTTTATACCGTCGTGTTGGGAAAAAAAGTACTTTTAAATGCAATTTGTTTGAAAACTGCATCTCCATTTATTCTTGAAATATTAAATTTTTTGTAGTTTTTGGAGCCATTTGTTTAATATTGGCAACGGAAGTACTCCATTTCTGTAGAAAGTAAAGGAAAAATAGTCGTAAGATATTAATTATATATTTTTGTTGCCATTTTTACATAACAACCGAAAGAAAATGTAATTAAAACACGTGCTATTTTGAAAAAAATATAAACGAATGATTTCTGTTAAAACAATGGAGCTATTATAAACTATATTTAATTGTAAGTATCTATGAACGTAAATATTGTAGAAAGCAAGTATGAACATGATCTTGTAAGTATCTTATTTCACGATAGTGATGTGCTATGCATGCTTTACTGTAGATGTTTAAGAGTAGATCGTAAATGTGGAATTCTTAAGTGGATGCGAATGACGTCATTTTACATAAAATAAAATGTGTGCTGTAAGTCTTAAAATTGAAATATGTTTTGTACTGCAGTAGAGTCCCGCTTAACTGAGTTATTTTCTTCTGATGGACTGGTGGCTTCTATTATTATAAAACAGCTTCATTTATAATGGCTGTTTCATCATACAGCATGATAGTGCTGTATAGTAGAGCTCAGCCGCATCTTTTATGTTTTGAAACATGAAGAAAAGATAACAACTCAATTACAATCCAAACCAAAAAACATTCAGTGATGAATAATGGCTTGTTAGAAAGCTCTTAATTTAGCGATGTGCCTTTCGAAGATCGGGTCAAAAAATATCCAATATTAAGGGAATCGCACTCATTTAAACTTTACATAGCACTATACCTTCCATAATTTAACATTACAGAAATATCTCCTTTTTAATTTTCTAATTGGGCTGCCACACCCTAAAAAATATCACAATAATAAAAAAAAAAAGATAATATGCGTACTTTGTTTTTATAAGTCAATAAAAATTCAGATTCTCCTGATATATTTTTACATTATGAATCGACGTCATTCTAAACAGAAAATGCACATTTTTCATAAATATATATAAATTGTAGCTAAATGTATCATAATAGTTTTTGAAGTCAAAACAGCTACTATAATATAGAATAATTTCAATTACAGAAGGGTAATTTAGGGAAAAAAAATAGTTTGCTAGATATGACGTCATTTTTATTGTCCCTTTCTAATAATGTTTTATTCTGAGTGGAAAATCTTCATTTATTTTAAATTAATCCTTATTACTATCATCCATACAATGGAAGATTTATTTTTAAGTGATACGAAAGAAATTTTCGGTAAATGCTAGGTCATTTAGTTTAAATTTCTAAAAATCGCATATTTTCAATTTTTACACAATCGTTTGGTTAAAAAATTTACTTCCAAATGCAATTTGTTTGAAAACTGTATCTCAGTTTACTCATTTTTTATGGCTTTTAATTTAATTTTTAAGCATAATTTCTTCTAAATGTATCTCAATTGCATGTAGGCTCTATTATGGAAGAAAAATGATCCATTATCACTTAAAGCAATATAAATAGTTTCAATAATAAAAATGTCTCCAGCTAATATTCCGTAACAAACTTATAAAATGAACAATATGTAACATACATGTAACATGAACGTATATGTAATCGCAAAAATTTCAAAATTTACACTGTTGAATACCATGGAAGATGTACTTCCAAATATAATTTCTTTGAAAACTGCCTATCATTTTAAGTATTAGGAGTCTTTTAAAATTAGTGTTAAAATTTTTAAAAAGCAATAAGCAAAATCAAAATAGAAAAAAAAAAAAGAGAAAGCTAACCATTTTTTTCGTGAAATAGAGAATAAATAAATAAAAATAGGAATTATAGGAGAAACGTAAAAAAATGGCAAAAAAAAAAGGATATGTATAGTGTATTTTTAAATTAATTCTCCATTCTACAACTTTAAATTTTCGACATTTTCTATCTTGCTTTCGCTCATTTTTACCCTTTGAAATTTTTATAGTATCAGTTAGAAAGAAGGCCTAAGAACTAAAAACTGAGGAATAAAACATAATTTTACACATTCATCTTCACGAAGCAACATAATCTAAACTAGAAAAAATCGTCTGCTTACAAATTGTCATCTACAAATATTAGATCAGAGTTTTTTTTATTACTAATATTTAACCAAGGAGTCTGGCCAAAATCAAATTTAAGTTTTTTGCATGTATAGATAGAACTATTGACTTATATTTAGAGCAAGTCAATTTAAAGAAGAAACACCGATTTTCATATAACATTTCTTAAAAATGACACGCTTAAAATTTTTCACAAAGCCACTATGGCAGAAAAGCAAGAAAAATATCATTTGATAAACATTTATTTTAATTCACAAATCTGAAATGTTTCTTCTAGATTTGCCAAATGACGTCATTTTTATCCAATTTTGTCAAAATTATTTCATGTGGTTATCAGCAGTTTCTAAATAAAAAGTCGAATCTTAAAAGAACGCAATGCTTTTTATAAATGAATTTTGGAAATGTGTATTTTAATTTAATAAACTTTTAAACTATATTATAATATTGTTTATTACTTGAAATTCAGTATTCAATCAAATTTATGTTATAGTTTTATTGAAATGTGTAATAAAATTAGATTTACACTTCCAACAAAACAAATCGTAAGATCTCATGCAATTTAAATGCAACGCAGCGGGTTGCTATGCCAACTAGTTTTATTAAAAGATAAACACTCGGACAATAAAAAAAATTTTGTTACACTATGTATTCTTTTTATTTTTTATTGAAACAATTATAAAACGATAAGCGTGACATATTTTACGAAGAAATTTATTTATGATATTTTTAAAAATGTTGATATTCGAGATGATGCTATTGTCTAAATAGATATTTTTTTTGTTGTGTATAAAGGAATAGTATTGTGAAATATTATTATGAATAATATTCAAAATTACAGGGTTCTGAGTACGAAACTAGGAAGACAGGATTTATATGAATGGATAGCTGAAAGATATGCAAACGTATCAGGTAATCCTTCCAGATCAACACATAATAGATTTTAACGCTATAACCCTACAAAACATTTGAAGAATCTGTTTACCAAACATACAAGCTGGATGTACATGTTTCGTAAAATGTTGGGGGAAATGTTTGTTGTTCATCGTTCTCCGCCTGATGCGGCCATATAAGGACTAGTCTTGTGGTCAGTTCTAAGTAAAGTATAGGTCAATATCCCCATATAGGAGTTAGCAATAAGTATGTGGTCATCAGAGCTCTGGAAATACACTGGTGAACCAATGTTTCTGTTAGTTTTTGATTGGGGAAATTGGTTGGACCCGTTGATTGAGGTCATTGGTTGTTTAGTTGGGGCGGTTGTTTGGTTAGTTGAGGTTGGTTGATTAGGTTCCTGAAAGAATCTGAAAAAGATGTGAAATGATATAAAAAACTGGTGGAACCAGAGAGCAAAGTAAAGCTCGATCTAAAAAGTTACAGTAAAAAATTGGCAAATAGTTTCAGTCTAAAAAAGTAAGTAGTGCATACAAAAGTAATGGAACCAGATTATCTGTAAAGCTCATGAAATTACCCAAATTTTTGTTGATAGCTGAAAATGTGGACTGAGCTTTACTGGTGCCTTATATTCAGAATCATATTATCCACTCAAAATGAGTACTGGGTATAGTAAACTAATGTACAAAAAAATTTCTGTCAGGCCCAGAATTGTGACATGATTACATCAAGTCAAGCTAAACTCCACAAAGCTGAAAGAATGTAAACCATGAAGTAATATTTTAAGTATAAAATTAATATAGTCAGGTGGTTGAGGAATTGTTGTTATTAACATTTCTGACATAACACATGTAACGTAATAATTTTTATTTCATGTAATTATTGTGAAAAGGGAACCTTGTGACAATGGACTTGAGCGAAACAAGTAGTTAGCATAGCATATGGTTGAATCGTACATGCTTAGGGTTTTAGGCTTACTTTGGGCTTTGATCTTCCAGACTTAGCAGTAATCACTGGAATGGAATTTGGTCCATACTTCGTACTGAACGATCTTTCATGTTCTCGCTCATTACCAAATCAACGTCTATTCTATTCTTATGAACCCAAATTTTTAAACTGGTTATGAATGATTGGAATTCAGAATGAGTTGATGTGACTTTATGAAATGCCTTTACTTCCCTCATTGATTTTAAGGCACCAGTAAAGCTCAGTCTACATTTTCAGCTATCAACAAAAATTTGGGTAATTTCATGATCTTTAAAGATAATCTGGTTTCATTACTTTTCTACACACTACTTACTTTTTTAGACTGAAACTATTTGCCAATTTTTTTACTGTAACTTTTTAGATCGAGCTTTACTTTGCTCTCAAGTTCCACCAGTTTTTTATATCATAATAATAGAAGACATCAGTCCATCAGAAGAAAATGAAGTAATAGAAATGCCATGGGCGACACTAAATTTTGAAAAAGCAGAATTCCTGTTCTCTAGTTTATTATTTATTTATTTTGTAAATGAGAATAAATATATATCTAGACACACGGCAGTGTGTCAGCCAAGTTCGCCTGACATAGCCGTGTGTTATTTACACGAACCATTTCGAGCTGTTTTCTTCAAATTTCAATGCTCTACAACTGAAAATCTATGAGACCTACGTACTTGTTATACGAAATGGGTAGTAAGGCCACCCTAATTACCTAAAATCCAAAATTTTATAAATAACGCATAATTAGTTTCCGAGATAATGACATTTGAAAATGTCTGATAATCGATAATTTTACCACTGACTGACTGACTGACTGACTCACTCATCAAAAAGATCTCGTATATCTACTGCAGCTACAGACTTCAAATTTGCTGCGAAGTTCGTTTACACTATAAAACTAAGGAAAAAAATTAAAAAATTGTGAAAATCGATGAATTACCCACCTAGGGGTGCCCATTTTTACTTTACCATTGCGTCTATTAGGCGAAATTTTAATTTGCCATAGGAAGGGACGCTGTTCTGTCGCCAAATACCGCCAAGTTTCTCGCCAACATGGCGATATATCGCCAAATTTGGCGACTAAAATCGGTCGCCAAAAGTGACGCCACCTTGGCGATACCTCTAATATTTCGCCAAATTCCCATAGACTTCCATTGTAAACCTATCTACTTACTGGGGGTTTATCTGGGTTTACTTGCTTACAGAAAAACAACAAATTGAGATATTCTGTCCGTCACAGAGCCCGTTCTCAGAAACTATACATGTTGGAGGCGTGAAATTTTGCATACTTACAGCTGAACACCTCACATCAAATGCCAAATCATAAAATTTTGAAAAAGTTGTAAATTTAACCCTTTGGGGTCTCACATGTGTATTTTAAACAATCCTTTCTAAGTGAGCCCCTAATTAGGTTGGAGGCGTGAAATTGTACATACTTATAGCTGAACACCTCACATCAAACGACAAATCATAAAATTTTGAAAAAGTCGTACATTTAACCCTTTGGGCTCCCCCATGTGTATTTTAAACAATTCTTTCAAAGTGAGCCTCTAATTAGGTTGGAGGCGTGGAATTTTGCATACTTATAGCTGAACACCTCACATCAAACGAGAAATCATAAAATTTTGAAAAAGTCGTACATTTAACCCTTTGGGCTTCCACATGCGTATTTTAAGCAATTCTTTCTAACTGAGCCTCTTATTAAATTGCAGATTTGAAATTTTGCATACTTATAGCAGAGCACCTGAGGCCAGGCGACAAATCATAAAATCTTGAAAAAGTCTTATGCTTAACCCTTTGAGCTACCACACATGTATTTTAAGCAATTCTTTCTAAGGGAGTCATTAATTAAGTTGGAGACATGACATTTCGCATACGTATAGCTGAATACCTCAGACCACACGGCAATTCATAAAATTTTCAAAAAGTCTTATATTATTTACTCCTCTGGGCTCTAACTTGTGTATTTTAAGCAATTTTTCTAACCCCCGCCCTTTTCACGCGGGGGAGCACTTTTCCAACTTTTGCCGACACCCCTTTGACCATTCTTTCATATTATGCACCATAGTCTTACATATTTTAGTTCCACTTTTTATCGCCAGAGGCGCCTACTTATCTCGGGTGCTATGGGCTCAATCCCCTCGACTAAAATATCTACGGATAGTATGTAAAACGGAGTTTCATTCGGATAGAGGTTTGTTTAGAATAGAGTGCACCCCTGGTTGCGAAATGTGGAACTAACAGATTTTTCAAAAGGATAAAGTGTTTTGAAAGGAATATTAAACGAAACCCTCTGTGCGATCTGTGATCACACTTACCCACTTGTTATTTTCAAAATCATCAGAGAAATGTTTATTTAGTTAATTAAATTTGAAAATCCAGGAAGGGGCAATGTCCTTCCTCTGCACTGCCTCTTTGCCCGCACCCATGGATGAATGATACATAGTGTGGCATAAGCACATAACTTTATTTTTCACTTTCAGTACAAAAAAGCAGGCCCAGCTATAGGATATTAAATTGGAAAATTTAATAGGAAAATTTAATATAGGAATTTAATAGGAATTGTTTCAGAAACAATAAAAATTTCGAATCAATACATTTCGTTTCAAAACATGCATTCACTGTAGCAGTATTAAAATATAGATTTCAGCCGCAAATTGACAGCCAAATAGTTTGTTGTTGGAAATTTAAATTAAAATTGAATGTTGCTTGGTGAATACAATAGTCTCATGTAAACACATTAAAAAGCATTATGTAAAGTGTCTAAATATATTGTAACTGTACAAAAAGTAATGATATCTATAACAAAAACATAGCTGTGAAAAAAGGGAGCCAAGTTCTGTAAAGACAATGGCAAGAAAAGAAGTGATATCTAAGTGGGTGCCAAGTTCAAATAAAATTCACCCAAACTTACCTACTGAAGTATTATAGCATTTTTTAAATTGTTTAGAAATAAAAATTATTGATAGCATATTAATAATAAATCTAGAACTTGGCAAGTTTTTGATAAATGTTATGCCTATCAATTTCATGTCTTAATAAAATGATGATGTTAATATTAACAACAATGTCATTATAAAAAAATTAATATAGTTATTATTATAAACAAATGACTCATGTTAAAGATTTGATAAACCAATAAATACACAAATACATTCCCGCTCGTCTTTGGTTATCACTCTAGCACCCACCCTTCGGAAACCTCAATGCAAACAGACTAAAAGGCCTGAGAAAGAGACAGATACCTTTACGCTTGTTCTTGGTCATCCCTCTAGAGACTGCACCTCTTTAACCCTTCAGGGGCAAAGAGCTTTTATTCGTGACATGCTGAAATGATTCAATCACACCAGAATTTAAAAACAAATTTATTTCAAAATGGGTAAAAGCTTCTTTTCACGTATTTAATAAAATTAAACTTTTTAGTCCTGAATTCTAGTGTCAATGTGGCATTTTGCAGTTAAATTTAGGTGGGATATATCTTATCCCACCATCCTTCAAGGGGAAGGAGCTCACTCAAATGAAGGCTTCCAAATATGAAATAACAAGTTTAGATATAATAATGTCTTTAATAAAAATAAATGACTTGTAAATAAAAACTTGCCAAGTTCTAGATTTATTATTAATATGCTATCAATAATTTTTATTTCTAAACAATTTAAAAAATGCTATAATACTTCAGTAGGTAAGTTTGGGTGAATTTTATTTGAACTTGGCACCCACTTAGATATCACTTCTTTTCTTGCCATTGTCTTTACAGAACTTGGCTCCCTTTTTTCACAGCTATGTTTTTGTTATAGATATATATTTTTAACTAAGCACTTATATGGTTGAAATTTGAAAAGAAAAAGTAAAGTTTGATACTTAAAATCCAAATTCATCAAATTTCAGTTTATATGCTAATGCAATTTTGTGATAAGAATTAAGTTTTCACATGTTTGTAATAATATTTTAATGTATATTTTTTATTTTCTATTATTTTGTAATTCATTAAAATATTTTAAAGTAAATTCTTGCATTGTTTCAAGATTGTTTTTCTGAAATTGTTTCAGTATTTATATGGTTGAAAAAAATAAAGTTATATATTTAAAATCCAAATTCATTGACTTTCAGTTTATATTTTTATCCATCCTTTTGATGAAAAATTCTTTTTTTTCATGCTTTGGTAATATTTCCACATATATTTTTTTATTTTCTATTATTCTCTAACTAATGAAAATATTTTAAAGTAGTCTTGCATTGTTTTGTGTATCCTGATTTGACTATGATCCACATGAATTTTTTATTTATTTATTTATTTTTTTTCAATTAAGATCTTTTTTCTGAAATTGATTCAATATTTATGGTTGAAAAAAAGAATAAAATTTATAATTAAAATCCAAATCCATCGAATTTCAATTTATATTTTATGCATTCTTTTGATGATAAATTAATTTTTATGTGTTGGGGTAATGTTTTAATATATATTCTTTATTTTCTACTATTCTGTAATTAACTAAAATATTTTTTAAATCGAGTTTGGCATCAGCTTTCAATGCCAACCACATTTATTTTTTTATATATTTGAATATTTTAGTTTTAATTTAATATTATTATACATATAATAGCACTAAGTGTATAACAGTTCCAGTGTGAACTCATCCAGACCCCGATAATCGCACTCATCCTCGGAAGAAAAAAAATGTTGCAGCCATGTTAAGCTTAAGCATTCAGACCCTGTGAATAAGTCAAATGTTTGACTTATAGTAATCCATTTTGTATCACATCTATTCTTCTTCATTTTCTCTAAAAGCTTCAAAAGTATACAATTATAATGATAATCTAAAAATACCCATCTACCAACAACAGATACTCATTATAAACAAACAAATACCATTGCCATTCATAAGTATATATTCCAAATCTAGAAACAAGTGAACGACTCTTTGATCGTTTAATTAAAAAAATACCGTTTAACATCTGATTCTGCTCTTAAAATATTTGTAAAACCATATTAAAGCCTTTAAATATTTTGAAAAGTGTTTTCCACTTTTACATACTGACTTACATTTTGTGAAAAAAACAGAGTTAATTATTTTATATAAACAAGACAGCAGTTCCATGCATGAACTACACTTTATTTCAACATTGTTTTGGTGCCATCTCTTGGCAATCAATATAAATGATGGAATGTTTGACTGAAATCATAGTGTTTTATTTAAAAAAAGAAATAAAAATACAGGACGTTATGATGTTTTCATTATGTAATTTTAAAATTTCGTTCATTATAAATAAAATGAATTTTTTTTTGTCATGATACCTTTGATAGAATTTAAATTTTGTTTTATTAATTTTTTAAGAGGTTAACATTTATCTGCTTTTTTAAGAATTTTTTTTGCATTATAAATAAAATGAGTTTTTTTTCCCAAGTGTTATGAAATATAAGATGTTATCATGATTGCATTAGTATGAGAAAATTATTTTTCCACATTCTCTTTTTAAATTACAATTTTGCTTTCACTACAAGGTTATGTTCAAATTTTACAATGTTAAAAATCAAAATTTTATCTGCATTGATGTAATTAATATATGCAGTACATGGCATTGTATATTCCTTACACATTAATTAATTTTGATAAGAAATATAAATTTTATTTTCAATGCAAGCAAATTTCAAATGGATATAAGCTAAGCACATTGAACATTGATAAAATTAAATTAAAATTTTATGAAAGAAATACTAATAATAATTTTGATTTTGTCATTTTCTACAATACAAACCCTTTAATAATAAAACCTTCATTCTGTTTGTTTGTATGAAGTCTTATGAAAATGAAACGCAGATCAACATTCTGTCATTTTTGATGGTGGTTATATACTAGTTTTGTAATTAATTAAAAGTACTTTAATAGAATATTGAGTCGAATAGCTCTATTTTTACAGGGGAATGAAAATGAACAGGGGAGTCATTCATTTGATTTTTTTGCCTATCTGGGATTTTCTGCTTTTTTTTATGTTTTCTGATAATTAAAAATAGATATATTTTATTACTAAACATACAGAGTACCAACAGTCCCCCCCCCCCAAAAAAAAAGCAGCGGTTGCAGCAATTGGGTTGTTAATATGTGGTTAAATTCAGCAATGAATTCATTGAATCTGCCTCTGTTTTACTTCTATAACTTTTTAATACTGTGCCAGTAAAAGAAAATCCCTGCCAGCCTGACCTACAAGCACAGGTAGATTTCGAAGTTAAAAGTTAAATTTTTATTTTAAATGATGAAAGAACAAATAAATTAGTATAACATTAATAAAAATACAAATAAAACGTCGAAATAAAAATCACTTGAAGACGTAAACATGTGTAATTTGCTTAAAGTCAAGTGAATATGATATTTACGATCAATCATTATTCTTAATCTTCATTTAATCTTATAGTTATTATTATGCAAATTATTTACATTAGGAAAGCGTTTTAATACTAAAAAAAATAAAAATAATATTAAGTAGTTATTTTAATAAAGGAATATATTTTTTAAAAAGAAAAAAAAAAACTTATTACAATTACATTTTTCAATTTAATTTTTTTTTATGCAATTGTTAATGTTTTTTTGAATTTCATGCTGATTTTTCCATATTAGTAAAACGAATCTGATTTTTAATCTTTTAGCTTAATACAGTAAATATTGACCCCTTTTCAATAAAGTTTATTCTGAATTCATATGGCGACTTTTGAATTTTTTTGCGAATTTTTGTATGCGATTTTTAGGGTTTTATCGAGTTTTGGGACAATTTTTTGACATTCATTAAAGGAAAGCAGTTTCAACATTTAGCCTAATGTAATAAATTTTCTCCCCAGCGAATTTTTGAATTTTAGAGTTTTTCCATACAAATTTTAGCAGTTCATCGTGTTCCGCTGCGAATTTTTGCCGTTTGTGAAAATACTCTCATTACGATGTTTTAGCTCACAAAAGAAAATTTTGGCCTCTGCGATTTTCAAATTTTTAGCAGTATTTCTTTTTTTTTTTTTTTTTTTTTTTGCTTTGGAATGATTTTCTGCATTGGTAAAAGGATCCATTTTTAATCTTTTGGTCCAGTGTAACAAATGTTACCCTATTTTTAATAAAGTTTTCCTGAAACTCATAGAGCAATTTTTTATTTTTTTTTATGCGATTTGTACAGTTTTTTCTCGTTTTCCAGTGAGGGGATTTTTTTTTACATACGTTAAAAGAATTCAGTTACAATGTTTTAGTCCACCATAGTAAATTTTGTCATCTACGATTTTTGAATTTTTACCCCCCCCTTTTTTTTTTTACATTTTACAGCGATTAATAAAAGGAATCCGGTTTTAATCTTTTAGTTCAATACAGTAAATGTTGTCTTCTTTTTAATAAAATTTATTCGGAATTGGTACAGCACAGTATCTTAATTTTTCGCGACATTTTTATGCAGTTTTTAAAGATTTCGCGCTTTGCAAAAGGAATTCAGTGGCAAACTTTTAAATTTTGTCCCCTGTATTTTTTGAAATTTCAGCAATTTTTCTGTTTTTTTTTTTTTTTTTTTTTTTTTTTTTCTTTTTCTTTGTTTGTTTTGTTACAACCTTATATAAAAAAAAGCCTGTTAGGAAAACATCCGGATTTGAGACTTAGTACTGTACTAATATAATTTGAATTTATTTGTCTTGCTTTCAATCCGCTGCTGCATTTCATTGACAATTGTTTTCCATGGCAGTTATTATATGAAAGGTTTTTAAAAGATGTTGCATGTTTTTAAACTGAGCTAAATTTTATTATAGATACAAAATTTCCAGATTGTAGCTTCTTCGCATACGCATTATTGTTACAATAAAAGTAGTTTTAGAGTCACTTGGGGCTAATTATGGAAGACGACATTGGCGAATATCTCTGTGAAATTTGAGATTTTGGTGAGTAAACAAGCATTAAAAAAATTAAGAAATAAAGCACCTACAACTCACAAGAGCCAATTTATCAAGATTAACTTTGAAAAAAATGACAAGTATTTATCACCAAAGCAAGGATGCAAATAGGAATACTTGACATTCAGTGAATAAGTATTCTCACGAGATGAGACTTCAGCAATATCTGAGGCCTTCCTATAGTTAGTGTTTTTAATATCTATCTGTTTGCAACTTTAGATAATGGGCATTAGTTAATTCTTAAACGTACATTTCTGCTACTTTTGCATTATCCTTATTGTATTATGCTGTTTTGATGCATTTTTTAATAGAAATTTTGATATCTATTAAATAAATTACGCCCCTTTACAGGAAAACATATTTCAGGAATTTTTTTTTCACTATACCAAAAAATCAAAGTTTTTTAGGAATGTTCTTATAATATTGGAAAAGTGTTTCATAATCTATGTGTGATGCTTCAATTTCCTTTCATATTTGTACATCAAAAATCATTCGGGCAGTGAGCCAGTTGTTAAATTATTTTAATCCCATCACTGAACATAACTTATGGTGTACCAATAAATTTCTGTTAATTGACATTAATGTTAAGAGTTACTATTGAGAAAATTTTCTACGAAATTCCATTTATGAACCCACTCTACTCTTTTGCTAATATTTCCTTTTGTCAAAGGGGGGGGGGGGGCTTAATTTGGGGATTTTACAGTACATTATTTTTTAAAGAATGAGTTTATTAAATTTATTAAAATAGTTCATCAATTTTTTAAATGCAAAAAACCAAGTGACTTTGGGCATTCAAACTCTTTTTATATACAAAATATACCTCTTTTCAAAAGTATTTGAAGAATAAAAACTAAGTATACTATACACAGACTTCTCATATAAATAGACTCAGATTTGGTAAACTTTTCTTGAAGCATACATCTCTGCCCACTATCACGTGATGCTGGGCATAGGTAGCGTGCCAAACCTGTTTTTCTTCTGCCAAAATCTCCTCAGAATCTCTTTCTGGTTTCTGCCAAAACTTTTATTACATCAGCATTTGTCTTGAGTTGACCGCACTTTTGCTTTGCCTTTTAATTTACCTTCTAACAGATTTTTTAATAACTTATTATTTTGGCTTTTAAAATGAAGGATGGTTGCTGTATATTCGGCTAGCAATGGGCTGTTTCTATATTTGCATTTATTTTATTTCAAGAATGAAATTCGAAAGCTGCCAGCAAAGGTATCACCACAAAAACACGACACACTTTCGGCGATGAAAGCGGAAACATGATGGATTCAATTTCTGCCCGAAAGAACAATCCAATCTGCTCTCTATGTATCTTTTCTCTGAGATACTATATAATACAGGAAGTGGAGGGGGTGGGGGGGGGACTGCACATAAGACCCTATTTTGTTACTAATAAACAGTCAAGTGCGCACATTACTCAACGCTCAGAGGTTTCCGTACAAAAAATACATGAATCATTAACTGTATTATTAAAAAAAATCATTGCTAAAAGAATAATAAGACTTTGTAAAAATCTATATAACGTAGGGTTGGGTATAGCTGTATATACTAGAAAAGTATGAATGGGTATACCATAAAAGTTCAAAGAGATATGAAGCCTAAATAATATCAAATACTACTATTGTGTATAACACATTTTTAATCTTATCCTAATCTGTTTATAATGAAATTAATTCGGTACTGACAATAAAAGTAGTGCACATTTAAACTTCATTTGGTATTTCATAAAACTAAATTCAGCATAGTAATAATCTTTTCATTTTACAGTGTACCTAAAACAAAACCCTTGTGCAAAGTTTAAACTTTCCATTGTTCTAAAGTTTAAACTTTCCATTGTTCTAAGCGTGTTTCGAAGGGCAGTCGCAAAATTGCAACACTGCCTTGGTCCATGCCGCGTTTTTCCAGAAAGGTTTTTAATTAACTTTTAAAGACAAAAGAGGCATATTGAGAGGCCACTCAATGCAAACTAGTTGCGAATCCCATACTATTTATGTGATTAATCTAATTAAATTATAGTCCGTTTTTAACAATTTGACTTTTATTGCTTTTATACTGCTGCTGGGCATTGCATTACACAAATATATGATTAAAAGTTGTTTCTAGGCTTTAAAAGCCTATGGTACATAGAGTACGCCACCCCTGTCATTATGTATGTCCAAACAGTCTGTGTCTTTAAGGGTTAATATATATCTCAGCTAATTGCCAACGATTTTTTTCGAAATTCACTATCAACAATGCTTTTTTTTATACTACTGCTACGATAGGTACCTCCAGCGCTTCTCAACACCTTTGCTGAATGCCTGCAAATTGGAATTTGTGTGTAACGGAAAAATGCGCTTTCTCAAAAACTATGTGAACTAGGATAATCGCTATAATTTTCCTGCAAGGAACATCTATTACATCTATTACCTCTAATTTTTTCATAATTTTAGTTTCAGTAGTTTCAGAAATAGAGGTTGGGGGGACATATTTTTCCACTACATTTTCAATGATATTTCTGAACATATAATAGCTAAGATTAAAAGAAATGTATGTTTGAGTTCAGTGTTATGAAAGCTTTCACACAATATACAAAGAAAATTTTTTTTTTTTTCAATTAACATAATTAGTCCCTCTACATTTTTCCTAAGTGTATTTGTGAATGCTTAATAATCTGTAAATATGTGGGTCAATAATCTTTATTACTTCCCCCAATTTGAACTTTTCATGCCCCATGGCTTACGAGTAACTTTGCTGTGACAGACGGACAGACAGACACAGGAGTGATCTTATAAGGGTTCTGTTTTTACTTTTTAAGTACGGAACCCTAAAAATTAAAAATAAGATTCCATATTCTAAAGGTAAAATTGGTGTTAAATCAATTTATCACTAAATCGTGATGTTAGATGGATCTTAAATCAATTTAAGAAATTTCTACAGTCCTAATGCCGGGTACCCCTTTCCTTCAAACTATTTCATAATCTACTCCTCTCCCATCTCGAAAATGTTTAAAAGTTTTTTTTTCTTTATTTTATTATATATATATATTTACAAATTATAGAATTGCTCTGTAATATGCTGTTTTTCTATTTTTTATAGCATTCATTATTTTTTCATTTATTAGGTATGAAAGAAAGGAAATGTCAGAATTACATTTAATCGACACTCAATTTATTGCTGCTATGGGGCCACCAGGAGGAGCTAGAAATAACATTACTCCTAGATTTCTCAGACATTTTGGTGTATTAAGTATTAATCCTTTTAGCATGTCAACTTTGAATTCAATATTCTCATCAATTATGATTATTTATTTCAAGGTACTTGACATTTTTTATCTTTTTTATGTTCTATTTATTTTCCATCTAATTTACTTCTAAATAAAGTGATTAATGAATATGCTTTATGGTGCTTCATCCTTTGGCCATCCTGGGTGTCTTTCAATGTAAGAGATAAGGAAATTGAGACATTTTCTTTGGGGAGCTGATTTATTCTTCCTTTTTTAATATGTGATTTTTTTTTTTTTTTTAAATAAAGTCCAGCTGTTCTGGAGCTAGCCCGTAAGTCAACAAACACTCTACTGAGCAACAGAGCTTTATTTTAGCATATCATATTCGGTAAAGATTCACAGGATTTCATCTTGTGCCAGTATATAAAGGAGTAGTTTGGATTATTCCCAGCAAGGGGCTTAAGTATCAAATTGGGCAGTTTCTGCAATCCTGATTGGTTAAAACTATTTTTAATGGTGGATTTTCTGAGGTGACACAAGTCTTGCTTCACCCTGATTGTAACACTTAGTGTAATTTCCACCTTTGACAGTAATTGTTATTTATGATTTAATAAATATTCTAGAGAAAGTTAATTAAGATTTATGCCATATCAAATACTGATTTTGACATAATGTGAATTTATCTTCCAACATAAGGATTTAATTTTATTTATATGCTCTAAATCTAATTACTGTCAAACTTAGAAAAGTTTATTTTCATTTATGGCCTTTAAAATTCAAACTCTAATTTGATTTTATGAACACCATCAATGTCATAATGAGGAAATTTCTTATGATTTATGATTTTAAGTACTCATTTACATTTTTTAAATATCAATCAATTCAAAGATGTTTGTGATGGTGAATTAGCTTTACACATTAGATTTAAAGTTAGGAATTCTGAATTTCAAAAAGGTTTATGTTTTATCCTGTCATATATTAATTAATATATATATTGTGATACACAGTGCTGAAGTCAGGGGATTCAGAGCATTGAAACAGCTCCTTCTCCAGCTAGGAGATTTTGGATTTTATGCTTATTTATGGTCTTTAAGTGTAATTTCCCTACCCCAAAACTCCACAGTTCCTACCTCCTTCTCCAAGAGCAGCAGAAAACCCATTGAGAGAAATATATCTGAATTCTGGTGATACCGCCCTCATAACATGTATTGTATATTTCTATTCTTTTCAAAGATAGTTGTCTTCACTTATATCATACAGCATGATCGTGCTGTATAGTAGAGCTCAGCCGCATCTTTTACGTTTTGAAACATGATGAAAAGACAACAACTTGATTACAATCCAAACCAGAAAACATTCAGTGATGAATAATGGCTTTTTGGAAAGCTCTTAATTTAGGGATGTGCCTTTCGAAGGTCGGGTCAAAAAATATCCAATATTACCCATTTAAACTTTACATAGCATTCTATAATTTAACAATATAAAAATATCTCCTTCAATCTTTCTTTCCTGTTGCCATATCCTAAAAAGCGGCACAATAAATTAAAAAAGTTATAACACGCGTATTTTGTTTTAAATAAAAATCAGATTTTCTCACAATATTTTTGCATTTTCCAAATCGAGGTCATTCTAATCAGAAAATGAAAATATTTCCTATATATATGTAAAAACTTTAACTAAACACGTGTTAAAATGACGCAGTATCTTCATTTAAATGTTTTTAATGTTTAAAAATCTGTTTTAATACCGGAGTTTTAATTTAAAAAAAAACAATTTAGGAAAAGATAATAATTTAAAAAATCGTTTGCTAGGTATGACGTCAATTTCTGTTTAACTGACATAACTTTGTAGTGATGTTTTATTCTGAAAAGAGACTCCTGATATTCTGAAATTAATTCTTATTACTATCATCCATAAAACGAAAGATTTATTTTTAGGTCATACGAAAGAAATTTTCGGTAAATGCTAGTTCATTTGGTTGTATTTATTACATTTTCCTGCATATTGTCAAGGAAATCGTATACTCCTATTGCACGCGCCAAAGAAAACATGCATTTTAATTTTAAAAGCTTAAACACTTTAGTATAATTACGTCATTATAACGCCAAATGAAATTCAATTTCGCAAATTAAAAAAAAAAAATTAATATTGTTGGACCGAAAGTAATAATCTAAGACAGGGAGGGCGAACCTATGGCACACTGCAGATTATTTTTGGCATGGCATAGATTTAAGTTTTACATCAAAATATAGTAGAATTTCACAAAATGCATTAATTAATATAGATGTTGTCTGTGTCACTTGAATCCGATTAGTTCGGTTGGTTGTGATTGTCACACAGATTCAAGAAATTGAAATACAACTTAATTTATCTGAATCTAGCTCAATATTGGCTCAGAAAATTTTGAGAATTAGAAGATTATCGCTAAACAAAAATTAAACGTGTAATAAGCAAAAATACTGATTTTAAAATTATAACAACTTGGAATTCAATTCCAGACACTAAAAACTATAGTTTCTGGCTCTTGCTATTTTGACAATTTTTTCTGTAAGACATTCTTTTCGTAAAAAAAAATGAAAAATTCAACTAAAAACGTCTTGTCAAGTGAGTGCAATTAAATTTGCATTCTACCGAAAATAACTAAGTACAAAGCGGATATAAATTGTTTGGCATTTCAGATGAGGCAACAGAAATAATATATTTTAAATAAATTTCTACAGCATAACATCAAATATCACCTGTATTTTTTTTAATGCTAAAAACAAAATTTTAAGTAGTTTTGATTCATTATTATTTGATCCATTAAATTTTTTTATTGTTGGCACGTCATGATCACGTAAAGTATATTTTTGGGAAAATTTGACACGTGGACATGAAAAGGTTCACCATCCCTGGTCTAAGAGCTAGCAACGTTTTCGTCACTTGATTTTAACAAGGCTCATTTTTCTATATGCTCTTCCGTTTTATGGTGTAGTATGTATGTGAACGGTCTGGCTGACGGCAGACGTTACGTTTACCTGCGGCAGAAGGGGTTATGCAGATGAAAAAAATTCAAAATTACGTCATTTTAGCAAGGGTTGTGTTTGTATATGCTCTTCTGTTTTATGGTGTTTTCCGTATGCGGACGGTTTGACTTTCGGGAGACGTTGTGTTTACCTGCGGGGGAAGGGGTTATGCAGGTGAAAAAACTTCAAAAATTCGTCATTTTAGCAAAGCTCATTTTTCTATATGCTCTTCCGTTTTATGGTGTGGTATGTATGCGGACGGTCTGGCTGGCGGGAGGCGTTGCGTTTACCTGCAGGAGAAGGGGTTATGCAGGTGAAAAAACTTCAAAATTACGTCATGAAGCACTTCTGACCTTCCTTGTATCTTTCAAGGCCACGGTTGAGAAAGGTTGTATGAAGGGATGTCTTTAGTTTGTTGGCAAGAAAAGTAGAAATTTGGCTTTTGGGATTAAATAATCCCGTGCGTATACAAACGTTACATTTCGATATGTTCATTCATTACGGGATAACACACACTAAAATAATTTTACCGAAAGAGTGAAATAAAAGCAACCTACATATGTTGATGAAAGTGTATTAAAGGTAATTACTGTAAATTTTATAAAATAATTCATGTTTTAAGAGATAAAACAAATTGTTGCATATTTTCTAAGGGAAAAAACCTGCCATTTTTACAGAAACTGTTATAAAATCAGAAAATAAATATGAAATGTTTGATTTTTCCCTAAAAAGAAGTAGTACTGATGCATTTTACAATATAGAGTAGTAGACTTTCTTTAAAACGCATTTAGCCAAAAATATAATGGGAGACAAAATGAGGTAAGATTTACTCCACCTGTGTGTTAATGTTACAAAAATAGGTGCGTGCGCTTACAGTTCAGTTAATCATGCCCTAAACGACGCCCGGTAACATGCGCCGATTGTCTGTAAGGCTCAATTATATAATTTATCCGTACCAAATACGCCAATTGTCAATGGACTAACTTACGTAATTTATCTCCTTAATTAATGCATACTTTACAAAGGACACCTACTTTCCAATTTTCCTGATTTTTTTATCAATAGTTACAGTTAGATGTAAATATGTTAGTCATTATCGTGATATTTTAGTTTGACCTCCAAAATATTATTATAAATATCCAATATTAGTAATATTTCTGATATTATTTACAGGTGTATTGTATAATATTTTCAATCACTTTTGATCATTTTTCTGCATTCAGTTGTTTTCAGGCTTTTTTTAATTTAAAATTCCCATCAAGTTCCAAAGACAGAAATTTTCCCTTTTTATAGTTTTTTCGCAGTTTTAATTCATTTCTTATGACTGTTTCTTACCCTAGCTTTTTGTGTGTTTGAGGGGTTGGCCTTGGATACTGCATAGTCCTTCAAACCAGAGGAGCGTAGGTACATAGCAGAAAAATTCAAGAGATCACACTATGCATAAAACTTAGTCTAAGGACTAGTCTGGTGGCCAGTCCTGAGTAAAGTATAGGTCAATATCCCAATATGGGGTTTAGCAATAAGTATGGGGTCATCAGAGCTCTTGAAATACACTGGTGAACCAATGTTTCGGTTAGTTTTTGATTGGGACAATTGATTGGGCCGGTTAATTGGGATCATTGGTTGGTTAATTGGGGCGGTTGTTTGGTTAGTTGAAGTTGGTTGATTAAGTTCCTGAAAGGATCTGAAAAAGATGTGAAATGATATAAAAAACTGGTGGAACCAGAGAGAAAAGTAAAGCTTGATCTAAAAAAGTTATAGTAAAAAATTGTCAAATAGTTTCAGTTTAAAAAAGTAAGTAGTGTGTAGAAAAGTAATGGAATCAGATTATCTGTAAAGCTCATGAAATTACCCAAATTTTTGTTGATAGCTGAAAATGTGGACTGAGCTTTACTGGTGCCTTATATTCAAAATCATATTATGCACTCAAAATGAGTACCAGGTATAGTAAACACAATAAGTAGTTATGTGCAAAAAAATTTCTGTCAGGCCCAGAATTGTGGACATGATTGCATCAAGTCAAGCTAAACTCCACAAAGCTGAAAGAATGTAAACCATGAAGTAATATTTTAAGTATAATATTAATATAGTCAAGTTGTTGAGGAATTGTTGCTATTAACATTTCTGACATAACACATGTAGCGTAATAATTTTTATTTCATGTAATTACTGTTAAAAGGGAGCCTTATGTCAATGGATTTAAGCCAGACAAATAGTTAGCATATGGTTGAATAATACATGCTTAGGATTTTGGGCTTATTTTGGACTTTGATTTTCCAGGCTTATCAGTGACCCCTGGAATGGAATTTGGTCCATACTTCGTACTGAACAATCTCTGATGTTCTCGATACCTCTCATGTTCTCGCTCATTTCCAAATCAACCTCTAACCTATTCTTGTGAACCCAAATTTTTAAACTGGTTATGAGAGATTGGAATTCAGAATGAGTTAAAAATGCCTTTACTTCCCTGATTGATTTTAAGGCACCAGTAAAGCTCAGTCCACATTTTCAGCTATCAACAAAAATTTGGGTAATTTCATGAGCTTTACAGATAATCTGATTCCATTACTTTTCTACACACTACTTACTTTTTTAAACTGAAACTATTTGACAATTTTTTACTGTAACTTTTTTAGATCGAGCTTTACTTTTCTCTCTGGTTCCACCAGTTTTTTATATCATTACATAAGATGCCTGCTTAATTTAAGAAACAATACATATGAAGAAATATTTCAACATGCTTAAAAATATAAATTTATCATTGCAGGTAACGTAGTTTTACAATTTGAAATTTTTCCAAATTCATGGAAAAAAGTGTCTTGGATCCATATAGCACATTTGCTTCCCCAGGACATCCTTGGGAAGATTTACAATGAAACATTATCATCAATCAGGCATCCTGGAGGATGCAGGAAATTGTCACTAAAACTCAAAAGCATTTGCTGGGTTTCCCTGTGCGACCATCCTCATCCTCACCAGGAGGTCTTCAGGAACAAAAAATGTCTGCCTTACAGCATCCTGGGGAGCTCCCATGTCCTCCTTGGGAGGTTCTGGGGAAGATTTTAGGAAGCGATATTGGAGGACTTTGTAAAACTTCACGTTTATTTAATATGCTCAAAAAATTTTGAAGCTATGATTTAAAGTAATAAAAAATAATTTAATTTTTTTTTTCTAGAAATAAATATGTATTTCTTTTTATCTATTAATCAGACAGATTCGCATGTAACAGACATTACAGTTATCAAGCATGCACACGGAATCACATGAAAGACAGCTTTTGGGAACAAATTTCTTACCTTCATTCTATCTTCTGGGTTTGAACCAGGCTATTTACAAACACTAGAAATTGTTCATAAAATTAAAATTTTAATTATTCAGAAAAATATTGGAATTTTTGTCTGAAATAATGTTACATTTCATAACATCTACCATATGTTACAAACAAAAATGCATAAAACAAAAATTTATGTTAATATTTGTATATCTTTTATATTTTATACTAGCTGACTTGCGCGGCGTTGCCCAGGCCCGTGATAATATTCTTAAATGAACCTTAAATTTGTATTATTTAATCTGCCGTGCATGCGCTGCAAACTCTGTTGGTTCCTGACGGCCATTTAAAATATGACCGAGCAGAGTATTCCAGTGGTTGTAGTGGAAAGCTTTATCAAAAAACAACATTTCCATAAAAAGAGTAGTTTATTATACGGTGAAATGAGATGAAGGTTACATAACAGCATTACTTTGCCGCTAACTTAAACAGGAACTTAAAATAATATTTAAATGGTTATGCAGCTACATAGTGATGAAAAAGATAACAAGCGTGCAAAGATTACAAGAAGCTAAAGATACCGAATAGTCCACACATTTATACAATAAGCTAGCAGTTGTTTTGCATAATCTTGTTGGCAATCTGTAAATACAAACTCATATCCGAAATGCCATTGGCTACAAAGTATGACGTTGCAAAGCAACTGGTCACGGCGAGAGACGTGATTCAGAAATCACTGTTACTGGCACTTACTCAATAACGTACTTGCCTCTGAAGTCAGTGAATGAAACACAGTGCCGGCCGTTTTGAATATGTAAACAAGTTGCTCAAGAGAAAGTGAAAAATAAAACATGCATCAATATTAAAAAGTAAATACCTTTTAAACTTTTATGGTTTCACTAAATCTTTCTGAATGCTTAATTAAGCTTTAAAAGTAATAGATGCGTAACAATCGGCCTCCTTTTTTTCACCCTCTCTAGAGCATTGCAAAAATATGAAAAAGGTTATAAAAATACAAGATTACAAATGCATGAAAAATTCAAAAATGTAAAACTTCAAAAGCTCAACAAAAAAAATAACACTTTAAATTCAAAAACAACAATCTGATCAATATCAGGTCACACAAGACTTTATTGGCAAGGCATTGATCAGAGTGAATAACATTGTAAGAAAAAATTATAACCCCCAGTAAAAAAATTTAAATATAAAAAATTCTTTTACAAAATTTCAACAGTTGCTCTCTAATCTGTGGAATTGTAAAACTATCAGCCAAGTTAAATTTACTAGCAATATATTTCAGTTTAAATACTTCATCAAATACTAAGTTTCTAAGAAAATCATATTTTATGTGAATATGATTGGTTTTCTGATTTTTGAAAGGAGAATTAGAAAAGGCAATTGCAGCTTGGTTATCACAGAACAGAGTACAATCCCTCAAGTTTAAGTTAAGCACTTCATTTTGCAAAACCTTTTTGACCCAGATTAATTCTTTAACAGCTTCAGTTAAACTGACATATTCGCCTTCCATTGTTGAAAGACTTATATATTTCTGTTTGAAAGTCCTCCAAGGTATGGGCGTTTTATTGTCTCTGTTGGCTGCAAAATCTGAATATGAGTAACATGAGAGATTTAACTGACTAACTCTGGACAACTCAAGTTTATAATTTTTAGTATATTTCAGATAACTTAACAATTTTAATAAGCTATTCCAGTGAGTAATTCCAGGATTTGATTGAAATTGAGACAATAAATCAACTGCATACATGATATCTGGTCTGGTCCCCCCCAGCTATAAAAGATAAACAACCTATAAGATTTCTATGTGGAAACCTGGACATAATTTCAATTTCTTTCTTAGTGAGAGGTGAATCTTGTTTAGTCAACACCAAGCCCTTGGGAATAGGTAAAGAGCTTACTGAAAACTTAAACTGTGAAAATACTTCAAAAACTTTCTCAATGTACGAAGTCTGGTGAATGAACAGGCGATTTCCTATCTCTTCAAACTCTATGCCCAATAGCCTTCTGGTTGCACCCAAAATTTTTAAGTTAGAATGTTTTTGCAGTATATCTATCCTAAAATCTAAATCACTTTTAGTTTTGCCAAAAAGAGCAATGTCACCAACATAAAGCAAAAGAATCAATCTGGTCTGAAACATGTATACACAATTGCACCAATCGAGTTTATAAAAATTTAGTTTGGATAAAACATCATTCACCTCAAAGAACCATTGTCTGCTACTTTGATGCAGACCATAATGGCCTTATTTAACTTACAAACTTTATTTTTTTCTTTAACAAAACCCTCAGGTTAGTGTAAGTATGCAGTCGCATCCAGATTTGCATAAAGATAAGCATTGTTGACATCTACTTGGACATTACTCCACTCTAACAGACATGATAATATGGCAAAGAATAATCTAACTATTGAAAAACTTACAACTGGACTGAAAACTTCTTCAAAATTTTCTCCTTTAATTTGATTAAAACCCTTCGTCACCAATCTAACCATATACCTATTTTATTTTTCTCATTTCTTTTTAAGGTATATACCCAACAGTTCCCAAGAATTTTAGCATTTTTTGGTGGTGTCACAAGATCCCATACATTACGTTCATACATAACATTAAACAAAAACCTAATTTGCAGAACAAATTAAAAAAGCAAAATTTATTTCCTAAATTGTTTAAGCCCGAGAAGGGGCAGATGTTAAAATATTTCATTCAATTCGTTCTACATTTAATGTTAAATTTTTGTAACAAATAAGCTAAACCAATTGAACATTAAAAAATAAAAATGAAATTCATACAATATAATGCTTTAAACACCTATATACTTAGATTCCGTTCAAATGAAATCGAAATAAATCTTAGACTTTTTTTAAAGTTTTGTATTTTGCATATACCTTATCATATTATGTACAATCGTCATAAACATAATGCAAAATCTGCAGTACAAATATTTACAACTTAAAAATGGAAAAAGTCTAAGATTTATTTCGATTTCATTTGAACAGAATCTAAGTATATAGGTGTTTAAAGCATTATATTGTATGAATTTCATTTTTATTTTTTAATGTTCAATTGGTTTAGCTTATTTGTTACAAAAATTTAACATTAAATGTAGAACGAATTGAATGAAATATCTTAATATCTGCCCCTTCTCGGGCTTAAACAAATTAGGAAATAAATTTTGTTTTTTTTAATTTGTTCTGCAAATTAGGTTTTTGTTTAATATGTCAAGTTTTTTAATAACTACTGCATTCAGACAAACACATTTCAAAATTAATGGAGGGTATCATCATCAGGTTTTGATTTGTGCGATATCGCATCACAATTTGCGATGCAATTTACCTGTGTATAATTCAAAATGTTTCACCAGTGCAGTAATGCAGGTTGTTGTAGTTTTGTCAAAAAATTACAACCTGAACTTAAACAAGTAATATAAAAATTTTGTTTTTAAAGTCAATTCCTACTTAGGTCATCAAAGAAAAATTTAATATAATCCCTTAAGCTAATATTAGTTTTTGTTGCATTAAAATATCTCAATTTGTTGATTTTCTATAAGCAAGTAGGTTTACAAAAGAACTCTGTGAGAATTTGGCGAAATATTAGAGATATCGCCAAGTTGACATCACTTTTGGTGACTCATTTTGGCCGCCAAATTTGGCGATATATCGCCAAGTTGGCGACAAACTTGGCGGTATTTGGCGACAGAACAGGGTCCCCCCCCCCTATGGTAACCCCTTATTGAAAATACTTTAATTGATCTTCAACAACCAATGGCCGCCATTTTGTTTCCATGCAAAACTAAAATTAATTAATTAATTAATATTTGAAAAAAACTGTATTAAGATCAATTGTCATCCAGTACAAGTTTAAAAAAAATTATTTCAACTTGATAGGATGAATAATGAGTATTTTATTGACGATTGAAAATTTGAACAAGATAAATATATAAATAAATAAATAACTATAGGGAGAGTGTGAGCTAATAGTAGGAATTGAATAAATATATGGAGAGTGTGAACTAATAGTACGAATTGAAAAAAATCTGCTTGAAAATGCCATTTTTTTTCCACTATGACGTCATATTCATCTTCTTTTTAATTCTTAAAAAAAAAAACTATTTCAGTTTCTTTAGTTTCATGTTTCACGTGAAAATCATTCAACTAAAAATAGGCAAATTATTATTACGGCTTTTGAATTATTTACAACAATGAAGGAAAAATGTTAAATTTTATTAGAAAATGTCCGTTGATTCTCAATGAAAAAAGAGAAATTTGGAATTATTAAGAAAGATAGTTGAATAATGTAAATAAAAATTAGCCCATGTTACTCTCTAGATTATAATCCACCTATATGCAAAGGCATTTTATGATCCGTTTTGACCCTGACATCTGGCAAATGTTTTTACACTTTGAATTTATAATATTATTAGAATTAGCAAAGAATTAAAAATGAGTGGCATCAGGGACGAAAAAAATGATGGGAAGAAAAAAATGAAAAAGTTACGACCTCCGTAGGCTTTTCTATGTTAAATTAACATTGAGAAGTGACACTGGAAATAAATAAGTATTGCGCTGCCGCGCAATACTTAAATTCAATTCTTGGTTCATTGCGTCCCTCCAACTTTGATGCTTCAGAGGTTTTTATGGCTTGATTGTAGGTTTGAGGAATTTTAATTTCAGTTAAATTTGCTGCATTTGCATTTAAAACATTAGATATTTTACCAGATTCTTTATTTTCACTGCTAAAATAAAATAAGTTTTTGTCACATTCTATTTTATTTTCTTTACAATAATCTGTTAATTCATTAAAAGATCTAATTCTTGTGTTGGTACCGTCTATGCCTTAATAGATGTCTCTTTTATTTCCTACTTTGCGTGGTACTGCTTTATGGGTCCATGCAATTGATGTACAAGGTTTCAAACTACTCTGTTCTAAATTTTGGCTTAAATCTGACCTACAAACTTTTCCAGTGTCACTTCCTAATTGAGGTGTATTCTCAAGTTCTTCATAAAAAATGTTTCCATCTTCTGGAAAAAAAGTGAAAAATTAAATTTAGGTTCCCTAAATTTTGAAAGTACATCCACCTCCTTTTTTGTTTCATCAAATCTTACGTTAACAGTTTCTACAATTTTGTTTTCATCTATCAACAAAATTCGGTAGCCTTTAGCTGTTTAAGCATAGCCACAAATGATTCCTAGTTTAGCTTGCACGCCAAGCTTCCTTCTGACCTGTTTGGGCACTTCAACAACTGAATTTTTTCAAATGAGAAACCGAGGGTTTTCTACTGGAGTACATCTCAAAAGGGGTCTTATCTTGTTTGTGACATACTCTATTCCATACATAGGAAAACCCCACCAGAGCTTCAGCCCAAAATTTTTGAGACAAACCACTAGCATTAAAGATAGTTTTAACATCATCAAGAGCAGTCAAATTGAAGTGCTCTGCGACACCATTCATTTCAGGGCTATACAGGTTTGTTTTCTCATGAGAAATTCCCTGCTTTTCTAAAAAAATATCAAATTATCTGTTACAGAATTCTAAACCACCATCAGTTCTTATAGAGATTATTTTCTTATTTAAGTACCTTTTGGCGCTACTTTGAAATTTCAAAAATGTCTGAAAAACGTCAGACTTGTTCCTGATAGTGTAAACGAGAAAAATCATCTATGATGGTGAAAAAATATCTACTCGTCCCTCCATATGATGTCACTTGTAAAGACCCACATAAATCCATATGCAAGAGCTCCAGAGCAGTTTTTGACCTTATTTTCCCTACTGATTTAAATGATGTTCTTTTAGACTTAGCAAGTTTACAGGAGATGCAATCCTCAGCCAACTTTGACAGCGCTGGAAGGCCTGTAACACCTTCATTTTTACTTGTGTTAGCTAGATACTCATTATTTACAAACAAACAAAATCTTTCATGCCACAATTCATTTAAGTTAACTTTTTCTGAATGATTAGCTGAAGTGTTAACCAAGTTGCTTTCTCCTTCACACATAATTTTATAATGACAAGGTTCCTAAAAGTACAAATCATTTTTCCTTACTGCATAAAACAACCAATTCCAATTTTTATCATATACCTTCACTACCAACAAAATTTCCACCTAATTTTTCAAGTTTGCTACTAGACAAGAGATTCCTACATAAATTAGGATTATACAAAGCATTTTTAAGGATAATTGGGTTGAACCTGCCATCTTTACACTTTATAAAAAAACTTTACAGTACCCTTCAGTAAGAGACATCTGCATATTTGAAACTGGTTCAAAATCCAAAAACAGGTTTTTGTCATTATAAAAATGAGCCGTAGCAGCTGTATCAAAGACCCAGCTACTACTTTGGCCAAAATCAGACGAAGCAGTATCAAATAAGAATTTAAGAAATTTGCTGAAAATCCTTTAGTTCCACCTTCAACTGCCAGGGTTCGCAATATGTTTAATATGAACATCCGAAACGGGTCCCCAGCGGCTGCAGCCTCATAAATCAGCATGTTGTGCACGCTCTGCAAAATCTTTTAGTTCCAGTTTCCATACCCAGTTGCCACACTCTGTTCTAAACAAACCTTTTTCATGTGTTCTAATTGCTATATTTAATCGAAAGTACTTCTCCTCCTCCCCAAATATAACAAATCTAGCAAGTCTGCAAATATAACAAATACAAAAATATGTCTCGCAGGAAAAGTGATTGCTTTATTTTTCCTTTAAAAAATCCATTTCACAAACATCTGTCTATGCTCAAATGATTTCAGATAAAATCGCACAATAATTTAAAACCGTTAATTAATGTATATTCGTTAATTGCAGCTGGATTTCAAAGAAAATTACATATTTGGATTCAGCATAAAAAAATATGCATAAATGTGTTAATTTCAAATTGATAAATGCAATATTAAAAAGAATTCTATAGAGCTGCAAAATTGCCTAATCTCTTTTGTCATGTGTTGCTTTGAAATAATTTTGAATCCCGCTCAAAGAACGCATCTCATTGGCTGTGAAAACCTGAGTGAGAATTTATTTTGCGGTTTCATAAAAATATATGCTTTTGTTGAATTTTGAATACTTTTCCATTCTTTTAATGTGGGAGTTTTAATGAATTTGTCAACTAATTATTAGAAATTTAAAATTCTGAAGCTCAGGGTACACCAGGAGAGGCCTTTGACTTTCCTCACAAAAATTTTGAACCTTGTACGTGCCGTAGATTTTCCTAGCCATTGCAGACAGACAGACACACACACACACACAGAGTGATTTGTTCTTTTATTAGTACTAGGGGATCGAACCCGAGCTCCTCGGGTTACAGAGTATAGGTGAAAACCATTCTTTTTTTTTTTTTTTTTTTACATGTAATATATATTTTAGATTGCCCACTAACATCGAAAAGAATTTTTATCTGAAAAATATTAATTATGCAATCAAATAAAGTTTTAAATTTTATTAAAAGCGATACTTTCACATGTCAGCGCATGCCAGGAGTTATTAGCCCAAGATTTTACGACTTACGGCAGTTTTTCCGATCATTTCAGTGCTTTAAGCACGTGGTTCAATCACATGTCTGTTAAATTGTTTTATTATTTACATTATTTTATTAATTTTTCTATACAGGAAGTTTTAATTTTGTTATGCAACATTAGACAGAAACAAATGCTGAACTTTTTACATTTTTTAAAGGGAGATTAATCTTTCGTAATCGAGCTACACGGGATAGATAAATTTAAAAATAATTCATGCTTGAAAATCTGTATATTTTATGCTATCGTAGGGGGCACAGAAATCGGGATTATTTGTTAATTGTTTAATGGCAACACCTGAATGTAACGCATCTCATTGGTTATTGTGTAATATTTTTAAAAAGGGAATAACAATAAATAAAAAAAAGTTTAATTAATAACTATAGAACAAAACAATTTATATAATTAAAAAAAAAATAAAAGTAAATAAACAATTTATTAATAAATAAACAACAACATCCGGGCTACCATATCAAGCAAAATAACGACACTTTGGCGCCAGTTAAGTACTCCTGTGCGTATATGGCATTGGCGTCAGAAAAAAGTCGCGCCAACGTAGTGCGTATATAACACCTGTGCCGTCTTTTATTCATCTAATTTAAAATACAACAAATAAATAAATAAATGAAGGTACTTTTCCAGTATAGGTACTTGGCGAAATAGAGAAAAGGTCCATGGCGAGAAAAGAAATTTGGCAACGTATTTTCTGGCAACCTATTTCATTAAAATATTTTTTTTCGAATAATACTACATAAAAGTTGCTATAATCGCAAAAAGTTCCTACTTTCATATTAGCTGGGCGCAATTATCGCCAATAGCATTTTTTAACTCGCCAGCAGCATTTTTTATTTTTCGAGGTGTAAATTAAAACAATGCTTTGATGTTGAAGTTAAATGGTTTATGGTATTTATTCTTTTCTTTTCTTTTTCCTTTTTTAAAGATTTTTTTTTAAGTGAAATTCGTGAATTTGAAATGTTTCAGTTTTAAATTAAAGTTATCCATTTTAAAATGAGTGAAAGGGTTATATTTTAACTTAATATTTCATATTTCTTTAGAAATATGAAAAAATACGACGGGTACTATGTTTGGCGATTTATCACCTGTACCCGACTAACATAAAAATACCGAGTTCTTGATTTCTCTATCAGAATCTTCCGATTTGGCGAAGGATTGATCAAGTAAATTAAATTATGAATAAAAGTAACACGATATAATGCCTAGCATTCCATTTAAGGGAGACCAAACTGGTCGCCACGGGCAGCTAATTATTTTAAAAACCGTAATAACTCAGTCAATTAAGATACAATTTTCAAACGCATTGCATTTGAAAGTAGATTTTTTTTCTCTATTTGACGGTGTAAAAATTGAAAATGGCTTTGAATTGGAAACTTAAAAAATCGCTGACATAGCACGCATTGTAATTTCAATTTTTTTTTTCAGTTTTTATGAGAAAACGGCAACAAAAGCTACAGTAATATATTATTTTCTTTACTCGGGGATTATTTTCCCTCTAACCCCCCATGACTTTCAACAGAAATGGCGGACTTCCGTTGCCACAATTACAAAAAATGTATTAAAAACTACAAAAAAATTAATATCTCAAAATTAAATTGAGATACAGCTTTCAAACAAATTGCATTTAAAAGAGCATTTTTTTCCTTATACAACAGTGTAAAAATTTAAAATGTGCGATGTTTAGAAGTTTAAAAATTTGCAGTAAAGAAAATTGCAAAACCGAAATTTCATTTCAAATTTCAAAGTGTTGCCATTCGCAGAATGACGTATGCGTTACGCACAGATATGTTTGTCCTTTATAATATAGATAGATGTATGTATTTATTTGGTTTTTGTTACAATGTATTTTACAGAATAATCATTTTCCATCTGAGTCATTTGGTGTCGTTGGATCTATTGTGAGTGCCACAGCTGACATTTATAATTCTGCAATAAGTTATCTTTTGCCTACACCAGCAAAATCACACTATATGTTTAATCTGCGGGACTTTGCCCGGGTGATTCAGGGATGCTGTCTTGTAAGAAAAGAAGCAGCAGATGCCAAAAAACTTGCCAGGTTTGTTCTTTCTTTTGACTTTAATTAACACAAATTCCTAAGTAATAGAAAATTTGTTCACATTAAAAGTAGTTCATATTATTTGTTACACCTTGAAATTGCAAAAAGTTTCAAAATTTAATTATGTTAGGTTTTTCAAGCTATGTTGATCAAGCTATATAAAAACATGATTTTAATGTTTCTGTAATAGTATGATAAATTAATAAATAAATAAATGAAAATAAAATTTAAAGTTTACATTTCTGTTTTATTTTCAGATTAAAAATTTTCTAATACTTAGTTGCTGCTTTTTTTTGTTGGTGCATTTTCTCCAAAAATCATGCATTTCATATGATTTTTCTAAGTGAAGAATGAACAGATTTTGATTGTCTGTAATTTCCATTTAAGCCTTATCAGCATCAAGATTAGAAATAGGATGATTAATGAAACTTCATTTATATTTTTCCCTCTGAGTTTATACACTATGTTGTTCATACCTATATAAACGTTGTACAAGCATAAGGCAAATGGGAAAATGACCATTTGTCTTTCAATTAGCCTGATATTTTTCAGGCTCATTGCAAAGAGCCTGTGGAGAGTTAGGCTAATTGCAAATTGTCCATTTATTTCTCAATCAGCCTTTTTTTTTTTCAGACTCATTGCAGTGAGCTTGCACCGTTGTAGGCTAATTAAACTACCATCCGTTTTTCCAAACAGCCTAGTTTCATTCAGGTTTATTGCAATATGTCCAAGGTAGTGAATGTTTATGCATATTTTTAGAATATAAAACAGTAGCAGGAATGTAGATTATTGATTACTTTAAGTCTGTAATATACTTAAAATAAAAGTAAGCTCACAGTGTGCCTGAAGCAGAAATTATTCATTCAGCAGTACATTATTTCTACATAATGCTAAGGAAAAAATAACTTTCTGTCTTGCCTCCAGATTTTTTTTTTTTTAAACATCTTTACAGGAGTGAAGGCAAGATTTACATATAAAAAATAAAGTGTTTATTAACCTTAATTATCAACCCGGTACATTAATCAAATCTGTCAATTAGATAATTTCTTCTTTTTTTGGTATTTTTTTATTCAGTAATCCATTTTCTCTGGAAAATATTAAAAATTTACCCCTTCTACAGATTTTAATATTACAGAAATGTCCTTATATGTTTTTTATAATTGATTTTATCTATCAAACCATCTTCTTTACTTAATGCTGGTAAAATATCAAAAAGCTGTCTCATCTGCAAATTTCATTATTGCAGAAATTTTCTTATACATTTTTTGTAATTAATTTCATTAGCAACCCATCTTCTCTATGTGATATAGAGAAAACATTAAAAATCTGCTTCATCTGCAGATTTTATTGATACAGCAATTTTCTTATGTATCTTTTACAATAAATTTTATTCGGCAATCCATCTTCTCTAAGTAAGGCTGGGAAAACATTAAAAGTCTGCTTCATCTGCAGATTTCAATATTGCAAAAATTTTCTTAGATATATAACTTTTTAATATTAAAATTAGCAACTCTTTGTTCTACATAATGTTGAGAAAATATTTAAAATCTGCATCATCTGCAGATATCATTGATACAGCAATTTTTCTGACATATCTTTTATAATTATTATCATTTTGCATCTCTTCTTCTTTACGTATTGCTAGAAAAAAAATGAAAATCTGCCTCATCTGCAGATTTTATTGATTGCAAGGGATGTTTGCAAAAAGTACACTGCTATAAATGAATTTGTATTTTGCCAAGAGATGATGCTACTGGCAACTGCCGATTTGTTTTACATCCTGATCAACTCACAGCAGTCTCTTGCTGGTCGTGATGCTACTAGCATGAATAAAGCTAATCTGTTTTAATCATATTTTATTCTTATTATTAATTGAGATCAGTGTTGAATTGACACTTTCATCTGGGAGGGAATTCTGTGACTCCAGGGTTGACATTATAGTGTTCCAGGAGGGAAATTGCACTTTTTGACCATTAAAAACACACAATCTCAAATCTTCCTGGAAGGGAGTGAGGAATTTATGAAAGAATCTGTGAAACGTTTGGGACATGGCTTGCATCCTTTTGAAGCTAAAATTGAAGGAATTGTCTATGCACCAGATCCTAAAAATGTGGACAAGCTTCACTCATTTTTAGGTTTGATCACATACTATGCAAAATTCCTCCCAAATATGGCTACACTCTTACCTCCATTATACAAGTTACTGGAAAATAAACAAACATGGCGATGGGAATTGCAAGAAAAATAAACTTTTGCAAAAGTAAAGCAAGTACTAGAGAATTCATCATTATTGGCATATTTTGATAACAATAAAGAAGTAGTACTTACCTGTGGTGCCAGCCTCTATTGCCAGGTGATCATTCTATAGCTAACATAAAAGAAGTAAAAGTTTGAAAATAAAATTTTTGAAAAGTATTATGTGGTATCATATCCAAATTATATTCAAGCTAACCTGACTGCACCTTTAAACCAGTTAGACAGGCCAAAAAAAAAAATCAAAAGAAAAGAATTCTATTTTAATTCAGTTTAAACTTCAACACTGTAAAATGAATAAGACATTTCCGAACAGTCCTATATCATCCAAATTCAAATGGTTTGGCTGAAAGACCAGTATGGACAGCAAAATCATTGCTTAAGAAAATCCAAGAAAGAACACTTGCCGAAAGGCTTGCTAGGTTTCTCTTTAATTACAGAAATATTCCTACAGCAGCTTCTGGATCATCTCCAACATCTTATATATTTTGTCACTCTTTGAATTCTCATTTAGATCTGCTCAATGGTTGTGGTCCTAAATGGGATAAAGGAACAGTGCAATCTCCCATGGGTAAAATCATGTTTAAAATCTGAACTTCATGAGGCTCTTGGCCTCGACATAAAGATCAAATTCATCACTGGACTGACGATGGTGAGGTATTTGGTGAAATTCCATCATCAATTGTTCCTCTCTCTGGATCTGCAGACATTCCATCGAATCCTTCAAATGAGTCTGTAGATCTGCCTGGTTGCAATCCCTCACACCTGTCTCCCCTACAGGGGCGAACTGGCATAGTTTGGCCCACCCCGCTAGACTTATGCATTGGCCCACCAATCGGCAACCCCTTTATGAAAATGTTTGAATAGTGACTATCAACACGACCCTTTGCTCCAGCTCTATGAAGAAGACTTAACTCCAATTCGATACATACTAGCACCTTTGTACTCGTTTATTTTCAATTGGTAGTAATTTTATCGTGAAAAAAAAATCTTCGGGGGGGAGGGGGAAGGGTTAACTCGTTTAATTTTTATTTCTTTTTTGAATATGTAAACTTTAAATAATTAAAAATGTATACACGTAATAAATAAAAACATTTTAAATTTCTTATGGGAATCCTGTTCAGATATTTTTATTCTTCGTATTAAAAAAAAAAAAATTGTTTGGTCCAGTGGCGGCTCAATTACGCTGTCAGAATCCACCAACGATATCGTTAGATTAGATGGCTACTTGTGAAGGGGCTCCCAATGGGGATAGTGGCACCGCTGACCTATACACATTGACAACATCTAGGAACATCCATCCCTCACCCGGAATTTGGACTCGGGCCCCTTTGCGTGGAAGGCTAACATGCAGTCAAAAAACATTAGACTTGTATGTACACTACACTGTAAATTTTATACTCGAAAGTAAGTACTGACCGGAAAAAGTTAGTACTATTAAAGTTGACACACATATATTGATTAATTTGTTACTTGAATTATTATATTTACTTGTTTCTTTTATTTTATTTGAAAATATCAACATATATACACTTCCTACATTAATTAACGTTTGTTTAAAATATCATAATAGTACCTGAAAATCGAGTAGTTTTTTTATAGCCTCACTACTAAGTAATTATAATATCAGATGTCTGGACAATTCTTTTGAACTTGAGGCAACTCCATCAATTATCTTATCGTAATCAAAAGATCATCCAACACTGAATAGGATAAAGTCATCTAACAGTTCTTGTCCTGAGATGAACGCAAGCAGTTCTTTATAAATTTAAATGTTAAGAAAATGAGTTCACAAGACACTTAAGTGCATGATAAAGTTTATATGTACTTATAATCTATGTACAAGGTTAGATAAACATGACCATAGGTATTCAACTCGCACAATATTTCTAGTGCACAAGCTAGGTGCTTTTTTTACATTTCATATTAACTTTACAGCAATTCTCATCATCTCTAATGAGTTCTTCTGAGCCGTTCGTTTCTTTTCTGTAAGCGGCTGAGAGCTCTCTACGTCTAGATTGTTTCTGCAATATAGATTGATTGTAATCATCATAGTGCCGGAGAAATTACAGCAGCTTTTTTCTGACATAGTCTTTCTTGACTTTCGCCAGGCCCAGACAGAATACTACAAGTTCTTCAGCAAGTTCATTTAACAATTTAACCTCGCTGAAGCGATGAGAATCGAACCCGGCAATGTCTTTTATGAGCAAGTCATTTCCATTAAATCGTGTATTCAACTGCCGAATAGCTGTGTCTAAAATGGCAATATAAAGGTTTACCTTAAATATTTCTGATGGTGATCCGATAATACTTCTTGCCTCATCGTGAGAATATTATCCACAACGACGTTTCACTATATTCTCTTTTCCGATAGGAAGCTCAATTTCAATGGTGTACTCCTTTTCCATTAGTTTGCTTCTGAAGATGTTCGGCAAATTCAGAAGCATTTTCAGAACAATATCAAAATTATTTCTTTTGTGTAGCAGATTGCTTTTCAGGGTTTGGATTTTGTTAGCAGCAGTTAAGTAGTCCAGGCCGCTTATCTGCGAATACTTCGATATGTACATAGATATATTGAATAGGTCGCTGAAAATGGTTGTCATTAATATATACCGAAACTTGCACCAATTATCGTGATATTGCCGAAAAAGGTACATGCAACGGGAAATCGTCCATTTCAACGATACCTTGTTGACATTTCAGCAATGTTAAAAACTTATATCTCGATCTTTAAATGGTTTTGAAGACTCATCAAACACGCTATTAAGTACTCGATCCTTATTGCACCATCTAGTAGCGTTTACTTTATGTAATCGGCGAAGAAGTTTATTGCCACCTAGACTCCTTATTCCGTTATGTTGCACATAACGGAAACAAAGTGCCAACTGCTCCATTACAAAATATATCTTGTGTGAAATCTACTTAAATACTGAAAGAACCTGACTGGTTTACTTCATCGTAAATGTTTATTTTGATCTGAATGGAGAGATGAGCTATTAACTTATTTATAAATCACTTGGATAGGTATGTAATCGACGAACCTCTTCCATGCCTTGTAGGATTTTAATTTTGTTGTTCTTTCTGCTCTTTTCTATTCTTCTTCATACTTTTTGAAGATCTTTCTTGGCTTCTCTTGATAGCCTGTGCTACATAAGCGTGCAAAATTTGATCATATTTACATAGCAGCATTACCAATTTAAACTAGTTGGATGTGCCAATCCCAAAACTTTCTTCTATCTTATACACCTTAATATTTCAGAAACTAGTTACACATGTTAATACTTCAATATTATTAGTTCAATACTGTAACATCTTTTATTTTCATCTTAAATTTCTGCTTCAGTCAATTAAACGAACTAAAAACGAGTTAATCTATAACATGATATTTGTTAAAATTAATAGTTATTTCTTATTCTGTTGTTATCAGGTGTTTGCGAATAGCCGACTTTGCAGGAAGCGAGTTCTTGCCTTTGCACGAGCCGCCGATGGACAATAGAACTACGAAAAATCAAGAAAAGTATACAAAAATCGCTATCACAGAGCCCCGTTACCGTGCAATATTTCCAAATTCAAGAGGACTTGTTGGCCAAAGCCATAAACATGCACAAAAAATTTGGTTCAATTGTATGCATAATTTATACACTTTTCGATTGTACAATAAAGAAAATGGCACAAACACCGCTATTACAGCGCCCCTTTCTGGCAGATTTTTTTTTTCAAATTCAGTGAGGACTTGTTTGCCATAGCCAGAAACATTCACAAAAAATTTGGTTCAATTCTATGCATAAATTCATACACTTTACGATGGTACAATAATGAAAATGGCACAGAGATCCAATTATAGCGCACCCTTCTGGCGGAATTTTTTCAAGTTCAACGAAGACTTGCTTGCCATAGCCAGAAATATACACAAAAATTTTGGTTCAATTATATACATAACTTCATACACTTTTCGATGGTACAATAATGAAAATGGTACAGACATCGCAATTATAGCGCCCCCTTCCGGTGGAATTTTTCTAAATTCAGGGAGGACCTTCGAGCCATGACCAAAAACAAACACAAAAAATTTGGCTCAATTCTATGCATAACTTCATATACTTTTCGATTTTACAATATTCAAAATCGCACAAAAATCGCTATTACAGCGCCCCCTACCGGCGAATTTTTTCCAAATTCAGGGAGGATCTGCTTGCCATAGCCAAAAACTTTAAATAAAAATTTGGTTCAATTCTATGCATAACTTCATACACTTTTTGATGGTACAATGGCGACAGACACACGGATAGACGGACACACAGACATTTTCTATAAACATGTTTTTTGGGATCTCTGACCCCTAAAACGTGTAAATCCGCCGAAAACCGGAAGTCAAAAAAATTTCGATTACAATACTTTCTTCTATTGAAGATAGGAGAAAGTAAAAAAATGCCGTGTTTAACGTCTCTATTATTCGTGTCTGCCGCTACCTCCTCTCGTTTTTCTCTATAAGTTAATCCTTGCCTCCCAAGATCCTTGACCTGTAGATCATCCCTAGATATGCAAGCTAATCTTTGCCTATCTTTTGTTACTACGCAAATGTTCGTAGGCAGACCCATCCCACCGAACAACATCCCATCCTTCACTGACTATGTGTGCTTTTTACTTTATCCCCTTTCTCTCGACTTCTATACAAAATGAGTAGTTTGCACAGATCTTCCAAAGATTGATACTGGGAGAGGGAAAGAAGAAATTAGAACTTACCCCATCAAAAAAAAAAAAATAAATAAATAAATAAATTAAAAAAAAAAAAAAAAACGCTTCACAGGGGGGGGGGGGGGTGAATAAAAATTAAGTTTCATTATTTTTTTTTTTTTAGTTTTATTGAAAAGAAAAAAACTCAAAAAATTTATTTTTTGGCCCACTACACCCGTTTGGCCCACCCCACGATCGCGGGGTAGCGGGGTGGACCAGTCCGCCCCTGCTCCCCTATATGATGCAGCTATTTCAAGTGACTTGTCCGAGTGTGTTTTCACTCTGCCAGAGCTGTCTCCCCAAATGGATATGCTAGTGGCAAGTGAGGGCTCGTCTCCAGTACCTAAAAGTGATTTATCTTTCCAACGTTAACAAGAACTAAACATGAACCTAAAATACTAAATTTGATAAACATTTTTTTTTTTTAATCTGTTGTGATTAAACTTAATGTTGACGGAGAAAGTTGAAATGTAAGTAAAATAATTTTCATTATATTTTAATTTAATGTGAACAGAGAATGCTGTAAATGAGTTTATATTTTGCCAAGAGAAGGCACTACCGGAAACCATCGATTTGTTTTACATCTTAATCTACTCATGGTAGTCTTTTCCCGGCCGTGATGCTAGTAACATGAATAAAACTAATCTCTTCTAATCATTTTTTATTCTTGTTATTAATTGAGATTGAACATTTACAATCTCAACTTATACCCTTAAAATAAAAATGAAGTACATTAATTTCCAAAATATAAATCAAATCTAAAATAAGTCTGTTCCAAACCAGAAATTTTACTTGATAAATTAAGTCAAATTTAGTACCAAGTAGAAATAAGTTACATTTTATGAAGCAAAATTTTTGGTAGGAAACAAAGTTATTTGAGTCGTGGCTTATACGCTAGAAATTACGGTATGCTAACCTTAAACACTCAGTTGTGTTAATGAAATCTGTTAATACAATTCAGTTTTTTTATGCATTTTTATGAGCATAAGTTTCTCTTAATTTTTTATAGTAAAAGTACGCTTAAACATTCATACTTCCATAAACATGGATGAAATTAGGCTGTTTGTAAAAACATGGGATCATTTTCTTATTAGCCTGAAACTCACTGGGCTTATTGCAATGGGTCTGAAAAAATTCATGCTGATTCATAAATAAATGGATAATTTCCAATTAGCTTACTTCCCAGAAGGCTCTTTTGCAATAGCCTAAAAAATATACGGCTGGTTGCAGGGCCGTAGCGACCGCCCCCCATACCCCCCATTTGAGGGGGGGGGGGGCTGAGCAAAGTCAGGGGCTCAGTAGTGAGCTATTGTACCTTTCAGCCGAATGTTTTTTTTTTTTTTTTTTACTTTTAAAATTATTTTTTATATATATTTTTAATAACATTTTATTTTGTTTTGTCAAAATTCATTTTTTTTTTGTCAAAGATCTTGATCAGATTTAGAAATAGAAAACAGATATGTGCTTTTCTTCTATATCCACCATTCTTTATAAAAGTTTTTGAAGGCTGTAAGTTCTATTTAAAAAATAAAATGGCATTTTAGTATTTTTGGTGTGCGCCTATCAATGGGCGAAAAAGGTGAAACCAAAGGTTCAAAACTACTTTAATACTATTACTTCCTCCAACCAAAACAGATATGTGCTTTTTTTTCTACAGCAACCATTCTTTTTAAAGAGTCCCAGATGAAAGAAATTTTGCAGGTTCTAAATTATTTTTGAATTGTCTTTTTTAAGGCCCCCTATAAAAGTGC
This sequence comes from Maratus speciosus, assembly GCA_963932465.1. Lineage (NCBI taxonomy): Eukaryota > Metazoa > Arthropoda > Arachnida > Araneae > Salticidae > Maratus > Maratus speciosus. The sequence continues at coordinate 37,891,160 of OZ010788.1, read as the reverse complement.
GGAAAAGTTGGAGCCCAAGATTCAAAACTTTTAAGCCCATTTTTTTATTCAAATTTTTTAAAAATATGCTTTTTAATCTCACTGAGGGACCCAATAAGTTTCAAAACTTCGTTATACTATTACTTCCTTCAACCAAATGTTCTTCCTTTCTATAGTCATTATTCTTTTTAAAGGTGCCCAGATGAAAGAAATTTTGCACGCTCTTAATACTTTATAAATTGTCTTTGTGGGGGCCCTCAATAAAAGTGAGGAAAAGTTGCAACTCAAGATTCAAAACTTTTAGGCCCCATTTTCATTGTTCAAATGTTTTAAAATATGCTTTTTAATCTCGTTGGGGGCCCCAACAAGGTTCAAAGCTTTCTTAATACTATTACTTCTTTTGACTAAAACAGATAAGCGCTTTCTTTCTATAGCCAGTATTCCCTTTAAAGGTTCCTAGATGAAAGAAATTTTGCAGACTCTAAATTCTTTTTGAATTGTCTTTTTTAGGGCCCCCTATAAACGGGAGGAAAAGTTGGAGCCCAAGATTAAAAACTTTTAGGCCTCATTTTTTTTTATTCAAATGTTTAAAAAACATGCTTTTTAAACTCATTGGGAGCCCTAATAAGTTTCAAAACTTCCTTAATCCTATTAGTTCCTTAAAAAAAATGTGCTTTCTTTCTATAGCCAGCATTCTCTTGAGGTTCCCAGATGAAAGAAATTTTGCAGGCTCTAAATTCTTTTTAATTGTCTTTTTTAGGGCCCCCTATAAACGTGAGGAAAAGTTGGAGCCTAAGATTCAAAACTTTTAGGCCCCATCTTTTTATTCAAATGTTTTAAAAATATGCTTTTTAATCTCGTTGGGGGCCTCAATAAGGTTCAAAGCTTCCTTAATACTTTTACTTCTTTTGACCAAAACAGATATGCGCTTTCTTTCTATAGACAGTAGTCTCTTTAAAGGTTCCCAGATGAAAGAAATTTTGCAGGCTCTAAATTCTTTTTAAATTGTCTTTTTTAGTGGCCCCTATAAACGTGAGGAAAAGTTGGAGCCCAAGATTCAAAACTTTTAGGCCCCATTTTTATCATTCAAATGTTTTAAAAATATGCTTTTTAATCTCGTTGGGGGCCCCAATAAGTTTCAAAACTTCCTTAATACTATTACTTCCTTCAACCAAATGTGCATTCTTTCTACAGTCACGATTCTTTTTAAAGGTGCCCAGATGAAAGAAAATTTGCAGGCTCTAAATACTTTTCTAATTGACTTTTTTGGGGCCCTCTATAAAAGTGAGGAAAAGTTGGAACTCAAGATTAAAAACTTTTAGGCCTAATTTTTATTATTCAAATGTTTTTAAAATATGCTTTTTAATCTCGTTGGGGGCCCAAATAAGGTTAAAAACTTTCTTAATACTATTACTTCTTTTAACCAAAACAGACACGCCCTTTTTTTCTAAAGCTACCATTCTTTTTAAAGGTGCCCAGATGAAAGAAATTTTGCAGGCTCCAAATACTTTGTAAATTTTCTTTTTTGGGGCCGCTCTTAAAATTGAGCAAAATTCGGAACTCAAGGTTCTAAACTTGTAAGCCTCATTTTTTTTTTTTCAAATGTTCAAAAAATATATGCTTTTTAATCTCGTTGGGGACCCCAATAAGCGGGCATCTATGTGCATTGGATATGCCACCTATCCCCTTATGTTCGACCTGTTTCATTTTTAACATTTTGTTTCTCTTGTATCGATAAATTACTTATGTTAACTATACATAAATTATATTGTGTATTTATCATGGAAGACGGTAGTATTTCGAGTGACGCAGCCTTAAGCCTAAAATCGTATCGTATCGTATCGTTAAAATCGTATCGTATCATATCATAGAATTCGTAGATGGCGGAACTCATATATACAGCTAACTCGACATCAAAGAAAACGCGAAAAGCCGCCTTTTAATAACTCAGCAGATATATGTCTTATTGTTCTGAATTTTCTAGAACAGTCTTATATCTGCAGTCTAATCGTATACTGAAATTTTTGCATTTCTACGTGCAGTATATTTTGAGATCTAAATAGCCATTTTTAAAGTGAAAACGTTGGTATAATATCGAGGAAGTTCCTAATTTGAAAATCTCGAAAATGGTTCTAACGATTATTTTTAAATTGATACATAATATAAATGTGATTAAGGCAAGGTGAATAACACTTTTCTTTTTTCTGGGAAAACTCTCGTTCGTTAAATAATTCGATTTTTTTTTCTTTCGAAAATGACACGGGCGATTTTTTAAAAATCAGATAAATATGTTTCAGATGAACCAAATAACAATTTACTTGTTTCCAGCAAGACTCTTGTTCGTTTTATAATGCGTATGAAAAATCGGACTATATTTCTTCGCCATTCTATGGAAATTTCACCGAAAATGCATGACACTGTATTCATACACATGCTTTCTTTTTAACCACTTTTGGAGAGAAAAATTTTGTCTTCCCACTGGCTGAGTGGCTAAGGGCCATCGTTTACTGACCTTAAGATAGGCGGTTCGATACTCTGTGGTACGTGTTTTCACATGTGAATGTTTTTTTTTTTTTTTAAAGTCTGCTAGTTGACCATTATTCTCAGTTCCTTTGTAATTTTTTAAATTGCTATTAAGTTAAATAAAATTACAATTATAATGACGCCAATTTGATGATGATTATTTCTTGGCAATTTTTCAACAATAAAAATATTACCATAAATTTTATAAATATATTTAATTTCAATCACTTTACAAAAAATATACATTAATAATTATTATTTGAATATAAATCACACGATCAGAAACGTAAAAAAATAATTCATTTCAGCTCTTCTTTTTATAATATCATTTTTTATTATTATGACAGTCAATCAATATATAATCACTGACATCCATAATATTATTATTATTATAATTATTATTTTCCTTGCATAAAAGCTATTGTGATGTAATAATTCTTTTATAATAAATAATTTAGTTGAAATGTTTTATTTATAAATATCAATGAAGTTTGATAACCCCGAGACAATTCTTTTTATTTAACTTTGCAATATTTACAGTTTACATAATAAGCATATCAGAATTCTGGTGTCGCCATCTTTTGACGCAATTGCGTAGTATTATAGAGAAATGTTTGATAAAAACGTTGAAGTAGACAGTTTTTAAATCAAAGAATTATTTTAAGAGATATTTAATGTTAAATCTGGATAAAATTGTCTCATTAAAAAAGTCTCATAGGAAAAAAAATATACATGGGAATTTAATCATTTTCATTCAATTTAATCATTCAATAGAAACTCGAAGTTTGCAGAGTGCATTTATTATTCTTAACTTGCCTAATATTTTGACGGTTTATTTCAATTTTAAATTAAAATTTTCAGAATTTCCAGAGATATTTTTTACATATTTTAGAAAAGGTTATTTTAAATTGTTGCCAAATGTTAAAACAGCGCAAAGAATAATATATCCTTTAAATTGAAAATTTATTCACACGTGACTATTATAAACTGAAAAAAATCCTTTTAAATTAGAATTAAATGATAACGTGTTAAAAGCAGGAAAATATTAAACATTACGTCATAAAAATTATTTTTACACATGCTTACTTAAAATTAAAGAAAATTATAAAATAATCAATTATTTTCAAATTAGAATTAAATGATTACGCATTAAAAGAAGGAAAACATTGAAAATTACGTCATAAAAATTATATTTACACGTGAATATTAAAAGAAAAAGAAAATTTTTAAATAATAAATTCATTGATATGTGTTAAAAGTCGTAAATGGAGGAAATTACGTCATATTGGCCAAGGTGGCCAAAACAGTTTACAAAACACATTGCAAAACATATTGCAAAACAGTGTAAATTAAAAAATATATTTATATGAGAGATTTATTTCAAATTTCGAGATGATATTTTTAACTATAGTTGCTAATTTTAAGGTAGCGCAAATAATAATATTATCTTTCTAATAATAAAAATATTTTCAGTTGAATGTTTGAAATCCCTCAGTAAAAGGGAAACCCGTTTACAGTAAGATCGCCATTGATTTTTTAATTAGACAGAGCAGCCTCGATTATCCGAGCTAATTGGGATTGTTAGTAAATCGGAATCGGAAATCTCGGTTAATAGAAACTGTGTGTAAAAACTCGCCGTGCTTGCGAATTTAACATCTCTTTAAAAAAAATATATAGAACGTTTTTTAAATAATAAAAGTAAATATATGTAAAGTTCTGTTTCACAGCTTAACAAATTTAAAAAGAAAATCAACTACCAGTAGTAAATTTTAAAATGCAAATTGAAAAATTTACGAAAGTTCACACAGCACTGGAAACAAAGCATTGTTCGCTATTGGCTTCTCAGGGTCCAATGTTTCTTTGGAGTTGAGGGCTTTTGGGGGCAGAAGGACCTGTATAGCACGGACAGTGAGCTAAAGAGTGTGGTTATTTTTAAGGCTCATTCAAATTGGAAAAAAAATCAGACTTTGTTATCGGCTCGGTTAACAGAAACCTCGATTAATCGAAGCTCGGTTAATCCAGGTTCTACTATAATTCAATCTTCCGTAATCTTTTTAAAGCAGATCAAATTAATGGACCTTAGCACAAAGTCACATAGCTGATAACTGCCATGCTTGTTGGCCACCTTTTTTTCAAAAAGTTTGCTTCACCTTATTCAATTAATGAGATATCTCCGATAAAATAAGTCACATTTTCCCGTTCTAAAATACTGGTATCCAAAAATCGTAGCATGTAACTGACACTACAAGTACTCATGGAACTAGACTATTTTAAGTCTGATTTTTATTATAGACTATATAAAATTATTAAAAATATATATTATGATAGGAACTAGCGGGCTTCGCCCGCTATTTATGTTACGGATATAAAAATCATGTTTTTTAGGGAAAAAGAAATAAAAACCTATTTGACGATAGGTTTATAAAGACACATTTTGTATTTGTTATATTTCCGGGGATGAGGAGGGGGGGGGGGCTATTTTGATTAAATATCGCAATTAGTCTACATGGCAGATATAATTATGATAGACACTAGCGGGCTTCGCCCCTCTATGGCGCCTTATGGGTCCAGCTTCCATAACTCAGAAACTACCTTTCGGACATCAATGCAACAGATTCCAAACGTTATAATTAACTTAATAATCACCCTATATAGCATTAAAGTAAATTTATGAGTACTGCATACTATTTTTTTATCGTAATTTCTGAAGAGAAAAAATTATTTCGGTTCCATTCTTAGGTACTGGTCTGAAAAATTTTGAAAAAGGGGGGAAGGAGGGGACATGAGACTGCTGTTTGTCAAACAACACAACGGGCTCTGGCTTATTCAACTTGGTTTTTGATGACTTCAATTGGAAGGTGGTTTGTTTAAAAGAGTGCGTTCCCTGCCCCATGAAAATTGGAACTATTGGTGCTACATCTATGTAAGGATTTAATAATTATAAATTAACATTTTGGATTTATTAATTTAATGATAAAGTGTTTTTAAAGGAATATCAAATGAAACCCTCTGTGCGATCTGCGATTATACTTACCCAGTTGTTTTTATATACAAACTGCTATAAGGAAAATTGTAATAAAATAGTAAAAATTAAATCTGCATTAAATTCCATAAGTATCTTTTTTTTAATCATTTTATCACTAACCTCAAAAAAGTAATGATATCAATGCAAAAACCCTTGACGGGTTAAAAGTTTCTGATGCAGCACTTTATCTTATGCTCTAAGAATTTTAAATATGGAACTTAAAAATACTGATATCAAATTTTGAGTGACGTTATGCTATTTCTTAAAAAATATATTTGTATTTATTTCACCATTTTATTTTTGTTTTATTTATAATCGCATGTGCAAAAGTTATGTTCAACATGAAAAGCTGCATAAAATTTTATTCGCTGTTGCTTTATCATTTACATCTCTCATAAATTCAAAATATGTGTTTTAAAAGATATGATATAAAATTTAAGTGACGCCTTGATGTGACTTTAAAAGGTTTGTTTTTTAAAATTCAATTTAAATTATTTTTGACTTGGTTAAAATATTTTTTTTACATCTACACAATACTTTTAATTTTCCAATTCACTGTTAAATATATCACTTTCATTGAATCTATACTATGCATTGAAATGTATTTATTTCAATAAATTGATTTATCTTTTGTGTCACGCTATTCAAAATTGTGAGTAAGATTTATGTAAATGGTTTCTTTGCGTCATTGTGTCCAAACTACATGAAATGTATGAAAAAGGATAGTTTGACGCAAATAAACCATTTACTCACAATTTTGAATAGCGTGACACAAAAGATAAATCAATTTATTGAAATAAATACATTTCAATGCATAGTATAGATTCAATGAAAGTGATATATTTAACAGTGAATTGGAAAATTAAAAGTATTTTGTAGATGTAAAAAAAATATTTTAACCAAGTCAAAAATAATTTAAATTGAATTTTAAAAAACAAACCTTTTAAAGTCACATCAAGGCGTCACTTAAATTTTATATCATATCTTTTAAAACACATATTTTGAATTTATGAGAGATGTAAATGATAAAGCAACAGCGAATAAAATTTTATGCAGCTTTTCATGTTGAACATAACTTTTGCACATGCGATTATAAATAAAACAAAAATAAAATGGTGAAATAAATACAAATATATTTTTTAAGAAATAGCATAACGTCACTCAAAATTTGATATCAGTATTTTTAAGTTCCATATTTAAAATTCTTAGAGCATAAGATAAAGTGCTGCGTCAGAAACTTTTAACCCGTCAAAGGTTTTTGCATTGATTTAATCTACTAGCAGAGCTTCTCCCACTTCGCTGATTGCTTTTTTTAAAAAATGAACCTATTTTTTGGAGTTCTCCATTGGGGGCCATCACTGCCTTCCGCAACGTAAACCTGTTCTGGATATTCCCGCTTCGATCTTGAATCAAACTATCATTGAATTATTGTATATATTTTTTTTCGATAAAAGTGATAGTGTCCAGATAAAAGAGAAATTTTCCAGCATCATGGCTCACGTTGCTATATGAACAAATTTGTTATTTTTCCACTTCAGCTTAATTATGACAGCAGCAAAATCTACTGGATAATTCTTTGGTTTCAGAAAAAAAAAGTAAAAAAAACTCCACAAAACGCAAAAAAAAAAAAAAATGTAAAAATCTTATAAAAAATTGGGCAAAAATTCAAAAATCGCTGAGAGAAAATTGATTATATCAAGCCAAAAGATTGAAACTGGAATGTTAAAAAATCGCCGTGAAAGACAAAAATATGGTAAAAATCACATAAAATGTTCGTAAAACATTCAGAAATTTATATGGATATATTTTTTTATTGAGCTAAAAGACTGAAACCTGATTCCTTTTAGGGATGTCAAAAATCCGTGCAGCAGATGGCAAAATTTTTACTATATTGGGATAAAAGATTGAAACTGGGTTCCTTTTACACTCCATCTCTCTCTCTCTCAAAAAAAAAACAAAAAAAAACAGTGAATTGAAGGATTTTTTCCGTAACTTTTTATTTCGTTCAAACACACACACAAAAAAAGCTTTGATTTGATTTGCTCATTTTCCACGAAAATATAGAAAACCCACCAATCTAATGTAAACCTAACATCCTTACTAAATATAAAGATGCTTTTTTGTCAAATCAAATCACAGGAGTGTTCTACCAACTTTGCTGCATTGTACTTTTCCCTATTAGAAACTGAACTTTTATTCCTTCATAACACCAAGGAGTCGCGAATCAAAGATAAAAATTTCTAGAAATTTTCCTTTCTAAAGACAAAATTTTCTTCAAATGTGAGATAAAGTCTCTTCTAATCACAGGGGTCTTAAAAAATGAAAATGTTCGTGAAAAATTCAAAAATCGCAAAGGACGAAATTTAGTACATCAGACTAAAAGACTGAAACCTGATTCCTTTTACTAATGTCATAAAATCACGTCAAAATGCGAAAAAAAGTTAAAAATCACATAAAAAATTCACGAAATATTTAAAAATCAAAGAAGACTACTTTACTATATTCGGCTAAAATGGACAGATGGATTGAAAATAGATTCCTTTTATGAATGTGGGGAAAAAAGCACGAAACTCTAAAAAATACAAAAAGTAGCGTAAAAAATTAAATGAAAAAAATGTGAATAAAAAAATTTAAAAACCTGTGTCAAAGTGCATAACTTCAGGCATACAGGTAACCTTCCTGTCAAATTTTGTCCTGAACAGAAAAACATCTGGTCAGACAAAGAAAAACTCTGGACAGACAAATATCTGTATTTATTATTATCTACTAGGAAACCCGTCTTCGTTGCCCACAGAAAAGTACCTTCTATCCGAAGGTTTTTTTTTTTCTTCTTAAATTTCAACTTGGGTGACAATTTTAAACTGGAGAAAACCGGAATGTATGAAAACGACATCCCAAAAGTAATTTTTTTTAATTAGTAAATCTGTACATATATATGTATTTAATAAAAGGCACCAATCCGAGCAGGAAAAAAATTGTTATAAGTGAATATTTTCTGCTTAAAGAAAATCTGTCAAACTGAAGAGAAAATTGAAAATACGAAAACGACTTCCATATTTTTTATTTATTCATTTTGTTTATGAGCAATACTTAGCGGTTTATAACATTTGTAAAAGGAATTCAGTATCAAACTTTTTTGCCAAATTTTGTCCTGTGCTGTTTTTAAAATTTTCGAGAATTTTTATGTGATTTTTAGCTTTTTTTCACTTTTCTGGTAGTTTTTTTTTTAAATATTCATAAAAATAATAAACCCGGTTTCAATCTTTTAGCCCAATATAAGTAAAGTTTGATCTCTATGAATTTCGAATTTTTTTATGCAATTCTTGGCGTTCTTTCGCGTTCTTCGGTGATTTTTTTGACATTTTTTCACTAAATGGAAGAATTCTCAGTTAAATTTTGCAAGTCCTTTGATTAAATTCATGTTGTAAGAATATCAAATCTGTTCCTGTAGCAACGTGAATAAAATGTTGAAAATTTGAATTTAATCTGGATCGAAATAAAAAAATTACAATAATTCAAGGTTCGTATGATTCGAGATCGGAGCGAACATAGCCCCTATGGGTGTACATTGTCGAAAGCAGTGCAGTCCAACTACAAATTCATTTAATTTGAAGTTCGTTTTGAAAATCTGACCAGCGAAACTCCGCTGGTGCTGTTATAAAATGGAACTCAGTTGGAAAATTAAATATAGATATTTCTCTAAAATCTTAGAGGAGGGCCCCGAAAAATATGTTTTTGGGGGGGGGGGGGGGGGGGGGGCTCTGAAGACCTTGCTACGGCCCTGGCTGGTTGAGAAACAAATGATCATTTTCCAATTAACCTAAAGCTGCCTAGGCTCTTTGCAATAAGCCTAAAAAATATCAGGCTGATTGAAAAAAAGGTAGATGATTCTCCAATTAGACAGACCCTTTGCAAACAGCCTTGGCTTTTTACAAAGAGCCAAATTTCACAATTAGCCTACTGCATGTATATACAAGGCTGCCACTGGCGACTTTTTTTTAAATTCTATCTCGCACCTTTTTCTCAAAACAAAAAGTTTTCTCCTATACTTTGACAACATCTGCAAGAGGAATATACTTAAAAATTTATTTTTAAAAAATAATGGTGCAAATAGAATATAAAAATTGCTGCCAGTGACAGCCCTGTATATATTGTGAGAAAGTAAATAAATACAGAAAATCATCCTAATAATAAATAAATTTATACCTTCAATTTTATTTTCAATATCTTTTTCAAGAATTAATTACCCCTCATGGATCAATTGTTAACCCTCTAATTCCCACTACAAGAAATTTCTAAGGAAAAAATTATTTTTTAGTCTTATTTATGTTAATGTGTGTCAAATAAAGTAAAAATATGAAAAAGAAAGCGATTTTATCATATTTTATAGGATTTCTGTATGGTATCATACATGCTACCATGGGCAGATTAGGATGAAATGTGAAGGATTTTACCATATTTCAAAAGTATTTTTTTTTTTTGAGAAAATAATTGCATTTTTACATGTTGTATGACCCAAAACAATTTATTTCTTTGTTTATATATCTCTCTCTTTATATATATACAGCAAAATTCCGATTATCCGTCACTCACAGGACCGACAGTGTGGCAGATAATCGAAATAGAGGGATAATCGAAAGACAGTACAAGACCCGTTACTAAAGTTACAATTCAATATGTTAATTTATAAAAAAGAACAATTAATTTTTTTTTTTTCATTTGTTGTGTACTTTTGTTTATAAAAAGCATAATTGATAATAAGGAATATGTTTATCTGACAAATGTAGAATTTTACTAAATGCCTGAATTTTATGTAATACCTGTTTTCATCTAAAGTTATCCATTATACATTTTTGTTTGTGTTTTGTTAGGGATTTTGCTGCAGCAAGATTACGAATTCTATGTAATAAAAGTACTTGGGTTACACCTGCTTCCTTTTGCATCACAAACCAATTAATGCATTTAGAGAGAATGGTCTACATGACTGGCTCCTGGTTGATAATTTCTCAATTTATCTCATTCACCCACTTCAGGTTTCACTGGATTCAAAACATTTTCAATAATTTTGTCATTCATCAATTCATCATAACCAATATCATTCTAGTCACAATTAAGCGAGTCTGTAATTTCATTCACACAAATATTTTCTAGCTGTTGTTCCTGACGTGAGACAAGCATTTTACTCAAAACAGCACCGTCTCACTTGGGTTTTTGTGCATTTGAATTTTCGTTGTTCGTTTCTAAAAAAAAAAAAAAAAAAAAAAAAAGGGGGGAAATAGGAAAGAAGGGTGGAAGTTGATAGAGTGTCCAATTTTTTTCATATAATTTTATTTTTTCCACGATTTATTCAATTTTACACAATAATAATAGTCATAATAAAATCCTCATTTTATTTATTGATTTTGTGTATAATTATACTCGTATATATAGAACACTGATGTAGTATGCAGCGGCAAAAAATAACTGTTATTTTTTTGCCGACGGCAATGGGTGGTTTGGTTATCTAACACATATAAAAATAAAATTTTGTAACTCTGTCTACCTTTCTAAAAAGATACACAATTAAGAAGCTAGAACCATGAAATTTTACATACAGGCGTATTAAAATATTGTGGAGACAAATAAAGCATTCCGGATTCTAAATAAACTATAGCTCATTTTTAATTAATAAAAAAAAACAAGATAACAGCTATTTCCTATAAGATTTACTATTTATTGTTGCCAAAAATTCAAAACACACAATAAAGTTTAACGCACAATATATACAGCAATTAATTCAAAATATAGTAAACTACAGCTCAGTTGATCTGCATGGGATCAGCTAGTGCAATATATATACCACTTAGTACAAACATACTAAATATAATATGCATGAGTGATACGGCTCAATAAAAAGCGGTTGCTTATATTTGTACTTAGAAATATAAAGTTCAAAATATTAATTCCGGATTTATTTCATAATTTTCTCTATTTATATATTAAAAAGGATTTTTAATATTTTGTTCAAAAATGTAAAAAAAAATAATAATTTCATTTTATTGTATATGGAAATTATAAATTTCAAGTAATTTATGTTGTATTTATTTAATAACATGAGCTTGTGAATTAAAAGTAAAACAAGTTTCTTAAGAGGCTACTTCAGTCAAGCGAAAAGACCCATTCGCTAATGCTAATCCTATGAAAGAAATTTATAAAGATATCTTGGTTGCATTTCAATATTAAATTTTTTTTTTTTGTATTGTATAGCTGAGGTCGATCTGTACAAAGGTTGTTTCTTATCTTTTCGATTTTTTTTTACAGATATTTTTAATGAGGACACTTTCACTTTCAGAATTGGTTCCAAAATTGAAAGCATCCGTTTGAAAAAAATCTGCAAATAAAATCAAAAAAGTAAAAAACTGTCTTTGTACAGATCGACGTCAGCTGTCCGGTGCAAAAGAAAAAAAAAAAAAAATTAAAAAGTATTGAAATGCAACGTAGATATCTTTATAAATTTTTTCCATAGGATTAGTATTAGTAAATGGGTCTTTTAGCTTGACTGACGTAGCCCCTTAAGTACAAAGCTAACATTAAGAAGTACAAGTTTCCTTTGAAAGTGAAATGGTAGCAAAAATGCTACCATGGACTCATGATCACTAACGCCCGTGGTAGCAGATCTGCTACCATGATTTTAATTACACAGTTTATCATTAAAAAACAAACTTATATTGAACTTTTTTGCGCAGAGAATAGAAGTAACTCTTTTTATACCTATATATCATGTGCATTTATGGTTTTTTTCAATAATTTTTTTGAAAATTTGAGCAAAAACTTACCACTGTCAATGCAATTTTGTCCTCTTTGTTCATGTTGCTTCAAACTAATTTTTTTCTTATTTGGTGCTCCATATCCATTCAAAATTCAAAACTAATATTACTAAAAGGTCCAATTATTGTTGCAATGATTTAAAATATACATTATTTATGAAATTTCGTGCTAAAAATTAAAGCTGAACATATGGTAGCAGATATGCTACCATGGGCATTAGAGGGTTAAGGTAACTAGGGTCAATCAAACATAAAACAATACTTATTTTTTTATATTTATTGAAATAAAATACAAAATTGGTGATGCAATATTAACTTTCTACATAAAATCTATCCATTTCAGAGCACATTTTCCGACTGGGTACATAATTTTTTAAAATTCGGTTGTCATAGAATAAAGAGGTACAGCCTAGTACACAAAAATTCTTCAATGGCTTTATCATCTTCAATGACCTTTAAATGTCTTATTTTGGTGCATCAAATATGTGATAGTTGCAGAGTGGGAAGTCTTTCTTGACAGTGTCTTGGCAGTGTCTTCCAAAAGTGCTCAGAGTATTTTTTCCACTTTTTCTTAAGTTTAAGCTGCTATATAGGACAAGGCATTTTCATACAGGAGAATAATGTTCTTAATCTGAAATTAATGTCTTGTCTTTTTTTTTTTTTTTTTTTTTTTTTTGCCAATATGCATTTTATTTCATCCAGTGAAAGTAGTAGTATGTAAGCAGTACCTTGGCAGTAGCATTCTCTGTAAGTATGAGGCTGCAAACATTACAAATGTTTTCTTAACTCACACTGCTGCAAGGATGCTTAGTTTTCAACATCATCTTGTCTTTCAATCAACTTTTTATGTCAATCGTAGACTTAGTTCTTGTTAAGACAGATGTCTGGGAGCTAAGCTTTAATAATGTGCTTAATGTTGGTGGGTTTTACGTCTTCCCTCTCAAGAAATTTGATAATAGTCCATAGCACATGAGAAACATGTGCTTCCTTCTCACAAGGAAGGTCTCCATATGGGCATACTCTGAAAAATCTGAAAAAAATACAGAATGTTCTTCTCTCATGGGTATATATGTTTATAAAAAATTTTTTGGCGGAACCTCGGTAGAACGTCCATAAAAAAATAATGAAAATTTCGTTTATTTGGCGACTTATCGCTGTTTGGCGAAGAAATAAAATTTCAAAAAATACGCTTGTCGAATACTCTTTAAGGAAAAAAAATTATGTTGAATTTATTTAAATAAGTTTAATTTAAATAACTTTAGCTTTGTCCTTTTTAGTTTGTTTTAACTATAGTTTTTTCATATATATTTATCTGTACTTATAACGAATTTTAACTATCATATTTTACGATTTAAAACAAAATCTAAATTGATTAAAATTGTTCCAAACTCAAAAATATGCCCCATTGATCACTGTGGATTCAACTTTGTTGCTATGGAAACAACTTCTTCGGTATGGAAATGTATTACGGCAGCATTATTCATCTGGCGTTAAAAGTTATTTTTATAACCGATAAAGTGGTTTAAATTTTTAAAAAATGTAGATTGGAGAATAAAACAATGACAAAATTTCATTCGAATCGGCAACAAGCAACATGTATAATACAAAATGTAATAATAATAATAATAAATTCTTTCATGGTTTACGTTTAAATTCATTAAATACCGCATATTCTCAAAATCAATTAACAAACAGTTTTCAGATTCATTAAAATCGCTTGCTTTTGGCGGGGAAAAGGGCTGACCGCCAAATTGCGTGGCGCTTTCATCTTTTCACGCCAATTATTCGAAAGTATTTTATTTTTTTGCACATTTTCTACTGTAATTCTGTCGCTAATTTTAACTGATCCTTTATTACATACATGAATACTTTCACTAGCATTTTTTTTTCAATATATTCTGAGTATGCCCAGTATGGAGACCTTCCTTGTCAGTTACCCTGATGTCGACTGAAAAACTGATTTGAGTATGTCTCTGAATGATGAGCTTGTAACTTGATGTCTCCAGTATGTACAGATCTGATCCCACTGTTACAGCCTGAGCACATATTAGAATGAAATTCTGGCTTATGTTTGATTGGCACTCATATTTAGATATTCACAGTGTGTAAAATAATATGAAAAATAAATAAATAAATAAATTTAGATTAAGAGAAGGGGATTATAGAAAATGAATTTTTAAAACCAAGTAATGCATGTTGAATTAAATATGCTATGGAATTTAACCAAAATAAAACATATGATTACTATTACTGGAAGGTAAATTTTTCATAATGCGATGGAACATTAACTATTTGACCTGAAATTGAAGACACTGCCTTAATTGCTAAAATTTTCTATTGTCTGAAATCTCAAAGCAAAATTAAGTTCATTTAAGACTGCTTACTTTTTATCGTTATTACTCTTTGCTTGAAGTACTGACTTTTTGCATTTATTTTAGGTTATGGGCCCATGAAATATATAGAGTTTTTTATGATAGATTAATAGATGAGAGTGACTGCAAATGGTTATTTGAGTAAGTTTTTTCAATACTTTGGATTTGTTTCATTAAAAAAAAAAAAAAAAAAAAAAAAAAAACTTTATAAAAATTAGTCATCTTTTAATAATTCCATGAATTGAATGAGTTAAATTTTAATTTGTAACACTCAATTGTAATATAAAAGTATGCAATTGCATATTAAAACTATGCGCTTTTTAATACTGATGAATATTGAGTGTTTAAAGTCGACTCCCTTTAATCTGCTAAGTTTGGGATCAAATGCTGTATAGATTATAGAATATTAAAGATTATAGGTCATTATCATTATTAATACATTATTGAATGTTTAAAGTGGAAGATTGGGATTTCAAATAAGTTTTAAAATGAAATAAATACATCTTCAAATTAAAAAAAACAGAGATGCTACTCAAAAAATAACAAATAAAAAGAAATGTGCCCAGCTCATGGCTGTTCACACTAACTGTATATTATACTCTTATTTCATAGAATAATGCCCCTCAAAAAATAAATGAAGGGGGATTAGACCCCGTATAATCCTTTATACTTAACCAATGAACCTCCAAATCGAATCAGGGAAGCTCCATAACATAATAAACCGGTATACCAAATTTGAAGCAAATCAGATAATTCTGCATGAAAAAACCATATTGCTAAATTAAGGGGGGTGTCTAACCCCTTCCCCCCCTTTATACTTAACTAATGAACCTCCAAATCTAATAGGGAAAGCTCCTTATCAGAATGAACATAGAAAAATAAATTAAAGTAAATTGGATAGATCTGCATGAAAATCCATTTATCTAAATTAAGGAAGGGGACTTGCCCCCCTTTCCCCCTTTTGTACTTAACTAATGAATCTCCAAATTTAATGAAGGAAGTGCCATAACGGAATAAACCGGTATATAACATTTGAAGCAAATCGAATAATTCTGCTTGAAAAAACCCATTTACCTAAATTAAGGGGGGGACTAGCCCCCCCCCCTTTATACTTAACCAATAGACCTCCAAATCTAATCAAGGCAGCTTCTTAACATAATAAACCGGTATACTAAATCTGGAGCAAATCGAATAACTCTACATGAAAAACCCATTTATCTAAATTAAGAGGGGGGGGGGTCTAGACCCCCCTTTCCCCTCTTTGTACTTAACTAATGAGCCTCCAAATCTAATCAAGGCAGCTTCTTAACATAATAAGCCGGTATACCAAATCTGGAGCAAATCAAATAATTCTGCATGAAAAACCCATCTATTTAAATTAAGGGGGGGGGGGGACTAGCCCCCCTATCCGCCCCTTTATATTTAACCAATGAACCTCCAAATTTAATCGGGGAAGCTGCTTAACATAATAAATTGGTATAACAAATTTGGAGCAAATTGATTAGTTCTGTATGAAAAACCCATTTATCTAAATTAAGGGGGGGGGGAGCCCCCTTTCCCCTATATACTCAACTAATGAACCTCCAAATTTAATCATGGAAGCTCCTTAACATAATAAACTGGTAATACCAAATTTGGAGCAAATCGATTAATTCTGCATGAAAAATCCATTTATCTAAATTAGGGGGGGGGGGGTAGTCCCCCTATCCCCCCCCTTTATAGTTAACCAATGAACCTCCAAAACTAATCAAGGAAGCGCCTTATCAGAATGAACCTAGAAAAAAAATTTGAAGCAAATCGGATCTTTCTATCAAGAGTTATCGCGTTACATATGTACATACATACATACATACAGAACCAGAGGGTACATTAGCTCTCAGGCTTTGATAGCCTGTGAGCTAAAAAGAGGAAATTATGTGTGAAGTAACACTTATGTCATTTTTCCCAACATTTATACATGAATTTTATAAAATAAATACATTGACAAATTTGTTATGTTAAAATGTTTTATAATATTTTCTGTGATAAACATGTGGCATTTTCACAGTTGGATTCTTAATCGAACGACTATTTGTTAAGTTGCATATTTTTAGACTATATTAACATTCTTTTATACAAATGTAGTTTAATTTAAATGTATTCTAACCAGAAGCAAATAAAGTAAGAACATTAAATAGTTAACTATCAGTTTTATATGTATAGAAAGCCATAACTTGGATGAAATTGAGTAGAAAGGTATTTTTTACACAATGCACACCACAAACTTATCAAGTATGTCCCTGCAAAAGATGGTTAAGTTATTATGCATAGTTTTTGTTCGTATGAAACTTTTTTAACAGGACTATTTTGATTGACTTCAACATTATATAGCTCTTAGAATAATTCTTCAATTTGAATACTGTCAGCTTCAGCATATTTATTGAACATTTCTCTATAAAACTGCCAATTTTCATGTTTTTATATGCAATAATTTTTTCAGGATAAGTTGAGAAATTGAAAAGGCCACAGTAAATACAATTATGGCAGCAGCCATGTTAGTTATTTTTTTTTAGAACAGAGATATTTATAGTTTAGGGGGAAAGGATTAAACTGAAAATTAAATTAAATTAATGTCCCCCCCCCCCCCCCAAAAAAAAGCTGCTACTAATTTATTTATTAAATTTATTTTTTAATATCAACTATAAATTTCATTGATTGCATCCAAGTATCTATTGTGGATTAAAGATTTTGGAGATTAAAGGAAGTTTGTTGTTATGTATTCATGTATCTTTTAGTTATTTTTTTTTATTTTGTCTGTATTTGTCTGAATGACCCCCTTAAACTTTTAACTTACATAGTTTATGAATATCGTCTTTTTGCTTATATCTTCTTATTGCTAGAATGCAAAATTTTACATTTAATGTGAATTTAAAAAAAATATTTTATAATGTTCTTAACTTGTTGAGCACCACAGACTGTGATGAAAAGGCTTTTTTGGCAGACATTGACAAAGCGGTTTAAAGTGTTTATTGAGTCGGTTTAACCTTTAATTGATGTGACTAAAATTTGTCATATATCTGATGTGATGTGGCCTCACAAATCGCTCGAATAAAATTAATAAAAAAAATAACTTAAATGGTTGAATTTACTCAAATCTTGTCTTAGCAAGATCATTGTACTTCTCTCAAGAGCATGTGAAGTAAATTGCACGAGAAAAGTATTTTATTCATATTTAACTTCAGTACTGAAAAAAAATGCTTTTTTTTTTCCAAAATTAATGGAAGTTTGTTAATTTTGCTAATTAAATATAAAAATTAACCGTGTACAATAATTTTTACTGATTATCTTTGCAACAAAGTATGAAAATTTAAATGCAGTGTTTATTTTACAAAAATAATATTTACCCTACAAATATGCAAGAGTCAAAGTACATTATTACTACAGTCAACACATATTTTTTGTGTACATTCAATCTATACTGGATTTTGGTGTCAAAGACACTTATAAGATGTTTTTTCTCTAAACTGTTCTTTCCATAATAAAAATTATGTTCAACTGCATCAGAAATATTTAGATTTTCACCATCGGAAAGTTCAGAATTCGTATCGTGATCTCTTTCGTCAGTAAAATCTGCATCATCAGAACATTTAATCTATATAATAAAAGCCGAAGTCATGTGAATGTCATCAATAGTTCCGGGCTGACCGCTTCACTTTTTATGCCAAACGGACATTTCAGTACTTTTATATTAGTTGGGCGCAGGTGATAAAAAACGCCAAATATTCTTCCATCGCCCTCATTTCATTAAAAATATAAACTTATCACTCATTCCATTTAAAATAAATCTTTCATTTAAAATACACATATTTCATTTACCTCATTTAAAATACAATAAATAAATAAATAAATAAATAAATAGGTTCTTGGCGAGAAAAAATAAACTGGTATCGTATTTTACGGCAATCTATATCCTATTTCATATACATAAGCAATTTTTTCCATATTATTAATTTATTTAATCTAAAGAAGCCAAAAATCTATTTTTATATAGAAACAGAAGTAATTTCTATGTAAACAAATATTGTATAATATGTATAAATAAAATGTTTATATGCAAATAAATACAAATACATATAAATAAAAATAAAAGTTCACCAGGTTTGTTTTCATAGCTATTTATATATTTTATCAACGTCTTTCACATTTTACGGCCCGATTTGCGCCAAGCTTTAAAAAAAATAATGCCAAAGCTCCTAATCGTAATAATAATAACACAAACTAAAATATTTCATTTCAATATCAAAGTATCGTTTCTAATTTACATTCAAATAAATATATATTCCAAGATAATTTCAATTGAAATTAAGTTGACATTTATTTATTTATTTAACTGAATAACAAACAAACGACTTATGTGCTTGACATAAAGCCCACTTATAAGTCGGAGACAAGATAGCACAAGGAAATATTGCAACACAAGAGAAATGCACCCTGGGAGTTCCACACAAAGTGTGTGTGCAATGGAACCAGCGGGAATCGAACCCACAAACTCTTACACACAAGTGATTAGCTGACTGGTGTTTTGACCACTCAGCCACAGAGCCCCTATTAAGTTGACATCTTTCTATTTCACTTCATAAAGTAAACAAACACAAGAGATTCATTCATCATAAACAATAGTAAATATTAGACCATGGTGGTAATCATTCACAAAGCAGATTCTGCAACAATCAATGGACAATATTCTTATGATGTCATAGTAGGTAAATTGGTGGCGCTAACGTTTGTTAACGGCTTGCATTCATGAGGGTTTTATTTTACTATTTCTCTTAGTTACGTTACTATATTGTCATATTTATGAACTAAGAAATCAAATCTATAAAAGCAAAAGTATATATATTCATTATTTAGTTATTAAGTAGTGAAAAAAAAAATTATAAATGCATGATTTGCAAAATTTAAATAAATTTATTAATACTAAAAAATGGCATTGAAGTAAAAGCATCTTTAAGTAAAATAAGTTTAATTTAGATAATTTATAAACAAATCTCAGTTTAAACACTTGAAATGTCACTCATTTTTACAGCTACGGAAATTAAATGGTATTTGTCAAAAAAGACAAAGTACGCATAACAACAAAAATGTATAAAATATTATCAAGTTCGCAAAGAATTCTTGGTTTCTCTATCAGAATCTTTGGACTTGGGGGAAGGATTGAGCAAGTCAATTAGTTTAAGAATGAAAGTAACATGATGCAATCCTTAGCATACATTTAAGGGAGACCAAACTGGTCGCCAGAGGCGGCTAGTATCAGAATATTCTTGATCTGACCCGTTGTTCATAATATCTTTATTTCCATCTGGCTGAGGAAAGTAGAATGTTTTCGAGGTTGCAACGACATCATAACACAAAAAAACCACTAAAGAAATGAAAAAAAAAAGTACAACTAATGACGAGTATTATATTACAGTTTCAAATAATGACACAACTGCTGTGATGCGGTCTGACAGACCCCAGCATAATGAATAATATGTTTAAAATCAACTCAGAGTTCTGGCTTTGTGTGTGATCTTAGCAAGCTGCTAGAAGAATGTACTGGTACCGGCAAGTAATATTCATACTTTTAAAAGATGGAAGTGTTTATAGCTGAAAGTCACAGAGTATGTGAGACCGCGTCACATCATTTAAAGGTTAACAATTCGTGATTATGGCAGTGTTTGTTAATTTTGCACAAAGTGTTAATTTTATACATTTTAATGCAAATTATATCAAAGTTTAGTTATTTGCTCATGTTGAACACCAAAATGTAATCACTAAATATACCTGGTAGGCCACAAGGTTCTTTTTTTAAATACATGGTAATAAAACATCAATAGTCCCATTTTATCACAATAAATTGTCTTCAATGAAAGTATTGATTACAAATGCATTCATGAGATATGATGGCACTGGAAATATTGCTGCATACATATTTGTGTGCCATGGCATTCAGTGTGCTTACATAATATTTATTTTTATAAATCTGTTATTCAGAGCTGAAATGTTTTACTTTATTTTTTTCTGCATTTGTATGAGTTTTCCAAATATCATATTAAGGCATTCAAATTTAAATAATTCTTTCTCTACAGCTTTTGCATGGGTCAACGGATTAATGGGATATTGTGTTGTGTTACCAATTGGTCATAGAAGAAGTACTAAGCTACAGTTCAAAATGCGCTAAAAAAGGATTAGTTTAGCTCTTTCCATCATTTTTTTAGGCTGTTTTTTAGCACTGTTTTGGAAATGTTCTGAAAAATGCAATATTAAAATAAGCTACATTTGGGATTGGGGCTAAAACAACTTTTTGATGGAAAAGTGAGACAAAAAATGAGCTAGATTTAGCCCCAAAAAAGACTAAGCATGCAACACTGATTTTGTGAGATTTTTTTTTTCTTTTTTTGATCAGATTCTCTAATCTAAGTTATTCTTAACCCTTTAAGACTGAACCCGCACAATTGTTTTAAAAAAACTCAAAAAGCAGTCCGGTCTTAAAGGGTTGATGTATTTGTTATAAAAAGTACTGATATCTGAAGTTTGCCCAAGTTAAAAGTCAAACATCTGAAATCTTTTAGTGAAAATTGCTTCCTGTGACTTGGTTGTTCATTCTAGTCCGGAATGCATTAACGGCCAGGTCGCTGGTAGCCATTTTTAATGAAATATTTGGATGTTTGACTTTTAACTTGGGAAAACTTCAGATATCAGTGCTTTTTATGGCAGATATATTAAAGATAACTTAGCACTAATTTTTTTTTAAAGAAATATTTTTCTTAGGATGTAACTACATTTTGCATGTTTGTTTTTTTTTAGATAATTTTCTAAAGACATTAATATAAAGCTATTTTTACATTGCTTTTATTATGAATTAAATAATACAAATTTATAATTTTTTACTTGTATTTCATATTAAAATTTTAAGTAAATTCAATTTTGACAGTGCATTTTTGGAAGCCTATTGTAGTTTAAAAGATTTTTCTCAATTGAACGTAATATTCAATCAGAACTGGAAAGAAACAGGTTTTTTTTTCCAGTACGATATTTTCTTATGTTCTATTTTATAGAGTAATTAAACTTTCTTGCTCTATCGTATACTTAAATTCACCAGCGGTTATCAATCCAAAACAACCAATATTTCATTTATAGAAATCAATTAATTTTATTAGTTTGGGGTGATAAATATTTTTTTATATTTATTATAGTTTATTTTATTTTATTGTTAGATTATTTTCCATTTTTTACAATGTTATATAATTAATAATGTGAAATTATTATTTTAAATGTAACTGACAATGATAAAGAAGATTGGCAGTCGACAACCATTTTTGTCGATGTGTCTTCAGGGCACAGATAATACATAAGTACACTTCTTTTTCTTTTGAGGATCTGCATTTTGAGTAACGGATATAGTTTTCTATGTATCCCACTTTTGATTCCTATTATTATTTATTTTTCTCTTTGATCTTGCTTATTATTTATTTGCACATAATTTAAAGGGTTGAATCTACCATAATCAGAATCTATGACAAATTTGAATATTTTTCATTATATTAATTGCAGATACAAAAAACTATTATTATTTGTAATAAACATTGAATGCTTTATTTTTACTAAATTACTCACATCTGTTGCCAACACTTGATATATACAGTACAGAACCATTTATCCAGAATGCTTGGGGTCAGATGTATTCTGGATAACTGGTTTTTCCGGTTAATTGGTTCTGCATTAAAGCGGCATCCATTTGATAAGTTTTGTGGAATATATGTGGTTGTGGCATTATTTCTGATTTTAAATTATTAGATTAATTGGATCAAAAATCAATGCAAGGAAGATCAAAAGTTACCCAAAAGAAGGTAATTTATGGGAATCTCTTAGGAACAAAAATTATTTTGTTTCTTCTGCAAAAAAATTAAAACATCTAGAATACAACTACATTTGATGACAACAAATACTAAATGTTGTCATCAAATTATACAATTGTTTCAAGCAAAGCCTATGTCAAATTGGCAGTGTATGACACCTTTTTCTGCAAAGATTCTGAAATCAGTCTATCAGAAATATCATTCTGGATAGCTGGTTTTCCGGTTAACTGGTTTCCGGATAAATGGTTTCATACTGTATTATGGAAGATTAGCTGTAAAATCTGAAAGATGATTCAATATATCTATATGTATATATTTCAGCTAGCTATATCTGCATGAAATCCAAATACAATTTTTTTTTTTTTTTAAGAGATGCTAATTTAAAATAGTTATGTCATCATATGTTTGCACAACTAATATCCAGAACTATTGAGATTAGAATCCTGATATTTGTAATAGAATTTATTTTAAGGAAGTAAAATCCAGAAAGATAGAAAAATTTAAAGTTACCTTAAATGGAAAAATTTAAAGTTATCTTATCAACAATTTTGGAAAATATATAAAAATTTCATTCAACTTGAAATCATGTAACAGCTTTCAAATGCAAACACGTTTTCTGTAATTGGCTTTGTCCTCCAATCTTTATCTTAATCAAACAATGGTGTCAAATATAAGCAATTGACTGACTATCTATGGGACTATTATTTAAATAATTACCACATGCACAAAAA
The DNA here is from genome assembly GCA_963932465.1 of Maratus speciosus. Lineage (NCBI taxonomy): Eukaryota > Metazoa > Arthropoda > Arachnida > Araneae > Salticidae > Maratus > Maratus speciosus. Next base: position 37,867,847 of record OZ010788.1, on the reverse strand, counting down.
AAAAAAAAAAAAAAAAAACATGGTTGCCAAAATGTAATTTTGTGACAAACCATATTTTCTAAATATGCCAGTTGTCTGTGGTTTAACTGTGGAACTGTTAGCAAGGTTTAAAGTAGGAAATTCTATGTTTTAAGATGCAAGTCAATTAAAAAAGTAAAAAAAAAAAAAACTTTGAATACTGCAAATTTCTGGCATTTTATGTGTATGAATAATAAAATAATATATAAAATATGCAAATAATAATAATTTATTAGTAAAAAAAAATTCAGTGATTTGTATTTGTTTACTTGTTACTTTTTCGCATTGGCAAGTGAAATCTTTGGTTTGATTTTGTGCAAAATGAAAGTAAAAAGTTAGGGGGTCGACTTATACGTGGGTTTTGATTTTTTGAAAAATTTGCATTCGAAAGTTAGGGGGATGAGTTATATGCGAGTTGACTTATACACAAGTATATACTGTAATTGTGTTACAAAACCTGCTTATTTGTCTAATTTAATCTTCCTATGACTGTAAGAAGTACCTTAGAATTTTGATGATCACTAGTCAGTACGTGAGCGATGAAAAAGCTCTTTTTCGGATTTGAAAATTTTGAAAGGTATTAAATGAAGAAACAATTTGTTTATATTAATATGTGGAAAAAAGAAAACTCTGTAGCTCTTTTTAAAGCGTAGTAATGAGGGTGATTTTCAATTAGAAAAACTCCACTGATAAGGAAGGATTTACACTTACAATTAGAATGATTTACACTGATAAGGAATATGTTTATGTGATATCATCTGATGCATTTTTGTAGTAGGTATAAAATTCCAGTTATTTTGTACATGAAATTTAATAAAATCTATATGCATGCATGTTTTCTTAACAGGATAGAAATATATAAAAGAAATTGCCCTATTGACTTTATACTTTTTGATACAGGTTTTGTACGTAATTTTGCAAAGTTTTGAATTTTCGTGCCATTACTTGAGCTTCTTGAGATTATAGTTTTGCTCTTGGAATTCAAAATATTATTTTACACAAAATAATCACATTTTCTTCTTCTTTTTTCTTTTTACAGTATCTCTTGGTATACATTTTTAAAAATATGTTAGATTTTAAATATATTTTGCTTGTAAAAACCTTCTCCAAGTCAGAAGGAATTACATGCCAATTCTTGGGTTAAACCTGACTTTGTTTAATAATTCTTATTGTTAAATAAGTTTAGTTTTAACAAGTTAGAAAATTCTAAAGTATTAATTTATTTATTTCTTTTACTCCAGAGAAGTTAAAGAATGTATAAAATCCCATTTCAAAGAAAATCTTGATTCTCTCTTTAAACATCTGAGTTCCTCTTCTGATGGAAAAGTTTGTACTATATATTAAGCAATTTTCATGCAGTTTCACCATTATTTTTTCTTCTTTACACAGTTATTGTTATTTTATTATTTTGTCTTTTGCTTTTTCAATAATTGTTGTGCTTTATTTATTTATTTATTTATTTTTTTGTAATTTTTATAGCATTAATAGGCATTTTAGCTTTAGTATTGGGCACAACTATGTAACATCATTCATTTATGTTGTTATGAAATGTATGTAATTATCAACCCATAAATTCTATAAATAATAATTAAAACTGTTTTTATTTTATATATTTACTTATTCATTTTCTCCTGATTTTTACCAAAAATTAAACTTTTTTAGCAGTTTTAAAACTGCTAAAAATTACTTAATTTCAAAGTGCTTGTTACACAGATTTCTTAATTATACTTTAATTTTGTCTATTTTATGAACTGTATATGTTTGTCATAAAGTAGTTATTTTATGCCAAACATATTCTATAGAATTAAAAAAGAAAATGTGCATATCCAGCCTAGGAATATAAGGTCATGGATTTAGCTAAGATATCTTTATTTTAATGTACAAATGTATCTTTCTTAAACACTACCCAAGTAGCAAATAATCCCTGACCGAACTTCCGCTGAATATCCTAACCAGGCTACTTTTCGCCTAGGCGACCTCCCTCATTGATGTTGGTAGGAGAGGCTTCTTAGCTGCTTGGTAAACTGTCTGTCAATCTTAGTTCCTGAAAAATTGTGTAGGGGTTTTGAATGTATTTCTGATCACTTTTTGACTGTAGAGTCACAGGATGTATTGTTTTTCTTCCCTCCCTTCTCCCCACTAGATTTGTTGCCCTCTTGTTTTTGTGGTTTCCTAACTGTAAAAATCCTACTCTTTAAAATTTCACTTTGTATTTATAGTAATTTATAATGGAATAACACATTTCTTTTTATGTGAAATATTAATCTATTTTAAATTCCACCTTTAGAAATAAAATACACATGTAGAAGCGATTTTTTAGTGAATATAAATTGCTTTGCAATTTTTCTTTATGAATAAGTAAACTTTCATCTCTAAAAAAAAAAATTAATTAATAAACCGGCAAATATTTTATAAAAAGTTTTTAAAATAGAAGAAATTTATGTATTTATTTTTTAGAATTAAGGATAGTCATTCATACTTAAAAATATACTTTGATGGATAGGACATATAATGCACTTAACTGTTGTACTTGTATTTAAAATATTTACATATAACGACTAGATTATTTTTTATGATTTAAATAAATGAATTGAAAATAAGGAATGTTAGGCAATAGCTAAAATTTTGAATATTAAGACAGTTCTTAAAAAATATACTTTTCTTAAAAATATATCTCAACAATGCAAAAACTTTCTGACACATTTTCTGTCTAGTTTTAAAACATAAAAGCATGATACTTGAAGGCATAATTATTGAATTGATTTGTAATCAAACAGTTTAATCTCATTTTCTGATAAATTATTTATATTTGGAATTATAAGTGATTGTTGTCTCAGGATGGCAGTTTTTTCCTCTCTATTGCTGTTGTGCTTTGAAATTCTATTCAAAACACCTACTTGACAGAATTTTCTGAAAGATATGCTGCCTTTATCAAAAAACAGAAAAAACAGTGATTGCATAGTTTCTTAATAAGAGCAACCGAAATTTTGAATTTTGATACATTTGCAAACAAATAAACGGTCAAGTGCGAGTATTACACATGCTCAGAGGGTTCCGTACGATAAATATATGAATTATTAACTGTATTATTAAAAAGTTCGTTACTAAAAGAACTAGTTGGATACATTAATCCCAAAATTTTCTTCTATCTCATACATGTTAATACTTTAAAATTATCACACTGCCAAAATTAAATGGCAATCTATGCCCGTCATGAGGATTCTAAAGATAAGAACTTCCTTGCCTCTAATTCTTCAGATATGATTTAGCTGAAATTGTGTCAATCCAGTAAAATGTGACTTAGTAGCTCCACCTGTTGGGTAATTTACACCAAAATCTAATTAGCAACAACTTATGTCAATGTCTAACTAAATCTGAAGTTTGGGGGAAATCCATGGATTAGTTTTTGAGACAGACCTATAGTGAAAATTATGAAAATTCCAGCATAGCAACGCCACCAAATTAACACCAAAATGCAATTAACACCAAAACCGAATCATCAACAACTTGTGTCAAAGTCTACTTAAATCTGAATTATGATGATAATCCGTGCATTAGTTCTTGAGAGTAGAGCTGTTGTAGAAATCACGAAAAATGCAGTATAGCAGCGCCACCTGTTGGACAATTTACACCAAAAATTAATCAGCACTAATTTATGATAGGGACTACCTGAATATAAATTTTTATTAAATTCTGTGCATTAGTTCTTGAGATAGAGCACCCACAAAATTTGTGTCACATACAGACACAAACAGAGTCGCACACTCATAGACAGACATTTTGTAAAAACATGTTTTTCGGCATTTCTGACCCCTAAAACGTGTAAATCCGTCGAAAAACGGAAGTCAAAAATTTTAACGAATCCAATACTTTCTTCTTTTAAAGATAGAAGAAAATTAAAAAATTAGACTTCGCTAAAAACTATGCAACGTAGGGTTTTCTGTAGCTGTATATATACTAGAAAAGTATGAATGGGTATACCATAAAAGTTCAAAGAGATATGAAGCCTAATAATATCAAATATTGCTATTCTATATAATTCTTATTTAAATCTTATCCTAAATGTTTATGATGAACTTAATTCGGCACTGGCAATAAAAATAGTGCATATTTAAACTTCATTTGGCATTTCATAAAACTAAATTCAGCGTCGTAATAATCTTTCCTTTTTACAATGTAGCTAAAACAAAACCCATGTTCAATTTAAACTTTGCATTGCGCTAAGCGCGCATCGAAAGGAGGTCGCAAAGTTGCAACGCAGAATGGTCCGTGTTGCATTTTTCCAGATAGTTTTTTAATTGACTTTTAAAGACACGGGAGGCGTATAGAGATAGCCACCCAATGCAAACTAGCCGCGAATTCCACAGTATTTATGTGATTATTTCAGGGTGTCTACAGAATCTGAAAATCAGGGAATCATGGAAAAATCAGGAAGGTTTATCAATCTGGAAAAATCAGGGAAAAGTCAGGGAACATTTTTTAAAAATATTTGAAAATCAGGAAAATTTGTCTATGCGAAAATATGTGCATTTTCACCTTGTCAACAAGACTGATTCGTCTATTTTATATACAATATTTTTTCACATGCTGATTAGTCTTTATTTTTAAAAAGATGCACACGGTATGAGTTTTTGATATTGAACTCAAATTAAGGTGATCAGATGCCCTCATTTTCAGTAGATAGTGCTTATATAGAAGGCAATTTACCCATTTAAAAAAATTTTAAATAATACATTAGCATAACCTGTCCAGGTGGCCAGCTTAATCCAATTAGCTACCTCATCAGACGTAGATAAGGTCTAGCCTCACTCATAAAACTGATTTTAAAAACAAAACAAGAACTAAATTATGAAAATGGTTGCTTTTGTAATATAAATTTCTAATTAATTCTATCAAAAGTTTCAATATTTTTCTCTATAGAAAATATTTCTTGGCAAATTCTATATAAAAAAAACAATTCTATCTCCCTGCAATTTCAGAAAACTTTGGTTTTAAGTTTCTTTTTTGAAAAAGCAAGTTGTAGGATTCTATAAAATTATAACTGGTCTTTCTGTAAACTACTGTAGAATTCTATATGAATTTCTAAATACCGTAATTTCCGGCCTATAATCTGCGGATTATCTGTTAAAAAACCTCAAAAATTTTAAGTGCGGATTATCTGTTGAAATTTTTTTTAAAGCAAAAGTTCACATCAGACATCCAGATTATATCGCATGATTGCTACTGTCGACCGTTCGTGGAGTTGCTTCTGATTGGTTCACATATGACGTGCATGCTAGTGGGAGTGGCTTCCGATTTTTATGTTATTTTTTTAGCCTTTTGGCAAAATGTTTCGATGATGAACAAAGCGTTTCTCAACTCATCTCTTTCAAAAATTTCAATCTCAATCATTTATGAAATATTGTATTGTTATGACACTGAAAGTTATAATAATGTCTAAGAGAAAACGTGTTATTTAAAACTACAAAATTTAAACTGAACGTTATTTAAAAAGCGGAAGGTGATTTCGATATAGGTATCGATTATTAGCATAAATCTATAGCCAAATCGATATAGGTATGGGAATTAGGATAAACATATGGCCAAATCGATGTAGATATCGCAATTAGCATAAATCTATAGTTAAATCGAAATAGGTACCGATTATTAGCATAAATATATAGCCAAATCGATATAGGTATCGGAATTAGCATAAATGTAGGGCCAAAATCGATATAGGTATCGGAATTAGCATAAATCTATTGTCAAATATGAAAAAGCTTTTTAAACTGTAACGTGCTGAAGGTTACGATATACAATCACAGTAAAAAATAAACGTTATTATTTTTAAAATCAGTTGTTTTTTGTTTGCTTCAATGGGTCAATTTTTGTGAAATACTTTTCAAAATAACTTGTTAACATTGTGTTAATAATCTTTTAGATTACATATTCAATAAGAATTTAATCAGACACAATATATGTAATAACATAAAAGCATTATTTTAGATACTAACGTGCTATTGGGGATTAAAAAATATAAAATTAAAAATAGTATAATATACTAATATACCACATCAATCATATCCAACGAAAACAACTAACATTCGATGATTCGATTATGGCTATTACAAGAGTCATTGTTTGGAAAGATAAGAAGATTTAGTCATTGGTTTCAGCTGTTTTGAACCATACCATAAAATTACAAAATAATCAAGCATAAATCTATAGTCAAATCGATATAGGTGTCGATTATTATCATAAATCTACAGCCAAATCGATCACAAGACATTCTACGTTTTAGATATAAGATTCAATGGAAATTTTTTTTGTATTTTTTTTAACTTGTAATTATTTTATTGTTATTTTTTTTCAATTATTTTAATACCATTATCATTTAAATAGAACAACTAAATAAACAGGGAGGTGGTTTATTAGTGGCACTTTCGAATGTTGAAAAAAATGAGTAATCCCCGTATAGTCCGGCTTATAATCTGCGGATTATACACCGATGTGGATTATCTGCTGAAATTTTTTTATAAGGACTAAAAATTGCGACTGTGGATTATACGCCGGAAATTACGGTAATTCAGTTAGGCTTTCTGTAGAGTATATTAGAAAATTCAATAAAGTTCCAGAACGTATTTTCTAATTGAATATTTTTTAGAAAATGAGGAAATTTTTTGGTCACCATGTATTCATTGGCCACTATATGAAGTTGTTGGACTAAATTTTGAGTTCGGATTTATAAAAACTGTCAACCAGTACTTATAGTCCAGGGGAAATGTACATTTTACCTTGCAAAAGGTCGGGTAAAAGATTTTTTTTTCTAAATTGTGTATAATGATGCCAACATGGAAAAACCAAGTTTCTTAACAAAATTTCTTAAGGCTAAATTTTTTGTGGCCGAAAAACAACAAAATTTTGGGACATTTTTTGATTTTTTGGAAATATCTCGAAACTCGTTGCCGTAGCATATTATTTGTCAATTACAATATTAAAGAGGATAAAATTATCTGTAACTTTCATACTTACAACTTTTTTATACACTCAATAGCAAGTGCAGTACGCTATTTCAAAAATGGGACAATTTTTTCAATTTTCTTAAAAACCGTGAAAAATGTAGTTTTGCCGCGATTATTCAAATGCTCCCCGCAGATTTAATTGTGCATGTCGACTTCTAAAAATTGGTAGCAGTAAATTATCTATTATTTGCATACTCACGTCTTTATTTTCATCTCAATAGACATTTTATATGCAATAAATTTATATAATTTTAAAAGTAGGGCAGAGTGTAGATGAATGATACAATTTTCATATTTAGACAGTAACTTTAAGGTATACAGTGTTAACTTCAAAGCATTGTTTAAAAGAATTTTTCAGTCTATAGTAACTTATTGGCATGATAGTTTCAATTAAAAAAGATTTCTCGCTTAATTTTAATAAATTTTATAATTTTTATAATGCATAAATATTTTTCCAGGTATTAATGGAATAGGTGGGTCATTTTCAAAATCTGTCCATGTTTTGGTTAATAAAATCAAATTTTTAGAAATAATCAGAAAGTTTTAATTGTTTGTAAATACAGTCGAACACCGTTAATATGCACCCTGCTTAATACGCGAATTTTCTTCGGTCCCTTGAAATATGTCTATCTTATGCACAGTGGTGTAGTCCTGGGAAAAAAAGTGGGGGGATGCTCATAGTTTCGAACATTAGGGTCTATATCGCACACAAGGCAAACTTTATTTTGAATCTTTCTTTCCATTTTCAATTGCAGAGAAAAGTAATTAAAAATTAAATTTAAATTAAAAATTAAATTAAAATTAATTTAATTATTTTCTTTTGGACACTAAATAGCTTGCTATTGAATTCAAAAATTTAAAACCTTATTTCATGACCGAAAATTTTTTGAATAGAATTCGTAATTCAGTAACACTATTCAGGCAACGAAATTTTTATTAGAATTTGTGTTACATTATTTATTTTGGAAAATAGTTATAAAATAACTGTCTTCCACTGAGCGCATTGAAAATTATTGCACTTTTACTTTATGGTCAATGTAAGGAATTTATTGTAATCATGAAAAAGAAAAATAAGACTGTGAAATTTTGGTATATCTTTACTTTTTGAAGCCCCCTTGAATCCATTTTGCCTATTTTTACAACAATTCTCTATGTATATGCGTATACATGTGTGTATGTTGGTATTTCCTTAGTCTTTTTTCCCCATGTGTGTTTGAACATGATAGCGTTCAAACGGTGTTTTCGACTGGGCTCAAATTTTGCAAGTAAGTTATGCATGATGAACAGACTATTTAATATCCTGAGACTATATGCAACTGTCCAAACTCTAATTTGGAAGAATTTTGACACGTTTTTCGCATCTAGGCAATTTTTAAACTACCTTTTGACCAGAAGTAACAAATAAGTACTGTTTACGTGAGAAAAAAATATAAAAAAATGTGACCAAGGCCGAAGATAATCAATAAATAATGCTTTTTATTGGCCCGAAGAATACGTTTAGTACTCAAATGCTGACCCAAATCGAATTTTTTAAAAATATGAATTTTAAAGAGTGGAAATAGATAAATATCCTTTTACAGAACATTTCCAAAAATTGCGTTTCATGAAGATTTCTTTTAAAAAAAACTTGAAATAGGAACTTTAAATTAGTAACTATATGTTACTTCTAATATGTAAATGCAATATTTGATTTCTTTTTTTCAAAATTAGAATTTTAACGGTGTGAAATGTGGAAAGATGATTCTAAAATTTCAGTTTCATCATGATTTCTCAAGAAACGTAAAACAGTGCACTTACTGTATTTTCAGGACTTACATACTCGCTTAAAACTTTATTTTTAATTAAAATTTTTATACGGTGAATTGATGGGAAATTCCCTTAAAATCATCTCATCACGATTTATCTGAAGCTGTTTTTTACAAGAAACTGGAAAATAAATATAGTAGCATAGTTATTAACATGTAGATGCTCACGAAGCACGGCTTTTAAAATTTTTAAGTGATGAAATCAGCTGAAAACCTTCTAAAGTTGTTATTCTTTTGAAACTATCAGGGCTAGAAACTTTAAATTTGACATAGAAGTTATTTTTAATGCATAGTTATTCTGATTGACAGAATGAAATAGCATTGAAATTTGAATGTGTGAAACGGCGCAGTGAATGTTACCATATTATTAACAAGAATAAAATCTACTCTAATTATAAATTTATTTGAATTGATGGCATTCTATAAAATGATTAAAGAGTCGAGCAGAAATTTTTAAAAGATAGCTTTTTGAAGAAGAGTTTCGATACCAAATAACACTTACATTTGTACTAGATGAGTTGTTTAAGAAGCACTTTCCTAATAAATTAGTTTTGAAGTTAAAAAAAAAGTGTTTCAAATTAATTTTAATTAAACATTTAAATAAAATTGAAAAATGGTTTTAAAACAACAGCAATATATTTCATTTTGTCATAGTTTAATAATATGCATTACTTTTCCTCTGTCAGAGAACTTTTAAGAAATACTTGCTCTCATAAAAGTTCTCAACTCTTTATACTTTTGTAGATTTCGTGTCAGTAGCTATTCTATGATTTTCCATTTTTCAAATTTTGAGTAAGCCTGTGGTTTTAGCTTGGAGTAAGTAGTTTTTTAATGATTTTGTTGCAGCAAAAATAAAATTTTCAAACTGATAAATTTTGAATAGAATAGCCGCATAAAAGTTTTTTTAAAAATTGTATTCTTTTTTTTTTTTTTTTTTTTTTTTTTTTTTAGTTAACGAGAATATTATTTCACTGTCATAATATTTCAATAATATTTTATTATCTCATTTTAAGCATTTTTATAATCTACATTACCTACTTATCTCTAAAAGGTATAAAATTAAAGCGCGTACCAATCTTTATATTACACCCTGTATACCGGCCAATATATTAATTATTCACAAATGTTTTAAATTTAATTTTAGAGCAATAATCTGTGATGAAAAAGCATGTGTAGCATTTTTTATAAAAATAAAATTTCGTTTAGTTTAAACAAACATCAAGCAATAATTGTTTATCAATGGTAATATATTCATTTGAATTATTTTGAGTGGCCATATATAGAAAGTAATAATTATATGCGCATCACATAACACACTAAAATTTAAACCAGCTGCAAAACGCATTTCAATAAATATCTGGCCATAGATGGAAATGTATTTGAATTTTTTTGTGTGACTCTGTATGCAAATTTCATTTACATACCTAATTAATGTTTTTTTTTTTCAGCATAATATAAAATATATATATGTATATAAAATGTATAATGCAGAACTCCCAAATGGTACCCTTTCGCCCTAAAGTTCCCTTTTTAGAAAAAGGTCCACTTCGTCCTTTTAACGGCGACTGAAAAAAAAAAAATAAAAATTTACTAATGTGAAAAAATCGCCGAAAAATGTAAAAAACTCCAAAAATCGTAGAAGACAAAGTCTACTATAGTGGGCTTGCATAGCATAGCATTGTAACAGAAATTCTTTTATGAATGTCAAAAAAATCTCACGGAATGAGGAAAAACATTAAACTCAATGAAAATCGCATTAAAAATCGCTAAAGATTCAGAAACAGCAGAGGAAAAAAATTACTACTTTAAACTACCAGAAAATTGAAACCGAATGACAAAAAATTGCCTCAAAACACAAAAAACTCAAAAGTTGTATAAAAAATTAGAAAAAAAAATCAAAAATCACGCTACGAACTCCGAAACAAATTTATTGAAAAGAGGACGAAATATGTTAAACTGCAGTAGCAGATTGGAACAGGTAAAAAAAACACTAAATATTGCATAAAAAATTGCGAATGATTCAAAAATCGCTGTGCGAATTCCGAATAAACTTTATTGAAAAGAGAACAACGTTTACTGTAATGGGACTAAAAAAATTAAACAGGATTCCTTTTACTAATATGGAAAAATCACGGCGAAATGTATAAAAATCGCTAAAAATTCATACAAAATACAAAATTTATTAAAGTGGGCTAAAACATTGCGTCGCTGAATTTAAAAAAAAAAAAAAAAAAAAAAAAAAAAAAAAAAAAGCGGTAAAAATCGGCAAAAATTACAATCTAAAGACGCAATCGCGAAAGGACGAAATCTATTACATTAGGGCTAAGAGTTTGAAACCAAATTCCTTTTTCCAATGTCATAAAATTGAAACAAAACGCGAAAAAAAAGCTGAAATTCGCATTAAAAAATTCTCCAAAAATAAATCGCTGTACAAATTCTCAATAAACTTTATTGAGAAAGTTGAAAAGAGGACAAAATTAGCTACTATTGGACTAAAAAATTGAAACTGAATTCCTTTTATTAATGTGAAAAAAAATCACCGTGAGCGCTAAAGAAAAAAAAAGTTAAAAGTTGCAAAAAAATTAAATTAAAAAAATCCGAAAACTGGCTTCGAAGTGCATAATTTTAGACATAAATGTACATCGCCTCCATCTTGTAGCTGTGTCTGCAGCAGTCTTTTCAGCACGTAGACCACACAGACCCAGGCCACTCAGACCAAACTCTGTCTGTATTATTATAGATTTAGTTTTGTTTTCGATTTTGGTGTAGAAGCATATCCCTCTATTAAAGGAAATCTTAATTAAAATTTATTCTTGTTTTTGTTACACCTCTTAAATATATTTTTATCAGAAGAAAGTATTGGAATCTTTTTGATGGATTTACACGTTTTAGATTGGCCTGAATATGATTTGACAATTTTTTGAAAATTTCTCTCTGTATATGATACATATTTTGTAGCCTAGCCACGCTATTCCAGAAACTAAAGCATAGAGTTTAATCAAATATCATACTTAATTAGACCTTAGCACATACAAGTGCTAATCAGGTTTTGATGTATATGGGTCAACAGATGGCATTGCTATGCTGCAATTTTCACAATTTACATATCTATATCTCAGCATCTTTGGTATGAAATTTCACCTAATTTCACATTCAATTAACCCTTGACATAAATTGATGCTGATTAGATTTTGTGTATTTCGCCCAACAGGCGGTGTTACAATGTGTCGCATTTTTAACGATTTCCATCATAGCCAGATCTCCGCATGCTTGGGATGGAATTTTATAAAATTTAATATGTAAGATGATTATGGATAACTCTTTTGATTCAATATTAGTTTTGATCACTCCCCAGGGGGCGCTGCCATACTATGCTTTTTCTGAATTAAAATGTTTAATATTAATAATTAACAATATATATGTTAAACTAATTTAAAATTTTAATACTCAAAAATTTGAATTAAAAGTTCGTACTTCTAAGGAGAATTATGAAGGTGAGTGCTCAATATTGAACACTTTCTATCTTCTTGCAGTAGAATATTTAAGCATGTTTAAATAAAGCTGCGTACACTGCTTAATGACTATCTTTATAAAGATAACGAATTGACATATTTTCTAGGGTATTTAAAAAAAAAAAATTGCTTGCTTATTTAGAAAATTTCTGTGCAGTATTTTTTGACGATTGGCCCCTTTTAGTCCCCTTTTTTTATATAAATGATTCCTTGAAATCCTCTTTTAAATAAAAATGACCCCTTTCATACTTTTGGGGGACTAAAATGTGTTGGGAGCCTTATAATATAATCGTAAACACGTTTCAGACTGAACCCATAGATGACATGTGATGGATTATTTTGTCTGGCCTTGTAAATGTATTATAAATGTTTTGTGCACAGTTTTTAGAGGTCTGCACGGGCCAGAATTTCCAGGCCCGGGCCCGGGCCGGCCCGTACAAAAATTGGTGAAAACTGGCAAATGTGATCGCAAAATGATGTTCGCAAAACAGAAAACACACAATAGTAAACATTAACGATTACTTACAGTGTTTTAGTCATCATGTCTACAGACATTTCAAAATGGAAATAAGGATTCATTAAAAGATTAATGTAGTTCAGAATAAAGAATTAAAAACATAATAACTTTTGAAGCTGTATAATAAAAAGTAGATTTGTGAAAATATTTCTCCCATTTTTAAGGCTTTTCTCAAATCCAAAGGAGCTATATTTCGACACATTTATGAATTCTTTTCTTTTCGGAAACACGTAAGATTGGCAGGTATTCTTATTCAGAAGCTATGTAAATGTCGTTTTTTTTATAGATAAAAGCAATATATCTTTCTGAAAATACTGTCAAAGTTAGCGTTTTGAATCGAATTTCCGGAAGCAATAGCACAGGAAAGGAGAAAAACGTACAGTCACGTGACAGGAATCTCTGTTATCTCTGTAAGAAATTTATCAAATATGGAAAAAGCTATTCGTTTCCAAATGCCTTCAATAGGCAGGCCTGTCAATTTTATGCCTTTATAGTTAAAAATTTTGTCAGAAAATGTGTCTGAAAGCTTCGCATTGTTGAGCAGTGAATATGAGAACCACCTTAAGGTATATTTCCAAAGATACTGTTAAGAGAAGTTCATTATCACTATTAATACTACAAAACACAATGACTGTTCTATACATCCTGAGATCGATTAAGACCAGTTCCGTCCCGGCACGAGTCTGCTGAAAAAAAAAAATTAAACTCGGAATCAGACATCTTGTAACTGTACGATGCCGATCTCTACGATGGACATGTTAAATTTCTGTTTTGATGTTGTTAAACTCGCATCGGCTCGTGACGCACATTTATACTTCTCGAGAAAATCATATTCCTTTAAAATGGCTCGTATTTTATCTGCTTCGCTTAAATTCTTATATCGGGCCAATAGGCCCGATTAATTTTTTTGCCCCCGGGCCGGGTACGGGCCAAGCCCGGGCCCGTGCAGACCTCTAAAGTTTTCCATAGTATCATTTCCCATAGTTTTCCATGCATTTCAAATTATTATCGTTAAAGGACCGTAGGGTTTGGAAATATTTTTTATGCCCCTGTAAACGAACGATAAATGCTATTTCCAATAGGGAACATGTAACGAATTTCAAATGTCATTTTCATTATATTTAAAATATTATAACTTCATTAATGTCTATTTCAAACAATTTCTGCCAATAAAGCGTTAATATGAAAGAACTCTCTTTTTGTTTTCGCGTAAACGAAATACTGATGCTATACACGTCATTTACAATAGTGATGTACTACATTGAACCTCAAAAATATACATAAAATTTTGCCGCAGTACAAACAAGCTTATGGAAGTTAAAATGTGAATAGGCGAACCAGCACAGTAAGCACTTTCAACTTTGTTCAAAAGTATTAAAAATCAATACCTTATTTCTAAAATTGTTAATTTATTGGTGTGCTCATTCAAAAAACAATTAATAAGTTTGGAAAGTCTGCGTCCTGCCGCGTCTCTAGCGTTCCCCTTGAAAATATAAAGTAAGGGGACGCTCGACAAAAAATAAAAAAGTGAGGGGACGCCGTCCCCCTGCGTCCCCCCTCGACTACACCACTGCTTATGCATGTAAAAATACCCCGGTTAATACGCGAACCCGTTTAATACGCGAAATTTTAGTCCCTGGCAAGAAAAACCTATGTTTACGCGAATAAGCTTGGTTCGAAACAAACTTGGTTTTAGAGGGAATATTTTTCAAGTATTTTATGCGACAATTCTTCAAACTATGAATGCTTTTTTTCTGATAAAATTTAATACAACCATGAATAGATATAGTAAAAATATCAATTTCAACCTCTCCCGGTTAAAGGAGAATCCCTTCCCGGCCTCGATTATTTCGTATAGTGAAACAAGCCACGAAGAGAGAATAGAAAATTTTACTGCTAATGAGGGCATTGTAAAATAAGCAAAAATTCTGTTTTCCCCCTGACCAGAAAGGGCCTGAAGAGGTCTCCTCCGATAAGAAGCAAAAAGCAAACTTTTCCCACCATGAATGAAAAACTATGTGCGCCCCCTCCTAACTTAGAGCGGTGGCGAACCAATAGACTGCGCTGCAATCTCAGATTAACCACGCGAGTCTTCCCATTCGCTATACTTGGTCAGTGCTGTAATATCTCAAAAAGGAAGAGGGTTGTTTGTCGTTATCGATGGAATCTAGCCTACGATATCCACCTGTGCTTCTAAAATTATAATCTAGTCTATAACATGGCGAAAGAAACAAAAAATATTAAATCAATGGCTCGCTCCATCACTGAGAAGTTACAAATTATAAATCACTACGTTGCCCAGGATGTCTCGAAAAAGTCTGCGTTCACCAAAGAAAAAGGCTTATCGGAGTCAACTTTAAGAACTCTGTTAAAATAGAAGGGATGCCATCGTTAACCAAGCGTTGGGGGAACAGAACAAGAAAATAAAAAACGCCAAGTTTGAGGACATGGAGAAGACCATCCACGGGTGGTTTGTTTTAGCCCGCTCTACAAATATTCTAATAAGCGGCCTGCTAATCCAAGATAAAGCTTCTGAAGTCATTGCAAAAATGGGATTGCTAGATTTCAATGGCTCAAATGGATAGATGAATGGATCGATTTAAAGCTCGCCACGGAATAAAATTCAAGCAAGTGTGCGGTGAGTCATCTGCATTTAACAGTGAAGACGTTGATTTTTGGAAAATAAATGTGCTTCCGTAGCTTGTAAAAAACTACTCAAGCCGCGATATTTACAGCGTAGACGGATTTGGGTTTTTTTACAAAATGACACCCAAAAAAACAATGGCTATGAAAGGAGAAACATGTCATGGGATTAACTAATGACCGACTTATTCTTTTGCTCGCTGACAACTCTGATGGATCGGACAACTTTAAGCTACTGGTCATAGGTTATGCAACCCGCGATGCTTTAAAAATTGCATGAATCTTCCCTTCCTGTACGGAAGTCAGTGCAGAGCGTGGATGACGGGCAACCTTTTTCAAAAAGGGTTCATAATATTGTCCGGAGTATGGGAAAAGAATCGCGCCATGTCTTATTGCTTGTGGACAACTGTCCTGCGCATCCAAAAGATAACGAAGGCCTGAAGAATGTTCAAATAGAATTTCTACCTCCAAATTCGATCAGTGTCACTCAGCCAATGGGCCAAGGAATAATTAACAGCACCAAAGTAAATTGCAAGACTCGCCTAGTACGACGATACCTTCACCAAATGGAACACAGCAGCAACCATACTTGCTATGAGTGTCGTCCTATTACAGTCCTTGACGCTATGCATATGCTTACCACAGCATGGGAAAGTGTCACAGCAACGACGATTGCAAATTGTTTTTGCAAAGCGGGTTTCGGAAGTAGCAAGGACATAATTTACAAAGAGCCAACCTTGCACCCTAATGTTGTAGAAGACTGGCTGGGCACACAAGAAACTGTAGGAGAAGATTTTGTCGATTTAGGCAAGTTCATTAATATCGACAAAGATCATCACCTCCGAGCTCAGATGTCCAGATGACATCATCGCCGTTGTAATTGCGACTGATAAACCGGATAATGAGGAAGAAGATGATGAACCTACGCATCCGACTCCCACATCCATTCTCCAAAGTTATGGATGCGTTCAGTTTTTTCAGACAGTATGCATCGCCACTGAAGGAAAACTCCTTGACGAGCAAGCTTTAGCATCACCTGAATAGGACTGAAAACAAAGCGATCGCATGTCAAACAGGACAACATTGATACAGGGCTGTCAAGGAAGTAATGAGACTGGTTTTTACGCGCCAAGCACAAGGCCAAAGGGGCAGAGTTTGCGGGCGGTACGTGCGGTGAGGAATGTAAGCTACAGAGTCTAGCGAAAGTCAGTTGGCTTTGAGCGTTTGCAGTGCACGGAGACACATGTTTGAAAGTGGCGTTAGTTTTTCAGAATTCAGCGGAGTGTCGAGCAGCGATACGATATGCCATAAAGTTTTGTGTAAAGCTAAACAAATCAGCTAATGAGACGCTTGCCATATTACAAAAAGCTTACAGAAATGATTATTTGTCCAAAGCTCAAGTGATTAGTGGCACAAAGCCTTGAAAGACGGAAGGGAGGACATAAATGACGAACAGCACGCTGGGCGTCCATCAAGTTCTCAAACTTCAGAGATGTGACTAAAACTAAAGTGCTTTTGGACTCTGATCATCGGATGAGTGTCCGAATGATCACGGATACGTTGGGACTTACAAAATTGGTTGGTGCATCAAATCATCATGGAGGAATGGAAAATTTGTGCCAAGCTGCTTTTTTCAACGTGACTCAATTCCTGGCAAAACACGGCGTCGCAACGCTGTCCCAACCATCGTACAACCCCCGATCTGTCACCGCCGGACTTTTTTCTAATTTCTCGGTAAATATCCAGCTTTAAAGATCATCGTTTTGACAAACTGGAGAACTTTCAGAAAAACGCAAGTCATGTTCTGAACAACATTCCAGTTGAAGACTTCCAGGCGGACATAAATGGGTGGCAGTGTGATTGGCAAAGGTGTATTAATGCAGGAGGTGGCCATTTTGAAGAGTATTAAGTGTCTGCAAAATTATCTTCAAATAAACGAATTTTATGGAATCAGTCTCATTACTAACTGGACAGATCCTGTAGCTATTTTGCCAAAATGTAATTTTTATATCATTATTGACTTTATTAAATTTTAACTTTTGTTTTTTCTATTGATTTTTTATTATTATCAACATTGTTCCCTATTTGTTCTGTATAGTTAACAAGGATTTTATTTTTGTTAACATTAGTTTTAGTTAACATGGTCAGTAGACATTTTTGTGTTCGTTTTGTTCCATTTTATGTGTCATACATAATAAATCTAAATTTGAAAAGACATCTTTGATTTTTACCTAAGACAATAACACTTATTTGAATTTCCAGCTTTCAAACGTTCCTGCTTAATAAGCACATAATGATTAAAACAAATAAAATGTCATTTTATGTCTTTAAAACGCTAAAAATTGTCAAAAAGATGTGTTTTATCCATATAGGTTGCTATTAGATGGACCACTGGACGAAAATTCACACCTTCGTTTAATACGCGAATTTTGATCGGACCCTTAATTCGCGTATTAATGGGGTTTGACTGTAATTACCTTACCTCATAAACATTAATATACAAGCATCAGCAGAGACCAAATTACTAATTTAACATTTTAAAACTAATTTTTAAATTTTAATGCACTTGGTATAATGACATAAGTGAACACGGTAATGACAAATTAAGCAAAATATTTTTATTTTTCCCCAGGTGTAAATGGCACCCATTATATCTTCTGGTCCATACAATAATTTTCTATTTCTCATATAATGAAAGCAGATTAAGAAATAAAAGTTCATTTAATTATCAGTTAGAACTGGGTACGGTAATGACTTACAAAAGAATACTCACCACAACATTCAAAGTATTTGCTTGTTTTATTGAAACTATAAAACTATTTACTCTATTCATCTAAACCTGATAACAAGTCGACTTTTAAGGAGTACTTTTGCCTTGATAAAAAGGCATGTGCTGTCCTCTAAAAAAATCCGGAGGAACTTTTTGCCAGAAACATGGCAATGACACTCTTTCTTGGGACACGATTAAAAAAATTATTAAGAATTATAGTTTAGTTTAATTAATGAAAATAAATATTTTTTTAATTAGTAGTATCTTAATAAATAAAAATGTATGAAAAAGATTATAACCATCTGCTTTAAATAGAACTTTGTCAAATCTTTACCTAATAAATTGCTTGTTGGGACAACCTAAGGTAATGATATTTTGACTACAAAAGAATATATTTCTTATTTTTAAATTTTTTATAAATAATAATGTAGCTGTAAATTATCATTAAAAAACATGATAGTTAAAATGCAATAATTAAAATTATGATATTTAACTATTTTTCTGTGCAAATATGAAAGGACAGTAAAACATGAGACTTTTTTTGAAAATCACCCAGGTATGAAAATTTGCGAAAAACATATTTTATTCCCTACTACAATGGTATATTTTATTTACCAATTATTGATAACATATGTTTTAATGTTTTACTGGTTTAAAGATAGCAAACATTGAATTACAGTTCCATATAAAAGAGGGGGGGGGGGATTCAAAAGATAAATATATTTTATGAAAGAAATTCTTTTACCTTATAAAATAGCTACAATAAAAAAGACACCAGATTATTTCACTAACTAATGTTATGCATTTATATCTTGTAAAATTTATAAATTCTGTTAATAAAATATTTGAGATCACTAGTTTTATAAAAAATATTTAAAATATTAGTTTTAAAATATATTGTCATTTTTTTCCCACTTATATCAATAAATATATCAAGAGATTACCGTATATACTCGCGTATAAGTCGAGGAATTTCTGACAATTTTCGATAAGCAAATTTTGGGGGGTCGACTTATACGCGAGTCAGTTAAAAAAGAAAAACCAAAACTTCGAATACTGCAAAATTATGGCTTTTTATGGGTGTGAATAAAAAAATAATACATAAAATATGCAAATAATAAAAATTATCATTTAAAAAAATTTCAGTGTTTTTTTTTTGTTTACTTACTACCTTTTCGCATTGGCAAGTGAAATCTTTGGTTTGATTTTGTGCAAAATTGAAGTAAAAAGTTACGGGCCGACTTATACGTGAGTTTTTTATTTTTTCCAGAATTTGCATTTCGAAAGTTAGGGGGTTGACTTATACGCGAGTATATACGGTATATCATTTTAGCATGCAAAAATATGTAAAATTTTAAGATTATCTATCAATTGCTTTAAAGCTCAAACAGAATACTTCCAAACAGTTTTCCAAAAATGAAAGTGTCCGAATATATTTAAAAAAAAGCAACCAAACCCGAAAAAGTACAAAAGCACAACATTAGATATTGATCTCAGGTATCCCATGAAAAAAAAAAAAAAAAAAAAAATTAAAAGTAGCAAAATGCGAGCGAGATATTTGTCAAGAACGCTCCCATAGGTTTAATGTTACCTTGCGAATGTCTTCGTGTGACTAATTTAGTCCTATAATTCATATAACTATGACTTTAAACGGCTCAATACAACTACCGTAAAATCTTTGAAAATGAAATCTGTATACACAGAATTCGGTCTTTAAAGAAAAGTATATATTTTTTCAAGAGAAAGAATATGAGCAATTATACCTGCTAAGATGGAAACCTGTTTAAAATGGAATATATTTTGGATCCTTTCGGTATGGTTTTCAAGGTTTTATGAATCAATATTTGGCAAAGTTGATTATGTAGTTCAGCATTACGTATTTAATGTTTACACACTTAAAATTTTCAAAATCCGGCTGTTAGAGATTTATTAAAATTCCCGTGGTAAATTTTCTTTTTAAAAGAGGGGGGGGGGGGAGGCGCCAAAATCCATGTTTGGCACGATTACAAAACATAATTTACTGCTACTAATATATAGAAGTTGACATACATGATGAAATCCGTGAGAAACATTTGAATAATCAGGGCAGAACTGCGTTTTTCACGGTTTTTAAGAAAATTGAAAAAATTATCCAAATTTTGAAATGGCGTACTGTGCTTACTATTGAGTGTATAAAAAAGTTATAAATATGAAAGTTGTAGAAAATTTTATCCTCTTTAATATTGTAATTGACAAAAAACATGCCACGGCAATGGGTCTCGAGATATTTAAAAATAACCAAAAAAGGTCCCAAAATTTTCTTGTTTTTTGGCCACAGAAAATTTAGCCATTAGAAATTTTGTTAGAAAACATGGTTTTTCCATGTTGGCATCATTGTAAACAATTCAGAAAAATAAAATATTTTACCCGACCTTTTGCAAGGTAACCCCCTTTTTTCAGTACATTTCCCCTGGACTATTAATGAATATTAGGCATTTTTTATGTTTTTCTTCCAAATGAGATATTAGCAAGCTCGATAAGTGTGTTATATGAGGAATCAACATATTGAAAAAATACTGTATGTGTATTGTTAATAATGGAAACCAAGGAAGTCTGATAAAGATAGTCAGGGAAATCATGGACAAATCAGGGAACTTTTTTTTTACAATTTTTGTAGACACCCTGTAACTCTAATTAAATTAGTCTGTTTTTAACAATTTGACTTTTATTCCTTTCATACTGCTACTGGGCATTGTATTACACAAATGTGTCATTAAAAGTTGTTATCTAGGTTTTAAAAGCTGGTGGTACATAGAGTATGCCGCCCCTGTCATTATGTATATCCAAACTGCCCGTGTTTTTAGGGATTAATATCTGCGCTAATTACTGATGATTTTTTTCAAAATTATTATCAACAATGCTTTTATACTTCTGCTACAATAGGTCACTCCAGCACTCATCAACACCTTTGCTGAATGCACGAAAATCGAAATTTGTGTGTATTGGGAAAATATGCTTTTCTCAAAAAATATGTGACTTAGAGTAATCACTATAATTTTCCTGCAAGGTAATTATAGGTAATGCAAGGTTAACGTCTACTACCTCTAATTTTTTTTATAATTTTAGTTTCAGTAGATTCGGAAATAGATGGGGGGGGGGGGGACATATTTTTGCACTACATTTTCGACGATATCTCTGAAAATATAATACCTAAAATTAAAAGAAATGTATTTTTGAGTTCAGCGTTATGAAAGCTTTCACAGATACCCCACACAATATACAAAGAAAAGATTTTTTTTTTCTTCAAGTAACTTAATTAGCCCCTCTACATTTTTCCTAAAAATAATTGTAAATGTTTAATAATCTGTAAATATGTGGGTCAATAGTCTTTATTACTTCCCCAATTTGAACTTTCCATGCTCCGTAGTTTACAAGTAGAATGCCTGTGATAGACAGACAGACAAACACAGCAGTGATCTTATAATGGTTCCGTTTTTACTTTTTAAGTACAGAACCCTAAAAATGAATTTAAAAATGCATCAGTAAATAACAAGTTTGAATTTGAGAACAGTCTTTTAAAAACTATTTGTCTTAAATTCATCTTTTAAACAAGAACTAAGAAGCTGGTGAGTTTTAAAAAGTAATTTTTTGGGGAAACTAATCAAGTAAATTTTGGAAATAAGGAAAATACAAGATTAGAAATATAAATAAATGTAACATCACAATTTTAAGAAAAATTGGAAAGATTTTTAGTAAAATTAATCATAATGTTGTATATTAAGGCTGTTGTTAAATCTAAACTCTCAAATTTCTTATGCATTCATGAAATAGTTTATAACGTTAAATGTGCAAAATAAAGAAATGTGCAGATATGAAGAAATTTAATATTATTTTCCTTTTTTCATAAAGACAAAGGATATTACAGAAAGATGCAAAATGTGGTGATATAAGAGATTTCAGACATGTTATTGCAAGAGAAAGGTCATCATCAGGGATCAATCAATTATAACTCAAGATATAGAATTTTTTAGAAAAATGATACATGCTTTTAAATTTCTACTTCAGTAGCAATGTTCGAAAATTTTGTGCTTTTATGTGTAAAAAAGGGACTCCATGAATATATCTGACAAATTTGCAATGTTGAGCAGGAACATTTCTTTTTTCAGTTTTAGAATATTTTAAAAACTTGTAATAGATAACAATTATTTTTAATTTAATTTCAAACTTTGAATAAACCTGCATTTTTAAATGAACTAAAAATTTATAAAAATTTGTGCATGAAAGTTATAATAAATGATTTCAATTCAAAACAATTTTTTTAACATATATTTCACATTTTTTATTCATATTTATAGTAAATATTTTTGATTCAAAACATGTTTTTTTAATATATGTTTCATGTTTTCTGTAATGCATCAAATTCATATAAAAAAGCATTTCCTTATTTTATTTTGTTTGATGCATCGAATTTTTTTTTTTTTTAATAAGTAGGATTTCCATAAATTCTAATTGCTCTTGAGATGAAATTCGCAGATTCTAGATTTTCTATATTTTAAACAGTTTGGCAAAGTAAAATGTATTCAATATTTATATCACTGCATGTAACATATGCTCTTAGTCAAGGAAATTACTCCTTACAGCAATATATCCACACTTTCATCTATTCCCAAATTCTTACTTTAAAAAATTATCACAAATAGTTGTTTTGATATTCTAAATTTAATATTTAATCTTTTTTATTTTTTATTTATTCATTTAAATCACTAAAAGAATTAAGTCTTTACTCCATGTATTTCAAATATAACATTTTAATTTATTTTGTTCTATTTAATAA
Source organism: Maratus speciosus (assembly GCA_963932465.1). Lineage (NCBI taxonomy): Eukaryota > Metazoa > Arthropoda > Arachnida > Araneae > Salticidae > Maratus > Maratus speciosus. Next base: position 37,844,768 of record OZ010788.1, on the reverse strand, counting down.
AGCATTTTTTAAGTATGAATAAGTATTATTTGTATTTCTATAAAAGAAAAGTGCATAAATTGGATCTAATTTCTAGAATTTTTTTTTTTTTAATAATGATTAACGAGAGATTGTTTATTTTTAAGAGATGAAAAATAACTAATTTCTGAAGAAAATGCAAAGAAATTATACTCACCAAAATATAACTCTTCTGCACATCTTTTTTCCTACAACGCTTATAAGTATCTGGTTAAAAGTGACCTTGATTGCAACTTAAAAGAGCTTTGAGGAGTTGGGTCAGGAGAAGACAAAAACTCTTGAAGAGAAGTGGGCAGTCACATGATTTGACAATAAAGTCAAACTGCAGGAGTATATTAGAGTGCACATAAACTGTTGGGTATTCCTCTCCCTATGATGTTGGCTGATATTTTTTTTGGAATATATATGTGTACACGTGTTTTAAAACTCGCCTTATCCAGAAAATCAAATCTTGGAAAATCGTGAAAAAAATCTAATTGTGCCTATTGGTTTTCATTATAAACAAAGATTTTACAATGGCATAAGTATAGGATAAATCTAGTTTTTTTCAGATTGTTGTGTATTTCTTGTGCAGGTTTACCTATAGAATAAATTGATAGGGAAAACATGATTTTTTAAAGTTTGGATAAGGTGAGTTTTGAAACTCATGTCCTCATATCATCTAGTCATATCCTTCAGTTAGTGTGATTTCCTGCCGATATCAACATTGAACTACTTAAAAAGAAGGTGATTTATTTGATATCATAATAATGTCACTGTATGTTTACCAACATTCTGACATGATCTGTGCTATCAATTTGATAGTACATGTCTGTTTCTAAATATCACATAATTTCAATCTTTGCTCCATCAAATAGATTAAAATTGAAATTTTAAATAAATTTTGTTTGGAAAACTGTGAATGAATTTACTGATGTTTTTCTAAAATTATTTTCAACCATGCCATTTTTAATCAATTAGCACTGATATAAATCTTTGTTTGCTATAATAATATAAAATAATATTTGGAGTAACATGAAATGAATGTGCAGGATTGTAATATTTTTTGTGATTTATTGCCTATTCTTGGTGAAATTTATTTCTTCTGAATTTTATTAAGTTAGTAATAGCAAAGCTTTTGTAAATGAAATGATAACCACTTAAAATACTGAAGTAACTATTTTAAGAGTATTTCATTTTACAATTGTCTTCAACACACGAAGCATTTGTTCTGTCATCTCTAAGGTAGAAAAGCTCAGAAATTTTTAATTCTGTGCAATTTTTAGAATTGTGAAAAAATTTAAATTAACAGTTAGTTGAGTGACTCAACGAAACATTTTTGAGAAATCAAGTTATTGAATGAACAAAGTCAATCGAGCGATGCAGAACAGAGGAGAAAAGAAGGACATGCAGGGGGGGACAAAAGGGCATAGAGGAGGAAAAAAGGCGTAGCAGAAAAGAAAAAGACATGGGTAAGACAAAAAAGAAAGGAGTATTAAAGAAAAAAAAGCATAAATAAATGTATAAAGCAAGTTTGGTACACAAATTCATATGGACAGCATTTTAAACATATTTAAATACCTTCAGTAAAATCGCTTTTCTCAACGTAATGCAGAACTCTAACTTTTAAGCATTTTTATTAATTCAAGTGTGATTATAAATTAAAACTTCAAAGGAATTTGGTCTGTTAAGTTTTTGTTATAAATGTAGAGATTTATTTTTTCTATTATTGCAGGTATGTAAATATTATTGCCCTGCCTTACCAGCAACTAGATCCTTTTTATTTTTTTAATACATGTTTTCCTTCTAAAACAGTGTTCTGATGATCATGTCCCCCCCCCCCCCCTCTCTGCTCTCCCTTCCTGCCATTTATCATTCTATTTGAGAAAACCACTCTTCTATAAGTTATGCACATTACATATATATAATATATATTTGGGCCGTTCCATAAGAAGCAGACATAATGTCCCGCACGTGACGCTTACATATATACCTATACCTATATCTATAAACTTATAAGTTGTGAAAATGTAAACTATACATTAAAATTAACAAAATAACCCATATTTTCATATTCACATAGTTGTTTTAATTTGAGGATACAATAGCATTGTTAACACAGCAGTATGTGTAGAAAAGCTGTTCAACATGTGATATGGAATGGCCCTTTAATAAGTTTTAAAATCTTCACATTTTAAACCCTAGATCTTAGTAAGCTGCCTGTTTTTAATAATAAATAAATAATAAAAATAATAGTTAATAAAAATATCCACATTTTAAATCCTAGACCTAAGTAATCTGCCTGATTCAGGGCCACTCTATGAAAAACTGACAAAATATCCTGCATGCGACACTTATATAAATACCTATATCTATTGACTTGTAAGTTTTTAAAACATAAACTATGCATTAAAAATAACAAAAAAACTGTAGATTTTCTTATTATAACATGGTTGTTTTAATTTGAGGATATAATAACATTCTCAAAATAGCAGAAATATGTAGAAAAGCTGTCCCACACATGACTCGGAATGACCCATTTTACAATTTGTCTATTGCTGTATTTTAATTCAGAAGTTTTTAATTAACTTGTATACTCAAAATAATATTTAAAAGTTTTTATGTATGATATGACATGCCAAATAATTGATGATTCAAAATTCTCCGATTTTGATTATCATGAATCGTGTTTTATTCTACTTGTTGATTTTATAACAGTTTGCTCTATTGCAGTTAACAACAATTTATTTTTGCAAAAAACTTCTAGAATTTTATATCTTTTTTTAAAATAGTTTAAGATTTGCATCTATTAACAGGATGTTATTTTCTTTATTAGTAAAACATAAAATACACAATTCAAATTTATTGAAAAGATGCTTTAAAGATAATCCTAAAATGCTAAACATGGAATTAGAAAATGATAATAAGAAGATAAATTTCATACTTTATATAACAATGTTAAACAATTAGTTGTCTTTTAAATTCAGTTTATATATTTAGATTTTTTTATTATATTCATTTATTCATAATATATGTAGGTGGTTCAGAGTGATATGAGAAATTTGTTGTTTGGAACTTATATGAGTTATGATGAAGCTCCAGCTGATCGAGTGTATGATGAAGTTGATGATATCAGATCTTTTAAAAAAATTGTAAAAAAATGCTTGAAAGAATACAACAGTTTCAGCAAATCTCCAATGGATATGGTAATCTTTAGGTATGATTCTGTTTTTTTTTAATAATTTTCCATACTTTAAGACTTTATTGTATTTCTTAAATAAGAAAATTTGTACAAGAACTAATATAGAATATTTTTATGCGTTCACTTATATGTGAATAAAAATATGTAATAATATTTTTCCCCGAGCCACTTCACTGATGGACTGCCTAGAAATTTCGGTTAACCACCTACTAAAAGCTTTAACATTTCTTATTCCAAAATTATATTTTCAGAGTTATCACTGCTGAAGTATTTGTAATTGTACTATGTTCTGTGTAGAAGTACCCATGTGAATGTTCCTTCCTACCATCCAGCTGTGAAAAAAATCTGAAGAGAGTGTTATATGGTACTTCTATACAAAAAAAGATGAAAATTAAAACATTATTGTTAAAATTACTTTCATTATGATGCAGTAGTCTACGTATATCCAACCAGTGTTGAATAGAGATATTTTTTTACGAGAGATAAAGTATGGAGTTCAGGAGGGAGACATTTTGCTGCTCTGGGAGGAAAGTTTTTCTTGGGTTACCCCCTGACTTTACCACTGTGTCCAAAAGTATGCAATTCAGGAGGGAGACATTTTGATGCTCTGGGGGGAAAGTTTTTCTTGGGTTACCCCCTGAATTTATCACTGCATCCAACCTTTGAGCAAGTTTTGAATTACATTTTTCTGAAAGGGAAAAAAAATGTAGGGGAAGAAGTCAGAAATCTTACTCATGCTTATAATATATTAAAAAAAATATGCAAATATTATTTGATTTTAAAGAAAGCTTCCTTTAAAATAGATTTTTATATTTATTTAAAAAGCTAATAACAGGAAACTTTTGAAAGGGTGCCACATTGGACAGCCTTGTTGTAGCTTATTAAGAGGCTACTTCAGTCACCTGAAAAGACAGGCTCATGAATGCTAATCCTATGGAAGAAATTTTTAAAGATATCTCATTTGCATTTCAGTATTTAAAAAAAATTCTTTTTGCATTGGCTAGCTGAGATTGATCTGCACAAAGGGCATTTTTTATTTTTTCGATTATGTTTACAGATATTTTTAATTACGACACTTTCATTTTTGGAACTGTTTTCAAAAATGAAAGTATCATCTTAAAAAAATCTGCAAACAAAATCGAAAAAGTTGAAAAGGGCAGATGTAGAGATCAATCTCAGCTATCCAATGCAACAAAAATGTCATTTAAAAATATTAAAATGTAAATGGAGATATCTTTAAAAAGTTCTTCCATAGGTTTAGCATTAGCAAGTGAGTCTTTCCCGGTGACTGAAGTACAGGGGCGTCGCCATGGGGGGTTATGGGGGTGGAGCCTCCCCCCCCCCCCCCCCAATATAGGTGAAGTTGGGAAATTTGAGCTTAGAGTTGGGAAATTCTAGATTTTTGAGACATTTTCTTTTCTTAAAGTAATAGTAAAAAAATTACGAAATTTGTATTGTTTTGGTGATTATTTTTAGTACTGCAATGGTAAACAATTTAAATTATCAAAAGAAATACAAAAAGAAATCAGCCACACTCAATCTATCATTGTATTTTTCTGTTCTACAAAAATATTGAATAAAAAACCAGACCTAAATTTCTCTACTCCTGTCCATCAATAACTGACTAACCAGTTTCTTTATTTCCTCCAAAACTTTGTTCCTTTCTCAAAAATTTCACCCTACCTCCCCTTCTCCTCCCAAAAGAGAATCCAGCTATTTTAATCCAAAGAGATTGCAGCTTCTTTTGAAAATTTGAGATCACTTGTAGCACAACAGAAAGGAATGTAGTAACCTACTTGAAACACAGCTATGGGCAAGAAGATTTGATGAGTTTTCACAACTTTTTTAACTAATTTTGCGATTTTTGGACAATATTTTACTCATTCTCGTGATTTTTTTGCCGCAAAAATTAGTTAACCCTTCGCTGTCAATTAAAAAGCGTTATATGAGCAAATCCGGGTATAAGAAGCTGTTAGTTTAGATAAATCTGTCACATTTTACTTTTATTTGTGTGCGGAAATATATATCAGTCCTGTTCGTTTATATTCATATGTGTTTATAAAATTTTAAATCAAAATTCCAGTATTCTGTGTTTAAAGCTGTTCTAGAAAGTTACTATAAATCTCAGCACGAAGAAACCCTTCATAATAGGAAAAGAGTTTTCGTGCAAGATTTTGGAGCATCTAAAAATCCATTCGAGGATGAAAAAGGTAAAAAATGGACGATTTTAATTTGGAACAGAAATATGACCATGAAAGCAGTCCATCAACTGAAGAAAAAATCGACATGCACATAACACTTAAACTTTGCACTTGAATAAAATTTTGAAGAAATAAAGAGTTCCTTACAGACAAGCTCACAAACAATTATGAATATTAGGATGTGACTGGAGAAGCTGAGTTCCGAAAGCACCGTAGGAAAACGGTTTCACCAAAGGCAATAAATAAAAATAATAGCACAGCAATGGACATTGATACACATAAGTTTTACAGTAAAGAATTACAAGAAATACAAGAAAATTTCAGGAATTTAGTAATGGGCTTAAATGACAATGTTCCCTATATCAAGAGAATATTGCAGCAATGCATTCCATATTTAAATTACAATTGTGCAAGGGAAAAGTTAATAATGTTTCCGCCTGGATATGAGAAACCAAATGTACTCGTACATGACTTGCAGAGTCAAATAGAAATAGACCAAATCCCAACTCACTTAACAAACCTTTTAATCATGCCATGAAATTCAAAGACTATTTGGGTCACGCCGTCAAATTACATACTCGTACCTTAACTTTCACAGCAGCTTATCTTTATGGCGTTGCATCTAATGAAATAATCTTTAGTCAAATAAAAATTTAAAAAATATATGGGAACGTCCATTGTTACTCTTGTGACCATTAGAGCAAATTTTCACAAATACGTCCAATTATTTTATTACAAAATATAATGAAAACAAAAATTGATGTAACCAGTTAAATACAATTATGTTCCACTCGCATAAAATATATCTAATTTGTAACAAAAAGCATTTCCCTTGTCTATATAATCAATCAAAATTTTGTGACTCTTGTGACCAGAGTGTCACAAGAGTCATTTAATATATACATAAATAAAATGCTTTTTGTTACAAATTAGATATATGTTGGTGTGTGGAACACAGTGGTATTTAGCTGGTTATATCAATTTTAATCTTAATTATATTTTGTATTAAAATAATTAGAATTATTTATGAAAATTTGCTCTAATTATCACAAGAGTAACGAATGGACGTTCCCATATATTGCAAGCTACAATGAGGGATGACAGACTTGGCAGTCTAATGCTTTTAAAATATGAAAGTGAAATAGGGAATTTTATTAAACTAAGCGATGTTATTAACAGGTAGGCTTCTCTGAAGACCACAAGAATTAATATTAAGTGAAAACTAGTCGGATGTGCCAATCCCAAAGTTTACTTCTACTCCATACATGTTAATGCCTCAAAATTTATAATCACAGTGCCAAAATTAAATGACAATTCTTTGCCTATAACAACAAACTCTAAAGGTATAGATTTGTTGAATTGTGTGCATTTAAAAAGGAGATATAAGCATAGCATTTTTCAAACAAATCATTGAATTTTGGCACCCAGCCTCTTAGATGTCTGCAACCAAAATTCCTTACTCAAAGTGCACAAAAGCGATAGCTTTGGACGGTATAGACCCAAGCCTAATAAGGATCTATTTATGTGGAAGTGCTACTTATGTGGAATATGAAGTTTGACTAAATTCCGTGCATTAGTTTTTGAGATACAGCTATCGCAAAATCGTGAAAAATGTTGCATAGCAGCGCCACCTGCTATATGATATACATAAAAAGCTAATCTGCATCAAATTATGTCAAGGTTTAACAGAATATGACGTTTGATCAAATTCCGTGCAATAGTTTTTGAGATATAATTATCGCTAAAATCATGTAAATTGTGAAAAAATGCCGCATAGCAGTGCCACCTGTTGGACAATTTACACCAAAAACAAACCAGCACCAATTTTTATCAAGGTACAGTCAGAACTGTTTCCGATTGCCTCGTCCAATTGTATGTAATGTAGTTAAGTTCCAATAACACGAACTATTTTTAATACGAACAAAAAAAGTTTCCCCTTGAGTGTTCGTGTTAACGAGGTTCGACTGTATAAGTGAATCTCTAAGTTTTATTAAATTTCGTGCATTAGTTCTTGTGTTAGAGCGCCCACAAAATTTGTATCACATATAGACAGACAGATATATTCTAAAAACAGTCGAATCGTGTTTAGGACTTACTAAAACGTATAAATCAGTCTAAAACCGGAAGTCAAATTTTTTCACGAATCCAATACTTTCTTCTTCTTGTACAGATAGAAGAAAGTAAAAAGCGTATTTATTTTTTTAGTAAACAAACCCATAATTAGAAATTTTATGTTTTCAGTTTCAGAATTTTTCTTTGAAAAGGAATTTTTTATGCAAAAGTATCATTATAATTATTACACACGTTGTGCATATCATTTTAGTCGAAAATTGGAGCAATTTGTTTCAAGTTGGGAAATTTTCGAATTATCCCCCCCGAAAAAATATCTGTGGCTACGCCCCTGCTGAAGTAGCCCCTTAAGTGAGAGCCATGTCCTGCCGATCGATTTGGTGGTGGTGAGAGAGGAGGTCTGAACACTACAATGACCAAATTATTGCTACAAAATTTATCAGTTGTTGCCATGTGACACCTGTGAATGAAACTGTAGTTGAAATTGATAAGTGCATTCTGAAACATTTTGAAATTTTTACACAAATCTGTTAGAGTATTTTTGTTTGTTAAAACTGCCACCGATAACACCGCCAAACACACTTTAACTTGTTCCACTACAGAACTTTTACACAGTTAAATTTGGTCAAGGGTATTCTGTCATAAAGTTGACCCATTTGAAACAGAGCCAATCAAAATTGAGTAGAATGGAAATGTTACACAGCTGGCAAAATCCCAGATCAATGAGTCATGATATCATAAATAAATGCTGCTGCTATGTGTTAAAAAAAAAAAAAAAAAAAAAAAAAAAAAAAAATCTGGCAGAAATAAATTTGTAAAAAGATCTACAAAATTAAATAGAATAAAATTATTTTCATTAAAATATTTTGTTCACAACAAAGCACACACAGATTAAACTTATAATGCATAATGGTTCCATAAAATCTTAATACATATTAATAATAAAAGTTTTGTATTACCCAACAAAATAAATGTAATAGGATTCATACGTCAAACAATTTTCAATAATACATTTTCCAATTACTTGATCTGAGTTTCCAAAATATTTTTACCATTATTATTATGCTTTTTTTAGGATCAAAATAATGAAAAAATATTTCTCTATAATTAAAAAACATTTTATGTATACAGGGTGTCCACAAATGAAATATACAACTTTAATATTCCATTAAAGAAAATGTTGTTAAAATAATTTTGTATTTTATTTCTTGGGCAAAATGTTAAAGTTTGTAATATTAATGGTGATCCATGTCTGAGTGTCTCATATGATGAGAAATATCATTAAGTACTGAAAGTAGCAAAAATGGCTATTGCACAGGAAAAAGCAGCGCCACAAGAAAAGTTATTCAGATTTACTTCATAATTGAATTATTTTATATGTTGTTCAGTTATTTTATATCTTGTTTATTTTTAATGTAATCATTTTTACTTAGAATTGAAGCTATTATTTCTGTATCTTTAAAATGTAAAAAATTCCATAATCAATAATTGCCAGGTTCTGATGGATACTAGGTTTTCATGGTTGTAGTGTATCTAGATTTGACTGATAATAAAAGCTAAAAAATAATTGATGAGTATTGACTTGTTTTTTTCCTTCCCTTTAGATATGTGTTAGAACATTTATCTCGTATATGCCGTGTTTTATCAATGCCTGGTGGCAACGCATTATTAGTTGGTGTTGGAGGAAGTGGAAGACAATCTGTTACAAAATTGGCATCATATATTATAGGACACTGGCTCTTCCAACCTGAAATTACTAAGCATTATGGTGTAAATGAATGGAGAGAAGATATTAAGGTACTAGATTATTTATTTTTATGGTTACTCATTTTATTTAGCATTTAAAATCTATTTTCTAATTGTTTTTTTTTTTATTGTTTTTTTATTTATTTTTTTTTTTTTGGGGGGGGGGGGGGGGTCTTTCTTTTTTTTCCCTTTGGTTCTCAATGATTTTTTTCCCCCTCCAAACTCTCTACTAATCATGAAGTTGTCATCACAAGGCCAAATGTATGAAACGCATTTTAACAAAAAATGAACAAGCGTGTAATGTTTTTATTTCTTCTCTTTTCTTTGTGTCTCTTTTTGAGATTTAATAAAGTCACATAAATATTTTTAAACTGAATCGTAATTTTTTTTTCTGACATTCAATCAAATAACAAATATTTAAAAACACCAAGTCTAAAATTATTGCAACATATGCAAAAGCAACATTTTTTATTTGGTTTGCAATATTTTGTTAAGTTTTACATTTTTAGAATGCAGCAAAGTAAATCATTAATTAGCTGAGGCACACACATACACACAACCACAAAAGACTGTGTTAAAAGCATAACTCTCTAGGTGTCAACTAATGGCTATTTTCGAGGTCGCAAAAAATCTCGAAATGACTTCAAATTTATTTTGTGTTAAGCGTAGGATGCAGCAAACATACATGCAATAATGATAATGAGCTTTAGTTAATGGAATCTTTGGAAAAATACTTTAATAATTTACAGCGAAATATTTTCATAAATCTACTTTTTTTAATTATACGACTTCAAAAGTTATGATGTTTTTAACTTTTTTCTTTTATTCTACGTTACATTAAGTTTTTGAGTGCATCTTTATTTGAATTTAATAGTCTAGGAGCCTAATTATTAATGTTGCTATTATGTAATTTGAAATATGCTGTAAAATTTTTACATAAATATGTATACAGTATCTTTTAAAAGAATCTTAAGAAAAATCAGAATTTTTTATCGAAGTTGACTTGGGCTGATCTTGATTTCATTGATTTTTTCATGGGTTGTGATCTGTGAAAATATAAACCAGCTGGGCTGAACTTTTAGTTTTTACACTGGGCCAAGATAGATTTTGTTTCAGCTGGGTCGGGCTCAGATATTTCAACCTGTGCATATCTCTATACTCCACATGGATTGCCCGAAAACCTTAGACTTCTGTTTGTATGTGCAGACAGTTGTCCAGAATTAGGAGAACTTTTTGCTAGTAGGCTGAAAAACAGCTATCTATATCTCTCATCCATTTATTTTGTAAATATTGCTTGTCAGCCAAGCCGCTTGGCATTAGAATAGTATGCAGCAGACAGCTTCTGAACATTTTGGGAATTTTTGGAACATTATAGAAAGCACCTAGGCTTCATATACTTTCCTAAAGAGCAAAGGCAATTTTTGTGACCATTTATGTTAGCTGCATTGAAATCTGTAAGTCTCTGTTTAGCTTTATTTCCTCTAACGCATTTATTTCCTTTGAAGGGTAGTGTTTTTCCACAAAATAACTTTAGAACAAAGCCATTCCATCCATGTTTAACCCTCTGAACATCTGAGAGCTTTCTTGCATTTTTATAAAAAATGTTCATAAATTATTCATAACATAATTCTACATTCATAAACATAAAAAATGTTCAAAAATTCATATTATTAATATGAATTTTCTTTTCCTGTTTGTTTCTAAAATGCATTTCATGTCTTTTTATTTTACATACATCTTAAAATATAATTTTATTAAAAATATTTTCGTCTTCTGCTAATTTAAGTTGTTTTGGGGGAAATGGAGAACTCCTTACGGTGTTAAAACTTCTTCTGCAGCATACTTGACAAGCATCAATTTTAGATTATCTTCTTTCCATTCATTTGTGATGAGGTATCTGCTGCTTCATTTTCACAACACAGTTTCTTGAAATTCAACCCATTCCCAAATTTAAATTTCTGTAACTAACTATTCGACTCCTTGATGAGAGCAGATGGATGCTCAGACAGATCTTTGATGTTTAATTTGTATAGTGTCATTTGCTTAGGGCACATTTCCATCAATTGGAATTTTTAAGCTTCTTATCTTTTAAAATTACGTAAGCAAATCTTGTTCATCACTACATTCCATTTTCTATCTGTTGTGCAACATTATCTTTATTGTGCTATTTACCATTTCTTGGAAAGTTTGTAACTGTTACCTCAAAATAATTGAAAGTTCATTTGAACTTTATATTGAGTTTCAATAAACTAAACTGAGTTTAAAAAAAAAAAAAAATTTTTTTTAATTTGTAGTTCCTAAATGGAAGGGGAAAATTACATCTCTGTCTATGGAAGTGTATTCAGGACCATTTGTTAATTTGTAAAAACATAGGTTTCTTAAAAAAGAGGTTTGCAAAAATACACATCTACTGTCGTTGAATTTTTTTTTCCTGGAATAATGAGACCTGCTTTTATAATTCCTTTTACTATTAACCTAGAATTGATAGTAAGTATTACAGAGATCTGACCAATTCTATATAAATAAAAATGCAAATGTTCGTTTGTTCAAAATCGCTAATCTCTGAAAGTTCTTCACCGATTGCTTTAAAATTCACGGGTTGAGTTGCATTTGAATACTGAAGTGTTGTTATGTATTAATTATGAACCTCACCCCCCCCCACCCCCCCACCAGGGGGGCGCTCTTTAAATTTTTTTCAAAACCCATCAAGTGATATATCATTAGAAAGCCATTGGATTACTGTTTCATATTATGCACCTCGCATCTCGCTCCCCTCACTTTTCCCACATGGGGACACATTTCTATATAAATAAAAGTATAAATGTTCGTTTGTACAAAATCTTAAACCTCCGAAAGTTCTTCACCGATTGCTTTGAAATTCATGGATTGCGTTGCATTCGAATACACGCATGTTTTTATATACCTATCACGAACCTCGCTCTTCCCTCCTTTAATTTCCTCGCCACCACCAGGGGGTGCTTTTTTCATTTTTTCAGACACACGTCATGTAACATATCATTAGAAAGCTCTTTGACTACTCTTTCATATTATGTGCCTACAATCCCCCTCATCCTACTTTCCTCCCGTGGGGGGACATATTTATATAAAAAAAATGTAAATGCCCGTTTGTACAAAATCTTAAACCTCCTAAAGTTCATCACCTTTTTTTTTTTTAAATTCCCCGATTGCATTGCCTTTGAATGCTCGCGTGTTTTTAATTACTTTTATGAACCTCGCATCTCCCTCCTCCAATTTCATCCCCTGGCTCACTTTTTTAATATTTTTCGGCACCCATTATGTGGTATATCATTAAAAAACCTTTTGACCACTCTTTCATATTATGCATCTCCCCTCACTATGCCCTCTGGAGGGACACATTACAGAAATATTTCATCAGTATTTTTTATGATATTTGTTTTTTCTTTGTTTTTTTAGTTCTTGTTTTTTTCTTTTTAGCTCACAGGCTATTAAAGCCTGAGAGCTAATGTGTCCGCAGGTTCTGTATGTACATATGTATCAATGCAAAAACCCTTGACGGGTTAAAAGTTTCTGACGCAGCACTTTATCTTATGCTCTAAGAATTTTAAATATGGAACTTAAAAATACTGATATCAAATTTTGAGTGACGTTATGCTATTTCTTAAAAAATATATTTGTATTTATTTCATCATTTTATTTTTGTTTTATTTATAATCGCATGTGCAAAAGTTATGTTCAACATGAAAAGCTGCATAAAATTTTATTCGCTGTTGCTTTATCATTTACATCTCTCATAAATTCAAAATATGAGTTTTAAAAGATATGATATAAAATTTAAGTGACGCCTTGATGTGAATTTAAAAGGTTTGTTTTAAAATTCAATTTAAATTATTTTTGACTTGGTTAAAATATTTTTTTACATCTACACAATACTTTTAATTTTCCAATTCACTGTTAAATATATCACTTTCATTGAATCTATACTATGCATTGAAATGTATTTATTTCAATAAATTGATTTATCTTTTGTGTCACGCTATTCAAAATTGTGAGTAAGATTTATGTAAATGGTTTATTTGCGTCATTGTGTCCAAACTACATGAAATGTATGAAAAAGGATAGTTTGACGCAAATAAACCATTTACATAAATCTTACTCACAATTTTGAATAGCGTGACACAAAAGATAAATCAATTTATTGAAATAAATACATTTCAATGCATAGTATAGATTCAATGAAAGTGATGTATTTAACAGTGAATTGGAAAATTAAAAGTATTGTGTAGATGTAAAAAAATATTTTAACCAAGTCAAAAATAATTTAAATTGAATTTTAAAACAAACCTTTTAAAGTCACATCAAGGCGTCACTTAAATTTTATATCATATCTTTTAAAACTCATATTTTGAATTTATGAGAGATGTAAATGATAAAGCAACAGCGAATAAAATTTTATGCAGCTTTTCATGTTGAACATAACTTTTGCACATGCGATTATAAATAAAACAAAAATAAAATGATGAAATAAATACAAATATATTTTTTAAGAAATAGCATAACGTCACTCAAAATTTGATATCAGTATTTTTAAGTTTCATATTTAAAATTCTTAGAGCATAAGATAAAGTGCTGCGTCAGAAACTTTTAACCCGTCAAGGGTTTTTGCATTGATATCATTACTTTTTTGAGGTTAGTGATAAAATGATTAAAAAAAAAAGATACTTATGGGATTTAATGCAGATTTAATTTTTACTATTTTATTACAATTTTCCTTATAGCAGTTTGTATATAAAAACAAGTGGGTAAGTATAATCGCAGATCGCACAGAGGGTTTCATTTGATATTCCTTTAAAAACACTTTATCCTTAAATTAACAAATCCAAAATGTTAATTTATAATTATTAAATCCTTACATAGATGGTGCACCAATAGTTCCAATTTTCATGGGGCAGGGAACGCACTCTTTTAAACAAACCACCTTCCAATTGAAGTCATCAAAAACCAAGTTGAATAAGCCAGACCCTGTTGTGTTGTTTGACAAACAGCAGTCTCATGTCCCCTCCTTCCCCCCTTTTTCAAAATTTTTCAGACCAGTACCTAAGAATGGAACCGAAATAATTTTTTCTCTTCAGAAATTACCATAAAAAAATAGTATGCAGTACTCATAAATTTACTTTAATGCTATATAGGGTGATTATTAAGTTAATTATAACGTTTGGAATCTGTTGCATTGATGTCCGAAAGGTAGTTTCTGAGTTATGGAAGTTGGACCCATAAGGCACCATAGAGGGGCGAAGCCCGCTAGTGTCTATCATAATTATATCTGCCATGTGGACTAATTGCGATATTTAATCAAAATAGTCCCCCCCCCCCTCCTCATCCCCGGAAATATAACAAATACAAAATGTGTATTTATAAACCTATCGTCAAATAGGTTTTTATTTCTTTTTCCCTAAAAAAAAAACATGATTTTCATATCCGTAACGTAAATAGCGGACGAAGCCCGCTTGTTCCTATCATAATATATATTTTTAATAATTTTATATAGTCTATAATAAAAATCAGACTTAAAATAGTCTAGTTCCATGAGTACTTGTAGTGTCAGTTACATGCTACGATTTTTGGATACCAGTATTTTAGAACGGGAAAATGTGACTTATTTTATCGGAGATATCTCATTAATTGAGTAAGGCGAAGCAAACTTTTTGAAAAAAAGGTGGCCAACAAGCATGGCAGTTATCAGCTATGTGACTTTGTGCTAAAGTCCATTAATTTGATCTGCTTTAAAAAGATTACGGAAGATTGAATTATAGTAGAACCTGGATTAACCGAGCTTCGATTAATCGAGGTTTCTGTTAACCGAGCCGATAACAAAGTCTGATTTTTTTTCCCCTTTTGAATGAGCCTTAAAAATAACCACACTCTTTAGCTCACTGTCCGTGCTATACAGGCCCTTCTGCCCCCAAAAGCACTCAACTCCAAAGAAACATTGGACACTGAGAAGTCAATAGCGAACAATGCTTTGTTTCCAGTGGCTGTGTGAACTTTCGTAAATTTTTCAATTTGCATTTTAAAATTTAGTACTGGTAGTTGATTTTCTTTTTAAATTTGTTAAGCTGTGAAACAGAACTTTACATATATTTATTTTTATTATTTAAAAAACGTTCTATATATTTTTTTAAAAGAGATGTTAAATTCGCAAGCACGGCGAGTTTTTACACACAGTTTCTATTAACCGAGATTTCCGATTCCAATTTACTAACAGTCCCAATTAGCTCGGATAATCGAGGCTGCTCTGTATAATTAAAAAATCAATGGCGATCTTACTGTAAACGGGTTTCCCTTTTACTGAGGGATTTCAAAACCGAATCAGCTGATGTTAGTTGCTGTTTCCGTGCTTGATTAAATAAGATTAGTTAAATATTTGAAAATTACCAAATATAAAAGGAACTAAGTCAACAGAGTCTTTGCTTTATGGTATTTTTTAACAACGCTATAAGAAAATGATTTTAAATAAGAGATTTTAAATGTAACGTTTTAAATCTGACATAATTTTCACCAAACTTTCCTTTCTCTTTGTAACATTCAACTGAAAATATTTTTATTATTAGAAAGATAATATTATTATTTGCGCTACCTTAAAATTGGCAACTATAGTTAAAAATATCATCTCGAAATTTGAAATAAATCTCTCATATAAATATATTTTTTAATTTAAACTGTTTTGCAATATTATTATTTGGCCAGTATGGCCAATATGACGTAATTTCCTCCATTTACGACTTTTAACACATATCAATGAATTTATTATTTAAAAATTTTCTTTTTCTTTTAATATTCACGTGTAAATATAATTTTTATGACGTAATTTTCAATGTTTTCCTGCTTTTAATGCGTAATCATTTAATTCTAATTTGAAAATAATTGATTATTTTATAATTTTCTTTCATTTTAAGTAAGCATGTGTAAAAACAATTTTTATGACGTAATGTTTAATATTTTCCTGCTTTTAACACGTTATCATTTAATTCTAATTTAAAAGGATTTTTTTCTGTTTATAATAGTCACGTGTGAATAAATTTTTAATTTAAAGGATATATTATTCTTTGCGCTGTTTTAACAATTGGCAACAATTTAAAATAACCTTTTCTAAAATATGTAAAAAATATCTCTGGAAATTCTGAAAATTTTAATTTAAAATTGAAATAAACCGTCAAAAAATTAGGCAAGTTAAAAATAATAAATGCACTCTGCAAACTTCGAGTTTCTATTGAATGATTAAATTGAATGAAAATGATTAAATTCCCATGTATATATTTTTTTTCCTATGAGACTTTTTTAATGAGACAATTTTATCCAGATTTAACATTAAATATCTCTTTAAATAATTCTTCGATTTAAAAACTGTCTACTTCAACGTTTTTATCAAACATTTCTGTATAATACTACCCATTTTAATATTTTTGTATGCAGTAATTTTCTTAATATTTGCGAAATAGACCTCTAGTCACAAGAGATTCTTTCAAAGCGGCGAAGAGCATTAGTTTTTTTTTTCTTTCCCGAATAAGAGACAAAATGTAGTACGCAATTGCGTCAAAAGATGGCGACACCAGAATTCTGATATGTTTATTATGTAAACTGTAAATATTGCAAAGTTAAATAAAAACAATTGTCTCGGGGTTATCAAACTTCATTGTTATTTATAAATAAAACATTTCAACTAAATTATTTATTATAAAAGAATTATTACATCACAATAGTTTTTATGCAAGGAAAATAATAATTATAATAATAATAATAATATTATCGATGTCAGTGATTATATATTGATTGACCGTCATAATAATAAAAAAATGATATTATAAAAAGAAGAGCTGAAATGAATTATTTTTTTACGTTTCTGATCGTGTGATTTATATTCAAATAATAATTATTAATGTATATTTTTTGTAAAGTGATTGAAATTAAATATATTTATAAAATTTGCCAAGAAATAATCATCATCAGATTGGCGTCATTATAATTGTAATTTTATTTAACTTAGTAGCAATTAAAAAATTACAAAGGAACTGAGAATAATGGTCAACTAACAGACTTTAAAAGAAAAAAAAAAAAAAACACATTCACATGCGAAAACTAGTACCAGAGAGTATCGAACTGCCTATCTTAAGATCAGTAGACCATGGCCCTTAACCACTCAGCCACTGGGAAGACAAAATTTTTCTCCCCAAAAGTGGTTAAAAAGAAAGCATGTGTATGAATACAGTGTCATGCATTTTCGGTGAAATTTCCATAGAATAGCGATGAAATATAGTCTGATTTTTCATGCTCATTATAAAACGAACAAGAGTCTTGCTGGAAACAAGTAAATTGTTATTTGGTTCATCTGAAACATATTTATTTGATTTTTAAAAAATCGCCCGTGTCATTTTCGAGAGAAAAAAAAATCGAATTATTTAACGAACGAGAGTTTTCCCAGAAAAAAGAAAAGTGTTATTCACCTCGCCTTAATCACATTTATATTATGTATCAATTTAACGATAATCGTTAGAACCGTTTTCGAGATTTTCAAATTAGGAACTTCCTCGATATCATACCAACGTTTTCACTTTAAAAATGGGTATTTAGATCTCAAAATATACTGCACGTAGAAATGTAAAAATTTCAGTATACGATTAGACTGCAGATATAAGACTGTTCTAGAAAATTCAGAACAATAAGACCTATATATGGTGAGTTATTAAAAGGCGGCTTTTCGCGTTTTCTTTGATGTCGAGTTAGCTGTATATATGAGTTCCGCCATCTACGAATTCTACGATACGATACAATACGATTTTAGGCTTAAGGCTGCGTCACTCAGAATACTACCGTCTTCCATGATATAACGCGATAGCTCTTGATAGAAATATCCAATTTGCTTCAAATTTTGTAAATAGTTTTATTCTAATAAGGTGCTTCCCTGATTAGTTTTGGGAGTTCATTGGTTAAGTATAAAAGAGGAACGGGGGGCTAATCCTCCCTTAATTTAGATAAATGGGTTTTTCATGCAGAATTTTCTGATTTGCATCAAATTTTGTAAATACGTTCATTCTGATAAGCCACTTCCCTGATTAGTTTTGGAAGTTCATTGGTTAAGCATAAAATGGGCAACGTAGAGCTAATCTCCCCTTAATTTAGTTAAATGGATTTTTCATTCAGAATTATCTGATTTGCTTCAAATTTTTAAATAGGTTGATTCTGATAAAGTGCTTCCCTGATTAGTTTTGGTGTTTTATTGGTTGTGCAAAGGGTAACAGGGAGCTAATTCGCCCCCTTGATTTAGATAACTTGGTTTTTCATGTAGAATTATTTGATTTGCTCCAAATTTTATGAATAGGTTCTATCTGATAAGATGCTTCCCTTATTTGTTTTTGGGGCTCATTGGTTGAGTATAAAGGGGTGAACGGGGCTTGAGGGATTTCAAAAACAATCGAATGAAAACAAATGATCTTCGAATCAGTCATACGTCACATCAATTCAAAATAAAAAATATATGCTGAACGATTTTATCTATTCATGATAAATCAGCCCTCAAATAATTAAAAACTCGAAGAATTGAATATTAATAAGATTTATTATTACCAGGCAAGCCTGGTTCAGATCACTTATAGCAGTGATCGCTCACTTCAGAATTTACTTACATCTACCATCAAAAACAAACTGAAAAATAATAAAGTAAAAAATAAGGTTACCATAATTCTTGGCGATGATTAATTTTCGCCAAGTCAAACAGAAAGAAAGGGGGGTTTTAACACTCTGCCCCCGGTTCATCATTCAAACTAAATTTTTATCAAAAAATTTCAAATTACATTAATAAGACAATTAAAAGTTAGAACATACTTACAATAATGAGACATACAATTAATTCTATTTTCACAGGAACAACTACTGAAACTAAAATATACAAAATATTGAATTAGAAAAGTTAAAGAATGAAAATGTAAACAAAATGTTCTTAAAAGTGAAAAGTTCAAAAAATTAGTCCATAATGTCAAGTTCCAGTTTATGTAGCAATTGCACTGGTCTTTTTATTACACCAGATTCAGTTTGTATTGCACAAGACTTTCGAATCTCTTCCTAAAAAGAGCTGTGTAATTCTGCCGCATTTCCACATGTGCCTTGGAGTTTTATCTGTATTAATTAATACAACGTCACCAATTTCGAATTTAGTCGGAGCTTTGACAGGAACTGAAAAATTGGCAGAACGCAGTTCTAGCAAATATTCCTGCCTCCAACGTTTCCAGAAATGGTTTAAAACTTGATCTCGATATTTCAATATTTTTGTTAACATAACTTTATTCGATTTAGGTTCAGTAACACAATGAAAGTCTGGTAGAGAATTTATTCGCTTGCCGATCAGGAAATGTGAAGGAGTAAGTGATAGCGGTTCATTGTTTTCTTCATAGACATGCGTTAGTGGGCGGCCATTAATCATAGCTTCGATTTCAGTTAAAGTGGTTTGTATTTCTTCATATGAGAGACAAGATCTTCTGAGAACTTTCTTCAAAGGAGTTTCACCGAACGTACCATGCGTTCCCAAAAACCGCCCCACCAACTGGCTCTTGGAATAATGAATTTCCATATGATTCTATTTTTATTAAAATATCGTAAAACTTCCTCTTTCGATATTCGGCTCCAAACTTCTTTAAGAAAATTATCAGCTTTGATAAATGTTTTCGCATTATCACTGTAGATTGTTCGACAAATTCCTCTATGAGAGATAAATCTTTTAAATGATAAAAGGAAAGTTTCTGTAGTTAAATTGGTACACAGTTCGAGGTGCACAGCTCTAGTGACTGCACACGTGAAAAGAACTATATAGGCCTTTTCTTGCCCAGTTTTTGCTTTGACATACATAGGTCTTGCGAAATCTACAGCACAAGTATAAAAGGGCGGGGTTTCTATAATATGATCTTTATGTAATGGTGCAATTTCTTGCTTCCCAGGAGATGCTTTAAATTTTGTACAAATAAGACAATTTTTCAGTACAGATTTTATCATTTTTCGTCCTCTAATTATAAAATAATTTTCTCTTAAGTGAGCTGAAGTTGTTGCAATTCCATAACGGAAAACCTTTTCATGGACATTTCGAATCAACAATTTGGTGTAAGCACTCCCATATGGAAGTATAAAAGGATGCTTTTCCCTTTGAGATAATTCTGAAAATTGTAATCTTCCAGATAAAATTAACAAATCATTCTCATTCAATTTTGGATTCAGACTATACAAGGTTGAATCTTTATCGATGGGCTTTCCCTTTTTTAGTAAATCAATTTCACGATTGAAGACAGATAACTGGGTTTGTTTTAACCAATAAAATTCTGCCTTTTCAATTTCTTGAGCTGTGAGCTCCCCTGAAATTTTAGGTTTTGATTTATTGATATTATTTACAAATCTTAAGATCCAGGCTGTGATATTAAGTAATTTGGAAAGAGAACTAAAATTTTCTAATTTTAACAAAGACTCTGGAGGTACAACACCTACTGTACACAGGGTTAGAAATTGGGATTTTTAAGTAAGGCATCAAATGACGCCTACAATTTATTTTCTAGGCGCCAAACTGCATTTCATGGTTGCAATTTTACGTTGTATCGTATTTTCTCATTTCTTTTCACAACCGTGTTAACATTAATATTGTTCCTATTTTTATGTGTTAAGGGTAAGGGGGTATATATTAAAAACACTATCATTGTTAATCACTAAAACAAAGTAAAAACTGGTTTTCTATAAAACAGTAAAATTTGATTAAACTACAACATATGGATGCTAGAAAAATGTTTAACTAATTATTTTTATATAGCTTATATGAATACAAAAGTTGAAAATACAAAAGTCACAAACAAAGAATACAAAAATTAAAATAATATCTTGAATTAAAATCAGGCCTCCTAACTCGTTAAATTTTTAAAATCAGGCCTCCTAACTCGACCGAGTGTTACATCAGAGTACCATAAATTAATGGCTTTTTGTGGATTGAAATTATCTAATGTTGGTCCATACAGTTTTATTAAAAGAATGTCATTGATCAAATTCAGTGACAAACGATTCCTTGTGTTTGTCTTAATAAGATTAAGTTGGCTGAAACCCCTTTCACATTCAGCAATGCTCAAGGGAAGAACCATAACAAATTCCAAAATTTTTCTGATGTTATAAAAACTCGTATTAGATTTGGATTCTGCGATTAATCGCTGCCAAGCAGCTTTGCATGGAATATTTAACTTATCTTTAGTCCACATTTTATAGTCAGAGAATTCCTCGATTAATGCATCTTTATTAATGTTTTTTCTTACATTGTGTGGAAGATTATTTATGAGTTCTTCTAATTGATTATTAACTTTGTTCTCATCATCTTCTTTCAATTCATAAAGGGAGCATGGGTCAAATATTTTTAAATTTGCAAAGATGGTTTCATTTGTCATATTATAGAACCGTTTATTTAAAGATTCTATTATTTCAGTTATAAGCTTTCTCCGGTCTTCTTCAAACAAACGTAAATTCGAATCATTCCGAGACAGTGTTATATCTTTATACTTTACTTCAGTACCTTGAAAACTCTGGGCATTTTTAAACTCCTGAAGGCTTTTTGCATCTTCAGAAATCATTTTTGAAAGTCTTTCTTTACTAGATTCAAACTTTACAAAAAAATCGCTCAGAAGCAAGAACTTTTGCTGAAAAGTTTCAGAAAGTCTTGCAAGGATGTGAGAAATATCTTCATATAAATGAAGGAAATTCAAAAATCTTTCACATTTCAAGGTTTTTAAATATCCTCTTAATTTTGCACATTCTGTCTTTTCTTTTTCAGCAGCAACAACCTGTTCCATATGAATTATAACTGCATGCCAGTTCTTAATAAGAACCTGAACAGCTCGATGCCGTGATTGCAACCATCGAATGCCATGCAAACCAACAGGCCGCAAAACTTTTTCATCAAGGATTTCGGAGAGCAATTTAAGTTCCCTTGTACGTTTGGCACTGTTGTGGTAAAAGGAATAAATTCCTTTAATTGTGTCTTCAACATTAGTAACATACCTCACACATTTTAGTGCATCAGCTAAAGCTAGCTCTAATCTGTGTGCTACACAGTGAACTGTTGCTAAATCTCCACAGTCATCCTCCATTAATTTGACAATACCAGAAACAGGTCCCATGTTTACGCTAGCACCATCAAAACTGACTGCAACCAGTTTTTCCTTCCAATCTGGTATAAATTCTTGTACAGCAGTTTCTATTGTGGATTTTATTCCAGAAGCACATTCATTTTCGCATTCTTTCAAACCAATAAAAGTACATCTTACATCTCCTTCATACAAATAATAAACATATATTATTTCTGATGATATTGTTGCCCTGTCAGTGGATCCATCAGCCATCATAGAAAAAAAATCAATTGAAGAAAACTGTTCTTTAATTTCTGATCTCATGCTTTCTGCAATATATTTAACGAATTGTTTAGCTGCTTTATCATTCACATATGTGTTGCCAAACTTTATTCCATTTTTTTGTTGGAGTGCACATAAACTGGGAAAGTCATCAAAAGCATAATCCTCTTTAGCAATTAGATATGCTGTATTGAAGAGCTTTTCCATATTCGAAAGTAATTGGGAATCCATTTTCTTAACTGCAGACATCAGTGGTGCTTTAGATGGATTATCTTTGGCTAATTTTGCTTTGCAAGAATTATAATGCGTAGCAGACATACTATGCTTTTTTACCTGAAAAAAAATAATATTTTAATACAAACTCAAAATAAAATTCATTAATTTTTTAAAAAAGGCCAGAACTTTTTAATTAAATATTTTTTATGTGCTGTAAAAATTATGAAAAATTTAAAAATGACTTAATTTTTCTTATTAATTTTAAGTTATTTATTCACCTACATAGAGATGTTGCAAAACAAAATAAAATTACAGTATGCTACTTATCCCTCTCTCCCCCCCTAAAAAAGTAAATCTTTTATTAAATTATACATTAAAAAATATATATATATATATATATATATATATTCCTCTTGGTAGAATTTTAATCCAAAACTAATGAGGATATAAAATTTGTACTATTGATTATTCAATTACTGGAAATATTATCAATTTTTTGGTAGTATATTATTCTAGGCCGAATGTTCTGACACAATAATAATTAGAAATCGACCGACCGAAACTTTCATTTCATTTTCGGCCTAAAATGAAATCGGACCAAAACTCGACAGAGATTGTGTATTCCAAATCTTCTTTCGAATATTTTTAACTTTACTCACGGCTGAAATGAGACTATTGCTATGAATTCCATTGTTTATAATTATCAGTCATGACTGACTCAGACGTGAATGCAAATTATAAAGCAAGCAACACATATTTGCCTAAACTGTTTTACGCGCTCATTAAAAGCTGCAGCCTTAAAAAAAATAGAGAATTTTTAGTTTGAAACTACAGAACTGTTTTGAATATTCTTTGAGAAAGTTCTAGTATAACATATAATCATTTACAAACAGTATTATAAAAAATAAACCTACATTGTATGTATACCTAAAATCAAAATATTTTAAAAGTATAAATAAAATTCTTGTAATTAGAAAATATTTCTGTATTCGTTGATAAATTAATTACGTTTTATTTTATATGGAATTATAATTTTTTTATATATATCCCAAAATAAAAAATTTTGGGACTAAGGCACTCAGAGCCAATTTTGGCCACACTTATAATTAATAGTTATAAATATTTAATAAGCATGTATAATTAATAATTATATAAATTTAATAAAAACATATAATTAATAATTATGTATGTATTGATTACTGATTACTTTAAAAAAAGTTCCAATGTTTTTGTTTTCGGCCGAAAAGAGAAAGAACGCCGAAATTCCGTTTCCATCAATTCAATCCTTAATAATTACGGCTATTGCCAATTATCCTGCATGCTTACCAGATAACGAATGTTTTTAAAATAGAATACGAAAAAAAAAAAAAAAATCTCCACACAGTTTCTTTCTGCATAACAAAATGTTATCCATCCAAAGCAGATCATCTTATTTTGATAACGTTTCCAACCTCACGGTGTTTAAGTAAACAAAACAAACCGCATTGGTTCTTCTTTAGAATTGTTCTATAGTGAGTGATTTTTGTAGAGGCTCTAATTTTCTAATCACTTATTACATTATAATAAAAATTTGTTTCACTGCGTAATTTACTATGTTTGCAACTTGCTGAAAATTTCAAGAAAATCCCTCCATTAACAACGAAGATATCTTTTTTTTTTTTTTTTTTAATAGTAAGGAAAAGCACAAGCAGAGCTGGCTTTTCATTTATTTTTCTTTTGTATACTTATTCTGTTTGCTTGCAGCGCAATAATTTCTTTTTTCCGCTGAAACATTTGCAGAGTTCTTTTTATATGTGAGGTTGAATATGAATAGAATTTGAATAGTTGCTCTCGCTTTAAAGAGGGAAAAAGAAATTATAATGAGGCTACTTGTGCACGGCTGTTCTAAGATCCAAAGTTACTTTCTAAATTAAATTAGTTTTTGTTTAAGAATGCATGAAATTGGGAGTTGATTTCTTACCAAGAAACTAATGTAATCGAATAGCGTTTTCCATATTTGGTAAATACATCTTTTAGAAATTATTTTCAAATTTAATTATTTTTTTATTTATTTTAAAATATTTAAAATTTTTTTAGGGCATTTTATTTTAAATATTTACGAACATATCGCGTAAAGTAACAATTTATTTCTGATAGGTGGTTCTGATGAGTTTTTCGTTTTTGGGAAATAAATTATTTATCGCGATTCGTGTCACATGACGACACTTTTCGACTTTCCCGAATTGCGACGTCGGAAATTAGGTTCAAAATGCCGCATTTTGATAGTATTTCTGAATAATCAACTTAGGAAAAAAAATATGCAAAGTAGATAATATTGTGAGTGAAATTTGAAATTAATTTCAATTCGCATTATCGGCGATAAAGCTAAGTAATAGGTTCAAGTAATTGATAGTTCCCGATTTTGCAATTTACTCAGTGGAGAGATGAGTGACAGTGAATATTATTTTATAAAAGAAAAATAATAACAGAACAAATTATTCTTAGAATGAAATTACTTACCATTTCATATCTCAATGCTGGACATCCATTAACAAAGTTTGTCTCTTCCGGTTTAGCATATTCTTTACATAGGGTACATAGCATCAAATTTTCTTCTTGAATGAGCCATGGGTGCTCTTTTTTCCATTTTAGGAATGTTGAATTGCTGACTTCTTTGCGAATTAATTTAGAATTCTCATTGTTAGAATCTAGCGGTTCTTTATTTTCGATTTTTAAACGTTTATTTGGAAATGGTAAGGAAAAAAACGAAGTTATATCGCGTTTCGCCATTTTTAAACACTCGTGTCATCTAGAAGCTATACTGAACTCAAATATCAATTTTAAACCATGCTTTCAAACAAGTAGTGCAATAATTTTAAGGGTGTGGTTTTTAAGGTAAGTTTTATTAGTTATTGGTTAAAATCAAGTTAGCTTAGAGGTGATTGACAGGTGCATAGCAGTTTTAAACCAGGCTTTTGAACTAAGTGCGCAAGCTTTTTAGAGACAGGTGCCTCTCTGGTCAGTTTTATCAGTTATTGGTTAAAAAGAAGTCAGCTAGGAGGTGATTGACAAATCCTATTGAAACCCCCACCCCCCCACCCCCCACTGCACGCACGTGAAGAACACCTGTTTTCCATAAAAGAATGGACAGTAGCATGTGTTTGAAAAAGAAGGAAAAAAAAGAATAACAAAGAAAGAAACAGGCTATTTCAGACGTGACAAAACGACTATGTAAAAAAAAAAAAAAAAACCTTGCGCTAAAGAATGAGAGCGTTTTTTAAACAAAAATTAAAGTGGGAAAAAGCTAGTCATCAAATTTGACGACTAGGTATAATTGTCTAGTCGTCAAATGCAATAATTTAGTTGCATTTGGGCGACTAACGACCGCTAATTTCTAACCCTGACTGTACAAGATAATTGAGCAGAACTCAAATTTGTGTATTTTCTTTCGTTCAAAATATTTTCATTAAAATGTATTTTTTCAGGTTTTGGCCAACTGTCCTTTGGTAATGACAACCAATCAGGACCATAATACCATAATTTATTTTCTATGAGGTTATGTAAATTTTCGCCTCGAGTAAGAAGATCACTTGGATTATCCTTACCCGGAATATACTTCCATATTTTAGGATCAGTTAAAGATTGTATTTCTATAACCCTATTAGCCACAAAGGGCTTCCAATCCATGGCTGATCCCTTGATCCAATGTAACGTAATTGTGGAATCTGACCAGATATGAATTTCCAAATTTTGAAAATTAAATGCATTTTTCAGATATTTAGACATCCTTGCAGCTATTAATGCCCCCATTAATTCAAGCCGAGGAATTGTCAAACATTTAATCAGCGTGACTTGACATTTTGCCCAAATAAGACTAGTCATAATTTTATTATCACTTGTGGTACATCGAAAATAAGCTACGACCCCATAAGCCTTAGGACTAGCATCTGAAAATATATGAATTTCAATTGGGTCCGAAAAGTCTAAACCCTGTGGAAAATATTTGCGGGGTACCTCAAATTTATGTAAATGTTCGATTTCTGCACACCAATTTCCCCATTCAATTTTTAAATCATTAGGGAATTTTTCATCCCATTCCAAACCCCTTTTCCATGTTTCCTGTAGCAAACTTTTCATACGAACAGAAAATGGTGCAATGAATCCAATAGGATCAAAGAATTTTAACATGCCTTTAAGAACAATGTGTTTCGATGGATTAAATTTCCAATCATCAGGAAAGGATTGAACGTCAAAACGTTAAATATCCCAATTAGTATCCCATAATAATCCCAAAATTTTTAAAGAATTATTCAAATTTTCTTCTGAGTCACATAATTTATTTTCCTTCCATAATTTTCTAAGTTTGACAGAATTAGTATTGAATTTTCGCAAATTCATGCTAGCTTCTTTAAAAATATGCGAAGCTGTTGAGGATAGATAATAAGCGTCTTCATCAGATTTTGACCCTGTAATCAAATCATCTACATAAAAAGAAGAGTCCAAAATCTTAACAACTTCAGGATGATCAACATATTTACGTATATGGGATTTAATCATTGCAGCCAAAAGAAAGGGACTGCAAGTTATCCCAAAAGTAGCTCATGTAAATCTCAAAAATTTTAAATCATCCTTTTCGTCACCAAACCACAAAATTTTTAAATAATCCCGATCTTCCTCTGTTATCCCAATTTGCAAAAACGCTTTCTCTAATTCAGCACTAAATGCAACATTAAATTTTCTGAAATTAAATATTACATTAAGCATTTCGGGTTAAGGTTAGGTCCTGGATATAAACAATCATTTAGAGAATTTAAATGTTTTTCTTTAAAAGAAGCATCGAAAACCATCCTTACCTTAGTAGTTAATTTATCATCTCTTAAAATCGGTCTGCGTGGCATAAAATAACCACCCTCAGTTATTTTATCAGGACATTCTTCTACAATTCCAGCAGTTAATTGTTCTAATACAATATCTTTATAATTTTTACATAAGTCATTATCCTTCTCGAGTTTACGATTTAATTCCTCAAAGCGACTTCTAGCTATTCTAAAATGATTCCCGACTTTATTTTTCTCATACTTCTACAATAAACCCGTTTCATACCTATGATTTACGAATTTTAAGTTATTCTCAAATTTATTCACAATTTCCTTATCTGCATCAGAAATATTATCATTTGATTGCGTAATACCCAAAGATTCAATATCCCATAAAAAATTCAAATCTTCCCCAACTGGAGTTGAAACACAGAGATTTAAAACAGAAGCGCTTTCCATTTTTCTCTTTTCATTTTCATAAAAACCACAAAGCACATAACCGAATAAACTATCGCATAAAAAGAGAGATTTAGTTACTTTTTTTATTTCTCTATTGTAACAGATTTGATAAAAATAATCCACCCCAATAAGAACATTTATTTTAGAATGGCATGATGCAACTGCATTTGATAACTTTTATGGTGCCAGTTTATTTTCTATCTGTCTGGAAAGAAGGGGGGGATAAATCCTAACGTTTGAAATTACATCTGTGACTAAAGCCTCGATAAATATGAAACGCGATTTGTTTTCAACATGGGATAATTTTAATTGCACAACATCAAATGTTTTTATTTGTGGTTTAACAGCTGCAAAAGAATAAATTTAAAGTTTTTCTTGACGAATAATTCGAGGATTTAATTTTGAAACTAATTGCTTTGTAACGAATGACCTCTGACTCCCCAAATCATATAAGCATAATGAAAGCTCAGAGTTTATTTCAGATTCCACATTTACTCAAGATGTTTGAAGTATAACCTCCTTAAAGGAATTTTCCTTTTCTGTATTACAATGAGATATCGAACTAATAACTGTGTCAGCTGATTAGATTTCTTTGGGAATTGTTGGTTGAGATTTTTTTAAACAAATCAAATAATGATGAAAATTTCTATTACAAATTTTACATGGTTCTAAATTAGATTTACATTTAGCCGAGACGTGGAATTTTTTTAAACAGGTGACACAACGTCCTTGCATACATAATTTATCCCGTTTTTGAGGAATAGTACACACTTTACACAGTTTTGAATCGTGTTCATTGTCACAAAATAAACAAACATTTTTTAGATTCGTAGTCAATGCAGAGGCTGAAGGAATGTCATGTTTATAATTGCTAAAATGTTTATAACTGTTGTTATATTTATTCTTTTCTTTTTTAGCACTAAAACTATTTTCAGAGCTCTGGAGTGCCATAGTAGATTCTCGTGATTGTACTTCGTTTTTAATGAAAGGAAGAAGCTCTTCGACTTAGATTTTTTTACCATCAGTTCTTTTACGATTAAAATCCAACACTCCTGCTGTAACTCCGAGAGAATTTAAATTTCTAATTTGTATTTCACAACTGTCATACAGTTCCTGAAGTTCTCTAACATTAGAAGCATTCTTTACCTGTTTTAAATTTAATAATTTACTCATATGGGCATTGATGACAAGGTCGTCATGACCGTAGCGAGCCTTTAACAAATCATCTGCAGCTTTAAAGTTTTCCTCCGAAAGCGAAAATCCTGCAACAGCATTATATGCACTACCTCCAAGCAGAGATTTCAAATAGACAAATTTGTCAATAGGAGTTAAATTAGAATTCTTTTCAATTGCATTAGAATATTGCCCCCAAAATTCTAACCAGGAACTGCTGTCACCAAAAAATTTATTTATAGTGAGCTTTGGCAATTTCATCGATCTCTCTAAATTTCCGTTTTGAGAATCGGATTCATTTTTCATAGAATTTTGAAAAGCATTATTCTGATTTTGGGAGTTATGTTCATTTAAGAACTTCGTTATTTTATAACGAGATTCAATTATTTTCTCACTATAGGTTTCGGAACTTTCGATTTCTTTCTCAAAATCGTCATCAGCAATAATATCCTGGATATCAGAGTTTAATTTTTTTAATAATTCATATTTGTCATTTAATTGATCTTTACAAATGTTTAATAAATCGAATTTATTTTCTAATGTCATAGAATCATCTTCAAGAGCTGTGCTTATTTTTGTACACAACTTTGTTGTTTGTGTGCATAAGCCAGTTCTTTTCTTTTTTAATGTGTCAATATTAGGTGTAACTGACATATTTATTTTTCACTGAATCAACAATAAAAAAATAGCTTACCTCAAGCCTTCAGAATCAGAAAAAATAATATTCAATCGTCAGTACAGACATCCTGACGCAGTTCGCCAGCATGAGAGATTTCAAAAACAATCGAATGAAAACCAATAATTTTCGAATCAGTCATACGTCACATCAATTCAAAATAAAAAATATATGCAGAACATTTTTATCTATTCATGATAAATCAGCCCTCAAATAATTAAAAACTCGAAGAATTGAATATTAATAAGATTATTATTACCAGGCAAGCCTGGTTCAGATCACTTATAGCAATGATCACTCGCTTCAGAATTTACTTACATCTACCATCAGAAACAAACTGAAAAATAGTAAAGTAAAAAATAGGGTTACCATAATTCTTGGCAATGATTCATTTTCGCCAAGTCAAAAAGAAAGAAAGGTGTGTTTTAACAGGGCTAATACCTCCTAATTTAAATAAATGGGTTTTTCATGCAGAATTATCTGATTTGCTTCAAATTTGGTATGCCAGTTTATTCTGATAAGGCATTTCCCTGATTAGATTTAGAGGTTCATTGGTTAAGTATAAAAAGGGGAAAAGGGGGGTAATCCCCCTTAATTTTTTTTTCAATGGGCAATTTCTTTAAAATAAGAGTATAATATACAATTAGTATGAATAGCCTGTGAGCTCAATGCCACAAGTTTTAACTCTACACATATCTTTTTAATTCACTCGATTTGTCAGGGATGCCACCGCACATACTGCAAATGACAATCGGCCTGCCAATTATGATGTGAAATATTCACAAACCAAATCTTTGCAATGGCATGCAGCTTGCAGTAAAAAAATAATGAGTAACTTAGTAGAAGCAACAATCTTGACAGGACCTTTCAAAGGTGAAGATGTCTTCATTCACCGCATTCCTTTGATTCCAAAGGATGCACAATTTCAATTTAAGAGATTACATTTACCTATTTGATTGGCATTTGTAATCTCCATCAACAAAGCTTAGGACCAAGCTCTAAAATTCTGCGGTTTAGATCTAGACATGAATTGCTTCTCAGACAGGCAATTATATGTTTCGTGTTCTAGAATCGGCAAATCAAACAATCTCTATAACTGAATATTCAGTGTAACAACAAAAAATATTGTATACCCACAAGTATTGTGAAATTAAACATATTAGAAACGTGCACTTTCTCTTTTCTTTCTTTTCCATTTTGCTAGACTGAACCACAGCAATGCAGGGCCAGGTACAGCTAGTTTATTAAATAAAGTATCAATTTGTCGCAGGAAATCTTTTTCTTTCCTTTTTTTCCCAACATATTTGGCTGTAGGCTGACTGGTGTGGATTTATTTTTGTATATCTGTCTTTTTAATCATCGGTGATTTTTGGTGGATTGTATTAAATTAATAACTAAAGTTAGTAAACATAAAATTTTTAGTAATAAATTATTGTTTGAAACAATTAATTATAAAATCCTTACTTACCAAAGAATTTCAATTTTTGAAAGATCAAGTTCAATTTTAATAAGTTAGTGTAGTGTTTATTTTTATTATTCTCTTATAATTAATAAATATTTGTAATTTCTCTGATGTTTTACAGGAATATTTTTAATTACCTTGCTTTAGCTTTTTTGATATTAACTATTTTTTTAAATTATTTTCTAAATGCACATAAAAAAGGTGGGAGGATGGGAGAATATGCAGACTGTTATTTTTTTAAAGCATTATTTTACCCTTTTCTTTTTTATGTAGAATGCTTTAACATACTATTCTCAAACTTACTAAATAAAAATTACAGTCTGTGGCAGAGTATTGAAAAATATATTTTGATTTTTCTTTTAAAATTTAAAATTATGCATGATTATTATAATTTAAATTTTAGCGTGTAATGAAATCTGCTGGTGCTGAAGGTAAAGGAACAGTATTCTTAATAGCTGATACTCAGATTAAAGAGGAATGTTTTTTAGAAGACATTGACAATTTATTAAATTCTGGAGAAGTCCCAAATCTCTTTGCTGTGGATGAAAAACAAGAAAAAATTGAGGTTTGTGTTATATTTGATTTTTTTTTTTTTTTTTTTTTCTGTCTTTGATACTGACAGGAAATTTTATTTTAAGTATAGCCATTGATTTGCACGTCAATTTAATAGAGTTCATGCTTTCAACACTTGTGTTTTCCCTTTTGTTATTGGAAATAAATATTTTATCCTCAAATAAACTTTTTTTTTTCTGTTGTATCTCATCAGTTACTTTTGAAAAATGTTTTTTTCAAATATAAGGCAAATTTCAGTTGTATAAAAAAAATCTCTGAGTAAAAGTTGCAGGAATTTTATACAGTGGATTTTCTTATTCTTTGTCTCTTTTGCTGTGTCTTGCATTGAAATAAATTGTTAATCTGGCAGCAGTCATGCAGTATGTGACATACCTATCTCCCCATTTTTTAGATATTTTTCCCAATTTTCTTTAAATACGGGATGATGCCTCAATAGCTGAATCCATGATCATAATCTTGAAAAGAAAGAGTTGGTGTGAGAATTCTAAAATAGATTTTCACAATCACATCATATATGTGTGAAATGACCCTGCATTCCTATTTCTTTCATAATTCTAATTTCAACTACATACGTTAAATTATGATAAACAAATAAAACATTCAAAAAATTTGTTGTAGAAAATGTTTTATCGAAGAATGCACACATTTAAAATATTTCTTACAGTAAAAAAAAACTCTATTTTTCACAGATGTTGTATTATTTACAACTAGATTAGACATATAAATACAGGGCTAAACATTGGACGATGCCAAGATGTTTTTATCAATTCTTTCGATTGTTCAATTGTTTCTCGATGACTTTGGTCAACTAAGTGCTATTGGTTGATCTGATTTTATTAAGAAACATCTGCATGACACTGACACCAGACTGTTTTTTCCTATTGGGGTTATGTTTTTGTTTAAAATGCAGCAATAACGAAAAATCATTTACGTGAAATGTGCTGTATTTAATCTCTTGCTTTTATATGCCAAATATTTAAAAACAAAAAGAAAATCATACTATTTTTGTTGTGCAAGGAGTCATTTGCCTTATTGTAGAAAATTTAGTTGCATGTATGATATGTATTTAACCTTTTTGGGTTCAAAATTTTATTTTAATTTTACAGAAAAAACACTTTTATATTTAAAAATTACAAGTAGCTATCCCAATGACAAGAGTAAGGTTTATTGAAATTTAATAAGCATAGCATTTACGGAAATCTAACAAATATAATTATTTTAAGTACTATTAATATTAGTAAGTATTATTATTTAACTAGCCGCCTCTGGCGACCAGTTTGGTTTTCCTTAAACGTATGCTAAGCATTGCATCATGTTACTTTCATTCTGAAACTAATTGACTTGCTCAATCCTTCCCAGAGTCCAAAGATTCTGATAGAGAAATCAAGAATTCTTTGCGAACTTGATAACATTTCATACATTTTTGTTGTTATGTGCATTTCGTCTTTTTTGACAAATGCCTCATAATTTCCATAGCTGTAAAAATGAGTGAAACTTCAAGTGTTTAAACTGAGATTTGTTCATAAATTATCTAAATTAAACTTATTCTACTTAAACATGCAGTTACTTCAATGTTATTTTTTAATATTAATAAATTTTTTTAAATTTTGCAAATCATGCATTTATCATTTTTTTTCATTACTTAATAACTAAATAATGAATATATATACTTTTGTTTTTATAGATTTGATTTCTGAGTTCATAAATATGACAATATACTAACGTAACTAAGAGAAATAGCAAAATAAAACCCTCGTGAATGCAAGCCGTTAACAATCGTTAGCGTCGCCAATTTACCTATTATGACGTCATAAGAATATTGTCCATTCATTGTTGAAGAACCTGCTTTGCGAATGATTACCTCCGTGGTCTAATATTTTCTACCATTTATATGATGAATGAATCTCTTGTGTTTGTTTACTCTGCGAAGTGAAATAGAAAGCTGTCAACTTAATTTCAATTGAAATCAAATCTTGGAATATATATTTATTTGAATGTAAATTAGAAACAATACTTTGATGTTGAAATGAAATATATTAGTTTATGTTATTATTATTACGATTAATTGTTTATTTAGGTACTTTTCCATTACAGGGGTCTTGGCATTTTTCTTTAAGCTTGACACAATTCAGGCTTCAGAACGTGAAATATGTTGATAAAATATATAAATAGCTATGAAAACAAACCTGGTGAACTTCTATTTTTATTTATATGTATTTATTTGCATATAAACATTTTATTTACACATATATATACAATATTTGTTTACATATAAATTACTTCTGTTTCTATATAAAAATAGATTATTGGCTTCTTTAGATTAAGTCAATTGTATATATATGGAAAAAATTGCCTATGTATATGAAACAGGATATTGATTGCCGGAAAATTCAATACCATTTTTTTTTTTTTTCGCCAAGAACCTATACTGGAAAAATATCTATTTATCTATTTATTGTATTTTAAATGAGGTAAATGAAAGATGTGTATTTTAAATGAAAGTTATGTATTTTAAATGAAATGATGGCGAAGGAACCCTATTTGGCGATTTAATCATGTGCGTCCAGCTCAATTTAAAGTAGCAAAATGGTTGCTTAGCATATAAAAAGTGAAGCGGACAGGCTGGAACTATTGATGACAGTCACATGACTTCGGCTTTTATTATATAGATAGATTATTGGCTTCTTTAGATTAAGTCAATTATATACATATGGAAAAAATTGCCTATGTATATGAAACAGGATATTGATTGCCGGAAAATTCGATACCATTTTTTTTTTCTTGCCAAGAACCTATACTGGAAAAATATCTATTTATTTATTTATTGTATTTTAAATGAGGTAAATGAAAGATGTGTATTTTAAATGAAAGTTATGTATTTTAAATGAAATGATGGCGAAGGAAAGGAACCCTATTTGGCGATTTAATCATCTGCGTCCAGCTCAATTAAAAGTAGCAAAATGGTCGCTTGGCATATAAAAAGTGAAGCGGTCAGCCCGGAACTATTGATGACAGTCACATGACTTCGGCTTTTATTATATAGATTATAAACATGCAAAAATTGCAATTCGTTATTTTTCGAATGGAACTTGCATTTTTCCTTGATGCTGCAATGTATTTTACCATTTGGTAATTATTTTATGATGAGTGAGCTGCAATAATGGCGGCTGCAGGGCGGTGAGCTGCAGGGCGGCTATGGAATTATACTTAAAGAAAGTTTTTTTGCAATATGCCAGCTACAAACGTTTCACAGTAAATCACAAATACAAATTTGTTGACCATAATATTGCATGTTATACCCAATATGTTGATAGACTATTGGGCATCAGAAAATGGAGTAATAAAAGACAGTACAACACTATTCATCATTATATACAATCCTATCTCATGGAATTAATATGGTGATGACTTTATTTCAAAAAAAAAAAAAAAAAAAAAAAAAAAAAAAAAATTAAATGTTTACTACAATGCTGAGAAACATTTACAATTTCATGCCTGCAGTTTAAATTGAGTTTTATTGTATAATATTTATTTGGTCTTTTATTTTAAGTATATATTTCTATTGATATAATGAAATAGTTTGTGAAAGTCTGTAATTTTCAAATAATATATTACTTAAGTGATAAATTTTCACACCAACAATATCATTTTTTTGCACATTTTATTTGGCATCAACTATTATGCTTGGCGACAGAAGTGTACATATAATGGAAAAATACATAAGTAAGAATTGAAATCATGAAAATTTTTGACTTCCTTTTTTAATGGATTTACATGTTTTAAGATTCTCTGGACAAGATTTGATTATTTTTGGAAAATGTCTGTCTGTATATGACACAAATTTTGTGGGCACTGTTCCTCAGCAACTGATGCACAGAATTTAATCTACTTCATATGAGGACATGAATTTCAAAACTCACCTTATCCAAAATTTAAAAAATCAAGTTGTCTGTACCAATCTATTCTATTGGTAAAGCTGCACAGAAAAAACCCTATAATCTGTAAAAAAAATATTTTTATCCTTTATTTTTGTGTTCTTAAAATATTGGTTTGGTTTCAAAACTCGCTTTATCCACTAGGGAGTTGGAAACAAAACTAGCTTTATCCCTGCGCATGCGTAAGATCAGCAGACGGCTAGCTTCTCAGCTACTATTACAGTAATTTTCCTTCATTTCTCTGCGACCTGTTGCTATTTTCGTTTAAAGATTTTACCTGTTCTATTCATACAAACTAATAAAATAAGTTTTACAGCATGTCTTATGTATAATGGGCAGTGAATAAACTCTTGCATTTTGTAGAGGAAGGGGGAAGAATAGAAAAAGAAATATGAACACATGGGCTAGTAAAAAATACACGCAAAAGAAGATTAAAATGTAAGTTCAAAATGGGGAATCACTTTCTATATTTTTTACTGTCAGAAGATGTTAAAAGATTTAATTTTTATTCTCAGGCATAAACCTAAGGCATTTCCGGTCCTCTCAAAGTACACTCACCAGAAAGAGAATCTCGAATATTCAACTGCTTCAGTGCAAGATATATGATGCTTCCACCAAGCTTTTTATTTTCAAGCAAAGACAAAATTGCATAAGATAACTTTATTTTGAAAATTACATCTCAAATATATTCTTCAAGAAACTGTCCAAGTTTCTTTCCTTCCATGAAACATCCAGAAAAGTAAAATTTTCCCCTTAAAAGTTTTTTTTAAGTGCATCTCAGTGCGCTTTCAAAGGCATTACGATATGGTACTATGAACCAGAACAGAAGGAGATGGTGTATATATATAATATTATATGTTATATAGATTATATTATATTACATTCTTTTTAAAAAAAGTTATTTTAAATATAAGCTATTTATGATAAGTTTTATTTGATTATTGATAAGTTTGCTTTTTTATAATAAAACGTAATACTAAATTTTAATCATACT
The DNA here is from genome assembly GCA_963932465.1 of Maratus speciosus. Taxonomy (NCBI): domain Eukaryota; kingdom Metazoa; phylum Arthropoda; class Arachnida; order Araneae; family Salticidae; genus Maratus; species Maratus speciosus. The sequence continues at coordinate 37,807,871 of OZ010788.1, read as the reverse complement.
TATTGTTCTCGTAAGATTTATTTTTTAATCCAAAATATTATCATCCGATGACCAAAAATAGAAACTATTAATTTCTTTCAGCAAGTATGATAGACGATTGGCAACAAAACTCTTCTTATCCATAGGTTGGCAACAAAACTCTTCTTATCCATAGGTTGGCAACAAAACTCTTCTTATCCGAAACTTTTTCCAATTAATTAATTAAATGAATTAAAGTAGATTTTCCAACTTAACACAATGGTATCACAGAGCAACTAGCTATAAGTATACAACAAGTAAGAAAAATCATGCATTAAGCATAGATTATGAAACACTTTCCAACACTTCCTGAATGCTTTAACAAAACTTCGTTATTTAGGGAAATAAGGTATATAAGAAAACTAACTAAACATTTTAGAAAACACATAAAACATTTGAAAAACTGATTTCAGCAGTTACTGTCCATTTCAAATATGTATTCCAATTCTTTTGAACAGCCCTGTATTTGATCTGTAGGTTGATATATATACTATATAATGGAGAAATTTAGTTTAGCAAGAAAACACATAACAGGTTGAAATTTCTCTTTCAGCAATTTATACTAATAGATTTAAACATACTTGTATACTTTTGTAAAACTCTGCAGTTAACCTAATACCTTTATTACACGCCACTATTTAGCTAAAGTTTAATTCAAAGTAAAACACTCTTAAAACTATCAGAATCACATTTCCTGAAATTATCATTTATAGACGGCCATGTATCCAATTCTTTGCGTGACCTCGTGTGTCATTTTATATATGTTTTACAAACATTTCTTAGTAAACCAAATGCGGTTCAGCATAAAAATGCCTAACTCATTTAAAAATCACCTTTAAGCAATTTGCAATCATACCCAGTAACCATTACGAATTCTTTTGAGTAGCCCTGTATATCAGTTACAGCATTTATACACACCATATACAGTGCGTAAATATAGTGAAACATAAAAGCACATAACATAATTAAAAATGCATTTCCAGCAATCGTCGCTACTTGAACAGTTCTTCGGGTACAATATAGTATCTGAAATCTTTTGTGTGTCCCTGTAAATGGTCTGCATTTCGTATTATCCATGAAATAAGTTATAGTAAACCTTAGCGACGTATATCTATTTCATCATACATGTAATAGTTTAACATAATTAAAATGCGCCGGAAAAAATTCCCTCCACTTCTGTATCATTATGTAAAGGAATTCTTTTGTGCAGCCCTGTAAATGAATAATAACAAATGTTTGGGCTGCATATTGTACAGAAAATACATATTTTAGCCAACTTGATAAATGCATATCAATTTATTATGTTTGAAAGCATGCAACATCATTGAAAATCATTTAAAATGATTTTTTCCCATAGGCCGTAATGTAACGGAAAACTTTTGACTGTCCCTGTAAATGAACTAAATATGCTACAAACTTCATTTGCAATAGGTTCGTGCTATGGTAGAGGTCACTAAAATCCAAAAATTTCAAAACGATCCGAGTATATTTACGGGAGTTAGAGCGTGTACAGACGGACAGACAAACCGAAGTCATAAACACTTTTCAACTTTGTTGGAAAGTGTTAAAAAATTGGAGGTATTCGATGCACGGAGTCGCAGTTACAGGTTTTTCGCGATTTCCCAAAATTTGATTTTTTGGATAAGGCGAGTTTTGAAACTCACATCCTCATATTCTGTTAGATCTTGGCATAAATTGGTGCTGATTAGGTTTGGCTGTATATCACCCAACAGCTGGCACTGCTATGCTGTTTTTTTAGCTATATCTCAGCATCTATAGGATGAAATATCACCAAATTTAATATGTAAAATGTTTATTCAAAATTATATTAATTCAATTTTGCCTCTGTTTACTTATCAGGGAATGCTACTATGCTATTTTTTGTAATGGACAGTATAACTGTAACTCAGTTTCTATTGGGAAGAAACACGCCAAATTTTATATTAGACATTATGCACTATGCTTCATAATTTTTGGTATGTAGCAGCACTATTTAAATTAATATACAGGATGTTTATAAAGTCCCGGACCCATTTTGATGTTTAATAACTCATAAAATAATAAAGATAGATTAAAATTAATAACATAAATGGTTAGATAGACTCAAAAAGTTTCATGACCCTTGTCAATGAACTTCCACGTGTGCCCCCTTCATCGCACAGAGAATGTCAAGTCGATAGTCAATTTCACGCCAGGTTGTGGCAAGCATGTCGGTATCCACAGAGGCTATTGCGGTTGTAATTCTGGCTTTTAAGTCATCAATGTTTGACACTCTCCTCCCGTAGACATTGTTCTTTACAAATCCCCAAAGGAAAAAGTCCAGCAGCGTTATATCAGGTGATCTGGGTGGCCAAGGAATTGGACCTCCTTGCCCAATCCATCTTCCTGGAAAATGGTCATTCAAAGAAGTACGAACGATGGTACCCCAATGAGGTGGTGTACCATCTTGTTGCAAGATGGCATGTGGCTGAAGCTCTTCTAATTATGGAAATACGAAGTTTTCCAACATGTCTAAGTATAAGACTGATGAGACCATCTCTTCTGTAAAAAAGAAAGGCCCAATGACTCGGTCGTGCATTAGTCCACACCACACATTAATCTTTAGGGAATCCCTTACTGCCTCACGGTATTCATGGGGGTTTTCAGATCCCCATATGTGCACATTATGACGATTAACGTAAAAATGCCTAACTCATTTAAAAATCACCTTTAAGCAATTTGCAATCATACCCAGTAACAATTACGAATTCTTTTGAGTAGCCCTGTATATCAATTATAGCATTTATACACACCATATACAGTGTGTAAATATAGTGAAACATAAAAGCACATAACATAATTAAAAATGCATTTCCAGCAATCATCGCTACTTGAACAGTTCTTCGGGTACAATATAGTATCTGAAATCTTTTGTGTGTCCCTGTAAATGGTCTGCATTTCGTATTATCCATGAAATAAGTTATAGTAAACCTTAGCGACGTATATCTATTTCATCATACATGTAATAGTTTAACATAATTAAAATGCGCCGGAAAAAATTCCCTCCACTTCTATATCATTATGTAAAGGAATTCTTTTGTGCAGCCCTGTAAATGAATAATAACAAATGTTTGGGCTGCATATTGTACAGAAAATACATATTTTAGTGAACTTGATAAATGCATATCAATTTATTATGCTTGAAAGCATGTAACATCATTAAAAATCATTTTAAATGATTTTTTCCCATAGGCTGTAATGTAATGGAAAACTTTTGACTGTCCCTGTAAATGAACTAAATATGCTACAAACTTCATTTGCAATAGGGTTCGTGCTATGGTAGAGGTCACTAAAATCCAAAAATTTCAAAACAATCCGAGTATATTTACGGGAGTTAGAGCGCGTACAGACGGACAGACAAGCTGAAGTCATAAACACTTTTCAACTTTGTTGGAAAGTGTTAAAAAATTGGAGGTATTCGATGCACGGGGTCGCAGTTACAGGTTTTTCGCGATTTCCCAAAATTTGATTTTTTGGATAAGGCGAGTTTTGAAACTCACATCCTCATATTCTGTTAGATCTTGGCATAAATTGGTGCTGATTAGGTTTGGCTGTATATCACCCAACAGCTGGCACTGCTATGCTGTTTTTTTAGCTATATCTCAGCATCTATAGGATGAAATATCACCAAATTTAATATGTAAAATGTTTATTCAAAATTATATTAATTCAATTTTGCCTCTGTTTACTTATCAGGGAATGCTACTATGCTATTTTTTGTAATGGACAGTATAACTGTATCTCAGTTTCTATTGTAAAGAAACACACCAAATTTTATATTAGACATTATGCACTATGCTTCATAATTTTTGGTATGTAGCAGCACTATTTAAATTAATATACAGGATGTTTATAAAGTCCCGGACCCATTTTATGTTTAATAACTCATAAAATAATAAAGATAGATTAAAATTAATAACATAAATGGTTAGATAGATTCAAAAAGTTTCATGACCGTTGTCAATGAACTTCCACGTGTGTCCCCTTTATCGCACAGAGAATATCAAGTCGATAGTCAATTTCACGCCAGGTTGTGGCAAGCATGTCGGTATCCACAGAGGCTATTGCAGTTGTAATTCCGGCTTTTAAGTCATCAATGTTTGACACTCTCCTCCTGTAAACATTGTTCTTTACAAATCCCCAAAGGAAAAAGTCCAGCGGTGTTATATCAGGTGATCTGGGTGGCCAAGGAATTGGACCTCCTCGCCCAATTCATCTTCCTGGAAAATGGTCATTCAAAGAAGTTCGAACGATGGTACCCCAATGAGGTGGTGCACCATCTTGTTGCAAAATGGCATGTGGCTGAAGCTCTTCTAATTGTGGAAATACGAAGTTTTCCATCATGTCTAAGTATAAGACTGATGAGACCATCTCTTCTGTAAAAAAGAAAGGCCCAATGACTCGGTCGTGCATTAGTCCACACCACTCATTAATCTTTAGGGAATCCCTTACTACCTCACGGTATTCATGGGGGTTTTCAGATCCCCATATGTGCACATTATGACGATTAACAATGCCAGAAACATGAAAGGATGCTTCGTCGGAGAACATTATCTGCTTCAGAAAATCAGCATCATCTTCTATTCTCCTTAGCATATCTGTTGCAAAGGCCATCCTCCTAGGCCTATCGTCCGGTTCCAAAACTTGAACAATTTGAACTTTGTATGCATGCAGTCTTAATTTTTTCTTAATAACCTTGTACACCATCGAAATTGGCATATCCAATTCTCTTGTCGCTGATCTCACAGATCTTCTAGGATTGTGTAAAAATGTCTCTCTGACACGCTCAACATCAAAATCACTTGTGCAGGGACGTCCGGAACGTTTCTTATCTGCGATACTTCCAGTTTCTAGAAAATTCTTTTTCCACTGCAAGATGCTGCTTTCGGATGGAGGATCGTTTTGGTAAATTCTTCTGCAATTTCTCTGTGCTTGCACTATTGATTTTGTTTCTATGAACCACCATAAAATCTGTGCTTTCTCTTGTGGTGTATGCATTCTCCTTAATATCCGCTCGAATAAAACATCACATGCAAAAGTAACATAGAACAAACACATCAAAAGTAAACATAACATTGCAATAGTTGCCAAAAACAAAAGAGAGAACAGGCGATATTTAGAAAAGTACAGATATTTAGACTGGAAAATGAAATTATCTGAAATTAACCACACACGCAGACGATATTTACAAAAGTAAAGAAATTCAAACCTGAAAGGAAAATATATGAGTTATTCCATTTATAAATGCCATAAGTTTGTTTATCTTCATTATTTTATGAGTTATTAAACATCAAAATGGGTCCGGGACTTTATAAACACCCTGTATTAGAATAATGTAGATTGTAGAAGATGTGATGTTTGTTAGTTTTACCTTGGGAAAAAAACTGTTTATGCTTTATAGAAAAATGCTGAGGAATTTTATCTATTCTATGTTTTGTAAAATAATCTTATCTTTACAAAAATTTAAAGCCTTATTAGAGCAAATAGCATTATGTTCTTCATAGGAAAATGTTTAATGTATTGAGTGAAATGAATTAAAACAACTATCAAATTCTTAGTCACCTTTGTTTAGAAAGCTGCAGTAATTTCCAGGTGAGCTTAACTTTTGTCTGTATATGTATATATGTAAGATATGGGCCGGTTCCAGAGTTTTATTCCCATCACAACTTCGAGTGTATTAAATAAATCAACTTGGGAAAAGCAGGAGTATTGTAATAATTTGACCCGGGACCTTGCTGTTGGAAATAAATTTATTTTATTTTGTCATTCGATGGTACACAGCATTAGCCAGTCTGACGGAGCTCCCAAGACACCATTTTTTCTAGACTCACATGATGTGAATATCAGAGCATACTCAAATCTCTAAAAAAACTGACCTCTCTAGAAGAACATGTGAGTTTTGTTATGCATTTAGAATATTTTCCAGTAGGGGTCAATTTGGGAGGTACATCTAATTTAATTGGCCCAATGTGTGGTCTTGTGAAGGCAACAGGATTGACTTGAGCCTGATTACACCACCAATGATAATTTCAACCTTTGACAGTAATGGTTATTTATGTATTAATAAATGTCAGCTAGAGGAAAGCTAATTAAGATTATTGTTTTAAATGTAACCTTATTTTGACATTAATTTGAATTTATATTTTATTATAAGGATTTAATCTGATTTATATGCTCTGCATCTAATAACTGTTATTCCCATCACAACTTCGAGTGTATTAATTTGACATTATGTTATTTGACATTAATTTGAATTTATATTTTATTATAAGGATTTAATCTGATTTATATGCTCTGCATCTAATAACTGTCAACTTTGAGAAATTTTGATTAGAATTTATAGCTTTAATATAATCAACTGTCATACTTGGAAAAGTAAATTACTATTTAAGGGTTTTAAGATTCATTTAATGTTATTTTAGCTCTAGTGTTATTTTATGAATTCAATATTTGTCATAATGATAGTTTATTATGATTTATGGTTTTAAGTACTATCTAAAAATAAACATGTCGATCAACTTCTATTTTATTATTAAATTGATTTCACAAAAATTAATAAGTTTATGATGGTAATTTCTTTTATTATCCTTTCATATGTATATTAGGTGTACAATTAAGTTTTAAAGTATTTTAGCACATTTGTGGGATAAAAATATCCTCACCAATGCAACTTAACAAACTGAAGAGTTTAATTAATCGATATGTGATATTATATGAAATAAAAAGCATAACCTAATGAATGTGAAGAAAGCGTAAGAGTTGAGGCAATCTTCTCATGTGGAAATAATTTGGAAAGAAAAGTAACAAGAGAGGTTAGCAGTTCTATAGTTTTATCTCACCATGAAAGGTTGAAGATATGCCGATGGCCAAATAAAGGATTTCAGTAAGAAGTCTAGGTGATTTCTCGTATTTATGTTTGGTGTATTATATTATGAATGTTGTTGTTATAAAGAGTTTATAAAGTCTTGAAATAATATCATCGGCTAGCAAAGAGGAGAAAAGAATAGCGTTAGAAGAAAGAAAGTTACAACTTGAAGCATAAGCAGAGAAGAGAAAAGCATTAGAGCAGAGAAAGAAGAAGGAGAAAAAGGAGAAAGGAATAGCATTTGAAAAAAGAAAATTACAACTTGAAACAGAAGAAAGAAGATTGCAAACAGAGAAAGAAGCAGAGGAAAGAAGACTGCAGACAGAGGTAGAGGAGAAGATATTAATGTTAGAGATAGAAGAGGAGAGAAAATGAGGGAATATGAACTAAAGAAATTGACAATGCAATCTGAGATAGACTCTCAGAAGGATGTGGAAATAACCCTTTAAGACTGGGTGGTTTTGGTAGAAATGAAAAGTTTTAGTGGTTCCCCCTAATTACTAGGATCATATTTGATTTAAAATAATATTTTAAAAAAATATCCAATGTCAGGCTAGGCAAAGGGAGAATCTGCACAATTCTGTGGGTGCAGGCTCGATTTTAAATCGCACAAAAGAGGAAAATGTTTTTTTCTTTTTCTTTAGGATTACCTATCTATTGTGTAGGTCAGGTGTGTAGGTGTGATTTTAAATCGCACAAAAAAAAAAATGTTTTTTTCTTTTTCTTTAGGATTACCTATCTATTGTGTAGGTCAGGTCTTAAAGGCATAACAGCTCCGAGAATGGGAACAGACAAAAAATTTTGATCTGTTCAAGTTACTTAATCATTATGGCTGTGCAAATAGCGATATCTGTATGTCTTTAACATTATAATAGAGGCAAGTATCTCAAATGAAAATAGCCAAGGAAGAATGAGTATCATATATATTAAGTTTATTATCGTTAGAAATAGCTAGTATAATTACAAGGGAAAAAGAACCAGAGATAAGCGATTGCAAGTATATAAAAAATTTGTTGCTGAAAGATTCAAAATGTCACCGGAAAAGTTTAGACAGAGGTTCATGACTCATAAAAAGGAGCCAACAAATAATTTCTGCGATTTTGATTTTCAGTTAAGAACATTTTTCAATGAATGGGTGCAGGGAATGACCGTAGCAACTTTTGATGGATTAACGAGGTTATTAGTAACTGATCAAATTAAGCAAAAAACATCGCCAGAAACTAGAGAATGCTTTGAGGAATTGCCAAGGATTAAAGAAGTAGATTTATTAGTTGAAAAAGTGGGGGATTTTTATACAGCATTGAGAAGATTCAAAACCGCCTAATTACATAACGTGCAAAATAGCGTGAACAGTGAGGAAAAAGATAACCAATGGCAATAAAATGCAGAGCAGAATAATAGTAGACAAAGCGAAAAAGCTATTGAACTAATTATCTGCTATCTTTATAATTTGCCAGGCCATGTCACTGCCAAATGTACGAGTAGGAATCAAATGAGCACTCAAGCATATCACAGTAACCAATTATTACAAAAAAGTAATTGAAAATGGCCTGCAGAAAAGAAACGTAATGAACTTATCAAAATTGGAAAATGACGGCAAATCAACAACAAACATACGTGTATCAGATGTAAATTTCCAACTGGGTGAAAAATGTCCGGACCAGGATTCGAACCAGGGATATCTTGGCTGAAGCTGAGCTCAACAGAATAAATCGCAGGTAATGGAACTCCAGAAATTGCTGGATACGTAATTACACGAGATTAATTTTAACACAATTATTCTAATTGGTAAATAGATCATATCAGATGTAAATTTGCAACTGGGCGAAAAATATCCAGACCAGTATTTGAACCAGGGATCTCTTGGCTGAAGCCGCCAATGCTCTACTCTCTGAGCTATCTTGGACGAATCTGGTGAAACTTTTTCACCCAGCTAACCTTATTGATTATAGCATCTGGTCTGAAATCTGGTTCAGCTCTACAGAATAAATTGCAAGTAATGGAACTCCAGAAATCGCTGGATACACAATTACACTAGATTAATTTTAACACAATTATTCTAATTGGTAAATAAATCATATCAGATGTAAAAGTACAACTGGGCAAAAAATGTCCAGCTCAGATAGTAGAGCATTGGCGGCTTCAACCAAGAGATCCCTGGTTCACATCCTGGTCCGGACATTTTTCGCTCAGTTGGAAATCTACATCTGATAGGATTTATTTACCAATTAGAATAATTGTGTTAAAGTTAATCTAGTGTAATTACTTATCCAGTAATTTCTGGAGCTCCAATACCTGCGATTTATTCTTTTGAGCTGAACCAGATTTCAAACCAGATGCTATAATCAATAAGGTTAACTGGGTGAAAAAGTTTCACCAGATTCATCTGGAATAGCTCAGATGGTAGAGCATTGGCAGCTTCAGCCAAGAGATCCCTTGTACGAATCCTGGTCCAGACATTTTTCGCCCAGTTGGAAATTTACATCTGATATGATTTATTTACCAATTAGAATACTAATTGTGTTAAAATTAATCTAGTGAAACATACATGTAGTTCTGATAAATGAGAAATACAGAAAAATTATCATTGACACTTCAAGTGATTTGAGCTTTATAAATAAAGAATAATACACTGAAATGGCTGCATCCAAGTTATGCCAAGAAAATATGAATATATTGATTGTATTTGGCGGAGAAGAAACAAAGCCAATACGATACTTCAAGCATGAAATTGACAGATAATTTTCACGTAGTATCAGGTCTGCACTGTGGCATATTGTTAGGTGTAAATGTAGGTATCATGATGCAACTTAGCAGTCACAGAAGGAGGCGTCAAAATAAAAAATCTCGCCAAGAAACAAAACGGCAAGTGCAGAACACATGTATATTGTAGATATATTGGAACTATAAGGAATACAGATGAAAATTTAGATGTTTGGTCAATGAAACAATTAAAAATGCAATAATGAAAATAACGGGAATGTCTCGTGAGAAAAATAAAATTTAATGAGTATGAAAAAATTGAATGAAAAAAATGAGTTGTTACAATTAGTGCGAATGAGTGAATTAAAAGAAAAACACAAAATATATGCATATGCATGCAAGAATGAAAATAAAAGTGAAGTAATGAAAGTTGAAAGTTGAAAAGTATTATAAATGAACAAGTGGGTAAGTGTGATCACAGATCGCACAGAGGGTTTTGTTTAATATTCCTTTCAAAACACATTATCCTTTTGCGAAATCTGTTAGTTCCACATTTCGCAACCAGGGTGCGCACTCTATTCTACACAAACCTCTATCCGAACGAAACTCTGTTTTACAACCTATCCGCAGGTATATTAGTCGAGGGGATCGGGTCTATAGCACCCGAGATAGGTAGGCGCCCCCTGGCAGTAAAAAGTGGAACTGAAATGTGTAAGGCTATGTGCATAATATGAAAGAGTGATCAAAGGAGTGTTGTCAAAAGTTAGAAAAGTACCCACCGGGTGCAATGGGGAGAAGTTAGAAAAATTGCTTAAAATACACAAGCCCGGTGGGTAAATAATATAACACTTTTTGAAAATTTTATGATTTTTCGTGTGATCACAAGTGTTCTGCTATAAGTATGCAAAATTTCAAGTCTTCAACTTAAATAGGGGCTCAGTTAGAAAAAAAAACTTAAAATACACAAGTTAGAGCCCACAGGGTTAAATATAAGACTTTTTCAAAATTTTATGATTTGTCGTTTGATGTGATGTGTTCAGCTATAAGTATGCAGAATTTTAAGTTTTCAACTTAATTAGGGGCTCAGTTGGAAGAAAAAGATTAAAATACACAAGTTGGAGCCCAGAGGGTTAAATATAAGACTTTTTCCAAATTTTAGGATTTGCCATTTGATGTGAGGTGTTCAGCTATAGGTATGCAAAATTTCAAGTCTTAAACTTAATTAGGGGTTAGTTAGAACAAAAAGATTAAAATACACAAGTTAGAGCCCAGAGGGTTAAATATAAGACTTTTTCAAAATTTTATGATTTGTCATTTGATGTGATGTGTTCAGCTATAAGTATGCAAAATTTTAAGTTTTCAACTTAATTAGGGACTCAGTTAGATCAAAAAGATTAAAATACACAAGTTGGAACCCAGAGGGTTAAATATAAGACTTTTTCAAAATTTTAGGATTTGTCGTTTGATGTGAGGTCTTCAGCTATAAGTATGCAAAATTTCAAGTCTCCAACATATATAGTTTCTGAGAACGGGCTCTGTGACCGACAGACAGACAGAAGAGCGAGACGAATAGGGTTTCGTCAGATGAACGAAACCCTAAAAAGCATGAGAGAAGAATGTAATATTGAAGAAAGAAATGTAAATAAAAAATCCTATTACAGAAATTTTAAGAAGTGTGACCACAATTACTCAAATGAAGAAAGAAAATACTATTCGAGAAACAATTTTTTTGGGAAACTTCACAGATATCATGAGGATCAGAGAAAATTTACAGATGTATAATAAATAGAAAGAAAACAGGAAATTTTTGAAAGAAAAAAGATTGAATGGTGTGAATGAGATCATATGAGATTAGAAGATAGAGCAAGCATTAAAAAGCATTTTGATGCTCCTCATGGAAATCTGTACTGCTGGAGTAATAGTAATTGTAGGCAACATGAACAGTCATTAGGCATCACTAATAATTTTGATTATAGAGAATATGAAGCTAAATTTGAAAAAAAGAGATCATAGATTCAAAAATGTGGCCAAACAGTGTAATAGTTCTCCCATTTTCAATGTGGATGTGCAATGTGCATAAAGAAGACAAATGTGGGTATAATTCTTTTTTTGTAGAGGAAGTAGAGATAGATGATTTAGACATGTAGACAATGAATTAAATATTGTGTTTTATTTGATATATATAATTTTGTGTAATGTCTTTTAGTACAGAATTATGTGTGTAAATTGAAAGTGTCTTAAATGTAAAATTCAAAGCCTTAAAATTTAAATGAATTGAGTTTTATAAATAAATGGATGAAATTTGCAGAAATTACTATTTATATGAAGAAGAATCAAGCAATATTTTTCACTTTTGTATAAAAAATGCACATCTTCAACTATAATTGTTAATAACAATCTTTCATGACTGTCATTCCTTGAAAATCAGCTTAAATTAAAAATTTTACACCGTTTTCTAAAAGCTCCAATGCTTTTACAGGAAAAGAGGAAAGGCCGCTTGATTGCTATCTATCGGAATAACAATACAAGCCAATTATATCTACTTATGAATGAAAGTGACTTTGTAAATGTGCAGAACAAATCCTCACCATGAGCAGAGTTCAGGATGAAAAATAGATACAAGAATCAATAACTTTATATTCATATGAAAGGCAATTATGATTCATACAAACAGTAGCACCAACTTTTGAACAATATTGGTTGGGCTCAAAATTTTTTAGTAAACAATTTTTACCCTTTAGTGGGTGCGTCTAGAGATAGTGTTGAGGGAGGAGTGGATGACTAAAGAGGGTAATTCGAAGTTAAATATCTTTTATAAATAAAATATAAAAAATCGTAATCATATATATATTATAAAGCAGTAGGCCCTAAAAGTTTGCCCCAAGTAACTTGAAAAACTACCCGTTGGATTTTTTTGCCGATTGTATCATTCGATAGAGAATATTCCTGCGGTGGTTTATGCATATAATATACATGTATAACTATGATTTTTGATTTAAAAAAATATTATTTTATTGTTTTTTTGAACGAAAAGGTTGCCAGTTGATTTGTGCTGCATATTATTTTTTTGGCGATATTATCATTGGTTATTGAATTGAAAGATCTATATCAGTTAAAAAATTATGTAAACATTTTGCAAAAAAAAAAAAAAAAAAAAAAACTATTATTCATTTAATTAAAAAAAAATTAAGAAACACAAACCCTTTTAAAAAGAGATACCATTATAAAATGAAAATATTTCATTTAAACATGAAAGGAATATTCGTAATACTTGAAAATGTATTCAATGTGAAATAATTCAATTGATAAAATATTTGGTGATTTATCATTTGCACCAAGTTAAGAAAAATGCAGCTCAAAAATTTGGTTACATAAAATCCCAGTAATTTGTTTTTAAATAATTTTTATTTTTATCTAATTCTCCCATTATGTGTCTTACAGGAGAAACTAGCAAAAATAATTCTAAAAATGGCTGTACTTGTGAGTTACATGTTATTGGTTTATTTACGATTTTCATTTTACTTGTGTCGACAAACAATGCCATTTAAGAGCCAAAAAGGCATAAACGTGACTTCAGCCGGAGCAATGTTTTTTTTTTTTTTTTTTTTTTTTTTTTTTTTTTTTTTTTTTTTAGTGTATGAGAGCATTTTTAGGGGTGAATTTTTATATTCCAATGTAAATTCTATAAATAGCAGTTAATATTACAAAAATGGATTCAAATATTTAAATTTCAACTTAAATGTTTGTTACACACACACACACATACCTATATAAATAAAAATGTAAATGTTCGTTTGTGCAAAATCGCTAATCTCGGAAAGTTCTTCATCGATTGCTTTGAAATTGACAGATTGAGTTGCATTCGAATACGGAAGTGTTGTTATATACTTATTATGAACCTTTCTCACCCCCACCTCCTATTTGCCACCACCCCCACCAGGGGACACTTTTTAAATATTTTCTGACACCCATCATGTGATATATCATTACCCTTTCACTACTCTTTCATATTATGTGCCTCCCACCCCCTGCCCCCACTTTCTCCCCATGGGGGCTCATTTCTATATAAATAAAATTGTAAATGTTTGTTTGTACAAAATCTTAAGCCTCAAAGTTCTTCACCCATTGCTTTGAAATTCACGGATTGCATTGCATTCGAATATGCATGTGTTTTTATAACCTCGCTCCCCTTCCTCCAATTTCCTCACCACCACCAGAGGACGCTTTTTTAAATTTTCCGACACCCGTTATGTGATATATCATTAGAAAACCCTTTGACTACTCTTTCATATTATGCCCCTCCCATTCCCCTCATATCACTTTCTCCTCGTGGGGGCACATTTCTATATAAAAAAAAGTAAATGTTCGTTTGTATGACGATAACTCTTGATAGAAATATCCAATTTGCTTAAAATTTTGTAAATAGGTTCGTTCTGATAAGGCGCTTCCCTGATTAGTTTTGGGAGTTCATTGGTTAAGTATAAAAAGGGAACAGGGGGCTAATCTCCCCTTAATTTAGATAAATGGGTTTTTCATGTAGAATTATCCGACTTGCTTCAAATTTTGTGAATAAATTCATTCTGATAAGGTGCTTCCCTGATTAGTTTTGGAGTTTATTGTCTAAGTGTAAAGGGGGAACTGGGGGCTAAACCTCCCCCTTCCTTAATTTAGATAAATGGGTTTTTCATGTAAAATTATCCGATTTGCTTTAAATTTTGTGAATAAAATCATTCTGATTAGGTGCTTCTCTGATTAGTTTTGGGGGCTCATTGATTAAGTATAAAAGGGGGAACGGGGCTAATCCCCCTTAATTTAGATAAATGGAGTTTTATGCTAAAATTATCTGATTTTCTTCAAATTTGGTATGCCGGTTTATTCTGATATGGCGCTTCCCTGATTAGATTTGGAGGTTCATTTGTTAAGTATAAAGGGGATGAAACAGGTGGATAATCCACCTTAATTTATTTTTCAAAGGTCATTATTCTTTGAAATAAGTATAATATACAATTAGTGTGAATAGCCTGTGAGCTCAATGCCATCAGTTTAACTGGGCACTTTTCCTTTTAATTTAATTTTTGCAATTTTATATGCTTTTATTATAACACTCTTTCTTCTTTTCCGTACAATCAATTTGCTTTAGTTCATCCAAATAATTCCTCGTAGAAGGTCGTCGTACTGGCGGAGCAGAAGCAGTGTGACGAGTAATCTATCTATATTATAAAGGACAAACATATCTGTGCGTAGCGCATACGTCATTCTGCGAATGGTAAAACTTTGAAATTTGAAATAAAATTTTGTTTTTGCAATTTTCTCTACTGCAAATTTTTAAACTTCTAAACATCGCACATTTTAAATTTTTACACTGTTGTATAAGGAAAAAAATGCTCTTTTAAATGCAATTTGTTTGAAAGCTGTATCTCAATTTAATTTTGAGGTATTAATTTTTTTTGTAGTTTTTAATATATTTTTTTGTAATTGTGGCAACTGAAGAACTCCATTTCTGTTGAAAGTCATGGATGATTGAAAGTAAAGGGAAAATAATCACAGTGGAAAGAAAATATTATATTTCTGTATCTTTTTGTTGTCATTTTCTCATAAAAACTGAAAAAAAAAAAATTAAAATACTTGCTATGTCAGGATTTTTTAAATTTCTAAATTCGCATATTTTCAATTTTTAAACTGTTAAATGGAGAAAAAAATCTACTTTCAAATGCAGTTTGTTTGAAAATTGTATCTTAATTGACTGGGTTATTATGGTTTTTAAAATAACTAGTCGCCCGTGGCGACCAGTTTGGTCTCCCTTAAATGTATGCTAGGCATTGTATCATGTTACTTTTATTCATAATTTAATTTACTTGCCCAATCTTTCGCCAAATTGGAAGATTCTGATAGAGAAATCGAGAACTCCCTACTTTTATATTAATCGGGCACAGGTGATAAATTGCCAAACATTGTGCCCGTGGCATTTTTTTTCCATAGTTCGTTAATTCAAATTTAAATATAATCATTTCACTCATTTTATTTAGAATGGATAACTTTAATTTAAAAATTAAACCTTTAAAATTCGTGACTTAAAAAAAATTCTTTAAAAAAAGAAAAAGAATAAACAATATTGAAACCATTTCATTTCAACGTCAAAGCATTGTTTTAATTTACCCCTCGAAAAATAAAAAATGCTGCTGGCGAGTTAAAAAAAAATGGTATTGGCGAGAATTGCGCACAGCTAACATAAAAGTATGAATTCTTTCCTATCATGGCAACTTTTATGTAGTTTTATTTGAAAAAAATATTTTGATTAAATCGGTTGCCAGAAAAAAATTTATTTTCTCGCCATAGATCTTTTCTTTATTTCGATAAGTACATATACAGGAAAGTTACCTTCATTTATTATTTAAATTTAGTATTTTAAATTAGATGAATAAAAGACGACACAGGTGCCATACACGCAATACGTTGGCACGACTTTTTTCTGACGCCAATGTCATATACGCACCGGGGTACTTAACTGGCGCCAAAGTGTCCTTATTTTGCTTGATATGGTAACCCGGATGTTGTTGTTTATTTATTAATAAATAGTTTATTTACTTTTATTTTATTTGTTTTAATTATATAAATTGTTTTGTTCTATAGTTATTAATTAAACTTTTTATTTATTTATTGTTATTCCATTTTTAAAAATATTACACAATAACCAATGAGATGTGTTTTATTCGAGCCTCGCCATTAAACAAATAACAAATAATCGCGATTTCTGTGCCACGTACGATAGCTATATATATATATATATATATATATTGATTTTCAAGCATAAATTATTTTTAAATTTTTCTCTATCACGTGTAGCTCGATTACGAAAGGTTAATCCGCTTGCTCTTAAAAAAATGTAAAAAATTCAGCAGTTGTTTCCGTCTAATGTTCCATAACAAAATAAAAACTTTCTCTATAGAAAAATAAATAAAATAATGTAAATAAGAAACGAATTTAACAGACATGCGATTGAACCACACGCTTAAAGCACCGAAATGATCGGAAAGACTGGCATAAGTCGAAAAATCTTGAGTTAATAGCTCGCGGCATGCGGTGACATGTGAAAGTATCGCTTTTAATAAATTTCAAAACTTTATTTGATTGCATAATTGATATTTTTCATATAAAAAATATTTTTGATGTTAGTGGGCAATGTAAAATATATATTACATGTAAAAAAATAATTAGAGTTAAAAAAAAAATGGTTTTAACCTATATTCTGTAACCTGAGGAGCTCGGGTTCGATCCCCTAGTATGAATAAAAATGTAAATGTTCATTTGTACAAAATCGCTAATCTCCGAAAGTTCTTCAGCAATTGCTTTGAAATTCATGGATTGAGTTGCATTCGAATACGAACATGTGTTATGTACCTAATATGAACCTCGCTCACCCCTCCCCCAATTTGCCACCCCCCACCAGCCCACCAGGGGGCGCTCTTTAATTTTTTTCCAAAACCCATCATGTGATACATCATTAGAAAGCCATTGGACTACTGTTTCATATTATGCACCTTGCATCTCGCTCCCCTCACTTTCCCCCGGGAAGGCACATTTTTATATAAATAAAAATGTAAATGTTCGTTTGTACAAAATCTTAAAGCTCCGAAAGTTCTTCACCGATTGCTTTGAAATTTATGAGCTGCATTGCATTGGAATGTGCGCATGTTTTAATATACCAATTATGAACCTCACTTGCCCCACTCTCCAATTTTTCGACATCCATTATTTGGTACATTGTTAGAAAGACCTTGGATAACTTTTTGATATTATGCACCTCCCGTCCCCCCTCCCATCACTTTGCCCCCTGGGGGGCCACTTTATTGAAATATTTCGTCAATATTTTTTATGTTTTTTCTTTGTTTTTTTCCTTTTTAGCTCACTGTCTTATTAAAGCCTGAGAGCTAATGTGGCCGCAGGTTCTGTATGTATGTACATATTTATGTACATGTACATAACGCGATAACTCTTGATAGAAATATCAGATTTGATTCAAAATTTATAAATAGGTTCATTATGATAAGGCACTTCCGAGATTAGTTTTGGGGTTAAGTATAATTGCTTAAATATAAAGGGGGATAGCGGGGTGCTAATCCCCCCCTTAATTTAAATAAAAGGGTTTTTTCATGTAGAATTATCCGATTTGCTTCAAATTTGGTATGCTGGTTTATTCTGATAAGGCGCTTCCCTGATTAGATTTGGAGGCTCATTGGTTAAGTATAAAGGGGGGAAATGTTGGGATAATCCCCTTAATTTATTTTTCAAGGGCATTATTCTTTGAAATAAGAGTATAATATACATTTTTTGCAAATAGCCTGTGAGCTCAATGCCATCAGTTTAACTGAGCACTTTTCTTTTTAATTCACTCGATCTGCTAGGGATGCCACTGCACACTGCACGTACTGCAATTGACAATTGGTGTGCCAATTATGATGTGAAATATCCACCAGCCAAAGCTTTGCAACGGCACGCGGCTTGCAATAAAAAAATAATGAGCAACGTCGTAGAAGCAACAATCTTGACAGGACCTTTCAAAGGTGAAGATGCCCTCATTCCTCGCATTCCTTTGATTACAATGGATGTGTCATTTCAATTTGAGATATTGCAATTACCAATTTGATTGGCGTTTGCAACCCTTACATCAACAAACCTTAGGGCCAAGCTTTAGAATTCTGTGGTTTAGATCTAGACATGGATTGCTTCTCACACGGACAATTATATGTTTCGTGTTCTAGAATTGGCAAACCAGATAATCTCTATATCTGCACAGACAATGTAACAAAAAAAAAATATTGTATTTCCACGAGCATCATGAAATTAAACATATGAGAAAAGTGCACTTTCTCTTTTCTTTCTTTTCCATTTAGCCAGACTGAGCCACAGCAATGCGTGGCTGGCTACAGCTAGTTGTAAATAATATTTAATTTCACACATAAAAAAAAAATTCACCGTACTTTTCAACGGAAAAATGGTTGTTTGTTTACTTACAAACATGTGTTTCTTATACACTCGAACTCAGATTACCGAGAATATTGTCCCTTTTTTTCTTTTACAATATTGCATATTTCATTTATCGAAATATTCACTGCTTCAAAAGTTAGGAACTAAAGTTTATTCTTAAGGAGATTTATGCAATTATGCATTGTTACTATAAAATAATATCAACAGCAAAAAAAAGAAAAAGAAAAATGCATGTTGAAATAAATTTTTGATATTCATTTTAATTCTTCATCTCTATTTAATTTTTTCTGCATATCTTTTATTCTTTTAGGAAGGTATTTAAAAGACATTGGAATAATTTTCTGTAATCATGTCATCCGCCAATTGGAGAATTTTTCTATATTGTTGGAAGATTCATTTATATTTGAAGATTGTGGATGGTGAGCCCGATTACAGAAGATTAGACGGATTTTGTAATTAGCTATTGTTATATTTATCTTTTTTATCATAATAAAAAAGATAAATAAAGCAAATGAACAAAATTCAGTGTTATATATTTTTCGACTTCTGTTATTGTATTACCACGAAAAAAGCAATGCTTGCAGTGTACAGAAAAACTTTGTATTTCCAATGCATGGAAAATATATGTCAATTTATCAGTTAGTCTCTATAAGAAAAAAAATATACAATTCTGATTAAATAAAATTTAGATCATTATAAAGCAATAATGTCTGACACGCAGTTTTATCAATTAATCGTACTGACAAATTTCCGATTATTTTCATTATCGGGATTACCTAGGCAACATATTTATTAAAGAATAATTTAATCTGAAATATGAAGGAAATAGTAAGCCTATTTATCTCTCTGTATTTTTTGCTCATCAGAAAAATGCAAAGAAAATCTTCGATTCAAGTATTCATGAAAAATATTTTTGCTAAAAATTTTGCATAACTAATTCTATTTATCATTGTTAGTTCTATTTAAGGTTTGGATTTTTGTTGATAAAAGATCTGTAATTGTGTCAATAGCAATTTGACATAATTTAATGCAATGCAGTTTGGCATGTAATTAACTTTGTTTTGTAACTAACTCTGTTATATTTGTAACTACATCGTTGCAAACACTTTTAATGTTTGATGTCAACGTTGGCTTAATACGATTACGAAAGATTAGGAAGATTTTATTGGATGCAAACTAAATGTTTATTTTTCTGCCAGTATCAGTCATTGAGGTTTTTTCAGGTTAAGAGCCCTGATGAGTAACATTTGAGATTTCGCTCTTCCATGTTAAACGAATGGCCATGGAATGCATTCGTATTTATCAAATAACTCGTCAGAAAATTAATATTTTTAACTCATTTTTTCTCTATGCTCTTCCTAAAAGGTGTCGCTTTCCATTTAACTTGACAAAATAATTCTAAAATAAATACTTATTTTTTAATTTAGTGCTAAAGTCTTAAGAACTAAGCGAAATGTGTTAAACATTATATAATTTTAAAACTATTTGGAGTTTTAAAATTTTGCAACTAGAATAAAAATGTTGGTGCCTACTTATGCTTCAGATTATAATAATTACTCTGAACCTAAATAAATTTGTATTCAAAGCATTTTTATATTTTTAATACAAAGTTGTATTTAGTTAATAGAAAATTTTGAAAATTTCAACAACATAATCACTTTAAAAAATATTTTTTTGAACAATAAAAAGGAAATTTTAGGTTCAGTTTATACAGATTAACATGAAACGTATGTTTTGAAAATTTCATAAAAAATTATACAAAAGTTTATGAGATATCATGCGCGTTATACCCAAAAAAGTCATTTGGAGAAAAATGACTTAAAAGTTTCGAAAATGCCGCTTAAGCTAATGAGCGGGTATAACTCTAAGAGCCATAACTTCTATTCTAATGAGAATTTGATGGAAACAATTATATTAAAGTGTTCAGAAAAGATAGAGGATTAACATCTAAAAAAATTAAAAAAAAATTTTTTTTGAAGCTTTAAGAGTCCTGAGACCCCTTGAATTAGTCTGTTTTTAACAATTTGACGTTTATTACTTTTATACTGTTGCTGGCCAGTGCATTACACACATATATCATTAAAAGTTGTTATCTAGGCTTTAAAAGCCAATGGTACATAGAGTACGTCGCCCCTGTCATTATATATGTCCAAACCGTCCATATCTTTAGGGTTAATATCTCGGCTATTTACTGACGATTTTTTTCGAAAATCATGATCAACAATGTTTTTATACTTCTGCTACGATAGGTACCTCCAGCGCTGCTCAACACTTTTGCTGAATGCCCGTAAATCGAAATTTGTGTGTAACAGAAAAATGCGATTTTCTCAAAAACTATGTGACCTAGGGTAATCGCTATAATTTTCCTGCAAGGTTTAAATTAACATCTGCTACCTCTAATTTTTTTGTAATTTTAGTTTCAGTAGATTCGGAATTAGATGGGGGGAAACATATTTTTGCGCTACATTTTTAACGATATCTTTGAAAAGGCAATATCTAAAATTAAAATAAATGTATTTTTGAATTCAGTGGTACTAAAGCACGATATACAAAGAAAAGATTTTTTTTTCTTCAAACAACTTAATTTGCCCCTAATTTTTTTACTAAATCTATTTATAAATGTTTAATAATCTGAAAATATGTGGGTCAACAGTCTTTATTACTTCCCCCAATTTGAACTGTCCACGTTCCATAGTTTACGAGTAAAACGGCTGTGACAGACAGACACAAGAGTGATCTTATAATGGTTCCGTTTTTACTTTTTAAGTACGTAACCCTAATAAATCATTACAGGGTACAAAATTATCGTTTTGTTTGGGTTTGATAACATGTGATGTTTCGAAATTGAGAACACACATGTTCAGTTTTGATACAAACATACTCAATTCAGTATGAGCACATCGATTTACTCGTTTTTGACAACATACATAATATCTATTAAATTGTAACAATACAGTACCTAAGATACTAAATAGTCAATATTTTGATATTTATTTTCATTACAGATATTTTCTTCGTCTAAATCTGAAAACATTCATTATACATTTCTTAATAGTGCTGTCAGCTGACATAGCAAAAAACAATACAAAACAAACATGGCTTTTTTGTTAATTGTGAGCTTTATAAAGTCTACAGTAATTTATTTCCACCATTTTAGAGGATATTCCTTTCTGTCAGTTATTTTTCTTAAGATATTAAGATTTTTTATTTTTTTCATCTGAAAGGTGAAATTTATATTTTTTAGTACTTTTAAAATTTCGTCATTATTTTAAAATGTTACAACAGCATACATATCTACTAAACTGTGACTAGACAGTATCCGAGAAAGAACTTTTTAAAAGTTTTTTTTTTGGGGGGGGGGGAGGGGGTGGTGGCGAATTATCTTTATGAGGCAATTTTTAGGCCGAACATAGCCGAATATTTTTTCAGAAGAAAATAATGCTTTAAACCTCTGGCCTCCTATTCGGTTATTCGGCTAAACCATTGTTCGTTGCATCACTATTATATACCACCAACAGTTTAAAAAAATCCCTGCTAGCTCGGCCTACAGGAGCAGGTAGATTTCGAAGTTATGTACTAATTGCACCCAACAGAAACTAAACCATGATTCACTGTAAAAAATTTTCGGAACGTTTCAGGAAATTAATCTGAAACATTTCACATATTTTACCGGAATTTCGGATTTCTCTATGTCCCACGTCAATTACGGCAATAATCCGTGTAATATTTTTGAGACGACAATAATCCGTGTAATATTTTTGAGACGTTTCAACTTTTCCGTAAACTATATTCTGTGCATGCGTGCTTCATGTTGTTTCCTGCTTTGTGTTCTATTAGCCATTTTGGTAAATAAAGAAGAATAAAAAGCAGCTGCCTAGGTACTTAGGGACAAATAATTTCTGAACAAATGCCATTCTTTCTATGGATATCAACCGGTAAAGTAAGTAGTTAGTTTAAACCTTTTTATGCTTCATTATTTGAATTTTCATTTCATCTATAATACTGTCTTTAATAATAACTTTAAAATTTAAATGCTTAAATAAGACATTGAATAAAAAAATTATATTGATTTTTTTTTATATAATCTCTAATTATGAAATAATTATTTTTTGTCATAAAAACTGAATGTATCTGCCAATTGAGAAAATGCTTTTTATTAAAATGTATAGATAAGTAATATTTTTCAATTTTCTTTTGAAATAAGTTTCCTACTATTTAATACGAGTAACTGTTTAATAAGTTTAAAACATTATGAAATTCATTTTTTAAGATAAAACATCATATTTTATTTAAAAATTTTCACAGAATTGCAGTATAATCAAATTCAATTATGTAGTTAAAAATTAATATTTTTAATAATTTAAGAAATAAAGCATATTTAAATATTCCACAAACGGTTTTTATAATTTTTGTATTGCTTCATGAAATTTAGCTTTTTTAACCCTTTAACGGATGCCCTTTGCCGGCCACAAACACCAAAAATTTACAAATTTACCACAAGTATTTCCGAATAGAAAATTTTGCTATTATATTTTGGAGATTTTACACGTAAAAATTATTATACTAAAATATTGGTTGTAAAACATCATACTTTTGACATTATTAGTGCCCTTCAAAGATTAATGCATTTGGAATCATAGAGGAAATGTTAGTGCTACAAGTGTTTTTATTAATTTGATGTATTTTTTAAATGAGTAATAAAATCAAGTCTATCTTCACCTTTTGTTATCTTTCAAAAATTTATATAAGTTGAATTTTCTTTAATTTATAAATTAATTAAAATATCCTTTAAATACATCATTAACCCCTTGGGGACGAGCGACTGGTATTTGTGCCACGTAAGATGCTCAGAATTGGGGATTATTCTCACCAGTAAATTTTTATTGTAAATTTTGCCTTATTTAATCCGAGCATTTTGCCCGATTCAATTAGGCAAAATTTACTGTTTTAAAAAACCGGGGATTAAAGATTAAAAATTCTGTAAAAGACGCTCATCCCCAAGGTGTTAAGCCTATGTTATATGTAAAATGTTTTCAAAAATCTTATCCGTTGATAGAACTATATATTGTCTCTTTTATTCGTTTAATTAATTATAAACAAAATGATTTTAATAAATTTGTGTCTTAGGGGCAGTTGAAATAATTTTAGAATTTTTAATGTCTCTCTTTTCCTATTTATAAAATATGATATATGTAAAATAAGTGTAGTGTACTATTTCTCTCATTTTATTATGTAAAATTTGGGAAACAAATTAAGACATAAAAGTAGTTTTTGTACGTTTTATACTTATCTTTTGTATTGCTTATCGAATCTTCTAGCAAGGATGTAAATTATTAAACCAAGAAAAAATTTATTAAAAGGAAATTTTATGTTTTCTAAAAACTTATGATTTTAATAAAGGAATAAATATAATGTTTGCATTTTAAAAATATATAATTAACAGTTTTACACTTTATTTACTCGCGCAAGTCCAAGCTCGGAACTCAGTTTTAGCAAATACTTTTTATATGTTTAATCATGAGTTTCGATTGTATACTTTTGTTGTACAGCTTCGATTTTGTTACCTGATAAATAAATAATATTTTCAGAATTAATAGGCTTTCAGCTTGATACTAGTGTTACATTAAAAAACTAACACTAAAGTTTAATTTTGTACGATGTATGAGAATTATATCAAACAAAATATGTTAAAACTATAGATAGTGAAAACTATTACTTCAGAAAGGCAACCAAGAAAGCTAATAGCATGTAAAAACAGAATTATTAATATAATTAGCTATAGTGATAAACAGTTTTAGAAATGTTAAAATCACGCTGTCTCGCTGCAAATCCATGGCAGAAAAAATAAATTCTTACCTTTTTATTTTATTTTATTTTATTTTATTATTTTTTTAAAGATGTTTTCCAGAGGTTGAATTAAAAAAAAAAATAATAGTTTATCAATATAAAAATTAAAATTAAAAAGGTATTTGAAATTTATTTGCCATATTTAATGGTGAAAGAAGCGAGTAGATCTGAAAATTGTGTTTCCTTTTATTTTTTCACATTTTTAGGGTCCCGTACTTAAAAAGTAAAAACGGAACCATTATAAGATCACTCCTGTGTCTGTCTGTCCGTCTATCACAACCCTTTTACTCGTAAACCATGGAACGTGGAAACTTCAAATTGGGGAAGTAATAAAGACTATTGACCCACATATTTTCAGATTATTAAACATTTATAAATATATTTAGAAAAAATGTAGAGGGGCTAATTAAGTTACAGGGAAAAAATCTTTTCTTTGTATATCGTGTGGGATGTCATGTGAAAGCTTTTGTAACGCTGAACTCAAAAATATATTTCATTTAATTTTAGGTATTATATTTTCAAAGTTATGGTCGAAAGTGTAGTGCGAAAATATGTTCCCCCATCTAAATCTGAATCTACTGAAACTAAAATTATGAAAAAATTAGAGATAGTAGACGTTAATTTAAATCTTGCAGGAAAATTATAGCGATTAATTACCCTAGGTCACATAGTTTTTGAGAAAATCGCAATTTTCTGTTATACACAAATTTCGATTTACAGGCACTCAGAAAAAGGGTTTTAGTGCTGGAGGTGCCTATCAAAGCAGAAGTATAAAAGCATTGTTGATCATGAATTTCAGAAAAAATCGTCTGTAATTAATCGAGATATTAACCCTTAAAGACACGAACGGTTTGCACATGCATGATGACAGGGACAGCGTACTCTATGCTCCATCGGCTTTTAAAGCCTAGATAACAAATTTTAAGAATATATTTGTGTAATGCAATGCCAGTAGCAGTATAAAAGCAATAAACGTTAATTTGTTAAAAAGACTACTTTAATCAGAATTAATCACATAAATACAATGGGATTCGCGACTAGTTTGCATTGAGTGACTCTCTCAATACACCTACCGTGTCTTTAAAGGTTAACTAAAAACCTATATGGAAAAACGCAGCACGGAACAAAGCGGCGTTGCAACTTTGCGATGTCCTTTCGAAGCGCGCTTAGCATAATGCTAAGTTTAAATTTTAAACAAGGGTTTTGCTTTAGGTACACTGTAAAAAGAAAAGATTGTTACTACGCTGAATTTAGGTTTATGAAATACCAAATGAAGTTTAAATATGCACTACTTTTATTGTCTATTGTCAACACCGAATTAAGTTCATTTTAAACAGATTAGGATAAGATTAAAAAAGAGTTATACAGAATAGCTATATTTGATGTTATTTAGGTTCCATATCTCTTTGAACTTTCATAGTATATCCATTTATACTTTTCTAATGTATACAGCTATACCCAACCCTACGTTGTATAGTTTATACAACGTCTCAGTATTCTTTTAGCAACGATTTTTTTAATAATACACTTACTAATTCATATATTATTGTACGGAATCCTCTGTGCGTGGGTAATTCTTGCACTTGTCGGTTATTTATGTAATATGTTAATGTTTCCTAACATGATTTTTTCTGTATTGAAAAAATTCCTTTATTTCATCGATCTTGCATTTATGAACACATTACTGTCGCCTATATTGATTGTCAACCTTCATTGTAAAAAAAATTCCGGTCAAAAGTGGTGCCATTAAGATGTCACGGCTTTTTGCTGTTACTTTTCACAACAAAGTAGTGAAACATTCCAATTTTTCAGAAGCATTCCATAATATATACTCCGAAACCTTTCATAACTGTTGTGAAAGGTTTCGGAGTATATATTACGGAATGTTTCTGAAAAATTAGAATGTTTCACTACTTTGTTATGAAAGGTTTCGGAATATACATTACGGAATGTTTCTGAAAAATTGGAATGTTTCATTACTTTGTTGTGGAACGTAACAGCAAAAAGCCGTGGCATCTAAATGCCACCACTTTCTTCCGGAACCTTCCGTAAATTTTTTTACAGTGTTAGAGATAAACACACTTTAACAATTTTATCTGGCCGCTTTTGACGAGTTTTCAATTTCATCTTGATATAAGAGGTGATTTTATCAGAGGCAGTATTCAAAAAATATTTTTCCGTGCTCAACAACTCGAAATTTTCTAACACATTTTCAGATTCATTTTTAAAAGTAAAAACATGAAACTTGCTGACGGGATTTTTTAATACATTTATAAGCGACCTATGTTTTTTTTTTTTTTCATTCAATTAATTAGAACTCGATTTATAAAGAGTTATTATCTCAGTAGGACCATAGTTTTCATTTCCAACACGCAATCGCTTCGAGAAATTCCGTTCAAAATGCCCACTTTGACATCATTTTTTTTTTTTTTAAATATAGTCTGCCTCTAACAAAAAATCGACCATTATGGCACATTATATAGTTTCTGAATAAGAGAACATACCAATTGAATGCGTTTGAAAACAAAAGTGATTTTAAAAATGAGTCAGAAAATAAGCAGTTTGGATTTGAGTACATCCTTAATACGATATTTTTTTCTCCAACCTCTATGTATTTTTAATTTGTTTTTGCTCTAAGAATTGGTCCTATCAAAAACTTGTCAACATAAAAGTTGTAGATAATATGAAGATATATAATAAATTAATGCGGATTTGATATCTTGTGAATTGACGAAGTTATGGATTTTTTTCTTCTTCAAGTCCCCTTTTTGTTTCCGTTTTTACCTTGTTTTTGCAGTAAGAATTGGTCCTATCAAAAACTTGTCAGTATAAAAGTTGTAGATAATATTAAGACAATTTATAATAAATTTAATTGGATTTGATATCTCGAGAATTGACGAGGTTATGAATTTTTAGTTCCCAAACACCCTATTTTTTGCGCCACTTGAGCCCATTTTTAGGTGCGTTCGTAATTATATAAATACGTAGCACCTATAGTCGTCGTTCAGTCCGTCCGTCTGTCCGCATGTAACAGAGCAAAAACTACCCAACCGAATGGTCTGAAATTTCAAATATGTGATTGTTGCAAAATTTTGTCGAGCCATTTCAAATTTTATGAAAATCGGATGTATAGTTTAATTACAGGGACAGTCAAAAGTTTTTCTTTACATTACGGCCAATGGGAAAAATTATTGCAAGTGCATTTTAATCATATCACAGCCTTCCGAATGATCTGAAATTTTAAAGATATAACTGTTGCAAAATTTTGTCGAGCCCTTTCAAATTTTAGGAAAATCGGATGTATAGTTTAATTACAGGGACAGTCAAAAGTTTTTCCTTACATTACGGCCAATGGGAAAAATTATTGCAAGTGTATTTTAATGATATTAGAGCCTTCCGAATGATCTGAAATTTTAAAGATATAACTGTTGCAAAATTTTGTCGAGCCCTTTCAAATTTTAGGAAAATCGGATGTATAGTTTAATTACAGGGACAGTCAAAAGTTTTTCTTTACATTACGGCCAATGGGAAAAATTATTGCAAGTGCATTTTAATGGTATGAGAGCCTTCCGAATGATCTGAAATTTTAAAGATATAACTGTTGCAAAATTTTGTCGAGCCCTTTCAAATTTTAGAAAAATCGGATGTATAGTTTAATTACAGGGACAGTCAAAAGTGTTCCGTTACATTACGGGGAATGGGAAAAAAATATTGGAAGTGCATTTTAATGATGTATCAGACTATGCGCTTTATGAAGTGCAAAAAATTATACATTCAGTACAATATGGGGTGCAAAAAATAATTATAAAACTAGTTATAGTACGAACGCACCTCATTTGCCACGTTTGACGAGCAATTTCCAACTTGTTAGTTTTATCAAAAATATGTCATGCATAAATTTTTGGCTCATTTTTTAGAAGTAATAATAACTTTAAACTGATTCGATATGTATTATAATTAAGAAATTGTGGGTTTTTTTCGTTTTTCCCAAAACCCCTCCCTATTTCCACCCCCTTGGTCAGATTTTGCCCATTAACGAACCTGACCGAGATTTTATGTATCAGTTTGAAAAAGATTTATGATCGTGTCCAGAAAAAAGTGATATACACACACATATATATATAGAGATTTTTTTTACTGGGTGCTGGTTTTGGGTTCTAGGGATCATGATCGGTGTAGATCTGCAAATATTTTTCCGAAATTCCAACATAGATTAGATCCCAATAGGTAGTATTTCATACGAAATCCACCTAAAAAAATAAATAAAATAAAGCTCGTTTATCGACTGGTTTTAGTCAACAAAATTTTATAAAAGTGCCAGGATAACAACCATTAAAAAAAAAAAAAAAAAAAATGCTTAAAATTTAAACACATAGGTTTAACCCAATTATATGGTATTAGAATTATTATTAATATTACTTTGAAAATACGTATAAAGAGGTTTTTAGTTTGCAAATAATATATACTACAGTTTATTACTGTGTATTAGGCCTAAAATTTATAAATCCGTCGAAAACCGGAAGTCGAATTTTTTCACGAATGCAATACTTTTTTCTTCTAAAGATAGAAGAAAGAAAAAATATATAATTTGAAATAGGTATTTTAAAAAAATAGGGAGTGTGACCATCTATGAGTTTTCATGTTATTTTTACATTATTTCTATTCCATATTATTTCTACTGACATGTCGAGATTAAATAATTTGAACAAATATTATAGATACCTCAATTGTCTTCATAGTCATTTCTGAATTATAACATGCAATAATTATACGTTTTAATTGGAAGACAGAAAGAAAAAAAAACAGAAAATATCTATGTCTGGTGTCTAACTTTTATTTATTTAAAATAACTTATATATGTATCCTTTCATTTTTAAGATGTAGCATAATGTAGAATTCAATTTCGTGTATTTTGGAATTTAAAATTTTCTTTTCTCATAAATTTAAAATAGTTGTAGAAGTTGAAAGAAATTAAATTAATATTATAAATTGTGCTATTCAACATTGCCCAATTTCTTTTAAATTCCAAAGGTAGAAGTTAATAGCAATTTCTGTCTAATAGTTACTTTTTATTTTGTAGCCATCTATTAGTCGAATATTTCCATTGATAAGCCAAATATATATAATAATATTTAAAAGCTGAAGACAGCGATGTGTAGAAATTACTTAAAACTGTTTTTTATTAAAATCTAACAAAAGGGGAAAATTTTTCGCGTGAAAAAAAAAAATGTTTAAAGAAAAATTTTTTGTCAAGTTCAGATTTTTTTTTTTTTTTTTTAATTCGCCATATATCAAAGTTTTGATTTGTTAGTTATATATGAATGTGATGACTAATAGTTCATATAAGTTAGTTTTTCTCATCTCATAATCCTGTTTGTAATTTTTTTTAAATAAATATTTTAAAAATACATGCAAATGCAGTTTTAAAATGTATCCATTGCAAGAAAACTCTAAAATAATTAGATTTTCGCTAATCTCCCTGCATCTTTCTCACACTCTCTCTCTCAAAAACAGGAATAAATTTCATTCCAAAGATAGTTTCATACATTGGAAGAATAAATAAAAGTCTTGCTTTGGGGAAAGGGGAAAATAGCTAATTTATTTAATCAGTTTGTTTTTAGTGTGGTTCAATTGTTAAAATCAAACTGTGCACTAAAGAATACATTTAATATAATAATATTACTTTTAATATAATAATTACATACATATAATATAATAATTTCTCCCTTGTTTAAAATGCGATTGTGACTAATACTATATTAATTGATATTTTATTATACAATTATGATATAATATGATGTCTTCGATCGTAAGTGAAAATCATTATAAAAAATTAAATTAAATTAAAGACCACGCAAAAAAAAAAAAAAAAAAAAAAAAAAACAATCATTCATACATGAGGTAATTACTTGTACCAAATCATATAAAATGAAAATCAATATAGGTTTTACCATAACTCATTTTGCAAATCTACATATATGTACAGAAAATTTTGTGAATGCTGTGTAGTTCTCACGCTTTTCTTTGGAGTCTGTGTAAATGCGCAAACTTTTAAATTATAATTAAATAAAACTAGTCAGGAAAAAAATCATTCCAATCATTTCTCTCATCATTCATCTTATTTCAAAAAACTGAAAAAGAATTCAGAAATATTTTTCCTATACTGTCCAAATCTCCCTACCGCTGGGCAGGGATGTAGTGGAGGGTATACGGGGGTATACGCCGTATATCCTCTGGATTTTTTTAAGGAACACCATATACCCTCTGTTTCTCAAAAAAGCTATAGTATATATACACTAGGGTATACCCTCTGCCTTGAGCGTATACCCTCTGCTTAGAACGAATGCCCTCTGTTTTTTTTACGACTACAGCACTGCCGCCGGGGTCATAAATTTTATCTACTGACCGGGGAGGACTTCGCGGTAATTATAGTATCCGACTACTTGACAGGAGTTGGGGGGGTTGGCATCAAGCTGCTTCTCGGAAAATGCGAAATCTTTTCTTACTGACCAGGGCTCTTAAGGGTTACATGATTGCAACTGGTCTATAAAATAAAAAGGCAATAAAAATGACATCCTTTTAATTTTATTCAAACAGTTAGGCTTTAAAAATCTACGTTTTTTATGTTCCATTTTTCTTTTAAATATGATGTTTAAACACTGTGATTTTTGTGCAATTAATTTGTTACGCTTTTGACTGTATTTTCTTTTTTGGAATCCAAAGATGGAAAACTGTAATAAACCTCCCAGGAGAAGACGTATATTGTGAAATATAACATAATGTAGAGTGAAGTTGTATTCAAACGGTCAGAACAACACATATTGTTAAGTTGTGGGGTCCTGAGTCCAAGAACTAACAAATGAATATGAATCAACCGAAAATTAGTTAAATTCAATGATCAATCTCTGTAATTATTGTAATGTTCAATATTTTAGTATTGTGGTGACTAAAAGATATTTTAATTCCTGTTGTCATAACTGCCTCATTTCCCTACCAAACTTTACTATAAATGATCAACTAAAAGAGTTCAGTCTGAACAGCCCAAATTTTGTCCAACGCATAAGATTGCAAAAGAACAATATACTATCGCAATGGTGTTTGCATCGTTTTTAGCAATGCAGAAGGACTTTCCAGGGGAAGGTCCATATTGCTTTAAAATACAAGGCCAAATTTACCATTTATTTGATTCAAGGCTCACTTGGAGAAATAGACCAGCGCAGCAGGCATAGCCTTCTAGTTTAATTATAATTTAATGAATAATTTCATAAAATTATATTCTTATAAGTTCTATCTTATAAACACATTAATATTTATTATAAATAGCATAAAAATTGCTAAATATTGAAAGTAAAAAAATTAAATGGCAAGAAAAACGTACATTTTGATTTTGTCCCCAAAGTGCTTTATTGATTCAAAACATTAAGACAGATAGTGGGGTCTGAAATGTTTTCCCGCTCGATTTTGTGCCAAGTTTGATATTTTTATTTTATTTTGTAGCTTTTGACGTGTAGATTCCAAATATCATAGGTGCCATTTTTTTCTTACGCATTTGAATTGATTTTCAAGATGGCGTCCAAGATGGCTGCCATTTACTGACTTTTTTAATATTTGTGGGATAGTATTGACCAGTATATCAAATTATATGTTTTTGGAGTCAAAAAATACAAATCTACAATCAAAATAGGCATAAATTGTATTACTTATTATTTATATATAAATTTACTACCAAATTACTAATATTGCTTGTTTTCTCTTTTGCTGCAGATGTGAAAACTATATGTTCCCTGGAAGATACTTACTAATAAGAGTGACTGTATTAAAATTTGCGAATACACAATGAATTGTTTATTGCGGTTGAAAGGAGGACATTTATGTCAAAAACCTGGAATAGACAATCTTAAAAAACTGAAAGAATATGCTACAAAGCGAGCAAAATTTGGTGAGTCAAAGTTAGCCCCACTCTGTGAACGAATAAATAAAATCTCAGTAGATGAGTACCTTATGTCTCGATATCGTAGTTCCTGCTACAAACAAATTGTACATGTTCAAAAACTCCAGAGATCTCAAAAACGATTTCACGAATCATCACTCATGCCAGCAAAAAAGGGTCATCCTTCAACGTCCTCATCGAACATGGGTGATGATAATGAAAGTTTTAAATCTACACGAGTTATTGGTTTAACTCAGAATGAAAACGCCCTCAAAAGGTATTTCTTGTATGTGTCAGAAGTATTACGCATTGTTTCAAGTTTCTTTGAAAAGCGCTCTCCAAATGAAGCCTCTAAGCAGCCCAAGAATCACTATCAACTTCAGAATTGCATGTCGCTAAGAATTTTTCACAATGCAGCCATCGTCAAGGAGAATATTCAGGATCATTGTGGAGAAAACCCTTTCCAAAATAATACCACACTAATGAATATTGCATCCTCTATGAAAGTTCCAGAATCTGCGAAGGATGATATTCTGAATCATGACCAAAAAGGCCAATTGGAATTCGAAGAATTTGTAAGAAATAGACTACAGAGTGAACACGCTAAATTGTTAGTTTCACATCCAATGATAAATGAAATTAAAGACATTCAGCACTTGTAACAAGAATATTGTATTTAAGATTGCTGATAAATTCGTTAAAATTCGAGATGATAGGCAACTTCTTGCTCGTTTTCTTGTTATTATGGAATCAAGACCTCAAAGGTCTACAAATCGAAAAGATGAATTAGAAACTATGAGTTTTCTGTAATACCAAGATCATTATTTTCTTCTGATGGATATCTTCATATTCCATCTGATAAAAGTTCATTTATTGCAGAAATAGACCAATATAATCGATCACCCATACTTGAATCATTAGAATCCTCGATTACTTCTCCGATTGAAAAAGTTTGTATTATAGATGGATTGGCAATTGTACAATCAGTAAAAAAGACACTTGCCATCAAAACTTGTGAAGACTTTGCAAATGCTTTTACCGAGATCATTATGAAAATGACAAGCGGATACACTGAAGGGAGAATAATATTTGACCAATACCTTGAGCATTCATTGAAGGAGCAAACTCGTAAGAAAAGATTGATGCCGACAGAACCTATTAGATTTACTATTACAAATAGTACCAATATAATGTTGGTTTCATTAAAGACGCTTCTTTCACATAATGAAACAAAATCACAGCTGACTGAGTATCTCGGGAATAAATTACTACAGATTTTTGCTGCTCGTGAAAAGAAAATTGTTATCATTTTTGGTAGTAAGGCATACAGTAACCACTCGAATGTTTTCGATTCAAAATTATGTGATCATACACATGAAGAAGCTGGCACCATTATACCTCTTCATGTACTTGATATAGTGAACCATTATGATAATTATGAGATCGATGTATTTTTGCATGATACTGACATTTTCATATTGCTGATTGACTTGGTTTCAACTCATCTAGTAAACAGTGAAATCAATTTTGTTACTGGTCGAGGCAACAAACACAGAAAAATGAATATTAATAAAAGATGTCGAGAAATAGGTGCTTGGTAGTAAGGCATACAGTAACCATGCAAATGTTTTCGATTAAAAATTATGTGATCATACACATGAAGAAGCAGACACCATTATACCTCTTCATGTGCTTGATATAGTGAACCATCATGATAATTATGAGATCGATGTATTTTCGCATGATACTGACATTTTCATATTGCTGATTGACATGGTTTCAAGTCATCTAGTAAACAGTGAAATCAATTTTGTTACTGGTCAAGGCAACAAACACAGAAAAATTAATATCAATAAAAGATGTTGTGAAATAGGTGCTTGGTAGTAAGGCATACAGTAATCACTCGATTGTTTTCGATTCAAAATTATATGATCATACACATGAAGAAGCAGCTACCATTATACCTCTTCATGTGCTTGATATAGTGAACCATCATGATAATTATGAGATCGATGTATTTTCGCATGATACTGACATTTTCATATTGCTGATTGACATGGTTTCAAGTCATCTAGTAAACAGTGAAATCAATTTTGTTACTGGTCAAGGCAACAAACACAGAAAAATTAATATCAATAAAAGATGTTGTGAAATAGGTGCTTGGTAGTAAGGCATACAGTAATCACTCGATTGTTTTTGATTCAAAATTATATGATCATACACATGAAGAAGCAGCTACCATTATACCTCTTCATGTACTTGATATAGTGAACCATCATGATAATTATGAGATCAATGTATTTTCGCATGATACTGACATTTTCATATTGCTGATTGACTTGGTTTCAAGTCATCTAGTAAACAGTGAAGTCAATTTTGTTATTGGTCGAGGCAACAAACACAGAAAAATGAATATTAATAAAAGATGTCGAAAAATAGATGCTCATAAAAGCAAAGGTTTACTAGGTTTACATTCATATACTGGTGGAGGCTGGGGAGGAAAATTTGTAGGCATTTCAAAACAGAAGTGGATAAAAGTGTATATCAATCTTCAGTGTGATGATGATATTACAGCAGCTTTTCAAAAACTTGGAGAAGCTAATGTAGATCCATTATCCAATCTGTCGTTGTTTGAAAAATTCACCAATTTGGCTTATTTGAAAAATAGTAATTTTTAAAGGATTTCAGAATTAAAATGGTACCTTTTCAGAATTAAAAGTTTCAAGGGGGAAAAATTACCACCAACCCTTAGAGCACTGAAGCCACATATTCTAAGATCCAACTTAATTTTCACCATTGGAAAGGGCTACAAAAATCCTAGACCTACAATACCACCACTTATTGGCAATGGTTGGGGAAAAAATGGCGAAGGAGTAATTTCTCCAGTCAAATGCCTGGAGTTATCTGCGCCCAAAGTAGTTATTGAACTTGAGAAATGTAAGTGAAATAGAACATGTGCAGTTGGGAAATGTTCTTGCTTAAAGAATTCTCTGGTTTGTATTGTCCTTTGCAAATGCAGTAACTGCAACAATACAAAGGACTATCAATATCATCACAGCGATAACAGTGATTCAGAAGGGGATACATAACACCCCAGTACTGTATATACATATAAATGCTGTTTTTAATAATTTTGTTCAATATCTTCAATAATTTATGTTATTTCATTTAAATACTTTGGTTGTGTATAACTGGTTAATAAAACGCTAGTATATTTAATGTCTTTCATATTTTTGTGCTTTATTTGCATCTTATCGCTTCAAACACTTAAAAAACTCAATTTACTTCTAATTTTATTATATATTTGTATTTCTTGACCCCGAAAATATATCATTTGACATACTGGTCAATAATATGCCTCAAATATTAAAGAAGTTAGTAAATGGTGGTCATCTTGGACGCCATCTTGAAAATCACCCCCAAAAATGTGTATAAAAAATGGCACCTAATGTATTTGGAATCTACATGTCAAAACCTTCAGAATACAACAAAAATATCAAACTTGGCACGCCAATCGAGCAGGAGCCACATTTTACAACATTTCAAACCCTACTAAGATGGCAAAATATGCAGGAGTTTTTTTTTTTTTTGAGAGAGAAGTTTAATTATACATCTGCTGAAGGGGATTTCAGTGCTCCTGTAAGTCTAATTCATGTCCTTACTATTTTTCAAACAAATTATTTTCCAAACGTCAATAAAACCAACTTTTATTTCAGAGAATAAATAAATAAATGAATGAATAAGGAAATAAATCAATGGAAATTGGGTGAGCGAAGAGATAAAATTATTGGGTGAGCTCACGTCCCATGGGCCCATATAAGTTGGTGCCACTGCATACGAAATAGAAGAGTTAACAATCCAGAAACCTCAAGCTGATGCTGGTTGACTAAAAACAGAAGAAAATATTCTTTCTGCATTAGATCTTTAAATAAAAAAATAAAATTAATTATTCACTAAAAAATATCCTACTGTCACAAACGAAAATCAAACCGACAGCAAATTCGCTCCACTTCTGATTGGCGCCATATCAACAGGTCATCGCCATTAATGTCAGACATAAATATTAAAATATCACAAATTTTCTTTCAAAATAACATTATAATACTAGAATTATAAAGCACAATTTCTGTTTCCCCTTCTGATCAAAATAGCATTAAAACAACTTAAAATGGAATAAGCAATAAAAAAAAAAAAAGTTTATTTTTTCTGTACATGAATAAATAAATTTTTTAGTTTCAGAATTAATGAAGTCAAGCCCAAAGACTGATACAAAAATCAAGCCCAAGCCCATGTTGGGCTAAGGCTCGGTCTGAGCCCATATCATCTCAACCCCCCACTACATCCCTTGTGTTTATTCCAATTTTTGTGACATCTATAACTTAAAAACTAATTCATGGAATTTCACCAAACTTCATATTCCCCTAGACCTTGACATAAATGGATCTGTATTATGTTTGGGTGTAAATTAACCAACATGTGTGCTTCTATGCTGTGTTTATCAGATTTCTGTGATAGCTCTATCTCATGAACTTGTAGATTGTCATTTGATTTTTGTTCCAATTTGAATTATATAGAAAAAAGTTTTGTGATGGCCACAACATACTGGTTGTTTAGTTATTATAGTTTAGTAGTATATGTAAGGTTGAAGCCCAGTGGCGTAGTGGTCAGAGTATCTGACTGGTGTGCCGCAGATCGAGAGTTCGACTTCCGACTGGGCAAGGTTCCCTCAGCCTTTCATCCCTTCGAGGTCGATAAAATGAGTACCAAGCTTGCTTGAGAACTAAACACTGAGGGTCTCATATTAGGCTGACCACCTGGCCGGACCGCATGCTGCATAACACCTTGGGCTCCAGGGTCAAGAAAACAGATATGGGCACTGTCAGTCCACATCCTTCATGGATTGGGTTAGCTGCAGAGTTTAGTTAGTTTAGTATATGTAATGTAAATTGAAAGGTTTTATTTCTTTGAGTCCTTTTAAAAAGATTTAGATACGAAAAATTCATGAAAAGTCTTTTTCTATGAACAAAGTTTTGAAAGGAAAAACTTTTTTCTCTCTTTTGAGCTGCATGTGGATAGTTCATTTTTTTCTGTTTAATATATTACGTGTTTTCATTATGAAACTTCCATAATTTTAAACATAAAATTGAAAATGAGCTTGTAACATTCATGTTTTGTTTATTTTTGCAAAAAAAAAAATTGATCATTTTTATTTCAGATAGTTTGAAATTTTATTTTATTATTAGGCCGTCCGTTCTTTGGCAGAAAAGGAAGAGGGAGCTGATTTATCACCTTTAGCTTTATATTCATATTTTGTGAAAAGATCAACTGAAAATATGCATGTTATTATTGCAATGAGTCCCATCGGAAATACTTTTCGCTCCAGACTTCGCCAGTTCCCATCGCTCATTAATTGCTGCACTATTGATTGGTTCCAGGTATTTGAAAACATTTTAAATCTCTATTTATGTATTTCAATATTGTATGGATTTTATTCTGCAAACTATTTATCATGAATTTTTAATAAATTTTGGTAACATTTCCTGTTTTACCTCAGAGCATGTTTAATGAGTATTACAATTTTGAAAATAAAGATAACAGTTAATGGCAGGTTAAAATTGTTCATAATTAAACTAAATCATGCTGTTTACCATTCAGTTTCTGTTCTCAGTATGTAAAAAGCATAAAAGTGATAGAATGCTTAATTAAAAGATAAATAAAAGTGAAAGCAAGATATGGAAAAAAAGTTCAATACTGTTAAAGAATATTTTTATTTAATTTTTCATTTAATATATAGGTTTTTAATTATAATTATTGTAGAAGTAAGATTAAGTTCTTTTAAAGGAGAAAATAGATTAAAAAAGAGAATCAACTAAATTAACCTAAATTGCCTTACCTTTTAGTTTTAAAAGTGGGAATTAATAATTAAACCTGATATCAGTGGCGTACGCAGGATTTTATTTCGGGGGGGGGGGCTGACTTAAATTTTCATAATGTTCTAAATCTTACGAAACACGTTGCATTGTGTTATAAACAGAAATCATTTTTGCCAGTAAGGCCGTAGCCAGAGGGGGGGGGGGGGGGTGCAAGGGTGACTTTGTTCCGAATTTTCCGAAAATTTGAAAAATTCGGTCATCAGTCCGAAAATTCGAACTTAAAAAATTATCGCGATTTTTGACAAATGTTCGCCGAAAAAAATCAATTTCGTCAATCGTTCGCAAAAAAAAATCAATTTCGTCAATCGTTCGCAAAAAAAAATCTCCAATTTCTTTAAAGGATCAAGGAAAAAACCGGAATTATGTCATACGGCCGCAGATAAAATGCGAAGTTTGTCAAAGGATCGTGAAAAAAAAAGTCAAATTTTGTCAAATGATAGCGGAGAAAACGTGAATTTCGTCAAATTATTCTAGAGGAAACGCTAATTTCGTCAAAATGAGCACAGAAAAAACCCCAATTTCGTCAGAAGGCCGCAGAAAAAACGCGAATTTAATCAAAAGGTCGCGGAAAAAACGCGAATTTCGAAATAAAAGATCGCTAAAAACACGCATTCCGTCAAAGGGCTGCGAAAAAGAAGCTAATTTCGTAAAGGATCGCAAAAAGCGCGAATTTCGTCAAAGGGACACGGGAAAACGTGAATTTTGTCAAAAGGCCACAGAAAAATGCAAATTTCATCAAAAAGACGAAAAAAAGCGCGAATTTCGACAAAAAGCCGCGAAAAAATGCAAATTTCCAGGAAGGATTGCGCAAAAGCGCGAATTTTGTCAAATGACCTCAGAAAAAACGCGAATTTCGTCAAAGGACCACAGAAAACTGCAAATTTCGACAAAGCATCGCTAAAAAAACATGCATTCCGTCAAAGGGAAGCTGAAAAAACACGAACTTCGTGAAAGGGACACAGAATAATGTGAATTTCGTCAAAAGGCCGCAGAAAAACGTAAATTTCATCAAGAAAGACGAAAAAAACGCAAATTTCGTCAAAGAGCCGCTGAAAAAACGCAAATTTCGAAGAAGGATTGCATTAAAAAACACGAATTTCGGCAAATGACCGCAGAAAAAAACGCGAATTTCGACAAAGGATCGCTAAAAAAACGCATTTCGTCAAATGTAAGCTGAAACAACGCGAATTTCGTTAAAGGATTGCAAAAAAAAAAGAAAAAGCAGGGTCACAAAGAAGGGCCACAGAAAAACGTGAATTTCGTCAAAAGGCTGCGGAAAAACCACTAATTTCGTCAAAACCCCGCGGAAAAAAGCAAATTTCGACAAAGGATCTGATAAAAACGCGAATTTCTTCAAAAGGCCGCAGAAAAAAAGCAAATTTCATCAAACGGCTGCAGAAAAAACGCAAATTTTGGCAAAGGATTTCTAATAAAAGTATGCATTCCGTCAAAGGGAAGCGGAAAAAACGCGAATTTCGTTAAAGGATCGCAAAAAAAAAAAAAAGCATGGTCACAAAGAAGGGCCACAGAGAAACGTGACTTTCGGCAAAAGACTGCGGAAAGAAGCGAATTTCGTCAAACAGCAGCGAAAAAACAAAAAAAAACACGACCATTTCCATAAAAAAACGCGAATTTCGTCGAAGAGCCGCGAAATTCGTCAAAAAGACGAGAAAAAAGCGAATTTCGTCAAAAAAGCCGCGAAAAAAACGCAAATTTCGACGAAGGGTTTCGTAAAAAACACGAATTTCGGCAAAAGTTCACGAAAAAAACTCGAATTTCATCAAAAACTCCCGGAAAAAACGCAAATTTTGACAAAGGATCACGAAAAAAACGCGAATTTCGTCAAAGGGTCGCGGAAAAAAGCTAATTTTGTCAAAAGTTCGGGGAAAATGCAAATTTCGTCAAAGCGTTGTGATAAAATCTGTATTTCATCAAAGGATCGCGTTAAAAACACATACAAATATCTGTGTTTATTATTATATGTATAGTTTTTAAACTGAAATAATATGCTGAACTTTTTAGAAATCTGGTTAACCCGCACCCACTCAGCCTGAAATTAACCTGAATATAAACAGAGTTAACCCAAACTACAACAAAAATAATTAGCAGCAGGAAGGGATTACCTCTCCTTTCCCCCTCTGCTGTAACCTTTCAAAAAATTTGCTGAGAATTTCAGATTTTTTTTTTTTTTTAACTCAGACTCAAATCTGGGGGGAAGGGGGGAGGGCACGGGTCCGATCCTGAGACCGTCCCATGTTGAAATCTGTTGAAAAGTATTACTGTTTTTTTTTTTTTTTTATATATATACTTTCATTTAAAAGAAAGTCATTATAACTTAAAATCTATAAAATTGTTCTTCCAATCCCCGAAACTAAATTCTGGCTACGGTTCTTGTTTAACAATAAATTAATATTGTAACAAACACAAAATATTTTCATACACATATATAAAATAAAGACTTTGTTTATTATTCGTGCATTGCACAAGTAATAAGAAGGACTTTAAACCGTTCCAGATGAAAAATACTGGCTGCAAAGTTAAGACAGAATAGGAAGATAAGTGGGGGGAGGGGACATTACCGAACTCCAAAGATGTCTTTGCAGTCAAACAAGAAGTCACTGTGTATCTTACAGATACGAGGAAGTAATCGAGTGTTAAAAACAAAAGTTAATGAATATCATTCACAGTCAGCTCTTCCGCAAATATATAGTGTGCCTGACTTCCGACTTAGCCAAAATTCTGAAGGGATTAGCTAAGGTGTCATTATGCACTAATATGGAACTAACAAGAAAGACAAGTGCGATGCATGACAGATATATATATATAATTGAATTGATCTAAAAAGTAAGAAGTAAACTTTTTTTACCATTTAATCTGACCGTTTTGACAGGTAAAAGAGGTTTAGTCCCTTCAACCATCCGCACCCCCATATTTCGGTGTGGCATGGAGATGCGACTGAAAAATGAAAGTTAATAAGCTACTTTTACAGTCAACTCTTCCGCACCGGATTTCCGATTTAGACGAAATCGACTTGAGATTAGCTGTGGTGTTACTGTGCATTAACATACCCCCGCATTGACAATCTTGGCGCCCGCCGACTATGGGAAAAATTAAAAAAATCCTTAAATTAAACTACTTTTAGATTTGTCGAATTTATTTGTAGGTCTCTTGAATTCAGTATATATGTTTTCATTTATCGAGTAAAACAGTGATTTCAGTCATTTGAAAATGGATTTTGAGGTCTCAAGTAAATTTGGTCACAGGACTGAGGAGGATATTGGATTAACAGGAAAAACAAATTCGTGGCATGCCAGAAAATAAAACAAATTTATCTGAAAAAGAAGGAATATCAGACCTTTTTTCATTTCACTGCGATCTCTTCAGAGCTGGAATGGATCTGTAACGTCATAACCCCCGTCCCCATCGAATCCTTTGGTGTATGCTGGGGCATCACTGTGCACTAATATATGGGACTAACCAGAATAGCTGCGTCGCAGAAAAAAATTAAAAATTAATCTCAAAAGAAAGAAAAAAAAACTGGAATTTTTTTTCATTTCATATTTGATTATTTCGGAAGAGTAAGTAACCCCATCAGCCCCTTCCCCTCATTGGGTATACTGTGGTGTAACTGTGCGTTGATATGAGACTAGCCAGAACGTGTAGTTCGTTGTATTGCAGAAAACAAGTGCATTACAAATTCATCTCGAACAAAAAGAAAAATATCAGCCCTTTTTTCATTTCATTTTCGACTATTTTGGGAAGGGGCTGTAACCCATCACCCCCTTTCTAATTCTTTCGGTATAATGTGGTGTCACTGTGCACTAATATGGAACTAAAGAGAAGAGAGTGGCTAGTCTGTTGAATGATAGGAGGGAAAAAATACAAATTTATCTCAAACAGAAAGAAAAAAAGCAATATTTTTTTATTTCATTTTCGACTATTTCGGGAGGAGGGGGCTGTAATTCCATCAGGCCCCTCCCCATCTTTGGGTAAGCTGCGATGTCAATGTGGACTAATATGGCCCTTTCACCTCTTTGGGTATAATGTGGTATCACTGTGCACTAGTATGGAACTAAAGAGAAGAGAGCGGCTAGTCTGTTGAATGATAGAGGAA
The DNA here is from genome assembly GCA_963932465.1 of Maratus speciosus. Taxonomy (NCBI): domain Eukaryota; kingdom Metazoa; phylum Arthropoda; class Arachnida; order Araneae; family Salticidae; genus Maratus; species Maratus speciosus. The sequence goes on along the minus strand of OZ010788.1, from coordinate 37,765,437 downwards.
AAATACAAATTTATCTCAAACAAAAAGGAAAATATCAGAACTTTTTCATTTCATGTTCGAATTTTTGGGAGAGGGCTGTAACTCCATTAACCCCCTTCTATCTTTTCGGGTATAATGTGATGTCACTGTACACTAATATGGAACTACAGCGAAGGGAGCGGCTAGTCTGTTAAATGATAGGGGAGAAAATGCAAATTTATCTCAAATAGACAGAAAAAAATCAGCTCTACTTTTTCATTTCATTTTCGACTATTTCCAGAGGAGGAGGTTGTAATTCCATCAGCCCCCTCCCCATCTTAGGGTATGCTGTGATGTCAATGTGGGCTAATATGGTGTTAACGAGAATGGCTATTTTACTGTATGACAGAAGAAAAAAATTACAGATTTATCTTTAAAAAAAGAAGAAAAAACACTTTTTTATTTAATTTTTCGCGATTTCTGGTTGGGGGGGGGGGGGGCTGTAACCCCATCAACCCCCTTTCTCTTCTTCGGTGTCAATATGGACTAATATGGAACTAAAGCGAAGGAAGCGCATAGTCTGTTGAACGATAGGGGAAAAATGCAAATTTATCTTAAACAGACAGAAAAAATTCAGCACTATTTTTTCATTTCATTTTCGACCATTTCGAGAGGAGGGGGCTGAAATTCCATCAGCCCCCTAACTAATATAACCTGGACTAATATGGTGTTAACGAGAATGGCTATTTTGCTGTATGGCAGAAGAAAAAAATTACAGATTTATCTTTAAAAAGTAAGAAAAAAACACTTTTTCATTTAATTTTTTGACTATTTCGGGAGGAGTAGGGGAGGGGCTATAAACCCGTCAGCCCCCCTTTCTCTTCTTTGTTGTCAATGTGGACTAATATGGGACTAATGAGAATGGCTTGTCCGCTGTATAATGGAAAAAAATTAAAAAAATTTCCATAAAAGAAAGACGAAAAATCAGCACCTTTCTATATCACTTTCGAAAATTTCGGGGGGGGCTGTAGCCCCATCAGCCCCCCCCTTGGGTACGCCACTGCCTGATATTGCTATTGGAAAATGTACTGAAGTGATTTCTGAAGAGACTGTGTTAATATAATAAGTTTGTAGAAGACGGATATATTTATTTCTGTAAATTCAAGAGTAATAAAATCTATGATTTTTTTAAAAATTATTATTATTAACATAAACTTGATTAAATTTTTGTCATTTCTAAAATTTTGAAAACTTGGGTATACAGTAACCCCTTATTTTGTTGTGTTTTTTTAGAGACAAGGGGGGAGAAATGTGATATATCCAGATGCACAGTATAATTGAGACCGTTAAGAAAATTAAGGAGGGTTACAACTTCCAAATTAAACGTATCTCACAGGCATACAAAAAGACTAAAAAATCACATAGGAACTTGGGGTCGCAAAGGCCATCCGGGGCCACTAGCGAAAAACACGAGCTGAGCAAATTGAAACTGCTTCATTTGAGCCGTGGAGTCCATGTGAGTAATATGACTAGTTATACACATCGCGAAATGACTGTAATGCATTTGATTTATGGCGCTCCTAACTGCAATGGACGAGAAGTTGTGCAAATGTATCATCAGTGGTATCCTCGTAGAAAGGTGCTTTGTAAGTCACTATTTGCCACTCTGCATCGATGATAGGATCATTGAATGTGCACTAGCCGTAGGCTGGCCATCAACGAACAACTCAGGCAGTTTCTAGAAGAAATCATCCTCCAAGAAGTGGAACATAATCCTTCCACAAGTACACAAGTTATTTCCTGAAACACCCATATCCCTCAATCCACCGTCTGACACATTGTACATGATGGATGACTGCATCTATTTCATCTGCAACGTGTCCAGGCATAGGAACCAGGAGACTACAACAAGTGTATTGAATTTCCAATGTGGTATTTACAAGAAAGTGCTGCAGACTGAAACTTTGCAGCAAGTGTTCTCTTCACTTATGAGGCTATGTTCTCATTAGAGAGTGTGATGAATGCTCATAACCAGCATCACTGGGCAGATGAAAACCCACATGCTACACGTATGCATGCCTCAAAATGAAAATTTACCATTAACATATGGGTTGTAAGAGACAGTTTTTCGGGCCTTACATTCTGCCTGCAAGACTCTATGGTCCCAAATATCTTATATTCTTGCAAGAGGTTCTGCCAGAAATGCTGGATGATGTTCCTCTGTCTGTTCGTCACCACATTTGATTTCAGCATGATGGAACTTCTGCACATTTTAGCAAACAAGTCCGAACACACCTGCCGACAAGTCAAACACATCTGCAAGCCACAGCCACCTTTACCAGGCATTGGATTGGTTGCTGCAATCACCAGATTTGCCTCCAGTGGATTTTTTCTTATGGGATTTAGTAAAAGGACTTGTTTACAAAACACCTGGTTCATCGCAGGAAGACTTAATTGGAAGAATTGCTGCAGCAGCAGGATTTGTTCGAGATGCACCTAATATGTTTGAGAAGGTGCGCCAGTCCATACGGCATCAATGTAACGCTTGTCTCCAGGCGTCTGGCAAAAATGTTGAGCATCTCCCGTAGTAGTATTGGTCATAAATGTATAACAAGTATGGAAACACAGTATAAATAAAATGATATTGTATGTTTTTTGTTTATTCATCTTGTATTACATATAATTTGCAATCCCCTCTAGTGGCTCTGGATGTGTTTGCGACTCCATGTTCCTATGTGATTTTTGATTCTTTTTGTATGCCTGCTTTGCCCTTTCATTTTGGCTATGTTATTTTGAATCACCCTGTATACTTGATGCGATTATTTTATGGAGAAAATTGTATATTGTTTCTTTTAATAGTGTTACCCCTTTTTTAAATAGTTTATATTGTAAGCATTATCCTACTGCAAAGTATAATGTAATCTAATCTAAAGATCGAATTTAATCTATAGTAATATTTATTAATTAGATACTAACTTTTCTTATTTCCTTTTATCCTTTTCTAAATGTTCTTTTTTTCTTTTTTTTCTTTTTCTTTCTTTTTTTTTTTTTTAAAGTCTTGAGCTTCAGTTTGATTGAATGAAGCATGAATTATGTTAAATTCTTTTTCAAATAGTTTTTCTTTAATTATCTAGATTTAATTTATATTATCTTGGCTATAATAAAAATTGAATACCTTGCTTAAAAAATCATTAAATTAAAATCTATACCTGATAAAATCTGTTTATTTGTAAAATATCTTTTTTTTTTCTTTTTTTCTTTTTTTTTTCCTGCAACAAAATGGTTTTATTGTACCATAGTTTAAGAATTCTGATTTTAAATTTATTAAATTTGTAGTAAATGTCTAAGATGAAATTTTAAATTTAATTTTTATAAAGATGGAACATAATTTATAACTGTATTCCAGCCTTGGCCTGAAGATGCCTTAGAAAAAGTTGCTGAATATTCCTTTGTTAAGATGGATCTCAATCCTGATGTAAAATCAAGTGTTGTTGATATTTGTAAGCATTTTCATACTAAAGCAGAAGATTTGAGCATACAGTAAGTACATTTTTTTATAAAAAGACAGTTTTTGACAGTTGCATTTGACAGTTGTACAACTGATTTTCACATAAACAAAGTATGATGATATTTATTGAAAATCACAAAATTTTTATTCATTTACTTATTTTGTCTGTTACTATATAGTACACACCAGAATTTCCCATATACAGTTTCAGAAAGACGCTTCGCCCCTCCTGCCCTTTAGTTAAAAAAATAGCGCCCCTCTTGCATCTCATCCAGCAAATAGTGTCCTCCTTGCTCCTCATTTTAAAAACCCTTAGTGCTTATTGATGTGTCCGTACTGAACATGTGCCTGCTGGTTGCCTTCTCGTTCATACACTTAAAGGATCATGCATTCCCAAAGCTTGCAACACAGTAGACTTTTAGAAATACCCTTCGATGACACAATGCTTTCTAATCCAAAAAAGAACATGCAGCAATAAAATAAAATTGGCTAAAACAGGGGAGAATATAAGAAAAGTAATTTTGTCTTCGCAAATCAGGGGGTGATTCTGTTACCAAAATTTATGGCATTTGGTTCCGGAAAAATTAAAAAAAAAGGTTATCAGTCAGAAAATTCAGGCATGAAAAGTATCACAAATTTCGACAAATAGTCACCAAAAAAAGTAAATTTTGTCAATCGTTCACAGAAAAAAACACCACTAATTTCGTCAAAGATTCGCAAAAAAAAAAAACGCGAATTTCGTCAATGGAATGTGGAAAGAATTCGAATTTCGTCAATGGATTGCAGAAAAACATGAATTTCATGAAAGGATTACGGAAAAAAGGAAAGATTCGTCAAAGAGCCGCAGAAAAAATGTGAATTTCCTCAAGGTTCCATGAAAATAAAAGCAAATTTCGTCAGAGGATCATGTGTAAAAACGTAAGTTTCGTCAAAGTGCCGCTGAAAAAAAGGTAAATTTCGTCAAATGATTGAGGGGAAAAATGTGAGTTTTGTAAAAAGACCCAGGAAAAACTAAAATTTTGTGAAAGTGCAATGGAAAAAAGCCATTGGATGTGTAAAATATTTAAAAAGGGCACTGACCATGTAAAGTAGTTAAAAAGTGCTGCCAGGCACTTTTTCCCGACGATCGATCGTCAAATTTTTCGCGACCTATTGACAAATTTTATGATATTTTCCTTCTACCATATGCAAATTTTAAAACATTTTCTGGTGACCGAATGATGAAAATCGCATAGGATTTTTCAGCGATCAATTGATGAATTTCAGAATTTTGTGATATTTTCCTTATGACGGGCTGACAAATTTCATGATTTTTTTTGAGCGACCACGTAATTTTGTGATTTTTTTCTCTGATTGATTGATAAATTTCTCAATTTTTTCCTGCTATCAACTGGCAAATTTTTAGATATTTCCAGGGTTTCTACAGTTCAGGGAAATGTCAAAGAATTTTTTAAATATTTGAAAAGGTCAGGGAAAAATCAGGGAATTTTTGATATACTACTTCCATCAGAATCTCTATTATCGTCATAAATGAAGAAATTTTGAATTAATTATTCATCCAATCTAAAATTTTTATATAAAATTTGTGCAAACTACATAGCAGTATGAAAAATAATTAAAAATCAGAAATTCATACAGTGCATACTTTTTTCTAGCATTAAAGTTGCCCATTGTGGGGGGTTTTACAACAATATATAAGCCGAATTTTTACTGAGAAAGGTCAGGGAAATTTTTTTAAAGGTCTGGGAAAAATCTGGAAAAGTCAGGAAATTTTTTTACCAGAATTGTGTAGGAACCCTGATTTTCTTTTATTTGCGAAAATCACTGTTGTTTACCTCAAATTTCGCTTTTTTCTTGCAACTGACAGGCGAATTTTGAGAATTTTTTCTCGCAATCAACTGGTAAATTTCGTGATTTTTATGACGACTGAATATGAGTTTTGCGATATTTTGCTTCTTCCGATTTTTCGAATTTTGTGGGGGTTTTCTTGTGATTGATTAGCAAAACTCGCAAGTATTTTATTTTATGCAGCCTATCAGCCAATTTCAAGATCCCTCACCCGTCATTGACTGTTTAATTTTGCGATTTTCCCGCTATGGATTGACGAATTTCATGATTTTGTACACTAGCAATTAATGAATTTTATCATTTTTTCCATGAAAAATTGGTGAATTTGCAAATTTTCTCACATGACAGACTTACTGGCGATATTCAAATTTTTTTTCCCCTTGCAATCAATGCATGAATTTCATGATTTTTGCCCATAATTTACTGCTAAATTCCTCTGTTTTTTTTTTTTTTTTTTTTGCACGACTTGATTGACAAATTTCATGATATTTCCTTTCGACTGAATAATGAAATTTTGATGAAATTTACAAGTTAATTCCTGCGATCAATTGACGTACTTTGTAATTTTTTTTCCTTTCGCTACTAGAAAAGGAAATGAATCGGCCATGTCAAAAAGGGTAGTAAGACTCTCCGGGATCATAAAATATTTAAAAAGAATCTGTTAGATGCTTATGCTGTTTAAAAAGGTTGCCGGGTGCTGGGCCCTGCTAAATTGGTCTAGTAGAGTCAACACTATAAAAGTGCCCTTAAAAATAGAAAAAGTGCCCTGAAGAATGTAAAAAGAGCCTTTTCTACTCCAACAGCGCCCTGCCCTTTTTAGGTGCGTTCGTAATTATATAAATACGTAGCACCTATAGTCGTCGTTCAGTCCGTCCGTCTGTCTGTCTGTCTGCATATAACAGAGCAAAAACTACCCAACCGAATGGTCTGAAATTTTAAATATATGATTGTTGCAAAATTTTGTCAAGCCATTTCAAATTTCATGAAAATCGGATGTATAGTTTAATTACAGGGGCAGTCAAAAGTTTTTCTTTACATTACAGCCAATGGGAAAAATTATTGCAAGTGCATCTTAATGATGTTACAGCCTTCCCAATGGTCTGAAATTTTAAATGTATAATTGTTGCAAAATTTTGGCAAGCCATTTGAAATTTTATGAAAATCGGATGCATAGTTTGACTACAGGGACAGTCAAAAGTTTTCCTTTACGTTACGGGGAATGGGAAAAAAATATTGCAAGTGCATTTACAGACTATGCACTTATGAAGTTAAAAAATATATACATTCAGTACAATATGGGGGTGCAAAAAATAATTATAAAACTAGTTATAGTACGAATGTACCTCATTTGCCACGTTTGACGAGCAATTTCCAACTTGTTTAAACCTGGGGGAAACTCTGGTACACATTATGCAGTGAGCCATTTCAAAAGTGGATTATTTGCTTTATTATTTCTATACTATTAAAAGATAGATGACATTCACAGTGAATTAAAATAAACATACATTATATATGATTTAAGTGGGATTTTTCCCTCTGAAAACAAAAATTATACTTATTGAATATCTTAGCTCATATTTTCTAGACATTTTTTCCATTCTTACTTATTTGTGGATATGTAGGTTAATTATCCATGCCCCCTTTCCCTCCTTAGATTGTACCTTTTTACTGCTACTAAAATTTTATTTAGTTTGAATGAAATTTGTCCAATTTTAAATTTCATAGCAAATACAAATAATGATTTTGTCTTTTATGCCTCAGTTTTTAACTAAAATGTAATTCCTGTACAGTTTATGTATGTTTTTTCATTATGCTGAAATGAAATTTTGTACAGTTTTATAATCGTATTCTTTTATAATGTCATATATTAATCATAATCTTCATTTGTTCTACCAATTTATTTACAGACATTAAAACACACTAAGATATCGTAGTTTAACATACACTCAAAAAATAGTGTACATGTCAAAAGTTTAAAACACATATATACTCAAAAACAAGCATTCAAGATGGTTTTAAAATATTTTCACTTCTTTCTTACCGAGGCATCTTCAGTTATTGATGTTTTCGTCTCTCTCTCTCGATAGTCCTTGCTTTCTAAATTTTCCCTGTCATTTATCCCTATTTTTAAAATGTGTCGCCATCTATTGTCGATAATTGCGTGCAATTGATCATTACATGTTTCTGATTTCGATGAGATTATTTCAATGACTTCTCTTATTAATGCGTAATTTAAACTATTGTATTTTGCTAATTTCTCGACATTTTAAAAATCTGTTATGATGGGTGATATATTATTCAGTCTTGCTCTTGCAGTAGATGATTTATTAAGTCGTATATCTCGTTTATGTTCTTTTATCCTGTCTTCTAGTTTCCTTTTTGTCATTCCTTTGTATGACATATTTTTCCTCCATTGTTTTTTAAATTGATTTTATATATTCCAGATGTCTGTAGGTGTGAAATTTTCGCAATGTCTGTTCTGATTAATTTAAAGATTGGCAGGTCAGGGGTAATAGGGGATATGTTTTAGACATATACATATGCTCAACAGAAGACCTCCTAGAAACTGGCGTAAATCAAATCAAATCAATATCTAAGGATGCAGGATATACCACTAAAACGATACAAAAATTAATTGATAAAGCGACAAAAAGGTACAATAGAATAGAACCAGCTCAGAAAGTTATAAAAATCACAAATTCAATCCCTTTCATAAAAGGAGTTTCATTAAAAATAAAAAGAGAATTTAAAAAACTAGGAATGAATACCCCTATCACCCCTGACCTGCCAATCTTTAAATTAATCAGAACAAACATTGAGAAAATTTCACACCTACAGACATCTGGAATACAGTATGGAACCATTTATCCGGAAACCAATTAACCAGAAAACCAGTTATCCGGAATGATATTAATGATAGACTGATTTCAGAATCTTTGCAGGAAAAGGTGTCACACAGAGCCAGTTTGACATAGGCTTTGCTTGAAACAATTGTATAATTTAATGACAACATCTAGTATTTGAAATGAAAACATATTTAGTTGTTAAAAAGCAGAAAAGCGACGCTTAAAAATGCACAAATAATACATAAAAAGCTGCAAACAGTTGTTTTTAATATATTTAGTTGTATTTTAGATGTTTTAATTTTTATGCAGAGGAAACAGGAGAATTTTGTTCCTAAGGGATTCTGATAAATTACCTTTTTTTAAAAAAACTCTGGTTAACTTTTGATTTTTCTTGCATTGATCTAAGTAATCTAATAATTTAATATCAGAAATAATGCCACAACCACACATATTCCACAAAACTTATCAAATGGATGCTGCTTTCATGCACAACCAGTTAACCGGAAAAACCAGTTATCCGGAATACACCTGACCCCAAGCATTCCGGATAAATGGTTCTGTACTGTATATAAAATCAATTTCAAAAACAATGAAGGAAAAGATACGTCATATATAGGAATGACAAAAAGGAAACTAGAAGACAGGATAAAAGAACATAAACGAGATATACGACTTAATAAATCATCTACTGCAATAGCAAGACTGAATAATAAATCACCCATCACAACAGATTTTTAAAATGTTGAGAAATTAGCAAAATACAATAGTTTAAATCATCACGCATTAATAAGAGAAGTCATTGAAATAATCTCATCGAAATCAGAAACCTGTAACGATCTATTGTATGCAATTATCGACAATAGATGGCGACATATTTTAAAAATAGGGATAAATGACAGGGAAAATTTTGAAAGCAAGGACTAGTGGAAGAGAGAGACGAAAACATCAATAGCTGAAGATGCCTCTGTAAGAAAGAGGTGAAAATATTTTTAAACCATCTTGAATGTTTGTTTTAGAGTATATGTGTGTTTTAAACTTTTGAATGTACACTATTTTTTGGGTGTATGTTAAACTACGATATCTTAGTGTGTTTTAATGTCTGTAAATAAATTGGTAGAACAAATGAAGATTATGAAATTTTGTAATCTGGTTATTGTGTAAATGAAAGCTTGTATTATATAAAACTATCTTTTGCCGATAAAATTTTTGTTCAAGGTTTGTCAAGTTTTTTATAGAGAGTTCTCTGAATCCTTGATTTCTCCTGTTAGTAAATAACAGCGTTTACAATAAAAATAAAACCAGAAAGATGATTATTTGAAAAAAAGAATACACAAAGGCTAAAAATCTGAAGAAGTGGAACCCATAAAGAAAGATGTATCTACAAATAAAAGATCAGTGACATTAAGTTTAATGACATTTATTTTAATTTAAAACTCTTGTAGGTATAAGAAACAAAGACAAGTATGAGCATATAAAATATTTTTAAAGAAAGGCAGGACATTGCTTTCCCTTGGAGTTTTCACTTTTTTCATTAATTAATATCTCAAGTCAAAAGTGCAAATCCCTCCCCCCTTTGAATTCCCTAATGCCCATGGGCGTAGGAAGGGGGGGGGGTCCAGGGGGGTCCTGGACCCCCCAGATTACCGGCTGGACCCCCCAAAAATATTTTATAAGGAAAAAATAATTTTTATTTTAAAGATTATTTAAAAGAGCAATAGTTCTATAAATGATAAGTAATAATAACAAGAAATGATAAAACGCAACTTTTAGTTTACTGTGTTATTTAGCAAGGCGTTAGCCAGCGAGGCAATCACCAGAGATTGATAACTCCCCCCCCCCCCTCCCCCTCTGAAATTTTTTTAATCAAGGTGTATCAAAGATGTCATAAAATCTATACTATAAAATAAGTTTCAATGCAAGTATCTTCGTTTTTCTTATTCATATTTTTGCACTTGCACTTTATACTTGCACTTACTTTAGCGAATCAATAAAATAAATATATTCAATAAAATAATAAATACTACGATATTGCTTAGTCTGCATCCAGTTGGACTTAATACAGTAAAACCTGTATAGAGAGGACCTGTCTATAACGGAAAAATATTAAGTCGCCGAAAGGAATACTGTACAAATATTACTGCCAAGACGGAATATTTTTCAGGTTCTCTATACTATCTTGTTTATAGAAATTTTATTGTACTTTGTTTAGTAAAATCTGTAAGAACGGAATTTGTCTATATCAGAATCCTATCTTAAATTTTTAAAAAAAAATCCCTTTACCTATTGAAGGGAATTCCCTTTCCCCATACAGTATAAGAGTTCAAATGGAAACCTCTCCAAAGCAGAATTTTATTTCAATTTCTAGTGATTTCGTTTTCGCAAATGTTACTGTGTAAGATTATTGTGCTTATTATAACACAATAAAACCAATTCAGACGGAATCTCAGGACCGGAAAAGATTTTTCTTTAGGCAGGTTTCTGTCTTGACAGGTACAAATATACGGTATTCCTATAGTAGGGATTTAAAAAAAAATGTGTTTAAAAAACGGGTTCATTTTAGACAGGTTCCGTTTTCTTAGGAACCTGCATTTTTTACGTTCTGATAGTTGTTCTTTTTTAGTTATTCCTTTTACTATATTTTTATGTACTGACGCAGAAAGTGCTATTTCGCCTTTTTGTATTCCTGTTCCGTTCTCTATGATATTAGACCTAGCAACACTATAGTCGCGACAGACAAGCGTGCCAAGAGAGCAACATGGGACATCTCGACTAACCATGTAAAATATTTAGTTGTTTTCGAAAATTTAATTTAGAATATATTAAAATTTAATTTGTCTTCCATCTCTTTTATTACTGAGGAGCTGAATATTCTCAGTACCCATTGAAATAGTATATTTAGATAAATAACCTTTTATATGAACTGAGTTTTCAACATGTGAAATTTTAAATGCTATAATATTATTTAATAGTAAAGTTCATTGTGCTAATATTTAAAAAATATATTTAAGAAGTTTGAAACTAAAAAAAAAAAAAAATACTTTTTTTTTTTTCTTTCTTTATAGATGTTTTCTTCCTTTTCTTCCCTTGAAGTATACATTTATTTATGGATTTCTTTTCATATATAAATTCTTAAAAAAAGTTTAAATTTAATTTTTGAAAATTAAAAACTTAACCATGTTTAAAATTAGACATATTTTCTGAAAAAATAACTCTTTTTGCACGCTTTTTTATATTTATGAATAAAGAGAAGAATAAATATTAATCTGTCTTCGGGATTTAAAAAAGAAATATTCCTTTTTTAAAATTATCTTGTTGTTGTTGTTTCAATAGACTTTTATGGGAACTTTTTTCTAAGAGAATTATATTTTCATATTTTTCTCTCAAAATATAAAATCCCAAAGACAATTTAAAGAATATGTAACTGAAAAAATCCCTGCCGGCACGGCCTACAGCCGGAGGTAGATTTCGAAGTTAAGTACTTCACCAACAAAAACTAAATCAAGATTAGAGAGAAACCCAGTTTAGCAATTTTATCTAGGCACTTTTCAAGAGTTTTTAATTTCATTTTTCTGTAAGAACTGGTTTTATCAGAATCATATTGAAAAAAATACGAGGGTGTATCAATAAGTTTTTGCCATCACATAGAAATAATTGAGTGAAATTTATGAAATTGCTACGTTTTATGAGTCTTATTGTGTATAGTCAGTGTGCACAGTAACACACTTTTGCAAACGATATTTCAAAGAGAGGGGGAAGGATATATTTTAAGAGGCATAATAGTAGACCTAAAGGGGTCATTTTCTAACTTTTGCCGGCCCCCACTTGTGACATATCGTTGAAAAGGCCTCTGACCACTTATTTATGCTATGCAATTCCCAAGACCCTCTCCCCAAATTTGCCCTCCGGGGGTCACTTTTCTAAATTTTGTGGACATCATTCATGCTCCCTGGGGACCAAATTTAGGGGAAGGGGCTCATGAGGTGCATAGCATGAATAAGTGGTCACTGGATTTGCCAATAATATGTCACATATGGGGGTTGGCAAAAGTTAGAAAACTGCCCCCCTTTGGGTGTACTATCGCGCCTCCTGGAATACATTCTCCTCCCCCCCCTCTCTTTGAAATACTGTTTGCAGAAATGTATTACTGTGCACCGTGACTATATAGAAGACAACTAATACAATGCAGCCATTTCATAAATTTCACAATTACTATTTCTATGTGAGGGCAAAAATTTAATGATACACCCTCGTATTTTTCCACGCTCAACAACTCGAAATTTTCTGACACATTTCCAGATTCATTTTTAAAAGTATAAACACGAAACTTGCTGACGTGATATTTTGAAGAGATTTATAAACGACCTGTGTATTTTTATTTTTTGTTCAATTAATTATTACTTATTTTCCCAGACGACCATTTTTTTTTTTTTTTTTTTTTTTTTTTTTAGGGTTTCATTCATCTGATGAAACCCTATTCGTCTCGCTCCTCTGTCTGTCTGTCTGTCCGTGTGTTCGCCACAGAGCCCATTCTCAGAAACTATATATGTTGGATACTTGAAATTTTGCATACTTATAGCTGAACACCTCACATCAAACGGCAAATCCTAAAATTTTGAAAAAGTCTTATATTTAACCCTCTGGGCCCCAACTTGTGTATTTTAATCTTTTTATTCTAACTGAGCCCCTAATTAAGTTTAAGACTTGAAATTTTGCATACTTATAGCTGAACACATCACATCAAACGACAAATCCTTAAATTTTGGAAAAGTCTTATATTTAACTCTCTGGGCTCCAACTTGTGTATTTTAATCTTTTTATTCTAACTGAGCCCCTAATTAAGTTTAAGACTTGAAATTTTTTATACTTATAGCTGAACACCTCACATCAAACGACAAATCCTAAAATTTTGGAAAAGTCTTATATTTAACTCTCTGGGCTCCAACTTGTGTATTTTAATCTTTTTATTCTAACTGAGCCCCTAATTAAGTTTAAGACTTGGAATTTTCCATACTTATAGCTGAACACCTCACATCAAACAACAAATCCTAAAATTTTGAAAAAGTCTTATATTTAACCCTCTGGGCTCTAACTTGTGTATTTTAAGCTTTTTGTTCTAACTGAGCCCCTAATTAAGTTTAAGACTTGAAATTTTGCATACTTAAAGGTGAACACCTCACATCAAATGACAAATCATAAAATTTTGAAAAAGTCTTATATTTAACCCTCTGAGCTCTAACTTGTGTATTTTAAGCGTTTTTTTTCCTAACTGAGCCCCTATGTAAATTGAAGACTTGAAATTTTGCATACGTATAGCAGAACACTTGCGATCACACGAAAGATCATAAAATTTTCAAAAAGTCTTATATTATTTACCCACCAGGCTCTAGCTTGTGTATTTTAATCAATTTTTCTAACCTCCCCCCATTGCACCATGTGGGTACTTTTCTAACTTTTGCCGACACCCCTTTGATCACTCTTTCATATTATGCACATAGCCTTCCATATTTCAGTTCAACTTTTTACCACCAGGGGACGCCTACCTATCTCGGGTGCTATAGATCCGATTCCCTCGACTAATATACCTACGGATAGGTTGTAAAACGGAGTTTCGTTTGGATAGAGGTTTGTGTAGAATAGAGTGCGCCTCCTGGTTGCGAAATATGGAACTGACAGATTTCGCAAAAGGATAAAGTGTTTTGAAAGGAATATTAAACGAAACCCTCTGTGCGATCTGTGATCACACTTACCCGCTTGTTTTTTTTTCTGTCCAGCACTATCACTACTGGAAATTCTATTCAAAATTCCCACTTTGATAGCATTTTTTGAAATCTATTCTGCTTTTATCAAAAACTAAACCAATACGGCACATTATATAGTTTCTGAATAAGAGAATCTGCCAATTAGATGCATTTGAAAGGAAAAATGAATTTAAAAACGAATCAGAAAATAAGCAGTTTGTATTTGAGTACACCCTTAACACGAAATTTTTTTCTTTAACTCCTATATTTGTTTTTTTGTTTTTGTTTTTTTGCTGTAAGAGTTGGCTCTATTAAAAACTTGTCAATTAAAAGTTGTAGATAATATTAAGAATATGTAAAATAAATTTAAGAGGATTGGATATCTTGTGAATTGACGAAGTTATGAATTCTTTTCTTCCTCAACCGCCCCACTTTTTTTTCCCCATTAAGAGTTGGTACTATCAAACTTGTCAATATAAAAGTTGTAGATAGTATTAAGAAGATTTATAATAAGTTTATTTGAATTTGACGTCTTGAGAATTGACAAAGTTATGAATTTTTTTCTCGCTAAAACCCTATTTTTGTGCCCCTTGAGCCCATTTTTAATTTTATTAAAAATCTGTGATACATAAATTTTTGGCTCTTCTCCTAGAAGTAATAATAACTTTAAACTGGTTTGATATGTATTATAATTAAGAAGTTGTGGGGTTTTATTGGTTTTTACAAAACCCCTCCCTATTTTGATCCCCCCCCCCCCCCCTAGGTCCGATTTTGCCCATTAACGAGATTTCTTGCCCCTTGATTTTATGTGTCAGTTTGGAAGAGATTTCTGCAGAATTATGGAAGTTATTGTGTCTAAAAATATATTAAAAATGTAGTTAAAAACTTTATCTATCTATCTATATATATATAGATAGATAGATAGATAGATAGATAGATAGATAGATAGATAGATAGATAGATAAAGTTTTTAACTGGGTGTGATTTGGGGTACTTGGGGTCATGATAGAAATACATTTGCAAAAAATTTTCAGAAATTCCAACATAGGGGATAATGTAATAGGTAGTATTTTTTACAAAATCTACCTAAAACACTGTACAAAGTGTTATAATTTTATTTTCAGTGGAAATTAAAAATTATCAATTTAAATAGGGGGAAATTGTGAAAAAATCATTCTGAGATAAACGCATTAAAATCCTATTCTAGAATTAACATTTTTGTAACTAAAGAAAATAAAAATATGCAGGATTGTTTGTTGGTATTTCTGGATTTTTGAAATTTTAGATATATTTTAAATTATTACTTTGGGAATATTCTTTATTATTTAATAAAAATTGCGATAGTACATTCTATTATTTAATAAATTTATCATATAATTGAAATAATTTAACACTATTTTAATCTTTTATTAGTATTCTTATCATGTTTAAAGCTTTGTATGATTAATTGATAAAAATGTAAATACACATTTCATATTGAAACTTTAAAAGGCATACCAAATTCTTGTTTACTTTACATTCTTTTGCTTAGTTACACAAATACAAATGTAGCATCAGAATTTGAAATCCTATTTTGCTTCATTATTTCAGCGTTTTCATCTATTAAGTAATCCGGTTTTAAACTTTTAGCCCAATATGGTCAATTCTGTCCGTGAAGTCCAGTCGGATTTCGTAGAGTAGTTTTCACTATAGTGGCAAGTCACTTTATGTGATTTTCAGAATTTTTCCGAGATTCTCATAGATTTTTTGACATTCATAAAAGAATTGTTCTGAACGAATAAATTGTTTATGAATTTAAGTTATTGGATTTCTTTTTGCGTGCAGTTTAAAACCATGTAAGACCATTATATATAAAACATTATAATACATGGTTTAATATATATTAGTTCTTCAGTATATTTTTTCTAATTGCGTTATGCATAAATTTATCATTAATTTCTACAGTTAAAAAATATCACGTTACAGACAAATTTTGCTTTCAATGGGGCATGTCGCAGAAAGCTTAAAAAAATTCTGCCACAGGGTATGCCAGGTTGACTATAGATGACAAATAAAGGATTTATGAATATTTTTGACGAAATTTAACGCCTACATGTAATATAATAAGTATTGAATAAAATTTTAGAGAAAAACGGCTAGAAGGTGGCTGTTGGTAGCAAATTTTGTTCAATTTCCGGAATGGGCACGGTACCTATTGAAAAGAAAAAAAAAATTACTGAATCACCTAATTGTCCTATCCATGTCATCAGCCAAAAGCTGAAAGCCGGTCCCCAAGGTGGGCGATTTCCCTATCCGTGTTTAATTTTCACATTTGTAATAAGTCAAAATTTTTCACGTCTTTGGGTATATTATCCATTGATTATACTTCATTACGAAATTTTTTGTGCCCTCGCCCATTGTTTTGAAACATTTATTGACAACAGACGTGTACTACTACTACTACTAATAATAATAATAAAAAACCTGTGTGAGATAGAAGAACGTTTCATCCGATTCAGTTTTTTTGGTCGACTATACGTTTCTAGGAATGAATCAATAGATGAGCTTTTTGTTGAGTATTTATGGCTTAACAAAAGTATTTACTATTATTGTTTGGAAATTATCAAATAGATGGGGCCATGGCCCCCCTAGAAAAATTCTCTAGTTACGCCCATGCTAATGCCATGGATGCTGATGACACAGGGAGGGGCAAGATACTGAAACTGATGGGCTACTAGTTTGCAACATCAATACAGAAATTGAACAAATAAAAATAGCAATCTTTTTTCATCGCGGTAGATCATTTTTCAACACAAAATAAAAACTGGGAGGTTCAGAGAGGCAGATCTCTTGTGACCAAAATTTCTTAGTTTTTTCTCTTGTTAGTGCATATTTGGATAAAAAATAAGAAAAAAAAAACATTTCAAACATATTTTATTCTATTAAAATTGAACACTTCATGTTCAAATTGCATATTATTAAATTCCACCATCTAATAAAATATAATAATGCTTTGATGGTTTTGAAAATTTAAATGCAAAATTACCACCAAATGATTTTAGATAGTGAGCAATGATTATATATATAGAGGCAGTCAAATACCAAATGCCATAATTTCGGGTAGATAAGCCGCTACGTCAGAAAAATATTAATAAAACCTGAAATTCCATCGTATACGCCGCACTTATCGAAAGTAGTGTATGTCCTACTGTAGACGCTATATTGAATATTTTCACCCATTTTTTAAAAGACCATAAAAATTAGCATTTTAAATTTAGTTAAAATAATATAATTAATAAATAAATAAATCACTTAATTTTGGTTTGTGACAGGGGAATCTGTTCCGAAATTTCTGAAAATTTAAGGCATTCGGTTTCAAAAATTTTAAATAAATCGGTCATCAGTTCGAAAATTTGGACATTAAAAATATCATAGAAAAGTATCACAAATTTCGGCAAATGGTCGGTGAAAAAAATCAATTTCGTCAATTGTTCGCAGAAAAAAATCACCAATTTCGTCAAAGGATCGTGGTAGAAACGCTGATTTCGTGAAAGTGTCACAAAAAAAAATTACAAAATTCATCAAAGGATCACAAAGAAAATGCAAATTTTGTCCAACGTTCACAGTACAAAATGCGAATTCTGTCTAGGAATCGCAGGAAAAAAAGGAAATTTCACCAAATTGAGGGGAAAAAAAGCACAAATTTCTTTAACGGGTTGTGAAAAAAACCCAAATTTCTTCAAATAATCGAGAAAAAACTGCAAATTTCGTGCAAAAATCACGGACTCCTGCCCACAAATTTCATCAAAAGATCGTGGTAAATTTCATCAAAGGATAGTGGGAAAAACACAGATTTCGGCAAAGGTTTGCGGTAAAACCTTGAATTTCATCAAAAGCGCTGCAGAAAAAACGGATAGTTAGCGACGGAAGGGGATTTCAAACCCCCACCCCCCCACCCAGCTGTAACCTTCTAGAAAATTTGCTGTGAATTTCAGAATTTTTTTACTCAAGATTACCCCTGGCTTGTGAATTTATCCAATTGCATCGCGTATTCCATCCTTTGATCGGTAAGAAGAAATATATTTAATGGAATTTGTAATATCAAACATTACACTAGAATTACAAAGAACACTATTTTTTAATTCGAATCCATCAATTAAATAACAAAACGTAAAATTCCAAAAATAACTAATAAATAATCCTTTTGACAACATGAATTACTCGCGAATGTGGGGAGGGACTTATAAACAGAATTTTTTTGAAAATCTCTTCACTGTTAATTCTAAGCATTAATGTCTATTAACAGAAATTAATTGGTACACGATAAGGAATATTCCGTAAATAT
This sequence comes from Maratus speciosus, assembly GCA_963932465.1. NCBI lineage: Eukaryota > Metazoa > Arthropoda > Arachnida > Araneae > Salticidae > Maratus > Maratus speciosus. The sequence goes on along the minus strand of OZ010788.1, from coordinate 37,747,215 downwards.
TTTAAATAAAATGTTCTAAGAACCTTTTAAAATAAACAAACAAAAGGAAAAATTAAATAATACATTAATTATTGAAAATAAAGAATACAATATTCGAAAATGCGCACACACAAAGAAAATAAGAGAATCCATTTTTCCTTTCTGTTAAAACGTTGATGATGCAATGCTATTCAAATTCTATTCTTTAATTATAAAAAGAATTACGTAAATGTGTCAGCAACTTCACATTATTTGTGTTCAGGAAAAAGAAATTATTGAGCTGCAAGCAAGCAGAAAAATTAAAATCCATTTTTTTCTCAGCTATTAAAAAAAAAAAAAAAAAAATCTCCATTATTAATAGACGAATTTTGTTCAAACTTTCAGCAAGTTGCAATAATAGTAAATTAACCTGTGTAACAAAATTTTATTAAAATATACTAAGTTATTACAAAATTACAGTACTCAACAAAAACTCCTAGTTATTAAAAAGTGAAAGACCTTTCTGCAGTTTGTTTATTCAATTCTGTATAGTCAAAAGTTGAATGTTATCAGAATGAGATCATTATCTTTCAAATAGATAATGTGTTTTGTTATGCAGATATATTTTTTCTTTATTTTTTTAATGAAATAAAAAAGAAATGCATACAGAACTAATCATGGTGTTGAAAAAAAAAAACTTTGTCAAGCAATTTGGGTTACTAGAATCTGTACTCCCAGAATTCCCAGCCGAAATTAGAACAAAACTAAATTTTCATGCTACTTCCAGCTAGTTCCTTGTTCAGTAGTCAGTACCACTGAATCAAACTGAAGTTAATGTGCATCGATGAAGTCTTTTACGAACCAAAACAAACGTTTTGCTTTAATTCTTCTGCATTTTTAATATCATCATGTAGATGTCCACAACCGAATTCCTGATATAATTTGAGTGAAATTATTTCCATTCCGTGAAGCATTTTAAATATTGTTTTTTAGTTTTTCACTTGACAATATTAAATGATCTGATTTTTTTTTCTGGAAAAAATTTTTGATACTTCGCATATGCTTCACCGGCAAATAAGCCACAAAAGGTAAAATTTAACTTTTAAACACATATAAGCCGGAATTACGACTATGCGGCTCCCCGAAATAACGGTACTCACATATATCATGCAAATGTCGATTTTTGAAATGAATTAAGAGGAGAAAAAAATGCTCTTCATAGAAGCAGTGCTGTAGTTGGGTGGGAACGCATGGGAATGCCGTTCCCAGAAATATGTGGTTTGTTACATAAAAAAATATATATCTAAACAAGCACTTTTTTTTTAAGTGAAACGGTAATTTATGCTAGTTTTAAGAAGATCCCTTTCACTGATATTCATGTGGTGACAGAATTTGAACTCTGCACTGCAAAGACCTGCACATTCTTTAAATGAGGCTCTGGACGATCCACCCCAATCTCTGAGTCTACGAAAAAACTGCTGAACCTACCAAAACTATTGTGAGAGAGAGAGATGACTGTTGGTTGCTTGTGTGAGCAGATGTGCTGAAACGTCGTCGTGTTGGCGAATATCCTGTCAGTGGACCTGGGTTAAAGCAGAATGTGCCCAGCCAGTTACATTTATCATGGTTAAATTCAAATGTAAATACCCCATATGTAAATACTTCATCCATATATTCAAGAACATTAAAGTTTAAGATTTCTTTAAAAATCTGCCTGGTATTCCTTCTAGACACCGACCCAGTAGAAGTACATTTATTCGACAAAGTGAATGTGCATTAAATTTCTACATTCATAAGCCACTTTAACCGAGTTATTTTCTTCTGATGGACTGATGGCTTCTATTATTATGAAACAGCCATTATAAATGAAGCGTTAGGCGAAGATGAAAGAGCAGTCGTAAAACATTAGAACTCTGATTTTCTGGTGAGAATGGGAGAAACAAATGGCCAATGAAAATTATGGCCATTTTTTTTCTCCCATTCTGACCAGAAAATCAGAGTTCTAACTTTTACGACTGCTCTTTCATCTTCACCTAACACTTCATTTATAATTGCTGTTTCTTTAAAAATAGAAGCCATCAGCCCATAAGAAAAAAATGATCCTGTGACGATAATAAATAGGAAGCATTAAGTAAATAAGAGTTAATTTGCTGTTAGAAAAAATAAACAATCTGGAGTGCCGTAAACGGATCGTATAGCTAAGATGATAAGATTGACTTGCAGTAAAAATAAAAAGGAAAGAATTGTTTTACTTAAACGACAAACAGTTGACACAAGAGGCTTGTTCAATGAAGACACATATTCATATTAAATCCAACTTTATGCTTGAGAAATGGAGAGAGGTGAAGCAGGAGGTAGTATATAATCTGGTCACTGTACATATCAGATAATCGTTCCATGTAGAATTATTAAAAACTCGAAGTAATTTCATTATAAAAAATGAATGCTGGTTTGATGCTGGTTCAAAATAATTCTTTAGAGAATGTCTTGATGATAAAAAATCCAAAAAAATCGAACATGCGTTAAATTAAAAAGCCAGAGCCCGAAGATAAACTTTTAGATATCGAGATATAGCTATTGAAGAACATCGCTCTTTGAATTTAGGTGCAAAGGCCCGAAATTCAAAAGACAAATCACGTTGTCAAAAATAATACATATTAAAACTTTCGTAAATCTTAAAATCTGTTAAAAAACTGGCTGCATTGATATATATACTACATAAAAAGGGTTTACAAAACTACATCCAGAAAGGATTTAAATCTATTCGTTAAATTAAATTTACGTATTATGATTAAATCGCATGAAAACAGAGAAAAGAAAAGGAAACTTTACAGGGAGAGAATGAAGCTTTTTAATTCGCCAAGTGAAGACACACCCCAATATGATGCGGGCGACGTCACGCTGATTCTAAAAATAGAACAGAAAGAGGGGGAAAAGCTGAGATAAAAAGTTCTCTTACTTGCGGTAAAAAGGAAAGAAAAAAAAAGCGATTTGAGCGATGTTTTGAGTCGAAAATAAATAGTATAAAACATGAGATAATAATGCTGCATTACAATTTAAAAAATAAATAATAAATGTGATTACTACATCACATTACCCCCATTTTCCGAACAAAATTTTGGATGACCAAAAGGTGAAAAAGGTAAATCTTGAAAGAGCTTTTTCAACAAAGGGAAAACAAAATTTTAAAAGCCAAGGAGCAAAAAAATGTAGAATAAAATTTAAGTTTTAAGTGCCATAAGAAAATATTTTTTGTTTAAGTGCATGTGCACATTTAGGGAACGTACATGTACAGTGACCTAAAGAGAAAGAAAAAGAATATACATCAAATAGTACATTCAAATTTCAATAGTATACATAACATGATAGTATACAATAATATTAAGCCCCATTGCAATCACAGGCAAAGAAAGGCACCTTCCTGTGCGAAATGATCTCTACAATTTAAAATATTACTCTTTTAATATTTTAAAATTTTATAAATCCAAAAGCTAAATAATTTTTTTTTTTTTTTTTTTTTTAGCCAAAAGAGACCACAAAATTTTTTTTGAAATCAATAAAATAAAAATAAGGTACACTTATGAATCAAAATTTATAAAGTTGCAAAAGTAAAGCAACATAAATTCAGAAGTACCCTCTCTAAATACTCTGACTGCCTAGGAAAATAATTAAAAATTGAAAACTTCAAAATGCATAAATCATTTCTACTATTCAATTTTCTCATAACATTGAAAACTTCAAAATGAGTAAATCATTTCTACCATTCAATTTTCTCATAACATTGAAAACTTCAAAATGAGTAAATCATTTCTACTATTCAATTTCTGCATATTTTTAAAAATAAATTGCAATGAGAGAGTCGAGAATATTTTACTTGTATATTCCGACAATCTAGGACTTAAATTTCATTAATCATAATAATAGTTTAAAAAATTGTCATAATCAGGAAAAAATTTAAATTACCAAACAAGTGTACCATAAAAATATTTAGTTTAATGCCTTCAATAATTTAATAGTAAAATTTAAATTTCTATGCTTGTAAAAAAAAAAACATTTTAAATTAACTTTAAACAACAGTTGAAATTAAATTAAAGAGCTGGAAAAATTTAAAAAATATTGTAGAATAAACAGACAATCCTTCATGATACCATGGCTATTGGACACATTCAGTAACTCTGTAAACACATTTATACAAAACACAAAAATACAGCAGACTCCAATGCGCATGAGAGACCTCTGAAATCTTGTGCAAGAGATAATCAAATAATCAGCATAGAAAAAGAAAAAAAAATAGTGTATTTTACAGATGTAAAGAAGCTCTTGATATAAACCACAAATGGTTGTATAAGAATAGTACTGAACTATTCAAACATTTAGCTTTTGTTGAAATAGGCACAGTTAGGAAACACAATCACCAATTATAAACATTTATCAGAATATGGTGACATCTTGTGAAGGAAAAATTGGCAAACACTGCTGGCAAAAAAAGGACAAACCATGGTGACACATTCAGGAGTAACACAGACTTAAGGATGATATTAACACAACACACACCATGACGAGTAGAGGACAAAATCAGGTACACAAAATCAATAGTCAAGAAGCACTTTTTTTAAAAAATAAATTTCTTAGAGAATTGTTGAAGATTCACTGATGAACACTTCAAAAAAAGATGTGCTGGTAAATATTTTCACTAAGAACTTGTGCTTTTCTTCATATGAAAGGTGCAAATACAGATTTTCTTCGTTAAAAAAAAAAATATATCTTCATAATCAATTTAAAATAATTTCTTGCATAAAATTGAAAAAGTGAGGCATATGGCAGATTAAAAATTTTGAAACAATTGGGTTATGAAATAAGGAAAAGGCACTATAATAATAATTGACATATAAAAATCTTCAGAAATAAGTAAATAAACAAACATTCTTCAGCTTAATCATTTCCTGTAGATCAAATAATAGTAAATTTTATAAATAGTTGTAGAATATGGTATGATGTAGAAGTCAAACACTTCCAATGCGAGGATGAAAGTTTGCCCCTTACCCCTGCGTAAGGATGGAAATTTTCCGCTCACAAGTAAACGCTGACTGGGAAAATTCTATTGTTTATGAAAAAATAATATGTATATGTACTGATTCAGCTTCAAAAGTTACTCTGAAAACACATTGGAGAATATCAGAAAAATATGGATTTTTTTTTTACTACATAAATCACTGAGAATTTCACCAGGAACATCAAAGCTGAAAATGGAGCACAAATCTTTAATTGATTGTTGTACATCAGGAACAGAATTTTTTTTGCAGGTATGTATTATAGCATTTTTAGTACTTTCAGAACAACATTTCCATACACCAGAGAAGCGTTTCAAAAAATGAATTAATAACAACACTCTTGAAGGCAACTTCAGCAGGTAAGTAACTGTGAATAAGAAAGATGAGTAAAACTATTGTCATTTTAAATCATGTAGAATAAAAAAATTTCAAATTATTTCAGTCATGAAGATGATACAGGAGAATGAATTTTTTAATTTCTTCTTTAAGCAAAAAAATATGTCATTAAATTTTGGTGAAGTCACATAATTCTGGAAAATTGAAGCACTGACAGTTATCATAACAGTTTGTAGAAAGCAAACACAGTTCTTGAAATTTTATAAAGGAACACTGCACTCACCAAACACCAAAATTGATAATATTTTAGAATAAAAGTGGGATGTGGCACAACAAGTTATTTATATATATACAGTAGAAAATCTTTATAACGCAATTCCATATAACGCAATTCTCCATATAACGTACAACTTCTCAGATGTAAACAATGATTTTTGCAGTTAAAAAGCACCTACATTTTCACATTGTAAAATATTGCTACTCTCTAGAGGACTAAATTTGATACATTAGTTCAACTTTATCTTCTAATTTAAGACCTTTTTACTGAAAAAATGTTATTATTACAATAAACATTTTTGAAAATGTCTAATGTAAGGGATGGTTGTGTCTGTTATATTTAAATCATGTTTATAAAGTGAATTTAACAATGTCTGACCTATATTATGCAAAAATTTATAATTTGGATAACTCTTGGTAACAAGGAATGCAGTAAAAAGATATTCTAATGCAGGGGCGTGCCAACACAGTGTGCAAAGTGTGCGACGCACGCAGGCGCCGAAGTAGTAAAGGCGCCAAAAATTTCAGTTGAGGAGAAAATATTTCAAAAAAAATTTAATTATATATTATGTTACATTTTTCTGACAGCTTAATTATGTTTTGTAGATTTACATGAAACAAATTTACTCATTATCATTTAATTCTTCTTTATCCATTTTTTTAAATTCTACTTCTGGGTCGTCTAATTAGTAAATTAGAGAAACAATGTAAAACTAGAACTTCTAAACTGAACGTTCTGTTCAATGCAGATATTTTAAATTGGAGAGACTGGCTTGACTGTGGGACAACTTTTAATTGTTTGATTGGTAAAAATGAAGCATCAGCCGTTTGCGAAGGTTTTGGAATTCCATACAGTAGGTTTAAAGCTGTGATTTTCTCATTCATTAAATAAAGTCTGTTTTAGGCGGCCAAAGACCTATTTTTTCAACATTCCTAGGAATGATCATTTCTGTAGAAACTATTGTGTATTGAACAAAAATTGCGTGTTTTTTTCGGTCATTCGAGTTTAGACCTCCGAGCAAAGCAAATATTTTTTTATCTATTCTGTCTTGTACTCTAAACAATACATTCATGGCGTACGCAAGATTTTTCTTCAGGGGTTGCCGGGAGTGGAGGATGATGAAAATAGGCTAAATTTGGCCCAAAATATCCAAAATTTCTTATTTTACAAAAGATTTACAAGGGACAGTTATACGTACGCCCATACCAATCAGATGCTCGATAAATAAATGTGATGATTATAAGATTTGTTCCGTTCAATTCAGAACATAAAATTGAAATACATGAACATTAGCATTATATTATATAGCGTTAGACGCTAGATATTGCATTAGCAGAAAAAAATCAATTTAGACATAAATAACTTAGGAGCTACAATGATGGCTGTAATGTAATACACCGAAAAATAGAGATTTATTTTAAAAAGGGAGAGAGAGAGTTTTAAATTCCCGTGCATTTTGTGTCCTACTAACTGACCTACCCGGTTCAGTGATAATAACCTTAAATTTACCTAAATACAAATGTTGACTGATTTTATATTTTTAATTGAAATTAATTAAAAATGATCCTAATATTGGGGCTAATGATAAGATCTTACATTTGAAATATAAAATATTTAAAATTAATTGTTTCCCTAAATTAATTCATTTAACTTTTATATGTAGATGTAAAATCTAAAATCTATTTATATTTTTAGTCTAAAATTCCTTTATATTAGATTAATTTTTAACACAGTTATTCAATTGGTAAATAAATCATAGCAGCAGTAAATTTCCAAGTGGGTGAAAAAAGTCCGGATCAGGATTCTCCACAGAAAGAAAATATTTTCCTGTTAATTTTAAAATGACATTTCCCGGTTCCTCAAAGCGTCTGATTTTCCCTAAAAAAAGAATAAAACCCAATAATTGCACTAAAAGTATTTTAAGCTTATTAATAAGTTTATATTTTGCAAAATTAAAATAGTGAAGTGTAATTAAGCCCTGTAATAAAGAGAATAATATAGTTTGAATGCCATGTAAAAGATGGCCCCACTTTATTTGACATTGGTAGAAGCGTAGCGGGCGTTGGTTTTCATTGTTTCTGTTTTACTTGACTGCGAGTCATAAAAACTTAGTTCAAGTTATCGAGGAGTAGTGTTTGTGTGTTAGCAGTTTCGTCGATTATTTTTTAATAAACGGTCAGTGTCAAATGTGACAATGTCTGCTTAACGTATCTAAAACTAGAAATTTGTTAAAGTATCTTGTGTTTCGTGAACCAAAATAATTAACATTAGACTGCCGTCTTCTGCAACGTATGAAGATGTTATGAAACATTACTTATGAGTTCAATTTAAATTAAAATTTGGCAGCTGGAATCTGGAACGCACTGTTTCTGAAATATCTAAGGCTATTGCTGATACAATTAAAAGTGTATGGTTGAGAGCTTCAATTCCAATGGTTTCTGATACACACATAAAAATGATTAGACTATCGTGAGAAAAGCCAAAATTTGAAGAAAAATATTAATAGTAGAAAGAATAATCCCACATCCAATATAAAACTGTAAAATTTTAGATAATTGTCAAAAAACCTTTCTTTGTGTAAATACACAAAATATTGTCATGTATCAGAACAAGAACGTAACTTTCACAAAGACCAAAGAGAGGAAAAAAATATGTCAATTGGATCAATAGATATAAAAACTACAGAGAAAATACTAATATGCAGTATAGCAAGACTGGAAAAAGAAATATCAAGGAAATAAAAAGTTATTTTAAAACAAAAAAAAGTGATGTTTTGATGAATGTCTCGCGAACTGAAGAAAGATAGCTTTGGAAGGTAACAGTTCAATCAGTAGTTCTACTGACCCTGAATTTGACAATCAAGCAGTTGAAAGAACCATAGTAATACATGGTTTTAGTTCAAAAACCAGGATGAAAATATATTGGCCATATTTCATTGGCATCTTCCCCTGCTATTAATACAGCCAATGGAATTTTGGTACATTTTCAAAATAATAATAATGGACATTTCAAATTTGAAACTTACTGGGTGCGATGAAACCGTCCTTAATACAGGACGCAAAACTGGAGTTATCAAAATATTGGAAGCGCAAGATTGAAAAAAAACCCTTTACAATGGATAAATTGCTTACTACATGCAAACGAACTTTTTTAGACGCTTATTTCAACATCTCGATGGAAAAACATCGGGTCCTCAAGGATTTTCTGGACCGATAGGAAATCAACTTGAAAAATGCGAACATATGGAAATTATACACTATAATAAAATTGAATCACGGCTAGCACAAGTTAATTTGATAGAGTGTCCGAATGGAAAATGAACGTAGATAAGTGGTGGTATTTGTAATATTTTCATGTTTTGATCAGAAGCGGCGCGGATGCAGATTTTTAAAGATAGCGGAAATTACAAAAATACTGAAACAGCTCTTGGCAATTTTTTTTTTTTTGAAAGGATTAACATTTATATTTTCTCGAACAGATTGCGGTGTTTTAAATGAAAAACTGCGATCATTAATTCGATGTAATCAGTTTTCAGTGTTTCAGTTAGTTAAACGGATCGTAACTTCGTAAAACGAAATAAAAAATACAAAAATTCAAGGTTTCATTTTCCTTTTTGTATTTTTGAGATGGACTGTTCCGTTAGAAAGCTTAAAAAATGTAAATGTTGTTAGGTATCTTTCGTTTTCTGTATTTCGAACGCGCGTTTAGAAAGACGGATGGGGGAGCAAGGGCAGATCTGGAGGGTCCTCCAGGGGGGGGGGGGGGGGATTTTAGAAATTTGGAGACTCCAATCTGATGTGCGAGTCGGGGCTAATTTTTTTCACTGCGGGTCGTGTTACTTCTACTTTTTGCTGCGGGTCAGGTTTGGGTACGGTTGATTTCTACTTTTTGCTGCGGGTAGGGTTTGGGTCCGGTTGACTTCTACTTTTCTGCTGCGGGTCGTGTTGACTTCTAATTTTTAGCTGTGCTCTAGCACAATGGGTTTGGGAAAGATTCGATACATTATTTCGGGTTTGGGTCACTTTCGGATTGGATTTTCACTCTTGCAAGAAGGGTTCGGGCCGACCTGAATTTTGAAAAGAAAGTCTAAATATTTTTGAAGATAAAAGCTAAAGTAAAAGATTCATAACTGACACGCCCAAACAATTATTTAATAATATTTTTTAATCTTCAGGATTATGTAAAAAATACTAATTTGGTATAAGACCGCTTGTCTCTTTATATCTAAGATGAGTTGTAATTCAATAAAGAATGCTTTTAAACTTATTAAAAAACGTACCGGGTGTCCTAAAATGGACTGACTGATTTTTTTAAAATTCAGTAACTTGCAAAATGGTGACAGCAATTTAAAAAAATCTTGCAGGAAGTTTATGTAAGATGGCATGAGATTTTTTACTGCGATTCTTGATTTTACTTTACAATAGCAGCGATAGATGGCACTGCAAACAATAGTCGTTAAATCGGGCACCGATTTAGCGCCTATTGCTTGCAGCGCCATCTGGTTTCTATTTTAAACTAAAATTAAAAATCTCAGTAAAAAAAACTCCTGATCAGGGGTGATTCTCAGTTTTAAAAAAAAACTGAAATGTTACAGCAGAGGGGGAGGGGGGATTCCCTTCTGGCACTAATTATTCTTGTTGCAGGTCAAGTTAGCTGTTTTCGATCCGGGTTGATTTCAGGGTGAGTGTAGATTCATGCAGCTCGGTTTAGGTTAAACCGTTTTGTTCAAAAGTTAGTTCAGTATATCACTTCAGATTCAAAATTATACCTATAATAATAAACATAGGCATATGTATGTGTGCTGTTTCCTAAAGAGACCACTGTATTTTTTCCACGACTCTTTGATATAATTCGCATTTCATCCATGACTCTTTAACGAAATTCGCGTTTTTTTCGTAACTTTTTGATGAAATTCGCATGTTTTCTCAGCCCCTTGATAAAATTCGCGGTTTTCCGTAACCGTTTGATGAAATTCACATTTCTTCCATTATTCTTTGACAAAATTTATGTTTCTTCCGCAACCCTTTGACGAAATTAGCGTAATTTTACAGCCCTTTGATAAAATTCGTGTTTTTTTTCCCTCGACTCTTTGACAAAATTTGCGTTTTTTCCGCAATCCTTTGACGAAATTCGCTTTTAAGCGATTCTTTCACGAAATTCGCTTTTCTCTGAGATCCTATGACGAAATTTGAATTATTTCGCGACCCTTTGAGGAAGTTCGCGCTTGTTCGATAAAATTAGCATTTTTTCACGATCCTTTGACGAAATTCGAGTTTTTTCGCGGTTATTTGACAAAATTCACGTTTTCTGCACTATCCTTTGACGAAATTCGCGTTTTCCGTGATCATTTGAAGTATTTCGCGTTTTTCTGTGGCCCTTTGAATAAATTCGTGCTTTTTCCATGGTTCTTTGACCAAATTCGCGTTTTTTCCGCGATTCTTTGGCGAAATTGAAGTTATTTTCTGCGAACGATTGACGAAATAGATTTTTTTTCGGCGACCATTTGTCAAAATTCGCAATTATTTATATGTCCGAATTTTTAGATTGATGATTTTTATTAAATTTTTGGAACCGAATGCCTTAACTCTCTCGCTGCGAAGATATATATATTATGAAAGTAGGTTCAAAAATTACGTCTTTATTTTATTACATATTTCAAATCTGCATATATTTTAGAATTCAAATATGTCCAAAATCTTTGTGAAAGAGTCTTTTTTAAATAGAATTAGATCATAAAAAAAAAAAAAAAAATGATTTGCTGCGGAAATTGCGGGGTGCGCAAATTTTGCCACTTCTACGTTGGCGGTGAAAATCGAGAGATGCGCAGCGAGAGGATTAATTTTTCGGAAAATTTGGAATAGAATCACGCCTGCTCTGAGATCTTACATAACCCTCCTTCAAGTATGTTTTTTAATAGCTATCGCCATTTGCAAGTAATTGAATTGTATTTAAAATCAGTCAGTCCATTTTAGGACACCCGGTATATTCAGTAGCTATGGGATGATGACTGAAAGAAGCATATTTAAAAAAATTAAAGCTGGCTTCGATATGTCAGTTAGAGGTTTACCAGGGCTGAAATTTCAAGGTCCAACCAAAAAAAAAAAAAAAAAATTATTTGCTCAGTATAAAAGCTAAAAAAATCAACTCCAACGCAGCCTGCATTTGGCAATTAAAATTATTCATTAAAACACACTAACTTATGCTCATATTTTATTTTACATTATGTTCGAAAATCATGAATGCAGAAAAACATTAATATTAATGACTATTTAGGCAATTATGTACATAAACACTACGTAAAAATCATTACTTAGACAAAGACATTCAAATGGAAATCCAGTAAGAAACTCAGTTAAGAATGAAAGAAACGGATGATAAAAGAAAATCAAAATTTTAAGACTCTACAAAGAAAAAAAAGTAGATTTTTAAATATGCATCTCTGTAATTTATCAAATCAAATTAAATTTTTAAAAATTTCGCTAAACAAATGTGCAACATAAATATAAATTTTACGGACAACAAATCAGTAAGATGCCAGACCATAACTTGTGTTCGGAGAAAAAATTTAGAGAAGTACACGGGTCGCGGTCGGGCCAATACTGTTTATCATACGGTCTGGCACGGACTGAACGTTTAGCTTTTATTCCGGGACGAGACCCGAGCTAGAAATTTTGGTCAGTGCTGACCTCTAGGAAAAATGAAGTCCAGGCCAGACTCGACCTGGAAGAAAAAGAAGTCTGGCCCGACCCGAATTTGCAAAATATTTAAGATCAGGGCACGGCACGGCTCTAAATGAGAGAAGACCTGACCAAGCCCGAGTCTCGTGGATTTAAACTGGCGCGACCTGGGTCGGGTCACGCCGGACTTGAGCTTTATCCCAAGTCATTTCCAGTGAGGATGCATAATGCCATTTTGCAAACCCTTTTTTTGCCCAAGGGGGGAAAAATCAAAATCTCAGCTTCGTGTACATTAGGATCTACCGTGGACTATCCTCACCTAAAAGTTCAGACTTTTACGTTTGACAAATTTTTCTAGCCGTCGCCAACAAACAGAGAGACAAACTCTCTTCTTTTATTAGTATAGATGTGCAAACTATAGTCTCTCTAAACCTCATAGACAATAATGCTGCGGGGTGTTATGGATAAAGGGCGCTAAGTGAAGTTCTGCACACAGGCGCCGGATACTGCTGGCGCGCTCCTGTTCTAATGTATTTTGATGTGTTTCAGACATATTTGGCCATGTTTACAAGGTGAATTTAATGATGAGTTCCATATAACGCAAATTCTATATACGCACAACCTTGTGTTTTTAGGTTTGTGTTATAAAGATCCTCTACTGTATATATATAAAATTATTGAAGGTATTTTTAGAGTAAAAATCATAAATTGATATATTTAAAAGCAGAGAAGACTTCAAAAAAATTATGCAGGATATATTACAGCTACGAATTCATGAAGAACTTCAGCTCCTTTGCAATCAATACATGAGAAGAATTTCAGTAAAATACTTTAAACTTCAATAATTATCACAGATTCCAAGGGGAAAAAAATAATTTGCTTCAATAAATATCTTAATTTTCATAATATATCTTCAAATTCATTAAATATTTTACTTCAATATATTAGTGCCATAAAATAAAATTTAAAAACCCAATATAAGAATGAGAATAATAATAATAAAAAAAAAACCATAGCCTCATGTTAAATAAATTTGTTCTTAAAATCAGAGAACAACTGTTGGAATTCAATTTAGAATTTCAAAATTCATTAAAGATTTTCTATTATATAAATATCTTTTAATGCACCATAAGAATAAATGAATTAGAGAACAAATAAATAAATTTCTTGATTTTTAAAATAATATTTCATTCTTCAATAATTTAAAAAAAGCAATAATTTTGTCAAGACATTTCAAAAAGGAAACCAGTAAAGAAATTTTTAATAAAATATACTATGCTCAAAAATTTAAAATCATAGAATAAATATTGCAATTAGAACTTGAGAACAAAATTACATTAACGATGTTTGTCAAGCATCGATCTTCAGCCGTTAAAACAGCAAAATTTTCATTTGAGAACAGCAGAGTATTGTAATTTTCTTAAAATTCCATATTAAAAATAATAATTTTAAAACAATTTCTTTGAATTTATGTTAGTATATTTCTATAAAAGTAGCAAATCTTCAAATTTTTGTTCAAAAGAAACTACAGTAAGGAATAAAATTTCTTCCAAGAGTAAAAAAATATGTTTTCTTTTTATAAGAACAGAAATACTGCGAAAAAGAAAAACAGCAATTATAATGTTAAAACATTTTCAAAATTCCATTAAAAAGAGCAGTTCTACTATTTGAGAACAAAAATTTTTCTCTTAAAGTATGCATCTATCGTCAAAAATACGGCGAAAAAGTACAGTCATTGAGTTATTTTTATTTATTTTTTTTTTTTTTAAAGGCATTACGTTGTAAAAACAAGCAATAACACCGAAATGTTCTTTTTAAGTCACGGAAACCAAATGTGACAATGTTAATATCTTGATGAGATGCCGTGAATAAGATAAATTGAGTTGCAGTAAAAATAAAAATAAAAGAAGGATGAATAAGTAAATGTAACGTTCTTACTTAATGATGAGATAACACATTGAAGAGACAGCAGTTATAAAAAATCTTCTTTATTCGTTGATTCACTTGAGAGGTGGAAGGCAATTAGAAGTAGGTAGGTCACTGTACACTTTAGAAGAACGTTCCACGTAGAATTTTAAAAAACTCGAAGTAATTCCATAATAAAAAATGAATGCTGGTTTGATGCTGATTCAAAATAATTCTTTAGAGAATGTCTTGATGATAAAAAATCCAAAAAAATCGAACATGCGTTAAATTAAAAAGCCAGAGACCGAAGATAAACTTTTAGATATCAAGATATAGCTATTGAAGAACATCGCTCTTTGAATTTAGGCGCAAAGGCCCGAAATTCAAAAGACAAATCACGTTGTCAAAAATAATACATATTAAAACTTTCGTAAATCTTAAAATCTGTTAAAAAACTGGCTGCATTGATGTATATAGTACTACATAAAAGGGGCTTACAAAACTACATCCAGAAAGGATTTAAATCTGTTCATTAAATTAAATTTATGTATTATGATTAAATTGTATGAAAACAGAGAAAAGAAAAAGAAACTTTACAGGGAGAGAATGAAGCTTTTTAATTCGCCAAGCGAAGACACACCCCAATATGACGCGGGCGACATAACGCTGATTCTAAAAATAAAACAGAAAGAGGGGGAAAAGCTGAAATAAAAAGTTCTCCTACTTGCGGTAAAAAGGAAAGAAAAAAAAAGCGATTTGAACGATGTTTTGAGTCGAAAATAAATAATTTAAAACGTGAGATAATATTGCTGCATTACAATTTAAAAAATAAATAATAAATGTGATTACTACATCATAGATCCATTCCAAAGGTATAAGTTCGATTGAAGAAACTATTTAATGCTTTAAGCAGAAAGAAGAGGCTATACTTGCAATTTTCATTACACTAATAGAATCACATAGCTGCCAATGTTGTACGGTTTTGTTACCTCTAAAATTTAATAAAAATTTTTGCCCTATTTAATCGTTAACAATTGTTATATTTCGGCGATTGAATTAGGCATAATTTACTGGTAAGTTTTAGTGGTAAGGGGCTGTGCATATATAACGTTATCATTTTAGGGGGGAGGGGGAGTCTGCAAATGATATCGTTAGATATCTCTAGGGGGAGGGGGGGTTCGTCTTTTGATATCGTTATCATTTTTGATCCAACCAAAATTTTCTCTTTTTATTTATAACTTAGCCTTTACATCAAAATAGAATGTTATCTTTTTTTAGTCTGCTATCTATTTTTATGAAAGTACAAAGTTATTATTAAAATTAGTAAAAGAGAAAGAATGTTGTCCACCTGTTTTGGTGATAAGAAGCTCTGTCTCCCCCCCCTCTCCCCCCCTTCCCCGTGCAAGGTCAAGTGCAAGAAAACATTATTACTGTTGAATGTATTATGTAACAAAAAGCTATTATAAAATACTTTTAAATAGCAAATATTTCTTTTAAGTGTTATTTGATAAAAAGTTTTTTCATATATAAAGTGATATTTTATTGAGTTCTCTTCATATGAATCAATGAAGTATGCGAAAAATAAATGTAACTATATTTGTGTATCACTCCAAGCAAAAGAAAAAAATTAAAAAATTAAAAGAATTTTTAGACATTGATAACGATATCATTACGGGGGGAAGGGGGGTTCGAGGAAAATCCTTGTTTATCCTAGAATAGCCATTAATAATTATTACTGTGGAACTAATAATTTTTTTTTCTTAAAATAATAATTATAAAGAACAAATAAAAAAAATCCCTGCCGGCTCGGGCCTACAGGCGGAGGTAGATTTCGAAATTAAGTACTAAATTCACCAACAAAACTTAAATCAGGATTAAAGATAAACCCAGTTCCTTTGCTAAGAATGAGCTCTAAGGAGCTAAACATTTTGTGAAAATTCTAATATACACACACGCATGTATATGGAATAGGTTTAAAAATGGCTAAATCAAATTCAGAGAACCTCAAAGTGTTAAATTATGTTAATATTTCCACACTCGGGTTTTTATCATGCTTTAATACGTTTCTTCAAACTCAATGACGTTACATATTCACCTGCTGTGGTCCATTATATTTTCAATATGACGCAATATTTTGTTGTTTTTTTTAATTCGTCAAACTATTTATTTCATTTTGAATTTTCATGCAGAAATCTTGCTCGAGAAAACTTATGACGTAATATTCAATTTGTTTTCGATTCGTCAAACTGTTTATCTAATTTAATTTTTCACGTGAAAACATTGCAATAGCAAAGCAATTGTTGTGGTGAGAATTTTATTGTTTTTTTTTAATTGTTGGCAACAGCTATAACGAAAAATATTAATTTTTTCCTGCCATTGTTGTGTAAAAGCTGGTTTTATCAGAATCATGTTAAGACGGTATTCAAAATTTTAAACCTTCCCCATTCCCATTCCCTTGGACCGATTTTGCTCATTTTCAATCCCCGCCGAGAAATTAGCCATCTTAAAGTTGTTGGCGAGTTTGAAGACGTTCCATGCATAATTGCGACTTTTATCGTGCGGACAAAATTTAGTACATACATACATACATATATATATATATATATATATATATATATATATATATATAAACTTTTTAGGTGGGGGTGGTTTTGGGTTCCTGGGGTCATGTAATGAAAAGTTATGAAGGAATTTTTCAAAAGTCGCACCATGGTAACGACTGCAATAGGTAGTATTTCTTACGAAATCTACCTAACATACTTGAATTATTCTTTGTTCACTTGTACCATTAAATCTGCTGTTACAAGTAAAATATAATACTTTATTTCTTTATCGCCCCAATTTACAATTGTTCGACACCAAAGAGCAAATATTCATCAAAACACCGAAATCTAAATATTATAATGAAATAAAAGCTGGAGTGTTTGTATCATGTGGAATTCAATGTGTGCACTCAGAGTTTAAGCTTGCACTGTCAATACCATAAAAACAATATATCATCCACCATAGGTGGTTGCTGGCGAAAACACTAAACAAGCATGCACAATATTTATTGGCCATTGCATAAGCACAAAAAAAAATCACTCTTTTCCCTTTTCAAAAACTTTTTCTGCTGGGAGAATTTCACCATTAGTATTCATGAAGATGGTAACAGAGGAACCACAATTTGATATCGCAGTTTAGGCTGGGGTAATTCACACCGTTAGTATTCATGAATACTCGAAGCACTGTTTAATATTTAATTAGAAGTATGATATTTATGGTTTTGATCAGAATTATGATATTCACGCTATACCATTGTGTAGGATTTTTTATATCATTATCATGATGTGCATTTTATGTCGACTTTATTGATAGCCCAGCCCTAATGCTATAGCTCGCAGACCACAGTTTAAGAACTTCTGTTCTATACTGTATGTATGATTCTCAAAATTAATTTTTGCCTCCCAATTCTCTGGTAATTTAAAAATATTTTTCTTTTTACAAAGCAATTTTGTGCTCTGATTCAAATATTTCAGTTTTTGTGACACATATCTATGAATATTTATGGAAATGTTTCTATTATTTTGTATGTTACAAGAATAATAATATAATTTTTTTAATTTCTTTTTAATCTAGGTTTGCTCATGAGCTTGGTCGTTCCACATATATCACTCCTACTTCTTATCTTATTTTAATTTCTTCATTCAAAGAACTCCTTAGTCAAAAGCAAGAAGAAATACGCTCTGCTATTGAACGATATGTTGGAGGTCTCAATCAGCTTGAATATTTTTCTGAAACAATTACTGGAATGCAAAAGGACATTGAAGAACTTCAACCTAAATTAATAATAGCACAAAAGGAAGCTGAACAATTTATTGAAGTATGAATTATTAATTTTTTTTATTTCATTACTAATTATCAAAATAATTGCAAAATTCCAGTGAGATAGATGCTTTTATTTGCTTGAGTGCATATCTCTCTCCCTTACCCCACTTTGTGTATATATATATATATATATAACCATTAATTAAACATAACCTTAACGTCAAATATTATGAATTAAAGCTGTAAGTATTAAAAAAAAAAAAAAAAAAAAAAAATTAATATAAGAATTATTATGGAAGAAAAAGAAAAAAGTGGACACCGACAAAAATTGAAAAGCTTATACATTGAATTACGTTATCAAGGGCACAGAATTCAATGATATAAGCAAAATGGTTGTTTTCTGTGGGAAAAATAAGCTAAAGCTAAAAGTTATTTTCCCCTGTGCCCAAACAACCATAAAATCAAGTGAATTGATTAAAAATGAAAGCAGAATAGAAACAAATAATATGAAATGGAAGAATCAATAAAACGTATTTAAATATTTATAGGATATAAAATATAAATAATAAACACCATACCGATTAATATTTCAGTATTTTACAAAAATCCACGCGCACATGTATATATATATATATATATATGCAGATATTTATTTGTTTACATATGAAACCGTATTATTGTTCAAAAAAGATTTAATGATATATAGATGACATTTTAGTAGTTAAGTTGAATAATAATAAAAAATTTGTCAATTTAAATGTTATCCAAATACTTTAATTTTAAAAAGCGCATCTGAAAATTAAAACACTGTCAACTACTTGGATGTTAAATTAGAAATTATAAACAGAATATTATTCACTGGTATTTATGATAAAAGAAATTATTTTTGATACAATAAAAATTTTAAACTTTAATAGTAATGTGCATGTTCAATTTTTAGAAATTTAAGTATTGTGCGGCAGCGCAATACTTATTTATTTCCAGTGTCACTTCTCAATGTTAATTTAACATAAAAAAGCCTATGGAGATCATAACTTTTTCATTTTTTCTTCCCACCTTTTTGTCCCTGATGCCACTCATTTTTAATTCTTTGCTAATTCTAATAATATTATGAATTCAAAGTGTTAAAACATTTGCCAGACATCAGGATCAAAACGGATCATAAAATGCCTTTGCATATAGGTGGATTATAATCTAGAGAGTAACATGGGCTAATTTTTATTTACATTATTCAAATATTTTTCTTAATAATTCCAAATTTCGCTTTTTTCATTGAGAATCAACGGACATTTTCTAATAAAATTTAACATTTTTCCTTCATTGTTGTAAATAATTCAAAAGCCGTAATAATAATTTGTCTATTTTTAGTTGAATGATTTTCACGTGAAACATGAAACTGAAGAAACTGAAATAGTTTTTTTTTTTTTTTTTTTTTTTTTTTTTAAAGAATTAAAAAGAAGATGAATATGACGTCATAGTGAAAAAAAAATGACATTTTCAAGCAGATTTTTTAAGTTCCGATTGTAATTTTTTGACCAAACTACAACAACCTGCATTACTGCACTGGTGAAACATTTTGAATTATACATAGGTAAATTGCATCACAAATTGTGATGCAATATCTCACAAATCAAAGCCTGATGATGATACCCTCCATTAATTTTGAAATGTGTTTGTCTGAATGCAGTAGTTATTAAAAAACTTGACATATTAAACAAAAACCTAATTTGCAGAACAAATTAGAAAAACAAAATTTATTTCCTAAATTGTTTAAGCCCAAGAAAGGGCAGATATTAAGATATTTCATTCAATTTGTTCTACATTTAATGTTAAATTTTTGTAACAAATAAGCTAAACCAATTGAACATTAAAAAATAAAAATGAAATTCTTACAATATATTGCTTTAAACACCTATATACTTAGATTCCGTTCAAATGAAATCGAAATAAATCTTAGACTTTTTCCATTTTTAAGTTGTAAATATTTGTACTGCAGATTTTGCATTATGTTTATGACGATTGTACATAATATGATAAGGTACATGCAAAATACAAAACTTTAAAAAAAGTCTAAGATTTATTTCGACTTCATTTGAACGGAATCTAGGTATATAGGTGTTTAAAGCATTACATTGTAAGAATTTCATTTTTATTTTTTAATGTTCAATTGGTTTAGCTTATTTGTTACAAAAATTTAACATTAAATGTAGAACAAATTGAATGAGATATCTTAATATCTGCCCCTTCTTGGGCTTAAACAATTTAGGAAATAAATTTTGTTTTTCTAATTTGTTCTGCAAATTAGGTTTTTGTTTAATATATATTTGAACGGTTTAAACCATATTATAAATTTGAGTTCAAATGTTGATGAAATGGTTGGTGAAATTTTTCTCTTTTACATTAACTCCAGAAAACAAAATTACCCAATACATTTTCTGAATGAATTAACTCACAACTTTATCAAGAAAAAAAGCTATCGAAATGCAACATTAGAATTATTCGATACAAATGATATATCGATAGATGACACCTGATGGAAAAAGTTAAGCAGTACGACTGTTCATAGATTTCATTTGTTGGTCTCGGGTTTGTTTGGTGTTTTCAGATTTTCTTTTTTTCGTCTTGGCAGGTGAGGGAAGATGTTGTGCACGTCAAACTGGTTTATCACTGTAGTGCAAGTCATTAGCCTTGCAGCCTGTCTTCAGATTTATTCAATTATCAATATTATCAAAGTTATTCATGGTTTTGTTGTTCAATATTTTAGTTGTGATTTGTTAGTTGCTTTTCCAGTTTTTTTAATTTTATGAAGTTATTATTATATCTTAATTTATCAATATCTCTCTCTCTCTTTATATATATATATATATATCTATATATATATATATATATATATATAAGGGACGTTCAAAAAGAAACGAGCCAGTGTCGGGAATGTGCAAACCGGTGACAGAATGGTAATAATGTTGCGTCAGTAACAAAGAGGGTTTTCGACAAGAGCACGGAAGTCCACATGCCCGCCGCTAGAGGGTCACAAGTGCAAGTCATGTGACTACACAGCTAGCAGAAGCATGCATCAGTCGTCCAATGCTCATTCGAGTTGTAAGTGACTGGAGATGAGTCTTCATGTCATCACTTCGAACCCGAACCATAAACAACAAAGTCTCCAGTGGAAACATCGAGGGTCACCACCACCAAGAAAATCCAAGGCTATCCACACAAGTGCAGGAAAGGTTATGCTGACGTTCTTCTTTGACCAAGATGGTCCCCTTCTGATAGACTCCCTGCAGCACGGGACAACAGTGAATGCCCAGCATTACTCGCAAACCTTGACCACCCTTCACCAAGCAATCAAATTAAAATGACCAGGCAAGCTCACCTATGGGGTCATTCTGCTCCACGACAATGCAAAGCCTCATGCACCCATCACGATTATGGCACTCATGCAGAAATTCAAGCGGGAGGTTCTCGGTCACCCTTCACACCTCTCGCCCTGTGATTGCGCCATTTTTGGTTCCCTAAAAAAGCCTCTGAGGGGCAAATGATTCACCCCGGACGACGACGTCAAGCATCACGTGCGGAACTGGTTCACATCGTAGCCCCAGGAACTTTATGAGACAGCCATTCACCGCCTTGTGTCTCAGTGGGACAAGTGCCTCTACAGCCAGGGACAATACTTCTGAAATACATGTACTAGTTTATGTTCCTAGGCCTCCGGCTCGTTACTTTTTGAATGCTCCTAATATATGCAGTATCAAATCTGCAACCCTAAAATCCACAAAGACCTAAAATCTGCACATCTTTACAGATGTAAACAAGGAAACTTTCATTTCAGATGTAGGGGCTTGTTTGTGAGCTTGTTTGTAAGGAAATCTTTATTTCTTCAAAATTTTATTCAAGTGCAACATGTCAGTGTTACCGTGCATGTCGATTTTTTCTTCAGTTGATGGACTGCCTTCATGGTCATATTTCTGTTCAAATTAAAATCGTCCATTTTTTACTTTTTTCATCCTAGAATGGATTTTTAGATGCTCCAAAATCTTGCATGAAAACTCTTTTCCTATTATGAAGGGATTCTTCGTGCTGAGATTTATAGTAACTTTTTAGAACATCTTTAAACACAGAACACTGCACTTTTGGTTTAAAATTTTATAAACACACATGAATATAAATGAACAGGACTGATATATATTTCCGCACACAAATAAAAGTAAAATGTGACAAATTTATCTAAACTAACGACTTCTTATATCCGCATTTGCTCATATAACGCTTTTTACTTGACAGAGAAGGGTTAACTAATTTTTGCGGCAAAAAAATCATGAGAATGAGTAAAAAATTGTCCAAAAATCGCAAAATTTGTCAAAAAAGTTATGAAAACTCATCAAATCTTCTTGCCCATGGCTGTGTTTCAAGTAGGTTACTACATTGCTTTCTGTTGTGCTACAAGTGATTTCAAATTTTCAGAAGAAGCTGCAATCCCTTTGGATTAAAATAGCTGGATTCTCTTTTGGGAGGAGAAGGGGAGGTAGGTGAAATTTTTGAGAAGGGAACAAAGTTTTGGAGGAAATAAAGGAACTGGTTAGTCAGTTATTGATGGACAGGAGTAGAAAAATTTAGGTCTGGTAGATGTACAATATTTTTGTAGAACTGAAAAATACAATGATAGATTAAGTGTGGCTGATTTCTTTTTGTATTTCTTTTGATAATTTAACTTGTTTACTGTTGCAGTACTCAAAATAATCACCAAAACAATAAAAATTTCGTAATTTTTTTACTATTACTTTTAAAAAAGAAAATGTCTCAAAAATCTAGAATTTCCCAACTCTAAGCCCAAATTTCCCAACTTCACATATATTTGGGGGGGGGGAGGCTCCCCCCCCCCCATGGCGACGCCCCTGGTATTAATCAAACTTTTTTGGTTATTACTACGAGGATTTTGATGTGAATTAATAGAGAGTACTTCTCATAAGGAAAGTTTCATTGAATAATTCAAGAAAAATGTATCTCATCTTTTTTATGCATATTCAAATATATATTATTAATTATTTACTTGACCTTTACTTTTAATATTTTAATCAGTTTTTAAATTATTTTACTTTTTATCCTTTTAGTTTGTTACTTTTCTTAATTATTTTAATATTTTACTATATTACAATCATTCACTGTAATTTTGATTGCAGTATTGCATTTAAATTACTGTTTAAAAAATTTAAACAAAGCAATGACCAGAAATCCACAAAATTCTAAAATCTACACAACCTCTGGTCCCAAGCTGTGTGGATTTGAGGGAGTCTACTGTATATATATATATATATATATATATATATATGCCTTAAAAGTCAAAAATTAAGTAACAAGTTCATATGAAAAAATAACCAAATCTTTTATTTAAAAATAGCAGGTATTAATATTTTACATTGATGGTTATAGTAAAAAATATACGTAGTTTTAAGTACCCGGCCCCCTGGAAAACTTCTTAAGAAGGTTTCACTGCATATGTAATTCAAATGAAATTATATGTGTAAACTGAATGGGAAAAATGTTTGAATTAGGAAGTAAATTATAAAAATAAACCATATGCCAAAATTGAAAATCATGAGAATATAATTTCTATAATGATTGACATAATGAGTAAATCAAGTAAGCTCTTTGTCTCTGATAAAGTAAATATATTAAATTAAAAATTGCCAAATGCATAATCAACAAGAGAGGTGGAAAATTCAAAAATTAAAAAGAAAGTATGAACAGGGTGATCACAGACCTGGAAAACATGGAAATATCAGGGAAATTCAAACTAAACTTGGAAATTCATTGAAACAAATGTTAATTTCGATTATGATTGTGGTAATCAGGAAGGAAAAAAATAATCTCAGCACTCAGGATCAGTCCATACCTGAAACTAGCTTGGACTCTATTTTTATACCAGTCTTCGGGCTCTGGCTCATGGCGAAAATTTTATTTAGGGGAAAATCGCTGGCCAGCCAGCAGTAGCTTCAGCCACTATCAGATTTGGTTCAATCATGCACACATAGATATAGAACGCATACCTTAAAACAACTGTAGTGCTGCACTTATACGTATGCAAATTAGTATAGACGTAATTGCTGAGCAGGCAACAAGTGACGAACATTTATTTACCTATGTCAGAATTTTTGTGTGTGCCGTTTACTTTTTTAATGCAGTTATTGTATATTAAATGTATTTCCCCAACATTTATTAATTATCCTGTACGGTGATTGTTGTAATTTATAAGTCAGGTCATTTATTGCCGTTGCATGTGTAATTATGGTTGTGATAAATACAAATATTAAATCAAGACTGGCGTGTAGTATCGGACACAATTCTGTCGGGTACTCCCATACACTTTTTGGGTAGAGATAATGTCCTGTTAGTGGTTAATTTAATAGCAACTAAAGCTACAACCAATAAAAGGAAGGCTACAACCAACAAAATCTATTCGGCAACGACAGTCAAGAAAAAAAAAATTGAAACAAAGAAGAACATTCAACATTTGACAAATGACCAGGAAGCAGAATGCATCATTTGTGGCGAACCTTTTGAAGAATACTGGATACAATGTCAGAAATGTAAAGATTGGGTGTGTGAAGCATGTGTGGACATCGATCCTTCATAGCCTTACTACTATTGCGATGTGTGTAAGGACAAAGATTGGATTGGTCGCTGTTAATTATGTGTGCCCGGGACTACCCATCAAAAAAATATTTGTAAAAAATTAAAGACTTGATGTAAGCCAAGATAAAGAAACGGGGATGCAAGTGCCACAAATGGCTGATTTTCAGATTTTCACCACTATATTTTATTCTTTCCCTTATTAAATCTCAGAAATTCTCACATTAAATAAGTCAAAAAATGCTATTAAAATTTAGTGGCAGCAATCTGCCATTTCTGGTGCAATGCTTGCATACCTGAAGAAACTATCTGATTGTTACGTAACTAGAATTATAAGAGTTATAATGTGTTTAATTTCTAGTTTCAAAATAAAAGTTTAATTCTGTTCATTTCGAAAATATCATGATTTTAGTTTATGTGTCCGTAGCTACTTTACCTTCCCCTATACAAAAATTGAAAAAAAGGAAAAAAAATAACTCCCTCCATTTAAGAAACAAGAATGTAGCCTAAGGGGCATCCCACACTAAGGCGACACATAAGACATGTCACTTGAATTCGCTGGAAAAACTGGTTTAAAACAGGTTTGAAACATCTTAGTTCTTTGTTTCGACCGGTTTTTGCGCTACATGTCGCTTGTCGCCTTAGTGTGGGATGCCCCTAATATTCTTACAGCATTTTACACTCCTATAAAATCTGAAAATAAACTGAATTGTTATTAATGTGATATACGGAGAAATATTCTATCTGATTTTTAAGGCTTTGCATGGTCAGTGTTAGTAACATAAAGAAGCCGTGATATATCTCTTTTATGTTTGAAGTCCTTTGTTTATTGGAAAACAGAACTCATGTCTTTCTACCATAGTTGCACAAGGATATTTTATAAGAATGAAAATAACGTCTTTTACAGATTTTTGCCGTTGGTTTGATATAAAAAGTAAATTTGCCATTTTAAACAGATTTTCAGAAACATGAACAATCGAGGCTTTTAAATAAAAATATTAATCTTGAAAAAATTTATAATGTTATTAACAAATTTCTGCTGTGTACTTTCAGTATCGGTTTCAGCCCCCCCCCCCCCCCCTGAAAAAAAAATCTGAACTTATCTCTTGGATGAAAACGAATGATGTGTTCCTTGTACAAATCTATAATTGATTAAACTTGATATATGAGTCATTCTCAGATAATGAGAAATTTTATGTCCTTCTCTAAAAAATGGGAATTAATCAAGTCAACTATGAAGGTTTGAAATTTTTGGTGAGCATTTCTGTTTAAGCACTCTCTACAATACTATTCACTTTAAATGTGAAAAAAAAAAATTGTAAAGTTGTAAATGTTATTATCAAGGCTTGTCCCCAGTGTTGATGTTCCCCCCCTCCCCCTTGAAAAATTTGATATTTTGTGTTTTCATTGATCAAAAAGTGCAATACCCACAGAAATCCCTCCCAGAGAAAATATCTGAATTAAACTCTGTGCCTTGATCCACCCCTAAAGAAAAACGGTGGGACATTCACTATTCAGAGTCATTCATTTTTATAAAAATAATATATTAAAAAAAAAGTAAAAAAACCTTTAACGCACTGAATACTTAATTTTAATGTTTTGTGAAATCTTCAAAAATTGTGTTTCACTTTGCTAATTATTATTATTGTTGCAATAAATACTGCTGTTTGTTTTGTCTAATTGTCTACGCAGATTAACATTCCATCATTTTTGACAGAGTAGTATCAGAACACTGACAATGGCACTAGTATCAGAAATAATAAAGCAATTGAAAAAAAATATATATATATTTATTTTACAGTTGGTGGGGGGGAAATTGCAAAAGGAATTTTAAAAAATTGAAAAATTTGCTCATAAAATATCTCAAAAAGTAATTATATTACATTTATAGGCTCAAAAGTTTTTTTGCTAAATATCTCCCATTGTTACTATTATGTTTATATTTTAGCATTATTTTTAAATTGTTCTGCATTTAGTTGATTAAGTTTTAGCAGATATTGAAAAAGTTAAGGATTTCATAAATACTTAATTTTGTTTTCTGCATTCCACCACAATTGAAATAATAATTTATTCATTTGTATTTTTTGAAACTAGAAAATAAAATTAGAATCAGCTGATGTTGAAAAAGTAAAACTTGTTGTGAATAAGGAGGAAGAAAAGGCAAGTGCTCAAGCACAACAGGCATCTGAACTCAAAAAAGATTGTGAAGCTGATTTAGCTAAAGTCTTACCTGCCTTGGATTCTGCTCTTGCTGCTTTAGATACTCTAAAAGTATTTTGACTTTCTGTCTTCTTATTAAACATAAACTATTAGAAATGAAGTAATTGAGAAAACAGAATGTGTTGTCTACTTACTACAAAATTTAAAATTAGTGACTTATTTATTATTTCACAATTTAAATGTTTTTTTGTTTGTTTTTTTAAATATTGAGGCTAAGATTGAATTAAAAATTTTAATTTAAAATGTTTGTCTGTGTAGTGTAAAACATAGTAAAATGACCAATTTATTCAATCCCAAGGTTATAGAGACTTTAAGCAAGTTACATTTTGTTTTAAATGACCACTCTGTAAGATGATTAATTTAGTCAATACAATGAATGGTCATATCGGCAAGTTCTCCTGTTATATTTTTTATGGTATAAAGTTTTTGTAAAATAATAGTTAAAAAAATAGTAATAAGTACAGTGGAACATGTTTATGAAGTTCCCATTTAAGAGATTTTCCCGCTTAAGAAATTTTATATCTGTAGTCCCAATTAAAATAATGTTAAAATCCACTCTTTAAGAAGTTTTAATTTTGAACACCTTCCTGCTTAAGAAGTTTTCACTTCTCTGAAAATCCTCTTTTCAAATTTCACTATACAGATTTTTTTTTTTTTTTTTTTTTTTTTTTTTTTTGTATTTACACCATTCTTTCTTTTAAAGAAAAAAAATTTCAAAATCTACTTTTGGAGAAAGTAACTGATGAGCAGAAAGTCACAAGAATATGACACCTATCCTCATAGGGTACACTGTAGCCAGTGTTCAGAAGTTGAAGGAATTACAAGCCAACTGATTTGGGAATTGCATTCTTGTAAGGCAAGAGGTTTTCTTTTTTTTTTTCTATTCCAGATATGGGTGGGAGCTCAGTCTTGCAAGCTTTATTCATAGAAAGAGTCATCATCAAATGTCCTCATAGACATTTTCATGACGGTACTTTTAGACATCTTTGACTGTTCTATAGATGCTTTCCTGAACACAAATGATATTTTGCGCAATATCAAGTTTCATTCATGTGACTGGCTTGGCACAAACTTTTTAATTGTGCAGTATTTCTAAGTTATAGCTAGGGATTACATTCCCGAGATTTTGGGATAGCTTAGATTCAATGCTGGGATAATCCTATGATAAGGAAAATTAGGGTTCCTCTAATATCACCAATTTTTACAATAGCTAAATATCCTAATCTTATAGAAAAGATATTTAAAGCAAAAATACAGTCTAACTTACATATGAAAATATACCAAGTTAAAAATTTAGTACTTTAATTAATTATTAAAAAGTATAGTATAAATTACAACAATTGTAAATTAATTAATTAATTAAAAAGTGTAGAAAAATTAGGACAATTGAAAATTAAAACAAATATGCTTTTGATGTTTAACAATGTAACAAAAAACATGAAATGACTATGCTTCATCTTCTAGATAATTTCTTTTATTTCCTGTTAAACAAGTTTTTGAATGGCTTAATATTTACAATATTAAAAAATAATTAATATATCCAATTAAATTTTGAATTATTCTTATAACCACATAATTAAATATTACAATTCTAGGATATCACAAATGCAAGATTTTCCCTAGCATGAAGCTTTTTTTTCTTGAAATAGAACTTAACACACACACATATAACAATAAAAAATTACGTAGATGTATAGTTTAAATTTCTAAATAGAGATAGTTGTTAAAATTCAAAAACGTTGAATAATACAAAAAATTATTACATACCACGAGAAAAAAAAAGATTCGTATGAATAGTTCACTGTTTCTTAACTAATTGGTTTTCCTTTGAAAACATGATCTAAGAAATATCATAAGCAATAGAGATGTTGCAAACTGCATGTATTCGTTACTGAGTAACGGGTATTCTCTCCGATATGAAGTACCGAATAGTTAGTTCAGAATATGAGTTGTTACTCGTTACTACAGAACTAAGAAACAAATTTCAAACACTACTTTCATTTCGTGATTCATGAACGAAGTCGCATTGTCTGATGAGAAAAGATGTGAATTTGTGTTCAGTCTTTGGATTCGGAAATCAGTTGTTCCTGTATTTTAGTATCACATACGGGTATTAATTTAGTAGTCATTTCGTTACTTCAGCACTCGTTCATTCACCAAAAATGTCCGTACGAATAATTTTGGAACGAAGATTTTGAAGTCACGTGGTCAATAGCAGAACAAACTGCGTTTAGGGGAAATGTTACTATGACATCATTTATTCTTTCAGGGATTGTACTTTTAATTTTTCAGATATGAAGTGTTATATGCTTTTTTCAAACATGGGGAGAATAATTGTTTTTTTTTTTTTTTTTTTTTTTTTTTTTTGTTGTTGTTAGTTTGACCAAGAGGTTCTATAAATGTATCTTTAAAAAGGAAGCATGGGTCCAAGCAATAAAGAGACAAGATGTATTTATCATTTAATATTTTAATTAGATTTATTTCATATTAATTGTGCATTTGATCTATTAAGGTTGCTTATAATTTTACTGTAAAAAGAACTGAAGCTTATAATAGAATAACATATTCTTTGTATCTGTATTTAAGGAATGATAAAGTATTTTTATGAAATATAACTTTTTAAATCATCGATTTTTATTTATACTCTCATAAAATTAGTAGGCGCTTTTGAGCAGAAATTAGGAAATGGATTAGCGTCTTTCTTTTTCCTTTAAATTCAAAAGATTTGTTTGACGATTACTATGAAAATGGGTGTTTTGAACCGAATATCTGGATGCAACAGTAATTGAAGGGCCATCATATAAAAGCATTTGATTATAACTTGAACTGCGGTAAACTTATCGAAAAATGAAAAAAGCTAATCGATTTCATATCATTCTGATGACTGCCAATTTTATGATTTTATGCATTAGACTGAGTATATGAATGTGTCAGAAAGTTTTGCGATGTTGAACAAAGGTAAATGTGTTTTTGAGAACCGATTTAATGCTAGTTTCCGTTATAGACAGGCCCCACCAGTGGCCGAGAGGTTCTGCTCTCGAAGCTGGTAGACGGGAGGTGCTGGGTTCGATCCCAATCACGCCCGTCGGCCTAATCGTTCGGAGTTTTCGTGGTTTTCTTCGAGCCGTGGATCTTCCATGCATTAATATGGATTAGGTTCCCTTAGAAAGACCCCCACGGAGGGCACTCCCCCCGGGCCTATATCCCTCGTGTAGATAATTGGCCGTCAAAAATCAACTCAAACTCAACCCGTTATAGACAGGTTCTGTTGTTGCATGTTTTACTGGTTTCAGTAAGCAGTGGACATTTCTATTCAGATACTCAATTACTATGTTTTTCTTCAATACATACAGTAATACTTGCAGAGACAGAATCGTGAGAATCACAAAGGAATTCCGTTTTAGAGAGATTTTTCGTCTTAGTAGATGGAATTTCATTGTATTATTTTCATGGGAATCGATCTTGGAATATTTCAATTCAAAGTAAAGTTTCACTTTTACAGTTAGTATTTATTTACTCATTTTTATATTATGAATGTTTCCACTTTTATACAGATTTCTGTTACAGACAGGTTTCATACAAAATTTTATTATGGGTCTGTGTAACGGTAATGAATTTTTTAAAAGACCTCACGTACGGTATATAGTTATATTTACTGTAGTCTTGTGACCATATATTTCCCATGCAGTATTTTGAAAGCCCAATTTTATGCTTTATGAAATGTTAAATTAGTGCAAGCATCCAGATAGATTTTATCTTTTATTTTAAGGAACAGTTAAAACTAATTATAATTGAAAAAATGCTCAGAAAATTAGAAAATACACCGAATATATGTGTACTAGTAATTAGGATGATTTTTAATACCCATTTTCTAAAGAGTAACGAGTAACGAATATTTTCTAACTGGTAGTGCGTTTGAAACTAACGAATACATATGGGTGTTCATTTAGTCGTTACTTTTACAGCACTAATAAGCAAGGCATTTAAATTATCATCTCCAAGTTGGCTTCTAATTTTGTTCACAACAAAACCTGCTGCTTAAACTGCTTGTTCTGCTTCTACGCTCGCAGGAGGAACTGTCAGCAAATTGATAAGCTAATTCTAAATGATGGTCGCGGACTCCCCCACTTTAAAAAAGAGACATCTCATTTCAATTTTTATTGATAAATCCATTTGCTTTTGTGTTTCAGGTTCTACAGTTAGCATGCTTTTTTCAATTTCTTATTGCAATTTTTCTTTATATGTTCAGTTATCTGATTACCGATACACTGTGCATTATTTCTGTATCTTCAGAATTTTCATTGTCAACACTGTTTAGCTTTTCAATTGTTGCTTTTACCTGCTTCTTAATAACAGTTTTATTAGGAATAGAAAATATACTGCTAGCTTCTGCACTCAGGTCATCTTGTTTAGGATTATGCAAGTAATTTAAAATACCTGATAATTCAATGTGTCATCATTCTCTGATGCATAGTTTTAGCTTGTCTGTCATTTTATAAGCAAGTTTTGATTTTTTTTCTCCAACAATTCGTTTTAAAAGAATTTTTAAGGCTGCTTCCACAGTTAACAAATTAGAATACATGCAACAAATTGCTTCTAATGTTAGATGTATCGGTTTGAGGACTTCAACAATTTCATTTATAAGTAAAAAATCAGAATTGTCTAAGCAGGTCTGAGGCTTTAAATTGATTAAAGTTTACTGTATGCTGTTTTTCAAAGAATAAAATCGTTCAAGAATAGTTACTAAGCTATTCCACCTAGTCTTGCAATCTAAAAGAAGGGGAAGGTCTTTCTATTTTTTAGATTTGACATACTTTTGAAGAACTGCATTCGTTGTTCGAGATCATTTAAAATAAATTACTAATTTCTGAATTTTTTTTAACAAGTTCATTGATATATCCATCAGAGTATGCAAAGTTGTGTTCATATTCAGAAATTAACACAAACCCCAATTCTAAACTTTCAGAAGGTTCACCATCTTCATTTAAGTTTAAATTTTCACCTCTGTAGCATGGTTCATCTACTGTTTTAAATGGAGGAAGTTTAAGGCTCTATATTTTGTTTATTACACTTTAACCCCTTCGCGACGGGAGCCTTTTACGAAATATTTATTACTTTGCTACCGGTTTTAAAAAACAGAAGTTTGTGCCTATTCAAATAGGGAAAATGCTCGGACTAAATAAGGCAAGTTTTACAGTAAAATTTTACTGGTGAGGATGAACGAGGATCCTTAGGCCTATTTCCGGCACGTATACGTGTCGCTCGTCCCCAAGGGGATAAAGCATCACAAATTGCTAAGTGGATGCCATGAGTGAAATAAAGCTGGTAATCTTCTTCAATTTCTTTTCTGATTTTAAGCATTACATTTGGTCCATCAGTTATGATAGCAACATTGTCTTTTTTTAGTGAAATGTCATACTGGTTTAGATGCTCTGTTAGCATTTCAGTACACTTTTTTGCTGTAAAAGATTCATGTAAGTGCATAAGGCCTAAATATCAGAATTTGTTCAAATGTAAATTTCTTGAATGGACATTAATATTCATAAATCGCTTGTTTGCAGTAGATGTCCATTCGTTAAAAGTCAAACTAATTTTTTTTCCTGAATTTTTAAAAGTTTGTATTTCTCTTGTAATTAACTTCTTTATTATGGATCTATAGTTCACTACTCAATTTTGAATTGATACTGTAGATTTTGGCAAATCATTATTTATAGCCTTTATCTATTAGTAAGAGTTTTATATCAGTTGAAGTTATGAAAACGTTAAATCAGAAACTGTCTTTAGCTGTCATTCACAATAAAATTAAATCCAGTGATTCCTTATCACTTGATTTATAATTCTGCTTTTTAAAAAGCAATAGCAATGTATCTTCTATGAAATCTTGACTTGTGGATGGGAGAGAGGTTGTATTAAATTCTTTCTGAACTTTAGTACCATGTTTCGTAGATGAATGTGTGTGTATGAAACTACTTAGTCGATCCACCTAATGTTTTAAGCACTGAGCTACATCTTTTATATTTAGTGCTTTTTTCCATCTATTCACATTAAAGAATATAGTACCATACTGAAGATATAACGTTATCTTCCCTATGAGCTACAAAATCCTTTTTATTAGACATCTTTAAAGCAAAATAAGTATAAATGCACGAAAAGCAAAAAAGTTAACACATAATAATGACTATGATACACAAATGCAACGCTTATTAGTATACTCTAATTCGAAAATGGCTCACGAAGTGCAAGATGTTTTCTACACACGCAGCAAAATGAAAATAAACAAATTATTTCATTTTTCCTGACTAATAGCTGTGCAGGTTATATCTGTTTGCATGCCAAAAGATTTCCAAGTTAAAAGATTTAATTGCTTAGAAATATGTGTAAAAAAGCAAAGGAACCCTGATGTTTAAAAAATGTGAAATCATTGCCCTGTAAATATGAAAGCAATAACACATCATGGATGACGATTCCAATTTATGAAAGTTATCTAAAGAAATTAAACAGTAAAATAAGAAAGGAAAAAAGAAAAAATATTTTTACTGCATATTCCAAAGGTATGAAGTTAGATAACATTAAAATTAATTTCCTTCCATCAAATTCTACAGCAGTTTTACAACAAGGTCAAGGGCAGATCAAGGGGTAATTAGGGAAATTCAGAAAACGATTAGTCAAGTGAATGGTTTTAAATCTATAAAATTGAGAAAAACTGTAAAATATTAAATTTTTAGAATCTAGTCATATGGTTATATCTGCGTGGGCATCTACAGATATCATTGGCAGTTGTTTGAAAAAAGCTGGGTTTTCAAATAGAGAAGTGAGAAGTAACAGAAGACCCAGAGGTGAAGAGAATTAGTGGAAGATACTGCAGGAAGAATTGGATTTCACCACATCATATTGTGCATATGTTAATGTTGATAATGATGTAATGCCAAGCCAAATTTTACAAGTCGATGACATTTGTGATTTGATGTCAGATGAGAATGTAAATGAATCAAATGATACTGAAGATGATAAATAGTTCCAGGCTATTCAGGGGCTATAAAAGGACTAGAAACTTTCCGATGTTACATAGAAAGCCAAGAGAATATCCCAGATGAAATACATAAAAACTTGACTCCTTTCATTTACAAAAAAGAAGAAGAAGAAAAAGTATTATGGATTATTTCAGTAAATCAAGTATAAATGTATTTGTGAAGAAAAAATGAAATTTAATTTAATA
Source organism: Maratus speciosus (assembly GCA_963932465.1). Taxonomy (NCBI): domain Eukaryota; kingdom Metazoa; phylum Arthropoda; class Arachnida; order Araneae; family Salticidae; genus Maratus; species Maratus speciosus. Next base: position 37,713,138 of record OZ010788.1, on the reverse strand, counting down.
GAAATAAAAGGATAAAATGAAATTTAATAAAATAAATCAGGTAAACTAGTTTGGTATTATTTACCATTATATTTTCTTTAATTACTTTTAAAATAACAATATGCTCAAAAATATTTTATTATTTTAAATTCTAAAACTATTCTGCATGTCTAAGTCAACACTCTGGATAATTTTATGTCATTAATGTTTTCATTACATTGTTATTGTTTTTTACCCTATTGGGCCTGGTGAGCAGCTTTCTATTTCTGTATAGCTGTCTTAATCCACATACTAGACAAACTACAGAGCAAAGATACGACAAAAACCTAACAAGCTGGCACTACACCGATAGACCTACCACTGACTAGGCGAACCCCTATCCTGCACCATCAAACCAACTACGACAGTGACTATATATCTCATTCAATAGCTGAGAAAACAGAACCAGATCTTCTCCACCCTTTCTCCCCGTTGCAGAAAATATATCCTTGTACGACGTATTCTCCGACACCAATAACTTCCCAAAGGCCTTATCTGAATCCCCAAAAACTTCTTACACCTCAACACCAAGTGTTCTTCGGTTTGCTCCTCTTCTCTACACAAGTCACACTTTACATCACCACTACCCAGAAACCTTTTACGACGAACCAGAGTTTGAACAGTCTTGCTGAAAAACTGAGTAAAAATCGCACCACTCTTCCTCCGTTGATTATGATGTGGATGTCTGATATTTGCATAATCCCAGCCACGACCAAAGTGATCTTCCCAATATTGCTTCCATTCTCATTCTGACTCTTTATTATTCTTCACGACCAGCATCCAATCTTCAGGAGAAAACCACAGTATGCAAATATTACTATACAGGCCCTTCCTGGCTAGATCATCCACACACTCATTGATTCCAATTCTTTTATGCCCAGGTACCCAAATAAAATCCATCTGATACTGATCAATCCTCTTCCTGTTTATCTCATCCCTTAGCATAGTAATAACAGCCGCAGATTTACAATTGATCTTATCTAACGCCATGAGAACACTTTTAGCATCAGTGAAAAACATATATCTCGCACTCTCCACCATATAAAACTTAATAGCCACCAATAACGCAATCGCTTCCGCTATAAAAATCGAATTGATATTAGGAATTTTAAAAGCCATACGACTACCCGTATTCTGATTGACCATCCCGATAGCTGTATTATTCCCTTTTTAGACGCATCCGTTGCAATGAAAATAGCCTTGTCAATATGCATCTGGTAAAAACTGTTAAATGAATTCCTGATCACAGCCTCCGGAACGTCTTTATTCTGGAACGGCCATGTGTTCACATATATTCGAAAGTTATCATGAACCTTTGTACCCCACTTGTAGGTAATCATTTCATTGACCTCTGTACCATACCAACTAAGACTATTCAACTCACTGTGAATTAAATCGTTCGAAAGAATATCAGTGTAGTCCTTGTGCTTGATGTCCAAAATCATCCCTTTTATTGCAAGATATTCTCTTCTTAGGTTACTGCTCCAATACTGCTTCTTAGGTTACTACTTAGAAGCTTAGATTACTGCTTCTTAGATTACTGCTCATAATGTGGGCCCATCTAAGGCCCACATTATGACTCACTTGAAGTTGGCGACCTTCAGTTTTATTTGAATGCATGAGAATCCGCAGATTCCCATCAAGAAGAGACCCCATCATACTGTTTGTAATCTTTAAAAGATACTTTGTTTCAGTACCCCAACTCATATCAGCAATAGCTTTAAGCATGTTCAGATGCTCTTTCTATTACTAGCTTTCTCTCTCAGCATAGTAATATGATTTTTAAAGTTCCCTTGCCAATTTAGATAAACCCCTAAAACTCTTAAATTCCCTGAAAGCTCCACCTCCTGTCCTTTGATCTTAAATTTCTGCTCCTCAGACTCATTCCACCATCCTATCTTCTTTATTTGACGTTTATTTGGGTTCACCTCTAGATTCCACGCACACAACCAATCAATTATCCTAATAATATTTTCCTGTAAAATTTCTCTTAACCATTCCACATTGTCATGAAATCCATATAAAAAAATATCGTCCGTATACACCACACAATGAATACATGAATCAAAAATCTCAAAGATGTCGGCTGAGTATATTGCAAAATGAAATGGAGAAAGGGGACTACCCTGTAATAGACCCCTCTGATACATAAATGGGTCCGAAAGTGAGCCCGTCCATTTAACCCGAATCCTAAGCTCCTGCATCAATTTCTGGATCATTATACTGAGATCAGCTCCTAGTCCCAATTTTTTAAGCTTCAGAAGCAGCCCATCCCACAAACATTGTCATAAGCTCCTTTAATGTCTAATTCAACTAAAAAACCCTTCTGTTTAGATTGCCTTCCTCTTCTAATATCTCTGTAAATTTTATAAGCTGCTGCCTCACAATATCTAAAAGGAGTAAATCCATAGTGATTTCTGTGAAAAATCTTATTTTTCATGCTCCAGTTAAGCAGGATCTCCAATATCATCTTTTCAAAAATCTTTTTGCTGGTGACCGTCAGTGCAATTAGTCTGTACCCTCTAATGTCGTTCCTATTTTCTCCAGGCTTTTTTATTGGCAGCATAATAAACCTCTTTCCAAATCTCAGGAATTTATTGGTTTCAAGAATATTATTATACATCCCCAGAACCTGATTCAAAACCCTGGTTTTTAGATTTTTGAAAAAATTCATTTTAATTCCGTCAAATCGGGGAGTTGTTGACTTGTTTTTCCTGATGATCATCTGCAACTGGTTCATCGTAAACTTTGTATCCAACTCATCTTCACCTAAGAAATCTATGGGAATGCCTTGTCTGGCCGGAGAATTTTGGAAAATAATAGATAAGAAGTTGGCTTGGGAAACCACATCAGGCAGACAATTTGGAAAGTTAAAATCCATATATTCACCTCACCGTCCTTCACATTATTGATCCCACGGATGATCTTGTAAATATGTGACCCTCTCCCGGCCTCCCTGGCCACAGAATCCCAAAACTTCTGGTTATTCTTTTTAATCTCCTTCTTGAGTTTAGCATTATATAATTTGTATTTGTACCATAAATCCAACTGACCCAACCGAACCGCCTTCCCATGATACCTTTTAAGAGCCAATAGCCGACAAATAACAATCCCCCACCCAGGAGGAAGAGTACCCCCACTCACTGGGATCCTATCAGTACACTGAATCATTACCTGGGAGATTTCCTTGGACCACCTGTCCAGCCCCTCAGCATAGACCTCATCCCCGACACCATCCACCGCCGAGCCAACTCGCTGCCAATTAACCTGAGCCCAATACGTTTTCATATCACTGCTATCACTAACAATTTCATGAACCCTGATAGGGTAGTGATCCGGCCCCATCGGATGCGAAAGAACATCCACCTTGAAACCCCAAGCTAAACTACTTGAAACAATTGTCAAGTCCAGTAACGACCCAGTATCCCCACCCCTAAATCTCGTAACCTGATCCAAATTCATTAAGATTGCATCCGTACTATTTATCCAGTTCACCAAATTTATCATTTTATGCTCTTTAGGATTGTTTATGCCAATTGAGAAAATTAATATTGAAGTCACCAACAATAATATAATTCTGCCCAATCAACTCTTTAATCCTATCCAACCACCTAGTATCAGCAAACCCTTTCGGCACATAAACATAGATGCCAACATCTCCGGAAATTCCGGAGTTTCTCTGGAAATGTAGGTTAAAATACGGTAGTACGGTAATAAGGTAGAAAATACGGAAATTTGCGGCAAAAAAAATCACAAATTTTTTTTGGATCATTCGCGGCAAAAAAATGGTGATTTTTTTCGATCAATCGTGGCAAAAATTCGCGAATTTCTTCAATCGGTCATTGAAATATATCGCAAAAATTGTCTATTAGTCGATAAACCACGGATTTCGGCAATCGCTTGCGGCAGAAAATCGTGAATTTCTTTAACTGGTCAGTGAAAAAAGTTGCAAATTTTGTCAATCAGTAGTCGCTGCAAATAATTGTGAAATTCATCAATCGGTCATTGATAAATATCGTGCTCTGCAAAAACACGCTTTTTGGCTGTCATCGTGGCAGAAGATCGCGAATTTCGTTAATCAGTTGAGGAAAAATTTCCTGTAATTCGGCAATCAGCCGTTGATAAACATCGCAAATTTTGTTAATTATTCACTGCGTTGCAAAAAACGTGAAATCGTCAGTTGCGCCAAAAAAATGTGAATTTCGTCACTCATTCGCGGCAAAAGATCGCGATTTTCGTCAGCCATTCGTGGCAGTAAAATTGCAATTTTCGTCAGTCAGTAGCAGCAAAATATCGCGATTTTCGTCAGTCAATCGTGGCAAAAGATCGCGATTTTCATCAATCAGTCGCAGCAAAAGATCGCGATTTTCGTCAGTCAGTCGCGGCAAAAGATCGCGATTTTTGTCAGTCAGTCTCGGCTAAAGACGATTTTTGTCCGTTTCATCTGCCGGTTATGGCTAAAGACCGCGATTTTCGTCCATCGTTCGCGGCAAAAGATCACGATTTTCGTCGGTCCTTCGCGACAAAAGATCGCGATTTTTGTCTGTCAGTCGTGGCAAAAGATCGCGATTTTCGTCAGTCAGTCATGGAAAAAAAAAGATCGCAATTTTCGTCAGTCAGTCGTGGCAAAAGATCGCAATTTTCGTCAGTCAGTCGCGGCAAAAAATCACGATTTTTGTCAGTCATTCGCGGCGAAAAATCGCGAATTTCGTCAATTGTTTGTGGAAAAAAGCCTCTTATTACAAAAAATATTAATTACATTAAAAGTAAAAGTAAATTAGTATTTAAATTATGTTTGTATGGATGAATACAAAAGCTGTCAGGGGGTGAGGGTTCATAAAGTACCTAAAAAATATTTTAAAATACAGCTCGAAAAAAATTAAGTACAACTCCTGAAATTACTCCTGAAACGTGACTCTTTTACTCCTGATGAGTGTCCAAAACTCCTGAAATTTTACTAGTTTACTCCTGATACAGTATTTACAATGTTGGCATCTATGCATAAATATTGATGATCACAATCCACCGTTTTTTATACCATATTTTGATCCCTTGAGCCTCATGATCCCGGCCAATATTAGGAAGGTTAAGAATTTTAACAGGATAATGTCTCAACACCGCTAAAAGCAAGCCACTTCCCCCCCCTCCCCCCCTGATAAATTACCAGGCCTATCAGCATGATAAATATTTCTGTTTCTAAAGCATAAATTATAATTATTACTCAAAAGCGTTTCCTGAAACGTCCAGACAAAACAATTATGAAACATACCAGTGCGCAGCCAGGGCAAGTTAGACCTAATACCTTTTATATTCCATTGGTATAAAAAGGTGTCCATAAAGTAATAACAGTAAACATCACACTAAAAACACAGTACAACAATAAAACAATAAAACTACCAACACTTACCCCAAAAACAGTTTTCATAAAAATACAGAAAACAACCATCCAACCTGCCAAAAAAAAAAAAAAAAATCACTAACACCAAGAAAAATAACACACACAAGTCCACAGTCCTTATCCATCTCCTGGATCTATTATCATATTTTCACTTTCTGGAGCTAAACCTGTCTGTAATAGAAATACTTCTTCTTGCTGGACTTCATTAGTCAATTTCAATTTTTTCTCCCTTAAATTATTGCATAATTCCGTCACCACATCTCTTTCTCCACTTTTACTTTTTTTTGTTGTTTCTCCTTCATTTTCTTCCAAATCATTTGCTACTATACTTTCTGGCTTCTGTTGTGAATTCATCATAGCTTCACATATATAAACCACTATGTTCATTCTTTTGTTGAACTTTTCTTCCATTAACATCGCCAATTTGTGATAGTTATCCTCCTCACTTTCTTTTTGAACATATGTTTTCATTTTAGCTGCGTAGCTGTTTGTAATTTTGAAGTTGAATTGTCTTCTCGCTTCTGCTAGCGTTATATGGTTTTCATTTTTGTATTTCCGTCTCTTTTTTTTTAAATTTTGCATTCATTATCATCAGCCTCGTGATTTTTCCTACAATTTGCACACCTTACTTCTGTTTCCTTGCATATAAGTTCTGGATGATTCTTTCCTCATTGTTTGCATTTCTTTTCATTTATACATTTATAGGTCCCGTGATTGAAACTTTGACAGATATTACATCTTTTAGGTCTGCCAACAAATAGTCTTACCTTCTGTCTCATGTAGAAAATTTTTACATGTTCCAGTAGATAATGTCCATATATTGTTATTAATACAGTTCCCGTAGGAACTACTCATCCTCATGTCTGGTTGTGAATCTTCTAATATTCTGAATGGGCATTTGATTTTCCTTTTCAATCTCCTCCTGAATTTCTTTCAACGTTATGTCAGTATCAGTTCTGAATATCAAGAATCTTGTTGTGATGTTCTCATTCATTAGAATATGTTTAACTTTGATGTCGAATATTTTTTCTTTATTAACAATCTCACTTGCGCATTCGTAGTTTTTCGTAGTTATCAACAGTTTATTATTCTCTTGGCTTTCAGTCATAATAACATATTCCTTTAAATTTGGTATAATGTTGATTTGTTCCTTTGCCGTTCGTCCATCATTCCAGTTGAATTTCTTAAATTCTTCACTGTTAAAGCTTACACTTTCTTTAATTTTAACTTCCGTTCCCGACACATTACTAACCGTACCTGGAAAACAGCCCAAAGTACACAGACTTTAACCACACACTTATCACTACTACTCTCAGGAACACAAACTTAATATATTACAATGCATGAAAAATTATTCTCACCACACTGGAAAATACCCGCAATGCTCACGTGAGCTCACAGCTTTTGCCAGAAATCCCACACACGCTCACCGGGCCATCATTCAACACGCTTTTTCCACAACCTTTTCATTACGTTATTTGTCATTATAGGTTTTCCCCTCAGAAGTTTTAATTACTCAGTCTAATAGAAAACTTCCTAGGCAGATTTTACCGTATTATTAAAAGTGGTATAATTCATTTGTTAATTTTATACTTATAAACAAACAAATAGTATAGAATAAATATTTTTATTAGGGTTTTTAAAAGCTTAGTCTTATTTGCATATTTAGGCATTGTTAGAAAACGTTCTACTTTTTTCATCAGATCAGTTGTGCAATTAAACTGCATTATTTAGAATTATTTTTATGAATTTCTTTTATGCTGTAAAAGGAAATTGCTTTGAAAAGTTTTAAAGCTGTTAGTTTAAAATAAAAGAATTGATTTTCCCTGTATGATTTCTACCATTTTTAAAAATACATATCTGACATTGATTCTCATCTGACATATATAATTTCAAGAAATTTTATCAATTTAAATTTTTAATTTGCTTCAAAAAATTCATGTTTGATGCACTTAAAAAAAGAAAGAAAAAAAGGTGATTTTAATTAAATCATCTTGTTAGAACAATGTAATACAAATACAATTCAAATATAATAATTTTATAAGGCAGCTTATTTTCAATAGATAATACTATACTATATTTTTTCTTTAGAGACACTTGACCTTCACAGTCACCTTCGCTAGTTGACATGAAAATCACATCTGCTACCGTCTTATCTCGTTTTTCCCACTTCATTTTCGCTTTGAGACTTATCTCCTATCGTATTGGACTGGGAGCTGAAAGAATCTTCAAATGCAGTGTGAAAAACGGTGAGCAACTGGAAAATCTACCACGCGTTACCATAGAAACACCCTTCCAAACTGTGATGGTCAATGAAAGTCAAGTGCGTCTCTCTTACTGAAAAAGAATATAGTGAAAGTCAGTCATAATTTTTCTTTCTTAACAAAATGCTTGTGAGTTCTGACATTCCTTTGGGACTTTTAATTCCTTCTTGAAAAAAAATTTCCCTTTACACATTGACTGGCACATTATCTGAATTTGATAAGAAAAAAATGGAAAACAAAACAGCAAAACAATATGCTTGCTTACAGAATTGCTTCGAAAACAGGTTTTGCAAATAAATCTTGGTTAAAAGAAATTTACAGAAAAAGAAAAGGCATAGTTATTGCGCTTTTATTCACGTTTGCTTTCACAAATCATATATTATCTAATATATTATTTGCAGAGAAAATTAACCAGAGAATTTAAGACCAAGAAATATTAAAGTAATTTAGGGACAATTGTTTGATATTAATTGTATTAATTACAATATTCACCCAACAAACACAGAACTTCTGGGCCACTCACGGCTACATTAGGCTAGTCCCCAAGTATTTAATTGAGGCCCGCTATCATTGGCCGTTACGGTGCCATCAAAAAAGTGTCACGCCGGACATAATATGGCCACAAGATAATTGGCCATAAATACAAGAAGTTGCCCACAATCATGCCGCTAACTTTTCACCAATAATTCTGGATAGCCTCAAACTGGCCGTTTTTATTCTTTTAATGTCCACTAAAAATAATGGATAGCCAGAAGCTTGCCCTAGTCCAGCCATTTGTGTTTGCAAGAATTAAATCTAGCCCAAAGCTGCCCACAAAAAAGCCTTTTGTGATTTTTTTTAGAATGTAAACTACCCAACAGCCTGCCACTGTCCTGCCATAAAGATTATTTAAGCATAAATTCAAAATTTGTTGTATAAAAAATACTTGTTGAAAAAATGCTTAAACAATAAAGCGTTTTTACATGAAAAACTAATATATTAATAATCATTTAGTACCCTTTGAAAAAAAGTATAAATTTACTTATCTTAATTTTTTTTTAAATTCCAAAACACAATACTTGACATAGTGAATTTATTAATTTATTTATTCCATTTTATATGTAATATGATTTTCAAATAGTTTCATTTCCTATATATTTAAAATTATTAATTGAAAATCTAAACTAATTAATTAATTCGCTATGCCAAGCATTGCCTGTGAAAAATTTTCGAAAATGTTCAAGATAAGTAAATTATCCTTTTTTTTTTTTTTTTTTTTTTAAGTTAACCTAAATGATTATCAATATATTATTTTTCATGCAAAAACACATTATCACTTAAACAATCTGCCAACAAGTATTCTTTATAGAACAATTTTTGAATTTGTGTCTAAAAATGTATATAATATTAATGTATGTTATGTATGTTCTATTAAAATTAAATGTGTTTGTGTTTGTGATTTTATTTTATTTTTTTACACTTATTGGTAAGTCCATTGCCAAAATTTGATGCCCATTCATTAAAACCTTATTCAATCAAAACAGAGGAACAAGTGAAATATTTCTGAACCATTTTCATTTAACAAACACAAATTTTCACATAAGTATTATTAAAAAATAAAGAAATAAAAAATGTCGTTTTATGTTTATATATGTCCCGAATGACATTTAAAAAAAAAATAGTAACTTATCGTTCGCATAATTTTTTTTTAATATTGTTTAATATTAGATAACATTAGATTTTCCTATTAAAGTTGAATAATCAAGTTTTAAAATTATAATAATTATAATTTTTAAAAAAAGGTTAAAATATGTATTCCAACCTTTTTTTTTTCTGAAAATTATTTTCAGATATTTCAAAATATCTTAAATATTTTAAAGAGTTTTTTCTTGCTCTAATTTTTCTTATATTGTAATAAAATTATTCAGTTGTTTAATTTGATGACATTTTCTCTGAGGGCAAATTATAATCCGATATCAGAGGAAAAGAAAAAAAAAACTTTCTTTTCAAAATCGCATCTAAAAAAACAATTATGACATTAAATCAATTTATTTTAAATAAACTAGAGGAATTATGAAAGTGATATAAATAATTCACAATTTTTAAAATTACTTTATACAGCCTCAATAATAGGGAAAAAATTCTTAAAATAGAATACATTTAATGAAACTACTAAATGAAATTTTTCAAAGAATAATGAATAAAAAACAGGTATTATCCTGCTTTTGCTTAAACAAAAATACCTTTAAAAATCAGAGTTAAATTGCAAATTCTAACATTTTACGTCGTATTCATTTATAAAATAACAACTAATAATGTTAACATTTAACTTTACATACTTATTTATTTAATTCTATATAAAAATGAGTATAATATAATGGTACAGAAACATTTCGAATTAAACTGATTTAATGAATAGGCAAACAAAATATTCAGACTTACAATATTTTAAATTCTATTCTCACTGCAGACATCCACTAAATAGATCTTGTACAAACAGTGTCAGAAGTCGAAATAAACAGAAACAGTCGTCCTGTCCTCATCAAACAACAGTGACAAGTGTTTCAAATCATGACACAGTGAAATCTTGACCCCTATATATCATTGGTTGTGCCCTTGAACAGCCCCCTGAAATGGATCATTCCCTTCGTCGTTAAAAACGCGATAGAGAGACTTGAAAAACAGTCGGATTCATCTTCTCAATTTCTGTGTATAATGATTCCTATTTTAAAGCAACTTTTCCAAATTTAACAATAACACTTTCAAATTTTAAATAATTTAAACTCTTTCTCAATTATTTTTTCCCTTTCTCCTTTACCTACTAATCGATTAGAAAAAAATGGATACGATTTTTTATAGAATTATATTTAGTGGATATCTGAAATTGTAAAATGTATATAATCATTATATGTAATCCTTTTGAAAGAAATAAGAGCCATGTCACTCTGATTTAAGTAAAATATACACATATATGTATCGATAAAATATTTTTATGAAAGTTATATATTTAATTCACTGGAAGGAAAAAAAAAACTTTTAAATACTAATTTAATTTTCAAAGTTTAACAACCCACTTTTATGCAGTTTTGATTTATTTGATGTATATGTGTATATGATATATATATATATACTTTGCTAAATAAACGTGAAACTTTCTGACATATTTTGTAAGTCATTTTTAAACATAAAAATATGATACATGAAAGAATAATTATTGAAACGATTTGTCATCGAAAAGTTTTTTTTTTTCATTATTTCATTTTGTCACTATACATGAATTACATCTTGTAAACGACTGTAATTTTATGATTTCATTTTTTCCACTTTGACACGCTGTCACATCCAGATATTTCGTTTAAACGCCAACTTCGAACGCATTTTCTGACAGAACTTTTGTCTTTACCAAGGAGAAAATAATTCAATATGGGGAAATAATTCCATTACACAGTTTTTTATTATGAGGTCTTGCTAATTTTATGCATTTGGTGAAAAAAGTTAATTTTAAAAATGTGTCAAAAAGTAGCCAATATGGATTTGAGACAAACCTTAAACACTTTCATATGCGTTTAGTTCTTGCAAAAATATACAGTCAAACTTATTTATTTATTTATTATTATTATTATTAAACAAATAGCACTTGTAACTGATATTTTATTTATTTATTGTTATTTTTTTTAATCTAAATTTGTTCTGTAATTCTTCCGTTTTACTTAACATTAGTTTTCGTGTGTCTGGCATTGAATTAACTATTTTTATGCATATGAAAAAATATATATGGTTTTAACTATAAATTTTATTAGTGAAATAATGATAATAAAGCAAATAAATATGCATAAATCATTAGGAATGTAATAGAGGCAAGGAATTTTATCTTTTTTTACCTTTACACTGAATTCAGAACTTTAAATCTTATAGTATTTTGTTTTACATTCATTCATTTCAGTATGACGATAAAAAATATATCCATGCAAAGATATTGAAGATTAGTTTGGAAATATAATTTTACATTTTGTAAAAATATGTCAAAACTAAATAAAAATAATTTATTTTACTGCTTTAAATATAAATCTCATAATGTATTTATATTTTTACTAAATCCCACATTTAAAGTAATTAAGATTAATTTAAAAGAAATGAAGAAAAAATCAGGGCCGAAATTAAGGGGGGGCAGAGGGGGTATGTGCCTTGGGCGCCAGAGCGAAGGGGCGCCAAGTGAAAGATTATACCTTTGGAATCGATCTTTTTCTTCTGATGGACTGATGGCTTTCATTATTATGAAACAGCCATTATAAATGAAGTGTTAGGTGAAGATGAAAGAGCAGCCATAAAAAGTTTGAACTCTGATTTTCTGGTCAGAATGGGAGAAAAAAATGGCCATAATTTTTTTTTGCAAAAAAATTTATGGCCATTTTTTCCCCCATTCTGACCAGAAAATCAGAGTTCAAACTTTTTACGGCTGCTCTTTCATCTTCACCTAACACTTCATTTATAATGGCTGTTTCATAATAATGAAAGCCATCAGTCCATCAGAAGAAAATAACTCGATTAAACTGGAAATTCGGTTAAGCGGGACTCGGATAATCGGAACTCTACTGTATAAGCAAACACTGTAAGTAGCCGGTAATACATGCGAATTCTTTTATCTGAACGAACTATAAATGCAACAAACATCACATTCAGTTTACGTAGTTCAGTATTACATAGTTTATGATTACATATTTTAAGTTTTAAAAAAAGTCGGCTATTAGGAAATTAGTAAAATTCTCTTTGTAAATATACTTTGCGGAAGAGGGGGGGGGGGGGGACGCCAAAATCCACGCTTGCCCCGGGTGCAAAAAAGGCTAGTTTTGGCCCTGGAAAAAATACATTTCCTCTCTTTAAATAAATATGCCGGTTAGGTAATATTAGCCCTCTACTGTCTAAACGATGATGCAGGGGCACACCAGCAGTATCCAGCGCCTGTGTGCAGAACTTCACTTGGCGCCCTATACCCTCCTCCATCACTTCGAAAGTAAAACTTTATATTAAAAAAAATCTGTGAGTATCTGTAAATGCATAGCTGCCACCCTGCTGGAATTTTATTCCAGATCAAATAAAGTTTTTAAAATGTGTCTTGTTTCTATAGGGTTTGTATTTTATTTCATTTATTAATTAAAGTTTCTGGTTCCAAACATGTTTAAATTAACTATTATTTTAACACAATCAAACTGATTGGTAAAGCTATCATACGAATTGAATATTTCCAACTGAGCGAAAAAATGTCCAGGCCGGGAATCGAACCCAGATCCTTGGCTTATCCTTGTAAGCCAAGGATCTGGGTTCGATTCCCGGCCTGGGCATTTTTTTCTCTCAGTTGGAAATATTCAATTCGTATGTTTAAATTTCTTGAAAAAATAAGGAAGGCAGCTATGTAAATAAAATTCGAAACACGGTTAAGCCAGTGAAAATAAAATCTGTCTGTATCAGAATCCTGCATTAAGCTGTAAAATTTTATTAGACCAGAGAAAATAATACAATACAATACAATAACAAAAAATTGCATCAATAACTAATAAAAGAAGGTTATTTGTCATATCTATATTAATAAAAGAAAGACGCTTGTCTTTACTCTGATATGTTAGCAATGGCTAAGAAGGTCTACCGCACATAGAGGTATGAAAGTTTGGATAAGAATAGACGATGGCAGGTCCAAAAATCACCTGAGAGCTCAGATTTTTGATTTGTTGATAATTAACTGAAATATAATTAAAAACCATAATGATAATCGTAAAATGGCGAGTTTTCTTTCTTAAAAGCAATTATTATGCATTTGCATTTCTAAAGACATTAAGCGGTTCTTCAAACTAACGAAAGCTTAGAGTTCGATTTTTACTGCATTTTGAAATTGCAATGGCCAGATCCCCATAGAATTACAAAAAAAGATAAAAGAAAGAAAGAAAATCGTCCTACCTTTCCAATTCCAATGGTATCTTTCGGTGCTATTTCAAAAAACCTTTTTATTTGGCAGTGTTTCAAGTTTTTTCGTTTTTCTACATTTTCAAAAAACCCTTTTAATACATTCTTGGTATTTTTCCGAATCTAACTATCTCCGGTGTGTAAAAATATTAATATTTACTATTTCAAAACAAAAAAAATCTTGAAGTCATTTCAAGGATTCGCCAGAGATGTTTTTCTCTCAGTGCAAGTTTTCTATATAGGTATTGTGTCCCGTCTCAGAGATATGTGCTTTGAATAATCATTTCTCGTTTTAAAAAGGTAAGGGGATGGTGCGTATTTTATATTATTTATGTTTTATCAAGAATTTTTGGTCAGAGTTGAAACTTTTATACAGTAAAACCTCCCTAAAGCGACCACGTTCCGTTCCAATAAAATTTGGTCGCTCTAAGAGGTGGTCTCTTAACAGAGATCATGTTTAAATTTAGATTTTAAATGTTGATAAAAGGTAACAATTAATGTTACTAAAATTTATTTTTCACATTAGAAAAAAATATAAAAATTTAAGTATCAAAACAAAAGTTAATTATATTATATTAAAAATGAATACATCGACGTTTGCTTTGATTTTACAGTTTTATCTTTTATAACTTTTATTTCGTCCTTTCAAATTTTAATAAATAAATGCATTTTTTTTTTTTTTGAACGGAAAAAATAATGACGATTTCATTATTTTATCTAGTTCTTTGAGAGTTTCCTGGAAGAATGGGGCAGGACGGTTTATTGACCGTCATTCTTAATTTGTCATCAGAGTTAAGTTCATTGCCTAAAAAGGTACACTTAAAAGTTACCGGAATAATAAAAAAAAATCTAAACTTAGTTTAGAAGTTTGATGAATAATGCGCTCTCCGGAATTATTTTCTAATTAAACCTTCTGTGAGATGAAATCTCACAGTGTTTAAATCATGTTACTTTTTTTATTTCTTTTGGCCTTATACATCGATGTTCTTTAAGCTTAAATCCATATTTATTTTTGCGCGGGCGATTTCGCTTCACCGCACATCGGCAAGTTCGCTGATGTTCGGCTGCCCCTGGCATGGGATGCTTCTCCTTTGAACTTTGTACGATTGTGATGCATCGGAGCAAGCCTCTCACGACATATGCATTGAATGGATGTTGATCTTTCGGAGGTGTGTCTATTCACCGTGCGAGGAGCAAATTAAAATAAAGCTTTTTAAATGTTTTCTTTCGGATTTGTTTATTAAGACATTACCTAATATTTTAAATTCTCTAATAGATTTAAATCTTTTCTTTCAGTAACTTTTGAAGTCTTCGTATTCTTACTATAAATTAAAAATTCCGTTAATTTTAAATCAGAATCTGTTTTGTTGGAGAGCTGTCATGACTTAGTTTTGGTTTTAAAAAGATCGCGTGCTCCGGCTCCGGTCTGCCGACGCCGATGAATGTGGAATCCGGTAAAGAGCTTTTGCGTAAACGATGTCTGCGATTTTTAACAACTCCTGTTAAATTATTTCTTAATAATTTCTTGATTCATGCTGCACTTTTAAACTAACTAAATAACTTGATTTAATTTATGAACGGTGACCAACGGGAAGCCTTATCTTCTCTTCTCAAGATGAAAATAAAGGGTTAATTTATATTGTTATCAAGTCTCCTCTTCATTTATTTTACAGACTACACGATCCAAGTAAGAAATTTCATATATTTCTATTTTTTTTACAATTGCTGACCTCAAAGAACAGAGGGTTTTATTGCAAACATTACACAATGCATGTAACTAAAAAGAATTTCAAATTTAATTTTACTTTTAATTAACGGCCCATTATATGGATTATAGTATATTACAAAATATTTCCATCACATTTGGTGCCGCAAAAACGGTGGTTCTGAAGAAAAATTTTGATTGATTTGAAGAAAATCGTAATATTTTAGAACTTTTGTTCTCAGAATAACTTTTGAAAAATTTTTTTGATGCGTTCAATAGAATTCAAGATTTATTCTTTTAGTGAATTTTAAGAAATATGGAATATTTTATGCAAGAATTTTTGCGTAACTACATATGACAATATTTTTTTAGTATTGGAAGTTTCTGTTCTCAAAAAATTTCTTGCATAGATTTTTTCTATTTTGAAGAATTAGATTTTATAATTCTGGAATAATATTGTTCTGCTCCATCTTGAAGAATATAATATATTTTACTAAGTTTCCCATATTTTTTTAAAACAATTATTTAAATTAAAATCAATTTCCTATTGAAGAATAGTCATATTTTTGATGATGCATAATTTTAAATAGTTTTATTTGAAAGAATTTCATCTACATATTCTTTTATTTGTAATGAATTATTAGAGAACATAATTTTTTTAAAGAATGATTATTTGGTTATATATTTTTAAATGAATTATATATTGTTCTTAGAAAAATTCTAATGAATTTGAAATAATAAAATTGTTCTCAAGAACGTATTTCATATTTTAAGAGGCTATGACTTAGGGTTTTTTAATTAAATTTTATTATGGCACTATTAAATTGCAACAGTTTGCAAATTCTATATATATTTATAAGAAGCATTATTTTTGAAATCATGATTATTTGTGCTGAAAAATTTTATTCTTATGTCATACTTATTCTGAATCTGAAATTCTTCACAGAAGTTATTAGTTGCAAATATCCTATATAACATTCTTAGAGATTTCTATGCTTCTATTCTACAAATTTCAAATCAAGATATTTTGTTTAACAATAATTTGAATACAAGAGTTTGTTCACACATTTATTCTTATGCCATCTGGACTGTGATGTTCTATTATAATCATACAGTTTGGCTTAGTGCAAAGATAATCTGCAATTTACAAATTAAGAATGTATGCATTTAAGAATATTTTCACATTTATTATACAACTGTTCTCATGTTGTTTCTAAAAGCACTGTCAGCTGACAAAATTTTATATTTGAAAAATTCATGATGCTTCATTTTTTTTTTAAAGTTATGATTTTGAAATTGAGACCTTTCCACTTCATCGTATGTGCATTCTATGACAGTTTTCAACAGACAAGATTCTCATGTTGCTCTCAGAAAAAGAATGAAAGCAGCATTATTTTTTTACTCTTGAGAAGAAGTAGGCATGGGGCTACTCCATTCCTGTTACAGTTATATTCTTGAAATTATTTTACATCATCTACTTAAAAAAGTCTTATGGTTTTATACAGCTTTTAAAATAAGTTCACAAAATGTCAGTGTTTCTCTGCAATAATTTTAACTGTATGTCTCTGCTGTTTCCTATATTTAAAGACTGGCTCTCTATATATGCTGCTGTAAGAGTTCTTTTCCAACCTGTTAAAAAAAAAAAAACTTTGCTTCATTTTCAACAGTTTCTCTTACCTGATGAAGTTGGCCATTCACTGATGAGTTGTATCCATTTGTACTGACCTCTTCTCTAGTATTTTCCTTGTTTGATGATAGAAGATAAATGTATTAATACTTACCTGCTCAACTCATTGTTTTATAACAATAACTTTAAAATTTATGCTTCATTTTCAATGCTGAAGTGATTATTGAAAGGGGTCATGTCATGTTTGAGTCATTTATCCTTGCAATGTCTGATTCAATTCAATATCTTCAATGTTCGTCTCTAAAGCTAAGTAAGATTTACGAGTAATCTCAAATGTTTTCTCAAGTAACAGCTGTCACAAGACCTGATTATGGACGTGTTGTTGGTTTGCCTTTTCTCTTGTGAGATGTAAATTATCCTTACTAAGTGGATTGGTTGACTTGTCTGCTCCTATAAGTCAGTGTTGCTATTTTTTTTGCTAAATCAAGAAAATTTATGAAATATTATAAAATTAGTTACTCTCAATATTGATTCTTACATATACCTGCAATTACAAGAGTTGTATTTTGATTCAGGAATTCTCAAGATCAATTTATTTTCTGTCTAAATTCCCCATATTAAATTTTATTGTGCCTTTGTTTTCATTTGTGAATATACCCAAAGTCTCTAAATTTTATGTTGTCATATGCCTCATATTTTTACACAAGTAATTAATTGAATAAATTCTGAAGATTTATTATTGATGAAGAAATTAAAAAGTTTTTTAAGCATCAAATCAATTCCTATACAAGATTACATAAAAAGAAAAGAAAAGCACAGTTCTTAGTAACTATTTAACAGCGCCTTTTGATATAGAAGTGTTCCTTAGTGAATCTTCAAAATTACTAAGAAGTTTAAAGAAAAAGTGCTTATTGATATCATCACCTACCTACTTATGTCTCATTTTTTTACCCAAGATGTGTGTGTGAATCTTCGATTTTTCACCAAATACAACATCATTTTGTCTACTTCAGTGCTCTATAATTCATCCTTTTAGTGTGTCCAAAATAGTGATTGCTGAAAGTTAATGATTAGCTTCAAAAGAAGTGAAGCACACAGATGTTGTGTTGTCGCCAAAAAAAGTCCTCTTCCAATGTTCCTGTAAAATGTCTATTCAACTGTTAAGTTGATGTTGCCTTTTTGTGTATGTCATCTAGAAATGTGCATTTGTTTCTACATGGTAAACACAATGTTTACACCTTTGCAACAATACACATAACTGATGTCTTTTTGTGTACCAAAACTTTCAGTGTGTTTTTTGAACACTCTTATAACATTTATTTATTTTTCATGCAAACTTTAAATTATGTTTATAACGCTAAGGAATCAAGGATCTGTAAAGAAGGACATTGCTGTTGTTTTGGCAGTTATGGAGTGATATATTGTGCTATTTAGTGTATATAGTTATTTTTTTCTTTTTGCACAAGGTGTCAGGAGCCTTGTTTAGGGAAAATCCAAGCCACCTGAAATCTTGAGTAAAACATGAGTAGTCACAGTGCATATTGTTCTATGATTGTGGATAATAGTATATTTTTTTACATAATTCTCTTGATTTTTCTGCATGAAATATTTTATGTAAATGATTTATAATATTTATATTATGGTACACTTAAAAATTTAAATTTCCCATGATAGTGTCAATTTTTTAAAATCTTTCATTGTATATGAAAGCATTTATTTATTCTGGGGATCCCCACCCACTCAACCAAATACTTACTTATTCTTAAAACCATGGTTTCTTTGTTTATCCGTTTGTCTATAAATTTATGAGTTTATCTTTATGCATATTTAAAATTGTATTAAGTGATGTCTCATATTTTAAAGAGTAGTATATACTTTGAAAATTTTTGATGAGTAAATAATACAAAAGGTATTGGTGTTTGTTGATAAATTGCTTTTGCAATCATATTTTCAGGGTTAATAAAAAGTGGTAAGAGTATATATGATTCAACAGTAAAACACTTTAATTCCTTTTAGACATGTCTCTCTTATATATATTGTTGCAACTACTTTAACTATCTGTGTTTTACATGTGGGTGGTCATTTAGTGCACGATTTGGCCATTTGTTCATGTGGAGTACAGCTGGTTGTTTGAAGTCAAAATATTTAGTACTAAATTGAATTAAAAAAAAAAAATGATGAATATCATATTGTGAAAATGTTACTAAAGATATTTTTTTATGTATGGCCAGTTTAGAGTAATTAAAAAAAATAAATGCTCTATTTTATAAGTTATAAGTCCTAGGCTGTGATCAAATACTAAAGTTATTTTGATCTTTGTTGCTTCTAAAGTGCAACTTTTCTTATATGGTATATCAATTTAATTAAATGTTTCATAATGAGCTCATTTTATATATGCCAATTCTCATTTTAGATATGCTAATTCTGATTTTGTTTAGCATTTTTACTTAAGTAATACATAGGATTTTATATATGCTAATTCATTTTCTTTAGCATTTGTACTTAAGTATTTGTGAAGATAAGTTTATGACATCATACTGCATTTGCCATAAATGGAAGATTTGGCATTTTTTTTATGTATACTTTTTGACTATGTATACTTTTGATGTAATTTCTTTTTCTTCTCTCTTCCCTTTTGGTCACCACTAATTTTTATTTGCAGCAGTTAAACTTTTGGTTTTATTTTAATATTTTAACTTATATCTTTTTTTATCTCTGTCTTTGGCATTTAAAATTTTGTCATCCCATTTCTGTAAAAGGTTTTTATTTCATTTTACCTTTTACATCACTTGCTCTGCCAAAATTTTACTCGGTAAATGGGGGTATTGTGAGATGAAATCTCACAGTGTTTAAATCATGTTACTTTTTTTATTTCTTTTGGCCTTATACATCGATGTTCTTTAAGCTTAAATCCATATTTATTTTTGCGCGGGCGATTTCGCTTCACCGCACATCGGCAAGTTCGCTGACGTTCGGCTGCCCCTGGCATGGGATGCTTCTCCTTTGAACTTTGTACGATTGTGATGACGTCATCGGAGCAAGCCTCTCACGACATATGCATTGAATGGATGTTGATCTTTCGGAGGTGTGTCTATTCACCGTGCGAGGAGCAAATTAAAATAAAGCTTTTTAAATGTTTTCTTTCGGATTTGTTTATTAAGACATTACCTAATATTTTAAATTCTCTAATAGATTTAAATCTTTTCTTTCAGTAACTTTTGAAGTCCCCGTATTCTTACTATAAATTAAAAATTCCGTTAATTTTAAATCAGAATCTGTTTTGTTGGAGAGCTGTCATGACTTAGTTTTGGTTTTAAAAAGATCGCAGGCTCTGGCTCCGGTCTGCCGACGCCGATGAATGTGGAATCCGGTAAAGAGCTTTTGCGTAAACGATGTCTGCGATTTTTAACAACTCCTGTTAAATTATTTCTTAATAATTTCTTGATTCATGCTGCACTTTTAAACTAACTAAATAACTTGATTTAATTTATGAACGGTGACCAACGGGAAGCCTTATCTTCTCTTCTCAAGATGAAAATAAAGGGTTAATTTATATTGTTATCAAGTCTCCTCTTCATTTATTTTACAGACTACACGATCCAAGTAAGAAGTTTCATATATTTCTATTTTTTTTACAATTGCTGACCTCAAAGAACAGAGGGTTTTATTGCAAACATTACACAACGCATGTAACTAAAAAGAATTTCAAATTTAATTTTACTTTTAATTAACGGCCCATTATATGGATTATAGTATATTACAAAATATTTCCATCACACCTTCTTCAAGCAACCATGAAAGAATGGAATTCGTTTCATTTTTTTCAAAGAAATGGATCGCTCATGGAGGGAGTTCAACTGGGATGGTTTCTGAATGGAGGTAAAATTAATATTGAGCCTATGGGAATCAATTTCGTTCCATGAAAAAATGATCGTTCAGGGAGGTGGCCGCTTAATGGAGGTGGTCGCACAGGGAAGTTTCACTGTATATCTAAATGCCAGAAATTAAACCCAAGTTCGAGGCTCAAAAAATCATACCGGAGTGTGGATATCACCTCCGGTGTACCCTATGGCAGAAGGCAGCGGGGCCTCCAATTCGAGATTCGTTTGGATGGAATTTTATCTAAAAATGAAAAATCATGCAAATTCGAGGTTGTACCCTACCAGAAACAGTGCTGCTGACAATATTAGACTTATTTGGAATTCTTTTTTTGCTTAAAAATATAAAATCAAAACAAACAGGTCGTTTGGAAGAATGTTCATTTAAAAATATAAAATCATTCAACATTTGATTTTAGGCGCATTTAAGGTTATTATCATTTGCCATGCGGGACGAGTCAGTTAGTATGGCATAGCTCGGGAATTTAAAACTCTTTTTTAAAAAATCTGTATTTTTCCGTTCATATTACAACGATCATTGTAGCTCCTAACTTATTTATGTCTAAATTGAACTTTTTTTGCCATTCTAGTCTCTGAAGCTTCTAAGGTTATATGTAATGCTTATAAATGCTCATATTTCAATACTTCCAATGTTATGTTCTAATTTAAAAGGAACAAATCTTGCAATCATCACAGTTATTTATTCAGTATGTGATTAGACATGAGCGTACGAAGGGGGTGCAGAAAAAGACCGCCCCTCTCAGTCGTTGAAAAAGTAAGAATTTTTAAACATTTATGGCCAAATTTAGCTTATTTTCACCATCCTCTCCCCCTTAACAAAAATTCTGTTTCCGCCATGATGATACGTCCAGAGTAAAAGATAGTACAGATAAAAGTACTTGTTCTGCTCGGAGGTCTATGGTCCGAAAAAACACACAATTTTTCACTAATACATGATAGTTTCGCACAACTTAGCCCAATGGTCTTCTCGTAATCCAAAACTGTAGAATGTAGAGTTTAGTGAAAATCGTTTGAGTCGCTTTTCAGATAAAATTAGCTTGCTCCGCAATGACCAACTAATTGAAATTTCTCGAGCATGTGACCTAACCCAATAGTCTTCTCTGACCTAAAAACGGTTGGATACAAAATTTAGCCAAAATCGATTGTGCCATTTTTAGGTGCGTTCGTAATTATATATATTATATCGTAGCACCTATAGTCGTCGTTCAGTCCATCCGTCTGTCCGCATATAACAGAGCAAAAACTACCCAACCGAATGGTCTGAAATTTGAAATATAAGATTGTTGCAAAATTTTGTCGAGCCATTTCAAATTTTATGAAAATCGGATGTATAGTTTAATTAGAGGGACAGTCAAAAGTTTTTCTTTACATTACGGCCAATGGGAAAAATTATTGCAAGTGCATTTTAATGATGTTACAGCCTTCCGAATGGTCTGAAATTTTAAAGATATAATTGTTGCAAAATTTTTTCGAGCCATTTCAAATTTTAGGAAAATCAGATGTATAGTTTAATTACAGGGACAGTCAAAAGTTTTTCTTTACATTACGGCCAATGAGAAAAATTATTGCAAGTGCATTTTAATGATGTTACAGCCTTCCAAATGATCTGAAATTTTAAATATATTAAATAATTGTTACAAAATTTTGTCGAGCCATTTCAAATTTTAGGAAAATCGGATGTATAGTTTAATTACAGGGACAGTCAAAAGTGTTCGGGGAATGGGAAAAAAAATATTGGGAGTGCATTTTAATGATGTTAAAGACTATGCACTTTATGAAGTGCAAAAAATTATACATTCCGTACAATATGGGGTGCAAAAAATAATTATAAAATTTGTTATAGTACGAACGCACCTCATTTGCCACGTTTGACGAGCAATTTCCAACTTGTTTAGATATAGTTAATTTAGCTCTGACCCATAATGATCCAGTAATCAAATTTTCTCGAATATGTGACCCAGCCCAAAGGCCTTTTCGTGCCCCAAAACGGT
Organism: Maratus speciosus; assembly: GCA_963932465.1. Classification (NCBI taxonomy): domain Eukaryota; kingdom Metazoa; phylum Arthropoda; class Arachnida; order Araneae; family Salticidae; genus Maratus; species Maratus speciosus. The sequence continues at coordinate 37,690,302 of OZ010788.1, read as the reverse complement.
AGGGTGCAAAATTTATTCAAAATCGTTAGAGCCCTTTTTAAGATAAAATTTACACACACACACACAATTTTTGCTCATATTATAACATAAAATAGTGCTGCACGAGCCGATGCGAGTTTGACAACATCAATACAGAAATATAACATATCCAACGTAGAGGTAGAGATCAGCATCTGACAGCTACATCGTGCCTGAGCCCGGACTTAATTTTTTCAGCAGACTTGGGCCAGGCCAGGGTGATGCTTACATTTTCTTCTACATAGTCGAGCGGGTCCGGAATTGGACTTAATTGTTCACAGGACGTGTCGAGAAGGCAGTGTATTTTGTAAAAATGGTAATAGCGATAATGAACTTCTGTTAACAGAATCATTGCAAATATACCTTAATATCTTAGAGAAATATCTTCAAAAACCTACTTTTTATTATACAGCTTCACAGGCCCATAGCCAGGTGGGGGCCAGGTCAGGCTTTGCCCAACCTGGAAAAAGTTTTGCCCGACCTAGCGCAAGACTACATTCCAATAAAAACATTAAATTTCCATTTTTCCCTCACTTCTTGTCCAACCCAGAATGAAATTTGACATTCTGATCATTTTTTCACTCAGTATTTCCCTTTAAAAATGTATGCAATACAACATCAAATTTCCATTTTTCTTCCTTCATGCCAAACCTCGGCCTCTACCCCTAAATGTCCTTTCTAGACTGGAAACGAAAATAGCAAAAATTTCAACTATAAAGCTTTTTTTCTCCCCCTCTTTAACAGACCTGTGGGATATTGCTCCATTGTACATTCCTCGCTTTTTCGCTCTGTAGAAATGATTCCATACCACTTCAACAACAAATCTAGATTACCTTATATCTTTAAAGCTTGCTTTCTTTATACAACTGTCACCATACGAAATTTATCGTTTGGAGCCGGGGTTGAAACCAAAGGCTTCTAAAACTACAGTGAACCATCCTACAATACTGTACATGACAATTAGTTGCTTGTTTCAGGGAAACTTGGTATGATTACAATAAACTCAAAAGGGGAGTCCCCACCCCTATGTGAAAATACAAAAGAGATAATGGAAGGTCTGTCCCTTCATCTCTTACATTGTCTCCCATTACACTGAAGTTTTAAAAAATTGGCACTTCTAAAATAAAACAATCATTATTTCAAATTTAAACAATACAGTATATCAGGTTACTTACGATTTTACAAATCCAAATTTATTACTTACTGACACATTCATAAAGTCATTTTTATTCTTAAATTCAAAAATGTTAAAGATGCTTTTATTAAGAAACGATGAAACTGAATGCACTGCTTAAGGCTGTATTTAACTGCTTTGCTCAACAAACACAAAACGTTTTGACACATTTACAAATTCATTTTTTAACGGAAAGGTATAAAATTGGAAAGCCTGGCCATGGAAGCGATTTGGAATTGAACTGTTTTTTCCATTTTTTGATCAATCAAATACCCATTGATTTATGAACAATTTCGATCATGTGACAAACCCATTTTTGCCCGCTCTTGAGTGCTCTTCCACCCTTCGCTCGAAAATTTGGTTCAAAACGCCAATTTTGGCGCTATTTTCCGAAAGATCTATTGCGTTTGCAAAAAAATGGAAAAAACAGCTCCATTACATGGTTTCTGAACAACAACACCAGCTAGTTTCATGCATTTTCGAACAAAAATAAATGAAAACTTATGTCAGAAAGTTGCCCTTTTGGATTTGAGAACACCCTTAATGAAACTGTTTTACATTTTTCAGTCAAATCAGCTTCCAAAGTGGTAGTCAAAGTTTCCATTATAAGCCAATTTTTGCAAAGCGACAGCCTGATACAGACCATCATAAGATATAAATCAATTACAACTCAAAGTGTAATGCATTTATTGAAAAGTGAAAAATGGTATTTGGTTCCAATTCCTAATTAAAAGAAAAACATTTTATTTACATTATGCCCAGGGCCATAGGAAGGTCTTTTGAGGCCACCCACAAACATTTTTTTCGCCCAGCCCATCCCTCTAAGATTTTGGAGAAATATTTATATTTAATTTTCTATCCGAGTTTCCATTTTATAACAACATCAGCGGAGTTCGCTGGTCGATTTTTCCAAAACAAAACTCAAATTAACACGTTAAGAGCTACATCAGTCACTGGTGACTGACACTGAACTTTCCGTTCAGAACGTGTCATTCACCGATGACTGACGGTCTAAAATATGATAGAAAACTAAAAATATATTTCAGATATTATTAAAAATATTAAAGAAAAACGTGTTTTCCGAATGTAAATGTGTACATACTTCCTAACGCTCTCTTAGTACGAAGGGGAAAACATAGAATATTCATTTTAGACCTAATCTGAAGGGATTAAAATGATTTCCAGTTTTCCCCTAATTATTCTGAGTTCAACCCTCTGACCACGGGGCTAAAACTTTAAAGTAGAATTGTGACCTTATTCAACAAAAGTATTAAGTGTAGGTACTCATTTTATTCAGAATTTTAAGCTCTACAACATTTATATTGACAATGTTTTTGAAAAAGTTAGTCATTTCAAGATAGCATTATGGTATTTTAAAAAAAACGCGTTTTTTGACTATAAATCAGTGTATAATTCCTAACGCTCACCTAGTACGAGGGGGAAAACATAGCATATTCATTCTATACATAAACTGAAGGGATTAAAACAATTTCCAGCTTTCCCCTAATTATTTCCGAATTGCGCCTTTTTTTGCTCCCCTACCACTGGGCTATTTCATCTGGGTGCCTTTAAAAAGAATGGTGGCTATAGGAAAGAAGCGCATTTGGTTGATGGAAGTAATAGTATTAAAGAAGTTTTGAACCTTATCCCCAACGAGATTAAAAAGCATATTTTTTAAACATTTGAATTAAAAAATGGCGGCTCCAAGTTTTGAATCCTGGGTTCCAATTTTTCCTCACTTTCATAGCTCCCCCCCCCCCCCCCCAAAAAAAAAAAAAAAAAAATATTAGAGCCTGCAAAATTTCCTTCATCTGGGCACCTTTACAAAAAATGGTGGCTACAGAAAGGAAGCACATTATCTGTTTTGAATGAATGAAGTAATAGAATTAAGGAAGTTCTGAAGCTTTTTGGGATCCCCAATGAGATTAAAAAGCATATTTTTTAAACAATTGAATAAAAAATATGGGGCCTAAAAGTTTTGTATCTTGAGTTCCAACTTTTCTTCATTTTTAAAGGGACCCTTAAAAACATAATTCAAAAAGAATTTAGAGCCTGCAAAATTTCTTTTATCACCTTTAAAAAGAACGGTGACTATAGAAAGAAAGCACAAATATTTTGAAGGAAATAATGGTATTAAGGAAGTTTTGAAACTTACTGCGACCCCCACTCCCCAATGAGATTTAAAAGCACATTTTTTAAACATTTTAATAAAAAAATTGTTCTAAAAGTTTTGAATCTTGGGTTCCAATTTTTCCTCACTTTTATTGAAGGCCCTAAAAAAGACAATTCAAAGAGAATTTATAGCCTACAAAATTTCTATCATCTGGGCACTTTTAAAAAGAATGGTGGCTGTAGAAAGAAAGTGCATATCTGTTTTGGATGAAGGAAGTAATAGTATTAATGAAGTTTTGAACCTTTAGTTTCACCTTTTTCTCCCATTTATAGAGGGCCACCCAAAAGACTAAAATACCATTATCTCTCTATTCTAAAAAAAAAAGTAACTAACGCTGTCAACGGCGCCATCGGTTTTGAATTTTTTGTGACCGGAGGTCTTTCTTCGCTAATATTAAGCAAAATATTGCATACAAAAATATGGAAATCGGTGGTATTATAGAGAAATGTTTGATAAATACGCTGATGCAGACAGTTTTCAAATCGAAAAATTATTTTAAGAGATATTTAATGCTAAAGTTGAACAAAATCGTTCCATTAAAAAAGTTGTATAGGAGCAAAAACTACACATGGGAATTTAATCATTTTTAGATCATTTTATGCATTAGAATCTCCCGGTGTGCAGATTGCATTTATTTTTTAATTTGACTCATTTTTTGAGGTTTTATTTCTATTTTAAATTCAAATTTTCAGCATTTCGAGAGATATTTTTTACATATTTTAGAAAATGGTATTAATTTAAACTGTTGTGAACTGCATAAACAGCGCAAACAATAATGTTTGCTTCAAATTAAAAATTTATTTACACGTGACTATTCAAAACAGAAAATATAAAAAGCAGGAACTCATTGAAAATTACGTCATAAAAAATATATTTACACGTGAATTTTAAAAGAGAAAGAATATGTAAAATAATAAATTCATTAACGTGCGTTAGAAGTCTTAAATAGGAGAAATTATGTCACATTACACTTATTACGTAAAATGAAAAAAATAATAACATTGCAAAACAGTTTAAATTTAAAAATTGCGTGAGACATTTATTTGATATTTTATTCTTTTAAACTATTTTTTATTAGGACAGCGCAAATAATATTTCATTTCTAACAAAAGCAATTTCACGTGAATATTAAAAAGAGAAAGAAAAGTTTGGTGAAAATTACGTCAGATTAAAAACGATACAGTTAAAGTGTCTTATTTAAAAAAAACTTTCTTTTCGCTTTGCTAAAAAATACCGAGAGACAAAGTCTCTGTTTACTTAATTCATTTTATATTAGCTTATTTTGAAATGTTTAGCCGATTTTATTTAAGTAAAGACGGAAACAGCCATTGTACCTTTTAAAAGCAGCTGATTTGAGTTTTAAAATTCCCCAATCAAAGAGAAATGAATGTTTATAGGAATGATCTGTTTACAGAAAGATCACCACTGTTTTTTAGCTTATAATTCAATCTTCCAAAATCTTTTTAAAGCCGATCAAATTAGTGTACTTTTAGAGTCTGTGGTGTCTGAACGGGGGTTGGCGAGCATAGCTCGTAGGGGGCAGCACCCCCTAGTATTTTTTAAATAGAATTTAGAGCCTTCAAAAGTTCTTCCATCTGGGCACCTTTATAAAGAATAGTGGATATAGAAGGAAAGCTCATACCTGTTTTCTAAATCTGACCAAGATCTTTGATAAAAAAAAATGAATTTGGATAAAACAAATTAAAATTTTATTGAAAAATACATTAAAAAATAATTATAAAAGTTAAAAAAAACATTATTCGGCTCAAAGGTACAATAACTTACTACTGGGCCCCCCACCCACCCACCCACCCAAATGGAGGGTATGGGGGCGGTTCCTACGGCCCTGGTTATACCAAATATCTTATTTAGCTTTAATGTATTTTTTCATGTCTCTCTCTGCAGAAACTTTAAAAAATTCATACTGACTTTAGAAATATCTTATATTTTAAATTAAAAAAAAAATCCCTAAAATCGCAGTACATATTTTTGAAGAACTATGAATAAGAGACTAGGCAAAAATGAAGAAATAATCTGCTACCCCTGGAAAAACCTTTGCCCTACCTGGAAGTATGGGCCTGCAGCTTCAAAAGTTATGATGTTTTTAATCCTCTTTTTGTTTTCTCATCTTCTAAACTACATTATTTTTTTTTAATGAATCTTTATTTCAATGCTGAAAAGTCTAAGAGTCTAAGTAATCATTAATGGTCTGTTGTGTATATACTTTCTGTCTTGAGGATACATTTCTTTACAAATATGTATGCAGTATTCTTTAAAAGGATTTTAACTGTATGTTAAAAAAAGGGGGGGGAATTTTTTGTAAAAATTGTGTCGGGCCGGGCCTGTTTGACTGCCTAAGGGGAACTGCTCAGACGTGGGGATCACATCTTTCACTGATTTTTGTACAGGATCGCGGATACAAAAATATAAACGGGTCGAGACCTGGTCTGTGAATTCCGTTCTCATTCAGGGCTGCCCAATGCATCTCCGGCGAATCCACTTCACAGTATGCTTTCTAAAAACGGGGTTCTTTCAATTGTTACCGGTGATCGTTATTTAGTGTTAATTATTTAATGTTATTAATTTGTTATTTAGTGATTAAGATTTCTGGCCCCTTCAACTTACAGACCCCTTCACCTTCTACCACTATTCATGGCCTGATTACCACAGAAGAAATTTTACCAGTATTTCCGAATATTAATTTTCTTAATAATTTTCGAAGTAATTTATTTTCTGAATAGTAATTTTATGACAGAAATTCGGCGGTAAGGCTATGCTATTTTTTAAAAAAAAGCGGAATTTAGCCCCTGTGGGAATAAAACTGTATTTTGCTTTACCACTACTACAGTGAGATAATAGTGTTGCATGTTTTCAGCCATATGAATTATGGCTCCTTTCATTGTTTACAACTACATGAGGTGCGCCTCTGTTTATTGAAAGGTTTGAGATGTCTACGTCTAAATCACTTATTAGGAGACTCAGAAGTAGAATAAAAAGAAATAAATACATAATAATAACAAAAAGAATTAAATATCTATAAGAAAGTTTGTCTCAGTTAAATCTACAAAACATAATTCAGATGTCAAGAAAATGCAATACATTTAGTTTAAGTAAATTAAGGATAGTTTAAAAAGTATTTTCTTCTCAACTGAAATCTTTGGCGCCTTTACTACTTCGGTGCCTGTGTGCACTGCACACTTTGCACACTGGGTCGGCGCACCCCTGCGATGATGGTACATTAGATGCTTGCCGGAAATTGTCCTCAATGATTGACTGGTAAAATAAACGCAGCTGTTTTCTCGCTTCTGATCCATAATCTGTTTGGTGATAACTGCCGTAATTAGCAGCGCGTCACTTACGGCACAGTATTGTTTGGCTACAAATGGCCTTAACTCACCCTGGCTGCAACAACACGCCATGTGGCCCAAAGTCATGTGTTTGTTGGGCAATTACATCGAATCAGTTTTGTTTTAATACTAAATAAATTAAAGAGTTTTTGACTTCACTATACTAAGTTTATAGGATTAAGCAAAATAAATTTTTCCTGTGATTTTTCTTTTTCCTTTTCTTTCTTTCTTTTTTTTTTTTTTTTTTTAAATTCTTATTGGATTTTATTCTTTTAAAATGAGTTTGACTTGAGATAATTCATTTTATAAATTTTGAATTTGAGGACAAACTTAACTCATTTTTCAGAAGGTGACTTTGATTTTGAATTATGTTCTTTTTCTTTTTTGGTGTATCAATGATTGCATAACTTTCATATCAATCATTTGTGCAACTTCATATTTTACTCTTTTTTTGTTGCTTTAAAATAGTGTATGAAATTCTGATTTTTTTTCTGTATAACAAACTGTTTATTTTAGCCTGCCGATATTACTCTTGTCAAATCAATGAAAAATCCTCCAAATGCTGTTAAAGTTGTTTTGGCAGCTGTTTGCATAATGAAAAATATCAAGCCTGATCGAGTTACTGATCCTAATACTGGAAGAAAAGTAATATTTTTATTTATCTTTATATTATTTTATATTATTTTTATTTCAAATTATTGTTTTATTTATTATTAAAAATTCTTATTATTAGTGCAATTTCTGTGTAAAATTCACACAAGTTTTTAAAGCTGATCATTTTAATAAAATAAAGTGCATGTGTGTAAGTGATGGGAAGGAAATTCCATCGCTTGTAGACATCTTAAAACTTATTTCTGGATAGATGAAGAAAAGTTTTATTTGATGAGACAATGATGTTATTGACAAGAATAAAATGTCTTTAAATAAGTTGTTATTTGATAGTTTATTTTCATTTAAAACTATAGAACAAAAAGTTCTTCTAAAATTGTTATTCCAGGCCCAGATATAAAGTTTATCTTAAGTTCATATCTTCGTTTTTTTATTTTCATATGGAAACTCCATTTACACTGATTGGCATGTAAAATGAATTATGAAAGCAAAATGATCTAAACTTGAGTTTACAATGCTGAAGACCGCGGGGCCCACATCACTAAAAATTAGATATGGGTTTAGGTTCTTTTTTCAAAGCCCGAACCAGTGTAAGCCAGAGGATTTTTAATTTGAGCTCGTTCGAGCTGATACAGAAATTAGGAACTCTTGTTAATAACATTTTTAAATTGTTTCAAGTTTAATTTTTTCACAAAAATTTCCTCTGACTTGGAAATATTGATTAAACCTTAAAATTCTCCCATAACTGCATTTTGTAGTTTTTATGTTCCTGAAAATCTGTTTAAAATAGCTAATTTATTTATACCCAACCACTGGCAGAAATCTTCAAAAATACAATTATTATTTTTTAAATATCAGTGTACAGATATAGTAGAAAACTGTGAATTCTGCTTTGCAGTAATTCTTAAAAAGGATTTCAAACTGAAAGAGAAGATAGACAAAGGATGTCCCACAGCTTCTTTATGGTACTAACACTTACTGCTGCAAAGCTTCAGAATGAGACTTAATATTTCTCTTTGTAAAACTCTTTAAGAAACATAGACTACATTCTTGTTTCTCAAATACACCTGGCTAGGTTTTTTTTTTTTTTTTTTTCCTGTGAATAAATAAAATTTTCATTTTAAATCCAAGCATGAAAATTGAGATAAAAATCAAATTGAAGTCCAAAACATACTTCTGATGGGTCTGTGTCATCTCTACTAGGAATCCTCAATACTAGTTTCATTTGTAAAAACCAACTAGTAGATAAAGTTCTGCTAATCAACAAAAATAAATTTAATTGATTGTGGATAAAATTATTTATTTTAATCTCACAGGTTAATGATTATTGGGGTCCATCGAAAAGACTTCTTGGAGACATGAGTTTTCTACAATCTCTAAGAGAATATGACAAAGACAACATCGATGTAAGTACTTTAATTTTTTTTATAAATTAACTAGAGGGCACTGCCCCCTTCAAGCTATGCCCGCCAACCCCCGTTCAGGCTTTACAACCTCTAAAAACATAGTAATGTGCCTTGTTTATAAAATATTACTGGTTACGGAAGATTGAATGAAGTTATCACTATAAAGGTCGCTATCTTCTGTAATCGGGTTACCATGCTTTTCCATTGAAATGGGGCATTTTTCGATTACCATGGCCTCATCCATCTCTGTCGTAACAAATGACGGCTGTTTTCGGGATTGATAAGTCAGTTCAATTGCACATTTGAAAATCAGTTTGTATAAAATGCTTAGAAGTTAAGAATGTCGCTATCTTTCTTACTTTTGTCAGCTGTGAAAACATGGCTGAACAGAGCTATGGTGGTTAATGTGGAAGACTTCATTTAAAAAACACCAGTTGCATAAAACAGCTATTTATTAGAAGCAAGATGATATGATAATTTACATTAAAACAGCGTTACTTCACCGTTAAATTAAAAGAAAACTATAAACATATTTCAATGCAGCTACATGATGACAGATGATAAACGTGCAAAAAATTTCAAGAAGCTACAGATCCACAATTTGTCCAAACATTTATGCAACAAACTAGCAGTTGAACTATTATTTTAACACAGTCAAACTGACTGGTAAAGTTATCATACGAATTGAATATTTCCAACTGAGCGAAAAAATGCCCAGGCCGGGAATCGAACCCAGATCCTTGGCTTACAAGGCCAATGCTTTTCCATTTAAGCTAACTGGGCCGACAACCAGCCAGCATATTTCGCTCAGATAACCTTATTGGTAGGAACATCTGGTCTGTCATGTAGACAGCTCAACAGAATAAACCGCAGGTTAAGGACCTCCATATTAACGATGGATACGTAGATGAACTATTATTTTAACACAGTCAAACTGACTGGTAAAGTTATCATACGAATTGAATATTTCCAACTGAGCGAAAAAATGCCCAGGCCGGGAATCGAACCCAGATCCTTGGCTTACAAGGCCAATGCTTTTCCATTTAAGCTAACTGGGCCGACAACCAGCCAGCATATTTCGCTCAGCATCATCTAGTTCATCTACGTATCCATCGTTAATATGGAGGTCCTTAACCTGCGGTTTATTCTGTTGAGCTGTCTACATGACAGACCAGATGTTCCTACCAATAAGATTATCTGAGCGAAATATGCTGGCTGGTTGTCGGCCCAGTTAGCTTAAATGGAAAAGCATTGGCCTTGTAAGCCAAGGATCTGGGTTCGATTCCCGGCCTGGGCATTTTTTCGCTCAGTTGGAAATATTCAATTCGTATGATAACTTTACCAGTCAGTTTGACTGTGTTAAAATAATAGTTCATCTACGTATCCATCGTTAATATGGAGGTCCTTAACCTGCGGTTTATTCTGTTGAGCTGTCTACATGACAGACCAGATGTTCCTACCAATAAGGTTATCTGAGCGAAATATGCTGGCTGGTTGTCGGCCCAGTTAGCTTAAATGGAAAAGCATTGGCCTTGTAAGCCAAGGATCTGGGTTCGATTCCCGGCCTGGGCATTTTTTCGCTCAGTTGGAAATATTCAATTCGTATGAAAACTAGCAGTTGTTTTGCATAAAACTGTTGCCAATTCGTAAGTATAAACTTATATAAACACATCCGAAACGCCATTGGCTACAAACTATGACGTTGCAAGTCAACCATTCATGGCGAAAGACGTGATCCCAGAATCACAGTTACTGGCAGTTATTCAGTAACGGCACTTGCCTCGAGCTAATGAATCGAATGAAACTGTTGGTCGTTTTGGATATGTAAACAATTCAAGAGAGGGTGAAAAATAAAAATGTGCATCAATATCAAAAGTAAATACCTTCAAAATTTATAGTTTTATTTAATCTTTTCTGTATGCTTAATTAAACTGTAAAAGTAATTGATGCGTAACAACTTTTATAATGATGCTATGGGCAATATTCTCCCTTTTATAGACTGGGAGGTGGCTGCACAAACCATTGCCTCATCGAGTTGACGACTGAAATTCCAGGATTAATTAAAACTCTATTCCCATATTAAAATGCATCTGGTCTGCCAAGTCATGATAGTAGGAGAGCTGTTGAACATTTTTGAGTAGGTATTTGAGGCACCCTGAAAATTTGTGCAACACTTCTTTTGTAATGCCTGAATACAAAATCGAATGTCTGGCTGAAGGATCGTGGCCCAAAAACTGTGCCAGACACGTGTCAAGTGCCATTTGGCACTTGACACGTGTCTGGCACAGCTTTTGTGCCAACTAAAGTGTCTGTCATTTTCAAAATATTTTTTTCTAAGCATAAATATTATTCTTCCTCAATCTCAGCGTACCTCAAATACCTTTTTTGGGTAGTCAAAAAATGGCACTTGACACGTGTCTGGCACAGTTTTTGGGCCGACTAAAGTGTCTGTCGTTTTCAAAATATTTTTTTTCTAAGTATAAATATTATTCTGTCTCAATCTCAGCGTGCCTCAAATACTTTTTTTTGGGGGGGTAGTCAAAAAATGGCACTTGACACATGTCTGGCACAGTTTTTGGGCCACGATCCTTCAGCCAGATATTCGATTTTGTATTCAGCCATTACAAAAGAAGTGTTGCACAAATTTTCAGGGTGCCTCAAATACCTTCCCTAAAATGTTTAACAGCTCTTGGACTATGATGGAAAACACCTATAAAAGCGATTTCACTGGTTTACTGATAGGTGAACCATTGGGTTTTCCTGCTCTCAGTTGTTCATGCTTTCATACCTTTAGGTGCAAGAAAATACAATGAAAAATCTACCGATGAATCACTGAAATCATGCCTGCAGGGAGTTCTATCAAGATATGCTTGGCAGGCCAGTTGAATTCTAACATGCTAAACATGTTCTGTCTAATCCTGGAATTTTAGCCGCGATCTCGATGAGGTGATAGTCTGTTCAGTTGCTTCCCTGTCCATTAGGTTTGAGGTTAAAAACTCTGTCTGCTTGGGAATATCTTTCTGAACCATGGTATTGAAAAGCATTGTGTTTTGAAAATTTATGCTTATATTTCATGTTTTGATCGAGTTTAAGTTATTTTCAGGAACACATATAGCTCATTTATGAAAGATTTTCTCTAGTTTAATACACCATCATGCATATTTTCATATTATTTTTACAATATATATTATTTATATTAATTAATAAAAAATATCCAAATTTTCTAATATGTATTTATCGAATAGTAATTCATACAAAATAAATCAAATGTATTTTGCACATACATTTACCTGTATTTATGTTGCACCAAGTGATGTAATATATAAACAAATTTGCTAGGCACATTATTTTTATACCATGTGATGTCATATTAAAATTCTCGAGTAAAAATTGTTTTAAATATATCATTTAATATATGACGTAATTTTCGCTAATAAATGCATTACTAATGTAATAATTTATTTATTGTAAAGTTTTTTCTCTTTGAAGTTTCACGGGTAAATATATTATTTAATTTTAAAATGTTTGAGAATTGAGCTTTTTAAATATGATCTAATGTTCATCTTAGGACTAATATCTAACATTCATGTTTGAGTGACTAGTGTAGGCTCTTAAGAGCCTACACTAGTCACTCAAAAAGACCCGGATGATAATGTTAATCCTATGGGGAAGTTATTTTCAAATATCTCGCTTGAATTTTGATATTTTCGAATGATTTTTTTGGCACAGGATAGCTGAGGATGATCTACAACCAAGCTAGTTTTTACTTTTCTGATTTTGGCTTCAGATTTAAAAAAAAAAATTACTTTTACTTTTGGAACCGATTTGAACTGGTTCTAAAATTGAAACTATCCTAATATAAAAAAAACTTTAACCAAATTCCAAAAAGTAAAAACTAGCCCTGTTATAGGTCGTCCTCAGCTATCTTATGCAAAAATATCAAAATTCAAGCGAGATATTTGAAAATAACTTCCCTATAGGATTAACATTTTCATTCAGGTCCTTTTGAGTGACTAGTGTGGGCTCTTAAGAGGTGGGCGAGAGTTTCTGTCACACGTCAGTCACATGAACTGGTGGCCCTTGCAGCTTGAGATGACTCAGCGTTCTTCCCTTTTTTTTTTTTTTTTAAGTTTCTGGTGGTGGTTTGAAACGAGCACTTTAAAAAAAATTTTCAATGACTATCAATTTTTTTTTTTTTTTTGCTGGTACTGTACTTCAAACTTCTCCCAGCAAAAGGGAAGTATCAAAGTGGGAGGTTCTTTCTTTCTTGATTGGTTTAGTATATTTTTATTGCTGTAGTTTTATGGTGGTAACAGTCTTGACTCAAATCTGATTGCATCACCAACAATTAATTCTAAATTTGATGTTAATTGTTATTTACGAACTAATTGTAGCAATAACTGTCAGACAGACAAAAATTAATTGTGATTTGCATCTGAAAATGTAATCATCAGTTTCTTATTTTGACAGTAATTTGAATTTATATTCTAAACATAATTATTTACTTTGCTTTACTGATCTGAATGGAATATTTGTCATTTTTGGGGAAATTGATTAAACTTTATGATTTAAATGTAATTCTGGATTAAGATAATCGTTTATAGTTTATAATTTGATTCCTAAATAATCTAGCATAGTATAGCATGAAAGACCCAGTTTTTTTTTATATTACGAAATATAATGATACAATTTTTGATTTTTTTTTCAACATGAAAAAGAAACTCCTTACCTAACAGGGCTTTCTTTCTCCTGTTGAAACAAAAATGTTTCTCTGACATTAGCCTAAGTGTATTATGTCAACAGTATGTTGCATAAGGTATTTTCTTTTCTTTGAAATCTAGTGTTTCATAAATACTAATTTATAAGTCTATGAGAAAACAAGTTGGGTTTTCTGATTTTAAATTTAAAACTGTAATTTAAATTTTGAATTTTAAAAAGGGTTTATTTTTATTTACTTATTTATTTTTATCCTTTCATATATATAAATATGTATGATTTCTAAAAAAATTACTATATTTGAAACAAACTAAATGCATGTTATTGTACTATTGCAGAACATCACATCACATTTGAAGAAGCATATTTTTTGTCAAATTTCTTTTAGATAAGAAAAAAAAGAATGATATGTTTGTATTATGTAGATTTATTTCTTTAGATTATTTCATTACTTGTAGTCTGTTATCATGGAAAAAATTCGATTAGAGTATGTTCCTTTGCCTGAGTTTGATCCTGTCAATGTTGCTAAAGCATCTTCTGCTGCTGAAGGACTTTGCAAATGGGTGTTAGCCATGGAACTGTATGATAGAACTGCCAAAGTAAGAAAATTTTACTTTTTTAGTAAAAATTCTTTCATGCTAGCTTAGCTCTGCTGAGACTAAATTTTGAAATAGACTAAAAAAGTTATAGATTATTATATTCTTACAAGTCTTCTTTTTCTGTCTCAAAATTTAAGTGAAAAATTCTCAGAATTCTCTAGATAAATTAATAGGAACATAAATATTTAAAAACTTCTTTAACTTTGATGCAAATTATGTGCATATTGACAAAAAGGAAGGAAGAGAAGGAATGGCTACTAATAATTTTACACTGAAATTAAATAAAGCCACATACTTAATATTTAGAGCTGTTAAAAAATATCTGAAAATAATTTCACATTCAAAATACTATAGTATATACTCAAATTCAAGTATTTTTTTAAATTCTAAACTAGCTTTTATTAAAGCCTATTTATATAATTTGATGAATAATGGAAACAGTGTGTTAGTTCTTGAAATATCAACTGAAATTAAAAATAAAGAAATGGAAAAGTTAATAGCTATTTATTCTTAGAAATGAAAGTGCTTAGTTTAACCCAAGTATCTTAATAAAAACTTTTCTTCCCTCCCCCAATTTCATCTAATGATTGCATGCATGATTATTATATCTTATTATACATACATATATATGTACATTTTATAGGTTGTTGCTCCCAAAAAAGCAACATTAAAAGAAGCTGAAGACCAGTTAGATGTTATTATGGGATTACTCAATGAAAAACGTTCTGAACTAAGAGCTTTAGAAGAAAAACTTGCTGATTTGAAACGGGATTGTGATGAATCTATCCAGAAGAAAAAAGATTTGGAAAATCAAGCTACTGTATGTGAAACTAATTTAATTAGAGCTGAGAAGCTCATTGGTGGATTAGGAGGAGAAAGATTGAGGTATCATTGATGTTTTTTTTTTTTTTTTTTTTTTTTTTTCAATGAATGCAGTATGCATATTGTAATAATGTTTTGAATTGTTAGTAAGATATTAAATTTTGTTTTTGAGTTTTTAACTTCTGCATAATTGAAGCGGGAAATAAGTATGAAATAATGAAAGCTGTCTTGCCCTTGCTTGAGTTTTCTAATCATTTGGAGAACTCATTCTTTGATAAGATTTTATTGTGCATGCTGCTTTTTAGTTTGGCTCCAAAACATCAATAAGGAAAGATATACAGTATGGAACCATTTATATTCATACAGTATGGAACCCAATGCTATTTCTAATAGACTGATTTCAGAATCTTTGCAGAAAAAAAGTGTCATACACTGCCAGTTTGACATATGCATTGCTTGAAACAATTGTTTAATTTGATGACAACATCTAGTATTTGAAATGGAAACATATTTAGTTGTATTTTAGATGTTTTAATTTTTATGCAGAAGAGTTTTTGTTCCCAAGGGATTCCCATGAATTACCTTCCTTCAAACTCTGATTAACTTTTGACCTTTCTTGCATCTGATTTTTAATCCAAGTAATCTAATAAATTTAAAATCAGAAATAATGACACAACCACAAATATTCCATAAAACTTATCAAATGGATGTTGCTTTAATGTCCAACCAGTTAACCGGAAAAACCAGTTATCAGAAATACATCTGACCCCAATCATTCCGGATAAATGGTTCTGTACTGTATATATTTGTTTATGAATGTTCATAAAAATTAACCCTTCATATCATGATGGTACTTTAAGGTACCATTAAAATAACTTGTTATAAAATTCATTTAATACATCGATTAGTAGTAATACTGTTTAGAATGAGTTATGGTTACATTACTTTATCTTGTTCCAAAAGCATTATTGGTTATGCAAAAAAAAAAAAAAATATTTTTAAAAGGATGATTTCTTTTGCCTTTACATCTTTTCAGCTTTCTTGGCATTGATGGATTGGGGGGGAGGGGATTTCAATTCAGAAATATTTCTATTGTAAGAACATTATATTTGTACATTTCTTAATTCTACAAAATACGAAAAAAAAAATTTTAAATAAAGGATTTGGGCGGAGTTATAAATATTGCACAAAATCCCTACAAGTTTAAATTTAATTGGCAAAATCCTTCTAAAATTTATTAAATGACTTTCTAAATCTTATAATGTAGTTTCAAAAATTCACCAAAAATGGTTTAGAAGATGAAATTTTCATGAATTCATAATTCAGGATATAAAAGGTTAATAGATATTTCATATTGGACCATTTTTTTTAAACTCATGATGTAATGTAGTATTGGTTTTTAACTTTCTGTAGCCTTTTTATGAAAACATCATAAAATACAGTTTAACAAACTGTGAACTTGTTTTCATCATTTTTTTTTTAATTATTTGAACAGGAAAAATGTTCAGCATTTAAATGTGGTAGATACAATAGATACAGATCTAAAATTTGCACAACTTGAGACCAGACCTTGTGCGGATTTTAAATTTTTGTGGATTTAGGGTCATTATAAGAAAATTACTCCATCCCCGCCCCCCCCTGAAAAAAAAAATAAAGAAATACAATAAAAAACAAAAATTATGTAAACATGATTCAAATGCATATTGAAAACACATGAAAAAAAGCATACATCATTAAATTTTAAACTCATTTAGAAACAGAGGAATTGTATATGCACTGTTATGAGGAAGCTAAAGAAACTGAGGAACAAACAATTTTTTTTTTTTTTTTTTTTTTACAAACATTTGAGGTATAAAACTTGTTTTAACATTTTGGGATATTGTAATTTGAGTTTTATTTACATACTGTCATTATTCCTAGGTCGCTTATCGTATGCTGTTCTAAAAACTTAAAATATTTTTCTCCTAGAACCAAACCTTCATCAAAAACTATTTTGTCATTATACTGTGCATCATTAGAACCATTACCATCGAAATTCACATGTTGTGACTGTAAAACAGTGTCAATAATTTCCCTGATAGTCATTTGATCAGTGACTCCATCTCAGTTTTTATGATCTATAATATCATTATTTTTTAATTAACTACTCATTTCAAGTCATCTGCTTAGCATAAAGTAACAACTTTTCAGCTATAAGCTTTACTTGGGTTGTCTCTGAAATCAGAAAATTTAGTATCATCATCATATGTTTCTGTATAAAAAAAATACTATGCCCATAAGTTAAGCCATGTGTTCTCCAGAGTGGATTTGAAAATGGCATTCCAGGATTCTGCTAACAAATAAATGCAATCTTTGATGGTAAAAATTGTTTTTGTTGTGAAATGCTAATCTTATGTGTAATTAATCTTATTCATGGCAGTTGGCACCTATATTAATTATTTGATAGCTTTACAAAGCCTCTGTTCTCATCATTGTCACCTTTCTATTATGCTTTACCTTATTTTCATGTTTATTTCATTTCTTTATTTATTTTAAAAAAATACTTTATTTAGTTAAAACATACTTTCCTCTTTTCTTTAAATTCTCTTGAATTCAGTTTTCAGCTTCTTCCATTTCCCTTTTCATCCATGCAAAACAGCTTCGAGTTCTCGCAGTTTTGTCATAGTTCTTGCAGTAAACACGAGATGGCGTCGTATGTCCAGAGCGTCGGCAATCGTTGTCATGTTTACGCCTTCACGTGCTTTCTCCTGAAAGCCGATTGGAAGTTCAACGGACATGTGTGGATGTCGTATTTCGGTTCATTCATTTCAAATAAATCTCTATGCTTTCGAGTCATCTTGGCCAGTTGTGTTTGCTCTTCATACTGGGAAGGTGGAAATCGTTTTTCATAATGCTTCATCATAGTGTCATCTGTTTAAATAGTTTTAATTCATCTGCTTTTACGATAGTCCATTTCAACAGTAATTTGCTTTGGAGGAGAGTCATCTTGAATTTCAGTGTTTGTTTTTCTGAGAAGCTGAAATGGCATATTGTTTAAATTTGCCTTTGTAATATACAAGACATCGTGTCAACACAGCAGAATTTCTGGAAACTACCTTTCTACATTTTTGATGATGTCGTCCTCGGAATAAGTGTTTTTCATCTTAAAGCTCGGGCGTTTTAAAGTAAAGTAATGTCAGCCTTTTTTGTGACGGATTCGACAGTTTTTCAATAGTTTCTTCGTAAGAAAAAAGAGACGTTTTTCATGTTGAATATGAATTGACTTTGTGTCATGTCTTCAAAAATACATACTTACATTTTCAAGCCCTTGATACACTAGTGGGATTATATGGATGCCGTAATTGATATATCATGCAGTAATGTTATATTTCAAAATAAATGCCTATATTATTTGCCGTGATGTTTGTATAGATATTCAAGTTTCAGATAAGTGTCTTTTCCATTTTAGATTTATTGACAAGCTGATATTTAAGAGATGATATAATTTGTTTCTATATTATTGTGTCTTTTAAGTTTAATAAATTAATTGTGCTTTTAATTTATTTGTCATTATTCTCCACCACGTTTTCAGAACTATCTTTTACTTTTCAGATATTCAAGTTTATCTAGGTTAATTTTTAATACAAGATCAATTTTCTTTGGGGTTTAAGCCAGCATTACGTTTCACTGGAGCTGTTAGCTGCGATGTAGTGAGGTTGTCTCGTTCAATAATTCTTTGGTATCATTTTCCACCTGCCTTACAGCGTGAGCATTCATTACAGTTAAAACCCACAACTACAACAACTGGCGACAAGGTGCGGTCTAATGATAATTAGCAAAAAAAATTTTTTTTTCTTCGGCAGATTTACGAAGCTGTTATCTAGTGCATGTGTGTTTTCAAAGCTGAATCTTCATGATGCCTACTGCCAGCTGCAGGCCAGTTAGACAATGAACCAAAAGACTTAGTTGTGATCAATACTCATAAAGGACTCTTTCGTTATACTGTAGTGCTTTTCAGAGTAACCAGTGATGTTCTAGCGGGAGGTGGACAAAATTCTCCTAGGGCTGAAAACTGTTTTTACCTAGATGATAATCTAGTCTATGGTAAAAATGAAGATGAACATTTGCAGAATTTAAGTGGCTCTCACAACTTCAAGAAGCAGGCATAAAATTAAACCCTGACAAGTGTGAATTTTTAAGGACATCAGTTGAATACCTTGGCCGTTGTATCAACGGTGAAGCACTTCATCCTGTTGAATCCAAAGTAGAAGAATTACCAAAGCTCCAGAGCCAAGAAATGTTGATGACTTGTGTTCCTGCTTAGGCTTAATCACTTATTATGCAAAAAATTTTACCTAACGTGGTTTCTAGTACATCTTCTGGTATAACCATAATGGTTTTACGAGACCTATTATCTTGTTTCAGCATTCCAAAAATATTGGTCAGCGACAATGGTCCTAGATTCAAAAATGCAGAATTTGGAAAAATTTTATGTTATAATGGCATTGTCCATATTAAAATGGCACCTTACCCTCCATGTTCAAATGGCTTAGCAGAGTGAGCAGTCTGGACTGTCATTGCAGCCCTGAAGAAAGTGTCTGAAGGGACAGAGGCTGTCTCAGTTCATCTTCAACTTTTGAATTGCACCTTCAACAATAATAGGAGTATCTCCTGCCATGACAGTATTTGGCCGTCCTCTTTGAACATGGTTAGACCTCATTCAGGATCGTGCAAGCCAAATTTCTGAGAAGGAGACCTGCACAGACGGCACTCCAGTATAGGTGCTCTCTTTCAGCTGGGGTCACCATAGGTTCCCAGAAGTGTATTACATCCAGTAGGAAAAGGGATGTATGAGATTATGACCCTCATGGGAAACTGGACCTGTCCCTTTGATCAACTGCAGTATCGTCATGGAGGCCTGACTAGCAATTTGGCTCCTGCACTTGATTGCTGTCATTTCTACCGCGGAATTTTAACAGTTTTTCCATATATCATAATTAAACCTTGTTTTTCCATATATCGTTCTTATCATCCATAATATCATATGCATCACCAAGATGCCTAAGAGTTGCACCACAGCTCAAAATTTTTATTATCAACACTTTCTGCATTACAGTTAATGCAACTTTCTTTTTTTTATCCTTAATGTAAACCATAAAATCATGAGATTGTTTTAAATTTAACATTCTTATGTAATATTGAAAAAATAAATAAAACTGCATCAAAAAAACTGAATGTAGTTTAAATAAGAGACAAATACTAAGTGTGATGCAAGAACAATGAATCAAAGCAGCAAATACACATGTTTTCCAAATGTGTTTCTGCTCCCTATAAAGGATCAGAGACATTGATATAAAAGGTCAGAGACTGACCTCTTCATAACCACAAGAAGAAAATATAATAACTGAATGCCTGCACACCAAACTACTCTTTTGTGAGCGATGTTATCATGGACTTCGTGAAAACAGCTTGTTTTATGATGCAGTTTTGCAAATTCATGGGTGGCAGATTTCATTGTTTACACTGGAAAGAAAGCATGGATTTTAAAGCCTTGTGGATTTTGGATCTTCTACTGTAAATAGTAATACTGTGACTAGGCCTGGGCCTTAAATCGATTTAAAGTTTGCATCGGAAATCCGATTTAACCATCGGTCTTAAATCGATTTAAGCTAAAATCGGAAATCGCGATTTAGCTAATGTCTTAAATCGTGATTTAGCCATTATCTTAAATCGCGATTTAGCCATTGTCTTAAATCCTGATTTAGCCATTGGCTTTAAATCGATTTAAAACAAAATACTGATTCAGAGCTAACATCGGAAAACCGATTTATCTACTTTGATGTATCTACCACTTACATGCCAAGCTGGTGTTAAATCGATTTAGGAGGATCCGATTTAAGCAAACATCACAAGCCTCAATGCTTTCCGATTTAAGACAAATAAGGCAAGCTGGTGTTAAATCGATTTAGGACGATCCGATTTAAGCAAACATCGCAAGCCTCCATGCTTTCCGATTTAAGACAAATAAGGCAAGCTGGTGTTAAATCGATTTAGGACGATCCGATTTAAGCAAACATCGCAAGCCTCCATGCTTTCCGATTTAAGAGAAAGACGATTTAATGAAAACAAGGCAAGCTGGTGTTAAATCGATTTAGCAGGATCCAATTTAAGGAAAAGGCGATTTAAGAAAATGATGATTTAAGTAAGAATTGATATTTATTTATTTATTTTGTAAACAAGATTCAGAGTTTACGAGATTGGAATGTGTATTTTTCAGAAATTAAGAACTTATATAGTGGAATGTTGAAAGGAAAAAGTAATGTTTAAATCTTAAAATCCAAATTCATCGAATTTCAATTTATATGCTAATGCAATCTTTTGATGATAAATTAAGTTTTCATATATTTGAGTAATATTGCAATATGTATTTTTTATTTTCCAATATTCTGTAATTAATTAAAATGTTTTAAAGTAGAATCCTGCATTGTTTCACAAGATTGCATGGACTTGCAGTTTATACTTTTATGCATTCTTATGATGAAAAATTCATTTTTTACATGTTTTAGTAATATTTTAACATTTATTTTTTATTTTCTATTATTTTGTAATTAATGAAATTATTTTAAAGATATAGTCATGCATTATTTTGTGCATCACTATTTGGCCGTGATCCACATGAAATATTTTTCTTTTACTAATAATATTTTTTTCCTGAAATTGATTGAGTATTTATGGTTGGGAAAAAAGAATAAAGTTTCATATTTAAAATCCAAATTCATCGAATTTCAGTTTTTATTTTTATGCATTCTTTTAATGAAACATTCATTTTTCACATGTTTGGGTAATATTTTAATACATATTCTTTATTTTTTATTATTCTGTAATTAATTAAAATATTTTAAAATAGTCATGCATTAGATTTGACATCCGATTTCAATGCCAGTCACATGGATTGAGTATCTTGCTGAAATTGATTCACTATTTATATCCAAATTCATCCATTTTTAGTTTATATTTTTATGCATTATTTTCATGAAAAATTAATTTTTATATGTTTAGGTATTATGAGAATATTTTAATTTTAATTTATTATTATTTTGTAATTAATTAAAAATACTTTAATAAAGTTCTGTAATGAGTCAAGTAACTTTATTTTTACAGCAGAATGAGGGAGGGCTGGAGGAGGCATTCATTGGATTTTTCTGCAGATCTGCGATTTTTTGCTTTTTTGACATTTTGTTATCATTAAAAAGAGATATATTTTAAGATTATATTTTATTACTAATCTTAAAGGATGGCAACAACCACGAAAAAAATCAGCAATTTCAGTGATGTGCTCCAAGGGTCACGGTTTCTATCCTTCACCATCCGCTATATAAATGTCAGCATTTATGTTAAACAAATCTTATTTTAATCTAAAAGTTAAAAAGATATAAAATTACACATTATTTCTCATATCTCCCCCCCCCCCTTTTTTTTACTACTTTTCTCATCACTGTAAATGAATAGTTAAATTCATCATTGAAGTCATTTAATATGCTTCTGTTTTACCTCAGTAACTTTTTAAATCTGTGTCTGTAAAAAAAAAAAAAAAAAGTATGTACGCTGTTAGCAATGAAGTGCTATTTGAGTGGGCTAGGGGAAGCCCCCCCCCCCCCCCTTAAGGAATTTAGATTGTAGCATGCATAACAAGTCAGACAAAAAAAAATCATTTTCTTTTATATTACTTCTTATAGAATGAGTTTATAAAATGTATTACAATAGGTCACTGATTTTTAAAATGGAAAAAAAAAAAAAAAAAAAAAAACTAGTGTTTTGGGGCATTCAAAGCTTTTTTATGTGTAAAACATACCTCTTTTCAAAATTATTTGACAAATTAAAAGCTAACTATACTAAATAATACAGGAGGGGGGGGGGGGGGGGCACATAAAGATCGTATTTTGTAGCTAAAAATTAAAAAATAGGCTTCCATATTCTAAAATGTAAAATCGGTGTTAAATCGCGATTTAGCCGATTTTTTTACTTAAACAGATCAAACTTAAACAGATTTGTTTAGATATCATATGTTAGTGTAAAGAAAACATTAATTGACAAATTATTAATTAAATGTATATATAATTGTTATTCTACTTTGTCTTATGTAAATGAAGTTATTTTGCTTGCTGATCTGGGCTGAATTATAATGTAAGACTATTTTGCTGATATAATTTCATGTCTGTTATCAGGCTTTTATTTCATTTTATACATTGTAATTTTTTCCTGAACAATTTCAGTCACTCTTACTCTTCATACAGAAAGTATACTGTTAAGTTCAGTAATGACAATGTGTATTTCATTGTTTAACATGTAATTTATATAGAAAAATACTTCCATGTAGTTGAAATCTCCTTAACCCTTTCCGGCGGGGTGTCCTTAAAAAAAGGTCACCTAATTTTAATTCCAAAACTGACAAATGGCACCAAGAATATTTAACTAAAATTTTCCTATTATAATGTACATGAAAATAAGCAAGTTCGTATTTTCTAATAAATTCGTTTATAAATTGCAGTGTCAGTCCAATATTTCATTAGTTTATAAACAGAATTACTCTGTGCCTGTAAGGGTTAATTCATTTCTGTCTAAAATGTCTCTTGTTTTGTGCTTCAAAATTGCTCATTAATTCACTAAATGGGGCATTGATCTGTTTTAAAATGCTAGGTATTAAGCATTAAATTTATGATTTTTGATGGATTATCATAAAAAGTTTATATCATAGAAATGATACACTTCTACTGTTCTAATATTTTCAAAGATTAAAAAAAAATAAAAATTTGATCACTTAAATTTTTAAGGAACAGTTCTTAAATGCTAATCTTTTAACCTTGCTGTTCTCCTTGGGTCTATATGACCTAAAATGAAATTTAATTGCTCATAACTTTTTTACTAAAACTTGTTTCTGCTCAAAATTTAATGAGTTTGTTGTTGAATACCTAACATTTTAAGCCATAGATTTTGATCAAAAAGAAGTTTTAGTAAAAGGTTATAAGCAATTACATTTTATTTTGGGTCATATAGACCCAAGGAGAACAGCAGTGTTAATAAATAAAAGCTTGTAGTGATACAACTACAGTCGAACTTGGATAATTCGAAGTGCAAGGGACTACTGCAAAACTTCGAATTATCCAAAAAAAGTTATTTTTATGTTGTAAAATAATCATTCGGAACAGAAATTGTGAAAGAAAATATGTTTATTAATTTTAAATAAAAAAACTACAGCTTTTTAAAATATTGAGATATTTCAGATTGTTTTAAAGAGCTTACTTGATTTTTTTTAACAAAATCTTCAAGGATATGTACAGCTTGAAACACAGCTTCACTCACGTTAGATTGTCCTTCTACATAACGACGATATTTCGCTAGATGAAAGACTGCCTCACTTGAAGTTGGAATCGTTCTCTGTTCTTCTACCTCATCTTCAATATCTTCATCGTCTTCTGTTGCAATGTTCTTATTGTTTAGAACTTCTGATAGAATATCTGTATCAGACAGCTCTCCACAAATGTCTAAGTTTTTATCAATGTCGACATAATCATCAAATGGTATGCTGTCTTCCCATGCAACTAGGAGAGGTAAATTTTCTTCATCTAAAAGCTCGCTAGGGGCAGTGTTCCTGATGAATCCTGCTTTCCGGAAACAGTTTGCTACTGTTTTTTGGCTCACTTTGGACCATGCATTTAAACACATTCTTGATGCATCAAGGAGGGTAATGGGAAGCTTTTGGGAAGATTCAGTAAGGAGGTGTTGAACGACTAGGCATCTGTAGAAATGCTTCAGATTTTTAATGATGCCTTGATCCATTGGTTGCACCACTGAGGTCATGTTTCTCTCTATTCTAAAAAAAAGTAACTACTGCTGTCACCGCCGCCACCGGTTTTGAATTTTTTGTGACCAGGGGTTTTTCTTCATTAATATTAAGAAAAATAATGCATACAAAAATATGAAAATCGGTAGTATTATACAGTAATGTTTGATAAACACGCTGATGCAGACAGTTTTCAAATCGAAGAATTATTTTAAGAGATATTTAATGCTAAAGTTGAACAAAATTGTTCCACTAAAAAAGTTTTATAGGAGCAAAAACTATACATCGGAATTTAATAATTTTTAGATCATTATATACATTATAATTTCCCAGCATGCAGAATTCATAAATTTTTTTTAATTTGACTCTTTTTTCGAGGTTTCATTTCTATTTTAAATTCAAATTTTCAGCATTTCGAGAGATATTTTTTTACTTATTTTGGAAAATTGTACTAATTTAACCTGTTGCCAATTGTATAAACAACGGAAACAATAATGTTTGCTTCAAATTAAAAATTTATTTACACGTGACTATTATAAACAGAAAATATACTTTCAAATTAAAATTAAATAATTGCGTATAAAAAGCAGGAACTTATTGAAAATCACTTCATAAAAAGTATACACGTGAATTTTAAAAGAGGAAGGATATTGTAAAATAATAAATTCATCAACATGCATTAGAAGTCTTAAATAGGAGAAATTACGTCATATTTACGTCACATTACAATTATTCGAGGCTAACGAGAAAGACAGGTCACCGCGGTGAATCCTATTCTTCTTTTTTTACAGACCGCTGGAGTCACGTGATGCTCTTTACGCACACCTTCATTGGTGCATTCGAGCATCACGTGACTCCAGCGGTCTGTAAAAAAAGAAGAATAGGATTCACCGCGGTAGCCTGTCTTTCTCGTTAGCCTCGACAGTTATTACATAAAATGGACACAAAATATTGCAAAACAGTTTAAATTTAGAAATTGCGCTAGACATTTATTTGATATTTTGAGAGGATCTTTTCAACTATTTTTGTTAGGAAAGCGCAAATAATATTTCATTTCTAACAAAAGTATTTTCACGTGAATATTTAAAAGAGAAAGAACAGCTTGGTCAAAATTACATCAGATTAAAAATGATTAATTTAAAATGTCTCATTTAAAAGAACTTTCTTTTCGCTTTGATAAAAAATACCAGGAGACAAAGACTGTTTACTTCATTCCTTTTATATTAACTTATTTTGAAATGTTGTTACACGTGTCTACGTCATCAAGTTATTTTTATTTCGACGTTTTATTTGTATTTTTATTAATGTTGTACTAATTTATTTGTTCTTTCGTTATTTAAAATAAAAATTATGTCAATTTGTATAATTTGATGAGTGGTTTGGCGATTTATATAATTTGGCGAAATTGGTCAACCCGATAATCAAGTAGTACCGCAGCGGATTTGGCGATAAAATTCCCCAATCAAAGATAAATGAATAGAAATCTGTTTATAGGGAGATCGCCACTGTTTTTTAAATTATAATCCAATCTTTCGAAATCTTTTTAAAGCCGATCAAATTAACGTGCATTTAGAGTCTGCAGTGTCTGAACGGGGGTTGGCGAGCGTAGCTCGTAGGTGGCCGAGCCCCCTAGTAGAGGAAAAAATTCAACCGTGACATTTTCCATAGCGGTTATTGATTTATGGGCCGTGCAGTTATCAATAAACAGGATGATTTTTCTGTTTTTTCTTTGGTACGTGCGATTGAGATCTGGCAGCCGTTCTTCAAAAAGATTCCCCGTCATCCAGGCTTTCGTGTTAGAACGGTATTCTATAGGCTTTGTTTTGACATTGTTAAAACACCTTGGATTTCTTGATTTTCCAATCATCAGTAAAGGTAACTTCTCAGTGCCGTCCATGTTTGCTCCCACAAGTAGAGTTATTCGGTCTTTACTGCGTTTTCCTCCACTGCATTTTTCACCTTTAAAATCCAAAGTCTTTGCAGGGGTACATTTGAAAAAGAGTCCAGTTTCGTCGACATTAAAAATGTCTCTGTCCTGTGTATGCTCAATGATTTGAACAACTTTTTCTTTCCACTCATTTGCTGCATCTTGGTTCACACTTGAACTTTCACCACATACAGACTTAAAGGAAATTTCATTTCTTTCCTTAAATCCATCTAACCACCAGGAACTTGCTTTGAAGTTGTTGTTTCTGTTAGGAATAACAAGCCCTCTATATCTTATCACTGTTCTACTTTTGCTCTATAACTTATTTACATTTTAGCTGAAACAGCCTTTCTTTATTTATAATATAAATACAGGCTTTACTTGCCTCATATCCTTGTTTTCCATAGTTATATCTCCTTAAAATCTCTTTTGATTTGCTTTTATCTTTAGTTACAGTTTACCTTTAATCGTATCTTCTTATGCCGGTCGCCTGTCTTTCAAAACATTGTGGTTTTCGGAGATCGTTTTCCACGTATTATAGTTGAGCAGTACTCCCGGTCGCTACGAGATGGCGTTAGTTGTCTGGTAGAGTGCGTCGTAAGTCTCGGATCATTCTGGAAGCCGTTTATTTTGCATATGCCGATAGCTGGTACGCATGTCCGAACCATATATATATATGTTTCGGCCAGCGTGTTTTCTCGGCAGTTGGGCAGTTGGGGGGCCTTTCAACATGAAGTGAGCATGTGTTTTAAAGTTTTGTAGTGTTTTATCGGCATGAAGGTTCGTTTGAACTGGGAAATGCACGGTGAATTTTAGTCTTTCTCTTCTTGGAATTACCATATGGATATCAACTAATCTTGGTTTCATTTTTAGTCGTCTGATGGAATAGTGAAGGCCGTATCATGTGACCTCTATCTTCGAGAACCTTTTTGGTGTTAATTCGAAATGAAGACGTTTCTTGTATTGGAGTGTCAGCTGAGCTGTTTCCGAATTCCTCGATGTTGGAAAATGAGCTTGTGATCGTATTTCCGGACTGTTGTTTATCTATCGGTTTTCCTGGTGAAAATGACGTTTGTTTTTACACTGCTGTATGATATCGCTGGAAGTGCTGGAATTAGTTTAAAACGAAATATAGCTTTTCAATAATAAATTATTTATTGAGCTCTGGAGCATTGAATTGAAAGATGTTTTATATTTTTATACTTCTGCAATAGTGTGTCATGGAGTGTTACTCAGTGCAATTTGTTCTATACGTAAATGCATAATTGGTGTCATCTAAAGTTAAAACTGATTGAGGTATGTTTTATGCATTTTATTCTTTTAGTTAATTTATGTTTTTCTGTTCTGACTAAATTTAAATAAATGTTTTGTTTCTTTTAAATTTGTCTTTCGTTATTTAGATCACATATTAGTTTGACTTTTTCTTATTGTATTTCAGCAAGTTAATTTCATTAAACTGTTTAAACATTTTAATTTCATTTAAGGTTTTAGTTATAATAGATTTAATAGTTTAACGTAATTTTCATCCGAGGTTGGGGCATAAAGCACTTACGTTTCCATTTGCTTAATTCACTCTGCTAAATTAATTTACTGAGATATTACTTATTGGTAAATTATCTCAACAGTTTCCTAAGCTGACAGCAAATTCTTCCGCTTTTGCATGAACAAGAGTTCCACTGAGAGGGATGTTTTTGTCCCGCGCTTGTTTAAACCACTTCAAGACACACTTGTCCACATCAGGATTATCGGGTTCTCTAGCCCGTTTGCGATTTCGATTAGATTTCAATTTTTTTTTTTTTTTTTCCAAAAAGGTTGAAAGAGTGTTAGGTGCTATTCCATACTCTTTTGCGATAATGCATTTTTTCTTTAAACCCTTTTCTACCTCACGAATCACAGCAATTTTTTCATCGAAAGATAAGGTTTTATACGGGACACGGGGCTTACTCAATGACATGCTTGCACTGAACTCTCACCACAAAAACTAAAACCACAATGAAGAAAACTAAAGCGACTATAATCCTGGTTTCGAAAGAATTGCAATGCGTGTCATCTAAGATTTATCGCATTGGCGAGAGTAGCATGTGTCACTTACAAGGGAAAGGGCGTTCGTTTCTCCTCCCTTTATCCCTGCTCTGTTTCCTAGAACAGATAAGAATATTCTCCCACCCCCTTCTCTTCCCTAAAGAATTTTCCACAATAACTGAAAATAACGCGGACATTTTTCAAATAACTACAATGAAACTAGATTGTCATTTTTGAAAGGGTAAAAACTTCGAATTAAAGAAGTTGGACTTCGAAATTTCCACAATAGCTGAAAATAACCCGGCTACTTTTCAAATAAACTGTATTGAAACTAGATTTTGCCATTTTTAGGTGCGTTCGTAATTATATAAATACGTAGCACCTATAGTCGTCGTTCAGTCCGTCCGTCTGTCCGCATGTAACAGAGCAAAAACTACCCAACCGAATGGTCTGAAATTTCAAATATATGATTGTTGCAAAATTTTGTCGAGCCATTTCAAATTTTATGAAAATTGGATGTATAGTTTAATTACAGGGACAGTCAAAAGTTTTTCTTTACATTACGGCCAATGGGAAAAATTATTGCAAGTGCATTTTAATGATATTAGAGCCTTCCGAATGATCTGAAATTTTAAAGATATAACTGTTGCAAAATTTTGTCGAGCCATTTCAAATTTTAGGAAAATCGGATGTATAATTTAATTACAGGGACAGTCAAAAGTTTTTCTTTACATTACGGCCAATGGGAAAAATTATTGGAAGTGCATTTTAATGATATATCAGACTATGCGCTTTATGAAGTGCAAAAAATTATACATTCAGTACAATATGAGGTGCAAAAAATAATTATAAAACTAGTTATAGTACGAACGCACCTCATTTGCCACGTTTGACGAGCAATTTCCAACTTGTTGAAATTGTAAAAACTTCGAATTAAAGAAGTTGGACTTCGAAATAACCAAGATTTTTTAGCATTAACTGAATACAAGTTTCAAGGGACTGACAAAAAACTTCGAATTATCCACGAATTCGAATTAAAGACGTTCGAATTATCCAAGTTCAACTGTATTCTTCTATTGATTTGTGCATTTAATTTTTTATTTTTCTCAATTAAATTATGATGTCAGTGTTAATGCATTTGCTAAATTGATATGTACAATGACGCACATACAATATCCATCCAAATTTGAAATATTTCAGAATTAATTACTTTTGTTTCAAGTAAATGTATTGCAATCAAGAAAATAAATGTTTCCTAAATTTTTATTTGCAAATTTAATAGTTTTTTTACAAGATTTTACAGGAAATTAATATGTAACTTATTTGTGTTTCGAAATAATGATTTAAAAATGTTTACAAATTTTTATATGCATTTTTAGATGGGCAAATGAAGCTGCAAAATTAAAAGAAAAATTTGAGAATTTAGCTGGTGATGTTCTTTTAGCTTCAGGTGTTATTGCATATCTTGGACCATATACATCTCATTATAGAAGCATGTGTATTACTAAATGGGTGGATTACTGCATTGTAAGATTCAGTTTCATTTTCTTTTATTAATTATTGACATCTTGAATGCAAGTCCTATAATATTTTGTTAATCTATACTTCAGTTATGATAATTTATTATTATTATTAATTATATATTGATTGAAATTAATTAAAACTAGACTAAAAAATAAAATCAAGAACATTTATGCATCGTTTGTTCATTCAGTAATCTTCTATATTTGTATTCATGTATCTATATATAATTAGCCTTTGAAACAAGAATTTTTTTTTAGGATAGTGGCATATCTTGCTCAAGACAATTTTCTATTGGAGAAACTCTTGGAAATCCCGTTAAAATTCAATTTTGGAATTTGAATGGATTGCCTAGGGATTCATTTTCAATAGATAATGGTGTCATAGTTGAGTATGGCAAGAGATGGTGAGCATATTGTAAAGTATTTAAAGTGAAATATTGCTTGTAGCAAACGTTGAAAAAAAAAAAAAAATGAGTAAGATAAGGAAAAAAATTATTTGTGATTAAAAAACTTTTAAATTTCTTTCAATTATTATTTTTTTTTTTCAAATATAAACTAAGAATTGCTATTTGGTTTTTTAAATTCTGCAGAGCTCTTTACATATCATGTTCGATTGAACAATTAACTTGATTTATATATTTTCCAAATTCACTATACAACATTTTTATTGAATACTTCTCATACTATACACTAATTAGCCAGTCAGAATCTTTTTTGTTATGAAACCATTATCATAATCATGTAAGTTTAAAATATGTTTTACTTATTTTAAACTTAATAAATAATAAAAAAGAAGATGAGAAAAAATTATTTGTGATTAAAAAACTTTTAAATTTCTTTCGATTATTTTTTTTTTCAACTATAAACTAATTGAATTGCTGTTTGGTACTTACTTAATATTTACTTAAGAGTATTATCTGAAATGAATACCTATTAATTAATGACCTGTTATTTAAGGCAGGCATGTCAAACATGTGCCCACGGGCCACAACTGGCCCTCCAAGCTTTTGGCATTTTACTTGTGTTTAATTCAGTTTTTGAACACACATGCTGCAAATGTACTTTGAACAAATATTTGCACCAACCTTGGTAAAAGTGATGGCAATATCGGAAAGATTTGTATAGTATATTAGTGCTAGTATATAACCCCAATCAAAAATGACGGAATGTAGATTGCATTTCATTTTCATAAGATTTCACACAAACAAACAGAATGAAGATTTTATTATTGAAGGGTTTGTATTGTAGAAAAGTACATTTTTAAAATGACAAATGATTTCTGCAAGTACAAATGATAAGGATATTTTTTTACCCAATATTAAGTTTCAGAAAGAGTTCAACAATTAGATAAAACAACCAGCAATAGTATTTATTGCAACAATAATAATAATTAACAAAGTGAAACACAATTTCTGAAGATTTCACAAACCATTAAAATTAAATATTCAATGTGTTAAAAGTTTTTTTTATTTTAAAATATATTATTTTTATAAAAATGAATGAATCTCAATAAGGAAAGGCTCAATAAATCGCTTTCCATTAGTGGTGGATCAAGGCATGGAGATAGAGATATTGTATTAGAACTCTGTGGGATTACTCATCTATGGAGGTTTACGTTTACATTTCGTAAACAAAGGAATTTTTTGTTAAAATTGTAGTTTTTTTTTTTTTTTTTTTAAATAGAAAATATGCAGGACGCATTGATTTAATTCAAGATAAATTTTTAAATGCTTCAGCTGTATAACTTTAAAGTTTCATTTGGTATACATAAAACCAAAACTTACCAATTATTATTTTTCTTGTAAAATTTTAATTTAATGTTATCAATTTTTAAGAACTTAGCTTATATCCTTTTGAAATTAGCTTGCATTGTAAATAAAATTTATATTTCATATAAAATGCAATTAATATGTAAGAAATAATACAATACCATGTTATGTACTACATATTTTAATTATATCAATGCACATAAAATTTCGATTTTTAACATAACATTTGAACATAACTTTAGAGTGAAAACAAAAATGTAATTTAATAAGTGAAAAAATAATTTTCGGCCATACTATATTCAATCATGATAACATCAATCTTATATTTCAATTACTTCTAGGGGGGGGGGAACTCATTTTTAATGCAAACAAAATTTTTAAAAATTAAGCGGATAAATGTTAAGTAAGCTCTTTTAAAATTAATAAAACTAAATTAAAATTCTACCAAAGAAATAATATAATATTATTCATTTTATTTATATTGAAATTATATAAATTTATATATGTATAAAATAATTATATTTATTTTAAATATAATTATATTTAAAATTATATAAATGAATCTTTTAAAAATTGATCTTGAATTACATCATTAAGTCCTGCATTTGTTTTTGTTTTTTCTTAGTAAGAAACTCAAATTTCAGTCAAAAAATCTTTCATTTATATTGATTGCCGATGGATGGTGCCAAAACAATGTTTAAAAATAAAAGAGAATTTTCTTTAAAGCTCAGGCCGAGAGCGCTAGTGTAGCGAATACAGCTTGTACTTCTGGACAATTAACTCTATTTTTCACAAAATCATGAGTTGGTATGAAAAAGGGAAAAATGCATTTCAAAATATTCAAAGGCTTGTATGTGAATAAAAAAATTGTGAATTTTGTCAATCATGTGGAGGTAAAATCGTAAAATTTGTTAGTCAGATGCAGAAAAAAAATCACAAATTTTGTTAATTGGTCATTGAAAAAAATCATGAGTATCAATCGATCACTGAAAAAGATCACAATTTTAGTTAATTGGTCATTGAGAAAAAGTATAGATTTTGTAAATTGGAACAGGTAAAAAATAACAAATTTCAATAATTAGTTATTAAAAAAATCTCAAATTTCATCAATTGGTCATAGAAAAATGTCTCAAATTTTGTCAGTCGGTCAATGAAAAGGGTCATGCATTTTATCAGTCGATCAACGAAAGAGATTATGAATTGCATGAATAGGTCTCTGAAAAAGATAAAGAATTTTGTCAATAGGGAAGAGGAATAGTTTTGATGCTAGGCTATTTATTATTACTATAGAGTAACAAATAATTAAAGAAAATAAGATTAAAGATTTTTAAAGATTAAACTTTGCATGTTTGATACCAGAGGGGGCCAAAGGGGGGGAAGCTGTAATTTTGGGGGTGGGGAATTTAGATGATTGATTGTTTATTGCTATAATAAAGTAACAATTAAAGCATTAAAAAAATGTATTTAATTTTTTAAGGATTTGAAATTGTTCACTGCAGAAAAATTTTTTTTTAGAGAGGATAGATTCTGCAAAAATGTAAAAGATTCTCATCCCTGTATTTACCTTTTTTACTTCTAAGTTAATTTTTTTTTTTTTTTTCTTTTAGCCCCCGGTGGGGTATGCTATTTCTTTCTCCCAGCTTATTTTGTGCCGTCTTTAAAAAATAACATTACCATACAGAAGCTAGCCATAAAACAAAGCATTACAATTAAATACTCTATAGCAGCTTTTTTAATTTCTAAGCATCGCACATTTTCAATTTTTATACCGTCATATTGGGGAAAAAATGTACTTTAAAATGCAATTTGTTTGAAAACTGCATCTCCATTTATTTTTGAAATATTAATTTTTTTGTAGTTTTTAGCACCATTTGTTTAATTTTGGCAACTCAAGTACTCCATTTATCTGGGAAAAAAATGAAAAAAAGGTGAAAAATAGCAATTATCTTTTTGTTGCCATTTTCTCATAACAACCGAATGTAATTAAAATACGTGCTATTTTGAAAAAATATAAACGAATAATTTCTGTTAAAACATGGAGCTATCATAAACTATATTTAATTTTAAGTATCTATAGACGCTTTCAGTCATGACGTTTTGGTTGGAAACTGACTCCAAACAAACGGTTGCCATGCATCATTTCTTTTTAAATATAAATCGTGGAAAATGTTATCAGTGCATATCAAGTATTAAAACACTTAGATGTGAGATATAGATATAAGATATAGCTGCAGCACATAAACAAAATAGAAAATACAACATAGCAACCATTTGTTTGGAGTCGGTTTCCAACCAAAACATCATGACTGACGTCACGACTGAAATCGTCTACATTAATGTTACAAACAAATAAAGGCCTATGAATCATTAGATAGCTGGTTTTTTTTGTCGAGTTTCTTTAATGACAGCCTCTTTTTGCTGCATTTGTATATTATTTTGCGATAGTGACATCCTATTGATATAGCTTTAGGGCTTACTAAAGTTGTGGAACAGACGCCGTGATTCTAGGATAAACTAACATAGCTTTATTGGAATAAGAACAACCTCACTACATAGCGACTAGCGCACAACTGCGATCACTGGCGATCTCCGATCTCAACAAACGCTCAGTAGAGGCATCATCTATTGAGAGGAAGGTCTTACAAACACACAACATTCCCTCCCTCCTTAAAGAAAGTACAAGATGTAAATGTCATTACATATAGACAGTTCAAAACAAAAGTCTTTTAAGGAAAACAGTTCAAAAACCAACGAACAGTTTGTCAGTCTATAATTTTAGATGTAACAGTATTTCACAGAGAACAGTTCAAAAACTAACGAACAGTTTGTCAGTTTATAACTGGAGACATACTGGTTTTACTCTTACACGTTTTGAACGTCTAATCAATGGAGTACTATTTTCATCACGAGTGAGCACTTGTGGTGATAGCACTGGGGGTTCTGCAGGCGACTTGCTCACTCCACCTGTAGAACTTACCTCTGAGGAGAGCACAGGAGGTTTGGGAGCGCAAGTGGGTACCTCAGTCTGCAAGTCAGCAGATTCTGATTGTGGTGCAGCAGGAGCTGGTAACTTATGTGAAGTAGGAATTTCACTAGTCAGCTCTTCCTGCCTGAGCCTTAACTAGTCAATGTGCCGAGTCCAGTTTCCCATGGGGGTTGAAACCTCACACATAACTTTTCCCAATGGACGTAAAATATTGCCAGCAACCCATGGTGGGCCACGACCAAATGCACGCACCCAAACTGGAGTGCCCTCTGAAATTTTCTTTGACCCTGTCTCTTTCGTCTCACATGTCTGGGTCACAGGATCTCGAATTAGGTCCAGCCGTGTTCGAAGAGGTCGACCGAACATTGCCATGGCTGGAGATATTCCCGTCGCTGCCGATGGTATATTGCAGTAGTTGAAAAGGAATCGAGACAGCCTCTCTGCGAAAGTCCCTCCAGTCATTTTCTTCAGGGCTGATTTGACTGTACGGACCGCTCGTTCAGCTAAACCATTCGAACGTGGATGGTATGGTGGTGTTTTAACCTCGGAAATGCCATTGTTAGCTAAAAATTCACCAAATTCTGCACTGCTGAAACCAGGGCCATTGTCGCTGACCAGACTTTTGGGAATGCCGAAACGAGAAAACAGGCTACGTAACACCATTATGGTTACACAAGATGCTGTACTTGAGACTTGTGCCACTTCTAACCACTTTGTTTTGGCATCCACGATTACTAGCAACATGTGGCCTTCCACTGGACCCACATGGTCAATGTGGATCCGCTCCCATGCTTGTTCTGGCACAGGCCAAGAAGAGTACTTTGCTGGAGGTGCTGAAGCATTTTGCTGGCAAACAGCACAACCCTTCACTCTTGCTTCAAGATCATTATCTAATCCTGGCCACCAAACACTGGAACGAGCATGGGCCTTTATAGCCGTTATGCCTTGGTGAGATGAATGAAACTCATCTAGTATGAATTTCCTAAATTTTGGTGGAATAAATACACGTGAACCCTTGAAAATGATGTCTCCTTCAAAAGATAATTCATCTTTTACTCTTAGAAAAGGGTGCAGATTTTGCTCAATTTTCTTCGGAAAGCCGTTTAAGATGTAAGATTTTAGCTTGCGTAGATCAGGACATTTGTTAATTTCTGTTGCAATCAGATGCCTCATCACTGGAGTGTCGTCTAACTGTGTCAACAACAACACTGACTCTGTCGGAGCTGACAGATCAGGATGCTTCGTATTTAAGGGCAGCCGACTGCAAGCATCTGCATTAGCATGCAAACTACCCTTTCTGCATTTGATAGTGTATGAATATGCTGCAAGGGTCAGAGCCCAACGTTGAATTCGTGCAGCAGCCACAACTGGAACAGGCTTGTCTGCAGAAAGGAGATTAACTAAGGGACGATGATCAGTAAGTAATGTGAATGTTCATCCTAACAGGTATTTACGAAATTTTGTTATGGGAAAGACCAGGGATAGAGCTTCCTTTTCTATATGGCTGTAATTCTTTTCAGCGTCAGTTAAGGAACGTGACGCAAAAGCTATTGGGCGATCAACATCTTCGGTTACATGAGATAATACAGCTCCAAGACCATAGGGACTGGCGTCACAAGCCAACACAACTTCCTTCTTATTGTCAAAATTTATCAGCAATGATGAATTTCGTAAGGTTTCTTTCACTTTAGAGAAAGCTTCTTTCTGTAAATTAGCCCATTTCCATTTGGTTTTATCTTTTAAGAGCTCATATAATGGTGCTAACAAAGTGGCCATGTTTGGTAGGAACTTAGCATAGTAAGTAATCAATCCAATGAAGGAACATAGTTCATCCTTATTCTTCGGATCTGGTATATTAACAACTGCTTCGACTTTAGACTCTAGCGGATGAAGTCCTTTACTATCAATCCGATGACCAAGATATTCAACTGAAGTCTTCAAAAATTCGCATTTGTCAGGGTTGAGTTTCATACCAGCTTCCTGTAACCGCGTTAGAACAGCCGTCAAGTTCTGTAAATGTTCAGCTTCATCTTTTCCGAACACTAAAACATCATCAAGATAGCAAGCAGCCTTCAGACCATACAGAATTTTATCAATTTCTCTCTGGAACACAGCTGGAGCAGAGGCTACTCCGAAAGGTATTCTGGTATACCGGAACAGTCCTTTATGTGTGTTAATGATGACTAGATCTTTTGACTCTTCATCCAGTTGTAACTGGCAGTAGGCATCACGGAGGTCCAATTTAGAGAAAACGACTCCGCCTGACAGCTGGGCAAATAAGTCTTCGATGTTAGGAAGTGGATACTGCTCTAATTCAGTCATCTTGTTCGTCGTTAATTTGAAATCTCCACATATCCTGATGCGGCCGTCACGCTTCAACACAGGTACAATTGGCGCTGCAGACTCAGCAGTCTTCACTGGTTCAAGAATGCCTGCTTGAACCAGCCGAACTATCTCTTGGTCAACTTTGTCTACCAGAGCATACGGTATTGGACGTGCCTTAAAAAATTTTGGAGTTGCAGAAACTTTCTTAATTAAATGCACCTTGACATCTTTCACAAGACCTAATTCTGGTGAAAATAGATCTTTAAATCTTTCTAAAAGGTTATGGAACAACAATTCAGAAGTTGGCAGATTGTTTATGGCATAAGGATGGTTTATATTTTTAAAAACATTCATTAATTGCAATGGATAAATCCAGTTACGGCCTGCTAAATTAATACTTCCTTGTCCAACAATCATCAACGGTAATGAGTGAGACTTTGCTTCATAGGACACTTCAACTTGAGTCATACCAATCACTTCGATAGGAGGCTCAGTATAAGAATTTAGCTTAATTGAGGTTTGCTCCAAAGGAGGAAAATACTCTTTTACTTTATTAAATTCGTTTAAAGGCATTAGAGAAAAGGGGGCACCTGAATCCACTTCAAAAACGAATGGCTTACCTTGGAGTAGACACTCAACTTAGCAGGTGGCAAGGTTTCTTCCATCCCTGAGATGTTGAATAGTGTGTAAGTTACAGGTACTTTATTTTCAGCCTCCTCCACTTGCACATTATGCACCCGAACTCCAGAATCTTTCTTCTTAGATCGGCAGACTTTAGCGATGTGGCCAATTTTCTTACACGCATGGCAAGTTGAATTTTTGAAACGGCATTCACTGGACACATGATTACCTCCACATCGATTGCATTTTTCGGTATTTTGCTTTGAAACACGAGAATTCTGACTTTTGGGTACAATATTCTTCTTTAAATGAATTTTATTTACTTCCGAGCCGGATCCGGACGCCATCCGTAGATTGCTAGCGTCCCTGGTCGCAGTCTCCATAGTTACCGCGATTCCTGTAGCCCTCGTTAGGCTTAACTGGCTTTCAGATAGGAGTTTTCTCTGGATACTTTCATCTTGGATCCCGCAAACGATCCGATCTCGCAGCATTTCATCGAGAGATCTGCCGTAATTACAGTGCTTAGCCAAGCTGCGTAACTCCGCGATGAAATTGGCGACTGATTCGCCAGCGCGTCGCACTCTGCTATTGAATTTATATCTCTCAACGATCTCGGACGGCGCTGGATCAAAGTGCGAATTCAGAACTTGAATTATTTCCTCCAGAGTCTTCGTATTTGGTGCCGTAGGCGAAAGGAGATTACGTATTAAGGCATAGGTAGTTGGGCCGACGACAGTTAGAAAAATAGCCCTTTTTCGATCTGCTTGATCAATCCCATTAGCTATAAAAAACTGTTCCAGTCTTTCAGTGTACAAAGTCCACGATTCTGCTGATGAATCGTATTCCTTAATCTGCCCAAAAGAGCCCATCTTATGCAAAAAATACGCACCAATGCGTTAGGCTTCGTACTGCGGTGTGCGCTGCTACCGGTGACCGCGTGTTAGGGTTAACACGGCGCAGCAAAGATCGGCGGCGTCATTCCAATCAAGGAAGAGGAAAAAAATAATTTTCTCTTCTTTTAACATCGAATCGCATCTCGTCGCCAATGATATAACTTTAGGGCTTACTAAAGTTGTGGAACAGACGCCGTGATTCTAGGATAAACTAACATAACTTTATTGGAATAAGAACAACCTCACTACATAGCGACTAGCGCACAACTGCGATCACTGGCGATCTCCGATCGCAACAAATGCGCAGTAGAGGTACCATCTATTGAGAGGAAGGTATTACAAACACACAACACCTATGCATGCTTTACAGTAGATGTTTAAGTGTGGAATTCTTAAGCGGATGCGAATGACATCATTTTACATAAAATAAAAGTGTGTGCTTTATGTCTTAAAATTGAAATATGTTTTGTACTCCTTATATATACATGTATTTTTTTTTATCGGGGGCAACACTAAATTCTGTAAAAGCAGAATTCCTGTTTTCTAGTTTTTTTTTTTTGTTTGTTTGTTTGTTTTTTTTATTTTGATTATAAGCCCCCACCGCCCCACCCCCTAAATGTAACTGTTTTTGCTATTGAAAAAAAAAGAGCTTATAATTGGGATTTTGCAGTACTTATTGTCTTAGCCTTTTAGTACTATCATCCATAATAACTATAGCCATTTTGTAATAGCAGCCATTTCATTAAAAAAAAGAGAGAGAGAGAGAGAGAAAAGCCTTGACCCAACACCATACAACATTCTGTGCAAAAAAAAATTTAAAGCTGAATTGTTTGATCTTGGATAGACTGGATTTTTATGATAATTTTAGACAGCCTATTTTTTTAAATACAAAATGAATAAACAACAATATAATTTTGGACAGTTATTGCTATTTTATTAAATCTAATCATTATGTGTTAGATTTTTCTGAATATATTTCTTTATTCTGTGTTTCATTTTCTTAAGTATGTAATTTAAGCAAAATAATGATTACTAATTTAGTCTTCCCTCTTTTCTAAAGGCCTCTAATGATTGATCCCCAAGGTCAAGCTAACAAATGGGTAAAAAATATGGAAAAAGACAGCAATTTAGCTATCATCAAATTAACTGATCCTGATATTCTTAGAACCTTAGAAAACAGTCTTCAGTTTGGTTGGCCTGTATTATTAGAAAATGTTGGTGAGGAACTTGATCCCTCTTTAGAACCATTATTATTAAAACAGACTTTTAAGCAAGGTAATGTTTATAAATTTAATGCTTTTAAATTTTATTATTTCAGTCACATAATTTGATAATGAAAGTTCATTATTTGATAATGAAAGTTATGTACAGTGCGCCAACAAATAAAAAGAACACTTCATGCATTTTAACTACCAAATTGTCTTGGGAAAAAAAGTAGAAATAGTCATTCATCTGGAAATTATGTCTTTTTTCAATTTATGTTACAAAAAATAACTTTAAAATGATGCAGGAATTTGATATGGAAATTATACCAGACTCTAAAATTTTCAACATAATTTTGACATCATACTTGTCTTTTTTCGTAACTTTTACCTAAGGATACCAAATCTGAATTCCTTCAGTCAAGTAGTTTAGGCATTAAGATGGTTTTAAATTTGGAACTCCCGGCATTCAATTCATTTGTAATTGTTGCAAAACAGTTTGCAATGATAATAGTAGTTTTTTTTTTAAATACAACTCACAAACCACTTGGCGGAATACGTTAATACTTTAAATTTACATATTTCAAGCTTCTAGAAATCAATTTTAAAAAAAAATTGTAGGTTACAATTCATATTTTTTCTTTTTTTCAAAAATTTACTTTGAAAAAGTATTTTTTTTTTTTTTCGCAAAAATATATTTTGAAAAATATATATATATTAATTGGAATCTATAATTTAAAAAAAAAAAAAAAAACAGATCAATTTCAAGAAACTTCAAATATGAAAATCCAAACTTACAATTCATGGTGTCTAATAATTTTCGAGTTATGCTTAAAAAATTACTCTCATTGCAACCTGTTTTGCAATGAATACAAATGAATTGAACGTTAGATGTTCCCAATTTTAAACCTTCATAATTCCTAAACTACTTGATCAATTGACTTCCTGATTGATATCCTAAGGTAAATTTACCCCACCCCTCCCAAAAAAGTCAAAATTATGTATGTTCATATTGAAAATTTCAGAGTTTGGTACAATTTTAGTATGAAGATGACCAGTGGTATAGCTAAAGAAAGACAAGGGAGGAGGATCTGGAACCCTATCCCTAACTCCTGAATGAGGAACTGCTTTACTGAAACATGGATAGAAAAATATTAAAAAGTGCTAAGACAAAATTGCAAGAGACCAATGGAAATTCTGTTTTAGACAGGTTTCTGTTTTATCAGGTATAATTTCAAGGTCTTCCCTTCGCCAGAGCTATAAATTTTTTCTCTTTAAGATAGGATTCTTTATAGACAGATTCATTTTTACAGATATCCTCTAAAACTGTCACATTTTTCTCACTCTTCAGGAGAGCATTAGATGTATTACATTAAAAGCTGTGAAACAGAACTTGTCTATAACTGAATCTTTAAAAAATATGAAAAAAAGTTATGATTACTTTGTAAGAAACTCAAATTTCACACAGGTGATTACACTGATAGGCAGCAACTTTTCTACATATAGGCTAATAAATTAGACAAAACACTTTTTGAGGGAAAAATTCACAAATTTTAAAATGTTTCTGTTGAAATTTCTGTGCCAAGTTGTCAGCCAAAGATTATTTCATAAAAAGCTCAAATTACATTGAAATCCTGAAACTCTTATATAACATAAATATATGCATATAAATAAAGCAAGACTTATTAAAACAAAACTTGCCTATAAAATGATGCGGAAATCTTGTTTTAAATGAAAACTTCTTTGGTCTAGTGAAAAGAACATCATGTAATTAAACCTGCTAAGGTGAAAAACTGCCCAAAACAGAATTTTCTGCCACATCCTTGCAAATTCATCTAAGCAGGTTTTGCTATATGTATAACATGTAAAATCCCCCCTCCTACTCTCTCTCTCTCTCAAAAAAAAAAAAAAAAAAAAAAGAAAGAAATGATGGCTATGCCATGAAGACGACAGCTTATTAGTTTAACATAGATTGAACGAAGACAATTTCCAGTCAAATGGCTATTTCCCTTTTGTCAATAAAAATCTGAAGATGAAAATATATCGGTGTTCTCTAATTTTTTTTTTTTTTTTTTTTTTTGACTACATTTGTGTTTAATATGATTCATTTAATCTTTCATAGAAGTGTGTTGAAATATTCTTCAGCCAATTGTAATTAAAATATGTATTCTCTAAATGAATAACTAAATCAAAGGTTAAAACATAAAAAAAAGATTTCAAAATAAGATAATTTAAACATTCAAATCACAGGCATCTAAATTAATGCATTAAAATAAATAAATAAAAAATATTTTCTTATAAATTTTTATCAGTTTCACACAGATTGTAGTATATAATCTGTATCAGGAAATACTATATAGTTTCCACTAAAATATCACATAGATGTCCATAATGATATAAAAAAAATCTTTCAGAGTTACAAATGAATAAATATGAAAAAAATCAATAATCACTAAGCTTTTATGCAAAATTAATTCAGCTGAACGTGTTTAATATGAGCAGGACTAAAACGAGGATACCGTTAAAACTGCTAAAAAATTTTTATTTAATAGATTATGGCCTTTCCTTTTGCTATGAAATGCACTAGTTAGTTAAATTCTGATTGATTAGAATTATATGATGATTAGAATTAGAGATAGAAAAATTATGGTTTGCTCGTAGTAACTGAAGTAAAACATTAGTTTAGCTTAGTAGAAAAGATTATCATTAAAAGATTTTTAAATCTCATTAAAGTTTAAGAAGAAGAAATCAATTTAACCATGCAAATTAAATTATTCACTACTGGTATAGGCTGGCTAATATGGGAATGCAAGATTAGAGATTTACTTGATTATCATGAAGGAACACTTGATGTTATTGATGGTAAATGAAAGAAACCTGAAACATTAAGCAGCACTGCTGAAGATACAGAAATCAAGGAACATAAAGTATGTTCTGATTTACATTGTAAAGCTAATAGTTATGCAAAATTCATGATAGTAAGTACTGTTACTGGTGTAGTTTATAAAAAAGATTGTGAATAAAGAAACATCATATGATGAGGGGAATCCTAAAAGCATCATTTTGAAGAAACATTAAAAAATCAGTTATTTAAGATACGTACAGAATTTTTTACATTTAACTGGGTGTTAGGCAATGATGTCTCAACTCACATAGCTAAGTTAAGAACCATTTGGAGTGAATTAAATAATAGGTGAAAATAAGTTACCTGATTTAATGTTAGCTTGTAAAGTCTTGCAAATTTTGCTACACAAATTTGAAACATTTAAGTCTAGCTGGGTATGATGTTGTTGTCTAAAAACAAGGACAGAACATTTGATGAGTTAACAGAGCAACTTTGTATGCTTAAGAGAAATTTCATCAAAGCTGAAAACGGTGAAATTTCTGTTCAAGAAGTACTAGCAGCTTTAAAATTAGAAAAACAAAATAAAGATAAAACTTTCAAATTTATCAAGAGGTAATTTTTAACTACTGTAATCATAAAGGTCTCTGAGTAAGAAATTGTAGAAAATGAATTTCTGAAAGAAAACTGCCAATGGAGCAATGATGTTTTTTTTCTGTCAAAACGTTTACTCCGAAAGCAGATTACAGCTTTTTGTTTTGATAATAGAGCAGCAACTCAATATATCACAAACTGTTTAGAGTACTGGCATTATTTCTTTTGAATCTTTTGCTGGTGGAAAATGTCAAGAAACTCAGCTGAGTTATGTCTGGTACATACTTGAAGCCAACAAAAATCCATTTTCAGTGTTAGCTGCTCAAGACAGAAATCAAGATAGTGAATTTCCATTGACATCTACTGAATGATAGCTAAAGATAAATGGTCAAGTGGTACTATATGGAACATGCTTTTATGGATGTTACGTGTTTATG
Organism: Maratus speciosus; assembly: GCA_963932465.1. Taxonomy (NCBI): domain Eukaryota; kingdom Metazoa; phylum Arthropoda; class Arachnida; order Araneae; family Salticidae; genus Maratus; species Maratus speciosus. The sequence continues at coordinate 37,646,477 of OZ010788.1, read as the reverse complement.
GATCTTAGTTTAATGCAGTTATTGAGCAAATTTTAGAAATAAACAGTACTGAGCAAAACGATTCTTTATTACAACTTCATCATGAATGATGGGGTCATCAAGATAAATGTCACGTCAAAGAAAAGCTTGAAAAATAGTTAAGAATCAAAGTTTGACTGGAAAATAAGTTATGTGAACCATGCATTTATAGAAAAGCATATCGCTTATGCTTTGGAAATAGAAATAAAGCAACATAACTAGGTGAACTTATTTTGATTGATGTCTGTGGCTCATTTCCTGAATCTTTTCAAAAGAAACGATATTTAGTTATATTTAAGTATAGCTTCACAAAGTTTCTTTATGGTTACATCATAAAAGAGAAGTCAGAAGTATGTTAAAACATATGCTTGCGCACACTAAAACTATGGGGCATGAAATTAAAGAATTCTTTAGTGATATTAGTGAAGAATTTGAGAGTAGAGAAATTAAAGCAATTTTACATGAAAAAGGAATTGCACAAAGATTTACAGCCTTTTTTATACCACCGCAGAATGGATCAAATGAAAGAGAGAACCGAACAATTGTAGAAATATCAAGAACATTTAAATTTCTGAATCCTGAAATTAGTTTTCCTGATGCAATGGGGGCTGAATTAGTATATTTATAGCAATATATATGCTAAATAAAATGATAAAATCTTCAGTTGAGGGATTAGTCCTTATGAATTGTGGATCAAAAATAAACTTAGATTAAAGAATTTACATGTAATAGGTCCTATGTGTTGTGCTTCTATTCCTGTACAAGTGAAGAGAAATGGAGAAAAAAGCTGTGAAAGGTTATCTTGTAGGTTACAGTTCTGATGAATGTTACAGAATTTGGCTAAAAGAAGAAAACTGAATGTTTCTTTCTAGAGATGTAATTTTTCATGAAAAATTGAAAAAATGTGATAATTGTACTCACTTACCATTCAATGATAATAATTAAAAAAAAAAAAAAAAAAAATACAAGCAACTTCAAGAAAATGATAAGCAAGATGATTTAAGTGACAGTGAAGAAAAAGTTAAACCATCTCATAACCTATTAAAAAATATTTCTTAAATAAAAACGAGCAATTTACACTCTAAGAATGATCTATCATTTAAACTATATTAGGATTTTTGTGCTTTTTATGAGCTCCAAAAGCAGAATCATGTCTAATACAGGCAAAACATCTGCTCATTTAATGTGATTTTCAGCAAAAAGTTGTGGGGAATTAGGGAAAAAAATCTCTTTTTAATCAGTCTTCTCTCTCAGTGATAATATTTCTACATTACAACTGTCTGTCAAAATGTAATAATTTGTCAGTTTTACCAGACAGAATTTCAACCTTCAAGGATATACCCCTCCCCTAACAGAACAAAATGCAAAGGAATGAAAGAAATTTAAAAAATGAAATGAAGAATGGCAAGATGGAAAAGAAGGCACATAGAAGAAAACTTTTTTTCCCCCTTTAAATCTGGATTCTGGGTTAGATTAACCAGCCTTTTCATGTTGCAATCTTTGGGGGTGTTGGATTTTCTTTTTAAACATGAGAAATGACTTTAGCTATAATAAGTATTATTTTTTTTTAAGTTAATTATGTCATTTATTTTGCATCTAGAAATATTAAAACAATGCTTTTCACCCTTTTTATTTAATAATAGAATAAGAATATTTTTCTTCAAAAAGTAAAAATACATAGCCTTCAATCCATTGTTTGTTTTCCAGCTACATTTTGAAGCAAAGAATACTTTTAATGATGCATATGAAAATTTAACCCTATTCCAAATTTATTTTATATAGGTTTTATTTTTTATTTTTTTTAATTTAAATTTAACTCATTAAGAAAGTCAAAATCATTACAAAAATGTGTGAACACCTTCTGTATTATGGTGTATGGAAAAATCATTTGCTGTGCATTTTGATGATGCTACGATACTTCAAACATAATGAAATTGATATGCATCAATGAGGTGCTCTAGAACATGTTTTCTATAGATAATTGAGGGTGCAGAATTTACCATTTATTTACTGAGATACTCAAAGAAATCGGTTACAGAACTGACTAAAAGTGATAACATTGTATGAAACATAAATATTCTGTTAACCTTGGAAAGTGTTTCATAATCTATTTTCCATTCCTGCTTATTTCTAAAATAATGCTGCTTGCTAAAGAAAATACTTTAAATTATAAAAGGATACTATGTGTAGCTTTTGTAGAGTATAATTTATTTATTCTTGATATAAAACCTGAAAATATTCTCTTTAGGCACAATTGATATGATTCAATTAGGAGATTCTGTTGTGGAATTCAACAAAGATTTTAGACTTTATTTAACCACTAAATTTCGAAATCCTCATTATTTACCTGAAATTTCAACTAAAGTCACCTTGATAAATTTTATGATTACACCTGAAGGACTTGAAGATCAACTTTTGGGCATAGTAGTTGCCCAAGAAAGGTAAGAAAGGCATATTTTAAATCTTAATGTTTACTTTTTAATCTAGATAACTTATTTATTGCTTCTTTACCAGTTATTTCTGAAATCATGGTCAGCTCTAGGCTTAGGCATTTTAGGCAAAACCAGAAGTGTGTTTCAACAAATGTACTTTTCTATGGTTCTAATACTTCCTTTATTATTTAGGCATTCACTTTTTTCAATTATTTTTAATGGATAAAGGGTATAAAGTGGCACCAATGAAAGAAAGTGCTTAAGGGCACCATATATCTTTTAACCAATCCTGCTGATGTCCATTGTATCATTTATTATCATTACTTATGATTTTATATAAAATGACTTAAGATGCACTGTGTAGTATTTGTCTTAAAACTTTTATTTCAATAACCTTAACCCGTTCGGGACCATGGGTGCATATATGCACCCTCAAAAAGTACTTAAAATGTTTGAGTTTAATACTAGTAAAAAAGAAAAGTAAAATTGATTTTATTTAATTGCAACATTTTTGTGACTTATAAAGTTAAGTCAAATAATTAACAAAAAGTGGTGCCAACCGAATAAAATACGTGTAAAAGATGTCGGTCCTGAGTGGGTTAATATTTCCCTTGTAATCAAGAAATTGCTCAAAATAATAATAAGAAGAAATAAAATAAGAATATCTATATTTTTGCATTTTATATACTGCCTTTTTTTTTCGTGTGTGTGTGTGTGCATAAGATACGGAAAAGCTTAAATTTTCATCTTCTACTTATATAAAATCCAAGTGCAGGTAACCATTCTGGGGCGAACTGTGAAATCTATATATTTAAAACTCGAGGTTTTTTTTTTTTTTTGTCACTTTCCTTGAGCTTTCAACTGAACCGATTTCGTTAATTATTTTTTTTAATGAAAGCTGTTCATTTGCAGTTGTTCCCACACTAGCTATTTTCTTAAAATATTCCCATTTTTATATTTTAAGTTTAAAAGTTTTTATTAAATTTCGAAATGGTGGCAATTGGATTACTTGTATTGCTTCAAATAATAGAGAAATAGTGAAAAATATTCGAACACGTGGCTTTTTGAATATATTTTTTTATTTGCAAGTTATTTTCTGGAGAAAATAAATTATGTACGTGTACTTTATTTTTATAAGCGAATAAAAATTCACATTTATTGCGACATCACAAGAATATTGTCTATTGAGTTTATTTTATCTTTATGCATTATGACTTTATTAGTTTTTGTTTTTCATTATAATTAAATAGAAAATATACTTTTATGTGAATATACTGTGATTAAGCCTTAAAGCACAAATATAAAGTATGTTTGAAAAGTTTGTGCTGATGACTTTTTACTTAGCTTGAAATGTATTTTTATATTAAAAATTGATATGATTGCGTCAACGTGATGTAATTTTCACTGCTTTTTCATTACTTAATTCTAAAGATTAGAATCATAGACATTATTGATCACTGAGCAATTTCAAAAATTGAATATTGAGTAAAAAAAATATCCTCATTATTTGTATTTGGCGAATTAAAATGTACTTTTCTACGATACAGACCTTTCAATAATAAAATCTTCATGCTGTTCTTTTGTATAAAATCTTATGAAAATGAAACACAGATCAACATTTTGCCATTTTTGACGGGTTTGTATGCTAGTATCAGTATAATACAGTAGAAGATCGTTATAACCCAATTCTGTATAATGCAATTCTCTATATTTATTTATTTATTTAGTGGGGGGAGAGTTTGAGCCCACTAAGCAGCAAGGCTGTTGGCTCGAATGATCCAAAAAAGAAGCACAGAGGGCAAAGAGAAGAGAGTTAGAACTGATTTATGCTATGCAAAAACTTGAGAGTCGAAGACCGAAAAACAGAAGACTTGCAGAATTCCTGTGAGAACTCAAGGAAGGAACGAAAACATGGACCATGCAGCACCGAACTATCCCAACACAAATTACGCTGCGAGCGGTACTTTTGACAAGAAAATAAAATGTGTTCCAAGGAGTCAGAAACGAGGCAGATGCAACATCCATCGTCATCAACGAGACCGAAACGAAAAAGGAGAGCCGGCGTGATCAGCATCTTGCATAACAGCCGCGAGATAAGAACATCATCTCTTCTATTAGAAGACCAGGGGTGCGTCAGCTTGACACTGGGAATTTCACCATGTGAGATCAGGTATTTGCTTGAACTGTACTGTTGTCGGAGTTGAAGATAAGTATTCCTTTTCTGATGCTGAATGAGATCTTTGGGAGAAATCCAGTTCAAAAGAACGTCAGAATCACAAACACTTCTAGTGAGACTGTCGGCTTTTTCATTAAGCGGAATATCACGGTGCCCCGGAACCCAGCAAATCCAGATACTTGGGGAATGAGAGGCAATCCTTTGAAGTTTATTAGAGAGCCACAGAATGACTTTAGGAGGCTTAATGGAGACAGCTTGAAGTGCAGTGAGGACAGATCGACTATCGGAGAGCAGCAGAATGGGACTATTCAACGAAATCAGCTCGTCTAACACTGTCCCTATGGCTAAAGCTTCCGCCGTAAAAATGGAATTTACCGTATGAACTCTATAGCCGAACTGAGAACCCGCGGAGCACCCGGCAATGGAGGCGGTGGATGGGGATTTCGAAGCATCAGTAGCTATTATCTGCCAATCTTCAGTAAAGTTTTGTAGAAAATCCTTGAAAAGGGGCCCAATAATACTGCCATCCAGGTCCTTCTGTTGGAAGGGCAGATCTTCGAGGTGAAACTGCACTACATCCTGGCTACAAGGGATGGGCATCTGGAAAGGAATCAAATGCTCTATTTGACCGTCAATCTGTTCTAGGAGGTCTGTGATACTGGGAATAGTTTCAACAAAGTTGAAGAGATTGCCATCATGGAATTCCCAAAACGGGGATTTGCAACCCAACGAGCAGTGCTTAATCCAGAACCTAGATGCCAACAAATTGAGTCTAGCAGCAATCAGGGGAGATCCAGCATGCTGACAGAGAATTATGTTGGGAACCCATTTCTGGAGACCTAGAGCTGTCCTGATAGCCGTGTTTTGAAGAACTTCGAGCCTTCTGAGGAGAGTATTGCTTGCAGAGAGTAGAGTGGCTGCGCCATACTCTATCAAATTCCGGATGGAGGCGTTCGCCAAGGTAAGAAGATGGTAAGATCTGGCTCCATAACGGTTATTAGAAAGGTCCTTTAAGATGTTGATCCTGTTGAAAGCCTTCTTCCTGAGGTACTCTGTGTGCTTGAGGAGACTTCCTCGCCTCGTAATATAAAAACCCAGGAACTTGATTTCTTCAGACCACCGTTGGTGCTAAAATCAAAATCACAAACCTCTCGTCTACGTGAGAGATTGATGGCGTGGCACTTGTCCGGACGGATAGCCAGCTTCCAATACCGGCACCATTGAGCGATCAGCGCCGGAGAGCCTCTTGAAGTTTCGTCTGACACAAAAGCAGTGTGGAATCAGCACAATAAATGAAGATGTCGTAGGCATAGAGCAGATACTTGACCCCAAGACCATCCAAAACTTCAAAGAAATCATGCATAAAAATCGAAAATAAGATGGGACTAAGAACTGCCCCCTGGGGCACCCCTCTACCAATTGTGCGAGCTGAAGAAAACAAGCCTCTCCAAAACACCTTGATACTTCTCAGCTGCAGGAAGCGGTGAATCCAGCGGAGAATCCGGCCAGTGATGCTGATTTGTGCAGACTTTAATATGAGACCATCCACATAAACGGAGTCATATGCAGCTTGCAAGTCCAGAGATATGCCTAAAAGAAACTTCTTGTTTTTCTTCGCTTCCACTGAGTCCAGGTGAAGCATCTGAAAGGCGGTTTGACTGTCACGGAAAGGCTGGAATCCAAGATGCCTGTGATGAAACATGTTACTCTCAAGAAGATAATTGGAGATGCGGTTTGCAATCATACGTTCACAAATTTTACACATTACGGAGGTTAGTGCTATTGGACGGTACGAGGCAACATCCTTGGTCGATTTTCCTGGCTTCGGTATAGGGAGAATAGTGGCCAAGGTCCAATCCTGCGGGATATCTCCGGAACACCAGATATTATTATATATTTGAAGCAGGATCATTCGGGACTTTTCATTCAACCCTTTAAAAAAGACCACTTATTTTATCTGCACCCGGAGTAGAGGACTTAGTGCGACGGATGGCATCCGTTAGTTCAGAGATATCGAAGGGCCGATTGAGCTGAGTGTTGCCTGTACCACCATAATCCACGGGGATGCCTCAAATGCCGAAGCCGATTGGCATCGGCCGGAGTAGCTCAGTGGTTAGAGCAGCAGTCTTGTATACTGTGGTCCCAGGTTTGATTCCTGGCTCTGGCTAATTTTTCACTCCAGTTGGGTTTATTGTATTTATTGTTTGTATGTCTGTATAATATTTATATATACCTTTAACTGTTGAATGCAGGCGTTATTTATGTGTGTATATGTGTTTTAATATATATTGTAGTATGAGCGTTTATTATAATTATCGTAGATCGATGTAATAGTAAAATCTATTCATCGTTGTCCGGTCATCCAAGGCTATCGTATTGATGGCTGGTGACTTCTCCAACATGGTTTATTAATGAGAAATTGCAGACTCAGGCATCGGCCAGAGTAGCTCAGTGGTTAGAGCAGCAGTCTTGTGTACTGTGGTCCCGGGTTCGATTCCTGGCTCTGGCTAATTTTTCACTCCAGTTGGGTTTATTGTATTTATTGTTTGTATGTCTGTATAATATTTATATATACCTTTAAAAATTTCTTCTTTGTTCATTAATTTCAATATACAGTAGACTCTCATTTTATAATAATATGGATATTAATCTCATTTTAATATATAGAAGAGAAATGGAAGGTTTAAATAAGAAAATAATTATATACATACATAATTTCATTGTAAACTGCGGGAAGATGTATCTACAGTAAGAACTAATATCTTGCATTGGGTCAGGTAACCTGATTCTATCCGAAAGTGTTGGCCATTGCCTCTAAAATTTTGCTGCGGATGGGGTTGATTAGTGTTTCCATTTTCAGGTCATCTCAGGTTAAAGTTTTTTTTCTTGGGAGTTGATTCAAGTACGGCAAATTTTTCCAAAGAAAAGTCCAGATTATTGTTTCAAATGATAAAAAAAATACTTGTATATGAATGAGTAAATATATGCATTCATTTTTTGAAATATAAAATTGATTTTAGAGATATGATTGAAGACTATTTTCGTGAATTGTTTTAAATTGTGGATTGTTTTTATTTCATGCTTAGGATCAAGTTGCAGGTTCAACAAAATATATTTTGTCGATTTAGGGGGTCGTGCATAACTCGAACCATGCAGGGTTTTAATTAACAATTCGTGTTTAGGGTTGTAAGTTCGTATTTAGGAATTAAAAGGAAAAAATTCGTGTAAAACAGAATGCCGACTTACTTGATAATTTAAATTTGATTGCATTATTAGACTGAACAATTTTAATTAATAACTTAGTTATACTTTGTAGAGGTCTGTACAGGCAGAAATTTCCCGATCCGGTCCCGGTCCAACTCATAGAAAGAAAAGTTCAGCCCGGCTCGGTATAAAAGTTAAAACTTCGGCCTGAGCCCGGCCCAGAAAAAAGTTAAAATCTCGGCCGGAGTTCGACCCAGCCTGACTGAATATCTACAAAACATGGATTTTTACATAGATTTTGTTAAAAGGAGGAGTTCTGACCAAAAATACTTATTTTAGCTTATTTTTTTCATGTTTATAATCTTCATATTTAAAGAGGCGCCATAGGGTGGGATATACATTTTTTTAATGAATCTCTATTTGTATGTAAATATTTCAGCTATAATTAATATCGTTAATCAAAAAATTATGTATTGGAGACTTAAAAATCTGAAAAATGCTATACAATAAATTCTTCTAAGACGGAATCACATAGGAAAGAAGAAAAAATGCGCTATAAACAAGTTCCTTTCTTAGCAGAAGGATTATATTCTTTTCTCACGTATTATATTCATTTTTCATGGATGAATAAAGTTTTCTGTATAAGACAGGATTCTGTCATAGGCTGGTTCTTTTCCACACGTTTTACTGTATTTTAATATTATTGCCTAGAAATCTACTATTCTTTAAAACGAATAAATTTTAATGTTTAATTGTAGAATAATCTCCATTTAAAAATATATACCATTTTTGCAACAATTTCTGGGCCGGGCCACATTTTACTGATTTTTTCACAGACCAGACCATGCCAAGACAATGATTTTCATATAGGCTGGATCGGGACCGGGACTGAAAATATCGATTTATGAAGACCTAGGAAGAATGAAACTTGCCCCATCTCGGTATGGAAAAACGGAGTTAGGTCCGGCCCGATCCTTCAGAAAAAGTAAGTCCTGAGCCCGACCTGAAAAGAGTAGTGACTAGGCCCGACCCGGCACAAGTGCCATGAATGAAAATAGGACCGAGCCCGGCCGATGCAGACCTCTAAACTTTGGCTGTTTCGAAATGAGCATGAATTTAGAGATTTTTTTTTTTAAACATCAACATGACTTTGTTTTATGATTGAGCTGATATTAAAATAATTAACTTTTACATTCTAAGCTATTTTACAAGTTTTCCTTTAACGTTTTTCCGTTTTTAAGACCGAAACTGAAACCGAGTTTTGGTAATCTTCCAATTTTCGGCCGAAAACGAAAACGTCCAATTTTCTTATGTAATTAATACATACATAAATTTACATAATTATTAATTAATTATACATATATGTGGGGCCTAAGTTGACTCTCTGTGCCTCTGACCGAAACTTTTTATTTCCATATAAAATAAAATGTAATTAATTCATCAGCAACATGGAATGTTTTTCTAATGATACGAATTTCATCTCATTAAAAATATTTTAGGTATACGATTTATTTATCTTTTAAAATGATCTTTGTAAATGGTCAGCTATTATACCAGAACTTTCTCAAAGAGTGTTGGAAACACTTCTATGGTTTTAAACTGAAAATTTTCAATTATTGTAAAGTCTGCTGTTTTTAATGAGCACGTGAAAAGCACCTTCAAAGTTCAGTCATATATGAATTTCTTGCTTTATAATTTGGACTCACGTCTTGAGTCAGTCACGACTGATAATTATAAACAGTGAAGTCCATATAGTACTAAATAAAGAATGTGTCATTTGAGTCGATACAGCTCAAATCAATAAGTAATGTTAAAAATTTCCGAAGAAAAGAAATGAGACTTTTGGAAGACAGATAGGTTTGGTGGAATTTCGGTCTGGCCGAATTTTTAACAGCATTTTCGCCGAAACTCAGATTTTGGACTGAAAACAAAACCGAATTTTCAGTAGATCTCTAGTATAAATACAGTCCCGGTCTGGCCCGAAGCTACAGAAAAAATGTAAGACCCAGACGTGTCCCGTGAAGTTCAGGCCCGGACCAACTTTTCAAAAGCTAAAATTTAGCCCGAGCCCGTACCAAGTTTTCAGATAAAATTAAGCCCAGCCCGAGTTTAATGAAAGAAACTTTTACCGACCTCAGGCTTCGGGACAGGCCCAGGCTCATGGAGAGCTCTAATATATATTATGAATTCACCCCCCCCCCCTATCGGGGATACTGTGCCCCCCATCAGGCAAGCTCTGGCGCCGCCCCTGGTTTAAAAATGTAATGAAGACAATTGCGAGAAATCTCCAAATATCAAAATCTACACAACCTCTTGGTCTCGAACTGTGCAGATTTGAGATAGTCAACTGTAGTATAATTTCACTAATATTTGGTGAGTTTTAATGATGTAAAGGATATATTAATATTGCAAAGTATTATTCAGCTATACAAATAAAGAAAAAAGGCTTTTGACAGTTGTATTTTGGAAGCTAACTCTTCTATAAAGGAAATACTGACTACAAATAAAGATTATGTGTTATATTGATTTACTTTTAAATAATTAAAATTTCATATTAAGCTGTTTAAATTTGTAAAATGCACCATTTTCCTTCCCTTTTTTCTGTCTGATTCTTCAGTATTGTTATCAGTATGTTAAAATAAATAGTAAACTGTGCTCAAACAATTTGGTCCAATATTTTGTTTTATAGTTTTTTTTTCTTTTACCAGACCTGATTTGGAAGAAGCTAGACAACAACTGATAGTTGAGACAGCTGTTAATAAGAAAGCTTTGCAAGAATTAGAAGATAAAATTTTATATACTTTAGCCCAATCAGAAGGAAGCAATATTTTAGAAAATGAGGAAGCTACAGAAGTTTTAGACTCTTCAAAGTTTCTTGTGGATGACATAAATTCAAAACAAAAAGTAATTTTTTATATTAAGAGTAATTTTTGTGTTAATTTTGTTAATCTGGTTATATTTTGAATCTCACCTCACCTACTTACATGTTTAATTCAATAATGTGTCAAAATGACAATATTTCTTAACTAATCTTACTCTACGATTAAAACTTTTTAAAGAGAATATTGCATACATGTTAGAGATGGGAAATATAATTACTTTTGGTTAACAGGTTACATCGTTGCTCACTTGTACAGGTAACAGGTTCCAACAACCTGTTCTTTTTATAACATACAGTGGCGATCAAAAGTTTCCGGCCAGTTAGTTTTTTTTATTTGTTTGACAGAACGCTTTAGCGAAGAAGTTCATTTGCTCCAAAAGTTAGGAATAAGCAAATTACCTCTGACCACGTGATCATTTTGATTGGTTACTTAAGATACTTGATGCAAAGGGGAGGAATTCAAAATTTGCGCGTGTAAATGTTTCCGGCCATTCGTCATTCATTAGTTTTTGCTATCGCTAAAGTGTTTTTTTGGCCATATTTGTTAATTAATCAAGGTGAATAATGTATTTGAAATTTAAAAATGAAAAGTTTAACAATGTATTGTTCCTAAATAAGTCATTTGTTTGTCGCTAAAGGGAGAATCCTCTCGTAAGATTGCGGCAAAATTGTCGATCGGAAAATTTGCTGTAAACGATATTAAAAAAAATATAGTCATGGCCTTTGGAACTTGCCACGGTCCGGGGGACCCCGCAAAACGACTATTCTTGTGGACAGAATTATGAGAAGAAAAGCAGTTGATGATCCGCGTATTAATGCCTCTGCAATTCCATGCCATTTAAGGTGTTAAAAGCGATTTATGGTATTATGCTTATTGCTGAAACAAGTCTATCTACAGTGTCAAGACACTTATGTGACGTACAACTTTATGGAACAGTCGGCGTTAAAAACCTTTTATAAGTATAAAAATTCAGAGGGCCCGACTGGCATTTGCCAAGGATTACAAAGACTGGTCAAGTGAAAACATGAAAAAAGTACTATTTTCTGATGAATCGACGTTCAATCTTATTGTGAGTGATAAAAAACATTACAACCGACGACCTAAAAACAAAAGATAAGATGCGAGATATATTATTCATACAATGCAACACGGCGGAGGACACGTTATGCTGTGGGGAGCATTTTCTAGAAAATGCGCCTGTCCGTTATTTGAAATTCGAGGCAAGATGACTAGTCCAATGAATAAGGATATCTTACAAGATCATTTGCTGCCTTAATCGAGGAAAAATTGTGGTCGCAACTATTTGTTTCATCATGATAACGACGAAAAGCATACATGCATGCTCGTCAAGCAGTGGCTCTTGCACAAAAAACTTCGCTTTTGAAATGGACAGCCCAATCATCCGATCTGAATATAATAGAAAATCTTTGAAACTAACTTAAAAACGTGTGTGGAATTATAACTATTCCAATTTAGCAGCATTTTCACAAAAATTGCAAGAACTGTGGACAAAACTTAGCACTGATGATCTACAACTGTTCATTGAATCGATGCCACATTGCTGGGCTGCAGTACTTACTACTAAATGTATGAATACAAAATACTAATTGTAAATGTTGTTGATCACTGTTATTTTCTGTTATAACACCATTTTTTACCAAACTTGCCAATGTGGCCGGAAACTTTTGAGAACATGCGTTTTCTTTTGCAATTAATTTTGTCAATTAAATTTATTAATATTTAATTTTTATTCCATAAATAAGTTCTTAACTGTTATGTGAATAAAGTGTGTAAGTATCACTTTGAGATTCCTCTTCATATGGGTATACTTACAAATTAACCAAAAATTTTATGCTGGCCAGAAACTTTTGACCGCCACTGTATAACTAATCACTGTGTATGCGGTCAACAGATGTTTGAATTAGAAGGCCTTTTAAACAAAAAATTTGGAATAATTTTTTGACATAATTATAAATGCTGTTTTCTATTGAGATGAATCAAAATTAGTTTGTGATTAAAAACTTAATTTTTGCAAGACAAAAACTTACCTAGTTATGATACTTTGAACTTCATGCATTTTTAGCGTTTTCTGACACTAAAAACGTGCTTTTGCATTTATGGTGATTAAAACATTGAAAATTCATAAAATTCTAAGTATCATAACTCAGTAAGTTTTGACTGTAAAAGAATAAATTTTTGCTGTTTTACTTGTTAGAACATGGAAAAACATTTTCTAAATCAAACTTATAGGACAGAGGCATTGTATAAAATTTGTAATTTCTTATCTATTTAAAAAGTAATTATTGTAATGTAAATCGATTTTTATGTGATGCAGAACAAAATTTGAAACATTTTTGCAATTGGAACTATACCTTTAAAACTAATGGTTTAGAAATTAGTTATTGTTAAACGATAAGAGATACCCTGTATAATAATTAACACATTTTTAACAACACGATTTCTAATCCCCTCTCCCCCCCCCCCCCAAAAAAAAAGAGAATAATGCATACAGTATAGATTATGAAGCACTTTTCAACACATTCAGAATACCATAACAAAACATCACAATTGACAAAGGTGGAAGATGACGACTTCAATGAACAATTCGGAAAACACAAAATGCATTTGAAAACATGATTTCTGCCATTACGATGAATAGTTGTTAAAATATATGATTTTTTTGCAGCCCTGTATATGATCTACAGATACATATGCATACTACATAGTATGCAAAAAGTTAGTTCAGTTAAACACATATTACATTTTAAAACTTCCGCTCAGCAATTTCAACCAATAAACGAATGTTGTTGAGAATTGTTGTTCGACTTTGTATATGATCTGGAATTGATACACACCAAGTAATATTTAAAAAATAGTTAAATTTAAAAACGCATACCACAATTGAAAACGGTCTTCCAGCAATTATTGTTTCGTGGCTTCAAAAATTCAATTATTGCACATTTTCTTCTATATCAAAATACTTTTGTGTGTTCCTGTAAATAAACGATAAGTTCTATGCACACCCTAGTCTATAGTAATAACCTTGTAGTACACCTCAGTGATTTATATCAATTTCAATACGTCTTAAATATTGTAATATCAGTAAAATACACAGCAAGCGGTTTTCCCCATATACCGTAATGTAACAGAATCCTTTTGAGTGGCCCTATAAATGAACCAAATATGCTGTACACACTTCCTTTACAATACCGAACATGCCATACTAAACCCAAATAAGATATATCCATTTCATGGCAATTGGACTAATATTTATGTGAATTAAAGCAAGGACAGACAGATGGACAGACAATCTGAATTCATAAACACTTTTCAACTACGTTGGAAAGTATTAAAAAAGAGAAATTTGATCCCCGACTTCATAACAACCATATATATCTATCAACACATATTCAAAGCTAATTTCACAAGAACACAAAAATATCATTTATATACTTTTAATCAAATGGAATTCAGCCAAACAAATTTCGTTCATACAAATAAGTTTTTCAAATTAATTACAACTGTACTAAAATTAAGTTTTCTCACAAATTATAGGAGGTTATTTTCTTACTTTTTTTCAGCAAATTAAAACAATGACAAAACAAAAATAATAAAAAAAAATTGCCAAAAAACAAAATTTATAGTGCAGGAATCCCCCTCGCACCCCCTCCCCCCCTTATCCCCTAAAAAACTCCAATGAGTACGGAGTAAAAAACCTTTAAATATTCAAATAAACCGCCAACGCAAAACGATTCCGTACAAAAACAGGAAGAGTAAATAAATCATTCTTAATCAAAAGTCATTTCAATTGGATAAAACTGTCCATTCAGATAAATTTATCCTTCAGCGTATTTTTTAATTTAAAAGACTGTTGTACCAAATGTTTCGAAATAAGCAAATGTTATATTGACCGCAGAAAATTTTAACAGATATATAATTGCAAAGATGTTCTTTTATCTCTCTTTATTCACAAGCTTGCCAAGCGATAAAAAGATAATTTTGTATGTTAAGAACACATTTACTGATGGCACGATTCAGAATGAATTAAAGAATTATCTGCGGTTGGTTTCCAACACGTTTCAACTACTTTCAGTTGAAATCAATTGAGGTTTTAATGTATCCATTTTAAAATGCGCTAATCTATTAAAACATTATAAATTCATGGATTTTATTTGAATGTAGCTAAACAGTGTTTAGTTATTTTTGGAAATAGATTTTCTATTCAAAATCGAGAATTAAAATTTTTAAGAGATAAAATTGTAAATAAATGTATTTTACTTAAATGTTGCAAAAAAGTACTTTTTATAAATTTAAGGAACCTGAAGTCTGTTTCGCCGCATTTTTTTAAAGGGGGGGGGGGGAATCAATGCTTTTTTCATTTACATAACATAAATGAAATATTTTTTAATAACCAACCGTACACTTGAAACAAGACTTAAGGAGCATAAACATGCTTTTAGAAATAAAAATTTAAATTCTAAAATTGTTGACCCTGCCATGAAAACTGATAATTTTCCGAGTTTTGAGAATGCGTATATAATTAGATCAGGCTGCAGCATTTATGCAAGTCGTATGTTTTTGGAAGCTTGGTACACGAGAACCACTGATTTAGCAATTAATGAGGCTGCATCTCTACCAATAGAATATTCAGTTTTGTTTTAGCTATAATTTTTTGGCAACTTGATGTAATGTTTTTCTACTTGTTGAACTTTAAAATCTAGTATGACTTTTACGTTAGGAATTAGCTGATGAGGGATTCAGAATGAATCTGAAACGTCCTTTTATATTGTTTTTAGTGTTTTTATTTTGTAATGTAATGTAATGTCTGTTATTTTGAAAAGTTTTTATAAATATAAATGAAATATATTGCAAAATTCAGCAAAATACTCGTTGAAAATTAAAGAAACAACAACAACAACAACAAAAAAAAGCACGAAAATATATTTTTAGTTGAAAAGAAATTGTTCAGATCAAAAATTAGACAAAACTTTGCTGGGTTTTATAAGTCAAACTTGACTTTTTGGTATGGAAATGCTAAATGAAGACAATATATACGATTCATGAGTAAAAAACATGTCAAGCATCAGCTTTTTTCTTAGAAATTTTCAGATGTTTTCCTGATTTACTATTTGTGCCAGTTTATGCTCTACTTTGTGCAATCAGAATCGGTGAAAGTATGTGATGATGCTGATGACCCAGCACCAGGCACCAAGCCGAAAAAAGCATTTAATTAGTTCTGCATGTCATTACTATTCATGTATTAAAGATTGATGAATGGCCTATTCAGACTTTTAAGAACAGATATAAGATAGGTTGAATAATTCTATTAACTACATAAGTAATTTGGTGATTGCTTTCGTCCCCTGCTTGAAAATATCCTAAAGTCTTAACAAAACTCATGTGTTCCTCTCAAATGCTGATTTATTTATTTATTTATTTATTTATTTTTTAAATATATGTAACATATTGTTCTACATAGATTCGTTATAGAATTATGGTAGAAAGTTCTGTTATTTTGGACAAAATGGCTACAATTGTTTATATTTTGCTGACCATTATCGTTGATGAAAGAATTGAAACAGTTTTACACCTCAAAAGAAAAAAAAACTGTTACAATTTTATTTAAGATTTTAAAAAAAGGGAAAACAGTTTTGACGAGTGATAATACTATAAAATTAAAATATTTAATTTAGACATGAAGGGAATGTTCGCAATGCTTACAAAATTATTCAGTGTGGAAAAATGCAGTTGAAAAAATATTTGGTGATTTATCTTTTGTGTCTGGGTAAGTAAAATGCATCTGGAAATTTGATAAAATAATATCTGAATAACAATTTTTTTTTTTTTTTTTTTTTTTTTTTTTTTTTTTAACTCCTTCATCATGTGACTTACAGAAAGTACATCTGTAACTATATCGTTGTATCACTTCTGATGTGTGACATCAAACTTGGCTGTGAACCCGATTATGGAAAATTTTATTGGATTTTCTATCCGAAGGTTAATAGTTACATGATTGCACTGATATATAAAAAGAAACGACAGTGAAAATTAAAAAAAATTTCAAACAATTCAACTTTAAAAATCCATTTTTATATAATTCACATTTCTTTTAAATATGAAAGTTAAACACTGTTCTTTGTGTGCAAATAATTTATTAAATTTTTTTACTGTATTTACTCTGCTGGAATCCGAAGATAGAAAACTGTAGTAGACCTTCCTGAAGAAGACCTATACTATTATGAAGTATAATGTAGTAACCAGGGTTGGGTTTTTGACGTCAAAAACTGGTTTTTGACATGACAAGCATCAAAAACTGGTTTAAACTGTCATAAACAGGTTTAAACCATCAAAAACTGTCATAAACTGGTTTAAACCGTCAAAACTGCCAAATGCATGTAACACACTAAAACATTTTAACAACAATAGTCAATAGGTAAACATTAAATAAGTCAATGAGTTATGTGATCTTTTATTTAAATTTATTGTAATTTAATAATTTAAAAAAAAATTAAATTGTTAATTGCCATAAAATATTTTTATTTTTTTAAAATTTTCAATCAGAAGAAAATCCTTTCGTACAATTAAATAATCTGGATCAGTTTTACCCCCCATCATGCTGCAGCACACAACGTGCTCACATTTATTTACACCCAAAGGATTTCTGAGTTTAGAGTGTATGAAGCATTAGAAAATAGCCTGTCTCTTAATTGATGCTGAACTAGTAAGACTTGATAGCAAAAACATTGCTAGATGAGCAAGTTTTGAAACAGGCTCAAAAAGCTATTGCATTTAATGATACCTTTCTACCAAGTAATGGGGTCCTCCCTTTAGTACTGAAATAAGAAGACAGGAAAGGGGATTCTTTAGCTTCATACACAACCAGTTATGGGTAAGCATCCATAAATTCTCTCTGTAGCTCAAGCACGAGCTGAATCAACTGATACATCAGTCAACCCTTGCCCCTGATGGTTGGGATGCAAAATATAAGCCAAACAATGGTATGATTTCATGATTTGATCCCTTCTATTATGCACTTTTTCAATATGGGGCTTAAGTGAATTTTCTTTTAGAAGACCGAGCTAATTTTGTTCAGTTTTAAAATCCAAAACATATTTTTATATATATAAAATAAAGATGTTTAAAAAGAATTTTGACTTTAAGCTTTTTTTTATTATTATTACTTCTCTTATTTTGTAAATGTTTAAGATTAATAATCCAATTCCAATTTTGAATGGAATGGTTATTGATTAGACTAGAATAACATTGATGCACATTATCTTGTTATATATACAAAAAAAATCTGCACTTTTCTAAGTTTTTATTTCTTATTTTAAAAAAAAAACCTAGCTAGTGCTTTAAGCTCTCAAAAGTAAGAGAAATTAAAATGATTTTAAGTACCATATTTTATGGAAGAAACGCTCTGGCGTTTACAGGTTTAAAAGTTAATTTTCTTTCAAGTGCGGCGTTTACACCATGTGCGGTGTTTACGATTTTTTTTTTTTTTGCGCGCGTAAAATTGGGATAAAATAAAAATTCCTTTAGACTGTTTTCAAGTCCCCTGCCCAACAACTTTCTGACTTTGCTGATAATGAAAACTGTGGCATTTCTGATGATGATAGGAAACCATACAGTGTGGAAGAAGAAAATTTACAACTCATCTATTCTGAACTGATAGTTGTAAACTGATATTGAAGACTCAGATTTTGAGGGCTTCGAATAGAAACTAAAGATCACCTAAAGTAGATACGACCCACTCATAAAAAGCATGCCAAGTTGCGCCAACCACTTAAAAAAAACACTGAACGCATAAGGAGAGGGTCTGAGTCCCACACTCTGGGTGGTTTAAATACCAACTGACGTCTCCTTAATTTAAAAATTACATAAAAATATTTTAAACACGATTTAAATATTTTAAATAAAATTTTAGACAGCTTAAGATATTAAAAATGAGGCACCCTACACTTACACTGTTCAGAAAACTTTGATTAAAGTTAGGTCAATGTGATGCTGTCGACAAAAGTAGCGTTGCCACGGATGCGGCGATTACGATATTTTTAATCTTATTCAGGCCAGTTTTCAGTAGTGCAGTGTTTCTTCCATAAAATGCGGTAAGAGAAAAAATTTACAGCTATGTCTACTTTTTAGAAAAACAATTTTACACAAAAAAAAAAAAAAAAAAAAAAAAAAATTAAATGAAAATTTTACCCTGTTAAAAAATTTCACTTAACAATAATAGGGGAAGACGGGGTACAATGAAACAAAATTTACTATTTTCTTTTTTCCTATCCAAAATTTTGCATGCATAAAAATATAATTAATGCATATTTTTAATCTTGTATTTTCCCCATCTAAATAAATTTTTATTATGTTCTAAACAATATTTTTATGCTTGAAAAATAACAAAAAATAAATGTCTTACAGTGTTTCATTGTACCCCGTATGCCGGGGTACAATGAAACACATACTGGGGTACAATGAAACACTCCAAATGATGGAAGCAATTTTCACCCGGTATAGTTTATTTTATTAAAAATGAGATAAATACAAAAACAAAACTTGATTAATATGGAACTTGATAAAAATATTATAGTCTAAGATTGAATAAGTTTGAAAGCACATCATGACTATTCTGTTTTATTAGAAAGCACGAGTTTGCTGAACATATGTCACAGGTTTGTCAAGGTCAGATTTAACTGATTTTTGTTTGAAAATCAGTTATATTAAATCCGCTTAACCGCTTTTTTCAAAGATTGTAATTCTATATGATCCTTGATGTTGTTTACAAATTTCATCTTGAATTTTAACATATTATTCAGCAATAAGCATTTTTTTAAATCAAAGTGTCATTCCTAAAGTATTAAAAATTTTTTTAAAAAACTCCCGCAGATGTCTGCAAATCATTAAGTTTTTATTAATAAACAAGCATCATATTAACTTGCAGTACATGCATGTATGTTTGTTCAAATCTTGCAAGTCAAATTTAAACCATTTTTAATTATGCTATTGAGCCGAAACAATGAATACATTTGTAATTTGAATGACAATACAATATTACAATGTTTAGAATACTGTTTCTACAGGGCTCCACAAAAATTTAGATTAAAACTTGCAAGTTAATTTTAAACCAATTTCAATAATCTAATTGCGATGAAACTTTACTCAGGATATGCAGTTTTGATGACAATGCAATATTGTTGTAATTTATGGAACGTAGCAGTTACGCTTTTTTACAGGGCCACATAAAAGATTAGTTCAAATCTTGCAAGACAATTTTAAACCACTTTCAATTATCTGATTGAGCTGAAACTTTGCCTAAATATGTTTTTCTGATGGCAATTCTATTAACTTATAATTTGACGAACATAGAAATTATGCATTTTTAATAGGGCTACACAAAAGATCGCGGAAAGATTGTTGCTAAAAAGCAGAAATTTTAATTAAATTTCAACAAAATTACTATAGGTTATTGAGACACACAATAGCATTTTTTAAATTGAAAACAAAGTGCATAGCAGTTGAATTTCTTCTACAGGGACACATAAAAATTTCAGATACATTACCGTTTATATGCAGAAATTTTATTTCAAATTGAATAAAATTTATATAGGTTATTTATTCATACAACAGCATTTTTTCAACCAAAAATAATTTTGGTAGCATTTATATGTTTTACAGGGTACCACAAAACATTATTTTTTTTAAATATGATTTTATTTTTTAAATTTTATTTTTCAGAATGACTACACAAATCTCTCGAGAAATTCTGAGTAGACAAAAATACAAAAAAGAAATGAATGTTAACTTACATGTGTGCATTAAATTGTTTTTTACTTAATTGTAAAATAAGTATGTTTAATGCATTATTTGTAATGCATTATACAGGATGCCCACTAAAGTCCTTCCCACACTCTTAATTGCCGAACGGTTGCAGCTATACTCATAAAAGTGTTGGCTAGGTATAGTAAAGTGGCTATGCTGTACCAGATGACATCGCTTCCAGCACCACCTGATGCAAAACAGCTGTGTTAGTAATCCTATCTCGAAAACAAGATCATACTCAGAACGAGATTGATTTAGCATTCATGTTCACAAGGTGTCCTTTCAAACTAAATTGATGATGCTCTACAAATTTGTCATTCACTTTTATTCCATATTTTGAACCGTTTTCATGATAGGAACGCTAATGCCGCCATTTTGCATCAGGTGAAGTGGGAAGTGGCTTCATCTAGTAGCGCATAGCCTCTTTACTATACCTAGACACCATGTTTATGAATATAGATGCAGTCATTCAGCATTTAAGAGGGTGAGAACGGACTTTAGTGGGCATCCTGTTTTTTTTATTTTAAGACATTGTTGTTAAATAACCAAATATTTATCGCTGTTTGAGTATTTTATTTGTGATGCATTAAAAAAAACAGCAAAAACTAATTAAACTTCAATTAAATAATTTTGTCCACCTAGATCGTCAAAACATCCCACTGTGTGCCATGCTAAATATGCCTAGTTTAATCTGTACAGTGTAATATAGAAAATTATCCCTTTGATATTAAATCTTTATGAAATCTCGTTCAGAGTTTTAACTTTAAATTTATTGAAGCAAATAACTGAAACTGAAAAATGTTACATCATTTGAATTCAATTTACCTCTAATAATGTTGGAGGGGCAAGGATCTTTTCCATTTTTAATCATATGTTATATTTTTAATCTAAATGAGATAATTTTATAATTTATTATCATTATTATTATTTAGATTGCTGACGAGACTACTGCTAATATAAATGAGTCAAGAGAATCATACAAATATGTAGCTCAACATTCATCTGTTTTATTTTTTTCCATCACTGATCTTCCTAATGTAGATCCAATGTATCAGTATTCTTTAAACTGGTTTATAAATCTCTTCTTAAGAGCTATTAAACAAAGGTGAGTAATTGCCATCTGTAAATTCTGAGACCAGAAGTTAGATTAATACTATAAATGCAGATTCATTCTTTTTACATGTCGTATATTCCGATGTATAACACATACTTTTAAAACAAGAAAATTGGTCAAATTTTACAGTTGCATGTTATATGCCATGCTGTATATAAAAATAAAACCTTAGAAATGAAACTAAGAGAAGAAGAATGAACCTGAGTACGATTTCAAACACTTTGTGAGGTTTCAAGCATATGTCTTCACTTTGCATTTGTTTATTTTATTTTATGTTTATACTAATTATTAAACTTTTTGATGCTCTTTTATTATATTTTTATGCTACATATCTTATAAAGACTTCTTTGCAAAAAAAGGAGTGCATGTAATACAGCAAATATAACTAAAAATAGAAAAAATAGTCTCAAATTGTAGGTGAGTGTTATACTCTGAAATATACAGTATGTATATATATATATATAATGTTATCTTAGTTAACAGGGTAAGAAAACCTCTGAAATTGATTTTCTGGGGGCTAGTAATTTTATTTTTAAATAAGTTAATAATCCACTTTTTTTTCAAACCATAAAGTACTTAACTTAAATAATTATGAAAACTGTTTGTATTTTTGGTCATGCTGTCTTGGAAACAATATTACAATTATGTGCTATTTATTGATGTTGCTTTAAGCAAAAACATTCCGTTATACAGAACTAAAAAAAAAAAGAAAACAAGTAGTTTAGTTTAAAGAGGAAAAGATTAAAGGCCCTTTAGAAATAACTTTATTTTGTTCATCTGTATATGGTAAAATACAAAAAGAATATATTGTTTACTATTTTGTATTCTAATAATTAAAGACACAATCTTGCTTAATGGTACACAAAACTGTGTGCCATTAAGCAAGATTGTGTCTTTATTTATTATATTTTATGGTGCAATTGTCCAGTATGTGTTATTTTGTATTCATTTGTATTTTTATTTTTTCAAAGAAAAAAAATTGTAAAAAAATAAAAAATTTCTGTGTTAGAAAAACATTTAAGAAGAGTTGAGAAAATGTGTATGGAATTCACAAATGATTTATATAAATAACAATGTAATCAAGAACAAAGAACAAACAATCTTCTTGAAACACCATCAAAAATTTGTAAATGCGCTAGGCCTTTCGAAAGATCTGAGTCTTTCTTCGTCAGGCACAAAAAAAGACGTCCTTCTACTATGAAAGCAGAGGCAAGACTAAAATGAGAGACAAGGGAAAGGAAACAAGCTGAAGAAACAGCCAATAGGAAGTTAGAAATCAACAGCCAATAGGAAAGTAAAAGACAACAGCCTATCACAGAAGAGAATAATCAAAACAAAAGAACACAAAGTAGGAGGGGCAAAAAATGGGAGGGGGAAAAATACATATAATCCAAAATGGGAACACATGAAATTAAAAATGAATAAATAAATGAATAATATATATTAAAAAAACAGACTAATAATAAAACAAAAATAAATTAAATGGTAGTACTGAAAAGGTTTTTCCAAGCTGCAGAGAGCATTGTGGAATCAGATTTATCATTAACAATAACATCACGATTAAGATAAATAGCTAAATTTTCAAGAAAGTCCAATTCAGAGATACTATTGGCATTAGAGATAATTTTAGCATTTTGAAAATTAAAACTATGGCCGGAATCCCAAGAGTGCTTGGCAATAGAAGATTTAGAAAATTCTTGATTGATTACATAACGCGAGTGTTCTTTTAAGCGGATTTCGAGATTCCTTTTAGTTTGACCAATATAAGATAAATCACAACCATTACAAGGAACTTTATAAATTCCCCATTTACGAAGATCAGGAACATGAGATTTAGTGGAGGGGAATTTGAATTTATTGACAGGTTTAAAGATAATGTTAAAATTGAAACGCCGTAAAACTTTAGCTAACTTGAAACATAAAGGAGGATAAAAGGGGAGGACAACCAAATTATCAGGTTTGCTTTTGACAGATTTGGAAAGAGTAGAACTATTAGATGGTCTATTGAATTTCTTCACAGCATTATTGATAACAGAAGGATTAAAACCTCTTTTGACAGCAACGGTTTTTAAGTAATTAAGCTCTTCCTTAAGGGGTACAGAATCAGAACAAATTTTGAGAGCACGATTTACATACGTGTAAAAAACACCGATTTTTTTGGTTGACAGGATGATTTGAGAGAGCATGAGGTGGGTTAGAAACAGAAAAAGGTTTTCTATAAACACAAGTTTTGAAAGAAGAATCGCATTTGGTAACTAAAACATCAAGGAAAGGAAGTTTATTACAATTTTCTAATTCAAAAGTAAACTGAATATGTGGGTCGATAGAATTGACAGTATGAAGAATGGTAGATATATCAAAAGGATTATCAACTAAAACAAAAGTATCGTCGACATAACGCATCCAACATTTAAAATTAACCAGATTTAATAATTTTTCCTCAAAATAATGCATATAAATATCACAAAGAATTGGAGATAAAGGATTACCCATACTTAAGCCATCTGATTGTTTGAAAAATTTATTATCAAATTCAAAAGTAGTTTGAGTGATGCAAATTTTGGTTAAATTAACAAAATCTTGGACTTCAATATCAGAGAAATGAAATTCACGTAACCTTTTTTCCAAGCAAGAAAGAGCACCTTCAATTGGAACATTCGTAAATAAAGATTTGACATCAAGAGAAAGCATAGAACAATTGGATGGGTTAATATTTTTTAATTTACTAACAAAATCATAAGAATTTTTTATCGTATGAGTATTAGAAATGCATAACGGAGAAAAAATGGATGTTAAAAATTTGGCAAGAGGATAAGTAACAGTACCAATATTAGAGACGATAGGTCTTAAAGGGACATTGGTTTTATGAACTTTAGGCAAAGCATAAAAACGAGCACAAATGGCTGAAGAAGGAATAACACTATATTTAGTATTGTCATTTAAAATAACAGAATTCTTAACAGCTTTTTTGAGAGTGGAAAGATGCGAATTAGTAGGATCTTTTTTAACTTCAACATAAGGACCTTCAGATAAGAGAGCATAGACTTTATCAGAATAATCTTTTTTATCCATAAGAACAATTTGACCCCCTTTATCAGCTTTAGTAATAATAAGATTATCATTGGACTTAAGCTCATTCAGAGCGATATTTTGAGAACGAGAAAGATTAGGTTTAAATTTTGAATTATTAGAAGAAATAGTATCAGCAAGGATGTGACGAAGGGTTTCTTTTTGAAAAGGAGTGACTTTACTATGTTTAAAGGAAGACTCAATAGGAGCAATCAATTTAGTGAGAGAAGGTTTGCAAGACTGAGAAAAATTTAAACCAAGATCTAAAATGCTTTTTTGCTCAGGAGTTAACATGTGAGAGGAGAGATTAACGATGCAGTTCTCATTTGATAGGTTCTTATATGAAAATTGAGACTTATTTTGCTTATTGCACAACGAAGAAAACTTTTTATCAAGCTTATTTTGATGAGCAGTTTTGAAAGTAAGTAGAGAAGACCAACCTTTATTTTCAATATCACAGAAATTGTCAAGATTTTTACTGAGGAACAAATGAAGGTCATAAAGCTCTTCTTCAATTTTGGAGAGAGTATGCCGAACATCTTGAATACAGGCTCTTAAAATAATAAAATGTGAACGAACCATAGCTTTTGAAACTCTAACAGAGCTACTAACAGAACATTTAAGTTGAATAAAATTGGGAATAACATTATTTTTCTTGCAATTTTGAAGAAAATTTAAGTGGTTAAGAAATTTCACACGCTTACGTCTGAGTTTAGTAAATCTGTTAAATTGAGCAGTAAACATAATAGCAATCCAAAAATAAACAAAGTACAAATGTAGAATACTAAACTGTAAATAAGACATAAAAAAATAAATCAGCAAATAAATTAATCAATGGAAAAAAAAAAAATATATATATAGAATACTAAACTATAAATAAGACATAATAAATTAATCAATAAGATAAATAAAGAATAAACAACATACAGATATAGAATATTAAACTATGAAAAGACATAAAAATAAATAAGCAAATAAATTAATCAATAAGATAAATAAATAGCTAAAACAATGCAAAAAAAAAAAAAAAAAGTACTTACATACAAAAGGGAACGGGTGGAAAAGTATAAAATGTTGAAATGCCAGAAGAAGCACAATCAAAGAAAATAAGTTAAAACTGGTGTGAATGACTAAGAACAAACAATCTTCTTGAAACACCATCAAAAATTTGTAAATGCGCTAGGCCTTTCGAAAGATCTGAGTCTTTCTTCGTCAGGCGCAAAAAAAGACGTCCTTCTACTATGAAAGCAGAGGCAAGACTGAAATGAGAGACAAGGGAAAGGAAACAAGCTGAAGAAACAGCCAATAGGAAGTTAGAAATCAACAGCCAATAGGAAAGTAAAAGACAACAGCCTATCACAGAAGAGAATAATCAAAACAAAAGAACACAAAGTAGGAGGGGCAAAAAATGGGAGGGGGAAAAATACATATAATCCAAAATGGGAACACATGAAATTAAAAATGAATAAATAAATGAATAATATATATTAAAAAAAAACAGACTAATAATAAAACAAAAATAAATTAAATGGTAGTACTGAAAAGGTTTTTCCAAGCTGCAGAGAGCATTGTGGAATCAGATTTATCATTAACAATAACATCACGATTAAGATAAATAGCTAAATTTTCAAGAAAGTCCAATTCAGAGATACTATTGGCATTAGAGATAATTTTAGCATTTTGAAAATTAAAACTATGGCCGGAATCCCAAGAGTGCTTGGCAATAGAAGATTTAGAAAATTCTTGATTGATTACATAACGCGAGTGTTCTTTTAAGCGGATTTCGAGATTCCTTTTAGTTTGACCAATATAAGATAAATCACAACCATTACAAGGAACTTTATAAATTCCCCATTTACGAAGATCAGGAACAGGAGATTTAGTGGAGGGGAATTTGAATTTATTGACAGGTTTAAAGATAATGTTAAAATTGAAACGCCGTAAAACTTTAGCTAACTTGAAACATAAAGGAGGATAAAAGGGGAGGACAACCAAATTATCAGGTAATTTGGTTAATTGATGATGGAGGACCTGATAATTTGGTTGTCCTCCCCTTTTATCCTCCTTTATGTTTCATGTTAGCTAAAGTTTTACGGCGTTTCAATTTTAACATTATCTTTAAACCTGTTAATAAATTCAAATTCCCCTCCACTAAATCTCCTGTTCCTGATCTTCGTAAATGGGGAATTTATAAAGTTCCTTGTAATGGTTGTGATTTATCTTATATTGGTCAAACTAAAAGGAATCTCGAAATCCGCTTAAAAGAACACTCGCGTTATGTAATCAATCAAGAATTTTCTAAATCTTCTATTGCCAAGCACTCTTGGGATTCCGGCCATAGTTTTAATTTCCAAAATGCTAAAATTATCTCTAATGCCAATAGTATCTCTGAATTGGACTTTCTTGAAAATTTAGCTATTTATCTTAATCGTGATGTTATTGTTAATGATAAATCTGATTCCACAATGCTCTCTGCAGCTTGGAAAAACCTTTTCAGTACTACCATTTAATTTATTTTTGTTTTATTATTAGTCTGTTTTTTTTAATATATATTATTCATTTATTTATTCATTTTTAATTTCATATGTTCCCATTTTTGATTATATGTATTTTTCCCCCTCCCATTTTTTGCCCCTCCTACTTTGTGTTCTTTTGTTTTGATTATTCTCTTCTGTGATAGGCTGTTGTCTTTTACTTTCCTATTGGCTGTTGATTTCTAACTTCCTATTGGCTGTTTCTTCAGCTTGTTTCCTTTCCCTTGTCTCTCATTTCAGTCTTGCCTCTGCTTTCATAGTAGAAGGACGTCTTTTTTTGCGCCTGACGAAGAAAGACTCAGATCTTTCGAAAGGCCTAGCGCATTTACAAATTTTTGATGGTGTTTCAAGAAGATTGTTTGTTCTTAGTCATTCACACCAGTTTTAACTTATTTTCTTTGATTGTGCTTCTTCTGGCATTTCAACATTTTATACTTTTCCACCCGTTCCCTTTTGTATGTAAGTACTTTTTTTTTTTTTGCATTGTTTTAGCTATTTATTTATCTTATTGATTAATTTATTTGCTTATTTATTTTTATGTCTTTTCATAGTTTAATATTCTATATCTGTATGTTGTTTATTCTTTATTTATCTTATTGATTAATTTATTATGTCTTATTTATAGTTTAGTATTCTATATTTTTTTTTTTTTTTTTTTTTTTTTTTTCATTGATTAATTTATTTGCTGATTTATTTTTTTATGTCTTATTTACAGTTTAGTATTCTACATTTGTACTTTGTTTATTTTTGGATTGCTATTATGTTTACTGCTCAATTTAACAGATTTACTAAACTCAGACGTAAGCGTGTGAAATTTCTTAACCACTTAAATTTTCTTCAAAATTGCAAGAAAAATAATGTTATTCCCAATTTTATTCAACTTAAATGTTCTGTTAGTAGCTCTGTTAGAGTTTCAAAAGCTATGGTTCGTTCACATTTTATTATTTTAAGAGCCTGTATTCAAGATGTTCGGCATACTCTCTCCAAAATTGAAGAAGAGCTTTATGACCTTCATTTGTTCCTCAGTAAAAATCTTGACAATTTCTGTGATATTGAAAATAAAGGTTGGTCTTCTCTACTTACTTTCAAAACTGCTCATCAAAATAAGCTTGATAAAAAGTTTTCTTCGTTGTGCAATAAGCAAAATAAGTCTCAATTTTCATATAAGAACCTATCAAATGAGAACTGCATCGTTAATCTCTCCTCTCACATGTTAACTCCTGAGCAAAAAAGCATTTTAGATCTTGGTTTAAATTTTTCTCAGTCTTGCAAACCTTCTCTCACTAAATTGATTGCTCCTATTGAGTCTTCCTTTAAACATAGTAAAGTCACTCCTTTTCAAAAAGAAACCCTTCGTCACATCCTTGCTGATACTATTTCTTCTAATAATTCAAAATTTAAACCTAATCTTTCTCGTTCTCAAAATATCGCTCTGAATGAGCTTAAGTCCAATGATAATCTTATTATTACTAAAGCTGATAAAGGGGGTCAAATTGTTCTTATGGATAAAAAAGATTATTCTGATAAAGTCTATGCTCTCTTATCTGAAGGTCCTTATGTTGAAGTTAAAAAAGTTCCTACTAATTCGCATCTTTCCACTCTCAAAAAAGCTGTTAAGAATTCTGTTATTTTAAATGACAATACTAAATATAGTGTTATTCCTTCTTCAGCCATTTGTGCTCGTTTTTATGCTTTGCCTAAAGTTCATAAAACCAATGTCCCTTTAAGACCTATCGTCTCTAATATTGGTACTGTTACTTATCCTCTTGCCAAATTTTTAACATCCATTTTTTCTCCGTTATGCATTTCTAATACTCATACGATAAAAAATTCTTATGATTTTGTTAGTAAATTAAAAAATATTAACCCATCCAATTGTTCTATGCTTTCTCTTGATGTCAAATCTTTATTTACGAATGTTCCAATTGAAGGTGCTCTTTCTTGCTTGGAAAAAAGGTTACGTGAATTTCATTTCTCTGATATTGAAGTCCAAGATTTTGTTAATTTAACCAAAATTTGCATCACTCAAACTACTTTTGAATTTGATAATAAATTTTTCAAACAATCAGATGGCTTAAGTATGGGTAATCCTTTATCTCCAATTCTTTGTGATATTTATATGCATTATTTTGAGGAAAAATTATTAAATCTGGTTAATTTTAAATGTTGGATGCGTTATGTCGACGATACTTTTGTTTTAGTTGATAATCCTTTTGATATATCTACCATTCTTCATACTGTCAATTCTATCGACCCACATATTCAGTTTACTTTTGAATTAGAAAATTGTAATAAACTTCCTTTCCTTGATGTTTTAGTTACCAAATGCGATTCTTCTTTCAAAACTTGTGTTTATAGAAAACCTTTTTCTGTTTCTAACCCACCTCATGCTCTCTCAAATCATCCTGTCAACCAAAAAAATCGGTGTTTTTTACACGTATGTAAATCGTGCTCTCAAAATTTGTTCTGATTCTGTACCCCTTAAGGAAGAGCTTAATTACTTAAAAACCGTTGCTGTCAAAAGAGGTTTTAATCCTTCTGTTATCAATAATGCTGTGAAGAAATTCAATAGACCATCTAATAGTTCTACTCTTTCCAAATCTGTCAAAAGCAAACCTGATAATTTGGTTGTCCTCCCCTTTTATCCTCCTTTATGTTTCAAGTTAGCTAAAGTTTTACGGCGTTTCAATTTTAACATTATCTTTAAACCTGTCAATAAATTCAAATTCCCCTCCACTAAATCTCATGTTCCTGATCTTCGTAAATGGGGAATTTATAAAGTTCCTTGTAATGGTTGTGATTTATCTTATATTGGTCAAACTAAAAGGAATCTCGAAATCCGCTTAAAAGAACACTCGCGTTATGTAATCAATCAAGAATTTTCTAAATCTTCTATTGCCAAGCACTCTTGGGATTCCGGCCATAGTTTTAATTTTCAAAATGCTAAAATTATCTCTAATGCCAATAGTATCTCTGAATTGGACTTTCTTGAAAATTTAGCTATTTATCTTAATCGTGATGTTATTGTTAATGATAAATCTGATTCCACAATGCTCTCTGCAGCTTGGAAAAACCTTTTCAGTACTACCATTTAATTTATTTTTGTTTTATTATTAGTCTGTTTTTTTAATATATATTATTCATTTATTTATTCATTTTTAATTTCATGTGTTCCCATTTTGGATTATATGTATTTTTCCCCCTCCCATTTTTTGCCCCTCCTACTTTGTGTTCTTTTGTTTTGATTATTCTCTTCTGTGATAGGCTGTTGTCTTTTACTTTCCTATTGGCTGTTGATTTCTAACTTCCTATTGGCTGTTTCTTCAGCTTGTTTCCTTTCCCTTGTCTCTCATTTCAGTCTTGCCTCTGCTTTCATAGTAGAAGGACGTCTTTTTTTGCGCCTGACGAAGAAAGACTCAGATCTTTCGAAAGGCCTAGCGCATTTACAAATTTTTGATGGTGTTTCAAGAAGATTGTTTGTTCTTAGTCATTCACACCAGTTTTAACTTATTTTCTTTGATTGTGCTTCTTCTGGCATTTCAACATTTTATACTTTTCCACCCGTTCCCTTTTGTATGTAAGTACTTTTTTTTTTTTTTGCATTGTTTTAGCTATTTATTTATCTTATTGATTAATTTATTTGCTTATTTATTTTTATGTCTTTTCATAGTTTAATATTCTATATTTGTATGTTGTTTATTCTTTATTTATCTTATTGATTAATTTATTATGTCTTATTTATAGTTTAGTATTCTATATATATATATATATTTTTTTTTTTTTCATTGATTAATTTATTTGCTGATTTATTTTTTTATGTCTTATTTACAGTTTAGTATTCTACATTTGTACTTTGTTTATTTTTGGATTGCTATTATGTTTACTGCTCAATTTAACAGATTTACTAAACTCAGACGTAAGCGTGTGAAATTTCTTAACCACTTAAATTTTCTTCAAAATTGCAAGAAAAATAATGTTATTCCCAATTTTATTCAACTTAAATGTTCTGTTAGTAGCTCTGTTAGAGTTTCAAAAGCTATGGTTCGTTCACATTTTATTATTTTAAGAGCCTGTATTCAAGATGTTCGGCATACTCTCTCCAAAATTGAAGAAGTGCTTTATGACCTTCATTTGTTCCTCAGTAAAAATCTTGACAATTTCTGTGATATTGAAAATAAAGGTTGGTCTTCTCTACTTACTTTCAAAACTGCTCATCAAAATAAGCTTGATAAAAAGTTTTCTTCGTTGTGCAATAAGCAAAATAAGTCTCAATTTTCATATAAGAACCTATCAAATGAGAACTGCATCGTTAATCTCTCCTCTCACATGTTAACTCCTGAGCAAAAAAGCATTTTAGATCTTGGTTTAAATTTTTCTCAGTCTTGCAAACCTTCTCTCACTAAATTGATTGCTCCTATTGAGTCTTCCTTTAAACATAGTAAAGTCACTCCTTTTCAAAAAGAAACCCTTCGTCACATCCTTGCTGATACTATTTCTTCTAATAATTCAAAATTTAAACCTAATCTTTCTCGTTCTCAAAATATCGCTCTGAATGAGCTTAAGTCCAATGATAATCTTATTATTACTAAAGCTGATAAAGGGGGTCAAATTGTTCTTATGGATAAAAAAGATTATTCTGATAAAGTCTATGCTCTCTTATCTGAAGGTCCTTATGTTGAAGTTAAAAAAGATCCTACTAATTCGCATCTTTCCACTCTCAAAAAAGCTGTTAAGAATTCTGTTATTTTAAATGACAATACTAAATATAGTGTTATTCCTTCTTCAGCCATTTGTGCTCGTTTTTATGCTTTGCCTAAAGTTCATAAAACCAATGTCCCTTTAAGACCTATCGTCTCTAATATTGGTACTGTTACTTATCCTCTTGCCAAATTTTTAACATCCATTTTTTCTCCGTTATGCATTTCTAATACTCATACGATAAAAAATTCTTATGATTTTGTTAGTAAATTAAAAAATATTAACCCATCCAATTGTTCTATGCTTTCTCTTGATGTCAAATCTTTATTTACGAATGTTCCAATTGAAGGTGCTCTTTCTTGCTTGGAAAAAAGGTTACGTGAATTTCATTTCTCTGATATTGAAGTCCAAGATTTTGTTAATTTAACCAAAATTTGCATCACTCAAACTACTTTTGAATTTGATAATAAATTTTTCAAACAATCAGATGGCTTAAGTATGGGTAATCCTTTATCTCCAATTCTTTGTGATATTTATATGCATTATTTTGAGGAAAAATTATTAAATCTGGTTAATTTTAAATGTTGGATGCGTTATGTCGACGATACTTTTGTTTTAGTTGATAATCCTTTTGATATATCTACCATTCTTCATACTGTCAATTCTATCGACCCACATATTCAGTTTACTTTTGAATTAGAAAATTGTAATAAACTTCCTTTCCTTGATGTTTTAGTTACCAAATGCGATTCTTCTTTCAAAACTTGTGTTTATAGAAAACCTTTTTCTGTTTCTAACCCACCTCATGCTCTCTCAAATCATCCTGTCAACCAAAAAATCGGTGTTTTTTACACGTATGTAAATCGTGCTCTCAAAATTTGTTCTGATTCTGTATCCCTTAAGGAAGAGCTTAATTACTTAAAAACCGTTGCTGTCAAAAGAGGTTTTAATCCTTCTGTTATCAATAATGCTGTGAAAAAATTCAATAGACCATCTAATAGTTCTACTCTTTCCAAATCTGTCAAAAGCAAACCTGATAATTTGGTTGTCCTCCCCTTTTATCCTCCTTTATGTTTCAAGTTAGCTAAAGTTTTACGGCGTTTCAATTTTAACATTATCTTTAAACCTGTCAATAAATTCAAATTCCCCTCCACTAAATCTCCTGTTCCTGATCTTCGTAAATGGGGAATTTATAAAGTTCCTTGTAATGGTTGTGATTTATCTTATATTGGTCAAACTAAAAGGAATCTCGAAATCCGCTTAAAAGAACACTCGCGTTATGTAATCAATCAAGAATTTTCTAAATCTTCTATTGCCAAGCACTCTTGGGATTCCGGCCATAGTTTTAATTTTCAAAATGCTAAAATTATCTCTAATGCCAATAGTATCTCTGAATTGGACTTTCTTGAAAATTTAGCTATTTATCTTAATCGTGATGTTATTGTTAATGATAAATCTGATTCCACAATGCTCTCTGCAGCTTGGAAAAACCTTTTCAGTACTACCATTTAATTTATTTTTGTTTTATTATTAGTCTGTTTTTTTTAATATATATTATTCATTTATTTATTCATTTTTAATTTCATGTGTTCCCATTTTGGATTATATGTATTTTTCCCCCTCCCATTTTTTGCCCCTCCTACTTTGTGTTCTTTTGTTTTGATTATTCTCTTCTGTGATAGGCTGTTGTCTTTTACTTTCCTATTGGCTGTTGATTTCTAACTTCCTATTGGCTGTTTCTTCAGCTTGTTTCCTTTCCCTTGTCTCTCATTTCAGTCTTGCCTCTGCTTTCATAGTAGAAGGACGTCTTTTTTTGCGCCTGACGAAGAAAGACTCAGATCTTTCGAAAGGCCTAGCGCATTTACAAATTTTTGATGGTATTTCAAGAAGATTGTTTGTTCTTAGTCATTCACACCAGTTTTAACTTATTTTCTTTGAATGTAATCAAGTTCTAAAATTATGGTAAAAAAGAAATTTAGTAAGAAATCTAAAAAGGGAAAAAAAGAAAAAAAAATCATTTGGCTACCAATAATATACCTAAAAGAAGAATTATAACTATTAGTTATAGTGAACTCCCATTAATGCTGATTTCCAAGTGAAGCCATTTTTTTTTACCCACATTAAACAATATAAACATTGAAATAGTGTAAAATAATCCCTTGTGTTGAATAAACTGAATTCAGTTTTTGTCAGAAATTAAATAAGTTACGAACTTTATGCTAAAAGAAACCACATTTTATTTCAAATTTAGTAATTTTAATTAAAAAGCAAGTCAATAGCAATTTGTTATTATAAAAAAAATATGTATTATTCAAGACAAAGTATGCAAAGAAATTTCCCTACTTACGTAATTAATCTGACTTTTCTTTGTGATAGTTGTACAAATGATCTTTTTGCATCTTTTTCCAGTTTTGCGACACACTCATAAATTAGGTGTCTTATGTCACATTTTGATTTGAACCTGCACGTTTTTAGCATGGTGGAATGTTTTCTTTTTCTTCGTCACTGTCAATGACAATTTCTTGATCTCTCAATAACCCAAGTTACATGAAGGATACTTTTGAAGGTTTAATCTACAAAACTATTTGCTGCCAGTTGTAAAAATGCCTGCCTTTAATTCTAAAATAATTAGCTTAGTATAATTGAAGTTTTATTTTATCTGTTTTAGAAACATCATTTAAACTCCTGGTCCCCTCCAAAATTTTCACTTCATTCTTTTTATCCCCACCTCCCAGTAAACAAAATTTAAAATCCTTAAGGCTGTTCTCAAATCCAAAAGGGCAACTTTCTGACATAAGTTTTAATTTATTTTTGTTCAGAAATGCATGAAACCAGCAAGTGTTGTTCTTCAGAAACTATGTAATCGAGCTGTTCTTTCCGTTTTTTTGCAAACACAATAAAACTTTCAGAAAATACTGTCAAAGTGTGCATTTTGAACCGAATTTCCACACGAAGGAAGAATAGGCACTCAAGAAAGGTCGAAAAACAAGTTTGTCACGTCATCAAAATCGCTTGTAACTCAACAGGTAATTTATTGATCAGAAAATGGAAAAAAACAGTTCGATCCCAAATCGTCTTCATGGTCAGGCTTTCCAATTTTATATCATTCCGTTAAAAAATAAATTTGTAAATGTGTCAAAACATTTTCCACTTATTGAGCAGAGCAGTTAAGAACAGCTCTAAAGCTATTTGTATTTCTTTTTAAACTTTTCTGTGCTAGTTGTTATTTTGTTTTAAACCTTTATCTACTGACGGTACTTATAAGTACCATTAAAATAACTTGTTATAAAATTCATTTAATACATTGATTAGTTGTAATATAGTTTAGAATGAGTTATAGATACATTACTTTATCTTGTTCCAAAGGCATTATTGGTTACACAAAACAAAAATATTTTTAAAAGGATGATTTCTTTTGCCTTTGCATCTTTTCAGTTTTTTTGGCATTTGGAGGGGGGGGGGGTGGATATTTTTCAATTCAGAAATATTTCTATTGTAAGAACATTATATTTGTACATTTCCTAATTCTACAAAATACTAAGAAGTATATTTAAAATAAAAGGTTTTAGTGAGGTTATAAATATTGCACAAAATCCCTATAAATTAAAATTTAATTAATCCTTCTAAATCCTTCAATGCTTCTAAAATTTATTAAATGGTTATATAAATCTTCTATTACAGTTTAAACAATTCATGAAAAATGCTTTAGAAGATAAAATTTTCATGAATTCATAATTCAGTACATAAAGGGTGAACAGGCAATAAATATTCAGCTAATTGAAATTTCTACTTTCCTGCTGTTTTTTCTCCAGCATGTTTAAACTATTTAAAACACTTTGATTAAAATAATTAAATAAAATTCTGCCCAATACCAGCTTGTTAGTTTATAGTAACAAGAAAATGACAGCCATCTAAATTACCACCTCCTGTTAAATTTCTGCTTCTTCCTTTGCCTTTCTCAGCTCAAAATATTTTAAATCAAAACTGTATTTATTATTTTATTTTTCCTGCCCTATTTGTTACTTTGTAGTAACAATAAATAGATAATCAATCATCTACTCCTTCTGCCATTGAAAGTTGTAGTTTCTCTTTACCTCTCCATAGCAAAAAAAGGAATTTCTATATATGGGATTGGGGGGGGGGGGGGGGAATTCTCTATTTTTACATTCTGGCTATTCTTACTATTAAGGATTCTATTTGATTCTGATGATTTGTATTGGTACTCCTGAAAAAACTTTGCTGAAAAATTGGAAATTAGTGAATTATTAATGTCCTCATCAGTAACACAACAATAAAAACTGTTTACAGACTACAAAAGTAATTTAAATTAAAGTAAAATTAATGAAATATAGTGAAAAATAGTAGAATTTTGAGGAACGAATAAAATTAAAGTTATTTAATAAAATATTATTATTATTTATAATTTTTCAAGATCGCCAATTGCGAGAAAATATTAATTTTAATAATCAGGTTGAAATTGAAAAATAATTTAAAATCATGAAATTAAATTCTATTTATTTAATTAATTTGATTGTTTTAGATTTGTTGTGTCGTACCTAAAACATTTTTAAGTAGACACAAACACGTGGCAGATAAATTTCTACCTAAAAAAATATGTTTAAATCATATTGCATTTTATTACATTATATCAAAAACCTAAAACGAAAAAAAAAATAATGCTGCTGTGGGAAAGAAATAAAAATAATTACAGAGATATTAAGCTGAATTAAATTAACATTTATTTAATAAAATAGAATAAGCATTTAAATTGATCTTCGAT
Organism: Maratus speciosus; assembly: GCA_963932465.1. Taxonomy (NCBI): domain Eukaryota; kingdom Metazoa; phylum Arthropoda; class Arachnida; order Araneae; family Salticidae; genus Maratus; species Maratus speciosus. Next base: position 37,609,751 of record OZ010788.1, on the reverse strand, counting down.
ACATTTTCTAAATAAATTTACAATTTTATTATGCTTATCATTTTCTTATGCTTTTTAATATTAACACAGGTGTAATGAAGGTTAAAACATGTAAGAAAAATTTATATTCTTCGGAGAATTAAATTAAAAGAGGTACCTCTAAAAAAATTAAGACTAATTTTTATGAAACATAGTGCTGCATCTCCAGGAAAGTGGACGGGGCTTTTCTTCCGTTGGCCGAGGACATACCGTACTCTTGGCTTCCAAATTCATCGATCTTTACAGCCTCTCTATCTTCCAACCTCCGGGCGTTCGACGTTTCACACTCCGCAACCTTTCCGAACCACTCAGCGTATACACACGAGAAAGAAGTCCTCTTTCGGCGAAAACTCGCTTATTTTATCACTTCGCTTCGTCACCTCTTTCCACTGGTGCAAAGGTAAAAAGTCCGATTGCATGCCATAAATTACTGTGTCATGCTTTACTATTTATTTACTGGCTTTTTAGAGATGAATTAATCGATGTTTAAGTTACACAATGTATATATTTTTTAACAGTATTTCTCCAATTTAAAAAGGAGTACTAAATGCTTGTAAAACGTGGTCCAATCGCCGCAGATGAATACCGAAAACATCGCCGTTTTGGAACCACGTGTTTCATAAAAATGAAATAATAAATTAAGCTTATATATTTTCAAACAGAATAACTCTAAAAACTTTTAAAATAATAATATTTTGACATTTGAATACATATTTTCAAGATTAAATTACAAATTAGCTGTAACTTTAAATATTTTTTCCAGACATTTTGAAACATTATAAACTATATATGAATATTTTACATATAAAATATTCATAAATTTCTGAGGAAAAAGTCTTTACATTGGCGGGCGCCAAGCCAATATAAAAAAAAACTTCCTCAAAATGTTATTGGACATTACAATAATCAATTTTAGATATAATATGGACAGGGCCCGACTTAGGCTATGGGGAGCCCCAGGGCAAGCATCATTCTCGGGGGCCCCCTTCTATCTACCTACAGATTTTTTTGTTAATAATATGGAAGTTGCTACTGCTAAACTTCATACATATTGTATGTATGCATGAATTTTGTATACGGTACTGCTCACATCTGTATACAGGGTATCACAAAAAGATGGTCACAACTTTAAGAAAAAATACTAGTAGGATAATAGTAGAAAAATGATAGATTGGTTGATACGAGTATTTCTTTGCAAACTTTTACTTTGCTTATCGATGTACGTTATAAGATGTCTAAAAGAGAATGCCCTAAATTGGTCATAATTAATGGTTTTAACTTGCCACGTTACGAGGAAAACATTAATAAAGAATTTCTTTTGAAAAAAAATAGAATACTAAGTTGTTGTAATAAAATTTTAATCATTAGTTTTCTAATGATATAGTTTTTTTTTTTTTTTTTTTTTTTTTTTTTTTGCATGGATGGTGGGGATACTGGAAGCAGAGGGGTCTACACTCCCATCCTAAATGTTTGAAAATACATGAATTTGATCACTTTTGGCTAATTTTAATCATTTGGCACTTTTTAATGAAAATCCTGATTACTTTCATGGGAGGCCCCTAAAAAGGGGGGCTGGGGCAGCTGCCCTGCATGCCCCTGCATAAGTCGGGCCCTGAATATGGAGTAATTTGTAACTATTGACTGACAAAAAAAAGAGTCATTCTAAAGTTTAAAAAAAAACAACTATTATTAATGTAAAACAGTTTAAAAGTAGCATTTCTTTTCTTTTTTTTTTTTTTCCATATTTAATTACTTATTTAAGAAAATCCTAATTATCAACATAACAGATTTATTTAAAAATATTTTAATTAAGGAAATAGTTACAATATAACAGTATGTAAATATAAAAATTTCAATATTGTTAGACAAATTTGTCCAAGTTCTTTGACAAATTTTATTTCATGTTTTTGTTATATTTTGATCTTGATAATGATTGGTATTGTGGCATCTGCGCTGCTGCCGTATATTAAAAATATATATTCTGTTGTTTTCTCCATACCCTTTCCTACCCTCTTTTTTTCCCATTATTGTTATTTTCAACAATGAGTTTTGTAATTTGTCATATAATTGTGTAAAATGTGACATCCTATATTTTGTATGTTAATTTTAGAATAGTTCTATTTAAGTTGAACTAATACATTGATTTTCTCTTTTCAGTGAGAAATCTGATGAATTATTACAAAGACTTCAAAACCTCAGTGATTATTTCACATACAATTTATACTGCAATATATGTCGTTCACTTTTTGAAAAAGATAAACTATTATTTTCTTTCATTCTCTGCTGCAATTTGCTTATGTAAGTCACTTAAAGTTTTGAATGTTTTTGCTCCAAAATTTTAAAATGCTTCATTATTTTTTCAAAAACTCATGTATCATCATTTTAATACATATAACTCTGTTTTGCTATTTTCTATCTAGTGATGTAGAAATTCATCGTAGTTAACTAAGTATTAGTATGTGTCTTTCAGAATCTTAAAAATATAAAAACTTGACGTATACTTTTCTTTACAATTAATTCAATTTTAGAAACCATACAGTGTTCATGAAACAACATAATATGAAATAAGAAACTTCAAATTTGGTATATTGGTTCTAAATTTAAAAAAAAAAAAAAAAATCTTTTTAAATCAATTTTTTTTTTAATTATTCTTTGTTGAAATTTTGCTTTTTCTTCTTATTAGATAAATTAATCTAATTGCATATTGATGAATAGAAAGGATCTCATATTTGAACTCTTGTTTCACTCACAGTGGTTTTTTTTTTTTTTAAATGAAGATATCTTCCCCTCCAATAATAGTCTGGAAGTCCGCATCACATTCGGCAACCAATTTTACCCTTGATGATTTTGTTTTATATGACAGTTGAGATGGTACAAATAACGAATCAGCATATAAGGTGGCACACTAGCAGACTGTATTTCTATAGTAACATTGCGCAGCTTACTATTATGTGAAATGAATGGCAACCCAATTACTGGTGTTAATCTCGGCTCAGAGACATCATCAGTAGTTGGGTTGACATTCATTTCACATTCTAGCAGGGTATGTGTTGTTGCTATGGCACCATACTCTGCTTGTGCAAAAGCTGACTGGCCGTTTCGTTATCTGTACTATCATATATAGCAAAATCATCAATTGGTTGTTTACCAAAATGTGATGCTGCCTCCCGAACTATTATAGTTTGGTAAACTTCACTGTAAAATGTACCTACATTTTATTGATTCCTAAGATGCTTTGGAAAACTAAAAACATTAAGATAGGAATATTTATCAAAGAAAATCTGTTGTTTGATTGTTATTTATAATATGAGATTGTTTACTGTTCTCTTTACTTTAAATATTGTTCTAAATTGCTAGTTTTTTCATAAGCAAGCAATGTTGATACATATGCGCATACATACAAAAATAAGTCATTTTTTACTTTTGCACTATTCACATTTTTAATATATTTTTTAAATATTTTAACTTTTATGACAAATAGGTTCTTTTTCAGTTTAAAAGAAAGCTACATTATAAATGCTGTATGGTCTACACTTCACATTGAAAAATATTCTGTATTTTGACCGACCCTATGTTCAAAGTTTTATTGTATGTCATTATGGGGATAAAGAAAATAATTTATTACTTTTGTTCTTTACCAAATTGATGAATATTGTGTTGACATTATCTGATGTATTTTTTTTCTCCATTTTAGCCTTTTTCCCCCTTCCCCTCATTCCCTATATATGCTTATCAAACTTTGCACATTGTGCAATGAATGCATTGTACTTGTATGCATATTTTTTTTATACATGTACATTTCTGTGTTAGAAAGTTGAATGTTAAAAATAAATAAATAACATTTTTTCTCTTCATTTTGTTGATTCTTAAGGGAGACAATAAGCCCGTAATTGTAACAAATAAGAATTTTTAAGATCACAAATTTTTATTTGAATGCCTTAAAAAAAAAAAAAGTGAATTGCATCATTTAATAATGCATATGAAACATATGTATTTTTAAAGTATGCTGTATTGAAAATCTAATGATCATAACATAAGATATAACTTTTTTATTCTGTTCTGTAATTCAAAGCAGAGATTCTGTTTGGAGCATATTATTCTGACTATTTTTTCCCAAATGGAAAGAAAGGTTCTGATTAATTCCCCAAACTATTTTAAGTTTGACCCCAAAAGGACACAATTACAAGGATTTTGTTGAAATCAATGTAAATCCAACGAATAGAGTAGTAAATTCTACAAGGGGCAGTCGGAAAATAAGTTTACCCTGGTGACTGTGGACAGAGGTGTGTATGAAAGACAAAAAATGTAATGAGAGATGAGACATTAAAGATAAAACATAACTTTATTTTTCCACTTAAGTACCAAGTACATTGAAACATTTGTCATACCACTTTATAAGCTTCGAAAAGCCCTCCAGGAAAATATCAGGGCTTTACATACAGACAAAGCCTTGAACGGCTAGGGGCGAATGACGACACAGCAGGTGAATGCGAACGTGCAAGACACCAATACACCATTGGGTAGAGATTGTGACGGGGGATGAAATGTGGGTCTACCATTTCACGCCCGAATCAAAGGCTTCATCCATGGAGTGGAAACATCTGTCATCACCTATCCGAAAGAAGTTCAAAAGAACTCCGTCTGCAGGTAAAGTGCTCCTCACCGTTTTCTGTGTCGCCCAAGGAGTCTTGTTGCTGGACTTTTTGGAGGATAGAACCATCAAAACCGTTACTTGAACTGGAACTGCAATTGACAACAAAACTGAATTTAAAGAAAAACATTCCTGAAACAATTTTAAATTTAATAGCTATTTAGTATATAATTTATTTAAAATAATAAATTTTAGATTTTAAGTTGAGTTGTGTTTTGCAACACAACATGTAAATAAATGGTTAAAGTGACGACCATTTCAACTGAGCCTTGTGGGTTTCATGCCTGTAAACTGGTTATACGACGATCAGTATAATGTAGGTATACTCGAGCTCATAAATATGGTAATCGGTATTTAAATCATAAATCTCTACTTCCGAAAAATGTTTATTGAGAAGTAGAAGAAATGTATTATATTTTGTATAAAGATTGAAATCCGGTCGTTAAAGACGAAAAGTGCAAAATTTTTTTTATAAAATATGAAATTAAAAAAAAAGGACTAAAGAAAATTTCCTTTCAAAAATGTCTTCTGCAAAATATCCAATCAAAAATCAGCAATAATTTTCTTATTTGTCTAATCTTCCATAATCGAGTTCATGGCCAAGGTTTGCAACAAACATGAGCGATACTGGCAACAGTGTAGCTTGAAGGTTATGAGAATGACAACAATGTTTACAACAATAAAATTAGCTTCCCACCAAAACCATGCACACTAAAATATACAAGTTGGTTATAGACTCGATTAAGGAAAAATATTTAGTTTTGGATCTTCAATATTTCTTTTCACCCCATTGGGAGTTAAATTTCTAAAGTGGCTTAAATATGAATTTAACCCTTTTTTTAGTAGATTTGTTATGCTGCATTTCGTGCTCCTGCCATTTGAACAAAATTAGCATTCGAAACATTTGAAGAAAATTAACTTTGTTGGTGCAAAAGTGATCATTCGAAAAAATTATCATTTAAAAATCACAGTCTTGCACGAACTATTTTATTAAATCAATTCAAATATATACTTATAAAAAAAGAACCAATAAATAATATACAATAAAGTAATAAAATAAAACCCAAACTGCAGGTATCAAATTGTAAATATAACACTGCAATAAACATTTCCTTTTTTAAAAATATATGTTGACACATGAACTCTGAGATGAAATTTTAAATAATGATGAAGGGTGCTGCATTGTCTTTTATTATGCCATTTTATATGATGCCTCATAATCTTTCAACAGATTGGGTATGCCATATTTGTGATTTACTGTGAAATGTTCGTAGCCAGCATCTCAAAAAAAAAAAAAAACTTTCTTTGTGTATAATTTTATAACCCTGAAACAATTTTATTGCAGTTTCCTCATTATCAGGTAACTGCCAAATGGCTAATTCCATCTCACCATCAATGAAAAATTTAATTTATGACTTAAAAAATATTTTTAATTTGAAAAATAGCAAATTAAGATGTTTTGCTTGGAACGATTGTATAATAATTTTAAAAATTATTCACGTTTAATAAATAGTGAGTCACCATGTATGTCAAACTTCTAAAACTAAAACTAATTTAATTGGTTCTTAGGCAAATGATGTCAAAGGTCTTTTCAGATTTTATTCTCTGCAGGCGAACAAAGTCCAGGGGCGTATTTAAGCATAGTTCATTAGGGGGGCGTATATGAGGATTTTGCCGACTAACTGAAATATATACATACATGTATCTTTCTATATATAAAAAAAAGTTTTGATTTGGAAATGGACCAATGAAAATCTGCATAGATCATCCGGGTATACTCCTACTAGATCGGCATCCATATTTTTTATGACTGGGGGGGGGGGGGGGGGTCTTTCTTCGTTAATATTAAAAATACTGTTTCGTACAAAAATATGAAAATTGGTGGTATTATAGAGAGATGTTTGATAAACACGCTGATGCAGACAGTTTTTAAATCGAATAATTATTTTAAGAGATATTTAATGTTAAAGATGGTCAAAATCGTTCCATTAAAAAAGTTTTACAGGAGAAAAACTATACATAGGAATTTAAACATTTTTAGATCATTTTATACATTGGAAGTTCCCGATGTGTAGACTGCAATTATCTTTTTAATTTGACTCATTTTTTGAGAATTTATTTTCATTTTAAATTCAAATTTTCAGCATTTCGAGAGATATTTTTTACACATTTTAGAAAAGGGCAATTATTTTAAACTGTTGCCAATTTTAAAAACAGCGCAAAAAATAATATTTCCTTCAAATAAAAAATTTATTCACACGTGGCTATTATAAACAGAAAAAAACTTTCAAATTAGAATCAAGTGATTACGTGTTAAAAATCAGGAAAATATTGAAAATTACATGATAAAAACTACAGTTACACGTGAATTTTAAAAGGGAAAGAAAATTTTTAAATATCAAATTCATTATTATGCGTTAAAAGTCACAAATGAAGGAAATTACGTCATATTTAAAAAGGCCAAATAAATAAAAGTTGCCAAAAGGCTTTAAATTAAAAAATATATTTGTACAAAACATTTATTTCATATTTTGAGATAATCTTTTCAACTATTATCGTGAATTCTAAGACAGCGCGAATAATATTTCCTTTTTAACAACAAAAGTATTTTCATATGAATATTAAAAAGAGAAAGGAAACTTTGGTGAAAATTACGTCAGATTTACAATGATACATTTAAAAGAACTTTCTCATACCATTGTTAAAAAGTACCGAGAGACAAAGACTCTGTGTACTTAATTCATTTTACATTAGCTTACTTTCAAATTTTTAACTAATTTTTAACTCTTTCCAACAAAGTTGAATAGTGTTATTGATTTCGGTTTGTCTGTTCGCGCTCTAACTCTCGTAAATATACTCGGATCGCACTGAAACTTTTGGTTATTGACGTTTAGCCTAGCACGAATCCTATTTCAAATGAAGTTTGTAGCATGTTTAGTTCATTTACAGGGATAGTCAAAAGTATTCCGTTGCATTACGGCCAGTGGGAAAAAAATCATTTCAAATGAATTTTAAAGATGTTACACCCTTTCAAACATAATAAAAAACATATGCATTTACGAAGTGCACTAAAATATGCAGAATAGTCTGTAGCATATGCGGTGCAACGAATAGTTACTATTCATTTACAGGGCTACACAAAAAAATTCCATTAAAAATGGTATTGGTGGAAATTGTTTGCGGATTTTAATTTTACAAATACATATATAATAAAATTGATATACGTCGGTGAGGCTTACTTAAGTTATGTCATGTATAATACGAAGTGCATAGCATTTACAGGAACATACAAAACATTTCAGACAAGTATTTTCTATTCGAAGTACTGTATATTAGCGGCAATGGCAGGGAATGCATTTTTAATTATGATACGCGCTTTTAAGTTTCACTATATTTATGCATACTATATGGTGTGTGTAATTGTTATAGTTGATATACAGGGCTACGCAAAAGAATTTGTAAAGGTTACTGAGTATGACAGTAAATTGCTGAAAGGTGGGTTTAAAATGTGTTATGCTGAACTACATGTAGTTTTCTATGAAATGTTTGTAGAATATAGATAAAATGATATACAGGGCCACACAAAAAATTGGATACATGGCCAATACTGGAAATGCGATTTCAGTAGTTTTAAGAGTGATTTAGTTTGAATTAAAGTTTAGCTAAATAGTGGTGTGTAATAAAGGTACTAGGTAAACAACAGGGCTGAACAAAAGTATTCAAGTATGTTTTCATCTATTAGTATAATTTGCTGAAAGAGAAATTTCAACCTGTTATGCGTTTTCTTGCTAAACTAAATTTTCTATTATATAGTATATATATCAGCCTACAGATCAAATACAGGGCTGTTCGGAAGAATTGGAATAAATATTTGGCTATGGATGGTAACTGCTGAAATCAGTTTTTTAAATGTTTAGTTAGTTATCTTATTTACCTTATTTCCCTAAATAATGAAGTTTTGTTAAAGCTTTCATGGAGTGTTGGAAAGTGTCTCATAATCTATGGCGTACGCATGATTTTTCCTTCTTGTTTTTAATCAAAGACGAAAACAGCCATTGTATCTCTTAGCAGCGGCTGATTTCGTCTTAAAAATCTCCAATCAAAGGAAAATTAGTGAAAACCCGTTTACAGGGCAACCGTCACTGTTTTTTTAAATTATAATTCAATCTTTTTAAGGCTGATGAAATTAGCATGTTTTTAGAATATGCGGTGTCTGAACGGGGGTTGGTGTCTGAACAGAGACCCCTAGTATCTTTAAAAGTACGTTTCTGTGTCTGTATATATGCATCTACCCGGTGTTTTAAAATGGACTGACTGATTTTAAAATTCAATAACTTGCAAATGGTGACAGCTATAAAAACAAATTTTTGCAGGAGGAGTATGTAAGATGTCAGGAATTTTTTTACAGCGATCATCAATTTTAGTTTAAAATAGCGGCGAAAGATGGCGCTGCCAACAATAGGCTCTAAATCGGGGCCTGATTTTTCACCTCTGCAGTGGGCCCCTAAGAACACAATTACATTAGCGACTGAAAACCACTCCATATATTTAATCTACTTCCTTCGCATCAATACTGAGGGAGAAGAAAAACAAAAAATCAGGCCCCAATTTAACACCTATTGCTAGCAATGCCATGTATCGCTGCTGTTTTAAACTAAAATCGAGAATCGCTGTAAAAAAACTCCTGATATCTTACATAACCCTCCTGCAAGAATTTTTTACAATAGCTGCCACTATTTGCAAGTTATTGAATTTTCAAATCAGCCAACCCGTTTTAGTACACCCGGTATGTTCTATATAAAATTCAACATTATTAACCCATCGAGATCTGATTTTTTATTTTAGAATGTCGAATACTTTACACTTTAGAATATTGAGGAGAATATAAGGTAGATTTAAAGATGGACATACCACCCCTTCACTTACGTTACATTGTTGTAAATACTCTCATAAAGTATTTTGATATTTTTTGCTGAATGTGCAAATGGAAATCTGTAATTCGGATCAATTAAGGGTGTTCTCAAATTCAAAAGGGCAACTTTCTGACATAAGTTTTAATTTATTTTTGTTCGGAAATGCATGAAACTAGCTGGTGTTGTTGTTCAGAAACTATGTCATTGGGCTGTTTTTTCCATTTTTTTGCAAACACAATAGATCTTTCAGAAAAGAGAGTCAAAGTGGGTGTTTTGAACCGAATTTCTGCACGAAAGAAGAAAGAGCACTCAAGAGCGGGCGAAAAACGTGTTTGTCACGTGATTAAAAAGGCAACTCAATAGGTCATTCATTCATCAAAAATTGGAGAAAACAGTTCAATTCCAAATCGTTTCCATGGTCAGGCTTTTCAATTTTATACCTTTCTGTTGAAAAATGAATTTGTAAATGTGTCAAAACGTTTTGGGCTTGTTGAGCAGAGCAGTTAAGAACAAGTTGTTAGTAAGATGCTACTTGAAACTTATACAGAATCAGCTTATTTATATTTACATTAAAAAGGATTAAATCAAAACTTATTTTAATTACATCTTTGTTCATCTATTGCATAACATGCATTTTAACCAACCATTATTTTAGACAAGCCCTTCACGACAATGCCCAAATCTAGGTATTTCAAAATATCCTTCTCAAACGTAAGCATCATGAATGTATTCACACGTGGATCGGTCATTGTTGTTCTTAGATATTTTTTTCACAATTTTTAATTTACATTGCTCTTTCATTCGAGGCAACTCTGACTGGAGAAGTTAGAGCCAGACGATTGACATGGTTCGCAAGTGGCAGATTGTATCTCAAAGGTTCTGTTTTCATTTAAATATCACCCATTCTTTCAGCCTCTGCGCAGAAGTCTCACGAAACTTTCATCTCTGTATGTAATGCTTCCATATCAGGAATTGCCAATGTTTCACAAAAGACATTTACTGCTTTCTTAACCAGATTTAGTTTTTATTTCTTTCTTGTAATGGGAGGATACATTATTTTATCCAGTGGTGTGATAATGCTGATGAAAGAATTAAGATTTTCAGCTATCATCACTGTAAGGGTATCCAGTACCTTCTGAAACTCCATGCGTTAGAGCATTAAAAGTTTTGGAGCAAAGAGATTGTTTCAATTACCATTTAACTTCTTTTGTGCCAATCTTCGTCGATACTATATAGCAAATTCATTTAATGGATCAACACCTTACCTTGGTTTAAAAGAGAACTGCACTCTATATTTCCCTATTCATATTTTCATTGTCATTGTTGATTGTTTCTAATGATTTGATACAAGTCTTCAGTGTTTTCGTAGCGTCTATTTTAAGAGTCTTCGACTTCATTTTTTCAGTAACTAACTTACACTTGTACTGAACATTCTTGCGAAACATCAGTGAAGCAATGAATTCAAGCCATAACATTTTCTTTCTTAAACTTCATGGCTTGATCTTTGCTTTGCTAACAGAAGTAGAGAAATCAACAATTTCAAAATTTGTAGTATACATTCATATGAGATCCAAACCGCTTTCGATGATTCAGCTCGAGCAGACCATCTCGCCTTAGAAAGATTCCGCAGTAGAAGGGCATTTTCTATTTCTTTGATATTGTCTACTAATGATTTCTTTCGTTTAGTACTTGCTGTGAAAAACACAAACATCTTCCAGCACGTCGAAAACATGTCTTATAATATTGCTGGCATTGCAGATATGCGAAATGAAAGTGTTGAGTCTGTGACATTGAAAAGGAATACATTGCACAATTCGACCTACGATTTCTGAAAACGTCTCCTAGTTCTAAGTGCTGTTAAATTCCCCAGACATGCTGTTTGTAAAATCGTATGACTGGAAAGCTACCTGTTCTATTTCAAGCTCATTCTTTGTAAGGCTATGCGATTTCTAGCATACAAGGTCGACATTGGTTTTATTGACTTGTTTTACAACTTCCAAAAACCGATCAGAGTTTTCCATCTTTGTCGACATATTTCAACACAACAGCTGATCGATCATGGTGTGAAGCATCTGGTGTCATATCTGCCATAATTTCATAAAATTATGCTTCTTGAATATCTCTGACTATCGTTTTCCGCACTGCTGAAGCAAGAAATTCAATCATCCCATTTTGGGATGAAGCGGAAAGGTAAGTTATGTTGTGTGGCCTTAAACGTGTGTCCTCAAACATTTCCTCAGTTGTGGGTTATGTCTGGAAATTAGTTTCACAATTTGCCAAAAGTTTCCATTTTCGTCTTTGTCACTTCCACAAACCAGGCCTTGTCTACTTCGCATTCACGTAATGTCCATCAAGATTGGTACAATTTCAGTGCTGAATGCCAGATGTTGCTGTTGCTCTTCCAGAATAATCTGTTTGCACTTGCTCTCGTCTAGTAAGTGATTATGCTTCATTATGAACTGACAAAATAGGAAACAGCAAATTTGGTGAGAGTTGGAAGAGAAATGTTGTGCGAACTTTCAGTTCTTATCTTTTCCTTAAGCTCCTCATTTTGTGTCCTTTGCTTACACCACTCTCAACTGAAGCATTTTGTGTTTTTTCTCTCCTAGATCCTTTATGAAATAGGCAAAAAAATAGCATTGAGTTCTGTGCTGTATTCCAAAAACGGATGCTCTTTTGTACCAAGCGGTGTTGAAATGTCTCTGTCTATTTTGCGGGATGGAACCATTTATAAGATATACACTGAGTTTTGGCTGATAAGGGCCTAAACTGATCAGATATGTCTCTGATTGTCTGACTTCATTTTAGACTTTTTTCCTGGGTCATATTCAATGATGGAATCGTTCCCACTTTCCGTAATGCTAACCTCTCCACAGTTCTGCTCGATTTCTTTCACAATCTTACTATAAAATATCTGACACAAACGAACAATTTTATTTTTCCTGTCAATTATATCTATGGTCTCCTTAAGGAACAAAAAAACACTTAATTCATCAGATCGGGGGAATTTTTCAATAAGTGGCTTGCAATCATTTAAACAAACAATTGGCTAAATGATTCTATTGTCCAGCACATTTCAATACACCGCGATTAATATGAATGCCTTCACCGAAGTCGAGTGCTAGTCGATCATCTAGATGCTCAGAACCTTACTAAACCGCTGAGGACTCTCACAAGGACCCCTTTGTATATTGAGAAACTAGTCTCTCCTGGTTCTTTGTCAATTTATTTCCAGCGGTCACGCAAAGTCAAAGAAAGGAGGGGCAAACTTTGGATTTTCGAAAGAAATTAAGACAAATCTTAAGGATTGGTGTTTTTTAGTGTATGTTTTAAGAAAAACTTAGAAAATTGGAAAAAAAATCGATTGTTTCAGAATTGTATCGATCGATACTGACTACCTAGAATTTGCCGACTGTGATCAAGGTTGCCGACATTGGGGGGGCGAGATGCCCCCCTACACCCCCCCAGTAGCTTCGCCCCTGACAAAGTCTATATTATTCATTGCGATTTGAGAATGATGAAAATCACAATCATTTTAATTCTTTTTGAAGTATTCAACCCTATATTTGTTTTCGTCAGTTACATGAATTGATAATATAAATTGTTTGCAACTTCACTCATGTAGAAATTAATAAGTTTCTTTTGACTGTAGATATAAACGCTTTGAATTCAATTTTGATCGAATTTACATAGAAAGCAATTTGCTGTCATGTTTGAAAAAAAAAGTATTTTTTTTTCTGAAATTTTTTTTTTTTTTTAATTGTGTCATTTTATGAATAAGTGTACAATTTATATTATAAAGTAATGTGATCTTTTATTATGTTTCTTATGAAAATATCAACATCTTTTCTAGGTCTAAAAATAAAATTGAAAAAAATGAGTTTAAATTCTTTTTAACTGGAGGTATTGGATTGGAAAACACAATACCTAAACCTGTTTCTTGGCTCCTTGACAAAAGTTGGGATGAACTCTGCCGTTTATCAGATATCAAAGCATTTAATGGATTGAAGTTTGTGTTCCTTGATATTTTTCATTAATATATTTTATAGTTTTAATGGCTTTTAAAAATTTTTTATGTTTATGAATAAATGAAATTTTGCATTATGAGATTAGGACTGGTTATCTAATTTTTTCTGGTAAGAAATTATCTCATGGACATTATGCAATCTATCTTTTTTTTTTAATTGAAAAAAATTAGTTTAAATTATTTTTAAGGGTGACTACCCAAATAGCACAAAAAGCTTGTATCATGCTATCTGTAAGCTTGATTTGTCAATTCAACAAACCAAGCTTGTATTAAATTTGACAAATCAAGCCTATTGCAACCCAGTGTTCAAATTCACACTTCACCAACTTGTTTTAAACTTAATACGTCAAACTTGATTTATGCTTGTCTGCCTAGTTTGTCTTAAACTTGACATGGCAAACTTCATTTATGCTTGGTTGCCTATCTTGTCTTAAACTTGATACAGCATTAAGTTTTCAAACTTAATGTATGAGAGTGATCCACAAAGTAACCACCACTTGTCTGTAAAAACTATAAAAACAAACATTTCTTCAAAAAAAAAAATTTTTCCTACATTAGTGGAGCTTACTTTACTTCTCCACATAATCTCCCCTACATTTGGGCATTTGTCATATCTGTTCAGGAGCTTTAAAATCTCCATGTTCTTTTTAGCTGCCGCCAGTCCCATATTAAGCCAATTGTTCACTCTAGTCTTTAATTCATCATCACTTGCCATCATGCACAAATTTTGTTGTAGCCAAGATGTTCTGACACAATTTCACAAGCAAAAAATGTGAAATGCGTGGCAAAGCGATGTGCAACTCGTGAAGGATTATACAACCTCAACGAGTTGACATTGTTTTCCCACACAGTACAATGTGTAATTCAAAGTTTCTCCTTTTCTAAACATAATTATGAGTTTGATTTATAAGATAAGCAGAATAATTCAGTATAATGAAAGTTGATTATGATTTATGATTTTGAATGATCATATGATGTTTTTTAAACACTAATTTGATTTTATGAACCCAGTGATTACAATGATGAAAGTTTATTAAGATTTAATGGTTTTGAGTAATTATTTACTGTTTTTTAAACACTAATCAATGTCAAAGATGTTTATGATGGGTAAATTAGTTTTAAGCGTTAAATTTAAACTTAGAAAAAGAAGCTGGAAATTTTGAATTTAAAAAAAAGTTAATTTTTTTATCCTGTCATATATTTCAAAATTGTGTGATGAGTACTGCACATAAATATGAACAAATAATGCATGTAAATGTATAATTCATTAAAGAAAGAAGAAGGGTCAGGGTGGAATTTGACACATTTGATCTTTTGGCCCATTTTGATTTGTAAACATTTGTTTCTGATGCCCATTACACAATTTGAATATATATTAAATGATCTCACATGGAAGATATTTGTTAAAAAAAATAAAAAAAAGCCATTGCTCTCTAAATATAAGGTGTTTTTTTTTTACCTAATCTTGTTAATTTGTCAACATTTTTCACTGAAATAAAATTATAAAAAAAATTACTAACTATAATTCTTTGGTGCCTCTATAACATATTTTAATTTCACAAAATTTAATATAGGGTTTTTAAAAAAAAACTACTTATTTCGTTTAAAAAAAAAAAAAAAAAAAAAAAACATTAATATATACAAACTAATATTTGTGTAAAATTATTGATAGCCTAATACCAACATCTGGGGAAAAACACACCAAAACTGGTTGAAAGATACGTAGTCCTGCTTATTGAGCTATTCCCTTTTATCAGGAAAGTATACAGCTTTTAAGGCAAGCATAATTTTTAAAAAATGTCTGGAAATTCAAATGCAAAAGAATGAAGCACAAAACAGCTGGTGCTGGGATGTTACAGCAGGTCATCTGACACCGGGTGCAAACCATTGTAAAAAATGAAAACAGTGTTTAAAAAAATCATTGAAGAAAATATAACATCTAGTAAAATTAAAAATAATATGCAGAGAAGCTCCAGTTATCCAGACTAATGTGAGTGAAATAATTTTCCTCTTTTAAAGTTGCTTTTGTTTAATGTCTAATTCATGTCAAAAATAAGATAACTTTTTTCTGAAACAATTAAAACTAGTCGTATGTACCAATCCCAAAACTTTCTTCTATCTCATACATGTTAATACTTCAAAATTCGCTATCACACTGACAAAATTAAATGGCAATCTATGCATCTCATGAGGATTCTAAATATATGAAATTCCGTGCATTAGTTCTTGAGATATGACTATCGCTGAAATCGTCTACATCCAGCAAAATGCTGCCTAGCAGCGCCACCTATTGGGTGATTTACAACAAATCCTAATCAGCAACAATTTATGTCAACATCTGACTGAATCTCAAGTTTGGAGAAAATTCGTGCATTAGTTTTTGAGACTATTGCAAAAACCGTAAAAATTCCTGCTTAGCAGCGCCACCTATTGGGTGATTAACAACAACTTGTGTCAACATATAACTAAATCTGAAGTTAGGTGAAAGTTCGTCCATTAGCTCTTTAGATAGAGCTATTCAGGCAATCGTGAAAAAGGCAGACAGAAGCGCCACCTGTTGGGCGATTTACACCAACACATAATCAGCAGCAAGTCATATCAAGGACTAACTGAATCTGAAGTTTGATGAAAATCCTTGCGTTAGTTCTTAAGATAGAGCTATCGGGGAAATCGTGTAATTCGTGCAAAATTCATCATAATAGCGCCACCTGTTGGGCGATTTACACCAAAATGTAATCAGCATCAATTCATATCAAGAGCTAACTAAATCTGAAGTTTGATCAAAATCCGTGCATTAGTTCTTGAGATAGAGCTATTGCGAAAATCATGAAAAAACAGCATAGCAGTGCCACCTGTTGAGCGATTTACACCAAAAACTAATCAGCATCAATTTGTATTAGGGACTAACTGAATATAAATTTTTATTAAATTCCGCGCATTAGTTCTTGAGATAGAGCACCCACAAAATTTGTGTCACATACACACAGACAGACATTTTGTAAAAACATGTTTTTTTTTAATCTTTGACCCCTAAAACGTATAAATCCGTCGAAAACCAGAATTCGAAAATTTTCATGAATCCAATACTTTCTTCTTGAAAAGATAGAAGAAAGTAAAAAATAAAGTACAGTATTTAGATACTTGAGGTTACATTCCTTAGAACAAACATAAGCAACGGACAAAACTTCAAGCTCTTTATCAGTGTGGTAGAGCGTGAAAGATCACAATCGTAAGAATAACAGAAAATCTCAACCATTGATAACTCATAAATACGTATTTTGTAAACTGTATTGATAAGGTATATACATGCTTAATTTCTACAATAAGTTCTAAATTTTCATTTTCACACTCTTTTGAAAATTTTTAATATTTTTCTGCAATTTGTCAAACTATTTTTTTTTTTTAATCCATAAAATATTTAAATACCCAAGGCAATGTTGTTACATGCTGCTTCTTAAATACAGGTTTCTCTGCACCCCTGTTTTTGGCTACCACTATTTAGAAACAGTAATTCTCTTGGTAGATTTCTACATCAGTTGCAGTAGGAATATGCCAAGAATATTATTGTTTAAAAATAGTAGTAGACAATAACGGGATCTCCGAGAATCTTGTAGATAAATTTTGATTACTTTAGAGTTTTAGCTTTAACTGTCGTCAACGGCAAATTAAAAGAAATCATCATGCTGATACAATGTTGGAGAAATTACTTGAGGTGCAGTATGGTATAAATTAAAACTGTACCAATAGGAATAACTTTATTAATTAAGTATAAAAACAAGCTTTAAATTGAAGCAGTTAGATTATAAACAAGGTAAAATTTATGCTAATTATTGCTACACTTCTGATCCACCCATAATATCTGATTAATAATGAAAAAATATGAATTTTGTTAAAAAATCTTTATTTCATCCCTTCTAAATTTGTGTCCCTAAGATCCATGCACCTGAAGCAGTTTGCTCCAACTGTTCCGTGGTAGCTAGATCCCTGTATGTACACACAGTTCACATTTCAATAAAAGTTTTTCTTTCTTTCTTCCCTTTAGAAAATAAATTTTTAATTCATGATATTGATCCAAATATTTGGAAATCCAAATGACTAGAATTTTGAATGTAAAATTTTATATTGTAACAAGAAAAAGTTACACTTCTTTAAAATGTTTTACATATAATAAAAATAACAGTGGTGAGGTGATATAAACAATGTTATGAATAAATACAGGTGATTACTTAAAAGGAATTTACAAACATTATATTTTATTAAAGAGAAAACTTTAACAATGAAATATGTTGACTACAAGTTGAGGCACAAGTTTTAGTCAACAATGTATCACAAACTGGTGATTTTGCTCACAAATAGCAGGCTCTAGGTTATATTATTTTCATGTTTTTCATTGATCTTTTTCCTCCCTGTTATTTATATTGGTCTTTGTTCCTTTTTTTTTTTTTTTCCTTTAGAGAATTCAACTTTTCTTAATAACTCCCATTCTTTTTCCAAAATAAAACTAGTATGTTGTGGCCATCACAAAACTTTCTTCTATCTCATACATGCCAATACTTCAAAATTCACTATCTCAGTGCCAAATTAAATGGCAATCTGTGTTCATCATGAGAATTCTAAAAATATGAAATTCCGTGCATTAGTTCTCGAGGTATGACTGTCGCTGAAATCGTGTAAATCCAGCAAAATGCAGCATAGCAGCGCCACCTATTGGGTTATTTATGCCAGAACCTAATTATCACCAACTTATGTCAACGTCTAACTGAATATGAAGTTTGAGGAAAATTCGTGCATTAGTTCTTGAGATAGAGATATTGCGCAAATCATGACAAATGCAGCATAGAAGCGCCACCTGTTGAGCGATTTGCAACAACACATAATCAGCAGCAATATTAATCAAGGTATACTTGAATCTGAAGTTTGATGAAAATTTGTGCATTAGTTCTTGAGATAGAGCTATTGAGGAAATAGTTCAAAATGCAGCACAGCAGCGCTACCTATTGGGTGATTTACACCAACACGTAGTCACCATCATTTCATATGAAGGACTTACTAAATCCGAAGTTTGATGAAAATGTGTGCATTAGTTCTTGAGATAGAGCTACTGCGAAAATAGTGTAAATCCTGAAAAATGCAGCATAGCAGCGTGACCTGTTGGGCAATTTACACCAAAATGTAAACAGCATCCATTCATGTCAAGGACTAATGGAATCTGAAGTTTTATAAAAATCTGTGCATTAGTTCTTGAGATAGAGCTTTTGCGGAAATCCTGCAAAATGCTACATAGCAGCACCACCTGCAGGGCGATTTACACCAAAAACTAATCCGCACCAATCTATATCAGGGACTACCTGAATATAAATTTTTATTAAATTCCGTGCATTAGTTCTTGAGATAGAGCGCCCACAAAATTTGTGTCACATACAGATGGATGGACAGACAGACAGACTCACAGACAGACATTTTGTAAAAACATGTTTTTTGGAATCTCTGACCCATAAAATGTGTAAATCCGTCGAAAACTGAAATTCGAAAATTTTCATGACTAACTTCTAATTATATATCTGCCAATCCTGCAAAATGAAATAAAAAATCATTTCCGTTTACGTAGAATTAACTGCATTTTGAAAATATTTCTTATTACATATAAATTAATATGCAATCTAACGTTATATTGCTATTTCCAGAGAACACATTATATCTGATCCTACTGAATGGAAAGAAATCCAAGATTCAAAAGAGCCTCATAATCTAGAATTGCCTGGTGTTTGGGAAGATTCATTAACCGATTTTCAAAAACTTATGATACTTCGATGTTTTAGGCAAGATAAGGTAATTTTGAAAGTTCCTGAAAATCTGAGTATATGTTAAATATTTGATAATTATTTTACATTAATATTAACTGCTAATGTTTTATATTGCTCTGAATTTAAACAAGTTTTTTTTCTCTACACTATGCCATTTCAGTTTTTAGCATACAATTGTGTTATGACTAAATATGTTTCAACATTTTGTAATAAATTGCAGTAAAGCAAGTATTCTCAGATTTTTACAAGAAAAATTACTTGAATTAGAAAGATAATTGCAAAACCCACAGCTGTGAACATGTGGTTGTTGAAATATGCTAAGTGGTATTTTTGTGCCCATTAGGGTGAATTAATACTGCTATGAATAATTTAAATATGACTAATTAAGTTACATTTTGAGGAAACTTCACTCTTGTACTACATCAAGCAGTGCCACAACCTGAATTCAGCTCTAGGGGGAGTGGAGGGAGTTATTGATAGCTAGTCCAGTAGTCGCCACTTATTTGAATCACTGTTTAATCAAATCAGCCTTTTTGATGAATTAAATCATAATACTACTTTTTCCGTTTGTTAGAATCAGACATGTTAAACATGATTTATTTTAGCAGCATTCACTACTATCTTAGAGTTGCAAAACATCAAATGTACTAATGAAATAACATAAAACTGACATTACATTTATACAAATTGCTTCAACAAAGATGAGACAAACTTTAAGGGTAACACACTACAGGAAATAATTTTTGTGTAGAAAACTAGAGTTGCAATCCATTTGTTCAGTTAAAAATATGCGATGTTTCACCCCAAGCAGAACATGAAATCTTGTTCATAAATTTAACAATAATGAAGCTATTTCAAAAAAAAACCTTCAGTAGACTGTATGTCAAACGTAACAATATCATAAAAATTGGTGGAAGTTATCATCATCTGCGTCCAAACAGTGCTGAACTAGGCGCTGCATATTTTGGAATAAAGTTAAAATTCCATATGATGTCACTAAACTAATTACTTGTGCATTTCCAGCATTTTTCACGATATAGAGAACAAGGTAAGTCTTTTTGAAAATTTCATTAAAATATTTTCATTACAGTTAAACGTCGGTATAAATATCAGAGCTCAGCTTGAAGTATGTACCCTATATTTTTGTTTGATTAAATTGATTGCGACCCTGGTTTCCTTGGTTTTATTAAATTGATTGCGACCCTGGTTTCCTTGATAAAAATTGTTTGTTATAGTTTGCTCTACCATCTCTTACAATTTATTCCATCTTTTTTAGGGTTCCATACTTAAAAAGTAAAAACAGAACCATTATAAGATCACTTGTGTTAAATGGTAAATTGTGGATGCTAAAATTTCGCAACGTGGGTCTTAATTATTCCTATTATTTTGAAAATTTGCGACTATATTTGTCAGATGTCAGATTTTTTAAATTAGGTGTATATATTTTGGTGGAATTTTATACATGTTATACAATAGTATAAAACATTTTGTTTTATGAATTTTCTTATTTGACAAGATACAATATTTCATTTTTCTTTCTTTTTGTCACTTATCTAGCAACTGCATTTCATAGCCTATAAAGATAAAATCATTTAAATAATCCCAATTAGGAAAGATTAAGCAGAAAGTCTGGATGGGGTAAATAAAAGGTTAGTTAAACTTTCAAAATTTGGTCTGCAACATAGGTTTGCATCAAATCTGAATGAAGTTAGTAACATTACAGTTTTTAATTGAATGTAGATACTATTAAAAGGCTATAAAAAATACATTACATTTATTATTACACATTAAATATAAAAACATTTTATAGTTCTAAATCGATGCAATTTTGTTCAATTAACAGTGGATAAATAGTGCGTAAAAATTGCAAAAGATGTACTTTTCTAGGTGATGCAAATGTAACTTAATTTTTTTTCCACCACTGTTCACATATTGGATATATCCATCATTATATTTTAATCCATTATGCATCAATTTGGGTTAATCTAAATTAAATTTTCACATGTCTAGTTGGAAAGGAGAATGAAATTTTTAAAATAACATTTTCTTTTAAAATAGAAAGCTATTCCTTCACCTTTTTCTTTATTTCTTTTTTAATTGCTTATTTTTGTAATGTATTATTGCATCTATAAGATGTAATTGTTTAAAGATTTGTTTTTTGTTTTAGTAATTTTAAACTCTTTTGTGAATTGTTATAATATGCTGCCAATTATATGTCATTAATGATCCTGAAACAATTAACCTGTCAGAACATGCACCTACTTTTGTTCCGTTAACACATGCGTGGGATAAATCTCACCCTATTTTGTCTCCCATTATATTTTTCGCTAAATTACATTTTAAAAACGAATCTACTGTTCTGTATTGTAAAATGCACCAGTACTACTTCTTTTTAGGAAAAAAATCATGCTTTTCATATTTATTTTCAGATTTTGTAGCAGTTTCTGTAAAAATCATGTTTTTTCTCCTAGAAAGAATGCAAACAATTTGTTTTACCCCTTAAAACATGAATTATTTCACAAAAGGATTGTTAATTACATTTAATAACCTTTCATAAATATATACAAGTAGCTTTTATCTTATTCTTTCATCAAAATTATTTTAGTATGTGCCCTGTAAGAAATAAACATATCGAAATGAAACATTTGTACACATGCAGGATTATTTTTATCCCAAGAGCCACATTTCTCCCCTCCTAGTGAACAAAAAAAAAGGCACCCCTTCTCAACCTTGACCTTGAAAAGTACAAGGCAGGTCAGAAGCATCTTCAAAAAATTTATCCCTTTTTTCAAAGAAAAAATGTGATTGGGGTGAGATTTATCCCAGCGTGTGTGCTTACAGGTTAATATTTGAGTGTGAAGAACCAATAAGTAAAATAAATCGAATTAAAAAAAGCGTAAAATTAAGAAAGATATATGATATGCAGCTTTCTGAGTATGTCATCCTGCCCTCTTTTGTTAAAATAAACATGGCATATGTTGAAAAGAATACAATGAAAAAATAATTAAATTGCAATTGTATTTGCTTGACTTTAGAGAGTGATGTGGATATACTTTGTTACATGATATTTTGTTCAAATTTGCAGTAGCTTTTGGAAGGTTATAATCAGGATTAATTTTCTTTATTATTATTTTTATTTTTTTCAATTGAAAATATTAAAAGGATGTTATATATTCAGCCAAATTGTATCTTTTAAAGTAATAATTTAATTTTTAATCGAAACAGAATTGAAAACTTAACTTTTTGTGCACTTTTCAGATATCAAAAAATCAAATCTTTCATATTTGACCATTTCATGTACATGCCAGAACCAAATATTAGAAAAGAATGCCCATTTTTTTTCTTTCATTTTAACTGTAATCTTAATCTACACTATCACATAAATAAAATCTAAAATGCAAGAGTTTTTCATGTTTCTTTCATTTCCCTTTCTTTATTTAAATTCTTATTTCATTATTTAAATAAAAATACATATGAAATAAATAGAAAATAGCATTATTAAAATTGAAGAATTTATTTGACATTAAGTGACTTTCGATTTTAATTGATCTGTCTATGTACTTCCAATTGCCAGGCGTATAAAAGTTACAAAATGTACTAAAAAAATCCACCAACCTTTAGAATTTTGACAAAAAACTCTGGACAGCCCAATAAGAAATATTTAAGTTTGTAAAACTTTTTAGCCCACTCCTGAACCAAAATGATTTTAGTGTAATGTGCTAATATTACAATATAATAATGTGCACTATTTAAATAATCAATGCCGTGTCCATTACCACAAGCAAAGTTAGATTGATGCACATAAATTTTTTAAAGCTTTAATTGAAACAAAAATAAATAAATGGAGAAACTGTAGCATTAATACAAATTGAGATACGATAAATATTTTCCTAATGAAAAGCAAGTCCCACGAACTTCTGTACAAAGTATTTAATTAAGATTTATCTTAAATTAAAATTTGCTGCTATGTATCTTTTTATAAAATGAAAAGTTTTTAATCTGTAAATTAATGAAAATCGATATTTATAATTTTGCAACTTTAAAATTTGAAAAATTAATTAATTTATGAGTGCATATAATAGAAATCATTATAATAAAATGCCTTTAGAATATATTATAGGAAATGCTTAACACTAGAATGTTTTCAAAATTCTTTTCAGATTTAAGTTAAAAAAATGAAATAGTTTTATTAGACAATTGTTATAAATATTTGCTAAAGTTTGCTCGTAACTCATAGAGAAAATGAATCCCTTTTTCTAAGAACAATTAATCACAATTTGTTCTGACACCCTCCACTCTCATTCTGAAACTTTTCATGCCCTCCGTTGATAACACACATTCACAGAAGGAGGATAGAGAAAATCCTTTTGTGCCTTTGAAAACACAACCTTTTCTGAGGATGAAATCATTTTGAATACATAGCTGTTACTATTCAAGGCATATTCGATCTAGTTTTCTTGAAAGTATTGAAACATTCAGAGGGTTAAACTTTAGAATTTTAAAAACTGTTCTGAATGACCATGTACATCTTAAAAGTAAATACCCCATTAAATTGCATGTTTCTTCCCTAACAATTCTAAAAAAATCGTAATTTATAACATTTTCTGTTCATTTCACACTTTTAAACTTTAATACTTTTAGAATCAATAATCAATCTCAGGAAGCATTTACATCTGAAAGGCAACTATTATGTCAAATTTCATCTTTCTAACCTTAATATGTTCAAAGAAACTGTAATTTTAGAATGTTTATTGCTTTTGTGCCCCTTTGAAAGAGAGATAAAAGAAGCCCAGTTTTAAAAAGGAGATTGTCACCGGTATTATCCTGAAAGTGTTTTTGAAATTGACCCCGTGTTTCCGAACTAATCATGATTTCAGAGCATTTTCTGCTCATTTCACTTTTTAAAATTTTTATTTTTTAGTGATTGTTCTGTATCAGCATTTATATTTTAAAAGTAACTGCCATGTCAAATTTCAAGTTTCTGTCTCTAACAATTCCAAATAAACCCTAGTTTAGAATGTTTTCTGCTCATTTCACCTTTTTAAATTTTGAATTTTCCAAAAAAACATTCTTAGATAATTGCATCTTAAAAGTAACCACCATACCAAAGAGAAATGTAAGAGAAATTGCAATTTTAGAACATTTTTTACTCCTGTGCCCTTTTAAATTTCAAGTTTTTTTAAAAACTGTTCTGTGTGCACATCTTAAAAATAACAGCCATGTTAAGTTTTGAAGTTTTTAGAAACTGTTTATAATGATTATATTTCCAATATGACGTAATATTTAATTTTTTTAATTTGTCAAATTAAGTAAATAATTATAATTTTTCACATGGAAATCATAAAACAGAAAAATTATGACATAACATTCACATGTTTTTAATTTTTCAGACTATTTATTTTATTGTCATTTTTCAAGTGAAAATCTTGCAGTGGAAAAGTTATGATGGAATATTCCCTTTTTTTAAATTCGTCAAACCATTTATTTCATTTTTTTCACGTCGAAATCTTGCAACAGAAAAGTAATTGTTGTGGTAAGAAATTTTACTGTGGATTTTTAATTGTTAGCAACAGCTATAACGAAAAATGTTTAAATTTGATTGGAAATTGCTGTTAAATTGGTGTTTTTTTATTAATTAAAAATTAACTATAAGTTATTCCGATACTGGATTACTTTAGTTGCCTCAGCCATGTTTTAATACGCATGTACGTAATATTTCACAATTCTGGCTTCCCAATTGTGGATTTGTATAGAATTACAGACGGACAAATTTTCATTTTTATATATTAGATAGTACTTTGTATGATTTTTAAAAAACTTATTTTCTGATAATTTTTTACTTTCATAGTCAGTCATTGTACTTTATATGATTTTTTTTTAAAACTTATTTTTTGATAAATTGAAATTTATTTTTTATGTAGATTGTCCCCATGGTCTCTAAATTTGTTGCTATCCATTTGGGTGAAAAATTTATCAATCCTCCACCGTTTGATTTAGCCCAGAGTTACAGTGATTCTAATTCAGTGATACCTCTTCTATTTATTCTTTCACCTGGTGCAGATCCAATGGCAGCACTTCTAAAATTTGCTGAAGATAATGGATTTGGAGGAGAAAAATTTGATGCTATATCTTTGGGACAAGGACAGGTAATGAATATGAAAATTGAGATCAAATTCAGTACTGTACAGTAAGGGTCTTCAACCTTTCATGCCCAAAAGTCACAATCAATATTCTTAAAAGTTCCACATGTCACCTATAAATCAGTTAGAATAAACAAGATATGTATAATGCTTACAACAGGTAGGTTGCATATATGTGCTGTTGAATTACAGAATTTTTGTTATTTTCTTGATTTATAAAAAAACATTTTATTGATATTTTCATGGAAAATTTGAATTTGATGCCAGAAATTCTATGGAGTTGTATCATTTATTACTAATAGTAGTAATAGTTAATTTGTCAAGTAGTATTCAAGAATGAAGAATGCTATACTGTGTTTAATACGGTACTATATTCATACATGAGAAAGCATACATATAAACCATAAGATGATATTAGCATAAAGCTTTATAGTCTGTCTCACAAAGTTCCAGTTTTTTATGACACGAAAGAAGCAAATTCATTTTGCCGGTATTTGTGTTGATTTGATAGGTAATTGTGTACACTGAGTGACTATTTCCTTTGTCATTTTTTATCTACTAGCAGGCATGACCGAGCTAAGCTCGGTCAAAATTAGCCTTGTGTTCAATTCGATATTTCATTCTCACTGTATAATTCTTGTTGTTTAGATAAAATTGGTATGATCCTAAGCCATAGGGGTCCACTAACCGAAAATTTTCGAACACACGACCTAACCAGTTCTCTTCTGCAACCAGAAAACGATAGAATACAAAATTTAGTCAAAATCGCTAAAGTCATTTTATAGATAAAATTAGCTTGACCCACGGTAACCCAAAAAGGACCTACTAATGTAAATTTATCGAACATCTGACATATCCCAATAGTATTCTAGTGCTAAGAAACGGTGTAATAAGAAATTTTGTCAAAATCGTTTGAGCCATTTTTTAGATAAAATTAGCTAAACCTTGACCCATAGTGACCCAAAATGACTGGTTAATCTAATTTTCTTGAGCTTGCAACCTAGACTAATGGTCTTCTCGAACCCGAAAACGATAGAAAACAAAATTTAATCAATCATTAAAGCTGTTTTCTAGATAAAATTAACTCAGCCCACAATGACCCAAAAATGACCCATTAATCAAATTTTCTCGAACATGTGACCTAACCCAATGATCTTCTCGTGCCCGGAAACAGTATAATACAAAATATCGTCAAAATCGTTTGAGCCTTTTTTTTAAGATACAGTTAGCTTGAACCACAGTGACCTAAAAATGACCCACTAATCGAATTTTCGAGAAAATGTGACTTAGCTCAATGGTATTCTGATGCTCAGAAACGATATAATACAAAATTTTGCCATGTTTTGAGCCGTTATTTTAGATACACTTAGCTTGACCCACAGTGACCCAAAAATGACCCATTAATTGAATTTTCTAGAGCATGTGACTTAGTCCAATGCAGGGGCGTAGCTACCGTGGAGCAGTTGGAGCAGACTGCTCCAGGCGCACGAATCCTAAGGGCGCAAAATTAGAAAAAGCGAAATAAAGATGTCTTAAAATATTTGTATTTTTTTTTCATTATTAATCAGACATTATAGATTAATCTTGTTACAATCAGCGTATTCCTATAATATTTTACCTTGTGTTTAATCTCAACTATTTCGATTTAAAATATGTTTTCATACACAGTTGAAAGAAATGACTTCTATTCAGGAAGTTTTAATTTTAATTCATACCACCATATTGCATTGAAGATTTTCGGATCTTAAAGTAATCAAAACTTATTTAACAGCGCTCTCATCAGTCACTTTACTGGCTACTATTATTTCCAAAAAGTAATCTTTCTGGTACATTTCTATTAAAAACGTTTTAGAAATTTATCATGATGATTACTGTGCGGAAATAATGGTAGCCAAAGAATTCACCGCTGAGAAACCTATATGTACGATGTAACAGTAGTAATTTACGATAATTATTTTATGATTTGGAAAAAAATAGCCTGACAATTGTAAGAAAATTATTGACCATTTTACAGACGAAATCCAAGAAAACGAAAATTTTGAAGTTTTCTTTTTTTGTTTGTTTTGTGGAAACTAAACATGCATTAATAGAGATTACAAAACAATAATAAGAGCTGGATTTAAACATATTCCACATCAGCTCACGGCGACAAAATTTAGACGGGAGGGGGGGGGGGGGATGCGGGTAAGGGGAAGCAGCAATTTAAATTTTGTGAGTATTGTTTTTGAGATTTTGAAAATATTGCAAATGTTGCAGAATCGATAAGCTTCAAAAAGAGAGAAAAAGTTAAGTACCCAATTCAGTGTTCCTTAGGGCCTGATTATAGGCTATGCAAAATTACACTACTTTTTGGTAACAGTATTTTTCCGCATTAAACCTTATTTAATCGCATAATTTTAGGATTAAATAAGGCTGACTGGCCCGCCGGGCAACCGACCTGCAGGTCTGTGCGCCCTAAACAAGGTAAAGCTGCTCCCTCCCTTAGGTGAAGCTAATAGTTTTAAAATTTGCTATACGCATTACATATGAAAAGTCTTAAATCATTTAATAATTTTCTTTTAAAATCACTTTTTTGAATCATTTTTTATTAATGATTTTTATTTCTCTTTGCAAGGCAGAAGAATTTTTTTTTTTCTTGAAAGTTTCTTTGCTTCAGAGGACCATTTAAATCTTTTAAAACCTAATGTATGTGTTCTGTAATTTTCTTTGTGACCAATAGCGACATGGTCTGCCCCAAGAATTCTCAGCCTGTCTGGTACCAAACAGCACGACCTCTCTTTAAATATATATATACGTATTTTATTTTATTTAGTTTTTTGTAAAATCATTTATCAAGTATTTGTTTGAAATGTGTAGGCTTCGTGTATTCGTACACTGCTGTGATTGTAATTTCCCCTAAATATATGTGTATTATATTGATTTTTGCACTTGATGTGCAAAAGTATTTATAAAGAATATATTCGGCGAAGAAAATGTAATTCAAACATTCTTTTTTATTAAAAATTACATTTTAATATGAAAACGGGACTGTTTCAATATTGACTATAAAAATGATAATCAGAATGGCAGTCAGCTGTTTTGTATATACGTTAGAACAGGACTGGTTTTTTTTTTTTTTTTTTTTTTTTTAATTTTTAAATCGATTTTTCACGCAGTCATCGAGCTCGTATTTCAGACAAAATCGTGCTAAAGATATATGACAAGACTTTTTTTTTTCCCCCCCTTCGTTGACTGTTTTTTCTACTTTCGTCGGGAAATTCCGTTGAAAACACCATCTTTGACAATGTTTTCAGTAAGATCTATTGTGTTTACAAAAAATCCGGAAAACGTCTTTCGATTACAAAGTTTCTGAATAACAAGACATACCAGTTCTCGAGCAAAAATTAATTAAAATGCATGTCATAAAATTGCCTCTTTGGATTTAAGAACAGCCTTAAGAAATAAAATCATAAAAATTTCAGGTTCATTTAAGAATAATATCACGGGCCTGGGCAACACCGGGTAGGTCAGCTAGTCTATACTAATACAAGGAAGTTTCACTCTGTGTGTGGTGGCTAGTGAAATATATTACACGTAGAAGTCTGAAAATTTGGATGAGGGTAGTCCAAAATACAGGTCCTGATACACCTGGAGCTCAGATTTTTAATTTTTTATGACCGGCGCCCCCTTAGCACCTTTCAGTTTGTATGCCCTGAATTGCTCAGAACTTGCCCCTTTTTATCCGATCGTCTTCGTTTTGGGGGCCTCTTTCCCATTTAATTATTCTCCGTTTCTACATTCCAGTTAGGACACTGGACCCCTTGAAATTTTTCTGCGCCATGCATTTTCCACACCCTAATATTGTCAACCAACCAATGCATAACTTTAAAATTGAGACTTGGACTCCTCTCCCTGGGCCAGCACCCTCATATTTTTATTGGGCACTTAGTGCCCTTTTTTAAGAATTTCCCTCATTTTTTTTTCCGCGCTTCTTTAAGATTTTATTCGAATGAATAATAAATACCCTATGATTAATTTCGACTTATTGAGATCTAAAGCGCTAAGTACTAGAACCTTTTAACATGTTTCTATCTTAGGGCCCTGCTCTCAACTAACAGTTGGCCCCTTTTGGACCTCCTATTATATCTCCCTTAAAAATGGTCTGATTCACTAACTTTTTTTTGTAACAACATGATAGGAAATCCAGCTACTACGCGAACAACATAAAAATTTTTCAGACTTCAGCTACCACCAAATTTTAAAATTAATCGCCTTCTTGGGGGCCCTTGCCCAGCTACATTCCAGTTGAGACCTTGGACCCCTGGGGCTTGGTACAAGGCCACTTAAAGTTTTTGTGCCCTAAACTGTTAATAAATCGCCCTTTTTAACCCGTCCTTCGTTTTTCGGGCTCTTTTTCTATTTGGCTTTTTTTTCGTTTCTACATTTCAGTTCAGACACTAGCCCCCTAGGGTAACTTTTTGTGCGCCATGCATTTTTCACCCACTAATTCTGTTACATTCTCATTGCATAACTTCAAAATTGAGTCTTGGCCTTCTCTCCCCGAGCCAACACCTTCATATTTTTATTGGGATTCTAGAGCTCTTTTTCAAAGCATTTCTTTAAAATTTTTTCCTAATGATTAACACTTATACCCTATACTTAATTTCGACTAATTGAAAATCTAAAGTACTAGGATCTTTTATCGTGTTTTCATCTTAGGCCTTGCTCTCAATTATCAATAAGCTCCTTTTGGACCCCTATAAAAGTGGTCCGATTCACTAGGATTTTTCCCCTAACTATTTCTTAGGTGCCCCAGCTACTACATGAATAACAAAAAAATTACTCACACTTCAGCTACCACCAATTTTGAATACTAATCGCCTTCTTAGAGTCCTTGGTGCATTTTCATTAAAAATTATCTGATTGTATTCCAATTTTCTTTAGCATAGTTCTAGGGTTCTCTGGCTACTTTGGAAACCACTAAAAAATTTCTTTTACTCCAGCTACCACTTTTTTCGAATATTAATCTTCTTTTACGGCGTCAACTTACGTTTACTCACTACAGCCGTGAATTAAAATTCGCGCTACTGTTAAAGGTAAGTTGTTCACTTTAGAGGGATGGGATTTCCTGCATAAATTAACTATCGCGTTAATGTTAAAGGTAATTCGTTAAATTTACAGGGGGTGGGGGCAACAAGCACCTTCCATTGCTTCGGGGTGCATTCGTTCCTCGAATTCTAGGAGCCGATTTCAACGGGAATTGGTTAATTCAACCTAGATTACGATTCAGCTCCGTATTATGAAAATTTGTCTTAGACTTCATTTACTAACATTTTCGAACATTAATAGTGCATTCTTTTCTCGGGTTCAGTATGTCTGATTTCAACGGTAAATGGATAATTAAGCTTAGCTTACTATTCAGCTACTTTCTGCATTGTGAAAGTTTATCTTAGACTTCTGTTACCACCATTTTCGAACATTAACGGCGCATTCTTTTCTCGGCTGTTATGGGCTCTATTTCAACGGAAATTGGTCCATTCAACTTTGCTTACGATTGTTTTAAAGATTATAGTTCCACCGCCAGGATTTGCATTCTTATCTCGGGTTCTATAGGCTCGATTACTACAGGGTTTACTCATTCAATTTTCGATTGTCTCCGTCGCGTACGGAATACTCCTGGCATACACTGTCTTTGGTAGCGGGGACCCCGGCCACAGTTTTGTTCTGAAAGAGGTTTGTCGGGAACACATTAGACGCTACCGAAGGCAGTGGGCCACCCCTAAAACCATGTTCATTTGAATTACTTATGAATATATAAAATCATACAAACTTGATTTTTGTTTAAGTTATTATAACGGACCCGGGCGGGTCAGCTAGTTACACACACACACACACATATATATGTGTGTGTGTGTGTGTAACTTCCAACAAAATTACTCAGAACTTTTTTGAGAGACAAGAGGGCGCACAAACTTTACTTGCTCCAGGGCGCTGAATATGTAGCTACGCCACTGGTCCAATGGTCTTCTCATGCCCAGAAACTGCATAATACAAAATTTTGACAAAATCGTTTGAGTCTTTTTTTATACAAATAGCCCACAGTGACCCAAAATGACCCACTAATAGATTTTTCTTGAACTTGTGACTTAGCACAATGGTCGTCTCATGCCCGAAAACGGTATATTACAGAATTTAGTCAAAATCAATTGAGTCATTTTTTAGATATAATTAGCTTGACCTTGACCCATTTGACCCACTAATCAATTTTTCTCGTACATGTCACTTAGTCCAATGGTCATCTCATGCCCAGAAACGGTATATTACAAAATTTTGTCGAAATGTTTTAGGCCTTTTTTGAATTCAGTTATCTTGACCCTGACCCATTGTGACCCAAAATGATCCACTAATCGAATTGTCTTGAACATGCGATAAGCCCAATAGTATTCTCATGCCCGAAAACTATAGAATACAAAATTTCATCAAAATCATTTGAGCCGTTTTTTTAGATAAAATTGCCTTGACCCAAAGGGACCCAAAAATGACCCACTAATCGAAATTTCTTGAACATGTGACCTAGCCCAATAGCTTTCTCAAACGGTTGGATATAAAATTTAGTCAAAATCGAATGAGCAGTTTTTTAGATATAATTAGCTGGCTGGACCTTGACCCATTTGACCCAAAATGACCCACTAATCGATTTTTCTCGTACATGTGACTTAGTCCAATGGTCATCTCATGCCCGGAAACGGTATATTACAAAATTTTGTAGAAATGTTTTAGGCCTTTTTTGGATTCAATTATCTTGACCCTGACCCATTGTGACCCAAAATGATCCACTAATCGAATTGTCTTGAACATGTGATAAGCCCAATAGTATTCTCATGCCCGAAAACTATAGAATACAATATTTCATCAAAATCGTTTGAGCCGTTTTCTAGATAAACTTTGCTTGACCCACAGTGACCCAAAAATGACCCACTAATCGAATTTTCTCTAATATGTGACTTATCCCATTGATTTTCTCGTAATCGAAAACGACAAAATACAAAATTTAGTCAAAATTGTTAGAGCCGTTTTTTAGATAAAATTGGCTTGACCCAAAAATGACTCGCCAATTGAAATTTCTCGAACATGTGACCCAGCCCAATAGTTTTCTTGTGCCGAAAAACGATTGGATGTAAATTTTAGTCAAAATCGATTGAGCCGTTTTTTAGAAATAATTAGCTTGACCTTGACCCATTATGACCCAAAATGACCCACTAATCGAATTTTCTCGAGAACGTGACCTAACCCAATGGTATTCTTACGCCCAAAAATGGTAAATTACAAAATTTCGTCAAAATCGTTAGAGCCATTTTCTAGATAAACTTTGCTTGACCCACAGTGACCCAAAAATGACCCACTAATCTAATTTTCTCTAATATGTGACTTAGCCCATTGGTCTTCTCGTAATCGAAAACGACAAAATACAAAATTTAGTCAATCGTTAGAGCTGTTTCTCTCATAATATTGACTTGACCCATAGTGACCCAAAAATGACCCACTAATAAAAGTTTCTCGAACATGTGACCTAGTCCAATCGTTTTCTCGTGCCGAAAAATGGTTGGATATAATATTTGGTCAAATTGATTGAGCTGTTTTTTAGATATATTTAGCTTGACTTTGACCAATTATGACCCAAAATGACCCACTAATCGAATTTTCTCGAACACGTGACCTAGCACAATGGTCTTCTTGTACCCGAAAATGATAAAATACAAAATTTCGTCAAAATCGTTAGAGCCATTTTCCAGATAAATTTTGCTTGACCCACAGTGACCCAAAAAGGACCCACTAATCGAATTTTCTCTAATATGTGACTTAGCCCATTGGTCTTCTCGTAATCAAAAACGACAAAATACAAAATTTAGTCAAAATCGTTAGAGCTGTTTTTTAGATAAAATTGGCTTGACGCATAGTGACCCAAAAATGACCTGCCAATCGAAATTTCTTGAACATGTGACCCAGCCCAATAGTTTTCTCGTGCCGAAAAACGATTGGATGTAAATTTTAGTCAAAATCGATTGAGCCGTTTTTTAGAAATAATTAGCTTGACCTTGACCCATTATGACCCAAAATGACCCACTAATCGAATTTTCTCGAGCACGTGACCTAGCCTAATGGTATTCTTGCGCCCGAAAATGGTAAATTACAAATTTTCGTCAAAATCGTTAGAGCCATTTTCTAGATAAACTTTGCTTGACACACAGTGACCCAAAAATGACCCACTAATCGAATTTTCTCTAATATGTGATTTAGCCCATTGGTCTTCTCGTAATCGAAAACGACAAAATACAAAATTTAGTCAAAATCGTTAGAGCCATTTTTTAGATAATATTGGCTTGACCCATAATGATCCAAAAATGACCCACTAATCAAAGTTTCTCGAACATGTGACCTAGCCCAATAGTTTTCTCGTGCCGAAAAACGGTTGGATATAAAATTTGGTCAAAATTGATTGAGCCGTTTCTTAGATATACTTAGCTTGACTTTGGCCCATTATGACCCAAAATGACCCACTAATCGAATTTTCTCGAACACGTGACCTAGCGCAATGGTCTTATCATGCCCGAAAATGGTAAAATACAAAATTTCGTCAAAATCGTTAGAGCCGTTTTTAAGACAAAATTTACATACACACACACACACACACATACATACACACACTATTTTTGCTCGCATTATAGTATAAGATAGAAGGGATTCATCCTAAGGCACTTCAAAAGTTTTTTTTTATATAGCGGAAAACTTTTTGTTTCTAATATTTGAATGGGTTGATAAATTAACATTGACAAGCCACAGGTTTAAGACCCTTACTATACAGGATAAATAAATAAAATAAGTTTTTTGCACCAAAAGATTTACCAAGTATTGTGTACCAGTTTTGATATAGTACTCAAAGTCTTCAATGCAAAAAAAAAAAAAAAAAAAAAAAAAAAAGAATTTTTCTTATGTATATTTAGTGAAGAAGAGGATTGGAGAGATAGGTTTATTAGCCAACAAAATTGAAGGAAATGTGAAGAAATGCCAATAGGAAAGCAGATAGGGAAAAGGAACTTAGCAATGTAAGAACAGTAAATAAAAATTAAGAAAAAGAAGATTTTATGTAAGTCTTCTGACAATTTGATAATGGTGGACAACAAGTCACAAATAACAACATTTTTATATTTTTTATTGATATGAAATGCTTCTTTGAAAGCCACACGTATGAAAGTAGGTGTACAAGAACTTTATCTCAATCAAAAGTGAAATCAAAGGTGTGGTTCATCTCAAAGCAATGTTTTGCAATGACTGATTTATTGTTTTCTTGCTTAAGAAAATCAGATGTATTCTGTTATTAAAAATTTTATACTATGTTTAGTTTTATTTATTTATTTATTTATTTATCACACTGACAAATATTACTATAGCTATCTCAAGAATGAAAAATATCTATTGGGTCTTTCAGCCTGGAGAGGATGAGGTTATTGGCAGGGATGAAGATTATTTTGAAATCCTATTGGTTAAGAATTTTTTTGTTATGGAAATACTTTATTTTGAAAAATAAGGTACAACAATACTGATATTGACAAAAGAATTAGATTGAGGTGAGAAACAGGGAAGCTGTAGTTTAAATATAGAGCATATCAATGATGATAGGATTGTAACATCTATCAACAGCAACAATTTTAAGATACTGAATTTCTTAAATTAAGTGGATTGGAATTAGAACAAATGTGTATGGTAAGATTTATAACAGTATAAAAAAGCATCCATATTTTGACTAGGAAGATGACATGAATGGAGGCAAGGTAGAGGTCTGCATGGGCCCGGGCTTGGCCCGAGGCCTGCGGGCCGGGTCGGCAGAATAGAGGAGAATTTTCAAACGGGCCGGGCCAGCAGAATTAGGACAATTTTTTCAACAGGCCGGGCCAACAGACAAAATAAACGGGCCGGGCCGATTAAAAAAAATTAATCGGGCCTAACGGCCCGATATAAGAATTTGAGAGGAGCAGATAAAATAGGAGGTCATTTTCAATTAATGACTTTTTCAAGAAGTATAAATGTGCGTTACGAGCCAATGCGAGTTTAAACAACTTCAATACAGAAATGTAACATGTCCATCGTAGAGATCGGCATCGTACAGTTACATGATGCCTGATCCCGGGTTTAATTTTTTTGGCAATTTGTGCTGGGACGGAACTGGTCTTAATCGTTCTCAGGATGTGTAGGACAGGCATTATGTTTTGTAAAAGTATTAATAGCGATAATGAACTTCTGTTAACAGTATCTTTGGAAATGTACCTTAAGGTGGTTCTCATATTTACTGCTCAACAATGCGAAATTTTCAGACACATTTTCTGACTCATTTTTAACTATAAATTCATAAAATTGACAGGCCTGAGTATTGAAGGCATTTGGAATCGAATAGCGTTTCCATTTTTGATAAATTACGTACAGAGATAACAGAGACTCTTGTCGCGTGACTGTGCGTTTTTCTCCTTTCCTGTGCTATCGCTTCCGGAAATTCGATTCAAAACGCTAACTTTGGCAGTATTTTCTGAAAGATATATTACCTTTATCTAAGAAAAAAATGGCATTTACATGGTTTCTGAATAAGAATACCTGCCAATCTCATGCATTTCCGAAAAGAAATGAATTCATAAATGTGTCAAAATGTAGCTCCTTTAGATTTGAGAAAAGCCTTAAAAATGACAGAAATATTTTCACAAATCTACTTTTTATTATAAGCTTCAAAAGTTA
This sequence comes from Maratus speciosus, assembly GCA_963932465.1. Taxonomy (NCBI): domain Eukaryota; kingdom Metazoa; phylum Arthropoda; class Arachnida; order Araneae; family Salticidae; genus Maratus; species Maratus speciosus. The sequence continues at coordinate 37,573,437 of OZ010788.1, read as the reverse complement.
TCATGTTTTTTAACCCTTTATTCTAAACTACATTAATCTTTTAATGAACCCTTATTTAAATTTTGAAACATCTGTAGAGTCGTTGACTAAAACACTGTAAGTAATCGTTAATGTTTACTATTGTGTGTTTTCTATTTTGCGAACACATAGTAATTAAAAATATACTGTAAAATGTTCCCATAAATATGCATGTAGTATTCATTAAAAGAATCTTACTTGTATGTCGAGAAAAAACTGAATTTTTCGTAGAAATTGAGTCGGGCCGGGCCTGGGCCTGGAAATTCCGGCCCGTGCAGACCTCTAAGACAAGGTCTGTAAAACTTTTGAAATAGGCAGAAGCCGAGGTTTTTTTCAGTGCAAGTGATGAGCGTATGTACAAAAAGGAGTCAATCATTCTTTTCTGTTTCATAAGTAAATTGAATATTACTGTCCATTGAATTCATAAAGAGGAGGATGGTTTTTTTTATTGTAAAGAGAGGTATCAATTAAGGGGAACCTCATCAATGTAGCAAGTCTAAAATTGGAATCTTAATTTGGCATGTCTAGTTTTAAATATTCTATAAAATAAATAAATGTCTAATCTTTAATAATGTGACATTTTTTCAAAAATTTTCATGTTTATTTCAGTTGTGTAATTATTTTTTTTAAATATTTAAATTTTTGTCTTTTGAACTAGAAAAGAATTGTAATTTATTTATGATAAATAGTTGCCATTATCATTTTATGCATATATATTATAAGCTGTCAGTTTATGGTTTACATGGTTTTTTCTTAGAAAATTATATTTATGGTACTTTGCTCTAACTATGAAAGTATCTAAAATTTTGAAGTTTTTAATATACACTAACGTATATATTACTATTCTAATTTTAAAGTTATGTGTAAGAAACATACATCATAAATTTCAATTTACCATTTTAAATACTTAGTTTCTCAGATTGCTATCATATTTATTACTTTCGTTCATTTCCATGTTTTATTATTAGGGTCCAGTTGCTCAAAAAATGATTGAAAAAGCACAGAAAGAAGGTTCTTGGGTTGCTCTTCAAAATTGTCATTTGGCAGTTTCTTGGATGATGGAATTAGAAAGAATATGTGTAGAACTAAGTGAAGAAAATACTCATGAGGATTTTCGATTGTGGTTGACTAGTTATCCATCTGAAAAAGTAAATATAAATATTTAATATTTCAACTCCTTTTTAATGTTATAGAACCTTTACAGGTTTATTACTGTGATGTGGTAATCACATTTCCTTTTTGTATCCCATTTTTGCATGCCTACAATGTTGTTTTCTGTGTAATGCATTGTTTTCCTTCACTGAATTGCATCTTTAAGACAGCATTTTCCACCGTGCCTGCTCTTTATATTTTTGTGCAATGAACATGCATCAGCAGACGTCACACCACTTTTCATTCTTCTGTTCTATTTTTAGCTCTTTGCTCCTGCATTGATGCTCCTCAACAGCCCATGTTATAAAAAGGGTGTGCTTCACTATGCAATAAAAATGTTGTTTCGCTTTTCGTGGTGTTCAATTTTGTCTCTTCTATTTTAATAAGTTAGTTTTAATATTGCATCATTTTAATTGAACTAATGGATTTAAGGCTAATTTGGCGGCACTTTTGTAGCCCCTGTTTATATAGTATAAATACTAATGCAATTAAGTTTTCAATAGAATTTTAAAGAATTTTTAAGAAATTTCAGAACTAGTTTGTTGACGATGTAATTTCCCCGTTTTGGGGATCTGAGCCATAGCGCTTGTTCCAAAACTTCTAATTACGATGTTCTTCTAAAGTAATGTCTCAATTCATTAAAAGTTTTTCTTAAATCACAGATTCAATTTCATTTTACTCTTCTCAATTTGGATTTTTCTAATATCAAGCCATTCTCTAAAGAATAAAATCAGTCTGCATCATTATCATCATGGATTTCTTTTAAGTCTGATTTTATCCATGGAAAGTGTATCACAGAGTACAGTGATGAACTTGCCTTCCACCTCTCTGTTCTCAAGAATGTTTAATAAAGCTGGATTCTTTTCTACTTACTTGTCTTCATTCAAGGTCTTCTGTGTCTCAGTTCTTTAAGTAAGATCATTCCATATTTATAATTCTTATTTATTTTACTGCCAAAAAGTTTTTGACCTAAAAGAGCAATCAAGATTTCTGTGGTATGTTCACAATGCTAATGTATTCCTGTAACTTTTCACAATAATAATGTATCTTAAGTTTATTTTAATTTACAACGGCTCTTTCCTTTCATGATATTATATTTTTAATTAAGCACCAACAAAATATCATAACATGACAATTACATCTGGGTTAATAAAAGTTTATTATAACTGCCAATTTTTTTTCATATTTAGGAGTGTATAAATGATATATGAAAGGATATTAAAATATTTTTTTTTAATTCAAAACTTGAATTAAATTTTTAAAAAATTTTAAATTTTTCTAACTTTAAATGCCTGATAAGTTAATTTCTCAACATAACAATTATAACTTCCAGGCTTTAAATTCTACCCTTTAGATCAGGCATGCCAAATTCATTTATCACTCTGGGCCAAATTAAGCATTGTATATGAAGCCATATGAACAAGCAGATTGATTTTATTACTATCACACAAAATGAAATCTATGCATTAAAAATATGACCTTGTTAAAAAATATATATATATGCAAAATTTCAAAGTTACTTATTGGAAAAATTAAAAGTCATTCATCAGAAAAATTTTAAAAATATTTATTAAGTAAAAAGACATTAATTTTAATACGTCCAATGTCTCCTGTTGTTTTTCTATAATCTATACTTTTTATTTTTACTTTACTATAAAAAATTCTCAAAATAAAATAATTACAAAAAAAACTATAAATTTTTTTGTAAATTTATATAAAAATTATATATATATATATTTTTTTTTTTTTCAAAAAATTAAAAAAATGTCTTTTTATTCTTTAGCTTTTATCAATTCCTATTTCTAAGAGCTTATGTTCCCAGCATATCTTTAGATTTTTATATTTATCATCCTCTCCCCCCTCCATTCCTACCAGCTATGAAACACCTTAACCAGTTAATACCCATCATCTTATGTGTCGGATGTGTGGCAGTTGGTTACAGGCTTCTCGAGAAAAAGTCTTGGAAGTCAATAGTTCCAAACTTTTTTCATTCTGTAAAAATAAAAATAGCAAACATTTCGTATAACAGAGTGCTACCAAACATAGTTGAAAATATGTTTCAAGAAAAATACAAACATGCTTAAATGCATATTAACATTTAAAAATTTATGTTTAGATAAAAATAAAAAAATGCTTAAATGCATATTGCCATTTAAAAGTTTAAATCACAATCAAACTGATAAAAATTGTATTTTTATTATCCTGATCTTTGCATTTTTCTTAAGTTGTAATTTCTGCTTTTTATAAAACTTATGAAATAACAAAATTTTCCAAATTGAGTATATTATTTCAGCTATGGTGATTGCACCGAGCATAGGAATAATTTTCACAAAACTTCTTACTTTTTTTAAGTATCTGTGAATAAAAATTGCCTACTGAGTGGAATTTTATGCATCTATATTTTCAAGAATTGCAAAGCGATTGGCAACACATATTGAAATTATAGATTTCATTTGATAATTGAAATTTCTGACTATTATATCATGAATATTTCTAAGAATGAAATCTACATATTTTCAAACTTATTTAACTGTTCAGGAGAACATTTAACTATTCTACTTAGTAGTCAATGATTTCAACTTGTGTGCAATTGGATCTAATCTTTTTTTATAACTGGATGCATTACCTTTAATAAGCTTTATGAATACACTTTTTTCAATAAAGTTTCAGTTTCAAATCTAACAGTTTTTTCTTTTTATTTTTTCAAAAATGTTTCCAGATACTTATGAGTTTTTCTAGATATTTGTGGGTAAATTTTTAGCAAACTTAAGCAGAGTTACTGCCTACCGAACATAAAATTTCAGTTTTTATATGAATATAAAAAGGATTGTAAATTGACTTTTGTCAATCTGTGATATATATCTTCATCATCAAGAAAGATAAAGATCACATAGGGCTCATTAACAATGACATGTTTACTAACCTAAATAATGAAATTTATTAATGAGTTTATATCCAAAATGTACCTAACAAATACTGCACATTATTTTGTAATGTCATTTGAAAGAGAACAGTAAATTAATGTATTAGTTTCCAACATAAAACATAACAAATTATTAGAAAAAAATATAACACTTTTATAAACCTTTAAATTTTCAGATTCAAGATGTACTTTTTTCAGCGTTCCTATTGTTTCCTTTTCATTCCCAATTTTTTTGAGCTGAAATTTTAAAATGAGTTAGATTTGACCATTTTCATATAAATATGCTTTATGATGCTTGCATCTCCTATGCCAGGCAGTGTTGTCAGATTGTGGAATTTTTTCATCCGTAATATCTATCAATGTCTTTTACTATAGAAATCATCTCTTTATTTAATCACAGAATAGTGAAGATTATCATTCTAAAATAGTAGTAGGTGATTGTGAATAAAAACATTCTCCAATTTGGCAACGCTACAATATCTGCAAGCGTGTTCATGCAAAGTGTATTTTCTGCATCAAACAAAAACTGAATCAAACATAGGGAAAATGCCCAAGGCTTGGTGGGCCACAGAGAAGCTGTTGGCAGGCCACGTATATGACATGCCTGCTTTAGATGAAAAGTGGTGACTTCTGTGATATACTTTTTCTGTTGTCATATGTTCAAAGCGATTCCTAGATGTATTATATGTACACTAATAAACAATTGCAATGCATGTCTCAAGGGTTCTAAACTAATTGGAGAATCCTCCGGGACTCTTAACTGGTGTATGAAAATTGAAAAAAAATTTGGTGTGTTATTGCCCTGGTTTAGGTGGGAAAAGCTCTCTGAAGTGTCCCTGTCAGAATTAAAAATGGGCTTACAGCTTAAATTGAATATTCTGTGGAATGAATTTTGAGATGTGAAAGAAAATAGTACTAGGCATAAAAACAGTGAGAATTTGAGAAAGGGAAAGAGAAGTGTTTGAAAAAGGTGAAAAAAAAAAGTAAGTCTTTTAAATTCATTTATAGATATATAAGATTGTTTAAATGGTAAAAACAAGTCAAAACAAAAAGGCATGGTGATGCACCTTATTTAAGTGTTGATGATTGTTAAATAAGTGCATGATTTAAGATTAATAGTTTATAATCTTTCACTGAAAAGGGAATAACTTTTACTACAGAATTTCATTTATAATTTACTAATTACTTATAGTAGTATTGAATAAAATATTAATAAATAACGCTTGGCACCCCCAACATTTGTCATTTAAAAATATATTATAAAAAATCATTGTGCCAGTTTTACCTTTGTAACATTTCCCTTTTCTATGATCTTATTGTCCCTTCAAAGTAATCTGCCTATGCAAATACCCATTTTAAAATGTAAGCATTTATTTAATAATTCAAATAGTCTTTTGCTATTAATATCTGTTCTTTTATTATGCATATAAAATTATCACATTGAATTTTGAAAGTAGTAATATTTTTTTTTTTTTTTTTTTTTTTTTTTTTTTTTTGTCATTGGAATCACCAGTTTGTTTTCCTTGCATAATTTTATTGTGAGTTGGATTAAATTTTAAACTATTAAAAAAATACCTTTTCTCAATATCTAACCATATAATTATTGTAGTGTACTGCTAATCTGTAATCTTTTAATCTATGAATGCCTTCAATCTGTACTGCAATGCAAACAAAGAAGATTAATTATTGAAATGTGTTTCTATGACAATAAATCAATTACAATAAATCAAAGTTTTTTTTCTATATTTTTACTCTTCTTTCAGATATATATTAACATATGGTATGTAAAATATTTCTGTTTAGTTTAATATGAACTGCATGTTTAAGTATATTGATTTATTTATTCATCTGTTTGTTTTGGGGAAATTTAAATTTGAGCTCTCACTAAGAAGTATTTGTGTTAAAAAAAATGGTGGTGTTTGTTTAAGCAGTACATTTAATCTGTTATCTTTTATTATTATTACTAGCTGTTACTCATAACTTTGTTTATGTAAGATTTAAAGATGAATAAATGCATTAATAAAGCAAAAAATGTCACTCTCCAGTAGTTAAAACATGTTCAATTAACCAATTCATTATGATATTTTACAGTAGACAATACTTTCGGTGATTCCATTTTGCATATTTATGTTTTTCTATAAGATTATCTCCAGTTCTGTATTGTGTTTGAAATTTCATATGCTTCCTCTAAGATTAAGTGTCTTGAATAAATTTACTTCTTTGTTATCTTATGCAATTATCCATTTTATTGAATTTACATTTATTGCATTCATGGATGCAGATTTAATCTATATTTTCATATCATTGAATATTGTTTAAAGTGATGGATATGAAGAATAATAGTGGTAAATATTGTTGAATTTGTATTATATGCATCAATCTGTACTGCATCTGTAAATGCAAACAAAGAAGATTAATTATTGAAATGAATTTCTATGGCAATAAATCTTTTTTTTTTTTTTTTTTTTTTTACTCTTCTTTCAGATATATATTAACATATGGCATGTAAAATATTTCTGTTTAGTTTAATATGAACTGCATGCTTAAATATATTGATATATTTATTCATCTGTTTGTTTTGGGGAAATTTAAATTTGAGCTCTCACTAAGAAGTATTTGTGTTAAAAGAATGGTGATGTTTGTTTAAGCAGTACATTTAATCTGTTATCTTTTATTATTATTAGTAGCTGTTACTCATAACTTTGTTTATGTAAGATTTAAAGATGAATAAATGCATTATTTTACAGTAGACAATACTTTCAGTGATTCCATTTTGCATATTTATGTTTTTCTATAAGATTATTTCCAGTTCTGTATTGTGTTTGAAATTTCATATGCTTTCTCTTAGATTAAGTGTCTTGAATAAATTTACTTCTTTATTATCTTATGCAATTATCCTATTTATTCTATTTTACATTTATTGCATTCATGGATGCAGATTTAATCTATATTTTCATATCATTGAATATTGTTTAAAGTAATGGATATTAAGAATAATAGCGGTAAATATTGTTGAATTTGTTGATTGAAATAATTGAAAATTTGTTAGTTAATCATTATTTCCTACATGATTAGAGTTGGTTAGCAAAATCGAAAATTGAGCAAACATTATTCAGTAGAAGATCTTTATAACGCAAACCTAAAAACGCAAGGTTGTGCGTTATACAGAATTTTGCGTTATATGGATCACATCAAATATGACAATTTTTTCCAGAATCTTTTCAATATATTTCAATTCTTCTTCATTTTCTTTTTGTGTTGAGCATGACTTCATTGTTGATAGTAAATTTTCTTTATAACTTATTTATGTTCCTTGCATCATTAGAAAAAAGTTTCATTATTTTGTTTTAAAGATGACGTCATAGTCATATGCTTTTAGTAAGTTAGCAATGTAATTCTTTTAATCTATTATTTCACTTTTGCCATTCACGTGTAAAAATTTCATTTAAAAATTATTTGTTCTGGAAATATTATTATTCCAGCTTTTAAATATGTGGCAACGATAAAGAAAAAAAGGCATTTTTTTTTAGAAAAAGTCTGCAAACAATGACTTACCTGATCACTTGCCCGTGTGTGTCTGTATTTTCACACATTGCACCCCACAAATCATATGGTACTCATACATATTTGAAGTGAGATACAAGATGAGGTTGAAGACAAGAAAGGAAAAAATAATCATCCAGTGCATCGTAGTTTTAAAGACAATTTATCAAGTCGTGATACACTTACCATTTTGAATGCTACGGTTTTCACAGTACTCTTTATTTTTTAGCTATAGTTTTCCATTTTTATACCCTTGCATTTTTTTTTTTTTTTTTTTTTCGTGTCAATAACCTCAATTCTGCGTCACATAAGCAGCTAATTGTCTACAAATTTTGAAATATGGAGTTGGAGTGTAATTCATGTAGTGTATCTGTTGATAATATATTGTGTTTTACATTTGTTTTATCTTCGTTGTAATTGTTTGAAAAGCATTTCATTTGTCATAATTTCATATTTCTTAATAGCATTTTTGATTTTTACTTTTGAATATATTGTTGTTATTTGTATGTCACACATTTTAATGTTTAGAATTTAAATTCTAAATAATGTGTTGTTTATAATTTTAATAATGTGAAAAACAAATAAGTTGACAGTGATTAAATCTATTAAGCAGATTGCGCTTGAAAAGAAATCTCGCAACTGCAGTAAAGACAATGACTTTCTAGTAAAACACCTGTGTGTTGGACACTTTAGAAATTTTTTTTATATACTTCAAGATACTGGACAATTATGTTTTGTTTTATGTACATGTTGTATCATTGTTTAAGTTTTGTATTTCTCTAGACAAACTTCTTTTTTTTTTTTCCTGCAGTTGTGCAGAGCATAATTTTATTATTATTATTATAGTGCCTATTATGCAAACTGTATTTGAAAATGTAGAAATAGCCCCAGCTGCCTTGAAACCCAGAAAAAAAAAAAAAAAAGTTATCTAAAAGTATCATAGGTTATCTAGGTGAGTTCCACAGACCTTGTAGACGAGATCTGTGACTCTCGTTTTAGTGTATGTCTGTGTGTGTGTGGGGGGGGGGGGGGGGGGGGGGGTATAAAAGAATAAAAATTAAATCCTTTTTATACTTAATATTCAAAATTTCTAATTAGCACGAATAAAACACCCAGTCAGAAGAGAGCAGTCTCCCGATCCTTACATATGTATATTATTTAATTCTTAATTATATACATATATAAGTACAGAAATGCTACTTATTGTGCATTTTCGGAAATCGTTACAATTTTAATCAGTGATGCCAATCACTGGAATTTTGTTTTTCTGTAATAAGACATGTAATTTGCAGTAATCACTTACTAAGAGGCCATAATTGATTGTAAAAAAAAAAAAAAAATCCATGAAATACAGAATCTTTCTCCTTAAATTGTTTTAATTTAAATGTATACATTAATATTCAAATTTGTTTCACCTGTACATAAAGGGAATTTAAAAGAAAAACAAAGGATTGAAATGTAATCTGCAAAAGTCTCAAATGTTTTTCTAAAGCATTTCTCTAATCTCAGATATTTTGTTATTGTTGTTGTTTTCTTCTACTTGCTGTAAGAAAAGTAATTTTATCAAAATAAAATGCTGCAACTTTTATTTTTCTTCATGAACTGTTATTATTATTTTAATGCTTAAGTAATGATGTGGAATTTTTTAGTTAGTTATATTGAAGTTAGTTATATTGTAGAATTAGTTTTAGTTTTTGAATGACCTTGGTTTTTCTCTTCTTCTGTTTATAGTTTTGAAAGCTATGGAATATCATAAAATTCTACTTCATTTCTTAATATTAAATTTGATGCTATATTTGATGTATATTTTGTGTTTTGATTACCTTTTTAGTTTCCTGTAACAGTCCTGCAAAATGGAGTCAAAATGACTAATGAACCTCCAACAGGTTTGAAACAGAATATGCTGCAGTCATATCTTGTTACTCCAATCAGTGATAAAGATTTTTTCACCGGTTGTGGAGAGAAAAATATTGTTAGTATAATCCGATATTTTAAATATTTTTCTTATTGAAAGAATTCATTTAATTTATGCAGAATTGTATATTGTTTTAGAATAACTAGTAGTTTTAATCCTTTACTATACAATTTTCAAAAATTTTAGAAAAAAGGATATTTTGCATTATCTGAGTTGCATAAAATAGAAGTGAATATTTTTAAATATTAAACTTTTGAGTCATCTTCCCTGACATAAGTGGTAAAAAATACAAGTTGCCTACTTAAAGCAGTGTGATTATTATGATATAGAGTCAACTTTGATAAATAAAAAAAACATATATTTACCTCTTAATATTTTACTTTTAATATATGAGTATTTATCAATAAAATTATAAAGGAAATCTTATCATTAATATCTAATTAGCACTTCTGTTTATGTAAAATAAAATGTACAATATTTAGCATAATATTATCATCAAGTAGACCATATTAGCGTCCTTTTAATATGATTGCTGCAGTTGTTGAATAAGCCGGGTCTGTAAATATCATGATATTTTCAAAAATATCTGATATTTTCTATATATATTCAATATTTTCAAATTTATCAATTTACTGCTGATAATAAATATTTTCAAGCATAATATAAATTAGAAAATAAAACATATTGCACTTGACATGAAAACTTAATCAAACAATATACTAAAAGTGCATTTTTTTTCCTTTTCTTTCTCTTTTCACTTGGAACAAAATGGAAGATCAACTAAACACAATTACAGGAACAATTTGCTTTCATACACTTACAAAAAAAAAAAATTTATAGGAATTCAGTATCAACTATCAAGAAATCAGAAATTTATAAAATAAAATTTTAAATACAATATTTTTTAATGGAAAAATTTTAACACAAATGTAAGCTTATCTTATTTTTTATTCCCTAACATGCTGTACAGTTTAAACTGAACTAAACCAAAACAGGACAGATTCTTTCCTAATGAAGCTTTATATAACTGATTATCTAAATTAAACAGTTTATCTTTCATTCATCATATTTTCTTCTGAATTAATTGTCCCACATAATCTACATTTAAAAGTAAAAAATTCAAGCATAAAACTTGGAAAATATGTTTGCTTTCTTCTTTGGCTACAAAAGTCACTACCAGAGACAAAAGTCCTTTATCTACAGAACAACACAGTCAAATAACAGTTGAAAATATCATTTATGATTGTTTCGGCTGGACATACCAAAAATATCTTGCACAATGATATTTGAAAATAAATATCAAATATAGAAAATATCACATATCTTGATATTTTGAGAATAAATATCAAGTAATATGAAAATATCAAAAATCTCGATATTTTGAAAATAAATATTGGATATATATCATGATATATATCAAGATATATATCCATTGATATATGTCAACAAACTCTGTGTAGTGAATAAGATTAACATTGTGGAAATGCAAGGCAGATAGGGAAATATTTTAAATATTATTGGGCATCTGTGACATGTTTGGACACATATTATACACAATTTAGTGATGGAAGTTTAAAGATAATTATTATATTTTGTTGAGTTAAAATATTAATCAATAAATCCACTACCATCCTTATGTGTTTATGTGGACTTTGTATATTTTACTACAATTGCATACAGTTGAATGCCAAATCTTGAAGACCTTTGTTTTGTGAAACAACATTGTGTGTTAGTTTTTTAATTAGGCCAAATATTAGGATATTTTATATAATATTGTATCATTATGATGCAATATTAAAATAGCAAGTGCCATGTCAATTATTAAACAATTATCGTTGTCATAAATGATTTTTTTAATAATTTATATCGCATATATTTGAACTTTTAATGTGTCCCTGTAAAAAGTGTAAAGGTGATAGAGTGACAGTTTAATTTTTTTATTGTGTTCTGTATCAGAAACATATTTAATTTTTGTAGTAATTTGAGCTATTAAAGCATCAGTTAATAAGATATTAATGTTTTTTATGTTTCTATAAATGAAATTATGTGTGATACAATGTCTAATCTAAAAATGTAAAATAGGAGAAGGCACCAATAGCAAAAAAATAAATAAATAAATAAATAATTCTTGTGTTTTATAAGAAATAATAAGGTCCCTGTAGAAATATATTACCGGGACTGATTTATCTCAATTATTATAATTGTGGAAGTACTGAACTCTGATGGTATAGTACACTTAGTAATTGGGAGCGGAAAATTTACAATAATGCAACTTTTCATTCTTTTAGTTCAAAAATTTTAAAATATATAGAAAAGTACGTTTTTACCAAAGGCTTGTAATAATGGTAATATAATTAGTAATGAAGACATCCTTTGAATATAAAATTATTTTGTTATTGATCAAAATGTGGTCTCTTATTTTTATTGTAATATTCTTCTTCTTATTATTTTTTTAATAGGTCAGACTGTCTGTTAAATGTTTCATGTATTAGATTGTAAAATGTAAGTTTGTTATAAAATATACATTAGATCATTTAAAAAAAAAAAATTCCTTTCAGATTTTTCACCGGTTGATGTTCAGCTTATGTTTTTTTCATGCTTTGATTCAAGAAAGAAAAAAAATTGGCCCCATAGGATGGAATATTCCTTATGGATTTAACGAATCAGATCTAAGAATATCTCTCCAGCAGCTGCAAATGTTTGTAAATGAGTACAAAGAAGTCCCATTTGAAGCAATTAATTACATGACTGGGGAGTGTAATTATGGAGGCAGGGTTACAGATGACTGGGATAGACGATGTCTGCTGACATTATTAGCTGATTTTTGTAATTCATCTGTTGTAGAAGATGAAAACTATACGTAATACATTTTTATTATTTCTATTATTTAGTGCTTGAGAGTGAAATGTGCAAAGATAATTTTATCATGAGACATCCTACTGGAAAAGCTGGAATTTCTCCCTGAATTTAATTTTACAAAAAAGCATTTATTTATTTTCTAACTTGAACATTGCCTATTGAATTAATATGGATTCATTTCTATTATACTCTAATTATTGTGAAAAAAATTTAAGCCACATAACATTTTGTTTCTAAACATGTGTGGAAATTTGTTATTTTGTATTTTTCCTGCATCTCTTAAAATATTAGTCTAAATTAAAAACAATAAATAAATTAATATAATCTCTTATCCAACACTTACATTTTTGTCATTTTTTATTAGTCTCATGAAATCGCATAATTTGTCTATCGTTGTATTTATAAACTTTAAGTTTCCCTTTCCTACATTTACACAAAAAGATGTTTCTGAATATCCCTTTATGAATTAAAAAACAAAAATATACATCTTTTAAGTGCATATTGCATTTTAGATGTTATTGGTGGGGGAAAAGTTACATGATATTTTAGTTTAAAATTGTATTTTAATAATATAAGTAATTTTGGTATTTTAAAAAAGGTACTGAGTTTCAAAATTAATGTCTTTCTTACTCATGTGTTAGAAATAATTATGTAATACAGAGTAAGATTTATATTCAAAAATTTTCCTTAGAGAATTTTGCAGGTGGGAGCCCATCCTGCTCAAGAAATTTAATTAATTTTTAGAAATTTTGCTTTTTGGAACAATGATCAAATACGAAAAACAGTTCAATCATCTGTATGTTTAAAAAAATAATAATAACTTTTAGTGTGGAAAAAGTGCATATGTAACTTCTTTCAAAGATACTTTTTATGCATTATATTTATGATTGAATGTGTTAATGATTTATAATTGATTTAAGTAGCATTTTAGAACAAATGCAAGATTAAAGATAATTGTCTATCTTCACTGTTTACAAATTACAAATATTGCTAGAAAGATCCCCCTCCACACACAATTTCACACAGGAAAAAAAAAAAAAAAAATCAAGACTTGTAATATTCAGGCATGAAAGTTGAAGCTCACTGAAAATGCTGAACTATGTGTGTAACATAAAGTTATTTCAATATAAATGCACATGAACATGTAGAAATGAATATTCTCATTGAAATTAAAAACAATTGATTTAGGTACATAACATGTAAAATAAAGCTGCAAATAAAGTTAAAATATATATATTAAAACCATTATTATTTTCATGCACAACTATTGTCCTTATTTATACTATATTATGAGTTCCAACATGTTAAAATTTTTGCACTATATCAGCATACCTACTTAAAATGAAGCAAATACCACTGCTTCAAGAAAAGACACTAAAACAAAAATCAGAAAATATCACAAAATTTGCATGTGCATGCAGTTAACTATTCCTTTTTTTTTTTTTTTTTCTTATTTTAGTTTTTTTTCCCTTGATTTCGTATTTGAAATAGTATTTGGTGAAACTGGAAACACTAGTAAAAAGATGAACACATGCGGTTATTAATTAGTTATGCATCTTAAAATCAGTATTTAAGCTTATATTTATTACTTTTTTTAATTAGTGTTTTATATTTAAAATGCTACATATGTTACAAGGAAAATTCAAAAGCACAGAATTTGTATACCTTTACAATTTTATCTATTTATCTGCGCCCCCTCAGAATTTCAGGTTATGATTTCGCCATGTTTTTGCATCAATCTCAGAAGATCCAAAATGATATATTAAAAAAAGCTGATTTCAGTGAAAAAGCTGAAAACTTTCAAGCATAATATTTGATAAAGCGACTTATTTTACATAATACTATAAATTACACAAATTTTTCCCACTATGCCATCATATGTAGTGAAATTTCCACAAATGAACATTTCACTTAGATTCTTTCAAGTGATAACTATTTGATAAGCCCTGAATTTGTTATTTCTCTATATCATTTACTTTTTAGATTATTAGCTACGCACAAGTTTTAATTTATATATATATTTATTTAAACAATATCCTTTTTATTTAAAAGTGAATTCAAGTTCAGTATATGTTTTTACATTAGTGCTGTTTTAATCCTTTTAGGTTGTCCTCATCTGGTAGATATATGCTTCCAAAAATGGATAACTATGAAGAAATTTTAACCTTTATTGAAGTAATTTTTTCTTGTATTAATATGTATAACTACCAAAAGCGCCAGCTTTGCTCACATAATTGTTGAAATATGCCAAGTGGTGTTTGTGTGCCTATTTTTATTAGATGAAATTATACTGCTACAGATAATTCAAAAATTATTAATTAAGCCACAGTTTGACTAAACTTCATTCTTTTACTGCATTAGGCAAACATGAAACTTAAATTAATGAACAGAACTAAAATTAATTCCAAATAAATGGTAATTTAGAATTTATTTTGAAGGTTTTCCACATATTTCTTTTTGTATCTGAAGTTTCAAATTTTTTAGAAAACGTTCTTAGCATGCATTTACATCTTAAAAGTGACCACCATGCCAAATTCCAAGCTTCTAGTCATGCAAGTTTCTCTAACAACTATATTACAAAAATTTAAAATTTTAGAACACTTCTTGTTCTTTAAATTCTTCTTTACACTTTAAATTTTCTAAATTTTTAAAAACTGTTCTGTGGGTGTATTTACACCTCTAAGAAACAGCCATGTTTAATTTCAAGTTTCTATTCCTAACAATTTCAACTAAATCCTAGTTTAGAAGGTTTTCAGAATGTTTTCCACTCATTTCGCCTCTTTAAATTTAGATTTTTTTTAAAACCATTCTTTGTGACCACTTAAATCTTAAAAATAACCACCATGCTAAATTTCAAGTTTCTACCCTAGCACCATCACAAAAATCGCAATTTTAGAACGATTTTGCTTTGCACCTTTTTTAATTTTGTAAAAACAGTTTGGTGCAAGCATTTACATCTTAAAAATAACAACCATGTTAAATTATATTTTTCTATTCCTAACAATTCTAAATAAACCATAATTGAGAACATTTTTTGCACTTTCACACCTTTAAATTTCAAATTTTTCATCAGCTGTTTGTACCCTGGATTTGCATCTTAAAAGTAACCACTATACTAAATTTCAAATTTCTTACCTGAACAAATCCAAACAAATTGTAATTTTAAATGTTTTTAGAATGTTTTCCACTCATTTCATCTTTTTAAATTTTGATTTAATCTGCCCTTGTTCGGAAAATTCCCTCTCTCAAAATAGTTCTTGTTTTACGCTCTTTTATTTAACTCAACTTGGTTTTTGTATGTAAAGATGGAATTTTATAATCTATTTTTCACTAACTTTCTCATATACTAGAATTTAAAAAATTATCTTCCCATGTGTGTCTCTGATGACAATATAACATTTTAATGTTTTTAGAACTTAATTATAAATTAATATGGTAATTTTATGTTATTTTTCCTTCTGCCCACCACAGGGGGTAAATCATCAAATATTTTTTACGGTTACAATTCTATTTGAGTTGCAACAACAATGGATTTAATTATGTCACAAATCACACTCGCCAAAATTCACAAAATGGGTGTGAACTGGAACAAATAAATTTTTAACTCTAAAAAGTAGAAAATAAAACATAAATTAAAAAATTAGTGCATAATAATTAAAAAAATAGTTTTATAAATTAATAGTTTCCTAATAATTAAATTGTGAATGTATGTTGAGAAATCAATTTAGAAATACAGTAAATTTTGTCTAAGGCGGATTCTGTGTAAGCCACAAATCTGTCTACCGTGAAAAAATTTTCTAGTCCTGGTGGACCCATAAAAAATTGATTCATGCTGCATAAGGAAAAATCTGTCTAATGTGGAAATGGAAAGGATTTCAAGGTCCCACCGAAACCAAAATATTGCATAAGGCAGAAAAAAGGATATTTTAAAAATGAGAGACATTTTGTTTATGAAACTTTAAAACTGATAAATTAAATACTCAATATCGAATATGTTAGTTAAATTCTGTTACACTTTGAAAAAGTTAATTCAAAAGAACAGAAACTGTTTAAATTTTAAGGAATTATTGCTTATGATAGAAATTGATAAAAAGATTTGTTTACAATACAAGACAGCTAATGAATAAGAACTAGTCGGATATACCAATCCCAAAACTTTCTTCTATCTCATACATGTTAATACTTCAAAATTCGCTATCACACTGCCAAAATTAAATGGCAATCTATGCATCTCGTGAGGATTCTAAAGATATGAAATTCCGTGCATTAGTTCTTGAGATATGACTATCGCTGAAATCGTCTAAATCCAGCAAAATGCTCCCTAGCAGCGCCATCTATTAGATGATTTATACCAAATCCTAATCAGCAACAGTTTATGTCAGCGTCTGACTGAATCTGAAGTTTGGAGAAAATCCGTGCATTAGTTTTTGAGATAGAGCTATAGCGAAAATCGTGAAAATTCCTGCATAGCAGCGCCACCTATTGGGTGATTAACACCAAAACCTAATTAACAACAACTTGTGTCAACATACAACTAAATCTGAAGTTAGATAAAAATTCGTCCATTAATTCTATAGATAGAGCTATTGAGGCAATCGTGAAAAAGGCAGCACAGAAGCGCCACCTGCTGGGCGATTTACACCAACACATAATCAGTAGCAAATCATATCAAGGACTAACTGAATCGGAAGTTTGATGAAAATCCGGGCGTTAGTTCTTAAGATAGAGCTATTGGGGAAATCGTGTAAATCCTACAAAATTCATCATAACAGCGCCACCTGTTGCGCGATTTACACCAAAACGTAATCAGCATCAATTCATATCAAGGACTAAATAAATCTAAAGTTTGATCAAAATCCGTGCATTAGTTCTTGAGATAGAGGTATTGCAAAAATCGTGAAAAATGCAGCATAGCAGCACCACCTGGTGAGCGATTTACACCAAAAACTAATCAGCATCAATTTGTATTAGGGACTCACTGAATATGAATTTTTATTAAATTCCGTGCATTAGTTCTTGAGATAGAGCGCCCACAAAATTTGTGTCACATACACACAGACAGACAGACAGACAGAGTCACAGACAGACATTTTGTAAAAACAGGTTTTTTGGAATCTCTGACCCCTAAAACGTGTAAATCCGTCGAAAACCGGAATTCGAAAATTTTCATGAATCCAATACTTTCTTCTTGTAAAGATAGAAGAAAGTAAAAAAGAAATCATTCTATTAGGATATTTCTATTCTCCTAATCCAAACATACCATGCTTATGGCTCCTATCGAGGAAATCACTTCCTTTAAAGGAAGAATCATTAAAATTTTTCAAGGTCCCAGTCCACTCATGTCATTGCCCATCAAGAATAATTGCCAAGCAATTTCCCTAATAATTTGAAATTCTATAGCTACAGTAAAATCCATGAAAATGAAAGCTGTCTATAATGGAACCTGTCTTAAATGAAAAAATTATATGATCCCAACAGAAAGAATACCAACGATTATACCTGCTAAGATGAAAACCTGTATAATGTGGAATATTTTTGGTTCCTTTCAATTTAGTTTTCACAGATTTAGTTAATAAATATTTGACAAAGCTGATAGTTCAATATGACATATTTTAAAAAAAAAAAACTAGTTTCAGCCCCGTGTTCATATTTTAGCAAATTTTTTTTTTTTTGAAAAATCATGAATTGCAGTCATGAAATTAGGCACGATTTTCAGGATAAGCATTGAGTATGAATTAAAGCTATTTATACTTTTATATTTATTATATATTAGAATGCATTTAACCCTTTTTCCATGATTTGATGAACAGAACTTGTCATGTAATGTAGGAAAAACAGTGTAACTGAAATTGTATTAAAACTAATGCAAACGTGTTAAAGCTAATTGTTTATAACAATGCATTTGGAAACTTTCATTCTGCCCATGAGATTTTTGCTGTTCAGGCAACCAGTTTTAACTATTTAAATAAAAAAGAAAATTCTTCGCCCTCAAAATATCTTATCAAAAAGTAGGGTGTAAAAAAATCATGATTTTTTTTATTTAAATTGGATTTTTAAGATTTTTTTCAGCGTTCAAATACTGAATAGCTACCAAGAGTTTTAGGTTTCCAAAACAATTAAACCACTATTTGCTAACACAGTCTGTTTTTACCCGACTGAAAAGAAGAGTTATGTGTTTCATGCACATCTGTGTACGTGGATTTCTTTATACCCTCAAAACATCCCAACGGCTGGTTGGATTTTAATGAATGAGGTCTCTATCCATTCGTCTTAATGGCCCGATGGTTATAGGCTAGGTTTTGTTTTTATAAATTCAAAATGGCGGCCGTAAAATACAAAATGGCGGTAGAGACGGAAAAAAAATTTACGCACCCTATTGAGTGACATATCATTGGATAGGTCTTTCAAAATGAAGACTATGTTTCATTGACTATTTTACAGTCAGAAGCTCTGTTAAAATATTATACAACCTGGAAGTTGTGTATATAGGATCTCCAGCTTTACTGCAACTCTAACCATCATAGACATCTATAGACCTTATCAAAACAGTGTTCATAGATCAGAACTAACAATTAAACACAACTTAAAAGTCATCAATACAAGTAAATAAAAAAAATAGGTAAGTAATATAAACAAGTAATGTAAAAAAAATATTTTAAGTCAATTCCTACTTAGGTCAATAAAAGAATTTTTTTTTCTCTCATTTTTCTTTCCTGTTGAGTGGCAATTAAAATGCCTTGATCAAGAAGATGGCTCTCTCGGTCTTAAAATACCTTGATCAAGAAGAGGGCTCTTTCGATTATTGAAAATTAATTAATTTAATTTAATTAATGAATTAATATGTGAAAAAAACTGGATTAACATCAAGTGTCATCCACTACAAGTTAAAAAAAATTATTTGAGTTTGATTGGATGAATAATAAGTATTTTATTAATGATTGAAAATTTGAACAAGATATATATATAGGGTGACTGCTCCAGTAGTTGATACAATTTTTGAAATATTGCACCATTTCAGGCAGAAATGATTTTTACATCTGGCACTAGACATAATATTTTTGTTTGAATGTTGGAACCCCTCTTGTCACATTGTTGTCAATTGCCTGCTGTAAGAGAAGACATTTTGGGAATTTTTTTTATTAGAAAATGTAAAAATTTAGCTTTTGATTAGTAGGAGGCCATTATGCTAAGTTAAATAATCCACTTCCATCTTGCTTATTTCAAATAATAGCTTTATATGAATTATTGTTAATCACAGCTTAAGCATGATATTTTAAAGATTAATTTTTGAATTTTTGACTGATTTCTTTGACTACTGGGTAAATGGCAATTAAAGAAACTGTTTACTTATAATTTTGTTGCTATTTAATTTCAGCAGATTCCATTTTTGCCCATTATAGGACATTCATTAAGGGTTGTAGCAATCATGTTAGTTTACTTCTAAAATTTAAAAGGAAGGAAATATTATAAAAACCCCGTAGCGCTGACCTTATTTGATCAACTACTGGCTCCGTCACCCTAGCGAGAATGTGAGCTAATAGTAGGAATTGAAAAAAAAAATAGTTTCACATTGATGAGAAATAATTAATTAGTTCGCTTTTTACGCAGTCGGGTTTTTTGATTTTTTAAATTTATTTGATTTTTCACTTTAATTAATAACATTATAATTATTAGTTAGTAATTACAGAAATTATAAAACTGCAAATTAGTGGTTTCATTAGTTAGTATCATACAATAATGTTATATACATTAATATTGTAATAATTATGTAAAACTTTATTAAATACTAGTGATATTTAACATTTATTAAAATTATTAACTGCATTTAATATTAAATAGTTAACACTACTTCAAATTAATAATTATTAAAAACAATTAACTCTCAAATTGGAACATATTATACATTTCTAAGCTTTAATTATTAAAGTGATAATTAATAATGTAGTATTCATTTTAGAAAGAAAACGGGACAGGATGCTAGTTCCAAAAAAGGGCACTATTTCATGAGGAAATATATTAGTAATGTGTTTAGTAATGATATAAGGAAAAAAAATTAGTATAATAAATAAAGTGTCCTTAATTTTTAATAGTTTTATGAATCACAAATTGAAAAATACAGTTAAATAACAACATGTTTTAATAATATCCTGTTTTTTCTAAAGAAATAAAGTTTTTTACAAGAAATCTGTGGCTACAACTACAGGTGAATTTAACTAATTTTTTTAAGGCAGGGTGTATTTTGCCAATTTCAAAAGGGGCAGGGTACAGCAGCCTTTAAAAAAATGGCCTAGAAGAAACAGTAAGTAATTACAGAATTAATAAAAACTGCAAATAAGTAATTTCATTAGTTAGTAGCACAAATAACAAAACTTACAAATATTATTTGCAGCTCATTTTGCATTTGTACCGTATTTTCGGGTGTATGAGCCGCGGCGCATACGAGTTTGAAAGTATAAAATATTCTAAGTGCGGCTCTTACGCCAGGGCGGCAGATACGGTGATCTTTTTTTCTTTTACGGCAATGTTTTATGGCATTTTTTTTTTTTTTTTTTTGGTCAAACTGATATTTTATGACACCATTTCTCTCCCCCCCCCCCCCTTTGATCAATAGTTTCATGCTCTCGAATTGGTACCAAAATATTAGAAAAGTCCCTCAACCGCAGATGTCCGAGAAATGTTATTTATTTTGTTTATTTTTAAACAATCAGCGGGATGAATAATGTTTGTCTCACCGGTTCTCAAGTTAAAAATGATTACATTTTCCGCCTATCCGTCAATAATTACTTTACCCTCCGGGTACTCGAATGTACAGCTGTCGCAAGCTTTTCTTCTAATAACCCCCTTTCCTTCCACTTGCAAAGCAAAACTGGTCACAAAGTGCTCACTCTGTGACATTACTGGTCTCTAACTAGAGAAATCTCAAATCAAGGCATAGAACTTTTGTAGAATGGGTCTCCTAATACACAATAAAATCACTGGAGAGCAAGATTTTTTCTTTATTATTATTATTTTTTTTCAGTACCGGACTCTATAAACTCGGCCCCTAAAATAGAGGCCGTACCCGACTCGACCAGACAAAATGAATTCAAACTTTGAAACCGGCCGGGTCAGCAGAATTAGTACAGTTTTTTTTTTTATGAGCCGGGTCGGGCGATAAACAAAATAAACGGTCCTGACCAATATACCAAATTAAGTGGGACGACTTCCACGATATAAATATTGGGCTATTTTGCTCACGCAAAAACACCGGCTCGTTTGTAAATCCTAAGAAAGATTTAAAAAAAAAAAAATATGTTGTTCGCATTCCATTATTTTTAAATGATCTTTTTTGCATTGGATAGCTGAGGTCGGTCTCTACAAAGAGTCATTTTTACTTTTTCAATTGTGTTTAGAGGGTTTTTTTTTTTTTTTTTTTTACTAGAATACTTTTATTTACGAAACTGATTCCGAAAATCAAAGTATACGACGAAAAACATCTGTAAACAAAATGGAAAAAGGGTCAAGATCGACCTCAGCTATTCGACGCAAAAAAAAAAAAAAAAAAAAAAACATTTAAGCATATTGAAATGCGAACCCTGTATTTAAAAAAAAAATTCTTCCATAGGATTAACATTAGCGAACGGCCGTTTACCCTTGAATGAAGTAGCCGATCCATAGGGGGGAAAAATCGGCCCGGCCCACACAAAAAATTAATTAATTAATGGCCCGGCATAAAAGCTAAAAGTTTGGCCTTGCCCGGAAAACATTTAAAATCTCGGCCCGACCTGACTGAATTTCTTCAAAACATTGATTTTTATGCTGATATGGTTAAAAAATTGTTTCGTATGAAGAGTTTGCAACAAAAATACTTATTTTATCTTTTTCTTTTCATGTTTATAATCTTTATTTTTAAAGAATCCTAATAAAACTAAAAGATAAACAACACACTTGATTTCAAATTCACTCCATCTCCTCGCTCCTCGGACCGAACGTTGCGTTCTGACACATTACCCTATGACCTTGACGAGTAGTTGGCTAATAGTTTCTGTTTCGTTTCTTTGAAAAGAACTTTGAATGCAGTAGGAAAAAGATGTAACGAGATAAGAGATTTTTTTTAATGCAAAGTGGATTCGTGAATTTTCTTCTCTTTCCTTAACTTATGATATATATCTTCATAATAATTATCATCATAATAACTTATGATGAAAAGGAAAGTCTAAATACTGAGCCAGAAGTATTTTTAAAACGAACAAGAAAAGATGCGTATGTAGCAAATAAAAAATAAAATCTGCCACAAACAGAATCAATGAAACAGTTATCAATATGTGAATTGCTAAAAAAAAAAGAAAGAAAAAGAAAAAAGGAGCATTTCTAGTTATCCTAAAGTGGTTTCGGCAGTGTGATATCTGCACGGGCCAGGCCATACTCTTTTCTGAAGGTTCTGTCCGGGCCGGGTTAGGGCATTACTTTTTTCCTGAAAGATCGGGCCGGGCCGGACCTAACTTATTTTTTCTGTACAGAGCCAGGACTGGTTTCATCCCTAGTCTTCATGATCCAAAATTTTCAGTCCTAGTTTTGACAAAGCCCGTAAGAAAATCATTGTCTCATCGTGGCCTGGTCCATTCAAAGGTCAGTAAAATTAGGCTTGGACCAAAAATGTTTGCAAAAAATGCATACATTTTTCAATCGCCATTATTCTACAATTAAACATTAAAATTTATTATTTTTAAAGAGTAGTAGATTTCACGCACTTATTAAAATATAGCTAAATTAAAATATAGTAAAACGAGTGAAAAGAACCTGCCTATGACGGAATCCTGTTTGAACTGAACAACGTGTTGAGGATCTTGTCTATAACGCTTTTTTCTTTCTTTTTTATACAATTCCATCTTAGCAGATTTTACTGTATAACATTTTTCAGATTTTTAACACTTCACTACATAAAATATGGATTAACAAAAGTAATGATAACTGAAACATTTACATACAAGAAATAGAGATTCATTAAAAAAATAAATATCGCTGACTGCGGCACTTTGTAGAAATTCAGTCGGGCTGGGTCGAGATTTTAACTTTTCTGAGCCAGTCTCGGGCCAAAGTTTTAGCTGTTCTATCGGGCTTGGCCGAACTTTTAAATTTTTTACCGGGTCGGGCCAATATTTCTTTTGTACGGGCCAGACCGAACTTTTAATTTTTGTATCAGGCTGGTCCGTGCTGAATTTTTTCTGCGAGTCGGACAGTCCCGGGCCGAATTTTTTTCTACAAGTCGGGCAGTCTCGACCTAGAAATTTTGGGCCGGGCCAGGAAATTTCGGCCCGTGCAGACTTCTAAGTGTCTCTATAAGATATTTCAAGACCTCTAAAATCTAGAAAAGCTGCGGCTGAAACGATTCCGGAAATTTAGATTGTACAAATATCAGTTCCTTGGGTGCGGTGCTTACGTCAATAAACTTTTTTTTAAAAACAGATTTTCATTGGTGCGGTGCTTACGGTGGGTGCGGCGGGTATTCCCGAAAATACGGTACATAAAAAAAAAATACTGTTAATCACTAAAATCTAAACTTACACACATGTATGTGTATGCTAATCAAAAAAATTATGAAAATGAGTTAAACCCATTCACTCACACATACAGAATAAATATAAGGATAGCCAGTTATATCTGACATCCTCAAAATATTTATATAATAGCATTATTACGTCTCATTTTGGATTATTAGCTTTCAATGGTTCTTTTTTTTTTTTTTTTAAGAAAAGTTTTGCTGCCTTTTGAATCCCTAATTAATTTTTTTAGTTAATATATATAAGTTACAAATTTAAAAAAAAAATGGAACTTTTATTCAACTTATACCGAAGAAGCTCTGGCTGCGCTTAACATTTTTATACCAATTAGTTTTTTTTTTTTTTTTGTCTTATGCATTCATTTACAATTTAGCTGTTGAGCAGATGTCACTCCTTCATTCTTCTTTGACTCGAGATTGCTATTAATATATTATTACAATAGTAGAACAAGAAACTAAGGCACTGACTATTTATTCTTTTACTTGCAGAAATTTATTACACTTGCTATGCTTATTTTATATAAAATAATACATAAATTGATTACCTAAAGGAAATTATGACATTGCAAATTATATTAGATTGAAGTATCATTTTTAAATGAAACTTTTTTATGAGGGTCGATCCAGAAATAAGGTTCCCATCAAATTTACAAATAGACAACATTGTTTATTCTCATAGAAATTTACATTGTTGGAAAGAAGAAAGTTTATTTCTCTACATAATCGCCATCTTCTTCTACACATTTTTCTAGATGGTGCTCCAATTTCTGTATCCCAATGTCATAGAACTCTGGCACCAACCCATCGAGAAAGCGTTTCACCTCTTCTTTGATGTCTCTCCGGAAGCATGGACCACCCAAGTGTTCCTTTAACTTGGGGAATAAGTGATATTTGTTGAGAATTACAAAGGTAATTCAATCTTAAAATGGTATAGCAGAGTTAGCATACGCTAATGGAGCATTATGGCTAAAAATAGTCCGACCTGGTTTAATAAGTGAAAGGTTAACTTAAATAAAATATCAATAATAGATCTGTGTCTGTAAAAAGAACTACAACAGAAGTAAAAACCAAAAAAGTTTATTAACAAAAATAAAAATAAATAATATATAAAAAGTAAAGCATTCCATTTAAATAATCTATATGTGACAAATGCTAATCATAGCCAAACACTACTCTCAGTTTTCTGAGGTCTCAAGTGTTTAACCCCTTCGGGACGGGAGTCTTTTATAAAATTTTTAATCTTTTGTCACCGTTTTTTAAAAACAGAAATTTGTGTCTTCTTGAATCGAGAAAATGCGCTGATTAAATAAGGCAAAATTTTCAGTAAAATTTTACTGGTGAGGAAAAACAAGGATTCTGAGCACTTCATGCGGCACGTATACGTGTCGCTCGTCCCCAAGGGGTTAATAAAAGAGCTAACATAACTCTTATCTTAAAATATCAACATGCAGACCATTTAGCTTTGGAGCATCAAAGGAGTTTAAAAATGAAAATGAATAATAAAGCTTAACTTATGTCTTAAATAAAAATGAATTTCATATTTAATAAATTATCTTTTAACTTTAAATTATATTAAACTTTCATATTGTATTTAGATTCTATTACTTAAATTCAATTTAGAAACTAATATAAAAATGAGACCATTACTATTAAATTACATAAATAGATATAATATATATAACAGGCAGTAGTGAAAAGATCTTGTATACCTCTACTTAAAATGCACATCTATCATTCCATAAAAACACCTCAGCCTCTCCCCACAATATAACATGCTCGGTAATAGTTGCCGGCACTTTCCGTAGCAAACCTGAAAAACCACACAGTACACAACAACCACCAGAACACACATATCACTCCAGGGTTCCAACAGCAGACATGAGCTAATTGGCCCAATGATACGGATATATGGAAATACTGAAACCATCCACAATCCTTTATAAAAATGGAAGACTGGCCGAGATATCAAACTTCAGATGACACAGCAGAAAGGAGGAAAAATCCAATCACTAACACATTATATTAAACAGAATTAAACTTTAAATATTAAAAGGAAAAATATATTTTAAAAGCAATTTGAATGTGTCGAATTATAGCTGCACTAAAAGATTTTCATATTTAAACAGAGCACTTCATTAATGTAGATTCCATTTTTACTGGCATTACAGAAACTAAACAGTCTTCCGATGGCGACACGACAAAAACATCTTTCACATCAGAGTTGGTGATTCTAATCCACTTTGCATTTATTCATTAAAAGAACTTGAAAAGCAAACAGCTTCTTTCTAACACACTGCAGGCATCTTTAAGCTTTATGAAAGACCATGTATAATGAAATGAAAATAAAGCGAACGAAAATGTTAAAATCCATGACGCTACTAAACAGCTGTCTGGCCCGACTATAAATAGTACTCCAAAGGAAATTCCCCCTTTTATGTAACTCCTTCATCCCGCACTGAATGAACGTTACTGTACATTACCATAAAGATCTGAGGGTGTGGCCTGGAACACAGATGACAACGGACAGCTTACGCCATCTGTTGTTGGTCGCCGAAACTCCTCAGACGAAAAACGTGATCCAAGTCTTGCCATGCGTGCATGAGGATCGCCGAGAATTAACATTGCAATGTTTCCCGTGAGCTATAAGCCATGATATATGGAGAGTCAAAGACAGGAAAAGGTTTAACACTTTATTATAAAGGATAACAATAGAAAGAGGTAAGTGACAAAATAAAGATATTTATTTTACTGAATAAACTTATTTAAATAAAAGCTTGATATAGGACTTAGACTATGTAAAATGTTAACAGAAGGAAATATATGAATTAAGCCAGTGTAGATGTTAAAGATTGATAGGTTGAATGGGTGATAAGAAATATGGAAATATGTTAAGGAAATATAAACTTCCTAACAAAGCCCTCCTCTTATCACACCAATGAAACTAGACTGGTGACTACCTGAACACGCGAACAGGCGATGTTACACAAATTTGTACAATCAGCATGTCCTGGGCACCAAATCCTTCCACAACCATATCCAAAAACAACCTCTAAATAAAACACAACTTTCAAATTCCATAAAGTCACTACCTCTAAATCAAACCAGTTTATCCCATATCTTCCCATATAATCTAAAACTTCACTAAAACCTAAAAAAAAAACAATTGATAAAAATTCCTCCGAGCTCCAAAACTTTACAAAATTATATATATAAAGAAAACATAACGTAATAAATTATACGTGGTCAGTATATATAGACTGTCAATATCCATTGACTCAAACGTGAAAACATAAGCTAAAAATTTTTTCATCTGGTTAAATCAAATGATAACCAGTCTTAAAAATTTATCATCTAACATATAAAGTTTACTAAAAATTACCATAAAAGAATATATAGAAAAACATGAAAAATCTCACTATTATTTTCAATCAAAATTTATCTATAACTACTCCAGGCTTGGTAACACTACATCTATCAGTGAAGGAACTGCACTTGAACATCAAAATTACCATGCCATATTCAGGTAAACAGTCGATTCATGCCCATCTAACAAAAACTCCACTTCTCATCTATTTCCACAAAACTTTTCTAAGTATGTACGACTACAATCCATCTCGAAATCCTGAACATAAAGACATCACAACTTAAATGATTACTCCACATTCATCCATCTTCTCCAAAAGAAATTTTACTAAGGCGCCCTAGATTTCATACCTCACTTACACCAAAACATAGATGGATGCAGTCTACCAGATAGTCCATAAAAATTTCAATAGAAGATTAAATAAGCATTATTATAGTTTAATAAACCTTCAGTAACCATAATGGAGCACAACCAACCTTTAAACCTTGATCTTAAACCCTCACAATTAGCATTTTTAACAACATTGTCCCAACACTATTAACACTGCACTTCTACGTTCCCCTTACTTTCCAGAAAAACACTACTGCATAAGAATTTAACGGCTCCAAAATATCAAAATCCTCAGGTGTTTAGTATATCTAACAAAAACTATTAACACTTCAAAAATCTAACATTTTATGCCAGACCCCTGGGGCTGATAATTAAAAATTTACAAACTAACTCACTCAACTAACCTGCTATGCCTGGAACTTTAACAAATCTAAAAGTTTTAACACAAAAATTTATTATATAATCTTTATTAACTAGACTCTTTAAAAATCAAAGTTCCCAACTATCACAAATTGCCAGCAATTTCACATCTACAATTTCATAATTATCTCAAGCAAGTCAGTTACATTACCATGAACCACTCTCCTCTCAATAATTAAACTTGTTCAGCCTAACAAATTCTCCCCTATGCAGTCATATCTAAAGAAATTCTTTTAACACAATTCTGGAAAACAGTCCATTACCCACCTGAAGCAGCCTAAAAAGAATTTATGCTTATTAAATTGCCCGACCAGATGAAGCCTATCTAAAAAAAATTCCATTCATCATATGGAAACACTTTCCAATTGAGGTGACAACGTCGTATCATAACCTGAAAAGATACCGTTAACTCACTCAATATACAGGAAAAACTAACATACAACCGACTTCATCGAGCAATAAACCTAAAACTTTTCATTAATAAAAACATCTCAAAATTTATCTTAAAAATATCTCTCTCTCCATCATTTAAAGCCAATTTACTTCCTGTAAATTCTTATCCAATTTCAAAAACCTAATTAAAACCTCCGCCACAGCCACTACCATCCTACTAATAACTACTATATACCTTAAAAATTTAACTTGAAAACCTAACACAAAAAATAAAGCTTGCCATATGTCCATACTCAACTTCTAGTAGGTATAACTTCCAAAAGACTCCATTGTTCTACAGAACAAAATCTTTTCCAGGAACATGGACAATTTAAAGCCTGAAACAAATGTTAATCTATCAAGATAAACACTGTCTTAAAAAATACCTTTAACACTTTCAGTTAAGCACATGTCAATACGACAAGCAATGTTTCTTTTAAAAATTAAGTTGATCTGAAACAGAAGACAAATCATTATATAAGCTGAAAAAATAGTTCTTTAATTTACATACTGCTACTGAAAAATTTCAAAGATTCAAAAATGTAAAAAATCAAAAATATCTCAATTCATTCATCAGTTTAACAGAAATATATCTTATCATTAAATAAAACAAAAAAAATTTGTAATTAAACATTCATAAAAGTAAAAATTTAATAGAGGAAGTAAAAATAAAAATTATTTGCAAGCCCATAGATTTAAATCCAACTGCATTATGTGCAGACATGATTCAATATTCAGGGTATACACTCTCAAATCTGAAATGAGAGATTAAAAACACCGATTGAAATCAAATATTTTACAGATTCAAATCCCCGGACTTCCAAAACAAAAACTTTCTATTTCAATTTATATTAAAAAAAAATAAAATAAAATTCTTAAAATTATGCAAAAAAATAGCCTCCCCCATTTAAAGAAAATAAAAATTATCAAAAACATCTTACAATTACTTTAAATAACTCTTAACTAAAAATTACTTGATATAAATTTAACTAATCCAAGTTCGAACTCCATTACACATTAGTGCAATAAGCCACTGATTCAATATCTGGAAGCCCAATAATCTTACAAGTGAGACTTTCCAATTGAATTCAGAAGTACTATCAAATTCAAACATTGGATCCAAAAAGTTACTTTAAATTTCTTCTGTATTTAATTTCAAACATATCTTACAGAAATTTAACATCTTTATCAAAAATCTATCGCCTAAACAGTTTTAAAAATCAAAAAATTTATATACAAAATTACTTTAATCTGTTAAACAGCCTTTAAAAATTTACGTTATGATTAATTAATAAAGAAGAATCCGTAGCTGTAGCTTTGGCAATCAATTCACCTGCCCTTTTAATTTCTTATTCCTAAAAATTTCAATAATTTAAAACTTGATTACAATTTATTAATACCTAATTAAAATTTCATTAAAAATTCTCAATCTGTAAGCCAAAATATTTAATTTAACATTCAAACCCTTAAATATTCAAATCTATTCTATAAAAAATTAAACTTATTTAACTTTAAAAGCATTCTCTAAAAAAAATTACAGTTTAATTAAACTCTTTACCATTTTATTTTTTAAACATTAATAATTTCAATTAAACCATCAAAAATTTCAAACCAGATACAACTCAAAGAAGTTTAAATCTCAACAAAATATACATTTTAACTTTATCTTATCAAATATATTAAATAGTTAAATGTTTAGCTTTACTCAATACTTTTAATTAATCAAAAATTCAAATCTTAAAAATTCCTTCAATATTTGACTAAAGGAAACTTGAAAATCCTATTTAAAATCTAAAAATTCATCATATTACTTTAAGAAAACCATTCAAATGCCTTCCTTTAAAAGCTCCTCAAGATAAGTATCTTAAATACACAAGATTACAAGATTATCAAAAATTTGCATAAATATATATCACTAAAAGATTTCACAGACGATTTCATCTCTCTTGGTACAATCTCAATTTCATGATGAATGCTGATGCTCACTTAATGTCAAGGTTGACAGAATCTAAAAAAATCGTACTTTCACAAACAATACTAGCGATCTCATGATGCCTATCTTACACCTGAAGCCCAGCAGCTGCCAATGCGTCTAAAAACTTTGAAAAGAAGCACTAAGTACTTTTGTAAATAATTTCAAAGTTCACCAATGCTTTAGTAGATCACACATTTTCTCCGATATCTTAAAAATTTGTAAATCCATACTCTAACACTCGATGTACCGATGACGTCACAGCACCGAAAGCTCCATCAGAAAATTTAACTGAATTAAAGTATAAGCCAGACGAAAAACTCCTAAGTCCATAGGTTCTGTTCAAAAGTACAGTTCTTGTAAACACTTAGAGGCAAAGTCCAGATGCTTAGAAAATTTTTCATTACAATACCAGCGTAGTAACCACAAAGTCTTTACCATAAAAATTTTGTAAAGTTTTTCATCTTTATCCTCTTACGAACGGCATTTCCTTAATTTCCTCTCTTTGCAGATCTTATCAATAAGCACTAATAACATAACTATCACTGTTTTATTTTTAACTCTTTGCATTTTCATAATTGCTGCCTAATTCTCTGGTATGCATTTTCAATTCACAATTTGCAGCTCGACACGTTCAATAAAAATTTAGAAAAATTTCAAATAGTTACATTAAAGATTCAAAAAATGAAAATTTTCCATCAGCCCCCCCATCGCAAATCTCGATGGTAGTGTAAGCTGAGGAAAAATGAAAACCCTTTACTGAACTTTAACCCTAGGCAAAGTCAGAACTGAAAAATATACTTCAAAGAATATAATAGAAGTCCAAAAATATATGAAAAACCAGGGTCAAACTACAGGCCCATAACCTCTTTGTTGAGAATTACAAAGGTAATTCAATCTTAAAATTTTATAGCAGAGTTAGCATACGCTAATGGAGCGTTATGGCTGAAACTAGTCCGACCCGGTTTAATAAGTGAAAGGTTAACTTAAATAAAATATCAATAATAGATCTGTGTCTGTAAAATGAACTACAACAGAAGTAAAAACCAACAAAGTTTATTAACAAAAATAAAAATAAATAATATATAAAAAGTAAAGCATTCCATTTAAATAATCTATATGTGACAAACGCTAATCATAGCCAAACACTACTCTCAGTTTTCTGAGGTCTCAAGTGTTTATTAATAAAAAGAGCTAACATAACTCTTATCTTAAAATATCAACATACAGACCATTTAGCTTTGGAGCATCAAAGGAGTTTAAAAATGAAAATGAATAATAAAGCTTAACTTATGTCTTAAATCAAAATGAATTTCATATTTAATAAATTATCTTTTAACTTTAAATTATATTAAACTTTCATATTGTATTTAGATTCTATTACTTAAATTCAATTTAGAAACTAATATAAAAATGAGACCATTACTATTAAATTACATAAATAGATATAATATATATAACAGGCAGTAGTGAAAAGATCTTGTATACTTCTACTTAAAATGCACATCTATCATTCCATAAAAACACCTCAGCCTCTACCCACAATATAACATGCTCGGTAATAGTTGCCAGCACTTTCCGTAGCAAACCTGAAAAACCACACAGTACACAACAACCACCAGAACATACATATCACTCCAGGGTTCCAACAGCAGACATGAGCTAATTGGCCCAATGATACGGATATATGGAAATACTGAAACCATCCACAATCCTTTATAAAAATGGAAGACTGGCCGAGATATCCAACTTCAGATGACACAGCAGAAAGGAGGAAAAATCCAATCACTAACACATTATATTAAACAGAATTAAACTTTAAGTATTAAAAGGAAAAATATATTTTAAAAACAATTTGAACGTGTCGAATTATAGCTGCACTAAAAGATTTTCATATTTAAACGGAGCACTTCATTAATGTAGATTCCATTTTTACCGGCGTTACAGAAACTAAACAGTCTTCCGATGGCGACACGACAAAAACATCTTTCACATCAGAGTTGGTGATTCTAATCCACTTTGCATTTATTCATTAAAAGAACTTGAAAAGCAAACAGCTTCTTTCTAACACACTGCAGGCATCTTTAAGCTTTATGAAAGACCATGTATAATGAAATGAAAATAAAGTGAACGAAAATGTTAAAATCCACGAAGCTACTAAACAGCTGTCTGGCCGACTACAAATAGTACTCCAAAGGAAACTTCCCCTCTTACATAACTCCTTCATCCCGCACTGAATGAACGTCACTGTACATTACCATAAAGATCTGAGGGTGTGGCCTGGGACGCAGACGACAATGGACAGTTTACGCCACCTGTCGTTGGTTGTCGAAACTCCTCAGACGAAAAACGTGATCCAAGTCTTGCTGTGCGTGCATGAGGATCGCCGAGAATAAACATTACAATGTTTCCCGTGAGCTGTAAGCCATGATATATGGAGAGTCAAAGACAGGAAAATGTTTAACACTTTATTATAAAGGATAACAGTAGAAAGAGGTAAGTGACAAAATAAAGATAGTTATTTTACTGAATAAACTTATTTAAATAAAAGCTTGATGTAGGACTTAGACTATGTAAAATGTTAACAGAAGGAAATATATGAATTAAGCCAGTGTAGATGTTAAAGATTGATAGGTTGAATATGTGATAAGAAATATGGAAATATGTTAAGGAAATATAAATTTCCTAACAATAATCACTAGGTGCGAGGTCTGATAACCACCCCCGAAACTGACGGTCTTCCACTCTGTTCTTCGTTGTGAACTTCCTTCCGACCGGCACTAAACTCCCTGCACCTTTTTCAGACGTGTTAAACCGACATACACTTTTCACCATACACCTATGTCAACTAACGATGAATATCGATGGGTGGAGTCCCTTTGGCGTGCAAAAAGCATATTACGGGACAAATCTTGCACTTGGCAGGATCAACAATGGGAACCTCCATCTCAGACGGCTGCTGAACCAAGAATGAGCGCTGCAGCCGGGGGAACGCGAGTATGGGAACAGCCGCACACAGTGCTGTTGCCGTATTTCGTCTCGCATCTTCCCGTGGCGCTGGAGCTCTTTGGGAACCTTATTTCTGGATCAACCCTAGTATGTTGGATAAAAGCAATGCTTTTTACAAACTCAACTATTTTTAATTTTTTACAATAATCAGGAATTAAGCTTAGAAAGAATTATTTAAAGCTCTTTTTTTGTTTATTCATAAGTCAAAATACCTGTAGAAACTTTCAAATTATGTTCATGACAGATTTTAATACTTTTTTTGACATTTCAAACATTTAGAAAGTTTTTGATTTTAATCAATGATTTTTTTTAATCGGTTGATTAAAATCATGATTTAATCACTGATTTAAATCAACTGATTAAAATCGTTGACACCCTATCAAAAAGAGTAAAAAAGTTTTTACATTTCTAAATAAACATTAGTTGATACCATCGGAAGGGAGAGGGAGGTGACTTTTTTTGTTTATTTTATTTTTTGTGTTAATCTAATTTCAGAGTAAATGAAAAGGTCTGAATGAGGGTCTTGAAAACATGTGAGTATTTATCATGGAAGACGATAGTATTCCAGTGACGCAGCCTTAAGTCTAAAATCGTATCGTATCGTAGAATTCGTAGATGGTGGAACTCATATATACAACTAACTCGGCTTCAAAGAAAACCCGAAAAGCCCCCTTTCAATAAATCAGCAATTATAGCTTTTATTATTCTAATTTTTTTAGAACAGTCTTATATCTGCAGTCTAATCTATTCTGGAATTTTTACATTTCTATGTGCAGTATATTTTGAGGTCTAAATAGTCATTTTTAAAGCGAAAGTGATGGAAGAAGTTCCTAAAGTCAAAATCTGGAAAACGGCTTGGGCGATTTTCTTTAAATTGATATATAATATGAATCTGTTTTATGTGAAGGGAATAAGATAACAGCTGTTTCCGGAAAAACAGGTTGTATCCAAACTAAACAAAATGTATGCAAATGGATAATATGAAAGCACAAAAATCATTTACATAAATTTTACTTTTGATTTTGGATAGCGTGGCACAAAAGATAAATCAAATTTTTCATATAAATGCATTACAGTGCATTGTGTAGGTTCAGTGAGAGTGATATTTTTAACAGTGTATTGGTAAATTAAAAGTTTTGGTTACATGTGTAAATATATTTAGCCAAACCGAAAACAATTGAAATTGAATTTTAAAACAAATTGTTTAAAGCTACATCAAGGCATCACTTAAATTTTGATATCATATCTTTTAAAACTCATATTTTGAATTTATGAAAGATGTGATTGATAAAGCATCAGTGAATAAATTTTTATACAGTCGAACCTCTATTTAACGAAGTCGCTAAATCCCGGAAAAAAGTTCGTTATATGGAGAATTTGTTAAATAGAGAATCACCATTTAAAATACTTTAAACTACATAAAACAGATTTTAAATTGATAAACACTAAATATTTTTGCTAAAAGTAATTAATCACATTTTTTTAATAAATTATATCAATTTGTTTTATTTATTTTACCCACCAATATCCATCATCAATTTATTTTTTCTATGTGTTTAAATCTTTGAAATCTGCAAGGAAAACAAAACATTGTCCGGGAATACACTGTATTTTCTGTTTAAAGTAAATAGTTTTACATTAAAATTTAATGACATTATAGTATTTATTATTATTATAACAAATAATTTTAACCATACATTAACATATGCGTCCTTAAATTTAATTTCTGAAAAACTCTGTTAATTTTGCCTGAGTTTTTTAGTTAAAAAAGTGCTTTCTCTCGTAATACGTCTCGCATCTTTGCAATGCACCAAAAACCCCTTCATGCGTATTTTCTTCTAACTATAATTCGCATCTGATTGTTTCAAATGATTTTAGCATTTCGTCATACGAAGTTTTATTAATTCCT
Source organism: Maratus speciosus (assembly GCA_963932465.1). Classification (NCBI taxonomy): domain Eukaryota; kingdom Metazoa; phylum Arthropoda; class Arachnida; order Araneae; family Salticidae; genus Maratus; species Maratus speciosus. The sequence continues at coordinate 37,538,052 of OZ010788.1, read as the reverse complement.
GCATAATGACCATTTCCATCACCATCATATTCATCTTCATCGCAATTCATTGCTGTATTGTTTTTATTTTTCACACTGTCGAAAATATCCAATTCGGATAGTGTTTTCGAAATCTCAATTTCAGAATTAAGTGAAATAGAATCATCAATCAGCACATCATGGTTAATTTCTTCTTTTTTTCTCACTGTATCGACATTTTTAAAAGTTACTCTAAGGGATTATCATCTTCGTCCTCCGTACTTACCGAATTCTCACTGCTGACAAAGAAGGCGCGTGGTAAAACCAGTTCAAGGCCATTGAACATCATAATATGTGTTTAAAGAAAGAATAAGTTTGAAATGCCCAGAAATATTTTGAGAAATGGGGAGAAAAAAAAATTTTGATCACAAGAAAAAGTTCGTTAAATAGAGAATGCACTTCGCTATTTGGAGGTTATTTTACGAAGAAATTCTCAAAATATTCTTGGCTCTAAGGAAAAGTTCGCAAAATAGAGAAATTCACAAAATAGAGGTTCGTTAAATAGAGGTTCGACTGTACATCCTTTTAAATTTAACATAGTTATTACACATGCAATTATAAGTAAAACAAAAATAAAATGATGAAATAAATAATATACATGTATGTATATATACATTAATTAATAGCATAGCGTCACTTAAAATTTCATATCATTATTTTTAAGTTCCATGTTTAAAATTCTTATAGCAATAAGATAAAGTGCTGCGTCACAAACTTTTAACCCGTTAAGGTTTTTTTGTGTTGATATTATTATACATCAATCTTATATTTTCTTCACTTGTCATCATTATAGAATTTTCCTTCTACTCAACATCCTGAAGTGTTTGGAATGCATGAAAATGTAGATATCACTAGAGAGTTACAAGAAAGCAAAAAACTTCTTGACAATATATTACTTATTGAAGGATCGTCACATTCAAAAGGAGGAGAATCAACGGAAACTCAATTACTTGATGTAGCTGCTGATATTTTAGCTAAGGTTGTTGCCTTTTTTATTACTTTATGTATTACAGTGCTCTATAGTTACTCTTAAGGTTCTACAGAAATGCAGAAATATTTGCTGCTTATTGTTAGTTTCTAGGCATTTTTTTTTTTAAACATTATTTCCATTTTGTTATTAATATAATTTATTTTGTCCTTGTTACTTATATGAAAAAAATTAGTTATTTCTCAGACATTTGTTGAAAAAGAAGATTCTAAATTAATCACATATATATTTTTTTGCAGTTACCACCATTATTCAGTCTTGAAGAAGCAGGAAGAAAATATCCTGTTAGTTACAGTGAAAGTATGAACACTGTACTAGTTCAAGAGATGGAAAGATTTAACAAGTATATGACTATTTTAAATTTGTCCTATTAATTTGTCACTTAATGTTGCAGTTTGAACATAATTGATTTTTTTTTTTATTATTGTAATTATCTTACTTATATAATCTTATAATGTATATAATTTTATACTATAATCTCTATCTCTATAATAATAGCCTAAATCATGTGACTGTCATCAACAGTTCCGGGTTGACCACTTCGCTTTTTACATGCCAGGCGGCCAACTTGGTAGTTTAATGTTAGCCGTGCGCAGGTGATAAATCGCCAAATATTGTTTCATTGCTGTAATAGTCCATTTCATGCGACTGTCACAAATAATTTTTCTCGTGATAAATTAAAACAAAGCTTTGATGTTGAAATTAAATCTCATGGTTTATGGGATTGTTAACCATCTGGAAAAATGGTTATTGTCCTCTGTCAGGGTAGAAAATCAAAAACATATCTGAAGTGTTTTATTGGTTGAATCTGCATTTTATTTGTTTTCTGATTGGTCTATACAGTAATCTGTATTTTCCCTTTACTGTCAACAGAGATGGATACTTCTGTTGCCACTATGACAAAAAAGTAATAAAAACTACAAAAAAAAAATTAATAACTCGGAAACAAATTGAGATACAGCTTTCAAACAAATTGCATTTAAAAGTACATTTTTTTTCTCTATACGACGATGTAAAAAGTAATATTGTGGGATGTTTAGAAGTTTAAGAATAAAATTTCATTTAAAATTGGTCGTCAGATTTCTTGGAAATCTGATGATGGAAAAGCCTTTTCCCGAACAGCCAATGAAATTCTTGGATAATACGTAAGTTTCAGGTAGATAATACGTAAGTTTCAGGAAATCTGACGAGTCGCAGGCAATTTTTGTCGCTTGCAATTTTTACGTGAAATAACACTATTAATGTTCAATTCTTGGTGTATGTAATGTATGATCAACTCCGTGCGATTTTTTATGTCTTAAATTTTAGTCTTTGAAAAAATCATTTTCCAAATGGTCGTTGTAATTTGTTAAATTGCTTTTTTATTACTTTTCTTTTTTCTTTATTTAGTTTTAAAGAAATAATTGAGAGTCATAAATTTTAAATATTTCAGTTTTTAAATTAAAGTTATGTATTTTAAATAAAATGAGTGAAAGTATTGTATTTGAAATGAAATTAATAAGATATGAAAAAATACGATGGGAACAATGTTTGGTTATTTATCACCTGCACCTGCCTAACATAAAAATACCGAGTTCATGATTTCTGTATCAGAAACTTCCTATTTGGCGAAGGATTGAGCAAGTAAAATAAATTTTGAATAAAAGTAATACAATACAATGCATAGCAAGCATTTAAGGGAGACCAAACTGGTCGTCAAGGGTGGCTAGTACTATAATAATCTTACTATTTATTACAATTATCATTGTACACTTAAAATAAAAATATTAAACTGTTTTAACTTAGAGATTGGCCAACAGATACTTACTCACACACTCATTATATGTGCATTTCAGAATACAGCAATATCAACATAGAGTTTAGTTGTAATACAAATATTGCTGAGTTAACTCATTTCACTTCATGTATTGTAAGTATACTTTTGCAGTTTAACTCTTTCTCTTAAAATATGCTTAATAAAATCAACACACTATACATATATTGTCATTAAATGTAAAAAATTACTGCACATGAAAAATTAATTTCAACTAATAGTTTTCAACCCTAATGAATATCTTAAGTTTATTAAAAAGAGCAAGAGGCTTTGTCATATAGTCAGCAGCCAGATTTTGGTTGTCAATATGTTCATGTTAATGACATTTTCATGACATTTTTCATATACGAAATGATGTCTCACTTCAATATGCTTTGAGCATTTGTGAAATTCAGGATTTTTTACAAGTTTGATTGCACTAGCATTATCCATAAAAAATCAAAAGTTGGAATATTAAGCACTGAAATTTTACAAAACAGGCATGATAATTCTTTCGTGGCTTCACTGGCTGCTACATATTCTGCTTCAGTTGTTGAAATCACTAAACTTTTTTAAGATAACTCACTTGATGATTTGCTTCATAAAGTAATCCATGCTCAGAAGTTAATTTCATATATTTAAAAATTCTTTTGACTGCTTGCCAATGACACAATAAAGGTGGGTCCAAATTTCCAGACACAACAGAAACTGCTTAGGACTATCAGGACGTGTCGCTATAGACAGATACATCAAAATTTCCACAGCTTCCTTATAAGAAACTTTCACATCAAGAGCTTGTTCATTTGTTTCAAACTTTTCAGATCAACATTAGCATCACTCATTCCAAATTTATGAAGGATTTTCTTTTACTTTGACTTATAAAGACTGAGCCTTAATTTAACTTGGGGATTTCCATTCCCAGAAAACAATCTAAAGAACCAATTGTATTTTAAGTTCAGCTTTTAGCTTTTCCATAAATTCAAATATTTCACTTTTCTCAAAGCCTGCTATCAACCTGTAATTTACAAAGGATTTTCTTTTACTTTGATTTGTAAAGGCGGTAATTTCCATTCCCAGAAAACAATCTAAAGAACCAGTTGTATTTTAAATTCAGCTTTTAGCTTTTCCATAAATTCAAATGTTTCACTTTTCTCAACCTGTCATCTACATAAATGGCTATATTGAGTTTCTTTTCTGTATTTTTATGAAAAAAATGTGTGAATCAGCTTTACTGCAAAACAACCCTTGATTCTGAATAAAACTTACAAAGTGTGTATTTCAGCACCTAGGTGTTTGTTTCAAGTGATACAAACTTCTATCAAGTTTGCATACTTGGCCTGATCCGTCACCATAGCTTTCTGGCTGCTTCATAAAAATCTTTTTATAAAACTCTACATGCAAAAAAGCAGTGATGTATAGGCAAAGGGTATACGCTAAAGTTATGAACGTCATGCCTAGGGATAAGCTATAGCTTTATTTGAGAAACAGAGGGTATACGGAGCTTCTGAAAAAAATCCAGAAGGTAAACGGCATATATACCTGCGTATACCCTCCACTACACCCCTGGCAAAAAGGCTGTTTTAACATCAAATTACAAAAGCTGAAGATTTTATGATGCTATAACACTCAATATTGTTTTAACTATATCAAACCTAGCAACAGGACTAAAGGTTTCATCATAGTCTATATCTTGTTTCTGACTATAACTTTTTGCCACCAACCTCCCTTTATATCTGTCAACGCTACCGTCAGCTTTAGTCTTTACCATTAGCAACCAGCAATTTGAAATCAGCTTTTCTTTAGAGAGTAAATCCACAAGACTTCAAATATTATTTTCTACTAAAGAAGCCAACTCTTCATTAACAATTTTCAAACCTGTAGGATTATCATATTCCATGGCTGATGTGAACAAGTGAGTCAGGAATATTATAATGTGGCAGTAGTAAATAATAGTTGAGGTAAGCTATTTATTTAACACTTGCTACATCCCAAGGATTATGTTTCTTCTTTATTTGAAGAGATAGAATCTCTTTTATTTTAAATTGTGCTTCCTCTTCCTCCGAAATGTTATTTTTGCTAATAGAGATTTCAGAGAAATTTTCTTGACACTAAACAGTCAATAGTACTTTCTTTTCAAATGTTTTTTTATTTTCAAACTTAACTTCTCAACTGAGTATGATTCTATTTTCAACAATGACAGCTATCGTATTTGGGTTCCAAATACGATAGCTGTCTTCACAATAGCTAACACATAATACACTTCTTATCCCGCTTATGTCTTCTTTGATTTGACACATAAATTTACCACAGTGTGCTAAATACTCGAAGGTGGTTTTTGTTTCTTTTTTGAATCACAGTTCAGCAGATGTGTCATCTTTAACAGCAGATGGACCAGTTAAATTTAACACATAAGCTGCAGTGTTTACGGCTTCTGCCCAGAGTTTAATAGGCAGATCCCTTGCGTGGATCATGAATCTAGCACTTTCAACTAGAGTCCTGTTTTCCCTTTCTGCACAACCGTCCTGCTGTAGAGTATAAGACATTGCAACTCTAATATCGATACCTTTACTATCTAGCATTGCATCCACACAAGAATTATTCAATTCTTTTCCATCATCACTCAAAAATTCCTTAATGGTGTGACCAGTTATATTAACTTCATTCAGAAATGTTTTCAAGCAATTAACAACTACTCTTTTTATACTGATGAAGAAAACTCTTCTAAGTTTAAAAAAATCATCTTTGAAATATAAAAAATACTTTGAGCCATCAATGCATTTTTCCTTCATAGGGCCACATATATCTGCATGAATCAACTCTCCAGGAATTGTAGGTCTATTGTATTTGGTACCAAAACTTCTACAATGCTGTTTTCCAAACAGTCATAACAAAATTCTTCTTTTACTTTTGCTTTTGTTCCATGTTTTCTGAGAACTTTATTTATGTGTTTCTTATTTTAATGGCAGAGTCTTTCAACGGGGCCGAAAATAGCTTTTTCTTACCTGGAGCAAACATGAATTTTGACTCCCCCAACCTCCTCCTCCTCAAAACAAAATTACAAAGAGAATTTTACTAAGTTTCTAATAGCCAACTATGTAATCATAAAATACGTAAAACTATCATATAGTTAAAACATTCCACCAGCTTCATGCATCGTATTAACAGAAGTGAAACACTGACGTAACTGTCGTAAATGATAAGTGACTGATCATACTACTGCATGTTGTGGCATTCAAAAGTACAACGATCAGATATCGAAAAACGTGAAGGCTGTTGTTTGGAAAAGCGTAAACAAAGATTATTATGGTTTGATAGCTGAACAGTAAGAAAAGGAATTCAAAAGAAAGATTAATTAATTCCATGAATTACAAAAAGGACAAGATATACATTACTTACGAAGATTTAAAATATTTATTTTAATAAAGGTTTACCAGGATAAAAGTAGAAATATTAAGAGATATTTTTACAGAAACAAAAATCAGGGACCAGAGCCGCCTTTAGTGAAAGCAAGGCTGGGTACAAGAACTTTTGCAAGGCCCTTTCCTTCCAAATGGACTTTACCCATGAATGGCAGCCTTTGTGGGAATATATCCTCCAAAAAAGGCTTTATTGGATGAAGGGGAAGCAGTGTTAAAATGTTCGTCAAGCCTATTGGTGTTTTTCTTCTGTTTACCTGCAGTTGACGTCACATGGGTAAAGTCCATTAGTTAATGTCCTCCTATTCTCACCAATCTTGCAAATTTAGTTAATTTTTTTATTCATCTACCAGAAAATCCAAATAGTTTTTTTACTTTATTTAATTTCAGACATTCCGTAATTAAAACAACTGTTCGGAAATTCTGGTAGGTATTTTGAATAATGAAAGTCCGTTAAATTGGCAACACTACTTCCCACACTGCAATCATCTTTTGAAGAAGTTAGCATGACACACATAGTGACGCACACAGGCTTACGCGCTTTTCTTTAGTGCATATTCTTAGACGTAATATAACCTTTGGTGGTTTATATACATAACAGAGTCAATTTAAACATGCAGAAAAACTCAGTGGAGGTATATGCTGGTAAATAGGACGTATTGGAAGTAAAATATTTAAATGAGCATATATGAAAAACGATCTCTTAACTAGAATAATAAAACAAATGCATAAAAGTAGAATTAACGAAAAGAGTTTATTTTACTTTGATGACACAAGGTGATGATACAGCAAGTAATCAATATGAAGATTATCACAGCAGTTGTTCTTGTACATATAAAGACACACCATAACAATGGCGGTTTGTAGATGGCTTGAAGATACACTTTACAAACATTACTTTAAGATTTAAAACTATTTAAAAATAAACTCATAGTTAAAACAAAATAACAAGTATGTTAATTAATACTTCCAGAATGTTGGACCAGCCAACATTCAGTATCTAGAAAAGATACTTCCATTTAAAGGAAGATAAAAATGCAAACTAACGATGTCCAGATCCTTTATTTATATGAAATGGCTAGGATTGAAATCAACGTTTCGGAGCAGAGACCACGAAACGGGCCAATCACGGAACGGCATCGAATCGATGCAAAAGCTAGATTCGATGATGGATTCGATAATAGATACGATATTGTCAGTCACCATCTGGCAGGAAAAATATCGTTACGTAAAAACATAATCACTTTGTAACGTGGTTTTGCCGATGTAGGTTGCAAAGAAAATGGAGTCCGTGAACGGAAAAAGAAAGAAATAGCTATTGACGTTACAGGACTAATACATTATGTAACACTGATAGATAAAGTCCGGAAATGAAGTAAAAAGGTAAGTTAAGTTTTGGAAACATTTATTACTGATATTATGGGATATTATAATGAAGTAATAAATAAAAAATAAAATATGAATTTGTAAATAAAAAATGATGATTGTGGTATGAAATTATGATAAATAGGAAATAGGAGGCGATGAAAAAACCAGTGTTTGGTATCTCTATCAAATGCCCCCCCCTCTCATTGCCTCTTTAAATAAAGAGATAACTAATAAAAAAGTTAACTCAGAGAGCAAAGGATTGAAAAGTCCATAGATATCACCATTCAACCCAACTCACCAAAACTATTTAACGAACAGAAAAAAAAATTTTAACTTTTAGAAAGGTGAAAAATTTTAAACTTGAAAAGTTAATATTGCTTCAAAATGAAGAAATACATCTAGTTCATTTCTGAACCCAAAAACGTGAAACAACTCCAATAATTGAAAAGTTGAAAAACTTGAACTTCAAAAAGTAGAAGTCAAAAAACTTTAAATGAAGTTTTTAAATATACTTCGAGCATGAATTAACTATTTTTAACAATTTTAACAAATGACTAGAAAAAAATTTAAATGATGAAAGTTCATAAAAGAACAAGTTAAATTAAATTTTAAAGTTTAAGTGAAAATGTATAGAGAATTTGCTAAACGAGAAAAATTAATTAACTCTTCAAAACAATTTGTTGGCTAATAACAGATCTTCTTTGTCCAAAGACAGAGGTATACGTATCTTAGACTGAAGATCAACAGGAGCCTAACAAAGAAGTTAACTTTAAAAAGGTGCAAAACTCTCATACAATTTAAATTACAAAAATGAAAATGATGATAACGTACCACTTCAAAGATATAACAATTTCCAATTTGGAAACGTCATCACCAGCTCTCCAAGACGTCTTGATCACAATAGTTACAATTGAAAAATATTTTTATTACAATTTTAAACAATTCATATTGATAAAAATTTAAGCAATTATGAGAATTTGAGATCCAGGCATCTAGGCTCAAGCAACAAAAACGACGGCTCTTTCAACAAACTAACGTACAAATCCATTAAGAATGAATTAAGGGCACATTTATACCACTTTTAGTCTCCCGCTAGCAGGGATCACACATACACATAGATTGGGTGTCGCTCTAGATGCCTAGAATAGATAAACACAAATTAATGATATGCATAAGAAAATTCATTGTATAAGCACAGATACAAACAGTTTAAAATAAGATTTCTTTAAATATTTAAAAACTGTTTTATAAAAAAGAAACCCTTTTACTAAGATATATTTATAATTGATTTTTTTTTTTTAAACCCCTAACCAATTAAACTTAGACAATGATCAAGATAGCTGGTTATGCATGAAAAAGAATATATACTGGCAAATGAACAGGAATCAAAATAGCAATCGTTTACACTTATCCTTTAAACTGAATTTAACAACATTTAGGTACAGTGTAACAACAAAAAGCTTAAAAGGATTGAACAAAATTCACCAGCATAATCATGGGTACGATGTATGAAAAATTTATATATGAATGATATGCAAAATTTATATATGGAAATGAGATGAACTATATGAAAATCTAATAAGTACTTCACATCATGAACAGAAGCTTTATAAAACTCAAGATCTCATTTTGGGATAATGGCTTGGTAAAAATGTCCGCCAGGTTTGATCTGCTACGCACGTGACTGAGCAAAAATTCCCCCCTATTAAACAAATCCCGAATAAAAAACAGCTTGATGTCGATATGCTTGGATTTGTAATTTTCTACAGGAGATTTAACAAAATCGATTGCTGCTTGATTATCTGCTTTCATCTCAGCTGTCCTCCCCAGTACAGGTACGATCCCCTCCTCTGCACACTCGCGACGTATCCAAACCAGACCAGGTTCTTGACGGCCTCAGTCATTGCGACGAATTCAGACTCCATGGTCGATAACGAGACGCACTTTTCTTTAAAAGTGTGCCAATCGATGGGAGCTTCGTCAAGCATGACTATTTGACCGCCGACCAAGGTCCGATCGTCGCGGTTAGCCGCAAAGTCGGCATCAGTAAAGATCGTGAGATCGTTAGACCTGCACGAGAGTTTCAGCTTAAAATGCATAGTAGACTTTAAATATCCTAGCAATCGTAGCAACCCATCCCAATGGACTATACCTGGGTTCGCCTGAAACTGGCTCAGTAAGTTCACGGCATAGCAAATATCGGGTCGAGTACGGTTTGCAACAAAAGAGAGACAACCCAATAAATTACGGTAAGGAAAATGGGACATTTCCTGAATGTCATGATCGGAAACTGGACAACTGGATCTTGAAAAAATAATACCTTTACTTATAGGCAATGATGACACTGGAATTTTAAAAGAACTAAATCTATTACATACATCTTGAATGTAGTTTTTCTGGTGTATGAGAACTCCTGATTGAGTATCTTCAAATTCAACACCTAATAGCTTCCTAGTTCTGCCCAGTTCCTTTATGTCAAATCTTGCTTTTAATATCTTTAAGGTGTTATCTATAAGCTTCTGAGTTTTTCCAAAGATCACTATGTCTTCCACATACAATAGTAATAAAATATTAGAATTAAAAATATAAACACAATTACATGATGAAAATTTCTTAAAACCAATCTCCAGTAAAGCTTTATGAATTTCCATGAACCACTCTCTCCCACTTTGATGCAAACCGTACAAAGCACGATCTAGTTTGCAATATAAATGCTCTTTTCCAGGCTCTGAGAATCCGGGAGGTTGGTGCATATACATGTCCTCACTCAGTGGTGCATACAGGTAGGCGCAGGTCACGTCACACTGAGTGTGTGACCACCCGCTACACAAAACAAGAAGGGAGAAAAAGAATCGGATAACGCCAAAGTTCACAACAGGGCTAAAAGTCTCTTCGTAGAACTCTTCCTTTATTTGTTTGAACCCTTGGGCAACAAGTCTAGCCTTGTGCCTGGCGATCCGTCCAAATTCATCCCGTTTCGTCATGTAAACCCACCGGCAACCTACTGGAGTGACATGTACCGGTAATTCTTCCAAATGCCAAACTCCACGGTCTCTCATAACCTTCATTTCGAGCTTCATTGCTTCCCACCAGATCGAGCTCTGTTCCGATCTGCATGCCTGCTTAAATGTTCTGGGAGTTTCACTATTGTTAGCTAGTCATGCGGATATATGTGAAAAACTAGACTCGCTAGAATTGTCATCTTCACTATCAGAAGCAGAGGATTCTTCAGGAATGGGGACTATACCAGAATAAGGATTGGACTGTTTAAAATCAAAGATTTCAGGCTTAAATAGAATATTGTTTTCTTCACAATATTTCTTTACTTCGTTTAAAAAACGCAATCTGTCGTCTTTGTCCAATTCATAGTAATAGATGTCTATACGATCTTTTTTTCGACGCATGACGGGTTTTCTAAGCCAACGAACATCTTTAAGAATAGTTGGCTGAATAATGTCACTGGACCCCGAATCCTTGTCCTCCCCCCTCCCAAGCGGGTAATCTTGAGAACTGCCGGAAGGACCCGGGATAGCCTCAGGTTCATCTTCAATGGCAACATCTCGATTAACCTCAGCTTTGGGAGGGAAGAGGGCATAATCATCGGTGCCCAGTACAGCTACACTGCGTCTTACCCCAGTCGTACATTCATTAAAATACACATTTGAAGATTCAACAATATCATCTGTCTCTGGTATCCAAATTCTGTAACCCTGTGTACGAAACGCGTACCCTACCAAAAATCCCTTTTTGGCACATGCTTCTAGTTTCCACGACCTTTGCTTTGGAGCTTTAATATATGCTTCTGTACCAAATGGCTTTAAATGCCGGACAGATGGCTTTCTATTACCATAAAGCTCAAAAGGCGTTTCCCCAGAAGCTTTGGGCAGATTCTATTCCAGCTGTATACAAAGTATTTTAAGGCCTCTGGCCAGAATTTCGGATCTAAATTACTGTCAATTAGTAATGTTCTAATCCCATCTGCTGCCGTAGCCATGAAACGTTCCGCAACGCCATTCTGCTGTGGCATGTATGAATTTGTGAACTCGTGGCGAATACCCTTTTCATCAAAAAAATGTTTAAAAGAAATGTTGTCAAACTCCCCACCGTTATCAGTCCGAAAGCTCTTGACTTTCCTATTCAGGTATGTTTCTGCCCGTATAATATGCTTTCTAATGACATCAAAAGTGTCGGATTTCAATTTTAACGGGTAAACTGATACACGGCGAGAAAAGTCATCAATAATTGACAAAAAGTAATGTTCGCCACCTCTTCCTTTAATACGGCATGGACCCCACAAATCTGCATACAGAAGCTCAAGTGGATGATTAGAGCGGGATATTCTTATTAAATTTATGTGAAATATTCTTCAGCTTGCCAAATTTACATGATTCGCAAAATAAATTGGTCTCCTTTAGCCCTGGTAAGCCACGTACGCCTTGCTTACGGCTTGTATGTGCAATTAAAGAAGGACTTATGTGACCATACTTGCGATGCCAATGTAACATTTTCTCGTTCTGTTTAACGGCAGAAGTTTCAAATTTAACAGATTTATGAACAGAGATTGGGTTTTTTGGATACAGCCTGTAAATACGATCTTTTAAATATGCGCTAAACAAGTACTCGGCCCCCCCGACGGACTTTCACCTTACCATTATGACCCTGAAAGGTCAAACCATTTAAATCTAATTGAGGACCAGAGATAAGGTTTCTACGTAACTGATCAGAATACATTACGTTACATAAGGTAAAAACCCTTTGACCAAAACGAAATTTAACTTCCCCTTTACCCTTTATGGGAAATAGAACATTTTTAACGGCAACTGACATTTCATCATTTAGTTCCTGAAAATTAGAAAACAAATTTTTATTATTACAGAAATGATGGCTCGCTCCTGTATCAAAAATCCAGTCACAATCATTTACAACATTACTTAAAATAGAATGTGAGATAAAAAGATTTGACTTACATGTACTTTTTGATAATCTCGAGCGAGAGCCACCACTTCTGTCATTAGAAACATATGGAGAAGAACGTCTGGTATGCCTGTGCCTGGGAGTCTTGCTTCGTTCTCTGGAACCTCTGAGACCTCTAGGAGACGAGTCGTAGGAACTAGTAATGGAGATAGAGTCATCATCCGGCGGGTTAGAATATGACGTATCACTGCGGTACCTCTCGGGAGACTGTTTGGAATAGCGATTACGGTAACTGGATCGGCTTGAAGAGTAACCACTTCGAGAATATGAAGAGGAAGAAACATCTCTGTGACGAAACTGGTTGTTTGGAGACTTTGAAAAGCAATTGGTTTGTAAATGACCCAATTTGCCACATTTCCAACATCTTTTTCTTTGTGACTTTCGAAAATGAGGTTTTCCTTTAAACGATTTCTGCAATTTCACTGTATTGGAGATGTTAACTTGTTTAGCACTATCTCGATCATGCAACTTTTGTCTGGTCTCTTCCGCCACCAGTTCATCAACGACCAAATCAAACTTAAATACATCCGCAGGTTTAGCCAATATTTGTTGTACTAAAGTGTCGTAATTCGACGGTAGAAAGCGCAGGAATTGGTAACTTAGGTAACATTCAGCAAAATTTTTATCTATGGACTTAATTTCTTGGTAAATTTTCTTCAGCCTTGTCGCAAAAAGATTTATAGATTCACCATATCTTATCCTTTCTTCCATAAGCTCGTTAAACAAGGACATATGATGAGTACGTGAATCTGGATGAAAATTTTTGTGCAATTTATTCCAAGCTGCAACTGGTTCTTGACAATCATCAATTAATCGCTTAAATTCTGGCTCTATATTAAGGTAAATCAATGAAAGAGCCTTATTTGCATGAGAGGTAAATTGACTAACCATATCGGCAGTAACACTCGTACTAACTTCAGGTAGCATCTGTTTTAAACTTATTATCTCCCACAGGCCTTTTTCTAACAACAAATACTTCATATCGCTACACCAAGTAGCATAGTTCCTTGAACTAAGTTTGTCTATCGTATTTGTGGCCATCATGGAAAAAATTTTAAACACAGCCAAAAAAAAAAATTCTGAAGTGCTACCGCCCCCCCCCCCCCCCCCCCCCCCCCGAGCTTTTCGTCCGTTATCTTCACCTTTGCATTTAACTTCTTTTAAAAAAATTTTAAAGTTGAAGAAAAGTAATCTATTTAAATGAAAAATTCATCATCAAACAGCAAAGTAAACCAGTCTATTGTACAAAATCATTAAATCAGGAATAAAGTTCGTTAATATATGCAAAAATTCTATAACTAAAAAAAATTTTGTTAAAATATGCAACAGTTTTGTAACTAATAAGAGTTCGTTGAAATATGCAAGGATCCTGTAACTAATAAGAGTTTGTTGAAATATATAAAAAAAAATCAATAAACAGCATTCAAAGTAAAAATTTGATTTGATAACTCACGAAAAGTTCAGGGTTATTGCAAATAATATTTCATTTTATCTTAAGAGATCGATTAGCTCATACACTTCCTAGGTTATGTCCGCCCATAACCCATATTCTTAGACGTAATATAACCTTTGGTGGTTTATATACGTAACAGAGTCAATTTAAACATGCAGAAAAACCCAGTGGAGGTATATGCTAGTAAATAGGACGTATTGGAAGTGAAATATTTAAATGAGCATATATGAAAAACAATCTCTTAACTAGAATAATAAAACAAATGCATAAAAGTAGAATTAACGAAAAGAGTTTATTTTACTTTGATGACACAAGGTGATGATACAGCAAGTAATCAATATGAAAATTATCACAACAGTTGTTCTTGTACATATAAAGACACACCATAACAATGGCGGTTTGTAGATGGCTTGAAGATACACTTTACAAACATTACTTTAAGATTTAAAACTGTTTAAAAATAAACTCATAGTTAAAACAAAATAACAAGTATGTTAATTAATACTTCCAGAATGTTGGACCAGCCAACATTCAGTATCTAGAAAAGTTACTTCCATTTAAAGGAAGATAAAAATGCAAACTAATGATGTCTGGATCCTTTATTTATATGAAATGGCTAGGATTGAAATCAACGTTTCAGAGCAGAGACCACGAAACGCGCCAATCACGGAACAGCATCGAATCGATGCAAAAGCTAGATTCGGTAATAGATACGATATTGTCAGTCGCCATCTGGTGGGAAAAATATCATTACGAAAAAACGTAATCACTTTGGAACGTGGTTTTGCCGATGTAGGTTGCAAAGAAAATGGAGTCCGTGAACGGAAAAAGAAAGAGATAGCTATTGACGTTACAGGACTAATACATTATGTAAAACTGATAGATAAAGTCCGGAAATGAAGTAAAAAGGTAAGTTTTGGAAACATTTATTACTGATATTATGGGATATTATAATGAAGTAAGTAATAAATAAAAAATAAAATATGAATTTGTAAATAAAAAATGATGATTGTGGTATGAAATTATGATAAATAGGAAATAGGAGGCGATGAGAAAATCAGTGTTTGGTATCTCTATCAGTGATAAGAGGGTGGTGTATAGTATGTTTTGTAGAGATTTATACAGATTCAGGCCAATTTTGTTTCATAATACTCTGAACGTTCTCATGCTATTATGTTTTCTGCAGATTTGGAGTGAGCCGGGAATATATTCTTTTCATGTCACACCGAAGAGGCATTTCTTTCTTCTATTCTCTCTATTTGTTGGCCTTAAAAATATATATATGTATATATATATTGTACAGTTGCTAACTACTTCGTGTGCATGAGCGCATATATGCATTTTCAAATGGTGTATACAGGATTTTATTTTTGGTACCAGTAATAAAGAGAATTGATTTTTGTCTTATTTAATTGTAGTATTTTCATAATAAGCAAAAGTAACTCTTTTTAAAAATGTGGTACCAATCAAATGAAATTCATGTTTAGGACAACGGCCCTGAAGGGATTAAAAGGAGACAGGTAGAACATCCCTGTTCTTTTTAATTGCCAAATTGCCATAATGATATGCGAAAGGTACTGTTCAACTAGGAATTGTGTCTATTTAAAAAAAAATCTGAATACTGGCTGTCAAATATCAGAATCTTTTGTAAAAATTGAGCTGAGTAAGACCTGATTTCAATGATTTTTGTTTGATTCAGGCAGGAACTGAGCTTTTAGCTTTTAAATCGAGCCAGGGCAATTTTCTCCAGACCATATTGGACCTGGGTCTGAAAATTTCAACCCATGCTGACACCTAGCATATTTACATGACATTTATGAGCACACGATCAGTGTTTAGCAAAGAGTTCATTAAAGTTATGCAAAATTAAGCAATTTTTAAAAATTTCGTGATGTGACACAATTTTTAAAATAGATAGGCAAAGTACCAAACATTTATTTATTGGAAATGTGATACAAATCATGGAGGATAAAACAAGATTTACACTTATAGAGTTCTGTTCAAATTTGATAGATCTGATCTGGCTCATCTATCGGCAGGTTTCAGTCATTGGAAATAATGTCCAGTATTTCTTATCTGGCTCTTTTCGAGACTGCATTAAGATTCAAAGGCATCCTAAGATGCCTGCTGTCCAACTTTGCATTTAAATAAAGTTATGGAGAGGTTTGCTCTCTTCTGGAGTATAATTGAAGTCTTATTTAGGATCCTTTTGCTTGGTATATATAAAGGTAGGGTTCTAAGTAAGTTTTGAGAGGTTCTCATGTATGAGAAATTTATAGAAGCACCGTGACAGTTTTTTTTATGGAAGTTTATATTCTTGTAATGATAGTTAAATTACCCGTGAGTGGGCATTATGGCCACATATTTATATATTCAATATACTTATATATTCAGTAATCTTTATTAGCATTTTGCTGTTGCTCTCCATTTTGGTACATCTTTGAGAGGGAGGGTGATATGGGGAATCTATTAGGCAGGCCACACACTGAAGCGACAGAAGCAAAATCAAGTGCGTCTTAGGAGAAAAAGCAGGTTGAAACAAAGAAGCAACCTGATTCAAACCTGTTTTTTCTCCTAAAACAAGTGACAAGTTGCTTGCATCGCCTCAGTTTGTGGCCTGATTCGTTCATTAATTAGTGGCTAATTAAAAGAATTGCCACAGCAGAGAAAAATATTAAGTCCTATCTGATAATTCAAACAGAAACAAAAATAAGAATTTAATGGTTAAAATATATATGTATCTGACTAATGGTGGTACATATATGTCCCATGGACTAATAACAAGGCTGGTACTATGAAATATTCCTATATTTGTTTCGTACTTACTATTTAACCCTCCGACTGTCTTGGAAAAGGGCAAATTTGTAATGCTGTTTTCTCTGAATTTTGTTTTAAATGCTAAAAAAAATGATTCTTTGAACATTTTATAAAAAAACTTAATAACGAATATGAATGCAATCCTTGGAAGTATTAATCATTGTTCAATGTATTAAAAATACATTAAATCAATAGAATTATATTACTTTAAATATTGCTTGTATTGCAGTGAAACCTGGAGCTTAGTGAACATATTAACACGGGCTTGTCAGTGAGGGGGTTAAAAAAAAAATTATAATAGATTTCTCATGAAATTGTCATACAGCTGCATGGCAAAAATAATTTATTTTTTGAAAAAGTGTTACGAATAGAATAAAAGGAAGCTGCCAGTAGCAGCAATTTCCAACAAAAAATAAATTTGTAGTCCAATGATCAGTCGATAAAATTACTCGATCATGTTACTTCATCTTCATGTTATGGCAGTACTGAATGTGATAAAGATGAAATTTTTTATCTATAAATTTTATTTATTTTTTAATTGTAACATATTTTAAGTTTTTTATTTAACTAGCAAATATTTAACATGTTTATATTTTTAATTTAATAAGAAAATTTAAAAGTAGGACAAAATCAGAGTAAAAATTAGTATTTACCAAAATTTTCTGTTTTCAAAGAATCTTTAAGAACAGTAATCTTTCATAATTTTTTGAGACTTCAAATCTTTATTTTTGTCTTGCTATCTCGTCTATGGGCGTTTCAGCTCCCTTGCCTCTCCACCAAGATTATGCAACAGGGCGTACGTATGCATATGAACCCGAACGTCGATATTCGTATAATATAAACAGAAACTTTATAACAGAACAAGGAAAGAAATCTGCATTGCTACAATTAACCATGATTATAATAAGCAGTTTGTCAGAATCATCATTAACACAGGTTGTTGTGCACCTGGTGCTCCTTAGACTACAATATAAATATGCCTATTCATTGAATATAAGTTACAAAGAATCTATTCTCTTCTCGAGCATCCACAACTTGAACCAAACATTTCATTTATAAAACATTTAAATTTTTTCATATAAGCACGTTTAGATATCTAAATTTTATTATAAAATGAATAACTCGCAACAAAATGAATAAAAAGTATTTAGTTAATTTCTATTAATTTTTTTGGGGATAACCGCGAGGTTCTGTGCATCCTGTTAGGAAAGTTTAACAAGCCCATTTCCCTAGTCTCAATGCCTCTATTCTTATTCAATAGCTTTTTACTTTGTCAATATAGTTTACAGCTTTCAGTTATTATATCTTTATTTATTAAAGTAACTTTATTTAAATATATAAACATTTCGGAAGTAAACTTACCTTTTATCTCACGTTAATCCATTTATTCTTTAGTTATTTATTTTCCTTTATTAGTTTCCTTGAGTTACAGTTCGTTTATAAAACATCGTACTTTTGTTTACCGCTCACAGATAATTTACGATGGCCATGCATCATAGTTCATTTCAGAAGTTCAAATTACGCGGTCGGTTTTTCCTTTGATAGAGGGCAGCAGAGAAAATTATGAATGAATTAATTGACGTCATTCGCTGTTGGCGAATCACGGTATCATAGATCATTCTAGTGGGAGGACGTATCGGCATGTGCCATGCTTGCTCCCATATATAAGATGTTTCTCTCGGAGGGAGAGACACAGAGCGACACCATCAGGGCAGATTCTGTGTTTGACCGTCGTATGATATGGTCATGTCATCGTTGATTGTAATCTTTGACTGGCTAACAGGCCAGGAGTACAATAATATTGCCGATATTCGTATGAAATGGCTGCGTGATAAGAGTACCATCCACAACATCTCGCAAGAGACTATTGATGAACTCGTTATGTACTATTATGCTGCAATTGGCAAACTCACGGCTGATGTGAGGAAAACCCTCCGGGCCATTGAATGTACACCAAACCCTGATGCCAAAAATATCCAGATTGCCAAACTCCAGACACAAAAACTGAGACTAGAGACTGTTATCCTGGAACTCGGCGAGCTCGAGCACCCAGCTGATACTGCAGATACTAGCTTGGAACTCATGGAGCACACAACAGAGGGAGCCACCAATGCACAGGTTAGCAATTTTCCGCTAGCTGGTAGCGCAAGCGCTTTAAGCGAAAACAGGGCTAGTAAGCGTAAATTTGAAGATTTTTCCTTTGAGAGAAATAAAATCTCTCATCTTAATCACCTTAAAATACCCACCTTCAATAGATATTCATCCCTTAGAGAAGAAAACTTGCACGACAAGAATGTGCCACAACCTTCCCCATCTTTTCAGAGCAAGAGAATCCCTTCCCCTAAAGTACAATCTATCACTGTCCTAATTACTGAAAATAAAAGAGAATTCTTGAAAAAATTAGAAACTGAAGGCCAAAGCAATTTTGCAGTCAAACAAACCGGCATTTTCCATAAAATTTTCTCAGACACTATCAAAGATTACCAAGATATAATCGCAAAGCTGGAAGCCATTGGCGCCCAGTTTGTACTATATCCTACGAAATCTGTGTGGCGATAAGAAATTTGTTGTGATCGTAAAAGGGTTAAAGTACACGTTGTGAAGTTCTTTTAATAAATTACTATTGATCGTTAAAGAAATAATAAAAACTGGAGACTTCTTACTTTACAGGAGACAGTGAAGAGACAAACTGATGAAACAAACAATATTCTTTATTTCGGTCGTTAGTAGCAGTAGAAGGTTATGAAAATACTTGCTTCTGGTCACCATTTTTAAATTAAAACTGAAAGAACGGAATCTCTTAATTAGAATTCTTCCGTGGGATTCCTTTAGATGAGTGCAGCACATCGTTAAAAATTAAATCTTGAGAAAGAACATATCCACATAACCAAAATATGACCCATAATACGGCAAACTTATTCGGCCAAAATAAACGACACGGCATTCGAACGGCCGGCCAGCGGGCTGGCGCTCTGCTAAAACTACGTTAAAAGACTACATCTTTTTCAGACAACATCAAACCAAATTCTGAATTTAAAATTAACGAGTTTTAGTATTTAAATGATGAATACGGGGTTGACAAAGTAATTAAAAGGCAGACTTTAAATTGATTAGCTAAATTAACATTTACGAGAAATTAATGAAAATCGAATTACAAGCTGCAGAATTTAAAAAGTTTTCACTGATTGGAAAACGAAATCAAACGATTCTCCTGTCAGCGATCGGCGTCAAAAGAGGGCGGCGCATAATTTCAATGACGTCATCATAAGGCAAATCAACTCCGACAAAACGAGAGCTCCAAGACGTGCTCCTAAAATAGCGGAGTGCGCATGCGCAAACTGCCGATTCGCCTGAAGGCCAAGAGAAACAGATCGGCGGCGAAAAATGAACTTGCATTACGGAGAGAGGTAAAAACGTCAAAATCGCGGCGTAAAGATTGAGTTCAAATAGACATCGATGCAAAAAAATAGCTGAAAGGAAATAAAAATAAACCAAATTTAAATACTGTGAGAAGTATTCTCACAATCTGTAGCACCCCTCAAGGTTGTTATTAGAGGGCTCGACATCAATACTGATGTTGAGGACATCAAACACAAGACCTTTTGAAATTGGAATACCCCGTAATTAAAGAAAATCAGCTAATTAAATTTCATACTGACATAAAAATGCCTCTATTTCAAATCCATCTTGAAGAAAACTCTAAAGCCAGAGAAACTTTAAATTAGAAAAATTAGCATACAATATCATCAGAGTGGAAAATTATAATCGCCCATCTAGAACCCTACAATGCTTCAATTGTCAATACTGGCATCACTCCAGCCAACATTGTAGGATGAAGCCACGATGTGCTAAATGTCCAGGGGACCATAAAACCGAAAATTGTGTATTCGGCAAAGGAAAAATTGAGAAAGTAGAATGTTGCAATTGTGGGATGAATCATGCCGCCAGTTACAGAAATTGCCCCAAATTCCCCCAAAACAGGAAAAATACCTTTACCTCAAACTTCAGAAACATAAATCAATCGTATGCCAATATTGCTTCCCCCTCCAGTAATGCTAATCCCACCCTCCCCCCTCCTGAGCAGTCGCAGCCGAAAGAAATCGGCTTAAACGAACTTAAGGATATACTAAATGAAATTACCAAAGAATTGAAAGTACAGGATTTTTCTGAACTTATAGCTAAATACAAAAAAGTCCTAATGGACATAAAAAACGCCACTGATGATGTCACCAAACTCACTATCTTTACAACAGCCCTCAATCAAAAACCTACTAAATAATCATGGTTAGTCGAGGGTGTTTGAGTGTAATTTCTTGGAATTGCAATGGCCTTCTGGGAAAAATTTTAGAGCTCAGGGAATTTGTACAGGAGCACGCCCCTGATATTATCCTTTTACAAGAAACCCACTTGAGACCAGGCATTACCTTTAAAATTCCTAATTATTTTATCATTCGCAATGATTATATTAATAATAACAGCTCCCGCCCCATTCGGGGCACTGCAATCTGTATTAAATTAAATCATTGTTTTTATCCTGCAACCCCTGCCCCCCTTAATATTGTGGGCGCCACTGGAATCACCCTTCTACCTCCCTCCGGACAACCCCTTACTTTCTTTTCGGTATATATTCCAATTGGCCAGAGCGCGAGTGACGTCACGAGCGACATTCGCCGCTTTCTTACTTATGACATCAATACTTTTGTTATCGGGGATTTCAATGCTCATCATACTTCCTGGAATTGTGGTACTAACAACACTTATGGCAAAAGTATTTACAATTTTCTTCTTAATTCTAATATGGACATTATTTTCCCGGACTCCCCCACCCGTTACTCTGATCATAGCAGTAGCACCATTGATTTTGGTTTATTTAACGGTTTCAATTATGCTAAAAGTATTATTTCTCTTCCTGAACTGAGCTCGGATCATAATCCGATCAAAATCAACATCCAAATTCGTATCCCACCCACCCCCTCCAAAAATTATCAACATTATTAATTGGGCTCAGTTCCAGCAAAACATTAATGAAATTCCCCCCACCCTCCCTGATATTAACAGTACTCACGATATCGAAACTCTGACAAATGTCATCACGAACGATATCAGGAAAGCGGCAGATGGTGCTACAAATAAGATTTTCAGCAATGAATTTTACCGTCTCGACCCTCATGTCCGTAGACTCACTACAAATAAAAACAGAGCTAGGAAAATTTACCAACGTACACGTAGCATTTCTGATAAAATCATCATGAACAGAGCACAACAGGAGCTCAAAAACTACTTATTCAGGAAAAAACAGGATAGTTGGAGTTCCTATCTCACTTCCCTATCACCAGAGGACGCCAGCATATGGAAGGCCGCAAAGAAAATCCGTAGCTCTGTCAATAATTTCCCACCGATCCTTATTCCAAACTCTCAAGACTACACATATACTGATGAAGAAAAATCAAATGCAATTGCCAGTAGCTTAGAATTACAATTTCAATGAAACCCTATTATTGATAGTGATACCGAAAGGGAAGTAAACGTCCATGTCAGGAATTTTATGTCTTCGGATCACACCCCTCCCGACTTCCAGATCTCAAATGCTGATGTAATTAAAGAAATTAAAAAACTTAAAAATAAAAAATCTCCTGGTATTAGTACCATTACTAATGAAATGCTCAAAAATCTTCCCCCTTCTTATATCCCTAAAATCACCCTTCTCATTAACAATATTTTTAAATTCAGATATTTCCCTTTGTACTGGAAAACTGCCATCGCCATCCCCATCCTAAAATCTGCTAAACCGCCCGGTCTGGCAACCAGTTATCGACCAATTTCTCTTCTGAATTCCCTCAGCAAATTAACAGAATCCTTTATTGCTTATCAAATTAATGCCCATTGTGATCAAAATAATATCTTAAATCCTGTTCAATTCGGCTTTAGGAAAGGGGTCTCGGCCCCGCATCAAGTTTATCATTTGGTGAAAAACATCACGACAGGAAAAATTTCTAAAAAATTTGCTGCAGCTGTTTTTCTTGACATTGAAAAGGCCCTTGATAAGGTTTAGATCTTCGGGCTTATTTTTAAGCTTATAAATTACAACTTCCCCCCTATCTGATCAAATTAATTTACTTTTATTTATTGGATCGAAATTTTAATGTTAGGGTTAAAAACCGCCTCTCCAGAAATATTTTTGCTTTTTTCGGCCTCCCTCAGGGAAGTAAAATCTCCCCAATTCTTTTTTATTTTATTCATTAATGATATGCCTTCCTATCCCCACACATCGCTAGCAAAATATGCTGACGATACGTGTGTTTTTTCTGCAAATAAAAATCGTAGGTATGCCATTACTGCAATCACCAAACATCTTAAATTGCTCTCCACTTGGTTCAACAAATGGAGAATTGCCATAAATATTAATAAAACGCAAGCTATTCTCTTTAGCAATCTTCGTAAAGATAACCGGGACAAATTTAACATTAAATATAATAATACTGAATTGCCTTGGTCCTCAAGCTGTAAATACCTAGGTATTATCCTAGATGAGAGACTCACTTTTAAACAACACATCCACACTACGCGAAGTAAGTTTCGAGTTGCTAAAAATAAATTATACCCCCTTCTTGCTCGAAACAGTGATCTTTCAATTAAAAATAAGTTGCTCCTGTACAGTTCTTATTTACATCCCATTCTAACTTACGGGTCCGAAGTCTGGTCGTATGCGGCTAAGACACACATGAAACTTATTTTTCAAGCTCAAAATGCTACTATAAGATCAATCTTTGATGTACCTTATTATGTCAGAAATTTTCATTTATATAAAGAAATTAAATTCCCCAGACTCAGTACTTTTATCCAGCACTTAAATATAAATTTTCATCTTGCCTTAGAAATTTCAGATAATATTTCTCTAAATTCCTTACCAAATTATGATATTTTTGACCCGAACAACCGTAAACGTCCTAGAATGGGAATTATTTTAGATACTCTCATTTAAATTTTATTTATTGTTTCATTGTTTCCTTTTCCCCCCCTTTTATTGTGTTCTTTTACTAACGCTCCGTTTTTCCTACTTTTTTCTGTCAGTCTGCAATCGCAGGCTTAACCCCGCCTCTGGCTCCTCCCCTTCTCTCTGTAGCCCATTTAAGAGGACGATCCAGCCAGCGCTCCTTCAGTCGAGCTCCAGCTTCCACGCAGTGTACAGGGCGGATGGACCAGTCCTTTTCAGGACTCACGGCATTGCCGAAGTGTTGCATCCGGCACTGCGGTGGATTTCTACTTCACTACTCCAGTAGCAGCTTCCCATATGTCGGTGATGAATTACCGAGAGCGAGGGCCCTTTTCAGGGCCACGCGAAAGCGTACCTCCGCTCCCGGCATCGCCTCGACTCTTGGACGGCACCAGATCTCACAATGCTCTGGCACCCAGAGCGGATCCAAGTCACACTTTCTCCGGCCGTTAGGCCTAGTCTACCCTTCCCCCCTTTTTATACTAACAACATCTCTTCTACTGTACTTTTTTACTTTTTATTATAAAAATCTTATAAAATACTTTAAAAAATTTTTA
This sequence comes from Maratus speciosus, assembly GCA_963932465.1. Classification (NCBI taxonomy): domain Eukaryota; kingdom Metazoa; phylum Arthropoda; class Arachnida; order Araneae; family Salticidae; genus Maratus; species Maratus speciosus. Next base: position 37,513,675 of record OZ010788.1, on the reverse strand, counting down.
AAAATATTTCAAAAAACTTACAAAAAATAAAAAAATTTTAGAAAATACAAAAATATATCTTGTTGTTGTAATGCTATACTTAAACTTTCTTTTAGACGCTTCCTTCCTTTTTTATTCTCTTTAAGTGAGCTCTTTTCCCATCCATTCCCCAGTCAGATTTTTTAACTTTTATGCCCTCACTGCTACCAGCTATGAATTTTGCTTAACCATTTAACCTGCACAATCTTATGTGACGGGGATGTAGGGCAAGTGGCCCCGGGCTCCTCGACCAAATCGTCTAGAACCAGGGAGAGACACAACTTGTTATTAAGCTAAGGATCAAGTTACGATGACAACTTTGGTTGTTATCAGGATGCTGCTATGACTTCATGGTAATTATTTATTCAAGCGGCTTGTTTTCATCTGGTTTACTTTTAATCACCATCGCTTTTAAGTTTCGTTATTTTAATCCTCAAACATCATGGCTTCTATTGAAAGGTATAGTTGATCTGGTATGTTTATGAAATAATTTTATCGTTTATCTTCTGTCAACTTATTTATGATTTATTTTGAAAGACTATTTTAACTTAGAACTTTATGTGAATTATGGAAGAAAATAAAGTGATCTGTGCTAATGGAAACCTGCGTATGTTTTTAATGACTTTGAGGACATTTTTAACATTACTATTTAAATTCATCATTTGCAGATGTTCAAAAGAATTCATTTTTGACATGCTATATTTTTCTTCTTCATTTACATATTCATTACACCTTCGAATCTACTTAGCTGCTCACTCTTCTTAAGATTTTTAAATTAGTGTTATAAGTATTAGATGTTGGGGAGTTAGTACTTGTGCTAACCCCTAACACGTCCACACCTGTCGCACACACCTAAGGATGGCTCTGCCAGGGACATACTGGGTGAATAAAAAATATAAGAAGGTGTAATATCTCGAGAAATAGACGTCGCATAAAAAAAACATGTGCTGAATATTTTTTAATGCTATTTAATGGTACATACTATCATGAAATAAATATAACAAAATGTATGTTCCACCTCCTTGAAAAACAAATTCTTATATAACTGTAATTAAAATTGCAATAAAAAGAAATATTCTGAAGTAAAGGAAAATAAATTTTAATAATCAAAATTTATCAGTACTATAGATGTATTTTTATTTTTATTGTGTTAAATATTCCTGCTATTCCCAGACTCAATAAAAGAATAAATTTAATTCCTTAATTTAATGTCTTACATAACATGAATAATGAAATATTTCTTATTCTTCATATAAAACATTGATATAATTATACTTATTTCAATAGGCTACATGCTGTGATTCGTAGCAGTCTTTTGATGCTACAAGATGCCATTAAGGGATTAGTGGTTATGTCAGCACAATTGGAAGCCTTAGCAAGTAGCCTGTTGATTGGTCGACAGCCATCAATGTGGAGTGCTTTATCATATCCTTCTTTGAAACCACTTGGAAGTTATATTAACGACTTTATTCACAGATTAGAATTTTTACAGGTAAGGTTTGAAATTCATTATTTTTGATACCCTGCAAAAGTTTTGATTCATTAGGAAAACATCATGTACCATATTTTCTGCTCCCCTGAAAGTACGTTATAACCGGTTCCAGTGTCAACTGTATTAACAATGTTTTTTTTCTATTCTTTTTTTTTTTTTTTTTTTTTTTTTTAAGTAATACAGTAATATGTATCCTAAAAAATAGTTTTTGTTCTTAATGTTAATTTTTTGTTTTCCTCTTTACTAAGAGTCATTTCACTTTTTAATTTAAATAATTTCAGTTCAGATTATCTGGATTTCCAGATTAGAAAGATTCTACTCTATTTGTTATTTTCATTATAAGTGAAATGGAGAATACAGTGACAGTGATTTAAAAATTAGTTCTTTTTCAACACTCAACCTATTTTTTAGACAAGTGTGTATGAGTGTTTGTGTTTATAAATGTTATCAGTAGTTCACACTAATTATTTTATGTTCCAGAAATGGCAGGAAGAAAGTAAGCCACCTGTGTTTTGGTTATCTGGATTTTTTTTCACTCAAGCATTTCTTACTGGTGCTATGCAAAATTTTGCTCGGAAATATAAAATACCAATTGATCAACTTGCTTTTGAGTATGAGGTAATGTTCATTACTTACTATTTCAAACATTATTCATTAAAATTTTAATTAATCAATATAAATTATTTTTAAATACATCAAATCTGACATTTTGTTATTTCTAATTTGGTTCCAAACTCAATTTTAGCATAAATTGAATTCATAATACAGTATGGAATCATTTATCCGGGAACCAGAAAACCAGTTATCCAGAATGATATTTCTAATAGACTGATTTCAGAATCTTTTCAGAAAAAGCGCCATGCACTGCAAGTTTGACATAATCCATTGCTTGAAATATTGCAAAATGCATGATATAACATGATGCCAGTATCTAGGAATTGAAATGGAAATATATTTATGGAATATCCCTTTTCTTAGAGAATAAAATGCACTTCACTACCAGAAATAAAGACGATTTCTCTTTAAAAAAAAACTAGTTATATTGAAAACTATTTACAAATATACAAGGAGACAGACAGCACTCACACAAACATTATTACATCTTGTGACATTTTCCGTCGTTATAAACGTCTACGTCCTTTCATTACATTTTTTTGCGTTCACCACCTCATGCCAGCACCAACACTCAAATAATATTCTCAAGTTCCTCACGTCACTTCAGTTTATCTCTCGGAGCACGTCTGCTGCCGACAGTCATTTGTGAATGCATGCGCTGCCGCTGTCAGCATCGCTAGAGTGCTTTACTGCAGAGTTGTGATCTCGACTCCTGGCGGTGCTTTTGTAAGGGTGCTGTAGGGATTTGGGATCCCACAGCTCAGCCGTCCTTCTAGACATTCGTCCTCGAATGCATCCTGGACCACTGGGAACAGCAACTGGATCACCTGGAAAGATAAAGAAAAAACAGCAGCATCCGAAGTTCTATTTTGGAAAAAAGTCATCATTATTAAAATTCTGCATCAAAATTTATATTATTTCTTGAAAAAATTCTTCTCATTCTTTTTTTACGTCTCTTTGTCGTTCTTTCTTCTTACGTCTTATCGCCTTCCCTTTTCTTACATCTTTCCGTCTTCTTTTACCTTACATCTTTTCATCTTCTTTTACCTTACATCTTTTCGTCTTCCCTTTTCTTACGTCTTTTTGTCTTCCTTTTTCTTATGTCTTTTTGTCTTTTTTTTTCGTTCCTTCGGGATTAATTTTGTCAAAATCATTTCAAGTCAGTTCGGTGGTGTGTCATAGTCTGGGTAGTGTCATAATCGGTGAAATTCTTCTTTTTTTTTAATGTCAAGCTTCATCCGTCTACGGCTTCATGTACTCTGTGCAAGTACTAGTGACCATTGGACCTTCATTAAATCCAACTTTCTTTACATCGTAGGTGTCGTTATTTTTTACTTTTATGACTTTGTAAGGACCTAAATATTTTGATTTTAACTTCAAACCTGGACCTTGTTGTGTGCGTTTTATAGCAAGCATATCATTAAGCTTAAATTTGTTAGGCTTTTTCCGTCTGAGATTATAAGTTTTACGGTTCTCTTCTTGGACTTTTAAAGTTTTTTTTTTGGCGTCTTTTCTCAATTCTTCAGAATTATTAATAAAATCAGATTGTATTTCAGCATTCAAAAGGCTAGTAATCTCAATGTTATTTTTTAGCTTCATTTTAGTACCAAGCATCAGCTCAAAAGAGGTTGTATTAATACTTCTCTGAAAGGTCGAATTTATTACTAGTTGAACATCGCATACATGTGTATATCACTTCGTAGGATTATCTACAGATAATTTAGACAGAACAGATATTATGACCGAATTTAGACGTTCGACTTGGCCATTAGCTCTTGGTAACCCTGTGGTAATCGGGATATGTTTAATATTTTCTCTGACGCAATAATCTTCAAAAGCTTTGGAGGTAAAGGCAGGACCTTTATCTGAGATTATGCGAAATGGACTTCCAAATACAGTTTTTTGGATTTCTAACTTAGAAATTACTTCTGCAGTGTCGGTAGATTTTGTGGGATACAACCAAACAAATTTTGTGAATGCATCAATGACTGAAAAAATATGTTTGTAATTTTTATTTGCGCTCTCCAATGGACCTAAGTAATCAACATGGTACGTATGTAATGGAGTTTCTTCTTTTCCTATTGGGTGTAGCAAACCTTCTTGTTTACCAGATTTTGGATTAATTAAAATACAGGGAACACAATTTGATATACATTTCTCGATTTTTTGTTTAACTTTGGGGATATAACAATCACTCTCTAAATTTTTTTCTGTTCGTACGAGTGCGTAATGACCTTTTTCGTGAGCAGCCTTAATTATATTCATTTGCATTTCATCTAGTACAACCAATAAATCATTACCATTAACACATTTATAAAGAACATCATTTTTAACTAAATAATCATCATAGGATTTTACTTTTAGAATTTCTTTTATGATTTTAATATGCTCGTCAGTTTCTTGAGCTTGGATAATTTTTAAAGTTAAGCTATCTTGGATTACCATACAAATAGGATATCTGCTTAATGCATCAACATGCCTCATACTAGTACCGTGTCTATGCTCAATAGTATAATTGAAATCAGATAACATAATTGCCCATCTAGCTATTTTTGTACTCGTTTCTTTCTTATCCATAGTCATTTTAAATGCATTACAGTCGGTTACAATTTTAAATGGAATACCTAGCACATATACTCTAAACTTTTTCAAGGCTTCAATTACAGCTAAGACTTCTAATTCATAGCTAGTATACTTTCGTTCAGCTTCAGTTGTTTTTTTACTGGGGAAATAAACTGGATGAAATTGATTATCTACTGGCGATTGTTGCATTAACACAGCTCCATAGCCATCTATACTGGCATCACAATGGATTTCGGTCGCGCTTTTGGGATTGTAAATTGAAAGTACTGGTTCTGACGACAAAATGTGTTTGAGTTCGTTAAAAGCTTTCTGTTCTTCTACATCAAACTTAAATTTAGAATCTTTTCTTAACAGGCCACACAACGGTTTAGCTATAACTGAATAATTTCTTATAAACTTTCGAAAGTATTCTGTCAATCCTAAATAACTTTGAATATCTTTGGTAGACTTTGGTTCGGGAAAATTTATTACTGCTTTTGTTTTCAGTGGGGAGGGACACAATTTACCATTTATGATTCTATACCCCAAAAAATCAATCTCATGCTTCAAAAAGTTGCATTTTTTAAGATTTAATTCCAACCCGTATTTCGATGCAGTTTCAAGAGCAAGTTTTAATTTTTCTAGACCTTCAGCTTCGTTTTTGGCGGGTATTATTATGTCATCCATATAAATGACTACAGTGTGATCTTTTAATAGGTTTTGAAATACATTATAAATATATTTTTGAAAAACACTAGGGCTATTGGACAGCCCGAATGGACACTTTAAAAATTCGTACTGTCCTTCATGAGTGACAAAAGAGGTGTATTTCTGTGAGCCTTCTTCAACCTCAACATGAAAAAAACTGTTTTTTAAATCTATGGTTGTAAATACCTCAGCAGAGTGTAATTGATCTATAACATCATCTATTACTGGTAATGGAAAATGTTCACACACTGTCTTCTTGTTAAGACGTCTGTAATCAATACAAAGTCTTATTGTGTTATCTTTTTTCTTAACTAACACAACCGGCAACGAAAAATTAGAAGAACTCTTCCAAATGATTCCCCGAGCTAGCCACTCCTCAATTTGGTCTTCAACTATTTTTTTCTCACATGGCGGTAATCTTCGAGGGGAAGAACAAACTGGGATTTCATCAGTTAAATTAATTTTCATTTTAACATCTACAGTTTTAGTTTTAATAGGCATATAATTCTCAATTAAAAGAGGATAATTCTGAACATAAATTTTTGTCAGCAATGTGACTTAAATCAGTTTTCGGCTCATCTAGAACATTTACAATGTTAACTAAAAAGTCATTAGACTGAACTTCCGTTTTAAACAATTTCACTTCATTCTCAGAAATAGTTAATGTACCTTGATGAATAACATCAGTGCCAATAATTAAATCAAAATTAATGTAACTGTCATTAACGACAAAAATGTCAACTTTAAATTTCAAATTATCAACTTCAATTTCTGAATCGAAATAACCTTCTGGCTTAACTGAGATTTTCCCTAAGCCACTCAAAGTGATACCGTAGGTCTTAATTCCACAAAGTTCTTCAAATTATCATAAACACTTTTCTTTAACAGAGTCTTTTGACTACAGTATCTATCAAGGAGGTTAAATGTAAAGAATAAAGCTTTACCTCTTTTAAAATTAAATCTTGGGATGTAATATTGTTAACTTGTGGCTGAGCGTTTTTAACATTTGTATCTTTCGATTTATTACACTGAAATGATTTGTGACCATAACCGTTACAAGGAAAACAAAGGGGCCCTTTATCTTTATTAACACAGTTAATGCTTTTATGATTATTCCCGCCACATTTATAACAGCACATATTTGGCTTTACAGGCTTAAATCTGTTTTTAACTTCAACTTCAGATTTAATTTTAGGCTTAGCTCCTTCATGTTTATGAGATTTTGAATTTTCATACTCCGACCGTAACTTCTCATAGACTTTTAATTTTTGCTTAAATTCCAAAATCGACTGACATCCATACAATATTGATTTTCTAAAAGCAGGGTCGGGTATACCATTTATAACATACTGCATCAACGCAGAATCCTCGATATTATCACGTGAACCTAACTGCTTTATTACTAGAAAATATTCTTCAAGGGTTTCATTTTCACATAATTTTCGTTTATTTAACAAATGATGCAACTCCACAGAATTATAAGTAGTGCTAAATTCAGCAATCAAAAGTTGCTTCAATTTCTCATATGAATTTATATGTAATTCGGTCTGAACCAACAATTTAGCTTTTCCTCTTAAGGATCCTTTTACAAAAATAAACTTATGCAATTCCGATAGATTAAATATACTGGTGACGTCCTCAAAATTACTCAACCATACATTTATATCCTGATATGCACTACCATCAAATGGAGGTACAACATTTTCAATATCACTAAAATTAATAGTTGATGGCACAAAACTTTGAACTGGAAATTGCTTGCTTTTATCCAAATTTAATGATTCCATGTCATTACTTGCTGAACTTTTATTTAAAGGTACTTCATGTTCTGAATCTGTGTCACTGTCATTCTGAACGTTAGCTTGTAGCAAGCTTAAATCCGATAAATAAGTAACTAATCGCGTCGTAAGATCAACTAAAGATCCTTCATTCGAAATGCAAAGTACATTACAAATTGTAATTAAATCATTCAGAGAAAAATCCGCTTGACTTTTTGTTATTTTAGTTTTAAATTCGGAACTATCGGTTTAATAACCAAAACCAGAAAATTCTGTGATTCTTTTTCGATTTGATCTGTCACCTTCTGCATCAAACAGGAATTTGTGCAAAAGTTTTATTTTGCTTGTTTTTTCATTTTTAATGGCAAGTTCCAGTTCAGGGATATCGATCAATTTCATCATGGAATAAAAAAATGAATTGTATACAGTACTCACCACTAAGAACAATGTCTTCTCGAATCCAGAATTCCGTACTTTTATTTTTATTTCATCATTGGCGATTTCATAATACTCATCAGACTTCTGGGCGACAACATCAAAGCATTAAAATATTCGTACCACTTCTGGCTCCAAAAATTATGGAATATCCCTTTTCTTAGAGAATAAAATGCACTTCACTACCAAAAATAAAGACAATTTCTCTTTAAAAAAAAACTAGTTATATTGAAAACTATTTACAAATATACAAGGAGACAGCACTCACACAAACATTATTACATCTTGTGACATTTTCTGTCGTTATAAACATCTACGTCCTTTCATTACATTTTTTTGCGTTCACCACCTCATACCAGCACCAACGCTCGAATAATGTTCTCAAGTTCCTCGTGTCACTTCAGTTTATCTCTCGGAGCCCGTCTGCCGCCGACAGTCATTTGTGAGTGCATGCGCTGCCGCTGTCAACATCGCTAGAGTGCTTTACTGCAGAGTTGTGATCTCGACTCCTGGCGGTGCTTTTGTAAGGGCGCTGTAGGGATTTGGGATCCCACATATTGAGTTGCATATTGGAGGTTTTGATTTTTATGCAGAGGAATCGGAAGAATTTTTGTTTCCAAGGGCTTCCTATAAAATACCTTCTTTCAAAGTCTGATTAATGTTTGATCTTATTTAGATCCAGTTCTTAATCTGGCTAATCGAATGAATAATTTTAAATATGAAATAATGCCACAACCACATACATTCCACAAAACTTGTCCAATGGATGTTACTTTAATGCCCAACCAGTTGTTCAGAATATATCTGACCACAATCATTCTGGATAAATGGTTCTGTACTGTATTTTAAAAATATGTTGAATTATGCGTAAATTGTTTCCAAGTATAAGCAATTTAAGCATCATTTCAATATAAATATGTTCATTTACATTGATTTTTGTGAAAGAAATTCAAAGTTTATTTAAAGCCATAAAAAATTTTCAAGAATCAAAAGAAGAAACAAAATTTTCAATTTTGAGATTAAGAAATAAAGTAGACCCAGATAGTTAAAAATATATATAATTTATATAGTTTCACATTCTATAAATTCCTAAACCAGAACTTCTAAGTTATAAATAAACAGTGCCACTCACGTGTGATTTTTTCTTCAGTTTTTATCAGAATGAATTTTGTAAAATCTGTTAAACCTAGAAAATTTAAATTTTTCATACTTGTAACTATTTTAAATCTTTAAAAATTTCCTGAAATTATAAATGTAACTATAATCGGTACTTTTCGGTTAGCCAGGCGCCAGTGTTATATATACATAGATATGTATATACAGATGTATATATATATATCTATATACATATACAAATATGTGCATACACATGCATATATGTGTATATATACAATATATGTATATATACATATATATGTATTAGAGATGAGACGGGCTCAGCCCGAGTCCGAAAGCCCGAGCCCAGGCCCGACACGGGCTCGGGCTCTGTTTTTATTCTAACATTCGGGCTCGCGCTCATTCTTTCTGAAACCGGAAAACTATATCTATTTATGTATAGAAAAGATTGAAAGAACTTTTTTCCCCATTTAAAATTACTTTTCAAGTCTTTTCATTGTTATTTAGATCAAAATGAAGGGGTAACAAAAATCGTGTTTATTTATTTTAGTATTTGATTGCTGTTTCAAAAGAAAATTTGTGATGTTTTCAGATTTATGTGTACGGCATTTTTGACGACGATCAATTAATATGGCGCCAATCAAAACAAACACAAGCAATGAATTTGTTTTTATTAGGATTTTCGTTTGTGACAGAAGATATTTTTTAATCCAATTGTCTATTTATTTTTTATTTAGTTATCTAACACAAAGAGAATGTTTTCTTTGATTTTTAGTAGACCAGAATTAGCTTGAGGTTTGCAAATTATTTAATCTTATATTTGCGCATGAGTCATAATCATTCTTCATATAAAAATAACTTTACTGGGTATTATATCTATTTGTCATGAACTCTGCTCATGCTAAGGACTCTGTAGTAGATTTACGAGATCACTTTGCTTCGTAAGTAAATATAATTACTTTATTATTCCGATAGGAAGCAATCAGTCAGTGTTTCTTCTTTTAATATAAAGGCATCTGACCTTTAAGATAACGGTGTCAATTTTGTAATTTACGTTGATTTTTCGGTTCATGTTAATCATGGAAGACTGTTATGAGAAAGGAATCGATTATAGTTAAAGATGTATCGGTAAAGAGTGGTATCGGGCTCGGGCTCTGATGACAAAAAATCTTTCGGGCCCGGATTTAAAATCGTCGGGCTCGGGCAGGCCCGGGCTCCAAAAAACGAGCTCGAACTCATCTCTAATATGTATGTATATCCATGTATTTATAACACTGGCGCACGGCTAACCGAAAAGTACCCTATAATCTTACAGAATATGTACATGATTATGTCAATTTTCTTTCTATGAATTTCTGAATGTTATATCTTTTTTTAAGTTAATTTCTTTTTGAGAAAAATGAAAAATGCTTATTAAAAAATATATTTTTAACCTTTGTCTAAAATTTGAATAAGTTATCTGCATTTAGAAAACTGTACCTAACTAACCAATAGTCATAAACATTTGAATGGAAATAAGTAAAAATTAGACATTCATCTATACTACTATTATAAAGAGGTAAAAATTGTTTATTTGTAGGAGGTAAGCTCTAGAACTACCGAACCGATTCTAAAAGTTATGGTATCAAAATGATGGTGTTAGTCCAACTTAGAACATAGGCTATATCTTATGTCCGTGCCACTGTCCAAAAGGGGGTGCAGGAGCAAAAAACGTTCTAAAAATGCGATTTTTGTGTTACTGAAGGGCCTAGAAACATGAAATTTGGAATGGTAGTTACTTATAAGATACCAATGTTCTCTAAGGACATTTCTTTAAAAAATCTAAAATAAAAAGGGGTGAAAATGCGCAAAAAGCATTCTAAAAACGTTCTAAATGGCGATTTTTATGCAATCTCAAGAAGTACCAAACCGATATAAAAAATAATGGTAGCAAAATGATAATGACAACCTTGCTCCAAAATAGGCAACATTTTATGTCGGTGCCACTACCCTTAAAGGAGGTGCAGGAACAAAAAAACGTTCGAAATTGTGATTTTTGTGTTACTGAAGTGCCCAGATACATAAAATTTGGAATGGTAGTTACTTATTACGTATAAATGATTTCCAAGAACATTTCCTAAAAAATTCGAAATTTAAAAGGGGTGAAAATGAGCAAAAAGCGTTCTAAAAAACGTTCTAAATGGCGATTTTTACGCAATCAAGAGAAGTACCAAACCGATTTCAAAAATAATGGTGTCAAAATGATGGTGACAACACTTTCTCCAACATAAGCTACAATTTGTGTCGGTGCCACTACCCCTAAAGGAGGTGCAAGAGCTAAAAAACGTTCGAAATTGCGATTTTTGTGTTAATGAAGGGCCCACATACATGGAATTTGGCATGGTAGTTACTTATTAGATATAAATTATCTCTAAGAACATTTCTTAAAAAATTCGAAATAAAAAAGGGTGAAATGCGCAAAAAGCATTCTAAAAACGTTCTAAATGGCGATTTTTACGCAATCTCAAGAAGTACTAAACCGATATAAAAAATAATGGTGACAGAATGATGGTGACAACCCTTGCTCCAATATAGGCTACTTTTTATGTCGGTGCCACTACCCCTAAAGGGGGTGGCAGGAGCAAAAGAAACGTTCGAAATTGTGATTTTTGTGTTACTGAAGGGCCCAGATACAGGGAATTTGGCATAGTAGTTACTTATTAGCTATAAATTATTTCCAAGAACATTTCTTAAAGAATTCGAAATTTAAAAGTGGGTGAAAATTAGCCGAAAGCTTTCTAAAAAATGTTCTAAATGCCGATTTTTACGCAGTCTAGAAAAGTACCTAACCGATTTCAAAAATAATGGTGTCAAAATGATGGTGACAACCCTTGCTCCAACATAGGCTATGTGTCATGTCGGTGTCATTGCCACCAAAGGGGGCACAGGAGCAATAAAATGTTCGAGAATTCGATTTTAACTCCAACATAGGCTTTATTTCATATCGGTGTCACTACCACCTAGGGGTTGCAGAAGCAAAAAGCGTTCTAAATTGCGATTTTTGTGCTACTGAAGGGAATAGAATCCTGAAATTAGACAGGACAGTTATTTATAAGATACAAATTATCTCTACGGACATTTCCTAAAAAATCGAAATTTTAAAGTGGTGAAAATGAGCGAAAAGCGTTTTAAAAAACTTTCTAAATTGAGATTTCTACGGAATATCAGGAAGTACCGAACCGATTAAAAAAAATAATGGTGTGAAAACGAAGGTGACAGCTCTCGCTCTAACATAGGCTGTATTTCATGTCGGTGCCACTACTCCAAAAGGGGTGAAGGAGCAAAAACGATCTAAATTGTGTTTTTTGTAATACTGCAGGAGCTAGCAACTTGAAACTAGGCATGGTAATTACTTATAAGATATAAATGATCTCTAAGAACATTTTCTAAATAATTCGAAATTTAAAAGGGGTGAAAAGGGACGAAAAACGTTCTAAATTGCGATTTCTATGCAGTCTCAGAAAGTACCCAACCGATTTCAAAAGTAATGGTTGGAAATTGATGATGACATATTGCTCCAGTATAGGATTTATTTAATGTCGGCGTCACTCCCACCTTGCAGTTGCAGTTTAAAAAACGTTCTAAATTGTGATTTTTGGGATACTGAAGGGGCTAGCAACTTGAAATTTGGCATGGTAATTACTTATGAGATGTAAATGCTCTCTGAGAAGAGTTCCTTAAAAATTTGAATTTTAAAAGGGGTGAAAATGAACGAAAAGCGTTCTAAAAACGTTCTAAATAGCGATTTCTACGCAGTCTCAGGAAATATAAACCGATTTCAGAAGTAATGGTTTCAAATTGATGGTGACAGCCCCCGCTCCAACATAGCCTATATTTTACGTTGTTGTCACCAGCACCTGGGGGTTACAGGAGCAAAAAATATTCTAAATTGCGTTTTTTGTGTTACTGAAGGGGTCTAACATTTTAAATTTGGAATGGTAATTTCTTCAAAGATGCAAATGCTTTCTAAGAATTGTCGAAAGAAAATTCCAAATTTATAATGATGAAGTGAGCGAAAAGCGTTCTATAAGCGATCAGAGTTCATTGATATATATCAATGGATATATATCTTGATATATATCATGATATATATCCGATATTTATTTTCAAAATATCAAAATTTTTGATATTTTCATATCATTTGATATTTATTTTCAAAATATCAAGACGTGTGATCTTTTCTACATTTGATATTTATTTTCAAAATATCACTGTGCAAGATATTTTTGATATTTTCAATCAAAACAAGTGTAAATAAATTTTCCAACTTTTTATTGACTGTGTGTTTTTGTATGTATATAAAGAACTTTTGCTTCTGGTAGTGGTTTTTTTAGCCAAAAAAGAAAACATATCTTTTTCAAGCTTTATGTTTGAATTTTTTACTTTTAATTGTCAATTATGTGTGACATAATTAATTCAGAACAGAAACTAAAAGATCTGTTTGAAGAAAGAAGATCTTTCTGAACTAAAAGAAACTGTCTAATTTAGATACCCAGTCAGTTATATACAGCTTCATTTGAAAATAATCTGTCCTGTTTTAACTTAGTTCAGTTTAAACTGTACAGGATTTTAGGGAATAAAAAGTAAACTTTCAATTAAAAAAAATTTTTTGTATAAAAATTTTGTTTTATAAATTTCCGATTTTTTGATAGTTGGTACTGAATCTTATAGACCCTCCCCCCCCCACCCCCCCTCCTTTTTTTTTTAAGCATCATGTAAGTATATAAAGAAAATTGTTTGTTTTTAATTAGTTTATCTTCAATATTGTTTTAAGTGAAATAAAAAAGAAAAGGAAAAGAAAAATGCACTTTTAAGATATTGTTAGATTAAGTTTTTTTGTTAAGTGCAATATATTTTAGTTTCTAATTTATATTATGCTTGAAATATTTATTATTCGCAATAAGTTGACTATTTTGAAAATATCGGATATATATCGAAAATATCGGATATATATCAAAATATCGGATATTTTTGATATTTTCGAAAATATCATGATATTTACGAACCCTGAAAGCGTTCTAAATTACGATTTTTAGGCAATCGTGCGAAATACGAAACCGACTTCAAACATAATGGTTGCAAATTGATGGTGATAGAACCTGCTCAAACATAAGTTATATTTTATGTCGTGCCACAACCCGTCAAGGGTTGCAGGAGCAAACAATTTTCTAAATTGCGATTTCTGCGGTACTGAAAAGGTTAGAAACTTTAAATATAGCACGGTAGTTACTTATAAAATATAAATGTCCTCTAAGAGCAGACGAAAATAAATTCGAAATTAAAAAGGGGTGACGCAAAGAGAAGGAGCGAAAAGCATTCTAAAATAGTCCTAAATTACGATTTCTGTGGAATCTCTGGAAATAATAAACCGATTACAAAAGTTACTGATTGCGAATCAAGAGTGTTAGTCCCTGATCCTATACGGGCTATATTTTATGCCGGTTTTACTACCATCTGGTTGGCAGGAACAACAAGAAAGCCTTTAAAAACATCTAAATTCTGTTTCCTATAGAATATTAGGAAATACCAACCGATTTGAAGGTTAATGTTGGCAAATGAAAGTTGACAGTCTCTGTTTCAACATTTTTCGAGACATTCTATTTCAACTCTATTTCGGCATTTTATGTTGGTGCCACTAACACCAGAGAGGTGGTAGACTGTTAGACAAGAAGCTTGGAATTTGACATGATGGTTAATTTTAAGATGTAAATGTGTTAAGATGGTTTAAAAAAAAATCAAATCATCAAATGAATACTGAAATGAGCGTATGAAATGAGCAAAAAAGACTCAAAATATTTTCTAAATTATCATTTATTTGAAATTAGTTTTAGTTCTTCGTATTAATTAAAATCTCATTTCTGTCTATCGCACTTTTATAATAAAGTTTAGTCAAATTATGGTTTAATTTCTAATTTTTGAATTATTCCAAAAAGTGTTTTTCTAATAAAAATTAATCATGCAAATATCACTTGGCATATTTCAAATATTACGCGAGCAAAGCCGCGGGGTTTGCTAGTACTAAATAAAATTATGTATGCAGAAAAAAATGTTCTGTGTTATACATAGAATAAAAATATTTTTTTAATATGAGAAATATATTTAACTTTTACATCTGTTTACAAACAATATCATATACATATAGCTAAATCTGCTTCATGTATGCTCCTTTAATTGTAGAGGAAAAGTAATTTATTTTTAAATACTAACTATAACAAACAGCCTAGGCAAACTGAGATCCTGATGCACAGTGAGAGTGTTTATGGATTAAGATTGAATTAAACTAGGTGAAAACCCATCAAATATGATGAATTAAAAAACTTTGTGAATTTTTCAAAATAATTATATGCATTTACATGTTAAAATATACCGGGTGTCCCAAAAAGGACTGACTGATTTTAAAATTCAATAACTTGCAAACGGTGACATATTTAAAAAATTCTTGCAGGAGGGTTGTGCATAAGGTCAAAAGTTTTATTACAGTGATTTTCGATTTTAGTTCGAATTACAAACAATAGATGGGGCTGTAAGCAATGGTCGCTAAATACAGGCTCAATTTCTGGTCCTTTCTCTTGTTCCATGCTGAAAAAGGAGATGGAAATGTATTATCCGGGCCACGAAGTACCAAAAATCGAGCCTGAATTCAGCGTCTATTGATCGCAGCGCCATCTATTGTTTGTAATTCGAACTAAAATTGAAAATCACTGTAATAAAACTTTTGACCTTATGCATAACCCTCCTGCAAGAATTTTTTAAATATCTGTCACCGTTTGCAAGTTATTGAATTTTAAAATCAGTCAGTCCTTTTTGGGACACCCGGTATGTGCTTGCTCTTAAATATTTTTTTTAAGTATATCTAAATATATAAGCGTGTGAGCTTAAGTATGTTTGCATGTAAGTATTTGTGTGTATGTATTGTTATAAATTTTATAAATAATGTACTCCTTTTTGCTATTAATTATGCTAAAGATATTGTCCTGTGTGTTTAATCATGGAAACATTTTAATTTGTTTGTTAAGTGAGGTGCTGGGTATGTGAATTCCGAGAATATGAAATGAATTCAAGATAATTAATTCATATATAATTACCCCAAATTCACATTTGTAGTCTCAAAACCCACACACCCAACATCCCACTCTGGCCGCAGTGAAAGTAGCGGTACATCGCACCATGAAAAGTTAATTTAAAGTTATTACAATTAGTATTAATCCCCTCCTATTTATTATTCAACATCTTAGCTGAAAAAAAAGAAGATTAAAATAATTAATCTCAATCTTCAAATATATTTTCAAATTACCCCTGAAATGACTAACTTAAAATAAATAATATTCAAATATAAAGAACACACAGAAAAATAAATTTTAATACTTCTTTATTTAGTATTCATACGATTAATTATATATATGAGGAAAATATCTGGCCAGATTAAATAAAAGACAAACTTTTGAAACATGAAACATATCTTAAAATATTAATAAGCAATAAATGGCGACATTATGAAATGTACATTTCTGACTTTCATTTATGATTAACAGAGCACATAATTGTAGTAAAGGATTTCTAGGAATACAAAATAGATCAGGTTGTTTTGAAATTGCGATCTGCAGCACTTAAATGTTCAAACTTTAAAAAAAATGAGTCACAAGGAAAAGAGTGGCTAACGATAAGTACAGTTCCCATCAGAGGAATTAAAATCTATTTTGCTTCAATTCCATATATCGCAAGTTAGCTTGATCAATCATGGAGACAATTATTTCACAGTATCTATCATTTAAGGTGTGAATCATGAAATCACTAAATTTTTCTCCCATAATAAAGTTAAGGAAAACAAAAATCTTTTACCTCCAACGAACGGAGACACTCGTATAATATCGGAAGTTGCGATACTTCTAATGATTTATCTTTATGAAATTTCATCTTGTTCACCTCCTATATCTAGTGATATACTAGATATCATCCATTCCCGAGATGTAGAGTCTCTAACGGTCTGCATATGAAGACAGCCATTTCTCCATCCTTCGAGATAACTGGACAGGATACTCTTTTTAAAGATCCATCTATTATGCTAAATCATTTCAAATATTCCTCTTTTGTACTTTAGTAATTACAAAATAAAAAGATTAAATTAACAGATAATACATCTATAGGAAAGCTAACCGACCGATGTGCTGATTTTCATAACGGCATCACCAGCCGGCTGCCTCCTACGTGCTTTCTCTTTCAGAGCTCACGCCTAAGAGAGAAAATCGCATCGCTTGGGAACATAGACTTCTAATATAACTGGACGCAGAAATGGCAACCTTTTCTTGAGGCACATATCATGCTCCCCACCATCATGTGATGGTGGGGAGAAAGCACGCCAAACCGGGTTTTCCCACATCCCACCAAGACCTATTTTGTCTGTGTTCGTTTAGACGCGTTTCTTTTATCACGAAAATGAAAACGGAAAATTGCCAAGGAAGGGATCACCGCCAAAAAATGACACCCTTTTGGCGATGAAATCTCCGACATGAGTGCATCAAGGTTCGACATATGGGAACAATGGGATTTGCTCTCTATTCAATTCCTCCTCTAAGCTTGGGAAGAAATGAAGTTAGCGGCAAGCGCTGTGATTGGCTGGTTTGATAACGTTCTCAAACGAACTCAAAAGGAATATTATTTGAAAAATGAATCAAAATAAATTGTTTTTGAATGAAAATTAAAGTGATAAAATTTATTATAAATGGGAAAAATTAATTTAAAATGTATATTTGTTTTATAAATGAATTCAGATGATTATTTTAATTCTGATAGTTTATCTCTTATTTCCCAACGATCTTGATATTGAAAATAAATCTTTTTTAATTTTAGAAGAATATTGTTAATTTTTTAATATAAATTAAGTTAGATATTATTTCTTAATTTTTGATAGCTGAAAAAGTTTAGAAATTATATTTGAAATATCTTTTTAAAGATTGGCAACACGAAAACGAAACTTTGAATTTAAAAAGTAAATAAAGATCGTTAGAAAGATAAATAATGTCATAGGCGATTCCATAATTTGAAATATTAAAATTTTAGGGCGTAATTATTATTAAATTAAAATATTTGAATTGTTTTATAAAGGGAAAAGTTATGTTATGTTTTTATAACATAACATTGTTCAATAAAAATATCTTGCTTATAAACAGTGGTAGTAAAGGGAGTATCTTTTAAATTTGAGCTGATTTTCTTATTATGTTGCTATATCTATGTGTGTGTGTGGCCGTGGATCGCCGTAGTGGTTGTCTGAAAATTAAAATGAATTGGCAACCAATGAAAATATTAAGAATTAAAGTTAAATATACAAAATAATTAATTTAGAAAATGTTGCCTTTGAAATATTCAATGACGGAAGCTGAAAAATAAAAAAGTGTAAAATAACTCACCCGGAGATTGAAGGTACAGTTGACACATATTTATTGAAATATTTTATATGCACTGCATGCATAATAATTTGAATGACTATTATTGGTAGAAAATTAAAATTTTCCTGGCCAGGAATACGACATATTTGTGTGAAGAGGAAAATACATTCACATGATATTGCACTATGTAAACAATCCTTCAAAATTGCTGAAATTGATGCAAACCTGAGAGTTCACTATATAAACTAATTTTATACTGTCCGAAGTATTATGTCCATAGTCCAGATTAAAGATCCTGTATTTAGGAATATATTGGTAGATGAGAGTTTGAAGATAAACTGGAGATTGTATATTTTTTACTATTGAAGATTTATGACTATAAGCAATAACTGTAAAATTGATGAAGGCACAAAGGATCACAGTGTTGATATAGTCATCACAATAGGTTAGATGCAGACCCGTACTGAAGTTGTCGGAGATAAACTGGAGATTATATTTTTTACTATTGAAGATTTATGACGATAAGCAATAACTGTAAAATTGATGAAGGCACAAAGGATCACAGTGTTGAAATAGTCATCACAATAGGTTAGATGCAGACCCGTACTGAAGTTGTCGGAGATAAACTGGAGATTATATTTTTTACTATTGAAGATTTATGACGATAAGCAATAACTGTAAAATTGATGAAGGCACAAAGGATCACAGTGTTGAAATAGTCATCACAATAGGTTAGATGCAGACCCGTACTGAAGTTGTCAGAGATAAACTGGAGATTCAAGACGATAAGCAGTAACTGTAGAATTGATGATGGCACATTATCGGTGGAGCTCAGCTCGACATGGCAGATGTTTTTACGAACAGGAAAGGACACTCAGTTATTAAGCAAATCCTTTGAGGGCTATTAATAATCTCAAAGAAATGAATACATTAAAGTAGAATTGATGATGAAGTTTCAGCTGCTGGGAGTACAGAAAATTAACATGGGAGAGCTTACAGTTCATAAAATTGAAAAGAAAAGAACATTTCTTCGTCTGGCTCCAAAAACTAAAAAATGGCTTCCAAAATGCAGTAATGCTACTTCTTCCTGAAAAATTCTTAGTCTGGGGCTAGAGCCCCAAACATACGTGTGTCCTCCTCCTTACATTGTTGACAAGTCCCAGAGACGAAGCGCACATGGCCCCCCAAAAGATCGTCGGGCCAACGCTGAACTCAAATTCGCCAATCAGCGACCGGCACGTGCACATCTGAGTCATCACGATAGCGATTTTCATTGCAATCGAAATATCGATAACGATTTGTATCGTAATCGAAGTTGCATTCCCCCTGCATTCCTGAGTACCAGCGATGTCACGCCGTGATACCAAAACAAGATGGAGGATAGAGTGATGTCACAACGTCCTTTTCTGCGAGGAAGAAAGATAAAAAATGTCTAACTGCGTCGGGGGAAAAAAATGGATCGCGCGTCTTTTAAAACTGACAGAAGTGATTAAATTTTGTAATGCGGATATCTCGCTAAATTATGGTTTAAAATTAATGAAATTTTGGCAATCGCTTAGAAATAAATAGTAGCATCCAATAAAAATAGTTTTGGAATAAAATAATTAATATTAAATAACTTTTTAAATTTATATTTTCGGAAGTTAGCGATTGTAAGAAAAGCATTGTAAGTTACTTTAACGAACGATATGCCGTAATGTTTATATTTTAAAAGATCTGTACATCATTAGAATTATATTTAATTGCATATTATAATATTTATTACTTTGAATAATTATTAATTATAGGATTATTAACGGAATATAAATTATTTAGAATGCTTTTTATTTATTTACTTAATACGTTTTTAAAGTTGTTTTTGAACTTAAATATTTAAATTTAAATAGAGAAATAATGCAGATGATAAATAAATAATCTGAAATATTGAAAATGTAACATATGTATAGAAAAGTACGAGGGTGACACTGAATTTTTTTAGACAGGGCAAACAATATAAGCATCCCCCCCACCACCACCAAAAAAAAAAAAAAAAAAAAAATTTAACTCTTTTATGTCCACTGATGATAATTTATGGTAACAATTACAATTTAACTAACATAGAATAAATTTTGAAAGAGAAAATGGAGTTGATGTGAGACGTTTATCAAACTAAGATTTTCTATGACTTTAAAGTGGAGCTAAATCAAGAAGATGCCTTCAACTTCCACAATTAGCATATGGAAATGGAGCTCCATCTTATGCTACCATATTAAAATGGTTTACAGAATTTAGTAGAGGTCAAAATTCTTACTGGGTGACGACCACACAGAAAGATCTTTGTCAGCTGTAGTCCAAGAAAATATGTCGGCATACAAAAAATGTTAATCAATTATAAATACAGTACCTACCAAATGATACAGGAAGATTTTAACATTGGATCCATAGCTATACATAAAATTATTCATGAAAAATTAGTTTGTCGCTGGGACCACCATAGTTTGATAGAACAAATTCTATTAAATTATGGGGCTCTGGTTAAATTATAGTAACTCCAAAAAGTTGAGCATACCAAAATCAATAAAGAAACCTTAAAATTACTTAATGATGATGAGCACTGCATTATTTCTATAATTATAACTGGTGATGAGACATATGTATCTATTTTTGATATTCCAACATGTGAAAAAAGTAAAGTATAGGTTTTTGATGAGGACCTCAAACCAACAATGGTGAAAAAACAATAAGCAACTAAAAAAGCTATGCATACCATGTTCTTCCGAAGTACAGGACTGATCAAAGCTATAAAGCTAGAGGGACAGAAGACAGTTGCAGCTTCTGGTATATCACTAAAAAATCTTTCAGAAATTCTTCAAGAGGTGAATAGGGGATTTGTGCTTCAACATGACAATGCATCTTCTCATTTAGCAAGGATTACAGTAGAATTTCTTGAACAATAAACATCAGTGATGGAAAATTCTTGGTATTCTGCTGATTTCATTATGTGTGACTTTTAGCTATTTTTTAAAGTAAAATAAAATTTACAGGGGCATCATTTTCATCCCAAAGATGATATCGATGACACTATAAAAGCATACTTTTCCTCTATTCCAAGAAATGGATAACTTGAGGCATTTAATCTTTGGAAAATTCAGCTACAAAAGTACATTGATCTTGGAGGGAATCACTTTGAATGCTCCTAACAGTTGGTAACCTTAACTTGTACCAAAAACTTTTATCTCAAAAATTTCAGTGTGACCCTTGTATATAAACAAGTTAAATGATTTTTATGTTAGAAATCCTTGGGAAACTTTCATTGGAAAACTTTAATCTCGTTATCTCTCCCCGGTTGCCTCCCTGGAACCGCTCTTGATTATGGCTATGCAGCATGATAACGTCCCATCACACACAGCAAAAGTGATCAGAGACACCATTTTTACTCTTGGCTGTCAATTCTTGCCCCACTTGCCATAATCACCAGACTTGGGCCTCTTCTGATTTCGACTTGTTTTTATTGATGTATCACACACTCTCTATGAAACACGTTAACAGTTACAGAGATGTTAAAAAAGAGCTTGATGACTCAACCACCTCAAAAGATGCTTTGTTTTTCTGGGAAGGCATCCACAACTTGCAGAGAGATGCGAAAAATGCATAGCTACAATAGCACATACTTTGAATAAACTATTTTTTACCTTTCTGTCAAATTAAACATATATTTTTATGGAAAAAATAAGAATTAATAACCAGCACACCTGGTACAGCCATATTTTGGTTAAGGAAAATAATTCCTTCCACCTACTGCATTCGTTGGCTGAAATTTTTGTTACCTGAAACATGATTTTCCATCTAATTTAAATGCAGTGTGTTTGTGTTATGTTATCACATGCATCTAGCAAGACATTATTAGTCAAGTCAGAAATACAGTAAGTGTATATATATATACTCAAGGTATCATTTCATACATAAATACAGTGTTCGGTTAATGTGGTCACAAACTGAGAAAAGCAATATTACATGTCAAGATGAATAATTTTTGTATAAACCAGAGTTGCAATCTATTTATTCAGTCAAATATACAGATTCTCTCACTTTAAGCCAACCCCAGACTTTCATTCATAACTTTAAGAATAATGAAGATTATGTAACAAAATTTCAAAGGGATTCTCTTATTAAAGGTATATACAAATGTTATACAGACATACATACAATAAACCCAACTGGAGTGAAAAATTAGCCAGAGCCAGGAATCGAACCTTTATATGCAATGATAACATTGCAAGATGTGATGGAAATTCAGCTTGGCAGCCATCTCCCTATGTTTTTCACTTAACCCTTAACCGGAAACGTACCGTCTGCGAGATGGTTGCGTCTACATATCTGCCCTTAATATTTTCTTTCTCCGACATTCAAAACTTATTTTTATGCTGTTATATTAAAAAATTGGTCCTGTTAATGCATTACTATTAAAGATTAAATGTTTAAGTTCAATATTTGGAAAATTATTAAATGTTCTGTTTGTGCATGGGATTTTCACGTTTCTGGTTAAGGGTTAATAAGTGAATTACAACACTGGTTCCTTATACAATTTTTTTTTTTTGTTTTTTTTGGGGGGGGGGGGGGTCTTGGTGTATTTGTATACTATCACCTCTTTTAATGTCACCACATTAACTAAACACCTGTATATCAGTGGTGGATCCTTTGAGTATGCTAGTCATGTACCACATACTCAACAAAAAATATTTAACTTAAAATAAATTTTAGTAAAACATTCATTTAACATTTCTTTAAACTTTTTTTAGCAAATATCTATCTCTCAGTTTTCTGATGCGATTGGACAAGCTAGTGATGTAGTATAATAATGTTCTTCCCTGCAGCACTATTTTACCTTAACCCTGTAAGTGTTTGGGGCGTAATATTCCATTCACTAAGCTCCAGGTTTCACAGCAGTACAAGTAATATTTAAGATAATATAATTTTATAGATTTAATGAATTTTAAATACATTGAAGAATGATTAAGACTTTCAAGGATTACATTCATATTTGTAATTGAGTTTTTTTTATAATGTTGAAAGAATCACATTTTCTTAGCATTTAAAACAAAATGCAAAGAAAACAACATTACAATTTTACGCTTTTGCAAGACGTTCGGAGGGTTAAGCATTTTGTTACAGTGATCAAATTGTCCAGTGGATCATAAGTAATGCTATGGGCTGAGAACTTGCCTTGTCTTGTTATAAAGGTCAGGAAATTTCACTTTTTAAGGGATTATTTATAGCTGTAACGTCCATTCTCACTATCTCTTATTTAGAATGTAAGGAAGTTTCAGCCAGTTTAGAAGTTGTCAAGGCATGCTATAATTTCAAGTTGAAAATCACCGATGCAGCCACTGAAAGGTATTTCTTTGGAGGGGCTTTAAATCATTATTATTTATAAAACAAACAATTTCATTGTTTTAGTTGTTCAGAAAGTAGTTATTACTAAATTTGTGATGTGTAAAACCGATGTAATGAAAATTACAAACAGCTAAAATAAATTTAGAATTCAGCTGTTTTAAGGTTTTGTAAAAGGGATCCTTCTTAATCTTTAGAGAAAAATAAAAGAAAGTTAAAAAAAAAAACTAGTATAGTAATAACAGGCATATGTTGCTGCTGTTACTCACTCCCTCTTTCATTCATTTTGCCCTGATGTGGCTTCTATTATAAAGGTTTGAAACAGTTGTATGCTATAATTGTTTTGGCTGTTTATGAATTTATTTACCTTGTTTTTCATACAACATGTAGTAATACAACAGGCATTTGTTTGCATCTTATTAGTTTTTAAATGCTATAGGAAAAGTTTTGACCCTAGCTCCTCTCCTTTGTTTCTGTAACAAACTATAAAGATTTGCGAAAGTATAATCTTTCTGCTGATGACTTCCCTAGCATATGCAGATTCAAATAGCATGATACACCACTATTGTATGAATACTTCAGTTAGCATATTTAGTTGCTTTTTTTTTTTATTTTTTATTTTTATTTTTATTTTACAGAGTGTATTTTCAGGGGTGCCATTTGGGGGTGGCAATTGCCCCCCTCAAGGAATTTGATATTTCAAAATGTATCAGTCATCACGTGTTGCTCATTTTTTTTTCTTAAATTTCCCTAAAACCCAAAATAACGTCAGTTTTCGAATATAAAAAGTTCCTTAAAAAAACAGTTTAAGAACAGAAATTGACAATTATCAATCATATTTTCTAAAACCTTGTTATTGGACAATTCTCAAAGTGAGATGCACTTATTATTAATGAGTACTTTGGCTAATTTTTAAAAGATATGTGATAATCAAATTGTATCAGTAATGCTTCTCTTCAATAATGCAATGTATAGTACTCCTCGGATGTATTCGACAAAATCCAAAGAAATGTTTGCCCCCCTCAAGAAATTTCTGAAATGGCGCTCCTGTGTATTTTGTGATCTTCAGCATATTGTAAAATTTTCAAAAATTTCAATGAAGTAAATCACCATTATTATTATTATTACTTTTTTCTTAGGTTCAAGATTTTGATAAATCTGATATTGCACCAGATGATGGAGTTTATATAAATGGGCTATTCTTAGATGGTGCCAAATGGAACCGAAAAAAGTATGTTTTTCTCCCTATTAAATTTATTCTGCATATAATTATTTTATTAAGATGTGTGCGAAAGATGACTGTTACACCTTAAAAAGAACTTAGACTTGATTTTAAAATAAGACCTTTTGTAGTAATTAATACAATTAGGTATTGTCTTTATATTAAATTTTCTCCTTCCCATGAAATTACGAATCATATTTATTATCATGCCTTAATCTACTATATATATGAAACGATAAAAGCTAAGCCCCTTTTTAAAATCCCTTTTTGCCCCTTTTAAAATTTGAAATCCCCGTTTTAAAAAACACAAATTTAAATTTAGAAATTAAAATTAAAACTTTTAAAATGCTTTTGTAATTGTGTCACAGTTGATTGAATGAAGTTGCCCCTGTTAAGTCAGTTTTCCCGCATTGCATTTTATAACTTTCAAAGATCGTTTTGGCACATCTCATAAGAATACTTTTGCTGAATAAGTGCAATTTGTAAGTCTTGCTGCATTCTATCGACCGAACTCAAGCCACAGCCTTTATCCCGGGCAGTCAATCATTCAGCTAACGGCCAATTATAGTTTAAAGACGCCTCCTTTGACTTAAACGGCCCCTAGCAGGAATAATGCGAAATACAGCATATTTATACCGATGCACAGGTCCCCGGACAGAGCTTTTTTACCATCAAAAGAATGCACTAACTCCACGTCACTCGGCTCTCTAAGTATCGCTTTGCGGTACACCTAATTCCCAAGCCAGATGTCCATAAAGTAAAGTAGCAGCTCTCAAGCCAAAAGGGGCCTGATTTCTCAAAAGGATGTAACCAAAGAACAATAAATCAGGTCCCCAAAAAACTGTGTCTTTATTGGAACAACTATTATCTTAATCTGACTTTGATTTCCCGGATACCACTTACGACCTGCGACTACCTAACTATTCTAGAAGTTCCGAGGGTTTGCTCAGAAATCGGCACGCATGCGTCCGCGGTGCGCGCCCCTGCCCCCATCAGTCGGACACTGACCGACGCCACGACAGAAGATCCATAACGGGAGTAGCGGCTGATTCGTTACATTGAAAAGTCGGCACGACGGTGCATTTACGCGGGAAAATCCCGAAATTCCAGCGAAATATCCTAGGTCCGTCCTTGAAGCAAGAACAACAACAAGGTGTGTAACAAAGTCCTTAAAAAAAAAAAAAAAATGACGAATCTACTGTTCCTTCCATGAGCGAAAAAGAAATAAAACGGAAAAAACATCTTTCCCTAGCGATTAATTGAGAAAAACTCTGGTCATAAGAAAACAGAAAAACTTGCATTTGCCCTAGTAATTAATAAGAAGAAAAAAATCTTCCTGAAAACAAGTCCTTTTTCCAACCACGAACGTCTACTAAAACTTTACTATCTTTTCAAGAAAGAAAGAAAAAGAAAACTCTTTTCTCCCATCCCAGCCACGGGCGTTATCAGCTGAGAAATTAGGTCAAGTTCGCGATCATTGATGATTCATTCAGGAAAGTGTCTTTCTGTTATCTTCAAAGTGAAATGCTGTGATCAGAACAAATTAGTTTCGGTTTCTAAAGGATTAAAAAGATAGAAAAAGACATAGTGAGACTGTTTCACGTTCTGGGACTCCATCGGATTTTAAAAACAGGTGTTGCGTATATGATGTTTGTTCTGCACAATTAGTTTTTTTTTTTTTAATGTGTAAAGGGATAACAGGTAAGCACTTTCTTTTTATTAATTAAAGAAAGGAAAAAAAAAGAAAAAGAGTCACAGTTTAAAAAGTAATCTTTTTTTATTGGTTGTTATTTTAATAGCAAAAAAAAAAAAAAAAAAAATGGAATAAGACAGTTTATTTTATTTGTTTTTGTTATAAAAGAAAGTAATTTTCTGAAATTTAGACAGTATTTAAATCTTTGGAATTTTAAAATTTTATTTTAAAGTTCGTCAATTTGAAAAAAAAAAAAAAATGATGTATCAAATTTAATTTTATTTAGATTTAAGCCCATTTTTTACAAATCTTGTGTTGCAATTTTTGAAAAATATTCCATTTTTATTTTTATGTGTTTTAAATTGTGCTTTATATTTTTGTGTAATCCTGTGATATTTTGTATTTCAACATGAGTACCCCAACCTCTCCCAACGAAGTGAATGACTTAGAAAATAAGTCAAGTGACTCTGGAAATGAGAAAAATCTGCTCCCGAGTAACGATAAGAGTGCAGATCTTAACCCTGAAGAGAAAAATAGTCAGAAGTCTGGGGTTACCACACAGACACATAATGTAACAACATTAGGTGAACAGACCCTGTCAGCTCAAGCTGGGTCTGGTCACAACTCAGTAACCGCTAGCCCGAAAATGTCCATAGAACCTGATATTATTGCGTTTTCGCCTAATTCGGATATGGTTTGGGCAGCTTGGCTGGCCTATTTCGAGAGTGTCTGTATAGAACAGGAAAAAGACGACTTCTGGAAAATTAGGCACATACAGAAATACTTAAAAGACAGTGCACTTACGTTGTACATTAATAATTGTTTAAATGTGCTGCATTGGTCCGAATTTGTCACTTTGTTCAATGAACATTACGAAATTCCTGACACTCTTTCTTTAACTGTTTTTTCCCGTATTAGATACAAAATTGGAGAGGACCTGAATGAATACTATCAGAAAAAGACTAAAATAGAGAGAACCTTAGGGTTAGACCAGAAACTTATCCTGGAAGGGCTAACGGAGGGCTTGCCGTTAGAATGCAAAAGTTAGCTATTGCAAGCAACCCCTCAACTACACATTCATGGCGTGAATTAGTATTCTGAATTTGCAAACTGCAACTGGACAGAAAGGGAAATGAGGGCAAAGTTGACGCAAACCTGCAAAACCCCAATCAATACCGACAATGGCGACCATTTCAACCTCCGTATGAGACAGGACAGAATTATAACCGGCAGTGGAACTACAGAGTTCCCTATCAAACACCCAACTTTCGACCTTTTCCATCTAACCAAACACGAAATCCCCAAAATACAGTTAGACCGACGACAAATGTTCAACCAAGACCAAATGTACATCACCAGACCACTTTGCCACCCTCCCCATGCAAAGTTTGCCTTAATATAGGAATACCAAATGCGTATCATTGGGTGGGAGACTGCCCTTTTCGACAACAAGTCTTAGCAGTTCCAACCCCTAGTCCCAATATGACTGGTGCAAACTCCAACCCAGATCATAGAGCTAATGAATCATCTGAAAATATATCTAGTAATCAATGACGGTTTCTTATGTCCAAACATATACAAAAAGAAAAAGCTAGCTATAAAAAATCAAATGGAAATTGTCAAAAAATTACTGATGTAAAAAGTGAGGACTCACTACCTTGTTTGATCGATACAGGGAGTTCAATCAGTGTGATTCCTGGTCATTTAGCCCACAAACTTAACCTAAAAATATGTAACGTTCAGCAGAGTATATCGGTCACCCAAACACAAGGTGTTCTAGCTTTGAAAGAAAAATGCCTTGTTAGTTTGAAATTAGGACGTATCTCTAAGAATGTTGAACTTTTTGTAATTAATAATCAGTTACCTTATGCTTTGATTGGGCTACCCCACTGTAAACTGTTTAAATTAAATATTGACTGTGTTAAAATGCAAATCACTCAAGAGAATAAGAAAGTAGCTCTCATGGACAATATTTCAACAAATTCATCTCACCATACTTTACATTTATCAGAAGCCTATAATAACCAGCCAGAAAAGAAAAATACAGTTGAAAATGCAGAGATATTCGAAGAAAATTTTGAGCCGGAGTTGTTCGAGACCACTGAACATGTGCCAAATGTTCAGACTGTCAAGGAACAATTACCTGCTCTTCTAGCCAAATATGTCTGTATTTTCGCTAAAGATAAATATGATGTAGGCTGTGTAAACATTGAACCCCAGAGAATACAATTAACATCAGACCTCCCCGTTTCTTTAAGAGCATATCGCACTTCCCCTAAGGAAGAAGAGGAAATTAAAGAACAAATTCAGAATCTATTGCGAGCCGGTATCATTAAAGAAAGTTATTCCCCTTATTCATCACCCGTAACTTTGGTGTATAAACGTGAAGAAGAGAAGAAAACCCGGTTATGTATCGACTTTCGGAAATTAAATGCCATTACCAAAACAGATGCAGAACCATTACCTAGAATAGACACCCTGTTAGATAAATTGGCGCATGCTAAAGTTTTTTCCACTCTTGATTTGGCCAGTGGATATTGGCACATCCCTATCCACCCTCGAGATACTGAGAAGCTGGCATTTGCCACTACCTTTGAGTTATATGAGTGGAATCGTTTACCCTTCAGATGGAAAAACGCCCCTGCTTGGTTTAACCGTACCCTCAGAAGAATCCTTAATAAATACAAAATTGACTTTGCCTGTAGTTACTTTGATGATGTTATTGTATTCTCCCAAAATGAAGAAGAACATTTGTGTCATTTAGAGACCTTATTTAATATCTGTGTCCAAGAAAACCTTAAACTCAAATTGTCAAAGTGTAATTTTGTTAAATCCAAAATTAATTTTCTAGGATATGAAGTCTCGAATGGTTGTATCACACCTGACAACCCTAATATAGAGACAATTAAGAAATTAACACCACCTACGAATGTAAAGGAATTGCAACGTTTTTTGGAATCTATAAATGTTTATCACAAATTTATTCCAAAATATGCTAACATTCAATACCCTCTCAACAATTTGTTGAAGAAAAATGTCCTTTATGTGTGGCACCAAAATTGTCAAAATTCTTTCGAAAAGTTAAAAAATGCGTTAATTGAAAAACCTATATTAAAGTTGTTTGATCCCAAAACACCTTGTCATTTGTTTGTAGATGCATCAAGTCATGGAGTGGGATGTGTTGTGAAACAAATTGATGAAAAAGGAACATTACATCCTATAGCATATCACTCTAGAAATCTTCGCGATTATGGAAAAAATTATGCCATTACTGAGTTAGAATGTTTGGCGATTGTGGATGTTTTAGATAAATTTTATCATTATTTACACGGTCAAAAATTTGTCATACATACCGACCATGCGGCACTTACCTGGCTCAAAAGTGTTAAAAATTTAAGAGGACGTCTTTTCCGCTGGTCCCTAAAACTTAGTATGTTTGACTATGAAATTAAATACCAAAAAGGCTCCACTAATGTTGAAGCTGATATGCTATCTAGACAGCCTGTTTTAGAAAATTTACCCCATATTATACATCTCCTTGACTTGAATGAAGTAAGAGACAATCAGAAAAAAGAAAATGTAACAGTTGATGGTAAAAAGTACACTGAGATAAATGATGTTGTTGTAATTAAAAAGAAAAGTTTGTATAAGATTGTGGTCCCCATGGCTTTACGTCTACCCCTCTTAGAAAAAACCCACACACAATTTGGCCACCCTGGAATTTATAAGATGATAAATTTAATTTCTCCGCAGTATTATTGGCCTAACATTAATCAGGATATTGAAAATTTTGTAAAACACTGTCACACGTGTCAGATAAACAAAAAATGTAGGCAAAAAAGATTTGGCTTATTGCAATTAATGCCCCCAACAGATATACCTTTTGAATGTGTAGCAGTAGACTCTGTTGGTGGATTTAATTATTACAATTCTACAAAAAAATATTTGCATTTAGTCGTTGACCATGCAACTCGCTATGTGTGGGGTTTTCCTTCAAAAAGTGTAACTACCGAAACTTATACAAACATTTTGAAACAATTATTTCAGATACAAGTACCAGATAGATTGTTAACTGACAGAAATGGAGCATTTACAGCTTCCAGGTTTAAAAGATTTCTTCGTACTTACAATGTAAAACACAGATTGACAAGCAGCCATCACCCAGAAACGAATGGGAAAATTGAACGCCTAAATCAGATTATTGTCACTAGATTAAAATGTAAAGTCAATTCCACATCTAAGAAAATACCCTGGACTACACTTTTAGATGAAGTCTTATATGAGTATAATAATACTCCTCATTCTGTAACCCAATTCACCCCTAGTTATTTATTGTTAGGAAAATTACCATATGATCCTCCTTTACCAAATAATAGTTATTATCCCCCTGTGGAGGAAGCTAGAAAATTGGCTAAAGAGAGAACAATTGCTTACCATAAAAAGAATAAAGTCCGTTATGATGCTCGTTTCCTTCCTGTAAAGTTTATAGTTGGTGACATTGTGATGTATGAGGAATTTCATTATCCTAATACCCGTAAACTGACTTCGCCATATTCTGGCCCCTACACCATTTTAAAACAACTTTCTGATGTATCCTTTGAAATTGATGAACCCAGTTCACAT
Source organism: Maratus speciosus (assembly GCA_963932465.1). Lineage (NCBI taxonomy): Eukaryota > Metazoa > Arthropoda > Arachnida > Araneae > Salticidae > Maratus > Maratus speciosus. The sequence goes on along the minus strand of OZ010788.1, from coordinate 37,482,621 downwards.
TTTAAGAGAAACTCTGAAATTGTCCATTCCTCCAAGTTAAGATACTACCACCTTCCTCAAAATCTTAAACTCAACCATGAATAAACCCCATCTATCTCTTTCATCTTTCAATTTTTTATTTTTGCTTTCCTATTGTCCCCCTTGCTCATAGCATTTGGACGAGGACCCAGCTGGGCGTGTAACCCAACTCCCTGGTGGCGTAGAATGATGGTGACAGTTTAAAAGTACTGTTAGAATTTTTGCTTTTTTTATAACTATATTATTATGATAATTTTGGGACATATGAAGGGGTCCTCCGCTCCGTGGCCACCCATCTTTAGCCGGACTGTTTTCCCAGATTCTCTTTCCAGGTTGAACGGAGAATCTGGCAAAACTGCTTCGCTTCCCCTCTGTAGGTGGATGTCGATTGCCCACCTTCCTTTTTCAGTCGTGCAAGTGGCACATTTTTGGGATGATATTCACCTCAGAGTATTAAAACCCATGTCACACTGACCCTGGGCATGGTGAAAATTATAGCAAGCGTATATTTATAATTTTTTTAAGCTATAGTTTTCCTTTTAAAACAACTTAGTTTGTTTTTCATAAAGATAACCCTTGGCTGCATCATAGAACTAATTAAGTCCCTACAACCCCAGAATGGTTTAGGAAGAAAGGTATTTGTTGTTCTTAGTATTACAGTGTATTTTACTTTTATTTTATCTCAGTGTGAAAATTCATTATTTTTAGAAATGTATACTTTTCAAATTGCATTTTGATATACAATATATTCTGGTTGATAGTATTAGTGCATATTTTGTATTATTGAATATTTTATATTTTTGAACATTTTGTAGTATTGAATATTTTATATTTTTGAATATTGTGTATTATTGAACATTTTTATATTTTTGAATATTTTGTATGTGTGAATATTTTTTACATTTGAATATGTTGTATAGGTAGCAGTATGTTTATCTTTGAGTATTTTGTATACTGTATATGTTAATGTTACAATTTTACACCAAAAAAGGATGTTTCTCAATGGACAATACCCAGAGACATTTACAAAAACTTTATAAAAAAAAAAACATCCAAAATACTTGCTTTAGAGACAGTTTGGTGTAATTAAAGGTCCCATGTCTCGAGACTGTCCCATTATTATTTTGCTGCAGCACCATTGAAAGAATTCCAATGCTTTAATGTAACCAATATTTTTATGTAAACTTGTTGTATGAATGTAAAAATAGGTCCAATTGACTTGAGAGCTAGCTGGAGAAAATAAGAATCTAAAACCGATTAAAAAAAAAAAAAAAAAAAAAAAAAAAAACCCTACGTTAAATTCACGAGATAAGACCCAGGCGAGCCCTGTGGCTCTTGTTTTAGTGGAGGGGGGGGGGGGGGGGATATGAAACGATAAAAGCTAAGCCCCTTTTTAAAATCCCTTTTTGCCCCTTTTAAAATTTAAAATCCCCGTTTTAAAAAACAGAAATTTAAATTTAGAAATTAAAATTAAAACTTTTAAAATGCTTTTGTAATTGTGTCACAGTTGATTGAATGAAGTTGCCCCTGTTAAGTCAGTTTTCCCGCATTGCATTTTATAACTTTCAAAGATCGTTTTGGCACATCTCATAAGAATACTTTTGCTGAATAAGTGCAATTTGTAAGTCTTGCTGCATTCTATCGGCCAAACTCAAGCCACAGCCTTCATCCCGGGCAGTCAATCATTCAGCTAACGACCAATTATAGTTTAAAGACGCCTCCTTTGACTTCAACGGCCCCTAACAGGAATAATGCTAAATACAGCATATTTATACCGATGCACGGGTCCCCGGACAGAGCTTTTTTACCATCAAAAGAATGCACTAACTCCACATCACTCGGCTCTCTAAGTATCGCTTTGCGGTACACCTAATTCCCAAGCCCGATGTCCATAAAGTAAAGTAGCACCTCTCAAGCCAAAAGGGGCCTGATTTCTCAAAAGGATATAACCAAAGAACAATAAATCAGGTCCCCGAAAAAACTGTGTCTTTATTGGAACAACTATTATCTTAATCTGACTTTGATTTCCCGGATACCACTCACGGCCTGCGACTACCTAACTATGCTAGAAGTTCTGAGGGTTCGCTCAGAAATCGGCACGCACACGTCCGCGGTGCGCGCCTCTGCCCCCATCGGTCAGACACTGACCGACGCCACGACAGAAGATCCATAACGGGAGTAGCGGCTGATTCGTTACATATATAAAAACACAAATTCGTATTTCATTCTGACTGTTTATAACTCAGGTTCTACTGAATAGATTTTGATGAGACTTACACTGTTAATTAAGTAATTTCTTGGGGAAGGTTTTAATCTATAACACATTGTTCTATGTTGCTTAGTTATTGAGCTATGGGAAATTTCTATAATTAGGTGAACCTGATTTTGAAAGATTAGCTTTTTTAAATAGTTCTACTGAATGGATTTTGATGGGAGTTGAGAGAGGGAGAGAGCTTTTCAAGACGTATTAAAATAGCATATTTTACGTTAACGGATGTTGGCAACAGGAATTAAAATTGTTTGGAAATCATAAAGCCCCCTGTTATTGCTTCTTTATTTTCCGCTGTTCTTTGCACACAAATAATTGCAGCTACTACATGTTTCCTACAATTACAGTACAATTTATTGCTATTACATTTTTGACTGCATTTTCTCTGCCAGAATCCAAAGATGGAAAATCATGTTAAACCTACCAAAAGAGGACATGTATTATGAATATAACTGATCATAGAGTAAGATTACATTTAAACTACCAGAACCAACACATTGTACCTAGTACTGTAGTCCTAAAATAAGCAGAGTGTATATTCTATAGGAAGAGGGTATGGGCTAGAGAGTATCATTTATAGCTTTATATGAAAAACAGAGGGTATACAGAGAGTCTTTAAGAGATTCAGAAGGTATATGGTGTATATCCTCCACTACATTCCTGGTTGTGCCAAGTTGAGTGCACTGGACAATCTCTGCATTTATTGTAATGCTCTCCATTCCAGTATTGTGGCCAGTATAGAACATTTTAATTCCTATTATTGTAACATTCTTATTTCACAGACAAATCCTACTGTAAATGATAGACTAAAAGAGTTGGTCCTTAATTGGACTGCACTGAATGTTTGGTATATATTTGGAATATTTGGCTAAACTGAATAGTTAAAAAAAAAAAACAAAAAAAAAACTAAAAACATTTTTAAAAATCTTGCAAAACTTCTATTTTTAATTGTCAGTAAATAAAGATATTCAGAATAGTTAAGAAATAGAATCCCTTAAATAAAAGAGATTGCTTTTATATTACTGTAATTTCAAGAAGAAGCACCACGCCGCATACGAGTTTAAAAGTAAAGAATATATTTAGTGTGACGCTTCTACCAAGACGGCAGGTATGGTGATTTTTTTTTTTTTTTTTTTTTTTTTTTTTTTCATGCAGCATTATCTATTGCAGTGGTGATTCTGTTCCGAATGTTTTTCAAAATCGGTCATCAGTCGGAAAATTCGGATATAAAATAAATTGCAAATTTCGACAAACGGTCGGCAGAAAAAATTAATTTTTGTCAATCATTCACAGAAAAAAAAAGCAAATTTTGGATCACAGAAAAAGCAAGAATTTTATCAAATGATTACGGAAGTAGCAAGAATTTAGGAAAAGGATTGCAAAAAAATAAAACAATGTGAATTTCATCAAAGCATCACGGAAAAAATGCAAATTTCGTCAAAGGACTGCGGAAAAAACATGAATTTCATCAAAGAATTGAGGGGAAAATGCAAATTTTGTCAAACGACTGTGAATTTCTTCAAAGGGTCAAGGCAAAAATGAGAATTTCGTCAAAGGATCAAGGAAAAAACACAAATTTCATCAAAGGATTGTGGAAAAAACACGAATTTCGATAAAGGGCCACGGAGAAAATGTGAGTTTCGTCAAAGGATCGTGGAAAAAATACGTATTTTCTCATAGGATTTTTCAATTTTGTTTATAGGGGTTTTTTTATTATTTGGATACTTTTACTTTCAGAACTGGTTTTGAAAGTGAAAGTATTCCCATTAAAAAACCTGCAAAAGCAAAAAAAGTAGAAAAGGGCCTTTGTAGAGATCAACCTCAGCTAGCCAATGCAAAAAAAAAAAAAAAAAAAAAGATTAAAAAAAAAATAAATAAAATATTTAAATGCAAACGAGATATCTTTAAAAAAATTCTTCCATTTAATTAACATTAGACAGTGGGTGTTTTCACATAAGTGAAGTAGCCCTTTAATCCGTCCTAACCATGCGAAAAACTGATGTAGCAACTGGATATTGATTGCATTTTCAATTTGAAAATTGCTCAAGAATGGCACACATTTTCTAAATTTCTCAGGATTTCACTGTTTAAAGTTATGCATGCTTTCATTACAACACAAATGGACATTAAAGGAAGATGTTAATGAAAAATGAAGTATTATCACCTATAAAATGATTGATATGTTTAAAATACTCTTTTTCTTCAGTTTTGATTCACAAAATATATTTTTGTTGAAACTGTTTCTTTTTGCATAATGAAACATTTATCAATAGAACGCTTATTTGATTGTAACAGTGTCTGAGTTCTTGAAGCTAAATAAACAAACCACAAGTCGTGGTAAGCTTTTTTTTTTAGTGAGTCTAATAGTGGACTTTTTTATGGATGACTATAATTTTCTTAAAACTTATTATGTTTTAATAAAAATTTGGTACACAGCCTAATTTATTACACTGGTTTATAAATTTAAACATTTTTTATATACTTTTGATGAAACACCTATTTTCTTATTATACTACCTCTTACTGATGAAAGGCGGTATTTGAAAAAAATCTATCATGTCACATGTTTTACTTTCTTCTATATAAATAGATATATATACTAATAAAAGACGTCTGTTTGTGCACGATGACCAGCAAAAACTTCTTCACATAGTCTGAAAATTTAGGTGAGAATAGTCCAAGACATGTCATTGATGCACCTGAGGCTCAGATTTTTAATTTTTTAAGGGCCAGAGCCCCTGTGGCCCATTTCAGTTTTTATGCACTAAATTTTTAATAACATGCCTCCTTTCTATCAGATTTACTTTGTTTTTGGGGGCGAATTCTTCATTCAGATTCTACCCAATTTCCACATTTCAGTTAAGACCCTGGTCCCCTTGGGGACCGGTACAGGGCTCCTTGAAATTTTTGCATGCTAAATTGTTAATAAACTGCTTCCTTTTAATCCGATCTTCAATTTTCGAATCCTTTTTCCATTTAGTCATTCTCCCGTTTCTACATTCCAGTTAAGACCCTGGGTCTGTCTAAGGTCCCATACTACCTTGACCCATACCCCTTGAACTTTTTCTGCACCATGCATTTTTCAACCCATAATTTTCTCACCTTCTCAGTGCATAATTTTAAATTTGAGTCTTGGACTATTCTTCCCGGACCAACACAGTCATATTTTTATTGGGGCAATTGGACCTTTTTTTAAGCATTTAACAATTTCCTGCACATTTCTTTAAAATATTACTCTAATGAATAATTCATACCCTATGCTTAATTTTGACTAATTGAAGATCTAAAATGCTAAGTACTTAAACATTTTAACATGTTTTCATATTATGGCCCTTCTCTCAACTATCAGTTGGCCCCTTTTAGGCCCTCTATTATAGCTCCCTTTAAAATTGTCCGATTCACCAGCTTTTTTTTTCTAACAACTTCTTAGGTTCTCGAACTACAACATGAATGACAAAAAAAAAAAATTTCAGACTTCAGCTACCATCAATTTTGAATATTAATCGCCTTCTTGGGACACTTTCTGCAGCTTCTTTAAAAATTATCAGAATTGCCTGCAATTTTCTTTAATATAGTTCTAGCGTCCTCTGATTACTTTAAAAACTACTAAAAAGTATTTTTATGCCCACCTACATGAAACTTAAGTCCATTGTCCCTTGGGGCCCAGTACAAAGCCCCTTGAAGTTTTTGCACTATAAATTGTTAATAAATTGCCCCCTCTTAATCCGATCTTCATTTTTGGAACGCTTTTTCCATTTACTTATTCTCCCGTTTCTATATTCCATTTAAAATCCTGGAGCATCCTAAGGTCTCATAGGGCACGCTCCGGGCTTTTACCCGATTCTTAGGAAATCATAAAGATGAGAATTATGAAAAAATATTGCTGTTTTATTAAAAAACTATCATGCAATGGGTGTGAACATGTTTCTGAAGATACATTTTCTCCATTCACACCTGGATTTTTTCCCTGAAAGCTTGGGTGCCGTGAGTGACAAGCAGGACGAACATTTTCAACAAGACTTTAAACTTTTTGAAGACAGACACAGAGGTTTTTGGGACGAAAGTATGTTAGGGGACTACTGCTGGTTTATTTTAAGAGAAACAGATCAAGAAAATTATAAAAAGGCGAGTAAAATCAATCATTTCTAATTTTTTCTTATTATATTTCATGTTATTATTATTTTTAAGTATTTAATAAATATTTTTAAAACTAGACGTGACAGATTTTTTATAAGAATTTTCCCCGTACTCAGTGCACTAGAATCTATGAAAAAATACACATTTCAGCGAAAGTATATAAACCGTGTAAACCAGTGTTATTACTGCAACTTGCTGAAAATTTGAACAAAATCGGCCAGTTAACAACAAAAATACCAATTATTTTTTTAATAGTAAGGAAAAGAAGGGTTTTGCTTTGGGTTCTATATCTTTTAATCATTATTTCTGCTTGCTACTCAACAATTTTTTTCCAACAACGCAAAACTTTCTGGCATATCCATGGAATTTTTTTCATACTTAAAGGAATAAAATTTGCAGGCATGACTACTGAAACTATTTGGAATTGAAAAGCATGTTCCTTTGTTCAATAAATATCATCTTGAATTTAAAACATATTTGTGAATCACAAAAAACAACTTTAGAATTTGCATAAAAAATTCTCGAAAAATTCAAAAATACGCATAAAAATTCAAAAATCGCAGAGGAACAAAAATTATTATACTAGGCTAATAGATTAAAGCAGGATTTCTGTTACTAATTTCAGAAAATCTCCATGAAAAAAAAAACCTGTAAAAAAATTCATGAAAAATAAAACAAAATCGCTGTACGAATTCAGATTAAATTTTATTGTAAAAAGGACAAAATTTACTATATTGAACAAAAGTTTGAAATTGGATTCCTTTTACAAATGTAAACAAATCGCCACAAAACGTTGTAAATAGCATAATTTTTTAAAATTTAGATGTATTTTCAGAAGTGCAGCGCTTACGGTGAGTGCGGCACATCATATTTCCGAAATTACGGTATTTATTTGCTGTTTGAAAGTGATACTTAAGAAAAGTAATTATTGATGTTGACACTTCATAGGAATTAATGATATATAAATGCAAGTTCCTTCATATTGTCTGGTAATAATTAGAGATGTAATGAATATTTGGCCATTACAGGGCTCCCAAATGGTCCCCTTTTCCCCCCCAAAGCCCCCTTTTTTAAAAAAGGTCCCCTTTAGTCCCCTTTTCTGCATTTTGGTCCCCCTAGTCCCCTTTCCAGTGACTTAAAAAATCACCGCAAAATAAAAAGAATTCTAAAAATCGCGAAAAGCTCAAAAATCATAGGGGACAAAATTTGCTACGGGGGGGAACAAAGTGTTGTAACTGGAATTCTTCCACGAATGTTAAAAAATGACCTTTGAATACGGACACATTTTAAGAAACTCATTAAGAAATCTCATTAAAATCCTAAAAATTAAAAAAATCGCAGAACACAAAAGTTACTATGTTAAGCTACTGCTTGACCAGTCTTGAAAGACAGACCTTTGCGTGCTGCAAAAAAAAAAAAAAAAAAAAAAAAAAAAAAAAAAAAAATTAGAACATGTCAAATGGAGAGAAGCATTGAATTAGGAGAAGACAAAAGATTAAAAAAAAAAATGAATTTAAAGCTCACAACTCTGAATCATTTAAAAGGAAATGGATAGAATAAAATACCTTTTTGCATATTTTTAATTATTGGAATGCAATTTCTTTCAAACAAGACGATATACCTCTACAGAAAACTTTCGGTAGAATCAAGAATTGAAATATTTCTTCCTTTGCCATTATTTATTTTTCATACCATTTAAAATTGTTTAATAGTGTATTTTATAATGGAAAACAATGCTGCAATACAATACATATTTAAACATCCAAATTATCATAACATGTTTCTTTGGCTTAAAGATATTTTCATCAAAGAGAAAGATAAAAATTTTCTGTACTATTACCCAGGGCTGGTGCAGCCATCGGTCAAACGGGGCGAGTGCCCAGGAATGCTTCTTGAGAATTCGAAATAACGTTTCCTTGGTAAATTTTTTATCTACATTTGTTTTAAAATGTTTTTCATGATAAAAAAAGTGGGTATTGACTTTATTTCTTACAAAGTTGATATAATTTTTCTGGAATGTATAGATTTGGTGAAAGTAACTGTGAACGTGAAAATTAAATATTTAAAGTATTGTAAATTATAGAAGATTTTTCAAAATTGAAAATAATTATGCATATCACATGTAAAATTAGTGGTATTTTGGTACATTTATTATCTATATTATATGAGGACGTGAGTTTTAAAATTCACTTTATCAAAAATTAAAAAAATCGAGTTTTTTCTATAAATTTATTCTTGCACTGAAAAAAACACAACAGTCTGAAAAAAAAAAAAAAAAACTAGTTTTATCCTGTATTTTAGCCCTTGTAAAATCTTGATCTACAATGAAAACAAATGGACGCAGTTAGAGGTTTTTTGCGATTTCCCCAGATTTGATTTTCTGGATAAGGCGTGTTTTGAAACTCGTGTTATCATATATTATTCTATGATGGATACAATTTAAAAGTAAATTTTATTAAATGAGTATGACAGTATAAGTTAGGTCCCATTAACTGTTTTGCCAGGGCCCTGTGCAATATTGCGCCGGCCCTGCTAACTGCTTATTACCTGCTTATAAAAAGCAAAATCCTTTTTTATGTTCTTGGAAACAATACGAAATTGTCAGAATTCTCCTATTTATCCTCCACAAAACAAAAAGTAGAGGAGACTTCTCTATTATTAGCCACTTTCCATATATCAAAGATGGACTTGTCTTACCCAGACCTGTTACTCACTTGACTAGTTTTTGAAACCGAAAATATATTTACACGAGAGATTTATTTAGTATTTTTTGTTCATCTTTTTAACTATTGTTGTCAATTCTAAGACAGCGCAAATAATAATTCTTTCTTTCAAACAACAAATGTATTTTCATGTGAACGTTAAAGAGAGAAATAAAATTTTGGTGAAAATCACGTCAGATTTAAAACGATATATTTAAAATGTGTTATTTAAGACCATTTTCTTATAACGTTGTTAAAAAAATTCCAAAAGTCAACAACTCTCTTTGATTTGTTCATCTATATAATAAAAACCGAAGTCATGTGACTGTCATCAATAGTTCCGTGCTGACCACTTCACTTTTTATGTGCCAAACGAACATTTCGGTACTTTTATATTAGTCGGGCGCAGGTGATAAATCGCCAAATATTCTTCCATCGCCACCATTTCATTAAAAATATAAACCTATCACTCATTTCATTTAAAAAAAATCTTTCCTTTAAAATACACAGATTTCATTTACCTCATTTAAAATACAATAAATAAATAAATAAATAAATAAATATTTTCCAGCATAGCTTCTTGGCGAGGAAAAAAAATTGACATCGTATTTTCCGGCAATCTATATCCTATTGCATATACATAAGCATTTTTTCCCATATGTATACAATTTATTTAAACAGAAATTTATAGAAACAAATTATAGAAACATTACAATTTATAGAAACAATATTACAATTTATAGAAACAGAAGTAATTTCTATGTAAACAAATATTGTATAATATGTGTAAATAAAATGTTTATATGCAAATAAATACACATAAAAAAATAAAAGTTCACCAGGTTTGTTTAATAGCTATTAATATATTTTAGCAACTTATTTCACGTTCTGAAACCTGAATTACGCCAAGCTTAAAAAAAAAATAATGCCAATGCCCCTGTAATGGAAAAGTATCTAAATAAACAATTAATCGTAATAATAATAACATAAACTAAAATATTTTATTTCAACATCAAAGTATTGTTTCTAATTTACATTCAAATAAATATATATTCCAAGATAATTTCAATTGAAATTAAGTTGACATCTTTCTATTTCACTTCATAAAGTAAACAAACACAAGAGATTCATTTATCACAAATAGTAGAAAATATTAGATCAAGGTGGTAATCATTCGCAAAGTAGGTTCTCCAACAATGAATGGACACTATTCTTATGACGTCATAGTAGGTAAATTGGCGGCGGTACGTTTGTTAACGGCTTGCATTCACGAGGGTTTTATTTTGGTATTTCTCTTAGTTACGTTAGTATATTGTCATATTTATGAACTCAGAAATCAAATTTATAAAACAAAAGTATATATATTCATTATTTAGTTACTAAGTAATGAAAAAAAATTATGAATGGATGATTTGAAAAATTTAAATAAATTTATTAATATTAAAAAATAACATTGAAGTAACAGCATGTTTAAAGTAGAATAAGTTCAATATAGATAATTTATGAACAAATCTCAGTTTAAATACTTGAAGTTTCACTCATTTTACAGCTACGGAAATTATGAGGTATGTCAAAAAAGACGAAATACGCATAACAACAAAAATGTATGAAATGTTATCAAGTTCGCAAAGAATTCTTGATTTCTCTATCAGAATCGTTGGACTCGGGAAGGATTGAGCAAGTCAATTAGTTTCAGAATGAAAGTAATATGATGCAGTGCTTAGCATACGTTTAAAGGAAACCAAACTGGTCGCCAGACGCGGCTAGTTTATATATAGACTGATTTTCAAATGCTGTTTACTGATCTTATTTAATCAATCACGAAAACAGCCATTAAATGTCTAAACAGCAGTTGATTATACCGTAAAATCCCTCAGTGAAGCGGAAATTAATGGAAATCTGTTTACAGTGAGATCATCACTGGTTGTTTAATTATTATTCAAATCTTCCATAATCTTTTTAAAGTGGATCAAATTAGCGTGTTTTTAGAGTCTGCGGTGTCTGAACGGGATTTGTCGAGCGTAACTCATAGGGAGCAGAGCCGCCTAGTTTATCAGAAGAAAGTATTGGAATCATGAAAATAATTTCCATTTTTTGATAGATTTACATGTTTTAGGTTGACCTGGATACGATTTGACTATTTTTAGAAATCTATCTCTATTTGTGATACAAAATTTGTAGCTACTCTATCTCAAAACTAAAGCATGGAATTTTATCAAATGCCATATTTAATTAGATTTTAGCACACATAGGTTTTGGTGTATATGGGCCAACAAGTGGCATTGCTATGTTACATTTTTCACAATTTACATGATAATTATACCTTAGCATCATTAGAGTGAAATTCCATCAAACTTCACATTCATTTAATCCTTGATATAAATTGGTACTGATTAGATTTTGGTGTATTTCATGACAGGTGGCAGGCACTACTGGGTTGCAATTTTAAGGACTTCTGTGAAAGCCAGATCGCGGCATTTTTTGGGATTAAAATTCATCAGATTTGATATGTAAGATGATTATGAATAACTGATGATTCAATATTGGTTTTGATCACTCCTCCGGGGCTTTGCCATACTAGACATTTTCCGATGAACATTATAGCTTATCCTAGCTTTTGTTGTGTAGAAAGAAACTAAATTTTATGTTTGAGGAAAATAATTAATAATATGTATATTAATTTAGTTTTAAATTTTAATATTCAACAGGAATCGCTGTTATGCTGTGCTCTTTTTATTCACTGATCACTGTTATTTTTTACCTATAAAAAAAAATATCAAGGTGAATGCCGAAATATTGAATACTTTTTATATTCTTGCAGTAGGATATTTAAATGTGTTTCTATAAAACTGTGCACGTTGTTTAATGACATCTTATAAAGATTATCATCTAACATATTTTCTGGAGTAATTTAAAAAATATACTTGCATATTTAGGAAAATTGGTGCAATGTCTTTTACTCGTGATCCTTTTTTAATAAAAATGGTCCACCGAAGTCCCCTTTTTAAATAAAAATGGTCCCCTGAAGTCCCCTTTTTAAATAAAAATGGTCCCCCGAAGTCCTCTTTTTAGATAAAAATGGTCCCCCAAAGTCCCCTTTTTAAATAAAAATGGTCCCCTTTCTCCCTTTTTGAGGACTAAAATGTGTTGGGAGCCCTGCCATTATTCAGTATTTGACCCTTTTACCAAATACTGAACAGTAATAGGTTGAATACTTAGGTTAAATATTGTTGAATATATTTAGCTGGATAAATTCAGGATGATTTTTCCTTTTTTTATTTCTTTCTCTCTCTCTCTCTTTTTTTTTAAAGATAATTTTTTCAAATCCAAACAGTCTACTTTTTGACACATTCATGAAACCATTTTCATTCATAAATGCACTAAATTAAGCATTTCTCTGATTAAAATACTAAAAGTTCAAACAGCATGTTCGGAAAAGAAAGCTGATCTTTAGAGATTTAAGCTAATTTTTTAGAAACAACTGTCGTGCAAAAGTTTTCATTGGGAAAAAAAAAATGTATTACAACTCAAGTTGCAATACATTTATAGAAAAATAAAAAACACTATTTGATTCTAAAGTATTTGAACGTGATAATCAAAAAAGTATTTTAAAGATGAAAATTACAAATTATTTATTTATATCTTTTACAGAGGTGTTTTAGATGAGCAAGATCCTAAAATTCTTTCATACTCCATGCCAGTTATTTGGTTATTACCTTGTATGAAAAATAATATTAAAGAAGAAGGTCGTTATAAGTAAGACCAATTTTGCTATGAAGTATATTTAATAATATTAAACATTTTTCTGGTGTACAAATGTATAATTTTTGGATGTAGAAATCTTTATGTAATATGTATAAAGTGCTGGAAAAAAGTTTAGGACCACATGCTAATTTTGTTGTTTAGAATAAAATTCCAAAAAGAGTTATATATCTTGAATTTAGACACATATATGTGATATAAAATGTGAAGTTAATTGAATTGTAATAAAATGTGAAGTTAATTGAATTGTAAATGTAAAAAAAGTACTTTATCTACAAGTGTTTTTTCGTGTAATATTAATGTATGGAAATAAGTATGGGACGAGTAGCTTCTTTTAAATCTAGCTTAATGGTAGCATAAGTTTGGTTATCATCAAGACAAAGATGAACTCCTTTGACTATTGAAATATTCTTGGTAATAATTTTGTTCTACTTCACAATGAACTTATGGATCAGAATTTGGTGTTGCTTCAAGATAACGTTTCAATTCACAAATCTGTCAATTTCAAATTGGTTATCTGCAAGCACAGTTAAAACTTAGGACTTTCCAGCTAAAAGTCTTGATCTAAATTGCATAGAAAACTTCTGCTGAATCTTGTTCATCAAGTTTATGCCAATGAAAAGCAGTTTGATTAGATTGTTGAATTGAAAGCAGCCCTTTTGGAAACACAGAACCAAATACAAATTTTTACATACAAAAACCTGGCCAAATCCTTCCCAAACGGTCTTCTGAAAGTCATCTGTGTTAAAGGGAAGTAAAAAATATACTGTAAGTTAATGTACAAATCTTTTACACATGTGTAATTTAAATATTAAATATACTGGTCCTAAACTTTTTCCCACCAAGTTGTGTTATGTAGAATTTAATTTTAGCTATATTTTTTAAAACATGTTATTGTAATTTAAAAAAATTTTTGAATATCTGAGAATGTGTATGATTTTGTAATGATATTATTTTTTCATAAAAGTAGGTGGTCCTAAACTTTTTTTCCAGCACTGTATGTATTCCTCCTAATTTTTTTTTTTTTTTTTTTTTTTTTACAGTTTATGAATTTCAGATTATCAGATGTACAATTTTATAGTGTATAACAATTATTGGTTCATTTACCTATTGTCAGTTTTCGGCAGATTTATAATTAACTATGTCAAAAAGTTTTATTATAAATATACATATAATATATATAGTATAAAATCTTATAAGTATGCCAATTGGAATAAATTAATAAAAAGCAATATGCTCAATACCTTATGTACAATTCAGTACAAATCATACATATTTTTTGTAGTAAATGCGTAAATAAAAAGTATATATTAAAATTTTACAAGTTTAGCCTGTAGAATTTCATCAGTTCTAATTTTTGTTTATATTTTATAAACAATAATTTATCACAAATTACCTTTCAAGGTGCTAAATGCATAGACACATATTCACATAATGTGCTTGTATATGTATAATGGAAAGAATATTTTGAAATATTAATCTTTCAACCTATGGTGTATCCAGTAAGCTATATATTAATTTTATTCACGTTTATCAAATGTAACCTCCTTTTTTTCAATAAATGCATTTTGCATCATTCATTTGTATATATCTGGGGTTCTGGCAGTGCCCCTGCCAAGTTGAGAAAGCACAGCCATAAGCATCCTTTTCTGGAAGCAACTCAGGGTTCTTTTGCCTCTCCCCCCCCCACCCCCTCCTTCCAATATCTTTGTGGTTGAATTTCTCCAGAAAATTGAAACTTTGTTTATCTAAAGTACAATACAATTGGAATCAAATGTTCAAATTTCACGTTTCTATCTTTTCTAGTTCAGAAGATATATGAACTCAAAGTTTCGATTTGTAGACACTACTCGCGGATCATCAAAAATGTGAGGTACATCCAGTAGCCCTAGAAACTTGAAATTTGGTATGAAGGTAGTGTTTGGTATACAAAGAAAAGAAAAATTATTAAAAATCCAAAAAAAATGAAATTATTTTTTCTTTTTTTCCAAAACACGAGAATTACGAACTATTTTTGTCCATTATGAAAAGAAAAAGTAAAATTTTTTTCTTCTGCTGTTACTTAATATATTTGATTTTTCTTTTGTATTTTTAAATGATTTGTTTGTATAAATTTACCAAGACTTTTTTCAAGTAAAAATTAGGTTTTAAAAATTAAAAAAAGAAATGATTTAAATAACTTTATTAGATAGACTCATTTTACTAATTGGCTAGTATAGCTAATATAGTTAGATATAGTATAATAGTTAGTGTTTGTTTTTTAAATGTGCTATGGAACACAAAGGTTAAAAATCCATACTTATAGGGAGATTATGCAATATTTTACTTTGGAAGAATTTTCGAAAATAAAATAATCTACTGAAAAACGTTATTTGTACTAAAATGGAATTAAAGTAAATATAAACATCTGTTTTATTAGTTTCTTCCCATCAAAAACTTCCAAAATTACCGGTTTAATCCAGAAAATTCCAAAGTTTATTTTCCTGTTTCAAAATTCTTAGGGAGGTTTCCATCTCTACTTTTAGATTTAATAATTACACTAGAAAAATTACATTATTTAAAAGCCAAGAGATCAGTACCTTATTTAAACATTAAACAAACTAAAAAAAAAAGATAAATCGTTCTTTGCAATCACCCTGGTTTGGCAGATAGATATAAATGGATATAATAAACAAGTGGGTATGTGTGATCGAAGATCGTACAAAGGGTTTTGTTTTATATCTCTTTCAAAGATAGCAGCACTGGTCATTAATGAGAATTAATTAATTTCATAAAAATAATGTAAGACTTTTTCGAAATTTTATGATTTGTCGTGTGATCGAAGGTACTCAGTTATGTATGAAAAATTTCAAGACTAACTTATACAGTTTCTGAGAACGAACTCTGTGACTGACAGACAGAGGAATGAGATGAATAAGGTTTCATCAGATGAATGAAACCCTGAAAACAAATGTTGTGTGTTTACTGTTTTATGAAAAGAATAACGGATGATAAAATTTAGTGAACTATTAAATGAAAAGAAATTCAAGGATAAAAGAAAAAAAGTCTTGATTAAACTCTAAATCGACCACTATAACTTTTCTCCCAAAAGAAAACATTACAATGAGTTATTAATTATAATTTTTATGAAAAGAAGGCTTTGCAATACAGAGATTTATTGAAATATTTAGTAATCAATAATTTGGATTATTTTTTATAAAGAAGTAGGTAAATTGTTTTGAGTAATTCTAATCATAAGTACTTTAAAGACAATAAAACCATTCTTAAGAAATTATATGGACAATAAGTCAATAACAGAGTTATTTTATCACTCTAGCTAAAGTATTTGTCTGATACTTAGAGCAGATATTTATTCTCTGAGGTCTATTACAATCCTATGTTTGTTAATAGATGCATTGATGTATTTACCAGAAAGAAAAAAGAAGCAGAGAATAGAGTTTATGCATAAGATTGTTTGATATTCATCTGCTCATTATATGTTTCTTTTATGTACTTACTAATTAAGTTATTTCTGGAACTATCTTACTTATTAATTAAATGTTTTTCTTTTTATGAGTTATTTCTTAATATTTTCATCGTTCTTAATTTCCTTACAGTTATTTTATTTTTATTTCTTTGTTTTACTTATTTTAAATATATTTTAAAATTTATTAATTTTCTATTTTAATTCCATTGAATGTCTTTTAATTTAATAGAACATAATGGATGCATTTAGTGCTATATATTAAATTGTGCTAGTCTATTTGTGTTTTTGACATATTATATGGAGTAGTCTCTCTTTAAAAATCTATTCTAATTTAGCTTTCTGTTACAAAAGCTATACAAATTAAAATATAATAATATGGATCATGGACTTAATAAATGGTAATAAAAGGGGGGGGGGGGAATCAGCATTTTATCAATTCTGTAAGACTATTTTCAAATCCAAATCTATTTTTTTCTGTCATCATTCTCATTCTCTTATTATAGAAATTAGATATATTAATTATGTTCTAAGTATATGAAAAGGTTTCTTACTCTTTCTCATACATACACACATATACAGTTATTTATTGATTTCTGTAAAACTGATCTTCTAGAAAACATTGTCAAAGTTAACATATTAATTGAACATTTTTGCAGAATGAAAAAAATTAGAAAAGTGATATTGGGTGTAATCAACTATAGTAAAAAAGAACTAAATTTTTAGAAAAGTAAAGGAAAAAAAGTCTAGTTCTGTGAAATTAAAAATACTATGCATGCAGCAATAAAAATTGTATGATTATAGCATAGATTTCTAAAAAGCATGTTTTTGAATGTATGTGTTTATGTGAAGAGAAGTGGGGGGGAGGGGGCATGATGAATATAATTTGAATTATTACATTGCTTATTAAAGCAACTGTAAAAACAAGCTATCAAAATCACTTGTGAAATATTTATCTTTTATCATCATGTTTTCCAAAAATAAGATGATGTATGATTTCTCAGAATACTTGCAATATAAAACCTACTTCAAAAATCCCATCTCATTTTCTTAAAACAGTCATTTTCAAGACAGTGCTCTGACTTTAAAAGTACACACAGTCATGATGAGAATTTCCAACAATCTATATTGTTTAATGAAATAATTGTAATCCTTTAAGCGTCCTAACCATGTAATTCCGTTACATAACCTTTGAATTCAAGGGCTGGTTTAACACAAAATTGATACTAATGTTATTTTTGTGTAGTGTACAATATAAATAAATATGTAAGGTAATAAAAAATAGATCCTCATTCAAATACTTTCCATCACAGTAGATTAATTTTTAACAACATTACTAAATTGGTAAATAAATCATAACATTTGTAAATTTCCAAGTGGATGGAAAAGTTTGGGCCAACAAACCAGGGATATTTTGGCTGAAGCCACCAATGCTTTACCGACTGAGCCATCCCGGATGAATCTGGAAGACTAATTAACCCAACTAACCTTTCATGATCACAGCATCTGGTCTGATATCTGAATCAGCTCAACAGACTAAATCGAAGGTTATTTTTTAAGAACTGCAATAAACGCTGCATGCATAATTATAATAGATTAATTTTTAACACAATTATTGAATTGGTAAATAAATCATTGTTAATAAATCATATTTCCTTGATTTTTTATTCTGCCAGTACTGAGACTAGGGCCTCTGGTTCTGGTTTGTAATTTTGAAGCTGGTGGAATTAAGTCTGTAAAAATGATGTCATGTTAAAATAAATAAATAAAAATCAGTTGTAAGTATCGAAATCCACACTTAAATGAGTATATGAAGAATTATAGATTTTTGTAAATGAATAAATGCAAATTGTTGTGCATATGCAAAATGACATTCCTGGAAAATAAAACCTAGTGCATCTTTTGAAGCAAAAATTAATATTTGTTTCAAACTTACACTTTTACTTTTCATAGCTATTATTTTATGAATCATTAAACATACATGAAAAATTCTGCAGAACGCTTAAAGGGTTAAAAACTGTTTTTTTCCAGGAAAATGTATGCATTTATGAATAAAAATCCTTTCATGAATGTCTTCTTAGAAAGCAGCGAAGTTGATTTGAAAACTACCATGCATAAAACGCGAAAAATCTATTCCCATCCCTTTTTTTTTTCAGTTTTATGAATGAGTGTTTTTTTTTTTTTATGTGACTTCATTTTCTCAGACAGCAGCATTTCACTATTTTATGATTAAGACCTCAATGTAAATATCGCCAAAAAAAAAAAAAAAAAAAAAAAAATATTGTAAAGTATATCATTTTACCAAATCATGTCGCTTGGTAGTTTGGGACCCTTATTTCAGAATTGCAGAATGTTTCCATCTGTGAAAAATAATGTCATAAATTTGCATCTTATCATAATACTGATTTATTATATATATATATATATATTTAATAACTGCATTAAATTTGAGTAATATTTCCCTGACTTTTTACTCTGCCAGTACTGAGACTAGGGCGGCTCTGGTTTGTAATTTTGGAGCTGGTGGAATTAAGTCTGTAAAAATGATGTCATGTTAAAATAAATAAATAAAAATCAGTTGTAAGTATTGAAATCCACACTTAAATGAGTATATGAAGAATTATAGATTTTTGTAAATGCAAATTGTTGTGCATATACAAAATGACATTCCTGGAAAATAAAACCTAGTGCATCTTTTGAAGCAAAAATTAATATTAGACATCTTATATTCAGGGAAAGATTAAGGTACTAGCTATTAAATTCATTTCTTTATGTCTTCATATTATGGAAAATTGCAATTTTATATTTGAGAAAATTCACTAGATTGGTTTTAACCTGAGGTTTCCTAACTAAGCACCATGGCAACTTTAGCATGATTTTTAAATTATAAAGGTGCTACAAAATGTTTAAAGAATCTTATTTGGTCCGATGCACCATATAACTGTAAAAAACTTTGTAGTGAAACAAAATTTTACTGTGTTAGATAATTAACAATCTTTTATGTAAATTTCTGAAATACTACTGCCACATAATATGATTTCTTTATCTGAATAGGTGTCCTTTGTACAAGACAAGTGAAAGAAGAGGTACTCTTTCAACAACTGGTCATTCTACAAATTTTGTTTTACACTTTTTGCTTCAAACAGAAAAATTACCTCAGCACTGGATAAAGAGGGGAACGGCTTTACTATGCCAGCTTGATGATTAAAAGCTTTGTTTTAAATAAATATTTGTACATGTTAAGGTTCTAATAAAATATCTGTAATATAAATTCTGTTAGCTTTATTTATGTATTTTTTTTGTCAAATTAATGAATAAAAGAACTTATCTAAATTTCAAATAGGCTATAGATCTGCACAATTTTGTTTTAAAATTTCTCTAAAACTTAGTCTGCTTATTATTCTAAATCTCTATTATAAAGCAAAAATGTACATGCGAGTGACACGGATGTCATATTGACGGTGGCAAAAGAGCAATCACAAATTGTGCTTTGACTGTTATTGTTTTTCAAACTTCTAAATGTCACACAATTTCAATTTTTACAACTGTATCTCAGTTTACTTATTATTTTATGTTTTTAATTTCTCGCATAAATACTTTTAAATCTGCATGCAAACCAACTACAATTAAATTGCTAAATGAATTTAAAACTTCCCAGGTAAATGAATTTAACATATATATGTAATCTAATTCCATGCTTAAGCACTGAAATAATCAGAATCACAAAGGTTACAATAAATAGTGAAATATTTCACAATTAACCACTGGCATGCGAGTCCTACAAAAGTACTAAATATTCTTGATGTAGCTCTCAGAAAATATACCAAATGTAAAAAATAAATTACAGTTTTCAATAAAAAACTATTTTCATCTATGTTTTGTAGACCAGGCAATATACCAGCATCTTTATCCCAGGTTGGATTGCCTGGTACAGTACAAAGTGTAAAGTTCGGACACCCAAAAGTTGGATTTGTCCAAAGTTCGGACTTTCCAGCGGCAGTAGATATTTAACAAAGGAGGGAAAAAACAAAATTGTTGAAACAAACAAAGAAAAAACTAGAAAACAGGAACTCTGCTTTTTCAGAATTTAGTGTTGCTCCCGATGAAAAAAAATATATGTATATATAAATAGTACAAAACATATTTCAATTTTAAGATGTGTATTTTTATGTAAAATGACGTCATATTCGCATCCGCTTAAGAATTCCACATTTACAATCCACTCTTAAACATCTACAGTAAAACATGCATAGGATGTCACTATCGCGAAATAATACACAAACGCAGCAAAAAGATACCGTCATTCAAGAAACTCGTCAAAAAAACGGCTGTCTAATGATTCATAGGCATTCATTTCTTTGTAACATTAATATAGACGATTTCAGTCATGATGTTTTGGTTGAAATTGACTCCAAACAAACTGTTGCTATGTTGTATTTTCTATTTTGTTTGTGTGTTGCAGCTATATCTTATATCTCATATCTAAGTGTTTTAATACTAGATATGTACTGGTAACATTTTCCACGATTTATATTTAAAAAGAAATGACGCATAGCAACCGTTTGTTTGGAGTCAGTTTCCAACCAAAACGTCATGACTGACGTCACACTGAAAGCATCTACAGATACTAAAAATTAAATATAGTTTATAATAGCTCCATGTTTTAACAGGAATTATTCATTTATATTTTTTCAAAATAGCACATATTTTAATTACATTTTCTTTCAGTTGTTATGAGAAAATGGTAACAAAAAGATATAATTGCTATTTTTCAACTACTTTCCCTTTACTTTCTATATAAATGGAGTACTTGAGTTGCCAAAATTAAACAAGTGGTGCTAAAAACTACAAAAAAATTAATATTTCAAAAATAAATGGAGATACAGTTTTCAAAAAAATTGCATTTAAAAGTACTTTTTTTTCCTAATACGATGGTGTAAAAATTAAAAATGTGCGATGCTTAGAAATGAAAAAAAACTGCTATAAAGCATTTAATCATACAATGATACATCTGCTTTGTTTATTGCTGGCTTCTGTAAGGTAACGTTATTTTTTGGAGACAAAATAAGCTGGGAGAAAGAAATAGCATACCGTACCGGGGGTTAAAAAGGTCTAGAGCAAAGAAGCTTTATTACTGAATCTTAACTCATGTCTATGTGCACAATAAAAGAAAAACTTTTTATTGATAAACCTAAGTTAATAAAGCAGCGTACATTAACTGAAATGTTCAACAGTTAAGTAAGTTACAATTTCTTCATTAATTGTATGTTCCCTTAAATAAATGATATTGTTTTATTTTTTGTTTTGTTATGATTTATTTAATGAAAATGATTTTTACTTTCTTCTATCTTTACAAGAAGAAAGTATTGGATTCGTGAAAATTTTCGACGGATTTACACGTTTTAGGGGTCAGAGATTCCGAAAAACATGTTTTTACAAATTGTCTGTCTGTATGTGACACAAATATTGTTGGCGCTCTATCTCAAGAACTAATGCACGGAATTTAATAAAAATTTATATTCAGTTAGTCCCTGATATAAGTTGGTGCTGATTAGTTTTTGGTATAAATCGCTCTACAGGTCGTGCTGCTATGCAACATTTTTCATGATTTCCACAATAGCTCAATATCCAGAACTAATGCACAGATTTTCATCAAACTTCAGATTCAGTTAGTTCTTGACATGAATTGATGTTTTATACATTTTGGAGTAAATCGCTCAACAGGTGGCGCTGCTATGCTGCATTTTTTAAATTTTCTGCAATAGCTCTATCTCAAGAACTAATGCTTGGATTTTCAACAAACTTCAGATTCAGGTATACCTGGATATGAATTAGTGCTGTTTAGTGCTGGTGTAAATCGCTGAACAGGTGGCGCTGCTATGCAGCATTTTTCATGATTTCCACAATAGCTCAATGTCCAGACCTATGCACGGATTCTCATTAAACTTCAGATTCAGTTAGTCCTTTACATGAATTGACGTTTTATTGATTTTGGTGTAAATCGCTCAACAGGTGGCGCTGCTATGCAGCATTTTTCACGATTTCCACAATAGCTCAATCTCCAGACCTATGCACGGATTCTCATTAAACTTCAGATTCGGTTAGTCCTTTACATGAATTGACGTTTTATAGATTTTGGTGTAAATCGCTCAACAGGTGGCGCTGCTATGCTGCATTTTTTGCAATTTCCGCAATAGCTCTATGTCAAGAACTAATGCTTGGATTTTCAACAAACTTCAGATTGAGGTATACCTTGATATGAATTAGTGCTGTTTATGTTTTGGTGCAAATCGCTCAACAGGTGGCGCTGTTATGCTGCATTTTTCAGAATTTCCACCATAGCTCTATCTCAATAACTAATGCACAAATTTTCATCAAACTTCATATTCAGGTATACCTTTATATCAATTAGTGCAGTTTGTTTTGGTGTAAATCGCTCAACAGTTGACGCTGCTATGCTACATTTTTCAGTATTTCCAATATAGCTCTATCTCAAGAACTAATACACAAATTTTCATAAAACTTCAAATTCAGATATAGTTTGATATGAATTGGTGCTAAATTGATGTAATTTCTTGTACTATTTAATTGATGTGATTTATTGTGCGTCTCAAAAGTATATAGACGAGCGATTTTTTGAAGTAACAGTTCAAAATATGAAGTCATAATCGCGAAAAAAATAAGAAGCATATGGAATTATAATACAAGTTTATGACAATAAATAATTACAGTATAGGTTTTACAAAATTTTTGTAAAAAAATAAAACTCAAAAATATATGGACTTTTCGAGTTTTTTGCATTTAAATTCAAATTTTGGATCCGTTCCTTTGAACTATCTTGAAAACCGTATTAAGTAAGCTTCAAACTAGTGTTTGGAGAATGTGTGGCTGTAAAGAGAACCAATTCTGCTCTATGTTTTGCTTTAATTCCTGAATGGTAGAAAATGGACGACCATGAGCATATACATCTCGTGCAAGTACTCCCCAAAAGTTTTCAATTAGATTTAGGCCTGGGCTGATGGCTGGCCAATCTATAAAAGTCACTTGATGCTGCGTAAACAAAGCTGTTGTTGAATGACAGATGTAAATCGATGCATTGTCCTCTTGGAATTTTCAGTTATCCCTTCCAAAAATGTTTCCAAATGGAAGTAGATTGCTTTTAATGACATTTTAATAATCCTCAGAGAACTGTTGACCATTAAGAGAAGCAATATCCGTTGTTTCATTGAAACAAATCGTGCCCCACACCATGAGAGAATCCCCTTCTTGTTGTCGACTAACGAACACCCGAGATTCAAGTCGTAGATCATGCCGATGGTATGCCCAGCCACCAAGGCCATCCAAATGGGTTTTGTTTCCATCACTGAAGAAACACTTAACAATTCACCTTCCCAAGGCGTGTGTTTTTTAGTTCAAAGAACACGTGCATTTCTATGGTGCACTTTCAGCATAGATTCCGCGCACATTCTGCGATATTTATGAATTTTTATTGCCTTTATGCAACGGTGAACAATAGATCTCGTAATAGGAAACGCTAAAGTCTTCGAAATTTCACGAACAAACTTCTTTTGGATTGAAACTGCTCGAAAAATCTCTCTGGCTTGTCGTAGAGTTGCATTTTTTGGTCAACCTGAACGTTGTTTTGCAATCGCATTGTCACTTTTTGATAAAATTTCATAAATTCCGTATCTGTTACTCTTTATGTGTTTAGCAATATCAGAAATTTTAGCATTTGAGTCTTTAACCGCCAAATTTTAACTATATCGGCAACAGAGAATTGAAAGTTGCGAGGCATTTTCCCACTATTCTATAATCGAAGAATGAACAGTGATTTTATATTTCGCAGTGGACACTTCACATGTACAAAACGCAGAAAATACAAATTTTTTTGATACGCTGGAAATAAAAGCAATTCTCTTCATTCTCCATATATTTTTGGGACAGCTTATTTTAAATTTTATTTTTTTACAAAAATTCTGTAAAACCTATACTGTATTTCGTTGTTGTAACAAACATATATTATGATTCCATATGCTTATTATTTTTTTCGTGCCATATACTTATGAGACGTACTGTATATAGAAGAAAGTTTTGTGATGGCCACAACATACTAGTTTAATTTAGTATTAATAGCTGTTATATGCAATTTTTAATATATGGATGTCATATTTTGCCTTTTTAAGTAGTGAAATTTATTTTTCTTTTTATTGGAAAGGCAATATTTTTGATGACCCAAAGTTCGAAAAAATTCTAAGTTCGGACTTGGTTGAGTCCCGATGATTCCGGACTTAAGACTTTGTACTGTAATAGCGTTGATGAAAAGAAAGAATACCATTAATTTGTTTTTAAAATAATTAATCCCCAACATATTATAATATACACAAAATAATTAAAGACAAAAAAGTTAAAGATTTTTGTTTTTATTATTATTCGTTAATAGTCTCATTTGATTTTATCATTATATAACAAAATAAATGTCACAACTCTAAGCATGATATTGTACAGGAAAAGTGAAAAATGTTTCTAATTGTAAAACTATATATTAATACGAACTGGGTCAAAAATTTAAAACTTTTTCTGACTAGGGTTATTTATACATTGAAACCTTTTTTAATCATCACATCTTGGGACAATATGATTCTGATGCTTTAAATGGTGGTGATGGTAAAAATGTATTATTATATTTATTGTAGTAAAATTGGTCATATTAACTTTTTAATGATTATTGAAATTCATTTCTGAACATTAATGCAAGTTTATTTTATAATAGGTTAGATAATTTTTACAATGCACTAAATGAGAAAAGAATAAAAATCATCTACCACTAAAAAATATATTAACCATTAGAAAATTTATTAAATTAATTTGCTACTTTAAAACTTATTAAATAGAAAATTATGTAATTTTAAAATATAACAGGAAAAAAACATACTGATGAATGCATAGTATTGATGTTTTTCTATTATATATATGTAGAAATTTAATGCACATTGATTTTGACGAATAAATGTACACTGTGATCGGTGTCTAGAAGTAATTAGTCCAGGCTGATTCTTGAGGGAATCTTAAACTTTAATGTTCTTGAATATATGGATGAGGTATTTACAGATGGAGTATTTACATTTAGATTAAACATGATAATTATAACTGGCTGGCGGCATTCCGCCTTAATCAGGTCCGTGACCCGGTATTCGGTCGAACAGCGACGTTTCAACACGTCTGCTCTCACGAGCAACCAACAGTCATCTCTATCTTTCACAATAGTTTCTGTAAATTCAGCAGTTTTTTCGTTGACTCAGAGGTTGGGGTGGATCGTCCCGAGCCTCATTTAAAGAATGTGCTGGTCTTTGCAGCGCAGAGTTCAAACTCTGTCACCACATATATATATATACACAATATAAACTGCAAGTTATTCAAAGAATTTTCTTTGGATAACTTGCAGATGATATTGTATTTATTTATTCTAATATGCCCAAATATAAAACTTGGTGGGGTGAAGAAGAAGAAAAAAAAATCCCTGCTGGCTTGGCCTACAGGCAGAGGTAGATTTAAGTTAAATACTAATTTCACCAACAAAAATTAAATCAAGATTAGAGATAAACCCAGTTTAACAAATTTATCTGGCCACTTTTGATGAATTTTTAATTTCCTTTTTCTGTAAGAGCTGGTTTTATCAGAACCATATTAAGGCGGTATTAAAAAAAAAAAAAAAAATTCCACACTCAACAACTCAAAATTTTCAGACTCATTTTGAAAGTAAAAACATGAAACTTGGTGACGTGATTTTTTGAAGAGATTTATAAGCAGCCTATAGTTTTATTTTTCATTCAATTAATTAGAACTTGATTTACAAACAATTATTTTCTCAGTACGACCATTTTTTTCGCTTCCAGCAATATCACATCGGGAAATTCGGTTCAAAATGCCCACTTTGACAGCATTTTTTGAAATATATTCTGCCATAATCAAAAAATCGACCAATACAGCATTTTATATAGTTTCTGAATAAGAGAATCTGCCAATTGGATGCGTTTGAGAGCAAAAATGAGACAGAAAATAAATTATTTGGATTTGCATACAACCTTAATACGATAATTTTTTCATCAACCCCTATTTTTGTTTAATTTCTTTTTGCTGTAAGAGTTGGTCCTATAAAAACTTGTCAATATGAAAGTTGTAGATAATATTGAGAAGATGTATAATAAATCTAAGCGGATTGGATATCTCGTGAATTGACAAAGTTATGAATTTTTTTCTTCTTCAACAACCCCCCTTTTTTTGGG
Source organism: Maratus speciosus (assembly GCA_963932465.1). Lineage (NCBI taxonomy): Eukaryota > Metazoa > Arthropoda > Arachnida > Araneae > Salticidae > Maratus > Maratus speciosus. Next base: position 37,455,988 of record OZ010788.1, on the reverse strand, counting down.
GGGGGGGGGGGGGTAAAAGTTGGTCCTATCAAAAATTTGTCAATATAAAAGTTAAGAATTGACAAAGTTATGAATTTTTTTCTCCCTAAAACCCTATTTTTTTCACCCCTTGAGCCCATTTTTAATTTTATCAAAAATCTGCGATACATAAATTTTTGCCCCTTTTTCTAGAATTAATAATAACCTTTAAATCGATTTGATATGTATTATAATTAAAAAGTTATGGATTTTTTTCGGCTTTCACAAAACCCTTCTCTATTTCCACCCCCTTGGTCTGATTTCCCATTAACAAACTTGACCGAGATTTTCTACCCTTTTGATTTTATGTATCAGTTTGGTAGAGATTTGTGCAGAATTATGGAAGTTATTGTGTCCATAAAAAAGTGATATATATATATATATATATACACACACAAAGTTTTGAACTGGGGGTGGTTTTGGGTTCTAGGGGTCATGATTGGCATAGATCTGCAAAAATTTTCAGAAATTCCAACAAAGGGGAGAGTAACTATTATTTTAACACAATCAAACTGATTGGTAAAGTTATCATACGAATTGAATATTTCCAACTGAGCGAAAAAATGCCCAGGCCGGGAATCGAACCCAGATCCTTGGCTTACAAGGCCAATGCTTTTCCGTTTAAGCTAACTGGGCCGACAACCAGCCAGCATATTTCGCTCAGAAAACCTTATTGGTAGAACATCTGGTCTGTCATGTAGACAGCTCAACAGAATAAACCGCAGGTAAAGGAACTCCATATAAACGATGGATTCGATTCCCGGCCTGGGCATTTTTTCGCTCAGTTGGAAATATTCAATTCGTATGATAACTTTACCAATCAGTTTGATTGTGTTAAAATAATAGTTCATCTACGTTTCCATCGTTTATATGGAGTTCCTTTACCTGCGGTTTATTCTGTTGAGCTGTCTACATGACAGACCAGATGTTCTACCAATAAGGTTTTCTGAGCGAAATATTCTGGCTGGTTGTCGGCCCAGTTAGCTTAAACGGAAAAGCATTGGCCTTGTAAGCCAAGGATCTGGGTTCGATTCCCGGCCTGGGCATTTTTTCGCTCAGTTGGAAATATTCAATTCGTAAAGGGGAGAGTGTAATAGATATTATTTTTCTTACGAAATCTACCTAAAAAGTCTTAATAATTCAGGCTGAAAGGTAAATTTCTTGAAAGTAATCTTAACTTGCTTTTATTATTAAACTTACACAAACTATGTTATCAGTTACATTTTAATTGAAAAATATTGAAATTGCAAAATTCACTCGTTTAAAAAAGTGTTGAAATCAAATTCATTACAATCACAAGCGTTTCATTATTTTTCTCTTAAATTGCAGCAACATATTTACCAAATTGTATGGAGTGTTAGCTTTGGGGGGAGGGGGGGGAGGGATAGAAAATTTTCATTTTAAAAATTTATTGAGGTTCCGCTGCTACATAATCTTTTAGTATATATATATATATATATATATATATTTCCATGGTTATATTGTTAATTTTCTCTATAGTTTTGTAGTTTTGGGTTTGGATGTGTAGTGTGTGTTTTTTGGTATTATATATATATATATATATATATATATATATATACTCTTCAATATTATTTTTTACAGTTTTTTGAGAATGCGCTTTAAGGAGACACTCCTGGTGAGTAGGGTGATATCTTCTCTGGTGTTGCATGAGTCAAGAAAAGTACCACATCTTGAGTTAAAACAATAATTTGCATGCTAATAGTTTTCATGATCTGTGTGTGCATTATATCTTGAATTGAGACTCTTTCCTCCCACAACTTTTCTTAAAGTTACTTTATCTTTCACCTTCAACAGTTACCATTGAACTGGCTAATGCAGCTTTATGTCTCCTAGATAGATTCTGATCGATTGCAAGTAATGCCAACTTAATTACTGTGATAGATATTGTCGCATAGTTACTGTGAGTGGTCTCTGAGATAGCTTGATCTAAAGATGACTAAAATACTACATTAACTCATAAAATACTGTTTCTGTACTAAACTTTATGTACAGCACTGTTATAATTAAAATTCACCCAGTCTTTAACAGTAGTACTAAAGTTCCAAACGAAACAAAATTTAATTTGTAGCTACTGATGAAACAGCACCGGAAAAAAAACTGGTGATATAATTAAATAATAAAACTTTGTATGAAACATCATAAAACAAAAGAACACACAGGACGCATTTCGGGATGGAAACTTTAACAGCCATCATCAGCCAATGTAAACACATGTCCATAAGGGGACATGGTCACAAATGTAAGGACAGAGAGAAGAGCTTACACAGAATGCGACAAGTGGCACTAGCTGAAAGGTAAACACCAATCACAGAGGAGCATATGGAGAAGAGGAAAGTGTTGCTAAAATTATAGAAAATTTAACAGAAAATAAAAGAGCAAAGGACATAAAAAGAAATAAATTAAAATAAAAAATGAATGAATAAACAAAATAAAAATTAATTAAAAATAAAAGAGAAAATGCAAGAAAAACAAAGAATATAGGGTAAAAGCACCGATAGTCGGCCACTTAAGCGCTTTCTTTTAGTATATAGATCAAAGCGAAATTTTAAAAAGCAATACAACATTTTTAACAGTGACACATGTTAATGTATATTTTTCTTTTACTATTTCAGCAATTCTTTTTAAAAAACTGATTATAGTTTTTATTTATAAAAAGTTAAACTTAAATGTAGCAAAGTTGCTAGTAGTCGGCCTCTCAATTCTAGTGTTCGGCCATCACTGGACCAGTTGTCGGCCACTTAAATGCTTTGTTATTGTAAATAACTTAAAGTATAAATTTTATAAACAGAAAAATATTTTAACAATAAAATGTGTTAATTTATACTTTTCTTGTAATGTTTCAGTAATTATTTAAAATATTATAATAGTTTTTAACACTTTCGAACGTAGTTTAAAAGTGTATGTGAATTAGGATTGTCTCCAGTTTGTCCGAGGTCTAACACTCGTAAATATACTCGAATCTCCCTGAATTTTTTGTACGTTATTGATGTTAACAATAGCACGATCGCTATTGAAAATAAAGTGTGTAGAATTTATAGTCCATCTACAGGAACAGTCAAAAGTATTCCGATGCATTACGTTCAATGTGAAAATATTGCTATAAGTTTATTTTAATGATGTTGGCCATTTCAAACATAATGAAATTGATATGCATTTATGAAGTGCACTAAACTATGCATTCTGGAAAATATGGGGTCCAAAGTACTTATTATTCATTTATAGGGCCCCGCAAAAGAATTCCTTTACATAATAGTGACAGGGAAAAAACAGTTTGCAGCATATTTTAGTTCTGTTATACTATATCAAACATAATGAAATTGATATACTACATTACTGAGGCTTACTACATTATACTTGTTGTATAACATGTATGCATAGCATTTATCGTTCATTTACAGGGACACACAAAAGATTCGGATACAGTACTATATCTTTCTATTAGCGATAATTGCTGGAAGTGTAATTTCGTTTATGGCATGCGTTCTTAAGTTTAATTAAATCTTTGCTTAGTATGCGGTGTGTATAACTGATATAGATCCTATACAAAGCTACACAAAAGAATTTGTAAGCATTACGGAGTATCATCATGAATGGCTTAAAAGACGCTTTTATGCTCTTTCAAGCTGAACTATATTTAGTATACTAAGAGATGTTTGTATAATATAAATAAAATCATATACTGGGCCACACAAAGAACTGATTACATGACCTCCCAGGGATAATTATGTGTGGAAGTATCATTTCAGTAGTTTTAACCACGTTTTAACCTTAATTAAATTTTAGCTTAATATGTGTGGCATATAAAAATCTATTTGTAATATACAGGGCTGTACAAAATAATTCAAGTGTGTTTCCGTATAGGGGTAGAAATTACTGAAGGTAAATTTTCAACCCATTATGCATTTTCTTTCTATACTAAGTTTTATCATACTATGCATAGAATAATATACAAATCTTTAGATTAAATACAGGACTGCGCAAAAGAATTGAACTAATTTTTCGGTTAGGGACCATAATCTGTTTTTCAAAATTATTATGCCTTTTCTAAAATGTGTACTTTTTTTTCCTGTATTAAGCAGCTCAATTTCATTGAAGAATTCTGCAAGTCATGGGAAATGCTTTTATAATCTATTCTTCATGCATGACTTTTCATTCTTGTTTCTTATGGAAAGTAAAGTTAAAAGTACCAAATTATCTAGTAGTCGGTCTTTCAAATTTTGTGTTTAGCCATCGTAGACTAGGCTGCGGACACAGAAAAAATTATTACGTCATCCTGTTTCAAAATGAAATTATGATGTAGGACAAGATTATTAACAGAACATAAATGACTGATCTGTCAATGCATATCTTGGTATGATATCAGCAGTAGGGAGCGCCAAATCGTCATTTTACCATTACTATCATGTCGTTGAGTTTTGGGATGAAATTTTAATATGTTGCATGTCTCAACTAATACAATGAAAATATTTCAGTTTATCTTGGGATTTCGTGGTTAGATATGAGCAGAATGCTGTGCTATTTTTTCATTTTTGCGGTACTATGTCGTAATCGAGTTTTGAAATATAATTTTAATAAGTTGGATATCTCGAATAGTACATTACAAATATTACAGTCTACCTCGTACTATCTTTGAACAATATGAGCAGAATGAGGCGCTAATTCTTATTTAAGGGGAAATAGGTTTCTAGTTCAGTTGGTTTCCCCTATTCGATATGTTAAATAAATATGACCCAGCAATCGTTAGTTATTATTGTTATTTTAGTAGTTATCTTATTATAGATTTGGGATTTTATAATAACAGTGGTTTTGATATAATTATGCGATTTTGTAAAAAAAATTCTTGTTTTTTGTTATTTTTTTTTGTGATGAACGCATGAGTGCATAGCGTTCATCAAAACTAAAACTAATCACTGGATGCAGCAACTTCATCGTACAGCAGTCTCAAAAACACCTTAAATTTGCGAAATCTGTGGTCATAAACGAACAAAATTCGTTAAAGCCGCAATCAGTAACGAACATATGAATGCATAGCGCTCATGAAGACCAAAAAAAACATCACTGGATGCAGCAACCTCATCGTGCAGCAGTATCTAAAATGCAGTAATTCGCGAAAGCCACGATCACGAACGAACAAAATTCGTTAACGTCGCAATCAGTAAAAAACATATGAGCTAAAAGTGCTCATGAAAGCCGAAAAGAAATATCACTGGGTGCAGCAACCTCATCGAGCAGCAGTCTCTAAAATGCAGTAATTCGCGAAAGCCACAATCACAAACGAACGAAATTCATTAAACGCCGCAATCAGTACCGAACGTAAGAGCTAATAGCACTCATGCAAACTGAAAAAAAAAATCACTGGGTGCAGCAGTCTCTAAAACGCAGTAATTCGCGAAAGCCACGATCACGAACGAACGAAATTCGTAACGCCGCGATCAGTTATGAACGTATGAGAGCATAGCGCTCATGAAAACAAAACAAAATATCACTGGATGCAGCAACCTCGTCGAGCAGCAGTCTCTAAAACGCAGTAATTCGCAAAAGCCACGATCACAAACGAACGAAATTCGTTAACGCCGCAATCAGTAACGAAGGTATGAGCGCATAGTGCTCATGAAATTGAAAAAAAACATCACTGGATGCAGCAACCTCGTCGTGCAGCGGTCTCAAAAGTGCACTAAATTCGCGAAAGCCGCAATCAGAAATGAATGAAATTCATTAACGCCGCAAACAGTTACGAGCATATGAATGCATAACGCTCTTGAAAACCGAAAAAAAAAAAAAATCACTGGGTGCAGCAACCTTGTCGTGCAGCTGTAAAAAAAAACGCAGTAATTCGCGAAAACCGAACGAAATTCGTTCTCAAACAAACGAAATTCGTTAATGTCGCAAACACTAACGAACGAATGAGCGCATAGCACTCATAAAAAAAAAAAAAAAAAAAAAAAAAAAAAAAAAAAATTCACTGGATGCAGCAGTCTCAAAAACGTACTAAATTCGCGAAATTTGCGATCACAAACGAACGAAATTCGTAAACGTTGCAGTCTGACGAACATATGAGCGCAAATCAATTTCATTTAATTCGTGCATGAATGATATTTATAAGTCTTTTTCTCATTTTTTATTTGTAAAAACTATGAAGTCTAAAAAGCAACACTAAAGTAAATAATAATGACATCGTATGAGTCAGGGCAAGTGCAAGGGAATTTCTTGGGTGCATTTGTGATAAGAGCCGTTGTGAGGGCCGCGATTTAGACGCTATTTTATTACCCAACAGGTGGGTAATAACGCCTAATAGCATTGGTCAAGAAATCACGCAACTATATTTTATGAATAGCTATCTGCTAAAATAGTCTTTCTTGTATACACAATCAATAAGTTACTGTATCAAATCCTATATTTGTTTGGGAAAAAAAAAAATTTAAAACTAAGCTGTAAAAATTGGTAGAATCTTAACGTGGCGTTATTACCCCAGGACACCTTATATAGTGTACACAGTGTTGGCATTTTTGCTGGCAAAAAGGTATTTTCGCCAGGACAGTGGCAAAAACTGGTAAAAACCAGGACAAAAATGGAAAAAACCGGCAAAAATGGCTAATTCGATTTTGTCTTTAATATGTAATAAAATCTATAAGCTAATAAGGATAATAATGATATAAATAATTAAATTAATAACATATCATTTAATATTTTTATTTCATTTGCTAATTAATAAATATAATCAAATATTTTTACATATTTTAAATCTGTATAAATTAGGTGGGATTCAGTCTAATACTTAAGAATTTAAGAATCAAATTAAAAATCTGATATCTAATTTTTTCTTTCTTAAGTATTTGTCAGCCATTAATATTTTTTTAATTATCAAAAGGTTTTATATAACTTTGTTACTTTTGTTTTATGTAATGAGTCTTAAAAATATGTAAATATTTAAGTCTTTGGTACTAATTTATAATTATTTATCTGATGAAACTAGTCAGTTACAGATAAAAAAGTAATTAAATTGAAAAAACTCTCTGTTATATCTTGTTAGGAAACTAGAATTTTTTTCCCTCCTTCTTAACACTCCAAGAAAGGGACAAAAAGTTACATTCTTTACTTTCAGTAAGTAGCCTGTACCCATTTTATCTTTTTGTAATCCCCCCCCCCCCCCCCAAATTCTCATCTGAAATTCTCAAATCCAACAATCCATTGTCAAATGATCACGAGACAGATAACAAAATATCAGAGTATTGCACCCTGCTTTGTAGTTAGTCAATCAAAAAGTAAGCCTGCAGGTACACAGGTTTCATTTATAATTTTGTCATAAAAGTTAGTATTCTTTCATAAAATGCATAATTATACTTATTTAACTTAAGAGTTCAAAAATAAATTTAAAATATTGATTATTATTGAAATTAAAACTACGTATTAAGTTATTTTTTTCTTTCATGAAATATTTTTTTTCCTTTTTCTGGGAAAAAAATTAAATGGACAGCCTATTTTTGCCACCACTTTGGCAAAAACCTATTTTTGCCGGGACGGTTTTTACCATGGTTTTTTCCGCCTATGGCAAAAACTTTCCAACCTTGAGTGTACATAAAATAAAATGCAAGTAAAAGGTTATATAAATCTCAAATTGCGAAAATCAAATTATTAAAAATAGACTAAAAAAAGTGAAATGACCTTTTAGCCAGTAGTCAATCGTGGTAGCCGATTACTGAACATGTAAGTAAATATAATACCCAATAATCGGCCACATTAAAATTAATTAATACAAACACACTTATTTAATTTTGATACTGAAAAACATTAGTTAATTAAACTTTTTAATAGTAGAGTCTTATAATTTTAGAAAATAATAAAAAATAAATTAATACTAGTCTTTTAAAAATTTTGTCATCAGTTAACAAAAAAAATAGCAAAAAAGGTTATTTGACCGCAACCAAATAAAAAATGGCTGATTACTAACACAATAAAAATACCCACAATTCTTTGCTGATGACTTATGACGTATAAAGGATGGCTACATATAGGGGGATTGTAATATTTCATTTGAAATCAAAAATAAGCTATTCATAACGTATTTTATCTCAAAGTGGCCGACTACTGGTGCATTTACCCTATATGTATACTTTTAATATTAAAATGAAAAGAGACAAGAAAAGAGGGGAAAGAATTGCAAAAGTAATTTCCAAGATGAAGAGAAAAGGAGATGATTAGAGATCATTGACAGGTTTATCAGAATTTTTAAAAATGGTAATTTTAACAGCAATTTAGGATTAATTTATTTAGTTCATTTTATTGAATAAATTTAATAATCCCTTATGTCCTCTTTCTGACTCAAACAATCTTCCTAATTTTTATTCTACTGTTCTACAATTTTATTTTTCTCTCTGCTTGAAAATTTCTAAATCCTTTCTCATTTCAATTTTAAAGTTATCTTTAAACCTATTAATAGAACAAAATTCTTTTCTCTGAAATATCTTATTCTTACTGAGAACTGGTGGGACAGTTATTTTATTCTTTGTTCTTGTAATTTAGGTTATATTGGTCACACTAAGAGAGCATTAAAATTCACATTAAGTGAGCATCAGAGGTATATATCAAATCAAGAAATTTTAAAATATTCAATTGTCTCTCACTGTTGAACTTCAAGTCACTGTTTCAATTTTTTCATGGCAAAAATTATTTCTTCTCCTGTCTCTCTCACTTGCTTGGATTTTCACAAAAGCATTTTTTATTTTTAAAAATTCTGATAAACTTGTCAATGATCTCTCATCATCTCCTTTTCTCTCTTGGAAATTACTTTTGTAACTCCTCCCCCACCCCCTTTTTTTTTCGTTTTATTATTATATATATATAAAACTTCTCATGTTTTTCTAGTGTTTTCTCTTTTAATTTTATTTTTTTATTTACTTCTTTTATTTTATTTATTCACTTTTTATTTTAATTTGTTTAATTCTTTTTATTTCCTTTACTCTTTTCTTTTCTGTTAATTTTTCTTATAGTTTTGACAACACTTTCCTCTTCTGCATGTGCTCCTCTACGATTTTCTTTCAGCTAGCGTCACCTGTCGCATTTTTTGTAAGCTTTCCTCTCTCCCCTTACTGTTTGTTCATTTGTGATCTTGTCTCCTTACAGACACGTGTTTACATTGGCTGATGACAAGCAGATAAAATTTCCAGCCCACAACGCGTCCTCTATGTTCTTTTGTTTTATGGAGATTCATACAAAGTTTTATTATTTAATTGAGTGACTATTACTAGAGTAAACTATGACGATTGTAAAAAAGCAGCGTTCTGTGAGATTGCTTGCAGCAGTTTTAAGGGTTAATTTAAATATAAAGAAACTGTGTTATGAATCTGTCGTTGATTCTTATTTTGATGCAAACTGATACATTATTTAGCGGTTTATAATAAATTAGAATTAAAACTTGTGATTAAGCTAAATCCAGATTTTTGCATGTACTATTTTGAGAGGTGCTTGGAATTTGACAAATTGAGCTAAATGTCACAAATCAAAAGGAGGTTATATTTATGAGAGTGGTTAGGGGGGGAGGATAAATTTACTGAATCCACCCTATCTCTTTTACATCTAGATTCTTAAAGGCTTTGTGCTGCTTATATGTATGCTTTTACAGCTACATGCGGACCTAAATGTTATAATTTCATGTTACAGTAACAAAAGGCGAATCATCTTTTGTGTGTACTGTAAAATTTACTTTTTTCGAGTTATGTCACTTTTCTTGTTGGTGAGCAACATATGAAATCGTTTGATTTATAAGTCGATGTATAAACATGATTTTTAGGAAGAAGAAAATTGCATAATTGTATTTTGAAACGCTTAGGGCCTATTCTGGCGTTAAAATTTGCAAATAATTGAGAACCAGTAAGAACCTGGAACTATAAAGGGTAATTCAAAATAACTGTTTTAATGATTTGCAGGGAGGTAGGTCAGGAACACAAAATTAAGCAAAAGCATAGAAACATGGGGTTTCAATTAACTTATTCTATAAAAAAAAAAAAAATTACAGCATGTTCCATATTAATTGAAATCTAGTGTCCATTAATAACCTTAAAAAAAGGGAAGATATTGTAATGAAAATTTGAAGAGACTGCTACTGATTTGTTTTAAGTGTGACAACATCATGAAAGGTACACTCATTCAATGTGTGCTACTATATACAATGACAACCATATTCTAGAATGTGTAACAGCAAGTTTGTGCTATTTAGCCATGTTATAGTGGAAATTTCTGGAATGTTGTATCGTACCTAAAACATTTCTAGGTAGACACAAACACGTGGTAGATAAATTCTACCAAGAGAAAATAAAAAAACTGATCGTATAGATTATTCATTACATAAAAAAAACCCACCTAAAAAGGAAAAATGCTGCTGTGGGAAGGAAAAATTAATACAGAGATATTTTTACTGATTTAAATTAATGTTTATTTAAGGAATAGGATATAAGCAATTAATATTAAAATCTAGTTCATCTTTAAAAAAATTACACATACAATATTAACAAGTATCATTATTTATCTAATCTTTTAGTTTAAAACTAACAAAGATAAATTGCAAATTTGTTCATGATTGAAAATGATTTATAATTTCTTCGGATAAAATAAATAAGAGGTACCTCTATTAATGTTTACAGTATTTTCATAATTTAAACAACATCTCCAGGCAATTCGTCGGTGTCATTTAGTCTTCTCTCTGAAGACTCTCCACAATCTTGATACTCAATTTCAGCATCATTGCAGCCAATTGGTTTTCCTAGCTCCGGACTCCGCGATCTCTCTCGCTCTTCTAAACCTTCCAGCCGACTCACGGTCGCTCCTTCCACCTTGCAGCCGAGCCTGCCACCTCCGAACTCCGATCTTCCGAAGAGAAAAAAGCCCCGTTTTTAGCGAAGATCTCTCCTTTTATCCTCTTGCTTCTTTACCTCTTTCGTCCAGCGCAACGGTACAAAGTTCCGTTCCGCGCCGAAAAACACAGAGATATGCGCTATTATTTATTTTTAGGTCTTTTTGAAATGAATTAATCATCATTTAAATAACACATAATATCTATTTTTACACAGTATTTTCCGATTTTTAAAAGGAGTCTTAGTTGCATGTAAAACGTGGTCCGATCGTACGCGGATGAATACTCAAAACATCGCCGATTCGGAACCACGTGCGATTAAAAATGAAATAATAAATTAAGCTTAATTATTTACAAATAGAATAACTCTAAAAACTTCTAAAATAATATTATTTTGTCATTTGAACACATATTTTCAATATTAAATTGCGATTTAGTTGTAACTTTAAATATTTTTTTTTCTACATTTTTAAACATTATAAGCTTATATTTTACACATAAAATATTCATAATTACTGAGGAAAAAGTCTTTACATTGGCGGGCGCCAAGCCAACATAAAAAAAACTTCCTCAAAATATTATTTGACATTACAATAAACCATTAAGTATAATATGGAGTAATTTGAACTATTGACTGACAAAAAAGAAGTTATTCTAAAGTAAAAAAAACCAACTATTATCTATATAAAACATCTTAAAAAATAGCATTACTTTTTTTTTTTTTTTTTTTTTTTTTTTTTTTTTTTTTTACTGATTTAATTATTTAAGGAAAACTCAAATTATCAACATAACACATTACATCTCCGTCCCCTCAAAAAAAAATTTTTTCTGAAAAAAATTTTTTTTGTAAGCAAAAGAATAAGAATCAGGTCCTCGCCAAAAAAAATAAAAAAAATACATGTTGCATGTGAATACCCCTCTAACTACCCAGATAGAAATTCAAGTAATTGGCTAAACTCCGAACACCCAGTCACCAAAACCAACCAAATCAGGATTCAGACAACTTTACCAAACATTAATGAAATCTTGCTTCATCAAATTTTGACATGCATCCATAACCATAATGTTTAGATTATACATAATAAACAATTCAAGGTGATTTCCATTAGTTGACTGGTGTGTTAAGATTTATACGTATACTTTATCACATTCATACAATAAATAGCAAGTTTGTTCAAAAATTTAAAACTAAAATTTGATCCTGATTATACAATATATTACACAAATTATACAATACGTTACATAAATTATATTACACAAATTATACAATACAATACAATAGAAAAAAAATTATATACAACACTATTCAATGGTGAAAATGTATTCACCACAAAATCTTATTTTTTCACAACAAAACCATGTGTGTCTCTGGTGCGCAAATTGTAATCACTAACGACTGCAGGTCTCGTATGCTGTCTACAATTTTGCCTAGATCCTGAATGTGACTGACCAGGTAAGCCTGTATTTATGTCAACATTATCAGTGTTAATTTTATTATTGTGTGCATGAGCTTGATTGTTACTACTATCACTATAACCTATCAAATCAAAAACTGGATACTGATCAACAATCTCTTCTACCTGAGAATCCTTAACATCCATGTCAATTTGATTGTTTTGATCTGTATCCCGTTCCCCATTATTAATCTCTTCCTCAAAAAGTGCAGGAAAAATAATTCTTTCAGTGATTTTAGTCAATCTATCAACATGTACTAATTGCTCGTCCTTGGGGTTTTGTATGTGAACAATTTTAAAATTTACTGTATTAGTTTGTTGAGTGATACGGTAAGGTCCTTTATTGAACTGTGTAAGTTTTTTACTAGCCCCTGGCTTAACTACTGGTGTGTACAATAGCACCAAGTCCCCCACTTGTAAATTTTTGTCTGTGGCAAACTTTAACCTATACTCTTCCTGCTTTTCTGCAGCTGTAGTTAAATTTTGTTTGACCAAGCGAAAAATTTTGCTTAACCTTAAATGTAAATCTTCACTTAACTCTCGAGTATCTGCGTAAGATCTTTGAATAGGTTTGGTTATGAGGTCAACAGGTAAAAGTAGATCCCTACCGTACACTAAATGTGCTGGGGTATCCCCTATAGCAGCGTGATAAGCTGTTCTGTAAGCCAATAGAGCAAAATGTAAAACTTTGTCCCAATCTTCATTTGAAGAGTCCACTAAGTGTTTTAACATATTAACTATCGTGCCATTGGCCCGTTCCACAACCCCGTTTGCACTCGGGTGATAACTGGTCGTAGTATGTTTTTTAATGTGAAGTTTCTCATATACTTTTAAGATTGCCTCTGATATGAAAGATTTGCCCTTGTCTGTAGTGAGGTGTTCAGGAATCCCATGAGTAGAAATAAATTTTTCTAACACTGATATTATAACCTCAGATTGTAAATTCGGTACAGGATATGCCTCAGCCCATCTTGTAAAATAATCTGTAATTACAATAATGTGTCTGTTTCCCACTGCTGTAGTACTTAACGGACCCACTGCATCGACTGCAATCTTTTCAAAAGGACGTGAAGTAATTTCGACTCTCTGCAATGGAGCTTTCTGTTTGGATTTATATCCTTTACGAATGGCACACTGTACACAAGATTTAACGTGATTGAGTGTGTGTTTATATTGTCCCCACCAAAAGTAATTTTTCTTAGTTTTAATTAGTGTTCTTTTAAATCCTGGATGTGCTGAGGTTACAGAGTCATGAGCTAAATTTAAGATATGTGAAATTAAAGTTTTAGGAATAACTAATTTAGTTTGATTGTCATTATGTGCATCTTTTTTGTTTATGCAATATAATAAATCATCTTTTAAAAAGAAGGTTAATTCATTTAATTGTATTTCATTTATATTATTTAATTGTTCAATTATGTTTTTACATTTTGCATCTTGATTTTGTGATGATTTAATAAATTCTTTTGAAAAATTTGTGTTGATATTTATTTCTTGTATCACATTGACATTTCTCGATAGTACATCAGCTGGTACATTACATTTACCTGGGGTATGACAATATTTTATATTATAATTTTGCAGTGCAAGAGCCCAACGAGAAACTCTACTACTGTCTTGGATTCTCAACACCTGCGAAATTGCCTGCTGATCACAAAAAAGAGTAAATTCCCTCCCGTAAAGATAATGTCTAAAATTACTAATTCCCCAAACTACACCGAGAAGTTCTCTCTCAAACGTACTATATCTTGTTTCGGCATCCTTTAAAGTTCTGCTAGCATAAGCGACTGGATGCAGATCACCTGATTCATCTTTTTGGCTAAGTACAGCACCTAATGCGAAACCAGACGCATCGGTATGTAAAAAGAAAGGTTGCTCAACATTAGGCAACATTAAACAAGGGTAAGAAGTCAAACACTGTTTCAATTTGTTAAACGCTGAATCTGCTTCCTGACTCCATTTGAAAGGGGTTTTCAATTTAGTTAATTCTGTTAAGGGCTTTGCGATGTCGGCAAAATGATCAATAAATTTTCTATAAAAATTACATATTCCAATAAAACTACGGACAGCTTTTTTGTTTTTTGGTATGGGGAAGTTTTCTACAGCTTTTACGTTTCTTTCATCTGGAGAGACTGCACCATTTTTAATTTGGAATCCAAGGTAAGTTATTGAATTTTTTGCTATTTGACATTTTTCAGGGTTAATTTTCAGGTTATGAGAATTGAGTCTTTTAAAAACCTGATCTAATTTTTGAATGTGTTCTTCAAAAGTTGCAGAACCAATAATTATGTCATCAATGTAAGTATTAGTATCTAAACCTAATAAAATTGTAGCAACTAGCCTTTGAAAAGAAGCTGCAGCATTGATTAGGCCCTGTGGCAATCTTGTCCACTCAAACAAACCAAATTCTGTACAAAAGGCAGTTTTGTATCTGTCATCAGGATGCAACTCCATTTGCCAATATCCTGAGCATAAATCTAAAGATGTATAGTAATGAGCACCATTTAATTTATCTAATAAATCTGAAATATGGGGGAGGGGAAATGGCAAGGGTTTAGTTTTTAAATTAAGCTTTCGGTAATCGCAAACTAATCTGTAAGAACCATTTTTCTTTTTAACCAATATTACTGGGGATGCATAAGGAGAATCAGAAGGGGTAATTATATCAGCTTCAAGTAGGTCATCAATTTGTTGTTTCAGCTCTGTTCTTAAAGCATATGGTGTCCTATAGGGTTTAGAACGGACTGGAATATCATCTGTTAAATAAATCCGATGACTGGTTGTGTTACAACCTGTTAAGTCTTTAACCGACTGTGCGAAAATAGCTTTATTTTTATTTATGACTTCCATGACTGCCTGTTTTTGTGATTCAGTTAAATGATCTAATTCGAACTTCTCCCCATAAGGATTAAAATCAGTTATCTCATTTTCCACTTCTAAATTATTTACAGTTGTATTTTGGACATTAACTGCTTCAACAAATTCAATTTTTGCTATCTGACAATTTTTATTTATATGAATTTTCCTTTCTGTTACGTTAGCTACTTTAATCCATAAATCTTTGTTGCCTTCATAATTATAAATTCCGTTCGCTACTAACCAAGAATTATTTAGAGATTTATTTGATGGCTGAACAAAAATTAGGTTTTGAGTTTGTGGTAACCCATGAATTTTAATTTTGATGAATTGTTCAGATCGAGGTTCAATAACATTTTTATTTACCGTACTCCCTATACCTTCAAATTTATGTAAATTTATCGAGTTAACTTCTATATGTTTTATATTGTTCCATAAAATCGTATGGTTTATATATTTTAACGTTTCAGTTTTATAATCAATGATAATGTTATGAGATTTTAAAAATTCCGATCCAAGAATTGCGTTATAGTTTGTTTTTAGACTATTACTAATAAAGAAGGTTACATCAAATTTAACGTCTTGGTCAGTTAAGGAAAGTTTAATTTTCTTATCTAAGCCCATGATGTCATTGTTGACGCCAATGACTTGCATTGTGCAAGACTCAGCTATATCAACCCAACTTGGTAAGAGTTTATTCAAAATTTCGGATGAAATTAAGTTTATTGCTGCTCCTGAATCGATAAGACAATCTATTTTTTGTTTATTTAATTTAAGGGAAATTATAGGTAATTGTCCTACTTCAGCACTAACTGTATCTATGCGTACCAAATTAGGGGGAGAATCCAAAGACAGTGGTACGTTCCCGTTTTGCCCCACTACTGGTTTAAAGAATCTGAATTAGAATTTTGTGATTGTGTGTGTAATGAGGGACAATTCCTTTTTAAGTGGCCTGGTTGGTTGCATTGGTAACAAACAATATTTCGTCTGGGACGGTACTGCCTACCCCCGTATTGTGATGGACCTGCCCCATGCCCTTGTGACTGACCTTGGGTGACACGTAATAATGTTTGTACTTGGTTACTAAGTTCTGCGATTTTTCGATCACTCTCGCTGACTACATTTTGAATGAGACTTTTAATTTCTTGCATTTCATTTGAGTAATTATTAGTAGTTTGAGCAATGTTAATTGGTGCTTGTGTTTGGTCATAGTCTGCACATTTCTCCTGACAAATTGCCAAGTCCCAAATATGTTTATAAGTGCTAGGAGAATGTGGCATGACAAATTTTCGCACCTCAGGTAACATACCTTGCAGACATTTTTGTACGAGTAATTTTTCTCGGATGGCCTCTTGATCTGCAAAGCATTTGTAAGATAAACCCAAAACTCTGGACAGGAAAGCTCTATTTGACTCCCTAATATTTTGGCGGGCTGTTGTAAACTCTTGTAAATGGTATGCCTCATCTACAGTTTTACTGAATCGGCTAATTAAGGCTTCTTTTAGAGTTTGTAGGCTGTGTGTATTTTTTAAGTGAGGCTGGGACTTAATAAATTTTTGGGCTTCTCCTATGCATTTCATCTTTATGGCAAAGACGCATTGTTCCTCCTGCCAACCTGCAAAGTCTCTAACTTCTATTATTTTGTCTAGAAAATCAGCTACTGTTATATCGGGATTTTCTCCTGAATAATTTGGGATATTTGAAATGAACTGATTGAAGTTAAAAGTTAGGTTTGGTACCAGAGACACTGGTCCATGTGTGTTCCTCCCATAGCTGTCTGAACTCCTGACTGGTGATAATGTTGGTGGTGAACTGCTACTACCAAAAGAAGTATTTGCTGGGTTATTTTCTTTACTCTCTTTTTTGGATTTCTCATTTTCTACACTATTATTTAAATCAGTTAAAGTAGTATTCTGTTCATTCCCTTTCCCAGCCTGTCCAGCCACCTCCTCAGGCGTATCTGTCTCAGTGCTCATTATTATCAATTACTGCAAGTTTCCCCCAAAATAATACTAATTGTAATTATAAATTACTATAAAAATATATAAAAATTGTGAAAATAAAAATTTCATGCAACATGTGGAAAATCAAAAATGAAAACTAAGTTAAAGTTAATATTCTCTACAGCCACTTAAATCATGTTAAAAAATGAATTTCTTAAGAAATTACTCCATTTACAAATATTTTCCATTATCCACAGCAGCAAAAGGTAAAAGAAAACAACAGGTGACGGCGCCGAATTTTGGCCGAGAAAAAAAAAAAAAAAAAAAAAAAAAAACGCGGACCCGAACCGTGCCGCGACGCCAAAATGGCAAAGGTCACTAGGCACCAAAAATGTGTTGTATCGTACCTAAAACATTTCTAGGTAGACACAAACACGTGGTAGATAAATTCTACCAAGAGAAAATAAAAAAACTGATCGTATAGATTATTCATTACATAAAAAAAACCCACCTAAAAAGGAAAAATGCTGCTGTGGGAAGGAAAAATTAATACAGAGATATTTTTACTGATTTAAATTAATGTTTATTTAAGGAATAGGATATAAGCAATTAATATTAAAATCTAGTTCATCTTTAAAAAAATTACACATACAATATTAACAAGTATCATTATTTATCTAATCTTTTAGTTTAAAACTAACAAAGATAAATTGCAAATTTGTTCATGATTGAAAATGATTTATAATTTCTTCGGATAAAATAAATAAGAGGTACCTCTATTAATGTTTACAGTATTTTCATAATTTAAACAACATCTCCAGGCAATTCGTCGGTGTCATTTAGTCTTCTCTCTGAAGACTCTCCACAATCTTGATACTCAATTTCAGCATCATTGCAGCCAATTGGTTTTCCTAGCTCCGGACTCCGCGATCTCTCTCGCTCTTCTAAACCTTCCAGCCGACTCACGGTCGCTCCTTCCACCTTGCAGCCGAGCCTGCCACCTCCGAACTCCGATCTTCCGAAGAGAAAAAAGCCCCTTTTTTAGCGAAGATCTCTCCTTTTATCCTCTTGCTTCTTTACCTCTTTCGTCCAGCGCAACGGTACAAAGTTCCGTTCCGCGCCGAAAAACACAGAGATATGCGCTATTATTTATTTTTAGGTCTTTTTGAAATGAATTAATCATCATTTAAATAACACATAATATCTATTTTTACACAGTATTTTCCGATTTTTAAAAGGAGTCTTAGTTGCATGTAAAACGTGGTCCGATCGTACGCGGATGAATACTCAAAACATCGCCGATTCGGAACCACGTGCGATTAAAAATGAAATAATAAATTAAGCTTAATTATTTACAAATAGAATAACTCTAAAAACTTCTAAAATAATATTATTTTGTCATTTGAACACATATTTTCAATATTAAATTGCGATTTAGTTGTAACTTTAAATATTTTTTTTTCTACATTTTTAAACATTATAAGCTTATATTTTACACATAAAATATTCATAATTACTGAGGAAAAAGTCTTTACATTGGCGGGCGCCAAGCCAACATAAAAAAAACTTCCTCAAAATATTATTTGACATTACAATAAACCATTAAGTATAATATGGAGTAATTTGAACTATTGACTGACAAAAAAGAAGTTATTCTAAAGTAAAAAAAACCAACTATTATCTATATAAAACATCTTAAAAAATAGCATTACTTTTTTTTTTTTTTTTTTTTTTTTTTTTTTTTTTTTTTACTGATTTAATTATTTAAGGAAAACTCAAATTATCAACATAACAGGAACTTATTTAACCATATTCTGAACAAAGCAAGGTCTCTTCAAATTTTCATTACAATCTCTTTTATTTTCTATAAGTTAACAGAAAAACAATTTTTATTAGGATGAAACAACCTGATTTTGAGTGAATAAGTGAATTTTGACACTGTGTTATTATTGTTTGGTTTTATATTCCTGACATTGACGCAGAAACAGTTATCCCACATATTAAGTGTCTATAAAAAAAAAAAAAAAAAAAAAAAATGAAGTTATTAACATGTTGAGTGCCAGTCACCCGTGACTGACACTGAACTTTCCATTTAGGCCGCGTCAGTCACCAGTGAGTGACACTTATACATTGTGTAACGGGAATCCTATTTCGTGGCCTAAATGGAAAGACAGACAAAATAGACTTGGTATTCAACATGTTAATGGTTCATTTCACAAGCTATAGAAATAATTCATAAAAACAACTAATTAAAGTAATAATTACATTATTGAGTGTTGGTAAAAGACAAATATGTTTTCAATTACTTAACTAAAATGAAAAAAATGAAAAATCATACTTAGAAACAACAAAAAATATTTATTTCTAAAACATATATGACAAAATATACCAAAAAAATACAATGATAGCAATCAATTATCAGCAGTCACTTCTTTGCCCGTTTTATTAAAGTCATTCTCTGCAAGATAAAATAAAGTAAAATTAGACAAATGTGCATAACTGGAATCTTTTCAACTAATTTTGTATTATTATTAATACTGTGCCTTACTTGTCTATGTGCATCTGTTGTAACTGATTTCTTATAAGTTCTTAATTCTTCACCTCCAAATCCAGGGATCCACATATTCCATTTTTTTTCTACGAATATAAATATATTTGTTTAAGAGGAAAGATGTAAAAATTATATAAGACCAACTATATAATGATCTACATAGCTACATTTTTATTTACAATTGAATAACTCATGCTCTAAATAAGTTATGTTTGGAACTCGGCAGTCAGTAAAGGATAAAATCAGTTATAAAAATTGATTAATCATATTGCTTATTGCCTTCTTTCTTCATTCTCTAGACATATCTTAACATTTCTACAGAAAAAACAGGCAAAATAAAAAATGAATGTTGGTTTTTTTTCCCCTGAATAAATACCATAATTATTGCAGTACTTATTTTAGACTATCTTTTTTGCAAGCAATTTATTTGAATAATAATTTAGTGAACAATATTTTATAGAATGAACTAAATGCAATTATTTTTATTTTTATATAATGCATAAAAACACAAGTACTCTAAAACTTTCATTACAGTGATTCTTATTATACAGTAGATTCTGGTTAATTGAAACACATCAGTTCTAGTACTATATCCAGATAAAGTGGCTACTCAAATTATCAGAAATAAATTTTAAAATATTCATTTGTTCAGTTCTTGGCATTTTGTCCTTATTAAACAATGCCCCAAATAACCAGAATTTACTGTAATGACTTTTCTCTACATAATGAAGGTAGTTACTATAATGAGCGTGAATATATATAACTGCAATATTCAAAACACAAGGAAAATCTTCAAAGTATAAATTAAATAAAGTAGTAGCTAAGCTCATAATATATATATTTAAAAATAAACAATTTAATAATCAATATATATTAATCTGAGTAGCATTTTAAGAAATGGAAAATTAAAAAGGGACATTTACCAAGACTTAACTGCACATCTTTTACTTCTAATGTGTGTGATTTCCGATGTTTGGCAAATCTGCAAGACGTGTCAACTATATCATGTATGAACTCCTCAGCAAGCTGCATAAGTAACTGTAACAAAGTTGTTTCAATTAGTTATTTCTACAGTTGTTTCAGTTTTTATTTTGCAAGGAAAATGTTTCAGAACACATATTCAAAATGTTTAAAATTACACTCATAAATCCTGATTTAATGAAACTTTTCTATAAGTTATTTAATCCCTGAAATTATAACGGCAATTCATCAAATTAGAATTATTGTAATACTGAGCAATAAATCTGAATAAAGCATTTTTTTTTTTTTCAACAAGCACAATAGTGACGGAAAAAGTATTCAGAAATTATTTAAAGCAATAAATATTTATCATTTTCATAATTAGCTAAAGTCAATATTTCTTTTAAATAAGTTATTGTGCATATATATATATATATATATATATAAATATATATCAATACAAAAACCCTTAACGGGTTAAAAGTTTGACGCAGCACTTTACTTTATGGGTATATGAATCTGAAATATGGGTCTTAAAAATTCTGATATCAAATTTTAAGTGACGCTGTGCTATTAAAATGAATTTATATACATTTAATTTTTCTTTTTTGTTGTATTTATTTTTAATCAGTGATACTTTTTCAGTCAAAATATGAGTTTTAAAAGATATGATATCAAAATTAAAGTGACGCTGTGATCTAACTTAGATTAGTTAAAAAATTACTTTACACATACTTATGTTTTGTCTTCTGAAATATATTTAGAAATTGAAACATTTTTTTTTCAATACACTATCAAATATGTCATACATTTTCTCTGCTGATGTTATGTATTAAATGTATTTAATTCAATAAATTCATTTATCTTTTGCGTCACGATATCCAAAACCATCCGTAAAATTTGTGTAAACGTTTATTTTGCGTCATAGTATCTAAACTAAGTAAATAGCATGCAAATAGATAGTGTGATGCAAAGAAAACATTTACACAAATTTTACCGATGGTTCTGGATATCATGACGCAAAAGATAAATGAATTTATTGAATTAAATACATTTAATACATAACATCAGCTGAGAAAATGTATGACATATTTGATAGTGTATTGAAAAAAAAAATGTTTCAATTTCTAAATATATTTCAGAAGACAAAACATAAGTATGTGTAAAGTAATTTTTTAACTAATCTAAGTCAGATCACAGCGTCACTTTAATTTTGATATCATATCTTTTAAAACTCATATTTTGAATGAAAAAGTATCACTGATTAAAAATAAATACAACAAAAAAGAAAAATTAAATGTATATAAATTCATTTTAATAGCACAGCGTCACTTAAAATTTGATATCAGAATTTTTAAGACCCATATTTCAGATTCATATAGCCATAAAGTAAAGTGCTGCGTCAAACTTTTAACCCGTTAAGGGTTTTTGTATTGATATCATTACTTTTTTGAGGTTTAGGATCAAAAGATTAAAAAAGTACACCTTCATAGATAAAATTGGATTAAATTTTCCTAGAAACAAAATAAACTTAATGAAATACCAAAATTTAGAAAAAGTGCATGAAAAATAGAATACTTTTAATTCATATCTTGGTACTACTAGCGGATTCGCCCAGAGTCCACCTTGTTTCTTTGTTGATCATCGCCGATGTTAAATTTATTTATTTGGATTTATTTATTTTGTTATTTATATTTGTTGTTTATGTTGTGTTTGTTGTTGTTGTTTATATTATGTTTGTTGTTATGTTATTAAATTAAGCATAAAGTGATTATAAATGACGAACAAAGAAACAAGATGGCGGACTCCGGGTGAATTCGCAAGTAGTTCCCATATCTTTTTAAACTCATATTTTGAATTTATGAGAGATATGAATGATAAAGCATCAATGATTAAACTTTTATACATCTTTTTAAATTGAACATAATTTTTGCACATGCGATTATAAAAAAATAAAATGATGAAATATATATAGAGATTATAATTAATAGCATAGCGTCACTCAAAATTTGATATCATTATTTTTAAGTTCCATATTTAAAATTTTTAGAGCATAAGATAAAGTGCTGCATCACTAACTTTTAACCCATTAAGGGTTTTTGTATTGATACTACTTACAGGGATGGGGAATTTTCAGAAAATCTTACCAAACAAAGATTTATTTTATGAGCCAGCAAGATACAACGTACAGTTCAAAAACAATGAGAAAACACACAGCAAAAATAGCTTACACTGTTACTAAGAAATTGTTACTATAGTAGTCACTGTTACTAAGAAATTATTAATTGTTATTAAAAAATATATACAACAGAGGAAAGTTTAGTATAAGATAGAACTTAGCACTATCGAAGTAAATTTGAAAAATATAACCAACTATTAATAAATGTTTTTGCCAGACCTTATATAGCCTGCAGTATTTTCAATGATTGCCTAAAAATCCACTCGCCCTGCAAGGAAAGGTACTCACCAGTGGCAAGTAAAATGATGTATTTCCCATTCCTGACTATTTAAAGTGTTTTCAACTGGTTTTAATTGCAAGAGAATATCTTTAACATTATAAAGATTATAGTCTCTGATAATTTCAAAGAAATTTTATTAGTGTTATCATTAATAATTTTAGTATAATGGCTGTGGTTATTGATAAAAGTTTCAAAACAAGTTATCTGACTGTTCTAGTGAAAGTTGCAAGGTAAGAGTAGTGTAAAATGATCATTGCATTCTTTTAACCAAGCATATACAACATGGTAATTGTGAAAGTACTTTTGTATTTCAATGACATGTTTTGTAATTGTTTGTGAGTTATATTGTCACCTAGAAGATTTAATAATGAGTAGAACAACCATATGCTTTAAGTTTATCAGTATCTCTTCATTCTTGCCTCATGTAGTTAAAATAAAATCCTTAAAACCCTGTTTTAAAATACTAGTATAATTTTTGCCAGCAACAAAAATTGTGGCAAAAGGTATTTTTGATGTGATGGTCTTTTCCACTTCGGCACAAATTGGCCATCAATGGTTAAAGTTCACAATAATTTTCAGAAACAGATAGGTAAAATTTGTGATATTTACTTTTGCTAAGCAACGTAGATTATAGAAAATTGCAGACAATGTATGCACATATTATTAGTGACATTTTAGATACAGTGTCCTTGCACCATTTAAAAAAAAAAAAGCTAAGCGTAACTAGAGATGAAAAAGCTGTATTTTATTTGGCGATAGATGATAGATTTTTTAATTGCCACTTTAAAAACTTTAATTGCCATGTGGCAGGGTTGGCCTTTTATGACTATTTTAAGACAAATTATTAATAATCTAAAATATTTCTATAGCAACAGTTAAAAAGTCTTAAAGATTCACTAGATGGAACCCGTCAAAACTTGATGGCACCAAACAAAAAAGTCTAACTCTTTAAAATGCTACTTACTGACATAACATCAATAAATCTCTCATTATTTGGTACTAATTTCATATAAAATACATTCATATCTACTACGATCATAAAATCCTTATTAGAATCGGTAGATAATAAACTATGTAGTGCATACAAATGCATTTTGTGTGCATTAATGTTAGATAATGACGAAAATGTATTGTACAATATATATCGGTATCATGCTGATCGATGGCAAAGCACTTTTAAGTAGGGATGGCAATGTCTAGAATTAAATATCATGATAAATCAGCATCTTTATATCATATTCTGATATTTCGATTTAGGAAAGTGCCTCCCGGGGAGGGGGGGGGGGGGGGAGCAAAGTGGTGGGCGGAGCACCGGAAGTGCATAAAATGATTAAGCAGTCACAGGCCTTTCCAATGATATGTCACATAACGGGTGTCAGAAAAATTTAGGAAAGTGCCCCCTTTGGGGACAAAGTGGTAAGTGAAGCACCAGAAGTGCATAAAATGATTAAGCGAGAGGTCACAGGCTTCTCCAACGATGTCACATGACGGGTGTCAGCAAAATTTAGGAAAGTGCCCCCCACGCAGGGAAAAGTGGTGGGCGGTGCACCGGAAGGCCATAAAATGATTAAGTGGTCACAGGCCTTTGCAACGATATGTCTCATGAGGGGTGATGGCAAAATATACAAAAAGACCCTCCCTCAAGGGGGGGGGGGGGCAAGTGGGGAGAGGGACCCTGATGGTGCATAACATGAATAAGCGGTCACAGGCCTTTCCAATGATATGTCACATGATGGGTGTCAGCAAAATTTAGAAAAGTGCCCCCCAGGGGGTGCCAAAGTGGTGGGTGGGGCACCGGAAGGCCATAAAATGATTAAGTGGTCACAGGCCTTTGCAACGATATGTCACATGAGGGGTGACGGTAAAACTTAGAAAAAGGCCCTCCTGCAAGGGAGGGACAAGTAGGGAGAGGAATGCTGAAGGTGCATAACATGAATAAACGGTCACAGGCCTTTCCAATGATATGTCACATGACAAGTGTCGGCAAAATTTAGGAAAGTGCCACCTTGGGGGGCAAAGTGGTAGGCGGAGCACCGGAAATGCATAAAATGATCAAGTGGTCACAGGTCTTTGCAAGATACGTCACATAAGGGGGTGGGGCAGCAAAATTTAGAAAAAGGCCCTCCCATGGGAGGGGGGGAGAATAGGGAGAGGGACACTGGAGGGGCATAACATGAATAAGCGGCAACAGGCCATTCCAACGATATGTCACATGAGGGGTCTCGGTAAAATTTAGAAAAGTGCCCCCAGACGTGGAAGTGGGGGGTGGTCACTGGAGGTGCATAACATGAACAAGTGGTCACAGGCCTTTCCAACGATATGCCACATGAGGGGTCTCGGCCAAAGTTAGAAAAGTGGCCCTGAGGACCCAGCTATATAATTATTATTTCATTTGTCTAAATAAATCCACTGTTGCAAATAAAATGTTATATTTCATTTCTTTATCGTCCTGATTCACACATTGTTCAATAACAAAGAGCAAATATTCATCAACATCGCTGAAATCTAAATACCATAATGAAATGAAAGACATGGTGTCTGAAGCATAAAACGCATACGCTCAGAGATTCAGCTTACACCGTCAATACCATAAAATATATATATATATATATATATATGCATCATCTGATGTCAGCGATCACACAGAAAACTGCATGTATGATATTTATCACCCACCAAAACGAAATCACATACCATTAGTATCATGAACACCGAACCCGAGGAGTCGGTATTTAATATCACAATCAAACGTGGCTGGCAGAAGTCGCACCGTTAATATCAAGAATACTGAAACCGAGGAATTGGTATTTGTAATACCATGGTTTAGACTTGAGAGGAGACACTCCGTTAATATCATAATAATCGGAACAGACGATTCAGTATTTAATACCACGGTTTAGACTGGGTCGAAGCTGAAGAAGCGCTGCTTAATGTTGTGGTTTAATGAAGAACCACGATAATCACGGTTTACATCACGATTATGATATTCATGATATACCGTTTTGTAAGGTTTTTAATATCGTTATCACAATTACCATTTTATATCAATTTTATCAATATATCGCCCAGCCCTACTTTTAAGTTATTTGCATTGAAGTACATACAGATTTTTACCACAGAAAACAGCGAATGCTTACATGCATAAATATATAAATACACTAATTTTTTTTATTACACAACGTAAATCAAACGTCTTTATATTTATTGATTGGAATATATATATATATTTTAAACCCTCCGAGCATCTTGAAGGCGTTCTGGCATTTTCATAAAAATGCTTATAAAAATAATTTTAATTAAAATTTTCTTTTCCTGTTTGTTTCTAAAATACACTTCATGCTCCTTTATTTGATAGACTTCTTGAAATACAATTCTGCTGAAAATATTTTTGTCTACAACAGATTAAAGTTGTTTTTGGGAAACTGAAAAATATGCTCAAACCGCTCAGAGAGTTAAAATATTTCTTAATTTATTTCTGAGTAATATTGTACTGAGTACTGTTTCGGCCAGGTGTCATGAACTGTGCAAATACAGAATTTAAATTAAAAAAAAAAAAAAAAACTTGTGCACTCACATATTAAAGTATAAATTTTTAAAATATAAATCAGTGTTGATTTCAGGGGTCCCACCCCTGATATCACCCCCCCCCCCCCCGGAAGATTTGAGATTTTGTGTTTTCAATGGTCAAAAAGTGCAATTCCCCCCAAATATGTCAACAAATTTTAATGCATATTTGCATAGATCGAAGGGATAATAAAATTTAGTGCCAAAAAAGCGCAATTCCGTGGAAAAGTAGCAGGTCTGTAAAATAGATTTTGCAGGTTCAAGTTGGGTTCTCTGTATTATATAGTTCTGCATTAATGGAATGAAACAAAAAAAAAAAAAAAGAGAAAAAATAATGGAAACAGAATCCTCAGCAAACAGGAATCTTATTAATGCATGAATTTTGTCTATAATCACTGTAGATTATAAATGTATGTAGAGAAATTTCTAAATCGCTCTTGTGAAGGAAAATAAAATAAAAAAATTCACCAGTTGGTTACAAGAAATTTTTCAGTTTGTCATGAAGAACGAAAAAAAAAAAAAAAAAAACGCAAAATTTGTTCATCTACTGCTTAAAAAAATCACAAAATTCCTCAATCAGTCGCAGAGGAAAAAGAAAAATTGACAGTCGGTTGTTAGGGGAAAAATCATAAAATTTGTCAATTGGTCACATAAAAAACACACAAAAATTGCCAATCGGTAGGAGAAAACATACGATTCATTCATAATTAATATCCATTATGAGGTTTTTAGGTTAAGAAGGAATGATTTTTTTTTCTTTTTCAGAACTGAATGGCTGAAATTTCAGAACAGAATCACCCCTTGCTCTTGAAAATAAAAGTGGTGTTCTCAGAAAATCATTGGCAAAAAAATAATTCCCTCCCCCCAAATCATGCCATGTTGGACAGCGCTGATAAAATACATTAAATGTTTTCCCACCAACCAAAACACTGATAATTTTATTGTCAGTGTATGTGAATGAATTCTTACTTTGGAAAAAGCTTTTTAAAATAGGATTACACATATTATGTATTTTGAAATTTATTCATTCTGACTTATTGGGAATTAATCGTGAACTTTTCTTTTGATTTTGTAATCTTAATGGTCCTCAGATTTTGAAGTGGAAACTGTTTAGAAATCTATTGGTATGTATCATATGATAGGGCATAGAGAATGTCACTTTGGTGGTTTTTAACACAAATCGCCACCATCTGTCAACAAACATTGAAAAAACGATAACTTAGTTTCAAATATTTTTTGAGTTATGGGGATCCCACAATAAACAATTTAATTAATTTGTAATTCTGACATTGAATTTTAAATTTACTTTAATGAAAGCATTGAAAAATCCATTTATTTGTTCCCATCAGAAACATTGTAGTCTTTTCTAGCTAAATAGTTTTAAGTTTTTTTAGTACCTTTTTTCGCGAAAAATCAATCGGCAAAATTAAGAACTTCATTTTGTTTAAATTTGTTAATATTTAAAGATATTTTAGTTAAAACATTGTGATTAAACATTCATTGTAAGATATCTGCTTTAAAAATTTATATTTGTCTCAGCCTTTCCAAGTACTAAAATTTTCAGGCTTAATTTAACATATAATTTTTTATTAATGATTCAATTGTTAAAATTATCATTTTAGTTGCATTTTCTAAAGAGTCAAGAACATATTTTTTGTTACTCGATATGTAATCAAAACAAAAGTTTTCAGAAAATCATTTCTGTTACCCTTTTCAGTTACTGCTGGATATTACAACATTCCTATCGTAATCGATATGTAAACAAAAGTTTTCAGAAATTTCTGTTGCCCTTTTCAGAAGAAGGTATTCAACTATGAAGCCATAAGGTACAGTAAAAATAATTATTGATGCTGGATATTAAAACATTAATAGATATTTCAAGAGAAAATAAACGGTTCGTAATATCTACATAACGATAGCGTGGTTAGGTTAAATCGGCAGAAAATAAAAAAGGACACATTAAATCTAAGTAAATCAAAAGAAAAGTTAAAAATGGAATCGTAAATCAGATTAAAAAAACAAACAATAAATTAACAAAATACCTAATAAGGTGTAATCCAAAGAATACCATGTTCATAATTATGCAAAGCAATAAGCGACAGAGTTACTCTGTGCATGCTCTGTGCAATAGCAATAAGCAATAGCAATGGTTGAGTTGAGTCACAAGTCAAAAACCTCGAGCCACAATCATAAACAAGAAATTAAAAATAATTTTTTTTGAAAATTGAAAAAGAATGATAAATAACAATTATATTGAATACATATAATTAAAAAAAATTTCCCCTTTTTTAAAAATGAATCTAAATATTTTTTCGACAAAAAGCAGTAATATGGAATAATAATTTCTTCATAACAAAAGAGAAAGATAATATCAATCGAAATTTCATTTAATATATTTAATATTTTAAAACACATAATAATTAACATTTAAAATTTTAATATTTAAAAAAAAAAAAGATTTACTGCCTACATTCAGATTGTTAACTCAACTTAGAATACCTAAAATGACTTTGCAAATTTTGTTTCTGATTTTATATCCACAGCAGATGGATTAAGACTCCTCCTACATACGAAGTGACGTCAAACCTATTCACCAATCACAGACGAGAAAAGTAAAAAAAAGCGATTTTTTAAAATAAAACGAGTTTTCCCAGAAAAAAGAAAAGTGTTATTCACCTCGTCTTAATCAGATTTATATTATATATCAATTTAAAGAAAATCGTTAGAACCATTTTCGAGATTTTCAAATTAGGAACTTCTTCCATACCATACCAACGTTTTCACTTTAAAAATGGCTATTTAGATCTCAAAATATACTGCACGTAAAAATGTAAAAATTTCAGTATACGATTAGACTGCAGATATAAGACTGTTCTAGAAAATTCAGAACAATAGGACCTATATCTGCTGAGTTATTAAAAGGCGGCTTTTCGTATTTTCTTTGATGTCGAGTTAGCTGTATATATGAGTTCCGCCATCTATAAATTCTACCATACGATACAATACGATACGATTTTAGGCTTAAGGCTGCGTCACTCGGAATACTACCGTCTTCCATGATATATATTTTTTTGTTATAAATTATTGTCAATCAACCCTTTCCATTGAAAACATCAAATTATTGCCTATCAGTTTAAGATTTTATTATTCTTTAATATAATTACTAATTTGAAAGAAAAAATATATATCCTAAAACATGTATATTAAAAATCAATGTATAGTTAAAAAAAAAAAAAAAAAAAAAAAAATCCATTTTAAAAAAATAATTTAATAAAAAAGAAAATTTCCTAATTTCTTACAAAAAACAAAATAAACATTTGAAATGTGGAAACAATGCATGAAACAAGGATGCTACTTAAAAATAACAACAAGTCTCAAATTGTATGGCAAATGAGGTGCATTCGTACTATAACTAGTTTTATAAATATTCAGATCTTGGTGCAATAGTTGTTGCACTCTTATGCAAAAATGTATGAATACAAAATTTATTACGATTATATAGATTAAATTCAGTAAAACAGAAATAATATGACTCCATCTTAAATATGATGTAATCACAATGGCAATCTAGAATCATTACCTATCATGGGATATCACTGAATTAATTACATATGATAGATAGAATGAAGAAAACTTTTATCAATATCTTTTTAAGTTTTGATTTGATTTTCATAAATTACGAACACACCTAAAAAAGAGGAAATTACATGTGAAGTAAAATTTACGACCTTTTTCACAAAATTTATGTTTGAATTTTGTAAACTATATTGCTTGCAATTAACTAAATAAATTACAAACATTAAAATTTACAGCTAAAACTATTTTTTCAACTAGCTTAAAAAATGAAAAAAAAATTGCTTTCCTTTTTTTGAAAACCTTAAACACTTCCCTTCAAACTTGTTATTCTCTGTACTTTTAATGCTGTTAATACATCATGCATGAAAACTTATACTAATTGGTAAATAAACATATTGGGAGGTTGATTAAGTTCTCACTGTTTTCCAACAGATGGCATTACTAGAACTGTGTGCATTTGAGATGGTAACACATCTGTAAAGAAGTACTACAAGCAATTAAATATATATAGAAAACTATATGTAAGAGAAACGACACATTCACCTTATTACTTTAAGTTAAAACATGAATACATTAAAATGATTCTCAGTTTTTATTTCTAAAATAAGTGCTAAAAATACAATTAACAGGTTTTAAAACATTAAAACCAATAATCAGATGGTAAAAAACTTCCCGAGCGCTTTCGACCAAGCCCTGGTCATCATCAATGGGGTGAAAAATGAGAATAAGACCTTCAGAATGCATACCGGTATAAATAACGCTGGGCGATTCCAAAAACTGTAAAAAAAAGGGGGAGGAGGGAGGGGGACGGATGAGTTCATGCAGCTACATTGATCATTCCAATCCAAAGATTCCATTGACACCAAGTAGACCAAACCAAATGCTCGGTATATGCCAGGACAATGTATCATTACAAGTGTTTCTGCCTCTGGTTAAAATTTCAATAGACTCTCTCAAAATACATGTGTTAAATTGATTTGTATGTGTGATGATCTTTGCTTTACTAAAAAGGATGTCAATATCAGCTTCTAAATTTTAAATCTAACTACAAGCAAGCTTGAAGTTCAGTGTATATCATTTTGCCGAAATGTAAACAAAAATTTTTTTCATAGTCGAATTTTGTGGGAAAAAAAAAAAAAAAAAAAAAAAAGATTATTTCCCGGGAATTTACTGCAGTAATTTATTTAAAAAAAAAAAAATCTGCAGCTGAAGCACACAGAATTCTTGTTGAGTCTTCTGATGACCATGCTCTGTCAGAAACAACATGCAGAGATTGGTTTAGATGCTACAAAAATAATGATTTTAATGTTGAAGATAAAGAATGCTCTGGCACATTGAAAAAGTTTGAAGATGCAAAATTGGAGGCATTACTTCATGAAGACCAATGTCAGATGCTAGCTGAACTTAGAGAATCATTAGAAGTTGATCACACAACAGTTTTGAAACATTTGAAAGCATTAGGAATGATTCTAAAGCAAGGACATTGGGTGCTGTACGAGTTGAAGATGAGAGACGTCAAATGGTATCTTTTCACGTGTGAACAGCTGCCTCAACAGCTGAAAATGAAAGATTTTTTACATTGTATCGTGACTGGTAATGAAACATGGATAATACTACGATAACCCTAAGCTTAGAAAGTCTTGGAGTAAGTCCGGCCATGCATTACCATCACGGCAAAGACAAATATTCCAGGCTCCAAGCTTCTGCTCTGCATTTGGTGATATAAGCTGGATGTAGTTTATTATGAGCTACTCAAACCAAATAAAACCATTACAGGAGATCACTATAGGCTACAATTAATGCATTGAGCCGAGCATTAAAGGAAAAACAATGGCATGTTATTTATTTAATTATTTTAAATAAAATGATTTTTATGAAGAAACAATGAGAACTTATTCAAGCTCCTAATAATTTTTCTTCAGTTCACAGTATTTACTATCAATTGAGATAATGCTGGAACAGATGCAATGAGCTCAGAGATTTTTGAAGATATTTTACGTGCCACGTCGATTTTATATCATGCATGAAATATTTGCGATTGCAATGTTTTACCCATAACAGTAAATTTTGAATCCTGCAATTTTTTAATATTTAATGATTTTTAATACATTTTTCAATGTGATTTTTAAAGCATTTTTCAATGTGATTTTTAGCATTTTTTTTTATTTCCACAGTGATTTTTTGACATTTTAAAAAGGAATTTGGTTTCAAACTTTTAGCCTAGAATAGAAAATTTCATCATCTGGAATTTTTTAATTTTAGCAGTTTTTAATGCGATTTTTAGTGATTTTGCGAGATTTTTTATGTTTCACGTCGATTTTTCAGTCATTCATGAAAAATTTATGATTGCAATGTTTTACCCAATTAGAGTAAATTTTTACTCCTGAGATACTTTTATATTTAGCAATTTATAATGCATTTTTCAATTCAGTTTTTAACGGTTTTTCGAGTTCTATGGTGGATTTTTGATATTCGGAAAAGGAATTTGGTTTCAAACTTTTAGCCTAATATAGTAAATTTTGCCATCTACGAATTTTGAATCTTAGCAATTTTCAATGCGATTTTTAGCATTCAGCGTTGATTTTTTCTCATTCATGAAATATTTTCGATTGCAATGTTTTACTCTGTTAGAGTAAGTTTTGACACCTGCGACTTTTTTATATTTAGCGATTTTTAGTGCATTTTTCAATGCAACTTTTAGCGGTTTTTTGAGTCTCACGGCAGTTTTTCGACATTCGGAAATGAAATTTGGTTTTAAACTTTTAGCTAATATAATTTTGCTACCTAGCTATTTTTAATACGATTTTTTGAGAATTTTTACATTTCTCGTTGATTTTTTTTCATTCATAATAGATTTCCAATGAGTTCCAAGTTTTTTACCCTATTACAATAAATTTTGACCCCTACGATTTTCAAATACTTAGCGATTTTTAACGATTGTATGAATACCGCATCGATTTTTTGACATTGATAAAAGGATTTCAGTTTCATTATTTTAGCTTAATGTAGTAGATTTTATCCTCTACAAATTTTTAATTTTAGCAATTTTTGATGTGATATTTAGTGATTTTTAGAGATTCTTTGCGCTTTGCGTCGATTTTGTTATTTATGAAAGAATTCATGTTACACTATTTTAATCGATTATTGTAAATTTTGTACCCTGCTATTTTTTTAAAGCGATTTTTAAGGCATTTTTCAATGCGATTTTTAGTGTTTTTGAGTCTCACGGTGATTTTTTTCACATTCGGAAAAGAAATTTTGTTTCAAACTTTTAGCCTATTATAGTAAATTTTGCCATCAACATATTTTGGATTTTTAGCATTTTTTCGAGATTTTTTATGTTCAACGTCAATTTTTTATCATTCTTGACAGAAATCCGATTATAGTGTTTTGAGTCGATTTCTTCTAATTAATAAAAGAATTCAGATTACAATATTTTACCCCATTTTAGTAAATTTTGTCTGCTGCTATTTTTGAATATTTAGCGATTTTTAATCCATTTTTCAATGCGATTTTTGGCATTTATTCGAGTCCCACGGCAATTTTTTGACATTCAGAAAAGGAATTTGGTATCAAACTTTTATCCTACTATAGTAAATTTTGTCTTCCATGACTTTTGAATTTTAGTGATTTTTCGAGTTCCGCAGCAATTTTTTAACATTGGTAAAAGGATTTCGGTTTCTATCTTTTAGCCTAATATAGAGCATTTTGTCCTCTACGCTTTTTGAATTTTACAAATTTTTAATATGATATTCAATGTGAATTTTAGCGATTTTTAGAGACTTTTGGCATTCCATGTTACTTTTTTAGGTAGATTTCGTATGAAATACTACCTATTGGGATCGTTCCTATGTTGGAATTTCTGAAAAATTTTTGCAGATCTACACCGATCATGACCCCTAGAACCCAAAACCACCCTCAGTAAAAAACTTTATATATCTATCTATCTATCTATCTATCTATCTATCTATCTATGTATCTATCTATCTATATATATCACTTTCTTCTGGACACGATAACGTTCGTAATTCTGCACCAATCTCTTCCAAACTGATACATAAAATCTCGGTTAAGTTCGTTAATGGGCAAAATCGGAACAAGGGGATGGAAATAGGGAGGGGTTTTGTGAAAACCGAAAACCCCCCATAACTTCTTAATATTTGTACATATCAAATCAGTTTAAAGTTTTTATTACTTCTAAAAATAGGGCCAAAATTTTATGTATCACAGATTTTTGATAAAGTTAAAAATGGGCTCAAGGGGCGCAAAAAATAGGGTTTTTGGGAGAAAAAAATTCATAACTTCGTCAATTCTAAAGATATCAATTTCAATTAATTTTATTATAAATCTCCTTAATATTATCTACAACTTTTATACTCACAAGTTTTTGATAGGACCAATTCGTACCGCAAAAAAAAAATTAAAAACGAAAACAAAAAGGGGGTTTGAAGAAGTAAAAAATCCTTAACTCCGTCAATTCAAAAGATATAAAATCCCCATGAATTTATCATATATCTTCTTAATATTGTCTACAACATCTATATAGACAAGTTATGGATAGGACCAATTCTTACAGCAAAAACAAATTAAAAATACATAGCGGTTGAAGAAAAAAATCATCTAAGTAAGGGTGTATTCAAATCCAAACTGCTTATTTTCTGACTCATTTTACAATTCATTTTTGCTCTCAGAGGCTTCCAATTGGTACGTTTTCTTACTCAGAAATTATATAATGTACCGTAATGGTCAATTTCTTGATAGAGGCAGAATATATTTTTTTAAAATGCTGTTAAAGTGGGCATTTTGAACCGAATTTCCCGATGCAGATTGTGTTGGAAAAATCATTGAATTAAGAATGCACTCAAATCCAAACTGCCTATTTTCTGACTCATTTTTAAATTCATTTTTCCTCTCAAACGCATTTAATTGGTAGATTCACTTATTCAGAAACTATATAATGTACCGCAATGATCGATTTTTTGATAGAGGCAGAATATATTTCAAAACATTATGTCAAAGTGGGCATTTTGAACGGAATTTCCCAAAACAATTGTGTTATCACTTTCTTCTGGACACGATAACTTCTGCAATTCTACACAAATCTCTTCCAAACTGATACATAAAATCAAGGGACATAAAATCTCGGTTAAGTTCGTTAATGGGCGCAAAAGGGGATGGAAATAGGGATGGGTTTTGTGAAAATCGAAAAAACCCCATAATGTCTTAATTTTTGTACATATCGAATCAGTTTAAAGTTTTTATTACTTCTAAAAATAGCGCCAAAAATTCATGCATCACAGATTTTTGATAAAATTAAAAATAGGCTCAAAGGGCACAAAAAATAGGGTTTTGGGGAGAAAAAAATTCCTTACTTCGTCAATTCTCAAGATATCGAATCCAATTAATTTTATTATACATCTCCTTAATATTATCTACAACTTTTATATTCACAAATTTTTGATAGGACCAATTCGTACCGCAAAAAAAAAAAATAAAAACAAAAACAAAAAAGGGGTTTGAAGAAGAAAAATTTTCATATCTCCGTCAATTCACAAGATATAAAATCTTCATGAATTTATCATATATCTTCTTAATATTGTCTTCAACATTTATATAGACAAGTTTTTGATAGGGAAAATTCTTACAGCAAAAACAAATTAAAAATACATAGCGGTTGAAGAAAAAAGTCATCTTATTAAGGGTGCATTCAAATCCAAACAGTCTATTTTCTTACTCATTTTTAAATTCATTTTTGCTCTCAAACGCATCCAATTGCTAGATTCTCTTATTCAGAAACTATATAATGTACAGTAATGATCGATTTTTTGATAGAGGCAAAATATATTTCAAAAAATGAAGTCAAAGTGGGCATTTTGAACAGAATTTCTCGACGCGATTGTGTTAGAAACGAAAAATATTGCCCTACTGAGAAAATAATTGTTTATTAATCAAGTTTTAATTAATTGAAACAGGGATGAGAATTGCAAAAAAGCAAAAAGACTGAAACCACGCGCAAACAAAAAATTGTACCACATTTTATCCGTGAAAGATACTTTAAGAAATAAAACCAGGGTCTGATTTCCAGGCAAATGGAGAAAAGCGCACAAACCTGTATACTACATTACAGGAATGAAAATACCCAAATTACACACAGCTCTTAAAACATTGAGTGTAGGTCATATGAAATGCTCGACTTATCAGAATCATGACCTCTCCTGAAAATGAAATAATTTAATTAAGAATAGAGTTTTTGTGTGTCATAATTTTAATAAATTTTTTAGCAAAAAATATGAAAAACTTAGTGAAAAATCATAATGGTTAGCTATTTTTCGTCACACGGCTAATTGGACCAGGACCTACAGCCAGCTTAATGTGAATTCTGAATCAGGAGTGATTCTGAGCAACAACAAAAAAATTTGAAATTCACAGCAAATTTTCTGAATGGTTACAAAAAGAGAGGGGGAAGGGGAAATACACTAAAAGCACTAAATACATGTATTTTTCGCGTCATTTTGACGAAATTTGCCTCTTTTTCACGATCTTTTGACGAAATTTGCAGCTTTTTCGCCATCTTTGATGAAATTTAAAGTTTTTTCGCGAACTTTTGACGAAATGTGCCGCTTTTTCGCGATCTATTGGCGAAATTTACCGTTTTTTCGCGATCTTCTGATGATATTTGTAGTTTTTTTCGCTATCTTTTGACAAAATTTTCTGCTTTTTCGCGATCTTTTGACGAAATTTTCTGCTTTTTCGTGATCTTTTGTACGAAATTTTCTGCATTTTTGCGATCTTTTGACGAAATTTGCCGCTTTTTTGCGATCTTTTGACGAAATTTGCCACTTTTTCGTGATCTTTTGACGAAATTTGCCTTTTTATCGCGATCTTTGGACGACATTTGCCGTTTATTTGCGATCTTCTGGCGATATTTGTAGTTTTTTGTGATCTTTTGGTGACATTTACCGCTTTTTCGCAATCTTTAGACAAAATTTGCCGCTTTTTCGCGATTTTTTGACAAAATTTGCCGCTTTTTCGAAATCTTTTGACGAAATTTGCCATTTATTCGAGATCTTCTGACGAAATTTGCCGTTTTTCCATCACCTTTGAATGTTTTTACGAAATCGGAAGACAAGCGGAATCGATAGGAAAGTGAAAGTTTCGGAAAATAACAAAATTTTGCAGGAGAAAAAATACGGAATCTTCGAAAAAAAGGCGGAATTTCGAGAAAAAAAAAGCGGAAATTCCTTGAAATAACAAAAAAAGCGGAAATCCGCCAAAAGACGGAAAATTCTCATCCCTGTTGAAAGGAAAATAAAAACACAGGTCGCTTATAAATCTTTTCAAAAATCACGTCAGCATGTTTCATATTTTTTTTAATTAAAAATGAATCTGAAAATGTGCCAGAAAATTTCGAGTTGTTGAGCATGGAAAAATATTTTTTTTAATATCGCCTTAACATGATTCTGATAAAACCAGCTATTTTATAAAAAGGAAATAAAAACTCGTCAAAAGCAGACAGATAAAACTGTTAAAGTGGATTTATATCTAATAATGATTTAGTTTTTGTTGGTGAAATTAGTATACTTAACTTCGAAATCTACCTCTGCCTGTAGGCCGGGCCGGCAGGGATTTTTGTTATTCATGAAGAATTTTCAATTACAATGTTTTCCACCTTAATATTAAATTTTTACAGCAGTGACTTTTAAACATTTAGCGATTTTAATGCAATTTGCAATGTGATTTTTAGCCATTCTTTGAGTTCCGTGGCTATTTTTCAATATTCGGAAACTGATTTCAATTTAAAATTTTTTGCCTAATTTAGTAAATTTTTCGATTTAAATGTTTTATTCCTTAATAGTAAATTTTTACCATAGCGATTTTTAAAGAGATTTTTCAGGTTTCACAATGGCTTTTTGACAATTTTAAAAGGAATTCTGTTTCAGACTTCTAGCCTAATAGGAATTTTATTTCAAACCTTTAGTCTATTATTGGAAATGTTCTGCTGCTCTATTTTTGAAGCGTAGCGATTTTTAATGCAATTTTCAATGCAGTTTTTTAGCATTTATTTTCTTTTTTTTAGAGTGTGCGGCGATTTTTTGAGATAGGCAAAAGGAATTTGGTTTCAAACTTTTATCCTAATATAATAAATTTTCTCCCGTGCGATTTTTGATATTTAATCACTTTTTATCGCGTTTTTCTGCATTTCACAACTTGACATTTTTCAAAGGAATTAGATTTGAAACTTTTAACCAAATATAGTAAATTTTGAAATTTTTGCGATTTTTAAGTTTTTTCGCGATCTGCTGCGAATTTTTGATATTATAGTAAATTCTGTCTTCTTTTTAATAAAGTTTATTTGCATTTCATACCACAATTTTAGAATTTTTGTGTGATTTTTAGTGGTTTTTCGCTATTTGCTACGATTTTTACACATTAGTAAAACGAATCCAGTTTCAATCTTCAAATCCAATATAATACATTTTTTCTCTTTCCGATTAAGCTTATTTGAAATTCATCCACTGATTTTTAAATTTTTCACGATTTTTTATTGTGATTTTTAGAGCTTTTTGACAGACCAGGGCAATGCCAGGCAGATTAGTGCATTATTGAAAATAGCAACTCTGCTTATTTAAAACAATTTGCAACTGATAAGATTTTAAATCACAAGGAACAAATAGGATAAAAAGTCTTTGTTCATTCTTAAGCAATTTATTAGAATACAGTAAACTCTGTCTAAGGTGGATTCTATGTAAATCTGTCTAATGCATTACAATTTTAAAGTATCACAGAACGATTTTAAAAAATTTCCATTGTACACAGTATTCTGCCTTAGACAGAATTTAATGTACAGACTTGCCAAGTTCCAGAGGACAAAAATCAGGAGACTTTTCAGTAAAGCTTTTTTTTTTTTTTTTTTACGTAAACATAAAATAATAAATAAATTTATTTGAAATCAATATTGCAGCTATATGTACTTAATAAATTAAAAATGCTTTTAATTAAGGAAATGAGATAAAAGTTTTAAAACAATTTAAAATTCTTCATTATAAAAACCAGGAATGGATTTTATCTTCTTATACAAATTTTGTCTCTGAAAAATTATAAAAGTTATGAATGATAATTCTTAATTAATAAAGAAATTATTAACAAAAATAAAATGATACATGATGATTCCATAAAATAAAAAAGACGAATTTACAGTGTGCAACATAAAGTTACAATTTATCCATTATAGAAAATAAAATTAATGGTACCAGATTTTTGCATTTAAAAGGAAAATTGAAAATTTGCTTATAGTAAGAGTCAAAGTTTTAAAGAGGCATCCTATATATTTGATCTAAATTTTTATCATATCAAATAGCACTAATCAAACAGAGAAGAAATAAATATCCAAGATTTATCGAGCATATTTAGATATAAAATAAGAATGAGAAAAAATGTGTTAGAAAATCAGGAGAAATATGTCAAAAATCAGGAGTATGTAAAATAAGCAAAAATCAGGAGTATGTAAAAATAAGCAAAAATCAGGAGACTTGGCAAGTCTGACTGTATAATGAATATTGATTTGACAGTATCAGAGTATAAAGGGTGTACAATAGTTAAATTAAAATTCAACATCATTTTTTTTTTTTAATCTTATTTATCATATCTTTATTCTTTGAATTGTTTCTTTGATGAAGCTTATACTTTTTATGTAGTAATCATGTTGAAGAAAAAACAAACTGAAGTTTGTAAATTTAATACTTGTCAAAATTATGAAAAGAAAAAGAAGCTTTTATTTGTAATTTACATAAACCCAATTTAAAAATAATTCCTTACTTCTTCAACATCCTCATCAGGTTGTACATTTGGATCTACTTCACGAACTAAATCCTGAAGACGTTGTTTGGTTAACACCTAAAGAAAATCAAAATATTTATAAGAACAAGAAAACTTAATGTTCATGAAATGGTTTTAAATAACATATATATATATATATATTGAATTTTGCTCATATGATGTAAACTGAAAATGGGTGCTAAATGTCAAATAATTTGAAAATTCGCATTCTACTGCTACATTCTCAAAGTTAAACCTCACATTAATCACATATTTTTTTAAACCTCAGAAAATCAAAAAAGTTTTTTTAATTTTAAAAAGCACTGTCAAACTATCAGAAATTCTGAAAAATCTTTCACACACACGCATACATACTCGTATATACGCTTTAAGAGCAGATTGCTTAAATTTTAGACTGAAAAACCAACGAGCCATAATGGAAATTTTCTTTTATATATATTGTATTTTTAAAATGAGCCTAAGTGCATGATTTAAAATATTTCTTAATTCTAATATCAGAAAATAAAAATGAAATCATTAGTCAAATTTGGAGACTGTACAAAAGTAGAATATTTTTCAATCAAATGTTTTTAAAAACTGATAACATAACATCTGAAAATAGGAAAATGCTCAATGCTTTTTGCAATGAACATTATAGCACTATTTTATTTTCGATTATTATTAGACATGCACTAAACTTTATATCTGAGTATAATGATACAATTATATATATTGACCTGATTTTAAACTTTAATTTTTTAAAGAGACGATATTGTTCTATTCTTTTTTTTTAATTAACTGAATTATTAAACTCTGTGCTAAATTCAAAGAAATGCTCTATGCTTTATATTCATAATTGTTGTTGCTATTATAAATTATATATGAATTATATAGAAGAAAGTTTTGCGATGATCGCAGCATACTAGTTCTATTACCGTTAGGATAAGTATGTCAAACAATTATTTGATTTTCAAGAATTTTTGCAATTTTTATGTGTGAAATAAGAATTATGAACTCAATATTTGAAAAATTTTGAATATTTTAAAAGATTTTTATTTCTACAGACTTTTAATATATATACATATAAAATTTTAGCTCATTCCATTAAGTACTATTTGAGTTATGCTTAAAAAAAAAAAAAAATCATTATTACAATTTGATTGACCATATAGTTATTGAAAAAGAAATTATTACTTTTGTAAAAATTATTAACAAATATGATAAGGATCTCAATTGAATAAAATATTTAAATGATTTATTTAGCAATTTTCTATCATTAATTATATTTTTTATTGAAAAGTTAATAAATTTATATTAAATACCTTACAGAAATAAAAAATAAATATTGAATATTCCCAGAACTAATATTAGAGACTTTGTTAAAGTTTATTTTGCAGCTGTTTTAATGGCCTAGATTTGTTTTATAGAGCCAAAATTAAATATAATATTGAAAATTGTTTTATTTCAATATGAAGAAAGATTTCTAAATTTATTTTATTTATAGAGATTTAAATCTCTATATAATAAAAGGCATTGTAACGCATCCGGGGCGAACCCATCGATTTTGCCAATCTCTGATAAGATGGAGCCACGTTACGCTTAATTTCGATTTCAGATGTGTAAGAGAAAACTTATCTGCTTAAATACAATTTTTTTCTACCTGAAATCCCTTCTGTTCAACACAATTTTCTGTAAAAGATTGAAAACTAACAAAATTTGAATGATTTGCACAGTTGAAAAACAATTTCAGAAATTGAGTTAAAAGCGTAAAACGTAAACAAGCAGTAGCGAGTCATTCACTTGATTCAGTGAAAAAAAAAAAACCATGGAGATATTCTTCTCTCAGCGCAAATCAATTTCTGTAAACCCATTCAACTACGGTCCCGCAATTGGGTGACCAAGAACAGACACAAAGATCGTACAAAGAAAAAACATGCTAGGGAAATCCCGCACCCCCACAACTAGAATGGACTAGAGAAACAGGCTCTCTAGAATGGACAAGGTCAAAATGGTTGCAAAAGGTTCTTTTGCGGTCGTTTTCAAAGTTCAAATGGCATTCCTTGGAAGAATACAATTATTTTCATTTGATACAGTAAAACGTTAAGCACAATTTACCAACATTAAATTCATAAAAAAAACTGCATATGCTATTTTTATTCACAGGTAAGTTTTATGAACGCTTTTCACTGTTTCTGAAAAATCTTAATTTTTCAGATATGTATGTTCATAGTTTTTAAGAGTTGTAATACAAAGAAGAAAAAACAGTTAATGCCTGTTTTTAATTGTAGTGACTTTAATATATGTCTGTCTAAAGTTTAGCTCAATATTCCTAGAATTGTTTGTTATTTATTTATTTACTAAAAAATTGATCACCTTCGCTTTCAAAATTTTTCATTGATTTCTGATAGCAAAACAAACGAGCAGGGCGGGGGGTTACAATATCAGCAGGATGTCTTACGTGTATTTTAAAATAATTTAATGTGAATGCATGAAATTTATATAAATAACCATGAATATTTTAAATATTTATTTTAGCATAAAAAATTATTTATTAATATTTTGCATTTAGACTGTTATTTTTATTTATACTTTTCATTTAGACTATTATTTATATTTAAATA
Organism: Maratus speciosus; assembly: GCA_963932465.1. Taxonomy (NCBI): domain Eukaryota; kingdom Metazoa; phylum Arthropoda; class Arachnida; order Araneae; family Salticidae; genus Maratus; species Maratus speciosus. Next base: position 37,413,303 of record OZ010788.1, on the reverse strand, counting down.
AAAAAGGAAATCTGATTGTGAAGAGATCTATACATACTAAAATTATAAACTATAAAGCTAACATATGAGTCTTCCATTCTCTAACCATCTACTTATAATAAAATCTGAGTGCAGAAAATTGTCGGTAACTATGCGGGTGCAGACCACTTCAGTGTGCGAATCGACTGTAGCTAAACGCCATGTTAGGCTTAATGAAAAACATACCCTAACATATGACAGCTAAATGATAATTTTTTCTACTTGAAATCATGTCTGTTCAGCATATTTTCACATAAAACATGTGTATCATTTCCATTTATAATGTATTAAGTTCTAAATTAAAATTAAGCTATTATAAACATAGAAATCATTTGTAAACAATCGATACTATTGCCATTCAGATTCTAATTCCAGCAAATCTACAAACAAATGAATGACTCTTTGAATGCTTCATTAAAAAAAAATACAGGTTAATACCGATGCTGAATTATAACACCTAGGCCTCTGCAATTTTTGTCATGTGTAGATGCTACCACCTGAAAGTGAACTTCGCAGCCGGATTTTTAAATTTCAATTTAGATTTTTTTTTTAATTAAAACCTATGGGTTAGCGGCTATTTACAGCTCTCTGCCATTCCGAACTTAGAGTGAGCAAAACTGTTTGTTTATATTATTTCACGTTTTTTTTTTTTTTTTTTTTTTTTTTTTGCGAATTCAGAATTCTACAATTCACGTAAGTTACATTTTCAATTGTATTCATTCTTCGTGTTAATGGTTATTTACATACGCGTATTCGCCCCATTCGCCTATTGAATATCTACTTTATTTTCTATGAAGTAAATAATTTCCGTTCTTGGGCGAAATCCTCTTTAACTTTTTTTCATTTAAATAAACAGAAATATAAGTTTTAATTTTGATTCTGCATTTTTAAATTTGTTATTGAACTCAGTTTGCTTCATATACAAATCTTAAATGTTTTGATTTATTAGTGTCTCCATTATTGGCCGATGACAATGTACATTTTATAAAATGGTTTCATGACAATATACATCTTTGCCCAAGAACAGACGTGAAGTCTGGTATAAGATGTAGTCATCGCCCATGAATGGGGAAAAAACAAAGAATTTTTTACTTCAGGGGAAATTAATGAGGTTATTTGGGTTTTTCTTTTGTTAATCTTTTTTTGCCACTTCCCCATATATTATGAGTTTCATAAGAAATCCCAAGAAAAACATATTATACTTTACAACATGCGATAAATTGTAGAACTGTACATTTTATAGTAAAGTAATGTATGTTTTCATTAAGATTTGTTATTGAACTCTGTTTCATTTAAGAACATTTTTAGTCGCCCAAGAATTGAATGGTTTTTTTTTTTTTTTAACTTTACTTTCTATGAAATGAAAACATTGTCAATAATTTCTGTTCTTGGGCGATTAAGAGTTCATTCATTTGCGATTCTTATGAAACTCATATCACAAAATGCACATCATAACTATTTCACGCACTCAGGATTTTCCATTCAGTTCTTTTCCTTTAGTTAATCTTTTCTCTCCACTTTCCCATACATTATGAGTTTGATTAGAAATTGTAATGAAAACATATCTTGCACTTTACTGAATATTTTCATAGTGCCAGACCTAGTAGCAGAAAATTCAAGATGGGAGACTGGTGTCACAGATTTTCTTTTCTCTTTTGCAGATTATTTTTCAATTAAGCCTTTATTTCGCTTTATAATTATGTTTAGCTCTTTATTACTTAATACAGAAATAAGATTATTATTAATAAAAATGAATAAAAGGCATAAAGACATCGCAGGTAAGTGGCTGTTTGATTAATTAATGCTTCAATTGTAAAATATTTTACTAGCAGATTATTTTCTGTCCCTGAAGTGTCTGTCGCAGAGACTTTGAGAATTTTCTGCAACTGTGGTGCCATGCATATCAGTTTAAAGTTTAGGTGTAATCCATTGAAGCAAAAATTTTTTTTGTGACCGTTTGTCAAAGTTCCCGATATTTCTCAGCGACAGATTGGCAAAATTAAGCATGTGCTTCTGCTCTCATTTGACAAACTTTCTGTGATCTTTTGATGGAATTTGCAATATTTTTCTTCGATTGTTTACTGAAATTTGAGGGTTTTTTTTTCAGCGATTGTTTCACAAAAACCATGATTTTTTCCCCCAAGACCATTTGATGAAATTCAAGTTTTTTTATCCAAGATTTTTTTGAACAATCTGCGATGAAATGTGTGATTATTTTCCCACGGCCATCTGTCAAAGTTCCCGATATTTCTCAGCGACAGACTGGCAAAATTCGACATGGCTTCTGCACTCTTTTGACAAACTTTGCTATGCATTTCCACGATCTTTTGATGAAATTTAGTTTTTTTCGATTGTTTACTGAAATTCATGTTTTTTTCAGCGATTGTTTCATAGAATTCACGATTTTTTCCAAGATCGTTTGACGAAATTCGTAATTTTTTTTTCAACGACCTGTGACGAATGTGTTTTTTTTTTCTGCGACCATTTGTCGAAGTTCCCGATATTTTTCAGAGTGACTAAATTCGGCATGTGCTTCTGCGCTTTTTTGACAAAATGTGCTATGCATTTACATGATCTTTTGATGAAATTCACAATATTTTTCTTCGATTGTTTACTGAAATTCGTGTTTTTTTTTTTTTTTTTCATTGATCGTTCACAAAATTGACGCCTTTTTTTTTTCAAAGATCATTTGACTAAATTAGTTTTTTTTTTTTTTTTTTCAAACAATCTATGACAAAATTTGTGATTTTTTTAAACTGCCATTTGTTGAAATTCATGATTTTTTCAGCATCAAATTTCCAAAATCTTTTATCAAAATTTGCAGTATTTTTCCTCGATTGCTTACTGAAATTCGTCTTTTTTCCGCCATAATTTTTCGTAGGTCATGATATTTTTCAACAACATATTGGCAAAATTTGTGACATTTTTCTGACAAAATTCGCTATGTGTTTTTGCGACTTTTTCAGCTATCGTTTTACGAAATTAGCAATTTTTTACAAATCGTTTTTCGATGTTTACAATATTTTTCAGTGACAGATTTGCAAAATTCATGATATTTACTTTTGCTAAGCACCACAGATTATGGAAAATTGCAGATAATGGGTGAGCGGATTACTGATCCTTGACTGTATGTTGTCATTGTCCAAGAACTGGAAAAAAACAAACAATTTTTGACTTCAGGGGGAGTTAATGATGTTATTTGGATTTTTCTTTTGTTAATCTTTTTTCGCCACTTCCCCATATATTATAAGTTTCATAAGAAATCCCAATGAAAACATATATTACACTTTACTGGATTTTTTTTATTTCTTATCAAAGTCATGATATGTAACATGCGAGAAATTGTAGAAGTTTTTAGTCGCCCAAGATTGGAGAGTTTCATGTGAAATGAAAACATTCTGTAAATAATAATTAAAGTCTTTCTTTCCATTCTTGCCCGATTAAACATTTTCTTAATAAAATGTACAGTTCTACAATTTATCACATGAGTTCACTGTTCTTGGGTGTCTAAAATTGTAGTCATCAGCATTAACAGGAAGAAAGATTATAAATAACAATAAACACTCAAAATTTTCGCTTCATTGAATTACACCCAAACTTTACACTGGCCTTCCAATATGAAAACATTCAATAAAGTTAACATATGTTTTTCATTAGGATGAAAGCAGATTAACTAAAGGATACGAACTGAGTGAAAAATCCTGAGTGCAGGAAATGCTTAATATGGTATGCATTTTGTGATATGAAACACATTCCATTCTTGGGCGACTATGCATATGTAAATTGCCATTAACACGAAGAACGAATACAATTGAAACTTAACTTATGTGAATGAGATACCTGATAATACTTTAAAATTTTAAAGAAGATGGGAAAGTTGAATTTTGAGATTGGGCGAAGGGGGCGACGTAATTGTCCTTAAAACCGTAGCGTTTTCTACAATGAGTATCCTTTATATGTTGTTTTCTGATGGAGATCTCCCATAAATATTATTTATTAAATATAAATAATAACTATTGTTTTGAAGATTTATCATTCACTTTACGCCATTTTTGATGGGGATTATATTCTAGTTTTATATAGTTTATGTGTTATTTGCAAAATATTATGTAAATACAGATAACAGTCTTTAATTTTATAATAATTAGTTGTATAAATAAATATTGTATAAAATAACAAAATTACATTGATAAAAAAAATATTAAATTAAACATTACTAAAAATATTCAAATAATAAGAATAACTAAACATTTATATGACTGATAACACTAAAGTTTGAAGAGGCATATATTTAAAGTCATTTAGTGAAATTCACTTAAATAAGTTGAAAAGGGAGCGGCTAATTTTAGTCTGAATATTTTTTAACATCTTTTTCTTCTTTGAACATCTTTTTCGAGCAAAAAACATTTTGTACAGTTATTAAAAACAGGCATTAACTAAGTTTGATTCTTCTTTGCATTACAAAAATTTAAAAACTACATAGATATATAAAAAAATTAAGGTTACAAAACACTAAAAGACATTTATAAAACTTATCCTTGAATAAAAATAGCTTTTGTCTTTTGCTTACAAGTTTTATTGGCAGATTTAAAACACACTGAGACTTTTATTTCTTTAAAAAAAAAAATTTTTTTGAGGGAGGAAGGAAGATAAAAATACAATTTCAAAGTGTTTTTTAAAAAATATATTAATTATTAAGTATTATTTCAATAGTTGCAGCACAAAAGACTTTTTTTTTTTTTTTAACTACGCAGTTTTATTGCATAGTTGTTAAATTTTTGTTTAGCCGAAAAGCTCGGTTTACCCAGAAGTATTCTAAATGCTAATAGTGTGTTTATTAGAACACAAACTAGCTGAACTTTGCTCATCTAAACGCTTCCATATTGTCAATTATTTTTATCAGTTTTTTCAAATTTTAAGTGAAAAACACAATTTTTACCCACCATTTTGGACAGGCATTTACACTAGTAAGACATAATTACCAAACAATGGTCTTTTCTTTTCTCTATGGTTTAGTAATTTACTAACATGGTTTGTTTATCTCCCTCCCCCTCTTAACATAAAAAATAAACGAGCATTTTTCATTTGATAAAAAGCACAATGGGAGTAAGCAGCACTAAACCTTACTAAACTAAAAATATGGCTCATTCTCATTACAAATATGTTTCTTGCGAACATACCTGTGAATGTGATACTTGAGTATTATCTGATAGCATATTGATCTGGTGGTGATTGACACTAATTGCAGGACTGACTGAATTTGTTGTGTTAACTGTCATAGGAGCTGCAACAACACTTGTCATTGCTGCAATTGTAGGACTGGCTGTTGAAAATGCTATTGCAGGTACCTGATTATTTGTCTGAAAAACATCAAAATTATTTTAGAATGGAATTTATGAATTTTATTAATATAAATATCAAATCATGTCAAAATATGCTAGAAATAAACTTATTGAAAAGCATACATACAAATTGTTGTTTTAAATATTAATAAACTTATCATTTGATAAAAGAAGAAATAATAAAAAAAAATTTAATGGCATTAGTTCCCAAAATCAGAACAGGATTCATTAATTTAAATGTTCACCTTTCAAAATTAGATAAATTGGTATTAAAAATAATCATCACATTCATTTTTAATATCTTATACCTATTTATTGAGAAATTCCTTGTTGGATAAATTCCTTCAATATTTTTTCAAATTAGAGTAATTTTTAAATATTTGATAACTGTTTGCATAAATCACATAATGCAGTTTTAGAAATTTTTTTCAATTAATATGAGCGAAAATATCAAAGCTGTTTTACATTCAATATTATATTTTTCCTGTTTTTTTAAGAACAGTGATTTTAAAAAGTTAATCACAAACGTAAATTTACAACCAGTCAGAAAAGACTTGAAATATGCTCATATCACAAAGCGCAAATGGCAAAAAACACAAGATTCCACACTCTTTACAGAATACAATGCATTCAAAGAGGGTTCTCACTGGTTTTTGACTAGTCTTAGCAATTTGGCTTATCATAAAAAAAAACTTAGATTCATCATAAAATATTGATTCTAAAACCATTCTTTAAACTCATCAATGTACCATGTTTTTCCTTTTCAATATGCGTTCCAATTTTTAAAATTGGTTTTAGAATAGTTATTCACAACTATCCATAGTAGAAACTAATAAAACAAGTGTATCATAGTACTTTGCAAAGTTAAGAAAAAAAAATTACAGCCTTACTTATTTCAATATAGTTCTATGAAAGAAAGTGGGATTTATGAAAGATGATTTGTGAAAGAAAGTGGGATTATCCAAATTCGGGATAGGATGTTAGTGGGTTAAATGAAAACAAACAAATACATATTTTTTTCAATATCAACAAGTTCTTCAAAATATCAAAACACATATAAAAAGTTTCACAGAAAACCTTCATTCGTGCAATAACATCATTGAGAGTATCACTGAAAGAAAAAAAAAACTCTCACAGTTTGACGATTTCAATCTCTCTTTCTTGCCGAATGGAACATTTTGCCATGACCTGGTGCAATGGCAATTCGACAGCAAGAACCCTGCATTCAAAAAATAGTAATATAAAAATAAGTAAAAACTTAGACTCTAATTTTGCAAAGGTGAAATTTTATCCCTGGTAAAAATGATCTCATGCTCTAAAGGAAACGAACTTTCATTCATAAAACTGAAGCATTTTTTAAAACTTATGATGCAATTTTCAATCGGTCTAATTTCCTTGTAAAACTACTGGCCCTAATTTCTTATGTCCAGTAATATAGCTCTCCTTAAATGAACACTTCTTGACCAAGAAGCCTGCACATAGTGCACAGGCAACATTGAGTCAGGAATTTTATCCCATGAATTCTTATTCCATGTCAAAAATTGCAAAGAGTGAAATAAAACCCAGGTTAAATGAGGGAATAAACTTTTTTTCCAATTCTGTTCACAACTGCATGCATTTTAAACTAAGGTTGATAGCTTAGTTTAGCGGTTCCCAACAAGTGCTCCACCGACCCCTATGGACACCACATGCAATTTTCAGGGAATCGTGGCACATCAGGGAAATAGATAAAATTTTAAACTGATGTATCGCAATCGGGTATTTTTTTGAAAAGAACATATGAATTTTAATGTTTCAAAAAGCACTGTAATTTGAGAACTTTTCACCTGATGTAATTTTTTTTACAAAATTTACTATGGAATTATTAAAGTCTACTACCACTATATTTTTACATTTTTCGAATATGATGTGAAAATTGTGAAACAAAAAGTAGATTTAAAATGAGAAATTGGATTCTGAACAAAAATTATCCAAGTTGACCTTTGGACCTTTAACACTTGCTTATTGATCAATCTGCTGGCAATGCTATTACAGCTCGAAAATGAGATGGTCAGACAACGATAGCAGCCTGCTACATAAAAAGGAACTTTATTCTGATCACTTTAAATCTGCCTACTCATATGCTATTGGGCTCTGAATTATTTAGCTTCATAATCAACAAAGTTTATTTCACAATGCATATTTACATCTGTTTCACTTTTTTGCAATTTTAAAAATGAGGTATTTTAACAGTAGAATGCCCGTTGGTGTCGTTTTGACACCAAACCTCTCTATCACATTTTCTGTCCTATATTCTTCAAATTTAGTGACTTTTAATCATTTTAAGTAAGAAGCAAACTACCGAAATTTTTATTGTGAGATTCTATTTTTTAAGAAGTTATAGCTAAATTCACCTAGAACGTCTGTTAGTGTCATTTCGACACCAAGCAGGATATTAAAAATAGTTAACTTGTTTTTTTTAGTTCATGTGACTTTGATTTTATTCTCTTTCAGTTACGGAAAGTTTATTATACTTCCCACCCCTCATAAAGGGAGGGGCAAGGTTTAGTCCTATTCAGGCAACTAAATGTCTCCAGTTACTTTCTTTGTTTTTATTATAATATTCAAAGCATTTGAAAACATTTTATTCCTGAGAGATATTTTATACTTTTTGGATATTTTATATCTTTTTGGAATTATGTATCACAAAAAAAAAAGTCTCAGTTCCAAAGAAATTGCAAATCTATTGAGAGAATTATCCTAAAATGAATCGGATGGTTGTGACCTTCCGGACTCATTTCCTTATTTCGGACTATGTGACTTATTTCCTTATTTTGGGGGAAAATGAATCTGGACCTGAAAGTAAACGATAGTGGAATTCGTAGCTCTAAAACTATTGGAACCATATAAAAATAAAGGTCATAATGTGACAGTTGATAATTCTTTTTACTTCACTGGAACTAGCGAAAGATCTGATAAAATATAAAACAAGTGCGGTAGGAACTGTTAATCGAACTCGAAGAGAAATTCCAGATTGTTTGAAAAATAAAAAAGACAGTCTTTATTCTACAAATACATAAAAACACAAAACTACCGGTACCATACTTACTATATATCAAGAAGAAAAACGTAAGAAAATCATTGTACTGAGCACACTTTATTCAAACGTTACAATTGCAAGTAACGAAAAGAAAACACTAGAAACTGTAACATTCTACAATGAAACCAAATATGTTGTGGATATTTTACATCAGATGGCTAGAAAATATTCTGTAAAATCCGGATCAAAGAGATAGCCTGTACATACATTTTACAACATTTTAGACATTGCAGTTATAAATGCTTGGCTTATTTATAAATCTATGTCAGGCCATTAAATTTCAAGGAAGTGTTATATTCAATAGTTGGCAAATGAATTGCATTCAAATTATGTAAAGGATAAAAAATGTGCCACTAATCAAAATTATGTACTGGTATTAAAGGAAAATTTTCTCAAACTCAGAAAATGCGAGATTAACACTAGAAAGACGGCGAGCGATCATTTTGACTGCTACCAAATTGATATATTTCGGTTCAAACCAGAAATTTCTTTATAAAACTAGTTTAAAAGATACAAAGGAAAAAAAAAACTAGTTAAATAAATAAGTTAATAAATTAAAATAAAAATTCAGGTCTCAAATATTTTTATAAAATTTGTGTAAAATTCCCCGTCTTTCTAGTATTAAAATGAGTAAATGTTATGCCACAGACAAAAATTGCTTTTCATGCATGAAGTGAAGATGGTATGTTTAAAATGTACCGAAAATATTGACTATTACTGCAAGGATTGTAAATAAGGTAAGTATCTGATATAAAATATTTCAGATAATGTCAACTTATGGTTAAATATTATAATTTGAAGAAAATGAACAGGTTTATTTCTCTCTTTTTTTAAATATCTTTGTTTCCTTTTCTTTAAGTGTGAAATTTAATATCATTTAATAAATTTTTCTATAAAATAAATTATTGTTCTTTTGTGAAAATGTAACAATATAAGCTTAATTAAAGTACAATGATCCAATACAATCCTAAAATACAATTTATAGCATCCATTTTGTGTAATTTAATTAGTGGTGGTGAAATGACACCGGCGGCTGTTTTAGGATGTCGAAATTGTCAGACGTTCTAGTGTTAAACTGTCTTACTTGCTTCCATTATTGAGAAATAAAGTTACTATGGTTTCACCGTAGGCTTAATAGGGCTCTGTCATAACAATTCACTTAAACAAGTTGGAAATTGCTCGTCAAACGTGGCAAATGAGGTGCGTTCGTACTATAACTAGTTTTAAAATTATTTTTTGCACCCCATATTGTACTGAATGTATAATTTTTTGCACTTCATAACGTGCATAGTCTGATACATCATTAAAATGCACTTCCAATAATTTTTTCGGAACACTTTTGACTGTCCCTGTAATTAAACTATACATCCGATTTTCCTAAAATTTGAAATAGCTCAACAAAATTTTGCAACAATTATATCTTTAAAATTTCAGACCATTCGGAAGGCTGTAATATCATTAAAATGCACTTGCAATAATTTTTCCCATTGGCCGTAATGTAAAGAAAAACTTTTGGCTGTCCCTGTAATTAAACTATACATCCGATTTTCCTAAAATTTGAAATGGCTCGACAAAATTTTGCAACAATTATATCTTTAAAATTTCAGATCATTCGGAAGACTCTAATACCATTAAAATCCACTTGCAATAATTTTTCCCATTGGCCGTAATGTAAAGAAAAACTTTTGACTGTCCCTGTAATTAAACTATACGTCCGATTTTCCTAAAATTTGAAATGGCTCGACAAAATTTTGTAACAATTACATCTTTAAAATTTCAGATCATTCGGAAGGCTCTAATATCATTAAAATCCACTTGCAATAATTTTTCCCATTGGCCGTAATGTAAAGAAAAACTTTTGACTGTCCCTGTAATTAAACTATACATCCGATTTTCATAAAATTTGAAATGGCTCGACAAAATTTTGCAACAATCACACATTTGAAATTTCAGACTATTCGGTTGGGTAGTTTTTGCTCTGTTACATGCGGACAGACGGACGGACGGACTGAACGACGACTATAGGTGCTACGTATTTATATAATTACGAACGCACCTAAAAAGGCTTTGTGAGTCAAAAACGTTAGGAACCACAGTCTTAAATAATGATTTATCTTTAAAAAAAAAAGTGACATCCACTTATTTTTTGAGGGGGATGGGGGGGGAGGTAGAGCTTATATTACGAACCTCCTAAAAAATTACACAAGAGGTTATTTTTTGTATTGGGTCTTATTTCCATGGAAACATGGTTACAAAGAATCTTTTAGAAAATGGAAATGATATGATTTATCAGGTTGGAGAAAAGAATGCAATGCCTATGAAGGGAGGATTAAGGCAGTGGAGAGCATATTTAGTATATTTTATAGCAAAATATACTAAATTTACTGACTTAATTCTGAAAGTACAGACTAATCCGAAAAATACTGATTTTAATGACCATTTTCCATCCCTGCAAATGCATTTTGCTTTTCTGAGATTATTGCTTTAATTTTAGTACTTGCAGAATTAAAAATATTGAAAATGACTTCATTTTGATATAGAGGAAAGTAGGACAATGTTGTACCCTTAAGGAAAAACAAATATTTTTTTGTTAAAAGTACACCAAAATGTCAAGCTTTATATTAAGGAAAATCAACTTCATAGGACAGTGAACAATTTCCATTAAAGTATTTCGTAAGTGTAAATATGACTTCAATTATAAAAATATTAATTTATTTATGATTTTATGTATTGAGCAGTAATACCATTCCTAGAAGGGAAATGACGTTCATAATTTAAATCAACTTAGGTTAGGCAATAATCGCTAAAGGGTAAAATTGGGAAATTTCATGCAATTTTACTAATGCCCACTTTATTTAAAAGTGCTAAACAATTAAAATTTCTATTAGTATCAGTCTAATATTAAATATCCCAATTAAAAGTCATTATTAGCACACTGCAACCAGCAAAAGTAGAATTATTGATGGCATGTAAGAAAATTTTACTCTCTGATTGTAGGAAAGGTAACCATCATTTTTTAATAGCCTTTTTTTTTTTAATGGCTTGGTGGCTGCCACTAATTTTGCCCTTTTATAAGTTCTTTGGATGTATCCATGATGCCATTATAGTCTTTATGGAACTACTTTCCAAACATTATGCTCCAAAACCTTCTTCATTATTTCTCCCAAATTCTCCAAAACTACAATAAATTTCAGCTTTCAGCGAATCACTATCATCATTTTGTCACAGTGCCGATTCATCCACACTGTCTTTGTCTGAACTGCTATCATACCTGTTATCATCAGCTTTCTTCTTTTAAGTCTGTGTTTGCCTTTAGAGCTAAATTTAACATTTGATCATTTTGATGCACCAGATCCATTGCTGTTCTTCTTCTGAACTTTAGTGTCTCTCTACATTTGGACTTTTTAAGATTTTTGATACTTCTAATTTTTTTCTCCATAGGGCTAACAGTCAGAATCTGTGAGTGCTGCTTATTTCATCCACTATTTCTTTACCTGTCAGTCAGACAGGGTCAGGAACAGGTGAAATATCACATGCAGACTTTTTTTTCTCTTTTGAACCATGCATTTCATTTTCTTCCTGTAGTGCTACTTGTTGATATGTTCTATATGATAGCACAGATTATTAGCATCCATAAAATTCTCATATGCGCAAACATTGGGATTAAATGGCCAATAGTAGATTATATGCAAAACAAAGAAAATGTCTCATGGTCAGCGGCAGTTCAGTAAAAGGCAAAATAACAATAAATAATTAAGTTCATAAAATTTAATATTGCAGCATGTGTGATTGTTAGAAATTAAGTTTTAGCCTTTATAGTAAATATGTTTTAAAAAGCACAAATATTTAGCTAAAACTCTGTTCATACAATATTACCAAGTGGCAGACAACCCCAATCAGTTGGGTAACATCATAGAGCAAAGAGAAAGAATAGAGATGCAGTATGCCATAAAAATGGTTTGCAATAAGAAGTGGGTTATCACTCAAATTTAAATGTAAATCTTCGGTCCAAACAAAGCAAGCACTTGGTACAGGGACCGAATTCTTTTACATCACACGTGCATTTTCTCTCTACATGAAAATAATCTGCTTATGTTTAAGCATTTTAAAGTAGTATTTCATTGCACTATGAATTAAAAACTGAATAATTGAAAGTTTTCTTCTTTTTTTTGTGAAAGCACATGGTAGTGTTCGGACTGAATGTAGTGGATTTTAGGGTTACATTTTTGGCATCATACTTCATCTCTATTCTTTCTCTTTACTCTATGGATATCATTAACCAACCTAGCTACATTAGATTTTAATCGATTTTGGCAAGAATGGTTAGAACACAACTTAGTACAAAGACAACAAGTATATGAAGATGGAGCTAAATATATTCACTTTATAAATGTAATAATTAAAATCAAGTTTAAAATACTAATGTGCTTACCTTCAGCTATGGTGATGATAAATTTTATAAGTTATGAAGATGAAAACTACTTTTGCACAAAACAAATAACACACTTCTCCCTGCAGTGACAACATGCTTACTGGGGATTTTTCAAAACTGTTCAGTAGGTGACAGCACAAATCATGCATTCATAATTCTATTCAGTTTTGAGATAACTAAGTGAGTGGGATTATCTGTTGAGCACCATTGTCCCACTTTTTCCTATTCATATAAAAATGTAGAAGTTTAAGGGAAAAAAAAAAACATGAGTTTTCTAATAATTTGATGTTATTTTAATGGGCAAAAGTATTCTGCCTTTTTCTGTGATTAGGACTCTATGATTGTAGAGCTGAGAAAATTGAATATTATGAACCCTTTGGTAACAGATTTTAATATCAGAGGTATGAAAAGTCAATGAAAGTTAGGTCATTCTGATACAATCACAGTAAAATTTTGCAGGTCATTTAATGGAAATGCAAGTTTCATTTGAATATGTTGAAAATGAATTGATGTAAATTATTTTGCAAGAAGTTTTCTGATAGTAAGCCCAAATGAGACTTTAGGAAAAAAAAATAATGTAAGACTAGAGATATTTTCAAGAGAAATGTGATTTTTTATTTTCAGAATGAGAATCAATCATCTACTCTAAAAGGCAATTTTTATAACACCAGCACTCTTTATAAATAAAAATACAATATTGAAATTGTATTGGAAAATTTCAGCATTGTAGATGTAATACTTACTACAGATAATCCATTTTGAGTCAGTATTGCAGATGACACTGCAGGAACTGGCGCAGTATTTATTGTAGTTGTCATAATACTATTAAATAACAATAACTTTATTAGAAAAAAAAAATTAAATAGCAAGAACTAAATTCATACATAAGTTGATTTGATCTAAAATGCACAATCAAATTAAATAAGCATGTACAGATACAGGTGGTGATCAAAATAATGAAAACACAGAAATAAAAAAACACCTCTGATAATGTGGTATAGAGTAATTTTTACCAGGTAATATGGCTTAAATTTATCTACAAATCATGTCTAATGAAAAGTACATTACATTATTCCTCATGGAGGTATTGTGAAAATTCCTGTACCTGTAAAGATGCTAGAGGAGGATATTGGTTCCAGACTCTATTCTCCTAAAAAGATCACAGTGGCTTAAAGTGGCTCAATGATAGTGATGAATTCAGGGAGATCCCCCCCCCCCCCCCCCTCCAGAGTATCAAAATGTCCCCTCAACATTCACATACTTATTAATAGTATATAAGTTCAAACCTCCTACCCCATGGAAATCAACAATATCTCTCCCAGAGCTGCATTTGTTGTGCTTCTCAAACCATGACTATTCATGTCTAGTTGTATAAATTAGAAAGTTGTCCTGAAAGATGCCTCTCCTGCATGAAAAACTGTCTTGATCATTAGATGAACATGATTGGCTAAAATGTTCATTCCTAATTGCTCTCTCTGGGAAGGTGATTTCAGGATGTGAAGAAAACCATGAAATGGCAGCTCAAATCACTACAGATATCCCTGTTTGATAGTTGGCAGAAGATAATCTGAATCATGCACTTATTGTGGTGTTCTCCAGATACACATCCATTGGGGCACAAAGATCAATGTGAATGAGGACTCATCTGACCATATCCACTCTATACCATGCACTGTTAGACCATGTTGCAACTACAGCTGATGTTTTGCATTGGTATCAGTAACAAGTGCCTTTAGAGTCACTACTCTATTCTGATATACAGGGTGGCTACTAAATACTGTTACAAATATTCAGTCATTTTATTTTACAAATATAAAATAGAAAATGATAACTACACTAATATGATAAACATCAGAGATGAAAGTTTACCCAGAAATAACTTTACTCAAATTGACCGCCATCTTTATCGATTATCAAAGATAATCTCTTATGCCATTGTCCGACTGCAGCACAAATCATTTTTAGAGGTAATCGGTAGCATTCACGCTATATGGAAGCTTTGAGAGAGTCCAAACTTCTGTGTTTGTTGCTATTTACTTTAGCCTCTAAAATCCCCCAGACGCAATAATCTAAAAGATTTAGATTCGGTGAAGAAGGTGGCCAATCTTCCTGCATGATAAAGTTCGGAGAATTGACAGGGAGCCGAGCCTGTGTTGATTTAGCTCGGTGCGAAGGTGTAGAATCTTGCTAAAATGTCCAATTCTTTTTGGGATACAACCTGTCAACATGTGGCAATAAATGTGTAGCCAATATGTCCTGTTTGTAATATTCGCATTGATTTTCATCCCTTTATCGATGAACTTCAAAGGCAATTTTCCATTGTTTGACACTGCAGCCCAAACCATAACAGAATTCTTATTCTGAAAGCATTTAACAGTTCGAAAGGTTTCAGGTATATCCTCGAGGGTTGCTGAATATACAACATCATTTTTAGCATTATAACACTGTTCAGTACAAAATAGCTTCCCATCAGAAAATATTATTCTGTCAACTCTTTTCCTACCATGCTGCTTCATCAATTTCTTCCTTATTTGTAATCTTTTTATATTCTTTGTGCAGCAGCCGAACCTTGAATTTTTCTTTTGCGATAAGGGTAATAATTGAGATCTTCATTTATAATAACTTGCATAGTTCTGCAACTCGCATTCTCTTCTGCAGCCATTTTATTTGCAGAATAAAAGAATCATAAGTTAGGAATAAAACAATACAGTGTAAAAAGAAATGTAAATAGAATGTTAAGAATAAAACAATAAGTTACTCAATGACACCTTTTTTTAAAGAATTCCTCGCAGTGAACTGTAATTTCTTTATTTAAAACAATAATTGTTAAGAGTGAAACAGTCTCTCTGGCCGTTTCCAAAAGAATACGTTCCATCATTCAATAACAAAAAAAAATTCAGTGTTTCCACTCACTCGTAAATATAAATTACAATCTATCGTCAACACGCAGACGATTGGAATAATAAATAAAATTATGGCGCTGACACAGCGCCCTCGTACGGGAGATTTTAATTATGATCAGTAACATACTCCCGACCGTTGAAACCTGCAGGTTTCAAAACTACTCTAATATACAATATAAAATGACATAATACTACATATAACAATGCAAAAGATATAATTAATAACAAAGGAATAATGGCAAAATTACTTTACATTTGAATACAATAAAACATACTATAGAAATTAAACAACAAAATATATTCAAAATACACCAAACATATACATAAAAGAAATTAGTTTCCATTAATTGGAAGGGGCAAATACTTCTCACAGAGTTTCCCCCAGACAGTTTTAGAAGGGTGCTGCACCCTGCCTGCCCTTAGATTTACAATATAGCACCCTTCTTGCCCCCACCTGAAAAAAGTGTCTTTACTCCTTTGTTTATTAAAAAATTTACTTGCATAGTAAAAATTGACTCATTACTGTCTTTAAAATAGTTTTCTGTCTATTAAATATTAAAAAGTAGTTTTAAAAATCAAAAGAATGCCTCTAAAAATTTCAAGAAATGCCCTTAAGAATCCAAAACATGCCCTTCGGAATCTAAAAGTGCCCTTTTCCCACAAACAGCATCCTGCCCTTTTTTAAACCTGGGAGAAACTCTGCTTCTCACATTTCTCTTTATTATTGTACCGTTAGGTAGACGAATGCTCATTACTCGAACTTTTTTGTCCTTACCGAGAAATATCTCAGAAATCGTACCTGTTGCCCATTTTGTGCTGAGCATATTTTCATCTTTGATCAATATGAGAGAACCAACATTTATATTGTTTTTATTTATTTGCCATTTATTACGTTTCTGTAAGGTGTTCAGATAGTCCCGCTTCCATAATTTCCATATTTGCTGGCTATATTTTGTTATTTTTTGCCAGTTGCTAAGTTTGTTTTCCGAAATTTCAGTGAGCTAAGGTTCAATAATAGACGTTAAGGGCCTACCTATAAGAAAATGACCTGGTGACAGAGTCTCGAAATCGTCGAAATCTGATGATAATGGGAACAGAGGTCTTGAGTTCAAAACAGTTTCAATTTCTAGAATTACTGTCAGAAATTCCTCTAAAGTGAGGTGCGCGTTACCAATTACACATTTTAGATGGAATTTGAATGATTTAACCCCTGCCTCCCAAAGACCACCGAAGTTCGGTGCTTTCGGAGGAATAAAATTCCATTCGATATTTTCCCTTGCAAAATAATCAGCTAATGCTTCATCTGGGTGTCTAACCAAATTGTGAAGCCTTTTCAATTCTAAGTTTGCCCCTACAAAGTTTTTTGCATTGTCAGAAAATATTTTTGAACATTTTCCCCTTCTGCTAACAAAGAACTTAAAACAAGCAATGAAGGCTGCAGAAGTGAGATCTGAAACGAATCTACAAATCTAGATGAATACCTTTGGTGCAGAGACAAACGAATATACATACATGCACTTTATTATATGTACCTTTCCTTTGATTTTTGAATTTAATGTAAAAAAGGCCGCAATAATCAGTTCCAATAATGGAAAATGGAAATGAAGGTGTAACACGCTCTTTGGGCAAGTCACCCATAACTTGACTCGCTAATACAGGCTTGTTTTTAAAACAAGTGACACATTCATGTGTTATTTTGCGACAGATGCTTCTACCATTAGTTATCCAAAATTTACGATGAATATGGTACAACAATGTTTGTGATCCTACATGTAAATACTTTAAATGAAAATATCTTACAATAATTAAAGTAAGGGGATGCTTACTTGGCAGAACCATACAATGTTTTTCATTTGTTGTCAAATATGAGCAAGGGCGGCGCCAGAGGGGGGTCCGGGGAGGCATGCGCCCCCCCGTCGGGGTCAAATTTAATCATCGTCGGGGAAAATTCTTTGACTCGAGTGTTAAGTCCTGCATCGGGTCGGGTAATTCGATTTTTCCACCACACGACCCGAGTCATGTCGAGTCGGGTGTAGTTTAATTAAAAAAAAAAAGATCTTAGGTTAGTTTATAGAAAATGCGACCCACGGAATAGCAGGGCACTGATTTTTTTTCTTCGGAAGCCGGATTGGCTTGAACCATATGTCGGTTAAAGGCTGTCGTATTTATACAACGGCCGGATGTTAAAGAAAGCTTGCCTAGAGCTCATTCATGTGCACTCCTGTTGGATGCTTATTCGATTGACCACAAACTTACGCGCCTATGAGAAATACGATTTCAAGAGGAGACAGGACGTTTAAATTCATCTGCTCGCTTCGATCTTCTCATTAAAAAGCGTAGGGTAAGTATTTTTTTTATAAATGAATGAGTAAATAAAAAGAGAGTTTTGTATAATTATTCAAGCAAACTTAGTATCGAATTAAAAATTTATTCTTTGTTCATTAATTTCAATATACAGTGAGTAGAGTCTCATTTTATAGATATTAATCTCTATTTCATATACAGAAGAGAAATGGAAGGTATAAATAAGAAAATAATTATATACATACATAACTTCATTGTAAACTACGGGAAGATGTATATATAGCAACTTCTAAAATCTTGCATTGGGTCAGTTAACCCGATTCTACCCGATCGTGTTGGCCATTGGCTCTAAAATTTTTTTCTGTGGATCGGGTTGACTAGTGTTTCCATTTTCGGATCATCTCAGATTAGAGTTTTTGTTTCTTGGGAGTCGATTTGAGTACGCCAAATTTTTCCAAAGAAAAGTCCGTCCCACCAGTGGCCGAGAGGTTCTGTGCTCTCGAAGCTGGTAGACGGGAGGTACTGGATTCGAACCCAATCGTTCAGAATTTTTGTGGTTTTCTTCGAACCTTGGATTTCCATGTATAAATATGGATTAGGTTCCCTTAGAAAGCCCCCCCCCCCCTTTATGGAGGGTACCTTGAGCCTATATCCCTCGAGTAGATAATGGGCCGTCAAAAATCAACCCAACCCAAAGAAAAGTCCCGATTATTGTTTCAAATGATAAAAAAAATACTTGTATATGAATAAGTAAATGTATGCATTCATTTTTTGAAATATAAAATTGATTTTAGAGATATGACAGCAAACCAGGGTTGCAAAAAAGCCGGCTAAAATTTTAAAAAGCCAGGCCGGTGGCTTTTATTGGTTTTAACCGGCTTTTTTTGGCCATAATTGGCTTTTATACAATAAAGCATTGTAATTATAAACTACACATTTTAAAGTGTTTTTAATTAGTTTTAATGACATTTAATTGATTTACAGTTTAATAAGTAACCCAATTTCTCAATAATGAGGACATTAATACTGGAATAAAACTTAGATGATTTTGCTTGTGATTTGTATTCTGAATTGCACATATGTCGGCTAAATTTTAAAAGGGCCATACCAACTGCCAATTTTTTCATTTTTACTGCTTTATAAAATTAAAGAGGACAATGGTTACTTAGTTATATGTTTTATTACTTAATTTTAAGAGCTATTAATATACAAGTCTTATTTTATTTCTAGCAAACATTTGAAATTATACATAGTCATATTAATAAAAACACCACCATTTCTCACTATTAAAAAACATTATGAATAGCATATACATGAATATGCTTAGCAACAAGCTTTTCAAAATTTTATTTGGAGAATTTTTTTTTTTTCTTGTTTTAAATGCTCTATTTTTTATACACTTATGTACCACTCTCCTCAAACGAAACATCTTTTCTAATTTCTTTTGTAACATTTATAGCTTAATCTCTCCATATGGACACATAAGAATGTTTCCATTTTGATGTGCTACATTTTATCATTAAGGTTTTTAAATCCAAAAGGGCAACTTTCTGACCTAAGCTTTAATTTATTTTTGTTCAGAAATGCATGAAACTAGCAGATGTTGATGTTCAGAAACTATGTAATTGTGCTGTTTTTTTGCAAATGCAATAGATTTTTCAGAAAATAGTGTCAAAGTGAGCGTTTTGAATCGAATTTCCGCACGAAAGAAGAAACCACTCAGAAAAGGGTGAAAAAACATGTTTGTCACATGATCAAAATCTTTTATAACTCAATAGGTAATTGATGGATCAAAAAATGAAAAACACAGTTCGATTCCAAATTGCTTCCATAGTCAGGCTTTCGAATTTTATATCTTTCCGTTAAGAAATGAATTTTTAAATGTGTCAACATTTTGCACTTGTTGAGCAGAGCAGTTAAGAACAGTTTTAATTAAATATAATCTTTAAAATGTGTAGTACATGTGGAGCTATATTAGTGTTGACGCTAGAAAAAAAGAACCTCCGGGCGTGAATTTTTCAAAAAGGGAACACTATTCCAAAAAAAGGGTACATTTTTCAAAAAGGAAATGCTGTTCTAAAAAATGGTGCATTTTTTTCAAAAAGGGAACACTATTATAAAATAAGGGCACATTTCTTTTGAAAAGAGCACACTTGTACCTTGTTCATAAAACATATTTTGAACTGGTTTGTTTGGAGTCCCTAGAATTTGCGATATTTTTCCGGTATCAATTGAATTACCATGGGGTGCATAGGAAGTGTTAAAAAGGGCAGCCGGGCACATCAGAAGGGTTTTAAAGAGCCGCCGGGTGCAAAAAGGAAATAAAAAAGGCCGCCGGGCGCTGCGCCCTGCTAAAGCGGCTTAGAATCAACACTATGTATAATATAGAATTTCAAAACACCAGTTTAAAGCCTAACTTATATCCTTTTCAATGTTTATATATATATATTTTTTCTTTTTCAGACATAATGCGTTCACAGTTGCCTTCTAGAAGTTAAACACTTATTTATTTGATAAAATTTAATAGAAATCTATAATTTTTTTTAATAGAAAATATTTATAAGTGTATTAAAAATTAATTGATCCAAATTTAAAACGAATTTACTGTAAACCAACTTAAAAAAATAAAAACTGGCTTTTTTTAAGTGGTTAAAACCAAAAAAAGCCGGCTGGCTTTTTTTGGCCTGGCTAAAAGCCAGCAACCTGCTGCAAACTATCTTTCAGAATTGTTTTACATTTAGGATTGATTTTTTTTTTTTTTTTTTTTTATTTAATTTTTTTTTTTTCAGGATCAAGTTGCAGGTTTGAAAAAAATATTTTGTAGATTTCGGGTCGGGCATAACTCGAACAGTGAAGGGTTGTAATTAACAATTCTTGTTTAGTGTCGTAAGTTCGTATTTAGCAATAAAAAAAAATAAATCGTGTAAAACAGAATATTGACTTACTTGATAATTTAAACTTGATTGTATTGTTAGACTGAACAATTTTAATTAATACTTTGTAGAGTTTTGTATGGGCCGAAATTTCCAGGTTCGGGTTCAGCCCGACTCGTAGAAAGAAAAATTCGGCCCGGCCCGGTATAAAAGTTAAAACTTCGCCCCAGCCTGGTCCGTACAAAAAACAGTAATGGGCCGACGCGGTATAAAAATTGAAAGTTCGGTCCGAGCCCGGCCCGGAAAAAAGTTAAAATCTCGGCCCAAGTCTGACGGAATTTTACGTCTATTTTGTTAACCAGAGTTCTGACCAAAAATGCTTATTTTAGCTCTTTTTTCATGTTTATAATTTTCGTTTTTAAAGAAGATTGCAATATACATTTTTTTAATGAATCTATATTTGTATGTTAATGTTTCAGCTATAATTAATATCGTTAATCAAAAAATTATGTATTGGAGACTTAAAAATCGGAAAAATGCTATACAGTAAAATCTTCTAAGACATCGCATAGGAAAGAAAAAAAAATGCGTTATAAACAAGTTCTCTTCTTAGCAGGTGTGAATGTATTATATTCTTTTCTCACGTATTATTATATTCATTTTGCATGGATCAATAAATTTTTCCATATAAGACAGGATTCCGCCATAGCTGGTTCTTTTTCACACGTTTTACTGTATTTTTATATTATTACCTAGAAATCTACTCTCCTTAAAAACGAATAAATTTTAATGTTTAATTGTAGAATAATGTTGATTTAAAAATATATACACTTTTTGCAAAAATTTTTGGCCGGGGCCAAATTTTACTGATTTTTGAATGGATTAGGCCATGCCGAGACAATGATTTCATGCAGGCTGGATCGAGACGGGACTGAAAATATCAGCTTATGAAGACCTAGGAAGAATTAAACCTGTCTTATCTCGGTACGAAAAAAAGAAGTTAGGCCCGACCCGGCCCGAGTGCCATGAATGAAAATAGTCCCGAGCCCGGCCCGTGCAGACATCTAAACTTTGGCTGTTTCAAAATAAGCATGAATTTAAAGATTTTTTTAGCATCAACAAGACTTTGTTTTATGATTGAGCTGATAGTAATGAACTTTTACATTCTAAGCTATTTTACAAGTTTTCCTTTAACTTACATTTTTCTTTGGAATTTTGTATTTTAGTTTTAATCTCAGATTTAAATTCTGTATCTTATCAGAAGTTAGAGGATCATACTGTCTGGTTTCGATGAATATACATTAAAAAAAAAATACGTGAGTTGAAGGTGTTTCTTCAATTGCTTTTATTATTATTAAAACACAAAAATTCCTGTTTTGATTTGCCCATTTCCCCCCAAAATACAGAAAATTCATTATTTTAAGGCTGTTCTCAAATCCAAAAGGGCAACTTTCTGACATAAGTTTTAATTTATTTTTGTTCGGAAATGCATGAAACTAGCAGGTGTTGATGTTCAGAAACTATGTCATCGAGCTGTTTTATCCGTTTTTTTTGCAAACACAATAGATCTTTCAGAAAAGAGTGTCAAAGTGAGCGTTTTGAAAGTATTTCCACGCGAAACGAGAAAAACCAGCCGAGAAAGGATGAAAAACGTGTTTGTCACGTGATCCAAATCGCTTCTAACTCAATAGGTAATTGATGGATCCAAAAATGGAAAACACAGTTTGATTCCAAATCGCTTCCCTGGTCAGGCTTTTCCAATTTAATATCTTTTCTTTAGAAAATGAATTTGTAAATGTGTCAAAACGTTTTGCGCTTGTTGAGCAAAACAGTTCAAAACAGCCTTAATGTAAAAATTATCTGAAGTTGCATTTTCGTCAAATCACAGGGGTGTTCCCGTAACTGTGCTGCATGTTACTTTTTTGTACCAGAAACTGATGTTTTACGTATGTCTCTTTTCCTTCAAAACACGAAAAATTCGCGAACTGAAGCTCATTTTTTTTTTTTTTTTAATTCTCCGGTCAAAACACGGAATTGTCTTCAAATAATAAAAAAATCTGTTCTAACCACAGGCGCGTTCTGGCAACTTGCTGCCTGTGCTTTTTACGTTTGACGAAATGTTTTCTTGAGAATGAACGTAATAATTGCACTTTTTCTTAAACGGCTGAAAGGCAAAATAATGAAAATAATAATAAAACGCGGTATTTGTAAAGTGGGCATTATTGTCATAAAATTACTGTTAATTATTTAGAAAGCTCTAGTTCGACTAATTAATTTCACACCATTCCTTTATGGATAAAGTATAATTCACTTATATTCAATGCGATGAAAGGAAGCTATTTAATACAGCAACCTGTTAAGATAGAACGACAAAGAATTGGAAGAACTTTCCCATTTAGACAATCTTAGCCTGTTTTAGCCGATATTGCGAAAATTTTCAGGTTAAAACGTTATTCCATCACACTGGTTCCGTTTTAACAGGTTTTACTGTAGTGCTTAAAATGTTTCGATTTTCAAGCGTCTGTCTGGTTTTTTTTACCCGACTGCCAAGAAGGGTTATGTGTTTCACGCACATCTGGGTATGTGGATTTCTTTATACCCTCAAAACATCCCAACGGCTGGATGTATTTTAATGAATGAGGTCTCTATCAATTCATCTTAACCGTCTGATGGTTATAGGCTAGATTTGATTTTATAAATTCAAAATGGCGGTAAGCACGAAATTTTTTTTACACACCCTATTGAGTGGCATATCATTGGATAGGTCTTTCAAAATGAAGACGATGTTTCATTGACTATTTTACAGTCAGAAGCTCCGTTTAAATATTACACAACCTGGACCAACGTCCAGGTAGGATCTCTAACGTGTAGGTAGGATCTCTAGCTTTACTGCAACTCTAACCATCATAGACATCTATAGGCCTCATCAAAACAGTGTTTATAGATAAGAACTAACAATCAAACACAACTTGAAAGTCACCAATACAAGTAAATAAATAAAAAAAAAAAATAGTTTAATATTGATGAGAAATAATAATGAGCTTTTTTAGCAAAATGGTTAGGGAGTTGAATTCGGAAATAATTAGGGGAAAGCTGGAAATTGTTTAAAAGGGAAGCATCAGAGAGATCGAAAAATGCCTTTTCTCAATAGATGGCGCGGACTTTCACAAGTCGTGCAATAATAAGGCGAGTACTTTCATTTTCTGGCAAGCCATGTGAACCACCGACTTCTCATATATGTTCCCCGAGATGTTCCCCCAATTTTTCCTCCGAGGTGTGAACACATCACACATCACTTTCGGTTCGAAGTCAAATCCACCAAATTAAAAACATAGATGAAAGCACAGAAGGAAATGGGGAGAGGGGACACGGCTGATCTTTATCTACATGGATCGGGCTGGTCAATTTTTATTTTCATCTATCTTTACAGAGAGAATATTGGATTAGTGAATTTTTTTTTTTTCTTTTTTTTTTTTTACTTTCTTCTACAGTGTTGAATTCAGACACTTTTCTCCGGGAGGGATTTCTGTGGCTCCGGGAGGGGACATTATAGAATTCCACGGTGGTGGTGGTGTGTGTGTGGGGGGGGGGGGGTGGGAAATTGCGCTTTTTGAACATTGAAAACACGAAATCCCATTCACGAACCGGACATCCCATCACCCCCCCCCCCCCCCCCGGATTCAACGCTGTTTTTCTATCTTTACAAGAAGAAATTGGATTCGTGAAAACTTTTGAATTCCGGTTTTTGGTGGATTTACACGTTTTAGGGGTCAGACATTCAAAAAAACATGTTTTTACAAAATATCTGTCTGTATGTATGTAACACAAATCTGGTGGACGCTTTATCTCAAACTAATGCACGGAATTTAATAAAAAAAGTTATATTCAGTTATTCCATAATATAAATTGATGCCGATTAGTTTTTGGTGTAAATTGTTCAACAGGTGACGCTGCTATGCTGCATTTTTCGCGATTTCCGCAATAGTTCTATCTCAAGAACTAAAGAACGGATTTCCATCAAACCTCAGATTCGGTTAGTTCTTAACATGAGTTGATGCTGTTTACATTTTGGTGTGAATCGCCCAACAGGTGGTGCTGCTATGCTGCATTTTTCACGATTTCTGCAATAGCTCTATCGCAAGAATTAATGCACGAATTTTCATCAAACTTCAGATTCTGCTTTCCCAGCCCACGCCGTCAACTAAGCTAAGGAAATGTAAGTAGTCTGCGTTGGGCCTGGAGTAAGATTATTATCATTCTAAACCGGGTTAAAAATTTCAGCCCAATTTATAAATATCAATCAGGCAATATTACTCCCATTTTATTTGTGTCTAATAATAAACTATTTTTAATCTAATATTTGGCTTTAATATAGCTTTGCTACGTAAGGGCCCGTTCAAGTATTACGTCAGCATTTTTTTAGTCATTTTGTACCCCTCCCTCCCCCTCGTAAGGAAAAATAAGCAAATGCTAGCCCCCCCCCCTCCCCTTTGCTTACGTAAGATTTTATGGCATTCTAACATCAACACTGTTCGCCATAAAAAATTACAGTTAGTGTTAAATTACGTTATTAATCCAGCAAATTTACATAAATAGACATATAGGGGTTGTGGTATCAAAGGAAAACAAAATCGGTTTAATATATTGTTACTCACTGCATTAAACAATTCATAGAATACAAAATTGTTTTTAATATATTATTATTTATCGCATTGAACGAAAACAAAAACAAAAACTTTAAGAAATACAACAGGCCCTAACTGATTTAGGCACATAACTAAAAATTTTAACAAGAATCATAGGAATATTATGTGTTTGGCGTTTGCATTTCTAGTCTGGTGTCCAAGATCTTTGAATTCATGTTTCTGCATTGTCTATTATTACGTTTTCAATGTAGTCGTGGGCTGGAATGTTCCTCATTTACAGTCCTTGTTTACTCCATATCTTTTTTCTGAGGTCATTCAACATCCGCGGAACTGTCATCCAAATCATGCTCTTTTGCTCTTTGTTGTTAAACTATAGTTGCTTCGTTGTCTAATGCTTACGTAAGAATTCTCATGACCCCCCCCCCCCCTTGTCAATAAAAAGAAGCACACACTACCCCCTCCCCCCCCCCCCATTACTGCTTACGTAATACTTGAATGACCCCTAACGCTTTAAATTAAATTAAAAGAACTAAGCTAAAAATAACTTAAATTCGGAATTTCAACAATATTGAAATCTTTTAACCCTTTTAGGGGCAGTAGAATTCTGTTTGTAAAATAATGAAATAATTGACTGACACCAGAATATTCAAACGAATTTCTTAGAAAATAAAAACTTGCTGTTTTTCACTTTCATTACAAAAGCAAAGTTTTATTAAAATATTCTTGGTGCTATTTGTCTGTTTTGGAATTAAAATTAGGTGGCTAGACCCTTTAGCCACCGCCCTTGAAAGGGTTAATTATTATTTCCACAAATTTACAGTTACATTGCTAATGTATTTAACTAGCCAAAAGCCAAATTACGGGATAATTCTGAGGGGAAATATTTCCGTTCATGCATTTTAATTGAACCCTAGCAATCCAAACCAAATTTTGAAAAAAAAAAAAAAAAAAAAAAAAAAATAAGGGAAGCGTGGTAAATAAAATTTAATTAAAAAGAAAAAAAGTATTTAGAATTTAAAATATATGCTAAATTTTTGCGTGTACATTTTATTTACATAATGTATCTGTTTCTATTTACCAATTTAAATTTTAGCATGTATATTTTATTTACTTAATGCTGTTCTCAAATTCAAACTGGCTAATTTCCAGGGTTCGTATGGGTACCGTTATTTTCAAGGCCCAATATCAGAATTTTTTTTATAGAAAAATAAAGCTAGTTTAAAACGAAATTTCGCCTTATTTCAGGGGAGATTTTCCATAAGAAAATACTGGTACCAAAGAATTTCTTAGTCGTGAAATTCAAGCACCCGTACGAATCCTGAATTTCTGACACATTTTTAAATTCATTTTTAGTGTTCCGTACTTAAAAGGCAAAAACGGAACCATTATAAGATCACTCCTGTGTCTGTCTGTTTGTCTGTCACAGCCATTTTATTCGTAAACTAGGGAATGCGGAAAGCTCAAATTGGGAGAAGTAATAAAGACTACTGACCCACATATTTACAGATTATTATACATTGACAAATACATTTAGGAAAAATGTAGAGGGCTAATTAACTTACTTGAAAAAAAAAAAATCTTTTCTTTGTATATCGTGTGAATGATTTCGTAAAGCTGGACTCAAAAATACATTTCTTTTAATTTTAGCTATTATATTTTCAGAGATATCTTCGAAAAAGTAGTATTACAGGTAGTAGACGTTAATTTAAACCTTGCAGAAAAAATACAGCGATTACCCTAGGTCACATACTTTCTGAGAAAAGCGCATTTTTCCGTTACAAACAAATTTTGATTTGCGGGCATTCAGCAAAAGGTGTTGAGAAGCGCTGGAAGTACCTATCGTAGCAGAAGTATAAAAGAATTGATGATGATTTTTGAAAAAAATCATCAGTAATTAGCTGAGATATTAACCCTTAAGAAGACACGGATGATCAAGTGTGGCGTACTCTGTGTACCATCGGTTTTTAAAGCCTAGATAACAATTTTTAATGATATATTTGTTTAATACATATACATACCCAGTAGCAGTATAAAAGCAATAAACGCCAAATTGTTAAAAACAGATTAATTTGAATTAATCGCATAAATTATATGGCATTTGCGACTAGTTTGCATTGAGGGGATCTCTCAATAAGCATCCCGTGTCTTAAAAAGTAAATTGAAAACCTATCTGGAAAAAGATGGAACGGACCAAGCCAGCCTTGCAACTTCGCGACCTCCTTTTGAAGCGCGCTTAGCACAATGCCAAGTTTAAGCTTTGAACAAGGATTTTATTTTAGCTGCACTTTAAAAAGAAAAGATTATTACTGCACTGCATTTAATTTTATGAAATGCCAAATGAAGTTTAAATATGCACTATACTTTTATTGTCAGTACCGAATTAAGATCATAAAAAAAACAA
Source organism: Maratus speciosus (assembly GCA_963932465.1). NCBI lineage: Eukaryota > Metazoa > Arthropoda > Arachnida > Araneae > Salticidae > Maratus > Maratus speciosus. The sequence continues at coordinate 37,385,305 of OZ010788.1, read as the reverse complement.
AACAGATTAAGATATGAAAAATAAAAAGAAAAGTACCCAGTTAAACTGATGGCATTGAGCTCACAGGTTATTCACACTAATTGTATATTATATACTCTTATTTCAAAGAATAATGCCCCTCAAAAAATAAATGAAGGAGGATTAGCCCCCGTTTTCCCCCGTTATACTTAACAAATGAACCTCCAAATCTAATCAGGGAAGCTTCTTAACATAATAAACCGGTATACCAAATTTGAAGCAAATCAGATAATTCTACATGAAAAAAACTTATCGCTATATTAAGGGGGGAGTCTAACCCTCCCCCCTTTATACTTAACTAATGAACCTCCAAATCTAATCAGGAAAGCTCTATGGGAATGAACATAGAAAAAAAAAATTAAAGTAAATTGGATAATTCTGCTTGAAAATCCATTTATCTAAATTAAGGGGAGGGGACTTGTCCCCCTTTCCCCTTTTTATACTTAACCAATGAACCTCCAAATCTAATGAAGGAAGTGCCATATCGGATTAAACCGGTATATCAAATGTGAAGCAAATCGAATAATTAATTCTGCATGAAAAACTCATTTATCTAAATTAAGGAGGGGGCAACACCCCCTCCTTAATTTAGATAGAGGGAGGGGGCAGAGATTAGAGGGAGGGGCAACGCCCCCTCCCTCCCCCTTTCATACTTAAACAATAAACCTCCAAATTTAATCAAGGCAGCTCCTTAACATAACAAACCGGTATACCAAATTTGGAGCAAATCGAATAATTCTGCATGAAAAACCCATTTATCTAAATTAAGAGGGGGCTAGCCCCCCCTTTATACTTAACTAATGAACCTCCAAAACTAATTAGGGAAGCGCCTTATCAGAATGAATCTAGAAAAAAAAAATTGAAGCTAATCGGATATTTCTATCAAGAGTTATCGCGTTACGTACATACATACCTACGTACATACAGAGAGACAGAACTGGCGGGCACATTAGCTCTCAGGCTTTGATAACCTGTGAGTAAAAAAGGTTATATAGAATAGCAATATTTGTTATTATTTAGGCTTCATATCTTTCTTAACTTTTGTGGTATACCCATTCATACTTTCCTAGTATATACAGCTATACCCAACCCTACATTGTATAGTTTTTTACAAAGTCTTATTATTCTTTTAGCAGCGATTTTTTTTTAATAATACAGTTAATAATTCATATATTTATTGTATGTCATCCTCTGAGCGTGACTAATACTCGCACTTGACCGTTTATTGTTCATGAATGCACCAAATTGGCAGGTGCACTTAATATCTTATCAAATTGTTTTTCTGTAAAGGCAGAAAATGATGTCAAAGTTAACATTTTGAATGAAATTTCCGGACGTGACAGCGCCGGAAAGGAGAACTGCCACCCTGAGACAATAATCGTTTATAACTGAAGATATAATTCATTTATCGGTAAAAAAAAAAAGATATATATTTTTTAAGTTCAAGATTACAAGTAGGTTTAGATTACAATTAATAATTTTTTGTTGAATTGTAATTGCCGAACTAGTCGATTAAGCACAAAATTCGATTACACTCACTTCATAAAATGCATGTTACAAATCTATCTTTCTTCGAATTTGCATATTTACATAATATTCACATTTTACAATTATTTAAGGATGAAAAACTGCATATGTATTTAAAATTTAAAAATTACAAAAAAAATTTACTATATTGGGTTAAAAGACTGAAATTGGATTCCTTTTATAATTGTAAAAAATAATAATAATAATAATATAAATAAATAAACAAATAAAATAAAATACACACCTCAAAACGCAAAAAATTAAAAAATCACAGGGGACAAAATTCAAAATTTAGCATATTGACATATTAGATTGAAATTTGATTCCTTTTACGAATCTCGTTATAAATTGCCATGGAATGAAAAAAAAAAAAAAAAAAAAAAAAAAAGAAAGAAAAAAAGTAATTGTTCTACGAATTCCGAATGAAATTTACTGTATTGGGCTAAAAGAATGAAATCAGAATATTTTCAGTAATATACAAAATCCGCTGTGTAACACGAAAAATAAAAAAAATAATAATTATAATAATCGCATATAAAAAATTAAGACTCAAATTCAAATTGACTACTTTTTGACACAAATTCATTTTTCTTCCCAAATCTAACAAATTAGCAGGTGCTCTTTTGAAAAAGTTGTTTGTTTTTTTTCGTTAAAGGCAAAAGATTTTTCAGAAAAGTTTGTCAAAGTTGGTGTTTTGAACAAAATTTCCATGACGCGACAGCGCAGGAAAGGAAAAAACTGTTGCCCTGGGGCAACAATTGCTTATAACTCAACATATAAATCCAGGGCCTTGCGAAGCAGGGGGCAGTCGCCCCGGGCACCGAAATTGAGGGGGCGCCAAATTTATACTACAAACCTCTTTTTTTCTTCTTTTATGTAAAAAAAAACTGTACATTTCCATATTGGAATTTTTTTTTCCCACTGAAAGTACGTACATTTTTCATTTACAAGTTATTGCATTGCCCTTTACCCCACACCGAAATACAAATTTATGAATAAGGATTTCTTTCTTTTCAAAAATTTTTTTGAGTCTTTGTCTTAGTCTCTCTTCTGTGAGTCTGTGCTCGTGGCAAAAATATATACTCTCAAAATAGCATGGGGTTTCTTTCTGGGAATATAAAACGGTTCACAACTGTTATAATGTACTGTAAGAAACATTTTTTCTACACCAATTTTACAGCTACCCTTTGCCAAAATATAAGTGCAATTTTTTCTTATGTTATTTAGTTTTTTTTTTAAATTTCTGAATTAAAATTAAACCTAAAGTTTCAAAATAAATGCGAAATAAGGGAGTTGGGGGGGGGGGGGGGAATTGAACCTTTGCCACGGGCGCAGTTTTCTCTTTGCACGCTGCTGTATAAATCATTTATTGGAAAATGAAAAAATTGTCCGATTACACATCACTTCAATAATCGTCCCTGCAACCATCATGATTTTGTGTTTAAAAATGAATCACAAATTTTCGCGTTGTTGAACGGGGGATTTTTTTTTTTTTTTAGAACTGGTTTAAATTTTTAAAAATCTAATCAAAAAAATGTCTTGAGCGCACTTTTCCTCGCATCTTTCTTATAAAATCTCGCATGCCTATGTATTTTTGTAAGAAAAATGAGCTAGTTCAAAATAATAATAATAGTTCCATGTGCAAGCAGGGCCCGACTTATGCAGGGGCATGCGGGGCAGCTGCCCCGGGCCCCCTTCTCAGGGGCCCCCCATAAGAGCAATCAGGATTTTCCTTAAAAGGTGCCAAATGATTAAAATTAGCCAAAAGTGACCAAAATTCCTATATTTTCAAACATTTAGGAAGAAGTGCGGTCCCCCTTCCTCTCCCTACTTCCAGTACCCCCTGCACCGATGCAAAAAAACTATGATTAAAAAACTAATGATTAAAATTTTATTATGGCAACTTAGTATTCTATTGTTTTCAAAAGAAATTCTTTATTAACGTTTTCTTCGCAATGTGGCAAGTTAAAACCATTCATTATGATAATTTGGGGCATTTTCTTTTAAACATCTTATAACGTACGTAGATAAGCAAAGAAAAAGTTTGCAAAAAAATACTCGTGTCAACCAATCTATCATTTTTTCTACTATTATCCTACTAGTATTTTTTCTTAAAGTTGTGACAATTATTTTGTGATACCCTGTTTACAGATGGCAGGAAGTACCTGGTACAAAACTTATGCAGACATACAATACGTATGAAGTTTAGTACTAGCCACTTCCACATTATTTCAAAAGAATTCTGTAGATATATGCAAGGGGCCCCCCAGAATGATGCTTGCCCCGGGGCCCCCCTAGTCTTAGTCGGGCCCTGTGTGCAAGCGAGGGTACTGGAAATGTTCTTTTTAAATAAGGCATTTTTTTAAAAACAGAAATGGAACGCAAAAAACTCTGATACCAAACTTCTGATGTAATCACTAGCCCAAAAATTATTCGGAAATTTTTAGTATTAACGTCAAATTGAACCTTTGCCATGGGCACAGTTTTCTCTTTGCACGCTGCTGTATAAATCATTTATTGGAAAATGAAAAAATTGTCCGATTACACATCACTTCAATAATCGTCCCTGCAACCATCATGATTTTGTGTTTAAAAATGAATCACAAATTTTCGCGTTGTTGAACGGGGGATTTTTTTTTTTTTTAGAAATGGTTTAAATTTTTAAAAATCTAATCAAAAAAATGTCTTGAGCGCACTTTTCCTCGCATCTTTCTTATAAAATCTCGCATGCCTATGTATTTTTGTAAGAAAAATGAGCTAGTTCAAAATAATAATAATAGTTCCATGTGCAAGCGAGGGTACTAGAAATGTTCTTTTTAAATAAGGCATTTTTTTAAAAACAGAAACGGAACGCAAAAAACTCTGATAGCAAACTTCTGATGTAATCACTAGACCAAAAATTATTCGGAAATTTTTAATATTAACGTTATTATCTGTTCATTTGCATACAATGAACCATTTTTGTTATATGTATTAGGATAAAACATTTTGTGCTTTTTCCGAATGATCAGTATATACTGCAAATACTGAGCTTATTTTTTAGACAAATCGGTACACTGTAATCTCTATTTAGGACAAAGGATCATTAAACGTTCCTGCAAGGACAAATTTCCTTTTATAGAAATAAGTGAAAATGCCCACAAATAGTGACCCTAACTCCCCACCCCTTTCAAAGGTCAATGTCAGGTCCTTCCGCACTGTAGATTCCCTTCTCTGGCAACGAAAAGTACAGAAAGTGAAAGATAGTACTTTCCTCCCTCGGAAAAATGAAAATTTTAGGGTTGCTAGAAATTTGAAGGACTCTGTAATTCTGCACTGACATTTCACGAATAAAATCGTATTTTGAAAAAACAAAAAGACTTCTTGAGGGACATTTTATATAATATCATCTAAGATATGTCTCTTATTTAATTTATAAGAGAAGTAATTATAACAATTTACAAAAAAATGTGTAAAAACTAAAAAAACAGTTGATTTGTGATCCTTAAAAATTATATATAGAACCCGTAGTGCCATCTGGTAATTTTTTCAGGAACCAATGTAAGAAATTTTAAAATTTAATTAAAAACAAGTGGGGTAAGTGTGATCACAGATTGCACAGAGGGTTTCGTTTAATATTCCTTTCAAAACACTTTATCCTTTTGAAAAATCTGTTAGTTCCTCATTTCGCAACCAGGGGCACACTCTATTCTAAACAAACCTCTATCCGAACGAAACTCCGTTTTACATACTATCCGTACATATATTAGTCGAACGGATTGGACCCATAGCACCCGAAATAAGTAGGCGCTATAAGTTCTGCTATAAGTATGCAATATTTCAAATCTCCAATTTAATAAGGGTCTCAGTTAGAAAGAATTGCTTAAAATACGCATGTAGGAGCCCAAAGGGTTAAATGTACGACTTTTTCAAATTTTTATGATTTGTCGCATGATGGTGTTCAGCTATAAGTATGCAAAATTTCACGCCTCCAACCTAAATAGTGTGTCACTTAGAAAGAATTGTTTAAAATACACGTGTAGGAGCCCAAAAGGTTAAATGTACGACTTTTTCAAAATTTTATGATTTGCCGTTTGATGTGAGGTGCTCAGGTATAAGTATGCAAAATTTCACGCCTCCAACCTAATTAGGGGCCCACTTAGAAAGAATTGTTTAAAATACACATGTGGGAACCCAAAGGGTTAAATTTAAGACTTTTTCAAAAGTTTATGGTTTGTAATTTGATGTGAGGTGTTCAGCTATAAGTATGCAAAATTTCACACCTCCAACCTAAATAGGGGCTCACTTAGAAAGAATTGTTTAAAATACACATGTGGGAACCCAAAGGGTTAAATGTACGACTTTTTGAAAATTTTATGATTTGTCGTTTGATGTGAGGTATATATATATATAATAAGTATGCAAAATTTCACGCCTCCAACCTAAATAGGGGCTCACTTAGGAAGAATTGCTTAAAATACAATGTGGGAGCCCAAAGGGTTAAATGTACGATTTTTTCAAAATTTTATGATTTGTCGTTTGAAGTGGGGTATTCAGCTATAAGTAGGCAAAATTTTTCTCCTCCAACCTAATTAGGGGATCACTTAGAAAGAATTGTTTTAAATACACATGTGGGAGCCCAAAGGGTTAAATGTACGACTTTTTTCAAAATTTTATAGTTTGTCGTTTGATGTGAGGTATTCAGCTATAAGTGTGTAAAATTTCACGCCTCCAACCTAATTAGAGACTCACATAGAAAGAATTGTTTAAAAATACACATGCGGGAGCCCAAAGGGTTAAATGTACGACTTTTACAAAATTTCATGATTTGTCGTTTGATGTGAGGTATTTAGCTATAAGTATGTAAAATTTCACACCTCCAACCTAATTAGAGGTTCACATAGAAAGAATTGTTTAAAATACACATGTGGGAGCCCAAAGGGTTAAACGTACGACCTTTTTCAAAATTTTATGATTTGTCGTAAGATGTCTGGTGTTCATCTATTAGTATGTGAAATTTCAAGTCTCCAGCATGTATAGTTTCTGAGAACGGGCTCTGACACGGACAGACAGAGGAGCGAGACGAATAGGGTTTCGTCAGATGAACGAAACCCTAAAAAGAGGCCGTACTTTTCTTTTACAAAATTATGCCATCTGAAAGAAATAAGTTATGTCAATCACCAAAAAAAATTTTAAGCAAATCGGTTCCATAGAAAATGCGCAGTTCTGATAATAAGAATATAGCATGAAAAGTATAGGAGAAAATACTACTGACGGTCACTCTTAACTCCTTCAGTTTAGGACTAGAATGAATATGCTACGTTTTCCCCCTCGTATTAGGTGATAAACTTAGGAATTATACGTCTATTATATACGTCTAATTATACGTTGGAATTATATGACTATATTATATTTATAGTCAAAAAACGCATGTTTTTTAAAATACCATAACACTATCTCGAAATCTCTACTTTTTCAAAAACATTGTCAGTACAAAAGTTGTAGAGCTAAAAATGCTGAATAAAATGAGTACCTACACTTAATACTTTAGTTGAATATTAAGGTCACAATTCTACTTTAAAGTTTTAGCACCGTGGTCAGAGGGTTGAACTCAGAATTAATCAGGAGAAAACTGAAAATCGTTTTAATCACTTCAGATTAGGTCTAAAAGGAATATTCTATGTTTTCCCCCTCGTACCAAGTGAGCGTTAGGAAATATGTACTTATTTACATTCGAAAAACATGTTTTTCCTTAATATTTTAAACAATATCTCAAAATAGTTAATTCTATCAAAAACTTTATCAATACAAATGTTGTAGAGCTTACAATTCTGAATAAAATGAGCCCCCACATTAGTATTTTTGTTAAAAATTAAGGTTGCAATTCTAATTTCAAAATTTTGCTTTAATCGCTAATCAAGAGCTTGAAGTCCGGAGAGACCAAGTTACCTGAGAATATCTCAAAATAGCTAAGTCTATCAAAAACATTGTCAATACAAATGTTGTAGAGCATAAAATTCTGAATAAAATGAATACCCACATTAATATTTTTGTTCAAAATTAAGGTCGCAATTCTATTTTAAAATTTTGCCTTAATCACTAATCAAGAGCTTCAAGATAGGAGACCAAATTACCTTAACAATATCTCAAAACAGCTAACTATATCAAAAAATTGCCAATATAGATGTTTTAGAGCTTAAAACTTTGAATAAAATGAATACTCATATTAATATTTTTGTTAAAAATTAAGGTCGCAATTTAAGATATTGTTAAAAATATTAAAGAAAAACGTGTTTTTCGAATGTAAATGTGTACATATTTCCTAATGCTCACTTAGTACGAAGGGGGAAAGCATAGAATATCCATTTTAGACCTAATCTGAAGGGATTAAAACGATTTCCAGGTTTCCCCTAATTAATTCTGAGTTCAACCCTCTGACCACGGGGCTAAAACTTTAAAGTAGAATTGTGACCTTAATATTCAACAAAAGTATTAACTGCCTACTCATTTTACTCAGAATTTTAAGCTCTACAACATTTGTATTGACAATGTTTTTGAAAAAGTTAGTGATTTCGAGACAGTGTTGTGGTATTTAAAAAAAAAAAAGTGTTTTTTGACTATAAATCAATATATAATTCCTAACGCTCACCTACTATGAGGGGGGAAATGTAGCATATTCATTCTAGACATAAACTGAAGGGATTAAAACAATTTCCAGCTTTTCCCTAATTATTTCCGGATTGGGCCTTTTTTTTCCTCCCCTACCACTGGGCTATTTACTGGGGTTTTTTGATTTTTTAAATTTAATTCTCTGTCTGTCCCGTTGTTTGACCTGACAACACTAACTTACGAGCCAAGCTGGATTTAGCTCAATTTTACAAAAAGAATATCTAAGTTATTGTTTGACATGAAAAATTATATATTTAAATTTGAATGAGTCGGTTTACGTGTTTATTTTCTACATAAAAGATAGAATTGATATTACGGATATGATTGCTGACTATTTTTTCATAACTGTATTCAATTATAGATCTTTTTGTGTCGAGTTGTGTTTGGGTTGAAGTGAAGTATTTCGGTTTAGGGTCAATAGAAAAATTGTCGTAGGGTTTTACGTCAGCAAAAATTTTTTGTTAGGTTTCGGATTGACTTTAAATTGAACATTTGGGTTGGGTATAACCCAACATGCGCAGGAATCTATTTTAGATGATAAACTACGTATTTGAATATGAATGACTCCTTGCATGTTTATTTTTCCACATAAAAGATAATATTAATATTAGAGATATGATTGCAGACTATATTTTTTTTATAATTACATTATATTGTGGATCAATTTTCTCTCATTCCGGGTTTCAGGTTGGGATTGGAATTAAGTAGGTATTTCGGGTTTGATCGGGTTGCGGATAGACAGAATATTTTTGGTTGGGTTCGGTTCGGGTTGCAGCTTTGTTTTAAATAAAATTTGCAGGGCTTCAAATTTTATTTGTTACACGGGAAGGACCCTAGTTATGTGTAACGTTTAACTGCTAGTCTTCACGATGACACTGTCACTGACAAATTTAAATAATTTTATTTTAAAATAATTTTTGGTCACTTTATGCGTTTTTGATAGGGATTTGTCAACTGATTATTTTCAGTTACCTCCGGCATTATACATAGTCAACCCGGCCGGAACATGAACCACGTTTCGAAAAAAATTGGTTACCTACCTTATCTGATGCAGGACTCTTTGGTTCGACTCATAAGCGGAGAACTGCTCCATACTTTGTCTTTCACACACTGCTGCGTACATGCCATATATGTGCACGTAAAATCTATGATATTAAATGACCGCTTATTGGGAGGTTGCTGTATGGAAGAAAAGTACAAAGTAGTGTTTTTCCTTTCAGGTAATGCTCAAAAGTGTGGAAACTCTTTCTGTTGTGGATTCATCCGCCTATAAAGATTACGTGACTAGTGAGGTGTTTCAAAAATAACCTTAACAGTTTTTTTTCACTTTATTTATCTACAATATTCTTTTACAAGTTTCGAAATCTATGTTTCGAGTAAAAATTGTTTGGCTCTCTGCAATTTATCTCTAATTAAAATAGCAGTGTGAGTGCTAGAGATCTACGCGTTTCGGGTTATGCCAAATCCGGACGCGAAAATTTCATGTTTTTCACGTGATTGATCAACATATTCCACCTGTTATTTAAAAAAGGGGGGGAAAGAAACAAAGAAATGTTTTATTGTTCATTTGCTCCAAAAAAATTCTGAAGTATAAATACAGTCCCGGTCCGGCCCGAATCTACAGAAAAAATGCAAGACCCAGACGTGTCCTGGGGATAATGAAGTTCAGGGCTGGACCAACTTTTCAAAAGCTAAAATTTAGTCCGAGCCCGTACCGAGATTTCAGATAAAATTAAGCCAATCCCGAGTTTAATGAAAGAAAACTTTTACCGAGTTCGGGCAGGGCTTGTGGAAACCTGTAAAATATATATTTTGAATTCGACCCCCCCTGTCGGGGATACTGTGCCCCCCCGTCGGGCAAGTTCTGGCGCCGCCCCTGAATATGAGTTACCCAATCTACTCTCAACTCTTAAAATATTACTTTCATCTAAGAAACAATTTAAAGAATTTAGTTTACTTTTATTTGGTACTGAATTACCTTTCTGAAGACATTTTATTTCTTCCTGACACTCACTTTGTTGAACCATCTTTATCAGTGATAATTCTGCAGCATTCAATTCTTTAGAAGTAAGATGATATTTCACTCTATTAACATTTCGAAGGTTATGAATAAATCTAAGCACATAGCATAAAATACGAATGATAGTTATATAATTATTACTAACACTAATAATATAATCTAATAAGTAATTTTGATCATAAATAGCTAGAGTTACTAAAGAGTTATCATTTTCACATTTAACTGTTTTCTTTAATTCATCAGAATAGTCATCTGGCAAATTTTGGCTGTTGCAATCATTAGTTGGGAGAACTGTTTCTCTCAAAAAGGGGGGGGGGGACCTTTAAACCACAAATCCTTTTCTAAGAGCGTATCAACACTGACGCCTCTGGTAAGGAGGTCGGCTGGATTAGACTTTCCTAGACAATGAAACCACGAACTGGAGTCAGTCCAGGGTTGCAAAAAAGCCGGCTAAAATTAAAAAAAGCCAGGCCGGTGGCTTTTATTGGTTTTAACCGGCTTTTTTTGGCCAAAATTGGCCTTTTTTGGCTATAATTGGCTTTTATAAAGTGAAGCATTGTAATTATAAACTACATATTTTAAAGTGTTTTTAATTAGTTTTAATGACATTTAATTGATCTAGAGTTTAATAAGTAACCCAATTTCTGAATAATGAAAACATTAATACTGGAATAAAACTTAGATGGTTTTGCTAGTGATTTGTAGTCAGAATTGTAAATATGTCAGCTAAATTTTAAAAGGTCTATACCAACTGCTTTATCTGGTTTACACTGGCCGCCGGTAGCAGAAAGTTCGAGACGGGAGACAGGCGTCGCAGATTTTCTTTTCTCTTTTGCAGATTCTTTTTCATCGAACTTTTATTTTGCTTCGTATTATGTTTAGCTCTTTACTATTTAATACAAAAAGTTAAGACTATTATTAATAAAAATTTATAAAATGCCTAAAAACGCTACAGGCAAGTGATTGTTTGATTAATTAACGCTTCATTTATAAAAATATTTTACCTGCAGATTATTTTTTGCCCCTGAATTATCTGTCGCAGACACTTGGAGAAATTTCTGCTACTGGGCACTGACCTTTAATTTCATTCCCTCCTCCCCCAATTTTTTCCATTTCTACTGCTTTATAAAATTGAAGAGGACAATGGTTACTTAGTTACATGTTTTATTACTTAATTAATTTTAAGAGCTATTAATATACAAGTCTTATTCTATTTCTAGTAAACATTCAAAATTATACATAGTCTAGTCATGTAATAAAAATACCATTTCTCACTATTAAAAATATTATAAATAACATATGCATAAAAATGCTTAGCAACAAGATAATTTCAAAATTTTATTTAGAGATTTATTTTTTCTTACCTGTTTAAATGCTCTATTTTTTATGCACTTATGTACCAAACTGTCCTCAAAAATTATATCCTTTCTAATTTCTCTTTTAACATATGAATAACTTAATCTCTCCATATGGACACATAAGAATGTTTCCATTTTGATGTGATTACATTTTGCCATTGTTCAATTAAATATAACCTTTAAAATGTGTAGTATATGTGGAGCTAATGTAATATAGAATTTCAAAACACCAGTTTGGAGTCTAACTTATATCGTTTTCAATATTTATAACTTTTTTTCAGACATAATGCCTTCAAAGTTGCCTTCTAACGTTTATAAAGACTTATTTATTTGACAAAATTTAATAGAAATTTATAATTTTTTTAGTAGAAAATATTTATAAGTATATTAAAAATTAATTGATCTAAATTTAAAACGAATTAGCTGTAAACCAACTTTTAAAAATAAAAACCGGCTTTTTTTAAGTGGCTAAAACCAAAAAAAGCCCGCCGGCTTTTTTTGGCCTGGCTAAAAGCCGGCAACCCTGAGTCAGTCAAAGATTGAATTTCGTTGACACGATTCACTATGAAGGATTTCCATCTTTTACTAGAACCTCTAATCCAGTACAAAGTGATTTTCGAATCTGTCCAGAAGAACATATCTGATGGCTTCTTATGATCTACTATTTTCTTGACTGCATTACCTAGTCGAGCAGCAAGTAAAGCTCCCAATAGCTCTAATCTTGGTAAAGTGATTTTTTTAAGAGGTGTAACTCTACTTTTTGAAGTCACAAGGTTAACTTCAATATCATTTTCTTTAACAATTCTGAGGTATATGACAGTGTCGAAGGCTTTCTTACTAGCATCGTCCAGAAACAGTGAATATCTACCACATCTGAATTTTCTTCTTTCGTTGAATTTAGCACAATTCTTGGAATTTTTAGTTTGGAGAGGCGTGGAATCTCAGAACACCATTGAAGCCACTTTTCTTTAACATCTATTGGTAGATCTTCATCCCAAGCAATTTTTCTCAACCACAGATCTTGAAATAGGCATTTTATGCGAATAGTATAAGGAGTGAGCAAGCCAAGAGGGTTGAATATTTTCCCAATAGCACGCAGGATAAAGCGCTTGGTGTTTTCATTTTTTTATAACATTTCTAATAAGCCTTTTACATCTACGATAAAGCAATCTTCACTCGTATGCCAAGACATTCCTAGAACTTTTGTTGAGTCAAATCCTAATTCAATTGGGTTATGTAGAGGCTGAGTATCAAACCCTTCTTGTTTCCATTGCTCCATCAAACCGTTATCATCAGTTGAGCATTTTCTGAGTTTCATACTTGCCTCGCTCATAACATAAACAGCATTTCGAGAGATTTCTAACGCATCTTGCAAGTTGTCAGCACCAGCGATGAAATCATCAACGTAGAGGCACCTATCTAATAACTTTGTTGTTGTAGGATATCTAACTTGAAATTTGATATGTTTTCTTAGAGTAGCAGCAAGAAGAAACAGGGAAGCATTCATACCAAAAAGAACTTGGTTGAAGCGATATATTTCTATACCTCTATCTCCTATCCATAAAAACCTCACTGCATCTCTGTCTTTCTCCGCTAGGGATATCTGCAGAAAGGCCTTTTCTATACCACCTATCAATGCAATTTTGTTTAATCTAAAATTGATCAGTAGATCGAAAAGTTTGGATTAAGATTTGGACCTGGCCAAAGACAATCATTTAACGATAATTCGCCAACACAGGCATGCAAGTGCAATAATGCTTCCAAAAAAGTGAGAAAAGTGACAAAAAGACCAAAATAAGTGACAAAAAAGTGACTAAAGCATGTCAAAAAAGTGACTAAAGCGTGTCGAAAAAGTGACTAAAGTGTAACAAAAAAAGGGGGCTAAAGCACAAAAATAAGTGACATGAATGGTACGTGACAATGAATTTTTTCAATTAATTTGCAAGTTAAATTATAAAACACCTTTTGACTTTAAGATGATAATCCTCTACCAAAATGGCGGGTAAGGTAAAACCTCAGTTTTATTTAATCATATAAAAACAAAAAGTAGAATGTTAACATAATAAACTTTTAAAATTGAATTATAAATAGTAAGGTTGTTTGTCACAAAAAAATGGCAGGGGTCCTACCTATCACCTTTTAATTACCACTATTTCTAAAGAACAATCTTCATTTTATTTCTACAACATTTGCAATAGAAATCTATTGTTTGTAAATAGTAACATTAAAATAGGTCACTGGTAGGATCCTTGCAATATTTTCTGCGACAAGTTCCAATTTTAACTGCAACTATACAAAAAGAAACTAGATGTTTAAGAAAAAATATTGGAAATAAAGAAAAATTAAAATTCTATTGCTAAATTCACCCCGAGTAAGTGATTAAAACTCTTAGAAAAAGCGCAAATAAAACGTACCAAATTGTTTACAGTGCACACATCTATATCTATAAAAGAGTTTGTCCGGACTGACTCATAATCAACGTACAGTCCTAACTACTGAACTTAGAAGCATGAAAATTGGGGACAAAATACTTCTTATAACATAAGCACACACTAAGAAAGGATTTTTGAAAATTCCCTCCTAAGGGGGGTCAAAAGTTTTATAACTTCTGGTCATATCTCAGCAGCCGTTTTAGGTAGGAGTGTGAAAAGCCATAAAATAAATCTATTAAAAAAATAATTAAATACATATTTCAGCAATTTTATAAATTCCTCTCCTAAGGGGGTTAAAAAAGAGGGAGCTGAAAATTTTAGAACATTTGGCATATCTCAGCAGCAGTTTTAGGTAGGAGTGTGAAAAGCCAGAAAATAAATCCACTAAAAAATAATTAAACAAGTATTTCAGCAATTTTAGAAATTTCACCTCTAAAGGGGTTAAAGAGGAAGGTTGAAAATTTTAGAACATCTGACCATATCTCGGCATCCGTTTTAGTTAGGGCCGTGAAATTCCAAAAAATAATTAAACACATTTCAGAAATTAATAGAAATTCCTCCCTAAGAGGGTTAAAGAAGGGTCGAAAATTTTAAAACATTTGGCCATATCACAGCAGCCATATTAGGTAGAAACGTGAAAGCCAAGAAAATAAATCTACTGAAAAAGTAAGTAAACACGTATTTCAATGATTTTAGAAATCCTCCACCCCCTCTAAGCGGGTTAAAGGGATAATCGAAATTTTTAGGTCATTTCACCATATCTTAGCAACCGCTTTAGGTAGGGACATGAAATTGCAGAAAATAACTGTATTCAAAATTAATTAAACATGTATTTCAGTTATTTTTAGAAATCCCCCCCTAAGGTGATTAAAGGGGGGGGGTCACAACTTTTAAAACATTTGACCATATCTCAGCAGCCGTTTTAGGTAGCAGCGTGAATGCCCAGAAAATAACTGTACTAAAAAATATTCAGACAAGTATTTCAGTGATTTTTGAAATGCTCCCAATGAGGGTTAAAGAAGGGTAAAACATTTTAGAACCTTTAGCCATGTCTTAGTAGCTGTTTTAGGTAGGAACATGAAATTCCATAAAATAAATCTACTAAAAAAAATAATTAAGCACGTATTTCAGCAATTTTACAAAATCCTCAACTAAGGCAGTTAAAAGGGGGATCAAAATTTTAGAACATCTGGCATATCTCAGCAGCCGTTTTAGGTAGGAATGTAAACTTCCGGAAAATAAATCTACAAAAAAAAAAAAAAAATTAAACCCGTATTACAGCGATTTTAGAAAATTTTCCACCTAAGGGGTTAAAGGTGGGAGGGGGCAAAAATTTTAGAACATTTGGCATAACTCATATAATAAATAAAGATGGAATTCTGACTGGAACTGAAATTGAATGAAGAGTGTGCACGTTATGAATCTTACAGCCATGTGATGGGATTCGTTTATTAATTCTACTCTACTTTTCAATGAAACTCAAATGCAACCAAATGATGTTTTGCTCATATTAGCCGTGATTCTACTTTTGTAATTCATAATAAGCGAGAAAATCATAGTACAGTTTAAATGACAACTTTTCTTAATGTCCAAATTGCTTGTTTTAACCATGCACTCATATTAACTGGTCTCGTATTAACCGAGTTCGAATGTATTTACACATGGCTTTTTGTGCAAGAATATCAATTATTGATGCTGAGGATATCGACAAATCTGAAAGATAAAAACGTCGATTTTAGTTACACTTTTTTATTAAATGTGAGCGAACCAGTTTCCGTACCTTGTCACTTTTAAAAGACCATCTCTTTTAGTCAAAAAAAAGTGACTAAAAGTGACTTTTTTTAAAAATAGTGACTAAAAGTGACAAGTTTTAAAAAAAGTGACTAAAAGTGAGAAAAGTGACTAACTTGCATCCCTGCAACATCGTGTGAGCTGGCATCGAAGACTACTCTCATATTTGTTGTTAGGCTTTTCTAAAGACAAATTGATGTGGATGGTAAAAAAGTGGTTTCTCCACTGGCTTGTGCGTTTCCGTTATTTTTTCTATGATTCCTTTATTTCCATAATCTTTCAAAGTCTCACAATATTGTGCACGAAGCTCTAATTTTCGCTTCATTTTCACTTTAAGACAGTTTACTCTATTATTGGCTATTTTGAAATTGTCGTTCATTTCTCGCCAATCCTTTTTCAATGGTAAGGGAACTTCGTAATGTTTATTTTTATAAGATACAGATTTTTCAAATATTTCTAATGCTCTATCTTCGTCAGTACATGTGGGATCGTCTTTTATCCCTAATGTTTTTAACTGAAAGAATTTTTGAACTTCTTTTGTCAAATCTTCATAGTTACAAACAAGCCCACAATGAGTATTTTGCGTGATTTGATTGTCAGGATTTAATACGCTTCCACAGGCAATGAATCCAAATACCGAGTTTTGGAATTTTAAATTAGAATTGGGGACTTCAATTCGACCGACTTCTAAAAGATCATAAAATATTTGAGCTCCTAAAAGAACATCAATTTTTCCAGGTTTGTAAAATTCTGGATCCGCTAATTTAATGTTATTAGGGTAATGTTCTGTTGGAACGTTAGTCCGATTTACTGGAATAGTATCCGATGTAACGCTCGAACAATACACACTCCATCATTTTTTCTCTCCTTTACTTTTTTTCTTTTCTTTCAAAAGAACTGACAAGCTGAGTAAATTAGACTTTACGAGAGGAAAGAATGTTTACAAAGTGGTTGCCGACAAGGCATTTGTGCTATGCCGTATTTTAAATTAACTGAGTTATTTTGTAAATAGTAACATGTAAATATGTTGTAATTATTAAACTTATTAATCTATGATAAGTTATCCAGTTTTATTTCGTAACATAAGAATAGTTTCCACCCCGGATTCTGAATAATATGTTACACCGATATTTTTGGTGCACAAAGAAGTTCTACTTCTGCCTTAAAATTTGAATTGTTCGAAATTAATGCTTTTACCTTGGAGTTAATATTCACAGAGATGCCATTTAATCCTGAAACCGCAACTTTTATTTTTTCTTTCTTAATTCCTAAATAATCAGCACACTGAATCATAATGAAATTACTCATTGATCCAGCATCAATCAAACCTTTTAACGGCTTAAATTTGCCAAATTTATTTTTAATATAAACAATGACAGTTGATAAGATGCCAGAACTTAAATAATTCATCTCACAAACAGATGTACTTGAAAATACTCTTTCGTTAGAAATGTGAAATATTGCAGCATTCGGGTCTAGACTTGAATGCGCTACGATTTGATTCTGGTTTTGGGTTTCGCAAACACGGACCTCAGGTTTTGAAATAAATTCATTTTTTCTATCGCTGTTTTGAATTTGCTTTTCATTCTCGAAATGCAGTAAACTTGAATGCTTTTCCATACATTTCTGACAAGAATAAGTAGATTTACAATTTCTAACCGAGTGGAATTTTAAACAGTTAAAACAAATATTATTTTTCTTTACGAATTCATACCTAGAAGCCACTGAAAAATTTAAGAATTCCTGACATTTGTGCAAACTGTGGAATTCATTACTCTGACACTTAACACATTTAAATGTTTTTGAGTTTTTACCATTAGATGCAGATACCATACTAGTGATTTGTTGTTGAGCATTGCGTTTAGGAGTTATATTAAAGTACTTCAGACGACTTTTTAAAATTTCAAGCTGAGGGTGGGGGGGGGGGGGACGCAGTAAAGATTTGTTTTGGGTCAGGACCAGATTTTTTCTGAAACTGACCCGGGACAGGCGGACGCTAATTTTTTTTCATAGCAGATCTGGTTTACTTTAAATGCTTTGGGTTTGGTTTTAACTGTTTCTGGATTGGATTTTTCAGAAAGTCTTGAATTGAATCTCGGAAAAATGTGATTTTCTTCAAAAAGAGGCGGAAAAGACCCGATTTTCGTCAAAAGCCCGTGGGAAAGACGCGATTTTCGTAAAAGCACTGCTGAAAAAAACTAAAAATTCGTCAAAGAGCCGCGAAATCTTTAAAAATTTCATGACCAAACGGGCATGCAAAGAAATTCGTTGTTTATTTCCGCAATCCTTTGACAAAGTTAGTGACTTACTGTAATCGCTCTTTGAATTTTTTCAAAGCTGGATGCTGGAGACTAGTGTTCCCGCTAGGCCATTTTTGAAGGGCGCAGCGCCCTGCCCCTTTTAAAATCGGTAAAACGCGCCCTGCCGTTTTTTAAATCGGCAAACTGCGCCCTTCATATTTCAAAAATAGTCAAATGTGCCCGGAGTCGTTCTCAGCGATCGCTTTAAGCGATGCCGCGGACGCGCTATAGCGCGTAAATCACGCGAAAAATCGGAGACGGGACGCAAAAAAATAGTTATTACGTGTCCGTGGGACGCGTAATTTCATCAAAAAAGCCGATTTTCGTCAAAGGATCGCAAAAAAAAGCGCAAATTTCATCAAAATATTGCGGAAAAAACGCGATTCTCGTAAAAGGGCCGCGAAAAAATGGCGTATTTCTTCAAAGGATCGCGAAAAAATAGCGAATTTCATAAAAAAATCGCAGGTAAAAAGGCCGATTTTTGTCGAAGGATCGCAAAAAAGCGCAAATTTCATCAAAATATCGCAGAAAAAACGCAATTTTCGTAAAAGGGCCGCAAAAAAATAGCGTATTTCGTCAAAGGATCCCCCCAAAATAGCGTAAAAAAGCCGATTTTCATCAAAGGATCGCGAAAAAAGCAGAAATTTCATCAAAATATCGCGGAAAAAACGCGATTGTCGTAAAAGGGCCGCGAAAAAATAGCGTATTTCGTCAAAGGATCGCGAAAAAATAGCGAATTTCATCAAAAAATCGCGGGAAAAAAGCCGATTTTTGTCGAAGGATCGCGAAAAAAGTGCAAATTTCATAAAAATGTCGCAGAAAAAACGAGATTTTCGTAAAAGGGCCGCGAAAAAATAGCGTATTTCGACAAACAATTGCGAAAACTTTGTGAATTTCGTCAAAGAATCGCGGAATAAAGCCGAATTTTTTTCAAAGGATCTCGAAAAAAAGATCACATTTCGTCAAAGTATCGCATAAAAAACACGATTTTCGTAACAGGTTCGCGAAAAATAGCGAATTTCGTCAAAGGATCGCGGAAAAACGCGAATTTCGTCAAAGGATCGCGGAAAAAAGGCAAATTTAGTCAAAGCCTCCAATGCACCAAAAAAGATGTGCAAACCAAACTTATCGGTAGAGCATTCATAAAATGGGATTTAGTTTTTTTTAAATGAGATTCTTAAAACTACAGCATGATTTCAGTGTACTTTAATAATGTATTCAGTATGTAGACCAGTGAAAAATCTCCACCCCACTTCTTACTGCGGTATTACTATTAATCGATTTATTACATTAATTTTACAAGTTATTTTAATGTACTTTAAAGTACCATTGGTGCATAAAGGGTTAATCAGCCCCACAGTTCAGTTAAATATTTAAAATTATTTACTTTATTACTTTTTCTGTTTTGTTTGTTATTTTATTATAAAAGAATTTGAACTCTTAGAATATTATAATTTTTTCTATTCTAATTGTAAATTTTAAGTATAAAGTAAAAAAAAAATTATAAATAAAGTATAAAGTATTGTAATAAATGTAAAGTATAAATAATCAATCATCCAATCTAATCTACCTCTTCTTCCCTTGCCTCCCTCCTTCTTCGAAGGTTAAAATATTTAAAACTCTAATTTTTTTTACTTGCAACTCTGTCACTTCATTGTGACAATAAATAACCAATCATCTAAATTCTGCTTCTCTTTCTTATCTAACATACCAAATTTAAAGGCTTTTATTTTTTCTGTCCTAATTGTTAAAATTTTACTAACGATAAATAATTCATTATATAATCAACCTCCTCCCTCCACCCCCCCCCCCCCCAAAAAAAAATCGCTTTTGTCTCTTTACCCCCACCTTCAGCTCACAAAGCTTATGATCTTTAAGTTATATTTGGTGATTTATTGTAATAATACTTAATTGGTCACCCATCTAAATTTTACTACCCCTTAAAATCTCTGCTTTACCCTTAAAACTGCTAGTTTATGGGACTAATAATTTTTTAGTTTTTTTATTTGAAACAAAATTACTTACCTAGATCTTTGAAATATCAATTTAAGAAAATATATATATATATAATCTGTTACTAAATGTGCGCATAAACAATGATGAGTTTGTAGTAATGTATAATTCTTATATCAGTTTCGAAGATCTACATTTTCTCAGGGTCGAAACTGGGAGGAGGGAAGGGGGTGGCAGAGGAGGCATGTACCCCAGGCGCCAGTTGTTGATTTTTCTCACGTCCATGTTTAGCACTATTTTGTTAAAATCGTCCTGTCTGGGGTATGCCAAAGCACAGAAGAATCTAAGGATATGGCATAAGGATGCTGTATAAAGCTGAATTTTTTTCAATTCCGTTTTCAAGATTTTAATGAATCAATATTTGACAAAGTAGATTAAAGTAGTTCAGTATTACATATTTTATGATTACATAATTTAAATTTTAAAATATGTTGGCTATTAGAAAATTAATAAAATTTTCTTTGTAAATAAACTTTGCGGAGGAGGGGGGGGGGGGGGGGGACCAAAATCCATGTTTGCCCCGGGTGTAAAAAAGGCTAGTTTCGGCCCTACATTTTCTGAAGAAACAATGCCCTTTTTTGCTGAAAAAAGAGCCCTCTTTCAGCTTCAACTGTGCCCTTTTTGTGGCTAGCACCCTGCCCTTTTTTTTCCCAGGGTGAACACTACTGGAGACCTTGTAAATATAGTACAATTCCAGTTCAGACTTGATACTGCACTGAAAATAATCCAGCTGAAGGCACATAATGTACCTTTTTAAAATTCTCCTTTCAAAAAGTGTTCTTTTGCTTGACAAAAAGTGCCCTTTTTCTTGACAAAAAAGTGCCCTTTTCAGTAAATGCACCCTGCCCCTTTTCAAAAGAAATGTGAACACTATTTGTACGCGATCCTTTCATGAAATTTGCGTTTTCTCGCGATTCTTTCGTGACCTTCATGATTCCTTGACAAAATTCGCTTTTTATCGCGATCTTTTGCCGAAATTCACGTTTTTTTCGCGATCCTTTGCCGAAATTCACTTTTTTTCGCAATCCTTTGCCGAAATTCACTTTTTTCACGATCCTTTAACGAAATTTACTTTTTTTTCGCAATCCTTAGACGAAATTCGCTTTATATTTTCAATCCTCTGATGAAATTCGTGTTTTTTCCGCAATCCTCTGACGAAATTCGCGTTTTTTTCACCGATCTTTTGATTAAATTCGCATTTTTTCGTGATCATTTGACGAAATTCGCGTTTTTTCGTGACTCTTTGATGAAATTTGCGTTTTTTCAGCGGCCCTTTGACTAAATTCCCGTTTATTCCGCGATCCTTTGGCGAAATTTGCGTTTTTCCCGGGATCCTTTGCCAAAATTCATGTTTTTTCCACGATGCTTTGCCGAAATTTGCATTTTTACGCGATCTTTTGATGAAATTAGCGTTTTTGTCACAATTCTTTGGTGAATTTTGTGCTTTTTCCGGGATTCTTTGACGAAATTCGTCCTTTTCCACGATCGTTTGCCGAAATTCACGTTTTTTCTGCGATCCTTTGACGAAATTCGTGTTTTTCTGCGATCCTTTGCGACGAAATTAGCAATTTTTTCAGCGAACGATTGAGAAAATTGACTTTTTCCATGATCATTCGTCGTAATTCGCAATATTTTTCTGTTATATTTTTGTCCGAATTTTCGAATTGATGATCGATTTTTCATAATTTTCGAAACCGAATGCCTTAAATTTTCGGAACACAATTACCTCTGAATTCGCCAATCGGTCGCAGAAAATAACGCGAAACTTGTCAACTGATATCGGGGAAAAACAGTGAAATTTATCTATCGGTCGTGGGAAAAAATGGTAAATCTCAACGATCTTTTGCAGTAGAAAACTCACAAAATGTGTCATTCGGTCGCTCGAAAATACCACGAAATTCTCTAGGAATTCGCGGGAGTTGATCGTAGTTTAAAAATGCAAACTTTCTGGAAAAGGGGGAATTTTTTTTGGACGGGAGCCTCCCGCCCACGATATTCTTTTGGGCAGGATTTTAAAATTTTGGGCAGGAATCCCGCCCTGAAATTCAAGCCCTGATTTATATAGGTATATGTAAGGGTTTGTCCTGACTGACTCATAATCAACGCTGAATCTCAACCATTGCACCTAGAACAATGAAATGTGGAAGAAGTCAAAAATTTTAAGACATTTTGCCATATCTTAGCAGCAGTTTTAGTTAGGAGCGAGAAATTCAGGATAACAAATCTATTAAAAGATAATTAAACATGTATTTCAGTGATTTTAGCAATCACCTCCCTGAAGAGTTTCAAGGGGGTCGAAAATTTTAGGACATTTCACCCTATTTCAGCAGCAGTTTTAGGTAGGGGCGAGAAATTCAGGATAACAAATCTATTAAGAAAATGCTTAAACACTTATTTCAGCGATTTTAGAACCCCCTCCCTCCCCTAAGTGTGTTTAAGGGGGTGGGGTCGAATATTTTAGGACATTTTGCCATATCTCAGCAAGGTTAGGTGGGAGTTTTAGGTGGGAGTGTGAAATTCAAGATAACAAACCTATTGAAAAATTAATTAAACAAGTATTTCAGTGATTTTAAAAATTCTCCCCCTTAAAAGGGTTAAATTGGTGGTTGAAAGTTATTTCGTTAAAGGTCAAAATTAGCACTAGCCACCGGCCACAGGGCCAGTAAATGAGAAAAAGTGGCTAGTGCAAAATTACTTATCAGCGGCCACCTTCCGGCTACTTTTTTACAAGGTGAGTATAAAATTTTCTTGCATTTCATCAAGGATTCTACTTTTTTTTTGTTCTAATATAATCTATTAACATATTTATTTGGGCTATTCAGTTTTAGATTAATACTTATAGAAACTTTACTGTTTAGTATTTTTAAATAAAAAAGTGGCCACTAGTTTAAAGAAAGTGGCCACTTAAAAAAATAGTCCTACCGGCCAGTGGCCACTAATGAAATTTGCCAGTTTTGACCTATACATTTCGTCATATCTCAGCAGCTGTTTTAAGTTGGAGTGTGAAATTCAAGATAACAAACCTTCTAAAAAAAATAGCAGCGACTTTAGATAATTTGTTGCCAACATTGCCTTTGAACTGTGCAATATAAGATTATACGAGTAAGACAACTATTATGGATTTTTGATTAGACATTTTAAAAACAGATATAAAGAAAAGTTTTTTTTTTGTCCTTGCTAGATATATTTTGTTTGATTTAAGGTTTCTTTAGAAAAACCGACCAGCATAACGGACAAAGGCTGCTAGTATTTCGCTAGTATTAGTAGAAAATATAATATATAAAATTCTGGATTTTTTTTTACACACAATTACTTTAAACAGTTTTATATTAACAGATAAAATATGTTAATTCTTGCTTATTTAATGAAAGAGAAACAGCCCATGGGGTGATTCTGTTTCGAATTTTCTGAGAATTTTATGGGTCATCAGTCCGAAAATTCGGACATATAAGAATGTGTTGAATTTCAACAAATAGTCATAAAAAAAATTTCATTTCATCAAACATTTGCAGAAAAATTCGTCAAAGGATCATGGAAAAAAATGCGAATTTCATCAAAGGATCATAGAAAAATGTGAATTTTATCAAAGAAGCATGAAAACAATGTGAATTTCGCCAACAAATCACAAAAAAATACAAATTCCGTCGCAAGATTGTGGAAAAAATACAAATTTCGCCACAAGATTGCAGAAAAAATACAAATTTCGTCAAACAATCATTAAAAAAAATGCAAATTTCTTAAAAATAAATTGCGAATTTCGTCAAAGGATCGCGAAAAAAATGCAAAATGCAGATTTCGTCAAACAATCACTTTTAAAAAATGCAAATTTCTTAAAAATAAATTGCAGATTTCGTCAAAGGATCGCAAAAAAAATGCAAATTTCGTCAAAGGAACACAAAGAAAACCCTGCAAATTTTGTCAAAAGACTCAGGGAAAAACTCATATTTCACGCCGGGAGGATATTCCTCCCTCTGCTGTAAACTTTCTGAAAATTTGCTGTGAATTTCAGAATTTTTTTTTTTTTACTCAAAATCATCCTGAAACAGCCTCAATTTTTGAATTGAAATTTTGCTCTGCTAGATCCAGACTCTGGGCTCTTGTCATAGGTCTAATGCAGTGGTTCCCAACATGAAGCGTACGCTCCACCGGGGGGGGGGGGGGGGGGGGGGGGGGGGGCAATTTGGCATTTTAGGGGGTCAATTTAAATTTTGTTACTCACCCATTCGCTATTATTATTATTTTTTTTTTTTTGTGTGCATTTTTTGGTTGGGAGGAAGAAATGTTGTAGCGTACTAAAAATAAACAGAATACAGTACCGGACCTCAAATCCGGAATCCTATAATCCGGAATGGAAAAAAGAAAACTGAAATTCCGTGATGATCTCGAATAAATATTTCTTAAAAATATTCATAGATGGCGCTACATGCGCGCGTAACACAGTGCTGAGCCAAACTAGACTCAGCAATTTTATTTTATTGCAATGTTTTTCATTCATTAGTTTTAATCCAAATTTTCTAACAGAATTATCGTAGTTAGTGTGTGCACACATTTTAAATTTATTTTAAAAAGAAACCCTTTTCTTCATTTATTTAGAAAATGTAAAAAGAATAAATAAATAACCACAAGAAAGAATTATTTTTAAAAAGGTTCGTAGAATATATTTATAATATTTATATGTAAAAATATTTACATACAACTTGTAAGTACATTTTAAATCAATCTGCCCATTGCAAACGTATTTTAAAACAATCTTTTTCTAACTCTAATTATTTTATTCATTTGAGATTGCAACAACCTAAAGCAATAAAAGAAAAAGAAAGAAAAAATGAAAACAACCTATGACCCCGCACGTGAATCCTCTCGCTTAGTTTACATGA
Organism: Maratus speciosus; assembly: GCA_963932465.1. Lineage (NCBI taxonomy): Eukaryota > Metazoa > Arthropoda > Arachnida > Araneae > Salticidae > Maratus > Maratus speciosus. The sequence continues at coordinate 37,360,321 of OZ010788.1, read as the reverse complement.
TTTATGGCCTTTATGTCTGCACAGTCCAGAGAGAGAGAGAGAAAAAAAATAGGTCATGAGGTTTCTTACAGATAGACGACGGGATCTAGAAGTTTTTGTTTTCATGAGAAATTAATTTTGAAAGAAAATTACAGAAAAGAAAGGGTCGGGTGGAATAAAAGTAGAAAAAAAGAATCTTAAAATATCTTCTAATGCTTAAGAAATTTGAATTTAATCCTGCAAATTACTGGTTCTATAAATGTTAGCATGGTGTTATGGTGAATTTTTTAAACTTGCCACCAAGGCTATACTTTTCAAAACTTTTAATAAATTAGAATTAAAATCCTTATTTTTCGTTAAATAAGTATTTACATCGAAAGCAAATACTTTCCGATACATTCACGAAATTATTTTAATCTTAGATGCATGGAATTAGCAAGTAATTTGTCAAATAATTTTGAAAAGAGGTACATTTTACACATAAAAAAAGCTTTGAATGTCCCAAAACACAAGTTTTTTTTTTTTTCCATTTTAAAAATTACATTTTATAAACTCATTCTATAAAAAGTAGTATAAAAGAAAGGGATTTTTTTTTTTGTCTGATTTGTTATGCATGCTACAATCTAAATTCCTTAAGGGGGGGGGGGGGGGGGGCTTCCCCTAGCCTTCAAATAGCACTTCATTGCTAACAGCCTACATACACCTTTTTTTTTTTTTTTTTTTTTTTTTACAGACACAGATTAAAAAAGTTACTGAGGTAAAACAGAAGCATATTAAAAGACTTCAATGATGAATTTAACTATTCATTTACCATGATGAGAAAAGTAGTAAAAAAAAAAAGGGGGGGGGGAGAGATATGAGAAATAAGGTGCAATTTTATATCTTTTTAACTTTTAGATTAAAATAAGATTTGTTTAACATAAATGCTGACATTTATATAGCGGATGGAGAAGGATTGAAAGTGTGACCCTTGGAGCACATCACTGAAATTGCTGATTTTTTTTCGTGGTTGTTGCCATCCTTTAAGATTAGTAATAAAATATAATCTTAAAATATATCTCTTTTTAATGATAACAAAATGTCAAAAAAGCAAAAAATCGCAGATCTGCAGAAAAATCTAATAATTGCCTCCTCCAGCCCTCCCTCATTCTGCTGTAAAAATAAAGTTACTTGACTCATTACAGAACTTTATTAAAACTAAAATATTCCCATAATACCTAAACATATGAAAATTAATTTTTCATGAAAATAATGCATAAAAATATAAACTAAAAATGGATGAATTTGGATATAAATAGTGAATCAATTTCAGCAAGATACTCAATCCATGTGACTGGCATTGAAATCGGATGTCAAATCTGATGCATGACTATTTTAAAATATTTTAATTAATTACAGAATGATAAAAAATAAAGAATATGTATTAAAATATTACCCAAACATGTGAAAAATGAATGTTTCATTAAAAGAATGCATAAAAATAAAAACTGAAATTCGATGAATTTGGATTTTAAATATCAAACTTTATTCTTTTTTTTTTTCAACCATAAATACTCAATCAATTTCAGGGAAAAAATATTAGTAAAAGAAAAATATTTCATGTGGATCACGGCCAAATAGTGATACACAAAACAATGCATGACTATATCTTTAAAATAATTTCCTTAATTACAAAATAATAGAAAATAAAAAATAAATGTTAAAATATTACTAAAACATGTAAAAAATGAATTTTTCATCATAAGAATGCATAAAAGTATAAACTGCAAGTCGATGAGTTTGGATTTTAAATATAAAACTTTATTATTATTTTTTTTAATCATATAAATGCTGAATGAATTTCAGGAAAACAATCTTTTGAAACAATGCAGGATTCTACTTTAAAACATTTTAATTAATTACAGAATATTGGAAAATAAAAAATACATATTGCAATATTACTCAAATATATGAAAACTTAATTTATCATCAAAAGATTGCATTAGCATATAAATTGAAATTCGATGAATTTGGATTTTAAGATTTAAACATTACTTTTTCCTTTCAACTTTCCACTATATAAGTTCTTAATTTCTGAAAAATACACATTCCAATCTCGTAAACTCTGAATCTTGTTTACAAAATAAATAAATAAATATCAATTCTTACTTAAATCACCGTTTTCTTAAATCGCCTTTTTTGTTAAATTGGATCCTGCTAAATCGATTTAACACCAGCTTGCCTTGTTTTCATTAAACGTCTTTTTCTTAAATCGGAAAGCATGGAGGCTTGCGATGTTTGCTTAAATCGGATCGTCCTAAATCGATTTAACACCAGCTTGCCTTGTTTGTCTTAAATCGGAAAGCATTGAGGCTTGCGATGTTTGCTTAAATCGGATCGTCCTAAATCGATTTAACAGAAGCTTGCCTTGTTTGTCTTAAATCGGAAAGCATTGAGGTTTGCGATGTTTGCTTAAATCGGATCCTTTTAAATCGATTTAACACCAGCTTGGCATGTAAGTGGTAGATACATCAAAGTAGATAAATCGGTTTTCCGATGTTAGCTCTGAATCAGTATCTTGTTTTAAATCGATTTAAAGCGAATGGCTAAATCGCGATTTAAGATAATGGCTAAATCGCGATTTAAGACATTAGCTAAATCGCGATTTCCGATTTTAGCTTAAATCGATTTAAGACCAATGGTTAAATCAGATTTCTGATGTAAGCTTTAAATCGATTTAAGAGTTAAATCGATTTAAGGCCCAGACCTAATAAAGAGAAAAAGTCTTTCAGAAAATATTAATTGGGCGCCATAATTTCCGGACGCGAAAACTTGGGGAAGGTTGTTATTAGACAGCAATTTCTTATCACACTATATGTAATACAGTAGAACCCCGCTAATCTGAACTAATTGGGACCGGTGCCTGTTCGGAATACAAAAAATTCGGATTACCCGAAATTCTGATAAAATTAGAAAAGAAAAAGATGTGTGCTAAACATAATGTAAGTTATAAGTAGTCAGTACAGTAAACATCTTGTAATCCGGCATCCGTAGGTCATCCGATATGCTATCCGAAGGGTCCGACATAATTTTTACAATTATTTTCTGAATCATCATCATCCTTTATAGCATTTACATATTTTTTGTAATAAGTTTAAATAAAATGATTTTTTTTTATCCGCATGGAGGGCAAAAAAAATTCATGATCTATATAATTGTATGAAATTATGCGGTCAATTATGACATTTTTTTATCTTTTTGACAAAATTCGAGACTTTTTTCAATGACCAAACGAGAACTTTTATAGTTTTTTGTCGCGACTTATTAAAGAAAATCATAATTTTTTACTCCAAGTGCTTAACAAAACTCACATATATATATATATGTTTTTCAACAACAAGTTGGAAAAATCTGTTTTTTTTTTCCCCAATCGACCGATTGGCGTTTTTCAGAGATACATTGACGAAATTTGCGACTTTTTACTTTTTTGCAACCGATTAATGAAGAACTAAATGTCGAATCTTTTAAGCGACAAACTGGTGAAATTCGTATTTTTTTGGGGGTGGGGTGGGGGGCACACTTGATTGACTGTACTCGCGATTTTTATCAGCAACCAATTAACAAAATTTGCATTTTTTTTCAATGACTAATTGATGAATCCGATTAATTTTTAATTACTGATTGGCAAAATTATAATTTTTCTTGCAACTCTTTATAATTACCAATTGATGTATCCCACTATTATTAATTACCGATTGGCGAAATTGACAATTTTTTTTCTGAGATACATTGACTGTGAATGTATCAAAGTTCCGCATTGTTGAGTCGAGAAAAATATTTTTCTGAGAAAAAACAACGTCATCTGTAAGCAGAAATAATAATTCATAAAGAATGGAAAGCTAACCTCTTCTTTTCCATACTATTAATATATATATATCTTTTGTTAATTATCCGATTGCGTTCAAATTTTCAGAGTTCAAATAATAATAAATTAGGCCGCTCCGCTTGCCAATTTTCTATTAAAATATAATAAGTTTTCAGAAAATTAGAACCCTCTAAAAAAAACCCCACTTTTAAGGTTACCCCAATAAAAAGATGACATTTGCAGTTTAGTTGTTTAGATAACAGAAATGCGGCCGTTATCAGCTTGCATCTGATAATGTACTTCTCTATGTTTAAAGAATTTATTATTATTATTATTTTTTAGTGTACATCGGAATCATGATTTGTAAATATAATGCAAGAAAAGTTAAGCTAGTTTTGCATATTTTCAATTTTGTTATAAATAAATTTCAATAAAAATATTTAAATAAAATGAAACTGAACAAAAATAATACTTTTAATATGAACATATCCGTTAATTTTTTGCATGATTTTCCTTTTTGTCTTGCATCTTCCAGTAATTTCTTCTTACGATTCGATGAAGGTATATCTAGATGAATTATATTTAACAACCACGTGAACTAGTGCAGCGATTTTTGAACTGCAAATGCAGGCGCGTTGGAAGGTGGGGGTACAGAATAGAACGCATTACGGAATGTTGAAATCTTGAATACACAGTGAATTGGCGTTCCTGCACCTGTTCTAGCTATGCGTGGGGAGGGTCCGATTGTCCGATTATCGTCACCTGTCGTGATCTGACATGTGAATCACTTGTTTTTCAAGCATCCACATGTTTTTTTCCATAAAGGAAAATAAAAAAAGTAAGGCATTTTTTTTCAAAAAATTACGGGGTGAAAAGTGCATGTTTTGAGAAATGGGCAGGGTGCATTTTTCACTTATAAAAAGGGAAGGGTGCGTCGTTACTTACGTAAAATGGGACAGGGCACATCGACACTTAAATAAAAAAGGGCAGGGCGCAGCGCCCTTCAAAAAACGCATAACAGGAACACTACGTACAAATGCATATTTCGCTTCAGTGGCATTTTGTCATGTCTGTATTAAAAAAATTCTTTAAATAGCACACAAAATAACAGTTGGTTTTAAATATTTTTTTTTTCCCTCCCAAATAGTTCAACTCCCCTCCATTTATAAATGTTGGTAGGGTATAGCACAAAATTAGCACTCGCCATGCGTCGAGTAACACATAAAACGTGAGGATTAATTTTATTGTCCTCACTCGCCAAAATCAATGGACACCACTCGCCAAACGCGATGGTTGAAAGATCGATGCCAGGGAGGAAAGGGGTGAAATTTGTTCGGAATTTACGGTTTCCAAATCGACGATTCTCCCGAACGTAAGAAAAGAAAGTAGCAGGGGTGATTCTGCTCGAATTTTCCGAAAATTTAAGGCATTCGGTTCTGAAAAAAAAAAGGAATCAATCTGAAAATTCGGACATAAAAACATCGCTAATTTCGATATGGTCGCCGAAAAAAATCAATTTCGTCAATCGTTTGTAGAAAAAAATCACCAATTCTGCCAAAGATTCACGAAAAAACATGAATTTCGCCCAAGGACCACGTAAAAAACGCGAATTACGTCAAAACATTGCAGAAAAAACGCAAATTTAATGAAAAGATCGCGGAGAAAACGCAGCTTTCGTGACAAGATCATGAAAAAACGCAAATTTCGTCAAAAAAATCGCGGAAAAAAACACAAATTTCGTGAAAAGATCGCAGAAAAAATGCAAATTTCGACAAAGAATTGCGAAAAGGAATCACAAAATTCTTCAAAGTATCACGGAAAAATGCAAATTTCGTGAAAAAATCGCGGATAAAACGCAAAATTCGTGAAAAGGTCGCGGAAAAACGAAAATTTCGACAAAGAATCTCGAAAAAGAATCACAAAATTCTTCAAAGTATCGCGTAAAAACGTAAAATTCATGAAAAGATTGCGGAATAAACGCAAAATTCGTGAAAAGATCGCAGAATAAACACAAATTTCGTGAAAAGATCGCGGAAAAACACAAATTTCGACAAAGAATCGCGAAAAAGAATCACAAAATTCTTCAAAGTATCGTCAAAAAACGTAACATTCATGAAAAGATCGCGGAATAAACGCGAAATTCGTGAAAAGATCGCGGAATAAACGCAACTTTCGTGAAATGATCGAGGAGAAAACGCAACTTTCGTGACAAAATCGCAGAAAAAACGCATATTTCGTCAAAAGATCGCGGAGAAAACACAAATTTCAAGAAAAAAACGCAGAAAAATCGCAAATTTCATCAAAAGATCGCGGAAAAAACGCAACTTTTGTCAAAAGATCGTGAAAAAAAAATGCAAATTTCACGAAAAGATTGCGGAAAAAACACAAATTTCATCAAAAGATCGCTTTAAAAATGCAAATTTCGTCAAAAGGCCGTCTAAAAACGCAAATTTCGTCAAAAAATCTTGGAAAAAAAAATTCAAATATTTTCAAATGGCGAAAAACCCCACAAATTTCGTTAAATATTACAAAAAAAAGTGCAATTTTTGTGAAAAGATCACGGAAAAAACACAGATTTCATCAAAAGAACGTGAAAAAACGCAGATTTTGCAAAAGGTCACGAAAAAACGTGAATTTCGTCAAAAGATCGCGAAATTCGTTAAATGATCGCAGAAAAATGCATATTAGTTAGTGCCGAGGGGGGTGGGGTCCCCCTCTGCTGTAACCTTCCTGAAAATTTCCTGTGAATTTATTTAATTGCAATTAATAGTAAAAATAAAATTTTTCAGTTGAGTGTAATCATATCGAATGGTAAGTAATATATATTAGTAAATTACAATGTTGATGGTTAGAAAAAACACAATTTTGTATGGAGCGTACATAACTTTATTAGTGGCCAGTGAAAAAAATCAGTGTACTGGCCAGTGGCCAGTGGTTAAAAATGTTAATTTTGACCTATATGGTAGGGAGACTCCCCTCCTGGGGAAAAATTGAATTTCAAGCCCTGTATATAGTAAAGGTGTTGCAAACCACATGTATTCATTACTGAGTATAAGTAACATCAAGAAGCACATTTCTAAATACATTGCGCTATTCCCTGAAACAATGAATGAAGTTGTATTTTAAAGGGGTAAGACAAATATCGAAGCAAGATCTCTCAACATTCTCAATTGCAAAAAGAATCACTGTATGCATCATTTGGGAATGATTCAATTTTAAAAAATGCCAAAGAAGAGATTCTCCTATTATAATGGGTATTCTGGCTCTGAGATTGAAGAAGAAATCACTGAAAACACAAGAAAACCTAAAAGAAGTGATTGCATTGTAGTAAAATTCTGGGGAAGGGGGTGTTGCCAAATATAACAAAGGCATGATTATGTCAAACGACAACTTTCAAGAGAACACTACCAAATTCATGTGCAAATCAACAAGGAAAACTAAATGGTACTTTTCTATTATACCAACACTATGCCAAAATATATGCTAGTGTGCCATTTATTTCAACCCTGATCGTGCAAAGGATTTTTATTGCACACAGTGCCAAACATTGTGATTTGCTAGTTATTGAATGGGAATCGTTTTATAACAACTACACCCAATAATTACACAACTGTCTTCCTTTAAATTTTTGAAAAGTAGAAGTCCCTTTTGATGACTATCATGTCTCCTGCATAGACACGTCAGAATTTAAAAAAAATTAAAAATTTGTGAAAAATAAAATAGAAAAATTGACCAATAATAAAGGTGTATTCATTAAGCTATAATGAAAAGATTTCTTCCAATCTTTATTTTTTAGACAGTTTTATATATATTTTTTTTCTTACAAGTACCTTTACTGCGAGAATGACACTTTTACATTAAATTTTATATTACTGCCTTGTAAAAATGTTAATTAAATTTTAATTGTTTTTTCTATGGGCCCTTTAACAGGATGATTTAAATGGATCATACTCATTTAAGACGATCATACAGAAACTTTAAAATACAGGCAGCCGTAAAACCTAGCAGGGATATGTTTAGAAAAATTTTAGGTCCTTTAAAGGACTCTTCACAAAATTATTTATCTTAAAACAGGACCCTTCACAAAATTATTTGTCCCTTAAATAGACCTTTCACAGAATTTTTTCACTTTCAAATTGAACTTTTCACAAATTTAGTCATTTAAAAATGAAATCTGGCCTGTAAGTAAGCAGTTGAACTCACCAAAGAGCATATTACTTAGCTTTTTATACATGAAAGATAGGACATGAAGACATCGATAATTTAAAATTCACAAAATTATAATGAGAATTTTCACAAAAATAAGAAAAAGTTCACAATTTCACAAAAACAGGACCCTGTGAGAAAAGTCTGGACAGACCCCTGCCTAGTATTTTAAGTGCATTTTAAAGAGTTTGATTAAAATATTAGAAAATTAATGACAGATCTTATTAGAAATAAAATTTTATTAATATACTTCGCAAAATAACCAATATAAAAACAATGTTCCAATACAATAAAAGTTCTATCAGTGTTATTTTATAATAAAGCGATTGTCACAATTACCAGTGAATTCATGGCAGTATCCCTCATAATGGATGCATTTAAAGTTTATCACTAAGTACTATTGAGACACTTACTTAAAAATGAATGCAAACTCAATATAATAATAATAATATCTAGATTTATATACTACTGAGTAAAAAAATAAAAGCATAGCATGCATTTATATACCAGTGAGTATTACATAGGGTAGATGCTCCAGTTGTGGCCACCTTTAGAGAAAATTTGAAATAGAAATTTTACAGTTATTAACCGATTGAAGCATATTAAATCATAATAACATCATTATTTAGCAAATTTAATTGTCTTTCTGTGAATTATAATGATTTTCTACAGAATATTTTAGATTGTGAGTAATAACTCATTAAATAATTTATATCAATTTGTACCAGTTGTGGCCACCCCAGCACCAGTTTTGGCCATCTCTATGCACCAGTTGTGGCCACTCCAATATCATGTAGTTTAACAAACATTTTAATTGATAATAAGTAAAAATAAAGCATTTTTATGCAACGTTTATTTTACCACACATATATTTGTTAATATATTAAAAGAATTTTGCAATTTTTTTTATAAATTGATAAAAACATCGTAAAATGTACTTATGTTGATTTTAACTGAAAATTTCAATTAAAAAAACAAAAAATATATTTAATTTGATTCATAAAAGGGACAACAGTGCCTGTAGGAACTCAAGATTAACTATTTAAATCAGTTTTATAATTATCCAATGGATTGTGGATTGATTAAAACACGTGAATCGTCACCAAAGAGTTATATTTCTGGTGCTCCAAAACTTTGCTAGCTTGTAGTGCTGGCATTATGCATTTTGAATGGCCTTAATTTTACTTCTTATCCTAGAACAGTGTTCCCTCTTGGCCATTTCTTAAGAGAACAGAATTCTGTGTTTTTTAAACTTGGTAAAATGAATGCTGTTCTTTTTAAATAATGGGAAATACATTCTTGCTTGTATTTAGATATCTCTAGTTAAGATTTTCACAATATTTAGTATTTCTAAATCCGTTTGCTCGAAATCTGGCAAAAATTATGGAACTTCTTCATTTCTTTAGGAAAAATACAAGAAATCATGCTGTAATTTTATTGAACTTTTTAATTTATAATTTGTAAAAATTTTCAAAATTTATGTTTCAATTTATTTATCATATAGGACATATAGCCCCTCCCCTTTGGCTTTATCAATACTAAACACAATATACTATATTTTCTTTAGCAATATATCATTTTTTAGTTACTAGCACAGTGTCCTTTCTAAAGTAAATTATCTATTGGACAGAGAAAACAAAATCTCTTTGATAGAACTGCTATTAGCCTTGCTTTTTTTTTAAATTATTGAAGCCATTACTATATAAAACAAAACTAAATTGATTTTGTTTTATCCTGATGTTCTTAAAATTTATTTAATGGCTAAAATTCTCACTATAAGGAATCATGTGGCCAAAAGTGGAACATATGTTGTACCTTTTTTGCCACTTCCAACTACCATGGCCACAACTGGTACAATAGCAAATTTAATGCACCAGTTTTGGCCACCCCCCATTAAACGGTTAAAATAATTAATTTAAATGTGAAATTGCATTAGAGAGGAAGCTTACCTCATAAAACTTAATAGTAATTTGTTTCAGGACAAACAGAACCCAATAAGTGCCTAATATTGAAAGATTTGGAAAACTTGACAGCTAAGCAAAAATCTTAATACTGTGAGCACACACTACAGTTTCACACATTTATTTTTTTTGTAAGTCACATTTTATCAAAAAATAAACAAATGATATTGTAAATGATAAGAGGGTGTTTGCTTAAGGTGTAAAAATGCATATTATTTGTCTGCATCAATTCACAGCTTAAATATTGGACAAACTTATCCAATGTGGCCACAACTGGTACAGTGGCCACAACTGGAGCATCTACCCTATATCCTACTACAAAATTTGATACATGATGCATATTTATTGTATCTGGATATTCTTAATTAAACTGTTCTAAATTTATACTCGTATATCTGTGTATAATGGAGAAAAAGATTTTTTAGCGTGCTACTACCTTAAGAAGACGGTTCACTTTGATTGCATTTCTGGCATGTAAGTAAATAAATAAGAATTATTAGGAAGTTGGTTGATTGCTTAGATGGTAGAAGTAGAAGTATCACGATGGTTATGTTCACAGTACATCAATCGGGCCGCCAGATCGTAATCATGCGTTGTGGAGGGGAATTTCGCGAAAACTGCCCCCCCCCCCCCCAAAGAGGCGCTGGTCCAAATATGTTTAATGACGTCACAAATCGATCATTGGAGGAAAAGGTCATCAGCTGAGTCACAGATTAAAAATATTTGAGATATTTAATCTGTGAGCTGAGCAGGAGAGAACTTTCGAAGAAGCAAAAGACACACTCCATATGGTCTAATTTTGTTTGTGAGCGGGTGACCCGATCATCGTTCGTAAACTCCGAGGTAAACTGGTAAACTTTGTTTAACCCGGTTTAACCTATAGTTTTATTTTATTTTTTTTTTTTAGTCCTGAAAAATATCAGGAAAACAAATTTCTTATCCTGTGAATTTCAAATGCGAGATTGTCAACACCATCAATCATCAGTATAGGTGGCACTGGCTTCAATCAGTGATATGTTGTTGTGCGCATGAACATAGAGTAGTAGAAGGATATTAATCATTAGTGTTGAGATCGGGCTGCTACTTTGTAACTGGCATAGAACTGTGCTATGACAGCGCTACCTATAAACAGCAAACTTAAACATGAAGAAAAAGACGAGTGTAATATAAGCGCCATCTACTTAAAAAAAATTTCGAGGCCGATTTCTTCTTTCAAACTAAAACTTATTTCTTAGGAAGTTCTACTACTTTATGTTTTATATTCATGTTTGTGTGTGTTTGATGTGATTTTGTGTTGTATTGTGTATGAGATTTGTTTTACTGAAGCTGCCCAAATGTTCAGAATAGATATAAACAATTTTTAAAACATTATTATTATTTTTTTTTTTCATTATGGCTAACGCCAGTACTTCATCCAGGTCTGATTTTACTGTTGGTGGTAGATACCGATTAGTACGAAAAATAGGTAGTGGATCATTTGGTGATATATATTCAGCCCTAAACATTACAAATGGCGAGGTATGCTTATATTATAATTTATTTATATTTAAATGTTTACTAAATTGTTAATAATCTCTTAAAATCTATGTTTGAGAATTTTGATTATGAATATCTGTAGTCTTCCTGAACTATACTTATACTAATTATACGGAATCTCGTATGTAAAGCTCCCAAAATAAGTAACTAAATCTAAATGAATCATTAATAGGTAAACGCTTGAAGTTTGATCCCCAGCAGAAATTTGCAATTCAACTGCGCAAAACAATAATTATAAAATCAAATAATATCTTTAAGTTAAATTTAAAATTCATTGACCTTCATACCTTACTTAATGTTAATATAGTTATAATATCGCTAATCTTATCTTTTTTTTTTTTTTCAAATTTTATTCTATTCTGAGTTCATGTGTTTCAAAATTAAGTTAGAAAGTTGTTGGTAAACATTTTGTTTAATACTGATTATAATTCCATAGATATGCTATTATGAATAGATATGGGTTCAATCAGTGATTAGTCAAACTTAAGTGAATTTGAGATAAAATGCTATTGCGTTCATAAAATATTTGTTCAGCTAAAATAACTTATATGGATATCTCATTTCAATAAACGAGATTAAGTTGCCTTAAATTTATCACAGATTCATTAATAAAATTTCTTGAAAAGTAAACCAACCAAGTTTGAATAATTCTTGAAAAAATTACGAAGTTCAAAACTAAGTCAGGGATTGATCCATTTTAGGCTTTTAGAGTCCTTGCGTGAAAGACAGTGAATTTTAATTATAGTAGTCTGAAACATAAAGTTTAGTATAGTAGCAGTAGATCTTGTACGGATGCACCAAATAGTGATTTTGGCCGAATACGTTTATATTTCAAAGTTTAAAGGCATTTAAATGTTAAATTTAAAAACGGTTTTACTTAATATTTTAAATAGAAATTTTATTAATAAACAAGAGTAAGCTTTATGCTGAAAAAAATCTGCTTTGAGTTAAGAAGTTAAGCTATAAAGAAATTTTAATTAATAAAATTTTAAATTTCATGATTTCTTCTGAGAGTTAAATCAAATGAATAAAATTTTCTTCAATTCTAAAACAACATTTTAAAATCAAAGAGAAATTGTGATAAAATTGGAAGAAAATTTTTGCAGGATCATATATTATTTGTTTGTGAGGAAGAGACTAAAGTAGAAGTAAATAAATAATACAATCTATTCAAATTTTATATGGTGCAACTTAGCAAGAATAACGGTTCTACTCCCTTTGTTTAGCAAGGAAGTTTTTAAATGCATCCTAGATCAGTGTCTGGAGTGGGTAATCATTTTCAGAGATTGTAAACATTGCTCTTAAAATCTTAGCGAAAAACTAATTATTTACTTGATAATGTTCAGGAACTTGCATTTGTATACATAATTAATGCCTATGAAAATCCTTGTGATTGGTTAATTTTCTTAAATAATAATTAACAAACAGCAATTAAATAATGTAAAAACATTCTCTTTTATTTAAATATGAGTCTGTTTCTAATTATTCTGAATATCTTTATAAGTTGACTGTTAAACTTAGAAGTTGCATAAAGTTTATAAAAATGTTTCAAAAGTTTTTTTAAGTATTCGGTTTGGCCGACTATTTTGATATTCGGGCATGCCGAATATTCAGTGCATTCCTAATTAATACTGGATGGGGGCAAAGAGAGGGAAACTAAAATTTTCGGGAGGATTTAGATCATTCCTTTATTGTTGCTTCCAGGGTTCGTTGATATATATCAGTGGATATATATCATGATATATATCTTGATATATATCCGATATTTATTTTTAAAATATCAAGATTTTTGATATTTTCAAAATTCTTGATATTTATTTTCAAAATATCAAGATGTTTGATACTTTGTATATTTGATATTTATTTTCAAACTATCATCATGCAAGATAATTTTGATATTTTCCACATTCAAATCATGTGTAAATGAAATTTCCACCTGTTATTGACTGTGTCATTCAAGATAATGAACTTTTGACTCTGGGCAGTGATATTTTTATCAAAAGAAGAAAACAAATCTTTTCCAAGCTTTATGTTTGAAACTTTTATTTTTAAATGTAGAACTAATAATTATGTTAGACAGTTAATTCAGAGCAGCCATTGAAAGATAAAATGTAATTTTGATAATCACAAAGATAGAATGTAATTTTGATAATCACTTATATACAGCCAGGGCTCGTTGATATATATCAATGAATATACAGTCGAACCTCGTTATCCCGACACTCTAATGACCAGAAAAAAGTATCGTCATAAGCGGAGTGTCGCGGTAACCGAAGTTGGAAAAAAATTTGTTTATAAAAAACTGTATTTTTAATTAATTTAAGACAATTTTAAATTCATAACTTTTCTTGTAGTTTTAAGCTATAAAACATTATTATTAAACAAAATAAACACAAAAAAAAATCTTTAAAGACTAAAAATCAGATTTATGATTACTTGTTTTTTATTGTTACATGAAATATTGACGAATTAAGGTTTGCTTACCCCTAGATGTGCTTCCAACAATTATTTTTTCAATATTATACAATGAATTGTAACCAATATTCGTTGTTTCAGAAATAGATGTTAGATAATTTCTGATCGTTTCAATGCAATGCATTGGTTTCAGTCGGATGAAAAACGCCGTTTAACCACAAGAAAGCGCCACCTGACCAAAACAAAAAGACCGCAAGTAGACTAATACGTCTATCTAGTGCTTAAGTGAGTCATTCATAGTGTATGGATTTATTTATTCAGATAAAGGATTGAAGTAAAATTTCTCATTTATTTCAATGGGTATTTTAGGCACTTTTGTGAAAAGTTTGGCCAAGGCATTTCTTACCGCTTAATTTCCGTGCTTATAAGATAGATTATAAAAAATGGGCAACTTTTCCTAAACCGTCGGGATATCCGGAAATCAAAAATTATTCAACGACGTAAAATCTGGAGTTTATTTACATTAAAGTCATATACAGAAAATCGGGACTTTGAAAAACTGATGTGATAAGCGGAGTGACGTGAAAACCGGGTGTCGTGATAACGAGGTCCAACTGTATATCCAATATTTATTTTCAAAATATCAAGATTTTTTATATTTTCATGTTACTTGATATTTATTTTCAATATATCAAGATGTTTCATTTTTTCTGCACTTGATATTTTATTTTTAAAAAATGAACGTGCGCAAGATATTTTTTATATTTTCAGTCGTAATTCGTATTATTTCACTGTAAATGAAATAAATTTTCAACTGTTATTGACTGTCAATCTGTAGATAAAGAACCTTTGTCTCTTCTGGATGTGACGTTTTTAGCCAAAAAAGAAAAAAATATTTTTCAAGCTTTAGATTTGAAGCTTTTATTTTTAAATGTTGAACTAATAATTATGTGGAACATAATTCAGAACAACCATTGAAAGATGAACTGACTAGTAATTTAAATAAGCAATTATATACAGCTTCATTAGAAACTCAAGTTTTGGTTCATTTGAGTTTTAAACTATACAACATGTTAGGATATATGAAATAAGACATTTTATACTTACATTTATGTTACAATTTTTGAATTTTTTTTTTTTTTTTTTTTTTTTTTTTTTTTTGTATTTAAAATTTTGTTTTAAAAATATCTGATTTTTGTATACTTGATCTTGATACTGAATCCTATAGTTAGTTTTTTTATAAGTGTATAAATCAAATTGTTACTGTTTTCTACTATTTCATCTTCAATTTTGTTCTAAGTGGAAAAGAGAAAAAAAAAAAAATAAATAAAAGAAAAATATTTTTAGAATATTCTTTGATTAAGTTTTCATGTTAAGTACAATATATTTTAGTTTCTAATCTATATTATGCTTGAAAACATTTATCAGCGGTAAGTTGGCTGCTTTGAAAATATCGGATATATATCGAAAATATCGGATATATATCAAAATATCGGATATTTTTGATATTTTCGAAAATATCATGATATTTACGAACCCTGGTTGCTTCAAAGCCCAGTAGCAGAAAATTCTCCAAGTGCCTGCAAGAGATCCTATTGCAGGGGCAGAAAATAATCTGCACGTAAAGTATTTTATAATTGAAACGTTAATCAAACGATCACTTACCTTTGACGTTATTATGCATTTTATTAATTTTACTAATAATAATCTTAAGTTTTTGTATTAAGGGCTTAGATGTGTTATTATCCTGGGGTCGGCCATCTTGGATTTTTTTTTCATGCATGAAAACTCCTTTTTCGCCAAGTAGTAATGTCGCCAATGATTAAATATTGTTGATAGGTTAATATAATATTGAAAAAACTGGAATATAATAATTATAATTATTAATAAAAAAATAATTTTTAATTCAAGCCAAGAAAAAAATCCAAGATGGCTGACCCCAGGATAATAACAAATCTGTTCCTATTAAGTAATAAAGAGCCAAATATAATATAAAGCAAATTAAATGTTCAATAAAAAAAATAATCTGCAAACGAAAAAAGAAAATCTGCGACGCCTGTCTCCCGTCTCGAACTTTTTGCTACTGGGCTTCAAAGTAATAAATAGAGCAGTTTTTTTTTTAGAGTTTAAACAATGTGATGGAATTTCAGTGGGACAGGAAAAGTAGACGATTCCTTATTTGGGCGATTCCATGCGGAGAGTCACACACGTAACACAGGCTTTAATTTGCATTTATTCAATTATTTATTATATTTTAATGTTAATTCTGATTTTAGGTGGTATGGTAAATAAGTTATTAACATATTTTTTAGTTTAAATGTGTGTAAGTAAAACTCACAGAAATATATCATTTAATATCATACTCAAAATGTGCTTTTTTGCTGAAGTAGAAAAAAAGCACATTTTGAGTAATGAAATTAAATGATATACTTCTGTGAGTTTTATTGCCACACATTTAAATTTAAAAATATGTTAATAACTTATTTACCATACCACTTAAAATCAGAATTAACATTAAAATTTAATAAATAGTTGAATAAATGCAAATTAAAGCCTGTGTTACGTGTGTAACACTCTCCACGGAATCGCCCATTTATGTATTAGTAGTATTTAAAAGTAGCAAATAAAACGGTACTTTTCTGTTATACGGACACCATGTCAAAACTCAAAAGGTATGCTAATGCGCCAATTATTTCAACCCTGATCGGGAACTGTGTTGTGACGTCATGAGTGTTAATATGAGTTTTATTTTATTACTTTATTGTATAACAGTTATTTATTCTCTTATTTTAAGTATATATTTGTGATTTAATAAAATAGTTCGTAAAAAGTCTGTATTTTCAAATGTTATATTTTTAAAATGCTCACTTTTTACTATCCACAATGTTTTTTCTTTTATTTTTCAAATGTTTCAATTCACGTGATTTTCATTTTGTGCCAACTATTATATTATGCTTGGTGTCCGTATAACGGAAAGTACCAATAAAACTACTAGAGCAAAACAATATTTTAAAAACTGGACAGAACTTAGAGCTTAACAGCTTTAAAGATTTTCAGTTTTAATGTGTGGGAGAGGGGAGACAAAGAGAGGGAAAGGAAAATTTGGGCCAGTGGAGAAGTGAAAATCTGCTGAAACGCAGAAGACTGTCGCCTCTTACCAATATCATTCTGCAGAATTGAAACATAGCAGAAGATCCTTTTGCTGTTGTGTGGATCTTTTCTCCCTCTCCAAAAAATATTCTCTTTTCCAAGTGAAAAAATTTTTCTGCCAGTATCTTTCTTATTCTGCGATCTTGTTGCCACGATTCTGATATCTGATATGATTCTGCCATGGGTATAAAAGTTTTGTGTATGAATGAGAGATTACTGTATTCTGTTTAATTTTTAATGTTTTTCAATATTTATCTTTGTATATGTCTAAGCTAAGACATACAAGCAGAATCACATACATGTATTTAAAAATTTACATTGTTGCATTTAAATAGGGTAGATGTGCCAGTAATGGACACCCTTAAGGAATTTCTTTTAAAATTATTTTTTTATTAATAGTTATAATTATTACATTCCAGTTATTTCAATATTTTATTAACCTGTCAACAATATTTAACCCTTCTTATAGTCCGATTTCCCAATATGAATCGAAATTTAATTTTAAATAACATAAATAGGGGAGAGGGGGGTACATTTCAACATGGGGCACCTTTCAACAACTGGAATTTCTGACTTCTAATACTGCACAATGATTGGCCAATATGCCAGCCAATAAGCTTTTAGTATACTTAACTGTTGACATTTAGTTTTCAGCCATTTCTTTTTACAACTGTTGTATTATTCTGTGGAACAAGTTTTAACACCCCAAAAGTAAAAAGGCAATTTTGGTTTTGTAACAGTTTATCAACCAATAATCTTTTACTCAGGTAAGTGATATTTATTCACCTACTAGTTTATTTAATTCTGCTTCTACCTACACTGTTAATAAGTCACAAATCTTTTTCTAAGATGGTTGATAATACTTTAACCCAAATATCTGTACCAGGGGCACATTTCAACAGAGTTTAGGGGGCACATTTCAACAGTGTTGAAAGGTGCCCCTAACAATAACTTTTTAGATCAACCATCTAGGTCAGATTTTAAAGTTTCAGGAAGCATGATTACAATGTGTATGATAATCAATACTTTAGAAAATACAGTATTTGGAGCACCAACAGGGAGTTTAGGTTTAGGTAACAGTCCCAAAAGTGGCTACATGATTGGACCTCTGTTTCTGGAGGTTCTCAAGCACATTAAAAAGCATACTCGTTGTTCAGTAGACAATAAAATACTTTTGGTTATGGACAATCATGAAAGTCATTGTACACTTGATGCTATGCTCTTTGCTAAAGATAACAGTATAGTGCTAGTAACATTTCCACACTGCTCACACTGCCTCCAGCCTTTGGATGTTGGAGTCTTAGGACCATTCAAATCCAAGTTGAGAGTAGCACAAAATGATTGGATGGTATCAAACCCAGGCAAGACCATCAGCATACATAACTTAGCCGGATTAGCAAATACTGCATATGCCGCCTCATTTACTAGCAAAAACATCGCGGCAGCCTTCCAAAAAACTGGAATCTGGCCTTTTTCACGTTTGGTTTTCACTGATGAAGATTTTGAACCTTCTTCTGTAACTGTTAATTCTATTCAACAAGTTCCTGTTAATTCCATTGAAATTCTTCCTGATGATTCAATTGCTGAAGAACGATGCTCAACAGTCTCCCAAGCACTAGTAAAGAAAATCCTACTTTTTGTACACCAATACGAAAACGGTCAACTGAAAGTAAAACTAATGAACCTAGACTAATAACACCTGTAGATGTGAGGCCTTACCATAAAGCGATTGCCCAGGCTAAAAAGGGTGGAAGGAAGAAAGGGAAGTCAAAAATATTGACCGAAACACCTGAAAAGAACCGTATTGAAGAAGAAACCATTAAAAGATTGGAAAAGAAAAAGAAATCAGTCTCAAATGAAATTAAGCTTAAGTCGAAACCACCCAAAAAATTATTTGTTGAATCTTCTGATAGTGAATGTGCAGATGATATTTCTTTACATGATGAATCAGAGTGTGAAGAATTTTTGACTTCTACTACTACGGAATTTGAAGGGCAAATGGATTTTGAAATAACTGATGATTCAGTAATAGAAGTTAATGACTTTGTTCTTGTTGAGTTTTGTGGAAAGAAGAAAAAAGTTATGTTTGTAGGAAAAATTGAAGAAATAGAAGAAGACTGGTATAAGGTACAGTTTATGAGAAAAAAAGAAGATTCTTGGAAATTTTATTTTCCAGAAAAGGAGGACATTAGTAGCATAGAACGAAATGATATTAAAATGAAACTGCCTTAACCAAATTTAAGTGGAGGAACAGCCCGATCTGTATTTGCAATGACATTTTCCATAAATTTTGACTTAATTAAAGACAAAATAATGTAGATGGAATCTAGATCAATCCACTATATTCATTCATTTGCTATATTATTTTGTAAATAAAGTTTGTTTTGCCAAAATGTATGATATTTGTAGGTTATCTTCTATTGTTGAAATGTACCCCACCTCCTGTTGAAATCTGCCCCCCTGGGGGGGCAGATTTCAACAATGTGCATACATCACTAAAGATGCAAAATTTGGTATTTTGCCTTTGACTAGACACTATGGAAAAAATTCAGAGGATACCTGAAATATGAATTTAATAAATAGCACTTAGAATTTCAGTTTTTAAAGCAGTATTACTTCACAAATAATTCTTTTGCAAAAAACGTTGAAAGGTGCCCCCCTCTCCCCTATACAGCAGCACAGTACTACTGCTTCAATGTAACAAGAATACAAAACTTTACTAATTTTCATGCGCACTACTGTCTAAGCAAGATATGTATATTTTGTTTTCTTGAATCTAAACTTAACAAAATAAAGTTGTAAGCTTTTTGTTGATAATCTTGTCTCCCTAAAATTATAATTTACTATTTAGTATCTAAATAAAGATGTTAGCTTTAATGTATAAGGTTTGTTTATATTCAAATTCTCAAACCTAATCTATATAATAAAAACCTAAGAAATGTGACTGTCATCAATCACTGTCACATGTGACCGCTTCACTTTTTATGCCAAGCGCCCAATTTGGCAATTTAATGTTAGCCGGGAGCAGGTGATAAATCACCAAATATTATAAATATCAGGGATGCCGTGGACGCGCTATAGCGCGTAAATTACGTGAAAAATCGGAGACGGGACGCAAAAATTAGCTCTTACGCGTCCCGTGGGACGCGTAATTTCGTCAAAAAATCGCGGGGAAAAGCCGATTTTCGTCAAAGAATCGTGAAAAAAGCGCAAATCTCATCAAAATATTGCGCAAAAACAGCGATTTTCGTAAAAGGACCGTGAAAAAATAGCGTCGTTAAAGGATCGTGGAAATAAGTGCAAATTTCATCAAAATATTGTGAAAAAACACGATTTTCGTAAAAGGGCCGCAACAAATTAGTGTATTTCGTTAAAAAATAGCGGATTTCGTTAAAAAATCGTGAAAAAAAGCCGAATTTTGTCAAAGGATCGCGAAAAAAGAGCAAATTTCGTCAAAGGATCGCGAAAAATAGCGTATTTCGTCAAAGGATCCCCCCAAAATAGCGTAAAAAAGCCGATTTTCATCAAAGGATCGCGAAAAAAGCACAAATTTCATCAAAATATCGCGGAAAAAACGCTATTTTCGTAAAAGGGCTGAGACAAAATAGTGTATTTCGTCGAAATATCACGAAAAATAGCGAATTTCGTCAAAAAATCGCGGAATACAGCCGAATTTTGTCAAAGTATCGTGGAAAAAACACGATTTTCGTGACAGGCTTGAGAAAAAATAGCGAATTTCGACAAAAGGATCGCGGAAAAAACGCGAATTTCATCAAAGTAACGTGGAAAAAACTTGAATTTAATCAAAGCTCCAAAAAAGATGTGCAAACTAAACTTATAGGTAGAAAATTCATAAAATGGGATTTAATTTTTTTTAATGAGATTCCTAAAAATACAGCATGATTTCAGTGTACATTGATAATGTATTCAGTAGGTTGACCAGTGAAAATCCCCCCTCCTTCTTACTGCATTGAAATGTCTCCTGCCTTCAGAACATTTAGGATTTGATGCTTATTAATGATTTAGATGTAAATTTCCCTTCCAAGGAAAATGTCTGATTCCAACACAGATCCATGCCGACAAATAATTCAATGGGAAGTATAATGAAAGCACCCATTCATTCAACAAAAAGTACATCTTTACTTAACATAAGTATTCTTTTTTTCAGCAAAAATATCTTTTTCAATAAACCCGTCTTGCCCCTTTTTAAAAGAAATGCGAACGTTAGTGATACTTGTTATAAGTTGAACTTGATATCTTCTACTCTTAAACAAACATTATTTTACAATTAAAATAGTATTTTGCATTTTTACTTTTAAAAAAGTAAAGAAAATTTCTCTTAATATTTTTAAAAAATATCTTATTTGATTGCAAATAATACTGGTTTTAATTCATTATTTAATTATTATTAAAACAGTGATTAATGCATTTCATTTATCTTTTCCAAATAAACAAGTTTCATTTATTCCTTTAAAATATAAATTATTATTGATGGGGACCCGCTTTTGTAAAAAAGGGACCCACATTTTTGGAAATCCTGGGTCCCGGGGACCCAGGTTTTTTCAAGTACAGCGGCATCACTGAATATCATGTCATGAGTATTATAATAATCCATTTCATGCGACTGTCATAAACAATTTTTCACGTGATAAATTAAAACAAAGCTTTGATATTGAAATTAAATGTCAAGGTTTATAGTGTTATTTATTACTTTTCTTTTTTTTTTTTTTTTTTAAGTAATAATTGAGAGAGTCATAAATTTTAAGTATTTCAGTTTTAAATTAAAGTTATGCTATTTTAAATAAAATGAGTGAAAGTACTATATTTTAAATGAAATATGACGGGAACAATGTTTGGCGATTTATCACCTGCGCCCGGCTAACATAAAAATGCCGAGTTCAGGATTTCTGTATCAGAATCTTTGGATTTGGCGAAGGGTTGAGCAAGTAAATTATAATATGTATAGAAGTAACATGATACAATGCTTAGCATGTGTTTAAGGGAGACCAAACTGGTCGCCAAGGGCGGCTAGTTAAATAAATAGTTGTAATGCTAAACTCCGTGTGATGGGACACCATTGAACAACTAAAACTAGGAAGTAAAGAGTTATAGATGTATCTAAATATTATTATTGTTGAATTTTTTTTTTTTAATATGAAAATTAAGAGATTAATTAAGTGTTATTATACTATGAAAGTTGTACTGATACAAAGCTTCAGCTTCAACTACAGGCAAATTCAGGACACACAACAATAATTCATGATTTAGCAGATTTGTCTAACAAACCCTATAACTGTTTCATTTACAAGGTAAACATTATTTCTGGATTTCACAAAACAGGTTTTTATGCATTTTCTATAACAATTTGAATGTAAATGATTTCATTTTAGTTCAATTTCATGCAAAAAGAACTCTTCATTACGTTGGTCAGATTAAATTGCTTAATGTCAGGTTTTTACATAAAAAAGAACATACAATATATTTTCCAGAGGCATCACATATCAATTTGGTGGATTTTATGGATATTATATAAAAAAGTTGCCACAATTTAACATAATTGGAGGGATTGTACGCTCTGTATCAACAATGTGTTTTGATGGATACAAGCTTTGTTAAATAGTCAAAAAATAGAAATTTCTGTTAAATGTAATTTTGTAATTTTATTCTTATTATTTTATATTTTGGAAAGATACAGTTTTTAATAAAAACTGTCAATATTTTCATATTTTGCTTATTTGTTCAAAGGTACCCCTACATGGGGCAGGTTTAAACAGAAAAGTTTCAGCTTTTTAAAGCCTCACAACATATTTAATTTATCTGAAAAACTGTAAATTTTTATTTCATATGATGCAGAATTACATTCTTTCTCTCACAAAATACTTAAAATTCAATAAATATAATTCAAGTAAGAAATATGTGGATTTTTTTTTTTTTTAAATGTTCAAAGGTGCTTGCTCTCCTCTCTCCTATATCAAAATACCAGTAATGGACACACCATAAAAAGTAATAAATACTAGATGGTACCCGTCAAGATTTGATGGTAAATAACTTGAATGCTTTAATAGAAAAATTCTTGAATTTTTAATTAGTTGTTTTTAATTAATCATTGAAATTGTGACAAATTTCTATATTGCATAATTGATTCCTATATTTCTTTAAGACGATAGATGATGCTGTTTGCCAAACCTATTCAATGGAGTCAAAGAATTTTAAGTTTATAATTTACAACCAATTTCGCTTGCTTTTTATCAGAAATTTAACTAAAAATATTGGGCAGAGCATTTATTTTTACATACTAGTCTCATTTTTTTCCAAAAAAAAAAAAATATTTTTTATTTTTTTAACAACATCTAGAGATGTAAATTTTCCGGAAAAGTTGAAGTGGCGGAAAAAACCCGGTTTTTCCAGTTTTTTTCTGGAAAAATGGGAAAAATTGATTTCTTATAAATGTTTCTCAAAAATAAGTTATATTTTCTTAAAAAGTATACAATAATAAACTTTTTCAATATTTTTGCACACTAAAAAAAATTATATTCCCTTCATATGTGAATATGTTAATTTAAAAAAGAGAGAGGGAGAGAGAAAGCAAACTTTTAAAAGTTTATCCTTTCAGTCTCAGAATTCTGAGAGTAGCTTTTCTTGCTTAATTTAACACCAGTGTTTGTATAATATATCATGTTATGTCTGTTGAAATGATTTTTCAGTAGCACTTGTTTAATTATATCAGCAGAACTAATTTAAAAAATAAACAAACAAAATAATCTTTAGTTTCAACCAATATCACTGTAGTTTTAAAGCAGTTTTAAACTGTATTGTACATCTCATCTACATAGTACTCATAAAGGATGCCCGTGTAAAAGAAACAAATTTTAAATACTATTATCTTTTTCAAATCTTCCATTGTTTAAAAATCGGTATTATTTTACAATATTACTCCCCCCCCCCCCCCCTTACAGTTATAATTTTCATTTCCTGTATATGTAGTTTTGGTACAGCTTTCCAGACTTAACCCAAACTGCATTTTAGTAAGATTTAGATCCTTAATATTGAAAGTGGTATTTTTTTTTTTTTTAGTGAAACTTTTAAAACGGATGGATTTTTCCATATGTTTAAAAAAATTTTTAAAACAGATTTTTCACAGAGATTTGCTTACATTTTCTTTGCAAAGTTTGTATGGATTTATGTGTTTTGAAAATACATTTAGACAACTCTAAGAATCTATATTTCAAGAAAAGAAAACAAATTATAAATAATTTCATGTATATGTGTTTTTGATCATGTTATTATCAAAAGAAATTTTTCTAACAATAGTGAAAAATCACAGCCCTGCGAAGCAAAATAAATGCATGTTTCAAATTTTACATTAAATTTTCCATCTTACCATTTTTACTTTCTTCTATCTTGACAAGAAGAAAGTATTGGTTTCATGAAAATTTTCGAATTCCAGTTTTCGACGGATTTATACGTTTTATGGGTCAGAGATTCAAAAAACGTGTTTTTACAAAATGTCTGTCCGTCTGTATGTGACACAAATTTTGTGGGCGCTCTACCTCAAGAACTAATGCACGGAATTTAATAAAAATTTATATTCAGGTAGTCCCTGATATAGATTAGTGCTGATTAGTGTTTGGTGTAAATTGCCCTGCAGGTAGCGCTGCTATGTAGCATTTTTCAGGATTTCCGCAAAAGCTCTATCTCAAGAACTAATGCACGGATTTTTATAAAACTTCAGATTCTGTTAATCCTTGATATGAATTGGTGCTGGTAACGTTTTGGTGCAAATCGCCCAACAGATGGCGCTGCTATGCTGCATTTTGTAGAATTTACACGATTTTCGTAATAGCTCAATCTCAAGAAATAATGCACGGATTTTCATCAAACTTCAGATTCAGTTAGTGCTTGACATGAATTGACGTTTTGCCTCTTGTGATGTAAATCGCTCAACAGGTGGTGCTGCTATGCTGCATTTTTTGAGATTTCCGCAATAGCTCTATCTCAAGAACTAATACTTGGGTTTTCAACAAACTTCAGAATCAGGTATACCTGGATATAAATTAGTGCTGTTTATGTTTTGGTGTAAATCGCTCAACAGGTGGCGCTGCTATGCAGCATTTTTCACGATTTCCACAATAGCTGAATGTCCAGAACTAATGCACGGATTTTCATCAAACTTCAGATTCAGTTAGTCCTTGACATGAAATGATGTTTTGTACCTTTTCGTGTAAATTGCTCAACAGGTGGCGCTGCTGTGCTTCATTTTTTGTGATTTCCACAATAGCTCTAGCTCCAGAACTAATGCACCGATTTTCATCAAACTTCAGATTCCGGTATACCTTAATATGAATTAGTGATGTTTGTGTTTTGGTTCAAATCGCTCAACAGGTGGCGCTGCTATGCTGAATTTCTCAGAATTTCCCCTCTATCTTTTCTATCTCAATAACTAATGCACGAATTTTCATCAAACTTCGAATTCAGGTATACTTAGAGATGTAAATTTTCCAGAAAAGTTAAAGTGGCAGAAAAAAACTGTTTTTTTTTCAGTTTTTTTTCTGGAGAAATTGGAAAACTTGGAAAATTTGATTTCCTATAAATGTTTCTCAAAAATAAGTTATATTTTCTTAAAAAGTATACAATAATAAACTTTTTCAATATTTATGCACATTAAAAAAAAATTATTTTCCCTTTACATGTGAATATGTTATTAAAAAAAAAGAGAGAGGAAAAAAAAAGCCAGCTTTTAAAAGTTTATCCTTTCAGTCTCAGAATTCTGACAGTAGCTTTTCTTGCTTAATTTAACACCAGTGTTTGTAATATATCATGTGTCCGTTAAAATGATTTTTCAGTAGCACTTTAACTATATCAGTAAAGCTAATTAATAAAACAACAACTTTAGTTTCAACCAATATTACTGTAGTTTTAAAGCAGTTTTAAACTATATTGTACATCTCATCTACATAGTACTGGCTTTCAAATACATAAAGGATGCCAGTGTAAAAGAAACAAATTACAGTAGTTCTGGTATTATTATAAATACTATTATCATTTTCAAATCTTCTGTTATTTAAAAATTGGTATTATTTTAAAATATTACTCCCCCCCCCCCCCTCCCCACCCCTTACAGTTATAATTTTCATTTCCTGTATATGTGGTTTTGGTGCAGCTTTCCAGACTAAACCAAACTATGTTTTAGTAAGATTTAGATCCTTAATATTGAAAGCGGTATTTTTTTTGTTTTTTATGAAACTTTTAAAACAGGTGGATTTTTCCATATGCTTAAAAATTGTTTTCAACTAGATTTTTCACAGAGATTTGCTTACATTTTCTTTGCAAAGTTTGTATGAATTTATATTTTTTGAAAATACATTTAGACAAATCTAAGAATTTATATTTCAAAAAAGAAAAAAAATAATACATAATTTTAACTACATGTTATTATCAAAAGAAATTTTTTTAACAATAGTGAAAAATTACAGCTATGCGAATAAAAATAAATGCATGTTTCAAATTTTACATTAAATTTTCCATCTTACCATTTTCATTTATTGGTATAATACTGAAATAGTTTTGCACATGAATTTTCATTTTTAACGAGAGAAGTTGCATTTAATTATCTTACCAGGGATTTGCTTGGATTTTTTTTCACACGATCATGTTTTTGCGAAATTGTGAACTTTTATAAAAACTTGTGAACTTGTAAAAAATGTGAATGAAATGTAAAAAATGTAATTGGAATTTTGTAAATTTGTCATATTTAAGTTCTTATTTAGACATTATTGAGAGGGTGCTTTATACATAAACAGCTAGATAATAGATTCATTGGTTATTGCAGTTATTATACAACAGGTTTTTTTTTTCAATTCTAAAATCATTACGTTTGTGAAGAATTTAATTTGGAGATTGTAAAAAAAATTCTGAAATGTCTATTTTTAAGAGAAAGAATTTCGTTAGAGGTCATATGTTTTAAGGAGAAAAAACTGTGAAGGATCCATTAAGGCTGTTCTCAAATCGAAAAGGGCAACTTTCTGACATAAGTTTTAATTTATTTTTGTTCAGAAATACATGAAGCTAGCAGGTGTTGTTCAAAAACTATGTAATCAAGCTGTTTTTTTTTTTCATTTTTTTGCAAGTGCAATAGATCTTTCAGAAAATAGTGTCAAAGTGGTCGTTTTGAACCGAATTTCAAGCAAAAGAAGAATAGCCAGTCAAGAATGGGTGAAAAACATGTTTGTCACGTGATCAAAATCGCCTATAATTCAATAGGTGGTTTATGGATCAAAGCAGGGAAAACACAGATCGATTCCAAATCGCTTCCATGGTCAGGTTTTCCAATTTTATATTTTTCCATTAAAAAATGAATTTGTAAATGTGTCACAGGGTTGGGAAAAAACCGGTTTTTTTTTGTAAAAAACCAAAAAAAAACGGTTTATTTGGTTTAAACCAGGTTTTATTGGTTTAAACCGGGTTTTTTTAAATATAATTTCCTATTGCATACAGATGCATATCTGTTGATAAAATAAACATTTTTGGATATTATATAAGTAATATAACTTTTGAAAATATTTAAATTAAATAATTACAGTCAATTATATAGAATTGAAATCATTTCTAATTTAAACATTATTAGTAACAGCTATGTCTTATGTTCAAAGTAAACTGCTCTATGCAGTGAAACATTGATATCACCTTACAAATCGTATGAAGAATCCTATGATTAATAATAATAATTAATCAAACATTTGATGCAGTTTCATGAATATAATATATATATTATTCTGTGGTTGTTATTATTTTTAATATCCAAATACTTCTGGTTATTTTGTTTTCTGAGTGATAACTCCAAGTGTCCAAGTCAACATTTTTGGCCATTAGTTTCAGCAACTAACAGAAAAGATTGATTGGTATTATTGAAATGCTATAACTAGCTCTCAATTTTTGCAAGCTAAGGATAATCTTCCCCAATCCCAATCGAGAAAATTTTCTTTTACAACTTAACCAAAATCTTAAAGATCATTGTATTTTGTTATTAACTGCTGTAAATAATCTGCATTTTTAAATGAAAATATTTTATGATAAATATTGAATATTATTTATCTATTTTATCTTTTCTAATTTCACATGTTTTAAGAAAAATCTTTAGGGTACTAGATATGTTCCCCAGCACATGCTAATTTTCATTCTACATGCAAAGAAACATGACCTAGGCTCATTATGTCTCATGTTGACTGCTGAGATGAAGTGTTAAAAGTAGAAATTACTTCTATCTATATATAATTTAAAACAATTAAATTACAAAAAAGAGAAAATATTATATTAGATTTTTTCTAAAAAAAAAAACCAATTGGTTTAAACCGTGGTTTAAACCATGGTTAAAACCACTTGGTTTAAACCGTGCCAACCCTGTGTCAAAATGTGTTGCGCTTGTTGAGCAGAGCAGTTAAGACACCCTTAGGAGACTCAAGTTCTTTCTAAAGAGATCCCTGCTAAGATTTTCCATGGTAAAGTTTTCATGAGGGACACTAAACATGAAAAAAATATAAATAAAAGTATCAGAATGTAGCAATTATAAAATTTTGACTACATTATTTTATAAATGAAATTTCAATTTTTCCAATTTGGAAAAATTGAAAAATAGCTCTTCGGAAAAAAACATTTTTAGGTCCGTAAAGTCCATTTTTCGACACTGTTAGCCGGCCTTTATTTTAAATTTTATCGATGTTTGGCATTTAGCCAAGAATCTCGGAAAAATCACGTTTTTCGCAAATATGTTCCAAAAAATAATGTCAAATTTCATCAATCGATTGCGGAAAAAATTCTTAAATTTTGTCAAAGGATCGTGAAAAAACGCGAATTTACTCAAAAGATCACGAAAAAACGCGAATTTCTGAAAAAACTGAAAAAAACCGTTTTTTAACTTTTCCGGGTTTTTTTCGAGCATTCCCATCTCTAGGTATACTTTGATACGAATTGGTTCTAAATTGATGTAATTTCTTATACTATTTAAATGATTTAATTGACGTGATTTATATAGAAGAAAGTTTTGTGATGGCCACAACATGCTAGTTATTTATTGGTATAATATTGAAATACTTTTACACATGAATTTCCATTTTTAACCAGAAAAGTTCCATTTAATTATCTTACCAAGGATTTGCTTAGATTTTTTTTCACACGATCGTGTTTTTGCGAAATTGTGAACTTTTATAAAAACTTATGAACTTGTAAAAAATGTGAATGAAATGTAAAAAATGTAATCGGAATTTTGTAAATTAGAAATTACATATTTAAGTTCTTATCTAGACATTATTGCAGGGTTCGCACAGACTCCTTAGACTCCTTGGAAACTCCTTAGAAATGAAAACATTCCCAAGTAGTACTTAGAACTACTTAGATAAGCAAATCACTACTTAGAAACTCCTTATATTCTATTGCGGCTTCGGACGCAAGCAATATTGCTGCCAAGGGGGAAAAAAAATTTTTGATTGAAAAATGCACGGTAAATCCTTTATGCACGTCATTCATCTGAAGCACAACATTGATTGGGTAGGGTAATCTTAATAGCAGGGCTCCCATTACGTCTGTTTTTCAATTATTAGGTCCGTAAAGTCCATTTTTCGACACTGTTAGCCGGCCTTTATTTTAAATTTTATCGATGTTTGGCATTTAGCCAAGAATCTCGGAAAAATCGCGTTTTTCGCAAATATGTTCCAAAAAATAATGTCAAATTTCATCAAAGGATCATGAAAAAACGCGAATTTCTTAAAAGACAGCGAAAAAACGCGAATTTACTCAAAAGATCACGAAAAAACGCGAATTTCGTTAAAGATCGAGGGAAAAAAGCAGATTTCCTCAAAAGATCGTATAAAACACGAATTTCCTCAAAAAATTGGGGGGAAATGCGAATTTCCTCAAAAGATTGCGAAAAACACGTGAATTTCCTCAAATGATCGCGAAAAACACACGGTTTTCATCAAAAGATCGCGAAAAAAAAACGTTCGTTTCGTCAAACGATCGAAATAAAACGCGAATTCCATTAGAAGTTCGCAAAAAACGCGAATTTCCCCAGAAGATCACGAAAAACACGTGAATTTCCTCAAAAGATCGCGAAAAACACGTGAATTTCCTCAAAAGATCGCGAAAAACACACGAATTTCCTCAAAGGATCGCGAAAAACACTCGAATTTCCTCAAAGGATTGCAAAAAACATGCAAATTTCGTCAAAGGATCGCGAAAAACACGCGGTTTCCACCAAAAGATCGCGAAAAAAACGTCAGATTCGTTAAACAATCAAAATAAAACGCGAATTCCATTAAAAGATCGCGAAAAAAAAGTGAATTTCTCCCAGAAAATCGCGAAAAAAAACGCAAATTTCATCATAAGATCCCGAAAAAATGCGAATTCATCAAAATTTCACCTTCAAAGAAAGCGATTACTGTCGTTCTAAAAGAATAAATTCAAAACTTGTTATATTTTATCTTGTATGTTGCATTTAGCGTTCTTTTTTTTCCGTTTTAAAATTTTCTTTAAGATGTATCATGTATGTGATATACATAATAAGTGTTTGGGGTTTGACTAATCTCTATTTATATGACCTAGGGGTGATTCTAGTCCGAATTTTCCGAAAATGTAAGGCATTCATTTCTGAAAATTTTTAAAAATCGGTCACCAATCCAAAAATTCGGACATATGGTTGCCGAAAAAAAATAATTTTGTCCATCGTTTGCAGAAAAATTGCCAATTTCGTCAAAGGATCGCGAAAAAACCCAAAAATTTCGTCAAAAGATCGCGAAAACCCAAAATTTTTGTCAAAAGATCACGAAAAAAACACAAATTTCGTCAAAAGATCACGAAAAAAACACAAATTTCGTCAAAAGATCGCGAAAAATCGACAAATTTCCTCAAAAGATCGCGAAAAAAACACATTTCGTCAAAAGATCACGAAAAACGAGAATTTCGTCAAAGAGCCACGGAGAAAATACATAGCTAGTGTCGGGAGTTGATTTACCCCCCCCCCCCCCCCTCTCTGGTTTAACATTTCAGAAATTTTTTTTTTTTTACTCAGAATCACCCCCATGACATGACCATTGGTCACTGCATAAAAAAGGTTATTGTCGATTTTGTATTTAAACTTTCGAAATCAATAAGCAATATATTGTGAATACTGTGCAATTTCAGCACTAACAATTAGATTCTAATAAAGTAAAATTTGTTTTTGAAATGTTTTTCTCTCCAAATGGGGTATTAAAATTTGGAGTGTGCATACCACATAACGATGCAGCACAAAAAAAAACATCAACAGCAAAAAAAATTGCAAATCCTTAAAATTTTTTGGACTCCTTGGATTTTTTGGGTACTTCTTGGATTTTTTCTTCCCAAATCTGTATGAACCCTGTTATTGTCCTTTGCACATATAAACAGCTAGATAATAGATTAATTAATAAAATGCTACATGGCGCAGAATGATATACATTGTAAAAGCAACGTTAAAAACGCCAGAATAAACAAAAAATTCGCAAACTAGTTTCGGTAGTGTTAAGTGCATTGAGAACGGTACGCTTAACGCTACCGAAACTAGTCTGCAAATTTTTTGTTTATTCTGGCGTTTTTAACGTTGCTTTTACAATGTAGATAACAGATTCATTGGTGATTGCAGCTATTATACAAAAAGTTTTTTTTTTATTCTAAAGTCATTACGTTTGTGGAGGATTTAATTTGGAGATTGTAAAAAAATTCTGAAATGTCTATTTTTAAGTGAAAGAATTTTGTTAAAGGTCATATGTTTTAAGGAGAAAAAACTGTGAAGGATCCTTTAAGAGACTCAAGTTCTTTCTAAAGAGATCCCTGCTTACAGAGAAGATTTTCCATGTTAAGGTTTTCATGAGGGACACTAAACATGAAAAAAATATAAATAAAAGTATCAGAATGTAACAATTTTAAAATTTTGACTAAATTATTTTATAAATGAAATTTCAATTTTTCCAATTTGGAAAAATTGAAAAATAGCCCATCGGAAAAAACTGGTTTTTTTCCCAACTTTTCCGGGTTTTTTCCGAGCATTCCCATTAAAAGCTGCCATGAATTTTATTTTTATCAGTCTCATTCTCTAAAACCTTAAATTTGAAACTTGATGCAGCTAACAATGTATAATATATATTTACATTTTTATGCATTTTTTAAATATTAAACCATGGATATCAAGGTAATTTCTTTTGTAGTTCTTATTGAATATTTTTCTTTCTTTCTCTTTTATTTTTTACGTAAAAGAAAGGCAAACTTTTCTTTCTGACTCACACACATCTATATATATTCTTGATAATGGGCAGAAAATATAACAAAAATTGTAGATCAACTCAATTTATTTAATTGATAATTACATGCAAAATATTTTAAATTATCATTGCTATTTCTTTTAATATTGTTCAGTGTTAAATTTTATTAATTATAAAGCATTCAAATAATACTAATAATAAAATAAAAATCATATAACTTCTCCTCTTAATAAAATATGTCATTATTGAAATAAATTATCGGCAAAAATATCACAAAAGTTCTATTGTCGGGTGTTGGGTTCGAACCTGCATACTGTACAAAAATTCAATGCTTTAAATGTGTGCTTTAGACAGAGTTCGCAAAAACCCGGATTTTTCTGAAAAAAACCAACCCACATGGTTTTTTTCGGGGTTTTTTTTCATGAAAAACCCAATTTTCCCAGGGGAAAGTTTTTTCAAAAGTATAATATATGCGTAATTACATTATTGTATACTATATTTTCTATATATTATATACACTATGCATAAAAAAAATACACTGTTTCCTTATATACAATATAATTGTAATGCTATTTTACAAGTTATAAATTGTATAAATTATATGAATTTAAATTAATTAAATGTCAGTATTTCTCACAAACTAGTTTTAAATATATAATAGAAGACATAAAATTGTTAATTTTCTTTAAATCAAATAATGAATAGAATATTAAAATTTAAAATATATAAGTAGGAAGAAAAAAAGGGGGTAAACTAGTCGGATGTGCCAATCCCAAAAGTTTCTTCTATCTCATACATGTTAATAATTCAAAATTTGCTATCACAGTGCCAAAATTAAATGACAATTTATGCCCATCATGAGGATTCTAAAATATAGATTTGTTGAATTGGATGCATTTAACAAGGAGATATAAGTATCACCTGTTGTGCAGTTTACAACAAAACCTGATCAGTAACAGTTTACGTAAACGTCTAACTGAATCTGAAGTTTGATGAAAATACATGCATTATTAGTTCTTGAGATAAAGCTATTGCAAAAAGTGAGATAAATGCAGCACAACAGCGCCAATGTTGGGCGATATACACCAAAAACTAATTAGCACCAGTTTATATCAAGGTCTAACTGAATCTAAATTTTTATTCAATTCCGTACATTAGTTCTTAAGAGTTATTGCTGAAATCGCGAAAAATGCAGCATAGCAGAACTACCTGTTGGGCAATATGCACCAAAATTCAATAAGCAACAACTTAACTTGTAACTGAATCTGAAGTTTTATGAAAATCCGTGCATTAGTTCTTGAGATAAAGCTATTGCAAAAATTGAGATAAATGCAGCATAGCAGCGCCACCTGTTGGGCCGTATACACCAAAAACTAATCAGCAACAGTTTACATCAAGGTCTAACTCAATCTAAAATTTTGTGAAATTCTGTGCATTAGTTCTTGAGATAGAGTACCCACAAAATTTTTTTCACATACAGACATTTTCTAAAAACCATCAAATCGTCTTCATGACCTTTTTAAAAACGTATAAATCCATCATAAACTGGAAGTTGAAATTTTTCACGAATCCAATACTTCCTTCTTGTAAAGATAAAAGAAAGTAAAAATACATATTTTTTATTTCCATGTATATAGTTGCTTTGAATTTTTTCTATACAGACATTCTTCTGGTATAACCTTTACCTATAATTATGTACTATGTATGTTGCCTACTAGGTTCTATGTTAATAAAGTATTTCAATGTGTTGAAATACATTTTTATTTTACTTCAGATGTGTATGTAATGGCTTTTACATATATATATATATATATATATATGGCTGAATCCATATCAACTCAGGCAGGGGGGTTACCTTCATAGTCTCAGAAGTTTTTGAATTGAACATATGTTAAAATTTAAGAAAAAGTAAGATACTTGTATATTTTCATTTTGCCCAAAAAAATTCCTAGCCCGAGATACAGGCCGCCAAAGATGACATCCCCGGCATCCTTTCTCATTCTCGATTTTCGATAAAAATTTTAAAGTGCTCTATCTCTAGAACGATGCAAGATATTTTGTTGCGGTTTATTTTATTTTAAAGATAATATTCTTCTGTTTAAAATGATATACCCAATTTTGAAACATGTATTCAACTTTTCTTGTGGCAGCCTTTTGAAAAAATAAATTTTTTTTCAAAAAAAATTTTTTTTTTGGAAATGCCAATCCCAAAAATTTTGATTTTTTTGCTGTTGATCAATACCATTGGGAATTACCTTCACTGTAAAGGAGAACTTCCACTTTTGAGTTTAACAAATTTTAGAAACGCTTAAAAAATTCAGAGAAGTTTACAAGAGCTGTACATATACAGTTCCAGTAAAAGTCACTGAATTTTTGCTTATTTGTATCATATTTGTAAGGATAAGCCTACTATATATCCTAAACAAGTTAGAAATTGCAATATCAAATGTGGCAAATGAGGTGCGTGCATACTATAACTAGTTTTATAAATATTCAGATCTTGGTGCAATAAGTTACACTCTTGGGCAAAAAGGGCATGAATACAAAATTTATTAGGATTCTACATATTAAATTCAGTAATACGGAAGTAATATGAATTCATCTTAAAAGGACTTAATCGCCATGGCAACCTAGAATCATTACCTGTCATGGTATATCATTGAATCAATTATGTACTATAGGATTTTTAAATAGAATGAAGAAAACTTTTATTAATGTCTTTTATGTTTTAATTTGATTTTCATAGCATTTGAAGTGATACGTACTTTATTTTCAGTACTGAACATAGTAAAACAATCTCAATAACATATATCAATTACACAGCAATACAAATTATATTAATACAAGTTAGAGTTCAGACAGATGGGCAGACAAATCGAATCCATAAAGACTTTCAACTATGTTGGAAATTGTTAAAAGCACATAAATAGGTCGGAATTTGACTTTTAGAAATTTATGTCAATAGACGGAAGCATACTTGAATACTTTCATACAACCCTGTATTTTACCTACTATCTTTATATACATGCCACTATTTAGCTAATATTTAATTAAGATTAAAACATCCTTAAAACCAGTGAAATCACACTTCCAGAGATTATCATCCATAGACGGCCATGTATCTAATTCTTTGCGTGGACCTGTATATCATTTTACCTATATTCTCCAAACATATCTTAGTATACTAAATGTAGTTCAGTGTAAAAATGCATAACTCATTTAAAAATCACTTTTAAGCCTACTTTCATTCATACTCAGTGAACCCTTAAGATTTCTTTTGTGTAGCCCTGTATATGATCTACAGCATTTATGCACACAACGTAATATGGAAAAATTTAGTTAAACTTAAAAACTCAAACACAACTAAAAATGCACTTCCAGCAATACCCTTACAATTTCTTTTGTGCAGCCCTGTATATGATCTACAGCCTTTATACACACAACGTAATATGGAAATATTTAATTAAACTTAAAAACTCATATCGCAACTAAAAATGCACCTCTAGCAATCATTGCTAATGTACAGTATTTCCAATAAGGTAAAGTATCCGAAATCTTTTGTGTGTCCCTGTAAACACTATGCACTTTCTATGACACAGGAAGTAATTTTTTGCAAACCTCTGCAATAAAGTATGTATCACTTCAAATGCTATGAAAATAAAATTAAAACATAAAAGACATTAATAAAAGTTTTCTTCATTCTATTTAAAAATCCTATAATACATAATTGATTCAATGATATAGCATGATAAGCAATGATTCTAGGCTGCCATGGTGATTAAGTCCTTTTAAGATGGATTCATATTACTTCCGTATTACTGAATTTAATATATGGAATTACAGTAAATTTTGTATTCATGCCTTTTTGCCCAAGAGTGTAACACTTATTGCACCAAGATCTGAATATTTATAAAACTAGTTAATACTATGCACGCACCTCATTTGCCACATTTGATATTGCAATTTCTCACTTGTTTAGGATATATAGTAGGCTTATCCTTACAAATATGATACAAATAAGCAAAAATTCAGTGACTTTTACTGGAACTGTATGTATACAGTTCCTGTAAAATTCTCTGAATTTTTTAAATGTTTCTAAAATTTGTTAAACTCAAAAGTGGAAGTTCTCCTTTACAGTGAAGATAGTTCCCAATGGTATTAATCAACAGCAAAAAAATCAAAATTTTTAGGATTGGCATTTTCGAAAAAAAAATTTTTTTTGAAAAAAAATTTTTTTTTTCAAAAGGTTGCCATAAGAAAAGTTGAATACATTTTTCAAAATTGGGTATATCATTTTAAACAGAAGAATATTATCTTTAAAATAAAAAAAACTGCAACAAAATATCTTGCACCGTTCTAGAGATAGAGCACTTTAAAATTTTTATCGAAAATGGCGAATTGGAAATGGTGCCCGGGATGCCATCTTTGGCGGCCTGTATCTCGGGCCAGGAATTTTTTGGGGCAAAACCAAAATATACAAGTATCTTATTTTTTATTGAATTTTAACATATGTTCAATTCAAAAACTTCTGAGACTATGAAGGTAAGATTTTTTCTTTGGCTGCCTGAATTGACATGGATCATACCATATATATATATTCGAAATTAACTGGAATAACTTAAATTTATTAAATGTACATGTTGTTTAAATTTTTAAATCATTTCTGAAAATTGAAAAAACCAATATTATGGGTTTTTCAGTGGGCTTTTCCAAGTAGGCCCATTCTGAAAAAGC
Organism: Maratus speciosus; assembly: GCA_963932465.1. Taxonomy (NCBI): domain Eukaryota; kingdom Metazoa; phylum Arthropoda; class Arachnida; order Araneae; family Salticidae; genus Maratus; species Maratus speciosus. Next base: position 37,323,230 of record OZ010788.1, on the reverse strand, counting down.
CCATCGGGTTTTTTCGAACTGGGGCCAGCTGTGCGAACCCTGGCTTTAGACCTCTCTGCCACCAGGAACCCATTCTACTTTCCTCTAAATTAAAAAAGTCCGAAAAATCGATACTTATATAAATAGGTTTGTGTTTTAATATATATGATAATTGTTTTTATGACTGTATTTAGAACCAGGATTTAAAGAATACATACTAATGAAACAAAACAGTTATTTTCAAATATGTTTAACAATTATGATACCAGTAATTAATAAAATATTTGTGATAATCATTTACTGTTTGCATCAAAAATTGTAATTATTAGAAGATCGATGTTTTAATTACTTCAGATGGATAGTTTAAAATACTAAATATCAGGCAATTACAGCTATCAAATTATTGAAACAGTGGGGGATTTAAAATGTAATTAAAAAAAAAAGTTTTGGAATATCAATGCTTAGTTTTGTCTCACTATTTTTAACAATTAATCTTCCAGAGACTTATTTATTGATATTTCATCTATCTAATAATTAATATTACAAATATGAAAGAAATGATATTGTGAGTTGAATATATCTTAAATACTAAATAAAATAATTTTAAAATAAAACTGTAGAACTGATGTTTGAGGCCACTGATCTGCAGATTTACTAATTTCATGAATATTACCTATAACTTTCATTAATAGTATTACTTTTTTTTTTTTTTTTTTTTTTTTTTGTCAGGGGTGAATAAGGAAACATTTAAGACAGAAAATAGATTTTAATAGCTTCTGTAACTTAATAGTTTTCATTTAAATGGAGAGGGTTTAAGCAATATGAGCCCCTCTTTGACTGTGCTCTTAAACAATATTTTCTGCTTCATGGCTGGTTTGATTGCCAGATTATAAAATATGCAAGGTACATATACATTTAAAAAAAAGAATAAAATATTGAAATTTTATTAACCCTTAACCAGAAACGTACGTCTGTAAGATGTTTGCATCTACATATCTGCCCGTAATATTTTCTCTCTCCAACATTCCAAACTTATTTTTTATGCTGTTATGTTAAAAAATTGGTCCTGTTAATGCATTACTATTAAAGATTAAATGTTTAAGTTCACTAATTGGTAAATTATTAAGTGTTCTGCTTGAGCACAGGATTTTCACGTTTCCGGTTAAGTGTTAATCACATAAAATAACTTAAAAGCAGCTATTTATAAAAGTTTTAGTGTTATTACATTTTGGTAAGTATAATTTAAAAATTAAATTTGATTATTTAGATTTGCAGTTAAGTCAAAATATTTTATGCACTATAAACATTACTGAAATTTCATATTAGCAATGTGTACAATAGGGTGTCCCAAAAAAATAAATTTTTAAATATTTGGACTCTCACCCCCTAAAACATTTCTTTGGGGGTACTTAAGATCTCTTGTAAAATTTCAGCTCAAAAGAAAAATATTTAGAGATCCCTCAAGGTCGCCAAAAAGTTTAAAAATTAGCTTTAATTCCATAATATTTTACAGTTGCTTACAAAATTACTATTTAAAATATATATATATGTGGGTCATTTTCAAAAAGTTTGCCAAAACAGCATTTAAAAAAAATAAAATTCAAAATTGTTTAAAACTAAATTTATTGTTAATACACAGGCTTAAAAATAATTAATCTTTTAGAATATAATAATATTCGAGCTTAATTTTTTGTATCATTAAAGATATTTTGAAACTTTGAAAATGAATCTCTGGGCTCCAATGTCATAAGTGTTACTGGTAAAAATGATTATTTCTATAAAATGAAAATTTTCAATTACATATGGGTCCTTTAACAAGGATACATACAAAATGAGCAAATACAATTAATTTTTTTAAAAAAAATTACTGTGTACATTGTCATGAGAGTTACTTTTTGTTTTTTTTCCACTGAACATTGTTGTAATGAAATTTTAAAAAAAAAGTAAATTTAGAGGATATTTTTGCTGTTAAAATATGTTATTTGAAGTATTCTCTTAATTCTTATAAAAGTTATGATAAAAAATATTTTTAAATGGTAAAAATTTAAAACATTTCATGAAGTAACACTCATGACAAATGGTAACACTCTTGATAAAAAGCATTGTGTTTTTTAATACACATGTATTGTAAATGGAAAATGATAATAGATTCTATTGCCTTTCATAACAATTTGTGGACTAGGTAAAGTTATTATAACATGATTATATTCCACATATGAGATATCCTCTTTCCTTAGCCCAAACATTTGTCCCTTTTTATCAGTTACCCTGAAAAACACAACTTTCAACTCTCCAACATATTGATAAGATGTTTTGTTTCTATTAAACTAACACATAAGTACACCTGGTTAAAGATTATTTACATTTCCAGGTTCAGGCTCACTAAATTCTGGACTATTCTCAATATCAAAAGAAGAAATCAAAGAATCATTGTGAGATTCACTGCTATAAATAGGTCTTTTTTTCTCTTTAGATCTTGAATGTTTTTAACCTCTTTAATAAGTGAGATTTTTCTTATTGTTTCAAAGCATTTACAAAATTTTCCTTCTGCCCATTTGTTTTCTTCACAAAAACAGGAAAAATTACGATAAAAGACTTCCTCATGTTTCACTGTTATAATTTGATGGATAGAATGAGTGTATGGAACAGTTCGAAGACTAGATGACATTTGTTGTAAATAATGAAAAAATTTTTTGTCTGGTATGAAAAATAGTTTCACTTTTAAATTATTGCTTTGTAGTGCATCAAATAAAGTTTCAGCATCAGGTATATTGGTACCATGTGCGACAATCTGATCAGCTAATCTTTTTAAAGTTGCACAAATGACCCCTTTCCATGTTTTTTTTTGCCTATACTGCTGACTCAATGTCCCATCTGGGGGCTTGCTGCACCCTTCCTGCCCTTTGATTTACAAAATAGCACCCTCCTTGCCCCTCATCCAAAAAATCAGCCCCCTTCTTGGCCCTTTCCCAAAAAATTAGCTCTTACTCTTTTTTTTTTTTTTGGTATTAAAAAAATTATTTGCATAGTAAAAACTTCCTCATTGTTGACTTGAAAAGAATCCCCTGAATTTAAATATTAAAAGTGGCTCTAAATAAAACAGAAAAAATGCCCCCCCCCCCCCCCAAAAAAAAAAAGAACTCTTTAGAATCTAAAAAGTGTCTTTAGAAAAAAAAGTGCCCTTAAGAATAAAAATGTCCTCTTACGTATAAAAAAAGTGTCTTTTTTCAACAAGCAGAACCCTGCCTCTTTTTAACACGCTCACGCCGGCACGGTAGGTCACACTCGACTGTTTCAGAGCTGTCAAGTCTCCGACTTTTTGCACACCACTGTTATTTTAGAGAAAATGTTATTACTTTAAATCGCCCAATTGTTCTAATCAGGGTTGGCAAGTTTTTGACACATGACGGTTTTTACCGGATTTTACCATGGTTTTTACCGTCATGTCAAAAACCTCTTTGTCAAAAAGGTCGAAAACTGTCAAAAACCCATTTTTAATAGTAGTTTGTTTTTACGTTATCTTTTTTCATTCTGTCTTTAGTATTAAGTTGTTTTACATGAAATATTCAATATAGAAAAGACTCTTAAGTATATTTATCTATCCGAGAAAAACAAAAAAGAACTGCACTAGAATAATACATATACATCTCTGTTAGCAGATCTCTATAATAATCTTAAGCTATTTGGCATATTCTGTAAAAATTAGATTTTTAAAAGAAATTCTTTAACCCATAAGTGTAAGATTAAAAAATATGTATAATTTCGGCAGAATTTATTGCTCTCTTTAAAACTAAATACAGTATGGAACCAATTATCCGGAATGATATCTCTGATAGACTGATTTCAGAATCTTGGCAGAAAAAGGTGTCATACACCGCCAGTTTGACATAGGCTTTGCTTGAAACAATTGTATAATTTGATGACAACATTTAGTATTTGAAAAGAAAAAATATTTAGTTGTATTTTAGATGTTTTAATTTTTATGCTGAGAAAACAGAAGAATTTTTGTTCCTAAGGGATTCCCATAAATTACCTTCTTTTAAACTCTGGCTAACTTTTGATCTTTTTTGCATTGATTTTTAATCCAAGTAATCTAATAATTTAAAATCAGAAATAATGTCACAACCACACATATTCCACAAAACTTATCAAATGAATCCTGCTTTAATGCACAACCAGTTAACCGGAAAAACCAGTTATCCGGAATATATCTGACCCCAAGCATTCCGGATAAATGGTTCTGTACTGTAGCTTTCTCAGAAATTTCCTCAGAAGTAAGATTTCTTAAAGTGTTAAATCCAAATTGTTCATTGATTATTTTTATTTCTATATAGCAAAACTTGATTTATATAAATAAATGAAATAAAATATATTTTAATAGTTGAGAATTACATACATATTTTGGGAGAAAGGAATAAGACTTGTTCTTCAAAGTTAAATCTTGTAGAGATTAAAATTGCAAATCCATATTAAACTTTAAATCATGTGAAAACTCAATTTTTAACTATATATTTTTGTTAAGTAATTTATTATTTGTTATTTTGTTAAGTAATTTATTATTTGTTATTTTGTTAAGTAATTTAATTATTTCCTTAAAATAAATAAATAATTAAATATTACTTTAAAGCAGAAATGTAGATCCATTAATTAAAAAGTTAACTGCATTAAAAAATAAATAAAACATTTAAGAATCTCTCTAAATTTAATATTAATTTAAGAATAATTTTAACGGTAAAAGATTTTTACTCATACAGTCATATGTATGTAATAAAAATATGCGATGTGTTATTTCTTTCAATTCACTTTAAATAATGCCTAAATAATTTTAAGTAAAATGTATACAGGAACAGGACATATATTCTGATTTTTCTTAAATATTGTTTTGTTATGTGTTAAATTTTAAGTCTAAGAGCTTTCACCTGAAATCAGGTCCTATATGTTTGTATAAAGAAATTATTAATTTAAAATTTTAAGATTCTGCTTATTGAAGTGAAAATGAAAATTACTATAATTGCATTTATGAAATACATAAGATAAACATTTGTAAATATTATATCTAAGAATATTCAAATTCAATGTCCACAGTCCATGCTTCACATCTATTGTCATACCATATAACAGCATTTTTGCATCTCTAAAATAATTTTAATGTATTTTATTAAAAATGTATGTAGAATGTTATTTAATAATTATAATAACCTTTTATTATCATATAATATTAATGTTCATTGCAATTAGTAGAATCTATATTAGTGGAGATTATGACAAATATTGTTCTTTCCTTTTACTCTTGTATTTTTAAATTTTTCCCATTTAGGAAATGCTCTTCTTTTAAATTTAATAAAGTAATTGTGAATAATAATAACAAGAACAACAAGGAAAAATTAATCTAGAAATGTATTGTATGCTACACTTACACTATAAATTGGAGGAAAATCGCAAATGATAGGTTTTTGACGGAATAAACCGGTAAAAACACGGTTTTTACCACTGTCATGTCAAAAACCCAACCCTGGTTCTAATTAAATAAAACAACATTTTCTACATTAAAATACTGGTATCCAAAAAGCCAGAGACTTGCAGCTCTGAGGCAGTCGAGTGTGATCCACCACGCCGGCGTGAACGACGTTAAACCTTGGGTTAACTCTGCTAAAATAACAAAGATTATGCAGATCTTAAATGCTCTGTTCATTTTGTGTGCATTCATGATAAATTCCACTAAAAAATTCATTAAATACTCATTTTGTCATGAGTATTACCATTAGGTCATGAGTGTTACCTTTTATAAAGTAACACTCATGACAAGTAAGACTCATGACATTATTATGCTACAATGTCTTTATTCTATAATAATAATTAAAACAAAACAAATTTTTTTAGGACAAAATAAATAACCATTTTATATAATCAATTAAAAATTTAAAAAATAACATTTTAGTCTTAATTACTTTATTAAAGTACGGTAACACTCATGATGATGAATAAAAATACTCACCTTCCTTAAAGCTTTGTTGTAAAATATCACCCTTATCAATTTTCAAATCTTCATAAAATTACACTAAGTAACATTCTACAAGTCTGGACAAGGGAAAACACACTAGATATGTACTAATGAGTAGCTCCACATATATGTAAATAATCAAAATTAAAATAGGTAACACTCATGATGCAGTTCTGGGGACAGACATTTACTGTTTCATATTGTCATCAGATGGTAAAAACATTTTTTTTTAAATGTAATTATAGTTTTGTTTATTGCATATACATAGATTTAATTAAAATAAATTAAGTTTTTGGCTGAGCAAACAAGCTAGGGACAGTCAAAAAACCACTTTTCCAGACAAGATTTGTTATTTTTTTAGCACTGAAATTCATCAGACATTTAAAATAAGTGGCACATTGTAGAGCAAACAGTACATAAGTTAGGATATTAATGTCTTTTTGTCTAAATAATTAAACAAATATAAAAAAATAAGCACCAAAGTCCAGGGACGGGGTTTTGGCAAATTTTTTGAAAATGACCCATATATATACTTTAAGTTGCATGCATTTAATATGTCTTTTCTAAAAAATGCAGCCCACTGGTAACATTTAGTGCAGTAAATGTAAGAAAAAATACTAAAAAAATTGACTAAAAACGAACTTTATCCAAAATTGCAAAATGCAATGTAAAAAGAATGCTTTACAGCAAAATTCACCTGTCAAATTTAACAAGCCAATAAAGAGGAAAATATTGCATAACATTCTATAAATACCATAATTAATCATTTTTATATATCTTGATCTTTATGGTTGCACTTCTAGACGTTCTTTCTCTGTGTTTCAACTACCTGCGATAAATACTGTTTTTGTTCTTCGTGTTTTGTTGCATCATTAAAACTTTCTATTAATACTATGCCTCGCTATGCTCCACAGTCATTAACCAGTGGTTGATGCAGATTTTTATTCTTGGGGCCCATTTTGTGAAAAGTAGAAGTTATTTTTGTGAATTTTATTATATTTTTGTGAAAAATAACATTTTGTAGCGAAAGTTGAAATCCCGTTATTAAAATTCAAATCAAGAATTTATGAACAAAAACATCCCTTTGCTAAAGTTTTTGTTTTTCGTGATGTGGTTTTATTTACAAATTACACATTTTAAAAGAGTTTTTATGAAAAAGAATGTTATGTAGAGGGTCTATTTTATTAAAAGGAATTTTGTGAAGGGGCCTGTTTTATTAAGTTTATTTTTGTGAAGGGGTCCATTTTATTAAATTTATTTTTGTGAAGGGGCCCATTTTATTAAATTTATTTTTGTGAAGGGACCAATTTTATTATTATTATTTTTTTTTTTTGTGAAGGGGCCTAAATAGGCCCCAAGTTTTGTCTGGATCGACTCCTGTTAACACATAGCAAATGTTTAGCAATTTCTTAAGCTTCTTTAAAAGAGTGTGTTTCTGGCCATTTCTCAACCAGCACACTTAAGAAGCTGTCGTCTATTTGTATGGTGTGAAAGAAGAAGCTGTGAGAGATATTTAACTTGTAAAATTTTAAAGGAAATTTTTACAATACGTGCAAATTGTTTTCTTTTAATCGATTTTAACTAACATATATTTCTCCTTGGTACTAAGAAGTTTTTAAAATGAACAAAGAGTGGCAAGCTCTTCACTTAAATAACAAGAGCGAATTAGAATCTTCTTTAATCCTGTTTTGCATAGTTGTATATCATCATATTCATGCAATCTTTGTATCACTAAAATGTCATTCATTGGTGCATCTATGATCGACTGAGAAGTGTACCACGATTGGATGTATACACATACAACAAATGAATGAATCTTTGAAGGCTTTGAAATTGTTGAGGTGTCAATTGTATTATAGATTCATTTCCATCAACATTAGTTCATTTTTAATTTTAATGAATAAATAACTTTTGCCATTCATAGAATTCTATGGAGAGCATCTGGTTTCATATAATATTGTTCACATCTACTCTAATCATAAGAGTGAAAAGATTTTACAGGTCTCTGTAATCATCCTTAAGATAGTGTTTAGCAACTGTCTGAAGCTGATACACAATAAAAGAAGTCCACTCAGTGGTCAAAGACATACTTTAAATATATCTGAAAGTAACACTTCAAACATGTAGTGTCTACAGGCTAACCATAGAAAGATTCTTCCATTTTTATATTCTAGAAGAACACATGTTCCTTTCAACTTTCCTGTATTTGAGGAAGTTGTGTTAAAGCACATACCAATAACCTGAGAATCATATTTCAATGGCTGTAAAAGTTTAAAAAAAACTTTTTAGCTGCTGCTTCCCCTGTACCAGATAACAGTTTAGAATTCCAAGAAATTTTGCATTACTATATTTCAGAGAGGAAATTAACACTGATAACCAGTCTATGTTTCTCTTTCTCGTTTCATTTAATGATAAATCGGGTAATAACTTTCTATTCCAATGAACTACTGATTTCGAAGCATTAAACTCAATTTTTATCTGTTGCTCAATTTCATTACATAAGCATCGACGTTTATGATGAACAGTACTTGTTGAAAGAATTACAGATTTTTCATTACTCTTTGAACAGTTCTTTATCTGAATGTTTCTCATGTAATATTTTTTTTTTTTTTTCTGGATTAATTTCTACAGCACATTCATCATCAAAGTTTTATTTACAATTTTCACTGTCAGTCTCATTCATTGTTGGCGTAAAAGATGCAGTTGGTAAAATAAAGGAATTTTCAGATGAAGCAACTTCTTTTAATTGCTTTGAAAATTGTTTCTGTCATTCAACTGATTTTTTCTAATGTGTAGAAGTACAGAAATCCAATACAACCTTTCCTATATTCTCTTTGTAACTTAAGAAACTGGCGTTCATTTTTAATAAGCTGTTCCGAATTAGCATGACTTATGACAAATAACATACACAAATTTTCACTATACATTCTTTGGTTCTCTTGGTCTTTTCCATTATTCCTTTTTTTATTTCTTATTAAGCGTTCTAGTTTGCCATATAAATCTTTAATCTTTTTAAAGATATACTGCTTATGTCTTAATGACAAACTTGAATTTTTCCAAAATGGCACAATGTTACTGTATGCAAGAACAGAACTATCAATGATCAAAAGCTTCTGAGTACAGTGAAAGTATATAAAATTAGCAGGTGCAGCTTTTAATTATATTTTCCTATTTAATTATGCTTTTTATTATATTTTTTGTTATAATAGATACTAAAAAATTATTAATAGAAATAAAATATATAATTGATCATAACATATGCTTTTAATTAAAATTCTATATTTTTACATAAATACGTGAACTTATGTGACTTTGAGGGACTTCTTGTCTTAAACTTTTCCAAATGAGCTCCCCAGTGGCAGAAACATGGCGACATAGTCGTGGACAGAAAATCTCTTTTGCGGACAATTACAATTATTGTCTGCACTAAAGAAATCAATTTGAAAAATTGTCCACAACTTTTAGACAATTTTTTCCTGCGATAAAAATGCGAATTTCGGCAAAATATCACGTAAAAAGCGCGAATTTCAGCAAAAGGTCGCGTAAAAATTGGGAATTTCGGCAAAAGATCGGGTAAGAGCGTGAATTTTGACAAAAGATCGCGTAAAAAGTGCGAATTTTGGCAAAAGATTACGTAAAAAGTGCTAATTTCGGCAAAAGATCGCGTAAAAAGCGCAAATTTCGGAACAAGATCGCATAAAAAACGCGAATTTCGGCAAAAGATCGCATAAGAAGTGCGAATTCCGTTAAAGGATTGCGTTAAAAGTGTTAATTTTTGTAAAATATCGGGTAAAAGCGTGAATTTTGGCAAAAGATCTCATAAAAAGTTTGAATTTCAGAAAAAGATCGCATAAAAAGCGCGAATTTTGGCAAAAGATTGCGTAAAAAGCGTGAATTTTGCCAAAAGATCGTGAAATTAACGCAAATTTCATCAAAGGATCGCAGACACAACGCAAATTTCATCAAAGAATCGTGAAATAAACGCAAATTTCATCAAAAGATCGTGGAAAATGCGAATTACGTCAGAGGATCATGAAAAGAAAACGCAAATTTCATCAAAGGATCGCGGAAAAGTATGAATTTCATCAAAGATCGTGGAACAAACACAAATTTCATCATAGGATTGGGGGAAAAATGCGAATATTGTCAAAAGATCGCAAAAAAACCCCCCGCAAATTTCGTCCAAAAATTGCGGGAAAAACGCGAAATTTGTCAAAAAGCCATGGAGAAAACATGAATTTCACCGAAGAATTACAAAAAAAAAAAAAAAAAAAATTTCCTCAAAAGGATGCAGAAAAGAAAAATTCGAATTTTGTCAAGGGATCACGAAAAAAAAACCCACAAATTTCGTCCAAAAATTGCGGAAAAAACGATAAATTCATCAAAAAGCCATTGAAAAAAACGTGAATTTCACCAAAGAATTACAAAAAAAAATAATTTCCTCAAAAGGCCGTAGATTTCATTCAAGGGATTTAGAAAAACTCAGTGCTTTTCGCGCCTCTGAAGGTTTTTAAAAGCATCTTTATTGCCTAGGTGTGGTTATGCTTATCCTTCACACTTTAGAAATTCTACAAGAAGTTAGATGATGAAAAGTTATAATCAAAATTAATGAGAATGCATCATGCTTACCATGTTTTAAATAGAATGATAAAAAATTCCTCGTTTAATTTACTATTTATTCATTAAAAAATGACATGCAAAATTTGCAGACAGATTATGAAATTTTAAAAGCTTGTCGTAGACATCTACAAAACTTTCTGCCACTGGGATGAGCTCTAACTTCATATATTTTAATAATAGGAGAAGAAGAAACTTTTTAGAGGGTGAGACCCACCTTTTTAAAAAATGAATTATTTTACATTGAATTTTGGGACACCCTAGTGTACATGGGGTGTCCATTACTGGAAATTGACCAATTAACCATCCCGGTAATGGACACCCCCCTCTTAAAACCCTGAAAATAAATGAAATTTTGTAAATGGCCGTTAGTATATAAAATTCTAAGTTTTCTATTGCTACAGAAACAAAAACATTCAAATTTTGCAAGAAAATAAATAATATATAAATTAATTAAACGAAGCCAGCTCTTAGCCTCTTCATTAAGATTTTCACAGAAAAACAGCAAAACTTTTAAACATTATTTTCTGATTCCTGATTGGTTTCATTAAAAGTGTCAACAATAATCCAGTTTTATAAAACATGCAAGGGGGAATTATAAAAAAGATAATTAAAGCTAAATATTTATTAGTTATTTATTTATGAACCAAAAACATCAAGGGATGTTTATTACTGGCACATCTACCCAGTGGTGGGATTCAGCCAGTTCGCACCGGTTTGGTAGAACCAGTTGTTAATTCGTGTTGAGTTCGGCAAACTGGTTGTTACTTCAAATGCGAAAATCGCATTTTTATTAATCTACTTTCTTTAAATATTTATCTGCGCAACAGCGTTTTCTAAACATAACGCTGTGGCATGTTTTGATTTGTTTTAACAAAAAAAAAAGTTGAAAAAAGTATATTTTTTTCTTCATCAGTCCTGTAAGAAGCAAATTTAACTTTAAAAAAAAATGAAATTTTTAAGATTTGAAGAATTTTGGGATCCAAATCGGCAACCTAAGCTAATCCTAGTTATATGGCATGCTTATTCAACTTTACGATAACTACTTATATTCGAATAAAAGGTACTTTGCTTTGGCTGCTTCTTTTGAAAATATACGGACTATTCCCTGTTATTGGTGATCAATAGCTAATAGTTAACTTGTTAGATTTAGTGGAATACCTTTAACAGCATTCTTTTAAAATATTGTTCATAATATGAGGACGTGAGTTTCAAAACTTGCCTTATCCAAAATTTAAAAAATCTAGTTTTCTCTATCAATCTGTTCTGTTTGTGAACCTGTACCAAAAAACACTACAATCTGCAAAAAAACTAGTTTATTCTGTATTTCTGGCATTGTAAAATCTCGGTTTACAGTGAAAACCAATCGACGTGGTCAGGGGTTTTTCGCAATTTCCCAAAATTTGATTTTCTGAATAAAGTGAGTTTTGAAACTCACACGTCCTCGTACCTTAGAAGTCATTTAAATCGAAGTAGATACTTTCGTAAGTGTAAGAATTTTGAACTCTTATTTCAATAATTGTGAAAAGAAAAGTGGAGTACAATTTTTTTAAAATTTATAACTAAGCAATCTTTATAATCATTCGGCACTTGTACCCTTTGGCTTCCAAGCGGTACACAAGAACTGAAAAATTATGAAATGAAAAAATGAATTTATAAAAGTTTTAAGAACAATGTTGATACAAATGAATTAAAGAACAAAACCTTGTTTTAATATAAGTTTAAAAAATAAAAAATTATGAAATAAAAAAAAAAGAATTGATGAAAAATTAAGTTTTGAAACATTGAAATTTTTTAACCGTTAAAATGCATTTATTTAATGTTTAAGAAACAAGTTCTAAATATATAAAAAAGACATGAAACAGTTTTAAAATATGGAACAATACTCTTCTAGTGATAACATGGGAACAACACATCTACATTATCTCATCCTCATTTGTTTTATAAGCACAAGAGGCTCATCAGCCTGATCTTCAGAAGCGTGTGAGGTGTCAGTTTGTCCTGGTGCCACTTGGTGAGGAGGATCTCAGTAGAAAAAGTGGTACACTCGAGGTACAAACTGCAATAATTTAATGAGATTTTTAAAATAAAGTTACTTGATTTTCGGCTTTTTTTTGTGCTATGGAAAGCTCAGGCAGAACTGTAGGGCATCTTCCGGAACGGCAGGACTTCACCTTTAGCTCGTGGAAAGGTTCTAATTCACCACCAGCAGTTTCTTTGTAGGAAAATGTGAAGGATTTTTTTTCCCAAAACGCAGCCACTGTATATTTCGCGATACGTTTCACAGACATTATAAAGAATGGTGCACGTGACTCGATTAATAAAATTTTCATCTTTTAGCACTTCTTTAGTGAAGTTTTGGCTAGAATCATTTACAAATTCAGCCCAGTGCTCTGGAACATACCTAGATCCCTTTTATTCCTCTTCTTTCTGATTTCTATAAGCTCAAAGTCTTGGTCACATTCATTGTAGGAGTGTCCTGAAATGAAAAAGTGGAGATCGACTGTTTCTATGTGTGTATTTTTTATGATGTACAGCCAGAACTGCACAATCAAGTGGCTTTTATTCTGTCCTCCACAATTGTCACTAAAAGCTGTAATATACCTGACTTGAGAGGAAGAGGTCCTTATAAATTTCAAAAGACAGAATGCGATTTCTTGACATCCACGAAAATCCTGGCCTTCATTCCACATGTACGTGTGGGCAGTTCCGCTTTTAAGGTTATGAATGTTCAACTTGTACGTCCAAAGTTGATGTAGGTAATAACCTTAGAATTGGTTACATGCGGAGTTGGCATGATCTTTTTCAAGTTAAAGCATATCGCGACCTTTGAATCATCCTTTAAATTTTGGAATGTGCCTTTGGCTAATCTGGCAGCTTCTGCTTTGCGGAGATGTAGTTCCTTTTGAGTTTCTGCTTATTGTTTTTCATCTGCATTTCCATGGTCTATTTTCAATTGTAGCTTGTCACACATAACACATGTATCAGTCTCCGGTCTGTGAAAACTGAGATTAAAATGGGTGTTAAAATCAGGGTTGTAGTGGGTAGCTGCCCGGGTGCCCACCCAGGCTGGGTTTTTTATAAAAACCTCGGGTTTTTAAAAATATATTTCTGGAAAAGAACAGATGATGTAATTGTTAACAGTTTATGGTTATTTTGTTTTATTTATTCACTTCTTTGAATCTTAAAAAATATATTTGTATTAATTTACTTGCACTTTTAGATTGGAAACAATTGGAAAAACACACAATTGATAGCTTTGCAATTTAAAATTTGTTTGGGTACTTCTTAGTTATCCCATTGACCAAATTACTGTCGCCAAATTGTAAGATTAAATGCCAATAATGGTTGCCATTAATTAATTGTAAGATTAAATGTCAATAATGGCCAATAAAACCATTAATTTGACGTTTTATTTGTATTTTTATTAATGTTTTACTAATTTTTTTGTTCTTTCGTTATTTAAAATAAAAATTATATCAATGTGTATAATTTGGCGAAACTGGTCGACGGGATAACTAAGAAATACCTTTGTTTGTTATTTAAATTAAAGTGATCATATCTATATATGTATTTTAAGAACAGAGAAAAATGGTGAAATCATTATTAAGACTATGAAGTCATTCCCATCTATTAGACTATGAAGTGTTCACAAAGATTGTATTTGAGATCAGGATTGCCACTTATTTCGGCAATCAAATTTCTTGTGCTTTACTGAGCAAAACATTAAATTTTCCCAGAGTAATTCCTCTGAGAATTTTCAAAATTTCAATGGATAAATTTTGCAAAGTACCAAAGTTTAGTAAAATTCCTTGTTTTTAATACTCATTTTTAAATTCCCTCAGATTTTCTAGTTTTCCCTATACAGTGGCAACTGTGAAGATTATTATTTGTGAGGAAGGTGGAATCATCGTCCACATTTTGGCAATTTAATTTACTCAGGGAAAATTGCCCATTTAACCCGGGTTTTTTAATAAAACCTGCCCGGGCTGGGTTTTTTACAATCCTGGTTAAAATATGTCTATAGAAACTTTCCTTGACCGGCTGTACGCGCTTTTCTTCTAGGTAAATGTGAACACAGAGTTTATACATCTCCTTTAAATTGAGTTTTGGATTCAGGTATTTACGGTTGGGGGTCTTTTTTCTAGTGTAATGGCTTGTGTATCGAGAAAACTTGTTTATGTGTTCTTTGGTGACACAAATACGGTCTTGTGTAATTTTATTCGATGGTCCTTTTCTTCCTCTTTCATCGCGAGAAGGTGCGACAGAAACTGCTTCTTCCTTTTTGTTTACTATGTTCTGCAACCGTTTGTTAGAAACATCTTCGTCTTTTTGTGCCAATCGTCGTTTAAAGATGATTAAATTCATGTGGCGTTTTAACAGCCATGAACTGGCCTTGTATGTCGTTAGTCTCGATTCAGCTATGTGGATGTCACCGGATACAAGTGCACTTATACCCCTTGACCTCCACGTGTTTCACGGTTTCGGGAAAGAGGTTAAGTAATTGACCCCTAGAATGCAGCGCATAATTAAAAAATCACTTATATCTCTTTACCTACAAACAAATAGACTTATTTCCAGATAGCCTGTGCACTTAACTCATTTTTTTAAATTTTGTCACTTATACCCCTTGGCTTCTAGGGTCCTCATATAAGATCCTTAAGTCCTATAAGCAGTGACCCAGAGCCGGACAATTTTTGATGCTCCAGCTCCAGCTCCAGCTCCGCTCCACTCCTAGAGAAAATACTGTGGCTCCGGCTCCGACTTTGCGCTTTTGAGTTGCAGATTTTAATTTACACGTTTAATTTTTTGCTCACAAATACTTTCTACCTTCATTAAAGATCTGACAAAATGCACTTTTCTTCTCATCAAACTTGAAATGCTTGTTCAGAAAATATGACATCTTTTAGCTTTTACTTTTAAAATAGAAAGTTTGGTGGAATTTTAAACACAAAAATCTTAAATTTCTTCTACACTTTTTAAACAGCCAAAATTGTACAACTACACATATAAACAACAGGCGGTCATATTTGTTTTCAAATAGTGTTGTCACTTAGTTCAAGTAGAAGTAAAGTAGTGTTACCATGTTTTGAGAAATTTTCCTTCTCTATAATAATAATAATAAAAACCTAAAAAATGATATAATTAAAATACTGAATAATGATGTAATTAAAATATTTTAAGCCTAGAAATTTAACCCTTAAATGTCGGGTGTTGCTTTTCGGCAACATACCCAAATTAGGGTCTAAAATACTATTAGAATAATATTGAAGCTATAATGCCTAATGTTGCCAATAAAATACATTCTGAAAATATTATTAAATCGATTTTCAACATGCAGATGGCAACACTTGTGCTGTTTAAGAATAAAGATATATTTATTTTTTCAATTGTTGCTACATGTTCTTTTTGTTTTGTTTGGATGTTTGCGAAATACCCTATTTTGTTCTGCAGTGAGCAAGTAAAATTTATTTCTTATTATAGTTCCTAAATTTCTTGTGGATCTTCATTATAGAATTTTATCAAGGAAAATTATCTTTTCAATTAAAGACCAGTATTGCCGAATAGTAACAAACAGTTTTTTAGCCATAAACCATACTTAAAACAAAATATGATTTTTTTAAGTATTTTTCCCATGATTTATTTAAAAAATTTAAGCCGAAAAACATCATTACAATGATTTTTGAAAAATCAGGCATTTAAGGGTTAAAAGACTGAAAAAAAAAATTATTTAAAAGAATATTAAAAACTAAAGGAGCCCAGGAGCTGGGGAAAATTTAGAGCTCCAGCTCCAGGGAAAACACAGCTCCAGCTCCAGCTCCGGGTCCCTGCCTATAAGTTATATTTAGAAAAAACATTTTCATGCTTTATATGCTAAGTGCTATTACACAGGAAAATTTGAAGTGACAAAAATTGCAAACGACTCATTAGTTGTATTAGCTCGACAAACACTTCATTAGCTATTCGGAAGAGGATTTGCCATCGTCAGTTTTCCAAGCTTTTGAATGGCTGTTCTGGGCAACATTGCTCATCAAATACTTAAGTAGACATTGTACGGGACAAAATTGCTCCGGCACTAAAAAGTTACTTGTTTTTCGAGCAACTCTTTTGAAGTCATGCGTTTAACGGTAGCTGTAGGTCGACCGAAAGTAATGGCAACTTTGACGCCTCATGTAAAAGTACTTTAACAAATGAAAAAGCATTGTATGGTCTAAACTTGCCGAATCGTGATATTTTGTATTTTACGAATATCCAACGATGTTTGGTTCGTTTTTTGTACCAAGAAATAAGAAATTCCTAAAATTCTAAATATCATAACTCTAGAAGTTTTGGTCGTGCAAAAATTTTCCTCACTTGTTATAAAATTGATAATGTTGTTTTTTTCTAAATGTGTTGCAAGACCCAAAGGACCGCATAAAAATTTAAATTTTGTAACTTTTTTCTAAAGTATAAACGGTTTCTAAGATGATCAAGAACAACATTTGAAATATTTTAAAAATTAGATTTATTCTAAATTTAACGATTTAGGGATGGAAAGGGGTCGGGATCAGGTCAGCTATAAGAAGGGACGCCCTATGTATTTTATAACTGATTATTGCCTTAATGACTGTATATTTTAAATGAAATTACTAGTCTTTCAAAAGCACTGCAAGCAAGAAGAATATGCATCACATGAAGTATGAAAACTTATGATAACATTTATTAAAACGTTTGAAATACATGGTGCATCATAAGTTCTTCAAAATTAAAAAATTCATTATAAAAGAAGTAATGCTCTGAAAAAATTTCGGCTTGCACGAACATGATCAGAGGGACATTTGATTTTTTCTCCATGTATATAAAAAAATTATTCCAAAAGTAACCGACAAAGGGCACTCACATGCCATACTTAGACGTTTTATGCAAATCAGGCAATGACAAACAGACAATGAAAAAAAATCACAATAACATGACACTGTTGCATTGTTTTAAAGTAAAAGATGTTCAACATGACAGCCACCACCAGGTAATAGGCAAGTGAGGCGCGTCAGTACATCTATTACAGCTGAGTGTAGCATGTCGGCATCGATGCCACCAACGGTTCATCAAATGGCATCTTTCAGTTCCACCAAAGTTGCTGGGAAGCCCCGGTACACATGAGACTTTAAGTATCCCCACAACCAAAAAATCTACCTGGGTCAAGTCTGGGGATCGTGAGGGCCACTCAAACTTACAACCTCGACTTATCACTCGGTCTTCAGTGAAAGTGTCTAACAGGAACGTCTTTATTTCATATGCAAAGTGGGGTGGGGGGTTTCATATGCAAAGTGATGGTGAGGGCACAGTCCTGCATGAGGGTGATGACAGGTAACGCATTTCTTCCTGCAATGCAGGCACAACGTGGTCAGACAAAAGCATAACATATCGTTCTGCAGTAATACTACACAGGTTTTCTAACCGGATTCAGGACAAGGCACTTCAAAAAAGGAGCCAGAATGAAAGACGCGATGAAACCACACCAAACCGTCACATAAGGAGAATCCAGTGGCGCCCTCCTTCAGTTGCTTTTGGAATATTTTTTTTATTCATAGAAAAAAAAATTCTATGTCCTTCTAATCACATTCGAGAAAACCGAAATTTTTGCCGATTATTACTCCTTTTATTATGATTTTTTTAAGTTTGCACGAATTTATGACACACCCTGTACTTCGTAAGAAAAAAACACGTACAAAGAAAGGCGATGGAAGTTGTATTACTTCAGAAACTTGAAAAAATATCAATTTTGTAAAAGATCAAAAATGTTTTAGTGAGCTCGGGAACATGATTTTTAAAAACAATGCAAAAAAAAATGTTAGACTACTGAATTCTGAACATTTAACACCAAGTTGTAGTCAATTTGAATATTAGAATAAACAACAGTTTTTTATGATTATCGAGGATTTATTAACTATATTTTAAAAACATTTCTAAAACTTGGAGTTTTTGAAAGTATTCAAAAGGTTAAAACTATTATCAGAACAATTGCTGTGAGTTCAGCATAAATGGAAAAGAGGTTTTCAAAGATTAACATAATATGGTCAGAGTAGAGAAGTCGACTAACTGTTTCTAATGTATCAAACATAATGACGATTAGTCTAATTCGCCTAAAAAGCTCTAAAAGAATGGATACCTACTTTTATAGTAAATGTATCTTAAGAAAAAAGCACACATCCGATAATGTTCGAGTAAAGACAAATAAAACTGAAATTGAGGATATTTATCAAGAGTATAGGTCAAAATTGGGAAACTTCATTAGCGGCCACTAGCCGGTAGGACTAATTTTTAAAGTGGCCACTTTCTTTAAACTAGCGGCCACTTTTTTATTTCAAAATGCTAAACAGTAAAATTTCTATAAGTATTAATCTAAAAGTGAGTAGCCCAAATAAATATGATGTTAATATAAATATACTGGAACCAAAAAAGTAGAATCCTTGATAAAATGCAAGAAAATTTTATTATCTCCTTGTAAAAAAGTGGCCGGAAGGTGGCCGCAGATAGACAATTTTTCACTAGCCACTTTTTTTCATTTACTGGCCCTGTGGCCGGTGGCTAGTGCTGATTTTGACCTTTATCAAGAAGCTATATGTAAATGTCTCAAATAAAACAAGTTATTTATTATTTTAAAACCATTTCCTATACTATAATATATTAATTTTTTCTGCATCCTTTAATGTTTTATTTATTCAATGTATGAAAAAATATACTAACTTTCGAATACCTTTCTTAATTTTTCAACATCATAAATATAAAGTTATTTTCAGTAAATGATACCCAAAATAATTCAAATTTATTTTTGCTGTTTTCAATCAGAAAATGTATAATGTGCTGATGTATTTCATTGGCAATTGTTATGCATGGACAATTATTGAATGAAAGATTTTCAAAAGATGTTACATGTTTTTAAACTGAGCAAAATTTTATTATTGATACAGAATTTACCTTCTTCTCGTGCGCATTATTGTTAGTACAAAATAACTTTAGCGTCATTTGGGATTAATTATAGAAGACGATAATAACAAATTTGCGGTGAAATTTGCGACTTTGGTCACAAAACATAGCATAAAACACGATTTAAAAAAAATCCAGATATCAACCACTTACACACACAAGAACTGATTTATTGAGATTAACTTTCAAGAAGTTACGAGCATTTATCACTAAAGCAAGCATGTAAATAGGAATGCTTGATATTCAATGAGTTTGTATTCTTGTGAGATCAGAGACGATGAATATAGAAAAAAAAATTCCTGATATATCTTCTTTGCGCGCGCTTTATTGTTACTACAAAAATAATTTTTGAGTCACTTAAGTCTAATTATATAAGACGGCATTGATGAATATCTCGGCGAAATTTTAGTAACAAAACCTAAAATAAAACATGCATTCTAAAAAATCTAGAAGTCAAGCTCCTACCACTCACAAGACCGATTTATCGAGATTGACTTTGAAAAAATTATAAACATTTATCACCAAAGCAAGCATGTAAATATGAATGTTTGACATTCAGTAAGTTAGTATTCTCACGCAGCTAGAAACGTCAAGCAATATCTGAAGCTCTTGCTATAGTTAGTGTTTTTAATATCTAGCTGATTGCAACTTTGGGTCATGGACATAAGTTAGTTCTTAAGCTTAAATTTCTGATATTTTTGTATTATCTTTATTGTATTATACTGTTTTGATGCATTTTCTGATAGAAATTTTGATCAGGGTATGATGATTACGTAATATTTATTAAATTATGTCCTTTTATTGGGAAACATGTTTCAGAAATATTTTTTTTTTCTATACCAAAAGATGAAATTTTTTTAACAATTTTCTTATAATATTGGAAAGTATTTCATAATCTATGCATGATGCTTCATTTTCCTTTCATGTTTATACATCAAAAATCATCCGGTCAGCGAACCGGTTGTTAAATTATTTGAATCCCACCACTGCTACCCTATATAAACTTGATTTTCAGATTGTGAGTTTACTTGATATAGTTTATGATGACTCAAATTTTTATTTTACATTTTCCAAAGTGAATGAGTGCTTTTAAATTTTTGCAAATTTTAAGATTTCTTTGGGAACTTTAAATTAACTTCACTGTGAAAGCGATGTTTTCCATGTGTTTCTCAATATTTATCCTATGTTCCTTGATGATATGACAGCGAAATTGTATGTGTATTTTTTTTAATTGCCCCTATTTTTTTCCCTAGGAAGTTGCCGTTAAATTAGAATCAACAAAAGCTCGTCATCCCCAACTTTTATATGAAAGTAAACTATATAAAATACTCCAAGGAGCAAGTGGAATACCTCACATAAGGTAAATATGAGCTTGGAATATACTTTTATTTAAATTTCTTATGTAGAAAGTTGTTCATGTACTCTTTTGTTATAATAGCCCTCCCAAGGATGAGTTTGAATAGCCAAGTGACAGAGATATATTGCCAAATTACGTCGTAATTTAGGGCAGAATATTCAGTTAGGCCAAATATCAAGCTATTTGGTCTGCTGAATATCAAAATATTCGGCCAAACCAAATACTGAAAAATATTTTTAACCACTTCACCGTTTGCCCTGAGATAAGTTGGGGGTAAAAAGCACTGTTTTTCCACACCTGATGCAACCTTAAACAACTTTTAACTGTCAATTATAAAGATATTCAGAATAATTAGAAACATAATCATATTTAAACAAAAGATTCAGGGGTGATAATAGACATCAAGGTGGATAATTTTTGCCCAGAAACCAGAATCGCAATCCTCTTATTCAGTCAAAAATACAGTGTATCTTATCTCACTCCAAGTCAAACTTGGACCTTCGTTTCTTACTTTAACTTTTAACAATATTGATGATATCGTAACTTTATTTTCAACAGAGTTACTTTGACTTCTTTGAAATACGATACCATGATGAGAAGTGCTAGAAATTGCCATCATTCATATCTAAAAAACACTGAGCTAGGCATTCCTTTATTCAAATTGCAGTTGTCAGCACTTACTGTGTCACTGGTCAAAAATCGTCATTTCCAATGATATTATCACATTTAATACATGCAAAATTAATATGTTACAAATCTCTATAAAATATCTTCATTACCGTAAAATCCCCCCCCCCCTCGAAAGTAAGCTCCCCCCCCCCCCCCCCCCCATCCAATTTTAAGCAGATTTGATTTTTTTTTTTTTCCATTCCCAAATATAATCCCCTTTCACAAACTTTTCTTATGAAAAAATTGATTTAAAAGTCTAAGGGAGATAATTTTGACTTTTTTTGGTTAATTTCCATATGTTTTTACATAATCTTAATAAAATTTCTCCTCCCCCCTGCATGAAATGTCCACTTCCCTCTTTTGCCTTTCCTCATCAGCATAAAAATTTTTAACATCTTGAAAATCTTAATTCTTTTGTTCTATCTGTTGCTCGCTAGTAACAATAAGTAAATAATCAATTATCTAAATTACACTCCTTTCTCTAAAAGTTCCTCTTTCCCCTCTGACCACTCAGCAAAGTTTTAAATCCTTAAAATGATTTTTTTTTTTTTTTTTTTTTTTTTTTGCAATATTTTTTATTTTGTAGTGTAAGATGATTTACCAAAAAAAAAAAGAGAACATTTTTTCAGGGGAAGAAGAGAAATAATTTAGGCGGTTATTTAAATATTTTTACAAAATAAAAAATCGAGCAGAAAAAAAAAAATAATAAAGAATTTTAGCTTTTAAACTGCATGATATGGGGGTGGGGGGGATGTTTGTGATATGGGAAAACAAAGGGAGATAAGCAGAGATTTTAGGTGGAGGGGATAATTTAGGTGATGTATTCAGTGGTATCGCTATTTTAAAGGAATAAATGAAACTTGTTTATTTGGAAAAGATAAAATAAATGCATTAATTATTGTTTTAATAATAATTAAATAATGAATTAAAACCAGTATTATTTGCACTCAAATAAGATATTTTTTAAAAAATATTAAGATAAATTTTCTTTACTTTTTTAAAAGTAAAAATGCAAGATACAATTTTAATTGTAAAATAATGCTTATTTGAGAGTAGACGATACCAAGTTCCTCTAATGTTCTCATGTCTTTAAAAAGGGGAAAGATGGGTTTATTGAAAAAGATATTTTTGTTGAAAAAAAATAATACTTATGTTAATAGTCCAAGACTATGTATCCAAGACACAAAAACCTATGTTATGTTATCAAGCACAAGAAAAAAACCTTTATTTTATGGAAGAGTGGAAGTAGGGGAATCTAATGATCCATGTCTGCCAGAAGTGAAGTGGTGCATAAGCCAAAAATTAATACCACTAGTGGTTGACTCGTAGGTTTATCATTGTGCTTGTCCTACAAACAAAGATATGAAAACATGGAGGACTGGGAGCACGAACTGTAAAAAACTGAACTTGAAAAATTTACGTATGAACTTACATTTTTCAAGTTATGGCAGGGTTCAGTGATATTGTCAATGGATATATTATCATCATGATATATATCTTATATTTATTTTCAAAATATGTTGTTTGATATTTTCGATAACTTCATGTATTTGTTATCGATTTTCAAAATATCATTGTGCCTGATATTTTTTATATTTCCACCAAAGCAAGTGTAAATGAATTTTTCAACTGTTATTGACTGTTATTCTGTAGGCAAAGAATGTTTGCATCTGTTGGTGACTTTTTCAGCCAAAAAATAAAAAGTATATATTTTTTCAAAGCTTTACATTCAAAGCTGATTTTTTAAATGTAGGACCAATAATTATCTGGGACAGTATTAAGGGTCCTAGTCAGTCAGTTTCCGAATTCTCCTCAGTAATGTTAAGTCTATGGACATTTGATACATTCTTATATTTAAGATATATCCTCAGTAAATTAATATTTTAAACTTCTTTGTCTTTGTCCTCTTTTTAAATGATGTCCCTTTTTTAGTTAGTTGTCAAAATAGTTCTAAAATCTATGCTTAATTTAATATTTAATGTGTTAAAAACTGACAAACTGGAAGTAAAATTGTAACACTTCATATAAAATTAAGCATAAATTTTAGAAATATTTTGACAACTAAGAAAAAAAGAGACATCCTTTAAGAAGAGTACGCAGAAAAAAGAAGTTAAAAATATTAATTTCCTGGTGAGATATTTTAAATATAAGAATGCATCAAACACTCAATAGACTTTATATTATCGAGAGGAATTCATAAACTGACTGACTAACAGCCTTAACTTAGAACAACCGTTGAAAGATAAACTATCTAATTTAAACAACCAGGTATTTGCAGCTTCACTAGACAAATTTTACAATTGGAAAATAAAAAAATTGCATTTAAAATGTTGCCCTATAAACATAAAAGTTTCTTGATACCTGATACTGAGTCCTGTGGTTTGCTTTTTGATGGATGTAAAAAGCAAATTGGTTAACTTTTCGGAATTTTTTTCTGTTTTCAAATAGTGAATCTTCAATTTTGTTGTAAGTGGGAGGGGGGGGGGGGAGAAAGAAAGAAAAATGCATTTATAATATTGTTTTATTAATTTTTTTATGTTAAGTTCAATATACTTTACTTTTTAATTTATATTAACTGCTGGTGCATTCTATAAATTTAGCTATTATAGCATGAACAAATGTCTACCTGTCTGTTTCTTGAAAAATTTCAATGGATATATATCATCATGATATAGGGTAAAAGCACCAATAGTCGGCCACTTAAGTGCTTTCTTTAAGCATATAACTCAAAGCTTAATTTTAAAAAGCAATACAACATTTTTAACAGTGACACATGTTAATGTACACTTTTCTTTTACTGTTTCAGCAACTGTTTTTAAAAAAACTGATTGTAGTTTTTATTTATAAAAAGTTAAACTTAAAAGTAGCAAAGATCTAGTAGTCGGCCACTCAATTTTAGTGTTCGGCCATACTGGACCAGTAGTCGGCCACTTAAATGTTTTGTTATTTAAATAACTTAAAGTATAACTTTTATAAATTGCTGTAATAATTTAAAATAATATAATAGTATTTAACACTTTCCAACATAGTTTAAAAGTGTTTGTGTATTTGGATTGTCTTCAGTCTGTCCGAGTTCTAACACTCTCAAATATACTCGAATCTCCTTGAAATTTTTGTATGTTTTTGACGTTAACAATACCACGATTGCTATTGAAAATAAAGTGTGTAGAATTTATAGTTCATCTACAGGGACAGTCAAAAATATCCCGATGCATTACGCTGAATGAGAAAAATTACTTCAAGTTTATTTTAATGATGTTGACCATTTCAAATATAATGAAATTGATATGCCTTTATGAAGTGCATTTAACTACGCATTCTAGACAATATGGAGTCCACAGAAATTATTATTCATTTATAGGGCCCCGCAAAAGAATTCCTTTACATAATAGTGTCAGAGGATAAGCACTTTGCAGCGTATTTTAGTTCTCTTATACTACATCAAATAGAATGAAATTGATATACTACATTACTGAGGCTTACTACAAAATACTCGTTGTATAACATGATATGCATAGCATTTACCGTTCATTTACAGGGAAACACAAAAAATTCGAATACAGTACTGTATCTTTCTATTAGCGACAATTGCTGTAAGTGTGATTTTGTTTAAGACATGCGTTTTTAAGTTTAATTAAACCTTTGCTTACAATGCGGTGTGTATAACTTATATAGATCATATACAAGGCTACAGAAAATAGTTTGTAAGCTTTGTGGAGTATCATCGTGAATGGCTTAAAAGACGCTTTTATGCTCTTTCAAGCTGAACTATATTTAGTATACTAAGAGATGTTTGTATAATATAAATAAAACCATATACTGGGCCACGCAAAGAACTGAATACATGACCTCCCAGGGATAATAATGTGTGGAAGTATCATTTCAGTAGTTTTTAACCACGTTTTAGCCTTAATTAAATTTTAGCTTAATATGTGCGGCATATAAAAATCTATTGGTAATATACAGGGCTGTACAAAATAATTCAAGTATGTTTCCGTATAAGGGTAGAAATGGCTGAAGGTAAATTTTCAACCTGTTATGCATTTTCTTACTATACTAAGTTTTATCATACTATGTATAGAATGATATACAAATCTTTAGATTAAATACAGGACTCCGCAAAAGAATTGAACTACTTTTTCGGTTAGGGACCATAATCTGGTTTTCAAAAGTATTATTCCTTTTCTAAAATGTATACTTTTTTTACGGTATTAAGCAGCTCAATTTCGTTGAAGAATTCTGCAAGTCATGGGAAATGCTTTTATAATCTATTCTTCATGCAAGATTTTTCATTCTTGTTTCTTATGGAAAGTAAAGTTAAAAGTACCAAATTATCTAGTAGTGGGCCTTTCAAATTTTTTGTTTAACCATCGTAGACTAGGCTGCAGGCAGAGAAAAATTATTACGTCATCCTGTTTCAAAATGAAATTATGATGTAGGACAAGATTATTAACAGAACATGAATGACTGATCTGTCGATGCATATCTTATTGTGATATCAGCAGTAGGGAGCGCCAAATCGTCATTTTAGCGTTACTATCATGTCGTCGAGTTTCGGGATGAAATTTTAATATGTTGCATGTCTCGAATAGTACAATGCAAATATTTCAGTTTATCTTGGGATTTCGTGGTTAGATATTTGCAGAACGCGGCGCCAATTCTTCATTTTCGCGTTACTATCTCGTAATCGAGTTTCAAAATGTAATTTTAATAAGTTGCATATCTCGAATAGTACATTACAAATATTACAGTCTGTCTCGTAGTATCTTTGAACAATATGAGCAGAATGAGGCACCAATTCTTATTTAAGGAAAAATATGGTTTCTTGTTCAGTTGTTTTCTCCTATTCGACATTTTAAATACATGTGACAAAGCAATCGTTTGTTATTATTGTTGTTTTAGTAGTTATCTTATTATTATAGATTTGTGATTTTAAAGTAACAGTCGTTTTGATATAATTATGCGATTTTATAAAAAAAATTCTTGTATTTTGTTATCTTTTTTTGTGATCGTCAAAACTAAAACTAATCTCTTGATGCAGCAACTTCATCGCGCAGCAGTCTCAAAAACGCCAAAATCCGCGATCATAAACGAACGAAATTCATTACCGCTGCAATCAGTAACGAACGTATGAACGCGTAGTGCTCATGAAGACCGAAGAAAAACATCACTGGATGCAGCAATCTCTAAAACGCAGTAATTCGCGAAAGCCACGATCACGAACGGACAAAATTCGTTAACGCTGCAATCAGTAAAAAACATATGAGATAATAGCACTCATGAAAACAAAAAAAAGCATCACCGGGTGCAGCAATCTCTAAAACGCAGTAATTCGCGAAAGCCACGATCACAAATGAATGAAATTCGTTAACGCTGTAATCATTAACAAACGTATGAACTAATAGTGCTCATGAAAACAGAAAAAAAACATCACTGGGTACAGCAACCTCATCATGCAGCAGTCTCTAAAACGCAGTAATTCGCGAAAGCCTCAATCACAAACGAACGAAATTCGTTAACGCCGCAATCAGTAACAAACGTATGAGCTAATAGCACTAATCAAAACCGGGAAAAAAAACATCACTCGGTGCAGCAACCTCGTCGTGCAGCTGTCTCAAAAACGCAGTAATTCGCGAAAGTGGCGATCTCAAACAAACGAAATTCGTTAACAACGCAAAAACTAAGGAACGAATAAGCGCATAGCCCTCATAAGAAGAAAAAAATCACTGGATGCAGCAGTCTCAAGCACTAGATTCGCAATCACAAACGAACGAAATTCGTGAACGTTGCAGTCACTGACAAACGTATGAGCGCAAATCAATTTCATTTAACTTGTGCATGAATGATATTTATTTAAGTCTTATAGATATATACGTCTTATAGAATGATATTTATTTAAGTCTTATTTAAGTCTTAAGATATATCTTAAGTCTTTTTCTCATTTTTTATTTGTAAAAACTATGAAGTCTAAAAATGCAACACTAAAGTAAATAATAATGACATCGTATGAGCCAAGGCAAAGTGTAAGGGAATTTCTTGGATGCATTTGTGATAAGAGGCGTTGTGAGGGCCGCGATTTAGACGTTATTTTATTACCCAACAGGTGGGTAATAACGCCTAATAGCATTCGTCAAGAAATCACTCCACTATATTTTATGAATCTGCTACCTGCTAAAATAGTGTTAGAAAATGCTCTTTTGTTTTCAAGAACATCCACCAGATGGCAGCATCAGACAATCATTTTTTATTTGATCTACTGTGACAGACACTCAGTTCAGTGAGTGTTACTTCTTCCCTTATAAGCAGTTGGCAGCAAAATGCTGCTTGATTAAAAGAAAAATCCAATAATATTCCAAAGGAATATAATATGATAAAAAAAAAAACTGCAACAAGCCATAGTTCAAAGTATTTCTTTGTGTTTGTAAATAGTCTTATACATCTGTTTTGTTTTTATTGTGAAATGTGATCCGTATTTTGACCAGCATATATATTATTCTAGTGTATTCAATCTTCTAATAAATGTTTTTTGTTCATCCAAAGAAGAGTATATTTCCATTGAAACACATCAAAACATAAAGGTAAAACTTTTAACTTTTTTTATTGTTTACCTATTGAGGAATTTCGTATTCATGCCTTCCATATGGAATAACATTCTAACAGTCGATTATGAGACTGAACTTATCTCAATTTTAAATATAGTAATATAAAAGAAGAAAATATAATATAATTAAATTCAAAGAAATAATTATTTTCTGAATGTTGGTATTTTTCACAAGTGAATGATATAAAAGAAAATTCAAAGAATTGTTCTTATTTTGAAACCAAAAGTATTGTGTATTGATAAGAAAAGAAATTATTTTGATTTTGATTTTGCCAGTTTCTTATTGAAATTTTATTATATAAGTTGCAAATGTAAATTTATGTTTTAAACAAAGAATTTAACATTTAAGAACAGTTTTTCTGAAATCAAAAGTAACTTCAAAAATTGTTCTCAAGAATTTTATTTTGTTCTTATTTCATCATTAGCATTATATTTGAGTTTATAATTGTTGTTTTGATGTATTAATAAGAGAAAAAGTTTTATTTTCTGTGAAATAAGCAAATATTATTATATCACAATGTCTAGTATTAGAGAATCTCATTATGTTGATAAATTAACTGATGACAACTATTCAGTTTGGAAGTTTAAAATAGAGCAATTGTTAATCAAAGAAGGTTTGTATGATGTTGTATTTGAACCTAAAAAGGAAAATGATGATAATTGGGTAAAAAATGATAGAAATGCTAGGGCATTAATTTGTTTAAATATCTCAGATTCACAAATTGTTCATGTCAGACATGCTAAAAGTGCTAAAGAGACATATGATCAATTGAAATCTGTTCATGAAAGAGTAAATTTAACAAATAAACTTTATCTTCTTAGGAAGCTGTATTCCACTAAATATAATGAAAGCATTAAAATGCAGGATCATATTAATTCTGTCTTAGAATTAGCAGAAAAATTAAGAAGTATAGGTGAAGTAATACAAGATGATAATTTAATAGCTATTTTGCTCTGTTCCTTACCAAATTCTTATAGTACCTTTATAACTGCTATTGAAAGTAAATATGAAACAGATTTATCATTAAAATATGTTCAAAACAAATTAATTGATGAGTATCTTAGAAGAGTTGAAACTAAACAAATTTCAACAAAATTTGAATCTATTGCTTTAAAGGGTAATAGGGATAAACCAAAGCATTTGAATAAGCAAAAATTTTGTTCTCATTGCAAAAAGAATAATCACAACCGTGAAGATTGTTTTCACTTAAAGGGTAATAATACTAACAAAACAAAACCAAATTTCACCCAAGATAGATCACGTCAACAGTTTAAAAAACCAAACAATTTCTCTGCCTCTACTGCTAGTCAAAATGAAAATCTATCAGATTCTCAAAACTATCATGAATTAATGGAAGAATCAAATTCTTTGAATTTTGTTATGAAATCTCAACAAAATGGAAATAAAAACAAAAATTTGTCTTTTGTTATTGATTCAGGTGCGTCTGTTCATTTAGCTAATTCCTTGGAACTGTTCTCAGAATTAAAAAGTTCGAATAAAGATACAATCACAATTGCTAATGGAACTAAATTAACTGCAAAGGGAAAGGGTAAATGTACTTTTAATATTGAAACACTTAATGGTCAAACAAATAGAGTTACATTGGATCATGTGCTTTATGTTCCCGAGTTGGATAGTAATTTATTATCTGTCCAGTCTTGTACTGAGAAAGGTTTTGTTGTAACATTTAAAGATGATATATGTTTAATTAAAAAGGGCAACATCTTAGTTGCAGATGCAAAAGCTGATGAGGGGTTATACAGATTAAAAATAATACCTACAAATGAAAAGGTATATAGTGCTTCAGAAATATTACCCGTTTGTTCTAATGTTAACTGCATTCTAAAATGGCACCAAAGGCTGGGCCATAGAAATTTGGAATCCATCAAGAAAATTCAAAAGGATGATTTAGCTTTAGGTATTACTGTGAATAATTGTTCTCATAATACTGAATGTTCAAGTTGCATAAAAGCTAAGTTAACAGAAAAATCATTTCCAAAAGAAACGCAATACAGAAGTAAAAAACCACTTGATTTGATATACAGCGACGTATGCGGTCCTGCAGAAACAAAAAGTATGGGATCAAAAAGATATTTCGTTACATTTATTGATGATTACTCTCGTTATACACAAGTATATTTTATTTCTTCTAAAGATGAAGTATTTGATAAATTAAAAGAGTATGTTGCATCAACAACAAACAAATTTAGATTGAAGATTAAATCTTTGCGTAGTGACAATGGAACAGAATATTGCAACGAATCTGTCAAAGACTACCTTAAAAACTTAGGAATAAATCATGAAACAACGACGCCATATTCACCGTCCCAAAATGGAGTTGCAGAAAGAAAGAATCGCTCGCTTATTGAAATGAGTAAAGCCATGCTTATAAATGCTAAATTGCCAAAAACATTCTGGGCAGAAGCCATAGCTACAGCAGCCTACTTACAAAATAGATTACCTACAAAACCAACTGAAAAGACACCATATGAACTGTGGAATGGGCATAAGCCAAATTTGAGTCACCTTAAAGTATTTGGATGCAAAGCATATGTGTATGTTCATAAACAGAAGAGACAAAAATTTGACGAAAAGGCCATTGAAGGAGTCTTTGTTGGTTACGATTTAAGAAGCAAAGGATATCGAATTTATATAGGTGGTAGAAAAATAGTGATAAGCAGAACAGTGAAGTTTTTTGAAAATATGAACTGTGAAAATGTCTTTCAAGAAAATCCTGAAGAGCGAATCTCAGATTTAATGCATTTAAATTTTTCAGAAGAAAATCTTGAAAATGATAGTGATGCTATCCAAATAGAAAATACTGCAGAAGAAATAAATACGGATGAAAAATCAGTAGATAGCCCAACAACTGAAGAAAGTGAAGATAATTTCCAGAGAAGAATATCTAACAGAGAGACTAAAGGAATTCCACCAGAAAGATATTCTTACAAAACTGAAGACAGTTGTTCCAAAAATCAAGATCCTGAAACTTTTAAAGATGTTTTACAATTACCAGTAAAAGATCAACAGAAATGGTTTCAAGCTATGAAGGAAGAATTTAACTCTTTAAAGGAAAATGAAGTGTTTGAGCTTGTTACTTTACCCAAAGGCAAGCACGCCATTGGCTGTAAATGGGTTTACAAAACAAAACATAATGAAAATGGAGAAGCAATAAAATGCAAAGCACGATTAGTTGCCAAAGGTTTCGCTCAAAAATTAGGCACTGATTATGATGAAACTTTCTCTCCTGTCGTCAAACATACAACAATTAGAGCTTTTCTGACCTGGGCAGCTTATCATAAAGCCAGAGTATTCCAAGTAGATGTTAAAACAGCCTTTCTACATGGTAAACTAGATAATGAAGAATTATACATGCATCAACCAGAAGGCTTTCATGATGAAGAAAATAAAGACAAAGTCTATAAATTAAAAAAGGCTATATACGGTCTTAAACAAGCCGCCAAGTGCTGGAATGAAGAAATAGAGAATACTTTAAAGGCATATGGATTTAAACAAAGTGAAGCTGATCCATGTTTGTTCATAAAAGAAAAATCAAAGAAGACAATTCATCTCATACTGTATGTAGATGATATGCTGATGAGCTCAGAAGATGAAAATGAAGTTAATGAAGTAATAAATTACTTAAAGAAATCTTATCCCATAACATCACTAGGAGAAGCAAAATACTTCTTAGGTATAGAAATTTGTAGAAAAGAAGATGGAAGTTATTTACTTTCACAAAGAAGTAAAATAACTCAATTAGTTAAGGATTTTCAGCTTGAAGAAGCCAAACCAACTTATACCCCAATGGAAACTAACTATTATAGTTTAGATAAAGAAGAAAATCTTTTATCATCTAATGATAATTATAGACAAGCTATAGGAAGTCTTTTATATATTTCCTCATGCACAAGACCTGATATTACCGCTCCTACACACATACTAAGTCGAAGATGCAATAATCCAAGAGAAAAGGACTGGAATGCTGTTAAGAGGGTAATAAGATACTTAAAAACAACGAAAGACCTTGATCTCCACATTTCTTCAAAAGAATATCCTAATATAGTTGCATACTCGGATGCAGACTGGGGACAAGATGCTACAGACAGAAAATCCACCTCAGGAAATGTAATCTTCTTAGGCAATAGCTGCATTTCTTGGTTCTCGCGAAAACAAACATGTGTGACGTTATCATCAGCAGAAGCTGAATATGTGGCACTGTCACAAGGAACTCAAGAGGTGCTATGGATCTTAAAATTATGTAAAGATCTCAATTTACAACAACATTTTCCTATTAGAATTTTTGAGGATAACCAATCTACAATTAAATTGGTTGAAAGTGAAAAATTTAAATCCCGCACTAAGCACATTGATACAAAGTATCATTACATACGAGATTTAAAAACTAAAAATGTTATAGATGTCAAATATCTATCAACAAATGAAATGATAGCAGATATAATGACGAAGCCACTGCCAAAAGCCAAATTTGAACTTTGTAGAAACCTTATCCACCTGGTGTCAGATTCTATCACAAAACGGGAGAGATGTTAGAAAATGCTCTTTTGTTTTCAAGAACATCCACCAGATGGCAGCATCAGACAATCATTTTTTATTTGATCTACTGTGACAGACACTCAGTTCAGTGAGTGTTACTTCTTCCCTTATAAGCAGTTGGCAGCAAAATGCTGCTTGATTAAAAGAAAAATCCAATAATATTCCAAAGGAATATAATATGATAAAAAAAAAAACTGCAACAAGCCATAGTTCAAAGTATTTCTTTGTGTTTGTAAATAGTCTTATACATCTGTTTTGTTTTTATTGTGAAATGTGATCCGTATTTTGACCAGCATATATATTATTCTAGTGTATTCAATCTTCTAATAAATGTTTTTTGTTCATCCAAAGAAGAGTATATTTCCATTGAAACACATCAAAACATAAAGGTAAAACTTTTAACTTTTTTTATTGTTTACCTATTGAGGAATTTCGTATTCATGCCTTCCATATGGAATAACATTCTAACAAATAGTCTTTCTTGTATACATAATCAATAAGTTACTGTATCAAATCCTATATTTGTTTGGGGGAAAAAAAAAAAAATCTAGGGCAAAAAATGGTAGAATCTTAAGGTGGCATTATTACCCCAGGACACCTTATATATAGTGTACATAAAATGAAATGCAAGTAAAAGGTTATATAAATCTCAAATTGCAAAAATCAAATTACGAAAAAAATCAAATTATTAAAAATAGACTCAAAAAAGTGAAATGGCCTTTTAGCCAGTAGTCAACTGTAGTGGCCGATTACTGAAAATGTAAGCAAATATAATACCCAATAATCGGCCACATTAAAATTAATTAATACAAACATATTTATTTAATTTTGATACTGAAAAACATTAGTTTATTAAACTTTTTAATAGTAGAGTCTTATAATTTTAGAAAATAATAAAAAATAAATTAATACTAGTCTTTTAAAAATTTTGTCATCGGTTAACAAAAAAATAGCAAAAACGGTTATTTGACTGCAACCAAATAAAAAATGGCTGATTACTAACGCAATAAAAATACCCACAATTATTTGCTGATGGCTTATGACGTATAAAGGGTGGCTACGTATAGGGAGATTGTAATATTTCATTTGAAATAAAAAATAAGCTATTCATAACGTATTTTATCTCAAAGTGGCCGACTACTGGTGCATTTACCCTATATCTTATATTTATTTTCAAAATATGTTCTTTGATATTTTCAATAATTTCATGTATTTGTTATCTATTTTCAAAATATTATCTCTGAAAATATTTAAATTCACTAGTAAGTTGACTGTTTTGAAAGTATTGCATGTATATATAAATATTGAATAATTTTAATATTTTCTAAAATGTCATGCTATTTATGAGCCCAGGCTTGTGTTAAGATTCTGTATTTGGCTGTGGAGCCGGGCTGAACTGTATTTATAACTAATATTTACAAAAAAATAAATAAAAAGGTACCTCAAACTTTACTCCATAACTTTTGTTAAACTATTTTGAAAAGTAAACACCAATTTGTTCTGATTTCTTTTTATTTGAAATTAATAACATCCAAGGGTAAAAACATATTTGTGAATTGGTCTGATTTTTTTTCTAATTGTGTAAATCATTATAAAAATCTGTTACAAATAAAATAAAAAAATTTGTAGCATCTTGAAGATTCTTGATACTTTTTGATTGCGAAAAAAAAAAATAGAGCAGAGTAGCTCTGCTTAGTTTGGCCTGATTTAGCTGATCTACTCATGCTTAAACAGTCATTTATGTTTTAATCTAAATCTGCTTATAATTTTATAGGTGGTTTGGTCAAGAAAGGGACTATAATGTACTTGTAATAGATTTATTAGGGCCCAGCTTAGAAGATTTATTTAATTTTTGCTCAAGAAGATTTACTATGAAAACTGTTTTGATGTTGGCAGATCAGGTAAGTGATTTGACTTGCAAATGCAGAATTCATCTCAGCAGCATATTTTAGTTTCAGATCTTTGTATAAATCCGTAATTGAGCTATTTCAATTTTTAATTCATGATTTCAAGAGTGTCTAAAAATGTTGTACCTTTTCATTACTAATTATATCATAAGCAGTCTCAGCCTCTTAATTTAGAGAAAGGGCAAACCAACAAAGTTTTAAAGAAGCTGTTCGTTATCATAACATTTTTTATTTTTTTAAAAAAAACTAAACATGGCTGTTTTGGAGAAGAATCATGAATCTCTTCCCTTGGGACCACATTTGTACTTTGTGAGCATTTTTGCTAATGAGAAAACTGTATGAATTAGCTATGTTAAATGGATTAATCTTTTTTTCAAAGTTCTCATCGTCAGATGTGGGGAATTTTCATCATCTTACCAGCAAGCAAGAAGCAACATACACTTGAAAATTATTATGACAGAATTTACGCAAAAAAAAAAAAAAAAAAAAAAAAAAAATCTATAAAATTAAGAAATATGTATACACAGGGCTCGAAATGTACTGGAGCAAACCGGAACGATGTTCCGGTTCATGAAATTATGAAAAATATCGTTCCGGTTCGTGAAATTATGCTACATATCGTTCCGGTTCGTGAAATTATTAAAATACACTGTTACAGTTTCCGAAAAACATTTACTTTCCGTTTCAGCTTGATCCGAAAAAAAGGATAGTTAAAACGTGCTGATACGCACTTAACAACCCTGTGGCAAGCCACACCCTACACCCCACTAAGCATGTGCAGTGCCAAGCCCGCAGCGACAGCGGTGAAGCAATTGCGATATTTCCTACTCTAAATGAACGGCTCATAAGGGAGATATCTGAACTCTCCCCTCTCTGAAACTCTCTCCGCGTATGAAAAATGTGCGTTAGCGAGTTAGCCGTTGATTTGATTGTCGCGTAATGTTATTTTTCTTGTGATCTGATATTCTTTTTGTGGTTAATAATCAGATTTAATGGATTTAATAGACCAGCATAACTGAGCATTAATCAGTACGGTTGTTTTTCATCTTTTTTATAATTTAATTATGCACATCATTAAATATAAATGTGGCTTATTAGAGAAACCTGATAAAATGATTACTAATTAAAAAAGATCTATAAATTCAAATATCGTGAGTACTCGGGCTGCCTAATCCACATAAAATGAGCAATTTAAAAAATTGGCTTGTTAAGACTGACGGTAGCAGTAAAACTTTTTCTGAAACTGAAAATACTGCAGCAAGAACAAGTAGCAAAAATGATTGCAAAACAGATGAAGCTACTCCACCAGCCAAAAAGCAGAAATTGAATCCAGAAGAAAATGTACCAAGTGAAAACATTGAATTGCCAGACTTTTTGACAGAAGAAAAACTAAAACGATTGAAAGATAATAATACTTGGTTAATTGTAGACAACGGTGGATTAGGTTGTTTAATCTGCAGAAAAGTAAAAGATTTATTTTTATTCTCTGCCCATATGAAATTTTTTCTGATTTTGTGTTTAAATTGTGTAAACTTAATCAGTAACTAAGCTTAAAATAAATCTATTTTAATGAAGATTTAGAAAAATTCCAAGTCCGAAATATAATTTAATCTTTTACTGCAAAAAAATCCTAAAATAAAATTAACTTTTATGTTCATTTTAGAGAATTTATTCCTAGTCCAAAATTAAATTAATAGTTTAAAAATATAAGATGTGAATTCATTTATTAGTTTTCATGAAGTGAAAAATTTTCTCTTCCACTCCTTCTCTGAATAAGTGATGGACGGCGGGAGGGGTTGCACTTTGCAAAAAGAACTGTTGTTAGTAGAGATGCCATATGGGAGAAGT
Source organism: Maratus speciosus (assembly GCA_963932465.1). Taxonomy (NCBI): domain Eukaryota; kingdom Metazoa; phylum Arthropoda; class Arachnida; order Araneae; family Salticidae; genus Maratus; species Maratus speciosus. Next base: position 37,286,726 of record OZ010788.1, on the reverse strand, counting down.
TCTCGCTACAAGCTTGGCAATCTGGGCTAGAGGTATGCGCAATGATAAACAATTGTTGATGGCTTCTGGTTTGTTTACATTCAGCACTTGTATTCCTTTCAATGAACTTACATCCAATCTTAAACTTTAGTTACTAAATAAATATGACAGTCCACACACACATTTAAACTTTTTTATTTTAATCTTTTGTTATAACGGAGATAGAATTGTTTACATACCACATGTTGTTACCGGCAAAGTAAAAAAACAACCTTTTTAAACTTAAATCGCTGAATAAATGTGAGTCTTCACATCCAGACTTTTAAAATTTAATTTTTTGATATAATGGAGATGGAAGCAGGCGAAATTTTGGCCTTACTGAAGACATGGACCGTTTACATTCCGCATGTTGCTTACCGGCAAAAGGAGAAAAAAAAATCGTCGTTTTTCGTCTCGCAAACATATTATTTTACATGTACATAGCTTATTCTGTTCAATGTAACTTTTAAAAATTGTCAAAAATAATTTTGAAAAGTAGCGTTCCGGCTCGTGAAATTTTCCATTTTAATTTTGAAATAGCGTTCCGGTTCGTGAAATTTTCCATTTCGAGCCCTGTATATACAACAGAGGAAAGTTTAGGATGGGATAGAACTTAGTCTCATATTTAGCTCATGGTAATTTGGAGAGTTACAAAATGTAGCTAACAAGTAAAAAACATATCTTTTAAAGCCTGCAGTTTTTAAAAGACTGCTGAACAAGTAACTCACCCTGTCAGAAAATCCACTTACCAGTGGTGAATTACATGATGTAATTCCCTACCCCTGCTCATTGATAAAATTTACACCTTTTGCAGCATCCTCCCTCCTCCCCCATACAAAAAAAGTATTTTATGGGTAGATTATAAAAATCTCCCTTCTTATTCTTTGTGATTATCTGGCAGGCACTTTGGGAAAAAGTCTGTATTATAAAGTGAAAACATGCCTGTGATCAGAGTAATATAATATAGACGCGCATGCTGTACGCGGAAAATTTTTCGCAAAATTCGGAACTTTGCGGAAAATTTTTTTTTGAAAAAAAAACGTAATTTTTGTTTTTGTAACTTTTTTTTTTTTTTTAAATACCAAATGTTAAAAATATTTCCCAATTTTATGTACGATTTATTTATTGTTTGCAGGGGTGATTCTGTTCCGAATTTTCAGAAAATTTAAGGCATTCTGTTCCAAAAATTAAAAAAAAAAAAAATCGTCCATCAGACCGAAAATTCAGGTATAAAAAAATATCACTTCGAAATATTGCGAATTTCAACAAATGGTTGCCAAAAAAAGCAATTTCGTCAATCGTTTGCGAGAAAAAATCACCCCTTTCGTCTTTCGTCAAAGAATCGCAGAAAAAACGCAAATTTCGTCAAAAGAGCGGTGGAAAAAAACGAATTTCGTAAAAAAAAATCACGGAAAAAATTAATTTCGTCAAAGGAGCGCGAAAAAAACACTAATCTTGTGAAAAAAATCGCTGAAAAAATGCGAATTTCGTCAAAAGATCACGAAACAAACAGCAAATTTCGTTGAAAGATCACGAAAAAACCATGAATTTTCTCAAAAGATTGCTAGTTTTGTGAAAAAACGAACAAAACGCGGTCAAAAGATTATTTAAAAATTATTTTAAAGATCGCAAGTTTTGTCAAAAGATCGCGAAAAACGCAAATTTCGTCAAAAGATCGCAAAAAACACACTAATTTCGCCAAAAAATCCTGAAAAATATGCTAATTTAGTCAAAAAAATTGCAAAAAACACACAAATTTTCTCAAAAGATTGCAAAAAATACTCGAATTTCTTCAAAAGATCGCAAAAATAAGCAAATTTCGTCAAAAGATCGCAAAAAATAAGTGAACTTAGTCAAAAGATCGCGAAAAATAAGCAAATTTCTTCAAAAGATTGCGAAAGGCACTCGAATTTTGGTAAAAGATCGTAAAAAAACACTCAAATTTTGGTAAGAGATCGTGAAATCACACGAATTTTGTCAAAGAATCGCGAAAAACATGCTAATTTCGGGAAATGGTTGCAGAGATTTTGTTTATTTTATTTTGTGATTTGCTGAATTTAGGTCCCTAAAGGTTCCTTTTTATGTGAAATATATGGTCTTTTTTGGTTCCTTTTTTTGAAAAAAATGGTCCCCTTTTACCATTTTTTTACTACAAAAGTTGAGTGGGAGTCCTGTATGTTGTATTAATAGGCTTTTCTTTGATTAGTTAAAATTGCTGCTCTAAAATAATATTTTTTTAAAGCCAAATAAAATGATTTTTTTTCTTCCTGCTGCTAATTTTTCATTATTGCAATCTGTACCCAATTGTTGTTTAGAATGCCCAGAGTTAGCAAAATGTGTGGAGAAATTTTATCTGAGTTTATTCTTTCAAATGTGAAAATATTTTCAAGATAACAATCATTTTAATTTTTAGGAGTTTAGCATTAGAATTTCAGTCTGCTCCAAAATCAGAATTTTAATTTTATTGCTACAAAAATGGGTGTTACTGCTCCAAAATCAGATTTTTGTGCTCCGAAAATGGATTTTAGTGCTCCAAAATCAAATTTTTGCTGCTCCAAAATGGCTTTAGTGCACTTTCATCCCTGCATCAGTCTCTTTAATGATGATATACCTATGAATAGACCTCTCCCTATAAAATGTGATTCATTTGTTTCAGAAGCAATGCCGTATTATTTTTGTGAACAGATTGACTGGCATTTTGTGCAAAGAGGTTGTAATATTAAGGATTGGGCTGTTTCTAAATGCATTGACAAAATAATTGATAAGAATTCACCTTTTCATATCATGGATTTTTAGCTTTATTATTTTTTTAAGTAAAATAATTGTGCTTTAATTAATATCAATTAATTTTTAATTTAAATGGTAATTACTTTAAAACTACTGTTTTTAATTAATATCGTCAAAATAATATAACACATTATTTTATTAAACATTAAATTAATTTGCAGAAAGTTTTTGACCCAATATTTGCGTGCACAGAAAGTTTTTGGTTTTATACAAGTCTGCCTGTGATAATGTTAACATAATATTGCCAACCTAAGCAATTGTTATGAAATAATAGTATTTCTTATTTTTTTTATAGGTCCAAATTTTCTTATAAGCTTCTTAATTAATATTGAGAATCATCTTAATGAATTCTAACAATCTCAATTAAATATTTAAATCTAAATTTATTATTTTGATTGATTTATTATACTTTATTCTTATTTTAAGTAAATAAATTTCTCCATTAAAAAAGCAATATTTAATGAATATCATTAGTAATAATAATTTAAATTGCTTTTATTTTAATTTTAACGATCTTACTGAAATTATCTTTTTTTGTTTCTTCATTGATGTGATATGTTTTAATCAAAATTTTACTTATCATTCTTAAAATAAAATAATAGCAATCTTTTTATGATTTTTAAACTTTCCTACCACCCTCTTATGTGGTCTGTCTTTTAAGTAGCCATCTTTGTTTTTCAGTTTAAAAATACAGCTTTGATCACTAAATTGTAAAGTCTGTGCCATGCATCTGATTACCCAAAAGTCCTTGCATCCCTGAAGGCTAAGCCATCAATGTCAGTTCATTTAAAAATACAGTAGAACCTTGATTAACCAAGCTTCGATTAATCGAGGTTTCTGTTAACCGAGGCGATAACAAAGTCTGATTTTTTTTTTGTGTGTGTGTGTGAATGAGTCTTGAAAAATACCACTCTTTTAGTTCACTGTCCATGCTACAGGCTCTTCTGCCCCCAAAAGCACTCAAGTTCCAAGAAACATTGCACCCTGAAAAGTCAACAGCGAACAATGCTTTGTTTCCGGTAGCCATGTGGCCCTATTGAACACCAGGTACAATATGTTACCGGGCAAATACACTCCCCCCCCCCCCTTTTTTTTTCTCTAACTTTTGAACTTTCAATGAATTTTTTTCATGAACTTTTTCAACGAAAGATAACAGACTTTCTTTTAAAAAATGTAAATTTAACAAATGAATGTAATTAATTTTAAAAAAATGTTTTCTTGAGATTTGTTTTTTTTTTTTAAATGCGTCTTTTAATATTTAACTTATAGTTAAAAAAATTTCAATTTGCTTTTTAAAATTTATTGCTGGTAGTTGATTTAAATTTTTAATTTGTTGAGCTGTGAAACATAACTTTATATATGTTTATTTTTATCATTTAAAAAACATTCTATTGTTTTTTATTCTAAAAGATATTAAATTCATGAGCATGCCGAGTTTTTATACACAATTTCTATTAACCGATATTTCCGATGTCCAAGGTACTAGCGGTCCCAATTAGCTCGGATAATCGAGGTTGTACTGTACTACACAAACATAATTTTCATGCCATAACAATCATTTGGCTAATCAATCACCAATCTCTGTAAAATCTTTTAGATATGTCAAATAAAAAAATTAGTGGTTCTTTGAAGAATGTAGAAGCAAAATGCCCCATTCAAAACATTGTGGCACTTCATTTTACTTTGTTTGAACTCCACTTTGTCTTCTAAGAAAAAAAATTAAAAAGGAATCTTAATTTTGGATAATTTTATTGCTTCTTTTTGGAAAAAAATTAGACGCCTGGATTGTTTTGGGGAAAAACAATTGTTTTTGCCCAGTACATTCATCAGAGATGGTTCTTCTATGTTAATTTTTTTTCTTGGCTGCAACGAATCATGTTTTAAATTATAATAACTTTTTTCCTGCCTTCATATACTCCTATTTGAACAAAATATTTTATAGATGTCAATAACGCCCAATATCTGCATTATATTGCTACGTCTATTTTACTAGCTGTTTTTATCCACTTCCCTATTTTCTTTAAAATTATAGACTAACCAGTGAGGGTATGCTGTATCCAAGTTTTAGCATATTTATTCTTAAGCAATGGACAATCTAACACCACTAAGAGAGATTTTGAATTGTTCGTAACAACTTTTCAACATGTGCACATTATCATCAGTACTAAATATTAAAATGTGTTGAACTAAAAGATTCTATGATTATCATTCTTTATATATATATATATATATATATATATATATCAGAAACCAGCTAAGTAATAATTGATGTGTAGTAATAATAAAAAAAAAAAAAATACTTGATGATGATTAAATTTTATACATAATTACACATTTTCTTCTTGGGATGAGTACTTTTTACATCATAAGCTATCTGACCTGGCGTTGCCCGGGCATGTAAAAAAATTGCACGAAACACCAAAAAAAAAAAAAAAATCTCTAAAAATAGCAATTAAAAATTAAAAAAATCATTGTACATATTCTGAATAAACTTTATTCAAAAGACAGCAAATTTTACTACAATATTGGACTAAAATTGAAACTGTATTCCTTATACTAAATTGGAAAAATCATAGCAAGTCGCACAGGACAAAATTTACAATATTGGGTTAAAAGATTAAAACAGATTTTCTTTTACAAATGTCAAAAAATTTCTGCAGAATGCGAAAAAACACATTAAAAAATTCACCAAAGATTGCTGTACAAATTCCAGATAAACTTTATTGAAAAGAGGGAATTTGCTATATTGGGCTAAAAGATTAAAATCAGATTTACAGTGGGCTGAAACATTGTAGTTGGAATTCATTCACAAATGTATAAAAAAAAGGGGTGTGAAACATGAAAGAATATTAAAAATTTAATTGAAAATTACAGAAGACTTACTACATTAGATTAAAATATTTCAAATCAAATTTCTTTTTCGAATGACAAAAAATTACCACAGAATGTAATAAATCAGTTTTGGTAACAACCCATAGTATTCAGCTCAAAATCCAATTTCACATTGAATTTGAAGTTTTTGTCTTTTTTGATCAGTGTTCAGTGTAGGGGGGGGCATCCCTCACAAAGCATCAAAATGTTTAACTTTAGTTGAAATTAGGCTCAGAGCCCAATATCTCTTCCCATCAAAGTAAAAACTAGAGGTTCATTCTTCATAGAGTGAAAAAAATATTAATTTATTATGGATGTAATAATTTGCAAAGCAAGTTCACAAGCAATGGATTTTACCATGCTGTCTTGAGCCAGAAAATAATTCGCACCTGTAAGCCAGTCACAGTTTAGCATAATTCTGTTAAGTCAAGTGCTGTGCAACTCAACTTCCTTCACTCTTTTCTTAATGTAAGTTAAATGTCTACTAATTCACTCATATAATAATATTTAATGAATGAAATTTCAAAATGAATTGTTAGTTAATTTTTAAGAATTCTATAAAAAGAGTTTTAGGTATTCGGAAAACTCTTGAACAATTTCAACAAAGAAGAGTAAAGAGAAAACAATCGGATAGAGATTGGTGTCTACGAGAATGTTGGTGAATTCCTCACCAAGGGAGGAAAATAGTTAAAAGTGGGACGTACTGGGAGAAAATGTGGTTTAAAATGACTGAGGCTATCTTATCATTAAATGAGTAATATTTAAATGTTCTTTATTTCACCAAATTGTATTTTCAAAAATACATCAATAAGTGTGCAACCTGATTATGAAAGATTAGCCAGAATCTTAAATAAGAACAAAAATAATTTTTCTAATATTCTGTATTCCGGTTCTCGAGCAAAATTGTCATTGAACGGTTGAACATGAAAGAAACTAGCAAAATTTTGGTTTAATGTAAATGTGGATATTATTAAAGCATTATTTAAAAAAAAAAAAAAAAAAAAACTATGCATGAATTCAAATTTATTAAAATATACCAATTTTGCAGTGTACACAATCGCAGTAGATTACTTAATAGGCTTAAAGTTTCTGCATAAGTGACATATTGGAAATTAAAAGTCAGTAGACATTAAGCATAAATGGCAGTCAGTGAGCTATGTAGTTATGAAAACTCCCGAACTGTATCAAAAATGGGAAGCAAAGAGAAAACAAAATAAAGATTGGCCTCTAGAGAAAAAGTCGATGAATTTTAATCGAATTGCACCCCATGAGAGAAAAATGGGCAAATGTGGTTTAAAGGGAATGTGATTATCATTATGGCTTCCAAAAAGTTCTCCTCCAGTGTTTCACCAAACCATACTTGCTAAAATATCTCAATTAGTATGCAGTGCTTTTATAGCACATTATCTAAAAGATTAGATTAGAATAATGGTAGGTTTTCTGATTTTTCATAATCAAGTCTATAGTCAAGGTGAAGCAAAAAAGATATTAGCAACAATATGGTTTAATGTGAATACCATTAAAATGTTTTCACAAAAACTACTTCATTGCACCAATTCATAGCTAAAATATACCAACTGGCAATGAACACAGTTATAGAAGATTACTTAATAGGTTTAAAAATTTCTGCATTAACAAACGTATTGTAACTGATAAGCAAACGGACCTGGAGATTAAATGCCTAAATTTGTAAGTTAAGCATTTTTTGCCAAGCTTTATACCAGAAAAATGAAATACTAACAACAAAAAATATACAAAATGCTGCCATGATTGTAAGGAGTTCTTCATTTCTCTATTCTCTATCAGAATCTTCTGATATAACAAAAGATTAAACAAGTAAATTGAATTATGAATAAAAGTAATATGTTGCACTGCTTAGCATATGCACTTAAGGGAGGCCAAATCTAATACTCTTATCTTTCTTCTTTTTAGATGATAAGTCGAATTGAATTTGTCCACAGCAAAAATTTCATTCACCGAGACATCAAGCCAGACAATTTTCTCATGGGAATTGGTCGTCACTGTAACAAAGTTAGTTCTATTTTACTTATTGTGCATATGTATATTTTAGGGATGCACCGAATATTCGATATTCGGCCATGTTACCGAATATTCGGTTTGGCCGAATAGCAAACTATTCGGTATGCCGAATGTTCAGCTTGGCCGAATAGCAAACTATTCGGTATGGCCGAATATCAAAATATTCGGCCGAGCCGAATACTTTAAAAAAAAAACTTTAACATATTTTTAAAAACCTTATACAACTTCTACGTTTAAAAGTCAACTTATAAAGATATTCAGAATAATTAGAAACAAAATCATATTTAAATAAAAGAGAATGTTTTTACATTATTTTTTTGCTGTTAAGTATTATTTAAGAAAATTAACCAATCACGAGGATTTTCATAGGAATTAATTATGTACAAAGGCAAGTTCCAGAACACTGTCCAGTAAATAATCTGTTTTTTGCTAAGATTTTCAGACAACGTTTACAATCTCTGAAAATGATTGCCACTCCAGACATCGATCTAGGATGAATTAAAAAACTTCCTTGCTTAATCAGAGGGAGTAGAACAGTTATTCTTGCTAAGTTGCCACCATATAAAATTTGAATAGATTGTATTATTTATTTACTTTTACTTTAGTCTCTGCCTGACAAGCAAATAATATATGATCGTGTACAATTTTTTCACAATTTCTCTTTGATTTTAAAATGTTTCTTTTAGAATTTAAGAAAATTTTATTCATTTGTTTTAATTCTCAGAAGAAGCCATAAAATTTAAAATTTTATTAATTAAAAAAGCTTTATAACTATCCTCTTCTTAAATAACTCAAAGTAGATTTTTTTCAGCATAAAGTTTACTTGAATAAAGTTCTTGTTTATTCGAATAAAAGTTTCTGTTTTAAATATTATGTAAAATTGTTTTAAAATATAACATTTTAGTGCGTTTAAATTTTGAAATATAAACGTATTCGACAAGTCGAATATTCGGTATTCGGCTAGCCGAATGTTCGGTATTCGGTTCGCCCGTAGGCCGAATATTCGGTATTCGTCCAAAATCACTATTCGGTGCATCCCTAGTATATTTATAAAGATTTAAGTACTTTTTAAAAGTGTTTAATATTAACTTTGTAAACTAACACAAAAATTCTTCATCTTCATTTTTTTAATGAAAATAAATTTAAATTTTGTTTTTCAGACATTCTTTTTTGGTAAAGATTTAAGTTCTTTAAAAGTTTTTAATACTAACTTTGTAAACTAACACAAAAATTCTTCATCTTCATTTTTTTAATGAAAATAAATTTAAATTTTGTTTTTCAGACATTCTTTTTTGGTAAAGATTTAAGTTCTTTAAAAGTTTTTAATACTAACTTTGTAAACTAATACAAAAGCTCTTCATCTTCTAGTTTTTTTAATGAAAATAATTTTTTTGTTTTTCAGACATTCCTTTTTGTCTCTGCTTATAAAATTTGCTATATTTAAACAATTGCTAAAAGTATATCATTGGCCCGGTAGCAGAAAGTTCCTGACGAGTGACGTGCGTCGCAGATTTTCTTTTCCCTTTTGCAGATTTTTTTTTCCATTGGATCTTTTTCCAACTTTATATTATGTTTAGTTCTTTATTATTTATTGCTAAAACTTAAGATTATTATTAATAAAAATGAGTAAAATGCTTAAAAACATTAAAAGTAAATGATTAATTAATTAAAGGTTCATTTGTAACATTTTACCTGCAGATTATTTTCAGTCCCTGAAAGATCTGTCGCAGACACTTGGAGAATTTTCTGCTATTGGGATCATTGGTAATTATTCTATTGTTATTAAAATCTATGAAGCTCTTTTCTCCAGCTATTAGCACATTTATTTACTTAGAATTTTAAAAAAGCTTGGATACAAATATTGTTTTTGTTTTCCATGTATATTGTTTTTTTCTTTGTTTGTTTTTTTTTTTTTTTTTTTTTTTTTCTTGTAGATTGAAGTAGCAAATCAAAATTTTTTTTTTTTTCCATATTTTTATTTGATTTTGTGTTTTATTTATTTCACAATTTTAAGTTGTAGCTAGTAATATATAGTACAGTGAAACTTCCTTGAACAGTCACCTCTAAACAATGACAACCTCCGAATACCGGCCATATATTGATGGAACTAAACACATTCCATAGCATTGACATTAGTACGAACCTCTAAATAAGGAATTCTGAACAACGACCACTCAAAAGTCATGGGAAATTTTTTTTAACAGTTTCTGATACAATTTCATATTTGCAAACCAAAGTCTGAAACAGATAAAAAAAAATTGACTTAATATGTCAATAAAATGTTACTTAATCTCTCGAACACTTAATGCTTTTCCTAAACTAGACATAGAAAATGAAGGCATTAATAATGATGGGGAAAATTTAGATAATATTCTTAGAACAGCAAGCATAACTAACACGAATGCCAGTTAGTTTGTATGTCTGACAAACATTTGGCAGTTACTGCCACATTTGATTCATACAGAAAAGGGTGGAAGATAGGAGGGAGGAAAAGAAAAGTGATGTAGAAGGGGTTATGTAAGAGATTATAGAATCACCCAAAATTTCCAGTATTAATACATATACCAAATGTTTCACGAACCTTCCTGAAATCAAAATTTTGCATTAAATCATAATGATGATGAGTTGTACAGCAAAACAACTCGTACTATTTTTTCTTTGGAGAAAGATATTTGCAGAAAATAAAGCAACTGCAAATCACTGATTTTTTTAAATGTATTAAGGCAATGAGGATTAATTAAAATGACTGTATTTCTATTTAAATTTATGTAATTATCATTTTTTTTTTTAATGAAACCTCTGTGTAGTGGTCACTTTTTATCGATCCCACTGGTAACCATTATTCAGAGGTTACACTGTATATATATTACATTAATTTAGTTTAATCTGGGGGGGGGGGGGGGGAATATCACTTATTATTATTATTTTTTTTTTTTGTAGAAACTTTTATTAAAAACGGTAAAAAGTTTGCTAAATCATTCTGTTTTTTATTTTAGTTGTTCATCATAGATTTTGGTTTAGCAAAAAAGTTTTTCGATACCCGGCTTCGTCAACACATTCCTTATAGGGAAGACAAAAACTTAACTGGTACTGCTCGCTATGCTAGTATAAATGCTCATTTGGGTATTGAACAAAGGTAATTTTTTTATTTTAGCTTGTAGTTTCCACAGTTTACAGTGTTCTTTTATTAATCAAAGCAATTATGATAAAATTTATGTAGAATTTTTTTTCTGAATATTGCCGACTTACGACTTTGCATATTTTCCCCATTTAACAATTTATCATATGAGCCTTTTTTTTTTTTAATTATTCTTTATATACATATTATTCTATTATTTTTAATTGTTAATGTTTGTGTGTTTCTAATGTGGCACGTTTGTCCATCCATATGACTGTTTTATGTATCTATATTTATATTTTTCTACTACATTTTGTTCCATTTGTGATTATTTCCCTTTTATGTCAATTTTATTTGGTATCATAAAATATTTAGGATTGTCAATATTTTGAGATTTCCTATATGTTAATTAGCTTTAGTTCAATATGTTTTAGTATAATGATTAATGTATAATGTTATTACATGTCATCAAAATTTTGGTTAATATTGTTATTTGAACTTGTAAGATAAATTTTGATTAAAAAATATATTTTATGTAGAGAGTAATAGGTGGGGGCAAAAAACTTGCACTTTCCATAAATTTTGATTGAATAAAAACCCGCAGTGATGGGGCAAAGACCCGCACTGCATATTTTTGCCCCATTTGCACTAAAACGAATGAGTTAAGTGTAAGCTTTTAGTTCAGTGAGTTAAGTGAAAGCTTTTAGTTCAATGAGTTAAGTGAAATCAGTTCAGTGAGTTAAGTGAAAGCTTATTGAATTATACCAAAGTAGGCAACTTTTAAAAACGTATAAAATTATTACTTAATGTTAAACTTAGTCAAGTTATCTCCAAAATTTATGCTATCTTAGTATTTTGCAGAACTATTTTGGATCGGTTTAGATAAAAGAAGTTAAATATCATTCAATGTGTATCAAGGCGTCTTTTCTTAGCAGCCTTTCCTTAAAAAATATCAGACAGATAAAACATGTCTCAAGATATAAAGAAAATGATTCTTACATTAATGCAAAGATTTTTGAAACCGAAACTTTTGAAGGGCATAACCATAGTCAGTTTGATAAAAATTGAATACAAAAATTCCAAGAACCATCTTCTTATGGAAAAGATCTTGGTTTTGTTGCAGAAAAACAAATTATAGAACCACACTTCAAATTATCTAGCCCAAATTTATGCTCACATGTTTTTCACAAGTTTTTCAATAAATTTTTAAAAATTCTAAATAAAGGTAACTAACGCTGTCACCGCTGCGGGTTTTGAATTGTTTGTGACCGGAGGTCTTTCTTCGTTAATACTAAGAAAAATATTGCATACGAAAATATGAAAATCAGTGGTATTATAGAGAAATATTTGATAAACACACTAATGCAGACAGTTTTCAAATCGAAGAATTATTTAAATTTTAATATATAATATTAAAGTTGGTCAAAATTGTTTCATTAAAAAAGTTTTATAGGAGCAAAAACTATACATGTGAATTTAATCATTTTTAGATCATTTTATACATTAGAAGTTCCCGGTGTGCAGACTGCATTTATTTTTCTAATTTTACCCATTTTTTGAGGTTTTATTTCTATTTTAAATTCAAATTTTCAGCATTTCGAGAGATATTTTTTACAGCTTTTAGAAAAGAGTATTATTTTAAATTGTTGCCAAATTTAAAAACAGCACAAAGAATAATATATCCTTGAAATTAAATATTTATTTACACGTGACTATTATAAACAGAAAAAAAAACTTTCAATTGAGAATTAAATGACTGTGTATTAAAAACAGGAAAATATTGATATTTACGCCATAAAAACTATATTTACAAGTGAATTTTAAAAGAGAAAAAAAATTGTAAAATAATAAATCCATTAATATGCTTTAAAAGTCGTAAAAGGAGGAAATTACGTCATATTTAAAATTTTGCCAAACAGTTTAAATTAAAAAATATATTTGCGCGAGACATTTATTTCATATTTTGAAATAATCTTTTTTAACTATTGTTAAGAATTCTAAGACAGTGCAAATAATATTTCCTTTCTAATACAGGATGTCTACAGAATCTGGAAATCAGGGAATCATGGAAAAATCAGGGAGGTTTTCCAATCTGGAAAAATCAGGGAAATGTCAGGGAACTTTGTAAAAATACTAGAAAATCAGGAAAATTTGTCTATATGCAAAAATATTTGCATTTTCAGCTTGCCAATGATATTGATTCGTCTATTTTATGTACTATATTTTTTCTCATACTGATTAGTCTTTCCCAATATTTTTTTAAAAGATGCGCATGGTATGAGTTTTTGATTAAGGCAAATTAAGGTGATGAGATGTCCTCATTTTCTGTAGGTAGTGCTTATAATATTGAATGCAATTTACCCATTTTTAAAAATTTTAAATGATACATTAGCGTAACCTGACCAGGTGGCTAGCTTAATCCAATTAGCTATCCCGTCAGATGTAGATAAGTCTTAGAATTGAATATTTTTCAGAAAATGAGAACATTTTTCTGGTCACCCTATATCATTGGTCACTGTATGAAGTTGTTGGACTAAATTTTGAGTTTGGATTTATAAAACTGTCAACCAATACTTAATGAATATCAGGCAATTTTTATGTTTTTTTCTCCCAAATGAGATATTATCAAGTTGGGTAAGTAGTTATACAAGGAATCGGCATACATGAAAAAATACCGTATGTGTGTTGTTAATAGTGGAAATCAGGGAAGTCTGATAAAGATAGTCAGGGAAATCATGGAAAAATCAGGGAACTTTTTTTTTTTGAATTTCTGTAGACACCCTGTAATAACAAAAGTATTTTTACGTGAATATTAAAAAGAGAAAGAAAACTTTGGTGAAAATTGCATCAGATTTAAAACAATACATTTAAAATGTCTTATTGAAAAAAACTTTCTTATAGTGTTGTTAAAAAATATCGGGAGACAAAGACTCTGTTTACTTAATTCATTTTATATTAGCTTATTTTCACATGTTTCACTAATCTGATTTAATCAAAGACTAAAACAACCTGTTAACAGGGAGATCGCCACTGTTTTTTTAATTATAATTCATTCTTCCGAAAAAAATTTTAAAGCTGATCAAATTAGCTTGCTTTTAGCGTTTGCGGTGTCTGAACGGAGGCTGGCAAGCGTAGTTCGTAGCAGGGGTGCAGAAAATGTTTCTACTCCCAACATTTCCCCCAATCCACATGAAAATTTGCCCAAAATTTTAAACTTTGTTCTAGATAAATGCTGTATTATCGTAGGTATAGAAAATTTATTTTTTCAATATTTCTCAACTTATCCGCGAGTATATATAGCAGGGGTGATTTTGAGTAAAAAAAAAAAAAAATCTGAAATTCACAGCAAATCTTTTGCAAGGTTACAGCAGAGTGGGGTAAGGGGGGAAATCAGCTTCCACCACTGTCTTTTTTGCTGCCCTTTGGCGAAATTCGTCTGTTTTCGCAATCTTTTGACGAAATTTGCATTTTGTAGCGATCTGTTGACGAGTTTTGCTGTTATTTCGCCTTTCTTTGACAAAATTCGTGCTTATTTTGCCCTCTTTTGACGAAATTCGTGGTTATTTTGCCATCTTTTGATGAAATTCGCGGTTGTTGTGAGATCGTTTAATGGGCGGTTCATTCGTGATCTTTTGATGAAATTTGCGGGTTTTTTGCGATCTTTTGACAAAAATTGTGGTTATTTCACCTTTTTTTGACGAAATTGCAGTTGTTTTGCAATCGTTTGTCAAAATTTGCGGGGTTTTTTCGCAATATTTTCACGAAATGTGTGTTTTTTGCTTACGTTTTGCTGTTATTTCGCCTTCCTTTTGACGAAATACGTGGTTTTTTTCGCGATCTTTTGACGAAATTTGCGGTTGTTTCGCAATCATTTGACGAATTTTTTCCAGTTTTTTATATGGATTTTGACGAAATTCGCTGTTATATTGCCATGTTTTGACGAAAGTCGTTGTTATTTCGCCATGTTTTGACGGAAATCGTGGTTTTTTCACCCTTTTAGTCGAAATTCAGTTGTTTCGCGATCTGTTGACGAAATTTGCGGTTGTTTGATGGAATTTGCTGTTATTTGGTAATCTTTTGATGAAATTGTGGTTGTTTCGCGATCTTTTGTGAAAATTTGCAGTTCTTTCGCGATCTTTTGACAAAATTTGCGGTTATTTTGCGACGAAATTCGTGTTTTATCCGTAATTCTTGGACAAAATTCGCTGTATTTTTATGTCCGAATTTTCAGACTGATGAATGGTTTTTTTTTTTTTTTCCCCGGAACCGAATGCCTTAATTTTTCAGAAAATTCGAGCCAGAATCACACCTGATATACGTACATATTATTCTGAGATCGATATCGTGAGGGTCACCATACTGATCTTTTTATTTGTAGAAAAATTTTCCTATCTCAGGGAATTATGGAATTTGTTGTTAAAATCGAAATCAATTGTATATATTTCTGCAAAATTTCCCCCCGATCCTAGATCGCCGGATCAGACATATTCTGCACACCTGGTTCGTAGGGGGCAGAACCCCTAGGTTTTTTTTTTTTTTTTAAATTTAAACAGTGTTCAATACTTTTTGTTTTTAACCCCTTTAACTGAGGACGAAATCTTGCACGATCTCCAATGCCTTACTTAAATCGCATGTTTCTGAAATTATAGAAGGTGTATATTAGGTTTTCTGAAATAACAGTAAGAAAATGCACATGTTATACTGTTATATATAATGGCTCAGGTGGTGAAAATTGCCTCCTATTATTGGAATTCGCCATCCCTTTAATAGATGCATGCATTTTCTAAAGACGTATACATACGTCTGGGACAGCTAAGGGGTTAATACAGCTGTGGTTTGTCATTTTTATTCTAGTGTTTAAAAAATGGAATAAAAAAGTAGATTTTATTATTGTTATTCTTTTATCTATGTTTTATTTATTTATGTATACATGGTTTAATTAAAGCATTCAAGAATAGATAATAGGGACTAGTATCTTACAAGGATACTAATAATTGTACTTTCTTCTATTCATTTTACTTTGTATGGTATGAACAACATTCACCTTCAAAGAAAGCGATTACTGCTGTTCTAAAAGAATAAATTCAAAACTTGTTATATTTTTTCGTGTATGTTGCATTTAGTACTCTTTTTTTTTTTTTTAACCTTTTTGAATTTTTTTTAAAGATGTATGTGATATACATAAGTGTTTGGGGTTTGACTAATCTCTATTTATATGACCATTGGTCAAAGCATAAAAAAGTTGATTGTATATTTTGTATTTAAACTTACGAAATCAGTAAGCAATATATTGTGAATACTGTCCAATTTCAGCACTAACAATTAGATTCTAATAGAGTAAAATTTGTTTGAAACGTTTTTCTCTCCAAATGGGGCATTAAAAATTTGGTTGTGCCTGTCACATAACGATGCAGCACATAAAAATAACAACAAAAAAATGCCAAATCTTTAAAATGTTTTTGGGCTCCTTGGATTTTTTTCTTCCTAATTCTGTATGAACCTTTCATTTTTCTTTAAATGTTTTATATTTATATTTGATAGTTCCTTAGTAGTCTTTAAAATAGGGTTAAATATCTAACATTGACATAATTTTGTAAAAGATTTTTAGTCTTCAGAGAAATGCTATTTTAGATTTGAGAAAAGCATAGCAAAAAAAAAAAAAAAAAAAATTCTGTCTGGTATTTTTTCAAATAAATGTACAGCAGTATTATTCGAACTAATGCAAATGTATTATGCAAAAGAGCTGAATACCAAATAGTGAACAAATATTCGTTATATCCTTAAAAGTGGCTACCTAAGCCCTTTTTTTTTTCGTTCAAAGGTAATGGAAATAAGACATAAATCCCAATCAAATAGCTATTTTCATTTTTTTCTTTTTTCCTACTGCAACTATATGTTATTAAAATGCATGAGGTATATGCTTAACCCTTTGCTTACCAGATAGGTCCATTGGACATGACAGGCAAAACGGAATTGGTTCAGATACAATAAAATCCAGCTAAATGTGATAAAATTAAGAAATTGGTTTGTAAACTTGTATTTATAGATCTAAATTCGTAAAAATCTAGAAATATTTTAAAAGAATATCAAATAAAAATTAACTGCAGTTGGATGCATTATTGTAGTTTTTGTATGCTGTTTTTTTTTTTGGGGGGGGGGGGGGGTAGACCAAGGGTTAATCTTTAATTTTATATTTTTATAACCGCCATATAAAGCATAAGTGTAAATGTCTGCAATTTTTTTATTGAAAGTCTGCATTATTCACAGGAATATATGGTAATTAAAAGGGGTTTTTTGTTTAACTCATAGTTTAATATTAAAAAAACATTAAACAAAATATTGTGATACTCATGTATAAAAATGGAAAGTTTTACATAGTTTATACTAAATCATGATCTAGTAAGTATTCATTTATAACACATTTTTTTCATTTAGGCTGGTGGATTTAAGAAACTATTTTTCATTACTGATTATATCCGAACAAGATTTTCTGAAAATATAAAAATTTCTAAATCTAATAATTTTTAAAATGTTTTTTTCTGGAGGCTGGTAGGGCTGACTGTACATGCAAACATCTCAAATGTGAATAAACTTATTTTTTAAACATGTTATTTTGTTTGTATTGAAAGCAGCATATATATATGTGTGTTTAATCTTTCCTTTGTGGATATTTCTTTTATAGTCGGCGAGATGACATGGAATCCTTAGGTTATGTTTTAATGTACTTTAATCGAGGTAGTTTACCCTGGCAAGGTCTTAAAGCGGCTGATAAGAAGCAAAAATATGAAAAAATTAGTGAGAAAAAGATGTCTACCAGTGTTGAAGTTTTATGTAAGGTAAGTGCTGTTGATAATATTTGCTTGAAAAAATATTACACCTGTTAGCACTTGATTACTATCCTTGTATCTGTAACATACTTGCCAACTTTTACACTTTAGGTTTAAATTTTCTCTTTTTGGCCATTTTTTACACTCTACACTTAGGATGTTTATTTTTACACTTTTTTGATAAGTTTTTACTAGGTTTCATTTTTCTTTCCTTAAATTATGAATTACTTTCTATTAATAAAAATAAATTCTGAATGAATTGTCAAAGAAATAAATTTGGGTTTTATTGTCAATAATCACCAGAAAGACTCTTTTAATATTTGTTTTATATAAAAAGTAATGTTTTGAATACATATGCTCAGACATTCTTTAAACAGCAATTTTTTAATGAGTGCAATATTGTCTTTGATATTTTCCTCATCAAACTGTCTTTGTAATGGCGAAACAGCACCGAAAACTGGCGATATGAAGCAATTAAAATAATAAAACTTTGTAAAAAATCACCATAAAATTAAAACAAAACACAGGACGCGTTTCGAGCTAAAAACATAACAGCTCGTCATCAGCTAAGCATACACGTGTCCGAAAACGAACAAGTTCAAAAATGAACTGAAGATAAAGAATGTTGCGAAGAATGCGACAGATGGCGCTACCTGATAGAGGGATATGCAAAAGGGAAATGTGTTGAAAAAAGATAGAAGAGAAAATGAAATGGAAAAAATGGAAATAAAAGAAAAAATAAAAGTAAATTAAAAATATAAATAAAAATAATAAATAAAGAACTATAAAAGAACAAGAAAAAAATCCAAATTATTATTATTATTAATATTATTATTATTATTTTTTTTTTTTTTTTTTTTTTTTTTTTTTACAAAATAAAAAGAAAAGAAACAAGAGAAAAGGGAAAAGAATTACAAAATTAATTTCCACGCTGGAGATAGGAAAGGAGATGATGGGAGATCATTGACAAGATTAGCAGAATTTTTAGAAATAAAATATGCTTCATGAAAATCCAAGTGAGAGGGAGAGGCAGGGGAAGAAATAAATTTGGCCATGTAGAAATTGAAACAATGACTGGAAGACCAACAGTGAGAAGCAATCGAAATTCCTTGCTCTTGCAATGTAGGTTATATTGGTCAAACAAAGAGAGCTTTAAAATTCAGATTAGGTGAGCATCAGAGATATATTGCAAATCAAGAAATCTCTAAATCTTCGATTGCTTCTCACTGTTGGTCTTCCAGTCATTGTTTCAATTTCTCCATGGCCAAAATTATTTCTTCCCCTGCCTCTCCCTCTCACTTGGATTTTCATGAAGCATATTTTATTTCTAAAAATTCTGCTAATCTTGTCAATGATCTCCCATCATCTCCTCTGGAGATTAATTTTGTAATTCTTTTCCCTTTTCTCTTGTTTCTTTTCTTTTTATTTTGTAAAAAAAAAAAAAAAAAAATAATAATAATAATAATTTGGATTTTTTTCTTGTTCTTTTATAGTTCTTTATTTATTATTTTTATTTATATTTTTAATTTACTTTTATTTTTTCTTTTATTTCCATTTTTTCCATTTCATTTTCTCTTCTATCTTTTTTCAACACATTTCCCTTTTGCATATCCCTCTATCAGGTAGCGCCATCTGTCGCATTCTTCGCAACATTCTTTATCTTCAGTTCATTTTTGAACTTGTTCGTTTTCGGACACGTGTATGCTTAGCTGATGACGAGCTGTTATGTTTTTAGCTCGAAACGCGTCCTGCGTTTTGTTTTAATTTTATGGTGATTTTTTACAAAGTTTTATTATTTTAATTGTCTTTGTAATGGTCATTACTGTTTTATTTAACAATATTCATCTATTATGCATTTTTAGTGAATATAAAGTTGTTTAATGTGTTATTTAAAAAATGTGTTACATGTGTCTTAAGTTAATATGGGAAGAACAAAAATGTGAAATGCTCTTCACTCGTCATTGTACACTTTACAATTTTCATAAGTTGGCAAGTATGCTGTAAGATACATGGTTTAGGCTGTTACAATAATTTTATGTCTATACATTCTGTTTGACATTTGCCCACATAGCTCAGTCTGATTGGAATTCAATGGAAGCTTAAATGCTCCACAATCATCTTTAATAATAAATAAATAGAATTTATTAACGTTGATATATGACTTAACTAAAGTTGGTAAGTAATATATCTTATGTAAATTAGTGGAGTTCATATATTATGTAAAAAAAATATATAATTCTTATATTTTTAAATTAGTCACAAATAAGGCTGGTTTGAAGTAATATATTTAAAATTTGTAATTTTTAGTTAAAAAAAAACTAAGCATTAAAAAAAAATTAAAAAAAAAAAAAAAAAATCATACTCCGGTGACTTGTAAAAATTGATTCAAATATAATCATCGGTGTATAGTGTAATATATGCAATATTTCATAAAAACTATTTTTGGGTACAAAAAAATTTCTACACGAAGTTAAAAATAAGAATGTTAATGTACATATCAAAAGTTTTATGAATAGATTACTTCAAATAAATCATTGTTGAAACAGTAAGAAAAATATTGAGATTTTGGATAAAGAATAATTTGTTGAAATAAAAAGTAGGGTAGATGGGAGATGAATGGGACATTTTCTGAAAAATATTTATTTTAAATACTTTTTTAAAGTTATTATCAATATTATGTATCACATTTCATACATTAGGTATTTGATTACATCTATGCACAATATTTAGTCTAGATTATTATTATTCAGTAAAATATTATAAAATTTTTAAAAAAAGTTCCTCTCTGTCCCAATCGTCCCCATAGGAGGGATGATGGGACACTAATACGGATGGATTGGACACAAATATTTTCTTCACTGTATTCAATGTTACCTAATTAAAACTTATAATTATAAACTTATATGTAATTATATTTGTAATATATGATCTTATAATATGGTTATTATATGTCAGCGTTGCAAATCACTTTTACTGCAGTTTTAACTTGTAATGCAAACTTCGACTGTCTATCTGCTCCCTTTTCCCACTTATGAGGCATTTTAGATATGAAATGAAGGAATTTCCTAAAACAAATTTTAAAATTTAATTTGCTGCAGAAACGGCAGATCTTTTACATCGGGATGTGATGGACATTGATCCATTAGAAGTAAAACCTTTCTTTGTTGTTTTTGAAATTTATCATCCATCTCTTTTAAAAAATCATTGGAAATCTCTGATGTCATCCACGCTTTTTTAAAATTTCTGTAGCCACATGGCAATTATTTTTTATTCTTAAAGTATCGAGATTTTCTTGATTTTCCTATTACTAAAGGTTCTAATTTTTCTGAACCATCACTATTTGTGCAAAAAAGGATAGTTAATCTTTCTGTACTTTTTCTGCCCCCTTGACATGGTTCTTCTTTGTATGATAATGTCTTATCTGGCATCAGCTTGAAAAACAGTCCGTTTCATCACAGTTAAAAATGTCTTTAGGTCCCTTAATCCTTAATTAACATAAGTAGATTTTGAAACCATTGTCTAACATCATTTCCATTAACACATGCGCTTTCTCCTGTGATGTGGCGATGCAAAAGTCGATGTCTTTTTTTAGCTTCTCGAATCACCGCAAGACGCTGAAAAATTCTCGATTCCATACTTCTCAGTAAGAGTGCGAGCCTTTTCTTTTAAAATCACACCATCTATCGGTAAATTTGAAGCTCGCATTTGGTTAAACCACGCGATTAATGCTGATGTCAATTTTTTAAATCTGCCACATTGTATCCTGGATCTCTTTGAATCGACATTTTTTTATGCATTTATAATGACTTTTTTTTTTTTCAGAATTCCTTTTAGTGTCGATTCTGGCAGATAGAAGAGAGCAGCTAATGCCTTCTTTGATTGTAGTAAATTTTTATCATATTCCTTAATGGTTTCAACTTTGAATTGTATGCTTAATGCTTTACGTTTTGACATTTTCAGTTTAGGTATCGACATGCAGCAAACTGAAAAAATTACAGCGAAATGAATAACCTTTCACGCGTCTAGTACGAAAGCTTGTAGCGATTTGCTTTGACATACGCGTTTTTTCCCCTTCGCTGTGCGGGCTGTACGCGCATAGGTCTTTTGGCATGATTATAGCTTGGGATGTGCTTCCGATATGTTCTCGCTTTAGTATTTTTTTCTAGTGATGTTCAAGAACTACCATTTTTGATTTGTTAAGTTTAAAATAAAAGTCTATTTTTCTTAAAACAACCTCATTCCTAAAAGACGACGCATTCCTTAAAGCTGTTAAAATTTTCCAGGAAAATGCATTTTGCAAAAACCCTGATTTCTCCACCAGTGCCATACAGAGACATGATCTGCAGGTAGTCATTTGGCTTTTGTTAAATGGCAGACACAAAAGAATTCCATACAATCACCCTCCCGCCATAGATTTCATCGTTAATAACAAACGAAGGTAGATAAGAAATGTTATTCATTATTCATAAACACTTTAACAATAATGAAAGGATAAATGTAAGAAAACGTGAATGATTTGTACTTTAAAGATTATAAAAATTAATTCTAGAGTGAGAAATGTAAAATCGTCTGAACCGTTTAAAGCGTCGTATAAGTGAGAGAAGCAGTCGTACAACTGAGAGAAGTTTAGCATTATTTCCCATAAAGCGTGGACGGGACCGAGAGAATTCGGCGTATAACTGAGATAGTCGTATAAGTGAGAGGTCACTGTATATAAAAATATGAAAACTGGCATTTTTATAAAGAAATGTATGGTAAACATGTTGAAGCAAACAGCTTTTAAATCAAAGAATTATTTAAGCACTATTTAATTTTTTAAGCAACATTATTTAGTTTTAAAAAATTTATAGGATCAAAAATTATGCATAGCAATTGAACCAGCTTTTGCAGGCCCATACTGGACTAGGTTGCAGTGTACAGTGTCCAATCATTTTTTTAATTTGCCTAAGTCTTTTTTTTTTTTTTTTTTTTTTTTCATTATTTAAATGGACTTATTTCATATTTCGAAAAAAGTCATTTTTTAAAAAACTGATTGTTGCCTTAAAAGTGCACAAAAAGTAATATTTTCAAACAATTTACAATTGAAAAATATATTTACATGTGAATATTAAAATAAAAAAAAACTTTATAATTAAATTATTACGTGTGAAAGCCTTTAATGGTGAAAATTATGTTGTATTTAAAACATCGTTTGTGTGATAGATCTTACTTAATCACAAAAACAGCTGTCGTGCTAGCAGTGGATGTGACCTTGGGAACTGGAAAATTCCTTCAGTTAAGGGGATATGATTGGTAACCTGATTACAGAAGATCTGCACTGGTCATGAGAATATCATTCATCTTCCGTATTTGAGTAATCTTTTAAAAAACAGGGCATATTAGCACGTTTTTTGAGCCTGCAGAGTTAACAATTGTAACTCCTAAAGAGGAGAGGCCCCTGGTTAAGGGAAAAAATAAGATTTGAAATAACATTGTTGTGCACATGAAAATTTGTAAGGAACTGTAATGTGAATACGTACATTTTTTAATTTTTGTAAACTACAAATAAGTTATAAAATCAAGAGAAGATATGTTAACATTACAAAATTTGAAATATTATAGATTGCTGGAAATAATTAGATAAAAACCCCTTGTTCATTAAACTTGCTATTGACAGAGGTTACAATCCTTCCATTATCGATACTACTTTATTTAAATTACCTCATCCTCATTCCTCAAGTTCACGTACAAATCTCCTTCGCCAAATTGTTAAATGATCCAATAAACTTGATCTTTGAATCCGCTCACATGGCCCATTTCCTAAAATTTCCTATCTTAATTCTATTGGCTAATAAACTTTATTTTTGAATCCACTTCTCTTTCATTGGCTGTTTCCTGTAATTTTATTGGCTAATGAACTTTATCATTGAGTCCGCTTCTCCTGCATATTCCAGCAATTTTCTTTTCTGAGCAATCATATTTTGCACTGATGAAGGTACGCTATGGCTACTGAAACTAGTTTGCAAGAAGAAATAAAGTATTCTGGTGCTTTGAACGTTGTTTTTATTTATATATTTTTAAATATTCAACAAAATGTCTAAAATTGAAAGTGTCCAATGATTAATGGCTATATAATTAATGTATATATGAACTTAATGTTTAAAAAATTTAATATTTTCTTTTTTAGGGTTTTCCAGCAGAATTTGCTATGTATCTCAACTATTGTAGAGGATTGCGTTTTGAAGAAAAACCAGACTATACATACCTACGCCAACTATTTAAAATTTTAGCTCGAACTTTAAATCACAAAGCTGATTTCCTGTTTGACTGGACCATGCTTAAACAAAAAGCTGCTGCTAATGCAGCTGCATCATCTTCACAAGTTGTAACCACTACTGGTGTGTATAAAAGTTATTTATTTTTACTTTCCAGACATGTATAGTGTAAGAAGTTATTACTAAATTTACAAAACTGCTAGCTCTTTTGAATTTTGTGGAAGATTTTCAAATTTTGTTGACTTTTGCAAAAATATCATTTATTTTATAAATATTTTTGTTTGTTCTTAAAATTTATATCTATTTCTGAAATTGCTAAATTATTCTATATTGTAAGTGATTAAATTTAGTTTCTTCCAGCTTTGATATATAGTTGTTTTTTATGGTTTCGTTCATCTCATGAAACCCTTATAGTCTCGCTTCGCAGTCTATCCATCACAGAGCTCGTACTCAGAAACTATTTAAGTTACAGACTTGATTTTTTTTTTTTTTACATAGAGCTGAATACCCCCTGTCATAACCAAAATCATAAAATTTTGAAAAAGTCTTATGATATTTTAATTAAATGAATTCGTTCTTTTTCGATTTCAAAACATCTTCTTAATTTCAGCGTAGGATCACAGACGGTCCATAGAACAGTGGTAAAGCATTCTTCTTCCACGCAAGAAATTGTGAGTTCGAATCTGTCAGGCGGAACTTATTACACATCATTTTGAGATGGATTTAATTAAAAGAAATTTCCTTTTTTTTTTTTTTTTTTTTTTTTGGTCATTTTAAAAGCTTATTTTATTTTATTTTATTTTTTTTTTTTGCGCAGAGGTAATTTTTTTTAATCTCTTTTTTTTTTTTTTTGACAGAAAAAAATTCGTAATTTCAATTTTAAAAAGCCCAGAGAATTATTCACTTATATTTAAAAAATCAGGGTGGTCACAGACTTGGAAAACATGGAAATATCAGGGAATTTTGTTGACCTGGAAATATCAACGAAATTCAAACTAAACCTGGAAATTCATTGAAACAAATGTTAATTTCCATTATGTTTGCGGTAACCTGGAAGGAAAAAAATAATATCAGCTCTCAGTCTGTACCTGAAACCAGCTTAGACTGTATTTTTATACCAGTCTTCAGGCTCATGGTGAAAACTTTATTTATACAAAAATTGGGAAAAAAAAAACTCACTGTTTTTACTGTAGTTTTAAGTTTCTTGCAGCGTTTTACCATCCTTTAAAAACTGAAAGTAAACTGAATTGTATTAATGTCATGTAAAGAGAAATATTCTATCTGATTTTTGAAGCCTTTGTGTGGTTAGTGTTAGTAACATAAAAAAGCCATGAGATATCTCGTATCTATCCTCTCTTTCTGTTTAACCTTCCCACTGCTGTGAACTGATATATCTGTTCACTAAGCTGTAGGTTTCACTGCGATAGAAGCGTTTTTTTAATTAATATAATTCTACACATATAATCCAGTTTGGGAAGATTAAGTTATGATTAATACTTACAAGGATTATATTCCTAGACATAATTACATTTTTTATATCATATTGGAAAAATTATCATTTTAGAGCATTTGAAAAAAATTACAGAGAAAACATTACAATTTTGCTCTTTTGCTCGGCGGTCAGGGGGTTAAAGTCCTTTGTTTATTAGAAAACAGAATTCATGTCTTTCTGCCATAGTTGTACAATGATATTTTATAAGAATGAAAATAATGACTTTTACAGGTTTTACTTACCCATCATACGTAGTATAGGGTAAATCTTGTAATCGTTTTAATTGAAAAAAAAATTTTGACGGATTTACACGTTTCAGACACTGGAGATGCTAGAAAAAATGTCTGTCCGTCTGTATGTGTGTGTGTCTGTAATCGCTCTATCTCCCAAACAAATTGAGATAGAGACCTGAAATTCGGTGTGTACTTAGGGAGTAATAATGGGAAGAAGCCTATTGAATATCAGTAACCTCAATTAACCAGAACAATTTTTTTCAGACTCTTGAAATATTCGTTCTGATAAAAGGTATACAGAAATTTTCAAAATTGTGTATTTGAAGGAATGAATATAAAAGACAATAAAAAACCAT
This sequence comes from Maratus speciosus, assembly GCA_963932465.1. Lineage (NCBI taxonomy): Eukaryota > Metazoa > Arthropoda > Arachnida > Araneae > Salticidae > Maratus > Maratus speciosus. The sequence continues at coordinate 37,260,730 of OZ010788.1, read as the reverse complement.
AAATTTTGCATCATGAATGAACTCGATCGGATAATTAGTTGCCGAGATATTTGTAATTCTATTTTTCACACTCTTCGATTTTTCATGACCCTGTATTTCATTCAAATTTCAATTCAAAGATATATTTTAATTGGAAATGAGACGCTTAATCCAACGCAGTAAACCATTAGTTAATACAATTATAATTTTTCGAGTTATAAGGATGGTTCTTTTACGCAATTCGGTACTACTTGATTATACCGCTAACCAAAAAACTATCGCCAAACTATAAGATTAAATGCCAATAATGGCTTATAAATGTCAAGCATTTACTGCCTCTCCATACCTATAAGAGGGTTTACCATAGGGGAGACCCTGTTCTGTTGCCAAATACCACCAAGTTTGTCGCCAACTTGGTGGTATATTGCCAAATTTTAAAGCCAAAATGAGTCACCAAAAGTTACGCCAAATTGGTGGTATCTCTAATATTTTGCCAAATTCCCATAGACTTCCATTGTAAACCAATACTTGCTTACAGAAAATCAACAAATTGAAATATTTTAATGCAACAAAAAGAAATATTAGCTTAAGGGGTTATATTAATTATGGCACAGATGTCACATATGCTCCATATTGGCACGATTACCAATTTGGCGAAAACTTCGAAAGCATAAACAACATCATCCGGGTTACCATATCAAGCAAAATAATGACACTTTGGCGCCAGTTAAGTACCCGTTGCGTATATGACATTGGCGTCACAAAAAAATCTATGACATCTGTGCTCTAATTATATTTAAGGGAGTCCAAATAAATTAAATTATGAATAAAAGTAACATGGTACAATGCTTAGCAAATATCACATGTTTTATTTTCATATTTTATATTATCTATATCCATGATGGGTAAGTATTACGGTGGCCCCCAACAACTAGTTTGCAGTGGTTGTGGATCCATTTTAAACAGATTTTCAGGTATATGAAAATTGAGGCTTTTGATCCTAGAAACCTAGGCACTCGTAATTATCACGACTATGGTATTTTAACATTAACACTGTGCTTACTATGTCTAGTATTCTAAGGTTAAATGAAAATATTAATCTTAAAACAATTTTAAAATGTTATTAACAAATTTCTGCTGTATGCTTTTGCTATCTATCTCAGGCAAAAAAATAAATAAATAAATAAATCTGAACTTATCTCTCGGGTGAAAATGAACGATTGTATGTTTCTTGTACAAATCTATAACTGACAAAACTTGATATACGAGTCATTCTCAGATAATGGGAAATTTTATGTCCTTGGTTAAAAATTGGGAATTAATCAAGTCAACTGCGAATGTTTGAACTTTTTGTGAGTATTTCTCTTTAAGCACTCACTGCATTATGCACTTTAAATATGAAAAAAGAAATCATTATCTAAAAAAATTGTAAAGTTGTAAATGTCATTACCAAGACTTGTCCCAAACTTCAGGTTTATTAATTGAAACCCACATTTTTAAGATTTAGAAAGCTTTAGAACGAATGCAATGATTATGTGGTTATACTTTCTGTCTCTATTTTTTACACATTTGACACTTTATGCAAGGCAAAACAGAAAATATTTCAATTCTTAAAAATTAGATTTTCTGAATATTTAAGAAAACTTATATGCTTAGAAATTTACAAATAATCTAACATTATTAAATGCAGATTTCAAAGTGCCATATATTCTGTGAAGCAAGATGAAAATTAAACTGTTTTGAAAAATTGACGTTGAGGCCTCTGATCTGAAGATTTACTAGTTTAAGAATTTAAATGTAGAATTATTAAATTAAACAAAAATATGATTATTTTTTTTTTTTTTTTTTTTTTTAAGATATTGCATTTATGTCTAAAATATAAATATTTTTTTCACATTTTTAATATGATACATATAAAAAAGTTAATAGGAGCTATGTTTTAATATGCACATTTCATATATATTAGAAAAATGTTAAACAATCATTGCATAAACATTACATTGAACCTTGAAATTATAAAAAGAAAAAAATCAAACTCCAGTAATTATCCTGGAGGCCAAAAATCTCTAATGCCATTCAAAATAGTGATAAAATAATCTACCTTTCAATGGTTTTGACGCCATATAAACAGTTAAACATGAATCTAAGTGCTGATGTGCTGTTTCTTATTTCACCATTTAGCTGAGCCCCAAAGGTGTTCAATGTTCTGCAAATGTGCACCAGTATCTGGATCTTTAAAATTAAAATGATGTTTTGAATCCTGCAGCCTTTTATTCGTCAGTTTTATAAGAGTTTTTAAGCGTCAGTTTTTTCCATGATTCTGAATAAATGATAGAGCAATCTTCTATATATTCTTTTACTCTTTTCATCAGTGTAGCCGTGCTTCTATTGGGAACTTTTACTATAAGATATTCATCAGTATCTCGAAATAATCCTCCAAAAAACCATTACTCAGGAAGAATTAAAAGTATCTTGATTTTTTTTTCACTTTTTTAAAAGAGATTTTCTTCAATCTCTAATTTTTCCCTCCAATTTTTCCAGATTGTCGTCTTGTTAGAAGGTTTGATATACAAACTTCTGTGAGATAATTATTCCAATAAATAACTGTATAATGACTTAAATTTAATTGCTTTTTTCCCCATTTTATTTTATGTTAATTCATCAGACCAGCTATAAAAGAACCTTAAGGCAGCTACAAATGTTAATTTGGAGCCATCCAATCAGCTTCCTTTTCTAATGGATATTCTTTTATCACAGTTTTTCACCTTGCACTTCGACTGTTTGTCAGCTTGTAGGTAGTCTCATATCATGCCCATTAATAATACTCTTTTTTATGACAGAATTCCATATTTTTGAAAATAGGTAATTGGGTCATTCCATGTCAAATCAACGAGAAAAATGCAATTTTTGGACCTCGACATCTCAGATTTCTATAACTTTTGGTTTATAGTTTGTATCCATGGAGTATATGAAAAATCTAATTTTTAAATTTTTTTTTTTCTTAGCGGTTTATTTTTTACGGAATTTTAAAAATGGTCAAAAGTACCAAATTTAACCAAATTCTCAACCACAAAATCTTCTATAATTCTTTAACAAATTGGGCTAGAGAGTTAAGTTATATCTCATTTGAAAGCTCTTTTTATGGGCTTTAATATGATATACAACACTAAAAATTTTGTGTATAATAAATTTTTTGACAAATTTTCAAAATTTTTGAATTTAAATTTTTCAAAAACACCATCTTTAATTTTTTTCAAAAAAATATATGTTAATCTTTGACTTTTTGGCTACAAGTATGCCAAATTTCAAGATGGAGAAATGATGGGGTTTTGAACTATTAATTTTTAAATATGAGTTGTGCATGAAAAATTTCAAGTATCAGGGCAAAATTAACAATTGTACAATTTCTTTCCATATATAATTCACACTTCTTTTTCATTAAAAATTTCAGAGTTTGATGCTAAGCAAATTGGCATGAAAGCTAAGGCATAGGGCAATAAGCTAAGGCATGAAAATTTTCTAAAGCATATTTCTCAAAATATAATTATATAATTTGCCCATAAGGGGACTCTTCATTCACTTGAAAGCACTTGATCGGTAAAGTTAATCCTATGGGCAGGTTGTTTTCGAATTTTCCGTTTAAATTTGAATATTTTTAAATGATTTTTTTTACATAGGATAGTTGATGTCGATCTCTCATATGACTATTTCTTACTTTTTTGATTTTGGTTGCAGATTTTTTAATAAAGATACTTTCACTTTCGGACCGGTTTCGAAAGTTACAGTACCTTTATTAAAAAAATCTGCAACCAAAATCAAAAAATTACAAAAATTCCCTATTAAAGATTGACCTCAGCTATCCTATGAAAAAAAAAATCGTTTGAAAATATTCAAATTTAAATGAGAAATTCGAAAACAGCCTGCCCATAGGTTTAGCATTACCAAGCACATATTTCAAGTAAGTGAAGAGTGTTTTGACCTGGCACTTCTATCTTTTGATAGTTTAATTCTACAGCCATCACATATTTTCATGCCCTTTTGAATATTAAATCTTAAACTGCACTACCAAGTTGTTACATTCCTAAGTTTTCCTGATTTTGAATGAATTGTTTTTTTTATGGGGATTGATCTGGATTTAAACTCACTTTTGTTTTATTCTTTGTTTGGCACAGCATGTCCCTAAAGGGATTTTGTGCAATAAAACTCAATACAACCAACCTTTATAGGGATTGCAGCATTTAACAGAAAATAATGCCCAGTCTTTCTTATCTTCTGACATCATTAATAGTAGTAATTCAAGACTTCTTTGTTAAAGCATTTGATTAAAGTAAAATGAAGCTTGTTTATTAAATAGTTATCTTTCTATATGTAAAAAAAAAAAAAAAAAAAAAAAAAAAAAAAAAAAATTATAACGATTTGGGAATGTGCAAAACGATTTTGAAATGAACCAATGAAAATCTGCTTAGGTATCTCAAAATGCATCTGATTATTCAGAGCTTTCTGACTTTTCTTAGCAGGAATTGTGCTTGGTGAAAACCATGAAAGTAGAGAGGATGGGTGCGGAAAGGGAAGAATCTTCTGCATTTCGATAGACTTATTTAAGGGATCGATGGCAAACTTACTTGAAATATGTGCTTGGTAATGCTAAACCTATGGGCAGGCTGTTTTCGAATTTCTCATTTAAATTTGAATATTTTTAAACATTTTTTTTTTTCATAGGATAGCTGAGGTCAATCTTTAATAGGGAATTTTTGTAATTTTTCGATTTTGGTTGCAGATTTTTTTTATAAAGGTACTGTAACTTTCGGACATTTCAGATGATATAATATCCATATTTAATGTAAAAAATTCCTGATTTTTAATGATTAATTGAATACAGATATTGTCATATGGAATATTTTTCTTTGCTGTTGCCATCTACTGGTATATTTTGAAATAATAGACTTATAATAATACTTTTTTTTTTTTTCAATTTATCTGCATAAGCATTAGTCAAGAATTTAAATGTTTTTTTTTTTTTTTTTTTTTTTGATTTTTAATAAATCTTAACATTCTTTTTTTGGTGTCATCCAGTGAGTGTTTGAAAAATGAAAGTATTAATATGAACTTTTTCTGAGTTATTTCAACATTTTTAATATCTTTTAAACACTTTTTGCTTTTAAAAATTTTAAATTATATTTGTCTCTGCTAAATTTTTGTAATTGCAAAATTTTTAAAATATTCGGATTTTTTAATTTTATTTAAATAATTTTACTTGAACATTTTTAATTTGATTTTTTAAAAAATTTTAATTATTTTAAAATTGAATCTAATGGTGCTGCCATTTATGTAAGGATTTAATAACTACAAATTAACAATTTTGATTTATTAATTTAAGGATAAAGTGTTTTAAAAGAGATATTAAACAAAACCTTCTGTGCAATCTGTGATCACACTTACCTACTTGTTACTTTCTTATTTAGTATATGATTTTACCAGTATTGCAAAATATTTCAAATCCAGTCTGGAACATTTTATCACAGAATACCAGAATTACTTTCATAATTATTCCATTTTTACATTTTAATAATTCTTCTATCATTTGCTTTTTCTCAGTATGTTGGAGATGTTGCCTCACCCAAATTATATTTTTACACACACACACAAAAAGTTTAATAAAACAAAATTTTAAATGAGAGGCTTTCATGCTTATAAGCTAGTAGTTGTTTGCTCCTCTACAGAATTAAATACATACTTGATAGAAGAACTTAAAATGAACATAACTTGTTATATATTATTTAGATTATTTTGCATAATTTTTGTATTCTTAAATAAGTAATTTTTTAATGTAATACATGTCAAATCTACAATGTTTATTAAATGATTTGTTGTGTTGTTTTTGCTAAAATTTTATGTTGGCAATTATCTTCCATTCTTGCATAGATATGATGTATGTTTATTTTACATAATTTTTCAAAAACTGAATAAAAATAGTATTTGGTGTATTTAAAGAGGGAAAAAAAGTTATAATTGGTTTATTAACCAATTCTTATCTATGATTATAATGATTTAATTATGTGAAAGACCATGTTACCCTTTTTATTAAATCATTAAAGTTTTGTAACTAATTACAAAGTTCCCACTTTTCTTAAAAAAGTGCCTATTAGTACTTATTTTTACCTCTTGCCATTCTCAAGGCTATAATGAAACTGGTTACTTTTATGTTATAGAACACTTAGAGATATAGAGAAAATTGCTTTGGCAAAGAAGGAAATTTTTCAGAAATTACAAAGAAGGAAATGTCCAGAAATTACAGAATTCCTCTAGAAGTGTAGGATAAAATAAGTATGAAAGTATAATAATATAAAGTAGAAAATACTGAAATCTGCATCTGAAAAAGAAAAAACAACCTTATTGAATTTCGATTTATTATTTTCCCGCAAGCAGCCAAAGTCCCTCAATCTGCATTCTAATTTTTCTGTGAATTATAATAATTTGCAATTTTTTTTTTTTTTTTATATTCCTGAATTCCATGAATCATTTATTTTTTGCAGCATTCTGAAAACTTAGTATTGTGGAATTATGATTTAAAAAAAAAAAAAAAAAAAAAAAAAAAAAATGTGAGTTTCCTCACTAAGTTGTGGGAGGGAAATTTTTTTTTTTTTTTTTTTCAGTTATTCAGGGAAAAAAAAGTCATGGGAAATTCATCAATCAGTTACAGAAAGTAATTGCAAATTTCATTGTTCGCTCATAAAAAATCGAGAATTTCATCAATTATACATATGGGAGAGGAGAACTGCATATTTTCTCAATCAGTTGCGAAAAAATCATTTCATCAATCATTTGTGGAAAAGTGAACTTTGTCATGGAAAAAAAAAACCTCATTTCATCAGGTGCAGAAAATCAGAATTTTCATCAATTGGTCATTGAAAAAAAAAAAAAAAATCACAAATTTTCTCAATCATTCACGGGGAGGAAAATTGCATAATTAATCTATTGGTCACAAAATTTCACGCAATTGTGTCGCATATTTTTTGCTATGTAGGCATAACATAGTTTTTATTTATTTTTTATAAATTTATAACAAAACAATCATTTATATTTTTAAAGTAAAATGTTCGTAAGTGCAAATACTGAAAAGGGTGAGGATTCAGAAAATATTTGTAAAAAAATATTAAAAGTATAGCTTGGAAAAAAAATTGTGATTTCTGAAGGGTGTCGTCCAAAACACCTGAAATTTATCTAATTTATTCCTGATATAGTCTTTACAATGCTTCTGATAATCTATTCAATGTTGCTTACATACAGTTTTTTTTTTTTTTTTTTTTTTTTTTTTCCAATATTTGCACAATTTATTTAACGTACAGAAACCATTTATCTGTTGTTATATAAAATTAGAAGTGATTTAAATATAATATGTGTAATCAGAAGCAATTTCTTTAATGCATACATAGACAAGCATAATTGTTCATCGGTTCTGTTTATCTCATTTAGCCATAAATCTCACTTTCTTTAGCCCAAACTGTACCAAGCTTTTTTAAAAAGTGCCAAGTCTTCTATATCTGGGAAATGCCAAAATTTGTTTAGTAGCATAAGTTTGGGAATAATTGAAGAATGTGTTCGTCTGAATGTTCGTCTTTAATATGCAAAGTACTAAAGAAAAATAAGTAGACTAGAAAACAGAAATTCTGCTTTTTCAGAATTTAGTGTCGCCCCCAATGACAAAAAAATATATGTGTATAAATATAGATATAGTAGAGTCTTGATGTCTTATAATAGATATGACTTATAGATAATAATAAGACTTAATACAGTCTTATAATAGATAAGACTTAATAGAGTCTTATACCTTTGGAATGGATCATTTTCTTCTGATGGACTGATGGCTTCTGTTATTATGAAACAGTCATTATAAATGAAGTGTTAGGTGAAGATGAAAGAGCAGCCGTAAAAAGTTTGTTTTAAGACTTATAACACAATATTTTATTTTACATAAAGTGACATCATCCACATCTGCTGAAGAATTCATTATTTGTGATCCAGCGTTAAACAACATCTACAGTAAAGTATGCTTAAGACGTCAGTATCGCTGAATAATACACACACAAAAAAAAAAAAAAAAAAAAAAAAAAAAAGTCATTCAAAAATCTTGACAAAAAAATCGGCTAACTAAAGATTCACAGGCCTTTATTTGTTTGTATTATTAATATAGGTATTTAAAATTAAATTTAGTTTCTAATAGCCTCATGTTTTATCAGAAATCCTTCATTTATATTTTTTTTTTCAGTTTTTATGGGAAAATGGCAACAAAAAGGTATAATTGCTATTTTTCTTTCACTTTCTACAGAAATGGAGTTCTTCCGTTGCCAATATTAAGCAAATGGCTCTAAAAACTATAAAAAAATTAATATCTCAAATAAATGGAGATGCAGTTTTCAAACAAATTGAATTAAAAAGTACTTTTTTTTCCAATACGACAGTATAAAAATTGAAAATGTGCTATGCTTAGAAGTTTAAAAAATTGCTATAGAGTATTTAATCGTACTGCTTTGTTTGACGGCTGGTTTCTGTAAGGTAACGTTATTTTTTGGAGACTACACAAAATAAGCTGGGAGAAAGAAATAGCATACCGTACCGGGGGCTAACAAGTGCAGTAACCAGAGCTGCCAACTGCTACGAGAAAATCATAGTTGCTATGATTTGAAGCTAAAAACTATGATTCTACGAAAATCCATCTAAAACTATGATTTTCTGGGGAAATAAAAATATACAAATGCATTCTTCCCTCTCTTTCTTGCAGTTTTTCGGTCCAGGCAGCATAGGTTTACACATGTGTTTTGTAGTTAAGCACTTGTCCCGCATCAGATTCTCGGAAAGCTCATCTTATTTCGAAAAATACTTGCCTCGAAGTGAGTCGCTAATCTCGCTATTTTTTGTATTTATCTGTTTTAAACTATATTTACAGATTTCATCTCTTTTCTCGCTTTTCTTTTTCAATCATTTCTTAGCCATTGATCACCCAAAATTGTCCCTTGGTCACGGGGGAAAAAATCGTAAATTTCATCATCTGGTCTTGGGAAAAATATCAAGAAATTTGTCAATGGGTCGCTAAAATCTATCACAAAATTTCTCAATAGGTTGCTTGAAAAAAAAATCTTTTGAAATTGGCCAATCGTTCGCTTGTAAAAAATCAAAAATTTTCCAGTCAGAAAAATTGTGAATTATGACAGTCAGTCGCAGGATGAAACCATGAAATTCGCCAATCTGCCACAGAAACTATTGTAAAATTTGTACCTAGGTCTGAAAGAAAAAATTCTTAAATTTTTTAACTCAGTCAAGCTTAAAATATCACAAATTTTGTCATTTTCTCGTGGGAAAAATAACACATAAAACAGCAATCGGCAATGGGAACATATTGTGAAATTTGTCAACCAATTGTATGAAAGAAATCGTGAAATTAGTTCTTTGGTTTCATGAAAAAAAAAAGCATTAAATTTGGTCATCGTCTCATGAAAAAAAGTTTCAAGATAATTTTAAATAGGTTTAGACTCAACTTCAACCTTGAAGGACTACTTTACATATATTATTATCTAATTTTTATAAAATATTAGTTTTTTACTATTTACTTACTTAGGTTATATTACAATTGAAATATTTTTATAATATTAATCAGTAAGAACCTTATTTCTTTTAACATTTATAAATACATAAAAAAAATCGAAACAGGCTACTCCCACAGACAATTTTCATTCCACTAAATTGCTGTTGTGGACTTTATTTTCTTTGGAGAACATTATTACAGTCACGTTTATATTTACTGCATTCATTGCAATGCTATCAAATCATTTGCTTTATTAAATCATATGTACAGTACACTCTCAAAACTCTAAACAGCCTGTGACCAAGAGTTTTGCATATTTCTAAATTTTGCAAGTTCAGATCATTACTGAAGAGAAAATCATTAACGAAAAATTTCTTATGAATATCATGAAGCAAAAAATCTGCAAATATTGTGTCTGATTGCTTTTTATGACCGTGTTTTTTAGGTGATAGTTTGACAAAATTCATTATTTTTTTCAGTAATTATTTGGCAAAATGTTTTTTTTGGGGGGGGGGGGGGGGGACAAAATTTGCTTTTTATTTCCACGATCCTTTGACAAAATTTGCTGTATTTTCCATGATCGTTCTTTGAATTTTGCTTTTTTTTTTTACGATCGTTTGACGAATTTTGAGATTTTCCTCTCTAACAATATCATTTGACGAATTTAGCATTTTTTCCCCTGAGAGTATTTGACGAATTTTGCGATTTTTCCCCTGAGATTATTTGAAAAAATTCATAACTTTTACCATAACTGTTTGCATAACTCGTGATATTTTTATGCAACTGATTGTTGGAATTCTCAATTTTTTGGGCAATAGATTGACGAAATGACGAAATTCATTATTTCTTTCTGCAATTGAATTGGCAAAATTTGTGTTTTTTTTTTTTTTCAGCCGATTGACAATATTTGCTATTTATTTCTTCAATCCTTTAACAAAATTGGTGTTTTTTTTTTTTTTTTTTTACAATATCTTGGCAGTTTTCATGATTTTTTGTCCCAAGGCCGTTTGACAAATTTCGCGATTTTTTTCTGAGATAATTTGACGAAATTCGCTATTTCTTTTCCCGCAACCGATTGACTTTATTTTTTTATTAAAATACATATAAAGAACAAATAATTGTACAAAAATTACTTTCAGGTGCATACATATAATATAAAGATATTTAAAATATATTAGAAAAACCAGAACACTTTCAATCATTACAAGGCCATCATCAGTAGGATTTAAATGTTGTTATTATTTTCTTTGCGCTTATTGGAGAATTATCCAGAAGAAAACTTTGTAATTTAAAGGTTGTACGTCAGATGAGATGCCAGATAAAGTTATTCAAATTTTCAACAAAATGAGCTTTCATCTATTATGCAGTAAATATCTCCATACTCTGTTTTATTTCTGTGACCCTCTGACAAAATTAGCAATTTTTTCTGCGATCTTTCTTCGAATTTTGGGATCATTTCGCATTTATCTCCCGAGACCCTTTGAAGAATTTCATGATTTTTCACCGAAATCATTTGACGAATTTCACGATTTTTTGCTGAGATAATTTTGCGAATTTTCCCTAAGATCACTTGGCGAATTTCACAATTTTTTCTAAACGATCATTTGACGAATTTTGTTATTTTTCTCCCGTGACCGAGATTCACGATATTTTTCTGAAACTGATTGATGAAATTAACAATTCTTTTTTTTTCTTAACTGATTGACATGTGTTGAAGATACATTATGCAGATGGTGTTAAATCTATAGTCCTTGTCTGTTTACTCAAAACATATATGTGAAAGATGAAAATTGGCTCTTTGTTTGGGTTTCCTTTTTTACATTTTAGTCTCTTTTTCTTTCAATTTAGTATCTCTTCACTCTTTTTCAAGAGTAGTTCACCACTCCTAAGCCTGGAAATACAATCTTAGTAATTCAGCAAATAATCTGTAAAAAATAGTTCTTTACCATTTTCAAATATATCAAAGCATTGAAAAAGGTTTGGGTTTGAAAAATTTATTCTTATGAAACAGATTACTGTTTTTATATTTTTATACTGTATTGCAGAAGTTAATTAATTTTTTTTTTTTAATTTCAAGATAAGAATTGGCTTACAATCCTCTAAAAAATTTCAAATTAAAATTCATACATAGTATAGTTTTTCTTTGTATATCTAAGAAGCAGTTGTATATATGTAAATTATTTGGTTTTTTCTTTTATAGCTGGTCGCTAACTGGGTGACCTTCCCAGACAAGTGCTGGGAGAGTTAGGAACAACCTTGCTAGCCACAGAGATAGCTTATGTAATTGTGAATTGCCTATGTACTAGGAGGTGGAGGAGAAGATCTGCTAGAACAGGAAGAATGCTGGATTTTTATAACCTATAGAAGAACTATATTTTTTGAACTAAGAAAGCATTCTTCGTAGAAACAGTTTTCATATGTTTTGCTTTTGTGACTTTTTCTGCATTTCATATGTTTGAATGTTTTTACATCAAAGTCATTTCTCACTCCCAGTTGAATTATGAAGCTGTAAGATCAGTTGGAATTGCAGAAAATTATATCTTCCTGCATAGTGTGTGCACAGAAGAGAGACGGCTGCTAGAAATTGAACTTGTATCAGTACATCTTCATTATTTTTAATTGTTTGTTATTGTATGTTTATTAAACATTTTTATATATAAATTCAAGCTATCACTTACATGAAATTTGTATTAAAATTTATTTATTTTCAAAACTTACTTTTATAGAAAAAGAGTACTAACTAGATTAATTAAACTGTATGCTGTTGTTCACATATTGTTTTCAATATTTTGAAAGTTGCACAATGTATGAAACAGAATATACATTACAGCCAAAGCTATAATTAGTATTATAGAGCTTAAAAGTGAAGCATACCATAAGATGTCAATTGTTTTCAAGTATATTTCATATGTGTAAGATGTAGAATAATACTGGGCATTTCTGTGTTTGAATTATAAAACATACTTTCTTAGAATTCTTTTTATTTTTCTCCATTTACAATTTTAAGTGTGATCTCCAGTTTTTGGCCGGTGATTCTTATATTAATTTGCTTGATTATAACAAATATTAGTTTGTTTGATCTGTGACTGTGATGGCGTTTTCATCTAATCTTAAATGGGAGTGATCATGCATTAATGTGTAAAATATTCATGTTGCAATCTGTATAATAGTTAGGCATTTTTTGTTTCTTTGTTACTGCCTTATTTTTTTATTGCATTAATGATTGAACACTAAATTTTTTATGCATTGCTATAATATAAAGGCGTGTATGTTTATCACACCCACCCCCACACACACATATATATATATGTATATAATCTATTTATTTATTTATATGAAAAATAATAATATAAAATTAGTGTGATAGCAATATAATTCCAACTTCATAGAGTTCTTTTTAAAGATCAAAATTGTTTTATGCTGTATAAAAACTAATTTTTTCTGAATAAAAGAACTTGCAGTTTATCATGTGTTTCTTTCCTCACACTTTTCACCTTTTAAAAAAAAATTATTTATGATAAATAGTAAGCTGGGCATTTTCACATTGAATTACTTGAATTTTAAAACTTTCTTCTGAGTTAAAATTATCTTCCGTGCTCTCTGGAATCTATATATGACATAAGTAAGAATTAATTGAGGATGTGAGTTTCAAAACTTGCCTTATCCAAAATTTAAAAAATCGAGTTTTCTCTATCAATCTATTCTATGGGTGAACTTGCATTGAAAAAACTCTACAATCTGGGGGATAAAAAAAACTAGTTTTATTGTGTATTTCTGGCATTATAAAATCTTGGTTTACAATGGAAACCAATAGACGCAGTCAGACATTTTTCGCGATTTCCCAAAATTTGATTTTCTAGATAAGGCGAGTTTTGAAACTAACGTCCTCAATTGCTCACTGATTTTTATTAGTTAGTACAGTAGACTCCCTCAAATCCGCACTGCTTGGGACCAGAGGCTGTGCGGATTTCTGTTCATTGCTATTTATTTACATTTTTTAAGCAGTAATTTGAATGTAATAATGCAATCAAAATTATAATGAATGCTTGAAATATAATAGAATGTTAAAATAATTAAGCAATAAACTAAAGTAATAAAAATTATGATGATTTTAAAAATTATTAAAAGTAAAAGTCAAATAAATAATAATTAATAATGTGTAATTAAATATGCATCATAAAAATACATTTTTCTTGAATTTTTCAATGAAGCTTTCCTCATAAAGGTACCCTACTAATTCAAATCAAAATCATAAAATAAGGAAGTTTTATTTGAGGTTTAGCCAGTCTTAATAACCAAAACAGCTTGATTAATACAAGAGGATTGTGATTACCAGTGATATCAGCAATATCTTAATTTTTTTGCAGAAATAATTTTTTACTTCATGAAAAAGTACGAGTTCAGTCATATTATTGAGAATTGAGGTTAAAATACATACAGAATGATATAAAACTAGAAAAGTCTGTAATTTGGCCCCTACATCTGAACTGAAAGTTTCCTTGTTTACCTCTGTGATGATGTGCAGTTTTCAGACATTTGCGTATTTCAGGGAGTCTACTGTATTTGGTACTTAGAAATTTTACTGTCATTTCTGCTTAAAATTATGAAATACACAAACAATATAACTATCAATCTGACAGTATAATATAGAGAAAATTGTATGCATTTTAATAATGCTTGAGTTCCATAATCCCTAAAAGTGCAAAAACTGGTTATAGTAGGGTGTCAACGATTTTAATCAGTTGATTTAAATTGACGATTAAATCGTAATTTTTATCAACTGATTTTTTTTTTAAATAATGTGATTAAAATCATAAATTTTCTAAATGTTTAAAATGACATAAAAAGGTATTAAAATGTAAGATTAACATAATTTGGAAAGTTTCTACAGGTATTTTGACTTATGAATAAACAACAACAAAAAAAAAAGCTTTAAATAATGGTTTCTAAGTTTAATTCCTGAGTATTTTAAAAAATTAAGTTCAGCAAGTTTGTAAGAAGCATAGTTTTAATCTGACATAAAAACAGTTTTATTTAAAAATGATATTTAAATCTAATGTAATTTGCAATGTCATAATTTCCTTTAAGTAATCAAATTATTAATTCTTTTATATAAAATAAGCATAGCAAGTACAATAAATTTCTGAAAGTAAAAGAACAAAATAGCCAGAACCTTATTTTCTCATTCTACTTTTGCAATAATAAATTTATAGCAAATATTGGAGCTAAAGAAGAATAAAAGAATGGCATCTGCTCAACAGTTGTAAAGAATGTATAAAAGAAAAAGAACTAATTATTATAAAAATACTAAGCACAGCAAGAGCTTCTTCAATATAAGTTGAATAAATGCTTTTTTAACTTTGTAACTTATTTACACCAAATAGAAAAATTAATTAAGGATTGAAAAGGCAGCAAAACTTTTTTCTTAAAAAAAAAAAATAAATAAATGAAGCATTGAAAGCTAATAATCCTCACTGAGTGGTAACAATGTTGCTATTTAATATTTTGAGGATTTCAGATATAACTGGCTATATTTACTCTGTATGTGTGTATGAACAGGTTTAACTCATTTTCACTTTTTTTTTTTTTTTTTTTTTTTTTTTGTTAGCATACATATACATGTGTGTAAGTTTAGATTTAGGCGATTAATAAGTTTTTTTTTTTTTAAGTGCAAATGCAAAACGAGCTGCAAATGATGTTTGTTAGTTTTGTTATTTGTGTTATTAGCTAATGAAGTTACTTATTAGAAGTTTTTATTAATTCTGCAATTACTTATTATTTCCTCTAGGCCATTTTTTAAGAATGTCACATTCTGACCCAGCAAAATGCACCCAACCTTTTAAAAAAAAAAAAAGTTAATTTCACCAGTAGTGGTAGCCAGAGATTTCTGGTAAAATAACTTCCCCATTCCACATTATTTCTAAATCCATGTGCTCAAGATGTGGCAAAATTGATAGAACTTTATTTCTTTAGAAAAAACAGGATATTATTCAAACATGTTATTTAATTGTACTCTTTAATTTATAATTCACAAAATTATTAAAAAATATTGACACTTTATTTATCATACTAAAAAATTATACACTTTTTTTATATATATTGTTACTAAACACATTACTAATATATTTCCTCATGAAATAGAGCATTTTTTTTTTTTCTGAACTAGCATCCTACCCGTTTTTCTTTCTAGAATGAATACTAAATTATTAATTATCATTTTAGTAATTAAAGCATCATAAAAATGTATATTATGTTCCTAATTAGAGTTATTTGTTTAATATTTATTAATTTTAATAAATGCAAATATCACTAGCATTTAATATAGTTTTACATAATTATTACAAAATAGTAATGTATATAACGTTATTGTATGCTGCTAACAAATGAAACTACTAATTTGCAGCTTTTCTAATTTCTGTAATTACTAACTAATAATTATAATTTTATTAATTAAAGTGTAAAAACATAGATTATATTAGCAATTAGAAGTTTAAATTTTTGGAAATCTAAAACTTTTGGTAGCTATTCAGTATTTGAATGCTGGGAAAAAAAATCATAAAAATCCAATTTAAATCAAAAAATTCTGATTTAAATAAAAAAATTGATTTAAATTTTTAAAAACCCAATTTTTTTTTTATTTTAAAAAAATCATTTTTTATACTCTAGTTTATAGTTGTTTTTTTTTTTAATAATTTGACTGAAAAATAATTTGAGGCATTTTACATGAAATAAAATGAACTTAAGACATATTGAAAAATCTTTTTAGTAATCATTTATAGCTTTAGCAACTTTCTAATTATCTTTTATTTATCAAAATAGATTTTCTGAGTTGACCAACATCATTTCATTTAAGGGGTTATTGGAGTTTTTCAACGTATAAAATATATGTTTTAAAGGCAGAAATATGCATTTTTTGTCCCATCACATTTTTAATTTATTAAAACCAAGTTTGTATTATTTTTTATCGGAAGGTGTGTCATGACTTTTAAACTGTCTTTTTCCCAATGACACGGAAGTACCCGATATTTCTCAGAGGAAAAGAAAAATATACATAATTGGTTAGTACTTTATGGACATTTAAAAAAAAAAAAAATCAGAATTTGTATTTTTTAGACAAATGGCATATGAAACTAAATATATCAGTTTCCAACAAAACTTTTTTTAAGCACCAGTCAAGGACTAGGAAAATATATTAATAATAAACTTTCATTTTTTCTAACTTCCTCCCCCCCCCCCCCCCCCAAAAAAAAAAAAAAATAAATAAATAAATAAATAAATAATAAATATGTTTTTGGCAAGACATCCCTAGTACCAACTTAATAGCAATTTAACCCTTTAATGCATTGTGCGGCATATCTGCAACATGTAAATAATTGTTTTTTATGACATCTAGTGGAGTTTTCATTAATTAATCTATGTATCTTATCTGCTACATTATGTTTTCAGAAGGACCATTGCACATTTTCTCCAATAGATGGCAGTAGGGCTAATATTTAGCCAATTTGGTGGGAAGTAACAAAGAACATCAGAAATTCAGAATTTGCTTATGTTTTGCATAGTTTAATTCATACTTAGTTATTACAAAATGAAAATCCACCTACATAAAGTATCTAGATTCAAGCTTATTAAAATAATTACTAATTTTTCACTATTTTAGTTATGACAATAGTTTTTGCTTTTTGCAGCAGAAGAAAAAAGATACGAAATTTTTTTCATTATTTTTCTTGCGTTAATAAAACTTTCTTAGAATTATATTTAATCTTTTCAAAGCAAAATAAAAAAAAATTATGCATATTTAAGTGTTAAAAAACATTGTTTTGAGAAAATCTCATGTATAGTCTGGATGACAAGAATCACTATATACTTTATATGAGTTTATTTTTTAAAAAATAACCTCAAGAGAACATGTATAAAATGTCAAACATTCAGAAAATGAAAAAAATGAAGGCAAAAAACTCTTTTAACCCTCTCACTGATAAACCCATGTAAATACTTTCACTAAGCTCCAGGTTTCACTGCATTAGCATTATTTAAAGAAATATAATTCTATTTATTTAATTCATTGAACAATTATTAATAGTCTCAAGGATTACACTGATATTCGTAATTAAGTTTTTTTGTATAATGTTGAAAAAACAATCTTTTTTAGCATTTAAAACAACATTACAATTTTGCCCTTTTGCTAGACTGTCAGTGGGTAGAAAAACAATTTTGCATCTAGCTCTTTTTAGCCCAGTGGTTAGGGGGTTGAATTCGGAATTAATTAAGGGAAAGCTGGAAATTGTTTTAATCCCTTCAGTTAAAGTCTATAATAAATATGCTATGTTTTCCCCCTCATACTAGGTAAGCGTTAGGAAGTATGTATAGATTTATAGTCAAAAAACACATTTTTTTACATACCATAACAGTATCTCCAAACAGCTAACTCTGTCAAAAAAATTGTCTATACAAATGTTGTAGAGCTTAAAATTCTGAATAAAATGAGTACCTACACTTAATATGTTTGTTGAACATTAAGGTCACAATTCTACTTTAAAGTTTTAGACCCATTGCCAGGGGGTTGAACTCAGAATTAACTAGGAGAAAACTGGAAATTGTTTTAATCCCTTCAGTTTAGGTATAAAATGAACGTACTATGTTTTCTTCCTCGTACTTGGGTGAATGTTAGAAAATATGTGCATATTTATTTTCAAAAAACACATTTTTTTCTAATTACCTTTAAATTTTTCAAATCAAGAGCTTGAAGCCAGGAGAGAACAAGTTAACTTAACACTATCTCAAAACTGTGGCCTTAATATTGAACAAATATATTAAGTGTAGGTACTCATTTTACTCAGAATTTTAAGCTCTACATTTGTATTGGCAATGTTTTTGATAAAGTTAGCTGTTTTGAGATATTGTTGAGTTAACTTGGTCTCTCCTGGCTTCAAGCTCTTGATAAGCGATTAAGGCAAAGTTTTGAAATAGAATTGCGACCTTAATGTTGAACAAAAATATTAATGATGGTACTCATTTTATTCAGAATTTAAAGCTCTACAACATTTGTATTGACAATGTTTTTTTATAGGGTTAGCTGTTTTGAGATATTGTTAAGGTAATTTTTAAAAAAAAGTGTTTTTCGGAAATAAATATGCATATATTTTCTAACATTCACCCAAGTATGAGGAAGAAAACATAGTATGTTCATTTTAGACATAAACTGAAGGGATTAAAACAATTTCCAGTTTTCTCCTAGTTAATTCTGAGTTCAAACCCCTGCCCACGGTCTAAAACTTTAAAGTAGAATTGTGACCTTAATGTTCAACAAACACATTAAGTATAGGTACTCATTTTACTCAGAATTTTAAGCTCTACAACATTTGTATTGACAATTTTTTGACAAAGTTGGCTGTTTGGAGATACTGTTATGGTATGTAAAAAAACGTGTTTTTTTACTATAAATCTATACATATTTCCTAACGCTCACCTAGTACGAGGGGGGAAAACGTAGCATATTCATCCTAGACCTAAACTGAAGGGATTAAAACAATTTCCAGCTTTCCCCTAATTAATTCAGAATTCGGCTTTTTTTTGCTCCCCTATCACTGGGCTATTTTATCTTTATTTTGTATTTAAAAATCATATGAATGAGGTTTCGAAATTAGCAGTGGTTAGTCATATCTTGCTTTATGAATTTCAGTTTTAGTAACCATAATTTTACACCCAGTTGTTATGTTTAAACTTATTCTTTCTTAATTGTTCAAATTAGCTTTTTTCCAACCAATCAATTATTTAGTTCTTTAACTAAGGTGGCCAAGTTAAATACAAAAAATTTTTTTTTTTTTTAACTGGTTATTCTAGATCACATTTTCTTGGCAATATTTTCACAACAAATGATCCAACCTTTGAGATATTTGCATTTAATTGTTAACATATTTAATAATTACATATATCTCCATATCTAAAAGGCAATGTCCCACTACTGAATCATCAATGCCCAGCCCAAACTATTGAACCTAGAAGCATGAAAATTGGGGGAAACATACCGTAATTTCCGGAAGATAAGCCACGTCTTATATGTGTTAAAAAGTTATTTTTTTCTCCGTGTGGCCTATACAATAAACCTTTTCATTCCCAACCGGGTGTTGCATGCAAAATATTGCATAGACAAAAAAATAGCAAATTTTCAAAAAACGAGAAATACAAGTTTCAATTTCAAAAAAGGAGAAATTTTTTTTTTTTTTTTTTTTTTTTTTTTTTTAATTTAGTTATTATTTAAAAGTAAATAAGAATAGTTTTGTTTTTTTACTGAAAATTCATTTTTCATATTGTCAATAAATATCAAAGATATTTAGGGATGAAGTAGGATTGATCGCTTCTTAATAATTCTACTAAAATACTGAATATAATGCAGATGCAATTTCTATTTTGTGTCGGCATCAAAAATACTTTTCTAACAGATCGTCGATGTATTTGCAGTCATAATTTAGGTGCAATTAGAGATCATATCGCACTTGGTGCCGCCTTACCACGACTGTGCTAAGGAGCTAGATTTTTTTTTTCAGACTTCTAATGCTCTGTCCCATTTTCAGATCTAAGACTTTCTAAAACCGTATCCTATACTCAAATTGTGCTTACAATAAGAATATGGAAATGCAGAATCGTCGGTACCATGCCCTTTTTGAAACACAGTGTCTATATTTATCACAAAAAAGTAAAATGGTTTTCTTTTAATGCAATGAATCATATTTTGCATATCCCTGCCGTCAACTCTACGATATCATCGTTCATGTTTTGGAAACTCATCTTTGAGAGCTTCTTTCGGAAGATTTGTTGCTTTTATAAGAAAACGGGAAAATGCCGTCTGATTTCTTGCTATCTGAATTCTAACACTTGCAAGTTTCATGGATTTACGAATGACAATGTCTTTGTGAATGTATCAGAAAGTAGGAGAACAACCTTTAAAAATGGCATTTCGATAACATTTGGTTTTTTAGTCTTTCTGATATTTTGATGTTCTGATTTTCAGCGTTTCACTATAATAGTAACGTTTAACATTGCCCTCAAACCTAAACTCGGTACTTTCTTTTATATTCATTAAGTTACTTTTAATTTTTTTTAATGCATGAAATTACTAAGTATTCTTATAAAGGCAGTTCTCAAATCCTACTCAACAATGTGAAACTTTCTTATACATTTTCTGACTCATTTTTGAATGTAAAGGGATAAAATCGGCAAGACTGACTATTGAAGCGGTTTGGGATCGAAATGAGTTTTCCTTTTTTTGATAAATAATTTATCGAGTTATAAGGGATTTTGATCACATGATAACAATGTTTTTCCTGCCACGCTATGTCTTTTGCGAAAATTCAGTTCAAAATGCCAACTTTGACAGTATTTTCTGAAAGATCTTTTGTTTTTACCAAAAAAAATGAAAAACGTCTTTCGATTACATAGTTTCTGAATAACAACCAATTTTATATGTTTTTGAACAAAAATGAATTAAAATATGTGCCAGAAAGTGGCTTCTTTGGATTTGGGAACAGCTAAGGTAAAAAGGAATAGCTTTTTTCTTTTTTTATATATAGAATCTGTTAGAAAATGATATCAAAATTAGCTATTTAAACTGATTTTATTTAGGGAAATGTCATCATCAAGAATCTCAGAATATAATGTATTTATGGGAAGACAAGAAATGCTATTCTATTCCAAAGAATTTGACTAATAATGTCAAATTTCATATTTTTACTTAAAATTTCATATTTTTACTTACAAAAATGATTTCGCAAATGTGTCAGAAAGATTTGTGTTCTTGAACAAAGCAAAATATTTTACTGAACCTTAAAGTTACATTACTAAACCTTAAAATATTTTATTGAGCCTTTACCTTAAATAGCAATAAAAATGAAAATGTTTCCATCGCAATTCAAAATAAGAAAACTTCATTTTAGAAATTTAATCTATGTGTGCACATAATATCCAAAACAAAGAAACTGCTTTATGCCATTTAATATACATGTCTACTTAACTTAATTGTAAACACAATCGAAAATTGACAGGGGAAAATCAAAATCTGCAACATTCACCAACTTGTTTATGTGAAGGGTGAATAACCTTTCTCAAAGTGCTGTTTTATGATAGTCGTTTTCCAAATGCGTAAACCTTTTTTTTTCTTTTTTTCCAAAATTGTTTTTTTTCCTTATGTGATCCTGATTATTGAACTGATTTGCTAAGATTTTATATGTGAAAAAGTTAAATTAAAAAAACAAAAAAATTAATAAATTATGATGCTCTTTGACTCGTTAAATATTTTCACAAACTGGAAGTCTATTCAGCTTTTTCTTCATCACAGTATTTGATAACTTGTATTTTTTTCATGATTATTGCAAAGACAAATGGGGCAGCTGCTCCCCCCACACACACTGCTAAAAATTGGGAAGTGAATATAAATTGCAGATACAAAAATGTTATAAGGAGCAGTGTTGTAGTCGCATCAGAAGGTATACGCTATAGGCAGAGAGTATACGCTAGAGTCATGGACATTCATGGATACAGTATATGCCAATGCTTTATTGGAAAAACAGAGGGTATACAGAGCTCCTCAAAAGAATCCATAGGGTATACGGTGTATATCTCCATATACCCTCCACTACACCCCTGATAAGGAGTCCCTAAATGGATCTTTACCCAGGGCCCCACATAGTATTAATAGGAACTAAAAACATTTGTTAAGATTTTTTGCAAATCCAATCTCTCTACTTTTTGGCAGACTTACATAATCATTTTCTGCATAAAGACCTATAATTTGCACTTGTTCTTGCTCAGGTGCTAGGGCATCGAGTAGCGTTTCCATTTTTCATATCGAAAGCAACAAGGGCGTTGGCAGGTGGGCCTCCCCCCCTCCCCCTTCCCCCCACTGAAATTAGTGATTTTTATCTAATCATGGGCATTTTTTTCCTTATTTGCATAGCTTCATGTAAGGTCATCACTACGAAGACTCTCTACCCCTTCCTCTGAAATGAAATTTTGGCTATGCTACTGGAAAGCAATGGATTACAACTGAAGCTATGCCACATGACATTGAGGAAAAAAATGAAAAACATTATTCGATTCTTAAGTGCTTAAATAGTCATGTCAACAAACTCCATACAGTTTCGTTGAAAAAGACACTGTAAATATATCAGACAATTTCATGTTACAACAGAGATTTCTTTTTTTCTTGCCCTCAGATTAAGGATATATTTCTAACTTATGAATCAACATCTGAAATGGAAATAAAACACGTCGAATTTGGTTATTGAACATAAATTTTGATTGCAGATGTGATAATAATAATAAAAAATCTCCAGATCAATTTTGATGGATAAAAGTAGAAAAAAAGGAAAAATAAGAAATTTTTAATAAAAAGTAAAAAAGAGTGTTTTTAAAAAAAATAGGAAAAAGAGAAACATATCAAGTTAACATAATCTGTTTATTTTTCATCCAATAAATACTGCATAATCCGTTTTTTTTAATCAATACATTTTTTAGATATTTCATTGGGAGACGCGTTACGGGAATAGAAAATCTTTATGTCCCTTTTTTACTTTTCATCAGTCTCAATTTTCTTTTTTACCCTACCTGACATAAGATCAAGGTCGCATGGGGAATGAAACGTTTTTCAGCCGTTTTCATTTGTAAAAATAGCATTTTGGGAGATGGGTTAAAAAGTTCTTTTGTCCATCGTAATTACAGCTTGAAAATTGATTTTACAAGTACCAACAGGTGAGTTTGTCTTCAGAGAGTGAAAGAGAATTAATTTCAGGAACAGTTATAAAATGGTTTTTTCTCTCCCATCCGGTCTTTAAGTAAAGGTTGCGTCGAGGTGCAAAAGATAATTGTGGTTTATAGCTCTGTCTCTTTTAGTGCCTTATCGCCCCACGTGCTGTTTTATTTATTTATTTTTACATTTGTTTTCGCTTGAAGTCTGGATTATGGCTCCACTTAAAAGTTATATTACTTCTTTTAAGCTTGTTACGATTGAAAAAGCTTGCTCAAATAAACTTTTATTGATTTATTTCGATTTTCTTTTTCCATCTTATACTAGGGAATACCTAAAAACGAAACTGATTAATTCATCATAAAATAAATAAATTACACCATCATAAGTATAAATAAATATTGGCAAGTTATATTTATTTATTTATTAAAAATACTTTTTTTCTTTAAATATATTCAAAGAATGCATTTCCGTTTGTTGTGCATTAAACTAATTAGCAAAATTTTTCAATGTAAGTAGATTATGGATTTTTGTCTGTACGGCTTATCTGATGAAAATTGAATTTTTATCTCTTGTTTTTTATTTGTGTGGCTTATCTACTATAAATTACAGTGCTTCATATGACAGAAGTGCACACTAAGGAAGGATATTTGAAAATTCCTTCCCTAAGGGAGTTAAAGAAAGGGTCGAAAATTTTAGAGCATGTGGCCAAATCTCAGCAGCTGTTTTAGGTAGGAGCGTGAAATTCCAGAAAATAAATCTACTAAAAAAATAATTAAAGACATATTTGAGTGATTTTAGAACCCCCCCCCCCCCTCACCTAAGAGGATTGAAAGGGGAGGTAAAAAATTTTAGAACACTTGGCATATCTCAGCAGCCATTTTAGGTAGGAGCTTGAAATTCCAGAAAATAAATCTACTAAAAAAATAATTAAATACGTGTTTCAGTTAATTTGCAAATTCCTTCCCCTAAGGGGGGGTCAAACATTTCTACGCTTCGCATATCTCAGCAGCCGCTTTAGGTAGAAGCCTGAAATCCCAGAAAATAAATGTGGGATCCCTTTTTGCAAATCCCTACAGCGCCAGCTTAAAAGCGCCGCCAGGAATCGTTATCACAACTCCGGAATAAAGCAACTCTGATGCTGACAGTGCAGTGCATGCGCTCAACAAGTGACTGTCGGCGGCAGACATGCTGCGAGAGAGACAAACTGAAGTGAGGAGAAAAACTTTAGAATTCGAGTGTTGGTGCTAGGAGGAGGTAGACGGAACAATGTAGTAAAATAAGACATAGATGCTCGAATCAAATTAAGAGGCATTAAATGTTTGTGTGAGTGCTGTCTTCATGTATCTGTCCTGTAAATATAGTTTTCTTAATATAACTATTTTTTTAAGAGAGAGTCGTAATTTTTTTCTGGTATCAAGTATGCATTTTATTGTGATCAAAAGGATAATTCCATATAAATGTACTAAAAAAATAATAAAATACGAGTTTCAGTTAATTTACAAATTCCTTCCCCTAAGGGTGTCAAACATTTTAAAACACTTGGCATATCTCAGCAGCCGCTTTAGGTAGAAGCCTGAAATCCCAGAAAATAAATGTACTAAAAAAATAATTAAACATGTGTTTCAGCAATTTTAGAAATTCTCTCCCTAGGGGGATCAAAAATTTTAGAACATGTGCCATATTTCAGCAGTCGTTTTATGTAGAAACGTGAAATTCCAGAAAAGAAATCTATTAGATAAGTAATTAAACATGTATTTCAGCGATTTTAGAAATTCCACCTTATAGGCTGGGAGTCAAATGCTTTAGAACATTTGGCCATATCTCAGCAGCCGTTTTAGGTAGGAGCATGAAATTCAAGATAACAAATCTACTAAATAAATAATTAAACACGTATTTCAGCAACTTTAGAAATTCCTCACAAAGGAGGCTAAAGGGAGGTGGATGTCGAAACTTTTAGAATATGTGGCATATCCTAGCAGCAGTTTTAGGTAAGAGCATGAAATTCAAGATAAGCCTATTAAAAAAATAATTAAACATGTATTTCAGCAATTTTAGAAATTCTCGCCTTTAACAGGTTTAAAGAGGGGAATATCGAAACATTTACGCCATATCTCATCAGGTGTTTTGGATAGAGGCATGAGTTTCAGGATAACTGATCTACTAAAACATACTTAAACATGTATTTTATCAATTTTAGAAATTCTCAACTAAGGGTGTTTAATAAGATAGTTGCAAGTTTTAGGTCATTTCGCCATGTCTCATCAGCAGTTTTAGGTAGAAGCGAGAAATTCAGGATAACAAACCTATTAAAAAATAATTAAACACATATTTCATCGATTTTAGAAAGCCCCTCTACCCCTAAGGGATTAAAGGAGTGGTTGAAAATTATAGCACATTTTGCCATATCTCAGCAGCAGTTTTAGATAGAAGCAGGACATTCAAGATAACAAACCTACTAAAAAAATAGTTAAATACAGTAGTTCAGTAATTTTAGAGCTATTATATTGCCAACATCTACTTTGAACTGGATAATGTAAGGTTATACGAATAAGACAACAATTATGGATATTTGATTAGATGTTTTTTTTTTTGTTGTTTTTTTTCTAATTTCATCTTTGCTAGCATTATTTCGTTTCATCCAAGATTCTTTTAGAGAAACCGACCAGCAAAGCGGGCTAGTACATAATACATGCAGATGAAAGAGTTCCTCCAAAAGGTGGAATATTGTTTTTGCTGTTTAAGCAATTTTGATCATTACTGAATGATGTAAAAATGCAAAGAAAATATAGGAAGTGTTCAAGGTGAGGGGTGTAGAAAATTTAATCCTCAGATATTTTGTCTATTTAAATCCTTGAAAGAAGGGCTGTTATCAATTCAAAGGTCAGTATGCTATGAGCGTCTGAAAATCATGTAAATGAAGTTGTATGAGGTACTTTAACATAGACAAATTTTTAGACTTTAAAAGAAAAGGGAAGGTTGCACAAGGCTCTTTTTGGAATATTTTATTATATTTAAAAACAGAAAACTGTCACACATGGATGAGGCAACTACATTTAAAAAAATTATAGGTTTTGATGCAGGTCAAAGCTAAAAATTCAATTATCATTGAATAATATATTTTAATACTTATTCTTTTAGTTTCAGACATAAATTAAACTCCTAGGATATTATTTCTCCCCCACCCCCCCCCCCCCAAAAAAAAATAAATAAATAAATAAAAAGTCACAGAGAAAAATTGACCTGAGATCACCAACAGGTAACCTTTTTTTTTTATAATCTATTTATATAAAATCCAAGTCTCTGTGTATCCCTCACAAATTCAGTAGGACTGCCTCATTGTAATGAGTAATTGTTGAAAATTACTAGTGCAGAATTACTACAGAAGCACCAAATGTTGACCAACTTGGTGAAATATCGCCAAATTTGATGAAATATTGCCAAATTTGGCGACAAATATAAGTTTTCATATATGAAGCCAACTTGGCGATAGCTAGCTAATTTGGTGAAATTCCCATTTAAAACCATTAATATTTTATAATCGAGGTCACCGCAATTTAATTTAAACTCTGTGCTTTTAAGGTTTTTTTTTCTAAATCTGTAGATGAGAATTTAAAGTGTAATATACGAAAATGTACGTCTTTACAACTTCATCCCCATGCTACTAATAACATAACAGCCAATAGACGGCGCTGTACTGTCTGAGCTTCTAACTGCCCAATTTTAATGTGCTTTAGGTACTTTTGCAGTATAGGGGACTTGGCAAGATAGAGAAAATGAAATTTGGCAACATATTTTCTAGCAACTTATTCACTGCCATATACACAAGTAATTTTCCAATATGTATACAATTTATTTAATATACAGAAGCCATTTAACTATTTTTGTATACAAGCTGAAGTAAATTGTATATAAAAAAACAACAATAATATAGATATAAATAGAATGTTTATAGATTATATAAACTTAAAAGTTCATTAATTTTGTTTTCATAGCTGTTTCTATCATTTGGCAAAAAAATCTCACTTCTGAAGCCCAAACTATGACAAACTTTTAAGTACGCCAAGGCACCTATACTGGAAAAGTACCGCACTTTATACAGTCGGATACAAAAGTTAAACTCTCGGTACTTTTCCACTTTAAGGGCCTTGCCGAAGAAGGAAAAATGGTAACACATTTTCTGACAACCTATTCACTGTTTCTTTTCATATACGCACACATTTTTTTTTCAATATTTATACAATTTATTTATCATAAAGAAGCCATATATCTAATTTTAAAATATAGAAATGACCTGTAATCTGCAAAAAGACGCAAATCTGCACAACCCTTGGAACCAAGCTGTGCAGATTAGTGGTCTTCTACTGTATTACAGTTTTTCATAAATGGGTTTCGTTTTTAAAATCTGTTATTTTCATCTATCACTGCAGAATAAGAGAGAAAAACTTATATTCTTGCACATGTGTTGTATGTACCTTTATATCTCATATTCCGTCATTTTTGACGGGCTATCTTTCTAGTTAAATATAAAATACCTTCACTTTGTTTATCATCATTACACAACCCATTTCATGTACATGCACATAAGCAAAATATCTTTTAAATTGCACCTAAATACAAAAATGCACACTGCAAAACTTGTGAAAACTGAATTGCTACGTAAAGTAAAAAAATTCTGTTTTAGCTAACCAAAGTTTTTTTTTATAATATTCATGTGAAAATACATTTTCAATTGAAATTAAATATTATTTGTGCTGTTTTAAAATTGTTAGCAATAGGTAAAAAGAGTTTCAAAATATGAAATAAGCCTCATGTTTTTATTGAAACTGTTTGGCAATAGTATTATTTGGGTATTTTAAATGGGACATAATTTTCGCTATTTACTACTTTTAACGCATAATAATTTAATATTTTTACATTTTCTTTCTCTTTTTAATGTTCACGTGTAATTATATTTTTTATGATATAATTTTTCCCATTTACTGCTTTTAATGTGTTCATTTAATTTTTATTTTAAAGTTTTCATTCTGTTTCTAAAAGTCACATGTAAATAAATTTTTTATTGAAAGGAAACATTTTTTGCGTTGTTTTACGATTTGATGACAATATAAAATATGAAATAAATCTTTATTGAAATGACAAAATTTTGAAAAAAAATGGACAAAAACCCTCAAAATGTTAGTCAATGACTATGCAGATGATCATGTAATTATGTAGTGGTTTAAAATAATGATGACGACAAGTTAAAAGTACAATCAACAATTATTAACATTACAAAAAAAAAAAAAAAAGAATAATAAAATCAATTTAACTTTCAACATTTACGTATATCACTTCAGAATTATATCCAGACTTGTATAAAACAAAAAATTTTCCATGCACATAAATATTGGATCAAAAACTTTCTGCAAATTAATTTAATGTTTCATAAAATAACGTGTTATATTACTTTGCCGATATGAATAAAAAACAGTAGTTTTAAAATAATTACCATTTAAATTAAAAAGCATTAATTACAGAATAATTATGTTGACTAAAAAATATTATAAAGCTAAAAATCCGTGATAAGAAGGGTGAATTCTTATCAGTTATTTTGTCAATGTATTTAGAAACAGCCCAATCCTTAATATTGTGACCTCTTCTCACAAAATCCCAGTCACTCTGTTCACAGAAATAATGGACATTGCTTCTGAAACAACTGAATCGCATTTTGTAAGGAGAGGTCCATTCACTGGTATCATCATTAAAGAAACCGATGAGTTTTTATTGTGGCCCTTTGACGAAATTCTCGTTTTTTCCGAGATCATTTGGCGAAATTTGCGGGTTTTTTTTTTAGATTCTTTGACGAAATTCGCGCTTTTTTAGCGATCTTTAGGCAAAATGTGCCTTTTCTCTCCTATCCTTTGACGAAATTCACGCTTTTTTTAGCAGCGTTTTGACGAATTTCGCGATCGTTTGACGAAATTAGTTTTTTTTTCGCAGTTCTTTGACGAAATTTGCATTCTTTGCGCGATCTTTTGACAAAATTCGTGCTTTTTCCGCTATGCTTTTACGAAATTTGTTTTTTTCCTGCACTTTTTGGACGAAATTTGCTTTTTTCTGCGATTCTTTGACGAAATTCGCCTTTTTTCGTGATCCTTTGACGAAATTCACATTTTTTGTAGCCTTTTGACGAAATTCGTGTTTTTTTCTGCGATTCTTTGACAAAATTATTTTTATTCCATGAATCTTTACCGAAATTCGCGTTTCTCCCACGGTCTTTTGACGAAATTAGCGTCTTTTCCATGATTTTTTGACAAAATTGGTTATTTTTTCTGCGAACGATTGACGGAATTGGTTTATTTTCGGCGACTATTTGTTGAAATCCGCAATATATTTCAGCGATATTCTTTTATGTCTGAATTTTTGGACTGATGGCCGATTTTTTTTAATTTTCGGAAAATTCGGAACAGAATCACCCCTGGCAAACAATAAATAAATCGTACATAAAATTGGGGAACATGTTTAATTTTTTGGTTAAAAAAAATACAAAAACAAAAATTGTTTTCTTTTTCCTAAGAAAATTTCCGCAAAATTCCGAATTTTGTGGAAATTTTTCCATGCACGGTATGCGTCTATATTATACAACTCTGATTATATCTTTCTTAACTTATGCATCTATTCTTGTAAACAGAAATATATTGTAGAGAATAGTGAAAACTTAAATATTGCACAGTAAATTTCGAATGCCTATTACATTGTCACCGAATCATTCACAAAAAATCTAAACCTTGCCAAGCAAAGTATTAAATACATGTGCTAAAAAAATTAAATTCTCCAGCTCATCGTTCTCAAAAGTAATGAGATTCAAGTTGTGGCGATAAGAAATGTGTTGTAAAAGGGTTACAGTACACGTTGTGAAGTTCTTCTAATAAATACTATTGATCGTTAAAGAAATAATAAAAACTGGAGACTTCTTACTTTACAGGAGACAGTGAAGAGACAAACTGATGAAACAAACAATATTCTTTATTTCGGTCGTTAGTAGCAGTAGAAGGTTATGAAAATAGTTGCTTCTGGTCACCATTTTAAATTTAAAGAACTGAAAGAACGGAATCTCTTAATTAGAATTCTTCCGTGGGATTCCTTTAGATGAGTGCAGCACATCGTTAAAAATTAAATCTTGAGAAAGAACATATCCACATAACCAAAATATGACCCATAGTACGGCAAACTTATTCGGCCAAAAAAAAGGGCACGGCATTCGAACGGCCGGCCAGCGGGCTGGCGCTCCGCTAAAACTACGTTAAAAGACTACATCTTTTTCAGACAACATCAAACCAAAATCTGAATTTAAAATTAACGAGTTTTAGTATTTAAATGATGAATACGGGGTTGACAAAGTGATTAAAAGGCAGACTTTAAATTGATTAGCTAAATTAACATTTACGGGAAATTAATGAAAATCGAATTACAAGCTGCAGAATTAAAAAAGTTTTCACTGATTGGAAAACGAAACCAAACGATTCTCCTGTCAGCGATCGGCGTCAAAAGAGGGCGGCGCATAATTTCAATGACGTCATCATAAGGCAAATCAACTCCGACAAAACAAGAGCTCCAAGACGTGCTCCTAAAATAGCTGAGTGCACA
The DNA here is from genome assembly GCA_963932465.1 of Maratus speciosus. Classification (NCBI taxonomy): domain Eukaryota; kingdom Metazoa; phylum Arthropoda; class Arachnida; order Araneae; family Salticidae; genus Maratus; species Maratus speciosus. The sequence continues at coordinate 37,229,804 of OZ010788.1, read as the reverse complement.
TGCGCAAGCTGCCGATCCGCTCCCAACGCAGATATGAATATCGGCGGTGAAAAATGAACTTGCTTTACGGTGAGAGATAAAAGCGTCAACATCGCGGCGTAAAGATTGGGTTCAAATGGACATCGATGCAAAAAAACTAGCTGAAAGGAAATAAAAATAAACCAAATTTAAATACTGTGAGAAGTATTCTCACATTACCTCCCTTCACCGAGAAAATTTTGTAAGACCAGGAGATGTAAAAGGCAAAATTGATCAAAAACCTTTTACAGAAAATGGGATGACAAAATTTTGAACTGCCAAAGCGAAAAAAAATCATTAAAGTCGAACAATAAAACTTAAAGGTGCTGGAAAAAAAATTGGTGATTTAACAGTTGAAAAAAAAAATTTGTGACCAAAAGTAAGAGAGAGAAAAAGAATATACATTGCATAAAGTACATTCATAATCCAAAAAGTATACAATACATCAAGTATACAATAAAAATGCCAAAAATACAGTAACATTGGCAAAACCTTCTATTTGATCTCATAAAATTATCATGATAAAAGTGTTAACATATTTTAAGTAAACAAACAAAATTGAGATCATTGAGTAGTCAAAACAAATTTTGCTATCTTGGTACCAAATAAAAACAGAATTAACTTCTGATAAAAGTTGCAAATACAAAAGCAACAAAAAAGTCAAGAAAAAATATTTTGTAATTTGACTTTTACAGCATGCCTAGGACTTTTTAATTTTAGAATTATATCTAAAAAAGAAAGAGTTTTCTTTATTACTCTTAACATGAAAGGAAATGAAATGGCCATATATAAATAAACTTTCATAAAACATAATGATATCATTTTAGTGTATCAAACTTTATTTCATTTAAATTAAAACAGACAACCAATTGTATGTGATACCAATTGTGTAATTGAGTCGTGCACTACTCAATCACCCAAATAAGGTATCCCATAAAAACAAGTTGCTATTTCAATCAGTGGCGTGGCGTCCGGTCATCGCTGGATGCGGCGATGACCAAGCAATATTTTAAAACTCTACGATCCAGTTTTAGCAGAACATTTGGAGTTCATGTATAAGTGAAGGTAAGATTTAAAGTTTCTTTTTTGAACATTCAACCATTGAATTTTAGAGTTAATAATTTTTCACCACAAACTTAAATAATTGCGATGACCACCGAAAATTTTCACGCCACGCCACTGATTTCAATCAAAAGACATGTCATAATTAAGTGTCATAAATCCCATCTTAGACACAATTTCTTTGAACTTTACACTTTACTAAATAAAAATTTCAATGTATTAGTCATAAGAATTCTTAATATATATATGTGAGACTCAAAAGATTAGATAAATATACATATACCATGGTTTTTCTTCAAAATATGATAGACTGGTGATCACCAAAAAAAAATTTTAAGTACTTCCATATAGAATGAAAGAAAAAAATTGACAAAATCATGAGTTTATAAAACTAAAATACCATGTACCAGGAATATAATTTTAAAATAATCATTTAAAATTTAATATAGAAATAAAATTATTACAATTCAATGTTAAACTCACAATGATGATAATGACAAAGATAAATCATCAGCAACACCATAAACAAACAAAAAAAATTAGATATATATATGTAAATATTGAAGTCCACAACCATGCCGATGACCATCATGCCCTAGCCACCAGCATATCTATGAACAAAAATAAACACATATAAGAACTCCTACGTAAAATTTTAGGTGGCTTGGATCTCCTAACAAGGCTCCTAACATCTTAGGTAAAAGAAAATTTTAAATATAATAACACTGTGTAACTGCTGGTGGGTAAAGGCAATGTTTTTGGATTCAAAAAAATGTTCATTGAGTCCAGAGCCATATGGAACAAGGCTATTAAAGTCACTGAAAGTTTAGTAACACAGCATGAGGTGATACACTGGTACTAGCATTGCTTCCTCATAGGCGTAAACAGGGGGACCCCCCCCCCCCCCGCTCGCGCAGACTCAAGCACAATTATTTTTAAAAAATCGAAATCTACAAAAGAAAAAAGAAGTGAAAGCAGAGTTCTGTTAGTTTAACAAATTAGTTTAATTCAGAAATCTAACAGCCTAAGTTTTGAACTGTGATAACAAAAAAAAAGAATTCCACGTTCTTTTTTTTTTAATTATGTTCTTTATCTCTTTTAAAACTAGAATATTTACAACAATCTGTATTAGTCATATTAAGTCAAAAAAGAGGTTTTATAATCCCACTTTGACGTCTTTTTTTTGTGGGAGATTTTTTTTTTTAAACATCGTTCTTTCTATTGCATGTTTCTGCAATTTCAAGAGAAATTAAAGCAAGTTCTTGACGAGGATAGAAACATAAATTATTTGTCTCTTTGATTGTGCAGTCTGAAGTCTAGAAAGAAGCAAAAAAATTTGAAAGGGAATGCAGATGTGAAACAGTAGTTGCAAATTACGATTAGCCGGGAAAAAGGTGGGGGTTCACAGACCCTGCCTCCTTTGAAAATGAGAAATAATAGCACAGAAAATTAAAATTAATCTGGAGTTGTTTGGTTGGCTGAATTTCGTGTTTCGCGACCATATTTTGACATTCGTAAAAGGAATATGGTTGCAATCTTCCAAGTCAATATAGTAATTTTTTTCCTCTGAAAATTTTTATGCGATTTTTGGAGTTTCTTCTCGTTTTGCGGAGTTCTTTCGAAACTAGGAAAAGGACCCGGTTTTAATCTTTTAGCCCAGTGCAGTCAATTTTGACGAAATTCGCGATTTTATTCTGCGATCATTTCATGATATTTACAATTTTCCCCAAAATCATTTGACGAAATTCACGTCTTTCTGCGTGATCTTTGTCGAAAAGCGCACTTTTCACCACTAACATTTGACAAAATTCGTGTTTTTCACCGCGATCCTTTGATGAAATTCGCATTTTTTACCGCGCTATTTTGACGGAATTCGGATTTCTTTAGCACGATCCTTCGATGAAATTCGTGTTTTCTTTACACGATCTTTTGACGAAATTCGCATTTTCTTTCTGCGATCCTTTGACGAAGTTCTCGTTTTCACCGGAATCCTTTGACGAATTGTTTTTGGCGATCTATTCACGAAACTTATATTTTTACAGGGGTCATTTGTCGAAATTCGCGATATTTTTGCGCGACCGATCGGGAAAATTCTCGATATCTTTCCGTACCATTTATCAAAATCTTCTACTCTTTTCCGCGACTTTTTGACGAAATTTGCACAGTTTACTCGTCAATCCTTTATCGTAATTCGTGATTTTTTTGCGCAATCTTTGACAAAATTTGCGATTTCTTTTTGCACTCTTTTATCGAAATTCACGATATTTTTCACGATCGTTTGAAGAAATTCCCAAATTTTTTTCGGGACCGAGTCACGAATTGATTTTGAGAAATTCCACAAAAGAAATAAAAATAGCGGACTTCAAAAAAATTTTTAAATACTCACTGAAGAATCACAAATCTGTGAAAGAATTTTAAGGGCGGATTTACTGCTCAGCATTTTTTATTATGCGAGACTCTTTCTTTTCTGTGCACAAATAGCGCGATCTCGCACGCTATTTCAAACCCTGCCCGTCAAAGAAAACTTCTATACTACTGGCGTTTCGCTGGTTGCTTTTTTTAAACGAACGTAGAATTAAAGAAATCTAGGATTTGAAGGGGGGGGGGGAGAGAGACAGCCTTCGGCAACGTACCCTCGACCAAGCTGCTATCACTTCTGTCTCGAAACAAACGAATCCTGAATTATCGCGATTTTTTTTTGTTTCGAGGCAAATTAAATTTTCAGCTTTCTTATAAGAACTGATTTGACATTCTTCCATTTCGAATTTAATCACGGCAATTGCAAAAATTACCAGACTTCGTTTTCTGTTTAAAAAAAAAAAAGTCTAATAATCGCCTCAAAGTGCAAAAAACCCCGCTAAAAATCGCAATAAAAATTCGGAAAAGATTAAAAAAAAGCAGGGAACGAAATTAACTAATTGGGTAAAATATTTAAACCTGATTCCTTTTAGGAACGCGAAAAAACCCCTCTAAAAATAACATTAAAAAATTGTTACAAATTGAAAAATCGCTGTAAGAATCTCGAAAAAACTTTATTGAAAAGAAAACAAAGTTTACTGGATAAAATATATAAATCGGATTGTTTTTAACTAATCTGAAAAAATTCGCATAAAAAATTAATTGAAAAAATTCCAGAAATTGTCTTCGATATGCATGATTTCAGGCAAACAGGTACTTTCCTGTCAAATCTTGCGGCTGTGAGGACTACATTGTTTTTTCAGAGTTCAGCGCACGCGCGTACACACACACACACACACACAGTGACAGACAAACACCTATCTTTATTATTACAGTCGCATCATGATAATATAATTTTTACCACCTTGACAAAAATTTAGTGTATACAGTAGACGCTTGATTTTGCGAACCTCTTTTTTACGAATTCTTTGTTTTTACGAACTGATGTACTGGTCTCGACCAGCATCCTATTGAACTAATGTTATTCCCATTTACGAACTTTCGATTTTACGAACGCATTGTATGAGTCCACTCGAATTCGTAAAATCGAGCGTCTACTGTATTATCATGATCTGCTTTACCTAATACATTGGACACATTCTGAGGTAAAATGATGAATTATTAATGAATATTGTAATTATTTATAATATTATAATAATTATTTATATGCACTTTCCTCCAAATTTTCTTGGGTTCTCCCACTCCCGGTAACCCCTAAGAAGTCATGGAGTCACATTCTGAAAAACTTCCATGAGTATGTACTGGTGTACAGCATGTATTATCTGAGATTTATCATCCGGCAAAATTTCATCTACAAGTCTTTGACCTAGATAATATTAGGTCTCATGCAATGCCCCTGTGCCTATAGAACTTTCCAGCATAATTAAAGCCCTTTTTTAATCTTTATAAGAAGTTAGAGTTGCAAAAGGTTTTACACTTGTGACCACACTTAGTCACTGTCTTATTTCACTGCTGCAAGGAGATTTACATATCTTTTTTTTTTACCATTAGATTTAGTTTTGATGTTTTGAACACTTTCTCACGCAAACAAAAATTGCATTTGAACCCTTTTTAAAAGAAATACCATACAATTATAAATTCTAAGAGGAAATCCTGTCTAAAATGGAAATTCGACCGGTTTCATGCGGTTCCGTTTCAGCAGGTTTTACGTTTTACTACATAAGATATTGTTTGTGTCCAACATATTCAGATTAAAAAGTCTGGGCACCCCCCCCGTTCAAAAGGCTGGTTACGCCTATGTTCCTAAGGTTGTACACAAGCACTAACAAAGACAATTGTATACACCAAAACATTTGTAGATGTGAACAGATGCTGTCGAAAAAAAACTGGAACATTCACATAATAATCATCAAAATAGATGATCATTTTTGGATGATGACACAGAAAATTTGAACATGATGACACAATATGAGAATGCATTGCATCCTTTTTGAAGCACTAACTGACAACATCGTACTCATCACTGCAGAGCAATCATAACTCCTGCGACACATACATGAATCACTTTTGCAGAAGAAGGATGAGAAGTCGGCGGTGCACTTATGATGAAATGTAGTATGATAGGACATAATCGGTATTTGAGGTCAAGAAGCACTTTTTTTGTAAAAAAAATTTCACTAGATGATTTATAGAAAAAAATTCTATATATATATAAATGTGCTGGTAAAAAAATTTCCATCTAGACTTGTGCTTTTCTGTAATCTTCTTGTATTATTTGTAGGTATGAAGAGAAGACATTAATAAATTTCACTTTCTTCATAAAACATTGAAAACTTCAAAATGAAGATCATTTTTACTATTCAATTCTTCATAAAACAAAAAATCTTCAAAATGAACAAATCTTTTTTTTTTTTTTTTTTTTTTTTTAAATCAATGAGGCAAATGGCAAAATAAAAACTTAGAGGCTTTGGGTATGAAATAAGATTAAAGTAAAAGGCACTATGCACATAATAAATAAATAAATATGGGGATTTTTCAAAATAACTTGATCTTGCATAAACACTGTAACAAATATTCACAAACTTCTTAAATTAATTGAGAATTTACACTTGATTATCAATGAGCAAAAATTTTGCAATGTGAGGATTAATTACTACACACAAGCAAAAATTAACTCTGAATAATTTTTAATTGCACCTGCTAGAATATTTGGAGAAAATGCAGCATAATAAAATAAAGTTGTTGAAGGTAAAATATATCAGTAATTTTCAGGTAATATAAATTTTAAACTTCCTTGTTTTGAGAAGACTTAGAATAATGATATGGTGTGAGTAACTGAATTCTAGCACAAACAAGTCAACAATTTCACTTGATGAGGATATTTACTCTCACATGAGAAACGTTAACTGACACTATCATAATCAGTAATGAAAATTATTTATTTATTTATTTTTAAGAGAACAAAGTAGTAAACACTATTTGTAGCTTCACAAACTGAAGAACTCTAATGAAGTGGTTTCATAAATGGATATTTGCCTATAAATGAACAACATCTTCACCAGGCATCTTATGGTTGGATACGAAACATACACACAAAAAAATAAACTATTGTAGATGTAGGAAACTTTTGAAGAAGTAGGTGGGTAATTTTATAATTTTTAGCTTCCATGATAACATGTGCAACAACAAAGAAGAGACCAGAAGAAATAAATATCACACAAAACCACTGACCACCTTCATCAGGTAAGCAACAGATGAATGTTAGAAAAGTCTGAAGAATGTCATTACAGATAATTAAAAAAATTTTCTAGCAGCATATACAGGAACAGTCATAATTAAATATGGCAAAAAGCACATAACTTAAGAGCTATTGATAGTTAATAAATACATAAAAGTAATCTTCACTATTGGCAAAGAAAAAATATTTTTCTTATGGTGAATGGAATTTTTAAGTAGAACTGTTACAGGATTGAAGAAGCCCCATTTCATTTTAAATGAAAAAAAAAAATAATGTTGCTCTTTTTATTTTTTATAAAGCAACATGAGAATAAGGTATGATGATGTCGATGTGGATATGTCATGCATAGACTTATAAATTTGTGAAAGAATTGAATTTGCCAAAGAAAATTGAAGCACAGAAAATTTTGAATATTTTCAATTTGTTAGCTGAGAGTTCTATAACAACATCAATAGGTAAATTTAAAAACAGGAACAGTTCTTTAAATATTAGAAACACTTCTTTAAATATTAGAGATGAAATCAGACTAGTCCACAAGACAACATGCTAACTACACATACAGCATATTTCACAAATCATCTAAGGAGCAAGTCTAAGAACTTTTCAAAGGGGATAACTGTTTATAAATTTTCATATTATATTTTTGTTATTAAGAGAAGCAGGCAATACTTCAAAATAATCATACAGGATAATTACTACTATAAATTACTTGAAGAATACCAAACTTCAGTTGGAGAAAATATGCATAATTGATGAGATGACAACAACTTTAAGTGAAGAACAAAATTTCTCAGCAACAAGAATTAAAAATAATACTTCAATAAAATTTCAATCATTTTTTAAAATATATATATATTGAAATTCAAATTTATAATTCATTTAAAGTGTCATTAATAAGTAGAAAATAAAAAAATAACCCAAAAGCCATGCCTCCTAAAATATCACATTATGTTCTTGAGAACAATTTTTGCCAAACTTCAAATTCATTGCAATTATTTGGGAAGATAAATTCATTTGTAAAAATATTTCAATTTCAACAATTATTCTTCAAAATTATTTTTAATTCCACAATTTTCAATCAATTAAAAAAATGTAACTGCCTCAGAATTTTATTCATAAAAATAGAATATTGCTATAATTTGCAACATAAAATTCATTTTCAATATTGTAATTATATAAATTCCTTTCTTGATTGAATAATAATACATTCTACGAAATATAGTAAAATTTAAATATGAATTCTTTAGTATATTGTAAGAAAAAAAATGCAACTATTTAACATAAAAAATGGCATAACTCAAGAATCTATAAGAACAAGAACATCAAATATTCTAAAATATTTTCATAAATTATATCCAATAAATCTTGAATTAAATTAACAATTTTCTTTTGAACTAATGAGAACAATTCCTCAAAAAAAATTTACTTGACTTTCTTGAATAACGATCTTAATTTTCTTCAAAAATTAGAACAAGTTTCATGAAAATGTAGCTTCTATTAAAATATTTCAACCAAAACTCTCATAATTCTTAAAAAAAGAACAAAAAAGTTCTAAAAAAATTATCTTCAAGAATCAGTATTTTTAAAATTGGAATAATCCCACAGCAACCACTGTTGCAATTCGAAAGGTACTACGGCGCCAAATGTGGCGATAAGAAATGTGTTGTGATCGTAAAAGGGTTAAAGTACACGTTGTGAAGTTCTTTTAATAAATACTATTGATCGATAAAGAAATAATAAAAACTGGAGACTTCTTACTTTACAGGAGACAGTGAAGAGACAAACTGATGAAACAAACAATATTCTTTATTTCGGTCGTTAGTAGCAGTAGAAGGTTATGAAAATACTTGCTTCTGGTCACCATTTTAAATTTAAAGAACTGAAAGAACGGAATCTCTTAATTAGAATTCTTCCGTGGGATTCTTTTAGATGAGTGCAGCACATCGTTAAAAATTAAATCTTGAGAAAGAACATATCCACATAACCAAAATATGACCCATAGTACGGCAAACTTATTCGGCCAAAAAAAACGGCATGGCATTCGAACGGCCGGCCAGCGGGCTGGCGCTCCGCTAAAACTACGTTAAAAGATTACATCTTTTTCAGACAACATCAAACCAAAATCTGAATTTAAAATTAACGAGTTTTAGTATTTAAATGATGAATACGGGGTTGACAAAGTAATTAAAAGGCAGACTTTAAATTGATTAGCTAAATTAACATTTACGGGAAATTAATGAAAATCGAATTACAAGCTGCAGAATTAAAAAAGTTTTCACTGATTGGAAAACGAAACCAAACGATTCTCCTGTCAGCGATCGGTGTCAAAAGAGGGCGGCGCATAATTTCAATGACATCATCATAAGGCAAATCAACTCTGACAAAACAAGAGCTCCAAGACGTGCTCCTAAAATAGCTGAGTGCGCATGCGCAAGCTGCCGATCCGCTCCCAACGCAGATATGAATATCGGCGGTGAAAAATGAACTTGCTTTACGGTGAGAGATAAAAGCGTCAACATCGCGGCGTAAAGATTGGGTTCAAATGGACATCGATGCAAAAAAACTAGCTGAAAGGAAATAAAAATAAACCAAATTTAAATACTGTGAGAAGTATTCTCACACAAGTTTCAAAGACAAAATAAGCTGACTGACTTATGCAGATTTGTTTTCACTATCTGGTGTTCTCTGGATAAACTCTTAATAGAACAATTGTTTATCAATCTCAGAAAACGACACTGCAACTATTTGTTGCTTTTACGATAATGCTCAGATTTCTCTATAAGGGAAACAACTGACCTCCAATGGATCCTGTTCCAAAAACAATCTAATACTTTGGGTTTTCAATGTTGATTTTCAATTCCAGAAGTCATCACACAATCTTTAGAAAACATAGCCACTCAAAGAACTAATACATAAGCTATGATAAAAACTTGTGTCAATAACCTATGCATTATTGATAAAACATTGTAGCGATATCGTTTCACATGATCGGTATAAAGCAAGTTACTGGCTTAGAGTAACTAGCTTGGCCTTTTGCTTGACGCTAATGTTCTCGCCTCCTCATCATGAGATCCATGGTTCAAATCACAGCGGTGCCAATCCATCACTCTCCTCATTGGTGACCTGGACAAACATGCAAACAACAACCTTCAACAACAATCATCTCTTCTCATAACCAATAAATGGTAGCACCAAATAAATCATCTCCAGCAAGCAAAGCCTGTGAAGCGCTCACAGCACACAAGCCTGTCATACTGTGCATCACACATGCATACAACAGCATCAATCACGAGTGTATATCGCTCGTCAGACGTCAGAAATACGTCTTTCTCACTGGGGATGGAGCTTGTAGTGATCTCATCTCACATGATCAGTATAAAGTAAGTTACTAGCCTAGAGTAAGTACCTGACTTGGCCTTTTGCTCGACACTAACGTTCTCGCCTCCTGATCATGAGATCCCTGGTTTGTATCCCAGCGGTGCCACCAATCCATCGCTCTCTCCTCATTGGTGTTGTTTGCCTGGGTCAGCACTTTAGAGAGTGTGTAGCGATCTCATCTCACATGATCAGTATAAAGCGAGTTACTAGCTTAGAGTAACTGGCTTGGACATAAAACATAAATCTCATTGTCAGTTCTAAAACACAGTTTCCATTATTGATACCATATTATTACTCTTTTAATACAAAACTTTATAAAACATTGCGATAACTTTAAATGTCTTTTTTACTTTTAAAGTTGATTTAAAACATCTTTTAATTGAAATAAACTGCCTTTTTAAAAGAACAAAAGCCATAAGGAATGTACTAAATGAAGTCTGTCACTCTTCACTAAGAATTAAAAACTGCTGCCCTGGTAACTGGTAAAATGTGAGTATATACCGGGTGTCCCAAAAAGGACTGACTGATTTTAAAATTCAATAACTTGCAAACGGTGACAGATATTAAAAAAATTCTTGCAGGAGGGTTATGCATAAGGTCAAAAGTTTTATTACAGTGAGTTTCAATTTTAGTTCGATTTACAAACAATAGATGGCGCTGTAAGCAATAGTCGCTAAATACAGGCTCAATTTTTGGTCCTTTATCTTGTTCCATGCAGAAAAAGGAGATGGAAATGTATTATCCGGGCCACGAAGTACCAAAAATCGAGCCTGAATTTAGCGACTATTGCTTACAGCGCCATCTATTGTTTGTAATTCGAACTAAAATTGAAAATCACTGTAATAAAACTTTTGACCTTATGCATAACCCTCCTGCAAGAATTTTTTAAATATCTGTCACCGTTTGCAAGTTATTGAATTTCAAAATCAGTCAGTCCTTTTTGGGACACCCGGTATATTCACTGAGACAATGAAAAAAAGAATGTGATGTAGCTTGAACAACCTTCCCTTCTGTCTTATGGATGTTTCTAAGAATATGGCAAGCCGTGGGAGGAGGGGGGGAACACAGAGGTCATAGACTGCCAATGCCATCTGTCAACAAGACCTGAAACTAATAACACATTCTAAAAAACAGCAGCCTTTTAGTTCTAGTCAAAATCCCACAAATAGATAGCTTACACTGACAGTGAATAAATGAATAGGCCAAGTAAGAAAGATTGTATGTATCTAGGCAGTGGTGATGTGATATCTCAAGAAACCATGTTTAAGATAAGCAGCAACTCTACTGTGAAAACGTGTGGTAGACATATGCAGTGATGTATTAAAATAGGTGATGCAGATCATTTAAGATAAAATAACCAGTTTATTTGAAACCAAACCGGAAAATTAATAAAATAAACAAATCTTAAAATAAATAAATGCAATTGAAAAAAAACTTTCATGTAAATTATACAAGCAAAATTCTGGTACAAATTTTGATTAAAATTAAGTGGTTTAAATTTACCACCAACCTTCAAAGGGTTCTGAAATTGTTCCTATTTTCAAAATTTTGATGACTATTTCAAATTAAAGCTAAAGTAGACACAATTTCAAAAATTAAGCATAAATATTTTGTATTTATGAAAGAAGATTTGTTACCATTATAGAACTATATGTTGCTCATCTAATGAAGTATTGGTTAAAATATTGGTTGTGTTAGTAATGATAATCAATGGATATAAATTTAAATAATAAGAATGAAAGAGAAAGTTGAATGATCAGCATTCTCGAAGATAAACCCTTTTCTTTTATGTAATAAAAGAGTATAAGAAAGTATTAATATCTGGTTTGAAATGTATGCATATTTCAGGAATGATTGTGTTTTTGGATTTGGGTAATCTCTTTAGCCTTATAATTTCTGTAATTAGATAAGAAGAAAATAACTATTTGGAAACAGTGGTTATAAAAATACAGATTACAATCATCCCTGATATTATTGGTCAATAATCTTATTTGGATTTTTTAAGCTAGTTAATGACATTTTATGGTGCTAAATATATATGTTATGGATAAATTTCAAATTAAACAAAAGGGTTGGGATTATATTTCTGACACATCTATATGTGTTTGCTTTACATGCATAAATAGACATTGTCAAACACTTTAAATATTGGGAATGACACATGGCAAAACAAAGGAAATACAACCTATAAAAATATCATATTTAATAAAAGTTTACAGAGCAAAAACCACTATATGAAAATTTTGCATTTTGTTTCACATATTTACAATTGAAATTACTTTTTAAAATTATGGTACTAAATTTGCAGAAGTTTCAAACTAAGAAGGATAATCTGGAGTCAAAAATAAAATTCATATTATCCAATGTTACACTTTCATTTCTTTTTGTTTCTTCTAGTAGATATTTTTGAAGACCTTTTAGCACTAGAATTATCTTGATTTCTTTCTAGTGATACTTCCCATTCTTCTTGAAGAGTCTTTAAAATTTGTGGGGTAATTATACCTTGAGCTAGTAATTCACTTGTAAGCCTACCTTGACCAATTTTATAGCTAGATTCCTCACTGTCCTCTGAGTCTGTCCTTTTACGTGCAGTTCTTGCATCTAATGAAAAGAAATAATTTACTGAAAATTTCTTAATTTTATCAATATAACAACACTATTATAATTATCAATGACAGTGGTTTTCAACCTTTTTCATTTCCATAGTTCCTTTTAGAATTAATCCTGTGAGTGTCTGTGGGCTTTCCTGCATTTTTATAAAAATGCTCATACATGTTTGGTTACCTTAAATTTTCTTTCGTAATTTCATGTTGATATACCTTTTGAATTCCTTCATCTTATAAATTTCTAAAAATAAATCTCTTTAAAATATTTTTTCTACACCTAATTTAGATTAATTTCAGGGAAAGAAAAGTTATAAAGTTATGTGACAGCCACTTAAGGGATTAATTTCTATGGCAGAACCTCTTAGGACTATTGTATCCTATATGTTAAATGAATGATGTTTAGAAGTATTGCTATGGAGTGGAGGGATGAGGAGCAGATAGTAAGAAAATTTTAAATAAAATTTGAAGAAAAACAGAAAGACGTATGACAGTATGATGCATGATAAGCCATCAACCTGTCCAATCTCATTCTCTATCAGTTTCGTTCTCACATTCCAATAGTTTTGGATGTAGTAGCAACCAACTGACTAAGTGTTCCCTGCTACGAAAAATCTCCATTCAGAATGTACTCTCAAGTTTTCCTACTTTTACTGTACTTTTTGCTTCTTAATCTTTAAGTTTATTCAATTTTTATTTTCTTTTTTTTTAGAGCATTTATGAAGCCCCTGGAAAGTAAATGAGTAGCCCTTGGGGCTCTGTGGAACACAGGTTGGAAACCGCTGATCTATGATGATGAATATATTTAAGAGTAAGCAGCAATATAATTCAATCTTTTTTTTTTTTTTTTTTGCTAGACTGATTTAATGCAAATTTTTTTGTAAGCACACAAAACATTACAGGATGCATACCACAGTATGCATAAATATTACTAGAGTTAATTCTGGAAGAAAGATCCTTGTCCAGCCTCTCTTTTAAAATCTGAATACAGGAGAGTCCAGATTATCTGAGTTAATATGGGCCAAGCTCACCTCGGATAAGCAAAAAACTCGGATAAACCGGATTTACACAAATAGTCACCAACTAAGGAGATGAAATATAAATTTTCACATTATTCATTAATTTTTATAATACCAGTAACCAGGGCTTAATTTCTAACAAAAAAGTAATGGAGCCTAATATTCTGCGGTACCGGTACTAACAACTGTACCCCCCTACCCCTGTCACTCCAATCTGCATATTTATATTTTGTAAAATATTTGCAAAATTTAAAGCATTTTTTTTTTTTTTGCCTAATTATAATGTTAATTGTGATTTTTTAATTCTAGGATTAAATACGGTAAGGATTATGATTTGAAAATAGTGTTAATGCAAAAAAGAGACAGTTCGCAGCTATGCATTTTTATGAAAAAATGAATGAAATTTACAGAAATTAATATTTATATGCTGAAGAAAAAGAGGAAACACTGTTTGATTGCTTTTTATCAGAATAACAATACATGACAATTATATCTACTTACAAATGAAAGTGACTTCGTAAATGTGCAGAGCAGAGCCTTAGCATTGGCAGTGTTCATGATACAAAATAAATAGAAAAATCACTAACATGACTTTTATTACTTGTATGCAATAGAAGACAAAAAACCTCAAACGAACAAAACCTCAAGCTGATACTCATTGGCTAAAAACAGAAAATATTCTTTTCAGGTTCAATGACAACCTGAAAATATTCTTTTCAGGTTCAATGACAACCTGAAAATATTCTTTTCAGGTTAGATATCTAAATAATGAAAAAAATTAAAAATTATCCTACTGTCACAAAAGAAAATCGAACTGAAAGCAAATTCATTGTTCAGTCTCTTGAGTGGTGCTGTATCAATGCATCGCCGACAAAAATTAGCAAACATCACTAGAATAGAAAAACACAATTTCTGTTTTCCCTTCATTCTGATCACAATAGCATTAAAATAATTTGAAATAGAATATAATATGTAATTTTGAAGGAGGATTTTTTTTTCTAAACGTGAGTAAATAAAATTTTGAATATAAGACAGGTTGCGTTTGAGTCCGTCCAAGCCCAAAAATTGATATAAAAATTGAGTCTGTTTTATCTCATTCTCCTATGTGTGCGACACATTACATCACACATAAGTGTTTTGATAAAAAAGAATGCAAAAGCTTGTAGATGGGAAGGAAAGGGTAATTTAGGCTTCGGGTTTTTGGAAGCGCTATTGCACTGGGCTCCGGAGCCCTGTAATTTATGAGCCCCAGTGAATTCTGACCAATATTTAAATATTTACTAAAAACAGAGAAGTATCGGAGCTTGGCTCCGGTGCAAATGAAGCCCTGCTAGTAACATTTCTTTGATGTACATTTTCTTTACTTTTACGAAAAACAGGAATGAAATTATATTAGATGTAAATTTCCAACTGGGCAAAAAATGTCCGAACCAGGGATCTCCTGGCTGAAGCCGCCATTGCTCTGCTGTCTGAGTTATCCCAGACAAATCTGGTGGAACTTTCTCACCCAGCTAACCTTAATGATTATAGCATCTGGTCTGAAACCTGGTTCAGCTCAACAGAATAAATATCAAGTAATGGAACTCCAGAAATCGCTGGATACAAAATTACACTAGATTAATTTTAACACAATTATTCTAATTGGTAAATAAAGCATATTAGATGTAAATTTCCAACTGGGCGAAAAATGTCCGGATCAGGATTCGAACCAGGGATCTCCTGGCTGAAGTCTCCAGTGCTCTGCCATCTGAGCTATCCCAGACGAATCTGGTGGAACTTTTTCACCCAGCTAACCTTAATGATTATAGCATCTGGTCTGAAACCTGGTTCAGCTCAACAGAATAAATCTCAGGTAATGGAACTCCAGAAATCGCTGGATACAAAATTATACTAGATTAATTTTAACACAAATATTCTATTTGGTAAATAAATCATATTAGATGTAAATTTCCAACCGGGCGAAAAATGTCCCTGGACATTTTTCGAATCCTGGTCCGAACACTTTTCACCCAGTTGGAAATTTACATCTAATATGATTTATTTACCAATTAGAATAATTGTGTTAAAATTAATCTAGAGGAATGAAATTGTTTATTTTAAAAAGTCCTTGATATTTTTTGTTTGTTTAATCTCAATTTTGCTACAGTTTTTTTTTTCTTTTTTGCTGCAGTTTTACACTTTAGCTACCAATCTCTATGATTTTTTCTTATCACTAAAACTTACCAGTGAATTTTGCCTAATTCAATCTCCGAAATCTAACAATTGTCAACAATTAAATATTGCAAAAATTTGTATTAAATTTTAGAGGTAACAAAATAGTGCAAATAGGCAACTATGTGATTCTATTAGTGACATGAAAATTGTAGCTGCAGCCTCTTCTTTCTGCTCAAAGTATTAAATAGTTTTTTCAATCGAACTTATACCTTTGCAATGGATCATTTTTTTTCTAATGGACAGATAGATTCCATTATTAGGAAACAGCCATTATAAATGAAGTTTTAGGTGAAGATGAAAGAGCAGTCGCAAAAAGTTAGAACTCTAATAATGACTGTTTCATAATAATGGAAGCCATCAGTCCATCAGAAGGAAATAACTTGGTTTAAACGGAAACTCGGTTAAGGGGAACTCTACTGTACATCCTATATCTAAACAAAAAAATGCACATTTCTTATCCTGCAAGAGCCCTCATGCCACTAAAAATAAATAGTTCTCTTTTTTTCACAATGTAACATCTTGTTTGTTCTTATTACCTTTACCTCCCATGCATCCACTAATGGATGCATGCTATGTAAATGGTTACAACTCTAAGTGTGCACATGATACAGGAAAAATCTGGGATTGAAGCATATGTTAAGATAACTTCATTTGGGATAGAATAGGTTAAAGACTAGAAAACAGGAATTCTGTTTTTTTTTTCAGAATTTAGTGTTGTTCCCGATGAAAAAAATATGGAACAGATGCTGTATATTCCCGCGTCGCCATTTTGGATTTCTTCTTGCCATGAAAGCCCCTTTTCTGCCAAGCAGTAAGTGTCGCAAAGCAGCGATTTATGTGCATGTTAGGCTTAACGAAAATAAAATGTAAATAATAAAATATAAACATTGGGGTTGCCTTATCGATAAAGATCGCCAAGAAATCCAATATGGCGGCTGCTGGAATATGCAGCATCTAAGCCAAAAATATATGCGTATATAAATAGTACAAAACATATTTTAATTTTAAGACTTTAAAGCACACACTTTTATTTTATGTAAAATGACGTCATATTCGCATCTGCTTAAGAATTCTACATTTACAATCCACTCTTAAACATCTACAGTAAAGCATGCGTAGGATGTCAGTATCGCAAAATAATACACAAATGCAGCAAAAAGATGCCATCATTAAAGGAACTCGACAAAAAAAGACTATCTAATGATTCATAGGCCTTCATTTGTTTGTAACATTAACTTAAAATTAAATATACTTTATAATAGCTCCATGTTTTAACAGAAATTATTCGTTTATATTTTTTCAAAATAGCACGTATTTTAATTACATTTTCTTTCAGTTGTTATGAGAAAATGGCAACAAAAAGATATAATTGCTATTTTTCAACTATTTTCCCTTTACTTTCTACATAAATGGAGTCCTTAAGTTGCCAAAATTAAACAAATGGTGCTAAAAACTACAAAAAAATTAATTTTTCAAAAATAAATGGAGATACTGTTTTCAAACAAATTGCATTTAAAAGTACTTTTTTTTCCAATAAGACGGTATAAAACTTGGAAATGTGCGATGCTTAGAAATTAAAAAAATTGCTATAGAGTATTTAATCGCAATGCTTTTTTTTTTATGGCTGACTTCTGTAAGGTAACGTTACTTTTTGGAGACGGCAGAAATAGCATACCGTACCGGGGGCTAACAAGGTATTACTTCAAATGAAACATCAAAAAGAAACAGCATCCTTTTTAATTATTCTTATTTTTCTTTTATGATTTTCTTTGCATTTGTTCAAAAAGAAAAGTGATGGCAGATTTTATATAAACAGATGCGGGTAAAGGTATGAAATCAACATTTCCTCTTTCACTGCATTGACATAAAATATTTAACATTGTATCTATACAAATATGCAGAGAATTTTGATAGTAAAGTTTATTATGCATGGAGTCATATGTTTAAAAGAAAGGATCCCATTCACACATTAAACTGTTTTATTTTATTTGTAATTCATTTACTGACTACCATCACAAATTTCACAGCTATCTTCTTTGTGTCATTTTACTTTTCAAAATCAAAAAATCAAGCCACCTTTCTATTAACTGAAAGAGAAATGTGAAAAAATATGCAATAAGATTTGACATAAAATGTAGAAAGAAAAATACTTTGTAAAAACTCATTGATAGATTGCACTACATGTGATTTATTATAAGTGTATTGGAAAAGGTAACATTTCAATGCTATTTCATTCTGTAATAAATTAACCATGATGCAAAATGCATTATTATACTTTATAATACAGCTCTTATACATAATAAATAAGTATACTTTATAATTTTTTTTATGTCAATGCTCATTATACATTACATTCATTATCAAAACATATCTATCTTCAAGGAAATAATATGTCTAAAAATCTGTATTTGAAACAGTTTTAAGCTGCTTCCTTATAATTATACACTCAAATCTATTTAACTCAATACCTTTAAGGCTCTTAGTGCTAAAGAAATAATAATACTAATAAATATTTATTGCACTTTATGCATTTTTTTCCAGCGATTCTGAAACTTTTCCTTTATAATCCTTGCTATTTTGAGTTTTTTTTATTCCTGTTTTATTTGAATGCAAAGGAAAATAATTATTTTTGTATAGAATTTCAGTACTTGTTTATTTTCTTTATGACCTCTTTCTAAAAAGTATAATTGTTGCCAAACAATGGGATTTAATGTAAAAAATGCATAAGTGTGACATCACATTCACAATTTTCAGCCAGTAACTGTGGTCGAACAGTGTATCCCCACTATGGAAGTTTTGTTGGGAAGGTATCCTGCTGAAAAATTAAAAAGTACTACACATAACTCCCATCCCATGCCATAACTATAGTATTAGTTCTTATTTATTTATTTTTGTATTTAAAATGAAATGACAATGAATGAAAGACATTAAAACCGTATTTTAAATGAAATGTGTGAAAGGTTTATATTTTTTAATGAAATGAATGTAATAATAATGATAGACATGGGAACAATATTTGATGATCTATCATCTGCACCCGGCTAACATAAAAGTACCTTATTTTGTTGTGTAAATATCTTTTGTAATGTATTATGATTTTGTATTGGTTGGTTGTTTTGCATGTTATAATTCCAAAATCACTTTGAGAATATGAATGCTTGTTGGGGTTTTGCTTCCTATTGCGATACAGAATTTTGAACTGAATAATTATTTAATGAGTTAAAATAACAAGGAATAAAATTTTAGGGTGTGTTTGGTTGCAGTACGTTAAAAATTAGTGTATACTGTTGTGGAGTTTGCCAATAATTTTTAATTGAAAAGAATAGTAAATGCCCAAAGGATTTATTTTTTAAATAATAGAGTTAAAATACATACTTTTATTTGTCCTTTTGGCATTGTTTTCTTCTTCAGCTATTGCTTCTCCAGCTTTTAACAAGTGTATGATATTGAATACTCCTTGCTGAATGATTTCATCTAATTCTCGCTGAATAGATCTTACTTCTTGAATATCAGGAAACAGATCAGGGAATCTGTAGCTGTACAAAACAAATAAATAAATATTAAAAACCTCTATTTTTCTTATTAAAAGATAAATAATAATACTTTGAAATGCTTAATGATGGTCAATGCATAACAAATTCCTTTAATTTAGTGAGGAAAGTACTTTGGAAGAAGTAAACAGTAGCTGTCTCTGCAATATGTGTTTATGTATTTCTAATGGTTTAGAAAAAATATATTTCTTTGAATTTACCATTACTTTAGCCCTTTAATTATTCATACAACACTGGTTAACTTAAAAATTACTTTGTAGTGTTAGTGTGAAAAAAAAATTCTATTAAAATTACTTTTATCTATAAAACAATTTAAGTTGAACTTAGGTAATACAAACTTTTGGGATAGTCATTTAAACAGTGAAGAAGTTTAAGGATGTTAAAAAAAAAAAAATTCAAATATTTCTTTTCAGAAATTAAACAATAATAATAATAAACATAAAGATCAACAATCCTTCTAATTTACGTCAAAAACAAGCAACAATCAAACTCCCCTTAATGGACACACTACTTAAGTGCACTGCCCCCCCCCCAAAAAAAAAATCACGCACAAATTCGAAAAAATCAAATTTGTTAAGTCATTAACAATGTAGTTCTTTTTTTGATGGATAGCTATACCGGGTGTCCTAAAAAGGACTGACTGATTTTAAAGTTCAATAACTTGCAAACGGTGACAGATATTTAAAAATTTCTTGCAGGAGGGTTATGCATAAGGTCAAAAGTTTTATTACAGTGATTTTCGATTTTAGTTCAAATTACAAACAATAGATGGCGCTGTAAGCAATAGTCACTAAATACAGGCTCGATTTTTGGTCCTTTCTCTTGTTCCATGGGGGAAAAGGAGATGGAAATGTATTGAGCGGGCCACGAAGTACCAAAAATCAAGCCTGAATTTAGCGTCTATTGATCGCAGTGCCATCTATTGTTTGTAATTCGAACTAAAATCGAAAATCACTGTAAAAAAACTTTTGACCTTACGCATAACCCTCCTGCAAGAATTTTTTAAATATCTGTCACCGTTTACAAGTTATTGAATTTTAAAATCAGCCAGTCCTTTTTAGGACACCCGGTATAAATGAATGGATGATTAACATAGAATCCCAATTAAAACACACTGCATTAAATAATGAAATGAATAAATACCTAAGCCACATATATAAATCCAATACATCAAATACAGCTTCTTGATGAACTAAATCTACAATATTTTGTGGGGGAGAAAACGGCCAGCCAACAATCTTGCATAAATTTTCCACAGTCAAAGGTTCATTCTGACTGTATTGCTTGGAAAACTAATGAAGAAATAAATATTCTATTACGAACTGTTTGAATAAATTGTTTAAAAGTTCAGACACAAATACATAATCAATGTCAATTTATATCTTTTCATTTATCACATATTTTTAAAATATTATTTACATAATAAAACAAGTAAATTAGCATCTTTATTTTATAGCATTTTAAATTTTTAAGTTATTCTGAGTTTAAATATTTTTTGCATGAAAAGAAAAATTACAGAAAGACAATAATCAATCTTTTATACTCATGGATATCATTCATGTCATCTATATCTACAACTGAACTGTATTCTTTTTAGTAAGATCGTGCAAAATCAAAATGTTCATGTGAAATAGTATCTAGCTAAAAGTATTTTTTCAGTACAACAATGTTTCACTTATAATTAAACTTTAAAAATTAAAAGAACTATTCTTTGGGGGGAAAAAAAGAAATTTTACTTTTTTTTTTTTTATACATTGCAAAGTAAAAAAGTAGGGGAAGGAAAGTTAGTAATATAGATTGAGAATTTGTTGATGTTTTAATGTAATTTTTATTTACTTGGCATATATGATATTTGTCAGGTGTTTTGTATTTAGACAAATAATGCAGTATCATGTTCACTTAGTAAATTAATAATCTGTAAAGGATTCTATAGTCTGTTGTTGACCAAATAATATAAAAGGGGGAACTTATCATTCCTAATCTACTTTGCATCTGAATGTTAAAACTGTTAAAGAAAAATCCAATTGGAAATTATTCATACTACAGCAATACAGTAGACTCTCACAAATCAGCAAACGTCTAAAATTCGCACATCATCACAGATGTAAACAATGAAATTTTCATAATAAAACACTCATACTACAATATATATTAAAACACACATACACACATAAATAACGCCTGCATTCAACAGTTAAAGGTATATATAAATATTATACAGACATACATACAATAAATACAATAAACCCAACTGGAGTGAAAAATTAGCCAGAGCCAGGAATCGAACCCGGGACCACAGTATACAAGACTGCTGCTCTAACCACTGAGCTACTCCGGCCGATGCCTGAGTCTGCAATTTCTCACTAATAAACCATGTTGGGGAAATCATCAGCCATCTATCGACAGCCTTGGATGACAGGACAACGATGAATAGATTTTACTATTACATCGATCTACGATAATTATAATAAAACCCTCATACTACAATATATATTAAAACACACATACACACATAAATAACGCCTGCATTCAACAGTTAAAGGTATATATAAATATTATACAGACATACATACAATAAATACAATAAACCCAACTGGAGTGAAAAATTAGCCAGAGCCAGGAATCGAACCCGGGACCACAGTATACAAGACTGCTGCTCTAACCACTGAGCTACTCTGATCTTACATCATCTGATCTTACATCTAACCACTGATATTGTAGTATGAGTGTTTTATTATAATTATCGTAGATCGATGTAATAGTAAAATCTATTCATCCTTGTCCTGTCATCCAAGGCTGTCGATAGATGGCTGATGATTTCCCCAACATGGTTTATTAGTGAGAAATTGCAGACTCAGGCATCGGCTGGAGTAGCTCAGTGGTTAGAGCAGCAGTCTTGTATACTGTGGTCCCGGGTTCGATTCCTGGCTCTGGCTAATTTTTCACTCCAGTTGGGTTTATTGTATTTATTGTAACTATGTCTGTATAATATTTATATATACCTTTAACTGTTGAATGCAGGCGTTATTTATGTGTGTATGTGTGTTTTAATATATATTGTAGTATGAGTGTTTTATTATAATTATCGTAGATCGATGTAATAGTAAAATCTATTCATCGTTGTCCTGTCATCCAAGGCTGTCGATAGATGGCTGATGATTTCCCCAACATGGTTTATTAGTGAGAAATTGCAGACTCAGGCATCGGCCGGAGTAGCTCAGTGGTTAGAGCAGCAGTCTTGTATACTGTGGTCCCGAGTTCGATTCCTGGCTCTGGCTAATTTTTCACTCCAGTTGGGTTTATTGTATTTATTGTATGTATGTCTGTATAATATTTATATATACCTTTAAATGAAATTTTCAGTTCAGATGTAGGGACACAATTAGACTGTTTTATTTTTATATCAATTCTGTATGTATTTTAATATGTAATTCTCGTTAATATTACTGAACTCATGCTTTTTCATGAAGGAAGTATAAATTTCAGAAAAAAATCAAGATATTGCTGATAGCACTGATAATGACAATCTTTTTAACAAATATATTTATGTATTAATCAAGCTTTTCTGGTTATTAAGTTTGGCTAAACCTGAAACAAAACTTCCTTATTTTATGTTTTTGATGTGAATTAGTAGGGTACCTTTATGAGGCAAGTTTCATTGAATAATTCAGGAAAATGTATCTCATCTTTATTATGCATATTTAATTATACATTATTTTTTACTTTTAATATTCTAATAATCATTTTTAAAATTATCTAAATTTTTATTATTTTAATTTATTATTTTACTTAATTATTTTAACATTTTACTATATTGTAAGTATTCATTATAATATCGATTGCATTATTACATTCAGTGCAAATTACAGTTTAAAAAATGTAAGCAAAGTAATGACAAGAAATCTGAAAAATTCTAAAATCCACACAACCTCTGGTCCCAAGCTGTGTGGATTTGAGGGGGTCTATTGTATTAGGTCCGGGAAAAAAAAAATAAAAAAAAAATATATATATATATATATATATATATATATATATATATGGGTGTGTATTTGAAAGTAACTTAATAGAACGATAAATCTATTCAATTAGTTTTACATTTAAATGTCAGAGTAAGTGATATTTCACTTTTTGTAAAAAAAAAAAAAAAAAAAAAAAAAAAAAAAAATTATATGCAAATAAAAGTTTTTTTTTAAAGTTATTGTGTGGATTGATATGATCAAAATATGAAAATAACATTAACCCTTCCATCTATATTATAAAGCAAAAACATGCCCATGAGTAATACTGACATCATATCGATGGTGGCAATTACCAGAACAATCAATTTCGTTTTATCGAATGTTTTTAACTTCTAAACATTGCACAACTTCAATTTTTACACCATCGAATAGGGAAAAAAAGTATTTCCAACAGTACTTTTTTTTTATTATGGTATCTCAATTTACTGATTTTTTTATGTTTTCAAAAATATTTTTTGACCATGAATTTTTTTTTAAACTTATATAAAAAATAAATGTGCAATCTTATTACAGAAGATTAACACATTTTCAGTTAAAACAATGCAAATAATTCAGAATTTGTTTATTTCCATATAATATTCAATAACTAAATTGCCAAACAAAGTTAAAAGCCTCAAATAAATAAATAAATAAATAAAATATGAATTTAACAGACATAAAATACATTCATACATGCTTAAACATTCAAACAATTCAAATATAAAAGGTTGCTATAAATACAGAAACCTTTCATGATTAACCACTGGCATGTAGCAAATACGAAAGTTCCAAAAATCTTTTTTTGGTGTTGTAGGCAATCTAAGAAAATATATTAAATATAAAAAATCTATTAGAGTTCTTAATTAAAAATGATTTTCACCTATGTTCAAACAGTATATCAAGCATACCTGGGTAGGATCATTTTGTATCTATTTATATAAAATCCAAGTCTCTGTGTGTCCCTCACTATTCCGGTAGGACCGCCTCATTGAAATGAGTAATTGTTGAAAAATATTAATGCAGGGTTACCACAATAGCGCCAAATGTTACCCAACTTGGCGATAGCTGACTAATTTGGCGAAATTCCCATTTAAAACCATTAATCTTTCATAATGGAGGTCACCAAAATTTAATTTAAACTCCGCTCTTTTAAGATATTTTTTCGAAATCTATGCGTGAGAATTTAAAGTACGTCTTTACATCTTCCTCCCGATGCTTCTAATAAAATAACTGCCAATAGACAACGGTGTACTGTGTGAGCTCCTAACTGCGCGATTTTAATGTGCTTTAGGTACTTTTCCAGCATAGGTGCCTTGGCGAAAAAGGAAATTTGGTAACATATTTTCCAGGAACCTATTCACTGTTTCATTTTATATACACACGCATTTTTTTTCGATATTTATACGATTTATTTAACATAAAAAAGCCGTTTCTCTAATTTTATACAGAAACAGATGCAATTTGTACATAAAAACCTCAATAATATACATATAAAACACACAAAAACGCACATCAAATTTGTTTTCATAGCTGTTTATATGATTTGACAACAAATCTAGATATTTTTCCGTTATACGAACATCGTGCCAAAATGTATGCTAATGCGCCAATTATTTCAAAATGCTAAAAGATATTTGTAATTTTATGCCAGCAGTTTAATATGAGTTTTATTTTATTGCTTTATTTTATAGCAGTTATTTATTCACTTATTTTAAGTATATATTTGTGATTTGATGAAATAGTTCGTAAAAGTCTGGAATTTTCAAATGTTATATTTTTTAAATGCTCACTTTAGTATCGACAATGGTTTTTCTTTTATTTTTCAAATGCTTCAATTCACGATTTTGCGCCAACTATTACGCTTGGCGATAATGGTGTCCGCATAACGGAAAAGTACCCAAATCTCACTTTCTGATGCCCAAATTACACCAAGTTTTTAAAAAAAATGCCAAAGCCCCTACAGTGGAAAAGTACCAAACTGTCTATTATTTTGCGCTATCCGTGTTATAGTTTGTACTATATGCAAGGGGAGTGGAGTGAAGAGTTTAAACATTAGATATTAAAGTTTCTGCACAGATGTCACATATTGGCGCGATTTTTTTCTGACGCCAATGTCATATACACAACGGGTACTTAACTGGCGCCAAAGTGTCGTAATTTTGCATGATATGGTAATCCGGATGTTGTTGTTTATGCTGTTTTCGCCAAATTGGCGTCGGAAAAAAATCGCGCCAATATATGATAACGTATATGACGATTGTGCCAAAGTTTCTATAAGTTTCTATAAAGCAGTATAAGCAATATAATTAAGAATAAAATAAATGCAAAATAAGACTAAAGAAGAAAGAAAAATCATGCGTTAAGCATAGAATATGAAACACTTTCCAACACATCCTGAATGCTTTAACAAAACTTCGTTATTTAGGGAATAAGGTAAATAAGATAACGTTACTTCTTAGATATCCCGTCGACCAATTTCGCCAAATTATATAAATCGCCAAATCAATAGTAAAACATTAATAAAAATACAAATAAAACGTCGAATTAATGGTATTATTGGCCATTATTGGCATTTAATTAATTAATTAATGGCAACCATTATTGGCAATTAATCTTACAATTTGGCGACAGTAATTTGGTCGAAGGGATAACTAAGAAGTACCAAGATAACTAAGAAAACATTTTAGAAAACGCATAAAAAATTTTAAAAATTGAATTCAGCAGTTACCGTCCATAGCCAATAGTACCATTATTACATGCAACTATTTAGCTAAAATTTAATTTAAACTACTCTTAAAACTACTGAAATCACATTTCCAGATATTATCATCCATAGACGGCTATGTATCCAATTCTTTGCGTGAGCCTGTATATCGTTTTTTCTATATTCCACAAACATTTCTTAGGAAACTAAATGCAGTTCAGCGTGAAAATGCATAACTCCTTTAAAAACCACCTTTAAGCAATTTACTCTCATACTCAGTAACCCTTACGAATTCTTTTGTGTAGCCCTGCATATGAACTGTAGCATTTATACACACAGTATAATATGCATAAATGTAGTGAAACATAAAAGCGCATATCATAATTAAAAATGCATTATAGCAATCATTGCTTATGTACAATACTTCAGATAAAAGTTTCTTGGCAAGAAAGAAGTTTGCCAACGTATTTTCTGACAACCTATTTACTGCTTCATACTCACAAACAATTTTTTTCCATATGCATACAATTTGGCACAGATGTCATATATATTTGGGCACGATATTGGCACGATTTTTTTCCGACGCCAATTTGGCGAAAACATCAACAGCATAAACAACATTCGGGTTACCATTACAAGCAAAATAACGACACTTTGGCGCCAGTTAAGTACTCGGTGCGTATATGACATCGGCGTCAAAAAAAAAAAATCGCGCCAATATGGGCGTATATGACATCTGTGCCGACAATTTAATATAAAAAAAGCTATTTACCCATTTTTATAAAGAAACAGAAGTAATTTTTGCACAGATGTCATATACGCATGGGGGTTGGCGTGATTTTTCTATGACGCCAATTTGGCAGAAATCTCGCTTTCGAATACCAGTTACTTATATATTTTTCAATTGTTTGCTATTATTTTGATAAGGAAATAACTATAAATAAATAAAAGTTTGAATAATAACTATAGAACAAAGCAGTTTATATAATTAAAAAACAGAAAAAAATGTAAATAAAATTTTTATTAATAAATTAAAAACAATAGCCGGGTTACCATAGCAGAGAAAATAACACCATTTTGGCGCCAGTTAGGTATCCCGGTTCATATCTGAAATTTGTGCCGTGATTTGTATATAAAAAATTATATATATTTAGAAACGATTTTTTTATGCATATAAGTGCATATATAAACAAAGATAAAAGTTCATTAGATTTGTTTTCATAGCTGTTTATATACTTTCGCAACATATCTCACTTTCTGATGCCCGAATCGCGCCAAGCTTTTTTTTTTTAAATGCGCTATAATGGAAAAGTACTTAAATAAATAATTTACAGAAATAACAAATTATACAAACTAAAACTTTTTATTTCGAGATCAAAGCATTGTTTTTAATTTCGATTAAAAATACATATATCCTTGGATAACTTGAATTGAAATTAGTTTCACAGCTTAATATCTCATTCTATATACCTAAACAAACACAAGTGATTCATTCATCGTGAAAAGTCAAAAATATGAAATCATTGAGGTAATCATTCATAAAGTAAGTTCTCCAACAATCACTGGGCGTTAATCTAATGACGTCATAGTAGGTAAAGTGGTTGCGGTATCGTTTGTTTATGGTTTGTAATCACAAAGATTTAATTTTGCAATCTCTCTTAGTTACATTATTTTATTGTCATATTTATGAGCTCAGAACAAAAGCCTATTTTTTCATTATTTAGTTATTAAAGACGGAAAAAAATCATAAATGCATGATTTGAAAATTTTAAATAATTTTCTTTCTTAATACTAAAAAATAACATCGGGAAGTAACAATGGATTGGGAAGAGGAATTACATGGAACAATGGAAGAGGAATTACAATGTCATTTCGGGACCTTTCTTTTGGAGATGCTTTTCTAAATTCCATATATACATGGAAAATCTTCAGTGTTAGAAATATTATTGCTAGGACTGACATAACACGAGAACGGCCTGCAATTTTACACAAGTTTTTGAAAGCTACTTTATATCAGAAATTTTACTAAAAACTGGTTACTTTTTTGTTATAGCGGCCCACACTATTAGGATTATGACAAGTTGCAGCCAATTTCGCCAACGTCGTAACCAAGATCGTGAAGCACACACATATAATACCATATAATACCATTTCATAAAATCGTATACGATAATTTAATGGTTTTTAACCTTACTTCAAGTGTGTTATTTATTTATTTTTAAGGCTCAACAATCTAAATTGTCCAATATACGAATTTAAAAAAATGTAAACAAAGATTGAATAGACATGACCGCAAAAAGCCTCAAATCTGCATAACACTTGGAACCAAACTGTGCAGATTACTGTACACAGTTTTTCATAAATGTGTTTCGTTCTTAAAATGTGTTAATTTCATCTATCACTGCAGAACAAGCGAGAAAACTCATATTCTTGCACATGAGTTGTATATATCTTTATATCTAAATTTCCGTCATTTTTGACGGGCTACCTTTCTAGTATATTATAAAGGACAAATGTATCCATGTGTAATAGAGATGAATTTGGGCCCGTTTTTCAGAGCCCGGGTCTACCTGAGCCCGACGATTTTTAATCCGAGCCCGAAAGATTTTTTGTCATCAGAGCCCAAGCCCACCCGAGGTAAATATAAAAAAAATACAAAACAAAATTGCATGATATTTAAGAATTGTTTCAAAAGTGATACCTCAAATTTTAAAAACCTCTTACATAGAAATAATTGTTAAATGAAAATTTAAATTCAATTTTATCAAAATCTGTATAAAATAAAAATATACTTCATACTTAAAAGGATTCTCATATTTTTGTTCACCTTTGACAAGCAAATTTGATGGACATGTTTGTGTTTAATGAATAAATGCATGAAATTTGCAGAAATTACTATTTGTAAGCTGGAGAATCGAACAATGTTTTTCAATTTTCTGAAAAACTGTACGTGTACATCTTTAACTATAATCCATCCCTTTCTGATGGGTACCTGAAAATCAATGCAAATTTTAAGAAATTGACATTGTTATCTTAAATGTCCGATGCTTTTAAAGGAAAAGAGGAAACACTGATCGATTGTTTTCTATCAGAATAAAATGGTAATTATATTTACTTACGGAGGAAAGTGACTTCAAAAATATACAGCGTCCTCAGCATGAGCAGAGTTCATGATGACAAATAGACATATAATAACAATCGCTAAAGTTATTTTCATATGAAAAAAAAAACTATGGCTCATGCACAATAGAGGATTAAATAACTTGAAAACCTCCAGCTAATTATTCTCATCTACTAAAAACAGAAGAAAATATTCTCTTAACGTTAGATAACTAAATAATAAATAAATAAATGATCCAATTAAAAAATATGTTTTGTCACAAACGAAAAGTCAACTAAAAGCAAATTCAATGTTGTGTTTGTTTTGATTGGTGATATATCAATAGATTGTCACTGGAAATGCCGTAGACATAAATCCATAATTATCACAAATTTTCATTTGAAACAGCAATGAAATACTAAAATAACAAAACACGATTTCAGTTCCCCGTCATTTTGATCAAAATAGCATTAAAATGACTTGAAAAGGAATAAGTAATTTTAAGTGGGAAAAAGTTCTTTCAATCTTTTCTATACATGAATAAATAAAATTTCCTGGTTTTAGAAAAAATGAGCCCGAGCCTGCCCGAACCCAAAGACTAGAATAAAAATAGAGCCCGTCTCATCTCTAATGTATAACATTGACATCATTTTGACGTTGGTAACATCAGACGATTAAATTTTGGTTTTACTACAATTTTTAAAACTTCTAAACATCCCACAGTTTCAATTTTTATACTGCTAAATAGAGAAAAAAAATTTACTTTCAAATGCAATTTGTTTGAAAACTGTATCACAATTTACTCATTTTTTATGGTTTTTAAAATAATTTTCAAGCATGATTTTTTTTAAAAAAATATGTCTCTATCTGATACAGACTATTACAAAATATAAATCTGTTTGCTGTTAAAATAATATAAATACTTCAGCATTTGTTTCCAGCTTATATTAAATAAAACACAAATTTAAGACAGGTAATCGCAGTCACATTTAAATCACTGAAATTATCATCATAAAAAAGGCTGCAGTATTGATATTTTTCATATAAAAATTATTTTCTGTATTGTTAGTGGGCAATCTAAAAAATATATTAATTGTAAAAAATCTATTAGAAGGGTTTTACCTATATTCTGTAACTCGGGAAGACTGTGTTGGGTTACCTAGTATTTATAACAATACAGTTATAAAACTAAGTTTTAAACAATGGTAAATTATTTATGAACAGTGGTTTCCAAACTTTAAGGTTACATGAACCATTTTAAAGTTTGCAAATGTTCTGAAACCCACCCAATATATAAATATATACAGTGTTTACCTATCCTATGGAAAGGGTGCTCACAACTCCAGGAACACTCAAATTAACCTAGCTTTAGCACAGTAGAATGGCTGAGAGCCTGGCTAAGGACACTGTGGCCCTTCCAGTTTCGAAAGAAAAAGACTAAAGCGGTATCCACGGCAGATGCAAGTTACCGATGGCTCCCCATGTCTAGTCTGGAGACTTTGTTTCCAGAGCACATGCACTTGTATAATCCGTCACTTGAGGTAGCATCGAGTGGACATCCACTAC
Organism: Maratus speciosus; assembly: GCA_963932465.1. Taxonomy (NCBI): domain Eukaryota; kingdom Metazoa; phylum Arthropoda; class Arachnida; order Araneae; family Salticidae; genus Maratus; species Maratus speciosus. The sequence continues at coordinate 37,198,935 of OZ010788.1, read as the reverse complement.
CCACTCGGAGGTTTGAAGGCCAACTGGCTAAAGCAGGTCTCCTCTCGTAGATGAAACCAGGTGGCTGCTCTGGTGGCAGATGAACAAATGGAGAACAGGCTGTACCACAGGGTTCAGCCAGACCACCATTTTTTTTCCTCTGTCATTCCCTAGCTCATAGCCCTTACATCCCGGGAGGTAGTTGGCCTGGGTATGCATGATGCGGGGACTAGCTTTCTTATTTCTTTATTCTATCCTTTATTTTATTTTGTACTTATCCATTATCCCGTCAATCACTTTTCATAAAAAAGAACTATTGCCAATCTATTCGCCAGACTGTAAAACGTCCAATAAACAAATGGCCATTGGAGTTGTGATGATGCCATTTGAATCTCAAAGAAATTCAAAAAAGTGTCAATTATCAGTAATTTTAAACAATAAATTTTACAATATATTAATGAAAACAGAAAAAAATAATCTTGGATATTTATTTATTTACATTATTTTTCTTAATCATTCCTCTCAGTTGGTAGATAAATGTCAGTTGAAACTGATCTATTGTACATAACTATACATCACAACATTTTTTCAATGCCGTTTAAGGGCATAATTGTTATTTTAATTAATGAAATAACTAATAAATCAGTAAAATATAAAAAATACAGATAAATGTCGAATTAAAAAGAACTTGCTGACATAACAAACACATGTAATGCATCTGAAATCAAGTTAATGCGATGCCACGATCATGCATTTTTGGCATTAAATCTCATAGTTTAATGATAATTTTTGTTATGGAAAGTGGCCAACGGGATAATGGAGAAGTACCTTTTATTTTGCTAATATTTTATGTTGTTTTGTCCACTGGCTTGAATAGCAGAAGTAGCCTGACAGTAGGGGATCTTCAATTCTGACTAGAGGTAAACTAATTCTGTGGTGGCAAACCCTCACCAGTCCCTGGAACTCTCCTATGAGGTTCCACGTATAGGGTCGATGATGTGACGGTCTACGTGCAGAACCAGACCTGTTCTGGCCCCTCTCCGCGTGTTGAGTTGGGTTCTATTGCAGTGTCCAGAGTCAGTAGTAATGCACCATGTGATGAACAGTATTGGCCATGTACACTTTGCAAAACCCATCCTATGTAAAAGATGAGCTTTGTACAAAACATACATATGAAAACAGTCGTACTACAAAGGTCCAATAATCATTAAAAAAAAAACTTCTTTTCCATGTAAGAAAGAAATAAGAAACGTCTATTAATGAATGTATTATTTTACAATTTTGGTTTAAAAGTTAATATGATTCATGGCTTTGTTTTGCACCAATGAGATCAACTGCACCACTGAGATATGACAGAGTTGAAAGCTGTTGATTTTAGCTTCAAAGTTTAATTAAAACAATATCATGAAATATTTCTCTATTATTGTTTCCTTGAAAGTTGTAATATATTGTGTTCATTGTATTTCTGCAGCAGATAAAATTAATCGCATTTCTGAAGATCTAACGGATTATTCCATGATGTCTGAAAACATCACCCCGACTGCATAATTTGGGAATCACTGGTACAGACTATTTCATCAAAGCTCATCCATTGCTTAGAATTTTACATTTCTCTCTTCCACCATATGGCTGAAATATGAGCATTAATGCATTTTTAAAAAGTTCTTCAATGATAATGCTTATCAACAAATAAATTATTGCATGTTTAATCTCAAATTATTGTATGTTTAATCTAAAATTAACAATACAATTTTTTTTTAATTAATAGTTACTTGATATAAGAACTCATTCATACACAAGTTGAAATATGAATATCATTATAGTACAATCTCAAAGAAGATGTATATTTTAATGAAATTCTTACAAAGGAATACATTATTAACTATGAAATATTTTTCTTTTGAATGTGATTATCTTGTTTAAAAAATTATATACATAATTTAGAAATACTAATTTCATTTCATTGAAACTAAAGCAAAAATTAACTGAAACTATTTTGATAAAAACTTCTTGGATGGGAATTTCTAAAATATATTTTATAAAAAGTGTTTTGATAACTATAAAAATATATCAATTTATCAGCATAAAAACAAAGAAAATTCTTTCATTGAACAATTTAAAAATAGTTAATACAAAACAAAATAAGTGTTGCTATCCAATGTACTATTTATTCACAAATTAAAAGATGTTGTAAAATAAACATATGAATAAAATAAATCTTAACGTTTCGGTTTAATCTTTAAAACCTTCATCAGGAGTAAAATTTTCTAAAATATAAATCAACAGAAACACTTTATACACTATATGGTCAAAGGTGACCGGTCACTTGCGATTTTTGACGTTTTGTTAAATATCTAGAAAAATACATGAGGAATGAACCTGGAATTGCAGGTGTGTAAACAGTATAGTATTAGGTCATATATTTCCACGAAGATTTTTTCCCGAAACCCCATAGGGGACTGTCAAAAAATTGAAAAAGAACGAATATCTTTTGGATAACCCTGTAAAAACTAATGGAGCAAAAGCGTTTAAACTCGAGATTATTAATAAGTGGCTTATTGTAATATACTGTGTTCATTTGTATGAAGATAGCATGTATACTTGTAGAGAAATTAAGGCTTTTATAAAAACAGTCCCAAATTTCACCAAGTTTTTTGCTTATAATTTGCAGAGTTCTTAATATAAAAAAAAGTTCTTTTCAGAAAATATGACGAACAACATTGTACACAATACCCAAAAATCAGAATGAAAAAACAATAAAAATTGGATGAAAAATGAGCAGGTTTACTAAAAAATGTTTCACTGTGCATGCGTGAATGCAATCAAAATATAATGTGCATAATGTGTTAGCTAAATGTATAGAACAACTTTTGTAAAAGTCTCAAAAACATAGTTTGAAAGGTCTGATAATAATCGTTTATAGAATAAGCTCAAAATCCGTTGTTCCCAAAATGAAGCAAAAAGATGAGGGATTGTATCCAAATACAGTATTACGTGCACTATTGTGTATGCTAAATTGGCACTAATCAATGGATATATGGATACAACCCCTTATGTTTTTGCTTCATTTTGGGAACAACGAATTTTGAGCTTATTCTATAAACGATTATTATCAGACTTTTCAAATTATGTTTTTGAGACTTTTACAAAAGTTGCTCTGTACACTTAGCTAACACATTATGCACATTATATTTTGATTGCATTCGCACATGCGCAGTGAAACATTTTTTAATAAATCTGCTCATTTTTCATCCAATTTTTATTATTTTTTCATTCTGATTGTGGGGTACTGTGTACAATGTTGTTCGTCATATTTTCTGAAAAGAACTTTTTTTTATATTAAGAACTCTGCAAATTATAAGAAAAAAACTTGGCAAAATTTGGGACTGTTTTTATAAAAACCTTAATTTCCCTACGAGTATACATGCTATCCTCATAAAAATGAACACAGTATATTACAATAAGCCACTTATTAATAATCTTGAGTTTAAACGCTTTTGCTCCATTAGTTTTTACAGGGTTATCCAAAAGATATTCGTTCTTTTTTAATTTTTTGACGGTCCCCTATGCGGTTTTGGGAAAAGATCTTCGCGGAAATATATGACCTATACAATACTGTTTACACACCTGCAACTTCAGGTTAATTCCTCATGCATTTTTCTAGATATTTAACAAAACATCAAAAATCGCAAGTGACCGGTAACCTTTGGCCATATAGGTACATCTTAAAAATCTAATTCAAACTGGTAAAGAGTTCAACGGAAACTTCATAAATCCTAAAAAACTGTTCAGTTGTGCCATCTGTTATCCAAAGTAAAAAACAAAGGATGAAGGGCTGTAAAAAGCCATGGAAATTTCACAGATTTTTCAAAATAGAAATCCAGATTTCAGGAATGAGAAAGAAAACATTATTGTTACAAATTTCTTGGTTCCTTAAACGAATTTTTAAAGATTCATGAATAATAGCAATAAACGGAACAACTTGCTTGGAAACAACTTTAGCATGGTCGAAGTCAATAAATGAAATAAGTACTTTAAGGAAACTTCTTGAGAGTGCTGTAGAAAATTTACAAAACTTCAAATTATTTTTGTGTTCTTTCAATCTTTCAAAAAATTGACGTTTAGTCATACCAATATAGGAGGACATTGTCCCATCTGTAAATTTAAAGGGGATTTCATATACCCCAGAGAAAGATGAATATGGAATTGGATCTATTTTTTTACTTATTAAATTAAATAATGACATAAAATTAGAGGCTACAAGTTAAATGTTGTATTTCATTTTCTTCATTTTTTACTTTGGATAACAGATGGTGCCACTGAGCTGTTTTTTAGGATTTAAGAAGTTTCCGTTGAACTCTTTACCAGTTTGAATTAGATTTTTAAGATGTAGCATATAAAGTGTTTCTGTCAATTTATATTTTAGAAAATTTTACTCTTGATGAAGGTTTTAAAAATTAAACCGAAACATTGAGATTTATTTTATTCATATGTTTATTTTACATCATCTTTTAATTTGTGAATAAATAGTACGTTGGATAGCAACACCTATTTTGTTTTGTATTAGATATTACGATGTAAAGTCCTTAATTATTAAAAATAATTGCTGAAAAAAATTTCAAAACTCTCAATGCTGAACAAGTATCTGGAACATTGATCTCATATCGTTTTCAATACCACTTTGTCACACTTGATTCTTTAATTACAAAATATAACAAATTAATTGCATTTATTTTATAAAAAGAAGAAAATTGTACTATGACTACAAGGTACCAAAGAAGCTCATAATTACTTATTCATATTGCAACCTTAGCCCCTTGGGGACGAGTGACCGTTATAAGTGTCACTTAACTCAGAATCCTTCATTATTCCCACTAGTTATTTTTTATTGTAAAGTTTACCTTTTTAAATCAGAGCATTTTCGCAATTCAAGTACAAAAAATTTTCTGTTTTGAAAAACCGGTCGTAAAAGATTAAAAATTAAGCAAAGGGCTCTCATCATAAAGGGGTTAAGGAAAATGTTACAATCGCCACAAATTGAAAAAATATACAACTGAAGCAAACATAAAACTTTCAAAAACTTGGAGATTCCATTGTATTTAGCTAAGAAACTTTTAAATAAGAAAAATAAAAGATATTCCCCATAGAAAAAATAATTCTAAAAAAAGAAACAGAAAATTTGGGGAATGTAAAATTTTCCAAGATTTAAAATTTATTGAAGAAATTTAACAAGAATCTCAAACATCAAATAACGTCTTTTTTTTTTTTTCCTTTGTAGAACACTTTAAGAATAAAACATTACTTTTTTCCTCAAGGCTATAAATAAAAAATATATAAACTGACATCCAAAACACTATTTTAACAGCATAAAATTTTAAGGTCAAATATTTTTTGTACTATTTTTAAAATAACATCTACATTCCTTATTAAAATAATTTTTATTTAAAATGCATACATGAAAAAAACCTCTTAGATTGGGTTCAATAGAACTTACCTTTAAAAACATTGTGCATACAAAGGGTTGTTTCCTATTTATTGGGGCACAGCAGAAAACATATCGTGCTCTAAGAGGCAAAGGAACATGATGTATCATATCAGCTAAAAATTGAAAGCCTTCAGTATCACACATAAAATAGGAAGAACTGTCCATCATACACAAGCTTATAAAAATATCCTAAAAAAAAAAATAAAAAATCTAAGTTCTAAAATACATATTTTCAATTCGAAATATTTACTTTACAGAAGAATTTTTGTTTATTTCAAAGTCATTTAGCATCATTTTATAAGATTCCCTGCCTATAATTGTCCCCTTCCTTATTACTTGTCTTTGCTCGAAAATATTTACAAGTTGTAGTTTAAAACACATTTTCAGCATTTAATTTACTCACAAATCCTTAAGACTTTTTGTTTGTTTAAATACAGTATTGTTCTTATTTTTTTTATGTTAAATGTGTGATTTACAAACAAAACAAGTTTTCCAGAAAGGAAAACTGTAGCAGTGCTTAAAGAAGCTACTAATTAATAAAGGCTTGGTTCGAATTTAAGTAACTAGATTTCATCTTTTGTTAGAAAATACTATTTTTTTTACAAAAATAAATTTTACTTTTCACAAAATGGGCCTCAAGGAAAAAAAACCTTTCATCAACCCCTAACTAATAATATCTTCCCCCCATTCCCTTTACATTGCAGCTCAGTAATCTTTTAATATTTTTTGTTTGGAATTTAAAATGTAAGCATGAAAACATTCTAAACACATTATTAAATGCTATAACATCCAAATATTGAAATATCATCCAAAGTAAATACTGGTCATTTCTATTTATTGAACACTTTTTCAATACCCAATGCCTATGTATTTGTATGCTTTTACCTCTGAACAGCAGACAAATTCTACAGTCCTGAGGTGGTTGTTATTCAGAGGTTTTATCCTACTTTTATTTAAATTAAAGGCCATCATTAGCTAAAAACCAGGGCCAGATTTGGGGAAGAGCAACAGGGGCTGAAACCCTGGAGATTTTATAAAAGAAGATTTTCATATTTTTATAAAATATGAAAAAAATAGGCATTATTTGAAAGCATCATGATAAAGTTCATTTTAAAAATGTATTTTTTTTTACTCAAATAATATTAAGTACCGTATATTTTGGAACATAACGCACATTTTAAAATTTAAGTGCACATTTTGCAGTTTAGGTTATTTTTGTCACAAATTTTCACAGTTTTGTCATTTTTTTCCTTTAATGAAAAAGTGCAAAATGTTTCTTAACAAATTATCATAGGCTTATCAACAGTGATAGCATTTAAATAATTTAGTAGCCCGTTCTCTGCCTTAATGATTATTTCAAGTATAAACAAGAAAGTAATACTGTGACTGTGCATAACACATATATTATGAAATACTTCCCAGTACTGTATATGGTTACAAAAGTTTGATCTATTGGTACAGTGAGAAAAAGAAGTTTTTAACCATTTTTTACTAAGAGTGCAATTTATTTAGCAAGTTTCACACAATCATAACTAACTGTCAAAAATTTAACTAGAAAGTGCATTATAATACAATAAGGAGAACACAAAAAATAGCAGAAATTCAAATTGATACCACATCAAATAGTCACTTCCAGATTTGATCAAACACTAAAAATAGTTGATAAAATATAATCAAACAATTTTAAGTCCAATGGCACAATTTTTGTCTCAATTGCCTGTGGAATTCAATGAGGTGAGCTAACTTTCAGGGGTGTCAGCGGCTACAAATATAGACTTTTGGGGCACTTCTGGGTTTGATCAAATCTGATCAAACAATTTTACATCTGAAGACACCATTTTTGCCCCAAAATTCCATCAAGTGGAGGCTAACTGTTAGGGGGTATGTCCTAGAAATATTAATTTTTGGGCACTTCTGGGTTTGATCAAACACTGGAAACGGTTGATGAAATCTAATTTATAACAATTTCTGGTAAGGATCGCTAGTTTTTTTTTTTTTTTTTTAAGTTTGTGGATTGTGAAATTTCCTAAAAATTAGCCCCCTCCCCCTGGTTATTTTTAATTATAACTCATTAAATAAATTTGATGAAAATTGTTGATCAAATATGATCATACGATGATCAAATGAAATGCATACTGTCCCATTGCAAAATTGTCTTAAACTTTCTTTTAAAAAAACTTCTCTTTTGCAGTTCCATTTAGAAAATGAATCCACAAAATTCTTAAGTGACTTTAAATAGTATTTTTAAGGAAACTCCTACCAGACATTAAAGTTTAGACTTTGGGTGGCCTGTGCTAAATGTCTTCGGCTACTCTACTTTTATGTTTCTTGGTGATTGATTTAATATGAGAACGTATCCCGGTTTTTGTTCTCTGATATTTGGTCACTTTATTTTAAATGAATTGTATTTGTATTACTTTTTGTTGAGTCAAGTGGAAAGGGGGGGGGGGAATCAGGGGCGTAGGAAGGTCTTCCGAGACCCCCCAACATATTTTTCGCCCCCCCCCCCCCCCCTCTAAGATTTTAGAGAAATATCTATATTTAATTTTCCACCCGCGTTCCATTTTATAACAACACCAGTGGGGTTTCGCTGGTCGATTTTTCCAAAACGAATTTCAGATTGAACAAATTTCTAGTTGGGCTGCACTGCTTTCGGCAACGTACACCCATACGGGTTATGTGCGTTCAGATTTCAAATCAAACGAACCTTGAATTATTGGAATTTTTTATTTCGACCCAGATTAAATTCAATTTTTCAACATTTCGTTCACGTTGCTACAGGAACAGATTTGATATTCTTACAACGTGAATTTAATCAAAGCACTTGCAAAATTTAACTGAGAATTCTTCCGTTTAGGAAAAATATGTAAAAAAAAGCCGAAGAACGTGAAAGAACGCCAAAAATTGCATAAAAAAATTCGAAGTTCACAGGGGGTAAACTTTACTATTTGTATATTGGGCTAAAAGATTGAAACTGGGTTTATTTTTTTTATGAATGTTAAAAAAACTACCAGAAAAAGAGAAAAAAGCTAAAAAATCACATAAAATTCTCGAAAAATTTAAAAACAGCAGAGGACAAAATTTGGCAAAAAAGTTTGAAACTGAATTCCTTTTACAAATGTTATAAACTGCTAAATATTGCTCATAAACAAAATAAATAAATAAAAATATGGAAGTCGTTTTCGTATTTTCAGTTTTTTCTTCACTTTGACAATGCCATCCGCATAGCCCAGACAGATTTTTTTAAAAGCAGAAAATACTCACTTATAACAGTTTTTTTCCTGCTCTGATTGGTGCCTTTTATTAAAAAAATATATATGTACAGATTTACTAATTTAAGAAAAAATACTTTGGGAATGTCGTTTTCATATATTCTGGTTTTCTCCAGTTAATTGTCATCCAAGTTGAAATTTAAAAAGAAAAAAAAATACCTTCGGATAGAAGGTACCTTTCTGTGGGCAACGAAGGCGGGTTTCTAGTAGATAATAATAAAGACAGATGTTTGTCTGTCCAAAGTTTTTCTTTGTTTGACCAGATGTTTTTCTGCTCAGGACAAAATTTGACAGGAAGGTTACCTGTATGGCTGAAGTTATGCACTTCGAAACAGGTTTTTAAATTTTTTTATTAGAATTTTTTACGCTATTTTTTGTATTTTTTCGAGTTTCGTGCTTTGTTCCTAACATTCATAAAAGGTATCTATTTTCAATCCATCTTTCCATTTTAGCCGAATGTAGTAAAGTAGTCTTCTTCGATTTTTAAATATTTTGCGAATTTTTTATGTGATTTTTAACTTTTTTTCGCGTTTTGACGCGATTTTTTGACATTATTAGTTTAAGGAATCAGGTTTCAGTCTTTTAGCGCAATTGTATTGAATGTCGCTCTTTGCGATTTCTGAATTTTTCATGAATGCTTTTTTTTTTCCTTTTTTTAAGACCCCTGTGATTAGAAGATACTTTTTCTTACATTTGAAGAAATTAGCGTCTTTAGAAAGGAAAATTTCTAGAAATTTTGATCTTTGATTCACGACTTGTTCGTGTTATGAAGGAAAAAAGTCATGCGTAAAAGTTCAGTTTCTAATAGGGAAATGTACAATGCAGCACAGTTGGCAGAATACTCCTGTGATTTGATTTGACGAAAATGTATTTTTATATTTAGTAAGGATGTTAGGTAATTTTTTCCTTAGATTGTTGAGTTTTCTATATTTTCGAAAAAAATCGGCAAATAAAAGCTTTTTGTGTGTGTGTGTTTGAATGAAAAAAAAAAAGAAAGGAGAAAATCCTTAAATTCCCAACTTTTATTTATTTATTTTTTTTTTTTTGTGAGAGAGAGAGTGTGTAAAAGGAACCTGTTTTCAATCTTTTATCCCAATATAGTAAATTTTGCCCTCTGCGGCATGGATTTTTGACATCCTTAAAAGGAATCAGGTTTCAGTCTTTTAGCTCAATATAGAAAATTTTATCCTTAGAAATATCTGAATTTTTCACAAACATTTTATGTGATTTTTAGCGTATTTTTGTCTTTCACGGCGATTTTTTAATATTCCAGTTTCAATCTTTTGGCCTCGATATAATCAATTTTCCCTCGGCGATTTTTGAATTTTTGCCCAATTTTTTTTATAAGATTTTTACACCTTTTTTTAACGTTTTAGAGTTTTTTTGACATTTTTTTTCTGAAACCGAAGATATATCCAGTAGATTTTGCTGCTGTCATAATTAAGCTGAAGTGGAAAAAATAACAAATTGGTTCATGTAGCAGCGTGGGCTACGATGCTGGAAAATTTGACTTTTATATGGAGACTATCACTTTTATCGAAAAAAATGACAATAATTCAATGATTGTTTGATTCAAGATCGGAGCGAGAATATCTAAATGGAGAATGGCCCCCAATGGAGAACTCTAAAAAATATGTTCTTTTTAAAAAAAACAACCAGTGAAGCGGGCAAAGCTCTACTAGTAGATTAAATAAATACACAATATAATTTATGTATAGTTAGCATAAGTAATTTATCGAGACAAAAAAAATGAAACATTAAAACAGAAACAGGTCGAACATAAGGGGAAAGGGCGGCATATGCAATGCACATAGATGCTAGCTTATTGGGGTCCCCAACAAGATTAAAAAGCATATATTTTTTAAACATTTGAAAAAAAAATGAGGCCTAAAAGTTTTGAATCTTGAGTTCTGAATTTTGCTCACTTTTAAGAGGGGCCCCAAAAAAGAAAATTTATAAAATATTTAGAGCCTGCAAAATTTCTTTCATCTGGGCACTTTTAAAAAGAATATTAGCTATAGAAAAAAAGGGCATGTCTGTTTTGGCTAAAAGAAGTAATAGTATTAAGAAAGTTTTGATCCTTATTGGGGCCCCCAACGAGATTAAAAAGCTTATTTTTAAAATATTTGAATAATAAAAATTGGGCCTAAAAATTCTGAATCTTCAGTTCCAACTTTTCCTCACTTTTATAGTGGGCCCCAAAAAAGTCAATTTAAAAAGTATTTAAAGCCTGCAAACTTTCTTGCATCTGGGCACCTTTAAAAAGAATGGTGACTATAGAAAGAAAGTACATTTGGTTGAAGGAAGTAATAGTATTAAGGAAGTTTTGAAACTTATCAGGGCCCCCAACGAGATTAAAAAGCATATTTTTTAAACATCTGAATAATAAAAATGGGGCCTAAACGTTTTGAATGTTGGGCTCCAACTTTTCCTCACGTTTATAGGGGACCCTAAAAAAGACAGTTCAAAAAGAATTTACACTGTAAAATAAAATCTGTGAAGTTACTAAAGTTTTTCTAGGAAACTGAGATTCCTAGAAATTTTTATGTAACGGCGACAACAAAAATTCCTGTAACAGACGCTGTTACAGGAATTTTTGTTGTCGCCGTTACATAAAAAATTCTAGGAATCCCAGTTTCCTAGAAAACTTTAGTAACTTTACAGGTTTTTTTTTTTTACAGTGTAGAGCCTGTAAAATTTCTTTCATTTCAGCACCTTTAAAGGGACTGCTGGCTATAGAAAGAAAGCGCATATCTGTTTTGATCAAAAGAACTACTCACGTTTATAGGGGGCCCCAAAAAAGTCACTTTAAAAAGTATTTAGAACCTGCAAATTTTCCTGCATCTGGGCACCTTTAAAACGAATGGTGACTATAGAAAGAAAGCACATTTGGTTGAAGGAAGTAATAGTATTAAGGAAGTTTTCAAATTTATCGGGGCCCCCAACAAGATTAAAAAGCATATTTTTTAAACATCTGAATAATAAAAATGGGGCCTAAAAAATTTTAATCTTGTGCTCCAACTTTTCCTCATGTTTATCAGGGGGTCCTAAAAAAGACAGTTCAAAAAGAATTTAGAGCCTGCAAAATTTCTTTCATTTGGGCACCTTTAAAGAGACTGCTGGCTATAGAAAAAAAGTGCATATCTGTTTTGGTCAAAAGAAGTAATAGTATTAAGAAAGCTTTGTACCTTATTGGGGGGCCCCAATGAGAGAAAAAGCATATTTTTAAAATATTTGAATAAAAAAAATGGGGCTTAAAAGCTTTGCAACTTAGGCTTCTACTTTTCCTCACGTTTATAGGGGGGGGCGGGGCTAAAAAGACAGTTAAAAAAGAATTTAGAGTCTGCAAAATTTCTTTCATCTAGGAACCTTTAAAGAGAATGCTGGCTATAGAAAAGAAGCACATTTTTTGAAGGAAGTAATAGTATTAAGGAAGTTTTGAAACTTATTGGGGCTCCCAAAGATTTGAAAATGTATAAAAAAATAATTTTAAAAGTTCAAACAAACATCATTATTCGCCTGAAAGGTACAATAGCTCACTACTGGGCCCCTGACTTTGCCCAGGTGGGGGGCGGTCGCTATGGTCCTGGGTGGAATAAAAGTTGGCATATACATTTTTTATGCAGGTAAATCCACTCTTCAAAAAAAGAAAAGTGTCAATAAGCACAATGGGATATTTTGAACAGCCCACATGTACCCAAAATAAAAACTACCCAACAAGTAAAAAATATTGGCCATTTAAATGCTTTATGAATGCCACAGCATTGAAATAGATTGCCATTGACCTGTATTCACTGTCATAGTAACAGTATGCAGGAAATTTCTCTTTTGAGAGAAATTTAATTGTACATACGCTAAAGAGACTTTTAGTGATCCTATGTGTTTGTTACTGCTATTGTAGAGAAAAAGCTTATCTACACAGATTGCATCTTCATATTAAAAGATAAACAGTGAACTGAAAGCATATATTCTAAAGAACACAGCCATAATTCACATTCCGAACGCACACAAGAATGCAACCAATCATCTGCGTTTTCACAGGAATAGCAAGGCTTCGCAGAGGGAGACGTGACAGATGAATCTCCCTTTCCCTCTTCCGAAGTCAAACCAGGGAAGTAGTAGAAGGGGAATGGTTTTTTCTTCCTAGTCTTTCAACGGTGGTTTGGCAACGATTTCTTGGGTGGGAATACGAGTTGGTTAGCCGTGCACAGCGAGGAGATAGAAATATCGCTTTGCTGTGGCGTTGGCGTCTGTTTTTTTTTTTTAAGATAGCAAGTAAATTTTTAAATGCGTTGAAAAACATCAAATTTGTGAGGTGGTGTGCTAAGATGAAAGTTTTGTGCTGAGAAATATAAAATGAAAATGTGCCAAAACACTTTCAAGTTGCGATGGTGTATGAAGAAGATATAGTGTTGGGCCAAAATGTTAGTTTTCGATCGTGTTCAAGAAGATTCAAGTTGTGCTATATTCTGCTAAAAAGTCCAAGTATCGTTTTTTGAAAAATCCAAGTCCAGGGCTATATAGTAAATATAAAAATATGAAGATCCATAGATTAATTATCTGAGATTGCAATGATCTCGTGTAACAAGTAAATGCATACCATGTGCTAAAAAATACAAAGGGATCTTGCAAAAGTTCCTGTGAGTGAAAGAAATCAAACACGAAAAATATGGCTGCAATCTGAATTTAAAGTGATGATATGAGATAGAATTCTCAGAATGGTCAGTGATAATCACATGGGCAGAAATGCCTAGATCAGTTTTTTTTTAACTATCATGATAGTTATTTGATTATTCATTCATTATTGTGCTTAATGTATTGATATATTAATGCATATATTCAAGAAATATTTTTATGTGTTTAAATCTATGTATTTATTTAAATTATGTTGCCATAATAAATAATCCAGTAAAATGTATATTTATGTTTTATTATTTATGTGTAATCTCTTTTAATATTAAGTGATGGGTTGATAATTCTAATTCTTTATCTATTGCAAATTCATAACGCAATGATCTTATTATTATTAATTACTTTCCACTATACTTGATCTGATTAATAGCTATCTATCATGATTAACTTATCTTATAATCTATCATAATTACCTTTTCCCCTACAGCTATCCTTAGTGTTTTTCAAAATGATTTTGTGAACGTCAACAAAAAGAAATTTTGTTTGAGAAAAATGAAACAAAAAGGAAAATAAATAATGAAATAGAATAATATAAATTGGGTGGGATTGAGCCCCATGTACCCATATAAGTTGGCACTACTGGTGAGTTACAAGCAACAGAATGTCACTTATTTATGAGTACTAAGAGGTTAATTGAAATGAATCCATAATGCAAAATTTAAGGGCAAAGTCCAACAATTTATTATTAGAATTTCATATGTAATTTAAAATTTATTAATTTTAATATAATTGATTGATTGTACATAATATGAGCTTTTCGTAGTTGAAAATGAAGTCACATTTTTAAAGTAATGTATGAATTTCTTTAACTACAGAATTTATTTATTTTTAAAAATTAACTTCCGTTAATTTTAGTCTGGCATATTTTTATTCAAATGCTGCTTATTAGTTTTAATTTAATTTTTTCCCCTTTTTTTACATTTAAGAAAAATGTCTCCTTTTTTTTTTCTTTTAACTAGGCCTATGAGCTATGCTCGCCAACCCCCGTGCAGATTCCGCAGACTCTAAATGCACGCTAATTTGATTGGCTTTAAAAAGATTTCGAAAGATTGAATTATAATTTAAAAAACAGTGGCGATCTCCCTATAAATGGACTTCTATTCATTTCTCTTTGATTGGGGAATTTTAACGCCAAATCCGCTGCAGTACTACTTGATTATCCCGTCGACCAATTTCGCCAAATTATACAAATTGACATAATTTTTATTTTAAATATCGAAAGAACAAATAAATTAGTACAACATTAATAAAAATACAAATAAAACGTCGAAATAAAAATAACTTGATGACGTAGACACGTGTAACAACATTTCAAAATAAGCTAATATAAAAGGAATTAAGTATGGAATTAAGTATAAAGGAATTAAGTCTTTGTCTCCTGGTATTTTTTAACAAAGGGAAAAGAAAGTTCTTTTAAATGAGACATTTTAAATTAATCGTTTTTAATCTGACGTAATTTTGACCAAGCTATTCTTTCTCTTTTAAATATTCACGTGAAAATACTTTTGTTAGAAATGAAATATTATTTGCACTTTCCTAACAAAAGTAGTTGAAAAGATCCTCTCAAAATATCAAATAAATGTCTAGCGCAATTTCTAAATTTAAACCGTTTTGCAATATTTTGTGTTCATTTTATGTAATAACTGTAATGTGACGTAAATATGACGTAATTTCTCCTATTTAAGACTTCTAACGCATATTAATGAATTTATTATTTTACAATATCCTTTCTGTTTTAAAATTCACGTGTATACTTTTTATGACGTAATTTTTAATAAGTTCCTGCTTTTTGTACATAATTATTTAATTCTAATTCCAAATGATTTTTTCTGTTTATAATAGTCACAGGTAAATAAATTTTTAATTTGAAGCAAACATTACTGTTTGCGCTGTTTATACATTTGGCTTGGCAACAGTATAAATTAATACCATTTTCTAAAATAATGTAAAAAATATCTCTCAAAATGCTGAAAATTTGAATTTAAAATAGAAATAAAACCTCCGAAAATGAGTCAAATTAAAAAAATTAATGCAATCTGCACACCGGCAAATTCTAACGCATAAAATGATCTAAAAATGATTACATTCCCATGTATAGTTTTTGCTGCTATAAAACTTTTTTAATGGAACGATTTTGTCCAACTTTAGCATTAAATATCTCTTAAAATAATTCTTCGATTTGAAAACTGTCTGCATCAGCATGTTTATCAAACATTTCTCTATAATACCATCGATTTTCATATTTTTGTACGCAATATTTTTCTTAATATTAACGAAGAAAGACCTCCTGTCACAAGAAATTCAAAACCGGCGGCGACAGCGGCAGTTACTTTTTTTTAGAATAAAGAGATAACAATAGCTCTTCTTTCTTTTTTTGGATATATCTCTTATATTTCTTCTTAAACTATGTTTATTTTCAGGCAAGTTTATGAAATATTTGTAATTAAAATATGTATTTGCAGATTGTTTTCAGTTCTGCATATTTCTTCAAAAATTTAACAGACAAAATATTTTTTAAAAGTTTGATTAATGACTACTGTATGAAATGACATATATATAATACAATATATAAATTCAATCATTAGAATTGCATACATGCATATACTTACAATTAAATTTGATAATGAAGCATGAGGTAGATGGTATGCAAAAAGTTCTACTTGATCTGCAGTTGGATGCAAACCTGCTTTTTCAATTGGTTCTACAGATTTTGCCATAATAGCTTTCAAAATTTTTAAGTCTTCGTGTTTAAATGTAGTCACAAATCCTTCAGAAAATTGTGTATTGAACCTTCCAGCTCTTCCTCCAATTTGTAATGCTTGAGAAGTTGATAAAGTATCGATCTCTTTTTCTCCCTTTTCATTAACAACAGGCTTTGTAATAGAGTAGAAAATTACACGGCGTATGCTCCTGTAAAATGAATATTAGAACATTAAAAAATGAAATAAACAAATATTCTTGAAAATACACAACTGATTAAATCAAATACACTAAAAAATTACAGCATTTGCAATTTGTAAGGTTATAGTACATTTAAAAACAAACATGGAAATGTGAATACTCTCAAAAGTTAATGGTGTAAATTTGAAAAACCTTAAATAGCAAATGATACTGAAATAAATTATGAATGACATTACTAAAAGATTGCGGCTCTTGAGGACATAAGTAATATCAATTACACTCTTAATTCAAAAGAACGAATTATTAACTCAACAAAAGAACGAAAAGTTTTACGCGTGTTTTTGTTCTTTCTGAGTATCTGTTTTATCAAAAAGAGACATTTTCCACAAAAAACTGGATTGCCAAATCATCCTTTTAGGAGTAGCATCCCCAGGACCTTTCATTTCAGACCGGGACAGAAAAATATCTCTAAAAGAGCGGTTTAAGAAGCTTCCCTATTGGTTGAAATCCTGTAACGCGATATATAGTTTGGCAGAGGGAGAACTGAGAACTGTTTTGAAAAGGGAGTCGCTTGTTTGTTTCAAGCGTTAAAGCTTAGCGTTACCTACATGATTAAAACAATATTACAATTATAATTTGATTGATTTAAAAATGGCATAGAATAAGATAGATGGATTATGCCCACCAAAGCAGGGGGGGGTGGGGGGGCGGCAATCATCACAAAGAACTGGATAAATTTCATTTTTGTTTCCCAGCTAAAACCAAGATGGCTACCGGTGATTCTAGGATTTTACCAATACTGAAAATTCTAAGGTAAAGTACGTTGTTTTACTTCATCTTTCTTGTAATTCCTTCGCCATTCGTTGTTGTATTTTCACATTGTATATATGATTTTTTGCGTTATTTAACATTATTACTTTTAAACCGGAAACATGGACTTCTTAAATTACTTTTTTTTTTTAAATGCATATGTTCCATAATTTTTATAATCAATAAAATGCACTTAAATATGTAGTTTTCTCGCATTCAAATTGTGTAAAATTATGCTAATTGGTATTTACATTATTAAACATATATCATTTTGTGCTTATATTATTGATTATTAATATACTACATTGCTCATGACACTCAGAAATATTTGCGAAACACAACCCATGATTATAAAAATTATTAAATTATTATTAACTTATGATATATGTTCTTTTTTTTTTTTTTTTTTTTTTTTATGTTTTAGTAAGTATAAGTATTTAATAAATTGTGTTCATTTAGATAGTTGTACACATCTACACTTTATTTATTATTTTTTAATTGCCACAGTATTATGTAAATAGTACGAAATGTAAAAGATAATTTTAAAAAAGTATCAGAAAATAATAGATTAGTAAAAAATATTATCAATTTATTTTATGACACAACTAGCTTGACCTTTTTTTTTAAATTATGATTTTATGAATTTTTATTTTTGTGTTATACTTCGCTCTGTTCATATTCAAAAGTTTAACTAAAAAAAAGTCTGCAGTTATATAACACATGAATTCTATATTCCATAATTATTTATCTGTGTCATAAGCAAAATATATTAATAAGATATAATAATATCAGAAATAATTAAAGAAATCGACATTTCTGGATTAAAACTAATAACGTTAAAATTATATATACAATGTGAAAATATTTAAAAGAAAAAAAATCATAATATGAAAGATAAAGTAAAAGAAACGCACTTCAGGATATTGACAAGGTAGAAAATCTTGTCTTGTTATGGCGCGAACTATCTTTTATTATTATTATTATTACTTAATTTATCTTTCAGAAATGAAAAACAAAATTTCTTCTGCATCTAGATTAAAATAAAACAAAATGGAGTTTTAAAAGTAATACATTTTGCAAACTGGGGAGTTATATATGTTAAAAAACAAAACAACAACAAAAAAAAAATCTGAAAATAAGAGGGAAATAATTTATTTTGCCTATTAAATTTGGCAAAAAAAGGGGTTTAAAAATGACTTGTCAATAATGAGTGCAGTCACTCGTTTTGCTTATTAATTTAGTCGAAAAAAAGAGCGAAAACAGCTTATCAAAAAGGAATGAAAAAAAAAAAACACTCCGCAAGATGAATGAAATTCACTCCTATAGGATAAGTGCATTTTCAATACTGAAAAGGAGTGAAAATACACTCAGTCAGAGTTAAAATCGCTGAATTTTTTTAAGAGAGTACATATTTGAGGATCAGTTTACACAAAATGGTTAACTAAATATGCCACTGCCTATCAGACTAGTAGAAACGTATTAAGCAAAAATTAGTTTAACTTTATTGCAGCAGAAATTGTATTAGTTTTGCATCTTAAGGCTGGTGAGTTCTGTTAAAGAGAAAGTCTTTAGTGGCAGTTTTCTTTTTATATACTCAGCAGCAGTACATTTGTAATAATCCTTCTTTATATCCATACATTCACAAAAGCAAAACTTTATATGCTTTCTTAAACATTAGAAATATTCATACAGAATAAATAAGTTTATCTAACAGATGGTTAATCCTATCAATAGTATCAGTTTTTGAAATATCACAAATGTCCACAATGGATAAAGTATAATGTTTTAAAAAGAAAGCTAGGAAGAAGAAGTACAGCATCACAGGCATATTTTTGTCAAACTTTAAAAATTTTTACACATAAAAAACAGTTTAATTTCACATAAAACTTCTTTAACTAAAAACAACAATTAAGCTTTACTTTACTTTATAATATACTTTTATTATATTTGATTTCCTAACCTAAGGTGCAAATATATTTAAATGCATTTGAAAAAATGGCATACAAGATTAAATTTAAAAACTATTCCATAACTATTTCACAGTGATTAGAAATGATAAGTTATGATGGTTGTTAGATAATAAAAATGAAGAATTCATTAGACAAAAAATACATAAACACTGAGTAAAGTAAATTTAAAATAGACTGAAATATGTTAACTGGAAATTATATTTAAAAACACTTGAAAAAAAAATTATAAACTTACAAATTTAAACCCATTCCTATAGCATCAGTAGCAACTAATATTTTACAAGGATGGTTTGGATCATTAAATCTTTTAGCTTGAGCAAGTTTAGTGCCTAAAAAACAAAAAATACTAATTAAATTTTTGAAATATGGTATTTTCTATTTAACAAATGATACAGTAAATAAATATTACCTGGTGGCAAGCTGCCATATATTACAGCACACTCAAAACCTCTTTTTTCTAATTCCAGGCTAACATTAAATATGTCATTCTTATTAAAACACACAATGCAATCACCAGGGAGTACACGACCCAAATCACCTGCAATCGTGAATTAAAGAATTAATTACTTCTATGGAAACAATTACAACTGACATGTTGTAACTTCTTTCCAATATATTATATTTACCTAAAGGTTCATTTTCTATTGTTAAAGATGTAAGTCTTTCATATTTTCTAATCTAAAATAAATAAATTCAAATAAAACAAAATAAACCAACATATTAAGATATTAAAATATTTTTACATTTTTATAGATGTAGTATTTGAAAGAAGTTTTTCTTTTATAAATTTAATTTGTACAAATTTAATTTTGTATATACTTTTTTAGTCAATATTAATTTACTTTTAAATTTTATTACATTTCTTGCTATGCCACTTCCAAAAATTGGGCATTTATTAAAAAATAAAAGCAAAAGCAAAAAATCACAAAAATCTTATTTTTGTGAAGCAAGAACTAAAGGGTTATTATTAGGCCTGGGCCTTAAATTGATTTAACTCTTAAATCGATTTAAAGCTTACATCGGAAATCCGATTTAACCATTGGTCTTAAATCGATTTAAGCTAAAATCGGAAATCGCAATTTAGCTAATGTCAAATCACGATTTAGCCATTATCTTAAATTGCAATTTAGCCATTGTCTTAAATCGCAATTTAGCCATTGGCTTTAAATCGATTTAAAACAAAATACTGATTCAGAGCTAACATCAGAAAACCGATTTATCTACTTTGATGTATCTACCACTTACATGCCAAGCTGGTGTTAAATCGATTTAGGAGGATCCGATTTAAGCAAACTTCGTAAGCCTCAATGCTTTCCGATTTAAGACAAACAAGGCAAGCTGGTGTTAAATCGATTTAGGACGATCAGATTTAAGCAAACATCGCAAGCCTCCATGCTTTCTGATTTAAGAAAAAGACGATTTAATGAAAACAAGGCAAGCTGGTGTTTTAAATCGATTTAGCAGGATCCAATTTAAGAAAACGATGATTTAAGTAAGAATTGATATTTATTTATTTATTTTGTAAACAAGATTCAGGGTTTATGAGATTGGAATGTGTATAAGAACTTATATAGTGGAAAGTTGAAAGGAAAAAGTAATGTTTAAATCTTAAAATCCAAATTCATCGAATTTCAATTTATATGCTAATGCAATCTTTTGATGATAAATTAAGTTTTCACATATTTGAGTAATATTGCAATATGTATTTTTTATTTTCCAATATTCTGTAATTAATTAAAATGTTTTAAAGTAGAATCCTGCATTGTTTCAAAAGATTGTTTTCCTGAAATTCATTCAGCATTTATATGATTAAAAATAATAATAATAAAGTTTTATATTTAAAATCCAAACTCACCGACTTGCAGTTTATACTTTTATGCATTCTTATGATGAAAAATTCATCTTTTACATGTTTTAGTAATATTTTAACATTTATTTTTTATTTACTATTATTTTGTAATTAATGAAATTATTTTAAAGGTATAGTCATGCATTGTTTTGTGTATCACTATTTGGCCGTGATCCACATGAAATATTTTTCTTTTACTACTAATATTTTTTTCCTGAAATTGATTGAGTATTTATGGTTGGAAAAAAAAGAATAAAGTTTCATATTTAAAATCCAAATTCATCGAATTTCAGTTTTTATTTTTATGCATTCTTTTAATGAAAAATTCATTTTTCACATGTTTGGGTAATATTTTAATACATATTCTTTATTTTTTATTATTCTGTAATTAATTAAAATATTTTAAAATAGTCATGCATCAGATTTGACATCCGATTTCAATGCCAGTCACATGGATTGAGTATCTTGCTGAAATTGATTCACTATTTATATCCAAATTCATCCATTTTTAGATTATATTTTTATGCATTATTTTCATGAAAAATTAATTTTCATATGTTTAGGTATTATGGGAATATTTTAGTTTTAGTTTATTATTTTGTAATTAATTAAAAATACTTTAATAAAGTTCTGTAATGAGTCAAGTAACTTTATTTTTACAGCAGAATGAGGGAGGGCTGGAGGAGGCATTCATTAGATTTTTCTGCAGATCTGCGATTTTTTGCTTTTTTGGCATTTTGTTATCATTAAAAAGAGATATATTTTAAGATTATATTTTATTACTAATCTTAAAGGATGGCAACAACCACGAAAAAAATCAGCAATTTCAGTGATGTGCTCCAAGTGTCACACTTTCAATCCTTCTCCATCCGCTATATAAATGTCAGCATTTATGTTAACCAAATCGTATTTTAGTCTAAAAGTTAAAAAGATATAAAATTGCACCTTATTTCTCATATCTCCCCCCCCCCTTTTTTTTTACTACTTTTCTCATCATGGTAAATGAATAGTTAAATTCATCATTGAAGTCTTTTAATATGCTTCTGTTTTACCTCAGTAACTTTTTAAATCTGTCTGTAAAAAAAAAAAAAAAAAAAAAAAAAAAAAAAAAAAAGTGTATGTAGGCTGTTAGCAATGAAGTGCTATTTGAGTGGGCTAGGGGAAGCTCCCCCCCCCTTTAAGGAATTTTAGATTGTAGCATGCATAACAAGTCAGACAAAAAAAAAAAAAAAAATCATTTTCTTTTATATTACTTATAGAATGAGTTTATAAAATGTATTACAATAGGTCACTAATTTTTAAAATGGAAAAAAAAAAAAAAAAAAAAAAACTAGTGTTTGGGGACATTCAAAGCTTTTTTATGTGTAAAATATACCTCTTTTCAAAATTATTTGACAAATTAAAAGCTAAGTATACTAAATAATACAGGAGGGGGGGGGGGCATAAAGATCATATTTTGTTACTAAAAATAAAAAAATAGGCTTCCATATTCTAAAATGTAAAATCGGTGTTAAATCGCGATTTAGCACTAAATCGCGATGTTGGATGGATGATAAATCGATTTAAGAAATTTCTACATCGTCCAGTCCTAGTTATTATTACTTATACTTAAACCAAATATTAGATGTGATAAGCAGTACCAATAGACTCAAATATCAATTTATGAATTAATAATATTTATTAAGTGTATAAAGCATTTTATTAATTAACCATTTTGTTATTGTTATAATGTTGCTTTTCACATGCGCATGCATATACACTTGTGTGTTCTAGTAATCTTAAGTTACAAATTATAGGGTAAGTTGCAGCAATCTTTAAAAAATCATGGTGTGCTGCTAATCCAAAAGGATTATATTTAAGCAGGAGGGAAGGGGGATATTCCATACTTTCATAAATGATTTTAAATTAATATAATTTAACAGTTCTTTAATACTTTGTATGTCTAGACATGCATCATACTTCAGTTCAAAATTATGTGATCTGAGAATTTATTTTCTTTGCATTTATTTTATATATTTTACATAAATGAAGAAAACACTTATTACCTCAAATAAATAAATACTGTAAAACTATGATGAAGATTCATTGAATATATTGATAAAATAAACAATACACAACATTTTTTGCTTCATTTTAAGAAATGTATCAACTCATAACTTTCAAAATGAAGTTTATTTTTCTGTGCATGTAAGGGATCTAGATTTCTACATCTACTCTGAGCATGTAAAAGATCTAGATTTCTACAGAAAGAAAATTCAAGAGCATTGAGTGCTTCTTTAAAAAAAAAATTAAATAATAAAAATCATAATAAATAAATGAATACTGTATATACTCGAGTATAAGCCGAAATATTTTGACATGAAATTGTCTTTTAAAAAGGGAGAGTCAGCTTATACACGGGTCAGATTTTGGGGGAAAAGTTATAAACACAGAGCTTTATGACTGGCATAGGCAAATTGATGTTTGATCAACTAATCATTTAAGGTTGTTCTCAACTGCTCTGCTCAACAAGTGCAAAACGTTTTGACATATTTACAAATTCATTTTTTAACAGAAAGATATGAAATTGGAAAGACTGGCCATGGAAGCGATTTGGAATCGAACCATGTTTTCCATTTTTTGATCAATCAATTACATATTGAGTTATAAGCGATTTTGATCACGTAATACGGCATTTTTCTCCCCTTACTGACTGGATTTTCTTCTTTCATTCGAAAGCTCGGTTCAAAATGCCAACTTTGACAGTATTTTCTGAAAGATCTATTGTGTTTACAAGAAAATGGAAAAAACAGATCGATGGCATAGTTTCTGAATAACACCTTCTAATTTCATGCGTTTCTGAACAAAAATGAATCAAAATTTATGTCAGAAAGTTGACCCTTTGGATTTGAGAACAGCCTTAAAGGTAGATTGCAAAATATCTGATTGAGTGAGTATATTTGCCCCTGATGTGCAGAAAACAAGTGGCGGTAATTTGAAAAGAGCAATAATCGATGTTATCGCCTCTTTGGTTAAAGAGGCGTGGATGTCAATTACAAGAGAGATGATTGTGAAATCATTTTAAAAGCACAGTATTAGCAATGCTATGGATGGCACTGGGGACCCTTTTATTTACGAAAGTGATGATGAAAATTCATCAGATTCGTCATTCATGCTCGTCTGATTTTCTTGACGAGGAAGCAACAGGACGGGACTTCATAGAACTTTTTGGAGATTCAGTTAGTTAAAAAAATGGCTATCATTTTTTTCCCCCCATTCTGACCAGAAAATCAGGGTTCCAACTTTTTACGTCTGCTCTTTCATCTTCCCCTAACGCTTCATTTATAATGGTTGTTTCATAATAATAGAAGCCATCAGTCCATCAGAAGAAAATGATCCATTCCAAGAGTATAAGTTTGACTGAAAAAACCTATTTAATACTTTGAGCAGAAAGAAGAGGTTACACCTGCAATTTTCATCACACTTATAGAATCATATAGCTGTAAATTTGTATGGTTTTGTTACCCCTAAAATTGAATACAAATTTTTGTCATATTTAATCATTGACAATTGTTATATTTCGGTGATTGAATGAGGCAAAATTTACTGGTAAGGAAAAATCTTAGAAATTAATAGCTATGCAGTAGCATAATACTGCAGCAGAAAAAAAAAAAAAAACCCTGCAGCAAAATTGACATTTAACAAACAAAAAAATATCAAGGGCTTTTTCAAATAGACAATTTCATTCCCTGTATTTCTTAAAAGTAACGGAAATGTACATCAAAGAAATGTTACTAGTACCATAAAAATTAATGAATTAAGTGAAAATTTACATATTTCATCTCCTTAGTGGGTGACGATTTGTGTAAATCCAGTTTATACGAGTTTTTTGCTTGTCCGAGGTGAGCATGGTCCATATTAACTCGGGTAATCAGGACTTTACTGTATAGCAAATTTATATTTAACCGTAGATAAACCAATTTTAAAAAATGCATTCAAAATTCTAAAGAATTAGAAAAGAATGTTACAGAGAGCATAGTAAGCTATATGTATGAAACTGTAATAATATTTTTTATATGATAATAATTTTTTTTATATGTATGAAACTGTAACAATATTTTCCATACTTTCATGAACTGGAACAATATGTGTCACAATTTCACAAACCAGTAAATCGTTCCGGTTTGCTCCAGTACATTTTGAGCCCTACGGTAAAGTTAATTAAAACTAATATATCATTGAAAGATAAAATTACCTCTAATTCTTCACTACATGAGCTTGCAATATCTTTCACTAGATTAATTGCAGCAGCCTCTCCACATATATGAATTTCATCAGCTACTAATCCTAAAAGTGCACGAGTCCAAGCCCAACCTCGCTGGGAATCTTTTATCATTTGAATCTCATCAATAACAGCTACTTCATCTAAAATAAATTTAATTTTTCCAGTTGGGCATAAATGCATTTTTTAATTTAAGTATTTAATAATGAGGACATATTGAATTAACTATTACATCTTGTTGAATAACTTAAAAGGAAAACCTTCATACACACAAACGGGGAGAATAAAAAAAAAAATTAAAAAAAAAAAAAAGATTGTAAGACAGCCTGCTCTTTCAATATACAGTAGATACTCCCATATCTGGCCCTCTCAAATCCAGACTGCTAAAAATGCAAAATTTTGCATGCTTGTAAATTCATTTTTTTTAATTGTTCTTAGAATTCTACCTACTTTTTTGACATGTTAACAAAAGATGCCCACACAATTGTTTTGCATCTTTGCACCCCTAGTGCCCATACATTCAATCTTTATTAACTCATTATGTCCTCTTTTTCTTATCAGTTGTATCGAGAGTTAGTTCTCAAAACTTCTCCATAATCCACACCTAAAGAAAACTCTATAACGCTCCATCACATCCAGATGTAGATATTTTGAAGAATGGAAACATTATTGCCCAATTTTTACCTCCAAATGTAACTACCTTGCTGCAACCATTAGATCAGACTGCAATTGAATTATTTAAAAGATATTATTACATCTTTATGCTTCAATAAATTTTGAATGCTGATTTGGATGCTAATTTTTGGATAATCCGAAATCTATAAACTATAAGGATGCAATATTTTGGTCTGCTAAAGAATGGGAGACAGTCAAAAAGTCTACTTTTTAAAATGTTGGAATAAATTATTAACAATCAGTGAAAGTTGTGAACATTCAGAAGACATTTAACAAATACAGTAAAGAAAATTTCTAGTTAAGAAAATACCATCTAGACAGAAGTTTTTGTCTGGATAAATAGTGATGTAAATACATCAGTACCTGACCAACGAAGAAATTTAAATTTCGTAAATCAAAAGAAAATGGATGTAAACAATAACAATGAAGTATCTGTTTACGATAAATGTGTTTTTTCAGAGTGTTTCAAGCATCAGAGATACGTATTTTTTTCCTAATTTTTTAAAAAACTTATTACAGTTGACACTGAACAATACAGCAAATCAAATTCCTCTGACATAATTATAATGAGCAATGAGGCATTAGCGTGAGGTAGCAGCTCATGAGTGAATCAAGTGAAGAACAAAAGAAAACAAATTTAATGCAAAATTTTAAAAAATGAATTGAAGAACATTATAATTGTAAAAATAATGTGTAAATATAACAAAAAATGAAAATATATGTTAACACATTTTAGTCCTCAAAAAGGGGGAAAGGGGACCATTTTTATTTAAAAAGGGGACTTTGGGGGACCATTTTTATTTAAAAAGGGGACTTTGGGGGACCATTTTTATTTAAAAAGGGTACTTCGGGGACCATTTTTATTAAAAAAGGAGACTAAAAAAGGATCATGAGTAAAAACATTGCACTAATTTTCCTAAATATGCAAGTAAATTTTTTAAATTACCCCAGAAAATATGTTAGATTGTTTAATGACATGTTATAAAGATAACCATGTACACAGTTTTATAGAAACACATTTAAATATCAAACTGCAAGAATATAGAAAGTATTCAATATTTCAGCATTCATCTTGATATTTCTTTTTAAAGGTAAAAAATAATAGTGATCAGTGAATAAAAAGAGCACAGCATAATAGCGATTTCTGTTGAATATTAAAATTTAAAATTAGATTAATATATATATTATTATTTTCCTCAAACATAAAATTTAGTTTCTTTCTACACAAAAGAAACTAGGATAAGCTATAATGTTCATTGGAAAAAGCCTAGTATGGCAAAGCCCTGTGGGGAGTGAGCAAAACCAATATTGAATCATCAGTTATTCATAATCATCTTACATATCAAATCTGGTGAAATTTAATCCCAAACATGCCGCAATCTGGCTTTCACAGAAATCATTAAAATTGTAACCCAGTAGTCCCTGCCACCTGTCATGAAATACACAAAATCTAATCAGTACCAATTTATGTCAAGAATTAAATGAATGTGAAGTTTGATGGAATTTCACCCTAACGATGCTAAGGTATAATTATCATGTAAATTGTGAAAAATATAACATAGCAATGCCATCTGTTGGGCCATATGCACCAAAACCTAATCAGCACCTATGTGTGCTGAAGTCTAATTAAATATGGAATTTGATGAAATTCCCTGCTTTAGTTTTGAGATAGAGTAGCTACGGATTTTGTATCACAAATAGAGATTTAAAAAAAAAAAAAAACAGTCAAATCGTATTCAGGTCAACCAAATATGTAAATCCATCAAAAAATGAAAATTATTTTCATGATTCCAATACTTTCTTCTGATAAACTAGGGGACTCTGCCCCCTACGAGCTACGCTCGACAAATCCCATTCAGACACTGCAGACTCTAAAAGCACGCTAATTTGATCCACTTTAAAAAGATTATGGAAGATTTGAATAATAATTAAACAACCAGTGATGATCTCACTGTAAACAGATTTCCATTCATTTCTGTTTCACTGAGGGATTTTAAGGTATAATCAGCTGCTGTTCAAACATTTAATGGCTGTTTTCGCAAGTGATTAAATAAGATCAGTAAGCAGCATTTGAAAAGCAGCCTATATAAAATGAACAAATCTAACAGAGTCATTGACTTTTGGAATTTTTTTAACAATGTTATAAGAAAATTATATTTAAAATGTGTTATTTAAGACATCGTTTTAAATCTGACGTAATTTTCACCAAAATTTTATCTCTCTCTTTAACGTTCATGTGAAAATACATTTGTTGTTTGAAAGGAAGAATTATTATTTGCGCTGTCTTAGAATTGACAATAATAGTTAAAAAGACGACCACAAAATACTAAATAAATCTCATGTAAATATATTTTTTAATTTAAACTGTTTGGCAATATTATTATATGTGCATTTTAAATGTGATGTAATTTCTCCTATTTACTGCTTTTAATTAGCACATACAGTAAACTCTGTCTAAGGCGGAATCGATCGGGACCAAGAAAATTTTCCGCAGTAGACAATATTCCGCCTTAGATAAGTTTTACTCTATGTTTATGGATTCGCAGGGACTTGAAAATCTTTCCAAGTTAGACAGATTTTTTGTCTTACACAGAGTCTGCCTTACATAGAGTTTACTGTATTAAAGTTAATTTTTAAAACTTTCTTTCTTTTTTAATATTCTTGTGTAAATACAATTTTTGTGACGAAATTTTAAAAATTTTCTTCTTTTAAAACGTGATTTTTAAATTCTTATTCTAAAGTTTTCATTCTCTTTTTAATAGTCACATGCAAATACATTTTTAATTAAAAGGAAATAGTACTTTTTGTGTTGATTTTACAATTGGCAACAATTTAAAATAATAACTTTTTCTAAATGTGAATAAAAATACCCATTAAAATAATGAAAATTTAAATAAAAAATCAGTATAGAAATAAAATAAAATAAATGCAGTCTGCATACCACAGGCTTGTAATATATATCCTTAGAAAAAAGGATTAAATTCCTATGCATAGCTTTTGTCCAGCTATAAAACTTTTTTAATGGAATGATTTTGACCAATTTTAACACTGAAACCAACTTTAACATTGAATATCTCTTAAAAGGATTCTTCGATTTAAAAACTGTCTGCACCAGCGTGTTTATCAATCATTTCTGCATAATATGAGTACTACCAATGCTCATATAACTCATATAAGACTCATATGCTCATATAAGACATTGTAATTAAGAGTTCCTTTAATAGATTGGATATAATATGCTTCTCCATCAAAATTGAAAACAAAACGACATCTATAATAATAAAGGTAAAAGTTTGTGTACTAAACAGATTGTTGCATGTAGAGCTACAAGATTTGGCAGGAAGATACCACCTGTATATCTAAGTCAGTTTTTGGATTTTTTTTTTTAATGAAATTTTTATTTTTTAGCCTAATGTAATATTTTTTTTCCTCTTTTCAATAAAGTTTATTCGAAATTTGTACGACATTTTAAAAATCTTTCACAAATTTTTAATGCGAATTTCAGCTTTTTTTTTTTTTTTTTTGCATTCTGCGGCAATATTTTTTGACATTCATAAAAGAAATTCAGTTTCAAACTTTTAGCCCTAATATAATAAATTTTGTCCTTATATGATTGCGTCGTCAGATTTCAATTTTTAACAAATTTTAGACTTTTTTTTTTCTTCTTTGTACGTATATATGTGTGCTCTGCAACGATTTTTTCCACATTAGTAAAAGTAATCTGGTTTCAATGTTTTAGCCCAATATAGTAAATGTTGTCCTCCTTTTAATGAAGTTTATTCAGAATTTGTACAGCAATTTTCAAATTTTTATGCGATTTTTTAATTTGTAAAAGGAATCCAGTTTCAATATTTTAGACCAGTTTAATAAATTTTGTCATATTTTGAATACAATTTATCCAGAATTGGTACAGCATTTAAAAAAAAATTGTATGCAGTTTTTTTTTTTCATTTTGTGATAATTCTTTCACATTCAGTTTCAAAAATTGGTCATGTAAGTAACAGGTCTAGCTATGACAAGTCTATCCTTGATAAATGGAAAGTGGAGAGAAGTCTCCCCTACCTTTTGTCTTGTGGAGGATAAATGGGAGAATTCTGACAATTTTGTACTGTTTCCAAGAACATAAAAAAGGATTTTGCTTTTTATGAGGTAATAAGCATTCATTGTAGATCAAGATTTTACAAGGGCTAAAATACTAGATAAAACTAGTTTTTTTTTTTTTTTTTTTTTTTTTTGCAGACTGTTGTGTTTTTTCAATGCAAGAATAAATTTATAGAGAACACTCGATTTTTTAAATTTTTGATAAGGCGAGTTTTGAAACTCACGTCCTCATATAATATAGATAATAAATGTACCAAAATACCACTAATTTCACATGTGATATGCATAATTATTTTCGATTTTGAAAAATCTTCTATAATTTACAATACTTTAAATATTTATTTTTTACGTTCACAGTCACCTTCACCAAATCTATACATTCCCCTAAAATTATATCAATTTTGCTTGTAAGAAATAAAGTTAATACTCACTTTTTTTTTATCATGAAAAAACATTTCAAAACAAATGTAGATAAAAAAATATACCAAGGAAACGTTATTTCGAATTCTTTAGACTTGGTGTCCTGGGCAGTTGCCCCGTTTAACCGATGCTTGCACCGGCCCTGGGTAATAGTACAGAAAATTTTTAGCTTTCTCTTCGAAGGAAAGAATATCTTTAAACCAAAGAAACATGTTATGATAATTTGGATGTTTAAATATGTATTGTAGTATTGTTTTCAGTTATAAATTACACTATTAAACAATTTTAAATGATATGAAAAATAAAGAGAAAGGAAAAATATTTTAATTCTTGATTCAACTGAAAGTTTTCTGTAGAGTTATGTCATCTTGTTTGAAAGGAATTGCATTCCAATAATCAAAAATATGCAAAAAGGCATTTTACTCTAACCATTTCCTTTTAAATGATTCAGAGTTGTGAGCTTTAATTTTTTTTTTTTTTTTTTTTAATCTTTCGTCTCCTCCTAATTCAATGCTTCTCTCCATTTGACACGTAATATTTTTTTTTTTTGGCATCACGCAAAGGTCTGTCTTTGAAGATTGGTCAAGCAGTAGCTTAACATAGTAACTTTTTGTGTTCTGCGATAGTTTAATTTTTAGGATTTTAATGAGATTTCTTAATGAGTTTCTTAAAATTTGTCCGTATTCCATGGTGATTTTTTAACATTCGTGGAAGGATTCCAGTTACAACACTTTAGACCACTGAAACAAATTTTGTCCCTTACGATTTTTGAACTTTTAGCGATTTTTAGAATTTTTTTTATTTTGCGGTGATTTTTTCAGTCACCGAAAAGGGGACTTGGGGGACCAAAAGGCATAAAAGGGAACTAAAGGGGACCTTTTTTTAAAAAGGGGACTTTGGGGGGAAAAGGGGGACCATTTGGGAGCCCTGATATGTCAAATCGGTACATTTATAACTCTTTTTTAATAAAAAATATGTCCCTCTCTTATATTAGGATTTTTCTCATAGCTGGATTACTCCAGTCCACATTAGTTCGGTTATGGGAGAATCTACTGTATATTCACATAGCAGGTGTTGTCAAGCACTTAAAAGAAAAACATATAGATATAGCATACAATAGAAATTTCCAACTAGCCCTCTGTGATGCTTACTTTTTAGGCCTGCAGCAATATATTCCACTGAAAACCTTTTCTCTCAGAAATGAAAAGGGTTTTATTTTAAAGAAAACAAATTTCAATTATGTGTATTTCATAATACATGAGTTAAATAATATACTTTTCAATTCGTACAAACCTCACATTCATAGAAATGTTTACCATGCCACAGAATGATGTTATCCCTTATATAATTCATACGATTATATGCAGCTCATGAGCAGGAGTCAGAAGTAGTGAAACTACAGTAGTCGCTACTTTTTATAGTAGTTTGCAGTGCAGTGCGCTACATTTTAAACAATGTAGTGTAATGAGTAACACAATATAAAAAATCAGTAGTTTGTAGCGAGAACTAATGCTACTTCAGGGGGGGAAATATGCCATTCTACAAATCATGTGAATGTAACTTGTTTAAAGCATTGTATCACAACATCAAAATTAATCTGAAAATAAGAAAAAATACATGTTTAAAAGCAAGCATATGGACGTCAAATAGTGGCACCATCTATGATCAGAATTCGGAACTAATTATTTTCATTCGCGTGAACAAAACTTTTCAACCTCAGAAGCATTTTACTCCAAACTGCACTGCTGTACGACAATTGTTTGATTTTATGTTGAATTTTAAAATGTGTCCAGGAATTTTCAGACAGCCTGTATAATGAAATCGCTATTTTCATTGAAAATTTCTCTGAATCCAGTTTCCTTATAATAATCCTTTAGTTATTGCAGCCATATTCAATGAATTTTTATCAATATAGGAAACTGCATATAGTATGGAAAGCCTCTTGCTTGCTCTTAATCACTATAGATGGGGAATACAATTTTCAGGTCAAAGTTTTGTATAATTCCTTGATCAATCTGCTATAAAACTATAGGGCAGTTTGGAGAGTAAAAAAACAATCTTACTTTTTTTAAAAAGTTATCTTATAGCAGTGAGTTGTACAATAAAAATTACTTTTCCTTTACTATGATTAAATTTTGAAAAATCATTTTAAACATTTAAAAAGCTGCAATTATCTGCATTTAGCTTTTGTTCTCATAGTAATAACACACATAGTTTTGTCTGACGAAGAAAATTTCAAATTAGCAAAGTGCATTGCCTTTTTTATATTTGTATGTACATTTATGAAATTAGCTCCTTTATATTTTATTTTGCACCAGTGCAGCAGGATTGTTTGAGGGGAGAGCATTTTTGGATATTCATTTAAAGAAAGACACCAATAGAAATTAGTCACAAAATGTATGAAAAGTGAGTGAGACAATAAACAATAGGGACAATGTGTACTCAATGGATTTTATATTCTTAAATGCAGAACTGTAATGAATATCTTATACATTCAAAGGTCATTACACTAGATGACAGCACTAGCCAGCAATCCCTCATATTCCACGATTAGCGACTGTCGGTTTTCCCCCACGGATCATGGGACGCGATTCGAAGAGGGTGATATATATGCATATTGCGTTATTATTTCCTCACAGAGTTGTCTATGAGACACGGGTGAAGGTGTTGAAGATGTATGTGCATCAATGTTTTCTCTGAGAAGATTTCTTCTGTCATTCCTAAATTTGTACATATGTATTATAATTGTACATAGAGTTGTTCAATGAGTCAACTTTGTATCTTTATCATCATTTATTAAAAGTTTTCTACTTAATCTTAGACTGGAGTGTCCTTTTGAAGCCATGAGTCCATTATTAAATGTGCCTACTTAGGGAAAGTGAGCTACTATAGAACTAAAAAAACTGCATGTGTGCAATAGGCAACATTTTGTTTAGTGTTGAACTAAATCAAATCGTATAATTAAAATAATGAACAAGCTGGTGTGATACAATAAATGAGCAAGACTCCTGCTTTCAAAGGAGTAGCATGCGTTCTTTGCACCTGAAGAAGACAGACAAAGTTATTTTGAAAAATCTAGCACATATTTTTCTTAATAACTTTCGTTCATTTTAAACAGATACATGAAATTAAAGAGCTGGTGGAGAAAATAGGCTAGGTATATAATGTGCATCGTAATACTTTCAAATTCATATAAGTGTAAAAATAAGTTCTATTTTCAGATGATTTCCAGCATAAAATTGGAAACCCTTCAAACTGGACGGGTTCTGTAAATCTAGTGTTAAATGGTATAGCATTAAAATTGAAGTGGAGTTATATTTGATTGATTTTGAAACATTCAAGAGGGACACCAAGATTATGAAATTACATTCAAATTGATGTTTTAAGACAATAATGCTGCTAATTTGTGTTCCTACATGGAAGGAAAAAATACATTAAAAACCACAAAAAGAGACTAAACATACTATCTCTCCCCATCCATATAAAAATTTTAAGCTATGCTCCTGCATATAAATAAGTAGATTAAGACAGAGAAAGAGAAAGGGTTTTCACATAGTGTTTGTTTCTAACAAAATAAAAGCAATATAAAAACCATATAATGTTATTAGTTTATCAATTTTTTCAAGATAACATGTGACTTTAGAAACAAAACAAAAGATATGACTCACATCGTTTTTCAACAGAAACCATTTCAATAGTGCAGGCAACATGACTAGCAGGTGTATTTTCGGGCAGGACAAATTGTCTTTCTTCACCAGTCACTAAATCACAAGGGGTTCCCTAGTTCATGAAAATACATTTTATAAGTTAATTGTAAAAAATAAAATAAAAAAAGAATATGCATTAAAATGTAAAGAAAAAAAATGGAATATAAAAAGTAAAATTTGCAAAAATTATTTAATAATAATATAATAAAGAAATTGTAAATAAAATATCATGAAGTAATTTCTTTTCCTAGAATAAAATGCACAAACAAAACATGTTAGCAGAAAATTCCTTATTCTGGGATGAAGTCGTGGTTCCATCAAACAATATTGTAACAATATAGTTATTTGTACGTTTAATATGAAGAGTTTTTTCTTAAAAATCATGTAACTGGAAAGATTTTTTTCAAAATGACCCAGGAAGACAACTTTTGAAAATTGATCATTTTACAGTCTGACAGAATCTACAATTCAGAATTACAATTCTTTCAAATGGCAAAATGTTTTCTAGGAAAACCAACAACAATGAACCCCTATTTATGAACTGGCTCTAGCAGTGTTGAATTCAAGAGGTGAGGGTACATTCTCCACCAGAACATTGAAATGTCCCCCCAGAAGGTCTGCGATTTAATGCTTTTTAATGAACAAAAGTGCAATTTCCCCACCTCATATCTAAAATACCCCCCCCACCCCCCCCACCCGGGAGCTGCAGAAATCTCCCCCGGATAAAAAAAGTCAGATTTCAACACTAGGCTCTAGTGCAGCATTTTCTGGAAATTTAAAGGATTTGGATGAGTATTGTGTTTATATATTGACTCAGATAAAGGTAGGTGTGGATGGTCAGGTTAATAGTTGGATGCAAAGGTTAAAAGAGAAACATGGAATCACTTGTAAAAAAATGTACATGCAGAGAAATCATCTTTAAACAAAAAAATTCGTATTTCTCCTCCTCCTCCTTTTTTTTTCTGGTAGAAAATGGCCATTAATAATAGAAAACCATACCTTAAGGGGTATCGTCAATGCTGATGAGACAGGTTTATTTTTTAAAACTCTTCTAAACTGAACCTTAATTTTAAAAAGTGAAAAATGTTCTGTGCTATGATAAGAGAGAATTGCAGTTCCTGTAAGCTGCAATCTGCCATATGGGCAGTTCCGAAAAGTTGCCTCTATTTGCAATTGGAAAATTGGCTAAATTATGCTGTTTTAAGCATGTTAAAATTTTTCCAGGGCAGTATATATTAAGAATAAAAAATCTGGATGAATCAGGAAATTTCCAACCAATGACGGAAAGACTTTAACCAAAAATGCCTTAAAGAAAAGTAAAGAAATTGTTTGATGATGGATAACTGCAGTTCTCATTGTAAAATCCTTGGATAAAAAGCAATTACATTAAGGATTTTTTAACTACAAAATTCTACAATATTAAAATCCAATGATCAAGAAATGATTAGATGTTTAAAAATGCACTATTGAAACGAAATAATGTGAAAATTATTCATTGTTTGAATAGCAAAGCAAGTTTTCCCATTAATTTGTTGGACATTTCTCAGAAGTGTTTGGAATTTGTCAACTTTTAAGACAATCAAGAATTGTTTTTGGCCTGATAGATTCACTGATGTAAAGGAAAAAAGGGAGAGAAAAAAAGAGAAGAAAAAAAATCTAGAAAAATGAACTTTCATTGACAAATCTGAAAACGTAGAATTCTCACAGCTGATAAATTTGAGAAATGTATGGAGAAACCAATAAACACATTTTGACTAGTGATATTTTCTCTAAATTCATCAAATAAGAAAAAAGAAAATTATTTTCAATCTAGAATTTTAGTGACTGAATCTACAAAAGTTCACAAAATACTGAAAGACTTTATAATAATATGACAGAAAGCTTCATCTGCATTTAATAATTTGTACAATAATGTAGAATATTTTTTAAAACATAATAACAAAAAATATGATCATGGATTGTCTTAACCCTCTGAGCGGTTTGGCAGCATTTTTCCGTTTCCCAAAAACCACTTAAATCTGTTGTAGACAAAAATATTATAAATAGAATTGTATTTTAAAATGTATGTCAGATAAGGGGGCATGAAGTGTATTTTAGAAACAAACAGGGAAAGAAAATTATAATTAAGGTTATTTTTATAAGCATTTTTATGAAAATGCAAGAAAGCCTTCAGACGCTCGGAGGGTTAAGAAGTAAAAGAAATTTTTGTATTTCAAAAATTTTATATGGCATTTGTGATTCGTAATAATGTATATATTAAAATTAAAAAAAATAATAATAATATACATAAATGCATTCAATATTGGAAATATCCTAATCCCTAAACATAATTTCATATTTTCAATGCTCATATGAACTATAACGACAATTAGTCATAGGTATATATTCATTATTCTCTTTTTATCTATTTAGTTAGCATTAAAATTTTCAGCTGGGTTACACATTAACAATTTGGAT
Source organism: Maratus speciosus (assembly GCA_963932465.1). Classification (NCBI taxonomy): domain Eukaryota; kingdom Metazoa; phylum Arthropoda; class Arachnida; order Araneae; family Salticidae; genus Maratus; species Maratus speciosus. The sequence continues at coordinate 37,162,356 of OZ010788.1, read as the reverse complement.
GGTATTTGTAAACAAGAAAGAAAAATCATGAGTGAAGTTTGGATAATGAAACATTTTCCAACACATTCAGAATACTGTAACAATACTGACATCTACGCAAACAACTTGGAAAACCCATAACACATTTGAAAATCTAATTTCAGCAAGTACCAACTATAGTTGGAAAAATATCAATGTTCTTTGGGGTAGCCCTGTACATGATTTAATTGATTTGTATACATATATCACATAGTATGCAAAAATTTAGTTCCGTTAGGGAACGCTTAACACAGCTCAAAATTCCACTTCAGCAATTGCTGTCAATAAGGAGAAATGTACTCAAGTTCTTTTTGTGTAGCCCTATATATAATCTATAGAATTTATATACATAAAGTATGATGCAAAAAAATAGTTAAATTTAAAAGTGCATACCACAGCAGAAAACAAAAATCTAGCAATTATTGCTCACAGACAGCACTGTAACCAAATTCTTTTGTGTGTTTAATGATTTTAAATGAACAATAAATGTTATGCACACCCTATTTTATAGTAAGCATTTTGTAGTGCACCTTAGTGATATATATCAATTTGTTCATGTTTGAAATAGTGTATTATTATTAAAATACATGGCAAAGGATTTTCCCCCATTGACCATAATGTGATGGAATTCTTTTCAGTGTTACTGTAAACAAAATATAAATCTACACACACTATTTTTAATAACAAACATGCTATGCTAAACCTCGTTAACATATATCAATTACATGACAACACGAGTATATTTAATATAGTTAGAGCATGGACAGACAGTCACCCAGGCAAACCAAATTCATAAATACTTTTCAATTATATTGGAAAAAATTAACAAATAATTACAGTAAACTCCCGACAATCTGGCCTAATGTGGCAAAAGGATAGGCTGGATAAAAATTTTAAAAACGGATCTATAAATGTTTACTCCTTCCCCCCCGTCCCTCTGGCATGATATTAGAAACACATATTACACATTTTAAGATAAATTTCATATAACCTAAGCCTAATTCGTAAGAAATGAGTAAATCTTATTTTACTGTTTATTAATAAATGATTGCATAGATATGAAAAGTTATGCATAAGATTAAAAGAGTCAAAATTTACAGTTTTTAATTTTTGAAAAAGCATTTAGTTTTCTTCTCTCTGTTAGCCTTCTCCCCCGATGTAACATCCCTCCGTTTACACAAGCAGATTAATATCAGCTGGTGTCGCTTCGTCCTGCTGACTAATGTACTGCAGTGCTGCCTCAATCGTCTTGAAACCTTCCGAATGTGGGATGAGATTTTTCCTACAATCCTACTCCTGTTTTTTTTCTGTTACCCTCTGTAACCATTTCTACAATAACTTCGTCGTTTGCCATCCATTCTGTAATGTCCTCAGCATTGACATCATCAGAGCCCAGTATATTTTTCAGCAACGAAAGAAGCTTATTGTTCTCACCTTCCACTTCAGTTACCTACACGGGTTTATGTCCACCTTTATCGTCCAAAAGAATGTTCCAAGACCTTGCAATCACTATGTTTCAAATTTTCTGCTATTTCAGTTTGCAATCCCTTCTTGCTCTTTCCTGTCGTGAGTCAGCATTTTCCCATGGACGGGAATCTGCCAGTCTTGGCCACTTGCAACTGCTAGTAGTACTTTCAACTTTTTACTAGGCCAGATAGTCTGGAGTTTACTGTAATTAGCTAAAAGCATAAAAATTCTAACCCATGAAATTAAAGTAGTAATACTCCATACAGTCATTGACAAATGACAGACATAAAATATAATTTTGTATCAAAATATAAATAATCTGGAATACAAAAAAATCACTTTTATTTTGTAGCATTTTTTACTTACCCTTTCATTTGTTTTGTTGAAAACTTCAACAGAAAGAAGCTTCAAAGGACCGCAATAAACTCCACTTTTTGCATTGATAAATCGTTCTAAAGCTCGGTGCGTTTTACCACTATTAGTAGGGCCAGCATGAAATATTAATTTTCTTGTGATAGAGCGAGCTTCAGGATACCTATTAATACGATTAAGAAAAAAAAGGCATTATGTGTGTAACATTCTAAATTATAATTTAAAAAATACTGTTGTACTCACATGTATACACATAGAGAGAAAAACAAGTAGATAAATATAGTATGCATTCAGCTTTTTTTTTCTTTTAACTAAATAAATAAAGTAAATTTTTCTGAAAAAAAGAGTTATATTTTACATTACTTCAACCAGTGCATTTATTTAAAAAATAATAATAATAAGCAGCTCAAAAGTTTATGCATAAAATAAAAACAGTATGAGTTTGCTTATTTGTGTAAAAGTCACTAAGTTACATAATACCTATTATTTAATCTCTTTTCAGAAGCTGGCTTTAAATGATGCCTCATCTGCACATATATAAAAAAAAGAGTGGGTGTGTGCATCTGTGTCTTGGATTAAGGACAAATGATTGCACACAGAACTACTGAATATGACATTTTAGAAGCATTAGACATGAATTTATGCACCTCAAAAAAAAATTTTATTATTCTGCCTGGATTTTTTTTTTCATCTTTTTTGTGTGATTTTTTGTTTTTTTCTCTCCAATATACATTTTAAATATAAAAAGTAAACATTTTTACACTGTTACAAAAATCAAAATCTTATTCTAGCAAGATTGTTTTTTTGTCATTGATTTTTTTAAAAGCTTTGTAAGTTTCTACTTTTGGGAGATTATTTTATAGCAACTTAACTTCTCAGAAAATCTTGATTTTGTATTTCTAGATTATTAAATTAAAAAAGCTAATGGATATATTCTTTTAAAACAATTAAGACAACTTAAAATAATCATTTTATACATTTAAAAAAAATCTCAATTAGGTTAAGTTTTATTAATTTTTTAAGTAGACAACCTTTATTAAGAGTGTGCTTTTACACTTTCTGTTTGTTTCTCTGATCAGAACTTGAGAATCATGTAATCAATTTCTGCTTTGGGACAACATGATGCAAAAAATGTGGACAAGATTTTTAAAAAAGTGTAGACATGAAAAAAAAAAATTATTGAGATTTGAGTCCTATTTTGGGATTTTGTAACCTGATTTTACACAAGCCTGATCTGATCAATGGGTCATTTTCATTTTGGTTTAATTCTATATATTTTTTATGCAGGTCATGTTGACTATTTTTCCTATTTTGCAGGTCAGGTTCAGGCTAGCTTATGTTCTTGCAAGTTGGGTTCAAGTATATGGAAAGATACTTCCTTGTTTTGCTAACGACTGACACAATACTGAGGTATACACTTATAGCAGACAAGCTGGCTGCTAAAGGTGGCTAGTCTTTTTGATGATGCTTTGTGAAGTTAACTAAATAGGTGAAGGCAATAAGAGATGCCAATTCAAGATTCACATAAGAGTACAGAATTGTATGATTCCCATAATAATATTGGGAAATATCCCACTTAAAGCAAAGAAAAAGAAGTGATGTCACTAGAAAGAATGAAAAAAAAAAAAAAAAAAAAAAAGAACTGGTGTTCTTAATGTGAACTAGGGTTTGCACGGGCCCGTACCCAGCCTGCAGGGCAGTCCAGCAAAGTTAAAGTGAACTTTCAAACGGGCTGATAGAATTAGGAAAATTTTTTCAACGGTCCGGGCCGGCAAAAAAATTGAACGGGCCTGTCGGATAAAAAAAATTTAGCAGGTCTGCCAGCCCGATTTAGACGAAGATCATAAAACACAAGCCATTTTCAATGAATATGACTTTTGTGAGAATAAGTATAAATGTGCATCATGAGCCGATGCTAGTTTGATGTCATCAATACAGAAATTTAACATGTCTAGCGTAGAGATCGACATCGGACAGTTGTGCCGGCATTTGTGTGTCAGTCAGACATTGTGTAAAAGCCTGACAGTTGTGCCGGCATTTGTTGTCAGTCGGACATTGTGTCTAAGCCTGGGCTTAATTTTTTCAGCAGACTCGTGCCGGGCCAAGATCAGGTTGCATTTTTTTTTTTTTTACATAGTGGAGCCGGGCCAAAACTGGACTTAATTGTTCTCAGGATGTATAAGGCAGGCAATATGTTTTGTAAATATATTAATAGCGATAACGAAATTTTGTTAACATAATCTTTGGAAATATACCTTAAAATGGTTCTCAAATTCACTGCCCAACAACAGGAAATTTTGACACATTTTCTGGCTAATTTTTAACTGTAAAGGCATAAAACTGACAGGTTTGACTATTGAAGGGATTTGGAATCGAATAGTGTTTTCCATTTTTGATAAATAAATTACTTATAGAGATATGAGAGATTCTTGTCACACACACTGCAGGTAATCTCCTTTCCCGTGCTATCGCTTCCGGAAATTCGCTTCAAAGCGCTAACTTTGACAGTATTTTCTCAAAGATATATTGCCTTTATCAAAAGATCAATATCGCCAGTCGATTACATAGTTTCTGAATAAGAACACATGCCAATCTTATGCGTTTCCGAAAATAAATGAATTCAGAAATGTGTCAGAAAGTACCTCCTTTGTATTTGAGAATAGCCTTTAATAAATGACAGAGAAACTTTTACACAAATATACTTCTTATTATACAGATTAAAACGTTATAATGTTTTTTACTCTCCTTTTTTTCTTTTATTCTAAACTACATTAATTTTTTAATGAGTCCTTATTTGAATGTTGAAACATCTAAGAATCCAAGTAATCCTTAATGTTGCTATTGTGTATGTTCTGTCTTGCGAAAACATTGTAATTTAAAAATATACTGTAAAATCATCCCATAAATATGTATGCAGTATTCTTCAAAGGAATCTTAATTGTACATTAAGAAAAATCTGAATTTTTTGTAGAAATTGAGTCAAGCTGGATCGGGCCTAATTTAATGGATTTTTGCACAGACCAGGCCTGATTTCAATGATTTTTCTATGGGCCGGGCCACAGACTGTGAAAATATAAATGGGTCGGGCCAAACTTTTAATTTCCGCACCAGGACAAGATAGTTTTCGTTCAGTACGGGCTGGGAATAGAAATTCTGGCCCATGCAAACCTCTAGTGTGAACTCTGAGTTTCTTTCAAAATGGTTAAGCTTTCCTGATTCAAAGGTTGTTTTTTTTTAAATTCCTGATTTTGAAATAAAATACATTGAAAAGAGGAGAACTTTTTTTTATCAGCAATTTAACACTAGTGCAATCTTTTGTTTCATTTTAATACTGCAGCATTTATTTATTTGCATTCATAATTTTAAGCAGTTTTTACTTTCTTTTTATCATCAACAAGCAACCAATCACTAATTTTTGAATTAAAAAAAAATATAACAGAATTTAGCAAAAATCTATTCACAACTGAAATAGGAAAAAGTTATTAAAATTTTTTTATTGTTGAATCTGTGTTTGACAATAACTTTAATAATAAATGAAAACTGTTTCTGTCAATGTAAATGAAGAACTAAAGGATAGGTGGAGATAATTAAAGACATTATTTACCAGTTGCTTGGATGTCTAAGATCACTGATTTGTTTAAGCTCTTCCATGCATTCTAAATGTGGAAAAATCTCTCGTGCATGTCTAAGAAAATATGGGAAAATATCATGAAGATGGCCTGAAAAGAGATCAGAAAGATCATAAGATTTAAAATATAATAATTTTTTAATACTTTTTCTGCTGTCAACATAAATTATAAAAATGAGATAAAATAATTTGAATAAAATATACAAAAACTTTGAATAATGATAAACTTTTATTTTAAAAAGTAAAAAAATAATTTTGCTAATTTGATATTTAAGTAAAAATCTTCTAGTACAGCAGTTCCCAATCTATGGGTTGCGACAAACTGGTGGGTGCAGAAAAATCGAGGTTTGCTACAAGCTACAAAAATATATCTTTTATTTCATGTGTTTAAAAATATAACAAATACAATATTTTACAACTGCAATAATCATGAAAACTATTAGCTTAAAATAAAACTTCATGAGAAGACAATGTTTTCTTAAACAATCAGTCGGTATTATGTTATGATTATGACCTTGTTGTGAGATATGGCAGCAGTCGCACAGTTGTTATGTCACCCCTGGATCCCAATCTCGAATGGTAATGCGTGCACACTGCACACTTACCTGCACTTTTACTTTCTCCCATTTTATTGTTTTGTTCTTGAATCGGAACAGTCTTCTCCCGCTTATGAGAGTGAGTGATTGTTTACGCTTAGTTTTGATTGAGTGTATATTTGGTGTCATTATGGAAGAATGGTTTAGGACTGGATTGGGCCATAAAAGAGATAATGCAAACAGAAAGGAACCTTTCACCTCGACTGCAACAAATAGTAAGTGTGAAAGTATTACTGAGCCAGAGTCAAGTAATTGTAATTACAGTGCATGCAATGCGAAAAAGCAAAAGAAAAGCCTAAAGCTCTGAACACTTGAAGAAGAATCGTTAGTTGAACTATTTTACGATTTCTTTTTTAATACAGTTTTGAAGGAAAAATTATTAATTTGCTTCTGGATGAATAAGCAAACATAATATCCAGAAATATCTAAATCAGCTTTGGTACAGATGTCATATTCGCCCCATATTGGCGCGATTTTTTTCGGTTGCCAATTTGGCGAAAACATCAACAGCATAAACAACATAATCCGGGTTACCACATCATGCAAAATAACGACACTTTGGCGCAAGTTAAGTACCCGTTGCCTATATGATATTGGCGACAGAAAAAAATTGCACCAATATGGGGCGAATATGACATCTGTACCTCAGCTTTGAGGTCGTTGATGGGGTTCAACACAACATGCTTGTGTGAACGTGCTTTTTCTATTTTGCTGTTTTTGAAAAACAAGTACAGAAACAAACAGCATGTAAAAAGTGACTTAAGGTTCAAATTAACCAGTTTTAACCCTGATACAGGTGCCCTCATCAAAAACATCAATGTCAGGAATCTCATTGATTGTAAAGTTGTGTTTTGATAATAATTAAACATATTTTTCATTAGCGAAACAGCACCGAAAACTGGCGATATGAAACAATTAAAATAATAAATCTTTGTAAAAAAATCACCATAAAATAAAAACAATACATAGGACGTGTTTCGAGCTAAAAATATTAACAGCTCGTCATCAGCTACAGTAAACAAATGTTCGTAAGGAGACAAGGTAAAAAATGAAATGAAAGGTAGAGAGTAGAGCTTGCAAAGAATGCGACAGATGGCGCTAGCTGAAAGGAGCACATGCAGAAGATGAAAGCGTTGCCAAAATGATAGAAGAGAAATTGATAGGGAAAAATGGAAATAAAAGAAATAAACAAAATTAAAATAAAATAAGTAAATTAAAAAATATAAATAATAATAATAAAAAAAAGAAATATAAAAGAATAAAAAAAAAAAAAAAAAAAAAGGATCCATTTTTTTAAAAAAACAAAATATAAAGAAAAGAAACAAGAGAAGAGGGAATTCAGAGAAGAGAAAATTCAGATTAGGCGTTCAGATTAGCATCAGTGGTATATTGCAAATCAAGAAATCTGTAAATCTTTGATTGCTTCTCACTGTTGGTCTTTCAGTCATTGTTTCAATTTCTCCATGGCCAAAATTATTTCTTCCCCTGCCTCTCCCTCTCACTTGGATTTTCATGAAGCATATTTTATTTCTAAAAATTCTGATAATCTTGTCAATGATCTCTCATCATGTCATTTCCTCTCTCCAGCATACAAATTACTTTTGTAATTCTTTTCCCTCTTCTCTTGTTTCTTTTCTTTTTATTTTGTTTTTTTAAAAAATGAATCTTTTGGTTTTTTCTAGTTTTATTCTTTTATGTTTATTTATTTATTATTATTATTTATATTTATATTTTTTAATTTACTTCTTTTATTTTATTTTAATTTTGTTTATTTCTTTGATTTCCATTTTTCCCTATCAATTTATCTTCTATCCTTTTGGCAACACTTTCATCTTCTGCATGTGCTCCTTTCAGCTAGCACCATCTGTCACATTCTTTGCAAGCTCTACTCTCTACCTTTCAGTTCATTTTTTACCTTGTCCCCTTACTTTTTACTGTAGCTGATGACGAGCTGTTAATATTTTTAGCTCGAAACGCGTCTTATGTGTTTTTTTTTTTTTTATGGTGATTTTTTACAAAGATTTTTTATTTTAATATTTTTCATTATCTTTGTAATGTGTGTGTTATTTTAATTGTTACTCCACATACACACATTAAGAATACCAATTCTTGTTTTTGTTAATAATGAATCCTTTGTGCAAAAGATTTGCCTTTTAACTGATATTAGATACACAATCATATTAGGTGGGCCACGAAAATTTTTTTTTACTTAAAGGTGGGTCGCATACCAATAAAGGTTGGGAACCGCTGCTCTAGTATATTGCTGTGATTTTTATACCAGGGATTCCCAGGTTATAGAACATACCACCCAGTACACAAAACTTAGTTGAAAAGCAGTTTTTAATTGAAAACCTTAATAGATTTTTTTATATTTAATATATCTTTCAGACTAACGACCAACAAAACAAAAAAGTATTTTTATATAAAGAATATCAATTATGAATTCAAAAATTTAATAAAAACAATACTTTCGTAAGATTATTAGTCAAAGAAATCACCTAAAATTTTGCTACTTAAAGCAGCCTTTTAGATTCTGATTATTTCAATGTTTAAGCAGGTAGTTTGATCACATATCTGTTAAATTTGTATTTTTTTATTTATTGATGGAGTGTTAATTTTGTTACGGTATATTAGCAGGAAACAAAAGCTAAACTATTTATATTGTTTTAAGTACAAACAGGTTAATCTACCATTAATCAAGCACCTGATAGCAACAGATTTTTTTTTAAATTTAGGTTTGATAGAAACCATAAAAAATTAATAAATTGAGATACAATTTTCAAAGAAATTGTATTTGAAAGTACATTTATGAAAATCAATGATGGTGTCAGGAGGCTGCACCTAGAATAGGTGGCCTAAGAATGAAAATACCTTCTGAGAAGCCAAAATGCCCCCTTCCTCTTTTCCCCACCGTTCAAGAAGATTTTAAATTATCTAGTATTGTGTTAGCGATTTAGAAATTTTTTTTTTCCCATAACTCCACAATGTCTTAGTCTAGGATTATAATAATATCTCTCAGGAGAAAAAATTGGAATTCAGCAATGTCGAAAATTATTTTAAAACAGATTAAATGTGATAACTTTATCACAATGACATTACTTTCACAGGAAAAAAATATCACACTTTAATTTTCAATAATAAGTAAAATACTAACCAGCATTTTGAAGAATATCACTCAACACAATATGTAAATCAACAGGTAGTTGCTCAGAATCTAAACAAAACTTTCGAAAACTAATGGCAGCCTTGTGGAATAGTTTTGCTAAATAAAAACAAATACATTTTTACTATAAAATAGATAATGTATAAAATATACAAGCTAATACTAGATTTTTTTTTTTTTTTTTATCAGGCATTAAATTAAAATTGTTAACTTACGTTAAATAACACTTTTAATTAAAGAATATAGATTTCAAACAAAATATGCATACAAAAATTTCAAACAAAATAATTCCAACATTAGTAAAAAATTATCAAAGAGGATTTTAATTAGCTTCCAAACTATTTTCTTATTTTCCTTTTCTTCAGATGAAGCAACAAAAAGTTATCCAACAATAATTATGAGACAAACTCTTAGTGGAAGAATCATCACTCTTTGTTTGAACATGCAAGCCAATGTTTTCCCACAAGCTACATTCTATTATTTCACCTCCTGTTTCAAAATAACAGTTTTATGACTACAAATCCTCCATCTCGCTCTTTTAATATTTATATCAAAGAATTTAAAATTGTTTGCAGACTGACTATTGATCTTTGCTGAATCAACTGCTCTTTAGCCAACTTGAAAAAGGGATAATTAATTATATGCTTCCGAAACTATAATCATGGTTTTAGTAATTTTTCATTGAAAAAAAATAAGATCCTCTTTGATATTTTTTCACTGACATTGTGTTTAACATTACTCATTACCAAAAATTATTATTTTTAGAAACATGTAGAGAGTCTATAATTATATTTATTTGTTCATAGTTGTCTGGGTATGACTTTTAAAATGTTTCATAACAATGAAAACTATGCAAAGTTTACAATTGTTTAAAAATATACATATTCATCATTGGCAGAAAATACACATGTACCTACTTTTGGATATAAAATTTTACTACATCAAAAAATAAAATAATCATTTCTTGAAATTTTAAAATAAATTAATTAACCTACATTTAAATATATGTGGGAATGAAATGTAAGACTCAATGGTTAAATGAACGTGATATCTCAAGCGAGATGTTGTTGTTCTATAGATATTCAGCAATGGAACCGGTTAATGTTTTTTAACGCAAAGTTCAGGGAAGCTTTTGCGAATTGTACGATATTATTTTGAATGTTAAGCTGTATGTTTTTTGATATATTAAACCTTTTTATAGCTATTCACAGTTTGGAGAACATTAGTTTCAATTAAGCAATACAGTACTCACATTAAAACCCACAGTTTATATATATATTTTTTTAAGTTTAGATCTTGGTGAAATTTTCATATGTTGCTGAAACTGTTTTGATTTAGAAAAAAGTCACTATAATTTACATATTTATTTTATAAGTCGCATTACAATTTTAAAATATATCAATTTTAACATGCAATTCCTAGTACCTATCTAGGACATGGTATCATTGTTCAATATCTACTCTAAGAATATCATTTAATATTTGAAATCATATTCATGTAGCACAATGAAAATCACAAAAGGGCTGCCCCACAGAAAGTTCCAAGTTTGAATCTTGGATACTTTCTGTGTGGATACTTTTTATTCATTGAATCTTATAGCATGGATTAAAAAAAGAGATGAGAACATTTCCTGTTATTTATATTTTTTAACTGCTTTCTAATTTTGCAATTTGAAATAAATATGTATATATATATATATCATATATATATATACACAGGGTTCGTAAATATCATGATATTTTCGAAAATATCAAAAATATCCGATATTTTGATATATATCCGATATTTTCGATATATATCGGATATTTTCAAAGCAGCCAACTTACCGCTGATAATAAATGTTTTCTAACATAATATAGATTAGAAACTAAAATATATTGTACTTAACATGAAAACTTAAACAATATTATAAAAATGCATTTTTCTTTTTATTTTCTGTTTGTTTTTTTCCCACTTAGAACAAAATTGAAGATGAACTAATTGAAAACAGTAACAATTTGCTTTATACACTTAATGGTTGTTCTGAATTAATTACGTCCCATATAATTATTAGTTCAACATTTAAAAATAAAAGCTTCAAATCTAAAGCTAGAAAAATATATTTGTTTCCTTTTTTGGCTAAAAAGTCACAAAGAAGAGACAAAAGTTCTTTATCTACAGATTCACACAGTCAATAACAGTTGAAAATTTATTTAATTTACACTGAAATATTATAAATTACGACTGAAAATATGAAAAATATCTTGCACACATTCATATTTTGAAAATAAATAGCAAATGCAGAAAATATGAAACGTCTTGATGAATTGATAAATAAATATCAAGTATATATGAAAATATCAAAAATCTTGATATTTTGAAAATAAATATATGATATATACCCATTGGTATATATCAACGAACCTTGGCTGTATATAAATGATTATCTAAATTACATTTTATTTTTCAAAGGTTGTTCTGAATTAACTGCCTCACATAATTATTAGTTCTAAAATTAAAAATAAAAGTTTCAAACATGAAGCTTGGAAAAGATTTGTTTTCTTCTTTTCTTAAAAAAGTTACTGCCAGAGGCAAAAGTTCATTATCTACAGAATGACAATATGTGGTCAATAACAGGTGGAAATTTCATTTGCACTTGCTTTGACTGTAGAAAATATCAAAATTATCTTCCACAGTAATATCTTGAAAATAAATATCAAATTTACAAAATAACAAACATCTTAATATTTTGAAAATAAATATTAAGAATTTGAAAATATCAAAAATCTTGATATTTTAAAAATAAATATCGGATATATATCAAGATATATATCATGATATATATCCATTGATATATATCAACGAACCCTGTATATACATGTCACGAAACAGAATATTATTTAAAATGCTGCAAGGCATAGTATGTCTTTTATAAAGAGCAGTCCCAATTAACAAAATATTTTTATTCATTTGGATCATTATTTACAGGATATATACTATTTACCATTAATATATGCAGATGAAATAACATTTATTTTCTATTAAACAGTATTCAATTATCAATATTATAAATAACTATTTTTGTATTATGTTTCTAATATTAAATATATTTAATTATGAAATATTTAAAGTGTCTCAGGAATAAAAACTGGTATAAAACATGGCAAGCCAACCACTGAAACCAGACTCTTGGAGCCCTTATGCGCAAGTGCCAGGTGGGCCTGGTTTACCCCGGGACACTACACAGGTACATACTGCCGATTGAGGAGGGGTACCACCCAATGCACATCACTCCCCTGATCTCTCTTGAACATCTGGATGACAAAACCCAAGGACCACAGGACATATCGGGTATGATGAAAACTCACAGGAGCACCGGGCCAGAAACCTTAGACCCAACATTCTCGGATGTGCTTTTGTTTTACTAACACCTCCAATAGTGAGTCTATGACAAAAACTGGTATATCTTATAAAATAACTTCATAAAACATTTCTTTTCTTCTGTACAATAAAATTTAAATTCACTACAAATTAAGTAAAATAACTAGGGATTGACCGAAGCAGGAATTTCGGCGAATACCGAATATTCGGCAATCGAATATGTAAAAATTTTGAATAAACATTTTTGCATATATTCGCTTTTATAATAAACTTTAATTAAAATTAAATTTTTAATAATTTAATTCAGTTACATTTTTATTCTTAAATCTAATTAGTACACAAAAACATATAATGACTTCTTTCCACTCACAAATTTATTAATTCATCACTTATTTTTTATTATTTTTTCTCTGGTCAATACCCAAAATAACATATGAAAGTAATTAACTATACAGGCTATTTTTAAGGATAAGAATTGTCAAAAAAACAAAAGTTCGTTCAAATAAAAAGAAACAATGTTATCATTAAGCTGATTTACTGATTGTCTATGTCTAATTATAAACACATTGAATAGAAATGTTCTCAAATATACAAGGTATGTCAATGTGTACATTTAACTATTTTCTATCAAATTATTGCTATTTATATTTTGATTAATGATTTAACTCAGTGGTGATGAAGATAAAAATTTTGAGCGATTTTAATTTAATGGATATAAAAGCTTTAGGATAGGCATAAGGGTATAGATATTTGATGCATATATTAGAGAAAATACACATTAAATAAATTTAAATTAAAAAAAAACTAATGTAGAAAAAATTAAATGATAAGGGAAAGATGCCCTATCTTCCTTACTTTTTTCCCATCTGTTGTTTGTAGACAGTTGTTTTGATTTTACCCCTATACAGACTATTTTAGGAAGGAAGAGGTTTTTCTTTTTTTTTTAATTAAAAATGGCTTTTGACTTATTTTTTGTAGTGCAGCTGAACTCTGAACTCATTCACATAACATTGAAACTCATTGTTTAACCTATTCTACTTCTAAGTAAAAGAGAATTCTTCTAAATCCAAGAGAACACTTATCTGCACCTGCTAGCAGTGTTTATAGTGAAGATTTATTTTCTGAAGCTGGACAGATTCATAACAAAAATGAAATAGACCATGCAACCAGATAATGCCTACAAAATCTTATTTTTATTTACACTGTAATTTGCCAATGTTAAATTTTGATTACAAATAGTAATGTACTGCTTTTATAAATGATCATTTATCACTGAAGCATATTAAAATAACATCAAAAGGGCATTGGTCATCATGTATTTTTACAGCAAGTAATATTTTACCTATTGTTTCTCAAAAACTAATTGCTTAGAATATTCGGCCGAATACTTTTAAGTATTCAGACGAAGTCGAATATTCGGTTTACATGCCGAATCACCAAATACCGAATTGACTATTCCGTATTTGGTCAATCCCTAAAAATAACAGCATGGGAAATTTTGATTTTTAACAACACATAATAAATAAAATGTTTCATTATTTATTCTCAGGATAAGTCATAAGAATAAATAATTAGGCTTTTTAAAGAGGGGGGGGGGGGGGAAGAGATTTTTCAATAATGTGAAAAAAGTGACACGAAAAGTCTTCAATTTAAGAAACCTTTAGTAGTACAGTTAGCCAGGGACAAAATTTCTCCAATAGCATATTTTCATCGCCTACAGTAGCTTTTATTTTTTGCATGTGTAAGTTAGAAACAATGCTTTTATGTTGAAATAAAATATTTTGTTTTATGCTATTATTTATTATATTATTATTTCATATTTAAAATTAAATGAGTGAAATACGTGTTTTTTAAATGCCTGTGACATAATGTGTATTTTAAATGAATATTGTATATTTCAAATGAAATGAGTAAAAGGTTTATAATTTAAATTAAATGAATGTAATGCAAATGATGGCAATAGGAATAATGCTTGGCAATTTATCACCTGTACCCGGCTAACATAAAAATAGCAAACTTCTTTTGGAACATTAATAAACGACCAGAATATTTATAATCTATCTTGCAGATTATTATAAGTTAATTGGGTACTATTTGGTTATCCCATCGACCAATTTCAACAAATTATACAAATCACCAAACTATTCACCAAATTATGCAAATTGACATAATTTTTATTTTAATTAATGAAAGAACAAATAATTGGTAAAACCTTAATAAAAAGTTGAATTAAAAATCACTTGATGTAACAAACACATGTATCGTGTTTAATGTCATGAGATTGTGACATTTATGACCAACCACTACTGGCATTTAATCTTATAGTTTGGTGATAGTTTTTTGGTCAACAGGATAATCAAGTAGTATACTGTTAATTGTATTTGAAATAATATTTGATTTTTGCTTACATTATACAGAAGAAAAAATTTAATTATTTTAATATAGAGAAAAATAATAATAATTTTATTCTAAAAGTCTTCAGAATGCATAAATGTTACACGGAATTATTTACTAAACATTAAACTGAAAGATAATATTCATTCAAATCTAAAATAACGAGTTGATTGATTCATAAAAATAATATGTAAAATGGTATTTGTTTGTTATAGGAGTCTTGGTGTTTTTTTTAAAAAGGTCGATACAATTTGAATTTAAAAAGGGGAGATTTGTTGCCATATTATATAATCAGCTATGAAAACAAACTTGCTGAACTTTTGTGCTTGTTTATATATAAATAAACATTTTATTTATATATACAGGGCTTGAAATTCAATTTTTCCTAGGAGGGGAGTCTCCCTACCAACATTTATAAATGGAGGGGAGTTGAGCTATTTGGGAGGGAGAAAAAAATCTTTAAAACCCTCTGTTATTTTACATGCTATTTAAAGAATTGCATTAATACAGACATGACAAAATACCATTGAAACAATTTAAATCAACAACTCAGAATAATTGTGCAAAATGTTTTTTATTTAAAAAAGGAAGAAAGTCAATTTTTTATACAGTCTATTTTTCAACTTTCAACCAAATTTCATGGGATAAAGCTGTGAATTTCGTTAGTCCGTCGCAAAAAGTAACCATGAAATTCGAGGATGATTCTAAGTAAAATAATAATAATAATATGAAATTCACGGCAAATTTTTTGAAAGGGATGAGAAATCCTCTCCCGGTGCTAATTATTTTTGTAGCAGGTCAAGTAAGCTGTTTTGGCTTCGGGCTAAACCCAATTTTTCCAAAAGTTAGTTCAGTATAATATTTCACATTAAAAACTATACCTATAATAATAAACCTAGATATTTGTAGGCTGTTTTTTCTAAAGAGATTGTTGTAATTTTTCAGTGACCCTTTGACGAAATTCGCTTTTTCTCACGATCTTTTGACGAAATTTACATTTTTCCTGCGATCCTTTACCAAATTCAGCGTTTTTCCTCGATCCTTTGCTGAAATATGCATTTTTTCATGAACCTTTGATGAATTGTGCATTTTTCCCACGATCGTTTACTGAAATTCATGTTTTTTCCATGATCCTTTGATGAAATTTGCATTTTATTCTCGATTCCTTTGCGCAATTCGCAACCCTTTGGCGAAATTCGAGTTTTTCTGCGATCCTTCACGACAAAATTGATGATTTTTTTTCTGCAAACTATTGACGAAATTGGCGATCATTTGCCAAAATTCGCGATATTTTTCTGTTATATTTTTTTAAGTCAGTATGACCGATTTTTCATGATTTTCGGAACCGAATGACTTAAATTTTTGGAAATAATCACTTCTGAACTCGCCAACCTGTCGCAGCAAATAACGCCAAACTTGTAAAAAATGGTGAAATTTGTCTATCGGTCGTGGTAAAAAATCGGGAATTTTAACGATCTTTCGTGGTAAAAAATTTGCAAAATGTGTCAATCTATCGCACGAAAATATCACAAAATTCCCAAAGCATTCACAGGAGTTGATCGTAGTTTCAAAATGCATAGTTTCCTGAAAAGGGTGAAATTTTTTGGACGGGAGCCTCCCGCTCACGGTGTTCTTTTGGGCGGGATTTCAAAATTTTGGGCGTGAATCCCGCCCTGAAATTCAAGGCCTGATATATATTATTATTGTTTTTTTTATGTACAAATTACTTCTGTTTGTATACAAAAATAGATAAATGACTTTTTTATAATAAATACATTGAATATCCAGCCAGAAAAACATATGAAAATTTCTCTACTCTTGCCAAGGTCATTTCTCTATCACATCAAGGTCCCTATAACAAACAGGTAGTACCTGTAAAATTATCATATCACAATAAGCTGGAATTACTCACAATCCAATCCATTTTCTGCAGCTTGGATAGTTATTTCTGGTTCTTTTAAGAACTGGTTTATTATTTTTAAAATGTCCTCTGAAAAAAAAAATAAATAAATAAATAAAAATAAAAATTAGTCAGTTTTTCTTGCATATAAAATTGCAAATGTAAGCAATGTTTTAAATAAAAATTACGAATATTTTTGAAAAAAAATGAGATTTAACTTTTAATAACAGGAAAGTCTTTCTACCAGCATTTGTAAATCATGGAGAGAACAACTATTTGGGAGGAAGAGAATAATATATATTCAACCAAAATTTATCTTTTTAACTATAAGTAATCACATGCGGCATACACTAGAGCAGGGGTTCTCAAACTATGGTACGCGAATCTCTGTTTACTGGTACGTGAAAGTCTGATAATAATACGTGAAATGAAATAAAAGTTACAGCATGTGAAATCAAAAAGCAGCTCAATCCCACCTCTCTACCTCCTCTTTCTTGATGTGCCAGTTCACTGGCTCCGTGGCGTTTGATTTCTGTTATTGCTTTGACAGCATTTTGATGTAATTTGGATTAGAATTTTTAGATAAATGGAATTAATATTCGGTAGATGTTGAGTTGACCTTTCATACACCCCGAAAAAAAGTTTTCTTCTATTACTATATTGTATGGGTGTATATTACTTATTTCAACGAATTTCGATCTCGCATTAATAAGCAGTTTACTTTCAGAAGGTATGTAAATTTCTTATGTAGGTTATTCACTTATTAAATTTTCTTATATTATTTTACTACTGATATAAATGTAGTATTCATATAATAAAAAATTGTTGATAAAGGTGACTTCAAATGTGTATTTTTTTTTTTTTTTTTCTTGTTTAACAAAGCTATGCAGTAGTTTTATATTTAAATATATCTTTATTTGTCACCCCAAAATGATACACTTTATATACACTAAAAAATATTAAAGTCAATATAAGCAGCAATTTAATAATGTAATCATGTAAATCAGTAAAATTTCCTCAGACAGAAGCACAAAAGAATGGAAAAATATTTTGTTTTAGACATATTCTATTTATACAGGTTTTTCTGTATTAGCTTTGAGTTTGTCACCTGATGGTAAGCAGAAGTATGAACTTCTATTTAGTGGTACTTTGGTCCAAAAGTTTGGGAACCCCTGCACTAGAGTATATGCTATAGTTTTACTTGTAAAACAGAGGATATACAGAGCTTCTTTTTAAAATCCAGAAGGTATACAGCATATACCACAGCATACCCTCCACTACATGCTGGTCGCAACAAAAAAAGAAAGTTGGTTATCACAGTATACCAGAATTCCCTGCAGACAGTTTCAACCTGCCTGCCCTTTGGTTTAGAAAATAGCACCCTTCTTGCCCCTCAGCCTGAAAAAGCATACTCACTTCTTTTTGTATTAAAAAAATGAAAAGAGGTCACTGACTTTTAAAATCAACAGAATGCTTTAAAAAATGCCCTCAAGAATGTAAAAAGTGCCCTTTTCTCACCAGCAGCACCCTGCAATTTTTTAAACCTAGGGAACCACTCTGCGTTTACATTAACTGCTTAATTGTTGCACTTGATATACTCATGGGCAATTTGCCTGTGAATGTATTGGGCATAACGATTAAGAAGTTAATACAGAGAACTTCATAAAAAAAAATCTTACTTTTGTAAAAATCAATATAAAGATTAAAAAATATAACTCACAAAGCTTATTAATCAAAAGAAGTGAAGTTGTACGCCATTAAAATTTTTTGTCAAATGCAAATATAGCAACAATGATTATAGTAAGTATTTGATTAGTAACAGTAAGTCGTTACTAAATTTTAAAAAAGGCTTTTTTTAAATTAAAATACATTATGAATATAATTTGATTATGACACAAAAAGTTTAAGTTATATAAACATTATTTGAAAAAAAAATGTAACCTTTGTTCTGGCAGAAAGAAATGAATAAAAGAAAAATAAATAAATATATAAAAGAAAATAAATATATACAAGAGAAAATAAATAATAAGAAAAACTTTTAAAATGTTTGACATTCAAATCAAACTTCAATCAATGTATTTTAGTCATATATATCATGTTTTATTTTTTAGGATTAAAAGGAATGAACAGAAATTTGTTGATAGTTTTCTGTTATACTGACATCATGCCAAAACCGATGCTAATGTGCTGTTTATTTCAACTCTGACTGTGGGAAGGACTTTTATTGCAAATTGCACTAAACATTGTGATTTGCTATTTATTGAACCTGAATAAGTTTATTATCATTATTATTTAATCACAACCTCACAAAACATCTTAATTTGCTATTTTTTGAATACCAAATATTTATTATTAAATTATAACTTACATTTATTACTGACACTGCCAAATGGTAAAATCATCTCATTTTTCCATTTGGTAGTTACACGCTGATAAGGAAGCTGCAATAAAATTGTTTCAGGACTTTAGAATTATACATTAAAAAAAATTGTTAAAAAAAAACTAGAACGACTTCATTTTTTAAAAAAAATTTACAATTTCATGCCTGCAGTTTAAATTGAGTTTTATTATTTTATTGTATAATATTTATTTGTTCTTTTAAGCATATATTTGTATTGATTTAATAAAATATTTCATGAAAGTCTGTAACTTTCAAATGCTATATTTTTTAAATTCTCACTTTTGTATCAACAATGTTATTTTTTTGCTAATGTTTCATTTCACACAAATTTCATTTTGTGCCAACTATTTACAGCTGGCGACAGTGGTATTGGTATAATGGAAAAGTACGGAATTATTATTAAATGCTTTGCTGTTATCAATACAGTTTGAATTGCAAGACAATAAGCATATGAATGAAAAATAGCACACTGCACCATGGGTTCTTCTATAGGCAAGCATTTAGAACAGGTATAATGAACCTTTTCACATCCAGGTGTCAACTTTTTCAAAAAAATATGTTATGCAACCATGACATGCCAATAACTAGGTAATAAAAGTATAGTTAATATATATATACCTAACCACAGTCAACATGGCAAACTAGATACTACAGTGATACCTCGGTTTTTGTCGGTAATCCGTTTGAAAACAATCGGCAAAATGCGAAACAAACGAAAACCGAGGCAATTATTCCCATATGAATCGATGTAAATCCAATTAATTCATTCTAAATACTCCAAAATATATACCAAAAATACATTTTATAGAGAATAAGAATAGCGTTTAATATTAAAAACAATAAGAAATTAATATAATGTTCTTGGCGTATGGTATGAAGGCAATATTTCGCAGGTCACTTCCCTTTTTTGTGTTTTGGCAGTAGGACTAGTTTCAGAGTCAAAGGACCTATGTCGCTCAAAAAAGTGGTCTGTTTCTGTCGCTTCTTTAAGATTTGCCTAACATGGGGCAAGACATTATCATTAAACAAGTTGCAGACACAGCTTGCAACACATTTGTCTGGATGATTTTTCTCCACAAAGCCTTGTACCTTACTCAATATAGACAAGATGTCCTTAATCTCTGAAGAAGGTACATTTTCCTCTGTTTCTTCCTCTTTATCTGTTGCACATCTTTGTGAGGACCTTGCAGCTCTTCGGTGGTGAGTTCTTGACTGTGTTTATCCACCAACTCTTCCATATCCTCATCTCTCATTTCCAAACCCATGGACTTCCCAAACTCAAGAATTTAATACACCACATGTGTAGGGTCTGCTGGATCTGGAAACTTTCTTTGGTCACAAGATGGACCACCCGCAATCAATAAAAGATGCCCCAAAATATCCTGGAAATAAATGAAATTGTTTGCTTAGACACGTGGGATGAAGCACACATGACGAGAAACAACGCCATACTGAGCAGAAAACGTGGTCACTCCCTTTGTTTGCAGAAAATACAGCGTTGTCACTAGGGTACAGCAAAGAAATCCAAGACAAATTTTTCACGGAAAAAATCGACGAAAACCGAAAACGACGATAACCGAAGTCAACAAAAACCGAGGTATTACTGTATTGCCAAAAGGTTGTTTCAGTGAAATGCGTTGAGTTAATGTCATTAAGTGCATTGGCAATATAACCTAAGGGTCCTGGATTTGGCACTAATTTTTTTGGTACTTCTCATTTATCCTGTCAGCCACTTTCTATAAAAAAAAAAAAAAACCTATTGCCAAATTATTCGACAGATTGTAATGTCTAATGAACAAATTGAAGAACTGAAATCTAAATTTAAAAAAAAAAATCCAAAAAGCCTTACTTAAAGTGTCAACTATCAGTAACTTTAAACAATAAATTTTATAATATCAGAGTTTCCCCTAAACAGTTTCAGGGGGGTGGGGGGAGCACCCTTCCAGCCTTTTGATTCACAAAATAGCACCCTCCTTGTCCATCATCCAAAAAATTAACACCCTTTTTGCACGTTATCCAGAAAATTAGCCATTACTCATTTTTGTTTTTAAAAAATTGTTTGCACAGTAAAACCTTCCTCATTGTTGTCTTTAAAAGAGTCCCCTAAATTTTAAATATTAAAAGTGGCTTTAAATTTTTTTTAAAAATGCCTAAAAAATCAAGTTTACTTTAGAATCTAAAAAGTGTCCTTAAGTATAAAAAATTGCCCCTTTTCTCCATTAGAAGCACCCTGTCCCTTTTTAAACCTGGGGGAAACTCTGTAATACACTGCTCAAAACAATTAAAGGATATTGCAGTTTTAGGTGGATTTTGTATCTGGTAAACTGTTTAGCTGATTGATACATGGTCGACAGACATAGTAGGTTATATGAGAATAAATTACACATGTTTGGCAGAAAAAATGCATTTTATTGCGCATTTGTGTACTAAAGGAAAAAAACACAATTTGTGCATATGAGAAAAAAAGAATAAGAAAAGGTGTTTTCTTCAAAGAAAATCATTTTCAGTAGGGGGTATGGTTTCCACGGGCGGCCAGCAACGTTGAACACCTTTGAGGCATGGACTCAATGAAGCTATTAATGACGAGTTGGGGTATTCTGCCCCACTCTTCCAGAAGAGCTTTTTGCAGTTCTTGGAGAGTTTGTGGGGGGTTGTTGGCGGCCAGAAACTCGTCTTCCTAGAGCGTCCCAAACGTGCTCGATTGGATTCATGTCTGGAGAACACGCTGACCATTCCATTCGAACGATTCCTTCCTCGAAAAGGAAATCCTCCACCAGGTTTGCACAATGTGGCCTGCAGTTATCGTCCATTAAAATGAAGTTATCTCCGATTGCTGCAGCGTAAGGGACTACAATAGGTCTGAGGATCTCATCCCTATATCGGCGACCAGTCAGAGCTCCATCTCGAATGATGTAGAGGTCAGTGCGCCCGTCAATGGAGATGCCACCATACACCAACACTCCTCCACCGCCAAATCTGACACTTTCGTGCACGGACGCAGGATTATTCCTACTGCCACGGTCCCTCCAGATGAAAATACGCCTATTATCCAGATGCACAGAAAAACGGGACTCGTCAGAAAACAGAATATTGCTCCATTCATTTCTCCTCCAGTTGACATGCTCGGTTGTCCACTCCCTGCGGTCGCGACGATGCCTTGATGTTAATCTAACACATACCATCGGTCGGCGAGCATACAGACCTACAGCATGGAGCCGGTTTCGGACAGTCTGAGTTGAAATCGTGGTGCCTGTAGCCGAGCGAAGGTGTTGTTGGAGAAGAGTAGCGTTCATGGTTCGGTGTCTCCGAGCTGTTAACGCTAAATACCGATCTTCATTGGGCGTTGTTGCCCGTCTACGACCTTGCCCTGGTCTTCGGCCTGCACATCCACTCTCCAAAAAACGGTTCCAGATCCTGGAAATGACACTTTGTGACACTCCAATGGCTTGCGCTACTTCGGCTTGAGTTTGGCCCCCTTCTAACCTACCAACAATTCTCAAAGCTTCTGAATCTGTCAAATGACTTCGCTGAGACATCATACTCATTGAAACAAAGCAATCACTGAATGCCGATCATCCTTGTCTTCATTCTCTTTTATCCAGTTGAAAGTCAAATTTCATTCGCTGCCGCTGAAGCGACGTTTTTGACGTCGAACTCAAAATTTGCATACTCCACAGTTTGAAAACCAGAAAAATTTGCATTTGTGATTCTCTTCTTCTATTTTCGGCAAAAAAATTTTCGTTTATATCTTTATTTTATATAAAACTTCAAATATCCTTTAATTGTTTTGAGCAGTGTATATTAATGAGAAAAGAAAAATCCTTGATTTTACATTATTTTACTTGGCTGGTGAATGTTTGTGATGTCAGTTAAAACTGATCTACAAGTATTGTACGTAACTATGCATCACAACATATTTTCTCTTTTAATATCACGGTGTTGCCGTTTAAGGACTTGATTGTTATTTTAATTAACGAAATAACTCTAATTAGTAAAACATCATTAATAATGCAGATTTATAACAAATTAAAAATGACTTGCTGGCATAAAAAACACGTGTAATGCACATGACATCAAATGAATGTAACACCACAATCAATTATTTTTGCATTAAATCCTGTAGTTTTACGATAACTTTTTTCGCTAAGATGTTACATATTCCCGCGACCGCCATCTTGGATTTATTGGCGATGTTTTGTTGTCATTTATCGATAAGGCAACCCCGACGAGTGACGTGTTCTGGCAACCTCGTTAAGCCTAACATGTGCATAAATGTGCTTGGCGACATTTATTTGGCGGAAAAGGGATTTTCACGCCAAGAAAAATCCAAGATGGCGGCTGCGGGAATATATAACATCTGTTCCCATTTTTTTTTTTTTCCTTTATGGCAAGTGGTCGATGGGATAATGGAGAAGTACCCAAATTTTAATTGAATGGTATCTTTACTAATTACTATGATTCTATTACCATAATAAAGTCAATTAAATTTAGATAAGCTCAAGTCATCAATAAGGACTTGCATCAAGATGTGATATAATAAATTATAGTGTTTCCAAAACCCTTTTAATTAACTAAATATTGATGAAAACTCTTTCATAAATACGTTTATTAACAACAACAACAAAATCGGATCTTGCTTGATCTGTTTTTTTTTATATTACTTCTCAGTTTTTATTTATATACTACTTTTTTGCGGTGCCCAAAATATTCTGCCGCGTGCCATTGGTTTGCAGTTCCTGATTTATGAGATCAGACTACAGTTTCGATTTTCGGCGTCTCTAAATACATGTGAAATACATTATATACCTTTAACAATTTTTTCAGAGAGTTCTTCACCCACGCTAATATCATCAACATTATTTGCAGGAGTAATAGGCACAGGTATTACAACAGAAGATAAATCATCTTTGCCCGATTTTAAACGTATTGGTATATTACGTGAAAAAGAACTTGTAAGTCTAAGTTTATTCAGAATATACCTCTGTTTACAAAATGATCGAAATTGTATAATAGAACATATAGAATTCACTCTTGAAACAGAAAAAAGGTATAATTTATGTGACATTTTAAATGTTTAATGTAGTAGATTCAAACTACAACACAACGCATTGTTTACAAATTACAAAACAAAACAGTAAACTCTCAACGAAGCACCTTAAAGGGCATGTGTGATGCTTGGTTGGTTTGCTGGTTACTAGGCTGGA
Organism: Maratus speciosus; assembly: GCA_963932465.1. NCBI lineage: Eukaryota > Metazoa > Arthropoda > Arachnida > Araneae > Salticidae > Maratus > Maratus speciosus. Next base: position 37,137,853 of record OZ010788.1, on the reverse strand, counting down.
GACTTTCAGCACTGTTTAGAGATAAATCATGGAGGAAAGAGAAGTATGGAGATGCAGTATGCCGTAAAAAAGGGTTCGCAATATGAAACCATTTATCGCTCAAATTTAAACGCCCGCTGTAGGCTCAAACAAAATAAGCACCTGGAACAGGGACGAATTCTTTGTCATGACCCGTGCCTTTTTTTTCTCTAAATGAAAGTGATCTGCTTATTTTTAAGCATTCTAAAGCAGCATTCCATTGTATTATGAATTAAAAACTGTATTACTAAAAGTTTTCTTCTTTTTTTTGGAGAAAGAAAGAATGTTCTTGTGTTTGGGCCTACTGTAGCGAATTTTAGGGTTACATTTTTGGCGTCACCCCCCAGGAGCCTTAGTGCATCTCTATCTATCTCTTTCCTCCATACCAAACATGCAACTCTAAAATTCGGCCCAAACATTTGCGGCTCCCTTTGAATTACCTATACCGGCCAGTAAATTCAGCCCTTGTTCCTCGTACCGTGTTTAGGCCGAATTATTTGATTTAGGTAAGATGCTTGGTATGGCTTAGATAGACGTGTCTGTACAAACTATGGCAGCCCAGAGCTGGCAATCTTCCGAAGCTTCTCAATAATCATGGACTTTACCCACGAATGGCAACAACCACGTCTCTGCGGGAATACACATTCCGCAAAGAAGTGTTAAAATGTTCTTTACGCCTATTGGTGTTTTTCTTCTGTTTACCCGCGGCTGACGTCACAGTGGTGACATTCAAAACTACGGCAACCCAGAGCTGTCAATCTTCCAAAACTTGTCAATAATCACTCTTAGAGGAAAGATAGGAGTAGAGGCCAAACCCAGTGGCGTGTAGCTAAGGAGGGGTTCCAGGGGGTCCGGACCCCCCGAACGAAGAACTGATTTATTGAATCATGGATAAAACGTCAAAACTGCTAAGACGGAATCACAAAGATCTAATTAAAAATTCCGTTTTAGGCAAGTTTTCGTTTTAATATGTATAATTAAAAGGTATGAATTTCCTCAGGATATGAAAATTTCCGTTTTAGACAGGTTTTCCTATAAACACGCTCCGTTTTTACAGTATCCTCTAAAACTGTTAAAACGTATTCACTCTATAGTACACCTCTGAAGATCATGAATGTATTACAGTAAAATCTGTGAAGATGAATGATCAAAAAATATTCAAGATTCGACGAAAACAACACTATATATTTATACAAGCTAAGATTTGAAACCTATCTACAATGGAACTTTTTCCAGTTGTGATTCCTTTTTCACCGGTTTTCTATGAAGTCCTCTTCGGAGTCCTCTCGTAAAAGGTAACATTTAACGGTCCCGATGACAGAAGGTTAACTATTCAAATATACTTGCTAAGATGAAAATTGATCTACAAATTTGTTAATGATCCCTAGCGATTTCGTTTACAGAGATTTTACTGTAACCAGATTAAACATAAAACTTCTTCATTTTGGACTTCGATGGGACCAACTATTGCCGACACTTACAAGAAAAGACGAGTTTACACGAATGCAATAACGGCACACTAATTGAGTTTCGCAAACCTTATCTTTGTTCATTTTATAATTTTATATCGGACAATGCTATCAATTACTTTAAATCTGCTTGCTGAAATTAATAAAAGCCCAGATAGCATGAACATTAGTAGCAAGTTTGATTTTATCTGACATTATCTCGCCGTGACAAATTTGAATTGAGAAATTCGCAGCAAATTTCCTGCAAGGTATACCATCCCCTACTTACATGAGTAGTTTGTTGTGAAACTGATAGCAAGACTGTCTTTAATTCACAAAAGTGACGAAAGCAAAATATCCCTCTGTGGAGAGAATAGACAATCAGCACATACGCAAAAATTGCAGAAATTTTATTGGGTTGGCACCGCTTTTTCTAAACGCTATACTTATCAAATACCAAAAAAGGCTCGTCTTCAATAGTACAAATATTACCTTAACTTGTTTATGGTGATGCAAACGATGCATGCACTTTCTAACGGTGTGTTCGCTTAAATAGATCTGACCAGGTCTATGGACTCCCTCGAAGGTGTTAAATTTATAGTGTAACAGTTGTAAACAGATAGTGGGGCGTGGAAAGATTACTACTTTGCAGTAAGTTTGCAGTATTTTAATTACTTGTTTGCCGTTAATTTGCACTAAATTTGATACAACATGAATTTAACTTGCACGACAAGTTAGCTGCAAGTTCAAAGTGTGGTGACTTCGGCGTTTGCATTATCTTGCTGCAGTCCTGTTATGAACTTTTAGTCTTATCATGCTGAGCTTGCTGCAACTTTGCAGGTTTTCAAAGCAAGACTGCTGCAATTTTTCTGAAAATTAAAAATGCTATCTGGGAGTAACTTTATTCTTGGACTGGTTATTTGTGAACTTTTATTACCTCTTTCAAAATACCTTCAGAAATCTTAATATGATTTATCTTTTGTTGTAAAATATGCTAATAATGTTGTCTCAGCTCTAAAAGACTTATAGGGAGAAATGGGACTGGTGTGTTTAAAAGTTTGTTGACTTTTTCAAGAAAGCAGAAACTTTCGCTAAAAAAAACTTGAATGCAATTTTTTTTAGCCTTGTCGTGTTGGCCCTCCGATGAAGAGGGATAATACATCTCAGGACAAACCTGAAGAATATTTCAGGAGATCAATGTTTCTTTCTTGCTTGGATACCTTTATTTCTGATTTCGTTAGAGAAAGAGCAGAGGGATATTGAAAAGTTTTGTTGTTGTTCTTCTTGGTTTTTACAAAATAAAGGCCATATTTGCTATTGAACCTTTCAACCAAACCGAGCTATTTTTAATAAATTATTAATGGAATATTACGTTGCTGTTTATTATTTTGAAATGCAGATTTTTATCTACTTATTTAGCTTTATAATTTTGTCTTTCGCGATTGTACAGGATAGCTATGGCAATTACAGGACTATGGGAAATTTTGTAGTTTTTGTACGAATTCAAAATGATCTTCAAATCATCGGAAACGATTTTTGCTACATTAATTACACTACGCCATTGAATTCAACGTTAGCTCTACGCCTGAACGAAGCATCGAAATGTGCCCCCGGAAGATTTGGGATTATATGCTTATTAATGGTCTAGAAGGGATTTTCCCTCTCCGGAACTCCAAAATGTCTCTTCCAGAGCTGCAGAAAACCCTCCCGGAGAAAATTTTCTAAATTCAACATTATCGTTCATCCCAATTACGACTTGTGAACGCCCAGTTTAACATTGCTTCCAGAAATTTCATGGTGGCAATGACAGTTTTGTGTTTAGAAAGTCGTGGGTGACATGTCTTTAACAACGCTAAATCGAAAAGACAAGTTGAATCTAATCCCCATACCAATGTCCAAGAGCTTACTGCTGAACTTGGAGAATGTTTTAAAACTGTTTCGAATCACTTAAACTAAATTGGCTGAAAACTAAAATAATAGAAAGCACCATTATTTTTTACACAACCTAATACTGCCAAAAAAGTGCTAATCCATCACAAATAAGATTGTTACAAAAATTTAGCTTCTTCAAGTCGACCAGATGTCGGAATCAACGATTGAGGCCGAATATGGAATAAAAAGTCCTTCCAGCCAGTGCCGGGAGGAAGAGGTAGCTTTCATATTCCTTATTTTAAAAAAGCCAACTTATATTATTCAAACACAAGAAGCTCAATTTAGTGGAAACCGAATATAGGAGATTCAATACTAATTTTTATCAATACTAAATCATTATGAATGAGAATTTCGCGAAATTATTCAGCTATATCCAAGCTGCTTTTATTTAAAGTAACATATATTTGGCTGCCAAATTCGGCGATTTCTTCAAGTGCCTGCCATTTTAAGACAACATGGTGGATGAGGCTAACCAGTGAACTTGGTCGAGACCTTAGTAATTGCTGTGCACATGCTCACTCACATCGGAATAGACTGATATATACGAGTGCTTTCGCAGGCAAAAAATCAGATTTTTCAAAATGTCACCCACATTAGATATTGAAATTGCTATAGCTGAGCCATTTTTTAAGATAAAGACAAACAAAAAATGCTCCTGATTCCTTATATCAAGGTCAAATACTTAAGAAAGAAACCTTTTTCAATTTCTAATTTTTTTGCACCTCACTTTAAATATAATTTTTTTTTAATTTAATGGCCGCCATTTTGAAACAAGATGGCTGATGAAGCTGGCCAGCGAACTTGGTCAAGATATTGATGTATACTATCCATATGCCTTCTTACATCGAAATAGGCGAACACGTGTGTTATCGTGTGGCAAATACAAGATCGTTTCAAAATGTTAGCCATGCTAGAAATTCAAAGTGCTATAATTCAACCATTTTTTAAGAAATAAACAAAAGAACAAATTTTCAGAAACAAAAAACAGCTCTGTATCTTTGTATCAAGGCCAAACACATAAAAAAAACCTTTTTCATTTTCCAATTTTTTAATACCTCATTTTAAATTTTAAATTTAATTTTTTTTTAAATGGCAACCCTTTTGAAACAAGATGGCGAATGAAGCTGGCCAACGAACTCGATCGAGACATTGGTATGCACTATGTACAGACCAAGTTACATCCAAATCGGTTCATAAATACGCCTGATATCGCGTGACAAAAATCAGGTCGTTTTAAAATGTCAGCTACAATAGAAATTCAAAATGCTATAACTCAGCCATTTTTTTTAGATATAGACGAAACAAAAACTGTTACGGAATCTTTGTATTAAGGTCAAACACATACGTAAAAAATCTTTTTCATTTTCCAATTTTTTGGTATCTCATTTTAAATTTTAAATTTTTTAAATGGCCGCCATTTTGAAACAAGATGACGGATGAAGCTGGACAACGAACTCGGTTGAGATATTTGTATGTACTATGTACACACCAAGGTACATCCAAATCGGTTCATAAATACGCCCGTTATCACGTGACAAAAATCAGGACGTTTCAAAGAGTCAGCCACGCTAGAAATTCAAAATGCTATAACTCAGCCATTTTTTAAGATATAGACGAAACAAAAACTGCTCCCGAATCTCTTTATCAAGGTCAAATACATAAGAAAAAAATATTTTTTCAATTTTCAATTTTTTGGTACCACAATTCAAATTTAAATTTTTCTTAAAAATTTAAATGGCCGCCATTTTTAAACAGGATGAAGCTGGCCAACGAACTCGGTCGAGACATTGGTATGTGCTATGTATAAACGAAGTTACATTCAAATCGGTTCATAAATACGCCTTTTATCGCGTGACAAAATTCAGGTCGTTTTAAAATGTCAGCTACAATAGAAATTCAAAATGCTATAACTCAGCCATTTTTTTTAGATATAGACGAAACAAAAACTGTTACGGAATCTTTGTATTAAGGTCAAACACATACGCAAAAAATCTTTTTCAATTTCCAATTTTTTGGTATCTCATTTTAAATTTTAAATTTTTTTAAATGGCCGCCATTTTGAAACAAGATGACGGATGAAGCTGGACAACGAACTCGGTCGAGATATTTGTATGTACTATGTACACACCAAGGTACATCCCAATCGGTTCATAAATACGCCCGTTATCACGTGACAAAAATCAGGACGTTTCAAAAAGTCCTTCCGGCCAGTGCCGGGAGGAAGAGGTAGCTTTCATAATCCTTATTTAAAAAAAGCCAAATTATATCATTCAAACACACGAAGCTCAATTTAGTGGAAACCGAATATAGGAGATTCAATACTAATTTTTATCAATATAATGAATGAGAATTTCGCGAAATTAGTCAGCTTTATCCAAGCTGCTTTTCTTTAAAGTAACTTATATTTGGCTGCCAAATTCGGCAATTTCTTAAAGTGCCTGTCATTTTAAGACAACATGGTGGATGAGGCTAAGCAGTGAACTTGGTCGAGACCTTAGTAATTGCTGTGCACATGCTCACTCACATTGTAATCGATTAATATATAGGAGTGCTGTCGCATGCAAAAAATCAGATTTTTCAAAATGTCACCCACAATAGAAATTGAAACTGCTATATCTGAGCCATTTTTTAAGGTAAAGACAAACAAAAAATGCTCCTGAATCCTTATATCAAGATCAAATACTTAAGAAAGAAACCTTTTTCAATTTCTAATTTTTTTGCACCTCACTTTAAATATATATATATATTTTAATTTAATGGCCGCCATTTTGAAACAAGATGGCTGATGAATCTGGCCAGCGAACTTGGTCGAGGTGTTGATGTATACTATCCACATGACTTCTTACATCGAAATAGGCGAATACGTGTGTTATCGCGTGACAAATACAAGATCGTTTCAAAATGTTAGCCATGCTAGAAATTAAAAGTGCTATAAATCAACCATTTTTTAAGATATCAACAAAAAGAACAAATTTTCAGAAACAAAAACTGCTCCGGAATCTTTGTATCAAGGCCAAACACATAAAAAAAAAATCTTTTTCATTTTCCAATTTTTTAATACCTCATTTTGAATTTTAAATTTAATTTTTTTTTAATGGCAACCCTTTTGAAAGAAGATGGCGAATGAAGCTGGCCAACGAACTCGGTCGAGACATTGGTATGTACTATGTACAGACCAAGTTACATCCAAATAGGTTCATAAATACGCCTGTTTTTGGGTGACAAAAATCAGGTCGTTTTAAAATGTCAGCCACAAGAGAAATTCAAAATGCTATTACTCAGCCATTTTTTTTTAGATATAGACGAAAGAAAAACTGTTCCGGAATCTTTGTATTAAGGTCAAACACATACAAAAAAAATCTTTTTCATTTTCCAATTTTTTGGTATCTCATTTAAATTTTTTTTATTTTTTAATTTTTTTAAATGGCCGCCATTTTGAAACAAGATGGCGGATGAAGCTGGCCAACGAACTCGGTCGAGATATTTGTATGTACTATGTACACACCAAGGTACATCCAAGTCGGTTCATAAATACGCCTGTTATTACGTGAGAAAAATCAGGACGTTTTAAAATGTCAGCCACACTAGAAATTCAAAATGCTATAACTCAGCCATTTCTTAAGCTATAGACGAAACAAAAACTGCTCCCGAATCTTTTTATGAAGGTCAAACACATAAGAAGAAAATATTTTTTCAATTTTCAATTTTTGGTACCACATTTCAAACTTAAATTTTTCTTAAAAATTTAAATGGCCGCCATTTTTAAACAAGATAGCGGGTGAAGCTGGCCAACGAACCCGGTCGAGACATTGGTATGTACTATGTATAAACGAAGTTACATCCAAATCGGTTCATAAATACGCCTTTTATCGCGTGACAAAATTCAGGACGTTTCAAAATGTCAGCCACGCTAGAAATTCAAAATGCTCTAACTCAGCCATTTTTTAAGATATAGACGAAACAAAAACTGCTCCAAAATCTTTGTATAAAGGTCAAATACATAAGAAAAAAATATTTTTCCATTTTCAATTTTTTGGTACCACATTTCAAATTTTAAATTTTTAAAAAATTTTTAAATGGCCGCCATTTTGAAACAAAATGGCGGATGAAGCTGGCCAACGAACTCGGTCGAGAGATTGGTATGTACTATGTACACACCGAATTACATCCAAATCGGTTCATAAATACGCCTTTTATCGCGTGACAAAATTCAGGACATTTCAAAATGTCAGCCACGCTAGAAATTCAAAATGCTATAACTCAGCCATTTTTTAAGATATAGACGAAACAAAAACTGATCCGGAATCTTTGTATAAAGGTCAAATACATAACAAAAAAATATTTTTCCATTTTTAATTTTTTGGTACCACATTTCAAGTTTAAATTTTTTTTTAAAATTTTAAATGGCCGCCATTTTGAAACAAAACGGCGGATGAAGCTGGCCAACGAACTCGGTCGAGACATTGGTATGTACTATGTACACACCGAATTACATCGAAATCGGTTCATAATTACGGGAGTTACAGTGTGACATAGGTCAGATATATATATATATATATATATATATCAATTTTGAACGGAGGGTGGTTTCGGGGTCTGGGGGTCATGATCGATGAAAATATACCGAAATTTTTTGAAATCGCTTTCCTCCGAACGGCTGCAATAGGTAGCTTTTTTGTAAAGAAAACTACCTAAAAATGGCTGAGTTATAGCATTTTGAATTTCTAGCGTGGCTGACATTGTGAAACGTCCTGAATTTTGTCACGCGATAAAAGGCGTATTTATGAAGCGATTTGGATGTAACTTCGTTTGTACATAGTACATACCAATGTCTCGACCGAGTTCGTTGGCTAGCTTCATCCGCCATCTTGTTTAAAAATGGCAGCCATTTAAATTTTTAAGAAAAATTTAAATTTGAAATGTGGTAAGAAAAAATTGAAAATTGAAAAAATATTTTTTTTTATGTATTTGACCTTGATACAAAGATTCGGGAGCAGTTTTTGTTTCGTCTATATCTCAAAAAATGGCTGAGTTATAGCATTTTGAATTTCTAGCGTGGCTGACATTTTGAAACGTCCTGATATTTGTCACGTGATAACAGGCGTATTTATGAACCGATTTGGATGTACTTTGGTGTGTACATAGTGCATACAAATATCTCGACCGAGTTCGTTGGCCAGCTTCATCCGCCCTCTTGTTTCAAAATGGCGGCTATTTAAAAAAAATTTTAAATTTAAAATGAGATACCAAAGTATTAGAAAATGAAAATGATTTTTTTGTATGTGTTTGACCTTAATACAAAGATCCCGGAACAGTTTTTGTTTCGTCTATATCTAAAAAAATGGCTGAGTTATAGCGTTTTGAATTTCTATTGTGGCTGACATTTTAAAACGACCTGATTTTTGTCACGCGATAACAAGCGTATTTATGAACCGATTTGGATGTTACTTGGTCTGTACATAGTACATACCAATGTCTCGACTGAGTTCGTTGGCCAACTTTATTCGCCATCTTGTTTTAAAAGGGTTGCCATTTAAAAAAAATTAAATTTAAAATTTAAAATGAGGTATTAAAAAATTGGAAAATGAAAAAGATTTTTTATGTGTTTGTCCTTGATACAAAGATTCTGGAGCAGATTTTGTTTCTGAAAATTTGTTCTTTTGTTTATATCTTAAAAAATGGTTGAATTATAGCACTTTGAATTTCTAGTATGGCTAACATTTTGAAACGATCTTGTATTTGTCCCGCGATAACACCCGTATTCGCCTATTTCGATGTAAGAAGACACGTGGATAGTATACATCAACATCTCAGCCAAATATAAGTTACTTTAAATAAAAGCAGCTTGGATAAAGCTGACTAATTTCGTGAAATTCTCGTTCATAATGATTTAGTATTGATAAAAATTAGTATTGAATCTCCTATATTCGGTTTCCACTAAATTGAGCTTCGTGTGTTTGAATAATGTAAGTTGGCTTTTTTAAAATAAGGTATTTGAAAGCTACCTCTTCCTCCCGGCACTGGCCGGAAGGACTTTTTTAAGATATAAACAAAAGAACAAATTTTAAAAACAAAGACTGCTCCGGAATCTTTGTATCAAGGCCAAACACATAAAAAAATCTTTTTCATTTTCCAATTGTTTAATACCTCATTTTGAATTTAAATTTTTTTTTTTAATGGCAACCCTTTTGAAACAAGATGGCGAATGAAGCTGGCCAACGAACTCGGTCGAGAAATTGGTATGTACTATGTACAGACCAAGTTACATCCAAATAGGTTCATAATTACGCCTGTTATCGCGTGACAAAAATCAGGTCGTTTTAAAATGTCAGCCACAAGAGAAATTCAAAATGCTATTACTCAGCATTTTTTTTAGATATAGACGAAAGAAAAACTGTTTCGGAATCTTTGTATTAAGGTCAAACACATACAAAAAAAAATCTTTTTCACTTTCCAATTTTTTGGTATCTCATTTAAATTTTTTTATTTTTTAATTTTTTTAAATGGCCGCCATTTTAAAACAAGATGGCGGATGAAGCCGGCCAACGAACTCGGTCGAGATATTTGTATGTACTATGTACACACCAAGGTACATCCAAGTCGGTTCATAAATACTTCTGTTATTACGTGAGAAAAATCAGGACGTTTCAAAATGTCAACCACGCTAGAAATTCAAAATGCTATAACTCAGCCATTTCTTAAGATATAGGCAAAACACAAACTGCTCCCGAATCTTTTTATCAAGGTCAAACACATAAGAAGAAAATATTTTTTCAATTTTTAATTTTTTGGTACCACATTTCAAATTTAAATTTTTCTTAAAAATTTAAATGGCCACCATTTTTAAACAAGATGGCGGATGAAGCTGACCAACGAACCCGGTCGAGACATTGGTATGTACTATGTATAAACGAAGTTACATCCAAATCGGTTCATAAATACGCCTTTTATCGCGTGACAAAATTCAGGACGTTTCAAAATGTCAGCCACGCTAGAAATTCAAAATGCTATAACTCAGCCATTTTTTAAGATATAGACGAAACAAAAACTGCTCCGAAATCTTTGTATAAAGGTCAAATACATAAGAAAAAATATTTTTCCATTTTCAATTTTTTGGTACCACATTTCAAATTTTAAATTTAAAAAAAAATTTTAAATGGCCGCCATTTTGAAACTAAATGGCGGATGAAGCTGTCCAACGAACTCGGTCGAGAGATGGGTATGTACTATGTACACACTGAATTACATCCAAATCGGTTCATAAATACCCCTTTTATCGCGTGACAAAATTCAGGACGTTTCAAAATGTCAGCCACGCTAGAAATTCAAAATGCTATAACTCAGCCATTTTTAGGTAGCTTTCTTTACAAAAAAGCTACCTATTGCAGCCGTTCGGAGGAAAGCGATTTCAAAAAATTTTGGTATATTTTCATCGATCATGACCCCCAGACCCCGAAACCACCCTCCGTTCAATATTTATATATATATATATATATATATATATATCTGACCTATGTCACACTGTAACTCCCGTAATTATGAACCGATTTCGATGTAATTCGGTGTGTACATAGTACATACCAATGTCTCGACCGAGTTCGTTGGCCAGCTTCATCCGCCGTTTTGTTTCAAAATGGCGGCCATTTAAAATTTTTAAAAAAATTTAAAACTTGAAATGTGGTACCAAAAAATTAAAAATGGAAAAATATTTTTTTCTTATGTATTTGACCTTTATACAAAGATTCCGGAGCAGTTTTTGTTTCGTCTATATCTTAAAAAATGGCTGAGTTATAGCATTTTGAATTTCTAGCGTGGCTGACATTTTGAAACGTCCTGAATTTTGTCACGCGATAAAAGGCGTATTTATGAACCGATTTGGATGTAACTTCGTTTATACATAGTACATATCAATGTCTCAACCGGGTTCGTTGGCCAGCTTCACCCGCCATCTTGTTTAAAAATGGCGGCCATTTAAATTTTTAAGAAAAATTAGGTAGCTTTCTTTACAAAAAAGCTACCTATTGCAGCCGTTCGGAGGAAAGCGATTTCAAAAAATTTTGGTATATTTTCATCGATCATGACCCCCAGACCCCGAAACCACCCTCCGTTCAAAATTGATATATATATATATATATATATGACCTATGTCACACTGTAACTCCCGTAATTATGAACCGATTTCGATGTAATTCGGTGTGTACATAGTACATACCAATGTCTCGACCGAGTTCGTTGGCCAGCTTCATCCGCCGTTTTGTTTCAAAATGGCGGCCATTTAAAATTTTTAAAAAAATTTAAAACTTGAAATGTGGTACCAAAAAATTAAAAATGGAAAAATATTTTTTTCTTATGTATTTGACCTTTATACAAAGATTCCGGAGCAGTTTTTGTTTCGTCTATATCTTACAAAATGGCTGAGTTATAGCATTTTGAATTTCTAGCGTGGCTGACATTTTGAAACGTCCTGAATTTTGTCACGCGATAAAAGGCGTATTTATGAACCGATTTGGATGTAATTCGGTGTGTACATAGTACATATCAATCTCTCGACCGAGTTCGTTGGCCAGCTTCATCCGCCATTTTGTTTGAAAATGGCGGCCATTTAAATTTTTTTTATAAATGCAAAAATTGAAATGTGGTACCAAAAAATTGAAAATGGAAAAATATTTTTTTCTTATGTATTTGACCTTTATACAAAGATTTCGGAGAAGTTTTTGTTTCGTCTATATCTTAAAAAATGGCTGAGTTATAGCATTTTGAATTTCTAGCGTGGCTGACATTTTGAAACGTCCTGAATTTTGTCACGCGATAAAAGGCGTATTTATGAACCGATTTGGATGTAACTTCGTTTATACATAGTACATACCAATGTCTCGACCGGGTTCGTTGGCCAGCTTCACCCGCCATCTTGTTTAAAAATGGCGGCCATTTAAATTTTTAAGAAAAATTTAAATTTGAAATGTGGTACCAAAAATTGAAAATTGAAAAATATTTTCTTCTTATGTGTTTGACCTTGATAAAAAGATTCGGGAGCAGTTTTTGTTTCGTCTATATCTTAAGAAATGGCTGAGTTATGGCATTTTGAATTTCTAGCGTGGGTGACATTTTGAAACGTCCTGATTTTTCTCACGTAATAACAGGCGTATTTATGAACCGACTTGGATGTACCTTGGTGTGTACATAGTACGTACAAATATCTCGACCGAGTTCGTTGGCCAGCTTCATCCGCCATCTTGTTTCAAAATGGCGGCCATTTAAAAAAATTAAAAAATAAAAAAATTTAAATGAGATACCAAAAAATTGGAAAATGAAAAAGATTTTTTTTGTATGTGTTTGACCTTAATACAAAGATTCCGGAACAGTTTTTCTTTCGTCTATATCTAAAAAAAAATGGCTGAGTAATAGCATTTTGAATTTCTCTTGTGGCTGACATTTTAAAACGACCTGACTTTTGTCACGCGATAACAGGCGTATTTATGAACCTATTTGGATGTAACTTGGTCTGTACATAGTACATACCAATGTCTCGACCGAGTTCATTGGCCAGCTTCATTCGCCATCTTGTTTCAAAAGGGTTGCCATTTAAAAAAAATTAAATTTAAAATTCAAAATGAGGTATTAAAAAATTGGAAAATGAAAAAGATTTTTTTTATGTGTTTGGTCTTGATACAAAGATTCCGGAGCAATTTTTGTTTCTGAAAATTTGTTCTTTTGTTGATATCTTAAAAAATGGTTGATTTATAGCTCTTTGAATTTCTAGCATGGCTAACATTTTGAAACGATCTTGTATTTGTCACGCGATAACACGCGTATTCGCCTATTTCGATGTAATAAGGCATGTGGATAGTATACATCAACACCTCGACCAAGTTCGCTGGCCAGATTCATCAGCCATCTTGTTTCAAAATGGCGGCTATTAAATTAAAAAAATATATATATATTTAAAATGAGGTGCAAAAAAATTAGAAATTGAAAAAGGTTTCTTTCTTAAGTATTTGATCTTGATATAAGGATTCAGGAACATTTTTTGTTTGTCTTTACCTTAAAAAATGACTCAGATATAGCAGTTTAAATTTCTATTGTGGGTGACATTTTGAAAAATCTGATTTTTTGCATGCGACAGCACCCCTATATATTAACCGATTCCGATGTGAGTGAGCATGTGCACAGCAATTACTAAGGTCTCGACCAAGTTCACTGCTTAGCCTCATCCACCATGTTGTCTTAAAATGACAGGCACTTTAAGAAATTGCCGAATTTGGCAGCCAAATATAAGTTACTTTAAAGAAAAGCAGCTTGGATAAAGCTGACTAATTTCGCGAAATTCTCATTCATTATATTGATAAAAATTAGTATTGAATCTCCTATATTCGGTTTCCACTAAATTGAGCTTCGTGTGTTTGCATGATATAAGTTGGCTTTTTTTAAATAAGGATTATGAAAGCTACCTCTTCCTCCCGGCACTGGCCGGAAGGACTTTTTAAGATATAGACGAAACAAAAACTGCTCCGGAATCTTTGTATAAAGGTCAAATACATAAGAAAAAAATATTTTTCCATTTTTAATTTTTTGGTACCACATTTCAAGTTTTAATATTTTTTAAAAATTTTAAACGGCCGCCATTTTGAAACAAAACGGCGGATGAAGCTGGCCAACGAACTCGGTCGAGAGATTGGTATGTACTATGTACACACTGAAGTACATCCAAATCGGTTCATAAATACCCTCATAGCATGCATGGTCACGTCACATCTGTGACCGAAATGCCACCACTCAGTGATGTCACATTGTGAATGAGATGTGAACTTCTTAGAAAACTTTAAAAAATTACAAAAAATCTTCAAAACATGTTGTTACTGTAAAATTTTATTTTTCTGGCAATAAAAAAGAATTGTTATGTCACTGCATGTAACGTAGGTCACGACACTCACAAAAAAAATTGTAATAAATTGTAAAAAATTGTAACCCATATTGTAAGTCACAGTGTGAGAAAAATATGAACTTCAAAAATCTTTGAAAATGAAGAGAAATGTTTTAAAAAGGCCCGCGTTACAGCGGCATAAGGAATGAAAATATATTAGTGGGTAGCAAGTAGTAAATTCAGACACGAAAAGATGGTGGGGGGGGGGGGGCATATAAAGGAAAATGCACGGTACAAGTATCAACAAACTAGATTTCCATGCTATATTTTATCAATTTGATATCTAAGAGTGTGAAAGTATACTTTTTTCCTGATTTCAATTTTATCTAGTATTGCAATTTAATATAATAATCCTTCTCTTATTCTTATTATTATAAAAGTGTTTCTCGGAAAAATGGTACGTGCTGGAGCAATTTGGATAACATATTTAGAATTAGGAATATTAAATATATACACTTTACATATTTAGTTTGCAGGAAGGAAAATTTTTAATTTATTTTTACCGACCACTGGTATTCGAGACACTTTTGTGGCTTCAAACTAAAAAATTTCTATTATAGTTAAGTCTGCAGCTTTTAATGAGCACGTAGAAAGTCTTCAGAGTTTAGTCATACATACATTTCTTGCTTTATAATTTGCATTCAAGTCATATTTTTTCCTGTTAGTGTACCTATTTTAAGTAACTATTTTTTAAAAAAATTCTACTTCTTTCAGACTTTTAAAATAAAATTAGCATTTTCCGAATAAATAAAAATAATACAAAATTTATGCAAAACCCATGATATAATTTATTATTCGTATTTCAAATTTGTGTTTTAGAGATATGACTCTAAAAAAAAGTTATTTTACGAATTGTTTTATTTTACAAGAAATTAACATGAAAAGAATGACGATGACAAAGAAATTTTTTTTATCCTCGATATTTATTTATATCATTTTATTTTTTAGGAAGATATTTTGTATTTGTGTGAAACAATCTTTACTTAGAAAAAGGGAGGGGGGGGGGGGTTAAAACTGATAAAAAGAAAAGCTAAATACATTGGAAAATTCTTCAAATACAAAAATTTAAATACAGACAGTCTCATAAAATGATTGCACGTATAAGTTCCATATCTGTTTATATAAAAGGAAATAAACTCACACCTGCCCCAAATCGTCTGCCACGATACCGCAGGGTAAACAGAGAACTTTTTGTTCTAACAGATGCGGTAAGTTACTAGTCTAAAATGTAAGCTTTTGCGTATGCTTTTTTTAATGGAAGAAAAAGACGTCGCCATTTTCGGATACACACGGATATTAATAATTAATTTATGGAGCTCAAAAAGTAAGTCTTATTTAATTTAAATTGTTTGTTCCTGTTTTGTATATTTGGTGAGATGAGTTAAATAGTTTTATATTATACCTATAGAAAGAGACTGTTTTGGGATTGTTTTTCAGATTAGAAATTAACATTATACTGAATGGGAAATGCCGTTTTACATACTATAGTAGTGAAACTTTTGAAAGACTTTTTTTCATTGCTAATAATATTTTAAATTATTATTTAAAATCCTAAATCTTCATATCAATGTTTTCAGATTTAACATTTGCCAAAATTATAAAATAATAGGAATTCCTTGTAACATATGGAGAGATTTTTGAGAAATTGTTAAATCTAATAATACATTTAATTCATCTATTGTACTTTGTTGTTGTTTAATAGTACAATTATAAATACTAATTATATAGTGTTTTTCAAATTGGTATATTTATTTTTTTAAATTGTATGTAAGCACGTTTTTGCTGTTCGTGATTTTAATCAAACATTTAATTGTAGACATTCAGAATCAGTTATTAAATTTTCTTCGATTGTAAACTCATTTTCTACGTTTTCGATACACGTTCGATACTTCGCATTAAAAAATAAAATATGACAATTAAGCATTGAAATAAAGTGTTTTTCATGCCTGATAACAAGTTTATAGATTAAACTGCTTTACTAAACTTTTTAAAATTTGATATTTATAATATTTATAAAAAAATATTTATAATTTATGATATTTATAAAAGTTGATATTGTACTGTTCATTAGCGATAATTGCTGGAAATGCATTTTTAATTATAATATGCGCTTTTATGATCCACTATATTTATGCATAGTATATGGTGTATATAAAAGCTATAATTCATATACAAGGCTACACAAAAGTATACGTAAGAGTTAAGGGATATGGGCGCAAATTGCTTAAAGGTGTTTTTTAGATGAGTTATGGATTTTTATGTTGAACTGCATTTAATTTACTAAGAGATGTTTGTAGAATATGGATAAAATGATACACAGGGTCACGCAAGGAAATGGATATATGGCCGTCTATAAATTATAATTTCTGGAAATGTGATTTCAGCAGTTTTAAGAGTGTTTTAATTTGAATTAAATTTTAACTAAATAGTGGCGTGTAATAAAGATTCTAGGTAAACTACAGGGTTGTACAAAAGTATTCAAGTATGTTTTTATATATTAGTATAAATTTTTGAATGATAATTTCAACCTGTTATGCATTTTCTTGCTAAACTAAATTTTCACATTATATACTAGTATATATCAATCTACAGATTAAATACAGGGCTATTCAAAAGAATTGGAAAACATATTTGGCTATGAACGGTAACTGCTGAAATCAGTTTTTCAAATGTTTTATGCGTTTTCTAAAATATTTGCTTAGTTATCTTATTTACGTTATTTCCTTAAATTACGATGTCTAGTTAAAGCATTCAGGAAGCGTTGGAAAGTGCTTTATAATCTATGCTTAACGCATGATTTTTCTTACTTGTTTTTTCTATTTCCCAGATCAGTCATTTCCTATAAATCATACCAAATCTATTTAGCTCATATTAACAAAATACAATATACACGGGAATAAAAAATTTAAATAAATATGGCTTATCTTATTCTTCTTTAAATAGGAAATGTATTAATATCCGTTAGACTCCATGTTCGTATTTAATAAAATAATAACAAATCACAACACACAAAACATTCTTAATATAAAGCTTGAACTCAAGATCAAGTTTAGAACTTAATAAAAAAGGATGCCAGTTGATAAGCATTGTTTTTTTCAGTGTAAAAATTAAAAGTATTTTAGAAGAATAGGACTCCAAAATAGCGATACATTGCTAAAAAGTACGGTAAAAAGATAATATTGTATATTTCAAAGAAAACTTTATTTTAAAATTCATCACAGTGTTTATAACAAGAATCATCACAGTATTAATGCTTGGAAATTTTTCCAGAAACATTCGCCTTGCAAACAATATTTCAAATGGAAATTGAATTTCAAATTGATTGCTTAAAAGGCGCAAAAGCTAACATAGTGAAAAAAATTCCATAACGGTACTTGAATCCGGGCCATCAGTATAGCGCACTGACATTCTACTGACTAAACCACATGGAACGCGACCCAGCCTGGAAAATTTCTTACTAGTACATGTTGGCAAGGCTACAAACGCAGCACAAGATGGAATATTTATCATGAGCCACCGACATGGGGCAAACACGAAACTTAATTAAATCCAGCAGCGATTCAAACTATATAAATACTTGGAAATTTTTCCAGAGAGAAACATTCGCCTTGCATACAATATTTCAAATGAAAATCAAATTTCAAATGAAAATTGCATTTTAAGCAATTAATTTGAAATTTGATTTTTATTTGAAATATTGTATGCAAGGCGAATGGTTCTCTATGGAAAAATTTCCAAGTATTTATATAGTTTGAATCGATGCTGGATTTAATTAAGTTTCGTGTTTACCCGATTTTGGCGGCTCACGATAAATATTCCATCTTGTGCTGCGTTTGTAGCCTTGCCAACATGTACTAGTAAGAAATTTTCCAGGCTGGGTCTCGTTCCATCTGGTTTAGTCGGTAGAATGTCAGTACGCTACACTGATGGCCCGGATTCGAGTCCCGGCTTGGAATCTTTTTCTCTATGTTGGCCTTTGCCCTTTTAAGCAATTAATTTGAAAATTTGATTTTCATTTGAAATCATCACATTGTTTATGACAAGTTCGTCACAAATGACACATATTTCACAAATTAGTCACAGTGTGACGTCAAAGCATTGTCGCTGTCGTCACAGGTTAGTCACAAAGTTAATGCCAAAATAGTCACAAATGACACACTTTTCACAAATTTGTCACACCGTGACTTCACAGAGTGGTCACAATGTGACGTCACAAACGACCTCTAAAACGGCCATAACGACCTCGCATTCTAGTCACTGTGACGTCACATCGACGGTCACAAAATCACAGTGTGACTTCACAACGACGTCGCCGTGACGTCACCATGCCTTACGGGTACGTCTTTTATCGCGTGACAAAATTCAGGACGTTTCAAAATATCAGCCACGCTAGAAATTCAAAATGCTATAACTCAGCCATTTTTTAAGATATAGACGAAACAAAAACTGCTCCGGAATCTTTGTATAAAGGTCAAATAGATAAGAAAAAAATATTTTTCCATTTTTAATTTTTTGGTACCACATTTCAAGTTTTAAAACTTTAAAAAAATTTTAAATGGCCGCCATTTTGAAACAAAACGGCGGATGAAGCTGGCCAACGAACTCGGTCGAGACATTGGTATGTACTATGTACACACCGAATTACATCGAAATCGGTTCATAATTACGGGAGTTACAGTGTGACATAGGTCAGATATATATATATATATATATATATATATATCAATTTTGAACGGAGGGTGGTTTCGGGGTCTGGGGGTCATGATCGATGAAAATATACCAAAATTTTTTGAAATCGCTTTCCTCCGAACGGCTGCAATAGGTAGCTTTTTTGTAAAGAAAGCTACCTAAAAGTCAGCCACGCTAGAAATTCAAAATGCTATATCTCAGCCATTTTTTTAGATATAGACGAAACAAAAACTGTTACGGAATCTTTGTATTAAGGTCAAACACATACGCAAAGACTCTTTCTCAATTTCCAATTTTTTGGTATCTCATTTTAAATTTTAAATTTTTTTAAATTTTTTAAATGCCCGCCATTTTGAAACAAGATGATGGATGAAGCTGGACAACGAACTCGGTCGAGATATTTGTATGTACTATGTACACACCAAGGTACATCCAAATCTGTTCATAAATACGCCCGTTATCACGTGACAAAAATCAGGACGTTTTAAAAAGTCAGCCACGCTAGAAATTCAAAATGCTATAACTCAGCCATTTTTTAAGATATAGACGAAACAAAAACTGCTCCCTAATCTCTTTATCAAGGTCAAACACGTAAGAAAAAAATATTTTTTGTATTTTCAATTTTTTGGTACCACATTTCAAATTTAAATTTTTCTTAAAAATTTAAATGGCCGCCATTTTTAAACAGGATGAAGCTGGCCAACGAACTCGGTCGAGACATTGGTATGTGCTATGTATAAACGGAGTTACATTCAAATCGGTTCATAAATACGCCTTTTATCGCGTGACAAAATTCAGGACGTTTCAAAATGTCAGCCACGCTAGAAATTCAAAATGCTATAACTCAGCCATTTTTTAAGATATAGACGAAACAAAAACTGCTCCGGAATCTTTGTATAAAGGTCAAATGCATAAAAAAAAAAAATATTTTTCCATTTTCAAATTTTTGGTACCACATTTCAAATTTTAAATATTTTTAAAAATTTTAAATGGCCGCCATTTTGAAACAAAATGGCGGATGAAGCTGGCCAACGAACTCGGTCGATACATTGGTATATACTATGTACACACTGAATTACATCCAAATCGGTTCATAAATACGAGAGTTACAGTGTGACAAAGGTCAGATATATATATATATATATATATATATATATATATATATATATATATATATAATATATCAATTTTGAACGGAGGGTGGTTTCGGGGTCTGGGGGTCATGATCGATGAAAATATACCAAAATATTTTGAAATCGCTTTCCTCCGAACGGCTGCAATAGGTAGCTTTTTGTAATGAAAGCTACCTAAAAATGGCGAAACATGAAACAGAGAAACTCAGAAGAATATGGCTGTTTTAGACAACTGTAACCAAACTATTTTTTCCAACATGAGAAATATCCTGGCAAAATTAACGGCTGGCGGAATTGACACTTATGAGTCATTTCATGTCAATTCAACCAGACCTTGTAACCCGACCGACAGGGATTTGAATGAAACTCGGTGTATATATTGATTCTATCATGATATGAATACATCAGAATTTTTTCCTTCCTAGACCTCATAGTTTGTGAGATATGGGGGGTCCAATTTTTGGATTTTTCTCAAATCGCACATTTCTGAGTCTGTATTTTTAGACTGCAGTTCCATTTTCAAAAAATTGTTTCTCTGGATCTAAAATGCGAATCATCTTAAAAATATCACAGTAAGTACATAAAAAGATGTAGATTTTAATAAAAAAATGTTTAAAAAATTAATTTTAAATATTTAGTACCAAAAATTTAAACCAAAGTTGAAAGTTATGGTTATTTTTCCAAATTTTTGTGACTTTACGAAAAAGGCTCTACACAAAAAGTCCTTCCGGCCAGTGCCCGGAGGAAGAGGTAGCTTTCATATTCCTTATTTTAAAAAAGCCAACATATATTATTCAAACACACGAAGCTCAATTTAGTGGAAACCGAATATAGGAGATTCAATACTAATTTTTATCAATACTAAATCATTATGAATGAGAATTTCGCGAAATTAGTCAGCTTTATCTAAGCTGCTTTTATTTAAAGTAACTTATATTTGGCTGCCAAATTCGGCGATTTCTTAAAGTGCCTGCCATTTTAAGACAACATGGTGGATGAGGCTAACCAGTGAACTTGGTCGAGACCTTAGTAATTGCTGTGCACATGCTCACTCACATTGGAATCGGTTGCTATATACGAGTGCTGTCGCAGGCAAAAAATCAGATTTTTCAAAGTGTCACCCACATTAGAAATTGAAACTG
Source organism: Maratus speciosus (assembly GCA_963932465.1). Taxonomy (NCBI): domain Eukaryota; kingdom Metazoa; phylum Arthropoda; class Arachnida; order Araneae; family Salticidae; genus Maratus; species Maratus speciosus. Next base: position 37,116,570 of record OZ010788.1, on the reverse strand, counting down.
CTATATCTGAGCCATTTTTTAAGGTAAAGACAAACAAAAAATGCTCCTGAATCCTTATATCAAGGTCAAGTACTTAAGAAAGAAACCTTTTTAAATTTCTAATTTTTTTGCACCTCACTTTAAATATAAGTTTTTTTAATTGGCCGCCATTTTGAAGCAAGATGGCTGATGAAGCTAGCCAGCGAACTTGGTCGAGATATTGATGTATACTAGCCACATGCCTTCTTCCATCGAAATAGGCGAATACGTGTGTTATCGCGTGACAAATACAAGATCGTTTCAAAGTGTTAGCCATGCTAGAATTTCAAAGTGCTATAATTCAACCATTTTTTAAGATATAAACAAAAGAACAAATTTTCAGAAACAAAAACTGCTCCAGAATCTTTCTATCAAGGCCAAACACAAAAAAAAAAAAAAATCTTTTTCATTTTCCAATTTTTTATTACCTCATTTTAAATTTTAAATTACATTTTTTAAAAATGGCAACCCTTTTGAAACAAGATGGCGAATGAAGCTGGCCAACGAACTCGGTCGAGACATTGGTATGTACTATGTATAGACCAAGTTACATCCAAATCGGTTCATAAATACGCCTGTTATCGCGTGACAAAAATCAGGTCGTTTTAAAATTGTCAGCCACAATAGAAATTCAAAATGCTATAACTCAGACTGCTCCAGTCTACCAAAAACTGCTCCAGAATCTTTCTATCAAGGCCAAACACAAAAAAAAAATCTTTTTCATTTTCCAATTTTTTATACCTCATTTTAAATTTTAAATTACATTTTTTTAAAATGGCAACCCTTTTGAAATAAGATGGCGAATGAAGCTGGCCAACGAACTCGGTCGAGACATTGGTATGTACTATGTACAGACCAAGTTACATCCAAATCGGTTCATAAATACGCCTGTTATCGCGTGACAAAAATCAGGTCGTTTTAAAATGTCAGCCACAATAGAAATTCAAAATGCTATAACTCAGCCATTTTTTTAGATATAGTCGAAACAAAACCTGTTCCGGAATGTTTGTATTAAGGTCAAACACATACGAAAAAAAATCTTTTTCATTTTCCAATTTTTTGGTATCTCATTTTAAATTTTAAATTTGTAAATTTTTTTTAAATGGCCGCCATTTTGAAACAAGATGGCGGATGAAGCTGGCGAACGAAATCGGTCGAGATATTTGTATGTACTATGTACACACGAAGGTACATCCAAATCGGTTCATAAATACGTCTGTTATCACGTGACAAAAATCAGGACGTTTCAAAATGTCAGACACGCTAGAAATTCAAAATGCTATAACTCAGGCATTTTTTAAGATATACACAAAACAAAAACTGCTCCGGAATCTTTGTATCAAGGTGAAACTCATAAGAAAAAAATATTTTTTCAATTTTCAATTTTTTGGTACCACATTTCAAATTAAAATTTTTCTTAAAAATTTAAATGGCCGCCATTTTTAAACAAGATGGCGGATGAAGCTGGCCAACGAACTCGGTCGAGACATTGATATGTACTATGTATAAACGAAGTTACATCTAAATCGGTTCATAAATACGCCTTTTATCGCGTGACAAAATTCAGGACGTTTCAAAATGTCAGCCACGCTAGAAATTCAAAATGCTATAACTCTGCCATTTTTTAAGATATAGACGAAACAAAAACTGCTCTGGAGTCTTTGTATAAAGGTCAAATACATAAGAAAAAAATATTTTTCCATTTTCAATGTTTTGGTACCACATTTCAAATTTTAAATTTTTTTAAAAATTTTAAATGGCCGCCATTTTGAAACAAAATGGCGGATGAAGCTGGCCAACGAACTCGGTCGAGACATTGGTATGTACTATGTACACACCGAATTACATCCAAATCGGTTCATAAATACGAGAGTTACAGTGTGACATAGGTCAGATATATATATATATATATATCAATTTTGAACGGAGGGTGGTTTCGGGGTCTGGGGGTCATGATCGATGAAAATATACCAAAATTTTTTGAAATCGCTTTCCTCCGAACGGCTGCAATAGGTAGCTTTTTGTAATGAAAGCTACCTAAAAGGCAAATGAAATTTCCAATTTCTTTTTGTTTTTGTTTTAAATAAAAGTTTACACTTTGGGCTTTCTATTTATGAAATAAAAATGATGTCCTTTCTCATGGCTTATGCAAAAATTTTGACTTACTTTGGGATGTTGTACCTATCAAGAGATAAAAATCTTTAACTTTGCTTATGGTACCTAAATATTTGCTGCACATTTTAAATTTAAATTTATTAATCATTTTGATTTATTTTCTAAAATGAACACTTAAAATCAGATTGATTTATTTATTTTTATAACAGTAGAAAATTTGTATAGTATTTGTACATATAGCACATTATCTGAAATTGTGTTGTTCTCAATCTTATCGCATATGTTTGTCCATAAATGTACATCTATCATTGGATTCAGTGGTATAGTATTCCTATAAATACTTTCACAATGGTAGTATGTAAAGAATATGTACAATATTTAATGGAGGGGGTATGGATATTGAAATCATAGATTTTTTCCCCATTTTACACAGAAAGAAAAAAAGGAAAAACTTTACTTTGTAAAAAAAAAAAAAAAAAAAAAAGCACTTATATTAAATAAATTCAACAAGTCATAGGTACCACAGTAATTATTTAGGTAAGGTACCACAGTTTAAATTAGACATATTAGAGATATTTTTTTTCTTGAATGGTGCAATTTCTCAAAACAGGGGAAAATTTTTACTTAAGCTATGAGAAAGGCTTCATTTTTATTAAAATTGAAATAATCATTAATTAAATATAATACATTAAATAAAATTGCTTATAAATATTTTAAAATTTTAGATTGTTGTAATTTTTTTATGTAACAAATAACGAATTTGTTAAATTATATGCAAATTTTTAAAGCTAAAAAATCAGAATAAATATTATATTTAAAAGATTGAAATTCAAAAATATAATTGAGCTAAATATAAATATAGAAATAAATGACGAACTTTGCAGTATCACTTAGACTTATTTTTCAGCATTCTTTCTTTGTGCAATTTAAAATTTATATTTATTATAAATAAGCAACATTGAGAACCTTCTAATATATATTTCAATTTTCCTATCTTACTGCAACTCCAAACTTAATAACAAAACATCGGTATATTAGGAAGATCTTCGTGATTTAGTGTCTAAAATGTCTTTGTATTTCAAAGTCGGTGGCTATCCCCCTTCCTTCCCCCCACCTCCCAGAAAAAAATGTTAAATATCTTAAGGGGAAATTCTCTTCATTTTGGTAAAGGTTTATGAAAATTTGCAATTTTTATATTGCCAGAGCACCCGTCACTAAAGTCAAAGACTTTCTTTACATCAGGAAATATCTATTTTAGAATTGATATCACTTCCTCCTGTGTTAAACATACAAAAGTGACATCAAGATGCATATCATAAGATAAAATGTGTATATTGCTTGCTGATAATCTAATACTGAGAGATTGAGTGTACAGTTGAGTGTGATTCAGTTGGATCAAGAGTGCAGCTTCTTTGGTCCAATGGTAACTTTAAATCTCATCTTGAATAAGAAAGGTAAAGTTTTCGCTGAAATCCAACAAAACGATAGCTTTTTGAGGGTCAAAGTTTGGTTTAGTTTCTTTTAAGATATTAAATTTAGTTTTCGTTATAAAAGAGTGCAATAACATTTTCCGAATATTTTACTTAGCTTGTCACAAATTCATTTAAAGGAATAGTGCTGCTAATACTGAATTGAATACCTAGAGTTATAATCCTCAAGTTTTTTGTAAATTTCTGTTTAAAAAGAGAATAAGAGAATACAACTCTTGTAGATATACATAATATCAATCGCTTTTGTGCATAGTATATTCTTAGCAATGCTAACTACATTTTTTCCCAGCCATGATTCTTCAATATTCATTGCAATTATAAAACTTTTCAATTAGTTCAATTGTTTCTGGAGATATGGCTGTGGCTTTACCATTTCTTATTTCTGGCATATACAACGTTCTTATTTCTCTCAGAAGTTGTCATGACGGTCTTGCAGCATAATTAATTACTTCAAATTCATCTATTATTTTCTTTTGCAGCACAAGGAAAAATAGATCACCCTTCTATTATGAGAAACAGCAGACTAATAATAATTTGATTAAGAGATTCGAAAACACCTGCCTTTACTAAAAAAAATTATCCTTCCTTTGTCAGAATTTGTTTATACAAGGCAGGTGTAGAAATATGTTTCATCTTGTAGAAATGAACTAGGCTTTGTTAAATATAAGGCATTTAAACTATAAAAAACACATTTAAAATGATTAAAATTATCCAAGGTAATAAGACAGAAAGTTAAAAAAAATGTTAAATACAAATAAAGTATTTTAATTCAAACACACATACACACACAGAAAAAACCATATTGAAAATGTGATTGGTAAAAAGTCATTATTGCATTTTCTTATTCTATACCAACAAAAGATTTTTTGTTTACAGTTATATTGTAAAAACAAAATTAAGGGATTGTTTAAATTAAAAAAAATACTTATAATAAAACAAAATATATGAATGAATAAATAAAGGAAACATAAGGATTATGCACAAAATTTAATGGAGGGAGGATAGACTGCAGTTAAAGACTTCCCTCCCCCTTTTACTCAGAATAAAAAAAAAGCAAAAACTTTACTTTTCAAAATAAAGGAAGAAAGAAACATTGAATAATATATCCAACAAGTCATAGGAACCACAGTAGTTATTTAGGTACCACAGCTAAAATTAGGCAGATTTTTTTTCTTGATTGGTGCAGTTTCCCAAAACAGTGCAAAATTTGCATAAGATATGAGAAAGACATCATTTTTATTTCATAACTAGAAAGCCCAAAGTGTAAACTGTTATTTAATACAAAAAGAAATTGGAAATTTACAACAATCTAAATTTTTTAAATATTTATAAGCAATTTTATTTAATGTATTAGATTTAATTAATTATTATTTCAATTTTAATAAAAATGAAGTCTTTCTCCTAGCTTATGTAAAAATTTTGCCCTGTTTTAGGAAATTGCACCATTCAAGGAAAAAAAAATATATCTCTAATATGTCTAATTTAAACTGTGGTACCTAAATAATTACTGTGGTTCTTATGACTTGTTGAATTCATTTAATATAAGTGCTTCTTTTATTTTATTCACAAACTAAAGTTTTTGCTTTGTTTTTTCTGAGTAAAATGAGAAAAAAAATCTATGATTCCAATATCCACACCCCCTCCATTAAATATTGTACATATTCTTTACATACTACCATTGTTAAAGTATTTATAGAAATACTATACCAATGAATCCAATGATAGATGTACATTCATGTGACAAACATATGCGATAAGATTGAGAACAACACAATTTCAGATAATGTGTGATAAGTACCAATACTATACAAATTTTCTACTGTTATAAAAATAAATAAATCAGTCTGATTTTAAGGTTTCATTTTAGAAAATAAATCAAATTGATTAATAAATTTAAATTTAAAATGTGCAGCAATTATTTAGGTACCGTAAGCAAAGTTAAAGATTTTTATCTCTTGATAGGTACAGCATCCCAAATTAAGTCAAAATTTTTGCATAAGCCATGCGAAAGACATCATTTTTATTTCATAAATAGAAAGCCCAAAATGTAAACTTTTATTTAAAACAAAAAGAAATTGGAAATTTCATTTGCCTTTTTGTGTAGAGCCTTTTTCGTAAAGTCACAAAAATTTGGAAAAATAACCATAATTTTCAACTTTGGTTTAAGTTTTTGACCCTAAATATTTAAAATTAATTTTTTTAATAATTTTTTTTTAAATCTGCATATTTTTATGTACTTACGATGATATTTATAAGTTGATATGCATTTTAGATCCAGAGAAATAATTTTTTGAAACTGGAACTGCAGTCTAAGAATACAGACTCAGAAATGCGCGATTTGAGAAAAATCCAAAAATTAGACCCCCCATATCTCACAAACTATGAGGTCTAGGAAGAAAGTTTTCTGATGTATTCATATCATGATAGAATTAGTATATACGCCAAGTTTCGTCCAAATCCCTGTCGGTCGGGTTACAAACCATGAAAAAATTGGTTGAATTGACATGGAATGACCCTTATGTGAACTCATTATCCCGTACCTATTCAGAACAAGTTCTTAATTCATTGACAAGAAATTAAACATGGAAATTGCTGTTATAAACCCTCTCACTGACAAGCCCACACTGTTAAAAATATCGTGAAAAATTACCTCCATTTTTAAAGGCTATCTATTTTCTGACCAATGAGAAGTCTACATAAACGCTTTTGGAACGTTCTCATTGGTCAGAAAATAGATGGCCTTAAAAAACAGAGGTAATTTTTCACAATATTTTTAACAGTGCATGTTAATACTTCACTAAGCTCCAGGTTTCACGACAATATCAGCAATATTTAAAATAATATAATTCTGTTAATTGAATGGATTTTTAATACATTGAATTGAACAACAATGATTAATATACTCTCAAGGTTTGCATTCATATTTTTTGTTGAAAGAATCATATTGTTTTAGCATTTAAAATAAAATGCAGAGAAAACAACATTACAAAGTCAAAGGGACTTAACCATTTTATTCTTACTTTAATGTAAGGAAATATTTGTTATATGAAACTAGATTTAAATACAATCCGTCAATATGCGCCCAGTTTTTTTATATCATAGTGTTGCTAAATTTTTTGTCCCTGGTAAATATTAATGTAACTTCATTGTATGATTAGTTGCAATTACTTTATTTTACACATGCTATTTTTTTTAATTAATAAATTACACAGGGATATAATTAAATTGTAAGTTACTCGAAATACTTCTATTAGAAATGCATACACAGTCAATCCTGTCAAGATGTGATCGAAATGCACTGGGAAAAAGTTCAATTTTAGGCAGGCTTCCTTTTAAAGTAGTGTAATTAATTATACTTCTAAGGTACACTATCTCAGTAAGATCTATTGTTCGTTTCGTCGGGATACTGAAACTCTTCCGTTTGAGATAGGATTCCGCCATAGAGAAATTCCGCTGTCACAGGGTTTAGTGTGTTTATAAGTACAGTAAAACCTGTTAAGACATAATCGCTAAAGAGCGGTAAAAATCTCCTTTCAGGCAGGTTTTCAGCAAATTTATTTGTATGGAAATCCATATCAGGATCACATAATACTTCCGTTTAAAGCAGGATTCTGTTATAGATAACTACCATTTTGACAGTTTTACTATACATATAACATAAAAAGGTATATTTATATAAATACAGCAGAATTTGTAAAAAGAGAACCTGCCTATAATGGAATGCTGTTTTAAACGGAAATATTCCATGGTCCCATCGAAAAGAATACCATACAATTACACCTGTAAACACAAAAACCTGTTTAAAACGGAATTTTTCACTTCCTTTGCAATTTCAACTTGACAGGTTTTACTATATATATAATCTGAAAGAAAATTTTGGACCCCTCGCGAAAAGAAATTTTGGCTACGCCATTGGCCAAACCCCATTGTTCTTTCAGCCAGATTTTGAATTCAACATGTTTTCGCTCTTTCATCGCCAAAAGGATGTCTTTTTTGGTAGTGATCCCTTTATTGGCAACTTTCGGATTTCATTCTCGGTCAACTCAAGGTTCCGGAGAGAGATTCGGGGAAGCTTTTGCCGGGAGTAAAACCGGTTTGGTGCGCATCTCTGCCCTCTATCACGTGACGGAGGGCAGAGATGTAGGCGTCAAGAAAAGGTTACCAAATTGGAGTCTACTTATATGAGAAGTCTGTGTAACCACTGTGAGTCTGACAAGGAGAGGGCCAACCTTGTTAATCGCAGATTTTGATTATTTTAATATATGTTGTAGGGTAGACACCCCTTAGTGTCAGGTTCAACGGATTTTATCCAATGCCCCTTAGTTTTTGAAAAACCGGGTGGTCTAATATTAGTACACAACTTAAATACTTACTTCGCAACCAAAACTATAGGTTAGTCGTAGCTCAGTTGGCATGGCGTTTGCTGGCTGATCCGAGGGCCCGGGATCGATACCTGAATGCGCTACATTTGTTTTTCTCATTTTTTATTTTATAAATATAGTTGTAATTATAATTTAATAATTTCAATTAAAAATTTTAACATCATACATTAATTATAATGTTAACAAACTTAAATTTATCATTTCTTATTTGTAAACTATTATTTCTCATCCATTACAGAGGTTTAAAAAGAAATTGGATCTATTATTGAATGATAAAAATTCCAAAATCGTGACAAATTCTGTTGTGGTGCCATCTAGTTATGATAAAAAAAAAGGAATATTCAAGTAAAATAAAAATAAAAGCAGAAAGAAGATAAAGGGAAAAGCAAAATAATTGAAAGCGCAAGCATACTTATTACAAATTTAAAAATCTTTAATATGCAAAAAATCGGTTGTAATTTAATTCTGATGCTAATTTTTAATATAATTATGCTTGTTACTTTAAAAACAGAATAATAGTATTATCGCATTGACTTTCTTTGTTAAAGCAATGCGTAAATGATGTTTCTTTAAAATCACGAATTGACACAATTGTTCGATATCATTGCATCGATAAAGAATATATGAAATACATTTTAAAAGTGATTTAAAAAAAAAATAACAGTTTTATGATGTTTTATTACAACTATTTAGTTAAAAGTAATAAATTACATATGTTAAAATTATAATTGATGTACAATATTAAAAATTTTAATTGACAATGAGATTATAAGTTATACTTGCAAGTAAATTTATAAAACAAAAAATGAGAAAAACAAATGTAGCGCATTCAGGTATCGAACCCGGCCCCGCGAATCAGCCGGTAAACGCCATACCAACTGAGCTACGACTAACCTATCATTGTTGTTGCAAAGTAAGTATTTAAGTTGTGTACTAATATTAGACCCCCCCCCCCCCGGTTTCTCAAGAACTAAGGAGCATTGGATAAAATCCGTTGAACCGGACACTAAGGGGCCTCTACCCTACAACATATATTAAAATAACCAAAATCTGTGATTAACAAGGTTGGCCCTCTCCTTTATGAGTGCAGACATTCAAAGCTACGGCAACCCAATATGGAATAGACAAAAATTGGAGATATTCGCCTACAAGAATACGCCTTAGTCGGCGGCTAGAAGCTTGCAAGGCAAAGGTAAAAATAGTCCGCATTATCAATGTAAGATATTAGTGTTCTCATTTACTATATTATTCTAATTATTTTTCTCTAATTAAGTTATGCTTATCAAATTAATAAGCATTTTTTGCCATGAATTCGAACTAAAATTGTCGTCAATGTATCCATCCGCGCTGACCGCTGAAAATCATATTGGGATTGGGAAATAGGAAGATAGATCTCCTGTTATATATGGAGCTCAGTGTATGCAAAGGATCTATACACATTTAATTTCTATTAAAAAATAGTGGTAGTCTGGAGGATTGTTGTCCAGGCTACAATTACTTTTTAATAGAAATGCTGCAGTGTACACCACTTTGCGAGATAAAATTAATAAAAAATAAAAGCATCATTTAGAAAGGGCAGGTGGGGAATTGCTCCCCCCTCAATTTTCTGATTTTTTTAAATTATCTTATTTTTATTCTTATTAAAAAAATATTTTATTAGATTTTATTTTATATTTTATTATTATTATTTTTAATGATAATTACGTGAAAATTTCGCATTCTCCCCCTAACGTGTTGGAATTCTTTCCGGTTTTGCGGAGTTGTTTTCGTCGTAATCCAGCCGACTGCAATGGACAGTCGGAAAGCCTTATCTGTGTCGGTTTAAGATGGCGCTTCTCTATGTAGCTCTTGCATATGAGTATAGAGAGACCATTTTTTTGTTAAATGTATATTCGCATTGTATTATTAGTTTTTTTTTTCCATTTTGCTATGTTCATTACTAGAACTAATTTTAATTTAAATTTAATGTAAAATAATTGTGGGTGAAGTATAGTTTTTCAATTATTTGGCTAATATAGCTTGCATTTTGAAACTTGCATTAAAAAAAATCTGTAATATAAAAATATATTAAAGATTAAAACTTACTGTGCTGATACAAGAAAGTATTTACAAACAGCTTTTGTTTAAATAATCCCTTGATTTTACCCTAAATAATAAAAAAATATAATTACAAATGTAAAACAATTATGAGTGAAACATAGTTTTCCAATTATTTGGCTGATATCGCTTGTAGTTTAAAGTTTGTAATTCAAAATAATAATAATTACAATAATAATAATAATCCTAAAATGTATTTTTGAGAAGATTAAAACTTATTGTACTAATCCAACAATGTAATTGCAAATAGTTTTTGTATAAACAATTCCTTGATTTTACTCTAAATAATAATAAATATGTTGTATCATTGTAATGTAATATCATTGTAAATGTAAAATAATCATAACTGAAGCATAATTTTCCAATTATATTTGGCTGATATAGCTTTTATTTAAAAAATTGTATTTTAAAGCTTGTATTAAAAAACCCTTCACGCTAAAATATATTGAGAAGATTAAAACTTACCGTACTGAAACAAAAGAGTATTTACAAACAGTTTTTGTTTAAATAATCCCTTGATTTTACTCTAAATAATAAAAATTATATAATTGTAAATGTAAAACAATTATGAGTGAAGCATAATTTTTCAATTATTTGACTGATATAGCTTGCAAAAAAAAAAAAAAAAAAAAAAAGAGCTGCTATTAAAAAAGTTAATTTAATAAAGTGTACGCACATTAAAACAAAACAAAAACTAGTTGGATGTGCCAATCCCAAAACTTTCTTCTATCTTATACATCTTGATATTTCAAAAACTAGTTAGTTACACATGTTAATACATCAATATTATTAGTTCATTACTATACCAACTTTGATTTTCATCTTAAATTTCTGCTTCAGTCAATTAAATGAACTAAAAACGAGTTAACCGCGATATTTCCAAATTCAAGGAGGACCTGTTGGCCAAAGCCAAAAACATGCATAAAAAATTTGGTTCAATTGTATGAATAATTTTATATACTTTACGATTGTACAATAAAGAAAATGGTACAGACATCGTAATTATAGCGCCCCTTTCCAGCGGAATTTTTCCAAATTCAGGGAGGACTTTCATGCCATGACCAAAAAGAAACACAAAAAATTTGGCTCAATTCTATGTATAACTTCATACACTTTTCGATGGTACAACATTCAAAATGGCACAAAAATCGCTATTACAGCGAGCCCTGCCGGCGATTTTTTTCCAAATTAAGGAAGAACCTGCTTGCCATAGCCAAGAACTTAAAATAAAAATTTGGTTCAATTCTATGCATAACTTCATACACTTTTCGATGGTACAATATGCAAAATCGCTATTACAGCGTCCCCTAGCGGCGAATTCTTTTCAAATTCAGGGAGGACCTGCTTGTCATAGCCATAAACTTAAAATAAAAATTTGGTTCAATTCTATGCATAACTTCATGCACTTTTGGATGGTACAATATTCAAAATCGCACAAAAATCGCTGTTACAGCGCCCCCTACCGGCGAATGTTTTCCAAATTCAGGGAGGATCTGCTTGCCAAAGCCAAAAACTTAAAAAAATAAAAATTTGGTTCAATGCTATGCATAACTTCATACACTTTTGGATGGTACAATATTCAAAATCGCACAAAAATCGCTGTTACAGCGTCCCCTACCGGTGAATTTTTTCCAAATTCAGGGAGGATATACCTACCATATCCAAAAACTTAAAATAAAAATTTGGTTCAATTCTATTTATAACTTCATATACTTTTGGATGGTACAACATTCAAAATGGCACAAAAATCGCTATTACAGCGCCCCTACCGGCGAATTTTTTCCAAAATCAGGGAGGATCTGCTTGCCATAGCCAAAAACTTAAAATAAAAATTTGGTTCAATTCTATGCATAACTTCATGCACTTTTTGATGGTACAATGGCGACAGACAGACGGACACACGGACAGACAGACATTTTCTATAAACATGTTTTTTGGCATCTCTGACCCCTAAAACGTGTAAATCCGTCGAAAATCGGAAGTCGAAAAAAATTTCGATTACAATACTTTCTTCTATTGAAGATAGAAGAAAGTAAAAAAGACATCATGATAAATATATATTTGAGAAGATAAAAAATTATTGTAAGATTAATTGCAAGTAGTTTTTGTTTAATAATCCCTTGAGTTTAATCTAAATATTAATAAAAATTATGTAATTGTACATGCAAAATAATTATGAGCGAAGCATAATTTTTCAATTATTTGGCTGCTTGTATTATAAAGCTTATATATAAAAAAAACCCCATCAAGCTAAAACATATTTTTAGAAGATTAAAAATTGTATTAATCTAAGAGTGTAATTGCAAATAGTTTTTGTATAAATAAACCCTTAGTTTTAATCTAAATAATAAGAATAATTATATAATTGTATCTTAAAACTTCGTAAATTATTTATAACTCATCGCCTATTAAAACTTTACATACTATTTATAGTGATATCATATCATTCCCTTATATGAATCTAACAATAATGCCATTTAATGGTCTCTTTTCAAAGGCGCCGCAAACACACGTGTTCAAATCTCAGATAAACAAACAAACCACATGTGTCCTTGGAAGGGATTGGTAGAAACTGGTTAACCTTGAAAGGGAGACGTTGACCGTAGCTCACAAATTCCGTTCGTAGGGCAGAATTGGAAACTGTTGAGTGTCGGTATGAATTACGTGAACGGTTAGTTCCGACTCGGTTTATTCCGTTAAGGGCAGAATACTGCCACTGTTTGTGTTGTGTTCGGTTAAAATCAGTCTGCATGTACCCAGATCTGGCCCGGCAGCCAGCTGGGTAATTTTCTTTCATTTGACTCGATAATCGTTAGGAGCTAGGTCTGGCACGGACTTACAATTTTTTTTGCTAACATAAGCAGAGTCGAAATCAGCCAGCACAAAGAAGTTCAGAAAAGTTTTGGTGGACTAATTCTAAATGATTTTAACATGTTTGAAAATAAAATACTGTACCTAAAATGTATCTCAGTTTTAGAGATTTGTTATATGTTTCTGTATTTGGATAATTTTAACCCTTTGAGGGGCAAAATACTTCTGCTGCTAAAATGTTAAAATGACTGAATGATACCGGGACTTATAAACAAATTTACATGAAAGTAATAGTCTAAGAGCTAGCAACGTCAAAAAACACGTCATTTTATCAAGGCTCATTTTTCTATAAGTTTTTCCGATTTATGGTGTAGTACGTTTGCGGACAGTCTGGCAGTCAGGAGACGTTGCGTTTACCTGCGGGAAGAGGGGTTATGCAGGTCGAAAACTTCAAAATTACGTCATTTTATCAAGGCTCATTTTTCTATATGTTTTTCCTATTTACGGTGTAGTACGTTTGCAGGTAGTCTGGCAGTGAGGAGACGTTGCGTTTACCAGCGGGAAGAGGGGGTTATACAGGTAAAAAAAAGTCAAAATTACGTCATTTTATCAAGGCTCATTTTTCTATATGTTTTTCCGATTTATGGTGTAGTACGTTTGCGGACAGTCTGGCAGTCACGAGACGTTGCGTTTACCTGCGAGAAAAGGGGTTATGCAGGTCGAAAAACTTCAAAATTACGTCATTTTATCAAGGCTCATTTTTCTATATGTTCTTCGGATTTATGGTGAGTACGTTTGCGGGCGGTCTGACAGTCGGGAGACGTTGCGTTTACCTGCGGGAGAAGGGGTTATGCAGGTCAAAAACTTCAAAATTACGTTCCTTTAGCATGATTTTTGTTTATAACATCTGTTTCTACTAACTATTTGTGATATTAATCCATTATTACCAGACGTTACCAATGTCGCTAAGACGCTGCCAGATCCACATTTATAGGTAACGTATTACTCTTTGGTTAACAGACAACCTCTAATTAATTTTCCAGACACACATTCGGTTGCAAAGTTAATGTCAGACGCAGGGCCCGACAAGCAAGTTTCTGTGCCCAGGGCACTTTGAATTTTTCGTTCCCCCTTAGATTGGTTGATTTACTGATACTAGCTTTTTTACATGTTACACACTTATTCGAAAAGTGTCAACTCAAAAAATTAAGTTTTCCGGAAAATTCAAAAACGGTTCCAGGAATAACAATGAAATATTTTCCCTATTTATTTATTGAAATAGGTTTTTAACCATACATTGAGATATATTCTTGTCATTTCATGATATTAATGTCTCAAATATCACGTTTTTTCATAATTATTTTATTTTTAATGAAAATTTAGATGAAATTATGAAAAATTTCGTGCCCCTCAGAAATTTCGTGCCCAGGGCGGGCCCCGGATGCCCGTGCGAAAATCAGGGCCTGGCCAGACGGCTTTAAATATGTGTAACGAAAGTGCCTGTTTCAAGAGTGTTTTATAGTTTAAAAATTATAAGTCATCTTTACGTCATTTTATCAAGCTTAAAAATAACAAGATATTACTCTTTGACTAGTACACAACCTATAATTAATTTGCAATACACAAATTCGGTTGCAAAGTTAATACCAGACGGCTTTAAGTATGGCAACGAAAGTGCCTGTTTCAAGAAATGGCATCTTTTGTAGGGATTTGGCTTCATTTAATGACAGTCAACCCTTAACTGTTACCATAGCAACAATCATTCTTTGTAAATATCTACCCTATATATATATTAAACAAAAACCTAATTTGCAGAACAAATTAAAAAAACAAAATTTATTTCCTAAATTGTTTAAGCCCGAGAAGCGGCAGATATTAAGATATTTCATTCAATTCGTTCTACATTTAATGTTAAATTTTTGTAACAAATAAGTTAAACCAATTGAAAATTTAAAAATAAAAATGAAATTCATACAATATAATGCTTTAAACACCTATATACTTAGATTCCGTTCAAATGAAATCGAAATAAATCTTAGACTTTTTTTAAAGTTTTGTATTTTGCATGTACCTTATCATATTATGTACAGGGAAAAAAAAAAAAGTAAACACCCCCTACTAACTCCTCAACAAATTATCGTAGAAGAAAGTTACTGGTACCGAACGATTGGAAATAAAGTCTACTTTTAAATGATGGATATAAAATTTGCTCAGGGGGCCATCTACATATTAAAACGAATCCAAACTTCATTTTTTTCAATGACAATACCCAATTTTAACAAGATATTTCAAATCTTCGGTTCAAATTATGCCTAGACACCGAATTTCAAGTCATTAGAATGATAAGTTTTTGAATTATAAACATTCAAAATTGAGTGCTTCTAATGTTAAATTACATTTTCATATTTTTATTAATATCTCCAGAAATTATGCTCCTAATGTGCTAATTTTTTTGTAGCAATAATACTAATATACTCAAACATAAATACGCTGAATTTGCAATTTTTATAATTTTATGATATGAATTGTGAATTATGAAATTAATATTCGAAAAAATTATGAATTGCAATCTACAATTTTTTTGATGGATTTAGATTTATTAAGTCCTGCTTTAAGTATAAATCCAAAATTTCACATTTTTCTTCCAAGTAGTTTTCAAATTACGCTTAAAAAACGGCAAAATGATGGTTTAAGGGGCCGTCTATAATAGAAGTGACTAGATTTTTTGAAATTTTTTCTGCTGTATCTAGCAGGCTTCATTGACTTCTTAAGGTGCCTTGATCAAGATGGGGGCTCTCTCGATTAATAATCGATTTCCGAACTTCAATTTGGATACAGCCCTTAAGGCTGTTTTTAACTGCTCTGCTCAACAAGCGTAAAACGTTCTGACATATTTACAAATTCATTTTTTAACGGAAAGATATAAAACTGGAAAGCCTGGCCATGGAAGCGATTTGGAGTCGAACTGTTTTTTCCATTTTTTGATCCATCCATTACCCATTGAGTTATAAGCGTTTTCGATCACGTGACAAACCCGTTTTCCGGCCCGCTCTTGAGTGATTTTTCTCCTTTCGAGCGGAAATTCGGTTCAAAACGTCCACTTTGACGCTATTTTCTGAAAGATCTATTGCGTTTGAAAAAAAATGGAAAAAACAGCTCGATGACATAGTTTCTGAACAACAACACCAGCTAGTTTCATGCATTTTCGAACAAAAATAAATTAAATCTTATGTCAGGAAGTTGCCCTTTTTGATTTGAGAACAGCCTTAAAATACGCTCGTTTTAAAATAATTAATTTCTCGGAAACTTATGGTACGAATTGCATAAAAATTTGTTTTTAGGCTAATTGGAGGATGTAGAGTTCATTTATGATGTCAGAAATGTGTACTGCTATTGAAAAAAACAAAGTTATGGTTCGTTTTAATATGTAGATGGACCCCTAAGCAAATTTTATCTATATCGTTTAAAAGTAGACTTTATTTCGAATCGTTCGGTACCACTAACTTTCTTCTACGTAATTTGTTGAGGAGTTAGTGAGATGTGTTTACTTTTTTTTTTTCCACGACTGTACAATCTTCATAAACATAATGCAAAATCTGCAGTACAAATATTTACAACTTAAAAATGGAAAAAGTCTAAGATTTATTTCAATTTCATTTGAACGGAATCTAAGTATATAGGTGTTTAAAGCATTATATTGTATGAATTTCATTTTTATTTTTTAATGTTCAATTGGTTTAGCTTATTTGTTACAAAAATTTAACATTAAATGTAGAACGAATTGAATGAAATATCTTAATATCTGCCGCTTCTCGGGCTTAAACAATTTAGGAAATAAATTTTGTTTTTTTTAATTTGTTCTGCAAATTAGGTTTTTGTTTAATATGTCAAGTTTTTTAATAACTACTGCTTTCAGACAAACACATTTCAAAATTAATGGAGGGTATCATCATCAGGCTTTGATTTGTGCGATATCGCATCATAATTTGTGATGTAATTTACCTGTGTATTAGGGCTGGATTATTTATCAATATATCGACAGATATTGATATTTCTTAACTATCGCACTAGCAATATCTGAACTTTGACTCTGTTGATATATCCCAATAAAATAAGTGTTTAGAAAGCACTGCAATTACAAACACGAGCCCCGAAAAAAATATCGCCAAATATCTCAAAACTCAATAAAATAATAATGTTTTGCGCTCACCGCCAGAGCCCCGGAAAAAAAAAAAAAATTCTATTTCAATGTCTTCAACCTCCTGCCTCATCCAAAATAGAAAATCTACCTTGATAATCTTTTTTTCCGCTGATTATCTCCGTTAGAAATTATTCCAATTATTACGATACTTTCCTTCACTGTAAACCTAGATTTCTTTCGACTGCCTGCGTAAAATACTGAATAACACTTATCGTCCGTTCTTCTGTCGTTGGACTACACGTATTGCAATAACTCCAGATATTGATAAATTATGAATATTCACATGACTGTGGGTATTCGTTGTCGCGTTTGATACAGCTGATTATTGGCGTTGCGCCAGAAGACAGCTGGTTATCATCGAGTCTATACCTGAGGGGTTGAAATGCTCGGATTCCGAGCAACCAATCAGAATCCGCGAATGGGAAAGTTTCGCCTTTTGTTAGAAACAAGTTGGTGAAAAGCTCAAGATCAAAGCAGTCATTCACTGTGATGATTGGTTGCTTCCCAGAAGAACTTCCCAGTCAGTAATGCATAGTTATATTGTACCTCGTTCATTCTTCTTTGTCGTTTTAGAGCAAAGTTTCCTCGAGTGAATTTAGTATATCCTGTCTTGATATTTTTCAGCTATGAATATTTATCAAAAAACAAATTTTAAATTAATATAAAAGTATTCCCAAATGTGATTTGAGTATTTATATATATATTTAAATGTTTTTTTTTTTTTTTTTTTTTTTTTTTTTTTTTTTTTTTTTTTTGTAGTAAATAGGTAGGAAGATATAACTACAGTTTTTTTTTTTCCTATTAAGAATGAATTGATTCTTTAGAGAAAGATTGAAAAGCAACATTTCTGTTGCGTCTATCATCCACTGAAACCTATTTAATAAGAAGTATATTATCGTGACATGTGACATTAAATTAATTTTAGTTTTCCTCAAGCTTCCTCACTTCCTCTGCTAATTAAAATAAAATCGTCAACGTCATAAATTTGAGAATATTTTATTTTAGTTTGCAGTGTTGAATTAAGGGGGTGGCCCGGGGTGGGGGACGTTCCTCCCCAGAGCAATGCGTTGCCCCCCCCCCCCCCCCGGAGCCAAAGAAATCCCTCCCGGAGAAAAGTATCTGAATTCAACACTGTTAGTTTGTATTTTATAATTTTCTCAGTTATTCGCAATGTAATTAAATAGTTAAAATGTTACTGATAAATAATGCATATGGTAGGAAGAATAGGAAATATACTATTTTTGAAGGAAAATACTTTGAAACAAATGGTATAAGTGTAAACATATATCAAACACTGTTTTCTTTTCTAAAATATTTTTTGTATGAATATACTATATACTTAATTTAATGATGCTGTGTGAACATATCGGTATGAGACATTGATTCGTTGCTCTCTACATCTGTTTTTACTTAAATTGATGCTATTATACCATTCATGCTTCGAAATTAACAATATTTGTATTTTTGCACAATTTAAGGGAGGTATCGCGATATATCATTCATATCAATATTAACTCGTTGATATATTGCGATATTAAATTTCTGATATCGTCCAGCTCTACTATGTATAATTCAAAATGTTTCACCAGTGCAGTAATGCAGATTGTTGTAGTTTGGTCAAAAAATTACAATCTGAACTTAAAAAATCTGCTTGAAAATGTCATTTTTTTTTTCACTATGACGTCATATTCATCTTCTTTTTAATTCTTAAAAAAAATATATTTCAGTTTCTTCAGTTTCATGTTTCACGTGAAAATCATTCAACTAAAAATAGGCAAATTATTATTACGGCTTTTGAACTATTTACAACAATGAAGGAAAAATGTTAAATTTTATTAGAAAATGTCCGTTGATTCTCAGTGAAAAAAAGTGAAATTTGGAATTATTAAGAAAAATATTTGAATAATGTAAATAAAAATTAGCCCATTTTACTCTCTAGATTATAATCCACCTATATGCAAAGGCATTTTATGATCCGTTTTGATCCTGATGTCTGGCAAATATTTTTACACTTTGAATTTATAATATTATTAGAATTAGCAAAGAATTAAAAATGAGTGGCATCAGGGACAAAAAGGTAGGAAGAAAAAATGAAAAAGTTACGATCTCCATAGGCTTTTCTATGTTAAATTAACATGGAGAAGTGACACTGGAAATAAATAAGTATTGCGCTGCTGCGCAATACTTAAATAATCCTAATGAATCAAATTGAAACGAATTTATGTAACGATTCTATGAAACGACTGATTAAACAACTGATTACGTTTCAAGGCGATTTCTCCAAAAATATTGAATACTTTGCGATGAAATTAACACCAAAAATCCGTATTGATCCACAGATCTCAAAACTGGTATTAGAATTTTAAAATTGGAATTAGTTTTCGAAATATTATTTTTTTTTCTAATTTTAAATACTTTTTTTCTAATGATGGCAACTCAAATTTTAATCATAACAGATATTTTTTTTTCATATTTTAGAAAAGGTTATTTTAAATTAATTTGGCGACGAGTTTGGCCTCCCTTAAATGTATGCTAAGAAATGCATCATGTTACTTTTATTCAGAATTCAATTTGTATTTCATTATCATTTTATTTAATACAAAACATTCATTTAAAATTGAAACCTTTAAAATAAATGGCTTTTACTTCATTCTTTTTTTAAACGAAACGAAAAGAAAAATATTAGACACAGATGTCATATACGCAACGGGGTACCTAATTGGCGCCAAAATGGCGTTATTTTGCCTGACATGGTAACTCGGCTATTGTTGCTTATTTATTAATAAATGTTTATTTGAATTTATTTTCTTTTTATTTACAAAAAAGTTATAAATTGTTTTGTTCTATAGTTATTAATTAATTTTTTTTTTATTTATTGTTATTTCATTTTAAAAATAACAGAAAATAATTTAAAAATACATATGTGTTAAATCTATTGTCCATGTTTATTTATTTGCTATTATCCTCTCATCTTTATTCTCGTGATACCTTTTATATATGATGTAACGTGAATCAGAAATTGTATTGTTTGTTGTTGTTTGAATATTTTCATGGAAGAAGGTAAAAGGCTTTACCGGTAAATAAATTATTTTTGTTTTGAGAAGTTAATTGACTTCTTTATGTACATTTTAAGTTCATAAATACATAATTGGCGTCCGCATTATATTCTGAAAGCTGGGTTGTTAAAATAACATCCTTTTTGAACGCTTTAATTAACATTGTGACGTCCGGCGCGACAGGACATTTTACAATATTTATTTGATGCAAAATGTTTCAAGCCGTTAAAAATTTTAAAAAGGTCGACTTAAAGTTCGTGGTAGAAGAGCTTGGGGAAACAATCCCGCAAGATTATACGATTGGGACACTAAAGGAAATTATTTTGAATAGTAATGAATATAAACAGGATCCCGCTTTTGTACAAGAAATTTTATCCAATGCTGTTGCTGAGAGAAAGGAAAACGAGGCTAAGAAGTTAGAAAAGGAGAAGTCGGATCAAGAATTAAAAAAGCTAGAATTAAAGGAGAAGTCGGATCAAGAATTAAAAAAGCTAGAATTAAAGGAGAAGTCGGAAGTAGAGTTAAAAAAGTTGGAATTAAATCATCAATTAGAATTAGCAAAGATTCAGTCACAGGGACAAATGCAATGTGAGTACATTTCAAATGATTACGAAACTAATCATTCTAAAAAGAAATTTACGTTGCCCAAGTTGGAATTTCGCCAATTTGATGGTGATTTAAAGGAATGGTTGCCATTTTGGAGCCAGTTTGAACAGATTCACAATGATCAAGATATTGCGCCAGAAAATAAATTCCAGTATTTGATCCAAGCAACTATCACTGGATCTAGAGCGCGAGAAGTTGTTGATAGTTTTCCGCCAACTGGCGCTAACTATGCCAAAGCTATAGAGAGTCTTAAGGCTCGTTTCGGTAGGGAAGATCTTTTGGTTGAAGTGTATGTGCGAGAATTATTAAAATTAATTATATCTGTGCAATCAAAAGGAAAATTTTCTATTACATCATTGTATGATAAACTTGAGTTGTATTTACGAGCTCTTGAGACGTTAGGTGTCACAACGGATAAATGTGCTTCAATATTATATCCAATGGTAGAATCTTGTTTTACTGCTGAATTTTTGAAAGCGTGGAATCGAACACATACGAATTCGGTTAGTTCTGATGCAAAAGAGCGCCTAGATAATTTAATGGCGTTTCTCAAATCTGAAGTTGAAGGAGATGAAAGAATTAATTTGGCAGTGACAGGTTTTGGTTTAGCGAGAAAAGATGACGCGATCTTTAGAAAAAACAAAAGTCACAACGATGGTACTAAATATTTACCAACTGCTGCTACTTTATTAACAACTTCTTCAAGACCAGATTTAAGGAAAAATTGCGTTTTTTGCAAAGGAAGACATCTGAGTTCAGAATGCTTTTCGGCACGGAAGATGAGTTTTAATGAAAAGCAGAATATATTGAAAGACAAAAGATGTTGTTTTTTATGTTTGGCAACAGGTCACACAACCAAGCAATGTAGAGCTATCTCGAAGTGTTTCTTTTGTGATAAAAGACATGCGTCTGTGATGTGTCAAACGCTCGATAAGAATAAGCTGAATGAAAAGAAAGAGGAAGACACAGAAAAGTCGCCTGGAAAAGAAGTAAATATGGCCAATTTCAATAGAAATCCTAAAGTGTTCCTTCAGACGATAAAGGCAAAAATATTTTCAGAAAACAAAAAGAAAGATGTTAGACTAATTTTGGACTCAGGTTCTCAGAGATCGTATATTTTAAAACATTTAGCCGAAGAAATGAAGTATTTACCTCTTCGAGAAGAAAAAGTTTCTCATTCCCTTTTTGGCGGAGTCATAACAAAGGATTATAATCATCATTACTACAAGGTAAGATTAAGCGATTTGAAAGAAAATTTTAAATGTAATTTTGAGGTTTTGGATCAAAACATTATATGTGAAAATGTTATGCCAGTAGGAAAGGGATCCTGGTTTAAAGAATTATCGGAAAAAGGCATCACTTTGACGGATGTTGGTGAAACTCCAGAATCTATTCAAATATTGATTGGAGCCGATGTAATGGGAAAATTACTGACAGGTCGTAGAGAAATACTCTCGTCGGGATTAGTAGCACTGGAAACATTTTTAGGTTGGACCTTAATGGGAAAAGTGCCTCAAGATAATGCGTCTAAAGAAAATTTAGCTTTGTCAGTTATGTCTATGTTTGTAAAGGAAGCAGAGATTGCTGATTTATGGAAATTGGATTTGCTTGGAATAAATGATCCGATTGAAAAACAATCTAAAATGGAGATTGATCGTCAGGTTAAAGAGCATTTTTTACAGACAGTAAAAATGAATGAAGATAATCGTTATGAAGTTTCTTTGCCATGGCCAGAAGATACACCACCTTTACCTGATAATTTGAGTTTAGCCAAGAAAAGATTGAGTAACATTACAAACAAGTTGCTTTCCAATAACATTTATCAAAGGTATGAAAAAGTACTTTTATGGTGGCTTGATGATCAAATTATAGAGGAAATTCCACAGGCTGAAATGAACCTTCATGGAAATTATTTACCTCATCGACCAGTAATAAAAGAGAGCAGTACAACTCCCATTCGTCCAGTGTTTGACGCATCAGCTAGAATGCAGAACCATCCATCTTTGAATCAATGTTTGCATTGTGGGCCAAACCTTATTGAATTAATTCCTGACATTCTCTTACGATTTAGAAAAAATAAATTTGGTGTTGTAGCTGATATCAAGAAAGCATTTTTACAAATAGCTATTCGTAAAGAAGATCGGGACTATTTGCGTTTCTTGTGGTGGAGTAATCCAGAAGAAAGAAATATTAGAATGTTTCGACATACTAGAGTGGTGTTTGGAGTCAAAAGCTCTCCTTTTCTTCTCGGTTCCGTCATAGAATATCACATTAAAAACGATGAAGAATACGACCCCAATCTTAAACAGCAATTGCTGAGAAGTTTTTATGTTGACAATGTCGTTGCTAGTGTCCACACACAGGAAGAATTGGAAAGGTTTATAACTGATTCTAAATCTCTTATGGCTAAAGGTGGATTTGAGTTGAGAGGATGGGAACAGACAGAAGAAAGAAACAATATCGAAAATAGCGAAGAAACTGCTGTACTGGGATTACAATGGAACAGACTTCTAGACGTTTTAAAAGTTAACGTAAGCTGGACGAAAGATATAAATATAGAAAAAATAACAAAAAGAATCATGCTATCAGTTGCACATAAAGTTTTTGATCCAATTGGTTTTACTGCTCCAGTTATGATATGTCCCAAGATGATGTTACAGAAAACATGGAAAGAAGGAATCTCGTGGGATGAAGAAGTTACTAGTGATATAAAAAATGAATTTATTGAATGGTTTCATGAATTAAATTGTTTACAAGAAATTCAGATTCCTAGATATATTCAGTTCACCCCAGATAATTTAAAAGGTTGTACTCTTCACACATTTTGTGATGCAAGTCAGTATGCGTATGCTGCTGTTATATTTTTGAGGATAGCAACTAAAGATCGTGTAGAGTTATTCCTTCTTGCAGCGAAATCCCGCATAGGTCCTTTAAAATGTGGAACTATACCTAGAATGGAACTTTTAGCTGCTTTGATTGGTGCTAGATTGGCTAAATCAGTAACTGACGCTATGAGCTGGGAAGATATAGAAAGATATTTTTGGAGCGATTCCACAACAGTGCTTGCATGGATATCCAGGAAAGAAAACTGGTCTGTTTTTGTTAGAAACAGAGTTCAAGAAATAAAAAAATTGACTGATCCTGTTTTATGGAAACATATACCTGGTGAAATGAATCCAGCAGATCTGCCATCTAGAGGATGTAAAGCAAGACATCTGGTATCTCTCAAATGGTGGGAGGGTCCATCTTGGCTTAAAGATTCTAAAGAATGTTATAAATATATGGATTTCAAGTGCCAAGACATAAACGAAGAAGAAATTGAAAAAGAAAAATTGAAGTCTACAAAATTACTGGTAAATGTTGATGAAAGTCCAGAGAAAAGCTGGTACTACCAGTATTTTTCCAGTTATGAGAAAATCGTACGTCTTGTTGGTTGGATACTTCGTTTCAGATATAATTCTTCTAATCCAAAGGAACAGATCAAAGGAGAATTGACGAATCTTGAATTTAAGAGAGCAGAAACGAAGATAATTTGGATGATACAAAAGGAATGTTTTTCCCATGAAAGTGAGGGGAGATTGAAAACTCTGGAGACGTTTAAGGATGAACAAGACATAATACGTGTAAAGACTAAGATTACGTATAGACAAGACAATATGGATTTCCTCATACCTATGGTTGTTCCTTCAAATCATGAAGTTGTCAAACGATTAATTTTACATTACCACCTCAAAAATTGTCATGCAGGTCCTCAGATTCTTCTGAATTTGCTTAGAGAAAAATACTGGATTTTGAATGGAAGAAGAACTGTGAGCTCTGTTCTATCAAAATGTACCATTTGTAAAAGATTTAATTCGAAGAATTTAGAATCTTCTCCAGTTTCTCTGCCAGAAAATCGAGTGAAAGATGCAGCTGTATTTCAAATTATCGGCATTGATCTGGCTGGCCCTTTGTTTCTTAAAAATAAACAGAAGAGTTGGGTTATCTTATTTACATGTGCCATCTACAGAGCTGTGCATTTGGAGCTTGTGACTTCAGCTTCTACAGAGTCATTTTTAATGGCTTTGCGAAGATTTGTATCTCGTAGAGGAAGATGTTCTGTTATATATTGCGACAACGGTTCCAATTTTGTTGGTGCATCCAATTTCTTAAAAAGATTGAACTGGAATCGCATACAGAAGTATGGAGCAATAAATTCTTTCAAATGGAAATTCAACCCTCCGACTGCTGCTTGGTGGGGCGGATGGTGGGAGAGGCTCATCAGATTGATGAAAGATCTATTAAAAAGAGTCTTAGGAAAAGCCTGTTTGAACTATGAAGAGATGATAACTGTATTAGCTGACTGCGAAAGTATTATAAATTCGCGACCACTAACTTACATGTCTGAGAAAGAGTCCATCAAAGCCATATCACCGGACATGTTTCTGAAAGATATTCATGAATGTGGTTTACCAGACGTTGATGCGGTTGAGGAAGGTTCTCTCACTAGAAGACTTAAATATAGGCAAGAACTGCAAAAAGAGCTCAGAAATCGATTTAGATTAGAATATTTGGGTCTCCTTATCCAACGACCAAATGGGAGAAGATTGCAACGTTCAATTGCTGTAGGAGATATAGTCTTGGTGGGAGCAGATAACAAGAAAAGAATCAATTGGCCCTTAGGACGGGTTACAGAGCTCATTCGGGGCAAAGACGGAAAAGTTCGTCTTTTGAAGTTACAAACGTCTCATTCGCAGATGATTCGGCCTATTCAAAGAATTTACCCTCTGGAAGTGTCATCAGTGGTTTTTACTGAAAACAGTTTTCCTAAACTAACTTTGAAGGAAAATCAGGTTGAGCCTGCAAAAGACGAATCGAAAATTAAAAAGACGAGATCTGGTAGAATGATAAAGGTTCCAGAAAGACTCGATTTATGATGTTTATGTAAATGTTGTATTTATTTAATGTGAAGTTTTGATTATAATATATAATCAAAAGGTGGGAGGATGTTAAATCTATTGTCCATGTTTATTTATTTGCTATTATCCTCTCATCTTTATTCTCGTGATACCTTTTATATATGATGTAACGTGAATCAGAAATTGTATTGTTTGTTGTTGTTTGAATATTTTCATGGAAGAAGGTAAAAGGCTTTACCGGTAAATAAATTATTTTTGTTTTGAGAAGTTAATTGACTTCTTTATGTACATTTTAAGTTCATAAATACATAATTGGCGTCCGCATTATATTCTGAAAGCTGGGTTGTTAAAATAACATCCTTTTTGAACGCTTTAACTAACAATATGTAACAGGTATTTGAAAACGAGGTTTTCGCCAAATTGTCCTAAAAAAAAATCACGCCAAACCCGGTGCATATGTGACAATGCAACAAATCATGAGATTTAATTTCCACTTCAAAGCAGCGTTTTACTGTTATTACTTCTCCCGTCGAACAATTTCGCCAAATTATATAAATAGCCAAATTATACAAATTGACATATTTTTTTTAAATTTTAAATAACAAAAGAACAAATAAATTAGTATAACATTAATAAAAATACAAATAAAACGTCGAAATAAAAATCACTTGATGGCGTGAACATGTATAACTTCCTCAAAGTCAAGTGAATGTGACATTTACGATCAACCATTATTGGCATTTAATCTTATAGTTTGGCGACAGATTTTTGGTCGATGGGATAACCGAGTAGCACCGTTTTAATTTACCACTCGAAAAATAAAAAAATGCTAACTGGCGAGTTAAAAAAAGCTATTGGGGAGATTTTCACCCAGCTAACATAAAAGTACCAGGAATTCTTTGTGATCAGGGCAACTTTTATGTAGTTTTATTCGAAAAAATAATTCTGATTCTTTAATCAAAATGGAAACCTTTCTTATGAAAAGCGACGGAATCAGCGCGTTGTTTATGGCAGTTACATGACTTTGACTATTATAATATAAACGAAATAATGGGGATAGAATAATATTCGGCGACTTATCACACCTGTGGCTGGCTAACATTAAAGTACCAAATAGGCCGCCTGGAATATAAAAAGCGAAGGGATCCGCCTGGAGCTGTTGATGATAGTCATATTATTAAAAATTATTAGTATTCTTATATGCAGAGTATGATAGCTTTGAGTCGATTGATAATTAAATTAAGTACACATTAATAAAAAAAGAAAGGAACGTATTATTTAGAAAAGAAACTTACGAAATAAATTTTAATAACATCAATATGGAATAACAGAACAGCCATTTTTTCTATATTACATTTTCTATAAGATACAACGAGTTTAGTTGTCTTTTACTAATGAACAACTCATCAATGCATAATGTCATAAGTTCACTTGAGACAAAATATGAATTAACAAAAACTATATTTTAACACTTTCCCTTGTTAATTACATATTTAGTCTTTAGCCTGATAATCCCATTTGATCACACAATATCAGTAATCGAGTTTTGGCTAACGGCTTGGTCATAATATCTGCAATCTGTTTCTCAGTTGAAATTTGCTCTACAACTAACTTTCCTTCTAATACCTTCTCACGAACGAAGAAATGCTTTATTTCTATATGTTTTGTTCTCCTGTGATATTCTGGATTATGGGCAAGTTTTACAGCTGCACTATTGTCTACTTGAAGAATAGGTATTTCTTTTAGTTGTACTATTCCTTCATACAATCTTCTGAGCCAAATAATTTCTTTAGTTGTTTCAGATGCTGCTATAACTTCAGCCTCTGTTGTTGAAGTAGCCACGATGGTTTGTCTTTGACTGCGCCACGAGATTGCACCTCCAGCATATATTATCACTGACCCAGATGTTGATCTTCCAGTTTTTATGCATCCTCCAAAATCTGCATCACTGTAACACTTTAATACTCTATTTGAATTTGTTGCGCGATAAGTAATACCAAAATTTCTTGTTTTTGATATGTAGCGAAAAACTCTCTTTACTCTCACTACATCTTCAGCAGATGGGTTTTCTAGCGTTCTTGATAAAACTCCTACGCTGTAAGCTAGATCTGGTCTCGTTCCTACCATTAGGTACATTAGGGCTCCAACTGCTTGTCTATATGAAAAGGCAACTTTCTTAGATTCTTCAGTATTTTGTGATCTTGATTCTTTTAACATCGGTGTTGCTACTGGCTTGCAATTTTCAAATCCAAATCTCTTAAGAATTTTCTTGGCATATCCTTTTTGACTAATAGTAATATCTCCGTTTTTCTGATATTCAATTTCAAGCCCTAGAAAACAAGAAGCTTTTCCAGTAACTATCTTGAATCTGGCTTTTAACTTTTCAATGAAGATTTCGCACTCTTGTTGATCATTTGCAGCAATTAATCCATCATCTACGTACATGCTATAATTAACTTTTTGCCATTCTTCTCTCGAATGTATAGACATGGATCGGCATCACTCACTTTGAAATCAAGTTTTAATAAAAATTGACCAAAACACTTATTCCAACAACGTGAAGCTTGTTTTAAACCATACAAACTTCGCTTGAGCTTGCATACTCTCTTTGTGCCGTCCTCATATCCTTCTGGTTGTTGCATGTAGATTGTTTCTTCTAATTCTCCATACAAAAATGCTGTAGATACATCAAATTGTGATAAATACATTTTTTCTTCTGCTGCTATACTCAATACGGCTCGTACTGTTTCTAATTTTGCTACTGGACTAAAAGTTTCAGTATAATCAATGCCTTGACGTTGACTATATCCTTTTATAACAAGCCTGGCTTTATACTTGTTAATACTGCCATCTGGATTTGTTTTGATTCTATAAACCCATTTGCATGGTATAGATTTGGCACCTTCTGGTAAATTAACTAATTCCCAGGTCTCATTTTCTTTTAAAGATTTTATTTCATTTTCTATTGCTTTCTTTCAATTAGAACTTTCCTTGCTGTTGATTGCTTCTATGTATGTTTCAGGATTTTCATTTTCATAAATTAATGACTCAGCTTCCATTATATAATCATCAAACCGTGCAGGCTTTCTTAATCTTGTCACGTTCTCTCAATTTCATATCATGTGATGGTTTAACTTCTTCATCACTATCAACATCGCTGTCACTTAAATCATCTTGCTTTTCATCTTCTTCAAGTTGTTCATCTTCATACTTTCCCTGATTAGAAAGACTACTTGTATTTTCTTGCTTATTGTCGTTGAATGGTAAATGAACTGAATTATTACATTTATTCAATTTTTCATGAAAAATGACATCTCTAGAAAAAATCATCCTGTTTTCTTCTTTAATCCAAATTCTGTAACGCTCATCAGAATCGTAACCTACAAGATAACCTTTGATAGCTTTCTTCTCCATTTTTCTTCGCTTTTGTACAGGAATATGAGCATAACATGTAGAACCTATTACACGTAAATGCTTTACCCTAGGTTTCTTCTTGATCCACAATTCATAAGGACTAACTCCCTCTACTGAAGATTTTCCCGTTCTGTTTAGGATATATATCGCAGAAGATACTAGTTCGGCCCACATTGCATCCGGAAAACTAATTTCAGGATTCGAATATTTGAATGTTCTTGCCATTTCTACAATTGTTCTGTTCTCTCTTTCACTTGATCCATTCTGTTGTGGTGTAAAAGGTGTGGTAGGTCTTTTTGTAATTCCTTCTTCACGTAGAATTGCTTCAATTTCTTTATTGTGAAATTCTCCACCATTATCGCTCAAAAATTCTTTAATTTTGTATCCCATAGTTTTGGCATGAGTAAGCATATGTTTTAACATAGTATTGACTTCTGACTTCTCTCTTATCATGTAACCATACCTAAACTTTGTGAAGCTATCTTTAAATACAACTAATTATCGTTTCTTTTGAAAAGATTCAGGAAACGGGCCGCAGACATCAGCCGAAATAAGCTCACCTGGTTCTTTTGCGTTCTTTCTGTTTCCAAAAGGTAATCGATGTGCTTTTCCATAAATGCATGGTTCACATAACTTATTTTCCAGTTGAACTTTGATTCCTAACTCTTTTTCAAGCTTTTGTTTGATGTGACATTTATCTTGATGATCCCATCTTTCATGATAAAGTTGTAATAAAGAATCGTTTTTCTCAGTATTGTTTATTTCTAAAATTTGCTTTGGCATGATTGGCTCAATTATTGCCTTAAACAAAGATCCAGATACATTGCGTGTTCCATATAGTATCACTTGATCATTTATCTTTAACCAACATTCAGTAGATGTCGATCGAAATTCACTGTCTTGATTTCTGTCTTGAGCAGCCAACACTGAAAATAAATTTTTGTTGACTTCGGGTACATACCAGACATCCTTCAGCTGAATTTCTTGAGATTTTCCACCAGCAAAAGATTTAAAACGAATAGTTCCTTTTCCGATTGCAGCCAATCTTTCCTTTCCAGCAGCTTTAATGCTACAAGGACTAAGAAATTGCGTGAAATCTGTAAAATACTCTGAACAGTTCGTGATATGTTGAGTTGCTCCATTATCAATCCAAAAAGCTGTTGGATCTGCTTCCGAAGTGTACTTTTCGACAGAAATAGACATCGCTGCACCATTGGCGGTTTTCTTTATATCTTTAGTATTACTACTTGGCGACTTTTTGGCTGTTTTTCCATCGGAAATCCATTTTCTACAATTTCTTACCCAGTGACCTTGACGGTTACAGTAGTTACAAATGTCAGCTCTATATGACTTCTTGATGAATTTGGAATTTTTATCTTTATTCTGTTTTTCTAATCTTGAAGCTGCTAGTGCTTCCTGAACAGCAATATCGCCGTTTTCAACTTTGATGAAATTTCTCTCAAACATACAAAGTTGCTCTGTTAATTCATCCAATGTTCTGTCTTCGTTTTTAGACAACAACATCCAGCTAGACTTAAAGGTTTCAAATTTTCGCGGTAAAATTTGCAATACTTTACAAACTAACATTAAATCAGGTAACTTATTTACACCAATATCTTTAAGTCCGTTGTTTAATTCACTCCAAATGGTTCTTAACTTAGCTATGTGAGTTGATACATCATCGCCTAACGCCCAGTTAAATGCGAAAAATTCTGTACATATCTTAAATAACTGATCTTTTGACGTTGCTTCAAAATGATGCTTTAACGCTTCCCACATTTCATGTGCTGTTTCTTTATCCATAATCTTTTGATAAACTACATCAGTTACGGTACTTGCTATCACGGATTTTACGTAACTGTTAGCTTTACGATACAAATCAGAACTTACTTTATGTTCCTTGATTTCTCTATCTTCAGCAGTGCTACTTATTAATGGTTCAGGTTTCTTTAATTTACCATCTATAACATCAAGTGCTCCTTCGTGATAATCAAGTAAATCTCTAATCTTGCGTTTCCATATTGGCCAGTCTACTACACCAGTCAATAACTTAACTTGCTTTGTTAAATCCATTTCTTCTTAAACTTTAATGCGATTTCAAAATCTTTTAATGATAATCTTCTCTACTAAAATAAACTAATGTTTTACTTCACTTGCTATGAGCAAAACCTAACTTATCTATATCTAATTCTAATCAATCAGACTTGAGCTAACTAGCGCAATTCAAAGCGAGCTGAAAAGCCCATAACCTATTAAAAATTATTAGTATTCTTATATGCAGAGTATGATAGCTTTGAGTCGATTGATATTTATTTTAGTACACATTAATAAGAAAGAAAGGAACTCATTAATTAGAAAAGAAACTTACGAAATGAATTTTAATAACTGTAACATCCTGTTAACTCAGATGTTATAAATAATAAGATAGTTACAAAATACTAAACTGACCATAACGAAACCATTAATTTATTGGAACACGCAAGTTAAAGTTGAAGTACATAAAACTGTTACGTGAAAGTATAAATATACAAACTGTTCACGTGACAATAACATGAATACGGATAAAAGAACAGCCATTTTTTGCTATTGCATTTTCTGTAAGGTACAACGAGTTTAGTTGTCTTTTACTAATGAACAACTCATCAATGCATAATGTCATAAGTTCACGTGAGACAAAATATGAATTAACATAAAACAAAAACTATATTTTAACACATATGACTTAGGCTATTATTATAGAGATTGTTTTCAATTTTAAAAACAGCGCAAATAATAATATTTCCGAACGATTAAAAATTTATTTTCACGTGACTATTAAAAACAGAAAAAAAAACTTTAAAATTACCATTAAATGAGTACGTGTTAAAGGCAGGAAAATATTGAAAATTATGTCCTGGAAATTGTATTTACACGTGAATATTAAAAGGGAAAGGAAACTTTAAAATAATAAATACATTAATATGCGTTTAACACTTTCACGGACAAGGCACTTCTATTCGTAAAATCTTGAAATCAGTGAATAGCACCAGAATTTACAAACAAATTTCGAAATACAAAAATGCTTTTGTTCACTTACTTGATCACTCTACCAGGGAGCCAACCAAATAATGGCAAAGGCCCTGAATCCCTCGCAGAAAAACGTCCTCCACCATCTAACTCAACCCCAGCCGCCGAAACAGACCCGGAAACAGCGACAAATAATAAAACTAAAAAGTCACAAAAATATGGCATACTCTGCCAAGCAAATAAAATACAAAAATTAAAGTCATTTACAAGTTTTAACATATGACTGTAACCCTAGTTACTATAAAATAAAAATAAAGCTAAAACTAAAACTATCACTGAGTGAAACTGAAAAACAAAATTTTAAGTTATTTTCAGTTACAAATGACTGCATAAATATATCTTAAAACTAAGTACGATTTACACTAATAATCAAGACAAGATAAAACATTAAACCAATAACACATTTTAGGTCAATTCAAGTTACAAAAGACCATCAGACCCTGAAAGTCCAGAAACAACTCAAAAATGCGTGAAGGCAGAAAGATTAGCAAAGCACTATGTGGATAACAGTCCGGCAAAAGTCCACCAAAAATTCTTTAATTACACCAAAATAATCATGAATCAAAATAACTTTATGAATGAATACAATTTATTCAGTTCATTATAAATAACTGTCAGTTTATAATAATTCGATCTCAGCAAGAGAACATTTTGCAAATTCAAGACAGAGTTCTATTTCGCACAAAGTTAAAGAACAGAGGCATCAGAGGACACTTGCCGAAAATAAAATGCTTATAACGTCGCCGACGTTACCGCAATCACACTTATCTGTTGGTCGCTTGCCAATCTTAAATAAATACACTGGAAAAGCACCATGGGAGGAAATGAAATAGGCTACTACCCTTGAATAACACAAATAAGAAACGTCCGGTGAACGCAAGATGAGGAAGGTATCCCTACCCTTTTCACTAATTTTCCAATCATTAGTCCACCTCGTGATAATGTTACTCTTATAAAAACGCTTGACGAAGGAAACAGGGACTGGAATATCCAACCTCTCATCAAACTCATCATCCAGAATAACAGACTTTGCCAGATAGTCAGACCTTTCGTTACCAGCAAGGCCAATATGAGATTTAATCCAACCCATAAAAATAACTTTACCACTCAACAGTCTCAAGTTAGAATATATGTTATACAAAATCTTATCAGTTGGAAATAAGTTCTGCAAGGCTTGTATTGAAGAAAAACTATCAGTGTAGATGTGAAATTTTCTGAAATCAGCTCTGCAACACCAGTCGATTGCCTTGTCAATGGCTGATAATTCAGCCTGATAAACAGTATTATAAGCGTAAAGTTTAAAACGTTTTTCTAAAAGGATCTTTCCATCATTATAAACAACCAACCAACCGGAACCAACTGTGTTGTTCATCTTGGAACCGTCTGTGTAAATTACAGGGTGGTTAAAAATAGGTACTACAGAAGTGACTGACTTTACAAACTGTATATGATGAGTTGACACAAAATAAGGATAATCAAATGTATGTAAATGTGGCATAATATTTTCCTTAGTTACACAAATATCATTTATCCATACTAGATCTTCATGATGCACCGTGCTAAAGTGACCAGACATCTGTTCCAACTCCAGCTCCAAGGGAGGTACACCCGAAATTACGCAAAGAGCTTCCGTAGATACAGATCTGTAAACTCTGATTATTGATAATAAACAAAGACGCTGGCAGGAAGACAAGCGTCTAATTCCATGGTATCTCAAGTCCCGGTACCAAATTTCATATCCATATGATATCTGCTTCTTAATTACCGAATGATACCAAGTTTTCATGTAGTCCAAGGGAAGACCCTTATCTCTAATACGGGTTTTGCGCATGGAGCACGAAAAGTCTATAACTTTGTCACGAACAAGATCCAAATGATCAAGCCAACGGAAACGGCTATCCAGAAAAAATCCCAGGTATAGTACATTGTCCTTGACCGAAATGCTGGTATTCCTAAGCTTAAAAACCGGACGGCGTTTGTTCAAAGTATATTTACCGAAAAGCATTGCTGATGATTTCTGAGCGCTGATTGTCAAGCCAAACTCTTCACATGCGTTCATAAAATATTTGATACATCCGTTAACTCTATCTTCCAGCGCTGCACGAGTATCGGTCCCTTCCACAATAGCTGAATCATCAGCGTATGAAATGATTTTTCTAAAACGACGCTTATAATATTTTAATATTTTATCAGCAACCAGAGTCAACAACAAGGGACCCAAACAGGACCCCTGTGGACAACCTCGAAAAGCATGAAACCAGCGAATCCCTCTCATAAACTTGAATCCTATCAATCTATGACTTATGTAGTTCTTCAAGATCTCTTTTAAATAATCCTGTATAGGAAGGTCATCTATAATACTAGCAAGTATTCGCCAATCGATTACGTCGAAACCACTAACGATATCGAAACTAATTAATGCACAATATTTAAAATCATTCAAAGTCTCCCTAACAAAGTTCTTTACAGCAGTCATTGCCGTTATAGTGCTCTTAGACTCTCTAAATCCATGTTGACCTTCGTCCAGATATGCAGAAGATTCCAGAACTGTAATTATTCGCATTTTCACTATTCTCTCCAAAATCTTGGCAATAATCGGCAGCAATGTAATTGGTCGGTAAGACTTAGGCAACTCAGGTGGTCGGTTGCGCTTACGAAAAAACAAAACAAGACCCTTTTTCCAACACATAGGGAAATGAGCAAAACGAAGACAAGTATTAAAAAGCTTAAGAACAAAAGGCGTGAAACTTTTACAAAGATTTTTTACTACCAAGGCATCTATCTCATCAAATCCTGGAGCCTTATTGTTACCCTGCTGGCGCATAACATAAAACAATTCTCTTTTTGTAATGGGATGGAAATCCTCCTGATTAGTATAATAATTTGTACTGGTAAATTCATGCGGATCTGTAAAATCAGCATTAGCATCAAAGTGATGATTCATTAGGTCTTCGGCCACGTCGTCATAGCTCGCAAACACATGAGAATTTTCTAAAGTAGTAAATATTAAATCTTCATGTGACAATTTCTTCTTAGAAATAAATTTATATAAGGATCCGTATGCATTATTTGTTGAATCGCAGAACTTAAGCCAAGCATTTCGCTTCGCCTTGCGAAGGTTCTTCTTATACTCACGTCGAGTTATGCTATAGCTTTCTTTATACGTAATAACATCTAAGTTTTTTAAATATATCTTATGCAAGGCACTGACTCTGTTTCGTTCCCTTCGAAGATCTTCATCGTACCAAGTAATAGTTGGACAATGACGTAGGCGACCTCTACGAAAACACTGATTCATGATATCCTGTAGTAAAGCGGAAAACTCCTCAGTCCAAGTATCTAATGCACTTTGAGTAGGAATTCCGTCCAGCGTAGCATTTAGACGAGGCAAGTGTTGTGAGAACAAAGCATTGAATTTACACATCTTTTTATTCTTAGTCTTAAATCTTGTATAGAAATGTTGTACTGGAGACAGACTCAGGGTAAAACGGATATATCGATGATCACTATGCGAGTAATGATCTATATCAACTTTCCAATCTTGTAAAAAAGGTAAAAGATCTTGTCCGATCAAAGTGAGGTCAGAACGACCACGTCTCCCGTCTTGAACAAAGGTGCGATGCGAGTCCGGTGAGTTAACTATGGATAGGTTAGTGATCATCAAATATTCTTGGAAAATTTCTGTCCTTTCGCTTTCTCTGGTATATCCGAGAGAAATAATAGGTACATTGAAGTCTCCTCCAACGATGCTTTTACAAAAGTCTGGGAAGTAGTAACACCAGTCGCTGAGGTCATTCTCTATTGGTTTAGAAGGTCCAGCATACACCGATCCGATGATTAAAGAACCTTGATCTATAGTTATATTAATAAAGACACTATTGTTTAAACTCAGAGTGTTTACACATGCATAGTCGTCCGATGTACAGATAATAGCAGCAGAACCAGTTAAAGAGAGGAAGCAGATCCAGCCTGTGGGGAGACCAACCAGGGAACCGTCATAGATGTAAGGATCTTGGCAAAGAGCAAAGGTTATATTGAAATCGTCCATATGATGGAAAAGAGCATTAGAGGCATCAGAACAATGGTGTAAGTTAATTTGAACAAAACGTAAACCAGAGCTATTGACAAAAGACTCAGTAACAACTATCACAACCGTTTGCTAAGAGTCTCCGCTCGATAAGATTTAAAAGTGGGACAATCCGTGCTATCGGCTCTATGACCAGCATCAGTGTCAGTATCCTCCGCAAAAAGACAGTTAGCACAAGCTATCTCTGAAACCGTACAGTCCTTAATAGAATGAGGTCCTGCACACTTAACACATTTCATATCATTCTCACATTTGGCTGCGGTGTGTCAGAAAGATTGACAATTGAAGCAACGGACTACAGGAATAAAACTTACGACCCTGTATCTCTCCATATCTATACAGATACGACGCTTCTTAACCAAAATTTCGGAGTCACCCCTTTTGACGCCAACTAACCAATTAACAATCCCCGAACGAGTCTGTATTTTCTTGACAATTTCAATTCCATCATCGTCTCCGTCTCCGCCGGCACGTCCCTCAACGAACAACGATCTGTGAAGAGAAGCACGAACCACATCTTCATCAACGTCAGGCTCCACACTAAGAACTAGGACCCGGTCAAGTCTTCGCCTGTGCACGGTGACCCTTATTTCTTCCTTTAAAGTGTCCATTTTATCTAAGGTCTCCTTGAATCTTTGCGTGTCGGCCTTAGTTTTAACTTTGAATATGAGCCGACCAGCCTTCGTCGTAACCACATCCTCCGGAAGAGGCATCTGTACTCCAGAACGACATGCATTTTTAATTTCCCTCTTTATTCCTTCAATTTGTTTCTCTCCAGAAGACGAGATCACAACGGAGAAGCTCGGCTCAGCTGGTGGTTCCGCTATCTGAACAGGAACACGTTGGGGAAACGCAGAATGGCCTGACGAGCGAGAAAATCTCTCTGAAAAAGCTTCATATGCCTTAGAATTCGAAACCAGAGTCTTTAATTTGGCCTCGCTAGCCACATAATCACGATGAGCACGAACAAGACTTAAACCTATATGGTCAAAACATTTTCTTGTTGTTGACATAATCTCCGCAGTGAATTTTCCACCCTTGTTTCGCTGACCCTCTAAAACCCCATATAAAAAAAGCATGCACCTTATTCACAACTTCCGGAAATTCCAAATCCTCTGCTTCCTGAAATAGAGACTGCATAGAAGCCTCCATCACATTAGCTTTCCTCGACATTAAATGCAACACACGGCACTAAGTTATAAATAATCAAAAATTACCAAAAACTCAAAAAACCCGAAAAAACTACAGTACACCACAAGACCGATCCACCAAAATAAATCTCCAAATCAAACATAAATCTCAGAAATATAGTACACCACAGAACCGCTCCAGCAAAATTAATCTCCAAATCAAAAATAATTCACAAAATACAGTACACCAGAAGACCGCTCCACCAAAATAAATCTCCAAATCAAAAACAAGTCACAAAATACAGTACACCAGAAGACCGCTCCACCAAACCAAATCTCCAAATCAAATATAAGTCATAAAATACAACACACCACAAGACCGCTCCACCAAAATAAATCTCCAAATCAAAAATAATTCCCAAACAGATCAGAAGCACAAAACAACTCAACACAACAAGGCGTCAAGATGGCGACGTAAACTGAAGAACGATTCGTTAATTCCCAAATTGGCTCAGCCGAACTCAGCAATCTGACTGACTAAAACTGATATTTATGTAGTAGAATATTATGTTTATTTTCTTATGAAGTAGTGTAATGTAAAATAGAATGCAATTATAATGACCAAAATTGATTTATTTTGTTAAATGTGATCAAAATCTCAGTAAAGTAATCCAAAATATTAATATTAACTAACAATCAGATCGCTGATTCGGCTGAGCCAATTTGGGAATTAACGGCTCGTAACAGAAGACAGTCACGGAAACACCGACATCAAGAAAATGGGGTACAGATGTCATATTCGCCCCATATTGGCGCGATTTTTTTCTGTTGCCAATATCATAGACAACAGGTACTTAACTTGCGCCAAAGTGTCGTTATTTTGTTTGATGTGGTAACCCGGATTATGTTGTTTATGCTGGTGATGTTTTCACCAAATTGGCAACCGAAAAAAATCGCGCCAATATGGGGCGAATATGACATCTGTTCCGAAAATGGATAAACTAACTAAAACTGCATTAAATTAAGCCACAAAAGTCTCAAATGAAAGCGAAAAGCAAGGGAAGATACCAGTAAATTAATTAGTATAAATAAATGTAAGAAAAATGCATAAAATTAAAGTAAAAATAACATAAATGCAGAACGGCAAGGCCTAATAACTAAAGCACATGTTCTCGGAACTTCAAAAATTTCAAAGTTCCAGAAAACATAGAAAAAAGCAGCCAAAATACAAAATTAGTATATGATTATAATAAGAGGAAGCACATGAAAACTATGCATGTAATACTGAGTCAAAATAATGAATATTTACCAACTTACAACTTGCAATATCAGGAGCTCACAAAAACACGTCAAACACACGCAATGGCGGAAGGACCTTGTTCACTTACTTGATAAAAGGGAAATTTTCATCCCAATATTCTGATGCTAATGTGGCATTTAAGAATTAAAATTAAGTGGTCCAAAAATGAACCACCGCCCTTAAAGGGGTTAAAGCAGCAAATTTTAGTAATTGTATTATGTCAATCGTTTTATAGCGCTGTTAAAAAATACCGAGAGATAAAGACTCTGTTTACTTAATTCATTTTATTTTAGCTTCTTTTCAAATGTTTAACTGATCTTCTTTAACCAAACACGAAAGCAACCATTGGATGTCTTAACAGCAACTGATTCTACCTTAAAGTTTTGCAATCAAAGGGAATTGAATGGAAACCCGTTTACAGGGAGATCGCTACAGGTTTTTTCAGTATAATTCAATCTTCTCTAATCTTTTAAAAACCGATCAGATTTGCGTGCTTTTAGATTCTACAGTGTCTGAACGGGGGGTTGGAAAGCGTGGCTTGCAGGGGGCAGAGCCCCTTAGTATATATATATATATATATAGTGTATGTAGAAAATTTTTTTTAATTTTGTGTAATTAATGTAAATTTATGTAACTGTAATTTTTAAACTATAAAACACTCTTGAAACAGGCACTTTCGTTGCCATATTTAAAGCCATCTGGCATTAACTTTGCAACCGAATTTGTGTCTTGCAAATTAATTATAGGCTGTGTGCTAGTTAAAGAGTAATATCTTGTTATTTTTAAGCTTGATAAAATGACGTAAAGATGACTTATAATTTTTAAACTATAAACCACTCTTGAAACAGGCACTTTCGTTGCCATATTTAAAGCCGTCTGGCATTAACTTTGCAACCGAATTTGTCTCTGGCAAATTAATTATAGGTTGTGTGCTAGTCAAAGAGTAATATCTTGTTATTTTTAAGCTTGATAAAATGACGTAAAGATGACATATAATTTTTAAACTATAAAACACTCTTGAAACAGGCACTTTCGTTGTCATATTTAAAGCCGTCTGGCATTAACTTTGCAATCGAAATTATGTCTTGCAAATTATTTATAGGTTGTCTGATAGAGTAATATGTTACCTATACATGTGGATCTGGCAGAGTGTTAGCAACATTGGCAACATCTGGCAATAATGGATTAATATCACAAATAGTTTGTAGAAACAGATGTTATAAAAAAAATTATGCTAAAATTACTTAATTTTGATGTTTTTTCACCTGCATAACCCCTCTTCTCGCAGGTAAACGCAACGTCTCCTGACTGCCAGACTGCCCGCAAACGTACTATACCATAAATCGGAAAAACATATAGAAAAATGAGCCTTGATAAAATGACGTAATTTTGAAGTTTTTTGACCTGCATAACCCCTCTTCCCGCAGGTAAACGCAGCGTCTCCTGACTGCCAGACTGCCCGCAAACGTACTACACCATAAATCGGAAAAATTTATAGAAAAATGAGCCTTGATAAAATGACGTAATTTTGAAGTTTTTTGACCTGCATAACCCCTCTTCCCGCAGGTAAACGCAACGTCTCCTGACTGCCAGACCGCCCGCAAACGTACTACACCATAAATCGGAAAAACATATAGAAAAATGAGCCTTGATAAAATCAGGTGACGAAAACGTTGCTAGCTCTTAGACATAAGTAAAAGCTTTAATTCGCGTAAATTATACAAAGCAAAATTTAGTTCCTAAATTCTGGTGACAATGTGGCATTTGGGAATTAAAAATCTGTGGTAAATATAATATAACGTCGCCCTTCAAGGGGTTAAAGTGTGTTTTCAATCAAAAGTTTGAAAGACTTAACATTAAATTATTCACCCTTTCAAGGGCAAGCAATAGTGTTTCTGTAGATTTTATTTCAAAACAAGGAAAAGCAGTTTTACAACTTTTTTCCACCAAAGTTATAAAATTAAAATTTAATTAAAAATTTCTGTCGTAAATTTTGATTAAAATTAGGTGGGATATAATATATACCACAGCACCTCAAATGATTAAAATATTATAAGGGTTAGAAGGGGGCATCAGCCCTCTTTTCCTTTATCTGGTTACGGCCTTGGACTTGAGCAGTGCCGGGGCCAGGCTTATTATTTTTTCTGGAAACTCATGCCAGGCCGAAGTCAAGCTCAATCTTTTTTCTTCATACTCGAGCTGTCCCAGACTTGGACTTCATTCCTCCTTGGTCAAGTCGAGTCGCCATTCTCTTTTTTTTTTAATTTTGTAAAATTAATAAGGATATTATACTTTATTGAATATCTAGGAATTTATTTTGGTTAATAAATTAAAGAGCGGTCCTTTTAAAAATCTACTTTTTTATGGGTCAATCCATTTCAAGTGGTCCAGAAAATGTCATATTCATTGCTCGACCATTTTAAAAAAATCTGAAAATTTTTGTACAACAACCCTAACATGATGGAAGTTCAAAATGACTATCAGATACACAATAAAACATATGATATAAATCTATAAAGGTAAGTAAAATATACTTACCGATCCAAGGTAGGCCGCCTTCTTTAGAATCAGAATTCTTTTCGCTGAGAACAGATTCGTCAATTAGAATAATTCACTCGAATAGTCGTAAATGAAGTAAACATCTCTTTCATTTTAGATTATTTATATGGCTAACTTATACAGAAGAATATTTACATTATATACATAAGATGAATTAATCTCGAATTCGGTTTGATGGGGAAAAAAACCCACATCTCAAAATCGTTCTTCTTTCGTTCTACAAAACAAAAAGTTTTTGTTGCCAAACGACAAAAATAAATAGTCCTCATTCGTAGGGAAAATGTTCAGGGAGGTCGGGAGAAAATGTCCGTGGAGGTCGTGTTTTGTAATATCCTCCCACCTTTGAGGTTCAGTATAGTGAAGCTCAAAACTTCATAAATTTAGTCGTTGCGGCTGTTTCAGTTTTCTACCAGCTCGAGATCGTCGATTGTCATCCTCAGGTATGGAAGACTGGTGCACAGGAGCAGAAGTGATATCCAGAGGATCAGCTACAGAAGGGGAATCTGAAGACACTGGCACAGGAGCAGGAACGGAATCGTCGTCTATAGGAGTAGGAACAGAGACGCTATCCAAAGGTTCAACTATAGAGACAGGATCTGAAGACTCTGGCACAGGAGCAGGAACAGAATCGTCGACTATAGGAGCAGGAATTCTGTCTACTGAAAAAGGAGGCATTAGTTCATTATTGATTTCAAGAGGATATAGTCTTTTAAGGGGTCTCAAAAAAGAACCCGTTTTGGTTTTAACTTTGGCTACCCGGAATTTTCCGTCTTTGCCGGGATATAGTTCTTCAATTTTTCCCAAAGGCCAATTAATACGTTTTGAATTATCGTCCCCAATTAAGACAATATCGTCTTTTTTTAACTCAGTTTCCCTATTTCTTCCCGCATTTTCTCGAAGTTGCCCCAGGTATTCTATTCTAAAGCGTTTTCTAAGATCTTCTCGGATTCTTTGCTGATAAGCAAATCTTCTTTTCATTTTTGTTGAATCAATTATGTCAAATTCAGGAACTCCCGAATCTTTGATATCTTGCAAGAACATCGCGGGGGTAAGAGAGTCAAGATCATCATCATCTGCGATATATGTCAGCGGTCTAGAATTGATTACAGTTTCCGCGTCACATAACACGGTGTATAATTCTTCATAATTTAGGCTGGCCTTTCCAAGCACTCTTCGTAAAATACCTTTTAACATTACTATCATGCGTTCAAAAAAACCTCCCCACCAGGGAGCTGAAGGTGGATTAAATTTCCACTGTATTTTTCGTTCAATAGCAAAATTTTGCAAGCGTTCAAAATTTATAGACTTCAATTCTGATGATGCTTTCACTAGATTTCTTCCGTTATCAGAAATAATAATAGAGGGTCTCCCTCTTCTTGAGATAAATCTTCTCATAGCTAATAGAAGATTTTCCGTTGAAAGTGAAGATACCAATTCAAGATGAATTGCGCGAAATATGGCGCACGTAAAAAGAACTATCCAAACTTTCGAGCCATTCCTTAAAAATAACGGTCCGTATAAATCTAGACCAACACTTTCAAAAATTGAAGCATCTTTGACTCGTTCTTCAGGGAGAGGGGCAGTAGGTGTCTCAGCAGGTGAGGCAGTGAATCGTCTACATGTCATGCATCTTAAAATTTTTCGAACTGTACGCCTGCATCTTAATACCCAAAATTGTTCGCGCAAAACTGACATTACAATTTGTATCCCTGCATGAAAAAGTTCAATATGTTTTCTTCTTATGAGCGAATAGGTAATATTATGATCGAAAGGCAGAACTATCGGATACCGGAAAGAATGGAAATCTTTTCGCATAGAGATTCGTGTTTTTACTCGAATTAGACCTTCCTCATCAGTAAAAGTCTGTAAAGAGGTATAACATGGTTTAGATTCACTTAATAAATACCTCTGAGCATATTTCAATACGACGTGTTCTGCGTGATTTATTTCCTCAGATGTTAAAATTTTCTCTAAATTTCGCTCATTTGGTGTCTTTCTGATATTTCCAAAAAATCTATACATCCAGGCAGTAACTTTTATCATTTTCAAATATGAAGATGTATTTTCATATAACTCAATTGGAGTTTAAGAGATATTTACTGCACTGACAACTGTCTTTCTTTTTTCAGAGTTAATTATTTCAAAATCTGGATTCAAACTACTTTTTGGCCAAAATTCTTGAGGTTTTTTCAACCAATCAGGTCCCTCCCACCAGAGGGATTGTTTAAGGGATTCCGCGGAACATCCCCGGGAAGGTAGATCGGCTGGATTAAGAGTTCCGGGCACATAGTGCCAATTTTCTGGATTACTAAGAGATCGAATTTCTTTAACACGATTGTATACGAATGGAGCCCAGTTTTCACTTCTTTTTATCCAGTACAGCGCATTACTAGAATCTGTCCAGAAAAAAGTTGGAAGATTTTCTAATTTTAAGTCGGACTTAACCCCTTTAGATAATCGTGCACCAATCGTACATGCGAGGAGCTCAAGTCTGGGGATGGTAACATATTTTAGCGGGGCTACTCTGCATCGTGCTTGGATCAGTTGACATGATGTTGATTTTACGTTTTCATTTCGTAAATATATGCATGTAGCATAAGCTACCTTGCTCGCGTCACAGAATACATGCAAACTTAAATCGCCGATGTTATCTGGGTCGCTTATTAAACATCTAGGTATAGCAATATCTTTAAGTGAGCTCAATTGATTTTTCCATTTCTGAAATTTTTGGGCAATCGGGGTTGGTAATTCAGAATCCCAAGTTATTTTCTTTTTCCACAAATCTTGTAGAAGTATTTTGGGGAAAAGAGTTACTGGACAGGTATAACCGATGGGGTCAAAAATTTTATGAACTTCCGACAATATTTTCCTTTTAGTGATGGGTTCATCATCTTTATTAATTTCCCTTACATCTATGGAAAGAACATCTGAGGGCAACAGCCATCGTAGGCCTAAAACTGGGACAATTATGTTTTCTAAGGAAAAATCTGGTTTCATTGAGGAGTTAGAGTAACTGTGTTCCCAACCTCTAAGGTCAAATTTAGCTTGGCTGAGAATGTATTTTGACTCTGTTATAAAATTATTGAGTTGCTCTTCATTGTCAACACTAGTGAACCAATTGTCAATATAAAAGGATTCGGAAAGTTTAGAAGCTGTTTCCTGCATAGAGGGAGGTGACTTTTTTAAGTGGTGTTGCAAAGTTGCTCCCAATAAATAGGGACTGCATGTAAGCCCGAAAACAACTCTTCGATGTTGGAAAATTTTCGTTTCTTCAGAATTTCCCTCCTCCCACCATAAAAATCTTAAAAATGCTCTGTCATTTTCATTTAAACAAATCTGTAAAAATGCTTTTCTTATGTCTGATATTACACCAATTTTCTTCAATCGGAACCGATTTATCAATTAAGGGATAAGTTCTACTAAATTGGGGCCTTTCAACAAACAATCGTTAATAGAGGGTGAGCCTTTTTCCCTAGCGGACCCATCAAAAACAGGGCGTATTCGGGTAGTGGAATTTTCTTTTATTACTGCTCTGTGTGGCAGAAAAAATTCAGCTTCCGTTCCCGGAGTTGATTCGACTTCCTCAATAATGCCCTCTTG
The DNA here is from genome assembly GCA_963932465.1 of Maratus speciosus. Lineage (NCBI taxonomy): Eukaryota > Metazoa > Arthropoda > Arachnida > Araneae > Salticidae > Maratus > Maratus speciosus. The sequence goes on along the minus strand of OZ010788.1, from coordinate 37,071,740 downwards.
AAGCCACTCATTAAATACTGCTTCATAGGCAGCTAAATTGCCAGATTTCTTTAATGAATCTACGCAGTTTTTTAATCTACGTTCTGCAATTTTCCGAGCACTGGGGAGAGGGGGGTGACCAACAATCCATGGAAGACTAACCTGATAACGTCCTTCATTGTTTATATGAATATTTTTGTTGAAATGTTCTTTTACGGCTTGTTCGAGTTCTAAACCAGACCCTTTGTCACCTGGATCAAGAATTCCTAAAGTGTCTAATCGCCATAAATCTGTGAGTTTTGCTTCATTTACATGTAAGGATAAAACAACTTTTGTGGAATCGTTTGTATCTTTTTCATTAGTTTTACCCATCAATGTCCACCCCAATTTGGTCTGTATAGCAGTTAAATTACTATCCAAGAATTTAATTTTCCCCGTTAATAATTTTCCATAAATATCTGCTCCGATAAGTAAACTTATTTCTTGTGCATTTGTAATTTTTTGCTTCCCTGTATATGCATCGTAATCTGTGAATTTTATCCCATATTTTTTAGCTTCCTTTATTCAAGGCCCATTTTTTATTTTTGGAACCTCAGTACATATTTTGTCTTGATCATAGATATCAAAATTACATTTAAAAGTATCTTCTAAATTACTTAAATATATTTTATATCGCTTATGAAAGTGTGTTTCTTGAATACCACCAAAAAGACCGTGAATCATTTTTTCTTCTCCTATTGCTTCGTATCCCATTCGATTAATAATATCTTTACTCAGATAAGAACGTTGACTACCTGTGTCTATCAAACAGCGTACTAACAAGTGTTTATTTTGATCCTTTGATTCTAAACGAACAGTTAAAGTCTGCATTAATACTGCGCGATTACAAGTTTTATTTGATAATGTCGTGCTTTCATTATTTTTTTGTGATCTGGCATTTTCTTTTTCGGGACATAAAATTTTATAATGCCGTTTAAAACAATTGCTGCATTTAACAAATTTTTTACAACATTTTGCTATGTGCCCTGCATTTTTGAGACAAACAAAACAGTAACCGTACTGCTTTAAAGTTTCCTTTTTATCCTGTAATGATTTATTTTTAAATAACTCGCATTCGATCAAAAAATGTTTTTCTTTACATTCCGGGCATTTACTTTGTTTAGAAAATGATACCGTTTCATTTATTAAGCCAGATGCTGAAGGAATTATTTTCGGCGACTGCTTGTCGCGCACTGGCCTCCCAGACGTAATGTCTGCGTTCGAAGACTCTTGATTAGAAATTAAAAAAGCAGTTCTTTCTCGGGAAATAACTTCCATTTTCAAATAATCAATTATTTCCGTAACTTTTAATTCTTCATCGTTACCACATTTTTTTGTTATTTGTAACACTATGTCAGAAGGTAATAATTTAATTAGAATGGGAGAGAGTAACGCTGAATAATTTTCAATCTCCAATCCGAGAGATTTCAGATTTCTGATTTCGGTCTGGCAAGTGTCCAGCAATTTGCGGAGTGCATAAACGTCACTGGATTTCTTTACTGAATTAAGTGATAAAAGTTTATGAAGGTGTGAGCTAATTACCGATTGTTTCTTACCGAAACGTTCTTTTAGAGTTTCTATTGCAGATAAATAGTTACTATTAGTTAAACTATAACCTTTTATACAGTTAGCAGCATTTGAAGTCAGATATGACTTTAAATAATTGAATTTTTCTACTTCAGACAATTCTGCATTTTTATGAATTGTAGATTCGAATTGGTCCCAAAATTTTTGCCAATCCGAAGGATCGCCGTCAAATTTTTCAATTATTAGCTTGGGTAAATTTATGCGAATGGATTCCAACCCCCGAATTACAACTCTTTCGTCGGATTTGTTTATTGTTGTAGTAGAAACATTCGAATTAGATTTAGTTTCTAATTTCAATTTAGCCCTTTTTACTTTCGTTTTCCAAATTACCAAATTCGAATTATACTCATCACATTTCAAAACTTCAGCTTCTAATTCATCTAATTTACTAGATTTTTGAATTTCAGTATCTAGATAATTAATTTCTTTTTCTTTCAAATCTAACTCAGCGAGAAACTGTTCTAATGTATCTTCATCGGCACTATTTTCTGAAATTGCCGCTTCTATTCTATTAATTAACTTCGTAGTTTGAGACCTAACAGTAGTGCGTTTTGTTTTATTAACTGCATCCATTCTCTTAAATCAATATTATAACTAATAAAATTTATCAAAAACAAAAATGGTTGCAATTATCGTATATAAACAAAGCACTTCAATAAAGATTCTAATTCAACGAAATTCTTATTCTGACTCAAATATTTTAGGCAGTCCCTGTTCGGGCGCCAGTAAATATCAGATACACAATAAAACATATGATATAAATCTATAAAGGTAAGTAAAATATACTTACCGATCCAAGGTAGGCCGCCTTCTTTAGAATCAGAATTCTTTTCGCTGAGAACAGATTCGTCAATTAGAATAATTCACTGGAATTGTCATAAATGAAGTAAACATCTCTTTCATTTTAGATAATTTATATGGCTAACTTATACAGAAGAATATTTACATTATATACATAAGATGAATTAATCTCGAATTCGGTTTGATGGGGAAAAAAACCCACATCTCAAAATCGTTCTTCTTTCGTTCTACAAAACAAAAAGTTTTTGTTGCCAAACGACAAAAATAAATAGTCCTCATTCGTAGGGAAAATGTCCAGGGAGGTCGGGAGAAAATGTCCGTGGAGGTCGTGTTTTGTAATAATGACTATCTATATTATAAAGGACAAACATATCTGTGCGTAACGCATACGTCATTTTGCGAATGGCAACACTTTGAAATTTGAAATAAAATGTTGTCTATATTATAAAGGACAAACATATCTGTGCGTAACGCATATGACATTTTGCGAATGGCAACACTTTGAAATTTGAAATAAAATGTTGGTTTTGCAATTTTCTCTACTGCAAATTTTTAAAGATCTAAACATCGCACATTTTAAATTTTTACACCGTCGTATAAGGAAAAAAATGCTCTTTTAAATGCAATTCGTTTGAAAGTTGTATCTCTATTTATTCTTGAGTTATTAATTTTTTGTACTTTTTTATACCATTTTTCTTATTGTGGCAACAAAAGTACCTCATTTCTATTGAAGGTCATTCACTGTAAAAAAAAAAAAAAATCCGTTAAAAAACGGAACTAGTACTGGCAATCCAGACGCCAGTACTATTTCCGTTTTTTAACGGAAAATTTTTTTCCATAACTTCCGGAAAAATTTCCGTTTTTTTTTTCATATATCCGTATTTAAAATTTTTTGTTTCAAAGGCAAAAAAAAAATAAATAAAAAAGTCATATAACTTTTCGAGAAACTTACACCTTTATCAATTTCAACGGACACGTTTATCAAGGTAGCGTATCTCTAATTTATTCAAATAACAGTAATGAATCAACACTTACCTAGGGTGGAATCGAACTGGGGAACCGGCCTCTACCAGATTAGCGCTCTTATCCACCATGCCATTGGGGACTCGAGTTACGTTTCCAAATATCGTTACTTATTTCAGATGCTTTTTATGAAGTAAAGGCACGATGTTAAACAAGTAATGTATTTTCGTTGGAGATATTTTTCAATTGAGTGTACAATTCTGAATATTTCCATAATTTTTAAAATTTAGCTTTTTAATTTCATGCTTTATAAAAAGAAAAAAATTAGTCTTTAAAATATTATGTGCATGGAAGAATGTATTATAAGTAATTGCTTCTTTTTTGCAAGATTTTAAAAATCTTATTGTACTATTATTTTTATTTATTTATTTGTATATACATCTATAATTTCGTTATTATGTTTCAGATATGCTTTAAGTTTTATGTGCGAATCCGTTAAAGCGAATAGATTAAAAAATATTAAAATTAAAAATTTTTCAATTTTTTTCAATTTTTTCAAATTTTTTAAAAAAATAATAAGTATTATTTTAAAATCACTATGAAAAATAAACTGTAACATTTCCTTCTCAGCTGTCTGAAACTTAAAAAGAATTAATAAAATTTATTTAAATATCAGATTTATTTTTTTAAATATTGTAAAAAAAAATTAAAAACAATTTAAAAACTTTTTATTTAAAAAGGAAGAAAGAAAGAAAAATACTACAGTGTTAAAATACTATATAGTTTAAATGTACATGCACAGATGGCGCCAAAACTTTTAGCGGTTTTACTTGAAAACCCACGTAAAACCGACACATTGGGAAATCATTGGATATATTTTCAATATAGAGCCACATTTAGCCAATACGGAGTTTCATTGAAAATAATATCACTGTAAGACAAGTACATACAACCAGTGGCGGATCCAAGGGTCATGACCGCCCCCCTCCCCAATCCCCGTTCAACAATCTGAATCTCTCTGGCTCTTTAAAGCTCTACTCAAATCAAAATTAGGTAATTTCTGATACATCCGTGAAAATATTTTTAATCTCAAGCAATTTGCAAGTGCACTTATTCTGAAACTATGTGATTAAAAAGTGTTTTCTATTTTTCAATAAAAGCAAAGGATCTTTCCAAAAATTCCATAAAATTTGGCCTTTTTAACAAAATTTACGGACGCGAATGCTAATTGCTCCCTCATGACGACATTTCTGTGGCTCTCAAGTCCTAAAAATTGGCTTAAAATGGTAACTTGACAACATTTCTGAATCATTCTTCGCATTTATAAGAAAATGGGAAATGCTTCGATTTCTTGGTATCTGAATGAAATATATAGCCTTCAATAAAAAAAATTGATCATGAAATGGTGTGACCCCCACCCTTCCCCCCCAAAAAAAGAGCCATAACCCCCCCCCCTCCCTCTAAATTAAGGACTGGATCCGTCCTTGCATACAACAATTCCTTCACTTTTCAAACATGTCAGTTATTTCTAAACATCATTTACGGAAATTGTACTGTTTTGAAAGCGATACAGAAACATTCCATAAAATTTACGGAAGACTTACTGTATTTACACGGATTTATAATCTCATAATGTCAGTTACGGAAATTGTACTGTTTTCTTAGAAAGATGAAACTATTCCGTAAAATTTTACGGAAAAGTTTGTGTATATTGACGGATTTTTTTTACAGTGTTGAAAGTAAACGGAAAATAGTCAAAAATAGTACATATTGTATCCTTTTTGTTGCCATTTTCTCATAAAACCTGAAAAAAAAAGTTGAGATTAAAATATGGGCTATGTCAAGAATATTGTCTGTTATTCCGTGATAATGACGTCATATGCACACTTTTCTATAGACGAAGTTTAAGACTCGATTGTAAAAGTGGATTGCTTTAACGGATGCAAATGACGGCATTTTATGAAAAAGTGTGTATTTTAATTCTTAAACCTGAATTATGTTTTGTAGAAGTGTGTCATTTTCACAGCCCAGATGCTTTGAAATTCTTTTCCAGTGAAAATGCTTCACTTTTGAAAATAATGTAATCGGAAACACACTGATAAAACGCAATGTTTTACAAAAATTTAGGGTGTCCTTATAAAAAAGAGGTAACATGCAAATAATATCGATTTATACTACAGAAATTGATGATTCTCGCCTGGACGGATTTGCTTCGCCGAGTTAGACAAGCAAACAAGTAATTCGTGGTTTTAAATAATATCGTGTTCCTGAATTTTTTGTCGAAAATTCTCTCGAATAATAAAATTTTAATGCTATTCTTAAGGACATTCTACTATAAATTTATCAAAATAACATAATTTGCTTAATTTAATTTTTCCTAATTTTATATAATCTATATATTTAAAACACAAGTGTGTTCTTTAGTCATCTGCCTTGATCTTTCTGCTGAACTAATTTTACTAATATATATATATATATATATATTTAACTGAAAGCTCTTCCTTTGTAGATGTGATTGCATGGTCTGTTTTATTTTAAATATCCCCACTTTTATATTTTAATTTTAAAAGCATTTTATGAAATTTCTTCAAAATGATGAAAATTAGATAGCTTTCATTATTGCAGACAAGAGAGAAATAATGAGGTATTTTTAACTTTATTCATGCTATTTTCTGATAAAAACTCAAAATTGTTGATAAAAATTGTTGTATAGGGTTTAGTAGCGCAAAATCCTATTAGGAGCAGAATATTATATTAGGAGCACAATAACGGAAAATGGCGTACTGCTTTTGAAAACACGCAGTTTTCCTCATAAATTTTCTATATTTTTTTCCCCTTTTGCATGTGTACTGATACTAAGTTTCAGACATTAGGCGAAATCTTATTTAAGTGAAAATGAAGTCACATTTAAAAGATAACGATCATTTTCTTAGATAAAACTAAACATTTTAACACAAATGCGCCTAAAAAACATAAATTGCGGAAATTTTTACTCTCCGGAATTGAGATTAGAATCTCAAGTAAAGAGTGCGTCTTTTCACATAAAAGATGTTGCTGACAACCGGGACTTCAAGTTTTGAGTTAAAGGATTTTTAAATGATCAAACAAAATACAATTTTTTTTTTAAATGATGAATATGGATATGAGAAGTTCGTATGCAAATTTTGAGAAGGTGAAAATTACTGTTCTGGAATACCAAACAGACATTCCGGAATACCAAACATAAGAGCCTCAATTGATAACCACATATAATTGATCTTTATTATATTTTACTGATTAAGTATCTACATTATAAAGAACAAACGAATCTGTGCTTAACGCTAACATCATTTTGCGAATGGCAACACTTCACGATCAAATTTCGGTCTTGAAATTTTCGCTACCGCATTTTTTTTTAAATTTTCTGACCATCGTACATTATCAATTTTCGTCGCATAGGGAAAAAAATTTACTTTCAAATGCAATTTGTTTAAAAACTGTATTCATTGACAGATGTATTATATTTTCTAAAATAATTTTTAAGCATGATTTTTTTTAAAAAAGTTTATCTTATCAAGTGCGCCGGTTTCAATACATAATAATAATAAACATTTTGCACATAAAGCAACAAACATTTTTTAGCATTGGTTTCTGACTATTTTTGCATAACGAAATTAATGCTTCCTTTATAAACAAATAAAAGAATAATATTAAAAAAGCCACCAATCTAACATATTTGTAATCGTACAATTTAAATTTTTAGATCACCAAATAGGGTTTTTTTTCAAACGTAATTTGTTTGCAAAGTTCATCTCAGTTTACTGATTGTCTGTGGTTTTAAAAACAATTTTAAAGCATGAAATGCGTTTTAACTTATCTATATCGCACGGAGCTCGATTACGAAAGATTAATCCGTTTGCCCTTAAAACAAAATAAAGAATTCATCATTTTCTTACGGCTAATATCCATTAAAAAAACTTCCCTATGAATAAATAAATAAAATAAAATAAATAAAACACAAATTTACCAGACATGTATAAGCTCTGAAATTATCAGAATATAAAAGGATGCCATAAGTAGCAAAATCTTGGCAAATAGCTCTTAGAATGCGGCTAATAAGGAAATATCTTTTTTGATAAATCTCAAAAATTTATTTGATAGTATAATTCGCATTTTCCATATGAAAAATGCTTTTTTAATGTAAGTGGTTAATCTAAAAAACATATTGCATGTAAAAAAATTATTAGTGTTCTATTAAAAAAAAATGTTTTCACTTATATTCTTTAACCCGGGAAGCCCGGGTGCGACCCCCTAGTTATTTTAATTTTATTAATTTTTGTTTGTGCATGGCGGCCATCTTTGTTCATCGTCTGCAGCAATTTTCTCACAAGAAGGGTTTACGGAATTGTAAATAATTCATCATTTATTTATCCAATTCAAGTGCGGATTAAAGCAATTTGTACAGAATACAATGGGCTAAAAATTTGGTAATGGAGTAGTTTCCGAAACTAACTGCTTATTGGTAAAATTTAAGCATAAAGTTTCAGTTTTTTTTCCAAAATTTGTCCATTTACAAGAGGAAATTTTTCTAGCAAGGAAAACTGTCAACATGACATAATTTTTTTTACAAATAGGCCGAAAGTACTTGTACTCACACGCTGAGTTCCAGATCTGGGACTTGCTTTCTCTTCGCTAAAAAAAAAAATCCCAAATTTTTCAAAAATGACAAAAATCGCACTTTTCAGGCTTTGATATCTCTGGTGGGGCACGAGATAAAAATCTGAATTTTTTTTTGTAAGAGTATTGTATGGTAATGTTATGCACAAGAAATTTCAGGATGGAGATTTGACTACAAGCTGAGATATGGCAAAGACAACATGTCAAAACAATACTGCCAAACTATTGTTTTGTTGTAGTCACAGCTAAGTATTTATCTCAGAGTATCATTTAAATTTATTTTTTAGATTATCTTTAAATAATAGTAACAGAAAATAAATCTTTTGCAATTAATTTAAAAAATAATTATATCTAAGGCTTACATTTTGTTTGGTATCAGTAATTTTTGTTGTAATTTTAGTAACTAAAAGAAACCTCAGCACTTTTACATTGTCTTGTATATATATATACAAGACGTGAGACAAAAACAGAATAGGGAAAGAGAAAAGCTGTTAATGTTGGCATACTTGTTGAGACATGATCAAACGTGTCAAAACACATTCCTGCTTGTTGGTTTAAAAACCACAATTTTAATGCTGCTTGCCAGTCCCTGAAACTTGTTCCTAGCATAAGTATGTTCCTGTAAATGAAACATTATGTGATGTTACCATGCATCAGCCTCAAGTAATTTTCAGAAAGTAAAGATACCCAAAGCCTTTTCAAAATTTATACTGCAGAAAAATCACATTTTTTCATAAGTAAGCTAGGAATTATTAATGAATTGAGACTTGCACATAGTGATTTCAAAGTATATTTCTATGAGCCAGCAGGGACAAAATCTTTAATCAAATTATCAAGAGATGACAAGACTTGGTTCCTACAAATAAAATTTTGAGAAAGATCAAAATTGTGGTTTTTGAACCAACAAGCAAGAATGTGTTTTGACACGTTTGATCATGTCTCAACAAGTATGACATCATTAACAGCTTTTCTTTTTCCTTATGTTGTTTTTGTCTCAGGTCTTGTATAAAAATATTTTTTTTTCTTTATGTAAAAGTGCCGAGATTTCTTTTAGTTACTAAAATTACTTACAACAAAAATTACTGAAACCATACAAAATGTATGGCCTTAGGCATAATTATTTTTTATTAATTGCTAAGCTTTGCAAAGGGCTTTATTTTCTGTTACTATTATTTAAAGATAATCAAAAACATAAATTTAAATACTTAGCTGTGACTACAACAAAACAATAGTTTGGCAGTATTGTTTTGACATGTTGCCCTTGCCATATCTCAGCTTGTAGTCAAATCTCCATCTTGAAATTTCTTGTGCATAACACTACCATACAATACTCTTATAAAAAAAAAATCAGATTTTTATCTCGTGCCCCACCAGAGATGTTGTGTCTTACCACAACAACTCAAGTTATATAAAAAGAGAATTTTAACAATTATAATTTACAATGATAAAACTTAAATTAACTTTACCAATTAATGAATTAAATTAATAATGACAAGAGGAAAATTTACTGCAATTTATTTTAAACCTTTAATAAATGAACACACATTGCACTTAAATTAAGAATTATGAATTCAAAATTTAAATAAGACATTACAGCTCATTCCAAAAATTAATCAATTAAAGAAAATGGAGGTGCGTTGTGTTCTGGCCCCCAATTAAATAAAAATTAATTAAATAATAACCCAGTACAAGTGGATCAGAAATAATAAAAAAATGACTATGAAAATATTCCCGAATCATGCACTTCGCATAATTTCTTGAATTCCTTTACCAATTATATTAATGTTCCCGAATCATACACTGCGCATGATTCCTTAAAATTCCCTTTCCTATTAAACTAACCTCTTAAAAATTTAATCAAACTATAGAAATTCATTAGATAACTGAAGAAGATCAGACACAGTCAAATTCAATAAAAACAAGGCTGTCTACACAAAATTTACATATTTAAATTTACTAACAAAAAAAAAAAAAACATGATTATAAAATTCAAACTTAAATTAACCATATCAAAAATTAAATATTTGACTGTCTCTGATAGATTTCTGAAATTAAAAATAAACTTCTTAAGTGAAACATGGGCACTGCAGAAATTGAAGACAATAATTAGGATAATATTCATTTATTATATTGACATGTTGAATTTCATGAACACTGCATTTACAAAGTCCCAATGGACTAATATATTTCTACTATTGATTTAATTTACTACAATACAACATTATTTTAATCTATTAACATATTTGATCTTAAAATTTCCTTATAAAATTAACACAGATTTTGACCATTTGTAGTTATGAAATAAATAATTCAACTTATAAATTTAATTATTTTGAAAGACAAATTAATTAATACATTATCCTACATATTTTTGTTTTTATTTTTATTTAGTTACTTGTTAAACATTATGTGGAAATGGAGCTACTGGAATATTTGAAAATACATGATTTCACTAGGCATTAAGCCAATGTGAAACTATGGTGTTAAAAACCATAAATAAAAAAAATTAATAAAACAAAAAAAGATAGAAGACATGCATTGAATTTAAAAGGAACTTAAAGAGAAAAAGAAAAGAAAATTTACTCATCATGAACAATCGAGGGGGGCCCCCATCATTTCGCAGTGCAACAGTTTGCACTCCTCAAAAAAATTGTCGTAACTTCACGATGCCAGCTACCAGAATGAATAATCTCCCCGCCAAAAACTTCAGACCTCACATCTCACCCCAAACTCCAGTTGACACCTCCGCTTCAAAAAACATAGTTCGTAGGAAAAATACTGTAATATGAAAACATGCCTATACCATTGATGTAAGGCACATGGATGCAAGTCCAATTATAAGCAGATTTAAAGTTGGAACATGAATGCTTGCCTTCTTGAAAGATATTTATTTGTTGAATTATAAAAATTTCGTAGATATTCCTACGCAGGGCTATAATGTCACACTTTCTCGAACCTTCTCTTGTCACGTGACGACGCTATCTTTTTGGCGGGGAAACGATACAGTTGTCGTTGTTGCCAACATCAATAAAAATAGAAAAAGATGAAAAATGGAAGGAAGTTACACAAAAATAGAAAGGTAAAAAAAAAATGTTAATAAAGAAAATTATCTTATTTAATTCTCCAGTAGCTTCCAAAAATTTATTAAAACACCAGTAGCTCCAATTATTGTTTACACTCAAAAACTTATTATTTGAACTTCAGTGACTGTAAATATTACTTAAACACATTTTCAAAAATTAAACATTCTAAAATTATCGTATACAATAAATTTAATTGAAATTAATAATTTTCAAAATTAACAGTTGACAAAAGAAAGGCGCGCTACTTCCATCTGACAAATGCCAATAATTCAACCATCATTCCAACCAACCCATTGTTACAATACAAAAAAAACAAAAAAAACAAGTTATTTTCTATTAAATGAATTTCAGATTTGGTGGACAGTATGCAATTTTTACCATTAATTAAAACAAAAATTCTGTGCCAAGAAACTTAATAATGCTAGAATTTATAATATTTACCAATTTACTCACTATTGAAGTTAACCCTAAAAATGTAAACAAACAGATCGCTACTTTAGTAAACAAAACTAAGATCGCGATTTGAAAACAAATTAGCCCCAAAATTAAGATTAATGTTTTAAATATTGTTTCGATTAAGTTAATTTAAAATTTAGATATTCGCGACACAACACAATACTCCCTTTTCCGCTTAAAAATTTTGGCACAAAATTTTTTGGAAGTGACTCTGTTGAGGAAAACCCCAAGCAACAATACAATAGTTATCAGACTTTTCAAAACACATAAAATAAAATTTTGTCCTTAACAAAGCTAAGGACTGGCTGAAAACCAAAAATAGGACAATTTGTCCCAAAATACAATATTAAGGTGTTATTACTTAGCATGCATGAATAACACAACAATATTGCACAATAAAAACCCTTCCCCAAAAATACACGATGCAACCCATACAATTTAACACAAAACATAAATAACAAATACTATTAACATATAACTTTTTACAACAACAACAACACAGTAAATGTAAGGAACAGATAGTACCAATTATTTTAAAGCCCATATGTACTACACGACCATTTTGCAAGTCTCCAATTCTTGAAACTGTACGAACACCATTGAGACAAAATTTGTTCATCATGAAGCTGCCTCCTAATCACAGTTATTCTTCAGTGTTTCACATACTTGCCAACGTTTACAATTATAAATTGCACTTATAACAAAATTAAACATAATTCCTTAAAACAATTAAACAAATACTTCTTAAAACGATTAACATAAAATAATACTTAAATCAATTAACGTAAAATAATACTTAAAAATTTAAATTCACTTCGACCAATTACTGAAATTGCACATCATAACATTGCTACATGAAGACTTAAAATTTTTGGCCAACTAGCAACATAAATAAAATGAACACATAAACAATTAAAATTTTGCCTCATCACTGCTTCAAGAAACCCGTATTAATAAATACCCAAGATTTACGACAATAGCTTCCTGAGACCCATAAATTTGGCAAAAGTAAAAAAAAAAACACAAAACATAAAAATTTTATTTACAACAATTACATAAAACTTAATATTTATAGGAACGTTTCGGTAAACTTCTTAAATTGTATGAACTCTTCTCTTTACTTTGATCCTGTCCCTGCTTATCAGAAACTGTTTTATCAAAATTGGTCGAAGACCCAGAGAACTGACCGTTTTGGTTACTATCATTACTTGTCACTAATCCGCTATCCGCTGCATTACTATTACTACTCTGAGCGTTTGTTGTAAAGTGTGAACTATTAGGAGATGAGTTACAAGTGGTGGTTGGTAAATTTTTTGATGTAAGTAAAATTTTAAGAGAGCAAGGTGTAACTTTAGGCAAATTATTAGTATTATGCAAGCTATTATCATTACTATTAGAGTTGTGTTGTTCAGAATTAAGAGTGTGATCTTGATTTTCTTGATCTTTAGGTTTTTCAAAATCATATAGGGCTGGGAATGTGATTCTCTCTTCTATCCGTGTTAATCTGTCTACATGTACAGTTTGTACATCTTTAGGATTGTTTATGTGCATGATCTTAAAATTCACTGGGCTAGTTTTAAGTTTAACCCTATAAGGACCTTTATTAACTTGTTGAAATTTTCTCGCTTCACCCTTTTTGAAAACAGGAGTATATAAGAGTACCAAATCCCCTACCACTATATTTTTGTCTTTTGCTGTTCTGTTCCTGTAGTTTTCTTGTTTTTCTGCAGCCTTTTCTAAGTTTTCTTTAACTATTTTAAATGCCCCTTGTAACCTAATCTCTATGTCTTCACTATATTCCCTGTTGTCTGCATATGAAAATTTCTTTTCACTGGTTAGCAAATCGACTGGAATAACTAAATCCCTACCATAAACTATATGAGCAGGAGTATCTTGAATCGCTGAATGGTATGATGTTCTATAAGCTAACAATGCAGAATTCAGATACAAATCCCACTGATAGTCTGTGGCAGAAGCCAAATGTTTGAGAGCATTAATAATAGTTGCATTAGCACGTTCACAAACCCCATCTGAACTTGGATGGTAACTTGATGTAGTGTGTTTTTTGATATTGTATTTCTTGTACACCCGATTAATTGCATCTGAATAAAAGGACTTCCCTCTATCCGACACCAGATGTTCAGGCACACCATGAGTGGAAATAAACTTTTCTAACGCTCCTGCTATAGTCTCAATCTTTAAATCTCTCACAGGATAAGCTTCTACCCATCTACTAAAGTAATCAGTGATTACCAAAATGTGTCTATTTCCCTCTAAGGTCACCGTTAAGGGGCCTACAGCATCGATTGATATCATCTCAAATGGTCGACTAGCAATCGGCATTCTCTGTAATGGCGCCTTGTGTCCCTTTATAAACCCTCTTCTCTGAACACATGAAATGCAAGACTTTATGTGGTTTAAAATGTGTTTTCTCATGTTGTGCCAAAAATACAACTTGCGGATTTTATTGGTCGTTTTCATGTACCCTGGATGTGCTGAAGCAGGAGAGTCATGTGCTAAGTTTAAAATCTGTGGAATTAATGATTTAGGGACAACTAATTTATCTTTTATGTTAAATTTTGATTTAAAGTTTTGATGGCAATAGAGAATTTTGTTTTTATAAAAATATGTGTTTTTATCTATTGTAATATTGTCCTGATTACCAAGTAAATTTATTATTTCCATACATTTAGCATCCTGTGATTGTAATTCTATTAAAGTGCCATCTGTAATGTTATTTAGTGAGATTATATTGTCTACTTTAGCAACATTGACTGCCCTAGATAGCACATCTGCTGGGATGTTGTCTTTTCCGGGAGTACGTTTTGTTTCATAATCAAAATTCTGCAACGCTAAAGCCCACCTTGTAACCCTACCACAATCCTTTAGCTCCAGTGCGTGGGACAAACTCTGCTGATCACAAAATAAAGTAAACTTTCTCCCATATAAATATTGCCTAAAATGTCCCACTCCCCACACTATAGCTAAAAGTTCTTTTTCAAAAACAGAGTATCTCGTCTCAGCATCTTTCAACGTTCTGCTGGCAAATCCTACCGGATGCAAATCCCCTTTATCATCGTATTGACTTAGCACAGCACCAAGAGCATACCCAGAAGCATCTGTATGTAAAACAAAATCTTTATTGACATTAGGAATGGTCAAACAAGGTGACTTCAACAATCCAGCCTTCAAAGTCTCAAAAGCATTATTACATGCTTCATCCCACAAAAATTTTACTTTATTTTTAGTTAAATGTGTTAAGGGAATAGCAGTTTCAGCAAACTTATCTAAAAATTTACGGTAATAGTTACAAAGACCTAAGAACTGACGAACATTTTTCTTATTTTTAGGAATGGGAAATTGTCTTATTGCTTTTAAATTCTTATCTGCTTCAGGAAAAATTTTACCATCTTTAATTTGAAAACCAAGATAATTAATTTGTTGCTGTGCTAATTGACATTTAGAAGGATTTATTTTTAAGTTATGTTGGCTAAGTCTATTAAATACCAAATCTAATTTATGTAAATGATCTTGAAAAGTTTTAGAAGCAATAATTAAGTCATCTATATAAGTGTTTATGTTAAATTGTTTCAAACCCGCTAAAATAATCTCTAATAATCTTTGAAAAGAAGATGCTGCATTGCGAAGTCCCTGTGGTAATCTATTCCATTCAAAATGCCCAAAATCGGTACAAAAAGCAGTCTTGTGTCTGTCATTGGGATCTACATGCATTTGCCAGTATCCCGAACACAGATCAAGATAAGAATAAAAATTTGCTCCTTCAAGAGAATCAATTAAATCAGAAATTAAAGGTAATGGATATGGTAAAGGTTGGGTTTTCACATTTAATTTTCGATAATCACAGACAAGGCGATAACTGTTGTTCTTTTCCTTTACCAAAAGGACTGGCGAAGCATATGGCGAATCATTCACAGAGATTATTCCCGCATCTAAAAGATCATCAACCTGTCTTTTTAATTCTTCTTTAAGGGCATGAGGTGTTCTATAAGGTCTACTTCTAATGGGAATCTCATCTGATAGGTATACTCTATGTTTAATGGTACTACATCCTGTTAAGTCTTTAACTGAATCCGCAAAAACACTTTTATGTTTATGAATTAACTTTAACATTTCCTCTTGTTGTTGCTCATCCAGGTGTTCCAAATTAAACTGCCCTCCAAATAATTCAAAATCTTTATCTATTTGACTAACTTCACCCGAATTAATTGATTCCTTTTGCAATACTACTCCTTCCACTTCTTCAACATTTACAAGTTTAGTACCCTTATTTATATAAATAACATCATCAGAAAAATTTGCTAATTTGACCCAGTAATTACCTTCATGATTAAATTCATTTATTGAACTGCTGACAGCCCAATTGCTTTGAAGTGAATGTTTGGTAGGAGTTATTAAGACCATATCGGATTGTTTTTGTGTGTTCTTTAATTGTACTTCCACCAATAATTATGATTTAGGAGCTAACTTATGTTTACGTTTACTTTTTCCGACATTTATATAATCCATTTCTGCTAAGTTACAAAGGTTGTTACATACATAGTTAGAAAATTGCACACTAGTTTCATTAATTTCAATTGATTTCTTTTCGAAATTGATCTTAACTTTATTTTCTGCTAGAAAATTGTTCCCATTAATTACATTATAACTAGTTGAATCGATTTTATTTATCACATAAAATTTAGTTTTTAAAGTTTCCCCTCCCATATTTAATTTAATAGTAACATAATTAGTGATTATTGCATTATCCCCCGTTACACAGGTAATTTTCAAAAAACAATCCTCTATACTCTCAACTAATTTCTCTTCCAACAAACCTTTCAAAGTTTGAAAACAAATTAAATTTACTGTTGCTCCCGAATCAATTAACCCTTTGAAATCCTTTTCACCCACCTTAAAATCAATTAAAGGTAAAGAATGTCCAATACTAGCAGCAGAGTCTGATCTCACGCACAGGGGGTTTTTAATCAAATCGGATTGTGCCCTTTCCGTTTGCCCCTCTACCTGTTTAAATCCTTTTGCTGCGATGCTGCTCCCGCTCCCTTACTTTGACAAAATCAACTAATGTGGCCAATTTCGCCACACGAATAGCAGGTTACTGGACGTCTGTTTCGCGGAAGCTGTTGTTGAAACCATGTTGTGGTGGTGGTGGATGTGGATATTGTGCAAAAGGGGGTGGTTGTGGACAAAATGGTGGGTTTCCTATCGGTTTGTTTACTAACAGTGTCAATTGTTGTACTTGTTGTTGAAGTTCTGATATTTTCTTTTCAGAATCCGCCATGTTTCGCTGCAGCAATTCTTTAATTTCTGAAAGTTCATTGTTTGTTTTGCTTTTACTCTTGGTTTCAGTTAATGTGGCGGCAACATTTATTTCAGCATTATGCTGATCATACGTGAGGCATTTCTCCTCCTGTAGGGCAGCTTGCCAAATATCCTCAAACGTTTTGGGGGATTGCCCCATAATAAATCTACGAGACGGTATGCTCAACCCCTTTAATGCTTGGTTAAAAAGTAATTTCTCCCTTACCTCCTCTTCCTTTGGAAAACATATATATGCAAGCCCTGACAACCGCGGCAAAAATCCCCTAGTTGATTCCGAATGCCTTTGATTGGCCTGGGTAAACTGCAAGATTTTGTTTTGGCTGTCCCCCACTTTACTAAACCTGTTCCGCAACTCTTTTTTAAATTCTTCCCATGACTGGGTGAACTTTAATATAGGATGAAACTTTGCAAATGTTGCTGCCTCCCCACTTAGCTTTAATTTGGCTGCAATTAATTTATGTTTGTCATCCCATAAAGTTAGTGGCCCAATTTGTCCAAAAAAATCCTCAATCCCTAATCCATCATCACTATCTGAAAATGAAGGCAGCAACCCTAAAAATTCTGTAAAACTGTTAAGTTTTAGGTCTAATAATTGTGCTTGGACTGGAATATCTACTATCCTTGGAATCCCACCACCACTAGACCCTCCTGAATTTTTTGAAGTCTCATCCTGTGTTTCACCAGAATTCTGTACTGTTGCCCCAGGTGTCACAGGTAACTGACTTGTTACCGCAGGTGTCCCTGGTGACTGATTTGATGGCCCATCGTTGGCTACATCCCCAGTTTGGGTTTTCTCGTTACACATTTTACAATCCAATTATAATTTATTAACAAGGTACACAAATAATAAAAATAGAAATTGCCCTGTCCACCAAAATAATACAATATGATTGTTAACAAAAATACATTATTACACTTTTTCTGCAGTGCCAAAAAAAATTATTTAAAGATTCACTTGCTTAACAAGGCAGCACCAAAAGGTATGTTGCCACCTCATTTAAACTAAAGGACGGCACCACAAAGTGTGTTGTGTCTTACCACAACAACTCAAGTTATATAACAAGAGAATTTTAACTATTATAATTTACAATGATAAAACTTAAATTAACTTTACCAATTAATGAATTAAATTAATAATGACAAGAGGAAAATTTACTGCAATTTATTTTAAACCTTTAATAAATGAACACACATTGCACTTAAATTAAGAATTATGAATTCAAAATTTAAATAAGACATTACAGTTCATTCCAAAAATTAATCAATTAAAGAAAATGGAGGTGCGTTGTGTTCTGGCCCCCAATTAAATAAAAATTAATTAAATAATAACCCAGTACAAGTGAATCAGAAATAATAAAAAAAATGACTATGAAAATATTCCCGAATCATGCACTTCGCATAATTCCTTGAATTCCTTTACCAATTATATTAATGTTCCCGAATCATACACTGCGCATGATTCCTTAAAATTCCTTTCCCTATTAAACTAACCTCTTAAAAATTTAATCAAGCTATAGAAATTCATTAGATAACTGAAGAAGATCAGACACAGTCAAATTCAATAAAAACAAGGCTGTCTACACAAAATTTACATATTTAAATTTACTAACAAAAAAAAAACATGATAATAAAATTCAAACTTAAATTAACCATATCAAAAATTAAATATTTGACTGTCTCTGATAGATTTCTGGAATTAAAAATAAACTTCTTAAGTGAAACATGGGCACTGCAGAAATTGAAGACAATAATTAGGATAATATTCATTTATTATATTGACATGTTGAATTTCATGAACACTGCATTTACAAAGTCCCAATGGACTAATATATTTCTACTATTGATTTAATTTACTACAATACAACATTATTTTAATCTATTAACATATTTGATCTTAAAATTTCCTTATAAAATTAACACAGATTTTGACCATTTGTAGTTATGAAATAAATAATTCAACTGATAAATTTAATTATTTTGAAAGACAAATTAATTAATACATTATCCTATATATTTTTGTTTTTATTTTAATTTAGTTACTTGTTAAACATTATGTGGAAATGGAGCTACTGGAATATTTGAAAATACATGATTTCACTAGGCATTAAGCCAATGTGAAACTATGGTGTTAAAAACCATAAATAAAAAAAATTAATAAAACAAAAAAAGATAGAAGACATGCATTGAATTTAAAAGGAACTTAAAGAGAAGAAAAGAAAATTTACTCATCATGAACAATTGAGGGGGGCCCCCATCATTTCGCAGTGCAACAGTTTGCACTCCTCAAAAAAATTGTCGTAACTTCACGATGCCAGCTACCAGAATGAATAATCTTCCCGCCAAAAACTTCAGACCTCACATCTCACTCCAAACTCCAGTTGACACCTCCGCTTCAAAAAACATAGTGCGTAGGAAAAATACTGTAATATGAAAACATGCCTATACCTTTGATGTAAGGCACATGGATGCAAGTCCAATTGTAAGCAGATTTAAAGTTGGAACATGAATGCTTGCCTTCTTGAAAGATAATTATTTGTTGAATTTTAAAAATTCATAGATATTCCTACGCAGGGCTATAATGTCACACTTTCTCGAACCTTCTCTTGTCACGTGACGACGCTATCTTTTTGGCGGGGAAACGATACAGTTGTCGTTGTTGCCAACATCAATAAAAATAGAAAAAGATGAAAAATGGAAGGAAGTTACACAAAAATAGAAAGGTAAAAAAAACATGTTAATAAAGAAAATTATCTTATTTAATTCTCCAGTAGCTTCCAAAAATTTATTAAAACACCAGTAGCTCCAATTATTGTTTACACTCAAAAACTTATTATTTGAACTTCAGTGACTGTAAATATTACTTAAACACATTTTCAAAAATTAAACATTCTAAAATTATCGTACACAATAAATTTAATTGAAATTAATAATTTTCAAAATTAACAGTTGACAAAAGAAAGGCGCGCTACTTCCATCTGACAAATGCCAATAATTCAACCACCATTCCAACCAACCCATTGTTACAATACAAAAAAAAAACAAACAAGTTATTTTCTATTAAATGAATTTCAGATTTGGTGGACAGTATGCAATTTTTACCATTAATTAAAACAAAAATTCTGTGCCAAGAAACTTAATAATGCTAGAATTTATAATATTTACCAATTTACTCACTATTGAAGTTAACCCTAAAAATGTAAACAAACAGATCGCTACTTTAGTAAACAAAACTAAGATCGCGATTTGAAAACAAATTAGCCCCAAAATTAAGATTAATGTTTTAAATATTGTTTCGATTAAGTTAATTTAAAATTTAGATATTAGCGACACAACAGAGATATCAAAGCCTGAAAAGTGCGATTTTTGCCATTTTTGAAAAATTTGGGATTTTTTTTAGCGAAGAGAAAGCATGTCCCAGATCTGGAACTAGGCGTGTGAGTACAAGTACTTTCAGCCTATTTGTAAAAAAAATTATGTCACGTTGACAGTATTCCTTGCTAGAAAAATTTCCTCTTGTAAACGGACAAATTTTGAAAAAAAATGGAAACTTTATGCTTAAATTTCACCAATAAGCAGTTAGTTTCGGAAACTACTCCCTTACCAGATTTTTAGCCCTAATGTATTCTGTACAAATTGCTTTAATCCGAAATTGAATTGGTTAAATAAACGATGAATTATTTACAATTCCGTAAACCCTTCTGGTGAGAAAATTGCTGCAGACGATGAAACAAAGATGGCCGCCATGCACAAACAAAAATTAATAAAATTAAAATAATAGCCATTTTGAACTTCCATCATGTTAGGGTTGTTGTACAAAAAATTTCAAATTTTTTAAAAATGATCGAGCAACCAGTGCTGGACCACTTGAAATGGATTGACCCTTATATAGAGAGCTTCAAAATTATTTTGTTAAACACCCTTTTCTTTCGATTCTAATTACATTCAATTTTTTACCATTTCCGCATTTAAATATAATTGTCTAAGTGATCATTAATGTATCACGGCCTGCTAACATATACAGTAGAACCTCGATCCATCGTTTTTCAAAGGGTGCGGGAAAAAAAACGATGAATGCGGGTTAACGTCAAAACACGAAAAAAATACAATGTTTATGCATTATTAATACATGCAATGTATACAGTATACTAATAAAAACTAATTTGTTACTTACCAAACTGTAAAATAAATAAATCTTAGTTGTAGAAAATTGATATTTATTTTTAAAAAATCAATAATGTTGGATTTTTCGTTTATTTTTTAAATTAAACAACAAATTTTCAAGATATGCAACATTTCTCTGGTCATTTTCTGTGATTTCATGTTCATATATAAAAGTTTGTACAGTTTCAAATGCCGTAATTGCATGAGACAGACTTGGCACTGCTGTAGCCCCAGCTTCATAAGCATGAACCATTATCCTGGCAAGCCTGGGCTTCTTCGTCACTATTTTCATTTTTTGAATCATCGCACATTTCTTCTATGCTTAGGACACCACATGCCATCCCCTCCCCTAAAACAGCACAAATGAGTAATTTTAAGATAAAGAAGTAAATTACAGTTTGTATGCCATATAGACCTGCTTGATCTTCAATTTCATTTCGGTGAGTTGAGAAAAATTACAACGATGAATGCGGGAAAACGACTTTTTGAAGAACGATGCATGCGGGTTTCGTTAACATTATTTAAATATATATTGTATAGGGACTATAGAAATAAAACGATCAATGCGGGAAAACGATGGATGCGGGAACGATAGATCGGGGTTTCACTGTAATATGAACTAGTCGAATGTCGGATGTATCAATCCCAAAACTTTCTTCCATCTCATACATGTTAATACTTGAAAATTCGCTATCACACTGCCAAAATTAAACGGCAATCTATGCCCATCATGAGGATTCTAAAGATATGAAATTCCGTGCATTAGTTCTTGAGATATGGCTATCTCTGAAATCGTGTAAATCCAGCAAAAGTCAGCCTAGCAGCGTCACTTATTGGGTGCTTTACACCAAAACCTATGTTACACCAAAACCATCAAGCAACCACTTATGTCAAAGTCTAACTGAATCTGAAGTTTGGGGAAAATCCGTTCATTAATTTTTGAGATAGAGTTATTGCGAAAATCATGAAAATTCCAGCATAGCAGCGCCACCTATTGTACGATTAACACCAAAACCTAATCAGGAACAACTTGTGTTAACATCTAACTAAATCTGAAGTTAGATGAAAATTCGTGCATTAGTTTTTTAGATAGAGCTATTGCGAGAATCATGCAAAATGCCGCACAGCAGCGCCACCTGTTGAACGATTTACATACCAACGCGTAATCAGCATCAAGTCATATCAAGGACTAACTGAATCTGAAGTTTGATGAAAATCCGTGCATTAGGTCTTGAGATAGAGCCATTGCGGAAATCGTAAAAAATCCAGTATAGCAGCGCCACCTGTTGAACGATTTGCACCAACACGTAATCAGCATCAAGTCATATCAAGGACTAACTTAATCTGAAGTTTCATGAAAATCCATGCATTAGTTCTTGAGATAGAGCCATTGCGGAAATCGTAAAAAAATTGTGATATTATTCATCGTGACAGAAAAACTGATACACTTACCTACTATCGTGTAGGGCCCCCACGAGCAAACAAAAGTGCCTCAAGACGACATGGCATGGACTCGAGTAATATCTGAAGGCATCCTAGTGGCAATTAACACCATGCATCCTGCAGGACAGTCCACAAATCCATAGGAGTGTGAACTGGTGGGGATCTCTTCTGAACATCACGTTGCAAGGCATGCAAGGTAATCGTTTTCCTCCTACCGGCAATTAAATGGCGGCGTGAGTCAGCCCGTATTATAGGAGCCTTATATACAGTGGCTAGGAGATATAGTGTGACAATCGATCAACATAAAAGTGCTAAAATATTAAATCCCATTCATGCTGAACGATAAATGACAATCGCAGTGACATCTGGTAGTTCAAACGTATACACATTGTATAAGGATTTTATAAGGAGAATTCGGCCGATGAAGAGCTAGCAGATGTCGCTGCGATCAACATTTGTCGTTCAGCATTGGTCAACATTTATGGGATTCAATTTTTTAGCCCTTTTTAAAGCCTTACAGGAGTAGCCGATTTCCACACTAACCCATCACCTGTCAGAGTCATCTGTAGAAGTTTAGGGGTCCCATATCATGCGAATTGCACACGCTCCATGCCATCATAGAAGCTCCACTATATAGATTGATTAACCATTATTGCTTGAGCAGCCCCCTGTTGACATGTAGTGTCCATGAATTCATGAGGTTGTCTCCACATGTCCATCCGCCCGATACAATTGGGAACGAGACGGGTCGGACCAGGCAATGTGTTTCCAGTCATCAATAGTACAATGTAGGTGCTGGCTGGCCCAGGCGAGGCGTAAAGCTTTATGCCGTGTACAGAGCGGGCCTGAGGCACTGAAAGCCTATATCACGATCCGTTGAACAGTTCGCATGCCGACACTTGTTAATGCCCTAGCTTTGAAATCTGCAGCAATTTGAGGAAGTGTTGCACATCTATTCGTTTAAGGCTTCTCATCAGTCGTCGACGGTCGCGTTCTTTCTCGGTCTTTTTCCTGCCGCACCTATGCCGGAAATTTGTTTTACCGGATACCTGATATTCACGGTACACTCGTGAAATGGTCGTGCGCGAAAATCCAAATTCCATCGCTACCTCGGAGATGCTATATCACAGAGCTATAAAAATTAAAAGGAGACGACATATCAATCTAACCCCATGGAGAGTGTTGAAGATGAAAGATGGGTTCTTTCCCCCCTCTCCAGCTATCGCCATATTTGACTTTTCCGTAGTTGATTTGCGCAGCGAGAAGAAATGGTTCACTGCGCAGCTCACCGCCGTCAAATATGGCGGAAGCAGGGGGTAGGAACAGCTTCAAGGGACGTCATTTATACTAGATTAATTTACATCTAATATGACGTCATTTATGTCGTGTCCGAGGCTAACGAAAAAGACAGGCTACCGCGGTGGGTCCGATTCTTCTTTTTTTACAGACCGCTGGAGTCACGTGATGCTCTTTTCGCACACCTTCATTGGTGCATTCGAGCATCACGTGACTCCAGCGGTCTGTAAAAAAAAAGAAGAATCGGACCAACCGCGGTAGCCCGTCTTTTTCGTTAGCCTCGTGTCGTCTGCTTTAGTCTTCATTCCTCCATGTGCTATATCAAAGCCGTCTTAAGACTATCAGGCCAGACACAATTTCATTCCCCCTCATATGTGACGTCACGATCCGGGGCTGGCGCCACACAGTGGATCAATCCTTAAGAAAATGCGAACATAGAGCCAAAAAATAATCATTAAATAACTAATTTTTTGCAATGAAATATTTTAAAAGAATATCTACAAAATACGAATATATGTTTATTTTTTAAATTATACAAAATTATACCGTATTTGTATAGCTCGGAACATACATCTTTCAGCAGTCGAATTTTTCTGCGAATTTTATTAACTATTTGCTGTGCTCAGAAATGGAACCAAAGTAACCTCTACTATTAACTCATTTAAAATATCATTATTAATTTCTTAAAACACATTTCAAACCACTACTAGCTACATTTTGATTGAATTTTATGTCTCATTCTACATTATGAGCAACACATATAGAATAAACGGTATCATAATCTTCAAAATTATGTAACTTAAATTGTTTAAAGTTGTTTGAAATTTTAAACACATGTTGGTATTCCTGAAAGCCTATACTTTAATGTGATATAGAGGATTTTTTGCGCAAACCTGCGCGTTTTTTAAATAAAAGGGACTTGAAGCGGCTATTGCGTAGTTTTCCGTTTCCGGAAAACATGTTAAATTGGCTGTACACAAAAATATTTTTTAAAGAAGATTATGCAGTAAGAAATTTCTAGGAGGAAATGATGTAAAAACTAATTTAACATTAAACTGCGAAATTAAATTTAATATACTCGTACCTCGGGTTATATAAAACTTACATGAAAATGCTGAAAAGCGCAAAGGCTCTCAGAGGGTTAAATGTACTCTAATGAATGGATGAGCTGCTATGTCAGTGAGAAAGTGTTATATTTTAAAGTAAAAGTCCCAGTGCTTCTAGAAATTTTCTGTTCCTTTGAACTTTTTTTATTTTCCGTCTAATACTGGAAATCAAAGCGTCAGATGTTATTAGCAAATGGGGCAATAAGTCTTCGTTACATGCTCTTCCACTTACTTTTCTCTTATGGGAGTTAGGAAGTCCCGTTACCTTCGAGACTAACTCTTTATTTCGATTTTCGCTAGCTTCTTCCAATAATTATCCAATTGGAACAGCAAAATTTGTAATCACATCCTTTCAATGAGTTTGTAATTTATGTACAGCAGCTGGCATATAATACCAACCGTACTTTGAGGCACATTGTTTAGCTGTTCCCAGTGCGAAATTGCGAAATTTTTCGGCATTAATTACTTCGTCACAGGCGATAACTTGCATTATAATTGCAAAACGTTTAATAAATTCTTTATCCAATCCAGTGATCTCAGCTGTCTTTTCAAACTCAGCAAAAATGTCCTTGCAGTGTTTCCATCGTGTGTCAAACCACTTCCCTGTTTAACAACATCTATTAGAAAATCTAACTCTTTTTTGAATTCGCGGTATCCTCTCTGAAACACTGAGTTAGTCTTCTTTCATGAGCTTCTGTTATGTCTGAAAAAGATTTTCATGATGTTGATTTCTGCATTTTCAATTGCAAATGGTTTAAGCTCATTACCAACTTTAAAGAGCACTGACGTGAAGAATAGTTTTTATTATTGAAACTATCTAATTTTCGTACAGATTTCAACCAGCTATCTTTTGCATCTACACAAAACATACGCAAACGATCCTTTAAATTTTCTTCATTAATTTCTAAGGCAATTAGTCCACACTGTTCACTTACAAAACTAAGCATTGATATTTCATAACTAAAACCATTAATTAAATTTTTCAGACACAGAAAAAAATCTCTGTTTATTATCATATTTCAAAAGTATATAAGAAAAAAGACAAAATGAAATAATCTTGTTTCAAATAAAAAAGAAATATGCTAAAATTAATATTACTACAAGATAATTTAAAAAACGCAAACCCAATAATAATAAAAAATACGCATTGAAATAAGTTCTAAAATGTTGCAGTAGAATATTGCTGTTTTGTAGAACGATTTTAAAGAGTTATGTAAATACCGCATATGTTGCCAATTAAAAATTAAGCGAATGTTTTAAATATTCCTCAAATGTCATTTGGATATAAGTAAAAACTGCATGCTTTGTTTTTCCAGTTTATTTCAGTTTTTCATCATCTCCCTAAACTTCCTGTTTACGACAAAAAAGCGTGAAATTGTTTGTAAAAACCACGCAGATACCTTCAGTTTATTTTACTCATTTAAACCTAAATAAAAAAAAAAGCATCATATATATAGGCTTATACTATCGTGATAATCCTATGTTCGACACAGCATATACTTTGATCCACTGTGCGTCAGTGCGGAGCATTTGCATTTTGTATCTGGTTGTTTAGAATTAGAATACAACGTGTTTTTTATTCTCGAACGTATTCTTTTCAAGGTAAGTTTTATTTTCAAATTAACTATATATATATTATTAGTACTAGTTCTTTTTTTTTCTTCACTATGTATTTTATTTTTAATTTGCTTAAAATAAGTTAACTAGTAAATCCTAATCTAATATAGTGCTGTCAATATTCCGTGTCTCAAAATAAAACGATGTTATTGTAGTTCTGTTTCATTATATAGTTGTATAAAAACTCTAAAAAGTGAAAAAGTTTCAAGTTTCAAAGCAGTCTTTTCTAAAAATTAAACTAAATGTCATGTAAGTAATTTTACGAACCTGAGATTTAGTCATTCATTTAAAATTAATACAAAATATTATCCATCAATTTTCTGTTACATAATAAAACCACTTGCCCATATATTGCTAATATTTCTGGTTATCAATTATTTGTGTATATCGAGCTTCTTCTTTTTTTTTTTTTAGTCTGCAAATTGCGTAAAATAAACCTTGGTTCGTACTCATGAACATATGTGCAGTGTATACGTATTTCTTCTTGTTTATAATTCAGTCCATTCATTAATTATAATGCACAATATATAATTTAAGATGACTGAAACATCAAAAACTAAAAAATCAATTTTTCAATTCTTGCCTTAAAAAAAAAATAAGTAAGAAAGAAAATAAAAAGAAATTCTTCTGCCATTTTAAACATGCATAATATTTATATTTTTCATCTCATGCAAACATTTAAATACCATTTAAAGAGTCTACAGAACGTTATTTTTGGAAATGAAATATTTTAATGGGTTTCTCGATGGTTTTTTTTTTAACGACTAATTCCTGAATATCTAAATAAATATCAGTTAGGAATATTTCAATTCCAATTGATGAAAGTATTTTCTTTCTTTTTCTCACCATGTTTCAGTACACTTTTTAAGAACTCTGTTGCTTGTACCTCGCATAATATCTTAAAACAATACAAAAAAAAAAAAAAAATCCCTGCCGGCCCGGCCTACAGGCGGAGGTAGATTTCGAAGTTAAGTATACTAATTTCACAAACAAAAACCAAATCATGATTAGAGATAAACCCACTTTTTATCCACTTTTACCACAATTTTATCTGGCCGCTTTTGACGAGTTTTTATTCCATTTTTATATAATAACTGGTTTTATCACAATCATGTTAGGGCGGTATTAAAAAAAATAGTTTTCCATGCACAACTCGAAATTTTCTGACATAACTCCAGATTCATTTTTAATAGGAGAAACATGAAACTTGTTGACGTGATTTTTGAAGAGATTTATAAGCGACCTGTGTTTTTAATTTTAGTTCAATTAATTAAAACTTGATACATAAACAATTATTTTCTCAGTAAGACAATATTTTTCGTTTCTAACACAATCGCTTCGGGAAATTCCGTTCAAAATACCCAGTTTGACATCGTTTTTTGAAATATATTCTGCCTCTGTCAAAAAATCTATCATTACGGTACATTATATAGTTTCTGAATAAGCGAATCTACCAATTGGATGCGTTTGAGAGCAAAAATGAATTTAAAAATGAGTCAGAAAATAAGCAGTTTGGATTTGAATACTCCCTTAATACGATGATTTTTCCAACACAATCCTCTTCGGAAAATTCGGTTCAAAAGGCCCACTTTGACAGCATGTTTTAAAATATATTCTGCCTCTATCAAAAAATTGACCATTACAGTACATTATATAGTTTCTGAGTAAGAAAAGGTACCAATTGGAAGCCTTTGAGAGTAAAAATGGATTGTAAAATGAGTCAGAAAATAAGCAGTTTGGATTTGAATACACCCTTACGATGATTTTTTTCTTCAACCGCTATGTATTTTTAATTTGTTTTTGCTGTAAGAATTGGTCCTATCTAAAACTTGTCTATATAGATGTTGTAGATAATATTAAGAAGATATATGATAAATTCATGGGGATTTTATATCTTTTGAATTGACGGAGTTATGGATTTTTTTCTTCTTCAAACGTCCTTTTTGTTTTCGTTTTTAATTTTTTTTGTGGTACGAATTGGTCCTATCAAAAACTTGTAAATATAAAAGTTGTAGATAATGTTAAGGAGATTCATGATAAAATTAATTGGATTTGATAGCTTGAGAATTGACGAAGTTATGAATTTTTTTCTCCCAAAAACCCTATTTTTTGTGCCCCTTGAGCCCATTTTTAACTTTATTAAAAATCTGTGATACATAAATTTTTGGCCCTATTTTTAGAAGTAATAAAAACTTTAAACTGATTCGATATGTACAAAATTTAAGAAGTTATGGGGTTTTTTCGGTTTTCACAAAACCCCTCCCTATTTCCATCCCCTTGGTCCGATTTTGCCCATTAACGAACCTGACCGAGATTTTATGCCCCTTGATTTTATGTATCAGTTTGGAAGAGATTGGTGCAGAATTGTGGAAGTTATCGTGTCCAGAAGAAAGTGATATATATAGATACATACATACATTACATACATACATACATAGATAGATAGATAGATATATAAAGTTTTTTACTGAGGGTGGTTTTGGGCTCTAGGGGTCATGATCGGTGTAGATCTGCAAAAATTTTTCAGAAATTCCAACATAGGAACGACGCCAATAGGTAGTATTTCATACGAAATCTACCTAATTAGGAAAATAATAATTTTCTGTTTCATGACCTTGTTTTGTTTTATTATGAGAGCTTTATGTTTTTTTAATTTATCGATTTTATGTGAAAATTACCCATTTCTGCTAAGTAAAGTTTACAGTAAGAAAAATTTATCTGCTGTGTGGTTATCTAACTTCATGCACTCTGTAGTTTTGCTATTTATTTGTACTAAATTTATTATACTCTATGCATGTTTCAAGTCACTAAATACTTAATAGGATATTTATTGTATAATTTCAAGCCACAATGAATAATAAAACTAGCATACATCTTGAATTTGTTTTCATTTAACAATCATTTTTTATCCACTTTAATTTAATTTTAAATGTGGGTTTCGATTGGCAGAATATTGGTATTTATTTATTTATTTATTTTTGAAAGTGAAATAATTGAAAGCAAAGTAATTCAATTTATGTGTTTAAACTACATATATATGTATATATACATATATATTATATATGTTACCGTTAAAGTGTATAATCGGTTATTTCATAGAATACCTAGTTATTCCATGAAATAACTAACCAAGCCCGTTAAAGTGTATAATATTATTGGATTCTACACTTTAACTAGTTATTTTATAGAATAACGATGGCCTAACCGTTAAAGTATTAAAGACGGCAGGCGAAAGCTGTTTGAACTCGGTTATAGCTGGTTTTAGTCAGTTTTGAATCGGTTATGTCTGGTTTGCAATCAGTGTGCACTCTGCATTTCTTCATTTGTCATTCACAGTTCATGTTTTGTTGAATGTGTATAGAACTTGCATAAATTTGTAAGCGGTGTATTTAAGTTAGAGTTTTTCCTTTGGGATTATTAACGAATATTTTTCCAATCTTTTTTTTAACGATGAGTTCTATAGGAATGAGAGATCAATTGGTAAATAAGAAAGACTTAATGCGAGAACGGTTTGAATCTTTGTTAAATAAGCTTGAGACAAAGGAAAACAGTGTTATACTTACTCAAGGAAAATTATTAAATTTGATAGCAGAAGTGAAAAAGGCTAAAACAGCACAGAAAAAAATACCACGTGATTATTGGTTAATCCAGCATTATGATGTCCTTGAAGTTCAGGGCGTAGAAAAGTTAATTGTGCCAGTAACAGATGTAAAACCAGACGTCATATTTTATTGCTCAAGTGATATGCTGTTCGATATTTTATATGAAACTCATATATCTATTGGACATGGTGGTAGAGACCGTATGATAAAAGAACTGAATCGGCGATATAAAAACATTACTCAGAATGACATAAAGATTTTTTTGAGTGTTTGTGAACCTTGTCGACAAAAAAGAAATACGGGAATGAAAGGAATTGTGGTGAAACCCATGGTGTTTTCTCATTTCAATTCAAGATGTCAAGTAGATCTTATAGATTTCCAGTCTCAACCTGATGGAAGCTATAAATTTATTTTAGTTTACCAAGATCATTTGACGAAGTTTGTCATTTTAAGACCTCTTCAAACAAAGAGAGCAGAAGAAGTCGCCATGCAGTTGCTCGATATATTTCTATTATTTGATGCTCGATGTATTCTGCAATCCGACAATGGCAAAGAATTCTGCAACAAAATAATTGAAGATTTGAAAATAACTTGGCCAGAATTTAAGATAGTACATGGTAAACCCAGACATAGTCAGAGTCAAGGTAGCGTTGAGAGGGCCAACCAAGACATCGAAAATATGTTGACAACTTGGATGCAAGACAACCAATCTGGAGTCACGGGGTTAAACTTATCCAATTCATGAAAAACAGAGAACTTCATTCTGGTATAAAGAGAACACTTTACGAGGCTATGTTTGGCTGTGCTCCTAGAGTTGGACTGTTAACAACTCCTATTCCAAGAGAAGTGTTTGATTCAATAGAGGATGAACAACAATTTGAAAATGCATTAAATGATCGAAGTGCATCTTTTGAACTGGTCATGGCGCCGTCAAGGAAACACATTTGAATCAAACTGGGAAAGTGTCCTTCGAGCGTTATGATAATGTTGTTTCCATCGAAGATACACCTTCGAATGAAACTGTAAAATTGTGTGTTGTGTGTTCCGAAAATTGCGAAGACAGCCTATTTTGCTGTAAATGTGAGCAACCTATCCATGCTTTATGCCTAGAAGTCTGTTACACAGAAGACAAAATGGTACAGAAAGTCTGCAGGTATCTAAATAAAATAAATATCGGGAAAGAAAGACAAGGAGCTAAAGAGTGTTTAGAAATTCAAGCTACGAAAATGAAATTAATGTCTGACAAATCTTATTCTGAGTCATCTATAGGCATTACAGTCCGTATTCCAGTTCCTGAAGTGGACAGAGGAAGAGGAGATGCTAGATCGGTTTTAGCTGTCATCATGGAAAAAATTAGCGATGGATTTTTTCGATTAGGATCACGGAATGGTCAAATAAAGCAGCTGTACTCTAGATCTCAGTTCAGAAATATGTGATCAAGAATTAATTTCCATTGAAGAAGTTCCAAATGTTGAGACAACTCTGCGATCTATTGCAACAGCTCAAAGTTGCGGCACTGGGCAAGGATTTAAAAAGTGTTCGTGTAAAACACTGTGTGACAGTAAAAAGTGTGCTTGTTTTAAAAATAATATGCAATGTAATTCTAAGTGCCATCACAGCAATCCTTGTTCTAATAAATAATGGAAAATAAAATGAAAGTATTTCATAAATTTTTAAATTAATATGATCTTACATTATTGTTTTGAAAAAAAAAACATGAATTATTAAATATTTATGTTTTTATTAAATAACATAATTGTTCCCTCGAGCATGTCATTTTTTAACAATATTTAGCATTATTATTACTATTTCTTTTGTAAGTATTATTTATATTTTGAGTTTTGGATAAAAAAAAATTAATATTTTTTAAACAGCTAACATTTTTATATAGCACTAAGCAGTTTATAAGCTGTTTAAAAAAATATTACAAAATTTGCTTATCCAAAGTTCAAAATATAAATAATACTTACAAAAGAAATAATAATATAATGTTAAATATTGTTAAAAAATGACATGTTCGAGGGAACAATTATGTTATTTAATAAAAACATAAATATTTAATAATTCATAAATTTTTTTTCAAAACAATAATGTAAGATCATATTAATTTAAAAATTTATGAAATACCTTCATTTTATTGTCCATTATTTATTAGAGTTATATATTGTTATTATATATTATAATTTATTATGTATTGTTAATTTTGTTTCCCAGACCACAATTTATTACTTCCAGGCTAAAAATTTTAACTAACTTAAAGACAAAAACTGCTGAGGTAAACTGAGCTCTCCCTTTTCTGTGGTCAGTTCTGCTGATAGCTAGCACCAAGGACTTCTCCATGGACTTGCCCAGATACCAATCACAAAGTCCTAATGTGATTGTTAATACTTGTCTGATTGCTAATAGTATTAACACAGTGTAGTATTTACACACTCTTGTACCTTTCTGGGAAAAAAATTATGAATTATTAAATATTTATGTTTTTATCAAATAACATAATTATTCCCTTAAACATGTCATTTTTTAAACAATATTCAACATTATTATTATTATTTCTTTTGTAAGTATTATTTGTATTTTGAGTTTTGGATAAACAAATTTTTTAATATTTTTTAAACAGCTTAACATTTTTTGCCAATAGGATTAAGCAGCCTAATAATTTATGTAATTATAAGTTGTAAAAATTTAAATATAACTATTTCCTCATTACTTTCTGTTATTTTTTATTACTATTTAAAAAACATAAAAAATAAAATTATATAATATATTCTGTTTCTATTTATTATTTATCAATTAATCTATCAGTAATATGAAATGTATTTTTCGAGTGACTTTAACTATTTATCATCAGTTAATTTATAAAACAACGGATTTGTTTTATTGTCAAATGTTTATTTAATACTTTAACGGTTAGGCAATCGTTATTCTATAAAATAACTAGTTAAAGTGTAGAATCCAATAATATTATACACTTTAACGGGCTTGGTTAGTTATTTCATGAAATAACTAGGTATTCTATGAAATAACTGAATTATACACTTTAACGGTAACATATACATATTTGTAGATTTTGCTTATATATATTTATTAATGTCTTGTTTTAGAATATATAGAAAATAGATAATTGATATTGTTGTAAATTTCAAAGTAGAATAAATAATAAAAACTGTTCATTAAATTAAATTTAATACTTAGAATTTTTTTTCATTAACCAACCATTTTTCTTTAATGTAACTTTAATTATGTGCACATTTTGACTGACATAGTGATATTATTTCATAAATATTGTTTTTGTGTTACTGTTATTATTATTGTTTTGAGTGATCGAAATTGAATAAAAAGCACTTAATTAGCGTCTTTAAACTATAAGTGATTATTTTTTTTCCGTATGCTGTGATAATAAATTGGAATATAGAAGAAAGAATTAATATGTTTTAAATAACGCATGTGCTCTCCACGGCTGACCTAAGCCCTGCATTGTGACGTCACGAAAGCTTGTGTTTGGCTTGTAGTCTTAAGGCGGCTTGGGTTATATCCTCCATCTCTAGTGCGTCGTACACTGACTATAACGCCATGTTCAAAGTCACTTAAATCGTGATAATTTGCCATTGTAGCAGCAGGAACCGATTTAAGAGCTTCGCCAGACACCTAATAAAACTAAATACAGTGAAACCTCTCTGTAAGGGCCACCTACCGTTCCGTTGAAAATTGGCCCTTATGAGAGGTGGCCTTTGAATAGGGGTGACCAAATTTTTCATTTCTCTTTCTTTTTATCCCGCGATTTTTAAGATATGCACATTCCTTCATTAAGTTCTCTTTGTTTTTAACAATATTGTTTATTTGATTCTTGCTGCAATTAAACTCTGAAACCAATTTTCTTGCAGATGTTCCTTGATCATGACAGTTAGGAACTTTGATTTTGTCATTCAAATCCAAATGTACTCTTTGGCTTGATTTAGGTGCCATAATTTTAAATTTTACATAAGCCTAAGCATAAAATTTCTAGTGTAAAAATTGTGCTTCAATATGCATTTGTAGTTTTAGTAAATGTGGAATCAGTTTTTCTAGATAACTTGTTATCCTTTGTGTGCCAACAACAAACCCCTACAGGTTGAAACGTCGAACAAAGTGTGAGGAACACCTGTTTGTCTCACTTGTTGAAAAGTTTGTGGTCCTTCATTGTGTTATTAAATCCTCCTCATCGCTTCCTGCCTTCTTCGTTGCAAGTGCAATTGTATACTGAACTCTTACCTTTTGGTTCAGGAATTCAATACACCTGTTTAGGATTTAAGGCACATGTGAAAAAAAATGGCCTTTATGAGGGGTAGGTGTGGCCCCTAATAGGAGTAAATTTAACATTATGTCTATGGGAAAATTTTTCGTTCCTAAAAATATTGGCCCTTAATAGAAGTGGCCCTTGAATAGGGGTGGCCTTTAAAGGAAGTTTCACTGTAACACCAGTCGGATGTGCCCATCCGAAAACTTTCTTTTTTTCCCATTTATGTCAATATTTCAGAAAGTTATTGCACATGAAATTTTAATAGTTTATTGTACATATCTTAAGGTATACACAAGAATTTTTTTATTAGATTTTGTTGCTTCTACTCTAAGTTATAAACAAATATGTTCAACCACATTTTTTGACACGGTGGGCAAGAAAAAAAACTACTCAATGGATCGTCTTGATTTTTTTTTATAATTATTATTAAAGCTTATTTAATTGCCTTCGATATGAATTAAAGCTTTTACTAAAATTATAAAAAAAAAAAAAAAGTTATTGCACATGTTAATCCTTCAGTGTTATTACTTCAATATTACACAAACTTTGATTTTTATTTTAAGTTTCTGCTTCATTTTACTAATCTGAGTTAAAACGAGTTAATCTCGATCATAATATTTAATAATATCAATGTTTTTCGTTATTCTGTTGTACTTCAGCTGCTTGGGGAAAAAAAGGTTTAAAAAAAAATAAACTTTTTTACCAAAAATAAAACCGACTTCAAAAACTACTACAAAGTAAAAAATATTTTTTTTACATAATAGTTAATAAGAAATTAAATTAAGAGCATTGTATTTACCATGCGTATTATTATACTTATGTACATTAATTTGATTTTTTGGAGTCGGTGCCAGCCAAACGAAGTTAAGTATAACTATCCCACAAACACACATCCAAATATCTACGAGTTTTTTTGCGATTTGTTATTTAGTTAAACAATTTTAATTTTACCATTTTTGAAACATTTCATCTGATTTTATAAACGTGTATTTTCAAGTGAGATCAGCTGTAATTATGTGTGCTAAATTAAGGGTTATTATAAAATTAGTGCGTTTATACAGGCTATTATGTAAAAAAATCGTAGCCAAACACAGATTATCAAATGCAGGATGGTGTCAGAGTTGATTGAGAATGGAATTTTTTGCCTAAACGGTTTTGCTGAATCTTGCTATTTGTATTGGATAAACAATTTTAATTTTGAACTTGGCTTGGCTTGGCTGGCACCGACTCCAAAAAATCAAATTAATCTACATAAGTATAATAATACGCATGGTAAATACAATGCTCTTAATTTAATTTCTTATTAACTATTATGTAAAAAAAATATTTTTTACTTTGTAGTAGTTTTTGAAGTCGGTTTTATTTTTGGTAAAAAAGTTTATTTTTCACTTTTTAGTTTTTTCGAGTTACAATTTTTGCATGATTCTTTTGGAGGAAATTACGGACTTTTAAAGAAACTTTTAAAGGTATTATTTTGATAGGTAAATACTTTTGTCCAGATTTGTGTGTACATTAATAACACAGGTTTTTTGTGAAAATTCTTTATATATATATATTTATTACATTTATTCTTCTTCAGATTTACTAGCTTTATTTTTTCAATTAAATATTTTTGTTTCTCTATTTGGACATGGGTAGAACGACAAGAGATGCTGCTCGCATGAAAAAATATCGAACTTTGGAAACTGACAATAAAAAGTTCTTCGGCTTACTAAAAATGCTCTATGAAATAGAGAAGAAAGACCCAATGACTTATTTTTCATACTTTCTAACCGATGACCAGGCCCTTATCTTCCGGGTTGCCCTAGATCAACGGGTTTGATATCTGGCATCGGCGTAGGAGACCACCTAATCGCCACGTAGCGGCAATAAACCTGATAAGCGCCTAGTTCGTTTTTCTATTGGCAGTGCCTATTTCTTAATTATGAACTTTTTTATACCAGTTACTTAACATTTATATCTTGTTTAGCACCTGTGCATTGCTACTCATGTTGATCTCGTAATTTAGAAGCTTAATCAGATGAAGAGGCCTTCACCTGGCAAGGCACCTCAGAGGTATAATTCATAGGTAACTTCGAAGTCTTCGCACCCGCGACGGAGTTTACATGCACCAGGAGTCATTAGGGTACATGACAAACGAATAACTTATCAAAAAATGATTGTGAAAAGACTACAGTGGGAAAGTCTTAAATGGCGTTTCCTTAAATGGCTGGTCATTGATGAAATTTCTATTATGTCAAAAGAGAATTTATATATAATTCATTTGAGGCATCAAGAATTTAAAAATAATTTATTTTTTGGTGGCATTAATGTTTTCTTATATGGAGATATTATGCAAGTGCCAATATGTAATATATAATGTATACGTAATGCCAATGTGCTTAAACGTATGCTAAACATTTCAGCATGGTACTTTTATTCATAATTTAAATTATTTGCTTAATCTTTCGCCAAATCTAAAGATGCTGATAGAGAAATTGAGAACTCATTGCATCATGACGGCATTTTGTTTATTTTTGGTTGTTATGTATTTAATCGTTCTTGGCAAAATCAGCTTAACTCAGGCATTTATGCTTCTTATTGTATCATCATTTGCAATACGTTGGGCAGTGGAGATTTTAAAACTATTAAGTAATTTACCGTTATTGAGTCCACGGCCAATTGTTGTTTCTGAGCTAATATGATTTGATGCATTGAAGCGTTTTGCGAATTAAATATTTTGTTATACCCACATTTACATTAAACCACATTACTGCTGCTTTTTTTTTTTTTTTTTTTTTTTTTTACGCTAGCCTTGACTATGGGCTCGATTACGGAAGATTAGAAATTCATCGTCATGCTCATTTAATAGTCTTGTTTAAAGTGTCATCGGTCTCCATAGTAACTGACGTATTTTAGTAAGTATAGTACTGCAAAATATATAGAACTTTCAGAAGCAACTTATGATATTCGCATTTCCTTTAAACCATGTTTGCTGTTAGTATCGCGTACTTTTTGCTTTTATCGGGCAGTCTGATTCAAATTTACTTGCTCTCATTTCTTGATACAATTCAAATGTTTTCATGACTGCGTAACTCACCGACTTGCTTTCGCAATTATGCTTATGCCTACTGAAGTTTAAGCTCTGTGTCATGTAAATACACCGAACCATAAAAATGCCGCCTGTAATACTAATTAGAGTAACTCTTTTTTTTCTATGTTGGTAATATTGTACTTTAACAGCATAGGGATCTTGGCTGAACTTCTGTTTGCATAATAAAAGTAGACAAATGGCCGTTTACAATAAATAAATTTATAAATATTGAAAAAACTTGGTCGTGTATATGAGACAGTGGTACTACTTAGTTATCCCGTCGACCAAAAATCTATCGTCAAACTATAAGATTAAATGCCAATAATGGTTGATTGTAAATGTCACATTCACTTGGCTTAAGCAAATTACACGTGTTTACGTCATCAAGTGATTTCTTATTTCGACGTTATATTTGTATTTTTATTAATGTTATACTAATTTATTTATTCTTTCGTTATTTAAAATAAAAATTATGTCAATTTGTATAATTTGGCGCGTGGTTTGGCAATTTATATAATTTGGCGAAAATGGTCGATGGGATAACTAAGTAGTACCGAGACGGTTAATAGGTTGTCAGAAAATATGCGTGGAAGTTTCATTTTCTTTCCAAGGCCCCTATACAAGAAAGTTATCATTAATGTTATCAAGTGGAAATATTAAAGGCAATCAAAAAGCATTCATACATATAACTATTTAATATAATATAGGTATGTATATAATATTATATATATATATATTATGTGCCGCCAGTCTGATGTTATGTGTTTAATTAAACTAAACTATTGTATACTAAATTATTACTTTGTATTAAACTAGTTTGCTTCTGTATTATTTAGCATTTGAAACAATGGTGTATATTTAATTAATGTACATTAAATTACTGTTTTGAATGCAAATACCAATTGAGAATTTTAAATATGACTGTCGATTAGAAAATGCGAAGAAACAGATTGGGGAAGATCCATTACTGAATTTGAATGGGAATATCGCCAAATTAGTCAATTACAGCCAAGTTGGCTCCATTTATGGCGACTTATTTTGGTCGCCAAATTTGGCGGTAATTCACTTAACTGCGCCAAGTTTGGCTACTACTTGGCGCTAACGTATATGAATACATAGTTTTATGCTTATGATTCAGAAACCGGTTACAACAATGAAAGATAATTTGGGTGAAATCCTTCATTTTATTGGTTTTTGTTGAATTACTAAAAAACTACTGAACCAATTTCGATGAAACGGAAGTGGTACCAATTCGAGAGTATCCTCTTTCAATTAAAACAAAAATCTCATAAATCGGACAAAAAGTTCCGGAGCAATCGGTGAACATACATAAAAAAAAAAAAAAAACATACATACGCGTCGAATTGATAACCTCCTCCTTTTTTTCGAAGTCGGTAAAAAACATACATACGCGTCGAATTGATAACCTCCTCCTTTTTTTCGAAGTCGGTAATAAAAAGAACGAATTTGTTTAACATTTTTTTTTTTTTTTTTTTTTTTTTTTTTTTTTAATCAGACATTACATAACTTTTTTTTTAAAATAAATTTATGGATTCCTTTAATTTAACTAGAAGCTATACTCACGAAGTTTACGAAAATAATTTATTTTTGTGTTTCAGATAATTCTACAAGGCGCTATCATGTCCACCGTCCAGACGAAAATTTCCAAAGCAGTTGAACATATTTGTTTATAACTTAGAGTAGAAACAACAAAATCTGATTTAAAAAAATTCTTGAGTGTACCTTAAGATATGTACAATAAACTGTTAAAATTTAAAAAAGATCCATCATGCAGTTTTCTTACAAAAAAAATCATAAAAAAGTGCTTTTTTATTTCTCCTAATGTAGAAGGTTCCCTTAAGGCTTTTCTAAAATCCAAAGGAGGTACACTTTCTAACGCATTTCTAAATTCATTTCTTTTCGGAAACGCATAAGATTGGCAGGTCTTCGCATTCAGAAACTATGTAATCGAATGGCGTTATCCATTTTTTGATAAAGGCAATACTGTCAAAAGTGAGAAAATACTGTCAACGTTAGCGTTTTGAATAGAATTTCCGGAAGCTATAGCACGGAAAAGGAGAAAAATCTGCAGTAACGTGACAAGAATCTCTTATATCTCTATAAGTAATTTATTTTTATTAAAAATGAAAAACGCTATTCTATTCCAAATCCCTTCAATACTCAGGCCCATCAATTTTATGCCTTTATAGAGCTAAAAGTTAGTCAGAAAATTTCGCGTTGTTGAACAGAGAATTTGAGAACCACCTTAATTGACAAAGCGTATTTTTTTTAAATATTTCACTCTTATTTTTACTTTCTTCTGTCTAAAGGAGAAAGTATTGTAATCGAAATTTTATTTGACTTTCGGTTTTCGACGGATTTACAGGTTTAGTGGTCAGAGGTCCCGAAAAACGTGTTTATACAAAATGTCCATCCCTATGTTTTTCTATCATCGAAAAATGTATGAAGTTATGCGTAGAATTGAACCAAATATTCATGTATATGTTTTTGGCTATGGCAAGCAGGTCCTCCTTGAATTTGGAAATATTCCGCCGGAAGGGGGCGCTGTAATAGCGATTTCGTGCCATTTTCATTATTGTACCATCGAAAAGGGTATGAAGTTATGAATAGAATTGAACCAAATTTCATATATATGTTTTTGGCTATAAAAAGCAGGTTCCAAATGAATTTGGAAATATTTTACCGAAACGGGGCGCTGTAATAGCGATCTTTGTGCCATTTTCTCGATTTTTCGTAGTTCTGTTGTCGATTTACGGCTCGTGCAGCGACGAGAACTTCGCATCCTGCTAAGCCGGCGATCCCCAAGCAGCTGAAGTACAACAGAATAACGAAAAACATTGATATTATTAAATATTATGATCGAGATTAACTCGTTTTTACTCAGATTAGTAAAATGAAGCAGAAACTTAAAATAAAAATCAAAGTTTGTGTTATATTGAAGTAATAACACTGAAGGATTAACATGTGCAATAACTTTTTTTTTATATATATATAATTTTAGTAAAAGCTTTAATTCATATCGAAGGCAATTAAATAAGCTTTAATTAAAAAAAAAATCAAGACGATCCATTGAGTAGTTTTTTTTTTCTTGCCCACCGCGTCAAAAAATGTGGTTGAACATATTTGTTTATAACTTAGAGTAGAAGCAACAAAATCTAATAAAAAAATTCTTGTGTATACCTTAAGATATGTACAATAAACTGTTAAAATTTCAAAAAGATCCATCATGCAATTTTCTTACAAAAAAATCATAAAAAAGTTATTTTTTTTCTCCTAATGTAGAAGGTCCCCTTAAGTAATAATAAGTGATTGTAATAAGAAGTATATAAGGTATAATTACTATTAGTAGTAAAGTGCGCTGTTTCATGCCTTTCCAGTTAGTAATTTATCAGGAAATCATAAGGAAAACCTTGTTTATTGCTGTTAGAAAGTGTGTTAGAAAGTACCTCCTTTGGATTTGAGAAGAGCCTTAACAAATGACAGAGAAATATTTTCACAAATCTACTTTTATTATACAGCTTCAAAAGTTATGATGTTTTTAAACCTCCTTTTTTTTCTTTAAACTGCATTAATTTTTTAATGAATCTTTTTTTGAATTTTAAAATGTCTAAGAATCTAAGTAAACATTAATGTTGTTATTGTGTATTTTCTGTCTTGCCAACACATAGTAATATTAAAATATATATACTGTAAAATTATCCCATAAAAGTGTATGCAGTATTTTTTTAAAATAATCTTAATGGTATGCTAAGAAAAATCTGAATTTTTTGTAGAAATTGAGTCGGGCCGGATCGGGCCTGATTTAATTGATTTTTGCACGGGCCGGGCCTGTTTTCACTAAGTTTTGTACGGGCTGGGCCGTGAGCTGTGAAAATATAAAAGGGCCGGGCCAAGATAGCTTTCGTTTGGGCCTGGAAATTCCGGCTCTAGCTCAAGAAAATGAATTTATTAAAAAATATATACCTTTTTCTCTGTTTATATTTTAAGAAAGGGAACAGGAAAGAAAAAATGAAAACATTATTTAAGCTATCCGTTTAGGGTTTAGGGTTTCCAAATTGATTTCTCAACGTATAATAGTAAATTAACTAATAT
Source organism: Maratus speciosus (assembly GCA_963932465.1). Taxonomy (NCBI): domain Eukaryota; kingdom Metazoa; phylum Arthropoda; class Arachnida; order Araneae; family Salticidae; genus Maratus; species Maratus speciosus. Next base: position 37,030,146 of record OZ010788.1, on the reverse strand, counting down.
TTAACTATTAAGATATATTTCCAAAGATTCCGTTCATTATCGCTATTAATACTTTTACAAAACATATTGCCGCCCTACCCATCCTGAGAACAATTAAGTCCAGTTCCAGCCCGGCTCGGCTATGTAGAAAAAAAATGCTTGCCTGATATTGGCCCGGCACGAGTCTGCTGAAAAAAAAAATTAAGCCTGGGCCCAGACACCATGTAACTGTATGATGCCGACCTCTACGTTGAACATGTTATATTTCTGTATTGATGTTGTCAAACTAGCATCGGCTCGTGCAGTACATTTATACTTATTCTGGAGAAAGTCATATTCATTGAAAATGTCTCATATTTTATCTGCTTCGTTTAAAATTTTACATCGGGTCGGTAGGACCGCTTAGTTTGTTTTTTTTATCGGCCCGGCAGCCCCGTTCAATTTTTTTGTCGGCCCGGCTCATTGAAAAAAATTGTCCTAATTCTGCTGGCCCGCCCCGTTTTAAACTTCGTCTTAATTTTTCCGGGCCGGGTACATGCCTTATGTCAAACCCGGGTCCGTGCAGCTTGAGCTTTCTACCAAGCGCAGAAAAGCAGTGAATTTTTCATAATCGAGTTCGTTGCCCACGCCAAGTTAATTATTTTCATAGGAATTTTTTTGAAAAAACCTGAATTGTAGTAAAAAAATTAGGCGTATTTTTCAAAATGACCATTGACTGCTTATAAAAGAGTGTTTTCTAAAAAATTATTTTTTACATTTATTTTATTTTCATCTTCTCTTCAAAATCTTATTTTATGTTAAATAAAAACAGGAAAGAAAAATCATGTGTTAAGCATAGATTATGAAACACTTTCCAACACTTCCTGAATGCTTTAACAAAATTTTCTTATTTAGGAAAATAAGGTAAATAAGATAACTAAGTAAACATTTTAGAAAACGCATAAAACATTTGAAAAATTGATTTAAGCAGTTACCGTCCATAGAAAATGTGTATCCCAATTCTTTTGAACAACCCTGTATTTGATCGGTAGGTTGATATATATGTTATATAACGGGGAAATTTAGTTTAGCAAGAAAACGCATAAGAAGTTGAAATTTCTCTTCCAGCAATTTATACTAATAGATGGAAACATACTTGTATACTTTTGTACAACCCTGTAGTTAACCTAGTACCTTTATTACACGCCACTATTTAGCTAAAGTTTAATTCAAACTAAAACACTCTTAAAACTACTGAAATCACATTTCCAGAAATTATCATTTATAGACGGCCATGTATCCAATTCTTTGCGCGACTCTGCATGTCATTTTATCTATGTTCTACAAACATTTCTTAATAAACTAAATGCAGTTCAGCGTAACAATCATAACTTATTTTAAAACCACCTTTAAGCAATTTGCACTCACGCCCAGTAACCATTATGAATTTTTTTTGTGTAGTCCTGTATATGAGTTACAGCATTTATACACACCATATATTATGTATAAATATAGTGAAACATAAAAGTGCATAACACAATTAAAAATGCATTTCCAGAAATCGTCGCTACTATGCAGTACTTCGGTAAAATACAGTATCTGAAATCTTTTGTGTGTCCCTGTATGTTCTATGCACTTCGTATTGTACATGAAATAAGTTGTAGTAAACCTCAGCGAGGCATATCAATTTCATTATACATGAAATAATGTAACATAATTAAAATACGCTGCAAACAACTCCCTCCACCCCTATATCATTATGTAACGGAATTCTTTTGTATGGCCCTGTAAATTAATAATAACTATTCTTTGCACCGCATATTCTACAGAATGCCTATTTTAGATATTTTAGTGCACTTGATAAATGCATATCAATTTTATTATGTTTGAAAGCATGCAACATCATTAAAAATAATTTGAAAAGATTTTTTTTCCATAGGTCATAATGTAACCGAAAACTTTTGACTGTACCTGTAAATGAACTAAACATGCTACAAACTTCATTTGAAATAGGGAACGTGCTATGGTAAACATCAGTAACAACCAAAAAATCCAGGGCAATCCGAGTATATTTACGGGAGTTAGAGCGCGTGCAGACGCACAGACGGCTAGACAAACCGAAGTCATAAACACTTTTCAACTTTGTTGGAAAGTGTTTAAAAAAAGTATTTTATCTACTGGTAAATAGGAAGTTACATGAAAACGAAAAATATTTCTAGCGGGCATTGTGAATTCTATATACTATTGCACAGTTCGAATCTAAGCTGTTTATGATCGCCCGTTTTCAAAAAATACATCGAAACTTTCAATGTGACAGGCCTTGATCTAAAAGACAACAAAAATAAAAGAAATGCTTTCTGCTAACTTTTGTAAAAATATGTACGCAAGTTGTCCCTATTTTTCACACAAAAACAAGGAAGGAAAATTTGACGCACTTTTGCAAAATCGGCGTTGCTTTTTTCTGGTCATTTTGCAGTTAACATTAGCATTCGGGAGTCTTATTCTTACGTAATGACACCTTATAATAGAACAAAGAAATCTAAAATAGTATTATTATAATCTCTTCCCTTGTGAGTATTTCATAAAAGTGAAAGGCGTGTATCTATTTGCCGAATTCACTGAACTTATTTACAGTGACAGTAGTAAGGTTTCTCATTTCCGCGATATTATAGATGAGATAATGATGTTGTCTCTCCATTCAACGCATGTGAATTAGTCTCACAAACAAGAAATCTTTAAAAAATATATCCACAGTGTCGATAAGGTGTTAGAAAACTCCGTTGAGAAAACTTCCAATCATGGTAAGTTATTTAATTGCATATTAATTTCAGTTTTATGTAAATCAGTTACATTTGATGATGTAAAATTAATGCTTTTTCAATGACATACATATATGTATGTATATAGTGTATGAAGCGAAATTTTTAAGGTACATTTTAAAAAAAAATGAAATTAAGTCAACGAACACTTGATATGAAGAAGGTGATGATATGATATGGTGATGACGTCCTATTTAAGATGGAGTCCTATTATTTCCGCATTACTGAATTTAATATATATAATCATAAGTTTTGTATTCATGCATTTTTGCATAAGAGTGCAATAGCTATCGCACCAAGATCTGAATATTTATAAAACTAGTTATAGTACGAACGCACCTCATTTGCCACGTTTGACGTGCAATTTTAGACTTGTTATTATTATTATTATTATTATTGTTGTTGTTGTTGTTGTTATTAGCCCCTGGTACGGTATGCTGTTTCTTTCTCCCAGATTATTTTGTGTTGCCTCCAAAAAATAACGTTACCTTACAGAAGCCAGCCGTAAAACAAAGCAGTACGATTAAATACTCTATAGCAATTTTTTTTTAACTTTTATGCATCGTACATTTTCAATTTTTATACCGTTGTATTGGGAAAAAAATGTACTTTTAAATGTAATTTGTTTGAAAACTGCATCTCCATTTATTCTGTAGAAAGTAAAGAAAAAATAGTTGTAAAACAGTAATTATATCTTTTTGTTTCCATTTTTTCATAGCAGCCGAAAGAAAATGTAATTAAAATACGTGCTATTTTGAAAAAAATATAAACGAATGATTTCTGTTAATGACGTATCTTTTTGCTGCATTTGTGCATTATTTTGCGATAGTGATGTCCTATGCCTACTTTACTGTAGATGTTTAAGAGTGGATCGTAAGTGTGGAATTCTTAAGCGGATGCGAATGACGTCCTTTTACATAAAATAAAAGGGTGTTCTGTAAGCCTTAAAATTGAAATATGTTTTGTACTATTTATAGATACATTTTTTTTTTCATCGGGGGGCGACACTAAATTCTGAAAAAGCAGAATTCCTGTTTTCTGGTTATTATTATTGTTTTTGTTATTACTGCCAAAATTTTAGTTGAGGTTTGTTGTGGGGACCCGAACAGTTTTTGGTATCTGCGTGTGTATCTGAATTTACGTATAACTGAAATCTGACGCAAAAAAGCAGCATGAAATCGTGTTTAATATTTCACACAATTTAATTGTTCTAGAACTTTTTTCTTTTTTTTCCCTAAATGTTTGAGAAATTTGATCCGGTCATAAATACATATTACTTAAAAAATTAAATTGTGGATTGTCGGATGTTAGATATTACGTAAAGTTAGGTATGATAAAAATTTGACTTGCGACTGCGATGTTGAGGCCCCTAATCTGCGGATTTACTAGTTATTATTATTTTGACATATTAGTTAATATTAGCAACATATTTGTACATGCATTGTATATGTATATGTTTTTCATGTTCATAAATATATTTTTTTTATTAGAAGATTTCGATAAAAAATTTTTACGTAATTGAATTTGTAAATATGTAAAATGTGCTTTGAGCTTATAATTATAATTTCTTCCACTGTGAGTCTTTCATAATAAAAGTGCAGAGCCCTAAAGACGTGTATTTGTTTTATGAATTCACTAAACTTATTTACAGTGACAGTAGTAACGTTTCTCATTTCTTCGATATTACAGATGAGATAATGATGTTGTCTCTCTATTCAACGCGTGTAAATTAGTCCCACTAACAAGAAATCTTTAAAAAATTTTCACAGTGTCGATAAGGTGTTAGAAAACTCCGTTGAGAAAATTTCTACCATGGTAAAAAATTTAGTTACCTATTAATTTCAGTTTTATGTAAATCAGTTACATTTGATGCTGCAAAATTAGTGCCTTTTCAATGATATTACATGAGGACGCGAGTTTCAAAACTAGCTTACGAGGTTTTTTTTTTTTTTTTTTTTTTTTTTTTTGTCAATCTATTCTATTGGTGAACCTGCATAGACAAAATACTATGTTTTGCAAAGAAAAAAAAAATCTAGTTTTATCGTGTATTTCTAGCATTGCAAAAAATATTGGTTTATAATGAAAACCAATGAGAAGAAAGTAATAAAAGAATGTTTTGCCTATACCAATGATGAGGTACCGACCTGACAATACATGAATATTACATTATCATAGACAATGATTTGCCCCACCAGTGGCTGAGAGATTCTACCCTCGAAGCTGGTAGACGGGAGGTACTGGGCTCGAACCCAATCGGGCCCGTCGGCCCAACCGTTCGGAGTTTTCGTGGTTTTCTTCAAACCTTGGGAAACCTTGCGTAAATACGGGTTATGCTCCCTTAGGAAGACCCCCCCCCCACGGAGGGCATCTCCCCCTTAGGGCCTATATCCCCGTGTTGATAATTGGCCGTCAAAAATCAACCCAACCCATAGACAATGAACTTGTGTGCAGCATTTGAGCAAAATCAGTTCGTTAGATATGTGATTCCTATCAAATCAAAAGGAAAAAAAAAATGTTTTTGCAGTACCTATAAGAGGGTATGCTGTCCTGAACCCCCATTTGGGATAAATTTAAAACAAATGAATACGGGAAAAAAATATAACAGAAATAAAAAATGTTCAAGAAGGCAGAGCCCCCAGACGTGACATATTTAGTTTCTCTTTCTTTTAGTATTTAATTACGGCAACTAGCGAAAAATTACTTTTACTTTTTTTTTTAAATCATCAGAGTCAAAGAATATTTAAAATAGATTTCTTAAAAAAAAAAAAAAAAAAAAAAGTATATGTACATATAGAATTTCAAAATCCAAGGAAGGGCAATGAATGACCTTCCCTTGTTCCCACTTTAACCAACACGTCCTATAAGTAGGACGTGTTGCTTTAACGGGCGTCTATATGTATCGTGTGGACAGAAAATCCATCACTTCTGTTCTGATTCATATTTTTATTTTTATTTTTTAAACTTACGAATTTAATTTTCTAGATGTTGATTAAGTAGAAGTTTTTCGTAATCTACAGACGAATCTGTTTTGGTCAGTTGAATGTTTCTTTAGAAATTTATCCGATTTAACTTCATGAGTAGATGACACGAAAATTGTCAAACGTGTGAATCAGAGCATGGAGATACATTTGTAACGTGCTGCGCAACTTTTGCTTCCGAATGACCAACGGGGTGCCGATTATTATTTAGATACTGACACTTTAAGATAATTGAAACGCGATAGATTTTAATTTAGATTGTTTTTGAGTGAGGAATGTTATTCCTTCTAATTGCAATTTTTTGTGCCATTTCTAAAAAGCACATCAAGAGAAATGCGCATGCGTGAATATTTGATGCATACTGTTTTATATTTTTTGCTCGCAGCGATTCACAAACTTTACTGTTATTCGACCCAACTTTTGAAATTAAAAAAATTTCAAGGGCACGTATAATATGTAAGGTACAGCAGTAAAACAAGCTGAGAGGCGGAATCGTAAGGGAACGGGTAAGAAAACCGTTTCAGACTTGTTTCTGTCTCAATCATGTATAACTGCATGGTATTCTTTTCGCTAAAGGACGGGTCTGGTTAGTTACAATTAAAATGAATCAGGTGCTTTATGTAAACAATAACTGAAAACTACTTCGAAGGCATTCATCTCAAAATGCACTTTATGGACAATATTTATGTGACGTGTCACAGTGGGAAACACGTAGTGTAAAAATAACATTCTAAATCGATTTCTCGACATATAATCGTAAATTATTTAATATTTACCTGTGTATTGATAAAAACGTATTTTTTAAAAAATATTTTATTTTCTACTTTCAAATCTTTAAAATGTTCCATTGTTGCAGTTTCACAGCTATTTGGCTTATTGTGGCAAGGGTTTATTGGCGAATCTTTAAATCCATTGTTGTTTCAACTCGCATACAATTATACGATTTACAGACAATATTTGACGAGTTATCACCTGTAGCGGGGTAATTGGAAAACGCCTTAAAATTAATTTATTAATTTATAATTAAGTCGTAAAAAATATTAAAATGTTCTATTTTTATTGGAAACACACCTTTGTACATAATTTTCATAATTCTAGCCTATCGGGAAGTGAGTTGAAAATCGATTGCAAAATTTCATGTTTGCATACAAAAATCTAGTTGAGTTAAAGAAGAGTGTAAAAAGAACAAAGGATTTAGAGCGGGAGGCGACAGCACAGACAATCACCTCATCGAGTTCACGGCTGAAATTCCAGAATTAGTTAAAACTCGATTCGCATATTAAAACGCAATCGGTCTGCCAAGTCATATCTAGGTAGAAAACACCTGAAAACCCGATTTTAGCGGTTGACTCGTAGGTTTACCACCGTGTTTTACTGCACCCAAAGGTATAAAAACATGGAGGACTGGGAGCAGGAAAATACACTGGTAAACCTACGAGTCAACCGCTAAAATCGGGTTTGCAGGTATTTTCTATCAAGATATGATTTGGCAGACCGATTGCGTTTTAATATGCGAATCGAGTTTTAACTAATTCTGGAATTTCAGCCGTGAACTCGATGAGGTGATTGTCTGTGCCCGGTCTAATTTTTGATCATGGAAATACTACCCCCTGAACCTCCCGTGAAAACATTATTTAGTTCTTTTTTCTTTTCATATGTTTATAAAAGCATATTAAACGGAGGGTTTATGGAGGGGGGAGTAGAACCCACCAGACGTAAAATACAAAAGAATGCTTCAATTAACGATCGACTGAAACGCGTTTTTAAGACCGAAACAGAAACCGAAACCGAATTTTGGTAATCTTCCTACTTTCGGCCGAAAACGAAAATGTCCAAATTTTTAAAAAGTACTTAATACATACATAAATATCGATTAATTATACGTGTAATTATTATAAGTGTGGCCCTCGTTGGTATGCTGTGCCTCTGGCCAAAACTTTTTATTTTCATATAAAATGAAATATAATTAAGTCAGTTTCTAATTATACGAATTTCATCTAATTAAAAAATGTTTTAGGTATACATACCTCGATTTATTTTTTAAAATGATTTTTGTAAATGATATAATCTGTTATACTAGAATATATTGTAATACTATTCTGTTTATACTATATTCAAAGAATATTCGAAACACTTCTGCGGTTTCAAATCTATTACTATTAAGTCTGCAGCTTTTAATGAGCCCGTGAAAAACGTCTTCAAAGTTTAGTCATATATGCATTTCTTGCTTTATAATTTCATTCACATATTGAGTCAGTCATGACTGGTAATTATAAACGCGAAGTTCATAGCAATAAATAAAGAGTGTCTCATTTCAGCCGATACAGCTCAAATCAATGAGTTGTGTTGAAAATTTCCAAAGGAAGAAACGAGATTTTCGGAATAAAGATAGTTTCGGACGAGTTTCGGTCCGGCCGAATTTTTGGCAGCATTTTCGCCGAAAACGAATTTTCGACGAAAGTCCGATTTGGGGCCGAAAACGAAAAGGAAACCAAATTTTTGGTCGATCTCTAGTTTCAATGTTTCAATTCTTGATTTTGAAAAAATCCGGTAGGAGTTCTTTTGTATTTTTAAATATTTTTAATTTGTTACATTTCTATTTTTTTTTTTTTTTTTTTTTTTTAACATTGATATGTTTAAAAAATTTCTTGCACACGGGTGAGGGGGAAAAATTCTTCTTTTATCTTATTTTTAGTTTATTTTCTTCACTAACAAAAAAAGAAAACGAAAAAGGGAATGCTTTGGCGGTCTGCTCGAAGATATTGCCTTTTCAAGATTTCGTTCTACCGGCGACCATGACATAACCAATAAAGTTACACAGGTTATGTTTAAAATAATTGCTATAATTAAGTACTTATCACAGATAACAAATATTATAATTTAAAAAGAGTGGAGTTACACTTCTTGAAAAGTTAAATGAAAGCTACATTTCAATGTATTGCATCTAATCAATTTATTGAATTTAATATTTACCTCGTTGCTTCTTGATATAATTAAGTACTTATCATCGATAACAAATATTACACATTGAAGGGAGTGGTGTTATCGTCTTAAAAAGTTAAATGAAAACTACATTTCAATGTATTGAATTTAATATTTACTTCGTTGCTTGTACTTATTATTATAATTAAGTACTTATCATAGGTAACAAATATCATAATTTAATAAACAATTAAATAAAAAAAAAATAAAAAAACCCGACTGCGTAAAAAGCGAACTAATTAATTATTTCTCATCAATCTGAAACTATTTTTTTCAATTCCTACTATTAGCTCACATTCTCGCTATAAATATATTGTTCAAATTTTCAATCGTTAATAAAATACCTATTATTCATCCAATCAAGCTCAAATAAAATTTTTTAAACTTGTAGTGGATGACACTTGATGTTAATCCAGTTTTTTTTCAAACATTAATTCATTAATTAAATTAAATTAATTAATTTTTAATAATCGAGAGAGCCCTCTTCTTGATCAAGGTATTTTAAGACCGAGAGAGCCCTCTTCTTGATCAAGTCATTTTAAACGCTACTCAACAAGAAAGAAGAATGGGAGAGAAAAAAAATTCTCTTATTGACCTAAGTAGGAATTGACTTAAAATATTTTTTTTTATTACTTGTTTATATTACTTACCTATTTTTTTTATTTACTTGTATTGATGACTTTTAAGTTGTGTTTAATTGTTAGTTCCTATCTATAAACATTGTTTTGATGAGGTCTATAGATGTCTATGATGGTTAGAGTTCAAGTAAAGCTAGAGATCCTACATACATAACTTCCAGGTTGTATAGTATTTTAACGGAGCTTCTGACTGTAAAATAGTCAATGAAACATCGTCTTCATTTTGAAAGACCTGGCCAATGATATGCCACTCAATAGGATGCGTAAATTTGTTTTTCGTTTTTACCGCCATTTTGTATTTTACGGACGCTATTGTGAATTTATAAAAACAAAACCTAGCCTATAACCATCGGGCCGTTAAGACGAATTGATAGAGACCTCATTCATTAAAATCCATCCAGCCGTTGGGATGTTTCGAGGGTATAAAGAAATCCACATACACAGATACGCGTGAAACACATAACCCTTCTTTTCAGTCGGGTAAAAAGAGTGGAGTTACACTTCTCGAAAAGTTAAATAAAAACTACATTTCAGTGTATTGCATCCAATCAATTTATTGCATTTAATATTTACCTCGTTGCTTGTTGATATAATTAGGTACTTATCACCGATAACAAATATTATAGTTAGAAGGGAGTGGTGTTATCTTCTTAAAAAGTTAAATGAAAACGATATTTCAATGTATTGCATTTAATATTTACCTTGTTGCTTGTTGATATAATTAAATACTTATCATAGATAACAAATATTATAATTTAAAAAGAGTGGAGTTACACTTCTTGAAAAGTTAAATGAAAACTACATTTCAATATATTACATCTAATCAATTTATTGCATTTAATATTTACCCCGTTGCTTGTTGATATGATTAAGTACTTATCATATATAACAAATATCATAATTTTAAAAGAGCGCGAGTTATACTTCTTAAAAAGTTAAATAAAAACTACTTTTCAATGTATTGCATCTAATTAATTTATTGCATTTAATATCTACCCCGTTGCTTGTTGATATATTTAAGTACTTATCATAGACAACAAATATTATAGTTTGAAATGAGTGAAGTTACACTTCTTAAAAAGTTAAATAAAAACTACTTTTCAATGTATTGCATCTAATTAATTTATTGCATTTAATATCTACCCCGTTGCTTGTTGATATATTTAAGATACTTATCATAGACAACAAATATTATAGTTTGAAAAGAATGGAGTTGCACTTCTTAAAAAGTTAAATGAAAACTACATTTTAATGTATTACATCTAATCAATCTATTGCATTTAATATTTACTCCGTTGCTTGTTGATATAATTAAGTACTTATCATATATAACAAATATCATAATTTAAAAAAGAGTGGAGTTACACTTCTTAAAAGTTAGATGAAAACTACATTTCAATGTATTGTATCTAATCAGTTTATTGCATCTAATCAATTTATTGCATTTATATTTACCTCGTTATTTGTTGATATAATATAGTTTGAAAAGAATAGAGTTACACTTCTTAAAAAGTTAAATGAAAACTACATTTCAATGCATTGCATCTAATGAGTTTATTGCATTTAATATTTACCTTGTTTCTTGTTGTGTAAATTAAAATAAAAGTATTATTTTTAATATGGAAATGTGTTATGAAGTCTCTGACTTCCTCTTTTAAATACAAGTCACAGAGAAGGTTATTGTGATCTTTTGAGAATATCATTCATGTTAGCTTTGAAAAGTGACAGCTAAATGCAGGTAGGACTATTTCTCTCTTTTGTAATTCCCTTTAGTGGCTTTCCAATTTTGTTTTCCCGACACCTCTTGATATAAATAGCTCCTTTTGACAGATTTCATAAAATGTGGGCTTAGTTGATTTTTTAAAGATGTAGGTTATGTGCCCTTTTTCGGCAAAAATTATAGGCAAAGCGTTAGCAACGAATTCTAAAGCTTGAATTACAGCAAAACACTTTTTATAAAGAATTCTATTTATATTTACGATTAATAATATAAAAAAAGAAACAGATTAAAAAGATGACATTATGCACTTTTTAACACTTTCCAACGTAATTGAAAAGTATTATGAATTCGCTTTGTCTGTCTGTCCGTGCTCTAGCATGCGAAAATGTATACTCTGATTGCCATGTAATTGAGGATTACTATAACATGTTCGGTATTGAAAGTGATGTGTGTAGCATTTATAGTTTGGTTACAGGGACACACAAAAGGATTCCATTTCATTAAAGTCTACGAGAAAAATCGTTTCCAATGTATTTTAAAAATTTCTATTTCATACACATTGAAATTGATATATCAATGAAGTGCACTAAAAGATGCTTACTGTAGAATATGATGTGCATAACATTTATCGCTCATTTACAGGGACAGACAAAAGAATTCTGTTACAGTACTGTCTATCTATCTTCTCTATTATAAAGGACAAACGTGTCCGTGCGTAACGCTGACGTCATTTTGGCGATGGCAACACCAGAAAATTAAATTTAACTTTTACTGCAATTTTTTTAAAACTTCTAAACATAATGCATTTTAAATTTTTACACAGTCGAATAGGAAAAATATATGTATATGTTTTTTCAAATGAAATTTCTTTGAAAACTGTATCGCAATTTGTTTGAATAATGTATTGTCATTTACTCAATTTTTATTGCTTTTAAAATAATTTTCAAGCATAATTTTTTTTAAATCTATCTTTAAAGTGAGAAGACGATTACGTAAAATAAACCCATTTGAATTTAACTTAATATAAATAGCTCAGTATTTGTTCCCAGCTTATATTCCATAATGAAATTAAAACATTCACCATTAAATAAATTAGTGAATAACTTATGACCACTTTGTTCTCTTATTGGAGTAGCTGCGTAGAATCCCGTTGTGTTGCATTTAAATGGCATGAGGTCTTACGATTGTTTGAGGGGAAAATAAATCTAGTTTTATTATATATTGCAACTTGCAAGTTTCTAACCTTAAGAATTCCAGATATTTCATAAAGAACGTTTTCTGCTCTTATCACCCTTTTAAATATAGATTATTTATTTATTTATTTATTTTTTGTGCTTTTAGCAAGCATTTATATCTTATGAGTAACCATTATGTCAAATTTCGAGTTTCTAGCACTAACAGTATCACGGAAATCGCAATTTAATTTTTTTTTCTTTTAATCAGCTCTGGGCGAGCATTTACATCTTAAAAGTAACAACCCTATCAAATTTTTAGTTTCTAATCTTAACAGTTGCAAATAAATCTTAATTTAGAATATTTTCCGCTCATTTTGCTCTTTTAAATTTCAATAATAATAATAATAATAAAAACCTCGTTCATAACTAGTATTTGCATCGTAAAATTAACCACCATGCCAAATTTCAAGTTTCTAGCACCAACACCATCATTGAAAGGAAACTGATAAAAATTTTCTATCATTTAAAAATATATAAAAAAGTTCAAGTTTATTTTATTATTGTAGTTGGTTCATTATAGTGCATTCAGGATATAATTTACGCATCTTTCATCATATAAATTATTTTAGAAGAACTGCAAATGAATGTTTTGTAAATTGTGTAACCAGTTCGCATATGATTCAGTAAAAATCATTTATTGCCAAAGCAATTTTTTTTTTCCAATCGTTTCTAGTGGAGGATTGGGGAGAATTAACATATCAGCAATAGCACAAAATTTTGTCTACAACTCTCATTTTAACGCTTGGGTGATTTCTAAGTTCTGGTTTTCTTCTTAATCTTTCACTTTAAAAAAGCATGCAAGTTGGACTTTGCTGTGCGTACCCTGCTAGTAAACAGATATCACTTTCACATATGAAAGTATGAGGCAATGGGTACGCGTGAGTTTATCAGAGCGTCGCAAGACAATTAGTTGTCTGTTAGAAGAGAAACAACTGTTTTATTTTGCTGGATTAAACGTTTAAACGGAATATATCTATACTAATATTATAATGAAGTAGCATTTGTGTGTTTGTTTGTTTGTAGGGAGTAATTTCTAGAACTAACGAGCCGATTTAAAAGTAATGGTGGCAAAATGCTGGTGACCATCTCTGCTCCAACATAGGCTATAATTTATGCCGGTACAACAACTTCCAAGGAGGTGAAGGAGCAAAAAATGTTCTAAAATTGCAACTTTTGTTATGGATAGGGATCGTTTTCACAGTTCTTCTTTATCCCCAGACACATTTCAGATGATCATGAGGTGTTATCACTGTTATTTAATACCACAGGAGTTCCCAAACGTTTAGACTGGTGTACCACTAAATCAAAATTCATACTTTCGCCATACCATCTCGTCGTAACAAATATTTTTAACATTTAAAACTACAGTAAACTCTGTCAAAGGCGGAATCGGTCGGGACTGAGAAAATTTTCCGTGGTAGACAATATTCCGGCTTATGCAAAAAAACTCCCCCACCGCCACAAAAAAAAAAAAAAAAAAAAAAAAAAATCCTTCGCCGATGACGTTTTTTTATTGATTTTCCTGACTCGAAAATTTGTTGAAAACTGAAATTCTGAAAGATCCTTTGTCTTTATAAATAAACTAGCAAACCGCGCGGCTTTGCTCGCGTAATAGTTGAAATATGCCAAGTGATATTTGCATGACTCTTTTTTATTAGAAGAACACTTTTCGGAATAAATTAAATATTAAAATTAAGCCACAGTTTGGGTAAACTTCATAACAAAGGTGCAATACAAAGAAATGAGATTTTAATTAATAATAAGAATAAAAACTAATTCCAAATAAATGATAATTTAGAAAGTATTTTGAGACTTTTATGCTCATTACATACGCTCATTTCAGTATTCATTTGAAGTTTTGCATTTTTTAGAAACATTTCAAGATATTTACATCTTAAAATTAACCATCAATATTTACATCTTAAAATTAATCATCATGTCAAATTCCCAGCTTCTTGTCTAACAGTCTACAACCTCTCTGGTGTTAGCTGCACCAACACAAAATGTCGAAACAGAGTTGAAATAGAATGTCTCGAAAAATGTTGAAACAGAGTTGAAATAGAATGTCTCGAAAAATGTTGAAACAGTGACTGTCACCATTAATTTGCCAACATTAACTTTGAAATAGGTTGGTATTTCCTAATATTCTATAGAAAACGGAATTTAGATGATTTTAAAGGCTTTCTTGTTGTTCCTGTCAACCAGGTGGTAGTAACACCGGCATAAAATATAGCCCGTATAGGATCAGGGACTATCACTCTTGATTCGCAACTAATAACTTCTGTAATCGGTTTATTATTGCCTGAGATTTCATAGAAATCGTAATTTAAAACTCTTTTAGAAGGCTTTTCGCTCCTTCCTTTCGCTTCATCCCTTTTTAGTTTCGAATTTATTTTCGACTGTTCTTACAGGACATTTATATTTTATAAGTAACTACCGTGCTATATTTAAAGTTTCTAGCCTCTTCAGTACCGCAGAAATCACAATTTGGAAAGTTTTTTGCTCCTGCAGCCCTCTAGTGTTGTGGCACCGACATAAAATATAGCTTATGTTTGAGCAGGTTCTATCACCATCAATTTGCAACCATTATGTTTAAAATCGGTTTCGTATTTCATACGATTGCATAAAAATCATAGTTTAGAAGGCTTTTCGCTCACTTCATCATTTTAAATTTGGAATTTTCTTTCGACAACTCTTAGAAAGCATTTGCATCTTTGAAGTAATTACTATTCCAAATTTAAAATGTTAGACCCACTCTTTAACACAAAAAACGCAATTTAGAACATTTTTAGCTCCTGTAACCCTCAGGTAGTAGTGACAATAACATAAAATATAGGCTATATTGGAGCGGGGACTGTCACCATCAATTTGAAAACATTACTTCTGAAATAGGTTTATATTTTCTGTGATTGCGTAGAAATCGCTATTTAGAACGCTTTTAGAACGCTTTTCGTTTATTTTCTCCCCATTTAAATTTCAAATTTTTAAGAAAGTCTTCTCAGAGAGCATTTATATCTCATAAGTAATTACCATGCGAAATTTCAAGTTGCTAGCCCCTTCAGTATCACAAAAATCACAATTTAGAACTTTTTTTTTAAATGAAACTCCCTGCACCCCCTTTGGGGGTAATGGCACCGACATAAAATGTAGCCTATGTTGGAGCAAGGTTTGTCACCATCATTTTGACGCCATTATTTTTTAAATTGGTTTGGCACTTCTTGAGATTGCGTAAAAATCGCCATTTAGAGCGTTTTTTAGAACGCCCTTTTGCGCATTTCCACCCCTTTTAAATTTCGAATTTTTTAAGAAATGTTCTTAGAGGTTATTTATATCTAATAAGTAACTACCAAGCAAAATCCCATGTATCTGGGCACTTCAGTAACACAAAAATCGCAATTTCGAGCGTTTTTTTGCTCCTGCACCCCCTTTAGGGGTAGTGGCACCGACATAAAATGTAGCCTATGTTGGAGCCAGGGTTGTCACTATCATTTTGACACCATTATTTTTGAAATCGGTTTGGTATTTCTTGAGATTGCATAAAAATAGCATTTAGAACGTTTTTTAGGACGCTTTTAGTGCATTTTCACCCCCTTTAAATTTCGAATTCTTACAGAAATGTTCTTAGAGATCATTTATATCTAATAAGTAAATACCATGCCAAATTCCATGTATCTGAGCTCTTCAGTAACACCAAAAATCACAATTTCGAACGTTTTTTTTTTTGCTCCTGCACCCTCTTTAGGGGTAGTGGCACCGACATAAAATGCAGCCTATGTCGGAGCAAGGGTTGTCACCATCATTTTGACACCATTATTTTTTAAATCAGTTTGGTACTTCCTGAAATTGCGTAAAAATTGCCATTTAGAACGTTTTTTAGAACGTTTTTCGCGCATTTTCACCCCTTTTTAATTTCGATTTTTTTTAAGAAATGTCCTTAGAGGTCATCAGTATCTTACAAGTAACTACCATTCAAAATTTCATGTTTCTAGGCCCTTCAGTAACACAAAAATCGAATTTTTAGAACGTTTTTTGCTCCTGCACCCCCTTTTGGCAAGTGGCACGGACATAAGATATAGCCTATGTTCTAAGTTGGACTAACACCATCATTTTGATACCATTACTTTTAGAATCGGTTCGGTAGTTCCAGAGCTTACCTCCTACAAATAAACCATTTTTACCTCTTTATAATATTAGTATAGATTAGTATAGATGAGAAACGCTATTCAGTTTTTTAATACTGCTATAATGTATGCGAATTGGATGTTTACGCACACACACAAAAAAAAAAAACAATAAACTTAGAGAATGAGACAGAATGGTATCATGTTGTATTTGAGTACAACTTTAAAGTATAATACATTGTACTTTAGAAAATATATATTTTGATAAATGTGCATTCTACTAGAAATAATAACTTTTAAATGCAATTTTGTATAGGAAAAAACGGCATAAGCAAGAATTCCTTAAAAATTAAACAGTTTCTGTTCTTTTGAATTAATTTTTCCAAAGTGCTACACAATTTAACTAACATGCTCGAGATTGAGTATTTGACTTTAAAGTATTTGACATTGAGTATTTGACAGTTTTAACGTTTGACAAACAAAATGCCTTTCATTTTTAAGTTATACCTTTTTCCGCCTTATGCAAAATTTTGGTTTCGATGGAACCTTAAAATCCTTTGCGTTTCCGCATTAGACAGATTCCGCCTTATGCAGCATGAATTAATATAATTTTCTATGGGTTCGCCGGGTGTCTATAAAAGAATATCCCAGTTTCAATGGTATATCATAACAGTTTAATTTAGACTCTTTACAACAAATCACACATCAAGTGGAAGGTAAACTAACCTAGATTTTCTTTCAAATGTTCAATAGGGGCACCTTTAGTTGGACGGCACACATCCAACCTAAAGTCCAATTCTTCCCACACTTCGGTTAACAAGTCCATAGTAACCTATTCAATTTAGTGTCTCAACTCTGGCAAATCATCAGGTAGCGACGGAACGTAGACACGATCTTTTACAAAGTCCCAAAGGAAAATATCGCATGCCTCTAACGGCTTTTAAAATTTCAGCCCAGCAATAACGCTTTACGCTCAAGAACGCCCTTTTGCGCATGTGACACTGCAAGCCAGTCAATGACAAAGTAGTACTCGCGCATGCACTTGTCTAAAACTGTTTGAGTTACTCTTTATTGGTGATCTTGAACAGGGCCTGATCAACTTTATGTGAGAGGCGGGGCACACAGGTGATTTCTGGGACCCCTTTCTCAAGAAAATTGTATTAAAAATATGATAAACAACTTTATGAGCAGTTTAAAATTTTTAAACATTTTATGACAAGAACAATATATTATAGACACATGTAAAAATGCATTAAAAATTTTTGGGAAGGTAAAATCTTCTGCCCTATATGCTATTTAGAGTAAGCAAAACTCTAAACCTCAAATATTGAATAAAATATCGTTGATGTAAAAGCTGTTTATATCGGAGTTTTGAAGGTTACATTTATTTCATAATCGTTAGTACATAAGAGGGAGATAGTTTAGTTTACATTAATTGGAAAAATTAATTTTTTAATGATCTATAAATGGAAATTTGCATTAATTTGTATACTCAAAGAGTGCTCAAAATGAATTTTAGGGGCCCCTGAAAATGCGGTTCGGGGCACATGCCCCATGTGCCCCTGTGATAATCAGGGCCTGATCTTGAACCAACACTCTATAACGCTTACAGTTGAAACTATTAAAATTTGTAACTGGGACATTCATAACTAGAGTAATTCAAGGAACATTGTTAGTTGTAACGTTTTTAAATATCGCAGATATGTACATTATATATATTTCCAAAAATCCGAATTGTTGGAAGATTTAACTGTCGTATGACTCCTTAAAGCTGTTCTTAACTACTCTGCTCAACAAGCGAAAACGTTTTGACAACATTTACAAAATCATTTTTTAACGGAAAGGTATAAAATTGGAAAGCCTGGCCATGGAAGCGATTTTGGAATTGAACTGTTTTTTCCCTTTCTTGATCAATCAATTACCTATTGAGTTATAAGGAATTTTGATCACGTGACAAACACGTTTTTCGCTCGCTCTTGAGTCTCTTCTTCCTTCGCGCGGAAATTCGGTTCAAAACGCCCACTTTGACATTATTTTCTGAAAGATCTATTGCGTTTGCAAAAAAATGGGAAAAAACAGCTCAATTACGTAGTTTCTGAACAACGCCAGCTAGTTTCAATGCATTTCCAAACAAAAATGAATTAAAACGTCAGAAAGTTGCCCTTTCGGATTTGAGAACACCCTTAATGGGAAATATTTAATTTAATGTAGAGCCAAGTAATTAAGGCTTGTAATACTTAGTATTTTTCGAGAATTTTGAAACTCTCACAACTTTTATTTTAAAGAATTATAGCATTGAAAATATTTTGAATTTCAGTTCATGCACTTTTTGACGAAAGTTCATTGGATCCATTTCGATCGTATGCAAAATAATAGCTTTGTTTTGAAAATGACAAGAAACGGCATAAATTTCCAAAACAGCATTAGAAAAAACTACAATGAGAAATTATTTATTCGTCTTTGATATTAAATGCCTTTGAATGCATTCATGCAGGCATGTAGGAAAATTGGCAAGAAGGATAAAACATTCATTATAAGCTTTATACTCGTAAGATTTACATGCATAAGTAGTTCGAATCTGGCATCTGCTGTTGCAAAATTAGAAACAAATACTTTTTTATTGACCTCAATGTTTTGCCGATAAAAAAAAAAAAAAAAAAAAAAAATCCCTTTTTTATGAAATTTTAATTTGGATAATAGGAATGGAAATTAAATGATAAATGTTTTCGCCATTTTTCTTACTTAACGAAACCTTTTTACCTAACCTAACGTACTGATCTAACTTACTAATTAACTAACTGATCTAATCAAGGTCGTAGCCAGAAAAATATTTCGGAGGGGGATTTGGAGCACAGAATTTCGATTATGTCTTATTTTAGATTTTTTTTTTTTTTTTTTTTTTTTTACTAATTGAATAGAGGCAATTGTTAAAAGCTTTATTAAGCTTTATTGTGAATTCAAATAATTCAATTTAATATAATTACGTAAGAAATTTTAAGCCTTCTCCATAACAAATATTAAGCTTTATTGTGAATTCAAATAATTAAATTTAATATAATTACGTAAGAAATTTTAAGCCGTCTCCATACCAAACATTAAGCTTTATTGTGAATTCAAATAATCCAATTTAGTATAATTACGTAAGAAATTTTAAGCCTTCTCCATACCAAACATTAAGCTTTATTGTGAATTCAAATAATTCAATTTAATATAATTACGTAAGAAATTTTAAGCCTTTTACATACCAAACATTAAGCTTTATTGTGAATTCAAATAATTCAATTTAATATAATTACGTGTGAAATTTTAAGCCTTCTCCATACCAAACATAAAGCTTTATTGTGAATTCAAATAATTCAATTTAATATAATTTCATAAGAAATTTTAAGCCTTCTCCATACCAAACATTAAGCTTTATTGTGAATTCAAACAATTCAATTTAATGTAATTACGTAAGAAATTTTAAGCCTTCTCCATACCAAACATTAAGCTTTATTGTGAATTTAAATAAATCAATTTAATATAATTACATAAGAAATTTTAGGCCGTTTCTATATCAAATAAAATTACAGTCACATTTAAATGCTTCTTCTGTGAGTATTGACGTTAGTGTCAACCCAATTTATATTTGAAATTTTGTACATATGTTTTCTAAGGTTTTACTGCCAAAATTCTTTTTTTAGTAGCATGCGTCTGAACAGATAAGTTTGTGGATTACTTTAAATGACTTTCGTTGCTTTCTTCAAAAATTTGGAATAAACAAGTCTGACGATTTGTATCAAACTGCTGTAGATATTTTATTTCGACATTTGGCTTTTAAAGAGGCCTATTCCAAAAAATCCAAATGAATTTTAAAGATTTCTTAGAAATTGTATATTTTGTCAAAAGGCTAATAGAATCAAGCGATGAGAAGCTAGAATAGAATTTTGATATTTGAATCTCGACTGTAGTTGATTTTCGAATCTTTAAAACTTCTTGGCTGATAGTTAAGGACATAGTTATAGACATATTGACAGAAATTTTGGAGGAGGATCAAATTCCTGGTAATCCCCCTATTGTTATGGCCTTGGACCTAACTTAATTGTTTTTTCGCATGAGGAAAATACGTTAGATTATTTTAGATTTATTTAATTTTCTGTGTACTATACGTTATTTATTTGAAAGGTCGAAGGACAGAAATTTTCAAACGTAATTCTTCAACATGCATTCTTATGAAAGATTAAAAATAACAAAAGTAAATACAACAAGAACGAAAAATCATGCATCAAGCTTAGAATATGAAACACTTTCCAATCCTTTCAACTAGGATACTTTAACAAAACTTCATCGTTTAACCCTTTAAGACCCGTTCACACAATTGTGTAGGTTATCCTAAGGAAAAAGAAAATACATTTTCCTCTTTTTCTGTGATTTAAAGCCGAGTCTGCACCACACAATGTGTAGATCCTCCCTTGACGTAACCTGACATCGGAATTTGTTTTAATTTTTTTTTCAGCCAAAAATGATCGTATTAATTATGGTTAAACACCAAGACTTTTAATTTCTACCAAAACTCCTCATGTCTTAAGGGGTTAATAAGGTGAAAAATGATGTCTAAGTAAACAACTTGAAAAACGAATAACGCATTTGAAAATCTAATTTCAGGAATTATCACCAATAGTAAAAAAATATTCGAATTCGTGTGTGCAGTCCTGTATATGATCTATAGGTTTGTATATTATATACTATACTTCACAGTATGCTAAATATTAGATCAGGTTCCCCTTCAGCAACTTCCGTCAATAAAGGGAAATGTTGCTTCCCTGTATATAATCTATATATTTATACACATCAAGTAACAGGCAAAAAACTATTTTAATTTAAAAACGCATACCACAATTGAAGCAATTTCCAGCAATTATTGTTCATAGACAGTACTGTAACCCAATTTTTTTGCGTATACCTGTAAATGAAAGATAAATCCTATGCACACGCTATTCTATACTAAACCTCTTGAAGTGAACCTCAGCGATATATATAAACTTCAATTTGAAAGCAAAATGTGAGAAACAGCCTAAAAAATTAATTCAATGCCAACAATCTTTTTATTTTTCCTCGTCAGTTTCAAGACTATGTTTTAAGGAGGGAGCAGGATTATCATTAAAATAAGGAACGATGTTAAAATTTTTACGAAAAGAAACTTTCAAAAATGCAAAATTGATAATTTAATGTACTTCGTGTCATAACGTGATTTACAATTTAAATGCCTTTATATTACATCTATTTGTCTATCTATAACAACAAAATTAGTAACAAAAACTGCAATTAAAATTTCGAAAAATATTGATAATTTTAAACGCATTTGGAATGCAACCTTTTTACTGTTTTTTTACACGACGCGACGTTTCAAAGAGTTTCTATTGGTTTCAAAGTTTTTATTCAAGTCACCAGTAATTCTATCAAATCTAAATAAATAAATAAAAAATCTTTTCTCTGTATTTTAAATTAAAATCCAGTGAAAATATCTATTTTAAGGTATGGATGTAAAATGAAATATTTAATTAAAATAAAATTTTGAAACAAAAAATGAAAATAACGTATTTTAAATTAAAATCCAATGAAAATATTTATTTTTAGGCATGGATGTAAAATGAGATATTTAATTAAAATAAACTTTTGAAACTAAAAATTAAAATAATGCATTTTAAATTAAAATCTAGTGAAAATATTTATTTTTATATATGGATGTAAAATGAGATATTTAATTAAAATGAACTTTTGGAACTAGAAATGAAAATAGCGTATTTTAAATTAAAATCCAGTGAAAATACTTATTTTTATGTAGGGATGTAAAATGAGATATTGAATTAAAATAAACTTGTGAAATTAAAAATGAAAATAATGGGATTTTGGCATTTTCGTAATTGGAAAGTAATGCCTTGACAAACACGTAATCTTAAGCTGCAACATCCTCATCTATTGCATAAATTCAAAGCATGGGGTTTTAAAAGTTGGACATCAAGGAAGTGGAAACGCCTTAGTGGGAAACTCTCACAGATACTTGACACCAAAATGACTACCATCTTTTGCAATATTGTTAAATAAGAAGGTAGAAATAGTCATTTTTGAACAAAACAGAAATAAGTAACTAAAAACGGAAATTCAATGGTAATTCTTCTCCATTCAACAATACGTAAAGGTCACGATTTGTATAACTTCTGACCGTTAGGACACAAAATAGGACGTAATTCTCCGGCACATTGCCCTTGGACGATATTTATAGGAAAAGATCGGTTCAAAAGTATGTCACCTGGTTTTTCAACGCATAGACAATGATGGAGTGCAACAGTTTGGGAATTTGACGTCATAGGATTTTTTTATTTTCTTCACGCTACTGCTGTGGCGGAAAAGGTGAAAGTTGGGCAAGGTTTTGACAGTAAATAATTCATCATTTAAAGAAGATAATTCTCCTTTCCGGCAACTCTCGCATTTAAATTGAAAATAGAATTACATTTAAGGCTGTTTTCAAATCCAAAGGGGCTACTTTTTTACATGTTTGTTAATTCATTTTTGTTCGGAAACGCATGAAATTGGCTGGGGTTATTATTTAAAAACTATGTAATCGAAAGATGTTTTCCATTTTTTGATAAAGGTAAAAGATCTTTCAAAAAATACTGTCTGTCGTCACATGAAAAAAATCGCTTATAACTCGATGGGCAATTAATTTATGAAAAAATGGAAAACGCAATTCGATTCCAAATCGCTTCAATAGTCACGCCTGCCAATTTTGGGCCATTGCGTTTAAAAATTAGCCAGAAAATTTCGTGTTTGTTCAGCAAGAATTTGAGAACCGCTTTAAGAGCATCTGGATAACTCAAGAATTTGATGGAAAGTATGAAGAGTCAGTTCTGTCGTAAACTTTCGAGCCAGAAATAAACCTAAAAAACAAATGCAGCATGTTTAAAGAAAAGTAAACTCAAATGAAATCCTCCTTATAATTATTCTTCGCATTATAAAAATCATATACAATATTTCTGATAACAACATATCTTTTTCTATGCACTTATAAAATACACAATGCTGAATGGAATATCACACGAAAGATTTGTGAAAAGGCTTTTGACATTGTACACTCACATTTTGTTAAAAGACGTTGTCTGATTTAAAACTGCAGTTATTTACAATTAAAAATTAATAGAATAAAATGCCTCTGCAAATAATCTCAAAGATTTCTGTGTAAAAGCCTCGCAAGGGTCTACTGGTGTGTATTATTATAAAAATGGGTTTAATTTCGTCTCCTCCCTTTTTTAAATGCGTGTCGTATATATTTCCTTGAAACAACACAAATATTCATTTTATGAATATATTTTCTATTACATTTCGTAATAGAGAAAAATAAATTAATTTTACACAGCTACAGATTATAAATTATTAAATCATTGCGCAATTCTCGTAGTCGTATACTCAATCTGTCATATCACATACAGTAAAACCTCCCTAAAACGACCACGTTCTGTTCCAATAAAAATAGGTCGCTCCGAGAGGTGGTCTCTTAATGAAGGTTATGTTTAAATCTAGATTTTAATTGTTGAAAAAAAATAACAATTAATGTTACTAAAATTTATTTTCACATTAGGAAAAAATGTAAAAATTTAACTATCAAAACAAAAGTTAATTACTGCAAAGTTTATACATTGACGTTTGCATTGATTTTACAGTTTTATCTTTTATAACTTATATTTCCAAGCCCTTTCGAAGTTCAGTAAATAAATGCAATTTTTTTTTTAGACGGGAACAAATAATGACGATTTCATTAATTTATTTATATCTTTGAGAGTTTCCTGACAGAATAGGGCAGGGGAGTTTAAAGACTGTCATTCTTAATTTGTCATCAGAGTTAAATTCATTGCCTAAAAAAGGCAAAACCAGGTTTAAATCCTTAAAAGTTACCGGGATTTAAAAAAAAAAAAATCTAAACTTAGTTTAGAAGTTTGATGAATAATGCGCTCTCCGAAATTATTTTTCTAATAAAACCTTCTTCAAGCGACCAGGAAAATCGGAATTTGTTTCATTTTCTTCAAAGAAATGGGTCGCGTATGGAGGGAGTTCAACTGGCATGGTCTCTGAATGGAGGCAAAATTAATATTGAGCCTATGGGAATAAATTTCGTTCCATGAAAAATGATCATTTAGGGAGGTGGTCGCACTGGGAGGTTTCACTGTAATTAAAATCATGTTTTTATTGGAAATATAAGCTCACTTTATGTGCATTTTTCAACAGAAGTATATTAATGTATGACGTATTATAGGATGTAATATAAATGGAAAACTTTGAAGCCTCACTAATCCCTTGTAATAATTTAGTTAACTTAATCAAATCTATTTTGTCAAAATGGGCTTTTGGAAGAATTAAATATACGCATTGCCGTATAAAATTCTCACAACACGTTGAGGACAGGGCCGAAACTAGCCTTTTTTGCACCCGGGACCGGGGCAAACATGGATTTTGGCGCACCTCCCCTCATCCGCAAAGTATATTTACAAAAGAGAAATTTACAAATTTTCTAATAGCCGGCTTATTTAAAATTTAAAATATGTAATCATAAAATATGTAATATTGAACTACGTAATTTACAATGGCGGATCCAAGGTGGTGGTCATGGGGGTCATGACTTACCTCTGAACACCAACAAAAATATTCTAAAGATCATTTTTAAAATGAAATATACAGTAAAGTCCCGATTATCCGAGTCCCGCTTAACCGAGTTTCCGCTTTAACCGAGTTATTTTCTTCTGGCGAACTGATGGCTTCCATTATTATGAAACAGCCTTTATAAATGAAGTGTTAGGGGAAGATGAAAGAGCAGCGATAAAAAGTTAGAACTCTGATTTTTCTGGTCAGAAAGGCGGGGGGGGGGATTATGGCCCATCCCCCCCCTTATTCTGACCAGAAAATCAGAGTTCTAACTTTTTACGACTGCTCTTTAATCTTCATCAAACACTTAATTTATAATGGTTGTTTCATAATAATGGAAGCCATCAGTCCATCAGAAGAAAATAACTCGGTTAAAGCGGGACTCGGATAATCGGGACTCTACTGCATATTTCATTTTTAAAATGATCTTTAGAATATTTTTGCTGGTGTTCAGAGGGGGGTGGGGCATGAGCCCCGTGACCTCCTCCTTGGATCCGCCATTGTAGATGACATAGTTCAGTATTATATATTTTAAATTTTAAAATAGGTCGGTTATTAGAAAATTAGTAAAATTCTCTTTGTAAATATGCTTTGCGGAAGAGGGGGGGGGGGGACGCCAAAACCCATGTTTGACTCAGGTGCAAAAAAGATTAGTTTTGGCAGTTGAAAATTATCATTCAGCCATTTCCGTCAATAAACGGAAATGTAAATGAGATACTTTGTACAGCCCTGTATATGATCTATAGAATTTATACACGCTAAGTAATATGCGAAAAATATAGTTAAATTTAAAAACTGAAAACGCTCTTTCAATAATTATTATTTCTAGGCAGCACTATAACTAAATTCTTTTGTGTTTCCCTGTAAATGAAAGATAAATTATATGCACATGCACACCAGGTTCTACAGTAAGAACGTTTAAGTTAAATAATGTCTCTTTTTTCTTTCCTGTTTGCTTTCTTAAAAAATAAACAGAGCAAAAATTACATGTATTTTAATAAATTCATTTGCTTGAGCTGTCTACAGAGCGTAAAAAAAAAAAAAAAAAAAAATCAGTGAATGATTTCATAATCGAGTTCGTTGCTCAGGCCAATTTAATGTATTGTAACGGAAATTTTTGGGAAAAAAACATGAATTGCAGTCAAAAAATTGGGCGCTATTTTGAAGATGACCATTGAATGCTTATAAAACAGTTTTTTTTTTTTTTTTAAAACTCAGTGAATTTTTTATAATCGAGTTCAGGGGTCGATCCAGGCAAAATTTGGGGCCTATTGAGGGCCCTTTCACAAAAATCTATTTAATAAAATAGGCCTCTTCACAAAAATAAAATTAATGAAATGGGTCCCTTCACAAAAAGTAAAATTAATGAAATGGGTCCCTTCACAAAAATAAGTTTAATGAAATGGACCCCTTCACAAAAATAAGTTTAATAAAATGGGCCCCTTCACAAAACTAAACTTAATGAAACAGGCCCCTTCACAAAATTCCTTTTAATAAAATAGGCCCATTCGTAGAATTCTTTTTCGTAAAAAGCGTTTTAAAATGTGTAATTTGTAAATAAAACCAGGTCATGAAAAACAGAAACTTTAGCAATGGGATTTAAAGAAGATTTGTTAATAAATTCTTGGTTCGAATTTGAGTAACTGGATTTCAACTTCCGTTACAAAATGTTATTTTTCACAAAAATATAATAAAATTCACAAAAATAACTTTTACTTTTCACAAAATGGGCCCCAAGAATAAAAACCTGCATCGACCCCTGGAGTTCATTGCCCACTCCAAATTAATCTATTATAAGAGTCATTCTCCAAAAAGTGTACCATTCCAGTTACAGAGCCTTTTTCAGTATTTGACATAATCATTTTTGAACTAATTTATGTTTTCTATTGAAAGTAAAAGAAGACTAAATATGTTGTTTGAATACATTTTTTATAATTACTTTATATTTTTTATTTCTTAGTACACAGTATGTGAGATCTCACCTCCGTGTCGTTAAGGCTGTTCTTAACTGCTCTGCTCAACAAGCGTAAACCGTTCTGACATATTTACAAATTCATTTTTTAACGGAAAGATATAAAACTGGAAAGCCTGGCCATGGAAGCGATTTGGAGTCGAACTGTTTTTTCCATTTTTTTTATCCATCCATTACCCATTGAGTTATAAGCGTTTTCGATCACGTGACAAACCCGTTTCCGCCCGCTCTTGAGTGATTTTTCTCCTTTCGCGCGGAAATTCGGTTCAAAACGTCCACTTTGACGCTATTTTCTGAAAGATCTATTGCGTTGGCAAAAAAATGGAAAAAACAGCTCGATGACATAGTTTCTGATCAACAACACCAGCTAGTTTCATGCATTTTCAAACAAAAATACATTAAATCTTATGTCAGGAAGTTGCCCTTTTTGATTTGAGAACAGCCTTAAATAATTATTATTCTAGCTACAGCTATCTCAAGAGCAAAGTAATTTAGTATAGTTAATTACTTTCTTTGTATTTTTGTTTGTTTTCTGAGTACGAAAAGGTGTGTGACACAATAAATTCTCACCTCCATTTACCAAACATTATGTTGAATTTCCATGTTAAAAAAGGGCAATATTTCCGTCAGATTTTGTTTCCCATGATGCTAAAGTTAGCCAGTATGTTTCTGTTATTAAATTATAAGTCAGAAATTTGTTTTTATATTCAGGTTTATTAGATTTTGTTATAAAAAAGCAACCATGGTTATTGGAGATTCTCACATCCGTGAACTGTAATTCAAGGTGACTAAATCAACACTAAGATGTTTGCTGATATATTTCTTATATAATTATATCAACAGATGTTGATTTAAAGAACAAAAAATTCTCAACAAAATGAATATGTAGATTAATTAATATTTAGAGCATGTTTCTCACCTCCGTGAATCGTTTCATTTTGAAAATGTATAATTCAGAGAGCAATGCTTAACAAAAATTTACAATGACTGTAAATAAAAAAAGATTGTTTCAAAACTTTAAAAGAGAAAAACTGAATAACATATAAAAGATGGGTGAAGAAAAGAAGCTCCAGATGGGAGATGAATTTTTTTTGTGTTTTTAGGGTCCCGTACTTAAAAAGTAAAAACGGAACCATTATAAGATCACTCCTGTGTCTGTCCGTCTGTCTCTCTGTCTGTCACAGCCATTTTAATCGTAAACTATGGACCGTGGAAAGTTCAAATTCGGGGAAGTAATAAAGACCATTGACCCACATATTTTCAGATTAATAAACATTCATAAATATTTATTAAAAAGTAGAGGGGCTAATTATGCTACTTGAAAAAAAAATATTTTCTTTGTACATATCATGTGAGGTATCCTGTGAAAGCTTTTGTAACGCTGAACTCAAAAATACATTCCTTTTAATTTTAGGTATTATATTTTCAAAGATATTGTTGAAAATGTAGCGCAAAAATATGTTCCCCCCCCCATCTAATTCCGAATCTACTGAAACTAAAATTATGAAAAAATTAGAGGTAGTAGACGTTAACATAAACCTTGCCGGAAAATTTTAGCGATTACCCTAGGCCACATAGTTTTTGAGTAATTGGCATTTTTCTGTTATACACAAATTTCGATTTACGGGCATTCAGAAAAATTGTTGAGCATCGCTGAATATACCTATCGTTGCAGAAGAATAAAAGCATTGTTGATAATGATTTTCGAAAAAAATCATCGGTAATTAGCTGAGATATTAACCCTTAAAGGTACGGTCAGTTTGGACATACACAAGGACAGGGCGGCGTACTCTATGCCTAGTTAACGACTTTTAATGATATATATGTGTAATGTAATGTCCAGTAACAGTATAAAAGCAATAAACGTCAAATTGTTAAAAACATACTAATTTAAGGGTCTCGGGACTCTAAAAAGTGGAAAAAAAGAAAAAAAGACCATTTTCAACATTTAATGTCTTAAAATGTATATGATTTTAAAACACAATTTTAATTGGAATGAAAGATATAAGTATGTTCTTTCCTTTCATGTATTTAAAAAATTGCAAGATGCAGAATTAGTATTTATATGGGGCTCGAAACTGATAGACATTTGTCGAACAAAAAATTGGCATAACAGTTTACGCGCAGGATTACAAAATAAATATTGCAACTAGAATGAAAATTTTGGTGCTTACTTATACTTCAGATTGTAATAATTTCCCTGAACTTAAATAAATTTGTATTTAAAGCATTTTTATATTTTTAATGCAATGCTGCATTTAGCTAGTACAAAATTTTGAAAATTTCAACAGTAAAATCACCTAAAAAAATATTTTTTTGAACAATAAAAAGGAAATTTTAGGTTCAGTTTATACAGAATATCATGGAATATATGTTTTGAAAATTTCATGAAAAAATATTCAGAAGTTTTTGAGGTATCCTGCGCGTTATACCCAAAAACGCCATTTGGAAAATAATGACTTTAAAGTTTCGGAAACGCCGCTTCAGCTATTGAGCGGGTATAATTCTAAAGGCCAAAACTTCTGTTCTAATGGGAATTTCAAGGAAACAATTATATCAAAAGTTTAACATCTAAAAAAATTAAAATTTCTTAAATTTTGAAGCTTTAAGAGTCCTGCGACCACTTAATCCTTTCCGGCACGGAGTAATTCTATTTATAAACTTATGAAATAATGAACTGACACCAGAATTTATAAACGAATTTATTAGAAAATGCGAACTTACTTATTTTCACGTACATGATAAAATGAAAATTTTAATTAAATATTCTTGGTGCCATTTGTCTGTTTTGGAATTAAAATTAGGTGTCCGTTTTTTAAGGGCATCGCCCTCGAAATATTTAATTAGAATGAATCGCATAAATACTGTGAGATTCGCGATAGTTTGCATTGATTGTATCTCTCAATACGCCTCGAGTGACTTTAAAAGTTAATTAAACACCTATATCTGGAAAAACGCGGCAGTGACCAAGGCGGCGTTGCAACTTTGACACCTCAATTCGAAGCGCGCTTAGCACAATGCCAAATTTAAACTTTGAACAAAAGTTTTGTTTTAGATACACTGTAGAAATAAATGTTATTACTACGCTGAATTTAGTTTCATGAAATGCCAAATGAAGTTTAACTATGCACTGCCTTTATTGTCAATACCGAATTAAGTTCATCATAAACAGATTAGGATAACATTAAAAAAAGAGTTATACGAATAGCTATATTTGATATTGTTCCATATATCTCTTTGAACTTTCATGGTATACCCGATTACACTTTTCTATTATATACAGTTATACCCAACCCTACGTTATATAGTTTTTTAAAAAGTCTTAGTATTCTTTTAGCAACTTTTTTTTTTTTTTTTTTTTTTTTTTTTTTATAATACAATTACAAATTCATATATTTATTCTACGGAACCCTCTGTACGCGAGTAATGCTCGCACTTGACCGTTTATTTTATATTCATTTCAAATAAATTCATTATGCATTCTTATATAGAATTGCTCCTTAGTTATATATCTAATAGAATAAATAGTTTTTTATGCTTTGTCTCACTACATAAACACAACTTTAGCATAAAGTTCACCTCCGTGAATGATGTTAACAAAAAAATTGTGTTTCTGAAAAAAAATAAATATAGCGTAGCTGGGCCATTTCTCATTTTTACTTGGAGTAAGTGATAAGTTTCTAAAAATGATGACATTTGTCTTGAATATATATATATTTTTAATTTGAATTGGAAATGTACACTTTTGGGAGAATGACCCATAACGAGATTTTTTTTTGAAAATTTATTATTTCCCTATTAATTTGAATGAAGCATCAGAACAAGGTCACTTTGTAAAGCTAAAATTTAACCTTTACGGAAGGATACTACATTTTCAACCTTTCATGAACAACCTTCAACTTTCAATAGAAAGTAGTTCACAAGTTTCCCCTAAAAGGCATAAAAAAAAAAGGGAAGATTAAGTTGGATGTTGCGGCAATTTAATTGAGTATTCACACATTGTATCGTCATCACATCCAAGAACTTAGATAGAATTTGCAAGAAGTCTGAATGGATCAATTTATGTTTGACAAAGAGGAATAAAAAGCATTTTAATTATATCTACCATGAAAATGTGTGTGTAAATGCAGGACCTAAAGGTCGACTTGAATAATTTTAGTTTACTATGTGTCGTATATAAAATTTTTTGGGTAATATACAGGACTGTACAAAATAATTCGAGTATGTTTCCCTCTATTGGTAGAAATTGCTGAATGTGAATTTTCAACCTATTATGCGTTTTATTACTAAACTAAATTTTAGTTTTCTATGTAAAATATTATCAAATTTACAGATCCAATGCACAAAAGATCGGGTGCACAAATGAATTGGAGTAATTTTCCGCAATGTTGAATTCAGACGCTTTTCTCCGGGAGGGGTTTCTGTGACTCCGGGTGTGACATTATAGAGTTCAGGGGGGGAAATTGCACTTTTTGACCATTGAAAACACAAAATCTCAAATCTTCCGGAGGGACATCTCATTACTCTGGGGGGAGGAGGGGATGTACCACCCCTCGGGCCACCCCCTGAATTCAATACTGATTTTCCGTCTACAGATGGTTATTGCTGAAATCTGATTTTCAAATGTGTTATGAGTTTTCTAAAATGTTTATTTTAGGCATCTTATTAACCTTATTAAACAGCGAAGTTTTTGTAAAGTAATCTGGAAGCGTTGGAAAGTGTTTAATATAATCTATGCAAGGGCGGATCTAGCTCACCATTTAGAGGGGGGGGAGGGGTCATGGATTTCCTTTTTTGGGGTAGGAGGGGACCACATCTCTTTATGAGAATTTTTTATATTGAAAGCTATTCCCAAATCCAAACTAACTACTTTTCTGAAACTTTCGCGAAGTCATTTTCATTCGTAATTACAAAAAATTTGTATTAATAATATTCGTAAAAATATAAAATTTGCCGATTTTGTTCAGATACCAAGGAATTAAAGAGTTTCCCATTTTTTTTTAAAAGGTAAAGGTTCATTCAGAAAATGTTGTCAAAGTTAGCATTTTTAGCTAAGTTTTACGAGTTGACAGCCACAGAAATCGTCGCCGGGGAACGATTGGCTGTCACTTCCGGAAATTCAGTATAAAAAGTCTAACAATTGTCAACGATTAAACATGGCAACATTTGTATTCAATTTTAGAGCTAACAAAACCGTACACATTGGCAGCTATGTGATTCTATTAGTGTCACGACAATTGCAGGTGTAGCCTCTTCTTTCTGCTCAAAGTATTAAATAGTTTTTTTTTTTCAATCAAACTTATACCTGTGGAATGGACCATTTTCTTCTGATGGACTGATGGCTTCCATTATTATAAAACAGCCGTTATAAATGAAGTGTTAAGTGAAGATGAAAGAGAAGCCGTAAAAAGTTAGAACTCTGATTTTCTGGTCAGAATGGGGGGGGGGGGGGGGATGGATATTTAAAAAAAATTTATGGCCATTTTTTCCCTTTCATTCTGACCAGAAAATCAGAGTTCTAACTTTTTACGGCTTCTCTTTCATCTTCACTTAACACTTCATTTATAACGGCTGTTTTATAATAATGGAAGCCATCAGTGCATCAGAAGAAAATAACTCGGTTAAAGCGGAAACTCGGTTAAGTAAGACTCGGATAATCGGGACTCTACTGTATATTTCATTTTAAAAATGATCTTTAGAATATTTTTGTTGGTGTTCAGAGGGGGGTCATGACCCCCGTGACCTTGGATCCGCCATTGAATCTATGCTTAAAGAATAATAATATTTTTTTTTTTTTTTTTGGTTGGGTTAAGCACGATATGACACAATGAAGTTCTTTGACTGTAAAACTGACTTATAAACGTTTGAAGATAATAATAAAATAAGTACTTTTCTTCAGAGTGGTAGGGCCTCCCTGACGCCGCCGCCCTACACGCTATCTCATTCATTTTACATTTCTGCTATTTAGGTAATATCTGTAAATCAGGGTTGACCATTATATAACGGAATTCTTTTGTGTGGCTCTGTAAATGAATAATAAGTGCTTTGAACCTTATGTACTACAGAATTTAAAAGAACAATGAGACATTAGATAGACTCAAATACAAATAAAAACAATTAAATTAAAATATATACTTAAACCATGTAAAATTAAAAGCAAAAACATGCAAAGGAACTGTTCATGAATGATGTCACACTTTTTTTCAATATTTTTGAGCCCCCTCCCTCCCTTTGTCACAAAGTGTCACATCCCCCCCCCCCTTGTCACATGTCACGCTATATTACATAAACATATACTTGCAGTTCAGAAACAAAGCACTACGTTATAGATTATATTTCAAATTTTATTTTTAAACTGTAATTATGAGTTTTAATGACATTTGTGAACATAAAAATAAAAATGATTTGTGTACTTATTTTGTATGAAGTAAGATTAAGGTTTACAACAAAAAACATAATTAATATACAATAGTAATAAAATATTAATATGAAAGAGCAATTGAAAACAGTAGTATTTTGGAATCTGAAATGGAATTTAATATATTCGGCTTTAAATCTTATCGTTACTTTATCAACACAAAATACTTTAATTTCAAAATAACTTCAAAATTTAATCTGCTGAATTTTGATGCTTTCATTTTAACCAAAATGTGTGATGTCACATTTCTTCTTACCCCCTCCCACCCCCTTGTCACAAACTGTCACAATATCATGAACCCCCATCCCCTCCAATCGTGACATCTTTTGTGGACGGCCCCAGAGCATACATTTCGCTATGTCATCGCATAGCCTCTCCAGTACTAACATCAACCACAACAATAAAACATCGAACACATTGGATTCACTTAAAGTGTAGGGGAAAGTAGGGTAATGACGCTCAGAAGGGTAATCCCGCTCACCCAATATCTCTAAACAGAATAGAATTGAAAACGTGTGATCGATACCGGCACCTAGCGAACTTCATCGTAAGTTCTCAGTAAGGATATAGTGACCGTAGGAAGGAAAGTATTTTTGTGTCCTCACGTTATTAGTTTGCAGTTGTTTTATTATAAAATTCACATCAACATCTAACTTGAAGGTAAGTGTGCACTCTTATTTTCAAATATTAATTTACTCATTATGTCTACAAAACATATACATTTAGCTGTATTTTCATGCTTTTATTTATTTTTGTAGTGCGTTGTTACGCCAATTATAATGCATTAAAACCCAACATGACGATAACGGGTAATGGCGCTCGCGTGGAATTCCAGAAGTGTTGCCAGTGGACAACTTTTTTTAAATTCAAATTTATTGATTAACACCACTTTTTTGAAATGGTAAAATTCCCCTGTTTTCGCCTTAAGTAATATGTCATTAAACAAGGAGAATTTTACAATTTCAAAAAAGTGGTGAAAATCAAAAAACCTAAATTTAAAAAAAGTAGCCCACTATATGTGTAACACAATATGTGTAAAGTGGTCGCAAAAAGTCTGCAGTGGTGTGAACAGCCCACACAGTTGTGTGGGCTGTTCACACCACTGTGTAACCACACACCACTGTGTAACCACACACCACTGTGTTGTGAATAACAGTGAATAACAGTGAATATGTAGTGAATATGTAGTGTGACATATTCACTACAGTAGAACAGTGAATATGTAGTGGTGTGAATAACACAGTGGGTGATAACACACCACTGTGTTCACACCACTACATATGTGACTTTTGTCTTACTTAAATGTTGTATTCAAACTCTAAGCGCAATTACCCTACCATGTCGGGCATTACCACTCAATCGATGGTTATTTAAATAAAACGATAAAAAAAAAAAAAAAAAATCCATAAACTTTTATGCAAATTAGTTGATTGCAAACTGTTCCTTATGCTTTGGAGTTATACTTCGTTAATAAAATATTGATTTTTTGGTTTAAATTTGATTAGCCACTCATGTTTTCCCTTAAGTGAACGTCATTCCCCTACTTTCCCCTACATTTTCTTTTAGAAACAAGAAATAGGCATTAGGAATAGAAACTGATGTTCAAGGCATATGGGTATAGCTTAGTGAACCCTCCCTTCATGAAAAGTCTGTAATGGTAATCTTTGCAGTTATTTTTCAAAATTGATGAACCTACGAAAGATGGGGTGTGGTCCGTGTCGAAAGCATGTTGGGCTAAACTGGAATTTAACTTGCCATTTTTAAATGCGTCGATATGCTCTTTTATGTCGAATATCCAGAGATCTTTCCGTTTCATCTATATATACATTCTTGCAATCACTGCACGGAATCGTGTTCACAGCATTTGTTAATGTTGGTTTGTCATATTTAAACTTGAGGCTATTTAAAAAAGAACTTAATTTATTTAACGGTTTGTTCTTCAGAATATATGTTTTAGTGAGCTTCATAAATTCATATCAATTTCATTATGTTTGAAATTATGTAAAATCGTAAAAATATATTCGAAACGATTTTTTTCTATTGGCCGTAATGAAACACATAATTTTTTACTGTCCCTGTAAGCGAAGTATAAATGCTACACACTTCATTTTCAATAGCGATCTTGCTATAGTAAATGTCAATAACATATAAAAATTGCAGGACAATCCGAGTATATTTTCGAGAGTTAGAGCTCGGACAGACGGACAGACAAACCGAGTCATAAACACTTCTTAACTATGATGGATTTTTGATATTATATAAAGCGTGACTTTGAAGCCCCTGATCTCTGATCTGGAAATTTACTAGTTTTAATTAATTCAGAACATTTAATTGTAGCCCAGCAAATAGTTTGAACCTGTGAAACTAAACATTTTTCCTATTCACTTTGAAGATGTTTGATAAACCTGTACTATTTCATTTTATAACGGATTCTAAAGCGATGCCAATAGAGCGTAACAATCAAATTCTCAAACGATATTTATGATGACTAAATAAGCTATGATTTTCATGATGGTATTTGCTAGAAATTTCAAAACTGAGCTTATCTCTGTTAATAAGGCATGCGAAAAATTGGCACGAATTATCCTTTAAACACTGAAATTTGTTGAAGGACATTCTTCAACTTATAATAGCTTTAGTTTTTGCGTTCGACGATACTCATATGTTCCTTAAAAAAAAAAAAACCTTTTCTCTTTTTTTCTTCCAAAGTTATTATTAATTTAAACAACAATAGTTGAGATATATAAAATTGGTTGAAGCAATAAAGATATTTATATCATAAAATTTAAGTTGCTGAAATTATATCCATTCAACCATTACAAATGGTCTTAAAAAAAAAAAAAAAATTCCTCCCGTCAAATGATCGATGTCAAATTACTTTGTGTGATTGTTTCTGTATATTGAAAAACTTTTTTAAACTGCCTCTTGATCAACTGCATATGAATTTACTCATTTATCTATAAACTTTCATGCATATTGCAGTTGTTTTGCAATCTATTTTCTTTATATGTCATTGTCAAGTGATATTATATTTTTGAGAAAATCATAGCTTATTAAAAAACTCATTTTATCATTTTTTGTTGTGAAATTTACAGAACACTCATTGAAAATAATAAAAATTAATATCAAACATAAAAAAAACAAGTAATAAATATTATGATCTGTGTATCTATTATAATATAGATGTAATTTTTTTAAAAACAAGCTTTCAATTAAATTCACTAAAATGTAGAAACTTTTTTTTTTAATACACTACTAAATTTGGCAATATTTCGCCAAGTTGGCCAAAGTTTGGCGCTATTGTGGTAACCCTGCCATTAATACTTTTAAACAAATACTCATTGTCGAAGCTGATACTGATTTTTCCATAGGAAATCACACTATGATTCAGTAACCCTTCAGTATGAGTAGTGTTCAGTGTTGATTTCAGGGGGTGGCCCGGGGGGGACATTCCCCCCCCGGAGCAATGAGATGTCCCCCCCGGAAGATTTGAGATTTTGTGTTTTCAATGGTCAAAAAGTGCAATTTCTCCCCCGGAACTCTATAATGTCCCCCCCCCCCGGAGCCACAGAAATCCCTCCCGGAGAAAAGTGTCTGAATTCAACACTGGTAGTGTTAACCCTAGTAGGGTTAGTTTAACCTTAAGTATTGGTTTTGTGATGTTCTTTAGGGGTCGAATTTCGAAAAATTAAAAAATCGGTGTTTACTTAGTCGTACTATAGGCATGCTGACTTTCAATATTTTATTTCCATTGGTTTATGAGGTATGGTGATTTTTAAATTTTTTTAATTTGGCCCCTGTTGCCCCCCCCCCCCCCCCCCCTCAGGGATCTAATTTTTAAAAAATCAATGTCCAATTCATGTATTTATCTCAGGAATACATATACATGTTCCAAGTTTCAAATCTCTATGACAACAGGAAGTGGGTGAAAAATGAGTGCCAAGATTGACCGACACATACAAACAGAATTGTAAGCTAAAAGAAAGCATGCAATAAAAGCCAAAATTTCTGCCATATAATTATAATAACTCATGCAACAACGGACTTTTAAAAAGCTATAATCTTTAAAAATATATATATATATATTTATTTATTTATTTAATATTATCTGGTAATAGCTGCAAACACTTTTTTGATCTTACGCAAAATTTTGGGTTTTTAGGCCTTTGAATTTTTTTTTAGAGAATAGCCTTTCTTTATTTTAAATACAATTAGTAACTATCTCAACTATAGCTATTTGACTTAACGGAAATTTGTTGCTTTTAAGTGTTAAAAAATATTTCAAAGGCATTTTTTAAAAGGTTAATTATTATTTACTAATATTATTGTTATTATTTTGTGAAAAAATAAGTTTTTACTGCGTACAAATCACCTTGTTCCCTCTGATTTTTTTTTTTTACTTGAAACTATTAAATTTCTGAATTTTAAATCTGCACTTATTATACATTAATATTTGTAGTAATTGTTATTGAAATATTTACGCACATGAAAGTATACATTAATATATTTATGTAAGTAGTATCACAAGTCAATAAATTTCGAAAGTAAGTTATTGTTAATCCACATTACAAATTTGTTCTTTACTCGTGATTATTTTTATTGTTTATTTTCATCCATATAGTCTCATAAATCTCAATTATATGTTTAATAATCTATAACAGGAGAGGAATATGCCACAGTGGCTACGTAATGCATGGTTGTTTTTGCTTCCGATCGTTAATAAATACAGTTTATTTCAATATTTGCGCTCAAAACAAAAATAAAAGTTTTCATTTTTTTACGCTACTAGGGGGCTCTGCACCCTACGAGCTACCCTCGCCAACCCCCCGTTCAGACAACACAAACTCTAAAAACAAGTTAATTTGATCGGCTTTAAAAAGGCTACTGAAGATTTAATTATAATTAAAACAGCAGCGATTTCCATTCATTTCTCTTTGATTGGGAGAAATTTAAGGCCGAATCAGCTGCTGCTGATAATGATAATCAATATCTAATAGTGGTTTTCGTGTTTGATTAAATAAGATCAGTTAAACATTTGGAAATAAGCTAATATAAAATGAACGAAATAAGCACAGTCTTTGCCTGCCTATATTTTTTAACAACGTATAAGAAAATTGTTTTAAATAAGACATTTTAAATGTATCGTTTTAAATATGACGTAGTTTTCCCCAAAGTTTTTTTTCTCTTTTTAATATTCACGTGAAAATACTTTTGTTGCTAGAAAGGAAATACAATTATTTGCGCTGTCTTAGAATTGGCAACAATAGTTAAAAAGGTTACCTGGAAATAGGAAATAAATATCTCGTGTAAATATATTTTTTAATTTAAACTGTTTCGCAATATTATTATTTGGCCATTTTAAATAGGGCGTAATTTCCTCGTATTTAATGCTTTTAACGCATATTAATGAATTTATTATTTTAAAGTTTTCTTTCTCTTTTAATATCCATGTGTAAATACAATTATTATGACGTAATTTTCAATATTTTACTGCTTTTAACACGTAATCATTTATAATTTTTAAGGAGATTTTTTTTTCTGTTTTTAATAGTCACATGTAAATTAATTTTTAACTGAAAGGAAATATTATTCTTTGCTCGGTTTTTACAGTTGGAAATAATGTAAAATAACAACCTTTTATAAAATATGAAAAAAATATATATATCTGTTGGAATGAAAATTTTAATAATAAATTGAAAAATACCCTCAAAAAATGAGTCAAATTAAAAAGTAAATGCAATTTGCACACCGCAAGTTTGTAATGTATATCCTTAGAAAAGATTATTAAATTCCTATGTATAGTTTTTGCTCCTATAAAACTTTTTTAATAGAACGATTTTGACCAACTTTAACCTTAATTATCTCTTAAAATTATTCTTCGATTTAAAAATTGTCTGCATCAGCGTGTTTATCAAACATTTCTCTATAATATTACCAATTTTCATATTTTTGTATGCAGAAGTTTTCTTAATGTTAACCAAGCAAGACCTCCGGTCACAAAAAATTCATTTACGACAGCGGTGACAGAGTTAGTTATTTTTCCTTTAGAATAGAGAGATTATTTCTTTCTAATGCTTTAGAATTTTGTTATCTGATGATGATATGTTATCTGATTGTGTTATCTGATGATGATGTCCTATCTGATTGTGTTATCTGATTAACTGAATGCAATTAAAGTATAAAGTATAGTTAGTCTTCCTCTTCCATTTTTTCTTCATACTTACATATTTAAATACCAGACATTCAGATATGAATAATATTATAATCAAGTTTATTGAAGTGTAAAAAGTATTTTCTACGAAATGAAATCTATTCCAGAAAAAAAAGTTACCCCAAAAATAATTTAATCTGAACAATCTGATCACAACATTCAATTTGAATTATAGTGCCTTTAGCATATTCTGAAAAACAATCCTTTGAGTAAAAATATTTTAACCCTTTGAAAGTTGTGGTATATTACTCATATCATTTAATTTTAATCGAAATTTGCACCAGATATTTTGAAAAAAAAATTTCTCTTATAAAGCATGTGACAAGGGGGGGGGGGGGATTGCAGTTATTTATTTTCACATGAAATCATTGGAAATTTCTGGTGAGTTTTCATCATTATAGTAACATAGTTAACTTTTCTTTGAAATGGTTAAGGCTGATAGTCACTCAGCTTCCGAATTCTCCTCAGGGGCGCCATTTGAGGGGGACGGGGGGCAATAGCCCCCCCCCCAAGGAATTTGATATTTCAGAAAATTTATTAACCATCAAATGTAGGGATGCACCGAATAATGATTTTGGCTGAATACCGAATGCCGGATATTTGGCCTGCAGGTAAACCGAATACCGAATATTCGGCCAGCCGAATAGTAACTGTTAGGCTGAATACCGAATATTAGGCCAGCCTAATAGTATCTATGCGGCCGAATACCGAATATTCGGCTAGCCAAATACTTTTATATCTCAGTGTTTAACGTTAAAAAGTTAAATTTTAAACAATTTTTTTATAATATTTAGCACAGATACTTCCATTTTGACAAACAAGACAAAAACATAATTAAAAAAAAAAATTACGGCCATTTTTTTCCCCATTCTGGCCAGAAAATCAGAGTTCTAACTTTTTACGGCTGCTCTTTCATCTTCACCTAACACTTCATTTATAATGGCTGTTTCATAATAATGGAAGACATCAGTCCATCAAAAGAAAATAACTTTGTTAAAGCAGAAACTCGGTTAAGCGGAACTCTAATAATCGAGACTCTACTTTATATTTCATTTTAAAAATGATCTTTAGAATATTTTTGTTGGGGTTCAGAGGGGGGGGGGGGCGTCATGATCCCCGTGACCTCTCCCTTGGATCCGCCATTGTAGATTACGTAGTTCACTATTATACATATTTTATGATTACATATTTTAAATTTTAAAATAAGTCGGCTGTTAGAAAATTAGTAAAATTCTCTTTGTAAATATACTTTGCGGAAGAGAGGGGGGGGGGGGCAAAATCCATCTTTGCCCCGGGTGCGAAAAGGCTAGTTTCGGCCCTGAAACGAATAGTTTGATATTCGGCCTAACCGAATATTCGGTAGTATGGACGAATAGGCTGAATATCGACCAGATACCGAATATTCGGTGCATCCCTAATCAAATGTCAGATTCAAACAAATATTAGAAAATTGCTCAAACTCTAAAATAACTTATCAGATTTTATTGCAATAAATACATATGCATTAAATAAATGCTTATGCATAGAAATTAATAATTATCAAAAAAATTTTCTAAAGCCTTACTATTCGAACTCCTTCAAGGTGAGACATATATCTTTAATGAGTACTTTGGTTAATTTTAAAAATACATGTGAATTTTTTTTTTATCAGTTGCTTCTCAGCTGTGTGCAAATTGATCATGGGAAAACTGGTCAAAATCATTGACACAACAATCATAATGATTTTATTCTAGCCAATTCGCGAATACGCGCAAAGAAAATAATAACATTTAAACCCCACTGATGACGGTCTTGTGGTGACTGAAAACGTTCTGGGTTTTTCTAATGCATTTTAAATAATTTTAAATTATATGTATGCACATAAAAGTAATTCTTGTGCAGTTATTTGTGCTTTTTATATGAATATTAATTATAAATTTTACCTTTTCTGTAGGAAAATGAAGATATATACATAGTATTCCTTAATGTTCAAATGTGTAGTTTTTTTATCTGAAAAATATTCAGAATTTCTTTGAAAAATAGGATTAACATGAAACCATCTCATAATAGTAAAAGCTCAATCCGAAAAAATTAACGCTTTACCTTCACTTGCAGAAAATCACTAACGAAAATTTTCTTATACTTACAGATCACAAAATTTGCAAATTTCGTGACCTGTTCATGACGTTGGTTGGCTGATTATCTAATGACTGATTGAATTTCGTGATTTTTTTTCGCGATCATCTGACGAAATTTGCGATTTTTTTCGCGATCGATTCACGGAATTCGCGATTTTTTTTTCTGAAAGCGTTATACGAAATGGATTTTTTTCGCGCGAGCACTTGCCGAAATTCACAATACTTTTCCGCGACCAACTGACGAAATTCGATATTTGTTTTCGTGATTTTTTTGACAAAATTCACGATTCCTTATCCCTATCATTTACTGAAATTCGTGATTTTGTTTCTGCCACCGACTAATAATATTTGCTATTTTTTTGCGCGAGAGTTAGACAAAATTTTGTACCTTATTACGCGATGGTTTGGCGAATTTCTTCTCGATATTATTGCGCGATTGTTCGACTAAATTTTCATGATTTTTTGCGCAATCTTTTGACAAAATTCGCGATTTTTTTTCGCAATCCTTTTACGAAATTCGTGATTTTTTTTTCGCAATCCTTTTACGAAATTCAAGATTTCTGTTTGTGAAATCTTTTGACGAAATCTGTATTTCTTTTCGCGATCTCTGATGAAATTAGCGATATTTTCCACGGTCGTTTGAAGAAATTAGCGATTTTTTAAGCGACCATTTTGAGACTTTTTTTTCAAAATTTCCAACATTC
The DNA here is from genome assembly GCA_963932465.1 of Maratus speciosus. Lineage (NCBI taxonomy): Eukaryota > Metazoa > Arthropoda > Arachnida > Araneae > Salticidae > Maratus > Maratus speciosus. Next base: position 36,987,600 of record OZ010788.1, on the reverse strand, counting down.
GTAATTTTTTTCTGCGACCTATTGACGAATTGATTTTGCGGATTTTGAAAGAAAGAAAAATCGCTACTTTCACGAAAATTAAAAAAAAAAAAATGTGGAATAATAACATGCTTGTGAAAGAAATTTTTGGAGACAAAATCACGTAGAGCATGTTTTTTTTTTTTTTTTTTTTTTGTTTTTTTTTTTGCGGGATTTTTTTTTCTGTGTGATTTGTGCAGTTCTGCAAGTTGTGCAATTTTCCACGTTCCCCGTTCATCAAACAAAAATTTTCCTTGTCCTTCTTCAGGAAACTCACGAAATGACGCCCCTGTATGTAAAACTTCGAAGGGGACTAGAAAAAAAGCTCCATTTAAACAGGTTTCCGTCTTAGCAAGTATAATTGTATGATTTTTTTTTAACGAAATTTGATTTTTTCCCCTTCTAGAAAGAAATCTGTTATTGACAGGTTTCGTTTTCACAAGTTTTACTCTAATGCATCTCTTTTCAGAGCTATACTATAGAGCGGATGGTTTAACAGTCAGTCAGAACACCTGTAAAAATAAAACCTGTCTATAATAGAATCCTGTCTAAAAAGAAAAAAAAATCATGTCCAATATATTAAAATTTTACCTTCTAAGACGGAAACCTGTCTAAAACGAAATATTTTATTGGTTCTGAGTTTCCTTATTCGAAGTTTTTACTGTTATTGTAAGCCTAAGTCAGTAAACGTTTCTTATACTGGGGGGGGGGGGTAGACCCCCCCTGGATCCTACCCTTAGTTATATAGCATCCCTCAAAAAATGTTTGCCCCCCCCCCCCCAAGAAAGTTCTGAAATGGCGCCCCTGATTCTCCTCGGTAATTTTAAGTCTTTGGACGTTTGATGCATTCTTATATTTAAAGTATTTCCTCGGGAAATTAATATTTTTATTTTTAACTTATTTTTTCAGTGTTCTCTTCTTAAAGAATGTCACTTTTTTTCTTAGTTGTCAAAATATTTTTAAAATCTGTGCTTAATTTAATATTTCATGTTTTAAAAACTGACAAACTGGGAATAAAACTTTAACACCTCATATAAAATTAAGCATAGATTTTAGAAATATTTTGACAACTAAGAAAACAAGTTGGAAATTGCTCATCAAACGTGGCAAATGAGGTGCGTTTGTAATATAACTAGTTTTATAAATATTTTTTTACCGCATAGTGTACTGAATGTATATTTTAATGCAGTTCAATAAGTGCATATCCATTTCATTCTGTTCGAAAGGCTGTAACATCATTAAAATGCACTTGAAATATTTTTTTCCCATTGCCGTCATGTAACGGAAAACTTTTGACTTTCCCTGCAGTTAAACTATGCATCCAATTTTCATAAAATTTGAAATGACACGACAAAATTTTGCAACAGTTATATATTCAAAGTTTCAGACCATTCGGTCGGGTAGTTTTTGCTCTGTTATATGCGGACAGACGGACAAACAGACGGACTGAACGACGACTAACGTGTTACGTATTTATATAATTACGAACGCACCTAAAAAGAGACATTCTTTAAGAAGAGACTACAGAAAAAAGAAGTTAAAAATAAAAATATTAATTTCCCGAGGAGATATTTTAAATATAAGAATGCATTCCACGACAATAGACTTAAGTTGACCGAGGGTAATTCGGAAACAAAGTGACTAGCAGCCTTAACCCTTAAATGCATAGTGTAACTCAGGAGTTACATGATCTTTTTTTTGCCAATTGGCGCTTCCTATTGGTCATTTGGTGAACTATTGTGTGTGTTACTTACGTGTGATGACCTGTATTTAAGGTAGTGAAGTCTGTTTGTGTTCTGATTTGTTATCACGAGGAGGTCATAACATCTTTTGTTGATACAGCTTGATTTGTGCTCTATCTTTATCAGGCAGTCATTATTAATTCTGCAAACTATTAAAAGTATTATAAACATTATTATATCGTTGAATAGTTGTTATTATGCATGTGTAAACTATAGGTGCAGATTTCCAAAATTTTTAAGGAGCCAGCGGCTCCTAAACCCCAAAAATCCAGTCGCCACTTTTGCTGCTAACCAAAATTTAGTGGCCACATAGTGAAACGAACTCATAAAACAATAGTGTTTATATGGAAAAAACTTAAAAAAAAAAAGAAAGAAAAAAACTCAGGAATTCAAAATGAAAAATAGTTTAATTAACTAGAGAACAGGAATTCTGCTTTTTCAGAATTTTGTGTCGCACCCGGCATTTCCATTACTTCATTTTCTGCTTATGGACTGATGGCTTCTATTATTATGAAACAGCCATTAAAAAATATATATATGGGCATTTTTTCCCCCCATTCTGACCAGAAAATCAGAGTTCTAACTTTTTACGGCTGCTCTTTCATCTTCACCTAACACTTCATTTATAATGGTTGTTTCATAATAATAGAAGCCACCAGTCCATCAGAAGAAAAAAACTCGGTTAAGCGGGACTCTACTGCAGTAAAAAACATATTTCAATTTTAAGACTTAAAGCACACGTTTTATTTTATGTAAAATGACGTCATTCACATCCGCTTAAGAATTCCACATTTACGATCTACTCTTAAACATCTGCAGTAAAGCATGCATAGCACATCACTATCGCGAAATAATGCACTAATGCAGCAAAAAGATGCCGTCATTCAAGAAAATCGACAAAAAAGGCTATCTAATGATTCATAAATACTTAAAATTAAATATTGTTTATAATAGCTCCATTGTTTTAACAGAAATCATTCGTTTATATTTTTTTTCAAAATAGCACGTATTTTAATGACATTTTCTTTCAGTTGTTATGAGAAAATGGCAACAAAAGTATATAATTACTATTTTAGAATTATTTTTCCTTTACTTTCTACAGAAATGGAGTACTTCCGTTGCCAATATTAAGCAAATGGTTCTAAAAACTACAAAAAAATTAATATTTCAAAAATAAATGGAGATACAGTTTTCAGACAAAATACATTTAAAATAACTTCTTTTTCCAATACGACGGTATAAAAATCGAAAATGTGCGATGCTTAGAAGTTTAAAAAAAATGCTATAGAGTATTTAATCGTACTGCTTTGTTTTACGGCTGACTTCTGTAAGGTAACTTTATTTTTTGGAATACACAAAATAAGCTGGGAGAAAGAAATAGCATACCGTACCGGGGGCTAATAAATACACATGTATAACAAAACATAGACTAATTCCAACAAATGTGTATATTTAATTTAATCCTAAAATTCTTGAAACTTTGATATTAAAAAAATTTAATATAAATCTAGAAAAATCAGAAGATAAAGTTGGACAAGATACAATTAAATAACGAAACATGTATAAGCTAATCAGTTATGATAATGGGAAATATTAGGAAAACTTTTATTTCTTATTTTGATTTTGTCATATAAAAGTATACATATAAAAAAAATTAGGAATGTGTAAAATTATTTTGCACTATAAAAATCTCGCACTTGCAGAAAACATTTACAGAGCAAGAATATACCTCGCGTTAAGTATTTTTTCGTGCGAGTTTCTGTTTCTTTTGTTCTTTTTTCTTCTGAGTTCGGAATCTTCTATCCTCGCGACTCCATGATCCAAAGCCCTTAAATAATCTCCATCGTATCGGGAACTTTGGACTGTCTCGTGAGCAGATCTGCAGTAAAGGAGTATTTATTTCAATTCTGGATTTCGGACGAAATGTTCGACGAAATGCTTGCTTTCGTTGGTATTCAAAGGGGAAGCTTTACCATTAGCGCGCTCATGCGCCGAGCTTCGCAGCTGCTAAGCTTTGTAGTGGAGCGGACATGCACAGAATTATATTCGAACATAATGTTCGGCAATAAAGCAGTACATCACAGCGGCAGCGTTCACGACGGTAACTGAGATCGCAAAAATTCCCTGACTTTTTATCAAATTCCTACTTGATCTCGGCCAGTGAAAAGAGCAGGTGCTTTTCTATCTGCAAAAGAAAAACAAATATAAAAATTCCGCGACGGGGATTGGGAACACTGGAAATTGATCTCTGGCGACTAAGACACTAAAAGTTAGTCGCCACAGGAAAAAGTTTAGTCGCCACGTGGCGACTGGCGACCGTGAATCTGCACCTATAGTGTAAACACTTTAAAGTAAGTATATAATTTAAAATGATTATTTTTTGAGCTATTTTTGTTACGCATCTCAGGAGTAGCATTATGACATTATGTCCAACAGAAACATAAATAAATTTTTTCATTATTTTTCTAATGGATAATTAACAAGAATAGACTCAACTGTAATGTTTTCGGAACAAAATAAGAAATCATGCATTAATCCTTTATCTACTGACGGTACTTATAAGTACCATTAAAATAACTTGTTATAAAATTCCTTTAATGTATCGATTAGTTGTAATACAGTTTAGAATGAGTTATGGATACATTACTTTATTTTGTTCCAAAAGCATTATTGGTTACACAAAACAAAAATATTTTTAAAAGGATGATTTCTTTTGCCTTTGCATCTTTTCAGCTTCCTTGGCGTTGGGGGGGAAGGGGGATTTTTCAATTCAAAAATATCTCTATACTTCTATCGTAAGAACATTATATTTGTACTTAGTATTTCCTAATTCTACAAAATACTAAGAAAAATATTTAAAATAAAAGATTTGAGTGGGGTTATAAATATTGCACAATAAATTCAAATTTAATGAATCCTTCTAAATCCTTCAATCCTTCTAAAATTTATTAAATGATTATGTAAATCTTCTAATGTGGTTTAAACAATTCACGAAAAATGCTTTAGAAGATACAATATGATGAATTCATAATTTAGCACATAAAGGGTTAAGGGGTCAAAATTGTTATCACAAAAACAAATGGATGGATGTCCTATGTCAGAAATTGAAACTTTTACAGAAATTAAGAAAGAATTATTAATGTCACTTATTATCGATGTCCTAAGCGTCTAGTGCAACTTCTTCCATATCTGAATTATCCTCCTCATGAGTATTGATGGGTCACAAAAAACTACTTAGGTGGGTAAGGAAAGTCATAATATTATTTTTTGTTTATTATTTTAATTTTTTTGTGTAAAACAAACTTGTATAGTATGAATTTGCAATTTTTAACACCGGGTAATAACCAATCATTTCACTTAAACTAACTTCTTCCAGACATCCATTCGAATACTGAAAAAGTGTAAATTTGGCTTTTCAAGCAATAGTAGTTATTTATAACAATTTTATCAACATTTAAAATTAAACCAGATAACGTTGTTTGATTATTAAACTGATAAAATAAACGATTTTCAAAAAATAATTTTTAGTTAATGAGAGCATCTAATTGATTTTCTTATTTTAAGTTGTATTCATATTATTTTTTTAAATTCGCATAACGTATTCATAAACAAATATGATACCAGAGAAAGTATTAAACCTGATATTGAAGTTCCTTCAGTAAAATGAAAACTGCATTTTTTCTTTTCAATTTTTTTTATGTGTAATGTTTATTCATTTTTTAATTCCTACTATTAGTTCACACTCTCCCTATATTTATTTATTTATTTATTTATTTATATATCTTGTTCAAATTTTCAATCGTTAATAAAATACTTATACTATACATCCTATCAAGTTGAAATAATTTTTTTTAAACTTGTACTGGATGACAATTGATGTTAATACAGTTTTTTCAAATATTAATTCATTAATTAAAATTTAATTAATTAATTTTAGTTTTACATGGGAGACAAAATGGCAGCCATTGGTTATTGAAGCATTTAATGCATCTTCATATCTATAAGGGGGGGTTACCATAGAGGGGACTCAGTTCTGTCGCCAAATACCACCAAGTTTGTCGCCGACTTGGCGATATATCGCCAAATTTGGCGACCAAAATGAGTCGCCAAAAGTGACGCCAACTTGGCGATATCTCTAATATTTCGCCAAATCCCCATAGACTTCCATTGTAAACCTACTTGCTTATAGAAAATCAACAAATTGAGATATTTTAATGCAACAAAAGCTAATATTAGCTTAAGGGATTACATTAAATTTTTTTTTGATGACCTAAGTAGGAATTGACTTTAAAAACAAAATTTTTATATTACTTGTTTAAAATACAATTATCATATTTGTTGTTCAATGAAAAGTTAAAGTTTTTCCGTGCAAAATTCACCTTGATTAGTAATTAAAATTCATAAGATACAAATAAATGTAAATACATTGCTTACAGGTGCGTCAAATACAATAAAATCCTTTAAAAACACATTAAAGTCATTTTAAAAACCAAAACGTTTTCAACCGAAACTTACTCGGCCTTCATCAGTAAAAAACTAATAATAGCTGTTGTCTCCCTGTGTCCTCTAGCTTTGCAATAGATCATTTTACTTCAAGGGTAGTATGGAATATAAGGTGGAATGGATTTTTTTTTTTTTTTTTCAAAAAAGTACAGGTTTATTAATCATGTATTAATTCTTTCCAGACTGCGTGGATATCATATGATAACATATCGTTGCAGACTATTTCTTTATTAGCGATTATTTCTAGAGATTATCTTCTCTTATGATGGCTTCTTGGTGATTACTTGTACGGAAGATAATTTTGGATCTATTGAAATCTACTTTTATAGGTTGAGTTTATGCTAATCTTGCTAACGTAGTATGGGGTCTATTTAATCTCAGATCTGATCATGTTCTTTTATTCTGTCTCGAAATTTCCTCAGTGTCATACCTATGTACATGAAATCTTTATTCTCTTTCTTGAAGGGTATAATATATACCCCTGACCTATTGATGGCTTGGATTGGGTCAATTTTCGAATTTAACAAAACTTTTAACTTTGGAGGAGGAACTGCGATTAATGTAACACCAAACTTAGAGAGGGAATGCTTCATATTCTCAAAAAACCTTGGGATGTACACTAATGTCCAAAATTAAGGACCAGTCGCAAAATGCTAAATTTTAAGTAAGCGAATACTCAAAAGGAAATAATATAATTCAAATAATTACTATCCCTAGAGCACAGCTAGCTCATATAGCATCTCATTCATGTCACAGTCACTACGGTGAAACAAAAAATAGGAAATTCCACACGTCTCATTATGAGTCTCAAAGGATCACCATATGTGACTCCACTGAGACGTCAATGTGACTTCTGCTTTGTCACGAGTCACCAGGTGACTTTACAATGTAGTTACATTGTGACTCTCATGTGACTATCATTTTTAGACTCAATTTCAAAGTCATCATGAACGTTGCATTGGGATAAGTCACCAAACAATATCACATTATAGTCACATGGTGACTTTTCACAAAAGGGCACAATGGTGATTTCACAGTAGTCTCTCTGTCACCTGAAAGTCATCACGTGACTTTAATGTAACATTATTTGGTAACTTATCACAATGCAGCGTTCACGATGACTTTAAAATTGAATCTACAGATGACAGTCGCATTAGAGTCACAATGTAACTACATTGTAAAGTCACATGGTGACTCGTCCCAAAGCAGCAGTCACAGTGACGAATCAGTGGGGTCACATATAGTGATCATTTGAGACAATGAGATGCATGGAATTTCCTTTTTTTTTTTTTTTTTTTTGCTTCACCGTAGTGACTGAGACACTTGTGACCATGTGTGACATGAATGAGATGTTATATGGACTAGCTGTGCTGTAGCGATAGTAATTATTCAAATTATATTATTTCCTTTTGAGTATTCGCGTATTTGAAAATTAGCATTTTGTGATTGGTCCTTAATTTTGGACACCAGTGTAGTTAACTTCACAAAATTTCAACCTTTTATCTGGACCTGTACTTCGTTTTTCTTCCTATTTCCCTTTAAATCTGTTTATGATTTTTTCAATGAACCGGGTTGGAACTGAATTCTCGGCAGCTATTTTTCTAATTACAACTATTCCCACATTAAGGAAATGGCTTGAACAAACTTCAAATGCTCTTTTTACATAAAAATTGAAAGGTGCTAACTTGTAACTTATAGGTGAACTGGAACTAAACGGGATAGTGGAATTAGATCTGTTAACTTTTCTAAAAACTGTGCGATCAAGATTCTGTTTAGCCATATTTCTGATTAGTTGGACATACAAAAAAACCAGCTTTTGATTTTGCTCTACTTCTAGTGTGATATTTGCAACAAATATCTTTTTAGACATTTGTTGTTGTTGGATGAATTGTAAATTTAAGCGTGAAGGTGTATGTAATTAATCCCTTGAAGGGCGCGGTTAATTTTTGGACCACTTAATTTTAATCGCTAAATGCCACAGTGACAACAGATTTTTGGAATGTAAAATTTCCTTTTATTAAGGCTGTTCTCAAATCCAAAGGGAATACTTTATCACATATTTTTAAATTCATTTTTGTTCGGAAACGCATGATATCGGTAGGTGTTCTTATTTAGAAACTATGTAATCAAAAAACGTTTTCCATTTTTTGGTAAACGCAAAAGATCTTTCAGAAAATAGTCAAAGTTGGCATTTTGAACCAAATTTCCGGACGTGACAACGCGAGAAAGAAGAAAAACCTGTTGTCAAGAGACAAAAATCGCTTATAACTCGATAAGTAATTCATTTATCAAAAAATGGAAAACGCAATTCGACTTCAAATTTATTCAATAGTCAGACCTGCTAATTTTGTGCTTTTTCGTTTAAAAATTAGTCAGAAAATGTGTCAGAAAGCAGGGCCGAAACTAGCCTTTTTTGCACCCGGCGCAAACATGGATTTTGGCGCCCCCCCCCCCCTCTCCCGCAAAGTATATTTACAAAGAGAATTTTAACCCAGTTATTTTCTTCTGATGGACTGATGTCTTCCATTATTATGAAACAGCCATTATAAATGAAGTGTTACGTGAAGATGCACTGTAAAAAAATTTCGGAACTTTCAAAAAATTATCCTGAAACATTTCGCATATTTTACTAGAATTTCGAATTTCTTTATGTCCCACGTCAATTACGGCAATAATTCGTGTAATATTTTTGAGAGGTTTCAACTTTTCCGTAAACTACATTCTGAGCATGCGTACTTCATGTTTTATCTTCCATTAGCCATTTTGATAAGTAAAGAAGAATAAAAAGCAGCTGCCTAGGCACTTAGAGATACATGTATTATGAACAAATGCCATTCTTTGTTTGGATATCAACCAATAAAGTAAGTAGCTAGTTTAAACCTTTTCGAAGTATATTGATTATTTTTATAATGTCTGATTATGAAATAATTATTCTTTGTAATAAAAACTGAATGTATCTCCCAATTGAGAAAATGTTTTTTATTAAAATGTATAGATAAGTAATATTTTTCAATTTTCTTTTGAAATAAGCTTCTTATATTTAATAGGAGTAATGCATTAATAAGTTTAAAACATTATGAAATTCATTTTTTAAGATAAACCATCATATTTTATTAAAAAAACTTTCACAGAATTGCAGTATAATTAAATTCCATTATGCTGTTAAAAATTAATATTTTTAATAATTTATGAAATAAAGCATATTTAAATATTCCACAAACGGTTTTTTAATGTTTGTATTACTTCATGAAATTTGGCCTTTTTTTTTTTAACCCTTTAACGGGTGCCGTTTGCACGGCGCAAACACCAAAAAATCACAAATTTGCCACAAGTATTTTCGAATAGAAAATTTTGCTTTTATATTTTGGAGATTTTAGACGTAAAAATTATTATAGTAAAATACTGGTAGTAAAACATTGTAATTTTGACATATATCAGTGCCCTTCAAAGGATTAATGCATTTGGAATCATAGAGCAGATGCTACAAGTGTTTTTATTTATGTATTTTTTAACTGAGTAATAAAATCAAGTCCACGTTCATCTTTTGTTACCTTTCAAAACTATATATATTTTATAAATCAGCTTTTGTACTTTCTTTAATTTATAAATTAATTAAAATGTTTTTTAAATACATCATTAAGCCTATGTTATATGTAAATTGTTTTCAAAAATCTTATCCGTTGAAATAACCACATAGTCTTTTTTTTCGTTTAATTAATTATAAACAAAATTATTTTAATAAATTTGCGCCGTAGGGGCAGTTGAAATAATTTTAGAATTTTTAATATACCGCCTTTCCTTTTTATAAAATATGATATAGGTAAAATAAGTGTAATGTATTATTTCTCTCATTTTATTATGGAAAAATTGAAGAAAAAAAATTAACACATAAAAGTAGTTTTTGCACGTTTTATACTTATCTTTCGTATTGCTTATCGAATCTTCTAACAATGATGTAAATTATTAAACCAGAAAAAAAAAATTGATTAAAAGGAAATTATATTTTCTAAAAACTTATGATTTTAATAAAGGAATAAAAATAATGTCTGCATTATTAAAAAAAATATAATTAACAGTTTTACACTTTATTTACTCGCGCAAATCCTTTTTAGTTCGCAGGCTATCAAATCCGTAGAGCTAATATGCCCGCAGGTTCTGTATGTACGTCCATACGTATGTATGTATTTACGTAACGCGTTAACTCTTGATGGGATTTGCTTCAATTTTTTTTCTAGGATCATTCTGATAAGGTGCTTCCCTGATTAGTTTTGAGGTTTCATTGGTTAAGTATAAAGATGGGGTACGGGGGCTAATCCCCCTTAACTTAGATAAATGGGTTTTTCATGCAGAATTATCAGATTTGCTTCAACTTTGATATACCGGTAATTCTGATAAGATACTTCCCTGCTTAGATTTGGAGGTTCATTGTTTAAGTATAAAGAGGGGAATGGGGAGATAATACCCCTTTAATTTAGATAAATGTGTTTTTCTATCCGATTTGGTTCAAATTTGTATACCGGTTTATTCTGATAAGGCGCTTCCCTGATGAGATTTGGAGACTCATTGGTTAAGTATAAAGATATGAAACAGGGGGAGGGATAATCCCCCCTTAATTTATTTTTCGAGGGGCATTATTCTTTGAAATTAGAGTATAATATATAATTAGTGTGAATAGCCTGTGAGCTCAATGCCATCAGTTTAACTGGGCACTTTTTTTCATTATATGTTTAGTCACGAGTTTCGATTAATATATTTTTGTCGTACAGCTTCGATTTTGTTACCTGATAAATAAAAAAGAATATTTTCAGAATTAATGCTCTTTCAGCTTGATTCTAGTGTTACATTTAAAAACTAACACTAAAGTTTAATTTTGTACCATGTATGATAATTACATCAAACAAAATATGTTAAAACCATATGAAGTGAAAACTATTACTTCTGAAACGCAACCAAGAAAGCTAATAGCTTGTGAAAACTGAATTATTAATATTAATTAGCTTTAGTGATAAGCAGTTTTAGAAATTTTAAAATCGCGCTGTCTCGCGCCGCCGCCGACGGGGAATTTTACCCGGCGCTCACCCGTAGTTGCTGCCCGTATCAAAGCTGCAAATCCAAGGCAGAAAAAATAAATTCTTATCTATTCTTTTTAGATGTTTACTAGAGGTTGAATTCTTAAAAAAAATAATGGTTTATCAATATGAAATTAAAATAAACAAGTTGGAAATTGCACGTCAAACTTGGCAGATGAGGTGCATTCGTACTGTAACTAGTTTTATAAATATTTTCGCACCACATGTTGTACTGAACGTATATTTTAGTGCACTTCATAAGTGCATATCCTTTTCATTCTGTTCGAAAAGCTGTAACATCATTAAAATACACTTGAAATAATTTTTTCCCATTGGCCGTCATGTAACGGAACACTTTTGACTGTCCCTGTAATTAAACTATACATCCAATTTTCATAAAATTTGAAATGACTCGACAAAATTTTGCAACAATTATATATTTAAAATTTCAGACCATTCGGCTGGGTAGTTTTTGCTCTGTTATATGCAGACGGACGGACAGGCAAACAGACGTACCGAACGACGATTATAGGTGCTACGCATTTATATAATTACGAACGCACCTAAAAAGGTATTTGAAATTTATTTGCCATATTTAATGTTGAAAAAAGCGAGTAGATCTGAAAATAATGTTTCCTTTTATTTTTTCATATTTTTTATGTAATATTTTAACGTTTCATAACATGATTTTTTTTTTAATTGAAAAAATTCTTTTTTTTTTTCCCCCACCGAGATTGCATTTATGAACAAATATAATACTCTTATATTGTTTGTTAACCTTGACTGTAAAATATTTTCCGGAGGGTTCCGGACAAAAGTGATGCCACGGCTTTTTGCTGTTACGTTTCACAACAAAGTAGTGAAACATTCCGTAATATATACTCCGAAATCTTCCATAACTCCTATGAAAGGTTTCGGAGTATATATTACGGAATGTTTCTGAAAAACTGGGATGTTTCACTACTTTGTTATGAAAGGTTTCGGAGTATATATTACAGAATGTTTCTGAAAAATTGGAATGTTTCACTACTTTGTTGTGAAGCGTAACAGCAAAAAGCCGTGGCATCTTAATGCCACCATTTTTTTCCGGAAATTTTTTTACAGTGTGAAAGAGCTGTCGTAAAAAGTTAGAACACTGATTTTCTGGTCCCATTCTGACCAGAAAATCAGAGCTCTGACTTTTTACGGCTGCTTTTTCATCTTCACCAACACTTCATTTATAATGGCTGTTTCATAATAATGGAAGCCATCAGTCCATCAGAAGAAAATGATCCATTCCAAAGGTATAAAAGTTTGATTGAAAGAACTATTTAATACTTTGAGCAGAAAGAAGAGGCTATACCTGCAATTTTCATGACGCTAATAGAATCACATAAGTGCCAATGTGTGCGGTTTACCTTTAAAATTTAATAGAAATTTTTGTCATATTTAATCGTTGACAATTGTTAGACTTTTTCAAACTGAATTTCCGGAAGTGACAGCCAATTGTTCCCTTGCGACGACATTTCTGTGGCTGTCATCTCCTAAAACTTGGCTAAAAATGCTAACTTTGACAACATTTTCTGAATTTATAAGAATTTTCATCTTTGCCTTTATAAGAAAATGGGAAACTTTTTAATTTCTTGGTATCTGAACAAAATCGGTAAATTTTATATTTTTACGAATATTAATGCAAATTTTTTGTATTTACGAATGAAAATGACTTCGCGAAACTATCAGGAAAGTAGTTAGTTTGGATTTGGGAATAGGTTTAAACATAAAATTTTTTCATAACGAGATGTGATCCCCTCCCACCCAAAAAAAGGAAATCCATGACCCCCCTCTAAATGGTGAGCTGTATCTGCCCTTGGCTTTATCAAATATTGATTGATTAAAATCTTGAAAACGGAATCGAAAAAAATTCCGCTTTATACAGGATCCTTATGCCATATCATCTTTTAAATTCTTCTGTGCTTTGTCATACCCCAGACAGGATGATTTTAACAATACCGTGCTAAACATAGATGTGAAAAAAATCGACAAACAAAATCTTCATTTAGCGCCCGGGGCACGTGGCCCCCTTCCCCCCCCCCCTTAGTTTAGGCCCTGTCAGAAAGTTTCGCGCTTGTTGAGCAGGGAATTTAAGAAACACCTTAAGTTATTTGAAGAAAAGCTTTTACTTATTTTCAAGAAAATTTATTTGTAAATTCTGGTGTCATTCTATTATTTCAGCCTGTTACAAATAGAAGTAAGTACTTTGCCCCTGAAAGGGTTAATGAGAAAAAAAAAAGAAAAAAAAAACAGATCTATGTAATTCTAGAAACCATTTATTTCCAATACTATTGCATATCTAGCATTATTTTCATTAGTGTCAGATCTATTTAATTAACCATTTCTATTTGTTTGTACCGTCTTGTTATTACTGTTGAAGGTCAGCGTTTCGGAAGAGTTGTCAAAAGATATTTGTAACTTTTTCCAACATCCAACACATGTTCATTCCATTTTTATAAAATTTGATATTAGTTATATATACACTACCATCTGTCATTGCATCTGCTGTCTTATAGCTGAATTCAGTCAGGAATGAAGTCATGAATGACAGACATCGTGGATTCTTGTCACGTTCTGTGTTGTTTTCTTTCCTTCCCCGCAAAGTCAAAACTGGTATCTCGAAATATACGATCAATTTACAGAAAACCTTTTGTTGCCGTCGAATGATACAAGTGGATCAATTTCACGGAGTTTATCAGTCAAAAAATATCATAATTTGAAAAAATAGCTCCGGCAGGCTATTTCTGAACCAAACTCTTAAAGTTCATAGCCCTCAATTATTGCCAATCGTCTATTATATTAATCATTTTCTTTCTACATTACTTTCTATTTTCTATATTATAGTACTGTGTGTTTTTTTTTTATATTTTCAAAAATGTTCGTGGGAAAGCTGGAAAATTTAAGTTCAATGTTTTATTTACAGGATGAGATTTTCAAAACATTTATTTTTAGTGCGACCTCATCTATGAAGATAAAAATTTCTTTTAATTACACTGAGGAATTTCAGTAACTTGACATTTCAACGTTTACAGAAAACATGTTAAGAGAGTGTTGATTTCGTGAAGTTTTGCTTCATTTCCTTATTATAATGTTTTAAAAAACTTTTATGGTATCATAACAGGGGCGGCTTTAGAGGAGGATGAGGTCGAGTGAACACTTGAAACGCTAAAATCTGAGCGGTAAATACACAAAATACCTAGGTAACGAGTCGCTTCACAAACTGCCCAATAGCGAAATCCCATGTTAAGCCATGGAAAAAATTAAAAGCTTGATTACTCATTGCCTAATATAATTATTAAAATACTTTTTTCACTGTCAGAAACTAGACGTCAGATGCCGAGGATGTGCATTTTTAAAAATTGTCGCCGTAAATTTTAAGTACAGTAAAACCTCCCTAAAGAGACCACGTTCCGTTCCAATGAAAATTGGTCGCTCCGAGAGGTAGTCCCTTAATGGAGGTCATGTTTATATCTAGATTTTAATTGTTGAAAAAAGATAACAATTAATGTAACTAAAATTTATTTTTCACATTAGGAAAAAATATGAAAATTTAAGTATCAAAACAAAAGTTAATATGAGTTAATTACTTCAGAGTTTAAAAAATGAATACATTGACGCTTGCTTTGATTTTCCAGTTTTATCTTCTATAACTTTTATTTCCAAGTCCTTTTCGAAGTTTAGTAAATAAATGCAAATTTTTTTTAACGGGAACAAATAATGACGATTTCATTAATTTATCTGTTTCTTTGAGAGTTTCCTGACAAAGTAGGGCAGGAGCGCTTATTGACTGTCATCCTTAATTTGTCATCAGAGTTAAATTCATTGCCTAAAAAGGCACAAAGGTGTTTAAACACTTAAAAGTTACCGGAAAAAAAAAATACAAAATTAGTTTAGAAGTTTGATAAATAATGCGTCTCTAGAATTATTTTTCTAATAAAACCTTCTTCAAGCGACCAGGGAAAAACGAAATTTGCTTCATTTTCTTCAAAGAAATGGGTCGCTCATGGAGGGAGTTCAACTGGAGTGGTCTCTGAATAGAGGTAAAATTAGTATTGAGCCTATGGGGATAAATTTCGTTCCATGAAAAAAATGGTCGTTCAGGGAGGTGGTCGGACAGGGAGGTTTCACTGTATATTTAAAAAGGTAATAATATTTCATCAAATCAAAATTTCAATGTTTATAGGGAATTTTTAAATACTTAAAATTTAAGGAGATAATTTTTAAAAACGCATATCGTCGGTATCTGACGTCTACTTTCTGATGATGAAAACCTTATTTCGATAATATTATATTAGGCAGTGAGACATCGCGCTTTTAAGTTTTCCCATAGGTTAACATGGAACTTTGCTGTTGCAGAGTTTCAATGAAGCGGCCTTTTAATACTAGAAACTATCATTCGTAGGAGCGCTGGAAAAAATTCACTCACGGCGAAGTGGTAACTGAAATCGCCTATGCACCTCAGAATTAAAGTTACTAACTATGGATAAGTAAATGTGCATTATTAGTACAATATTCACAACTCTTCCCCCCCCCCCCCCCCATCCAGTGAGCAAAATTCGAGTAACGACCGCTAATGGCATTACTACTGTCCTTTCTCTCTCTCCCACACATGGTAGAAAAACGCAACATAAAGAGCGACAACGCAATGAATTATAAAATCACTGTATTTAAAATAAAATACTGTACAATAATGTGCAAACAATAATGTTTGCTTCAAATAAAAAATATATATATATATATTTATACGTGTAAATAAATTAAATATTTATTTACTCGTGACTATTATAAACGGAAAAAAAACATTTGGAATTTTAATTAAATAATTATGTACAAAAAGCAGGAACTTATTAAAAATTACGTCATAAAAACTATATTTACACGTGAATTTTAAGAGAGAAAGGAAATTGTAAAATAATAAATTCATTAACATGCGTTAGAAGTCTTAAAAAGGAGAAATTACGTCATATTTACGTCACATTACAGTTATTACATAAAATGAACACAAAATAATATTGCAAAAGAGTTTAAATTTAGAAATTGCGCTAGACATTTATTTGATATTTTGAGAGGATACTTTTCAACTATTTTGTTAGGAAAGCGCAAATAATATTTCATTTCTAACACAAGTATTTTCACGTGAATATTAAAAAGAGAAAGAATAGTTTGGTCAAAATTACGTCAGATTAAAAACGATTCATTTAAAATGTCTTATTTAAAAGAACTTTCTTTTCGCTTTGTTAAAAAATACCAAGAGACAAAGACTCTGTTTACTTAATTCCTTATATTAGCTTATTTTGAAATGTTTAACTTATTTTACTTAATCAAAGACGAAAACAGCGATTGTATCTTTGGTACTACTTAGTTATCCCGTCGACCAAAAATCTATCATTCGCTAAACTATAAGATTAAATGCCAATAATGGTTGATCGTAAATGTCACATTAACTTGACTTTAAGCAAGTTACACGTGTCTACGTCATCAAGTTATTTTTTATTTCGACGTTTCATTTGTATTTTTATTAATGTTGCACTAATTTATTTGTTCTTTCGTTATTTAAAATAAAAATTATTTCAATTTGTATAATTTGGCGAAATTGTCGACGGGTTAATCAAGTAGTACCGCAGCGGATTTGGCCTTAAAATTCCCCAATCAAAGAGAAATGAATAGATATCCGTTTATAGGGAGATCGCCACTGTTTTTTTAAATTATAATTCAATCTTCCGAAATCTTTTTAAAGCTGATCAAATTAGCGTACACTGTAAAAAAAAATCTGTGAACTTACTAAAGTTTTTCTAGGAAACTGGGATTCCTAGAACTTTTCATGTAACGGCAACAACAAAATTTCATGTAACAGACACACTTTTGCGCCGAAAATCAAAAAATCTGTAAGGTTACTAAGAATTTTTTTGGAAACTGGGATTCCGAGAACTTTTCATGTAACTGCAGCCAGGGTTACAAATAAAAGTTTAGTAAGATTACTGAAATTTTAGCAGATTCATTTGTAAAGTTACAGATTTTTGTAGCTTTACAAAAACTAGTTTTGTAGATTTGCAGCTTTTTTCGTACAGTTACAGTTGAAAGTTTAGTAAGCATGTAACTTTACATCTGTAGACCTACAGATTTTTTTTTACAGTGTACTTTTAGAATCTGCGGTGTCTGAACGGGGGTTGACGAGCGTAGTTCGTAGGGGGCAGAGCCCCCTAGTATTTTGAAAAAATGGTATCTCACTATTGTTCCTGGTTGACCAATACTCTTTTACGTTGGCTAAAGGCATTGTTTCTATATTGAAAATTGCTCACTAATGTTCTGAAAATCCTGTTCACATTCAATTCGCAGCTAGGTGCGAAATGCGAGTTTTTGTTCAGGAAACTAATTGTATTTTGTTATTTATTTTGCTGAATGATGTAATTATTAAATATAATTGATACATATACGAAACATAATAACAAAACCTATAAAAAGCTATAAAATGTTTTTTGCCGCCATATACGCGTCATTGGGCCCAGTAAGTAAAAAGTGTCATGCCGCTTATATGGCAGCACTGCCCGTTAAGGATTAATTCTATGACCACACTAAATATGAGATAGTTGAAAACATTAAGCCCAAGTAAATCACGTTGTTTACGTGGCATAAAATCTGATTTTGCCTGCAAAGAAAGAACAAAATATTCACATAAGTTGAAAAGTTACAGTTCATAATCATGTTCGTTTTCATACTTTTTTTATTAATAACCATACAACTTCCATAATTTTCTTTTCTAATGACTTCATTGCCCAACTCTAATATTTGACGGGCTTGTGTCAAAGAACTTCGACAATTCAACGAAGAAAGATCTCCGGTCTCTAAAAATTCAAAACCGGCGGCGGCGGCGGCGGTGACAGCGGTAGTTACTTTTCTTTTTCTTTTTTTTTTTTTTTTTTAGAATAGAGAGACATTTTTGAGTGATAGATTTTTGCAAATATTTTAGACGCTCCACTTAAAAGAAAACCAGGGATACATATTGGAGAGTGCTTCGAAAAGTACCATACTCTAAAAGAATATAAAATCTAAATCATATTCTTATCCTATTACCCTTAATATATCTCTCTATTGTAAAAAAAAAAAAAAAAAAAAAAAAAAAAGGAACTTACGCTGTCACCGCCGCCGGTTTTGAATTTTTTGTGACCGGAGGTCTTTTTCCGTTAATATTAAGAAAAATAGTGCATACAAAAATATGAAAATCGACGGTATTATAGAGAATTGTTTGCTAAACACGCTGATGCAGACAGTTTTCAAATCGAATAATTATTTTAAGAGATAGTTAATGCTAAAGTTGGACAAAATCGTTCCATTAAAAAGTTTTACAGTAGCAAAAACTATACATGGGAGTTAATTCATTTTTAGATCATTTTATATGTTAGAATTTCCCGGTGTGCAGACTGCATTCGCTTTTTTAATTTGACTCATTTTTTGAGGTTTTATTTCTATTTTAAATTCAAATTTTCAGCATTTCGAGAGATATTTTTTACTTATTTTAGGAAATG
Organism: Maratus speciosus; assembly: GCA_963932465.1. Classification (NCBI taxonomy): domain Eukaryota; kingdom Metazoa; phylum Arthropoda; class Arachnida; order Araneae; family Salticidae; genus Maratus; species Maratus speciosus. The sequence continues at coordinate 36,968,715 of OZ010788.1, read as the reverse complement.
GTATTAATTTAAACTGTTGCCAACTGTATAAACAGCGCAAATAATAATGCTTGCTTCAAATTAAAAATTTATTTACACGTGACTATTATTAACAGAAAAAAAACTTTCAAATTAGAATTAAATAATTACGTGTGAAAAGCAGGAACTTATTGAAAATTACTTCATAAAAACTATATTTACACGTGAATTTTAAAAGAGAAAGGATATTGTAAAATAATAAATTCATTAACATGCGTTAGAAGTCTTAAATAGGAGAAATTACGTCACATTTACGTCACATTACACTTATTACGTAAAATGAACAAAAAGTAATATTGCAAAGCAGTTTAAATTTAAAAATTGCGCGAGACATTAATTTGATATTTTGAGATTATATTAATAAGATTAATATTAATTTTATTGAACGCGTTTAGACTGCTTTCGAGCGATTATTTAGTAATGTAATAAAAATAAAAAAGATTACAAGCTGAAAATGAAGTGTCATCAACAAAAATATGATTTGAAAGAGAAAAATCTTTGAAGCAGAAAATAAAGAAATTGCTTAAATGGTTTAGTTAAGATTCGTTAACCTTCTGTGTCGTTTTCGTCAACAGAAGGCATTGGTATTTGTAAAATATATTTGCATTATCATGCAGATTTGCTTATTATATTAGCTTATTTTGAAATGTTTAACTGATTTTATTTAATCAAAGACGAAAACAGCCGTTGTATCTTTTAACAGCAGCTGATTTTTCCTTAAAATTCTCCAATCGAAGAAAAATGAATAGAAACCCATTTATAGGCAGATCGCCACTGTTTTTTAAATTATAATTAAGTCTTTCAAAATCTTTTTAAAGCCAATCAAATTAGCGTGCTTTTAGAGACTGCGGTGTCTGAACGGGGGTTGGCGAGCGTAGCTCGTAGGGGGCCGAGCCCCCTAGTATTAATAAATTTTCACTAAAATATAAATATTTTCTTTCTATACTTGATATAAAAATGTTGAGTACGCAGTTTCTCTTCGTATGAAAAATAGCTTGGACTTGATGAAGTAAACTTGAAATACTTCCGGACCGTTAAAGGTTAAGTCTACGTCGACATTCGAATTGCCAACCACCAACGTATCTCTAAAAGAAAATAAAGCTCAGTGTAAATGTAGTCCTTATTATCTTTATAATTTTTTCTTTACACGCACCTAAATCCTCTCTAATAATACCTATGGCCTACATGGGGCCCGACTCACTCATTGTTCCGGTCGTTCAGTTTTTTTTTTTTTTTTGAATAATTTCTTTTATAATCTAAAGTGTAATTCGTGGTTTCGGTTGCTAGTGGGGGAAGGAACTGTTTAATTTCCCTATCTTGCGGGTCAAGTTGCAATCAGAGTGGTTCCTGATCGATCAACGAATTTCGAAGATGATTCCTAATATCCGTCATGCTCTACATCGCTGGAATCGGATGTTCTTGGGTCCAGGTGGTCATTAATAACTTCTTACAGTGAAAGCGAGAACACAAAAGACAGTTATTTTTAGAGTGCCACTGTTTATTACGATCTAAATCTACGAAAGTTTTCAATGGAATCGCCCTTGGCTATTGCCCCAGATGAATGTTCAACAATACAAAATAGAAAGGAAAACTCTAATGAAGGTGGAGTGAGGAGATAAAAGTGTTTGGTTGAAACAGATATTCGATTTTTATACTTTCTATTTCTAACATCACTTTCACAATGCTTGATAGTCATTTCATTTCAAAACAACCAATGAAGACTGTTTGTAAACAGGCAAAATAAATAAATACCGGGTATTTCAAAAGTTCGGTGCAAAAATAAAACGCGATAAAAAAAGATCTATGGGTCAGAGAGGCATGTGTTTTACAGATAAATATATTCAATGTGGTACGGGATTTTCTATGACACCGACAAAAAATTTTGTTCAACATTTCGACAATAGAGGGCGCTACTGCAGATAATTCCATGTCTAATATTAAAAATTTAAATGAAGACATAATTAAGTAATTATTGGGTGTAGTTGGAACATATTTATTTTTTCTATAGAGTAACTCTAGAAGAGAAGGCCATAGTTTTTGAAGATTGAAATAAAAATTCTTAGAATGCAAATACAAGAAATATTGATGCATATTTGAAATTCTTATGCATATACTCATCATATTTTGGATAAAAAATAATTAAATATCGAGAACAAAAAGTAGGAAACAAAATGGAAATTAAAATTGCAGATGGCCATCTCTCCTTCAAGCCAAAAATTTGGATAAACAAAATTTGAAGTATAATTTCAATAATCCTTCTCTTTTCGTCAAATTTTACCACATTTTCGGCAAAGATCTTGATGGTTTTCACACGTTTCATATGGAACCATTTCTGGCACCTTATGCGTTGTATGCAGTAATCCTTTTTGGTTATGGTATTATATTCTTCTCCACAACCAACACAGTGATTCTTATCCAATTCTATCCCCTCGGAATCTGTAGAATCTAATAATTTCAAATGTATTTCATCTTTTTTCGATAATGGAAGTGTCATGTTTTTGGTTTTTTTCTCGCGTTTATTTTAGATTTTTCACGGTTTTAACTTTATTTATAAACTTTATTTGTTTCTGGAATGAACGTTTCCGAAGTTTTTCAATATTTTCTGAAACAAAAATACATCGTTAGGCCCTATTATAGTATTGCTTTTGAAATATTTATATTAGTTAATATTTAAATAATTATATCAATTAATATAATTATAAACATAAAAATTATATAATTATTTTAAAAATAGTTATATTTAGTTAAAATCCTCACTCCGTATAATTTTGAAATATTGATTATAGGTGGCCATCTCTCCTCGATTTGATGTGACCATCACTCCTAAAATTGATGGCCAGATTGCCACCCAATTTAAAGCGTCACTTCGCCATTGTACGTCTTTGTTTTAGACTTAAAAGCAAAGATTGGATTATATACGAGCCTTGAAAGTCCTTATAGTGAAAAAAAAAATGTAACATAGGTACTGCAAAACATTCAGATATCTAACTCAACAAAAATATCCAACCACTAAATTAAATGGACATTCAAATCACACTTTCATTTTGTAATTGAAAAACACAGCTGCACGTCACGTCGCAATGAACACGTTGAACTATTTCTTACGAACAAAGTTTATGCTGCAAACTATGGTATAATTTTTGAAATATTTAGACTGGCCATCTCTCCTCTATGGTCATCTATCCTAGAATTACCCTAATTAAACTGTGGGGGATCATTCGCACTGAAAAGGCAAAACTTGCTAAAAAGTTGTTCCAAACTTTTGAATTTAGAGAATGTAATTTTCTGACAAGCAATGCACATTAGAATTTCATTATTTTTCAGTTTTCTCTTTGTATTTGAGACCCCCCCCCCCCCATATATTGCACACAACGTTTGATAAATAAGACAATATCAGTAAAAAAGATATGTCCACAGAAACGGCAAAAACTAAGATTTGAATTTTTAACTACATTAGTTTTCAGATTGCTAAAATGGTGCATTTCTAATAAAATCATAAGACGAAGCGCAATTTTTCACCTTGATTCAACATAAAATATATAATGTTGGATGCATAATAATTGGATGTTGGGAATATGATTTTTGCCTGATCAAAATCTATTGCGATATTCTGATTGAAACTTAAACGAGAGAGAGCTGTGGATTGACGACAAAATATTATATATCTGCTTTATGTTCTTTCATTCTTTCTTTGAGTTTCCTTTTGGTCATTCCGATGTACTCCATTAATCTATTGCTGTCAGTTCTAAAAGGAATGGTATATACACCAGCTAATTCATCTTTCGATGTTGGATCTATTTTCGTACAAATTAACTCTTTTAATTTTCTTGGTGGACAGGCTATTAAATTTATGTTGTGTTTCAGTAGAGCATATCTTAATATTTCGTACAGACCAGGGAAATAGTTAAACTTTTTGTATATCATTTCTTTATGGTTTTCTTTTTTTTTATATTGTCATGAAATCTGAATTCATAGATAAGTTTATTGATGAGGTTTGTTGAAAAGCCGTTTTTCTCAGCGATATCTCTAATGGTATTAAGCTCTTTTTCTAAATATTCTTCTGAACATACTTTAAAAGCTCGTCTAATACAAAATTTGTAAGCTGCAATTTTATATAAAAATGGTGATGAAGTATTATATGGGATCGTCATATTTTTTTCAAAAAAAAAAAAAAAAAAAAAAGACGGCCATTTTTCCCCTATTCTGACCAGAAAATCAGAGTTCTAACTTTTTACGGCTTCTCTTTCATCTTCACCTAACACTTCATTTATAATGGCTGTTTCGTAATAATGGAAGCTGTAGCCATCAGAAGAAAATAACTCGATTAAAAATAAAAAAAAAAATCCAAAATGAGATAATGAGATAATGATCAAATCCCCCTACAAAATATTTTTTTTGGCTACGGCCTTGCAAAACGCATAACGTAATCAAAAATTCACTTTCAACTGTTTCCGCCAATAGAGTGGAATACACTCGAATTAGTTTGTACAGCCTTGTCTATTACCTACAGATTTTTATACGCGCTTCATATTAAACTAAAATTTAATTCAGGAAAAACCGCACAACACAATTAGAAACGTACTTTAAGAAGTTACAATCCATACATCCATAGATTGCAATGTATCTTAGTTCCTTGCGTGGCCCTGTATATGAATTTGTTCATATTGAACACACATCTTTTAGTGTACTAAAATTAGTTCAGCTGGAAAATGCGTTTCACGATTAAACAAGAAAGAAAAATCATGCGTCAAGAATAGATTATGAAACACTTTCCAATACCTTAAAAATAATTTAACAAAACTTCGCCGTTTAATAATGTAAACAAGATACCCAAGAAAACATTTTAGAAAACACATAGCGCATTTGAAATATTCCAGTAATTACCGTCGATAGCCGGAAAAGTACTTTAATTCTTTTGTGCAGCTCTGTATATGATCTATAGATTTGTATATATTGTACATAGTATGCTAAAATTTACTATAGTAAGAAAACGCATAACACGGTTAGAAATTCATCTTCAGCAATTTCAGCCAATAGACGGATACGTACTTGAATTCTGTTGTACTATCCTGTATATTTCCTATAGATTTTTATACACGTAACATATTCAGTTGAAATTTATTTCAGGCAAAATCACGCGTAAAACTACTGAAATCATACTTCAAACAATTAATACTCGTAGACGCCCATGCATCCAGTTCTGTGCATTACCCTGTATACGATCTTACTTATGTACTGCAAACATCTCTTAGAACACTACATGTAGTTGAGATTGAGAATGCATGTCTCAAATTAAAAATCACCTTGAAACAATTCAGACTCATTCTCAGTATTGCTTACGAATTATGTTGAGTAGCCCTGTATAGGGTCAATAAAATTTATGCACACCACGTAACATACAAAAATTTAGTTAAACTTAAAAAGCATAACATAACTGAAAACGCACTTTCAGCAATCTTCCCTAATAGACAATACTTCGGATACAGCATTGTATCCGAAATCTTTTATGTGTCCCTGTAAATGAACGAATGTGATGCCCATCATATTCTGCTGCAAGCATCTTGTAGTAAACCTCAGCAGTGTATATTAATTTTACCATGTTTTAAATATTACAACAAAATTAATTGCGAATATTTTCCCTCGCAGACCAGTACATAAATTAATTTGTTTGTGTGGCCCGGTAAATGAATGATAAATAATAAAACACACACACACTACAATATATAACAAAACACACATAAATAACGCCTTCATTCAACGGTTAACAGTATATATAAATATTAAACAGACATATATACAATAAATACAATAATCCCAACTGGAGTGAAAAATTCCTGGCTCTGGCTAATTTTTCACTCCAGATGTGATTATTGTATTTATTGAATGATAAATACTTTGCACACCATATACTACAGAAAGAATGTTTTAGCGCACCTCAGCAATTCATATCAATTACATTGTGTTTGTAACAGAGTAACATCATTAAAATGCACCGTAAATAATTTGGCTTCACATACCAAAATATAAAGGAACCCTTTTGAGTTTCCCTGTGTACATGCTGTAAATGCTACAAATATCATATTCTATGGTAATCATCTTATACTGCACCTCACCAATATATATAAATTTCATTATGTTTAAAGTAAGTCTAATCCCATTGCAGTGGCATACACTGCAAATGCTTTTCCCCCGCAGACCAGGAATACTTTTGAGTGCCCTTGTAAATGAAGCATAAAAGCTACACACTTTATTTTCAATACCGAACGTGCCATGGTGATCCTCAATAACGTATATCAATTACTTGGAAATCCGAGTATATTTACGAGGATTAGAGCACGGACAGACAAACGGATTTTCATAAATACTTTTCAACTATGTTGGAAAGTGTTAAAAACACCACTAAGCAATTGTCGCCCAGAGACAACATTGCGAATTATTTTGTGTAGTACTATGTGCGATCTATAGAATTTATACATATCACGTAGTATTCAAAAATTTAGTTAAACTGAAAAACGCATATATAACTTAAACTGAACTTTCACCAATGCAATTTTATCGATCTTAGACATAACTGCAAACGAAGTCTTTTCTGTGGCCCTGTAAATGAGCGATAACTGTTATGCACGCCCTATTCTACAATAAGCATCTTTTAGTGCACCTCAATAATCTATATAAATTTCGTTATGTTTGAAATAGAGTAAATAGTTAAAATATGCTGCAAACAATTTTTTCCCGTAGACCATTATGCAACCTAATTCTTTTGTAGGACCCTGTAAGTAAATGATAAATGCTTTGCACTCCATATTCTACTGAAAACATGTTTTATTGCAAGTCAGAAATGCAACGCAATTTCATTATGTTTGAAATAGTGTAAGATCATTAAAATACACCGCAAACGATTTTTTCCCATAGACTATAATGTAAATGACTCTTTTGAATGTCCCTGTATCTGTTAAATGAGCTATAAAAGTTGCATACTCCATTTTCAATAGCGAACATGCCATAGTAAATCTCAAAAACGTCTATCAATTACATGGCTATCGGATAGTATTTACGAGAGATACAGCGCTGACAGACGTCAGACAGACAGGCCCAAGTCATACACACTTTTCAACTATTTTGGAAAGTGTAAAAACGTGTGTAGATGTAGACTAAACTGCGTGGATCTCTCGTAGACCTCGCGTGTCCTTGATTAGCGCAGGGACACGCGGCGTAACCGAAATACAGGTAGCACCACTATTTCCGAATAGTAACCATAATTTTATTTAAATGCATAACTTCTGTCTTAAATAAAACAAATATTATTATTCAGAAATAGTAATGAATGGCTACCCTGGTTCCCAAACATGTTCAGTCGTGTCCTGAGAACAAGGAAGAAAAAAATATATATATAATGCTTCATAAATTTTTTATTTATGGCTGGAAACTAATATTAATAATACAGCCATCGATTTGAAACTTTGAATCAAAACTGTGGTAAAATGAGAAAAACTCGTGTTTTTCAACTTTTTTTTTTTTTTTACATATATAATTGTAAACATTCAGTTTAGTATAACTTCACGGTTCAAACTGAGTGAGATGAGATTTTAACACTTCTTTAACAGAAGCACCCGGGCGTGTCGAACACAATGCATAGGCTCGTGAATTAGTTTTCGTTTGCTTTGGAAGCAAGAGAGTGAATTTCCTAAACATTGAAGTGTAAATCACTAATTCTTCACTATTATTACTATTTCATTTTTTTTCCTTATTAGAACCTGCTTACTAGTTCTGCAAAAAAACACAGATGGGTCATTCTCACGAAAAGGTACATTTTCCAGTCCCGAAGTGATAAATATTAGGAAATGTAGTAAATATGCAGGGGAGGGTAGTACACAGTGAGTACGAAAATTATTATTACTTAACAAATGGCGACGATTTTTATTCTTTTGAATTTTTTTTTTTTTTTTTGCTACATCTTTAAGCTACACAAATGCGCTACATCTTAATGCATAAATGGGTTTAAAAAAGTTATTTATAAAAGCACAGAAGCAGCATAATGGAGTATCGAAAATTGTCTTACTGTGTACCACAAGTAGTACACAGTGAGACGAAAATTATTATTACTTAACAAATGGCGACGATTTTTATTCTTTTGAAAATTTTTTTGCTACATCTTTAAGCTACACAAATGCGCTACACCTTAATGTATAAATGGTTTTAAAAAAGTTATTTATAAAAGCACAGAAACAGCATAACGGATAATCGAAAATTGTCTACTGTGTACCACAAGTAGTACACAGTGAGGCAATGTATATATTTTCATAAATCATACATTTTTACACTCTATCAAAATTTTTCTGCAGTTTATGATTTCTAATTAATATTTCTAGATTTTCAAAATATTAAAAATATGAGCCTCGGGTGGACAATGGCAGACTTTGGGCTACCTTCATGCAAATTTTCAGCCTCTTACGTTTAGTGAATTTCCCTAGCCATCGCACGCCCACACACACAGAGAGAGAAAGAGAGAGAGAGAGAGAAACCTTCTTTTATTAATAAATAACTTTTTAAACATCAGAACCACATAGTAGGTACACAATAAGACACATCTCACTGTGTGTCTCACTGTGTACTTTCGTTTCGTTGAAACAAAATGGATGCCACATCTGTTACGTCAATTTCCTCGCTTTAAAAAGTTTATGTCGTTTTGCCAAATAGTCTATTATTAGATATAGCTAGATTTGGTTAAGTAAATATATGTCATAATGAAGTAAATAAACTCCAAAATAGACGTTTATGTAACTTTAACCACTATAAAATGAAAAATTATTTACTATTTTGTAGGATGAGTAACTGAAGTGCCGAAACTACATCCACGTGTTGCATAAGATGAGGTCGTTATGTGTGTGTGCCAGCTTGAAGAAAAAGTTACAACTATATGTCAAAGTAAATGCTATCTCACTGTGTACCATGTCTCACTGTGTACTCCCCTACCCTATATTTAAGTTTCAAGAGAGCTGTTTAATATATTATTTTTGACAAAATAATTTTAATATTTAACTATAATCCTTTAAGGCTGTTTTCAAATCCAAAGGGGCAACTTTATGACATAAGTTTTAATTAAATTTTGTTCGGAAACGCATGAAACTGGCAGGTGTTGTTAATCAGAAACTATGTAATGGAAAGAAGTTTTCCGTTTTTCTGTAAACGCAATAGATCTTTCAGAAAATACTATCAAATTAGGCGTTTTGGACCGAATGTCCGGGCGAAAGTTGAAAAAACAGTCAGAGCAGGGAGAAAAACGTTGTGTCACGTGATCAAAATCGCTTATAACTCTATAGGTAATTTATTTATCGAAAAATAGAAAACACAGGTCGATTTCAAATCGCTACCGGAGTTAGGCCTGTCAATTTTATACCTTTACATTTAAAAATGTGTCCGTCATTGTGTCAGAAAGTTTTGCGCTTGTTGAGCTGTGAACTTGAGAACAGCCTTAATAAATATATGTCGAAAGTCCTCCCCCCCCCCCCAACACCTTCCCCATGGACGTCTCTACTTCTAAAACATAACATTCATTTCACTGACGTTTAAACAATTAAAAAAAAGGTCATTCTGTAGATTATAGTAATTCATTTGAACTTTTTCTTTTTGCCCTTATAACATTCTTAAACTTGGTTATCGCGAGAACTCTATGTTATAGAATGGGCAAATACTATAGTCTCTTTGTCCACGTTATAGTCGATTTCGTCTGCAAAAGAAAAAAAAAAAAGTAACTAATTTGAAACCAATATCCTGACTTATGGCAGGATATTTATCGTCACTCCATAAAATTCCTTTGCCATCTTCCGCAGCGGCTTTAAGAAACTTTTTCTGAACTTTTGTAAGTAACGCAAAAAGTAGTTAATTTGAAAAAGTAACTAATTTGAAACCAATATCCTGTCTTATGGATGGATATTTATCGTCACTCCATAAAATTACTTTGCTATCTTCGGCAGCGGCTTTGAGAAATTTTGCTGAACTTTTGCAAATAACGCAAATTGAAAAAAAAACTAATATGAAATCAATATCCTGCCTTATGGTAGGGTATTTATCGCCAGTCCATAAAATTCCGTTGCCATCTTCCGCAGCGGCTTTGAGAAAATTTTGCCGAACTTTTGTAAGTAACACAAAACGTAATAAAGAAACTACAGTGAAACTCGTTTAAGATACGAATCAAGGGACCGAGAGCATTTCGTATCTTAAGCGGGATCGTATCTTATCCGGATTTCATAGATTCTCGAGTAATAATGCATGTAAAGCCAGTGCACATCGTTATTAACGTATTTTAGCCATTTGTAACTCTCATTTTACTCATTTCTAACGATTCTTAGATATTCTAGGAAATTTGAGTTTTAGATTTTGAAATGAAGAATGGCTTTCTTTTTCTCCAAAACTTTATTGAATCACTGTTTGTACAATAACAAAATTTAAATGCCTTTATGCAATACTCTCTGCCAAATTAAAAAAAGACAATAAAACGAAATTTTTGTTAATCTTTAGAAAACAGAAACTAAAATACACTACATATTTAAAGGGGAAAAATAATAAATTTTCATAATTTATTTTTAGAAAGACAAACTAAATCTATGTCAGGAACAATAATTATTTGATACATTACCAAAATTAAAGTACGTGAAGTAGGTTTAGTTTGTTGAAAAAAAAGTCGTTTACCTTGGTTTGGTGCAACGTATGGCGAGATTGTATCACGAAGTTTTCTGCTTTGTTGAGGTGGTAGAAAAAAATCTTCGACGGAGGGACCAGCATCCATCGAAGAGGCGTACCGTAAAGCAGGGGTGTCAAACTGTGGCCCGCCGGATACCACAAAAATTTTAAAGAAATAGTCGACAATTTGAATCGCAGCAATTCGACGATTAGATAAGGCAAAGATAACTGTAAAAATTTAGTGGTATCCGGCGGGCCACAGTTTGACACCCCTGCCGTAAAGTAAGCTGAACGAGCTCATTACAGATGCGAATGATGGTATGGCTGCTACATCCGTTTCTTCATCTGCATCGTCTTCTGCTTCTCCTGAAAGCCTAGCTTCATCCGAACTTTTCACGTTTGCGATTATATCTGCGATAGAACGAACTTTACTTGTTACAACCTGCTCGTCAATTTTGACAAATGAGTCCCAATCTTTGCATTCTTCTTGATGCTGCCCCTCTTCTGCGATGTCAACGTTTTGCTACGTCAAAGACTTTACAGAAGCAGTTCTCAGTGGCGGTTGATGTTACGTCTTCCCAGGACGCACTCAGGAAATGCATGTGGTCCAAGAGGTTAATAGGCTTACAGGTTGGGCTGGACAGTTTCTTTACGCGATGATCTATTTGGTGTAGACAGGGCTCCCAAATGGTCCGCCAACTGAATACCAATATTATTTTAGAAAAAAATTCTGTTTAGATTTTTCTTACAAGCCGCCCCGGAATCACCTTTGAAAGTTAATTATACGCAAACCTAAAATAAAATTTTCTGATAAAATTTATTGGTATTCAGTTGGCGGACCATTTGGGAGCCCTGTGTAGATGACGTACAACGACACGACTTTTGTATTTCATTTTGAGAACATGAATTGTGCCTTAATCCAAGGATTGAACCACGCTAGTCGCATTGTGTGGTAAAAAGACTTTTTCGATGTTTTGTAAGCTGGGGATATCCTTGGATTGGGTGGTACTGTTGTCGGCGAGACACAATACTTTCCTGGACTCTTTTTTCATTCGTTCATCGAAATTGCGGATCTACTTGACGAATATATCGCTTGTCATCCATGCTTCGGCTTGACTTTCATAATCACAGGGAAGATTTCTAGCATTTTTAAAATAGCAAGGATTCCGCGACTCGCCGATGACGAGTGGTTTTAATTTATCTGTCCCACTCATATTTGATCCAACGAGAACAGTGATACGTACTTTGCTCAGTTTGCCTCCATTAAATCTCTCACCTTTAAACACCTTTTTTTTTTTTATCAGGCATTAATTTTAAAAAATGGCCCATCTCGTCGACATTGTAAATATTGCATCTTGAATAATTTTTCAACAGCGGCCGTGAGCACGTTATTTTTCCAACAACTGACATCATCTACCTTTACAGCTGTACACTCTCTGCTCATGTTCCTATTAAACTAAGTCTTTGTCTGAAGCAGTATGGCCAACTGTTGCTAGGCGTGAAATCCACTCCAAGACGTGTAGCAATTTCGCAGGCCAATGACCCGTTAGTTGGGATGTTCGTCGATCAGGTTTGGGTGAACACTCAAATGAAAGCTTCTCCAATTCTTCAAAATTTGCCACTTTAATTTTCTTTCTGCCAGAGTCTCCAGCTGATACACTGTTTTCCAGTTTCTGTCTATTTTTTAACAGAGCTCGAAGTGTTGACTCGTATATTCCCACAGATTTGGCAAAGACAGTCTTGCTTATTACATTCTCGGCGTAGTTATTTCCTTCAGAGGTTTAATTTTTCAGTCAAAGAAAGTGCTTTTCTCTTTACTTTAAATATTTCATAAGCACCATTTCGTATATTAAGCGGGGTTTTTGACATCAAGGGACAAATTTTCTTCGTATATTAAGCGGGATCGTATCTTATGCGTACGTATATTAAGCGGGTAATTTTACACAGGTTTAATAGGCAGTTTTCAAGGGACCGAAAATATTTCGTATCTTAAGCGGGATCGTATCTTAAGCGGGCGTATCTTAAACGAGTTTCACTGTAATTTGAAACCAATATCCTGCCTAAAAAGTTATCGTCATTCCATCAAATTCCTTTGCCATCTTTCGCAGTGGCTTCGAGAAACTTTTGCTTATTTTCTTATGTTTCCTTTTGCTAGAACAGCCTTAAACTTGGTTATTGCGAGAACTCTGCTACAATGAGCAAATATCTGGGTTCTTGTTATAGCCGATTTCGAAGGTAAAAGGAAAAAAAAAAAACTAATTTGAAACCAATATCCAGCAAAATTTTATCATTGAGAAACTTTTTCTTATTTGCTTATGATTCCATAAACAAACTTGGTTATTGCGTGAACTCTGCTACAAGGAGAAAAACTTCGTCCTCGTTGTAGTCGATTTAGACTGTAAAAGAAAAAAAAAGTTAACTAATTTGCTGTGGTGTAGTCGTAAAAAAACAGAGGATATACGCTCTAGGCAGAGGGTATGCGCTCAAGGCAGAGGATATACCCTACAGAGTATATACTATAGCTTTTTCAAGAAACAGAGGGTATACGGTGTTCCTTAAAAAATTCCAGAATTATACGGCATATACCACCGTATACCCATCACTACATCCCTGCGTAATTTGAAATCAATATCTTGCCAAAAAGTTATTTTTGAGAAACTTTTGTTTATTTGCTTATGTTTCCTTAAACAGTCTTAAACTTGGTTATTGCGTGAACTCTACTATAATGAGCAAAAACTTCGTCCTCGTTATAGTCGATTTCGACTGTAAAAAAAAGAAAAAAAAGGTAACCAATTTAAAATCAATATCCTGCCAGAAAAGTTATCGTCACTCCATCAAATTCCATTGCCATCTTCCGCAGCGGCTTTGAGAAGAAAGTGGAAAATCCTTCATCCGTAACCTCTTTCAGTTTTATAAATTTCACCCCGAACGGTTTTACTTTCTTCAGGAGTACCTGCCTCATAATCTCTACATTTTTCCGCCTTTCAGAAAAGTGGGACTCGATCGCGCGTGAGGTCAGTGGCAGCGGCGAATGATTGTTCCCATTTTGTCTCTTGCTACTCAACAAGGTACAACATCTTTGGCTGCAGCTTTGATATTTTTTTATACAGATTGGGTTTTATTACATCCGTTGCTGGTCTGCTGTATGACTGTGAGTGGTGGACTAAACCTCTTGGGAAACTCTCCACCATGCGGTGTCGCAGGGATACCACGTGGTTTTGGAATACTGGCCAGGTATGTAAATATCGATAAATTGTTTGAAAGCCCATTGTGACTCAAGAACTCCGATTTGAAAAGTATTTACTCTGATGTTAGAATACATCATTTAAGCATGTAAAAAATAATAACGTAAACAAAGAACATAAAAATGTACAATTATTGACTAAAAGATACAGTCGTGGAAAAAAAAAAAAGTAAACACCCCCTACTAACTCCTCAACAAATTATCGTAGAAGAAAGTTACTGGTACCGAACGATTGGAAATGAAGTCTAATTTTAAATCATGTCTATAAAATTTACTTAGGGGGGCATCTACATATTAAAACAAATCCAAACTTAATTTTTTTTTCAATGACAATACCCAATTTTAACAAAATATTTCAAATCTTCGATTCAATCTATGCCTAGACATCAAATTTCAAGTCATTTGAATGATAAGTTTTTGAATTATAAGCATTCAAAATTTAGTGTTTCTAATGTTAAATTACATTTTCATATTTTTATTGATATCTCCTGAAATTATACTCCTAATGTGCTAATTTTTTGTGTAGCAATAATACTAAAATACCCAAACATAAATGCGTTGAATTTGCAATTTTTATAATTTTATGATACGAATTATGAAATTAACATTCGAAAAAATTATGAATTGCAACCAACAATTTTTTTGATGGATTTAAATTTATTAAGTCCTGCTTTATGGGAATCCAAAATTTCAGATTTTTCTTCAAAGTAGTTTTGAAATTGTGCTTAAAATACGGCAAAATGATGGTTTAAGGGGCCGTCTATGATAGAAGTAAGTAGATATTTTGACATTTATTACGCTATCCTGTAATCTAACAGTCTTCAATCACTGTCTGAGTGGCGCCTTGATCAAGAACTCTCTGGGTCAACAATCGAGTACCGAACTTCAATTTGGAATACGCCCTTAAAATACGCTTGTTTTAAAATAATTAATTTCTGGTAAACTTATCGTACGAATTGCATAAAAAATTTGTTTTTAGGCTAATTGAAGGGTATAGAGTTCATTTATGCTGTCAGAATCGTGTACTGCTATTGAAAAAAATAAAGTTATGGTTCGTTTTAATAAGTAGATGGCCTCCTAAGCAAATTTTATATACATCATTTAAAAGTAGACTTTATTACCAATCGTGTGGTACCAGTAACTTTCTTCTACGATAATTTTTTGCAGAGTTAGTAAGAGGTGTTTACTTTTTTTTCCCCGACTGTAGTTTTTTTTTTTTTTTTTTTTTTTTTTTTTTTTTTTTTTTTTTTTTTTTACATCTGCTCTAAACAGAAAATTACATCATACTTCTCATAAACAGTGTCAATTTTCTAATACAAAACTGTAAAGTATAAAAACTTGCCTTTGTAAAAAATATAATTTTGGATGTCTCCACCCTTTTTAATTTTAGAAAATTTACGAAGTTCGTTTTAACAATAACGATGCGAAAGTGTTCAAATGATAAATTAAACTTTGACATAAAGAATTAACTCATTACTGCCGCTTATTCAAAATTTTATGAACACTTTATATTAACTGTTGTGTTGAGAGACAGCAGCAATCAATGAAATTTATTTCCAGAGTGTTATTTTTAGAGTACTATTGATGTTTAGTTGGATACTTCTATTTCTTTAAGGGGACAGTTTACCTCAAAATTGGTCAAAACGTCGATAAAAAAATATATTAAATGAAAGACTGTTTAATTATGAATATTTTGCACCTTATTTTTACCCATACGGCAATTATATTGCGAGATATTGTAAATTTTGTTAACCCTTAAATCCCTGATTTTTCAAAAATCATTTTAATTATGTTTTTCGGCTTTCATTTTTTTAAATAAATTATGGGAAAAATACTTAAAAAAATCATATTTTGTTTTACGTATAGTTTGCGGTTAAAAAACAGTTTGTTACTAATCGGCAATACTGGTGTTTAATTGAAAAAATAATTTCCCTTGATAAAATTCTATAATATTAAACACACAAGAATTTTAGGAACTATAATCAGAAATAAATTTTACTTGCTCACTGCAGGTCAAAATAGGGTATTTCGCAAGCTTCCAAACAAAACAAAAAGAACAAGTAGCAACAATTGAAAAAATAAATTTATTTTTATTCTTAAACAGCACAAGTGTTGCCATCTAAATGTTGAAGATTGATTTAATAATACTGTCAGAATGTATTTTATTGGCAACATTAGGCATTATAGCTTCAATATTATTCTAATAGTATTTTAGATCCTAAATTGGGTATGTTGCCGAAAAGCAACACCAGGCATTTAAGGGTTAATACACCCAGCGCAATTACCCGCACAAATTAAAATTTTAAATGGCTTTTCCTCCATGTTCATATTTTCTGCACATTTGAATTTTGACAATGCTAAGGCTTTTTTGTATTTGAGATAAAGATTTAAACTTTTCTATACATGTTCTTTATTATATATGTGATAAATCTGCGCATGGAATTAGCCTTCAGGTTTTTTTCTTATTTAAAAAAAAAAAGTATATGAAGCTGTGTTATATTTCATCGTTTTACACTATATATATCAGTAAAAAATTAAATGTAATATTAGATGTATCTGAAAATCCATGCGCAGTCTTGTATAATACACATGAAAAAAAAAAAATTAAATGGGAAAAAATATCAATATTTAAAAAAGTAGTAGGGAGTTTTAAAAATTCAATTTTTTTTTAACTTTTTAAAAATGTTAATTAAATATGCAGTTTTTTTTTCAAAATGTGCTTTTAGATGAATATTAAAATTGCAGCGAGTTCACTGTTTGAACTATATTTTAAAAAATAAACAAAATTGTTGAAAAGGTAAACTGTTCCCTTAAAAATAAAAGCTCTGTTTTGCACACGAAATTCAGATGAAAGAGAAATCCCGAATACTATAAGTTTCCGTTCATAGTCTGCGCTGCGCATCACATGCGCCTTGGTTCAAATGACTTTTTCATTTTTAATAACTCCCTAAAGAAACAAAATGTGGATTTAAAAGAAGATGTTTTATGTAATTTTTTATCCTCCCTAAATAAGAAAAAGAAAAGTTTATAATTCTATAAGTAAAGTTTTGACAAGTACATAATAAATAGTCCTATGGAAAAAATTTCCGTGCATTATTGAAATAATTCAAACTTAATTTTACTTATGTATGTATGTAATATGTTTTATTTGGACTTTAAGGGGTCGAGTACTTTTTAAAGTATCAAAATAATTTTTTAATAGCTTATATTAAAATTTAATTCTTTGGGAGCATTTTAAAAGAAACCCTGTGCAAAAATTCGCTTTGGAAGGAAAGTTATGGTTAAAGTAGCTTGAGCTCTATTTTATAGGATCAAGAAGTACTTTTATCTTTACCAAAAGTTCCAACATGGGCTTCCCGGGCTACAGAATATAGGTGATAACCATACATATATCTTTTTTAATTGAAAACACTAATAGATATTTTACCTTTAATTTGTATATTTTTAGATTTTTCATTAACAATTCCAACAATCATTTTATATGAAAAATAGTAATTACAGTAGAACCTCATTTATCCGAAACTCTCGGTTAACCGAAATGAATTTTTAAAGCTTCTTTTTTTTTTTTTTTTTTACTATCACATTCCTTGTGTGCAAAATCCATTTTGAAAGCTTTTTCTTTTTTAACTAACATATTCCTTGTGTGCAAGCAGTCCTTTCCGAACCACGAGTACATATAAATATTTTCGATCCCCTTTCTTAGAATTCCTTTGAACCTTTGAATTTAACTTGAGTTCCCGTAAGCTGCGGAGTGCAACGAACAAATTAGCAATTCTGAAAGTTTTGAATGTTTTGCAAAAGATTTGGTATGGCTGGAACAGCAGAAAGACTGTGATACTGGTGTAAAATATTAAAAATAAAATTTCAAAGCAAAGGCAATCGAAAGTGTGACAAACGAAACATTTTTTCAAACCCTTGTGATATATGTAAAAGGTACTTAATTTCAAAATTAAAATTCAGGTAATTTATTCTTGTTTCTATTTTGCTATTGCTTTATTTTTATTAAGCACTTGTTACCTTAATAAGAAATAGTACATGTGTTTCTCCCTAATCTTAAAATGGAAGCATTCTCGATTATCCGAAAGAGGGTCGGTCCCAATTACTTCGGATAATCGAGGTTCTACTGTATGTATTAAAATAAAATTTTGAAATTTATTAACACGTTGAATGCCATGTCAGTCACCGGTGACTGGACACTGATCTTTCCGTTTAGGCCTCGTCAGTCATCGGTGACTGACACTAATCTTTCCGTTTAGGCCGCGTCAGTCACCGGTGACTGACACTGATCTTTCCGTTTAGGCGGCGTCAGTCATCGGTGTCTGACACTTATAGATTCTGTAACGGGAGTCTTATTTCGTGGCCTAAACGGAAAGACAGACAAAATAGACTTGGCATTCAACGTGTTAAAGGCGATAATTTCGTATTGGCCTCGTGCCAAGATTTAATCCCTTGGTGTCGAGCGACCGGTATACGTGCCACTTAAGGTGTTCAGAATCCTTCATTATTCCCACCAGTTATTTTTTATTGTAAAGTTTACGTTATTCAATCAGAGCATTTTTGCGATCCAGTTACAGTTAATTTTCTGTTTTGAAAAACCGGTGGTAAAAGATTAAAAATTACGCAAAGTGCTCTCGTCGCGAAGGGGTTAACAGTCGAAGAAATCGTAAAAGATCGCTAGCCTTTTTTATTCTGATAATTTCAGTAGTTTTAGCGGGGTTCGATTACCTGTCTTAAAGTTGTGTTTATTTATATTTTATTATTTTATTTATGGATTGTTAAGTTTTAATTTCGTTATGGAATATAAGCCGGAAATAAATGATGAACTGTTTTATTTATATTAATTTTAGTGCAAACAGGTTTATTTTTTGTAATCGTCTGTCTGACAGAAATATAGATTTTAAAAAATCATGCTTTAAAATTATTTTTAAAACAGTAAAAAATCAGTAAATTGCGATACAGTTTTCAAACATATTGCTATACAGTTTTCAAACAAATTGCTATATAGTTTTCAAACAAATTGCATTTGAAAGTACTTTTTTTATCTGTTCGGCTGTGTAAAAATTAAAAATGTGCGCTACTTAGAAATTAAAAAAATTGTAATAAAAGACAATGAAAGTTAAATTTAATCGTCTACTGTTGCATTCCTAAAATGACGTCAGCGTTACTCACAGACACATTTGTCCTTTATAATATAGAAAATCAATTTTCTCAAAACGGGGATTTTGGTCATTGCGCGCACGTTTTCTAAGAAAAGGTTGGACAGAATTTCATAATATTTTGCCTGAAGGTATAAATCTCATAGATGCACAAAATGACCCACTACAGTAGAGTCCCGATTATCCGAGTTAATAGGGACCAAGCTCACCTCGGATAAGCAAAAAGCTCGGATAAACCGGATTTACACAAATAGTAATAGTCCAAGAGCCGGCCGTCGATTTTCCTATGTATAAGATACAAGAGAAATTCAGCCGGCATAAGTAAGCCCTAACAAAGACCTATAAGATGCCATCTTTTTAAATTATATATTCCTGCCGGGTCATGGAATTTTTGCGTCACTTCCGGTGTGAATTTTGAGTGTTTGCCTATGTATCGAATACAAGGATCAAACATGTATCCCAATGTAGGTTTCAAAGTGTACATTAAGAATATACCGGCCTGCCAAGTCTAATCCTGCCGGAACCAGGTGGCAGACTTACTTTTATGACGTCAATTTTGAGTGTTTACCTATGTATCGAATACAAGGAATGTACATACATCAAAATGTAGGTTTCAAAGTGTACATTAAGAATATATTGGTCAGACACGTCCAATCCTGCCGGAAATAGGTGGCAGACTTACTTTTATGACGTGAATTTTGAGTGTTTACCTATGTATCGAATACAAGGACCGTACATACATCAAAATGTAGGTTTCAAAGTGTACATTAAGAATATATTGGTCTGCCAGGTCCAATCCTGTCGGAAACAGGTGGCAGACATACATTTATGACGTAAATTTTGAGTGTTTACCTATGTATCGAATACAAGGCCCGTACATACATCACACTGTAGGTTTCAAAGTGTACATTAAGAATATACTGATCTGCCAGGTCCAATCCTGCCAGAAACAGGTGGCAGACGTACATTTATGACTTAAATTTTGAGTGTTTACCTATATATCGAATACAAGGACCGTACATACATCCCACTGTAGGTTTCAAAGTGTACATTAAGAATATATTGGTGTGTCACGGCTAATCCTGCCAGAAACAGGTGGCAGACATACTTTTATGACGTAAATTTTGAGTGTTTACCTATATAATGAATACAAGGACCGAACATACATCACACTGTAGGTTTCAAAGTGTACATTAAGAATATATTGGTCTGCCAGGTCCAATCCTGCCGGAAACAGGTGGCAGACGTACATTTATGACGTAAATTTTGAGTGTTTACCTATGTATCGAATACAAGGCCCGTACATACATCACACTGTAGTTTTCAAAGTGTACATTAAGAATATACTGGTCTGCCAGGTTCAATCCTGCCGGAAACAGGTGGCAGACTTACTTTTATGACGTAAATTTTGAGTGTGTACCTATATATCGAATACAAGGACCGTACATACATCATAATGCAGGTTTCAAAGTGTACATTAAGAATATATTGGCCTGCCAGGTCTAATCCTGCCGCAACCGGGTGGCAGGCCTAATTTTATTACGTCAATTTTGAGTGTTTGCTTAAGTATCGAATACAAGGATCAAATATGCATCACAATGTAGGTTTCAAAATGTACAATAGGAATATACAGGTCTGCCGGGTCTAATCTTGCCGCAACCGGGTAGCAGACCTACATTTTTACGTTAATTTTGAGTGTTTACCTATGCACCACTTTTTTATCTTTTTCTTATCCATAGAATTTAGAGATTAAATTAGAAAGAGGGGAATTTTTTCTGGCAGGATTCAGGTTCTGGCAAGTATTGAATTTGGCAGACCGGTATATTCTTAATGTACATTTTGAAAATTACATTATGATGTATGTTTGATCCTTGTATTCGATATATAGTAAACACTCAAAATTGACGTCATAAAAGTAAATCTGCCACCTATTTCCGGCAGGATGGGACCTAGCAGACCAATATATTCTTAATATACACTTTGAAACCTACATTTTGATGTATGTACGGTCCTTGTATTCGATACATAGGTAAACACTCAAAATTGACGTCATAAAAGTAAATCTGCCACCTATTTCCGGCAGGATGGGACCTAGCAGACCAATATATTCTTAATATACACTTTGAAACCTACATTTTGATGTATGTACGGTCCTTGTATTCGATACATAGGTAAACACTCAAAATTGACGTCATAAAAGTAAGTCTGCCATCTATTTCCGGCAGGATGGGACCTAGCAGACCAATATATTCTTAATATACACTTTGAAACCTACATTTTGATGTATGTACGGTCCTTGTATTCGATACATAGGTAAACACTCAAAATTGACGTCATAAAAGTAAGTCTGCCACCTGGTTCCGGCAGGATGGGACCTAGCAGACCAATATATTCTTAATATACACTTTGAAACCTACATTTTGATGTATGTACGGTCCTTGTATTCGATACATAGGTAAACACTCAAAATTGACGTCATAAAAGTAAATCTGCCACCTATTTCCGGCAGGATGGGACCTAGCAGACCAATATATTCTTAATATACACTTTGAAACCTACATTTTGATGTATGTACGGTCCTTGTATTCGATACATAGGTAAACACTCAAAATTGACGTCATAAAAGTAAATCTGCCACCTATTTCCGGCAGGATGGGACCTAGCAGACCAATATATTCTTAATATACACTTTGAAACCTACATTTTGATGTATGTACGGTCCTTGTATTCGATACATAGGTAAACACTCAAAATTGACGTCATAAAAGTAAGTCTGCCACCTGGTTCCGGCAGGATGGGACCTAGCAGACCAATATATTCTTAATATACACTTTGAAACCTACATTTTGATGTATGTACGGTCCTTGTATTCGATACATAGGTAAACACTCAAAATTGACGTCATAAAAGTAAATCTGCCACCTATTTCCGGCAGGATGGGACCTAGCAGACCAATATATTCTTAATATACACTTTGAAACCTACATTTTGATGTATGTACGGTCCTTGTATTCGATACATAGGTAAACACTCAAAATTGACGTCATAAAAGTAAGTCTGCCACCTGGTTCCGGCAGGATTAGACTTGGCAGGCCGGTATATTCTTAATGTACACTTTGAAACCTACATTGGGATATATGTTTGATCCTTGTATTCGATACATAGGCAAACACTCAAAATTGACACCGGAAGTGACGCAAAAAATCCATGACCCGGCAGGAATAAATAATTAAAAAAGGGCGGCTTTTTATAGGTCTTTGTTGGGGCTTACTTACGCCGATCGAATTTCTCTTGTATCTTATACATAGGAAAATCGACGGTCGGCTCTTGGACTATCACCCACTAAGGAGATGAAATGTAAATTTTCACTTAATTCATTCATTTTTATGGTACTAGTAACATTTCTTTGATGTGCATTTCCGTTACTTTTAAGAAAAACGGGGAATGAAATTGACAATTTTAAAAGAATCCTTGATAGTTCTTTGTTTGTTGAATGCCACTTTTGCTGCAGTTTTTTTCTCTTCTGCAGTATTACGCTACTGCATAGCTATCAATTTCTAAGATTTTTTTCTTACTACTAAAACTTACGGGTAAATTTTGCCTAATTCAATCGCCAAAATCTAGCAATTGTCAACGATTAAATAGGGCAAACATGTGTATGAAAATTTAGAGGTAACTAAACCGTACACATTGGCAGCTATGTGATTCTATTAGTGTCATGAAAATTGCAGGTGTAGCCTCTGCTTTCTGCTCAAAGTATTAAATAGTTATTTTTCATTCGAATTTATACCTTTGGAATGGATCAGTTTCTTGTGATGGACTGATGGCTTCTGCTATCTGTTATTATCTGTCATTATAAATGAAGTGTTAGGTGAAGATGAAGAAGTAGACGTAGAAAGTTAGAAATCTGATTTTCTGTTCCAGTCAGAATGGGGAAAATAATACTAAAATACCCAAACATAAATACGTTGAATTTGCCATTTTTATAATTTTATGACATGAATTATGAATTATGAAATTAATATTCGAAAAAAATATGAATTGCAATCCACAATTTTTTTGATGGATTTAGATTTATTAAGTCCTGCTTTATGGAAATCCAGATTTTCACATTTTTCTTACAAGTAGTTTTCAGATTATGCTTAAAGAACGGCAAAATGATGGTTTAAGGGGCCGCGTATGATAGAAGTGACTAGATATTTTGAAATTTCTTTGCTTGAGTGGCTTAAGATGCCTTTATCAAGAAGGGGGCTCTCTCGGTCAACAATGGAGTACCGAGCTTCAATTTGAATACAGCTCTTAAAATACGCTCGTTTTAAAATAATTAATTTCTCAGAAACTTATCGTACGAATTTCATAAAAATTTGTTTTTAGGTTAATTGAAGGGTGTAGAGTTCATTTAAGCTGTCAGAATTATGTATTGCTATTGAAAAAACAAAGTTATGGGTCGTTTTAATATATATATGGCTCCCAAGCAAATTTGATATACATCCTTTAAAAGTAGACTTTATTACCAATCGTGTGGTACCAATTACTTTCTTCTACGGTGATTTTTTGCAGAGTTAGTAAGGGGTGTTTCCCCCCCACCTTTTTTTCCCCGACTGTACCAGTAATGTTTAAGAGTTTTGTTTTGCCTGTGATCTGCTTTTTATTCTACGATTAATTAAGGCAAAAATAATATTTTAAAATCAGTGGTGGAAATTTTCCTTATTGTCACAGTAGCCCCTGTAAAGTCGTCACCTATGCCTAAATACAACGGTCTATTCTTCTGATGTGATATTAGTGATTTTAAGTCTAAAAACAAGAAAGACTTCCAATCTCAAATCTTCTCCAGCTGAATCACTTGTTTCTACACGGTCCATAAATTGTTGCTTTTCTTTTGCAAGTCATATTTGAAGATTCACTTGATTTTGGTTCAGATAAAACTGTGCTACTGGTGATTTTCAGTGTAATATAGGCACTCAGCTAATCAAATCGATCTTAAGATTCTAATTTAATAAGGAATTTTGGATTATCTCTTCTGAATCTTCTTTATGGGATATTCTGAATATTTAAGCTCCAGATTAAAAGCTAAAACTTTAGTTTTAAAACATCTACTACTGCGTATATCAGAGCACTAGATTTGATCTCTTACTTTCTACACGATATTGCTACATTTACTTTAAGGATATTAATAGTTCGATGCGTAATTTTGGCGTCAAAATGTAAAGGCCGAGAATGGAGACATTTTATTACATGGTTTTTTTACATAATGGGAACAAACCTGTCGTTCTACCTTTTGTAACAGCAAAAGAAAGTAGTATATGATTGTCGATTACTGTTGGATATTTAATCGTAAAAATGCAGACAGAAAAGAAAAAAAAAACAACAGCATTACTAGCGAAAGAATTAGTTGGATCTACCAATCCCAAAACTCTCTTCTATCTCATAGATCTTAATATTTCAAAAAGTAGTTACATAAGTTAATACTTCAATATTATTACTTCAATACTATACCAATTTCAATTTTCATCTTAAATTTCTGCTTCAGTCAATGAATCGGAGTAAAATATCATCGATCATGATATTTATTAAAATCAATAGTTTTCCGCTATTCTGCTGTACATCAGTTGTTTGCGAATAACCGGCTTAGCAAGACGCGTCGTTGCACGATCCGGCAATAGACAATAGAGCTTTGCAAAAATCGAGAAAATTATACAAAAATCGCTATTACTTTACCCCCTTCCGGCGGAATATATCCAAATTTAAGGAAGACTTGTTAACCATAGTCAAAAATATGCACAAAAAATTTGGTTTAAATCCATGTATAACTTCATACACTTTTCGATGGTACAATAATAAAAATGGCACAAAAATCGCTATTACAGCGTCCCCTTCGGACAGAATTTTTTCAGATCAGGGAGGAGCTTCTTGCCATAGCCAAAACCATACACAAAAAAAATGGATTCAATTCTATGCATAACATCATACACTTTTCGATGGTACAATAATGAAAATGGAACCGACATCACTATTACAACCCCCCCCCCCTTCCGGCAGAATTTTCAAAATTGAAGAAGGACCTGCTGGCTATAGCCAAAAGCATACACAAAAAAAAAATTGTTCAATTCTGTGCATAACATCATACACTTTTCGATGGTACAATAATGAAAATGACACAAAATTCGCTATTACAGCGTCCCCTTCCGGCGGAATATTTCTAAATTGAAGGAGGACCTGCTTGCCACAGCCAGAAACATGTTCAATTCTATGCATAACTTTATACACTTTTCGATGGTACAATGGCGACATACGGACAGACGGATGTTTTGTATAAACATGTTTTTGGGGATCTCTGACTCATAAAACGCGTAAATCCGTCGAAAACCGGAAGTCGAAAAAATTTCGATTACAATTACTTCCTTCTATTGAAGACATTAGAGAGTAAAAAGATGATATAGATTTTCGACTAAGAAAAAATTAATGAATTTAAATATATTTTAATGCATTCTATATGTGTACCTAATTCTATATGTGTGTATGTAAAATAAGATTTCTCTATTTTATTTATGTGCCATTATAAGGGGCAACAGGCTATACACACCAATGTAACACAGGTATGGATTGAAAAAGAAAATTGTACATGATAGGAAAAAAAAGTAGGTCATTTTTGGAATAAACACCCCAAAAATATGTAGGAACAGTATAATTAAAAAAAAAAAAAAATCACAAACGTAAATTTTGTAGGCTTGTGTTATTACATTACTTTTGTGGAAATATGTTACTGCATATAGAATACATTTTTTTTCTATGTGAATATACCCGGGTTTTTACATTATTATGGAATTTTCATGTTTTTATTTCATAGATAAAATCTCATTATTGTAATAAATGAAATTTACACATTAATAAAATTTATGATAATGCTAAAAATTTAAAGTCAAAATTATCAAAAAATCCAGGCTTTAAATTGAGTAAGTTTGGCAGATTTTAACTACTAATGTGAAAAGTTACTCGAGTAATTAAAATTTTTGATAGAAAGATATAATATGGAATACATTTAAAAAGCAGTTCAATTTAAAATATATACATAAAAACATTTAATCAAAGTCATACAAAGTATATGTTTTGCTATGTCATCGCATAGCCTCATCAGTATTAACATCAACCACAACAACATGTTAGTAGGGGAGATGGGGGCACATGTGAACATCGCAATTTTTCGATAGTTATTATAAGTTTTTTTATTTGAAAAAAATTACTAAAGATGATAGCACCTGTAGACATATGGTAAACATTCTTTGAAGCTCTATGACATTTTGTTTGTCCTCTGCAGACAAAACATTGTTTTTAGATCTCAAAAGTAAAATCTTTGTCTCAAGTTGATAAGCGAATAACTTTATTTATTTATTCATTTATTTGAATTTGAGTGTTTTAACATATACTATGAATACTAATAAACATTTTTGATACAGTTCTTTTTCTTCTAAAATTGAGAAATGTTAATGATTTATCAATTTAACAAAAGCAGCAATGTGGGGCACTTGTGAGCAGACTGGTTGGGGCGATATGAACAGTTCATAAGTGCCCCAATAATCATTCTGTGATTCTGTTTCTTTCAGTTAAGTTAATAAGAAATAATGCAAGTTCCATTATCTACAATTTTCCTGAAATAGAAGATATTTTCCTCACACAAAGTTTATTTTGTATTGAAACTTCCACAAACACATCTTTCAGCTAATACATAAAGAGCAACAATCTCGTTTACGTTCAATTGTACTTTAAATAAATTTAATGTTTTCTAAAATGCAATACGTGTTATATATTATTTTACTAAACGGTTTACAATAATATGTTTTATACATTGTTAATACAAAAGTATTACCTTGAACAACTTTGCAAATTTTTCTGTTACATTTGTTCTAACCTTGCAATGATGGCTTACTTCCATCTCTAAAACAGTTATGTATATGATGCTTTGAATGGAGCTATCCATTCAAAATACCATATCCATAAATACCAGTAATATTTTAAGAAAGTTAAAATTTTAAACTGATAACTACCGTAAAATCCCGATTATACCCCCCCCCTCCCCTCTTTCAAAAGCAAAAGAATTTTTTTTTGGGGGGGGGGGCGGGGGGGGTTATAGTCGAGATTTTTATTATCATTAAAAAAACCTTCTTTATCTATAATTTACAAGTAAATAAGGCAAATACAGGAGTGAGAATCTTTCGTATTTCGGCAGATTTCCGATAAATAGTATGTAAATGCCCCCTCTCTAAAATTTCACCCAAACAAAAACCCTTAAGCAAAATTAAAAAGGTTTAATTTCTTTTTTAAAATTGCTTCTTTATTTTTTTATTTTATTGCAACAATATTTAATGAATCATCTAAGCCTCTCCCCTCCAAATCTACTTATTTTCATTTTATAATCTTTTTCTTAAACCCCAGAAACCCCCAGAAACTAGAGAAATATATGTATATTTTTTCTTTATGGTAAATTTAAAAGGTAATATAACGAATGATTACGATGACAAATGAATAACAAAATAAAAAGCATGTTAAAGGATATTTTTTCCTTGTGTTCACATGTGACCCACGTGTGTTCGCAACTACACCGCTGATGGGGCATATGTGAACAATTTTTTGAATTTATAAAACTATTAAAAAATGTAAGAAAAACTATACATGTGATTTTTAAAAAATTACCATGCGTAAAAGAAAGTTCTGTTTATTATATTAAGTAGTTTTTGTTTATAGAAATGAATCCAGTTATGAGAAAAAGCTATATTTATGCGAACTGTTCCCATGTGCCCCCATCTCCCCTACTGATGAGGCTATGCGATGACATAGCGAAACGTATACTTTGCATGAATTTAATTTTAATTAAACGTTTTTATGTATATATTTTTAATTTAATTGCTTTTTAAATGTATTCAAGTCTGTTTAATGTTTCATAGTTAGTTTAAATAATATTTTAATCTTGACGTTAAAATGTACGTGTATCTTAAGTATGTAATATGGAATTGGAAAAATAATCAAACAGCCTTATAGCTTGATTAACTCGTCGTTTATAAAGTTCAATTTACAGTAAGAAATTAGCAATCGTCCTATAAGAACATTATATGGGAAAATTAGTTATCGTTTAACTTCATATCGACTATTCAGAGAATTTAAAAGGGAAATTTGCACAGAGTAAAGAGGAAGAATACCGATGAAGTATGGTGGCTGGGGGTGACGCCGAAAATGCAACCCTAAAATTCCTTACATTCGGCCGAATCACAACCACGTGCTTTGACGCCCCTGTCAATTCAAACCTATGTATCTTTGCTTTTGCTTTTGCTTTTATCGTTAGAAATTGTTACTTATTATTCACGTGTTGACTATAGGTATGATTAAAATTTAGATTAAAAATTACTAATATATCACTTCATA
Source organism: Maratus speciosus (assembly GCA_963932465.1). Lineage (NCBI taxonomy): Eukaryota > Metazoa > Arthropoda > Arachnida > Araneae > Salticidae > Maratus > Maratus speciosus. Next base: position 36,940,203 of record OZ010788.1, on the reverse strand, counting down.
GGTAAGAATTATATGATTATTTTAAGTTATGTATTTTGGTATCAATAGCAGAAGCATATTTTGCTCGAGCAGAACAAAATCCTTTTTTTGGACATTCGTTATTGTCCTAAAATCGTTGTAATTCTTTTTTGTTGAAAGGATTACACATAAACACTTAAGGGGATCCAGGACACAATTTAAAATTATTTAGAATTTATTGAGTTAAAATTTTAATTTTTTTTGTGATGGTTAACCATGTTAGTTGTAAACAAAATCACATGATAAAACCTCTCATATATATATATATATATATTTTAAATTTAAAATTTAAAATTCATTAAAAAAGTGGGGTCATTTTAAATCGTTATAACTCTAAATATTATTTGTAGAATTTCATTTTTTTTTTCATTTAAATAAACAGAAATATGTAAGTTTTAATTTTGATGCAGCATTTAAAAAAATATTAATTAAAAATAAAAAAATATATTGAAAGTTAAAAAAAAAATGGTGCAACTTAAAAAAAAATCATATTTTCAAAAGTAAATATTTTTTTCTAATTTGCTGAATCAAAATTGAAGTAAAAAAATTGAAAAAGACATGTTCCAAGTTTGAACCATTTATCTCTAACAGTTCTTGACTTATAACGATTTAAATACGAGAAATGGCGAGAAAAGCCATCACGAAGAAAAACGCATTTTCACAAGCAGTCGTTTCCATGTCAACCATTGCTTGAAAGCTAGATTTTGAAAACAGACCAAAACAAAAAAATCAATATTTCCTGTTCTAATTAAGATAGAAAAATGATTTAAACGTCATTTTAAGCAGAAAAAAAAACAAAAAAAACAGAGAAATCTTTATTGCAATAAAAGGTTTTTTTTTTTTTTTTTTTTTTTTAGAAAATTTGGAGATTTTTGTGTCCCGGACCCCCTTAAGCACAAACAGATCACCTTCATTAAGAGAAATACACAGGTGACGTCAAAGAATTCGGTGCTTGTTTTGTTTGGGCCGAATGAGGGCATTTAAATTTGAGCGATAACCGGCATCATACTGCAAACCGTTTTTACGGGATTCTGCATTTCTATTCTTTCTCTTTACTCTGTGGGAAATTCGAACCTCTTACAAATGTGAAAACTGCATTTTAGAATTCTTTTCTGAAAAAAAAAGAAAAAGAAAAAAATAGCGTTTATTCCATTTAGACGAAATCAAAACATTTCAATTACTGACGCAAAACACGATATACAAGAACGAGCGATTTCACGCCTCACGAAGTTTGCTTCCAATTTCACGCATTATGTCCATTTTAATGATTAATTATTATTTTTTTTTTCTTGTAGAGAAGTTTAACTTATTATTTCACTCTGACGATCCGATTATAGAAAAGATTATAACTTAATAATAAAGTAGATTTTGCGATTTTGAGTACCGCACTACTTCTGAATAGAAATATTAGCTTTATGCAATGGCAGAAATTTGCGAACAGTGGTACTACTCAAAAATCGAAATGTTTCGCAGTTATGGTAAAGGTGTAATATAACTTAAATAAACAATTAAATTTAAAAAATCAAAAAACCCGACTGCGTAAAAAGCGAACTAATTAATTATTTCTCATCAATGTGAAACAATTTTTTTTTTCAATTCCTACTGTATTAGCTCACACTCTCGCTATATATATCTTGTTCAAATTTTCAATCGTTAATAAAATATTTATTATTCATCCAATCAAGCTCAAATAAAAATTTTTAAACTTGTAGTGGATGACATTTGATGTTAATCCAGTTTTTTTCAAATATTAATTAATTAATTAAATTAAATTAATTCAATAATCGAGAGAGCCCCCTTCTTGATCAAGGTATTTTAAGACCGAGAGAGCCCTCTTCTTGATCAAGGCATTTTAAGCGCCACTCAAAAGGAAAGAAGAATGGGAGAAAAAAATTATCTTATTGACCTAAGTAGGAATTGACTTAAAATATATATATTTTTTTTATTACTTGTTTATATTACTTACCTATTTTTTTATTTACTTGTATTGATGACTTTTAGTTGTGTTTAACTGTTAGTTCTTATCTATAAACACTGTTTTGATAAGATCTATAGATGTCTATGATGGTTAGAGTTTCAATAAAGCTAGAGATCCACAATACATACACAACTTTCAGGTTGTATAATATTTTAACGGAGCTTCTGACTGTAAAATAGTCAATGAAACATCGTCTTCATTTTGAAAGACCTATCCAATGACATGCCACTCAATAGGGTGCGTAAATTTTTTTTTCGTCTGTACCGCCATTTTGTATTTTCCGTCCGCCATTTTGAATTTATAAAAATAAAACCTAGCCTATAAGCATTGGGCCGTTAAGACGAATCGATAGAGACCTCATTCATTAAAATCCATCCAGCCGTTGGGATGTTTCGAGGGTATAAAGAAATCCACATACACAGATACGCGTGAAACACATAACCTTTCTTTTCAGTCGGGTAAAAATAAGTCTGATTTTTTTTCTTTTTTTTTTATCCTACCACCATTAAGCTGCATGGTTTTATTTGAAAAAACTTGAGATCCTAAATTACTGTTATGGTGTTTTCTGGTTTATAACAAGTTTTGTTAAATACTATCTGCGTGGCAACCCGATGTATTGTATTTACATTGCATAAGATCTTCCGATTTCTTGGCGAAAAAAAAAAATCAAATATTATCGTACATTTAGAGAAAACTTATTGCATTAATATTATCAAACGCTAAATTTCAAGAAAGAAATCATATTAAAAATGTAGGTTAAACAGAAATTGCGAAACTTATATTTTGCGAATTAATGTCATTTTTGACGCAAGACACCTTGTTGTTATTGATTTTGTTCTTTTAAGATTTGGTTTCTAAATTCAGGGCTATATGACGGCACTTTGACAAACTTATATAAAACATATTTTAGCTTTTTTGAATAAAACATATTTTAGCTTTTTTGAATAAAACATATTTTAGCTTTTTTGAATAAAACATATTTTAGCTTTTTTGAATAAAACAAATACTTTACAAGAAAAAAAAAAAAGTATCCAATTTTTACCCGAAAAATCATTTTACGTTTAGCGTCTTTGTGAAAGATTTTAACAGCCGTTTTTCAAAATTAATTAGTTGAAAATAGCATATGTCTTTTCTTTAAATTATATTACTGTAAATAGGGTCAATAATTGTCCATCTAATTGCAAGGAGTTTAAAATCTTCCTCCTTGGTTAAATCTAAAGCTTAAAATAATAATTTTAAAAAAATCTACAGTGTAATGATTTCTAATGTCCGACAGACGATTTTTGTTTCTGTAGAATAAATTAATTACTGGTGCTTAAATATGTGAAAAATAAGTTTTTATTTCTTCAAATATGTAATTTAATTACAATATTGTTGTCGCTATCTATTCAAATAAAAAATAATTCTAATTTTCAATTTCAGTTTTAAAATGAGTAAAATGTCTTATGACACTGATCAACAGGGAAATTGTCTTTGAAGTGACAGTGTGCAATACTGTATGAAATTCAAGGGCAGATCCAGCTCACCATTTAGAGGAGGGTTATGGTTTTCCTTTTTTGGGGGTGAGAGGGGATCATATCGCTATGAGAATTTCTTATATTGAAGGCTATTCCCAAATCAGAAATAACTACTTTTCTGATACTTTCGCGAAGTCATTTACATTCGAAAATACAAAAAAATTGCATTACTATTTGTAAAAATATAAAATTTACTGATTTTGTTCAGATGCCAAGAAATTAAAGAGTTTCCCATTTTCTTATGAAGGCAAAGATTCATTCAGAAAATGTTATCAAAGTTAGCATTTTTAGCAGAGTTTTACGAGTTGACAGCCACAGAAATGTCGTCGCAAGGGAACAATTGGCTGTCACTTCCGGAAATTCGATTTAAAATGTCTAACAATTAAATATGTCAAAAATTTGTATTCAATTTTAGAGCTAACAAAACCGTACAAATTGGCAGCTATGTGATTCTATTAGTGTCATGAAAATTGCAGGTGTAGCCTGCTCTTTCTGCTCAAAGTATTAAACAGTTTTTTCTTTCAATCGAACTTATGCATTTGGAATGGATCATTTTCTTCTGATGGACTGATGTTTTCCATTATTATGAAACAGCCGTTATAAATGAAGTGTTAGGAGAAGATGAAAGAGCAGCCGTAAAAAGTTAGAACTCTGATTTTCTAATCAAAATGAAAAAAAAAAAGTCCATAATTTTTTTTTCATATTAAAAAAAATTATTTCATATATTCATAATCATTTAATATATTCATATTCTGTGACACCAAATGAGTATAAAAATATATCGTTTATTTAAAGGACAACAAAAGTTTCATTTTGTAGACCAATGTATTCTCTATTGTTTCCTCTTTTCTCCCTCTTATATCCACAAAATTTATTACCATCATTAAAAAAATTCCATTAAAAGTTACACAAAATAATTAAAATCTCGAAAACTAATTCAAATGTTAAAATTCTGAGAACTTTTATAATATCCTCTGTTCCACGAGGGTATTTGGAGTTAATTTTATCGCCCAACGCCAATTCTAGGAGCACTAGCTTTGAAATATAAACAGACAAACGGATTTTGTTCTAATATACGACAAACAAATAATAAGGCTGAATGCGAAAATTGAATAGATCAACAATATTCAATTGTGGATATCGGATATCCAATTTCATGTTTCATGAAATACAATTCTAGAACAGAATTTTCTTAGAGAATCTACCTGCATTAAGATTTGGGCTTTTTTATTTTTTAAATAATGTTTTATAATATCATAATGTTGCTTCCACACTGTAAAAAAAAATACTGCCAGTTTTCCGGTAGGAATCGGAAAAATAGTTGCCCTTATCGTACCGGAATAATTTCCGACCTAGCTCGGAATAAAATCCGTAAAAATAAGGAAATAGTCAGTAAAACGGTATTTTACGGATTTTATTCCGAGCTGGGTTGGAAATTATTCCGGTACGATAAGGGCAACTATTTTTCCGATTCCTACCGGAAAACTGGCAATATATATATATATATTTTTTTTTTTACAGTGCATGTAAAGCAATTTTTACTAAGTATGAAGGATAAATATCATAACATGCTGAATGAAAAGTGGTATAAAATCAACAACATTATATTTTGACTACCGAATATCAAATTCTATGTTTTAAAAAAATGTTCATTTCAGTGTATGGAGGAAAATATGTTTAAAATTTAATACATAAAGTTTCGGCGTTGTGGAAACATAAGAGTTCAACGAAAAATTTTACGAGACCCAATATCAATAAATCAAAATTAATTTAATATCTTTTAATTTAATTTAATTTTAATATAAATATATTACATAATTTTTTATGCAATTTCGTTCAATTTAGTAAATCCAGTGATAACTTATAGAAAATGACACAAATCAATATTGAGAGTTTGTTTTCTCTAGCTTTTCCATTTGCTTGTAGTTTTCTGTTTTAGCGTTGTGTCATAAAACATGTAACTCCTGAAAGAAATGTAATGTATGTAAATGTGTGTGTTTATGAAAAATATCATAAAATATTTATACATAATAATATTCTGCTGTTTCGAAACAAAGCATAAAGAAAACAAAATGTTTGGAAACCATTTACTTTTGTTAGCGAAAGGTATTTTGACCCGAGCAATTTCAAATTCATTAGAATAATATGCAACTGGTAATGTCCTTCACCTTGTTGGATAACGCCCATTGTGATTTCTCGGGTCATTATCTTCAACTTCTTTGTATGCAGAGCGCGTACCAGATAAAAGAAGAAGTTGATTATGATGTGGATAATCAATTTGAATATTACTTTATGAAATCAGCATCAATTGAGATCGATATTTTTATCTTATGTTGCTCACAAAAGAAGAAGGATACTGGTATTTTATTTAATTCACATGCACTTATCAGACAGGGCCCATAAATATAAAATGCGTATAAAATCAATTTTAAATGTCATTTTACCGAAATCGAGTGAACAATTTACGGGAGAACTTTAGAAAATAACTTCC